>JAZKJV010008882.1:0-2829246 GCA_037367405.1 Ottelia alismoides
TTTTGAAATCAACACAATCGATCTCACCCGATACAAGTGTGTTAATTTTTATACAATCCATTCTGTACATTCTAGCGGCCTTGAAGACTGAATAATGGGATTCACGTGAGGCATATAATATTCCATCTGGGAAAACTTCTCTCCTGCAAATACAGAAAGGACTTAAAAGGGCTGGGACGTTGTCTCTCGCAGGGGAAACAGTATTACATCATCAGATCTGAATGGAACGCAGAGAATAAGCCAACCCCAGAATATGAAACTAACCCAACAAGAATGCCATGCAGATTTCCTTCAGTACCACAATTTGTAATAATATCCCCAATACTCATTCTTTTCCAATTCCCATAGGCGAGCAAACCAGTCTAGCACACCTACTTCAAACTGCCTTGAATGGACACCGTAATTGCTTTCAATGAACGGATCCCCCAAGTTATTGATGGAGAAATGCTGCAGCTGGTTGAGTGCACCATAATCGAAATCCAGGTTATATGGATACCCTAAAGAAAATTTATAAAGAAACAATAAGAATAGTATCAATTCTTAATTTGTTTGCAACAAATCATAAAATGCAGGTATGCACTTTCCCCAACACAGGATGTGCAAAATGTTACAAACAGGCACCTAACTAATCAATAGGACTTGCCAATATTGTGATTATATTCCAAGTATAATCTCAATGACAAAACTAGGTAGTTATCTTTGCAGAAATATCCGCTCTTATAATGGTTGTGAACTTTGTCCATTCCACTTGGATGGATGCACAACTTGAGTGTCTTCCTTTCAACTCTCGGGGGAAAAAGGATTTACCAATCCTCCACACAATTACGATATGAACCGGTTGATCTAAGAGAAACCTCAAGATCTCCAACTTTCTTTTCTGACAATGAAAGTCTCGACACTTTTCTAAGCCGGTTCCTGAATCTATTAAGCCCATCCGAAAATGACTGGATATATGAGTAAAAAAAGCCGCAGCAGAAGCAGCGTGGACATATGAAAATCGTACCCAAATGGTGCTTGGTCCTCTCGATGAGCGACCTCCTGTACTTGGCAAGGACGGCCGCCATGTCGGCCTCCCTCTCCCCGTGAGCTCGTCGTCGGCCTCAGGCTCTGTCACGGCGTGGGACGAAGTGTGGATGTTCCTCCCAGAACGATCTCTCTCTTGTCGTTCTCCTCCACGATCTCCGCCGGATCCAATTCCTCCGGCAGCTGTTCCACCTTCCCGTTCACCTCCGACTGATCATGAGAAGCAACGGCGGCGCTGCCCATCATCTTCGATATAGATCTTGCTGATCCCGGAGGCGAGAAACAAAGATGTGAGATCCGCACTCTCTGTGATGAGGGGATGTGTGGTGGAGACACGAGAATGGCGTTTTATATGGACCTTCTCGATCGCCTCCCAATGGCTAACTTAGCACATGCATTTGTATGCTGGTTAGTAATAGTGGATATGGACTGCAGATTCCCCCCCATCCTCAGTTAAAAGATTCATTAATCTTGAAGAAATAAAGCTATAGTCCGGCATTTTGTTGATGGTACCCCATTCCGTGTACAGGAGGTAAGAGTTAGGCAAGTTACAAAACAGCCCCTCAGGTTTGGAACAAAATACACATAAAGATAATAATTCTACATCTATAATTTGTAGGTATTGTTACCAGGCAGACACTGTAATCTTTGTCAATTACCTCTACGACCTTTGAAACATCGTAATTCTTTCCTCTACCCTGTAAACTTGCTCCGTCTTACCCCACGAACCCTACCGTTAAATTAACACATCTCGAGTTAACTTCTTTGGATTAAAAACGAGTTAATCTAACCAAACGCGATCGGACGGTTAGAATTAACAAGAGCCTCTTCCATCTCTCCTCCCTCAATGAGGGCATTAGCCTGGCAGGAGGAGGTGTGCGTGAGGAGCGTGGCGCTGCGGCTCGACCTGAGCTGGAGAGGGGGGCTGGGTTGGAGAAGGTGCATCGAGGGGAGGGAGGTTGGCGGCGGCCTGGGCTGGAGGGGAGGCAGGGGGTCGAGCAGGGAGGCGGGTCGGGTGTGTGTAGGGGGAGGGGGGGTGCTCGAGCAGTGGGAGGCGAGCTGGGGGAGCGAGGTGGATGCGACTCGAGCGATGGGAGGGGGGTCTGTGGGGGGCTGTGAGCGGCGGGGGCCGGGGAGGAGGGGGGGTGCTCGAGCGGCAGGAGGCAGGAGCTATGGGTGCGGGGGCTTTGTGCGACTGGGGGGAGGGGGGGTGGTTGCGCTCGAGCGGTGGGAGGCAGGGGTTGCGAGTGCGGGGGGCTCTGTGTTGCGGGGCTGGGGGGGCTCCGGCAACAGGGAGCTCGAGCGGCGGTAGGCAAGGGCTGCGGGTGCGGGGGGCTCTGTGCTGCGGGGGCCGGGGGAGCTCCGGCGGCAGGGGGCTCGAGCGACGGGAGGCAGGGGCTGCGGGTGCGGGGGGCTCGAGCGGCGGGAGCCAGGGGCTGCGGGTGCCGGGGCCTTGTGCAGCGGGGCCGGGGGGAGCGCTCGAGCGGCGGGAGGCAGGGGATCTGGAGGCGAGGGCGAGGACGAAGGTCGGGAACGACGAGGTCGAGGTCGGGGTGGAGGGCAGTGGTGGGAGGAGGTGGTGGGTGTTGGGTGGTGGGGAAAAGGAGGAGTGTGGGAGGGAGTGGCAATTAATGTAAATTCAACAAATAAAATAGGTATTAAATAAAAGATTGTAACGGAATCCGGTTAGTTTTAACGGGTAAATGATGGGAGCTAACCGCAGGGTTTATAGGTAAGTGTTAACAAGTTTACAAGATCGAGGGAAGAATTACGATGTTTCAAAGGTCGTAGAGGTAATTGACAAAGATTATGGGTGTGTCGGGTAAAAATCTAAATCGATAATATATAATAAGTAGGGGTGTCCACCGACCATGTATTAATTTTCCCACCATACATTCCAAATTTATCCCCAAGTGACAGTCGTCTTTCCCGTTCTACCCTTATGCTTTTGTAGGAACCCCTCCCTCCTCCCATATTCCCAAGCTCCAACTCCATCTCGGGGCTCCAGCTCCCGCTCCCCCAATGAACACCACGCTCGCTTCCTCCTCCGTCGCGAGGGCTCAATCTCTAGGCACCAGCCCTAGACCACTAACTCCTCGATTTGGCCTTGTCCGATAGTCGCTATCTACTCCTCGCCAGGTTGCGCACCATCCTCCACCTAGGGGTTTCTCCTTCAATGACCGCCACCGCTTTTCAGCTCTCTCAACCGTCTGCACACCCCATTCGGTGACATGTTGTTGTCTTTGACTCCTCCGATCTCGAATCCCAAATCCCCAACTTCGCCCAATCAGAATGCCTCATCGTCGACGAAGATGTCAATTATTCCTTCACAATCTGGTCGTGCCTCCTCATGCGGCGGATCCGTGGCGTGGGTCGAGTTTGACGACGTCGTCAGAGATCCGCTAAAAACGAACAAAAATTAGGTGTCCTGAGGTAAAATCTGAATATAGTAGAGATAGCATCGGGTTCTACTGCTACGCTCAGCACGGTACGACCACGATAATCTATCTGATCCAGATCCAAGAAATCTGGCGTCAATAAATACTTCTTGGGCATCGACGCCCATCGTATACCCTCATCATCCTCAAATGCCCTCCCAATGCCGCTCAGGTCTCTCCGACGCATGGCCCCTCATCATGGTCTTCTTTCCCATCGTCAGGTACCCATGCCACCTGTGGACTCTACCGCGTAACACGCACTTCGTCCACGTCGTCACCTAACTCGTAATCTGCTACGATGTTATGAGCATAAACAACATCACACAGAGAACGTAGGGTCTCCTCTGGAAGTACCCCAATGGAAGCATATGAGAGGTGTGTCAGATCATGACACCACCTGGGCCAATTGGGAGAGCGACGACACCACCTGCAGGTAATAATACTTTTTCTTGAGAGGTTGACTATTAGAGGGGTAATTTCGAAGATGTCATCCATTCACGAATTTGATCCAAAAAGATACATTTGAAAATATTGTAATTATTTCCAATGACCCACATTCTACTATTCATTCTTGCACATGTAATCGCCAATTCATATATTTGGGATTGCTCTACTGAATTGAGGAAGCTAAAAAAATGTAACATCAGATTATGGTTGTGAGCAAAATTATTACCGATGCATCATAACTTCTATATTTTTGCTAAAATATGACCAAAGATTAAGCTAATTTTTATATTAAATCTACTAGAACTCATAACCACGAGTAAAAGTTTCTCTTTATTTTCTATTCCATGATTAATTACATCAAAGTGATTTCTAAAGATATACCAACTACTTAACCTACATGAAGATCAAAGAGGTAAAAAACAGTTAAAAGAAACCTTATTTGCCCTCCTCCTAGACTTGTATGGAAATGCACAAGCATAGTCTTGTGCGAAAAACTTCAAACTTCTTATAATCAAATCAAGTACAACAAACAACTTCATATGTCATGTACTAACGACCGTATAATTTCTCTTCTATACAACCCAACATATAATCTCTCTTCTATACAACCCCATATATGTAAGAAAAACTTTAAAAGATCTAAATATGTATTCAAAATGAAAAAAATGTTATTGTTACCTTTGTGCATAAAGTGCTCCTTTCATTTCCTTCATAGCAATTGATGGATCCTACGATTTGGGTGCTCTTTGTTCCCAATCACAAGTTACGGTATGTTTGTGATTTCTTTGATAATTCGTAATTGAATTTAATGGTTGCTTCCTTTTTACAAGGAGAATTGTCTATGTTGCGTCAATGAATTCAGAAGAGAATCGACCATGAGATCACGCCACATTGAATATGATTACTATTAGTCCTCAAATTTATGAAAGTTGAGAATTTGTTAACACTCAGAGTGAGTTTTTTTTGTTTGATTGGAGAAATACGAATAAAGAAGATTCATTTTCTGATTTTCCCCCCTAATTATTGCAAGAGGAATTCATTCTGTTCAATGGATAAGCGATAAGTTCGATCCTATAACGAGTGAAAGATACTTATGATTACTGCAGATCATATATTTTCTCCCTTTGTAGAGTTCATAATTTACTTCGAATGACATGGAATCTTAATAATATCCGAATTGCAAAAGACATAAGATCCGCACTCTTTGTTAAAATGTATCTGAAAATGCTCCAACCTCTTATGAGACATCTACATATGTCCTCTAAATGATAAGCTCAATTTAAATTTTAAATATACTTATGAGTGACATATTTTACCGGCACAAATCAACGTTTCTCCATTTTATTCTTTACTATTAGACATGATTTCATCTCTAAATATTCCTCTAATTGATTGTCAACCTTAAATTTGCATTGACTGTAACTATACAACATTTAATTTTCTTTACATATAATAGTTTATTCAATGATTCTAATTATTTTCGAATATAAGGTTGGAGTCATGTTTTATCATTTCCTTACTTTCGTAAACTCATATAATTATATTTTGTAGACATGATTATAACATCAAATTTATTTTCCTTCTCAATGTCATAATGTTTACATTCACTAACTCTGGACTTTCGCCCATGCATTACAGAGGGCGAGCACTATTGATATGATAGTAGCAGTTTCTGAATCCGACATATAAGGTGTTATTTAGATATGTTAGTTGTGTTGTGTGGACATGATTAATGAATGGATTATAATCGCATATTTAGTACGGTATTTAATTACATTCGGAATAACACAAATTTATCAACTTCCCTATGTTAACAACCCTTTAAAAATTGAACAAAATTGTGATTTATTCTTAAATTCTTCGTAAATATCGTTACAACTATTTTATATCGTTAAATATGTTACAAATAATGATATTAAATTTATGCATATTTCAAGAGTTTTTATACTTCCCTCTGTATCAAAGTTTTGCTAAAGTTAAACAATTTAAACATTCTAATCTTATTTTTACAAAAGTTGACTTTATAATGTAATAAAAAACAAAGTTTCTCAAATTTATTGAAAAAATAGTGAAGTCCTTCTTTATCCGTGCAAAGCACGGGTGTGCACACTAGTAGTTCAATAAAGATCGTCATTAAAATTCCCCGAGATGGGGAATTCAAGTTTACCGTCATTTTATTGGAAATTAAATCAATCACACCTTTGAGTTAATCTAACTTGTACTATTGTTTTTTTTGGATTTTTATCCGTTTGCAATATCAGTTATGTCCCTCCCTTTTGGGGAATATCACTTGTGCCTCTGACTTCTTCCTATTCTATCACTTGTGCCCTTCCGTTACTTTAGTCGTCATTGAGTTGAACTTAACTATGGATTTTTCAAACATGATGTCGTTAAGAGGGGCATTATTGTCCATGATGCATTATGGTCTGACCTGCAACGGGTCCCTATTCGTAATATACAAATCGTTCGGGATTTGTTCTGCAAAACCCCCCAAATATTTGGACATATATCACACACATATCATGTGTCTTATCCTTACGCGACGTACAACTGCGATTGAACGTGGAGGTGCGATCGTGCGGTTGTTGTTCGTTCTATTCTTCCCCAATTCCCTCCAAACTTCAAGCACCTCCTCCCGCTAGCTCTCGAAAGGAGGATGGAGGTGGAGCCCTAGTGCCTCTGCAGCCTCGTTTGCCGACCAGCCAACCCGATGTAACAATCCCAAAAATGTGTCTGTCTTTATCATCATCTCCTCGTAGATCACCAACCCATCCACCGCTGCAGCCACTAGGGTAATGTGTACCATCTCCCTCGCCTCCTCCTCTACTCATCCCCCGCATCACAGCATCTCCCTGGTCCCTTCCAAGTACTCCCCCACCCATCGGGACAGTCTAGGCATTTGGAGTGCAAAGTACTCTTCTGACGATGAGAGCTCCTCAAATGAGGAGGAAGAGCATGAAGAAGAAGAGGAGGAGCAGATCTTCTGTGGCAACGACGATCGCATGCAGTGGTGTCGCTCCAGAATTTCACCCAACGCTATGTGCGCATGGCAGAATCGAGGCTGCAACGAGGTCCATAGCTTGATCGGGGAAAAGAAGTCGGTGAGATCTAGAGTGTATATTGAGATCCGAGAATCGTTGACGAGGAAGACATGTTTTCCAGTGGGTGACGAGATGGAGGGGACGTAGCAGTAGTCAAAGAGCGAGAGGAGGGGAGGCGTATGGCGGAGGAGGAGGAAGTTGAGGAGGAGGGAGAGGGTGAGGAGGTCAGGATGGAAGGACCTCTCTGACCTATTTTTCAGTTTAATTCCGCTTTTGTCCTCAAAGTTTACATTTGTTTTTGTTGGATATGGACGGTAACTAACCCGATGGGTACACGTGATAAAACAACAAGAAATCGAGGACACAAGTGATATTCCCCAAAAAAGAAGGGTATAACTGATATTGCAATATCTCAGAGGGGCACAACTGATAAAACCTTATTTTTATACTCAAACCATTACTCCTCTCTTAAACCCTAACCTCCCCCATCCGTCAGCCATTCTAACATCTCTATCTCCATCTGCACCTTCAGCGATGGCATCCCCTCCCTCGCTTTTGACCTAACTACGTCGCCTCCGACATCCTCTTCTTCCACCCTGCCATCTTCATCTCCACCATCTACGTCGGCAACGAGGTCCTCCTCAGTAGCGACCCCCTCTAATTTCGTATCTTATCCCCACCATGCCAAACCTCCAAGTCGCCCTCGTGGCATGTTCTCTCGATATCCAGATCAAGATCTCCACCGTCCACTCCATGGTCATGCTTCAGTAATCAGACCCACCATTTTTTGGGGTCTTCAACCCTGCTAACGCGAAGAACCTGGAAGACATACTTGGGTTCCTACTTCGCAGGTAATGGATTGAACATCTACGCTAAAGTAGGTAATGTCTCTATGCCTTGGAACTACAAGATGTGATAAAAGAGAAGGGTCTGAGGAAGAATCCGAGACTCAGTTTGATTCAACACAAAAATGAATGCATATATTTGTTGTTGCGAATCGTTCGCACCCATAAACTAATCAAATTCACAAGATGTTGCGAATATTGAAAGAGGAAATAAGTTTCACAGATCATGATCATGAATCGATGATTAGTTGGACTTAATGTACCGAGATAAGTCAAGAAATTGCATGTGCATAGGAAAGAATATACTGCTCAGATTGTTGAGTTGGCTCTAGCTGATAATTTTAGAACCTCTAGATTGTGGATCATGGTAGTTTAAGATAGATTCACATATCTATCTTAAGGATCACACAACATTCATGTTTCAGATGCTTGATTCTTGGAGAAGAGCATCTTCACTAAATGATGGTTGCCTACCAATGGCAAACCGGACGATCGGGTGAAGCTCCCAGAGGAGAGTGACGGCGGATTCTGCAAGTGGGTCACTGGGATCCCCATGTTCCCGATGTGGGGCAGGAGGTTAGAGGGTGGCAGTGACTACGACAAGAGAGAGGAGTAGGAGGAGGAGGCTGCAGAAACAATCACAACGACAATGAAGCTCCTCAAGGGAGATGGATCAATGGAGGGGGGCGAAGGTTTGGGGAGGTTCAATTGAGGATGAGGGCCTAAGGAAGATCGAAGAGAGGGATGAGGAAAAGGAGGCAACAACTATTGATAAATATTGGGAACCCAAAAGGTTAAAAATTGTAAAAATCAACATGAATGGGAAAATGGACGGAGATTAATACAAGGCCATGTAAAAGTTAAGCATTATTTTTTATGTTCTAGGTGTAATTTACAATTACCGAGGATTATAGGTGTAAATATGATATTATCTACGATTATGGGTATAAAATCCCTTTGAAAAACATGAAGGAGTCAATGAGGGTGTTGTTTTCTCACGGTTAAAGAATCAATTAGGTTTAAATTTGTTGCATATAAATGCGTAGGGACAATGAGCTTATGGGAAGCTCTCCTTCGTGCTCCCCCCTCATCACTTTGTCATTCTCCATTGTGTGGGAGTAAAGGTGGCTCGGTCCTTGTTTCAAGGGTTGGCTCATTCTAGTGGGTTGGTTCTTCATGGCCCTTCAGCTTTGTCGCGGCGTGTGATTGTGCTCAACACCAGAGGTTGCTTGGTTTTGTGAGGTGTGAAAGGGTGGTGCGACGCCCCAAACACTCATTTTATTATAGGTTTGTATTGAACCATCTTCCCATTATGGATCATTTGTGTGGTTCAACATATTATCGGATCCAATTTGACTATTGTGTTCTTCAGCAAAGTAATCTAGGAACCATATTTTCTTTAAGTGCTCGATTGGCATAGGGTGGGTTTGGGTTGGGGGCTTCTTTCAGAGGATGACCCTTCAAAACCCAAATCCTTAACCCTCCTTGAGGGGTCCATTAAAGTCAACTCTCTCTCTTTCTCTCTCAAGGGAGATGGATCAATGGAGGGGGGCGAAGGTTTGGGGAGGTTCAATTGAGGATGAGGGCCTAAGGAAGATCGAAGAGAGGGATGAGGAAAAGGAGGCAACAACTATTGATAAATATTGGGAACCCAAAAGGTTAAAAATTGTAAAAATCAACATGAATGGGAAAATGGACGGAGATTAATACAAGGCCATGTAAAAGTTAAGCATTATTTTTTATGTTCTAGGTGTAATTTACAATTACCGAGGATTATAGGTGTAAATATGATATTATCTACGATTATGGGTATAAAATCCCTTTGAAAAACATGAAGGAGTCAATGAGGGTGTTGTTTTCTCACGGTTAAAGAATCAATTAGGTTTAAATTTGTTGCATATAAATGCGTAGGGACAATGAGCTTATGGGAAGCTCTCGTGCTCCTCCCCTCATCACTTTGTCATTCTCCATTGTGTGGGAGTAAAGGTGGCTCGGTCCTTGTTTCAAGGGTTGGCTCATTCTAGTGGGTTGGTTCTTCATGGCCCTTCAGCTTTGTCGCGGCGTGTGATTGTGCTCAACACCAGAGGTTGCTTGGTTTTGTGAGGTGTGAAAGGGTTAAGCATTATTTTTTATGTTCTAGGTGTAATTTACAATTACCGAGGATTATAGGTGTAAATATGATATTATCTACGATTATGGGTATAAAATCCCTTTGAAAAACATGAAGGAGTCAATGAGGGTGTTGTTTTCTCACGGTTAAAGAATCAATTAGGTTTAAATTTGTTGCATATAAATGCGTAGGGACAATGAGCTTATGGGAAGCTCTCCTTCGTGCTCCCCCCTCATCACTTTGTCATTCTCCATTGTGTGGGAGTAAAGGTGGCTCGGTCCTTGTTTCAAGGGTTGGCTCATTCTAGTGGGTTGGTTCTTCATGGCCCTTCAGCTTTGTCGCGGCGTGTGATTGTGCTCAACACCAGAGGTTGCTTGGTTTTGTGAGGTGTGAAAGGGTGGTGCGACGCCCCAAACACTCATTTTATTATAGGTTTGTATTGAACCATCTTCCCATTATGGATCATTTGTGTGGTTCAACATATTATCGGATCCAATTTGACTATTGTGTTCTTCAGCAAAGTAATCTAGGAACCATATTTTCTTTAAGTGCTCGATTGGCATAGGGTGGGTTTGGGTTGGGGGCTTCTTTCAGAGGATGACCCTTCAAAACCCAAATCCTTAACCCTCCTTGAGGGGTCCATTAAAGTCAACTCTCTCTCTTTCTCTCTCTCTCTCTCTTATTTAATACATCAAATAACTCATTTTTCTTTCATTCATTTCAACAAAAAAAATATAGTATACCATCATCACAGGTCCATAAGGAAGTCAAGTAACCCTAGACCTCCTGAGGGGCACCTTGGTTCTCAGAAGCATAAGTTCTTATCATCTAAAAATTATAAAATGCTCAACTACTACTCACTTTTCCAAATTTCAATACAATCACATCATAACAACTACTAACTTTTCCAAACTTCAATAATCATATCACAACAAACCCTCTCAACCCCAAACCCTCTATACAAACACCAAAACACAAAAACATGTTACACGCCCCTGGACAACCATCTATCCAAATGCACCCATAAAGATTTTGTTGGCCTACTATGGGAAGATGCACCCCTGGAGGAGCCTTTATGCATGTATCGTTGAAATCATCTTTTAGATGCTCTACGGTTATGGGAAAAAAGCGGAGGATTAGCCATGCAACTACGGTTTGGCGTATTTGACAAGAGCATAACCTTCATCGGACGTGATATGCTCGAGCATACCCCTAAGGGCCTGTTTGGTAACTGGGTTGGGTTGGGTTGGAGTAACCTCATGTGAATAGTAGATGTTTGGATGGTTAGGAGGGTTGGATTGATAAATTTTGTGTGACATTGATGATGTGTTATATTAAATTTTTAATGAAATAATATATTTTTATGTTATTTTTTATTTAAATGTGGTTAAAAATATTATAACAAAGAAATTGTGCAGTCCATACAACTAATTCCAATCCAGGAATGTAGTGATAGAGCATGGGGTATGCTAGGTTACCTCGGGATAACCTGATTTACCCCCTTGCATCCCTGGGTTGGAATTCCATCACAAATCACGTTGACATCACATTCCTCATTTCAACCATCTCCAACCCTCCTAACCATCCAAACAGCTACTATTCACATGAGTTTACTCCAACTCAGCCTAACTAAGTTACCAAACATGCCCCAAGGGTCGTTGACCTCATTGTCCACGATGTTTCTATCATTGATAGCAAATCTTGTGGATAGTTTCTTGTTTTGTTTTGTAATTACCTACTTATGCAGGTTATTTTTCTATTTACATTTGCGATACCATGCAGCACTTATTGGCCTCTATTGGCCTCCAGTTTTTATGTTGGAATACATAGTCTCATACTTAACAAAAATCAGGACTTCATTTGGGATTGTAATAGATATTAATTGTAGTCTCCCCCTGTCGACCCAATGATTGGAGGCAACCCACAAATATTAGAATAATATGTAAGAATAAGAAAACCAAAATGCAAAGAAAAATGGATCAACCATGAATTATATTATAATTGATGGTTTATCAACGTTGCCAATATTTTTAGATAAATTACAAAAAAAAGATTGTTCATGTCCTTGTATAAACAAATCGGATTTGACAAATAATTGAATCGTGGTAACCATAATAATCACAAATATAAACATAGTGTTACGTAGCACTTTCAATCACGAGATAAGTAGTCAAACTACAAGTGCATAGGTATTTTTAATGAAAATTCTCCTGAGTAAAAAATATGACCATAGTCTCCCGACTCGAGCATTCAACCTGACCTAACTGAGTCCTACTACTAAATAGGATTGCCTAAAAGAGCATACACGTAAGATGAATCGCAAATTTTCCGTGTTGTAGGCATGAATCGTTGATTTGAAAACAATTCTCATAATTTTCTCTCTGGGGATAGTGGAGAGTAGAGAAAAGAGATCGTTGCTCTTGGTTGTGTGTCGAACAAGTGAGGTCGAGGGTCCTATATGTAGGTCTAGGTTCTCTGGAGCCATTGGAGGCCAAAATAACAAGGAAAAATTTTCAGAAATGCCAGATGATTGATCATGCACAAAAAATGATCGATCAAACTGAGATGATCGATCATGTTATAGAGGCTAATCGATTACAATTCAAAAAGTGATTGGTCAGGTAAACATGATGTTCGATCATTTAGCGACTTTTAAGTGAACATTGAAATTTGAACGTTGATAGATCATAACAAAGAGATGATCGATTAGACCTATTTGATCATGCAAATAATCCGATTGATCAGTGCAAGGAGGTTGATCGGTTAACTTGATATTTTGACCTAAATGTCAAAGTCAATGGCACAGAGTTCTTTGTTCAAAATTAAGACTCCTAATAAACTTCGATGAGCATTACTATAAAGTACATCTCAAACATCTTTTTGTGGAATACCTTTGAGTACCGAATGCTTCCTCATGATCTTTAGTTTACAATAACTCACATGTCCACCTTGTATGCTAAAGATCAACCATCTCATTCGTTTCTATGTTATCTATGTATTACTCTTTGTTGACATAATATAGAGAGATTGGATTATTTTTCTTTATACGGTAGTAGTATCTAGAATCTTTCAACTTTGATCCACCCGCACATCTTCACGACCAAACATGACGTAATGACTGATAGTCATTGGTATATACTAACAAAAGATTATTTTTCCATATTTGGCACGCAATTGACATGATTAAGCTCCAAACATGACGTAATGACTGATAGTCATTGGTATATACTAACAAAAGATTATTTTTCCATATTTGGCAGACAATTGACATGATTAAGCTGATCTTTTTCTCAATTTAATTGAGGAATGATCACTTTGAAGCCTATAATTGGGATTGAAAACTTCGAGATTTTGGTTTTTACCATAACTTGACCTCTTTTTATTCGGTAAGGTACAACTTCTCTTTATCTCCAATTATGTGAATAGAGGTGTTTGAATCGACAGTCGAGTTGTTGTAGCGGCAGTAAATTTTTGTGAAGGTTTTTGCTGCTGAAGGAAAATTCATCTTCCTAGGTAATAGCCAAAGAATCTTACCCATGTTAATTTTTTTCTTTCAAAAAGTCGTTATATTGGTTACTTGACATTAAGTACTGCTTTTTATTTACTCCTTATTGAATCGATAATCACATACAAAATGCATCTTCTTACCACAAACAAAGCATCTATCTTTCTTTATTTTGCGTAAGAACATTCGACCATGCTCTTCATCCATTTAGTAACTCCTTGTATATTGATGCTCCTTTGTAAACAATTCTTCTTTTGAGATATCGTGTTATATCTTGGAATAAAATAAAGTGATTTATACGACTTTTCTTTCCTCTTGATACTGAAAAATACTTCCTCGCCACCACTTAGTGACAAGCTAGTCTTCGCTTAGCTAAAGTCTCGTGATTTGCTAAAAAAACTTTCTAATCCTAGCGAGGTGGGTTGAGTGGATCATCTAGATATAGTGGTAGCAAAAGCGTTGTGCTCTAGCCTTAACCCATGAATAATCATTCTTAGTATCTACTAAGATTAGACTCTAGATCTAGTAATGATATACCACTATAAATTGGGCGTACATGTTTGAATGTCATCTGCTTGATTTACAACAACCGTTGGCGCAAATCATTTTTACATGAGAATAACATAGGGAGCGTGTTTCGTGTTTCTTTTGCAGAGGTGACTTCTCAGATGTGCTTGATCAGCTCCTCGATTATTATCTCGAGCACTAAATGTTGCCTTAAAGTTTTGAAGATCAACTGGTGCGTGTACTCCGAGAGCTATAACCGTACTCATGCAGTTTTTTGATGGAACCGGTTAAATCAATAACGTCCTCCATCTTTCATAACTTTATCGATGTGAATTGCTTCCTAACAAATTAATACATTTCATAGTCCTAGGTGGTGCACGAATATGCCATCAGATGATCTTAAAAATATTTAATACACGAAATAAATCTCTTCGTAAAAAATCCCAAAAAATGGTTGTATATGCCTCTCCTCAATAATTGACTCAGACGAGCACAACTACATTTTTTAACCAAAGACAGACAAAACAACTCTAAAAAGAACTACCCCAAAAATATGACTAGGATACCATTAGTTGAATAGATCTAAATGCACTCGATTCTGTTAACACATCATATAAGACAACTAAATGCATATCAATATGTAATAAAAAATTGTCTCATTTGAAGTATCGAGGTATGTCGTCGTTGAAGCTAATCCTTCGTGAGAGAACTCGAGAGGATTGGAGATTTTAGGGTGGTAGGGGGCTCCCGATTGGCGAGTGTGGATCTGAGTTTCGATGATCCATTCTCCTCCCGAAGGAGGTACTTACAGGGCGTGAACGTCCTCGTGTTGTCCGCCCCCTCCCTCATTCATGATGATTATGATCTCCTATGAGACTCAACCTCGCTGCAATCGTCAGAGACGGTCGATTAATTATGTTGTCACAAAGGCCATCCTACATGTCCCACTTGATCGTAGTGGTCAAAGATGCTACACTCCCACTATTCGTGTAGTGCATAGAGGTGTCTACATTGAGAATCATTATTTATTAGAAATACTTTCTTGACTCATGCATTCCTAACTCCCATTAAACCAACATGTTTAATGTAGGTGCCAGCTATTACTCCCTTGGTTAGGAAATCAATTAATATATCACTTGTACGTATGTAGGTTACAGTAATTTCTTGTTTTTCCATTATATCTTGTATATAGTGATATTGGATTTTAATGTGCTTTCCTTTAGAACTATTAGCCTCACTATTGATCAAGCTTATTGTAGCTTGATTATCACAATACATTTCAATTGATCTTTTGACCAATTCCATGCTTAAGTTTTCCAGAAAGCGCTTAATCCAAACCGCATGAGTGGTAGTCATGTTACATGCAACGTATTTTGCCTCATGTGTATGTCTAGATACACATCCTTGTTTCTTGTTACCCCGAGAAATGGTTGCACCACCAAACATGAAAAGGTAGCCCGATGTAGATTTCCTATCATCCACATCCCCTCCTAAATCCGCATCGGGGTATCCTACTACTTCAAGTGATTCAGCTTGATACACCAGTTTCAGATGCACAGTCCTTTTCAGGTATCGAAGAATTCTCTTTACAGCTTCTCAATGTGTTGGTCCTAGATTACTTTGATATCTACTGACTAGACTAACTGGATAAGCTGAGTCAAGTCTAGTGCACATCATTGCATACATTAGACTTCCCATCGCTTGTGCATATGGAACTTTTAAAGGTTTTTGCCCCTTTTCAGGACATTGACTCCTACTGAGTCTCTTTCCAAGCACAATTGGTGTAAGAGATGAAGTGTTATTGTGCATTCCAAATCTCTTTAATACAATGTACAAATATTTTTCTTGACTAAGACTCAGTGTCCTTGAATCTCTGCCTCTTATAATTTGAATTCTTATAACATACGATGCTTCACTAATGGCCTTCATCTCAAATTCATTGCTTAATTTCTATTTAATAACATTGAGCATTCCTATGTCATTACCTATAAGTAGAATGTCATCCACATACAATAACATGATGGCAAACTTGCTCTCAC
Source organism: Ottelia alismoides (assembly GCA_037367405.1). Classification (NCBI taxonomy): domain Eukaryota; kingdom Viridiplantae; phylum Streptophyta; class Magnoliopsida; order Alismatales; family Hydrocharitaceae; genus Ottelia; species Ottelia alismoides. The sequence continues at coordinate 15,956 of JAZKJV010008882.1, forward strand.
TCTTCATGACATATACAAAATTATCCAACTTATTTGCAATAAACCCAAATTGGATAATTTTCTCGTGAAATTTGAGATACCATTGTCATGAAGATTATTTCAAGCCATATAATGACTTTCTTTACTTATAAACCATTTTCTCCTGACCTTTAATCTGAAAATCATCAGGTTGTCGCATATAAGTATCATCTCTTAATTCTCCCATTAAGGAAGGCAGTCTTCACATCCATTTGGAATAAATCCAAATCCATATATGCGACTATAGATAATATCATCTGAATCGATGCGAACTTAGCAATCGGTGAGTAGGTTTCTTAGAAGTCTATTCCAGCTTGTTAATCTCACATCGTACTTATCAACAACATCGTTAACTAATCTTACTTTGTATTTATCAACAATACCATTAACTCGGTACTTTTTCTTGAATACCTACTTACATCCTATGGATTGCCTACCTTTTGGTACATCACAAAACTCCCATACACGATGTCACTCAATTGAGTCCAACTCATCCCTCATGGCGGTCGTCCATGAGTCTGACTCATTCGAAACCATTGCTTCATTAAAGGATATGGGATTCTACGGTGTAACACGACGTCTTGCATCCATAGAAATGATAATCTTTCATACATGTGGGTCGTGTTTTGGATCTCCTGTTGCCAATTATAATCGTGGGTTGTGTCGTTTCACCCACTTCCTCTAAAGGATCATCATTAACCACAGGTTCATTCTCTATATATGGATGATCGGTATCATCTATTAATTCTTATCTTATTTCCAAGTCATCTTCACTGTCATGTAGGCCATCAAAGGATCTGATTCTTGTACTTCATGCTCCTTTTCTTGATAAATTTCAAGGAAAGTTGCATCATGACTTTCGATCAGACCTTTTATTTCATGGTAGAACATATATCCTTTAGAATGTCCACTATATCCAACAAATTTGCACTTTAATATCTTGAAGTCTAGCTTGTCTCTAAGCTGACTCGTTACCAAGACATGTCCGACACATCTCCATTTCTGGAGATGACCCAACTTTGGTTTTCTGCCATTTCAAATTTCATATGGCGTTGATTTTACAAACTTGGTGGGAATCCAATTATGTATATAATTAGCGGTCAACACCGCTTCTCCCTAAAATTTCTTTAAGTGACCTGAGTGTGACAACATACATCTAACAACATTTATCGGTGTTCAATTCTTTCTTTCAGCTACACCATTTTGTTGTGGTGTATAAGGCATTGTAATCTGCCTATAAATGCCTACTTGAATGCAGTACTCCTCAAACTCCTTTGAGGTATATTCTCCACCTCTATCAGTCCTAGGAGTCTTAATTGGTTTTCTCAATTTGATCACTACTTTTTTCTTGTATCTATTAATTGTTTCAAAGGTTTCTGCCTTTCTTCCTAAGAGATAAACACAAGAGTACTTAGAATAGTCATTAATAAATGATATCAAGTATTCCTTTTTTCTATGTGTACTAACACTGAATGGTCCACAAATATCTAAATGGATCAAGTCTAATAACTCTTTTGACTGAATTCATGTTGAGAAGAGCTTCCTCGTCATTTTGCCGGTCAAACAATGTTAACATGGCAATGTCCTTACACGCGCAATCTTAAAAAAAAGATCAGATTTTATCATTTGATTTATTTTAGAATTTCTTGGATATCCCAGTTTCATGTGCCATAAATCATAATGCGATAAATAACACAGAGAGTACTCACAAGCGATATTCATTGATTCACTAGAACTTATTACAGGAAGACAAAATAGGTTATGCTCGGGTACAAACTTTCCCATGGTATAGATCTTATTATTCTTTCCTATGGATATAAGATTATTATAAAATCGAACTTCGAAGTCTTTCTTGAGTAGAATTGGGATAGATACAAGGTTCCGACGTAATCCTAGAGTATATAGTACATCCTGAAGTACCATTATGCTATCGTCCAGGTCAAGTCTGTATATCCCAACACCTTCAACATCCAAAATAGGTGTTGTTACCCATGAAGATCATCTATTTGCCTTTCTTCAGTTCCTTGAAGTCCACAAGCCTCTCCTTTATCTTGACAATGTAGCGGGTTGCACCAAAGTCAATTCACCACCCGTCACAGTCTGTGATTGCAGAGTTGCACTCTACGACAACCGCAAATTCAATTTTCTTCTTGCCTTTGTTTTCAGGAATTTTAGAAGTTCCTAGCATCTTTTTGTTGGGACAACTGACCTTGAAATGACCATATTTGTCGTGATAATAGCATGAGTCACGTGGGTATTTCCCAATTTTTCCCTTGAAATTTTCCTTGAAGGGTTCAAATCTTTTCTTTGTGTGCACCACATTGCTTCTTCTTCCTCCTCCTCGACCTCAAAGATCTCGACTTTCAAACTTTGCTTTGAGAGGTCTTTCTCAATTGCAAACTATGCAGGTAGGTCTGTCACACTCTTGATATTGTCATTCATCCTTAGAGATGTGGTAACCATGTTAAATGATAACGAGAGACTCCCTATAATGGTTGCTATCTGCATCCTTTCTGAAATTACGCATTCAACAACCGCTAGGTCCTTGGCCATCACGATCATCTTGTTCATGTGCTTGAGTACGCTTTCATATTCCTTCATTCTACACAAGTTGTACTTATGTAGAAGAAGCTGGATGCTCATTTTAAACTTGGAGTGATATTTCTCCTTAACCGCAGTCCAAGCTCATACGATGATTTGCATGTCTCGAAGACCCGAATCAGGTTCAACTCTATATGGGTCAGTATAAAGATCCTAGCCCTGTTATCTATTTTCTCTGATTGTTCGTGAGTCCTGATTTCCTCCGTGGTTGGATTCTCAGATAAGGTAGGATTTGGTTTGTCTATTATGGAGTGTATGCAATCGCGTAGCAGGATAAAGTAAATATTTCTACTCCACAACTCATAATTAGTGCCATTAATGTACTCAATTTTTTCCATCCCAATGGCAATAGTCTTACTTGTCTTTTTTGATATGTGGTTGTGATTAGTGTTCCTCGTAAGAGTTTCCAAAGAAGGACCTGGGGAGGGACGGCTACCTCAATAAATCGGCAGCAACGACGGCACACGAAGGAGTTTCCGCCGGCGAAGAGACGGCCAACACTTGAAGAGATGGGTTGAGCTCTGATACAAGTAAAGGATCGAGGTATGTCATCATTGAAGATAATCCTTCGTGAGAGAACTCGAGAGGATTGGGGATTTTGTGGTGGTAGGGGGCTCCTGATTGGCGAGTGTGGATTTGAGTTCCGATGATCCATTCTCCTCCTGAAGAAGGTATTTATTGGGCGTGAACATCCTCGCCTCGTCTGCCCCTCCCCCATGCCTGCTAGTTACGGTCTCCCATGAGACTCGGCCTCACCACAACCGTCGGAGATGATTGATTGACCATGCGGTCACAAAGGCCATTCTACATCATTAACGCGTTATGTGTATTTCTAGTCATTGTTTGTCACCCAAATATCCATATGCTTATTGGAGCACACTTCGGATGTTTTAGTGAACTTCAACATGGCAAAATGTGAAGCGGATTCTCTCTATCCCCACTCTCTTTTTTGGAAAAGACTTGCGGAAAATCCAACCATCTAGATTGAATCTATCAATATTATCATATACATCATTCAAACTTTGTCAAAATAGGATGCAATATAGGTAGTTATTTTACCTTAAACTCTCTATCCCCACTCTCTTTTTTGGAAAATACTTGCGGAAAATCCAACCATCTAGATTGAATCTATCAATATTATCATATATGCCATTCAAACTTCGTCAAAATATGATGCAATTTAGGTAGTTATTTTACCTTAAAAAGCCAAAGATTTAGTCAGTTCAAAAATGATTTTCCAAGCTGACTTGCTTTGACTTTGAAGCAAAATAGCTACAAATATTAGATTTTGGCAAAATTTGATAGATGTATAAACAATCTATGGGTTGTACATGGATCGGATAAAATCAATAATCCGAATCCAATCTCTTTGAATTTATAAATATAATGGATCATATCATATTGAAATTTTACAAAAATCTGTTCATTTATGGATCGGATTAGTCAAAATCTGATCCGATTTAATCTATTAATCCGTTAACAAATAAATAATATATAATAATTCATTTGATGTCACTAAAGTACATTATGTACTTAATTATATTTGAAAGTTATGAATAAATATCAACACTTCTCTCTTTATAGTTAAAGTTTAAATGCATTCCAACACAAGATATACCCCACCACACTTGCTGGAAACCCCCTAACCCCACCCCACTTGTTGGTTTTAATAAATTTAATACCTACATGGAATTACCTTTGAGCCCTTCCAATTTTCTAAATAAAACACATACCCGCTCTCCACCCTCGACCACACACATCTCTATCGGTTGTCATCTTCATCCCTTGCCGTGTGCACACGTAACCAGTTTTCCCTCGTGTGCACGTAGCTAGACCTCACCCTTGGCTCACCCAGACCTTTCTCGCGCATGCGCAGCTAGATCTTGTCCCTTGCTGGTTGCCATCCTCATCCTCCGTCGCGCCCTCCTTGTCCCCAGCCACATGCACGCACAACGAGACCTTGTCCTCTGCTCTCCCAGACCTCCCTCCCACGTGCACATCTAGGCACCTCATATGCCTCCCTCAGTGCCGCGTACTCACGCTTGGTGCTCGTCCCAGACCTCCCTCGCACACAACCCTCTCTTCTGCACCGTGCAACCAATCATATTAGTTGCAAGTTAGCGGTAGTTTCTATTTGATATACATTTGCATTTTTTTCAAAAGTCTACGTGATGCTTCTACGATTAGAATGGATTACATGTATGTTATTATATTTAGTTATATTATGATTGTTACTACTCAATCCATACCAATCATATATTCTTTTCTCCCAAAATTAACTACCTCTTTTTTACGTTTATCCATCCTCTAATGTGCTACAAACTTAATCATAGGTTATAAAGTGACAATAGGTGAGCATTGAAAATCCGATTCATTCAATAATCCTATAGATGGTTGGATTTGCATGTTTAGTGGATTGAATTGGATTAGAAAAATAAAAAATCTGAATTAAGCCAAAATACGATCCATGTGCATCCCTAATCTATATGTTTTTAGATTTTTTCCTATGTATTTTGCAAAAAAAAAGACAGTAGACCCTGCAGTGGGTATGCATACCCACAGCAGAGGATCTGATCAGTGGTTCCAACAATACAAAGCACCATAATAGGATGCGTGCGTCAAACCATAGTTTAATGAGCCAGAGTACTATTCACAGCTTTATTTCACTGCTGTTAAAGGTTTCTCATCAACCTTCGTTGATTGTAGTTTTGGTGTTAATCTCTGGCAGCAGATGTTATCTCGTCCACAGTGGGGCGTTGCAAGAAGCTGCGTGCAGTAGTTCCGCAATGTTCTTCCTCCGATCATGTACTGTCCCCTACTAAGTAGTGGTCTCACTGAATGGAAAAGAGTGCATATTTCATTAAACAGACCTCAGTTGGCTTCTGTAATAACCTAATGAAGTGGCTTAATTGCCCAACTGGTTTAGGCGATTCTTGCAGTTTATTCAGTCTCTTAGCACCCTCACTTCAACCATTTTCTCTCCTCAGGCGCAGGTCAAAGCAATCCGTGGCTACTTCTGGAACCGACACGTGGTCCTCATAAGAGGCAATCGAGCATTTTCTTTAATCATTACACATCAAACATTACAAGGTGTACATCATAACTTGTAACTCTGGATATCAATAAGAAATACATAACACCTTCCTTGACAACTATTGTGCTATACAAATATTACATGAAATGCAGTAAGCTACCTGATATTTCGACCATACACCTAGTACATTTTCCTGTTTGTAAGAAGTGTAAAAACAATTACAAGTTAAAAGTCTGCATACTAATTGTTACATACATGTGAAAATAATTTATGAAACCAGTTTGCAGTAAGGGTCTTCCTAGTTGACAAGTCACCGTCACATGAAGTCCATGGAATCTACCGACTGAATGTCATGAAGGTGGTGGCCATTAGATGGAAGCTGGGACATAGGAATCTGGTTTGTAGCAAAACCACGCAGCTGCTGCGGCTGGCCAAAATAAAGGAAAGATTGTTGCTGAAATCCTACATTGAAGGCATTTCCATTGACCGATGGAGTTTGGCCTGTTGCAATTTTCAGTCTCTGTACTTCTTCTCTCAGCGCCTCGTTTAAAGCTGAGCAAAATCACAGTAACGTTATCAGCAATGCAAATATTAGCTTCATATGACACATAAACACAACACAATGTCGATCCATCCCCGAGGGGATAGAGAACCCATGGTTGCCTCAGCTGAGGTTTCAGAGGCTTTGGGGAGTTTGGTATAGGAAAGCACTCATCTTGCCTGGTGTGGGTTTATTGGTTGGATGCTTTCAACAATGATCAGTTCTGCACTTACCTTCACCATGGGCACGATAATGATACAATGGAGGTGTGTCCTCATTGTATCAAGGAAAAGCCTTCTCAGTGCTCTAAATTACAAATCTAAGTATCCCCGAGGCATTTAATTTAAAGTTTAAATTAGATATGGAGATAGATTTTTTGATATCAATAACTTTGTTAAGTTTGAATATATGAATTAGGGCATCCATCTTGTGGATGTTCTCCCATTGGTTTCTCCAAAAGAAATAAGATTGAAATAAATATACAAGAGTAATAAGTGTATCAAATTTAGATCTAAATTTGATGCTTCTAACCAGCAAAGGTGCTTCTTTTGACAATAGTTACATCATTGATTTTGAGTATGACCAAAGAGAGGTTGTTTGAGTGTGTATATTCGTGCATGTATGCATGTGCATGTGTGTATGCGGGTGCATGTACATGCGCACACCTACATGTGTATATGTGTGTGTGTGTGTGTCTATATAAGAATACATATATGTATGTGTACTTTTATGTGTATACATACGTGTATCAATATTTATATGCTTGTGTGAGCACACATGTATGCGTGTTTGTTAACGTGTCTGTGTGTATGTGCATGTGAGTGCAAGTGTGTGGGTGTGTGTGTGTGTGTGCGTGGGTCAATAGGACTAACAAACTAACTACCACACCTCTTCCAAATACATAGAAATTGTACTTTCACTTGAGATCTTGAGAATTATCATCAGTTAATAAGGAAATTAAGTGTTCCAAGCTTCATTTGAATCAGACTTCACTATCGGACCATTGAAAATTGGCACCTTTCATGGACGCATGGGGTGGGGATCCCCAATTGAGTTGGGAATTAAAGAAACCTAAACTTAAATTAGGTGGTCTTGAACCCCAATGTTTCATTTCAATATAGTTTTTCTAGAGTAAATTAAAATAGACGTAGCTGCATTTTTACCCCACACAATAATAAAAATGAGATGCCACGTCCTCAGATGTCGTTAGTTCCTTAGAACGGCACCATCATGCTCCCAACCTTCCTCGAGTCCTTGCATTATGCATTGCTTATTTCAGGACACCTCCCCTCCTTCAGTACCAAATATTGGACTCCACTACGTTACAAAACTATGAATTTCGATACATGACCACATTATGTGAAGTAATTTTGAATGTGGGAGTCAATGTATTAATTGTACCATTTCTTGCTCATAAGTTCATAATGTCAGAAAGGAAAATTATTTTTAAGAACATGAAAGCCTTTAAAAAGTAAAAACTAAGTATTTTATTTCTTTTATTTGTTTGAAAAGAATTTTATTTCTTTTAATTTACGCAAATAGTTAGATTAAATAAGAGCTTTCCTCTTAATAGCTTATGTGAATCTTACCATCACGAAGATGAGCCTGCTGTTCCATGGCTTCCAATCGAAGTTTGAGTTCTTTGTTTTCCACTGTCAGACCAGCGGTATCTTTCTGCAAAAGCAGATAAGATATAATATTACCGACTGGCCAAAAAATCTAGAACTTTGCAAGCAATCTAAAAATAAAAAAAAATGACTTATTGCCATAATAAACAAACACAGTGATGCCCTACACTAAACAAATGATATAGTTAATGAACGTGGCATTTGGGTTTGTTTTTTTTTGAACGAAGAGCCATTTCAAGTTGATCACGAAAATTGGCGCTGGGGCAAATAGGCACACAATCAACCACCTTAGAAGCACATGAAGAAGGAGATAAAGAATATAATGACGGCCGGTCATCTTCCCTAACCACCAGAAAAAAAAATATCACAAAGTTGAAGAACAATTGCAATTGCAACTCTCTCCATTCCCGCTCTCATCCTCTCCTCTCCCTCTCTCTCCCATTCTCTCTCTCTCATTCTCTCTCTCTCTCTCTGGTTTTGTTGTGTTGTGCGGAATAATGACTTCACCCTTAGGCCTAAATATAATCTTAGATATTTATAACTGTTGAGATATTTGTATCTATTGGGGTTTATTTCTGGTTCTTCTTTGTACCTCATGTAATTCACCTAGGGTTTTTCTCCTATATAAGAGAGTCGTAGGGTTCTATGAAGTTAGGCAATTCTATTCTCTCCACATGGTATCAGAGCGACAGTCCTAGACCGAAGCCTGACCTAGTCCGCACCCCACGACCAGCCCCTCTCTCCCTTCTTCGCTCGCGCACGGCACCCAGCATCCCTGTGTCGCCTTCTGCAGCCCCCGCACTACTGTAGCATCTCCGCCAAAGTCACTATAACATTCTGATTTGTTCAGAAACGGTCTGATTTTGATCGGAAACGAGATTTCAGATCCATAAATAGTGCTTTCCAACCCCCAGCATACGGCAAGGATTGATGAGGATGTATGAGTGTACACGTACAACCAATCCTTCGTATGATTGTGTAGACTCGTTCAATCAATCTACTCCCTAGTCAGGTTCCGTTTTTCGACCATTGTTTTACCATGTAAGAAAACAAGGGTGCTATATTTTCTTTGTTTGGTGCCTTCAAGGGCTCGGCTCCCATCGTAAAGATAGATGGGACCGATTACGAGTTACGAACCATGTAAGTTCTCACCCTCATTCAGTGCAACAACACAGAGCACATCTTGACTGACACACTGGGCTCAATGCTTCTTGGAAGCAACATGATGCCTATGCACAAGTTTGGCTCTCCGAGACGCTCACCATGGAGATTGCCAACTACATCGTCAATCAACCCACAACCAAAGCCATGTGGGACATCCTAACTGCCACATATGGACAAACAAAGAATGAGAGCAAGATCCTCCAACTTCAATATGATATTTTTCGACCAAGTAGAATGGTCAACCTCTCCATGTTCATTTCTCACATCTTCGAGGCATGTATGAGAGACTCGACGACTTCATGCCCATTATTGCCAGCATAGAGCAGCAACAGTCTTACACGAATGCCACTATGACGGGAGTGTTTCTATCCTCTCTCTCAACTATGAGTATGATGTTGCACATACTCAACTCCTTACAGGAAAGATTATTCCACAGATAGAGGAAGCCTACAAATGGCTAAGCAGGATCATCAGTTCATCCACTACAGTAACCCAGACCCCCTCTACGATGGTTGTCTCGCGACAGAAGGGGTACTTCGCAGTTTCGTGGTCGTGGCCTACAAGTCGAGGAGGAGGTTGTTAGCGGGGTTCGTACATATATTGTCATAGGTCGGGACATTCAAAGGACACATGCTATCAGAGTCATGGTTACCCAGCATATGCACGTGTGGCTGAGCAGTTTGAGACTACTCCTACTCAGGACTCGAGGCTCGATGACATTGCCTCTTGATAAAGGGAAATTATGACTACTCCGAATGCACCCCCTACAAGATCTTCAGATAATGTTGTTGTTGCCAGAGCCTCCACTAGCTCCTCAGGTATAACTTGGCACTTACCAGTTGTAGCAGCTTAGATTTGACTAACTGGGTCATGGACTCCCGCGTGTCTCATCATATGTGCGGAGATCAGGCACAGTTTAGCTCTTGCAGATCTATTCCCCCTGGTAGATCAATAGTGATTGCAAATGAGGTTCATTGTTGGTCAACGGGAGATTGTCCTAGCCCTCTCGATGCACATGTAGAATGTCTTGCATGCATCAGCATTTCAGATGAATATTTTTGTCTTTACAAAATATTACATTGTCGTGTCATATTTGATGCATCGTCTCTTGTGTTTCAGGACATACTCACGAGCAGGGTGATTAGATGTGGTCGTGAGCAACGAGGGCTTTACAGACTGGTCCAACGCCAATACTGCGACTATTCCTACTGGATCGATCTCTCCGTTCATGTGGCATCTTCGCTTTGGACATCTTCCTCTGCAGAAGCTATGTCATGTCCTCCCTCAAATCTCTACTCATACCACCTTAGAGTGTGAGGCATGTCAATTTGGGAAGCACCATCATTCCTCTTTTTCGAGTAGCCAAAGTCGACACATTAGTTAGTCATTAGAGTTATTTCATTTTGATATTTGAGGTCCTAGTCGTGTTCCAAATCATCTAGGACATCGGTTCTATCTAGTCATTGTGGATGATTTCTCCAGACTTTCTTGGATCTTCTTGTTAAAGAATAAGTTCTATCATTAAATCATTTCTTATTGAAATAAAGAATATTTTTTCTGCTCATGTGAAGTTTATTCGTTCTGACAATGCTTTAGAGTTCTCCTCTTTATAGTTGTCTGATTTCCTCATATCTCTTATTATTGTTCACCAGATTTCTTGTGCATACACATCGCAGGAGAACGGTGTTGTTGAATGCAAACGCCGTCATCTTCTTGATGTCACGAGGACTCTTCTGATTCAGAGTCGAGCTCATCATTTGTTTTGGGGGTGATGCGGTCCTCATTGCAATCTACATAGTGAACTGCATGCCTATCATAGTTCTTGGAGAAAAGGTTCCTTTCTTAATTGTGTTTCCCGATAATGACCTATTCTCTCTTACTCACATGGTCTTTGGGCCTATGGCCTTCGTCCATAATTTTACCCCTAGTCATGACAAGCTCTCTCCAAGAATTGTCAAATGTGTTTGTTGCCTATTCTCGTACCCAAGAAGGGTATAGATGTTTTGATATTGTTTAGAGAATGTATTATGTGAGTGTTGATGTCACATTTTTTTGTCTGTCATGTATTTTTCTCCCATTTGTGACAGGTTGTCTAACTCTAACTCTGGTGAAGATGTTTTGTTCCACCACCTCCTCTACTTCCACCACCACCTCCTCAGGTTGTCACCTCCTTCACCACCCCTCCACCATTATCTACCCTGACACAGTTTCTACCACATTTTTACATTTGCAGGCCCTTTACTATTTCCACTGCTCATGCGTCTTCCCCGTCATCCAGCACGCCTCAGGTATATACTTAACACATTATTTCTACTGATGGCACTGTTAACATGTTTCTACCACAGGACACTATCCAGGAGGAACTGATAACTTCTCAGAGAACAGAGAGGTCGATGATCTTGATGTGCATATTGCCTCGTGGAAGCCACGTCGTACTGATTTCACGTATCCTCTAGTTGCTCATGTTTCCTTGGATCATTATTCAGAGGAGTACATGAAGTTTGCAGTGGAACTCTCTGTTGTCGCTATCCCACGAACATACTAAGAGGTTGTATAGGACATTGTTGACGACTTGCTATAGAGGAGGAGATGGCAGCTTTACAATCTCGTGGTACATGGAGCATTGTTTCCGCTCCTCCAGGTGCATCTATTGTCAGGTGCAAATGGATTTTTAGTGAAGCAATGGGCATATGGCAGTTGGATCACTACAAGGCAAGGCTCGTAGAGCGAGGGTTTACCCATACATATGGGGTGGACTACCATGATACATTCTCATCAGTGGCTAGACATTCGACCTTGCGCATTCTTCTTTCAGTTGTTGTGACTCAGGACTGACCGCTTTACCAACTTGATGTAAAGAATGCTTTTCTATATGGAGATCTACATAAGGAAGTATACATGCAGCAACCACCAGGATTTGCTATTGAGAGGGTCTCAGAAGGTGTGCAGGGCTCTACAAGGCGATTTATGGCTTGAAGCAAAGTCCGAGAGCTTGGTACCAGAAGTTCTCAGAGATGATAGAGCATTAGGGGTTTGTGCAGTCCACTGCAGATCATCCACTTTTTGTCCAGAGGACACACAGAGGTACAGTTGTCATTCTGGTTTATGTTGATGATATAATTGTCACAGGTGATGATGAGCAGGGTATTCGGGCTGCTAAGGAGTTCCTAGGTTAGCAGTTTGTGACTAAATACCCGGGCAGTCTACGTTACTTCCTCGGATTAGAGTTCACCAGGAACCAACGTGGTCTTGTGATGGTCCAAAAGAAGTTTGTGATTAATCTTCTACTAGAAACAAGCATGACAGGGTGCAAGCCTGTTGCTACCCCTATGGATCCGAGCATGAGATTATATGATGATGACACTGAAGAGGTAAATAAGTGGAGATACATGGAGCTTGTTGGGAAGCTACTTTATGCTACTATCACCAGGTCAGACATATCCTTTGTTGTGAGCAAGGTGAGCCAGTTCATGGAGCAACCCAAGCAGGCACATATGGATGCGGTCCATATGATTCTAAGATATTTGAAGACTTCTCCAGGTACTGCCCTTATATTCATCAGAGGTGCAGCTATTGAGGTAATAGCTTGTGTAGATGCAGATTACGCAGGATGCCCTAGAGACAGGAAATCTACCTCTGGCTTTGCAATTTTTATTGGAAGTTCATTCGTGCCATGGAAGAGCAAGAATCAGGCAGTGGTTGATAGATCCAATGTAGAGTCTGAGTACAGAGTCATGCTCAACGGAGCACAGAGATGATGTGGGTTAGATCAGTCTTGACTGATCTTGCAGTTGAGGTACATCTTCCCATGCAGCTCCTATGTGACAATCAAGGAGCTCTATTTATTGCCAATAATCATGTGTTTCATGAACGAACCAAGCATACAGAGATGGATTGCCACTATACCAAAGACATGATACAAAAGGGACTCATATCCACCTCCCATGTCACTACTGGAGATTAAACTACAAATATATTCACTAAAGCACTTACTAGAGGTCCATTTCAGAGATGTTCCAAGCTGAGCATGATAGACAAATATGATTCATCTTGCGGAGGAGTGTTGAGATATTTGTATCTATTGGGGTTTATTTCTTATTTTTAGTTCTTTATACCTCTTATGTAATTCATGCAGGGCTTTTCTCCTATAAAAGAGATCATTTTTTATTAGGAGCTCATTGGTTAAAACCAAGAAGCACCGTCATTGCTAGGTCAAGCGTTGAATCCAAATACTCGTGACGCAAGGAAGCACTAAGATGATGTGGGTCAGGTCCATAATGAATGATCTAGCTATTGATACGCCTCTTCCCATGCAGTTACAATGTGACAATCAGGTTGCACTATTCCTACCAATAAATGCAACTTTTCATGAGGCCCAAAAGCATCGAGGTAAATTGCCATTAAATGAAAGATGGTATAAAAGAGCTTCATCTCTACAACGCAAGTCAGCTCAGGGGAACAAACTGCAGACATATTTACTAAGGCTCTAGCTAGGGGACCATTCTAAAAGTGTTCTTCCAAGCTGAGCATGATAAATATCTTTACCCCAGATTGAGGGGGAGAGTTATAGGAAATAATATTTATGCATTTGTTATTTCCTTTCTATGTAAATTTCTCATTGGTTTTTATCCCTCTAGGGTTTCTCCTATATATAACGGAATTTCATGACCTTAGAATAAACATGTTATTCATTTCTTTATGCAAGTTTGACTGGTTTGTAGATTGAGATATTTACACCCATAACCTTAAGTAATTTCATAATTACATATGTAACCATTGATAATTTATAATTATGGTCAGAACCCCGAATAATTGTTAACTAAAGTGTGGCATAACCATGTGTTAACTTTCATCTGCTTTGTATGTATTCTTTGATAGAATCCGTCAAATTTAGACTATTTTATCCATTTAACTCAATCAAATTTGCAAATTCACATAACCCTTTGTCGTTGTTGCCGGAGGAAGAGGAGGAAGACAAGGCGGAGGCTTGTTGCTGCTGCTATCGGAGAAAAAGGAGGCAGAAGAAGATGAGGCGGCGACAAAGCGACGACTTGCTACTAATGCAATGAGGGAAGAGTAGGAGGGGTGCTACGAGAGGAAGAGGAGGCAGAAAAAGGCGATTTCGAGGAAGGGGCAAGGGTTGTAGGCGAAGGAATGGGCGAGGGTTGCGGGAAGGAAGGGATAGAGGGGCGACAGTTGTAGGTGGAGGGCAGGGGCTGCAGGCGGAGGAAGGGATGATAGCAGCAGGCGAAGGAAGGACGAGGGTGGAGGGGGAGGGCGTCAGAGGTATAAGTTGCGGGGTTGGAGGCCGAGGGTGTCGGAGGAGGAAGGCAGGGGGTTGAAGGGGAGAGCATCAAAGGAGGAAGGCGAGGGATGGCAGAGGGTGGGTATTGGAGGAAGGGGTGTGGGTTTGGATTTTTTTTCTTTTTTGTATTTTCTTAATAGCCGTTGGATATAATGTAGGTTAGATTAACTCAATGGTCTGGTTGAGTTAATGGACTAAGATAACAAAGAACTATGTACGTGAGATGAAGTGACTATTAAGGGTTATGGGTGTAATTATGGATCATCGAGGGTTAACTACGTAATTACGAAACTGCTCAGGGTTATAGGTGTAAATATCCCTTGTAGATTTTGATGCTTCTCAACATCTTCGTAGAGATAGGAAGCAATGTAACATGGTCAAAGCGTCTCCCTTGAGAAAGACAATTCATGTTGCATACAATCACATATCACTGATTGTGAGACAGTGGTTATTTTCGTTGCGCCCCACCACTAGCATAATGCATATCAATTGTGTTCTTTGCTCATAATTTCTATTTACCCTTCTATTTGTTAGTCATGTTTGCAAGGCTATGCACTGTAACACTATTTTTGATGTTTTTTAGTCCAAAAAAGGGGGAAAAGCATTATGGTGTCAGTCCGAAATATATTTCAAAAAGAAGAAAGGTTTTAGAAAGAATTGCAGAAGCCAAGACTCGAAAAGAGTCTTAGAATGAAAAATTACATTTTTCACAATAGAAACGAATAAAGAAATTAGTGCATTATTTCTAGCTAACCAAATACCCCAGATCGTAGCAATCAACCGAAGAATGTCCTCTCTAGTTCGATGTTTTGCATGAATCATAGATCCCCAAATTAAATCCAGTGTCTGAAGATTCAACCAGCTCATGCCAATTTCCTCCCAAATTGGTGATGTCTTCGCACGATTGAAGAATAGATGGTCCACCATCTCAATCTGCATTTCGTAAAAGGGGACATGTGTTGGAGATATCTGCAAAGAGTCGTGCATAACAATCCCTAATAATAATACATCTTTTCCGCAGCAACCACATAAAAAACCATTTTCCCTGGCAATTGAAGCTCCTAAATGAAGTTGCGGTCACGAACCAAAGTGGTTGTCCTCAGAGGTAGCAACCTGGAAATAGCTCTGTAAGACTTTTCACCAAGAAGTAATTACCCTTCCAAACCTAGTAATCCCGTTCATCAATAGGTCTATATCTATCTTAGGGATTCCAGAAAGAGGAAATCCTCTAAGCACTTATCAGAGAAATCCGTCAAGAAAGAAGGCATCTAGTTGCCATCAATCCAACAATCTAACATCCGTGCATCTCGGTTAGTAATCAAAGCAAAGAGACGAGGGAATCTGGTGGAAAAGGCTGCCTCTCATGTCCAATTGTGATTCTAAAGAACGAAAAAATTGTCATTACCTAACATAGGTTGAAAAAGCTCCTGAAAACGAGGCAATACCTTTCCAAAAGGTTGATGAATAAAAAGTCGGTTGTTGTGACATGTTGCGTGGGTGTCCAATATTGTAAATGTTGCGAATGAGTCTACAAATTAAGTCTTCGCCTCTACCCCAAAGTTTCCTGACCCATTTCAGCGAGAGCGCCTCGTTCATGCAATCCAATCGGTTGGGTGATCCCAAGTTTGACATCCACCTTTTGAATATCAAAGTAGAGCGAAGGGATTGAATTGGTTTGAAGCGAACACCTCCTCCCATCAGAGGCTCAACCATGTAGGTCAGGAGGGGCATCATACAATTGAGCATGTGCTTAATCGCGTAGATGACGAGCTTAGGTAGAAAGAGGGGAGATGGAAGAAGAAGATGGCCTCTTTCTTCTCTCCTCTACTGAGATCAAATTGTTTGAAAGTCTCTAACCGACAGGGGCAGGATTCGAACATTTCGTCTTCAGGTCATGAGCCCGATGAGTCGACCAAATCCTCTACCCCGGTTGGGATCTCAGTGCTGCTTCGCTTCGCCCCCCGTCCCATTGACCCCCAAGCCCCAACTCGACAACATGGTTTGCATCATTATCCAAAAGATTTATGGTTCTATATGTTCTTCACTGATCGTGGGAGCTTGGGTTGGCCCCTTCTAACTTCTGGAGAGGTAATTGTAGTATGGCACATGAGATTCAGCCATTCCCGCTACTAGTGTTAGGGGATGGTAATGACTTCAAGTTCTAGATTGATGACTGGAGTGAGGGCGAGGCTCTGGGAGTTTGTTTCCCATGGCTGATGGCGTTGTCTATAACCAACATGCTTCGGTGGTCGAGGTCTTGGACGGTAACACTTTCTTCCCTTGTTTTAGGACAGAGCTATCAGATCATTGAGTAGGGGAACTGTTGATGTTACTGGAGGAGCTTGAGAATATGGCGGGGCCCACAGATAGGTGGGATTGCAGGTGCTGATGGGACAACTTTTTCTTGATGGGGAAGGCAAACAAAGCCTTGAAGGACCAAATGACCTTTGACTCAGGGGGGTGCGAGGCTGACTGCAGATTAATATAGAAGTGGAAGGTTCTAACTCGAGTGAAGGTTTTATTGTGGTTATTCGGGAGGGGCAAATTGTTAAATGGGGATCAGTTTGCACGGTTTGTTCAAAGTGCTGATGCAACATGCTTGCGGTGTCAGGAGGAAGTGGAGAATGCAAAACATATGTTTTTCAATGGTAGGTGCTCCATGAAGGCATGGACTAGATTAGAGAATATTGTGGTGTGCACTGACTATGGGTCAGGCTTCTGGAAATCCATCGGGAACGGATTGAATGGCACTAAGGAGAGATTTGTCTATCTAGCGATGATATGGGCACTATGGATTTCCAGAAATGAAGCGTTGTTTCATCAAAGATCGTATATAAGGAGAAAATGTGGTGGCGCAAGCAAATGCACTGGTTGAGAGTTGGAACATGTAATTTTCTTCTTTTCCTCTTGCCAATTTTCGGCTTGTAATGTTTCAAGGTGATAAATGGTGAAATTTTTGGGCATGCACCTATACGGCTCTTTTTTCTTTCAGAAAAACCAAGGCGCTTAGACAACTACGAAACTTACGTGGGATTGAGGTCAGAACTACATCTATCCCAAAGAAAATACTACCTTGGTACTCTTGCAGATGCATGTTTACTTGGTTGTAAACCATCACCCACTCATTTGAGTCTCGAAGTCGTGCCACCTCGATGTACACATTGTTTGAGGATATTGCACGACATAAAAGCTTAATGGGCAAACTTCTGTATATTATAGTTATTTTTTGAAAGAAAAAGGACCTCTACCATATAGGTGTATGCCTAAAAAAACTTCACAATTTATTACCAAAATAGTATTACAAACCTATTGCATGTACAATATAAATCAAAGTTATAAGTTCCAACTCTCACTAATGCCTTAGCATGTGTTACCACATTTTCATCGTAAAAACGATCTTGACGAAACACTGCCCCATTTCTAGTCATCTACAACGCTCAGATCATGGTCACGCACCCCGATTTCTCCTTCTCTATGTTATTCCAATCCACTCCAATGGAAAATCAAAAGCCACCACAATCCTACTCCGTGCCATTCAAAGCTGTATATATTATAGTTATTAGGCTCGATATCTCATATGTTTCTAGCAGAGTTAGTCAGTATATGAAAAAGTCAAATTATAGTCATTACCATGTTTTTTTGAATAGGTGATTAGCATGATGTTCTTCTCATCTCCAGGTACCTGAAGAGCTCACCAAGCAAGGGATCGTTATATGTTGTTAATGGTCACATGAACACTACGTCCTATGCAGACACACGGATTATGCAAATTCTCCTGAGGACGGACGTTTGACCATTGGTTTTGCCATGTTTGTTGGTGGAAACCACATCACATGGCGCGACAAGAAGTAGATAATTGCTTTAAGATCCAATGCAGAGGCAGAATATTGAGTTATGGCTCAAGCCACTTGTGAGATTAGTTGGCTTGTCACCATTCTACAGGAACTTGGGTTATCCATCCGAATTTTGGTTCCTCTCTAATGTGACAGCAAGTCGGCCGCTTTTGTTGTCACTAATCATGTTAATCATGAACTCACCAAGCACATCGAGGTAGAATGCCATTTTACTAGGGATGCAGTGCGTAACGCGAATATTATCACACATCATGCAGAGCTACAATTTCCTAATATTTTCATCAAACTCTTATGAAAAAACTCATTTCATTGTTCACCTCCATGTTGGGCAAGATCGATAAATTTGGTCCAACTCATGGGGGTATTGATTTTTAAGTAAAATTATCACATTAGCTCCCATTGTTTTCTCACAATTGGCAATTGGCTAGCTCTAACCAAGCAAAAACTAGTATCAGCCACTTGATCAATGGCAAAGGGCGATTGTAAATTCATCAATCGTCGAGCAATCGTTGGCAGTTGATGTGTTGCACATATGTTCGTCCCTTTCGGCCGTGCGGAGCAGCTTGCAGATAGGCTCCAGATGGTCTTGGGTTCGGGCCGCGCTTCCTTGCCGGTAGATTACTTGGGCACGTCTTTGACGCTAGGCAGGGCAAGGATGCGCATTGGCTAAGAGTGGTGGAGAAGGTTGAAGTAAGGCTGGCTGGTTGGAAGGCCAATATTCTTTCGAGAGGTGGCAAATTGGTCCTACTGAAGGTCGTGCTCTCTTCCATCCCCATCTATTTTCTTTCAAACCGCAAGATGCCTAAGGGGATTCGGGTACGGCTGGAGAAGCGGATGCACACCTTTTTGTAGGGTAGCAATGCGAGCGAAAACAGAGGGATCCATCTGGTGGGATGGGAGAATATCACACATCATAAGAACCATGGGGGCCTGGGGGTGAAATCGCTCGAGCAGATGAATGAAGCGTTGTTGCTTAAGTGGGTTAGCAGGGTATGCGGGCCGGGGGACGATCTCGTTTGCACAGTGATCCGTAGGATCTATGATGTGAGGGGGGCGCCGCCTTCGCAGCCCGGCAACCTCGCCGCCCCGACCCCCTTCTAGCGAGGCTTGGTGAAGGCTTTCGTGAATAACATCCCCCTTTTTAGGCCGGTGCTTGGGAGGGGGGAGTCCTTCTCTTTTTGGGTGGACGATTGGTCGGGAGGGGGGGGGGGGGAGGGGGCTCTGCTCTCGCTTCCCCCGTTTGTATGCGCTGGCGGAGAAGTTATGCTCGGTTGCGGAGTGTTGGGTTGATGGAATCTGGTGCCCAACTTTCCCCGCTAATCTCTCCGACCAGAGATTTGAGGAGTTCTTGGCCCTGCTTGAGGCTGTGCGGAAGGTGGGGCCTCCTTGTGGGGGGCGAGATCATTGGTGTTGGTGGGAGGGGCCGTTCTCGGTCAGGGGGGGCTATGGGGCCATCTCCAGGCCGCCACCGGCAAACTCGGAGCTGCTGATCAGGGATTGTGCTACTATCTGGGCTCTCAGGCTTCTTGAGAGAAGTGGTGTCTTCCTGTGGTTACTCAGGAGGAAGAGGCTGACGACGCGAGATCGGTGCGCCGGGATTCTTGGCGTCATTTCGGACAGGTGCCTGATTTGTAATGCTGCGATCGAATCTGTGGAGCACCTTTTCTTCTCATGCCCCATGGTCTCTCAAATATGGCATTGGGTGGGCCTAACGTGGTGCCGCAGCGACGACTTTCAAGCCTTCTGGAATTCGATCCACGCAAATCTGACCAGATCAAGGAGGGAGCGGCTTTATCCCATGGCCATTTTATGGGCGGTTTGGCGAGGAAGAAACGACCTGTAGTTCTCGGGTCAAAGATTTTATAAGGAGAACGTGGCGGTGTTCGCTAAACGCATGGTCGAGGATTGGGTGTTGTAGTGGTTTTGGGGGGCTAGTGTGTACTCTGTTTTTGTCCTGGTTTTCGTTTCTTATTTTTTTGAATAATTAATCATGGGGCGGACACCATCGAGTGTTTCCCCCTACCTTTTAGACTTAAAAAAATGAAAGTAGAACGCTTATCAAACACAAAGATAAGCAAGCATGAAACAAGCAGACACAAGGTTTTGGAGATCCATCCTCAACTATGCTACTTCTATGAAGTGTTTGCTCCAGTTTTCTTGGCTGGATCAGGTTGCGTCGGTCTATATTCTTTGTTGTTTCTCTCAATATTGCTCATTAATTCCATTGCCTACACTTCGTAATCGGTCCCATCTATTTTAACGATGGGTGTGGGGCCTATGAATGCCTCAGAAGTTGGAGATGAATGCATATCAACCATGTCTTCCATCATGATGAACGAAGGAGATCAGGAAGGACACGATTGGGTCATAGAACAAACTATTTTTTGTATACACAATCATGTAGAGAATAGGTTATGTGTGGAAATTTAAAGCACAACCTCTCCTATCATCCGACTCGGTGCTCTAGGGCAGGCGGATTGGATGTAAGTGATCAAACCCAACCAGAATTGCACCAAAATCAAGGCGAAAGAGTGTCCAAAGGAGGCGTAGGGGACTTGACAAAACGATCGTGAGCAATTGACCAACCACGACCAAGTGAAAGTCTGCCTCAAGCTAGTCGACCGAGTGCTTGAACTTAGCGGCCATTGATAAATGGTTAGTCATAAACGAGCAAAAGATGAAATCAAATCAACTATTAGATAGAAAAAGGATGATCGTTGGAATTAACCGGTTATTTAAGCAGACATTCGTAATTAATCATTTGCTCAAACTTAGAGGTGATTAGTAATCGATCAACTCTTGCCGAGTGAAAGGTGGCATCAGGACAACTGCTCAAGGGTAAAAAAGCGACTGATGGTATGAGCAATCACCCAAGCAACCACTGGCGGTCGAGCAATTGTTCAAAGTTAGCCGTTGTGGATAATCAACCAGCTACAACAAAGTGAAAATTAGCGTTAAGTGAATTGCTCAATTGCAAAGGATGATTGTTGATAATCAACTAATTGCCCAAGCAACCAATTGAAGTTGCCCACTTGCTTGAACTCAATGGGCGACTGTATATAACCAATCATAGCTGAGCGAGAGTTGGCATGAAACCAGCTACGTAAAGGTAAAGGGTGACTTCTACTGTCCGACCAGTAGCCCAAACAACCATTGTTAAAAGACCGCTACTACTGGATGAACCAAGATTTAAAAATTGAATTAAACATCAAACAGACCATGTATTGATTTTAGGTTTTTATGGTTGGACCAATGAGACCGATCGGTTGAACCGACAATGACGTCAATAGTTCATAAAAACGAAAAAAAACCCGAACTATTGTATTGTCTGTTTGGTACGTATCAAGGAAGGCCATATAGATATCGTTTCGGTCTACCCGGAAATGGATATATCGCCGATATATCGACGATATCGGTGGAAATGTCGGAAATGGCTCAAAAAATCCACTTTTGTTATTTTTTATGAAACTAAGATCATCCAAGATATTAAAACAACAAATAACTTGCACATACACACTTATGTCACACATATCGGTCATTTATAGCCATATATAGCACATATCGATCATATCGAACATATCGTTGTTAATATTTATTCCTGACATATAGATATTGGAAATGGATTCCATTCAAGTTCTTATAACATTAAATAACTTACAAATATACACTTAGAGACACATATAGATCATTTGTGAAGGCAATGATCCTTATATTGCACATATAGATCATATCGAGCATATCGCTAGTATTGTTAGTTGTTGACCTATATATATTGAAAATGGAGTTCATCCAAGTTTTTAGATCACTAAATAACTTACAAATATGCTCTTAGATCACACGTATCGGTCATCTATGCAGCTTATATCGCATATATCGATCATTTCGAACATATTGATATTAATGTTAATTCTTGATTTATAAATATTTTTGAAGAATTGACTTTATAGATATTGGAAATGGATTTCATTCAAGTCTTACAACATGAAATAACTTGCAAAAATACTCCAAGTTGAAGAACCATTGTATAAACCATTGTGTATTTTAATACTAGATGTAGCAAGATATGTGTTTTAATATTGGGTGTAGCTAGATAAGTAGTGGAATCAATCTTGCATGAATAATAGCATTGATATATGAAGATATCGGCGAAATATCGACGATATCGATCGATATCCAGGATTTTTTGTACTCAATCCAGTCATTTTTGACTGCGATATATCGTCAATATCCCTGCAAAAGGATATACTGAGTGATTTCGATACAGCTTCCCTCTCGAAACTGATATATCGGCCATATACCACCAATATAACATCGATACGGCCTTCTATGGCTCGTATGGTCCAATTGACTCAAATCGAGTTAGACCAACATTTCATACAAGTAAATATAAATAATGCTACATTACATATTTGAATTTTTACACTTATGCCCTTCCAAGTTTTTTCAATAACACTACAGCTCTATTTTTTACAACTATATGAATGCTCTTTTTTACAAAATTCACAGTAGCGATCTTTTATTAGTACACTTTGTGCTACTATATTATACAAACATAAGAAATAATATTGTGAATTTTTAGGATTATAAGGCACAAGTGTAATTGCAAAAAGGAGAAGATAAATATTATTAGAAAAATCCGAAAGGGTATAGAGTATAACAAACATATTTTGTCAAATTCATATAAGTACATATATGTGATGTTTAAACTAACAATTTTAAAACTATTGAAACTCTAATTGATGACAAGCGTTAGTACTGCTTCTCATAGAGTAACTGTGACAACTTCTTATTTACGCAAAGACATTATTATTGTTGAAAGGGGATAACCTCATGCACAATGTGGCAAAAGAGAGGTGATGCTCGTAAGGAAGGAAAGGAGAGGCAATATTGTGTCATAGGCAAACATGGAAGGAGATGTGATAAAAGAGTGCCATATTATGGGTTAAAACGAAACTAGACTATGAATAGTTTATAAGAATTTATATTTCCTTAAATGATTAAAATTTATTTTTTTGACAAAAAAAATGGATGATTGAATGGTGACTTGGTTCAATTAGTTCAATCGAGTCAAGCGGTCCAACCAGATTTTGACTAGTTATTTTCTGAGTAAAAACCGGCTGGTTGGACCACTTTTCCTTCGGTTCTTGGTTTAAACAATTGAACTAGCCGTTTCGATTTTGAAAACCTTATTATGAATGCTAGCAACCTCATCGGGTGTTGGGAATCATGTTTCAACTCTTTCTTTTATCCAAAAAAGAGTTATTGTTACCAATTGCGATAATACGAGCACTTTGGCTATCATGTACTAGTGTTATATATCAGTCAAGGCATTTATGTTGAAAATATACTCCAATCGGTTATTCCTTTACTCGAGTCTTGGCTCATGTAAGATTCCTACTCTTTTAGTTAATACACTTGGGGCAGACACCTTACCGTGTTTCCCCCTATTCCTAAAAAAACACTTCGTGGAGATACCTCGTCAAGATCGTGTTCTTAGCGTGTATGACATCCTCACATTTTAAGTTTTTAACTATACAAATCCTCTATGATAGACGATGTTAAACGGTCACGCAACAAAGTTCATTCCATAACCGACCATTGCATAGCATCTCTCGCCTCCCCCCATCCCCTCCCCCAACCAATATCCCCTTCTCGTCACACATCAATGTCTACGCTTAATCAACAAAATCCTAATTCCTAAATGAAATCAATATTTAAGCTGGGAAATTGTTCAGAAGATTTCATTAATACGAAGAGAGAAATAAACATGAACATTTGCATAAGTTCTCCTCATCATGTATATCTGGAATAAAAAATGGGGTGAATCTTCTAAGGAACCTGACAATTACAGACCCTACTGCTAAAGCTTCGGTTCAATCTCGCCAATTAGATGTCAGGTTTGAAATTTTCTGATAAGCCCAAAAAATGAGGGATGTTGAAGTGTTGTGGGTAAAGAAAAGGACTATGAAGAGAAGTTTTTCAAAGTGGAGAACAATGCGCTTCAAGAATTACAAACTACAAATACTTTATATAGTTATTTTCGAGGATTTAAAAGTTTGTTGTGATTTACCACGAGGAACAACTCTTAGAGATGTGTCTTTAGGACCAAAGGATATGTCTTTTAATTAGGTTGATATTATATATAAAACCTCCATATCCATGGTACAGAGGTAGAATATATTTGAATGTATACGTCTTTCAGAATAGCTTTTGGCATGTATCATGTTCTTTATTTTGGTTATTTCTTTTCTGATAACATCTGATATCCCTTCCAAGCCCCAATTCACTATTCCCCATGCAATTTGGTGTGCTCCTCTCTTCAGCCATATGTTGTCCATTCTCACCCTCTCATTTTCCTATATCTTACTTTGGATGACTATAATCTCCAATGGCCATATTTAGGCTTTTCAAAGAAGTTTGTCTGTCCCCATTCAAACAGCTTTCATTCTTCTCAACATTTTCTTATGTCTTACACCAGGTTGCTGACTGACGAAAAGGACAAAATTCATTTGCTATGCATTGTGAGTAGGAACTCTACAAAATATCAAGAAATGTATAAAAAGAATCATGGTCTTATTTAATCCGTCTTTGCTATCCTCTACTAAGATTGACGGAATAGAAAATTAGATTTGACATATAGTACGAAAAATGCTTTAAAATCATAAAAATAACTCAAAGGTATGATAATTGTCTATGGAACCGGCATAGGAAGGGCACCTGTAGCAGAGTGACCTGTGCAGAAAGAGTTGTAGCTTCCGTTTGAAGAGTTTGCACCTTTTTCTCAAGCTCACTTGTGTATCGAACCTTCCTCTCTTTTGAGCGCGCTGCAGATTGCCTATTGGCAAGAATCCTGCCAAAAGTGAAACATTGACTCGTCTACATCAAACTTCATGTCCCCTAAATGCAAAAACTTCCTTATTACTGACATGAAATTGCACAAATTATCTGTGGGACATAAATGCAAGCAACTAAGACACTCGGGCACAACAGTTCACAAATTCATAAGCAAAGTAAAGAAACCTCGGGATGTGTTTCATAAGACAACAGGTATCACACTCTAAATGCTTCTCAAGTATCATGTGTTTGATGAGAAATTAATCATGGTCATATTAGTATAGAATGAACTGAGATGTCCATCTATTTTTAGAAAGGGGGAAGTCGCCCAAGAAATTTTGTTTTTTCCTCATCTTGATGACACGTATAACCTTTGGCAACAAGATAAACTTGCGGGTTAATAATGAACTGATCGCAAATAACGGCCATTTCGCCCATTCAGGTCCCAGAAAATATTTGGTACTACGCACTCAAGCAGCCAAAGCTAGTAGCGTGGTCTCTCTTTCTTCTTTTTTCTGTTTGGGCAGCTCGGCTGGCAATTTTTGTTGTGTGTTCAAACATTCATATGGACAAGGCATGCGGCCAATGTTCTAATCACGAAAGCCAACATTAATTTGAGTCCAATAGAAAACCCGATGCAGGAAAATTACCTTTTGGCCCTCTTGGGATCTATCAGCGCAAGCTCCACGAGCTTCTCGGCGGCCATGGCTTTCTTCGGGAAGTCGAGGGACCCCATGGACTCGGCCTCGTCCACGGAGCCACTGTGTCTGTGCCTCGGTCTCGCGAGGGCCTCCGCCTGCTCTGGCAGAAAACCCAAGCTCTCGAAGAACGCGTTGTCGACAGAGAGACTCCTCAGGTGAGCACCACCGCGCTTCCTTTCGGCCGCGTCGCCGCCGGAAGGAGGCGGGGCGGGCGGGGCTGAGTCGTCGGAGAGGGAGGGGAAGTCGAGATCAGCGAGGGAGGGGAAATCTGAGGAGTCGAAAAGGAGGAGATCGTCATCGGGGAGACGGAGGAGGGTCTCCGAGTGCGCCCGTCGGTGGTGAGGGGCAGCGGTGCAAGTGGTGGTCGATGAGATTGAGGACGACGAGGATGGGCAGCGGCCGACTCGCTGGGCGTCCATATCGGTCGTCTTCTTCTGCTGCTGCTTCGGCTTCCGTCGCTGCAGCGGTTGCGTTCGGCTGTTTGGTTGGCGTCCCGCGGCGGAATTGGAAGTGGGCGCAGGTCCACTTGCTTTCTTGTTGTTTGCCCATCCTTTTCAAGGGAATATTTGCATCTCAGGTCCTCGATAATATGCTCACTTGTGGAAAGCGCGAAGGTGGCATCGACGTGCCTTCCGCGGTCTGCACCGAACAGCGGTCCCTCCCTCCGATTAGGCGACACTGGTAGGTCCTTCCGTGCGACTTTCCGTGTACAAGGTAGAGATGAGAAACGGTGCTCTCCGAAGATAATTTTGTATGGAAATTTTTACACCATAACCTTGTAAATTTTACCAAGTATAATATAACTGACACAACTTTCTTAATTATACCGTGACCCCCCGAAAACTTGCACTGTTTAGCACATTAACCCCTGCTACAACTTTCTTAATTATACCGCGAACCCGAAAAAAATGCACTGTTTAGCACGTTAACCCCCTGTGGTTAACTTATTCCACTGACTTTTTTAGCATGCAAAAATAAATTGTAGAGATATCAAGGATATAGAAGGTTACCATGGCAGCCACTACCCCTATCATCCATGTCGTCGCTACCACCCAAGTAGGTGATGCCCGCATCACCAAGTTCCACATATTATAGCTAAAGAACATCCCCACTGGAGCATGAGCCCAAATCTCCACCTATGATGCTCATCAAAGCCCTTTGCCATCACCACTTTACAACTCACGCCCTGCCTTGCCTATCTCCAGCATACATGCTAACACCCCTATCAGGGTCCTCCTTCGAACCACATGGCTCTGAAGCACATATACATTGTCGGCCTATTCGAGTATGAATCCAGAAACCCATCATGAGTCTCATCTCGATCAAGCTCAGACTGCCTTGATGCACTATCTTCATGTGTGGCGTCCCGATGATCCCCATTCTTCCATGGTAGAAATCTCTAGATAAGCAATCTTGTGCAAGCCTTGCATCGCAAGAGGTAAGAGTATGAGCGGAGCTAAAGTTGGAGTGCTTTGATGCGATGCAGTCATTGGAGAAACAGATGGAGAATGGGAGGAGATAGGGGTTCGCATGCTGATGAGAGTGCATATCTCAAGAGGAGAATGGGGGAGTATGGATGAGATGGGAAAGTTGAGGTTCAAGGAAAGGGTTGTTAGGAGGTGGAAGGGGTAGGTGAGTGCAAGATTTTACTAGTTGCACTAAGATTGAGCAAAGAAAGATAGGTAAAGAGTGTAGTGGATGGTGAAAGATTAAAGAACAAGGTGAGAGACGACGGATGGCATCTATTTGTAAATTTGATAGGTTTTAAAGGTAAAATAGGGTGTTTTATTATAATTATTTCTAATATATATGACAGTTAACCACAATAATTACGAGGTAAGAGTTGGTCACATTATGGGGTCATTGTATAATTACCTCGATTTGTAGGGATTGAAATGAAGTTTGCAAAGTTTACATTTTTGGTGTAACCCATTTGTGTTTCTGCAAATGAAATCATAGAAGAAATTGAAATTGGGATACTTTAAGTTATTTAAAATAATACCTCTCGAGGATAAAAATCCATGGAGCAGGGCATATAAAGAAAAATAATTTTTATATAACATATATATATATATTTCAAAAATGTAATTGGCATATATTATCGAAAGAATTGTGGAGCAGTATCGAAAATGACAAAAAAGTAATAGGATAATTTTATCATGGGATATTAGGTTCTCATTTACTCCAAGTAGTCTAATAATAAATATGGTATTTTGTATCATGAGATAGTAGGATATCATGTGCTTTATGAAATCCTCCTAGATGCATTTCACCATTATTCTAACTCTACGTTGTCTATGGAAGTCCATGGTGGGATAACTAACAATAATTGTTACTGCAAATTATATCATTCTATATCCAAAATACAACATATTAAGTTTGCATAATCGATAAGATCTATTTGTCGGAATATTGCATACCATGATCATATAAGTTTATACATAGTTATTGACCTAAAAAGTTAGATCAGACAAACTAGCATTGTATAATGTTATCCAAAGAGGATTTCTAGTTTGAGAAGAGATGTGAATCTTCTCGAAAGACCGATATCCATTTGACACTCTTGATAGGACATGTGCATAGGAATAGAGATTCCAAGGCATTGTACGGTCAAGTTAAATATTCAACTTTGCGGGGTCAAGACACCAAGACATGTATTACAGACTATCAGTAACAAGCACCCATTCTTTTATCGGAGACAAATATACATCTACATATCCGAATATGTACATTTGGTAGATCACTAGGTTGATGGCCTGACAAGATCTAATTACTGACTAGGTCGATGTGCATATTGAGATGTATGATCTTTCAAATAACTCATGCATGTTTACATGTAATAAATCTGAAGATAAGAACTCACTCATGATAAGTACATTAGCGTAATAATAAATTTCATCGGTGGTCATCCTATTTAATAAACATGATAATAATCTAAGAACATCAATATACACATTTTGAAAGTATATGATTGAATTTGTCACACTACGATAGATTTATAAATCTTCTAGTTAATTCTAGAAGGAGATAAATAAATATGAGAACATATACTTTAGGTTATCCAAATTTCCATTATGAAGGATGCATGAGTATTAGCGCTAGTCAAGGTTGATGGATGATAATATATTGTATACTAATATCATATTGTATTCCATGATTCTTCGATTCTAAGTCAATGATAAATAAATGCTAGTGACTCCACTTAGAGTGTTGGGCATGCGAACCCATGACGAACCATTATGCAATAAAGGTTATTGCAAATAATCATTCTCGGGTCTAAAATGAAGAATAATTAATCTGCATAATAGGTCCCTTAGTACAATTAAGGTTATGTACCATGTCCATCTTAGTTATCATAAAAGTTGTTGATTCAGTTGTCGAATCATAGAGGATGGTGCTTGGATGAATATCTAAAGAGTTAAATTGAGGACTCATAAAGCACCGTCAAATGATTATTAAGAGATGATCTTCAGCGCGAGAAGGAGATGGCAATCCTTTCTCTAAAGGATGATATCTGACCGACCTCTTGATGCAGGTCTTCTGCATAGGAATAGAGATTCGAAGGTGTTAGATCAGTTAGGTCAAAGAGTTGACTTAATGATATCGAGATAACTAAATACCTATGATGCATGTTGTCACGATATAGGCATGCATCCTCTGACCAGAAAATAGATGTTTTACTATATGTCTGAGTACGTACATTTGGCAGACCAATAGGTTGATGACCTAACCAAGGTCTATACACCGGTACGCTGGTGTGCATGCAAGAGTATATGGGTAAATATGATCTCTCAAAGGGATCATACAGGTTCATTGCTGAATCGGAAGACATGAGCTCACTCATGAGATATTGGGAAGAATCAAATTTCGTGCACGATCGTCTCGCTTTGGAAGCTTGACTGGATTTGTAGGTTTGATATATGCTTTTGGAAAGCATATGATCAATACCTGGGTATGATACATGCTTTTGGAAAGTATATGACTGATACCAACTTCCAATGATCGAATGAGAACCTTAATGATAAACCCTGAAGAAGACAATCTAAATAGATCTAATACTTCGGGTTTACTTGGTCTTTCAGTATGCATGATGTTCAGGTATTAGTAATACTTGAGGATGATGTGATCACAAACAATTGTATAACCATGACGCTTCCATTCCTAGGGAGTGATGAAATGGGTCTGGATTTTAGTGACTCCTCTCAGTAGAGTAGTGATCTAATCTTGGTCCGAAAATTGGACATTGATCTGAATGTGATTCAGATGCAATGAGAAGATTAGATTTGCAGTCTTTATTTAATTAAGCATTTATGAGAGGTCTGCAAGATCTGAATTTGAGATATGATCTCAATATCCAAGTCACTGTATGTGGAATAATACAATTGTCGTGTCCTTATATCCAAGTATCCACGATGAAAAAGCATTATCCTTGAAAGAATTCATGGATAATTTCACTGTTGATATATGTATCCGAGCATTTAGAAAATTGATAATAAAATATGATTTAATTATCGTGAATGATATGAATTTGATTCATATTATAAGGAGAGTTATATGAGATAATTAAATGTGATTTAGTTATGAAAGATGCGAATAATGTAAATGTGATTAGACACATGAGAATCGATATCCAAGATGATTATATGTGATTTAATTATCATGGAACGTGAATATGAATAATATGGATATCACTATCCATATTAATCATATATATTATAAATGTGATTTATAATATATTAGAGAGAGCCTATAGTAATCTATATTTGTTGATTAATTATTGATGTGAATTGGATTCACATTGGATAATTAATTAAAAATATAATTTACATTTAATTTTGGGTTGTGAATGTGATTCACAAATTTCCAATGGAGTGTTTGCAACCTTCACGAGATAATTATGAATTATTTTGTGAGATAATCTTGGAGATTTCATGAGATAATATAATCTCATGAAATGGAAGGAGATTGCATCCTCCCAAGTCAACATGGTGGACGGCCACTAGGTTCTAAAGGGATAAGGTGGTCGCCCCCCAGGTATGTGGGCAATCTCCTCCACACAATCTCCATGATTTATTGATTTAACTTGAACTTGATTTATATGGATTTATCGATATATATATTATATTAAATTAATTATTATTATATTTCTACAATAATATCATGGCCATTGAAAGAAACACAAATCAAACTCATCCATTGATTATATGTTGTTCATGGATTGAGATCCATGAATCTCAAAATACTGTATAAGAATAGGCACCTTTGCTCTTCAAATGAGATCAATCAATAAACTTTTTTCCCTTCTCTCTATACATCAAATCTCTCTCTCTCTCTTGTGGTCGTCCACCTTGATGGTTTAGAGAGAGTCGCCATCCCCGCAGCATCGTCATTATGTTACCGGATTGTTTGCTTTTAGATCTCCGTCTCCTTCGATACGCTTCGCTCGTGAAGAAAACGTTGGATCTCGTGTGATGAGATCAGGAGATTCGTCGCTTGGATCATTGGCATGGATTGCGAGGAGAACGCGCCTAATCAATGCGCTCGCAAGCGTCTCCTCCGTCGGATCGGACTTGAGACATGAAGTCTCTTCCTTTAGAGACTCGATCGCAACCACGCTTAAAGAGGTAATCCTAATACTTGTTTGTTGTTTAGATGAAATGATCCGAGAAGTGTTCTGGGATAATGTGGTTTCATCACATTAAACCTTTTTTAAATTCCGTTGTCTCGAGCAACCAGTGCGACTAGTCACTCCCGATCGCAAACGATGTGATCCCCACGCCTTTGTGATGTGCTTAAGGATCTTACCATATCCTACATAGATAAAAGGAGAATAAGATCGAATTGGATCAAATCTCAATTTACTAATCAAAAAAATCCAAAGAGTTGGAAATTGATCACAAGGAGCTCAGATCCATTAACGATGTGGTTCAATAACTAGTTCAGTTGGATAGCTCAAGTAGTAATTAATCTCAATATTATATTAAATATAATATTAAATAACTTTACATGTTCTACATAGTCTTCAGTTTTAATATATCAAAATATCCACTTTGTTGTACCAAAAGTCTTAATATGCTTGGGAGTCCTAATTTGATTAGGAAACCCATTTTAATTAGGAATCTAAATTCGATTGGAGTTCTAATTTGATTCAGAACTCTGACTTGATTAGATTTTTCAATTTGGTCATGCTTCTGATTTAATTACGATATCTTTATTCAAGATACTTACATCAAAAAATTATGAATCAAGATGATATGATAAAAATGTTATTGTTTTGTTGACTTGAGGATCGTGTTTGTGAATTCGGTGGTATGATAAAATGTTGCTGATTCGTTGACTTGAGGATCATGCATGTGAATTTGATTCATACTTGACCAAAGTTTCTTTATGTGAATTTGATTCACATATATTTAATAGGTTTTTTTCATCTATTTTGATATTCAATTTGGAATTAGACAATTGTTGTCACTCAAGTCAAATAGAAAATTGGGACTTGGTTTGAATTCAAGTCAAATAGATTGCACCAATTGAATTGTGACTTGATTTGAGTTCCAGTGCTCCACTAAAGTCATAAAAAGTTACACAAACTTCATTTCTTATAGTATAAATTAATAAAATATACAAACAGTACTTTATTTATTAAAATATTAAATAAAAATATAAGTTCTATTTATAAAGTACATTATATGTATATTTATTAGTATTTTATTTATAAATCATAATATATATTATTTATATGTGTACAACATATCATAATTTAGATAATATAATTTTACATTTTTCTTTCTTACGCTTTTCAAAATAACATTATTTATTATTTATTATGTAATTTATAAAGTACTTTGACTCTTGAAATTTTATTATGCTAACACGTGTCGCACCACATTATCTTCTTCATCTTCCCCAAGAATATATTTTAGCCTTTCTGCTGCGCATTGTGTAAACGTCCCACATTTACCGAATTTTCTAGCCTTTGACTCTCAACAAACAAAAAATCTAATCCATAGAATTTATAGCCTAACCAACCCTTATGCACGCCCTACCTTCAAATATACTTAACTCTCTTCCATTTTTTCCTAAATAAATCGTCAAAGTTGGTGTTAAACAACACCTTTCTCTAGCCCAGTTCTAACAGAACCAATACAACATCTTCTCAAGCCTTGCTTTCTCGCCTCGGGTGACAGAAGGGAAGGTTGACATCCGACGAGGAAGAGGGTTGATTGGATAAGAGTTCTAAGGTCTTCGTGTGCCTTGAATGCCATTGTTTAGTCGACGATAGCTCCGAACTTTCACCGTTTCATCGAGCGAGGACCGAAAGGTTCATATAACCTTCATTTCCAGGCGAAGTTCCTCTGCCAAATTTGATCATTATAAGATGTTTTAAGCCTATTAAGTAGTGTTTTAGGTGCCTAAACAATCTATCTTTCGATTGCTTCCAAAACCCTCTTCTAGTTTGATCGAATCTATTGATAATCTTGATTTGAAATATGTATTTTGTAATAGAAATTATTTTTTTAGCAGCATAACTTGCCTCTTTCTTAGGTCGATTCGAGTCGAATCGAGCATTGAATCAAATTGCAGGAGCTCGCACGAGTGTGGGGACTTGAACAACAACCTCCTAGAGGCTCACCATCGTCCCCCTACATGTGCACGAAGGAGATATGTCGATCTGACGCTCCAGGACGTTGTTGCAGTTCAAGATTTGGGGAAGAACAACCCCAATTGCAGGTGGGTGACACATGTCACGATCAATGGCTCAGATCGCATCTTCAGTTTATAATTCAGATTGTCGGATCTCGAAGGGGTAGAGAATTTGCAAACTAAACCCAGCCGACTTCCAGAATTTTAGATGCTTCAAAGATATTTTGACTTTTGCATTTAGGTCCCTGTGTAGGGACCTAACTACAAGAAAGTTTATTTTCTTCACATTTTAGTCCCTGAGCAGGGACTGATTCGCAGAATCTTTTATTTCTTTTATTTTTAGTTGTACCCATGTATTGTTTGTGACATTTAGACACTCTATATAGATATTATTTTCTGATTCTTTGAGTACATTGCTCGATTTTCATTCTCGCCTTTATCTAAATCATACCACTTACCTATATAGTTTCATCTACGTATTATTCTACCTATATACCATATAGTAAATAATTTGCAAAATACATTCTCTAATTTTAAAATAAAAAAATCCAATTCTTTTTAGAATAGTATATTACATTGTACCTGGACTATTATATAATATCATCATTTTACAAAAATTAATCACTTTTAGAATCAAATAAAAATCTCAAAATAAAATAAAAAATTTGCAAAATTAAAATGAAATAAAAATAAATAAAAATAAAACCACAAAAAGAATTCGCAAAGAAGAAATTAATCACAAAGCCAATCCCTAATCTTGAGTATACTTCCTACCTCCTTGTGTTCGATCCAAGAACGCTTATGTAGTTAATATCAAGTGAAAAAGAAAGAGAGACATATTTTATTATATTCACATATCCACTCTCTTTATTTATTTCTTTTGATCACACACATCTTGGTGGGTGCTACATCCGACAACCTCCTTCTTAAATGATGCGGAGGGGAGCATAATCAAGGACTTCAGTTCCTCCAAGCAGTAGGTCATCCGTTGTAATTCCCAATCATGTGTTGACCACTCTGACATCCGAGGATCTTAGCTGTCTAAGGAAGCTTTAGCAGAGCCCCTCTGCCACCAGTATCGGCACCCCCTCTTTGTCAAAGCGCACCAGCAAGAGAAAGAAGCTACATGCATCGCTTGATCTCAATTAGGCGGCTCATAGGCGATCACGTGCACACCACAACCTTATCCGAGCCTCCTTCCACGTCTCGGATTTAGCCGACAGCTTTGGTCACACGAAGCAGTGCCCAAGCACCACGTGGAGCTTCGGAGACGAGGTGTAGGCTATTCGCGTGCCTAATCACGCGTTGTTGGGTCATTTTGCATCTTACGTCCCGTACTCCTTGGATTCAACATCCAAGCTCCGCCTCACGTGTGTGCCTCCTGCCCGCTCGAATAAATTGCATAAAAATGCTAGTGGATTTGGTAATAATATTCTCGCCCTTTTTTGCTTTTATTTCAGTTGTTTAAAGTTGTAACTTTGCATAGAGGCCCATCCTGTCTAAGCATTTGTTTAGAACATCATTTCTCATAATTTTAAAATTCCAAAAATTTAATTTTGTAGATTAATTCTCTATCTAGCCATTATTTATTTGTATTTTTGTAAGCTTGGATTAATTTGCTAAAATTCGTTTGGTGTGAAACTGCATATTTTAACCGTCTGTGAGTAATTAATTCATAGTAAATTACATCTTGCTCCTAAAATTCCTCAAAAATCATAGTTTGTAGAATTATTTGTTTTGTGATTGTTTCCAAGTTTCGTTACATTTGCACGCATCAATTACCTTGAATAAATAGTATTTTTATTTTAGTAATTAATTTTTAATTGATCAACCACATACTATTTTTAAGAAATTTCAATTCCTATGGAATCATCTTATTTAGATCTGTATAGGGTAATTTTTGTTCTTGAAGATATATATATACACACACGTTTGATATTTTTTAAAATTCATTAACTGTAAATCACCCAAATCACCCTGCTTGCATTGTTTAATTCACCATAATAAATTCTCTTCTTTGGACATCAAATCGGTCTCTCTTTGACACCCAACAAATGACATTCTTATGCCAAAAATCACATCTCCATGATGGATTTGGGTGGATTAGATTGTATTTTATGTGTATATAATATAATATCTCTTGAAAACTTGCTTACGTATTCTTAATAAAAATAATAGATGGGTATCCCATCAAAATAGCCATTTAGATAATTCATAAGCCATACAAGGACCAGATCAACAAGAAGAAATACAATTCAAATTCGTGTCTTGCAATTTGCCATATTGGCATACCCGTCGTTCTGTCTCATTTCATTAAATAGAAGATGAACATACTAAAGGTGTTGGATATGTTGTACTTACTTGCAATTCGTATAATATGCATTCAATCATGTTATGTCTCCTCATAAGTTTGGCATTTATGGCCGTATCGACGGACCCATCACTACTTTTCTCTTCACTTGTCCCTTTCCATTCCCTTTCCCTTGAGATCATAAAATATTCTCCACTTGTCATGTTCCCCTTGACTTTCCTTCTCTTGTCTATCTTACTTTGTTGTGTCCACATGTGTAGATTACGACTTTTCTCGTCCATGCAGGTAGGGGCGGAAGTAAGTATATGTTATGGGGGTCGTGGCTCCTCATGATTATTATATGTCACTTGTACAATATATTAAGTTTTTAATACGACCCCTCTCTGATTGTATTATAATTAATGTAGAAAAAAGATGTAAATCAGTAAATGGTCATGGTAGAGTAATATAGTTTTTATGAGACCAGAGTTCGAATTTATCTCCCTCAATTCTGCTTTCTTTTATGTGATTTATCCAATCACTTACAAAGCATCAAAATAAATTTTGATATAATATTGTATTCACAATTATTTATCTCTTCCATTATTTTTAGTGTTCATTGTAAAAGCATAACTTTTATTGTGTTATTTTAACCATGAACTTTTTTGTTTCAAAATTTCATCGATAAATTAGCTTTTTTTAGGATGGATTTAGAGAGGATAAATTATTATATTTATCATCATTTAAAAATCATCACTGAATATATCAATGTATTTGAAAAACTAACATTAATCATATATTTAAATTCTACATTTATCAAAATTGAAAGAGATTCATGTTAAAGATATTAATTCTATTTCAAAATATCGTTCGAAAATACATAGATTTTAGCATTTTGAGCATACATAATATTTGTATACTTGACCTCTCCTTGATGAAATTCTTAGTTCGTTGGATTGGTTCTCCTCCTTGTAGGAACCTAATCCATATATAAGATATTGGTAGTTTTATTTGGAAAAGGAAAAATCAAGTTCTAATTGAAGGAGGAGATTAATTACCTTTTAGAAATATGAGTCATCTTCTCCTAATCCTATTGGAAGTAAGAGTTCATGTTTCCTTATTTTCTCCTCCCCATGGAGTATAAATAAAGGGTACGTGGTGCACACCAAGATCATCCCAACACAAACTCTCCTGGCATAAGAAAGAAATAAGTGAGAGAGAGGGAGAGAGAGAAAGAAGTTGGTGGTTGCCGCGAAGTTTGGAGGGAGTAATCTTTGGAGCAATTCTAGCATTGGCGATGGATTTATCATTTGGTGATATTTCTTCTCTCTACTATTATCCATTATTTGGTGACACTGTATAGATGGCCGGTCTTTTATAAGCCCCTCTTGGGAGATAACTTCGATTATAGTGCTTAATTTTTGGGTTGCAATCAACTCCGTGATTTTTTTCCCCTCACATTGAGGGTTTTACGCGTTAAAAATTTGTCGTGCATTTGTGGTTGATTTTATGTGGTTGAGATATTTTTTTCGTAGTTGTAATGATATATTGTGCATGATCCACTTATCAACTTTGGTGATTTCCAGTGATTCAATCTATACGTGAATATGTTCCCAACAACTAGTACCTAAGCTAATATGGTTGATAAGATGGAGTATAATACTAGTACGATGATCATCCGGAATGGGGCCAACATCATTTTGTGAAAAAATAAGATGAAAGATCTTTTATATGTGAAGTCCACGCATCTTCCGATTTTCTCCACCCAAAAGCCCGATACGAAATCGGATGAAGAGTTTGAGTTCGAGCATAAATAGGTTTACGATTTTATCATAAAGTTTGTGGATGAAAATATCTACAACCACATCCAAGAAGAAAAGCGTGCACGAAATCTACGATTGAAAGTTGAGAGTTATATGCCTCCAAGATCGGAAGTAATAAGTTGTTTCTTCTCAAAAAACTTGTGAACTTGAGATTCAAGGAAGGAAGTTCCATGCTATATTTTTTGAATGATTACCAAGGTGTAATTAATAAGTTGATAGGCATGGGTATTAAGTTTTAGGAAGAAGTATTGGGATTGCTACTTTTCTTGATTCTTGGAAAACTTTCAGCATTTCGATTACCAATTCTATTGTGGAAGGGAAGATCTCTTTGGAGACCATGAAGTCAACCATTCTCAGTGAGGAGATACACAAGAAATCTCAAGGAAGCTCTTCACATGCATATGTTATTGTCACAGAGAACAGAAAATAAGCAGATCAAAGAATGACAAGGGGAGAGACAGTAGTAGAAGCAAATCAAAGTCCAGATATCAGAATATGAAGTGTCATTATTGCAAGAAAAAGGGTACAATAAGAAGCATTGTTTCATCTTAATAGAGATAATAAGAACAAAGGTGATAAATAAGAAAAGAAGAATGAACAGGTTGTCACAACTGCACAACATAAACTCCTCATTGTATGTGATGAGGAGATGGCGAATGTCGTCCGTGATGGTACTTCTTGTCTTATTGATAGTGGTTCTACTCTCCATGTTGCTTCACAACAGGAAGTTCTTCTTAACATATACACCGGGTGATTTTGGCGTATTGAAGATGGGGAATGGTTTTGTATTCCCTACTATTGTATTGGCAATGTCGTATTGCATAATGCTAATGAAGGTACACTTATGTTCAAGGATGTGAGATACGCACCTAATATACACCTCAATCTCATCTCTGAAGGGAATCTAGATGATGAAGGACAATAAAATATTTTTGGTAGCAGGCAATGGAAGCTTACCTAGGGATCCTTAGTTGTTGCTCATGGAAAGAAATGTAGCAACAACTTATATATCATGCACGTGTCATTTTCCAAAGATGTGGCACATGTGACTGAAGATGCAAAATCTACTAAGTTGTGGCATCGATGATTGGGACACATGAGATAGAAGAGATTACAATGTTTGGTGAGGAATAACTTGCTGACAGATGTGAAGAACGCCAAGTTGGAGAGTTGTATACGTTGCTTGGTCAGGAAGCATATGAGAGTCTCCTTCAAGATCCATCCATACTCGAGGAAGATGGAGGCACTAGAGCTAGTACATAAAGATGTTTTTATTCCATTGAAATTAAGCTTTCTTGGCGGTGCACTTTACTTTATTACATTCATTGATGAATTTTCAGAAAAGTTTGGGTCTATGCCTTGAAGAAGAAGGACCAAGTTCTTGGAGATTTCAAGGACTTTCGCGCTCTAGCAAAAGGATAGTTTGGAAAGAAGTTGAAGTGCATTCACAGTGACAATATTGGTGAGTGCATAGGACCATTTGATGAATATTTTAGATCTCATAGTGTCATGCACAAGAAGACTCCGCCGAAGATAGCACATCTGAATGGTGTAGCAGAGAGGTTGTTAATTGAACCAAACATGTTCGTATTCGATTACAATTCGTTCGATAATAGTTCGAAAAAATGTTCATTCATTTCTAAATGAAGTAAACATGAACTTCAAGTTTTAGTTCATTACCTTAACAAATCGAACATGAACATAACATATGTTCATTCGATAAAAGTTCAAGTTCAATATATGTATATGTATGTGTACTTGTATGCGTAACTTCGTATATATACATGTGATAATTTTCGAGGTTAAAGAAATTGTGGTAATTATTAGGCTTTGTACCGCTTTAATTTAAACAATTTCTTATTTTTACTGCTTTTCGAACATTGTTATTGAACTCTAGTTTTGAACTTGTTCACATAAACAAGTTTTAGTTAAGTTAAATGATTAACGAATTGTTATCGAATCGAACTCGGATGTTCATTTTCTAAACGAACTCGAACTAGAACATATCCTATCGAACATTTATCGAACCAACTCGAACTTTCAAACTTCCTTATCGAACTGAGCTCGAACATAGGTCCGTTGTTACAGTTCGGTTCGATTAGCAGCCCTAATGTGAATCTCTTTATTCTGCAAATTATGTCATTGATCTCTCTCCACATGTACCTTTGGATGGTAATGTTCCTAACAAGATCATGCATGGAAAAGATGTCACATGCAACCTCTTACGGGTCTTTGGGTGTCATGCATTTGTGCATGTTCCCAAGGATGAGAGATTCAAGTTGTACGCCAAGACGAAACAATTCATTTTCTTGGGATATGATCAATATGAGCTTGGATACATGTTGTATGATTTAGTTAAGAAGAAGCTAGTCAGGAGCAGCGACATTGTCTTCTATGAAGATCAGAGCATTGAGGACATCCAGAAGACTGGTAAAGGTTCATCCTCAAGTATCTATTAGACACATCACATTGACCCAGTTCCTTTGTAGAATGCTCTATGTGCAATGCCAGATGATGCAATTGAGCAGTTGCATGATGTAGGAGAAGATGTGGATGTGCCTGAGGCATCCATTTCCAATGATGATATTGTAGATGTTGATACATATGACAACCATGTTGATTATGGTCTTCTTTAGAGGCACTACCACCTTAGAGACCCACAAGGGAGAAGTGTCCCTCCACTAGGTATCCTACAAGTATATCTTGTTGACAGATAGCAAAGAGATAGAATGCTATGAGGAGGCTATGCAGGATGCAAAGAAGGAAAAGTGGGTTGAAACCATGAAAGAAGAGATGAAGTATCTTCATGAAAATCACACGTTCAAGATTGTAAAGTTGCCTAAGGGCAAGAAGGCTTTGAAGAACACGTGGGCTTATATAGTGAAGTATGATGAGTACTCTACAAATCCAAGATACAAAGCCATATCGGTTATTAAAGGCTTCAATCATAAGAAGGGAGTGGACTTTGAGGAGATATTCTCTCTTGTAGTTAAGATGTCTTCCATCAGAGTGGTACTCAACTTAGGAGTGAACCTTGACCTAGAGGTTTAACAGATGGACATGAAGACAACCTTTCTCCAATGTGAACTTGACGAGGACATCTACATGTTGCAACCTGAAGGCTTTACAATTGAAGGTAAGGAATATTATGTTTGCAGACTAAAGAAGAGGATATATGGATTGAAGGAAGTGTCCAAGAAATGGTACATAGGGTTGTCAGAAATTTCTCAAGTTCGACATTCGCTCAGATTTGGCTCGCTAAAAGTTTGATTCAGATTCGATTCGAAAATAAACGAACCAATCCTAAACACGAGTTTGGGCTCGATTAAATAATAGAACTAAACCTCAAAAATATAGGTTCGCTCAGGTTCGGTTCATTAAAAGTTCGATTATATACACACATACATACATAAAAGTATATATACATACATATTGTATTTATACAAGGAAAAAATACATTCTATATTAACATAAGGGCATTCACTTATTTTTCCAAACCCATCCAATTATCTACTCCCTAGTCCCTATTCCATATTCATGAACCCCCACAAAACCCTCCCCTGCAACTGCAGTTTTTCCCTTTGAACAGAAACACATTCACAACATTTATTCTTAAACAAACCTTTAACGAGCCGAACCGAACCTTTACGAACCTTACCCGAGCCGAGCCGAACCTGATTACTGTTTTCATTTTATCGAGCCGAACCGAGCTCGAGCCTAAAAGTATGCTAAACTAGTCGAACCGAGCCTGGGTTGGTTCGCTCAGGTTCGACTTGTTTACACCCCTAGTGGTACAAGAAGTTCGACTCGTTCATAGGGAGCACAGTTACTTCAAGACTATTTCAGACCATTGTGTTTTCGTGAAGAAAATCTCAAGTTATGATTTCATTATTTTGTTGCTTTATGTTGACACTACAAGAAATTTTGTATTTTGCTACCACAAATTTGCTACTACAACTAGTGCCAATGTAGTCGCAGTTTTTTAAAGACTATTTTGCGACCATATTACCACTATATTGTTGTCGCAATAAAAAGAAATACCATTTTACGACGATGTATAGTCATTGATTCATCTTTCTAATTGGTAAGATTTCTTTTATACCTTAGGAGTGCAACCACGAAACAACAAGTTCATGAGATGGAAGATGATGAGGACACTAATGAGGAGGAAGAGGAGGAGAACGAGGAGGATGTTACTGCATATACAATATCACATTGCAAAGGGGTTGTCATCTCGGAACTTCGAGATAATCCAAAGAAAAAGAAGAAACCTAATAAGGAAGTAAAGGACAAGGGCAAGGCGAAGGCTACGAGAGATGCTTTTTCTGAATGGAGGAGAAGGAAATTTTAGTGCAAAATAATATACTCTCTAGTGTTAGTTTAGTTTCTAAAACTTTGTAATGTTAAGAACGTTAGAGTTTTGATGTTAGTTAACTTTCTATTGGCCTCAACTTGTAGTTTTTTCAAAAACATTCGCACTTTTTGTCATCTTAGTTTATATATTAATGTGCATGTTCAATTTTAGTTGCATACTTCTATGCATGAATGATTCGAATTGTTTGATCTTGTCGAAGATGAATTCTCAATTCTTATGTGTAGATTGTATTGTAATATTTTCAACAGTTTGATTGGGAGATCTCAAGATAATAAATGTTGGTTGAGAGATCTCAAAAGATTACATCATATTAGTATTATACTATTTTCATACAGGTTCATACATGTTTTATATAAGTAAGAAAATGCTACATTTTTTATAATGAAAGCAGAGTTGCGACTATAAGGCTACTACTTTACTACTACAACGGCAGGACTGTAGTCGCTACATGGTAGCTAGACAGTCCCCAAGTGGTCCTTGATTCAACTTCTCGGTAGTGTCAACATGGTGGCCATGTGCTGTGTATGTGGTCGCAAATCCTCCACGATAAAGTGACTCGAGTGCGACTATGAACCGACTATATGCGATTATAATTGCGACTATTAAAACGACCACATCGTAGTCGCAATATATTTGCGACCAGTCTGGTACGACTACACACTTTACTACCACATGTGGTTGCAAATCCTTGTTGCATCCAC
Source organism: Ottelia alismoides (assembly GCA_037367405.1). Taxonomy (NCBI): domain Eukaryota; kingdom Viridiplantae; phylum Streptophyta; class Magnoliopsida; order Alismatales; family Hydrocharitaceae; genus Ottelia; species Ottelia alismoides. The sequence continues at coordinate 58,466 of JAZKJV010008882.1, forward strand.
ATTGCTACTATTTTACCACTACATTTCTGCCACAGTTGTAATGGTAAAATATGTTTTTTTCTTGTAGTGTGATGAGATGCTGATCGTAGGCAACAATGGAGGGGGAATTTCTAGCTTGAAGAAGGAGTTGAGCAAGACCTTTGCTATGAAGGACTTGGGGCATGCAAGTCATATACTGGGCATGAAGATCACTCGAGACATGGGAGCAAGGAAGCTTCAGTTTTCACAAGAGAATTACATTGAGAGTGTACTTTAAAGGTTTTCATGGATAAGTCCAATCCCGCTAGTACACCTTCGGGAGCACATTTCAAACTAAACTCCAAGGAATGTCCGAACACAACTGAGGAGAAGAAAGATGCATAGAAGATTCCTTATGCATCAACCGCAGGTAGTCTTATGTATGCCATGGTTTGTACGAGGCCTGACATTGCTCATACAATTGGAGTTGTTAGTAGATTCATCTCAAATCCATGAAAACAATATTGGGAACTAGTCAAGTGGATCTTAAGATATCTTTGAGGTACTAACAGCTAATCTCTTTGCTTTGGAGTAGATAAGCCTATTCTTTTTGGCTATACAGATGCAAACATGGTTGGTGACATTGATGGGCGAAGATCCATATCTAGATACTTGATGTCTTTTGCAGGTGGCGTGGTTTCTTGACAGTCCAAGCTTAAAAAGTATGTGGCACTATGAACTACAGAGGTTGAATTCATTGCAGCTACAGAGGCATGCAAGGAGTTGCTACAGATGAAGAAGTTCATGCAGGAACTTGGTTTTCATCAGGACAAGTGTGTGCTTTTAATTTGACAGTCAAAGTGTTATTCACCTTTGCAAGAACTCTACATTCCATGCAAGATCGAAGCATATCGATGTCAGATATCATCGGATATGTGATGTATTAGAATCGAAATAGCTTGTACTTGATAAGATCCACACATATGACAACTGTGTTGATAGAATGACAAAGACTTTGCTGCTTGGACAGTTTTAGAGATGTTGTTCCCTCACAGGTTTGGAGCAGTTCCCACATCGTCAGTGAGGGGGAGATTTGTTGGATGGGTTCCCCTCCTTGTGATAACCTAATTCATAAAAAAACGCAGGACATCGGTAGTCCTATTTAAAAAAGGAAAAATCAAGTTATAAGTGAAGAAGGAGATCAATTATCTTTTAGGAACATGAGTCATCTTTTCCTAATCCTATTGGAAGTAGGAGTTCATGTTTTCTTATTTTCTCATCTTTATGGAATATAAATAGAGGGTATGGGGTGCATACTAATATGATCCCAACACAAGCTCTCCTAGCACAAGAAAGAAATAAGAAAGAGAGAGGAAGAAGAAAGAAGGTCCCGATCACCGTGAAATTTGGAAGGAGTAATCTTTGGAGCAATTCATCTCCAGCATTCTTTCCTACAATTTGGCGATGGATTTATCATTTAAAGATATTTCTCCTCTCTGCTATTCTCCATTGTTTGGTGATTTGTAACACCCTATATATGGCTGACCTTTTGTAAGCTCCTCTTGGGAGATTACTTCGATTATAGTGTTTGGTTTTGGGTTGCGATCAACCCAGTTGTTTTTCCCCTCACATTGAGGGTTTTCTATGTTAAAAATTTCATGTGCAACTGTGGTTGAGATATTTTTTCTTAGTTGTAGTGATATATCGTGCATGATCCACTTATCAACTTTGGTAATTTTTCGTGATTCGATCTATATGGGGAATCCGTTCCCAATTGTTACGCCCCTACATGCAAGACTTGACGGATAACGAAGGATGACTCATCTCTTCCAGGGTTAGATCCCTCTACATGTCGCGTTAATCGCAATCCTTGTCCATAGACATGAAGGATGCTGACATATGATGGCAAAACTACCTATTCAAGAGGAATGAAGAAAATACATGTTCGAAAATCTGACTATGTCAACACACTCACAATGAAAGTCCTTGCATCCTTTTCCTTCCCCCTCACTCTTCTATCGCTTCTCTTTCCACTCAAATTTTGATGAGATCCCTTGATTCCTTCCTCACTGTAAGAAGCCACCATCCCATGTTTCTTTTTCTTCTTGCCTCGACATCTTGCTCCCTTCAGGAGTTCTTTGAGCTTCTTGAAGATCAATGTCAGTATTTAGTTCATATCATTGCTAGCCGATCAAATTACCTAAATATAGTGAAACCTCGCATAATAGTCATCAGTAACCACTCATCGATATTATATCGAATTCTGATAATCAGAATTCAATCTTCACATATCATTATAATCACCATTCATTTTCTAAATGGTCAACCTATCTTCGACGAGAGATACATCGATTTGACGACCTCCATGCACATCAACGACCTCCTCGAATAAGAATTAAGAGTGTATATGACCGACGAATTTGTGTCGACTATTTTATGGGATCTTTCATTCTAAACTATATTTTCTAAATCTTCGTGATTGACTCTTATATTACTGATGTTTTGTTTATTTAAATTTTTAAGAAAACTTAAATGTAGTATAATGATGAACTCGCACAGGCTATAAAATTTTTTATAGAATGCATAAATAGAGACATGGACAATAATAAGTTGCAGCTCTTGTATTTGCCCATGATGTGGATGCTAATTTTCAATGCACTATTTAACTGTGGGTTAATATTTGAAATGTTTTTATATATTAGAGAAAAGTTTCTCCTATTTACTCCTCAACTCGTTTTGATTCTTGGACAAAAAGTGGAACAACATTATTTAAAAAACCAAATTTCATGATATATAGAACCCTCGTAATAGGTAGATATGGTTATTTTTGTTTCTTTAAAAAAATAATTTTTATTGGGTTATTAGCATTTAAGGATTTTTAAGGGAAAACTGACTATAAAAGGGTGAATTTTTGGAATAGTTTTTTTGGATAAGGGATATGCTAAGCTCTACCAACCGTGAAAACAGAAGGCAAAATACGAAAGCTATGATTTATAGTAAATTTAAATCCCAACATCATAAGCTGGATTTTGGAAAATTACCAAAATATTGAACCACAATGAAAAGTCATAAAATCGTCTGAAAAGTTTGGCAAGAATGAGAACAATCTAACCTACCAAGAACCATCAAAAAGCCATGTCGAGGGACTGTTCAAATTGTCCTTAGTATATATTGGGAGAACTATAGGAAAAGAAGTTTAAACTATGTTCAATACAGTCCTTAGGCAGGACAATTCTGTTATTTCTAAAAAGTTCACGTGTTCCCGCATAAAAGTTCAAAAATTCGATGACATGGTGATTTCTACTTAAGGAAGGTGCCCTTACGATTAAATAGACCTTTGGGGGTTGATCATGCAATTTTAATAGTGATTAGAAGTTAGAATTTTGGTTATTACACCGCTTGTCAATGTTAATCTCGTAGATGTTAGCTCTGCTTCTTATTGAAGGGAGGTTTAACCTCCACACCACTAAAACACGGAAAAAAGCGAACTATATTCGAAAAATAAGTTGTTCATCATATGAGCAACAAAATCATCATATAAACAAAAAATCGCATGCATCGCAAAACCACATAGTAACGGAAAGTATTTCTACGTCGTTTTACAAACCAAATGAGATAGAAAGTATACATTTGATGTGTGTAGTATCTAAAGAAAGAGACCTTCTAAATCGAGTCCAAATCAATAGACGCTAGCACTCGTGGGCATGGCAATGACTCCCAAGGACGGATCCAAGGGGGGCATGGAGGGGCACATGTCCCCCTTAAATTTTTGGAGAGCTTGGGGTTTTAAAAAACCCTCCTCAATGAACTTATCTTTTAACATTAATTATCACCAAATCCCAGTATATTTTATCTTGGATCAACTTTTATTACTAATTTCTTGTATAAATAACCATGTAATAAATATTATATTATGATTATCTTATTGCTATTCACGTAAATGTAAAGAACCATACAAAATTAATCAACTATTTGTCACACTACAGTAGAATGCGTTTATGTAATATTTTTTTCTAAAAATTGCAACTATATCATATGTTGTTATATATATAATAACAATATAATTTTTTCAGAAAATATTTTTATTATTGAAAGCGGTGACAAATGTCATATTTATTGCTACATCATTACCAATGATCCATGTAATGATGCTTATGTATTGTTACTTTCAAAAATCTGCTTAAGTAATTTTTCAAATAAAAAATATTGATGGTTAGGTATAATTTAGAATAATAACAACAAATAAGTGTTATTATAGCATCAGTGCTAATGATATAACAATAGATACAACACTCGTCATTGATTTCAAGTATAAAATATAATTCGGCAATAGATAATATCACCATTACATATCAAACAATGGATGATATAGTGACGAATTTTAAGAAAATATCATTCCAGACCCATTATGGTATATTGTCAAATCCGATTACCACGTAAGAAGATATTAACTAGTTCTCTAATTTTATTAACAAATTTTAAAATTAACAATTTGTTGTTCTCTTATAGAGTTTATCATTACTTTTATTATTATAACTTGATTGGCTAAATATGTCTAGATGTGTCAGATTCGTAATTTCATGACATATAAATCATGTAACAAAAATTTTAATTGTATCGCGAAACCACATGGTAAGAGAAATTATTTCTGCATCATTTTGTAAATCACATGAGTATAAGAATTATACCTTTGATGGACAAGTCTCTAAAATAAGGGGCCTCCTAAATCAAGTCTGATCTGACGAATGCTTGCACTCAGGGGCACAACGATGACTCGTGAATCCTCCCATGAACTTGAGAGTTGATCTCAGCTATTATCAATACCAAAAGAGACCTACAACTATCTCTTTCCTCCAGATTTTATCTCATAAAACCGAGTCCTTCTATACTGGTAGAGAGCACGGAGAAGAAGACTAGTCATCTCATAATTGATTGAGCCAACAGAGAGGAGAGGTATGGTAGTGAATGCCACAAAGGGTGTTGTACGATGGTGGGTATGTTAGACAGGTGAGCCCATCATGAATCATTTCTACAATAAATGTTATTGTAATTATTTAAATAAAAGTTAGTGATTTCCACTCCATAGCCGACATTAATGAATGCATGCAATTATAAGGTCATGGCTATCTTGATAACCTTACAACTATTGATCCAATGCTTGGATCATAGAGGCTGGTGCTGAGATGATATCTAAAGAGTTCGATTGGCGACTCAACTAGCATCTTGAAATGGTTGTCGAGAAATGATCTCCAACCTGAGAAGGAGGTGGCAATCTCTATTCCAGAGGCTAATATCCGGCAGACCTCTTGATGCATGTCCTCTACATAGGAATAGAGATTCGAAGGTGTCAGAAGAGTTAAGTCGAAGAGTTAATTTAGTGAGATAGAGATATCAAAGACCTATGTTGTATGTTGTCACGATATAGGCACACATCCTCTGATTAGAGACAGATGTGTTACTATATATCCGAGTATGTACATTAAGCAGCTCATTACGTTGACGACCTAATTACCAAGGTCTATACATCAATGAGTTGGTGTGCATATAAGGGCATATGAGTAATATGATATCTCAAGGGGATCATATAGGTTCACTACTAAACCATAAGATATGAGATCACTCATGAGATATCGGGGTCAATCAAATTTCATTGATGGTCATCTTTCTTTAGAAGCATGACATGATTTTTACGTATGATATATGATTTTGGAAGGCATATGATTGATACCAACTCCCAATGATTGAATAAGAAGCTTAACGATAAAACCTTGAAGAAGACAATTTAAATAAGATTAGAACTTCGAGTTTATTCTAGGTCTTTCAGTATGTGGAATGTACATGTATTAAGAATACTTGAGGGTAATGTGTTCTTAATCAATTGTATAACCATGACTTTCATTCTGAGGGAGCGAGGAAACATGTTTGGATTTTAGTGACTCCATTTAATTGACTAGTTATATAATCTAGGTGTAAATGTTGGACATTATCTGAATGTGATTTGAATAAAATGAGAAGATTGGATATTTTGTCTGACTTGATCAGACATCTCTGAGAGGTCTTCTAGATCTGGATATAAGATTAGATCGCACTATACATGGAATATAAAATCTCTCTATTCTTATCTCCAACTATCCGTAGAGAAAGCACATTATTCTTGAAAGAGTTCAAAATTTGTTCCATTAGAGATAATATTTGAGCATTGGAAAATTAAGAGAAATAATGACAATTGAATTAGATTTAATTATCATAAGTAATGTGGATATGATTCACGAGGAGTGATCCCATGAGAGCAAAAAGTTGTGAGAGCATGAGAGGAATGATTCTGGACCACATGATTTTGTTCTCTCCTGGTCTTCTCTCTCTTGGGTGAATCGTGTGGTCTAGAATCATCCCTCTCATGCTCTCACAACTTTTTGCTCTCATAGGATCACTCCTCTATGACTCACATTATTTAGACATGTGTGAAGAGAATCTTACATGTTTGTCATTATAGATGAGATTAATATGGATAATACTATTTATAATAATTATTGATAATGTGGATACAATACACAATATCATAAAGATAATTGATTACGAATAGGATACAACATTTATATATTAATGTGAATTGGATTCACATTGAGCAATTAAATGTAAATGAGATTTATATTAGTTTTGGATGGATGAATATGATTCATAAATATCAATGACCTACTTGTAATTAGCATAAATAATGTGCAAATCGTTTGGTATATTTTAATATTAAAATAATTCATGAATAAAAATTTAAGGGTTTTTATCAGTTGTGCCCCTTCGAGATATTGCAATATCAGTTATGTCCCTCCCTTTTTAGGAATGTCAGTTGTGCCCCCGACTTCTTGTCGTTCTATCACTTGTGCCCCTCCGTTACTTTAACTGTCAATGAGTTGAATTTAACCATGGTTTTTTCAAACCATGGTAAAGTTAAGAGGGGAATAACCATACAAAAACTCCTTCCACCCATCCTCCTCCTCTGACTCCTCCTCTGTCTGCATCGGGGGCCTTCTCTTGCTCTCCAATGAGAAGGGGGCAATGGTCATGTATCTCCATTTCATCACCTTATTATATCATTTTGACCTTAAAAACCCTAGCTAATGCATGTTGTGCAAAATAACACTCATGATTTATTATGTAAATAATATAATTTTTAATGCCAAAATTATCTAATAAAGAGAATAAAAGAAAAAGAATAAAATATCGAAGATAATTTATCACCCTAAACCTCGAGACCAAGTCAAGAATTGAGTTGGTCCATAAGGAATAAAGCACGGGGAGATAAGGGAAAAAAATACAAACCAAATTATTTTATTCATTAATAATCTATTTTTGAAACCTATTTTATTCTTCATTGTTTATTCATCAAATAAAAAAGCTTTGTACATAAAAGTTATAGATAATAATGTAAATAAAAATACAAAATTGAGTTTGCACAAAAATAATACATAGTGTACTTTTTATACACAAAATAAAAAGCTAAAATCCCAACTTCACTAACCAATATCTTTCAAATAAAACTCAAAATATATCAAAATGTATAAACTTTTCATAAGCTATTTAATGGAGGTGGTTTCATATTTTTTGGAGCTATAGTATGAAAGTTAGGTTTTGGACCCTCATTGTACATTATACCTGATTAAAATATTTGATCTATTCATCCTTTATTATTTTTACAAATTCACATTTTTTATAATTTTGTAAATATTATTTATAACTTATGTACGTTTTAAAACCAAAATAAAACAAGTCTATGCAAAACATAGGTAAAATGCCTCTGTTATTACTTGTATATAAATAAAAGTGAATTTCATTCTTTTATTCTTTATTATTTTATATTTTTATATGCTTGTAAGTATTATCTATATTCTATTAAAAATATAAATCAAAAATAAAATCCAATAAAATACATTAAAATAAAATAATATATAATACATAGATGAAATGCCTACAAGTATATCTACATATTATATATCTATATTTATTGAAGTGTACAAATAACATCACAAAAATAAAGTAAAAATATATTTATACACCTAAAAATAAGTTGTAAATATAAAAAATAAATAATAAAATAACATAAATATACAAAATACAAATAAAATAGTTAAAATATAAGTAAATATACCTATAATTATACCCTTAAAAATTAACTACTAATAAATAAAACCAAAAAATAAATAAAATCATAATAAAATACTAAATAAAATAATAAACATTTTTTATTTTATAAACAAAAATTAATAAAATCAAATGCTATTTTAAAATAATATTTTTTTCATTTAATTAGCAGTTTTGTCATTTAGTGGGTCTACTTGGACCAATCAAAGGCCAGAGATCGTTGACCTTCGATCAACTCTCCCCGTGCCTCTGACTTTTGTCAGAAACGTCAACTTCCTGCTTTTCCTCCCTTTTTCACGGTTGATCCATCGACCAAACGTCTCCGATCCCTTCACGGGATTTGTTCCTCGATCATTATAGATTCACACCAGCATTGTAGATATCGTGCACATAGCTCCTCTCCCATTTTGCCAGTTAAATAAGGGTTCTACCTTGTTCGATAAATAATGAACCTCCTCCTCCCTTCCAAGTTGGTCATTTTCTTAAGTCCTAAATCCCATGGGCTTGGGCTAGAGCGCATCCTCGTGACAGGGGGAGGTCCCTTGAGCTCTACGATGATTGACGGATGAAGGAGGTGCACCCAAAGCGACGCTCCGACGACCACCTCTACTCCCTGGACAAAAGTCAGGTAAGCGCTATGCATTTTACTTATTTTAGGTAGATTTTCATTTCTGCATTTTAAATATGTACTTATTTTAATGATTAGCATAGAGTTTTAGCATAATCAACCCATTTCGTAGTTCGCCAGAGCTCCACTGTGACGAACATTCCATCATCCAAACACCTGTTTTCTGACCCTCCTTTCCACCTCATTTCACTCCTTGCCGCTTCTCCACCTCGTTCCACTATCCCTTCACCCCATATCAATACCTAATCAGGTCCACCGTATTCCTTTCGTCACCCTCGCCGGAGCACACCTCCGTTCGCCCTACCCTCGCCTATTTCATGCCTAATTGGGTCGAGGTAGTTTGCCCTCGACCCGTGTTCTTTTCTATGCAGATCAAAAGCCCAACAGAGCCCTATGGGGCTTAAATCATCTTGACTTGAAGCTCCCCAGGCCGTCCTTCTCCGAGCGCCCAAGGGTCCATCGATGGCCTCTGGACCTTTTTAAGGTACCTGGAAGCTTCGCCGAACCTGCAAGAAAATGAAGAGCTTGCTGGAGACGCATGGGGAGGTCGGAGGAGCCCTCAATGATCAATCGAAACTCTCCCAGGCGAGTTGCTTCCCCGTTCTTCCACCTGCCTCGAGGGTCGTCCGATCACCAGTTGTTCTCCAAACGCTCCAGATGACGTTCGATCATCGCATGCCCCCTTATCGTCTGATCAAGAACGACACCCAGAATGAATAACAAATGATCTATTCATCCCATATCAACCGTGGATCTCCATCGGGGGATCTAATCTCAGCCACTGATCGATAAACCGGTACGTGTCGATACGATGGTGCCACATGTTTAAGTGGATGAAGCTCAATCGCCCGATGACGCCTTATATGGGGTAAATTTTATATTATACCTCGCATTCTTGTATACTTATTTATTAGTTCTATCAATAAAATGTAACATTTAAAATAAGTGGGAGATTTTGCAAGGGACCCATGTATTTATTTATGATTGCATTTCGGTCCCTCCCAGACACAGTTACGTGTAGTCCCACGTGACTAGGTAATTTTGCATGTCCGCCCTGGCGGTTTTTGTATATTGTAAAAGAGTTCATAAATATTAAATAAACATTATTTTATTTAGACATATTTACATTGAAGTCCTTAGACTTTATTTTTATTGCAAAAATGCCCCTACTATGACATATATTTTTGTGCCTTTTATCAATTTATTAAAATACCTATTGCGCTCCTAAAAATACACAAAAATAGGGATATATGCTTCATGCCATGTATGTTCACGTTCATATTTTATTTGGTAATTTTGTGCATCTATCCATTTACTAAAAATGAAATGGAGCCTATTTATTCCCTGCTCAGCTTAGAAAATATCAAAAAAATATAAAAAAATGTGTCTAAAAATTCCAAAAAAATTATATAATTTATTTTACCATATTTTACTTACAGATCAAAAATCACTAAAATTGAAAAAAAGGAAAAGCTTAAAAATTGAAAAACCTTCAAATCTTTCATAAAAATCTAAAAAAATCATTTTAAAAATCCAAAAATATGTTTTCTTGTTTTATAATTTTTTATATAAATATTTATATATTAAAATTTATTTGGATAATTTTGGGACTTATTTATTATTTTTAAAATCCAATTCAATTTTGGCCTATTTATATAATCCCTTATTCAGGATGTTTTTTACTTTAAAAATACATAACAATTAGCCAAAATTCCAGAAAAATTACAAAACATTAGAAAAAATTATAAAAACCCAAAACACTTTTAATTCGATATTTTATTTATGTTTATTAGAGTTTATAAATATATTACTCTATATGTATATATAAAGCCGTATATATGTCATATTATATATAAAACAAAAAGGAATATGAAAAATATAAAATATAAAAAGAAAATATAAAAATAGAAAATTAAAAATCAAATACAAAAAATATAAAATAAAAATAAATTTAATTTAATAAAAAACAAAATACTCACAAAAATAATAAAAATGAAAAAGAGTTAAAAGATAAATTTTTGAGCGCATCATTTCTGCCCTCCTTCTATCGTTTGCTCCCTGAGTTCGACCTCTACACATGCTTACACCTATACACATTTTGTTGTAAAGTTATAATAAATTTTAGCTCCACATTTTTTATATTCATTTGTTGTGAATTAATTGTTGATTAATCAGGGTTTCATCTGAGGTCGCCTCGACAACTGTCTATCCGCTTGTGGATTGACATGACTTCTGCGAAACCCTAGTTATCAAATGGTAAGAGAGAGATGTTAGTCGATGCCGGCTTCTAAGAGGATGGCAGTGGACTTCGTGATGGGGAGAGCGACGACAACAATGGCAAAGAGTTGGGAGACACCATTAGAGAGGGTGAATCTCATGTTGGGCGGAGGTGGACTAAGCTAGAAATAAGGGTGAAGGGGGATGATTTGGGCGGAGGGAGAGGAGCAGGGCAGAGGATCTGGGTGGAGAGGGGAGAGTAGGGCGGAGTGGGAGGAGTTGGGTGGAGGGAGAGGGGCGGAGGGGGAGGATAGAGCGAAGGGGGAGGAGCGGGGCAGGAGGGGGAAGAGTCGGGCGGAAGGAGAGGAGCAGGGAGGAGGAGCTGTGAAGAAGGAGGAGCTGGGTAGAGGGGAGAAGTCGGGCAGAGGGGGAGGAGTCGGGTGAAGGAGCTGGGCGGAGGGGATGAACGACGACAGAGGGAGAGGAGCTGGGCGAGGGAGAGAGGTGGAAGGGCAGGACCATGGTAGAGGGGGGGGGGGGGGGAGCGGGACCGAAGTGGGAGGAGCCAAGCGGAGGGAGAGGGGCTGGGCGGAGGAGCTATGCGGAGAGGGTGGGAGCTGGGTGGAGGGGGAGTACATGGGCAGAGGAGTTGGGCGAAGGGGAGAAGCAGGGATGGAGGAGAAGGAGCCGGGTAGAGGGAGAGGAGTGTGGCGGAGGAGCTGGGTGGAGGGGAGGAACGCCGGCAGAGGGGGAGGAGCAGAGCAGAGGAGGAGGAAGAAAAGGGGGGAGGAGAGGAAGAAACCATGGAGGAGAAAGATGATGACTTTTCAGTCCTTTTTTTAAAAGTTAATTCATGTTTTGTCCTCGAAGTTAACATCCGTTTGTTTTGAGGATGGATGGCAACTAACCCGAGGGGTACAAGTGATAGAACATCAAGAAGTCAGGAGCACAACTGATATTCCCAAAAAAAAGGGGCATAACTGATACTGTAATATCTCAGAGCGGCACAACTGATAAAAATCCAAAATTTAATATAATAAGATTACATTAAAGGTTATTAAAGAGAGAAAATCTTTCTCCAGTTTTATGGTTGGCATCATCCACAAATGTGGAAAGAGGCTTTATCCCTTCCATATTTTAGAAGAGGGCTCTCTCATTTTCTTTACTTACGAGAGAAGATTTATTTTGATATTAATTTTTGGAGCATGAATGGATAACTAATTGATCAATTCTAATCCTAGTATGCTTGGAGCACAAGTATAATCTTTAAATATTACAAAGGCAAGAGCAAAGTCCCTGATAGTCTAATAGGCCACATGTGTGTGAACAACATAAATGAGAAAAGCATCCTAGGCGTCAATCACTATTAGCTTCAATTTTGACGGATTAAGCAGAGGCAACTATAACTTCTTGTAGTGAGACCATCTATAAGTCATTGGCTTTTTCCCTTGTCCTTCTCCAAAGGTATAGCTACTTTTTGACTATCAAATTCGCCTAAGACTTCCCTCTCTATCGCTCACCCTGAAGCCTTGAGTAATAACTCTGATCCCTCTCTTGTGCTTTTCCTTTATCTTATATGATTATAATACTTGGAATTACCTACTAAGGAAAGCTAGTGTAATATAATAGGGTAAGAGCGAGGGCTTGGTCTACAAGCACAAACATGCAATAAGAGTGATAGGACGGTGAGAATAAGGTACTGAGTAGCTGATGGAGGGCTTTAACTAGAATATCCTTTAGGTGATGCGATGCAGTAAGCTTTGGAGTTCAGATGTATCCCTCGGACTTTCAGTTGGTTGCTCACCTTTTTACATTCTCCTTTTACCTCTCAACTTGACTTTTTCGCTAAAACAAAGAAGCTAATATTCTACCTGGAATCCAAAATATTTTTCAGCTAATGTTTGTTTTTATAGGACTTTCTACACTGTAGATCTTGAGACATAATTTTTTATGTTTTTCTTTAATTTTTTATTTACAAGTTAAAAAAATCAAGTTGAAAATAGTTAGTATAATCTCTACAAAAATCATGAAGTTTGTATACTGTATAAATGTTGTTCTTGGTGTCATTTTACGTACAATAATCAATTATTTTTACAATCTTCTTCAACTGAGGAACTATTTTGATCTTTGGACTAAAGTCAGTTTGTGGGTGTGTATATACACACACATGGCACGTAATCTTCTTCTTCTTTTTGGCTTCTTTATTTTTTTTATTTTGTTTTCGTTGTGTTATAAATATATGTTTATTAATGAGATATATTTTAATAGAGTGTGTGACTTGATGCATATTTACATGTCTAGATTTTATATAACAGAGAAAAAGAAAGGAGATGGATCTGGTATTCATCACACATATGATTTAAATGTGTCGAGTCCATAAGCCATAATAAACATGCCCTTATCTATTTAAGCATGCTAGCTAATCCCTCCCATAGATTATGCTGAATTCCCCCGGTCCGAGTATGAATCTCATATTTTCTTTACTTTCTCCTTCTCATAACCAGGACAATAAAAATTTTGCGGCTCTCTTTTTTGTAATATAAGAATCAAGTTGGACATGACTTGAATGGATTAAAACCTCATATGCATTGATTTAGAATGTCTCCTTGATAGGTAATGCATGATATTTACACTTTATTGCATCATCTCTCAACCTCTATCGATACTCAATCATAAGTAGTAAAAAAACTTCTTGTCCAATATGATGGTGTCATTACCATAGCAATTTCATCACAATATGATCATAGATAGATGGAAGAAAACTTAAAAAAATCAATACCTTAATCTCATCCTTGAAGAGAGACTCTCTTTTTCATTCTCCTCCTCAAGTATAGTCACATCCCACAGAATCTTGTTAAATCCACCCAATGTGCCTTCATATTTATCTCGTCTGACATCTTTAGACAATAGAGCTTCTCCTTCAACAATAACATGTTTATTAGAGATTTAGACTTCTATCATCCCTTAGCTTCTTCCATTCCTTTGTTGGATCATATATAATATTGACTTAATAAAGTTTGTTGTCTATCTAAAACAATTATATTTTATCGTTAGCTAGATTCTTCAACTCCTTCCCCCCTTCACCCTTCATCTTCTTTGCTTCTTCTCTACTACCTAGAGAGCTTTTACTAGTCATTCTTACATGATTGTATTCTTCATTTATCGTTATTACAAAGTGAAGTTGGTCTTTCTTTGAAGGTTTCCATGGAAATGATGACCAATTTGATGTGAACTTCGCCAACAAACTTGCAAGATATAGTGTGATTTTCGACCATGAATGTAATGATTTCTCCTCTCAATCAAAACCTTCCAACTCTTATGAAGCATGAAAATCCTCCTCTTTGGACTCCTAGATCTTCTAAATCAGACTTCGGATGCTCCCGATCTCAACGAATTACCATAACTATCCATTCTTCATGATCTCTAAAGAATGCACATATGTAGAATCGCTTTCTTTTGGTGATTTTAAATCTCGCTCTAATACTAATCAACCACCATCTCTGAAGTATGTAGAGAAGAAGATACAACCTCCCATCACCACTGAAGAAGAAAATTTACTAAGATAAAATGAATACAGCTCTCTTTGCCCCCTTCTCTCTCTATCTCTTCATTTCTCTCTCCCTCTCTCTCTCACACATTATTTCCTTCATGAGTGGTGGTGTGGAGGTAATAATCCCCGTCCTTTTTATATAACTCGAGCATAAGACTTATGTTCCTATTTCAGACATGACTCTACATAGAATACAACTTAATACTAATTAGGATTATGAGCTCACTTCCTTTGAGATTTATAATCGTAGTATTACTCCTATTCGTAACAATATTACTACTCCATTGAGTTGTTTCCCCCTTGCCTACTCATCATCGTCGTCTTCTTCTTCCTCCTCTTTAACCTCCACCTGAATCTTCGTCCTTTTCTTCCTCTTTCTCTTCTTTAGCTTCCTCCTCCTCATCTTCTTCATCCTCTTCAACTTCGAATTCCTCTTCGATCTCTTCGACGGATTCATGTTCTTAATCCAAGGTGTCCTATAGTTTGGGTGCATAGGTGGGCACCATCAGGTTGGGGAGGCGGCAGAGGTGGGCACCATTGGGTTGGGGAGGCAGCGAAGGGGAAGGCTGAGAGCAAGTTGGGTAATCCTTTACTTGATTGGGCGCAAAATAGGACAGATAGTCAGAGACTGAAAAGGCAAAATCGGCATTGAACATGTGAAGATCGACATAGGGGCTTCTTGGCGGTGGAACCGTGGAAGAGAAGCAGTTTTAATGTAATATATGGCTAAGGTAAAGTTGGAATTCATGTGGTAAAAATTAATGGATGGGATCCTTCACTCCTGCTTAATATATATTAATAGATGAGAACTCGTGCTCGTCAGACCCTGCCATTTCCAATGGCGTAGGGTTGGTGTGCAACCTGACGAGGATTGGATGGCGATGGTCGAGCAGGGCAAGGTCGAAGGGGTGGAGTTTCGGTGATCTGGGGTCATCCTCTGGAGCTCGAGCGATGGCGGCAGAAGAGAAATGTGAGGGCAGTGTTCATTAGGTTTGTCTCCAAATCTGGAGCCCTACCTACTTTTTTTGGTTGTCGTCGATGGTGGCACGACGATGAGGGAATAGTTGGATAGGCTTAGCTGAAGAGGGGAAGAGGGTTGGTAAATATTGCAGGGAAAAAGGTTCCTTGGGACGGTGATGGAGATCTCCTCGGCCGAGATAGGTGAAATTATCGTGGGCATTTTCGGAATGATGGCCGGAGGTTGTGTATCCAATTACGGGAGGGTAAATTTGGAATTTACGTGCAAAAAAAATACTTGGAAGCAGCTAACGCGTTTAATATATGTTATAGATATAGATTTGCCTCGTAATTGAATTAATTTGGCCGGATCTGTAAGCCACGAGTTTGATTATTCTACTTTGTTGCATTGCGTTTCTCTGCCAAATTTACTTTTTCGGCTTATTTGAATGTTCTCTTGCTGGATTCGTGAGCCTTCCAAAGTTTCAAATCCACGAAATAATAAGAGACCAAACTTAGTTCGCAAGAAACTAAAAGGCACATGCTCTATATCCATTTTCCTACTAACTTTCAAGTATATTATATACGAACCATAGTTGTATCGTCTGAAGTGCTCTAAATAGGGATAGGAAGAGAATGGAAAACCGACTGAGCAAACACAAAGAGGGCCAAAATTAGCTTTGGACTTAGGGATAAAAACCGATCGGATATGGTTGTTATCATATGCATATTCGATTCATCTATATCAAATTTTAATATATAATCGAATATAGATTTAGGAAATGATATCTTAATTAATAGGATATGAATTCGGATCGAATATTCATGGATCTGAGTCTGCACGGGAAAAAGAGAAGAATATGATTGAATAAAAAACATCATGAATTCGGATAGAATAATTATCCAGTACGATGTTATTTAAAAAAGATTACAATTAAATCTATTTAATACCTTGATAAAAAGGTTTGGATAATCGAAATCATAATCGCAAAAAAAAATTAAATTGGTTGTTTAATTAGCTAGAGCACTGCAGTTTGCAATGTAGATCGCATCGAGCTATTAGAAGAAATATGAAAACTTTGATACTGATATCTTGGCAGCATTCCGAGTCACTCCACAACCTGGAGTTCCATCTGAAGAAGCAGGGGCCACAGTAGCTGCCGAATCTTCTACTGGTACATGAACAACTGTGTGGACTGATGGACTGACTAGCCTTGATCGCGACAAAGGACGATGCTACCACATCGAGCCTGTTGCTGGGGAGGAAGATCAATATATTGCCTATGTAGCTTATCCTTTAGACCTTTTTGAAGAAGGTTCTGTTACCAACATGTTGACTTGCATTGTAGGTAATGTGTTTGGCTCTACGAGCTCTACGCTTGGAGGATCTGCGAATTCCTGCTGCTTATTCCAAAACTTTCCAAGATCCACCTCATGGAATCCAAGTTGAAAGAGAGAAATTGAACAAATATGTGCGTCCGGATGTACTAGTAAACAAAAATTGGGATTATCCACGAAAAACTACGGTAGAGCTGTTTATGAATGTCTACGTGGTGGACTTGATTTGACCAAAGATGATGAAAACGCAAACTCACAACCATTTATGCGTTGGAGAGGTTGTTTCCTATTTAGTGTCGAAGCTATTTAGAAAACGCAAGCCGAAACAGGTGAAATCAAATGACATTACTTGAATGATGGGATGGATGACATTTGATGGGAGGAAATAACTTTAATTTGTTAGTTGTTCACTAAACAAAATAAACTAACTATGATTTATATAATTGCGTTGTATTGGATATTCTTATCTGATTTATTTTATATTTCAATAGTATTCGGATATATATATCATATTTAACAACAAAAGGATCCTTTATATATCATATTTCAATAGTATTCGGATACTATTTAATTTATCAGGTGAAATCAGATTTCAATAGTATAATATTCGGATAACAACAAATGTTATCCGGATTTCACCTTATCAATATTTCAATAGTATGATAAGGTGAAATATCAGATTTCAATACTATAATATCCGGATATATATTTTTGTTGTTATCAGGTGAAATCCGGATCCTTTTGTTGTTATCATATTCTTATCTAATTTTTTATATTTCAATAGTATTCGGATATATATATATATATATATATATATATATATATATATATTCGGTCATTTTTCGAATGTGGTAACTGATCCGCAATCGTTTATATCCTTGACTCCGCCAAAATAACTCCGGGCAAAGAATTAAACATGTAATTGTGGACATAAATATAGAGATAAACATGGTCAAATTGCAACCAATCCCTCCACGAATTGGGGATCGAGTTTAAACAAATCCGTCGCATCGGACTCACCATCATTTATTAGCAATCAAAAGAGAAGAGATGAGCTTATAAAAAAAAGGGAAGAGATGAGAGCGCCACTACTGAATCCCCTACCACATGCATCTCCATCGGAAGCTTCTTTCTCAAAAAGGAAGGGATGCCTTCATAATTAAACGCATATAATCAAACCAGAGTTTAAAACATCAGATCATACTGATCGGATCTATTGGATCAAAAACCGACACCGACTTAGTTGGTTCAAGCAATTTCATTAATTAATTTTAGAAAAAAAGGAAAATATAAATTTAGAACCAACCAGTGGTTGGATCGGGTTGACTCGAATTGGCCATGCTTTGATAGTTTGGTAATTTTCAAAATATTTGTTTAAATAATTAAGTAATAGAATTTTTATCACGTGTGTCCTTATTAACTTTTGCAATATCAGTTATGACCTCTCTTTCCTCGAATATCAGTTGTGCCCATACTTTCTTAGGGATCGTTCGGTTTGAGAATAAGGAGGAATGTGAATAAGGAGAATAAAGGTCATTCTTTATTCAACTGGAAAGATAAGAATAAGGAGAATAATGTGAAATAAAGGTATGTAATGTGGAATAAAGATATGAATAATTGTGGAATAAGGTGAAATAATGGGATGTGGATGGGAATAGCCACACTCTTGGTAATCATGTCAGGTGGAGAATTGACCTCTTATTTCAGGCTTTATTCTCCAAATGAATAAGGCTTTAGAGTAGTTTTCTATAAACGATTATAAATGATTACAATATTGTATTCATATGTAACATTAGAAAACATGGGTAAATATTGTTCAGTTTTGCCCGAAATAGATAGTCATGTTATTCTATTGAAAAAATTGACATTTTAACTATTATTTTAGGGATTTTTACACTCAAAAGCCTGAGTAACTTCGCAGTTACAATCATAACTCTTCATAATCGTGAATTACACCTAAAACCCTTAATAAATGCTCCATTTAACATCCATAACCTTCCGTAACTCAACCAGATTATTAATTTAAACTAACCCGTCCATGATCTAATGGTTGGGATTAATAAAAAAAGGATGTGCGGGGCAGCAAGGGCGGAAGGCCTGCATGGGCGGAGGGCAGCCGGTGACCTGGGGGGGAGGGCTTCGAGTAGGAGAGGAGGTTGGGCGCGACACTTTGAGCAGGGGAAGGGGGGGGGGGTTTGAGAGGAGCTGTAGGGGCTCGAGCTTCGGACGACACGCGGGATGGGAGGGTGGGCGATGAGGGGGAGTGGGGCTTCGAGGAGAGTTGCTCGGTGGCCGGCTTGAGCAGTGGATGATCGGTAGGAGCACCGGGAGCAGTGGATGATCGTCAGCAGCTTCGAAAAGGAAAGGATTGGCAGGCAGCTAGAAGGGGATGGTTAGTGATAGGCTGCTTGGGCTTTGAGAAGGGGAGGATCATTCGCGAGTTGCTTCGAGCGGGCTTCGACCAGGGGGAGAGGGGCAGACATGAAGAGAGGATGGTATTTTGTAAATAAGAATGAGCCTTAGGGGTAGTTTTGTCTTTTTTAATGAAAACCATCAAATATAACGGAGGTCCCAAAAGGAATATAACACGGGGTTATGTCATGTAAGAGTTAAGACTAACTCGGGATATCTCATATAATTTACAATTATGCATGGTTGTGATTGTAATTCCGAAGTTACTCAGGGTTATGGATGTAAAAATCCTATTATTTTATTGATATATATAGAGATGTACACAGATCGGATAAAATCCGTAATCTGATCCAATCTGATACTATTGGATTGGATTGCATTGATTTTATCATTCTATTGGATTGGATCGGTTGAAATTTTTAAAATCCGTTAAAGTATGGAATGGATCGGATCTTTACCAAAATTCGATCCGATCCAATCCGTTAATCCCTTAAGATAATGAAAAATACATGCATACATAAATACATACGTATACATATATAATATCTGTGTGCACCTATTTCGAATTCTATTTAAGACCATAATCAACGTCATTATTCCACATCAATCTTCGATATAAGTCCTTTCTTCTCTCTTGAAAGGTAAGTTGTTAAAGATCCAAAATACTGAAGTATGACTATAACATGTAAAATTGTAATACATGTTCAGCATAGCTAAACATTTTAAATTAATCATTGACTTCATCAATATTCGATCACAGTAATCACATTTTTTATTTATCTAACTTGTCGTTGTATCTTTATTTGGTAATTTGTATTGTTCTTATTTGAATTATTTGTTGGAAATCAATTACAAAAATAACTTAATATATTATTGATTAAAAAACTTACATTATAATCCTTTATTTTGATTATATGGTCTTCAACTTTTAAAAATGGATTAAAGGAATTCATCAACTTTCATTTGGTTATGTGGTCTTTCTTTTCTTTTCTTTACATCTATCTATATTATCATTTTTAAATCATTATTCAAATGTCGAGGACTAGTGTGCTATAAAGTATAAAAATGCTAGATATTAGACAATTGAGGAGAAAACATAAGTGTAAAAATCCGATACATCCTAATCTAATCCGTAATCCGATGGATTGGATCGGATTGGATTTAGATATTCGATTGGATTGGATTCAAAAAAAATAAAAATTCGTGAAGGTTGGATGGAATATGAATTGAACTAAAATCTGATCTACATGCACCCCTATACTTGTGTATATGTATCCGATTTTATCGATTCATAAAACCGGTTCGATCGACCGGACCATTAATTAAGTTCGATTTGAATTTTTTCTAATAAATAAAATAATGACGTCATGCTAACATGATCACTGATCAATCGATTTGGACCAGAAATCCAACACGATTTAGACCGAATCAAAAACTCATGATCGAGATTTTACAACCTTGATCCAAAACCCCGTAGAAACTCTCCCCGGATTTTTTTTAAAGCAACAAATGCACGAGTCCTTTAGGCTCCGTTTGGTTGAAGGTTGGGCAGAGTTGGGTTGGTCCAACTCGGGGTACCCCTCCTTCCAACCCTCCCAATCCTCCTCACAGTTTACTATTCACAGGGGTACCCCAACCCAACCCAACCCTGCCCAACCCTGCAACCAAACGAACCCTTAATGTCCACCCTGACACGTAACATCTCTCCCGTTAAGTATCTGCCTGCTGTTACAGCCTCCGCAGCAAAAGCAGGACCTACAGCACTCCTCAGTGCTCATGAGAATATTTAGTATTAAAAGTGCCCAACATCAAATCTCGCTTTTGAATTATGATGAATAAGAAGTGGAAGATAAAGAGAATCCAACTCAGATGCTCCAATCCCGGTTTCAATTGGGTTCATCCCCGTCCATTAGTGGATACCCGTTGTATAAACAAATCCTCAAGCTTTAACTATGCACAATTTTTTTTTTCATTTTTTAAATGAAATACGGGAGGGTTTTACTTGTAATAATAAGTAGAATATTTGTTTCAAATTTCATGTAGAACATGCATTCTTAATATGTCCATCTGAAGGGGTTCGATTTCAACAATTCAGAGACCGTTAAAGTACTATAGTCTTGACGAAGGAGATAGAAGTCTCAAAGTATGTTGAATTTTAAATGACACCATAGCGATATATGATGATCGAAATCTTCATAAATTTTATATCAAAAAATAATTACAAACATTACTAAAAAAATAGTGAGAATATGTAAGCTACATGGTCATCGGAAGTATATTATTGTTTTCCCACACTCCTTTAATGTGTATATATACATATATGTATACAGGAAACCGATCGTTTGTTGTAAATGCCTTTTACAGCAGGGGTTGTAATGCATGAGGAATATCGAATGAAGATCCGACGACCCTCCTAAAAAGCCGGAGATAGTGGGCTCACATCTCGAAACAGAAGATAGGTGATCGAACGGCTGTAGCCCCTACAACAGAATCTGCTAAACAGGAACTACAACAGACGACGATCCTCTCTGTATGTATATATGTCGCCAACATCCCATGCTCGCTAAAAACTCCGATAGTATGAGCACTTGCATAGCCTCTGCCATCCTAATGCTCTCCCGGAACTTCTTCTCTTCTTTGCTGAAAATCGATGTCGGTCACTGTAACGGAACAGATCGTGACAATCGGCGGAAGCAAGCGACAGTTGATCGCACGACCGACCCGTTACCAAAATATCAACAAATGGCACACAATGAGCAGAGATAAATATTAATTCCATAAAATGTCCACTCAAACTAGAGTTCCATTATTACAACTCTAAACTGGGAAATAAAAAAAATTAACTAATCTAGAATTTAAAAAGATAACAACTCGATAGTTCCTGTGGGCATATAGATATCCACTAGATCTTCACAGATGAATCGTACCACGCCAGCAATCTCAATGAGTCCGTAGCACGGTCCAGAAAATACAATCAACCTTGCTCTTCACCTGAAAATTAACAAACATAATTTGTATGAGCCTAATGCCCAGTATGTATCGGGGTCCATGCATGGGTATTCTAACGGTCCTTGATCCGTTAAAAAAATATATATATACTTGGATTCATGTATACAAATCATTTCGTGCCTAGATAACTCCCATGCATGTCTAAGTTCGATCCCTATCATGTTTAGTTTGGCTTCTTTCATAAACATGATTATTCATGTAAAGTAGGTAAATTGCATAAGTAGGCATGACAAACATTTATCTCTACTTGTGGGCATAATTCAAAAAAAAATGCTAAGCAATTTACATACTTATAAAACATATAAACCACTTTACATATTATCCCCCATGACTTTGGTGGTTTAACTTTCTTAAACCAATTTTAGTATAACATGTGATGGTTCATTCTCTTATTAAACCATTCCTTGCATTTTTCATGATGGTTTTTCCTTATAAACCATTTTCTTGCACAACATTCATTTACGTATCTTTTATACGTTTTTTTAACCGCTGGCACTTGCGGTCCATGGCATGACATGACAGTGTAGCTACAACTGTAGAGGACTTAGCTTTTGCCTCCATGGTTCCTTGCAACCATACGCCCCTTGCGGCGTTGCCCCTTGCGGCATTACACGACCCCTTGCGGCCGTCCATGTGACTCTTTATGAGTCTGTGCCATCTATATTTCACATTTCATAGTGCTTTGAATGTATTTACAAATTAATGATCTTCGTACTCAAATTAAGTTTACATGATTCTTGAAACAATAAAGGAAGTCTAACAATTAATGTCTATCAACGATGCATTGACCCTGTTTTGGCTTAGTAACCTGGTTGTTTATATATAAAGAGATATATTTTAATCTGGTCACTTCTGAACCTGTTATTTAATATACAATCCTTGAAATATAATCTATAACACTATCATAATTTCCGTTAGGGAACTTATACTCGTTACAGTGATAATATATTAGCATATGGATTCCATCTTTATCATGCAAGTTTAAATCAATCAATAATGTTAAGGATCTGTATTAGCATAAGACTGCATGTGAACAATCATTAACCACAATATACATCTGTTATTGTCGTAAAACATGCTTGATTTCTTTTTATTTTTCTTTTAAATAGCATTTACGCTTGGATAATTCCGGCCACCTCTTGATATCATAAATCTTTAAAGATATAAATCTCTATGTACCCACGGATTCCTTAACAAAAGATGGAAGCCATAATCAAGAATTCAAACTTAAATATTGTTCTCATAATGCCTTCTACAATTTTTACGGTTATCAAAAGCAGTTCACGGTTTTTCATAATCTTAAGGTAACTAACGAAGTCTTCAATCCATAGTTTATGTAAAGGGTTGTTGTTGAATCCTACCAATTCTAAATATAGTCATTGAATAGCAATAAAACAAATTGTACGCATTATTTGTACTGTGAGATTTAGCACAATCATTAATAAAGCAAATAGTTACGTCGGATGAATAATCTAAAATACGTATTTATTGTAATTTTTATGAAGAACACATCAAACAGAAATTACTTACAGATTTTAACTCTGCTTAAACTAAGATCTACATTGAGAAACTAATAGTTTATTGACAATCAATCTTCGTCATTAATCAAACCCTGTCCATTTTTTATACGAATAAACAACGTCCAAATACATACATTTATCGGTATTCTTCCAGATAAACGACACATATATTTTTAGATTGTAATCCTAAACTGATACATACAATCAATGATCCATTCTACATTGAACAGATGTATATATATAATAGCTTAGAGTCGATACATACATTTAGAAATCGACATCCTAAAGCCGATACATACATTTAGAAATCGACATCCTAAAACCGA
Organism: Ottelia alismoides; assembly: GCA_037367405.1. Classification (NCBI taxonomy): domain Eukaryota; kingdom Viridiplantae; phylum Streptophyta; class Magnoliopsida; order Alismatales; family Hydrocharitaceae; genus Ottelia; species Ottelia alismoides. Next base: position 82,517 of record JAZKJV010008882.1, read on the forward strand.
TACATACCTCGATCCAAGCTTAACTCTACCCGATGCGGTCGTTGCGCCTCTTTCGATCACGGATCCACGTTCTCCTCCTCGGATTCGACGCCGCCTTCTCCTACGATGAAGAGGGTGCCGGTGAGATATCCCCTTTCTCTCTCCAACTCTCTCTCTCTCTTTCTCTCAAAAAGTGACGTGGGGTAGGGGACTCTTGGGGTTTTATTATTGAGAAAGAGAGGATTTAATGGATTAATTAAATCCATTTAATCCAAGATAATATGTTTGAATTATTTTTTGTTTGAAGAAGTCCAAGCCGTTACAATCTACCACCCTTAAAAAAAATTTCGTCCTCGAAATTTCTTAGTAGAGGGACATACCGAAAAGTTGCGGGTACTTCTCCTGCATTTCACTTTCCAGCTCCCAAGTAGCCTCCTCCTTTTGGTGATGTTGCCAAAGGACCTTGACCATAGGAACTATACGCCGACGCAATTGATGATCTCTGCGATCAGCGATTCGTATAGGTTTCTCTTCAAAGGTCATGTTTGGCTGAATATCAATGACCTCATGCTCGATCACATGTGAAGGATCAGGAATGTACTTCCTCAGCAGAGACACATGGAATACATCATGAAGTTTCGAGTATTGAGGTGGTAATGCAATACGATATGGCACCTCTCCAATCCGCTGCAGAATCTCAAAAGGTCCTATATATCTGGGAGTGAGCTTCCCTCTTTTGCCAAATCGTAAAACGCCCTTGGTTGGAGAGATCTTTAAGAACACATGTTCCCCAACCGCGAAACTCAACTCTCTTCTATGACGATCGGCATGAGATTTTTGCCTACTTTGAGCTGCCAACAATCTTTTTCTGATTAGATCAACACCCTGCTTACTTGTCTGAACAAGTTCCGGTCCTAGGATGTGCTTCTCGCCAACATCACTCCAGCATGAAGGTGATCTGCAAGGTCTCCCATACAATGCTTCATAGGGTGCCATCTTGATGCTCGAATGATAACTATTATTGTAAGCAAACTCCACTAACGGAAGGTGTCTATCCCAGCTGCCCACAAAATCTAGAGCACATGCTCTCAACATATCCTCTAGAGTCTGGATGGTCCTTTCAGACTGACCATCAGTTTGCGGATGAAAAGAAGTGCTAAACTTCAATTGAGTGCCCATAGCATCCTGAAAACTCTTCCATAAACGAGAGGTAAATCGTGTGTCCCGATCTGAGACAATTGATGCAGGAACACCATGCAGGCTGACAATTTCATTCACATATAATTCAGCTAGACTATCTGTCGACTGATCCAAGCGGATAGGTAAGAAGTGTGCCGATTTGGTTAATCGGTCAACAATCACCCATATGGTGTCATAACGATATTTTGTGGTCTTGGGTAGACCGGTGACAAAGTCCATCGTTATGTGCTCCCACTTCCATTCAGGTATCTCCAAGGGTTGAACAGGTCCTGCAGGCCGCTGATGTTCAATCTTGATCTGCTGACATACCAAGCATCTAGCAACAAATTTGGCGATGTCATTCTTCATCTTTGGCCACCAAAAGTTCCGTTGCAGATCCTTGTACATTTTTGTTGTACCTGGGTGAATAGTGTACATCGATCTGTGTGCTTCATCCAGAATCTCCCGCCTCAATTCAATATCGCTTGGAATCCATAATCTGCTGCGGTACCTTATAGCTTCATCCATTCCGATGGTGAGATCAGAGCCTTCCTTTTTAGATGCTTCTATATATTTAGGAAGATCAGCATCTACTTTTTGTGCAGTCAAGATCTTCCCAATTATCTCTGGTTGAATGTGGAGCGCCGCAAATGATATCTTTCTTGATCCACTCAAGAAAGGCTTCCAATCTTCAAAATCCTTCATCATCTTCCATTGAAGTTTTAAACTAGCCAATTTACCTTCCCACTTTCTACTCAATGCATCCGCTACGACATTTGCTTTTCCTGGATGATAATTGATGGCGAAGTCATAATCTTTTAGGAACTCTAGCCAGCGTCGTTGCCGCAAATTAAGTTCCTTCTGAGAGAAAATGTATTTGAGGCTCTTATGATCACTGAGCACCTCAAATTGTTCACCGTAAAGGTAATGCCGCCAAATTTTAAGAGCAAAGACTACCGCTGCTAACTCTAAGTCATGAGTTGGGTAGTTCCTCTCTTGCGGTTTTAGCTGTCGTGAGGCATAAGCAATGACTTTCTCATTTTGCATGAGAACACACCCGAGTCCAGTGCCTGATGCATCTGTGTATATAACAAAACCTCCACTACCCGACGGTAGGGCCAAGATTGGGGCTGTAGTCAATCTCTGCTTCAATTCTTGAAAGCTATGCTCACACTTTTCAGACCATACAAACTTCACATCCTTTCGAGTGAGCTTCGTTAATGGTAGCGATATTCTTGAGAAATTCTGAATAAATCGCCGATAGTATCCAGCCAGGCCAAGAAAACTACGGATTTCAGAAATATTCTTGGGTTGCCTCCAATTCATCACAGCTTCTACCTTGGTTGGATCTACCTCAATGCCGTCCTTAGATATCACATGACCAAGGAATGCGACTCTATTCAACCAAAAATCACATTTGGAGAATTTTGCATAAAGCTGGTGTCGCCTTAGAGTTTCGAATACAATCTGTAAATGTACTCGATGCTGCTCCGGATCGGATGAATATATCAGTATATCATCCACAAATATAATGACAAATTTATCAAGGTATTCTCGGAATACCCTATTCATTAGCTCCATAAAAGCTGCAGGAGCATTAGTAAGACCAAATGGCATGACCAAAAATTCATAATGACCATACCTGGTCCTGAAAGCTGTTTTTGGTATATCCTCCTCTTTTATTCGGAGTTGATGATAACCCGTACGCAGATCAATTTTTGAGAAAACTGTGGCTCCCTGCAATTGATCGAATAAGTCATCAACGCGTGGTAACGGGTATCTATTCTTCACGGTCACTTTGTTTAGACCTCGATAATCAATGCAGAGTCTAAGAGACCCATCTTTCTTTTTCACAAAAAGAACGGGTGCTCCCCACGGAGAAACACTGGGACGTAAAAATCCCTTATCTAACTGTTCTTGTAACTGCTTCTTTAGCTCCTCAAGTTCTGCTGGTGCCATTCTGTACGGAGCTTTGGAAATCGGAGCCGTCCCTGGGATCACATCAATTGAGAAATCAACCTCTCTATGAGGAGGTAATCCAGGAAGATCGTCTGGGAAGACATCGGCAAATTCTCTGACCACATCCAAATCTTCAAGACGTGCATGTGATGACTCAGTGTTAATTATACTAGCGAGGAATGCGATGCAACCCTCAGCTAATAATCGGCTTGCTTGCAATGATGAGATAATCAATCTTCCACCCTTACAGGTGCCCCGAATAACTATCTCCTCAGTATTTGGTCTACTCAGGACCACCTTCTTTTCACGACAATAGACCGCTGCATAATGCTCCCATAACCAATCCATTCCCAAGATGGCATCATAGGTTGTGATGGGTAATAATATCAAATTGACAGTGAGGGTGTCTTCTTTTATCAAAATAGGTACGTCCCTTAAGTACATACCCGTGGCAATGATATCACCCATTGGTGACGAAACCGTAAGTGCGTAAGGAAGCTCAACCGCTTCTAAACTTAACTTTCTCGCAAAAGCATTCGAGATAAAGGAATGCGTGGCACCAGAATCAAAAAGAACATGACATAAATGATTTTCAATTAGTAAAGTACCTTCCACCGTCGTGTTGGCACCTTCTGCATCCTCAGGAGTGATAGCAAAGACTCTTCCTGCTACTTTCTTTTTCTGCTCGAACGGTTTCTTCTGATCCTTGACATCTTTCTTGCAATCTTTCATGAAGTGACCCTTCTCTCCGCACTTATAGCAAGTAATGTTTAGCTTGTAGCATTCTCCTGGATGCCTCCTACCACAATGCGGGCACACCTCAAATGTATACTTCCTATTTGCTGGTGCATCATCAGTCTTTGTCTTCTTGGCATTCGTTGCAGTGTGACGCCTCTTGTCGTTGAAGTTCGGCTTGTGAGGGCGCTTCCGAGGATTCGCTTGCTGTATCCTTCGGTATGCTGCATCGATCTCCACTGCTGCTGCAACCGCCTCAGATAAGGTCGTGGGACCTCTAGTCAGCACTTTCATGCTTAGTCCCGCATTCATGCCTTCTATAAATTTTCTAGCTCGCTGCTTTTCATTGACACAAATACCCTTGCCATACTTCTCCAATTCTTGGAATTTTGCTGCATATTCTTCGACTGTCATATTTCCCTGCCGGAGATCTATAAACTCTTGACACTTAGCATCCTTAGCATGCTCAGGGATGTAACGCTCAGTGAAGCGCTCAACAAAATCATCCCACTTAATGACCGGAGTCTTCGAAAAGTGGATTCCCTTGCATGAAGTCCACCACTCCTTTGCATTGTCCCGCAGACGAAATGTCCCAAAGATCACTTTTTTTTCCTCAGGACAATCTGTTGCCTCAAAAGTCAGCTCCATCTCTCTTAGCCAATGTTCGACTTTTTCCGGCTCATGCTCACCCTTGAAGGTGGGCGGATCATGCTGGATGAAGGTCTTTAGAGTCAGTCCACCCGAGTTGGACGTCTGACTCTTCTGTTGCTGGGTCATTAGTGTCATTAACTCCAGCATCTGCCTCTGCATACCCATGACGGCCTCTTGGCTCGTTGATGAGTCACGGTCTGCAATGGCTTCAATAGCACGTCGAGGAGCCATCTGATTCAAAATTGACAAAGGTCAATGAATTGTGATACTAAATCTCTCTATCTATAAATCTTAGATCGCTAAGAAGTGTGGATATCCTATGCCCAGAGGAACTCTAGCTCTGATACCATTTGTAACGGAACGGATCGTGACAATCGGCGGAAGCAAGCGACAGTTGATCGCACGACCGACCCGTTACCAAAATATCAACAAATGACACACAATGAGCAGAGATAAATATTAATTCCATAAAATGTCCACTCAAACTAGAGTTCCATTATTACAACTCTAATCTGGGAAATAAAAAAAATTAACTAATCTAGAATTTAAAAAGATAACAACTCGATAGTTCCTGTGGGCATATAGATATCCACTAGATCTTCACAGATGAATCGTACCACGCCAGCAATCTCAATGAGTCCGTAGCACGGTCCAGAAAATACAATCAACCTTGCTCTTCACCTGAAAATTAACAAACATAATTTGTATGAGCCTAATGCCCAGTATGTATCGGGGTCCATGCATGGGTATTCTAACGGTCCTTGATCCGTTAAAAAAATATATATATACTTGGATTCATGTATACAAATCATTTCGTGCCTAGATAACTCCCATGCATGTCTAAGTTCGATCCCTATCATGTTTAGTTTGGCTTCTTTCATAAACATGATTATTCATGTAAAGTAGGTAAATTGCATAAGTAGGCATGACAAACATTTATCTCTACTTGTGGGCATAATTCAAAAAAAAATGCTAAGCAATTTACATACTTATAAAACATATAAACCACTTTACATATTATCCCCCATGACTTTGGTGGTTTAACTTTCTTAAACCAATTTTAGTATAACATGTGATGGTTCATTCTCTTATTAAACCATTCCTTGCATTTTTCATGATGGTTTTTCCTTATAAACCATTTTCTTGCACAACATTCATTTACGTATCTTTTATACGTTTTTTTAACCGCTGGCACTTGCGGTCCATGGCATGACATGACAGTGTAGCTACAACTGTAGAGGACTTAGCTTTTGCCTCCATGGTTCCTTGCAACCATACGCCCCTTGCGGCGTTGCCCCTTGCGGCATTACACGACCCCTTGCGGCCGTCCATGTGACTCTTTATGAGTCTGTGCCATCTATATTTCACATTTCATAGTGCTTTGAATGTATTTACAAATTAATGATCTTCGTACTCAAATTAAGTTTACATGATTCTTGAAACAATAAAGGAAGTCTAACAATTAATGTGTATCAACGATGCATTGACCCTGTTTTGGCTTAGTAACCTGGTTGTTTATATATAAAGAGATATATTTTAATCTGGTCACTTCTGAACCTGTTATTTAATATACAATCCTTGAAATATAATCTATAACACTATCATAATTTCCGTTAGGGAACTTATACTCGTTACAGTGATAATATATTAGCATATGGATTCCATCTTTATCATGCAAGTTTAAATCAATCAATAATGTTAAGGATCTGTATTAGCATAAGACTGCATGTGAACAATCATTAACCACAATATACATCTGTTATTGTCGTAAAACATGCTTGATTTCTTTTTATTTTTCTTTTAAATAGCATTTACGCTTGGATAATTCCGGCCACCTCTTGATATCATAAATCTTTAAAGATATAAATCTCTATGTACCCACGGATTCCTTAACAAAAGATGGAAGCCATAATCAAGAATTCAAACTTAAATATTGTTCTCATAATGCCTTCTACAATTTTTACGGTTATCAAAAGCAGTTCACGGTTTTTCATAATCTTAAGGTAACTAACGAAGTCTTCAATCCATAGTTTATGTAAAGGGTTGTTGTTGAATCCTACCAATTCTAAATATAGTCATTGAATAGCAATAAAACAAATTGTACGCATTATTTGTACTGTGAGATTTAGCACAATCATTAATAAAGCAAATAGTTACGTCGGATGAATAATCTAAAATACGTATTTATTGTAATTTTTATGAAGAACACATCAAACAGAAATTACTTACAGATTTTAACTCTGCTTAAACTAAGATCTACATTGAGAAACTAATAGTTTATTGACAATCAATCTTCGTCATTAATCAAACCCTGTCTATTTTTTATACGAATAAACAACGTCCAAATACATACATTTATCGGTATTCTTCCAGATAAACGACACATATATTTTTAAATTGTAATCCTAAACTGATACATACAATCAATGATCCATTCTACATTGAATAGATGTATATATATAATAGCTTAGAGTCGATACATACATTTAGAAATCGACATCCTAAAGCCGATACATACATTTAGAAATCGGCATCCTAAAACCGATACATACCTCGATCCAAGCTTAACTCTATCCGATGCGGTCGTTGCGCCTCTTTCGATCACGGATCCACGTTCTCCTCCTCGGATTCGACGCCGCCTTCTCCTACGATGAAGAGGGTGCCGGTGAGATATCCCCTTTCTCTCTCCAACTCTCTCTCTCTTTCTCTCAAAAAGTGACGTGGGGTAGGGGACTCTTGGGGTTTTATTATTGAGAAAGAAAGATTTAATGGATTAATTAAATCCATTTAATCCAAGATAATATGTTTGATTTTTTTTGTTTGAAGAAGTCCAAGCCGTTACAATCACGCAAGTAGGATGCTGCTGCATACCCCTCTCCACAAGGAGCCATTTTCTGCCGCCCAAGGAGGCACCGGCAGTGGAAATCTATCTGCGGGCTCCAGCTTTGATGCGAACGTGATCATGATACTAGCAGTGCTGCTATGCGCGCTGATATGCGCACTGGGTCTGAATTCTGTGGTTCGATGAGCGTTGAGATGCTCGAGCCGCATGCTCGTGCTGCACCGGTCGGACGGGGCTCCGGCACGGCGCTCAGCCAGTGGAGTTAAGAAGAAGGCGCTTACGGCGCTGCCAACATTAACGTACCGCGAGGGGCTGAAACTACCGGGGGCAGGAGCGGAGTGTGCGATATGCTTGTCTGAATTCCAAGTCGGGGAACGGGTGAGGGTGCTGCCCTTGTGCAACCATGGATTCCACGTCAAGTGCATCGACCGGTGGCTCGCCGCGCATTCGTCGTGCCCGACGTGCCGGCAGTGCCTCTCGAACACATGCCAGGAACTCAGCCAGTGCCCTGCGAGCACACAGCCAGGAGCAACTATGCCATGGCCGCCGTGGCCTCCTTTCGTGATCAACCCACTAGACCCTGAAGGGTTGCTGATCGATTATAGGCTTACGTACTAGATTGTATAGACATTTGAGATACTGGAGTGGTGGGAATTCTATCTTTTGGATAATTTAGTCCTCCGCTTTTGACATGTTGTAGCCACTTTGGGTCCCGAAGAACGCATCTGTTTCAGGAAGATTTTTTTTATGCGATGCATTACTGTCTAAAGCTAACTCAACTTACAGCTGTTGGTGTTAATCCATTTTAACGTCCACAATGATATATATGACGTGTAGGAATATAAAAACCTGGAGGAAAGATTGGAAAAATGGCATTTAAATGGAGATCCAGACTGAACCCACTGAGAGAGAGAGGGAACACTTTCTGACCTTGACTGAAAGATGGAGGGTTTACTAAGGCAATGATTATCACGTTTAGTCCCGTCCTTTTTCTTCTTTAAGCTCATATTCTTGCACTTGAAAGAAGTCACTAATTAAAGTGCCCAATAATACTCATGCCGCACTTCAAGATGTCGACGTTCGTTGCCGTGCTGGTTGTGGGTTTGATATTTAAACAATCCACAATGTTGATCTGGTATCTGCAAGTGAATGAATTCTATTATCGCGAAAATAACCTTAAGTTGATTCGTTTATCAGCACTCCGGTTTCCAGGTATTCAATTATATTTTGCCACGAGACCTTTTTTTTTATAAAACAGTGGAGTTGGCATCAATATTGGAGGGTGATGAGCATGCAGGCAGATGCTACAGATCACCGCTAGCAACAACAAATATAGGATAAAAGGTGAGGCAATGAAAGGAGGATGGAGAGGCAGAAGGAGGAGTTAAGGATAGATGATAGTTTCGATATTTAGAAACTAAATTATAAACTGGTCGTCGCCTTACATGCAGTAACCTTCCCGTGTTTGACCATAGTTGTGAGCAGGCACAAATTCAAGATCGCGAGGATCATTCCTCAAATGTCTAACAACATTAAGAGAAAAAATGGATGCTGTCTGCAAATAAACTTCTGATTTTAATTGCTTTAGAAAATAATACACAAGCAGTTTTTTGACCATAGTTGTGTTGGAGCAGCGCAAGATTGGTGGTGTATAAGAAGTAAATTAGAGGGAGAGGATATGGATCAATGCACAAGGTAGATAAGAACTCAAGAACTTCTTTTCATTAAAAACTTGAACTTGCATACAAGTATTAGACTTTACAAGAAGAGGACTTACAATGCTTACAATAAAAGAAGAGAGACTTACAACACTTGGAAGGAGGAGGACACTTGAGAGACTCTTGTGTTGGTAGAGAACTTTTTCTTGTTGTTGTGTATTAAATGAGGACCTCTTGAGTGGTATTTATAGGCCCTCAAGAGGGATCTAAAATCCTCTTCCATGCTTATCTTTTAAGAGGAAATATCTAGATATTTTGGTGGGAGGTGGAGAACTCTTTTCTAGAAACTTCTTCCAAGTACACATCTTCATTAAACTTCTTCTTATGTGAGTAGAGGATATAGGCCCACATCTTCTTATATGGTGGAGTATTGTAGGTCCATGTGTATAATAGTCCATTAATACTTCATGAGAAAATTACAAATTATATTTTCAATATCCCCTCTTAATTTGTAATTTGCATTATTTGTCTGAAGTGTTGGAATTGTTCTTTTGTAAGTGGCTTTGTAAAAATATCTGCAAGTTGGTACTATGTGCTGATGAATTGCAGCTTGATGTCGCCATTCTCCACTAGCTCTCATACATAGTGATGACGAAGTTCAATATGCTTTGTTCTTCCATGAAAGACTGGATTCTTTGTCATAGCAATGACTGACATGTTATCGCATAGTATAGTTGTTGGAAGAGTATTCTCTTCTTGAATATCACGAAGAAGTCTTCTCAGCCATACAGCTTCACATGATGCACTTGTAACAGAAATATATTCCGCTTCAGCAGAGGAAAGGGCTATTGCCTTTTGCTTCTTAAAACCCCAAGATATGACTTTAGATCCCATGCAGAATAAATAACCCGATGTACTTTTTCTATCATCTATAGATCCAGCCCAATCACTATCTGAATAACCTTTGAGAGAATTATCTTCTTCTGAAGTATATTTAATCCCAAAATTTTTGGTACCTTTAACATATCGAAGAATCCTTTTTGCGGCTGCATAATGAACGTTGCTTGGCTTGCTCATAAATCTTTATACAACACTGACTGCATATACTATATCTGGTCTTGTATTAGTTAAATATAACAAGGAGTCTACAAGACTCCTACAAAGAAAACCATCAGCTTCTTGAGCTTCATCATTTGCAGAAAGTTTTGTATTAACAGTCATAGGAGTTACTTCTAGTTTGCAATTTAACATATGAAATTTCTTGGAAATATCATGAACATATTTTTTTTGAGAGATAAATATTTCACCTTCCTTCTGTTGAACTTGAATACCAAGAAAATATCTCATAAGACCGATATCTGTCATTTCATATTCTTTCATCATTGCTTCCTTGAATTTTTCAATCATCTTGAAGGAATTGCTTGTATATATAAGATCATCAACATAAAGACATACGATAAGGAAATTCTGCGTACCTTCTTTCTTCACATAAAGAGATGGCTCATTAGGACTTCTTAGAAATCCATTATCACGAAAATATCCATCAATTTTATTATTCCAAGCTCTTGGTGCCTACTTTAAGCCATACAAGGCTTTACGGAGATGATAGACCTTTTCTTTATTATCTTTGGAGATGTATTCTTGAGGTTGTTCAACATAAACCTCTTCTTCAAAATCTCCATTAAGAAATGCAGATTTAGCATCAAATTGATAAACTGGTAACTTCTTTTGAGCATCAAGTGCAAGCAAAGTTTTAATTGTCTTCATACGAGCAACATGTGCAAAAGTTTCATTATAATCAATACCTGGCTGTTGCGAATACCCTTTAGCAGCCAATCGAGCTTTACGCTTGTGAATGGAGCCATCTTCATTATATTTGACTTTATAAATCCATTTAAGACCAATGACATCTTTATCTTTAGGACGGTCCACGAACTCCCAAGTGTGATTTTTATTAATGACTGCAATCTCTTCATTCATTGCTTGAATCCATACTTCTTCTTTTGCTGCTTCTTCAAATTTTTGAGGCTCACAAGCAAATAAAGCAATAGCAGAAGATGATGCATAAATAATTTGAAGAGACCGTACCTTTTGTTGTGGATGTTCTGAGTCAAAGACATTTGGCCCAATTGATCTTTGAATTGAAGAAAAAATTTCTTCATCATTTGGATTGTCTTCTTCAGCTGCAACTTGCTTTTGTGGCACTGAAGAATTATCCCAATTCCATGAAGATGTTTCATCAAAGATAACATCTCTTGATATAATTAATCTCCCTTCTTTGGGCTCATATAATCTATAAGCTTTAGATTCATCACAATATCCAATGAAGATAAATTTTTCTCCTTTTTCATCAAACTTTTCTTGTCTAACTTGAGATGGAATATGAGCATATGCAATAGAGCCAAAGATTTTGAAATGACTAACCTTGGCCTTTCTTTCATACCAAGCTTCGTAAGGTGTCTTATCCAACACTGCTTTGGTAGGAGATCTATTCAATATATAAACTGCGGTATTTACTGCCTCTACCCAAAGTTTGTTAGTAAGACCCTTACCTTTCAGCATGCTTCTTGCCATCTCAACGATTGTTCGATTTCTTCTTTCAGCTACTCCATTTTGTTGAGGAGTGTATCTTGCTGTTAGCTCCTTCTTGATTCCTTGAGTTATGCAGAAGTCTTGAAATTCTTTGGATGTAAATTCTCCTCCACGATCTGATATCAAGACTTTCATTTTTCTTCCACTTTGTTTTTCAACAAAAGGTTTAAACTTGGTAAAAGTAGAAAAGACTTCTGACTTTTCTTTCAAAAAGTAAACCCATATCATTCTACTATAATCATCTACCAATAATAAGAAGTATCTGACTCCATTGATTGACGAAGTTTGAGTTGGTCCACATACGTCTGAGTGTATCAACTCAAGTGGAGCTTTTGCTCTCCATGATGTCTTTGTAATGGTAATCTATGCATCTTTCCATATATGCATCCTTCACATATGCTTTCATCTTTCTTGATGAATGGAAACCCCGACAACCAAATTTTTCTGCTTTAGTAACATGAGGCTTCTAAAATTTAAGTGTCCAAATCTTAAATGCCATAACAGGGAATCATCCTCATTTATAGCTTTTAAAGCATAACCTTCTTTTAAAGGTATTGATAATGGAAAGACTTTATTTGGAGCCATTTTAATATCTGCAATCAGTAGCTTTCTTCTTTTATCAAAGATTTTGCATACTCCATTATCAAATCTTAGAGAATGACCATTATTCATAAGTTGGCCAACACTTAGAAGATTCTCAGTTAAGCCTGGAACATAGAGAACATCATGAATGAGTTTAGAAGTACCTTTATTTGTTTGTACTGCAATAACTCCTTTGCCTTCCACATTTTGCAGCTTTCCATCTCCAAGCTTAACTTGAGAACTATGCCATTTCTCAAGGCTCACAAATACATTTTTATTCCTTGTCATGTGGTTACTACAACCACTATCGACATACCGAATGTCTTTAGATACTTCTTTAGTATTCATGCAATTAATGGATTGGAATCCTCATCTTGTGCAATATAATTAGACTCATTCTTTTGGAACCAACAGTCCCTTTGAGAATGATTTGTAATTTTGCACTTTGTGCAGCGGAATTTACAATCTTTGGATTCATGATTATCTTTCTTGTAAATAAAGAATGAGAAGAAGATTTTCTTATACCTGGAGCTCTTTGATTATATCCTCCTTTAGATCTTTCATTGTCTTAACCTCTATAAGATACATGTCTTTCATTATTCTCTTGTCTCCTTACATATTGTCCCCTTCTTAGCTTGACATGATCTCCATTCTTAGCTTTGGAGATACTTATTTTTGTTTGAAATGCTTGCTCTAAGGATTGAGTACTAAACCTGCTAATTCTTTGCTCATTTGCTTCGAGTGAGTCCATTAATTCATATATAGAAAGAGAAGATAAATCTTTTGATTCTTCAATCGTAGCAACAACATGATCAAATTTAGCAGGTAAACTTTTTAAAATCTTTTCAACAACCTTCTTATCAGTAATGGTATCACAATAACTTGGAATTTGATTTATAATAATACAAGCTTTTCAAAAAATACTTGGATATTTTCACCATCCTTCACTAAGAGATTATCAAAATCCCTCCATAAAGATTGAAGTTTGATAGAAATTACCTTGGCAGATCCTTAAAATTCTTTCTTTAAAATCTCCCATGCTTCTTTAGAAGTAGTTGCTCCAGAAATACGAGGAAAGATAGATTTACTTACTCCTTACTGGATGAAGAGAAGGGCCTTTGCATCTTTCTTCTTGTTCTCCTTGAACTCTTTCTTCTTGTTCTCCTTGAACTCTTTCTTCTTTACTTCACTTAGTGAAGCAATTGCATCTTCATCTTTAACCTCATCATAACCTTCTATGACAAGATCCCACGAGTCTTGTAAGATGAAGAGGGTCTTCATTTGAAGACTCCAATAATCATAACTTTCTCCATCAAATATTGGAATGGAGTTTTGGGTGTAGTTGAATAAAGGTATGTTGGAGGTGGATGCCATGGTGTTGAGAAATAAGGAAAAGGCTTCAACAAGGATGTAATGATGGTTGTGGCTCTGATACCAAACTTGTTGGAGGAGCGGAAGATTGGTCGTGTATAAGAAGAAAATTAGAGGGAGAGGATATGGATCAATGCATAAGGTAGATAAGAACTTAAGAACTTCTTTTCATTAAAAACTTGAACTTGCATACAAGTCTTAGACTTTACAAGAAGAGGACTTATAATGTTTACAATAAAAGAAGAGAGACTTACAACACTTGGAAGGAGGAGGACATTTGAGAGACTCTTGTGTTGGTAGATAACGTCTTCTTGTTGTTGTGTATTAAATGAGGACCTCTTGTGTGGTATTTATAGGCCCCCAAGAGGGATCTAGAATCCTCTTCCATGCTTATCTTTTAAGAGGAAATATCTAGATATTTTGGTGGGAGGTGGAGAAATATCTAGATATTTTCTCCACCTCTCTCTTTTCTAGAAACTTCTTCCAAGTACACATGTTCATGAAACTTCTTCTTATTTGAGTAGAGGATATAGGCCCACACCTTCTTATATGGTGGAGTATTGTAGGCCCATGTTTATAATAGTCCATTAATACTTAATGGGAAAATTACAAATTATATTTTCAACAAGTTATACTGGGAATCTACAGGAAGAAAAACAGCTCTTACATGTGGGATCTCATCCAGAAAACCCATCCGTCCAATGTGGTTTCTACGGTGCATCCATCTGGAGGAGGGAAGAGGATGGTCTTCTTTGGGTATCGTGCATGTATATGACACGTTTTCAAGCTTTTGACATTCGTATTTGTGATGTTGCTCTTTTTTACGTATCTCCCTTGACGAGACCTCTAAAATCGGGGCACCTCCTTCTTAGCATGGATCGTCTACTGCATTGTTGTCTCTGCAGTAGTCGCTCGATCTTAATTGAGCGGTTACACGATTTTACACGATACGAGCTTACAAAAAGTGTGAAATCATGTGAACCATCCGATCATGATCGAACAGCTCAAACTGGTGCTGCAGAATCTTCTGCAGTTTCCACTACAATCAGACGACCTGTTCCCACCTCCTTCTACAGATCAGAGGTTTCGATGTGGATATTATTATTATTATTATTTTAGGTTGTTTTTTGTTTATTTGTTCTTATAACCTCACTGCCAATATATGAGTACTTATCTTTAAAAAAAACATGATTCTAATATGCCATCTAAAACCTTTACATTGCATTTAGTACCATTAGAGTCAACTTCAGTATACAGTTGCAATATACTTTGGTGTCACGTTATAAACTACACGTGAGAGCAGATCCTTTGATGTAACAATATTGTGCTCTTTTTATTTATTAATCGACTCCAAAAAATCTACATTACAATAAATTTGATCTATAGCAATGCTTATTTCTACTCTGTCAATAAATCGTACATTGTAAAAAGTATAGCGACGTTAAATGCATTTTTATGTTAGAAATTAGCGATGAAAGTCATATCCGTTGCTAAATACTCTACATGATAACGACTATCTGTTGTTATTTTTCAAAAATTGAGCTAATTTTCGTTGATTTAGTTCGTGACAATTAACTCAAATTCTGAAAATAGCAATTGATAAATGTTGCTATACACAAAGATTATTGCTAATGATATAACAATATTTATGATTTTCATCATTAATTTCTATTATAAACATTCATTTACAACGGATAATATTCTTTACTGTAGATTTAGCAACGTACTATTTAGTAGCGCGTTTAAAATAAACTCCACTATAGACATGATTCGTTGTAGCGCTAATTGTATAGATTGAGTCATGGTTAATGTTCTATGTACCATCAAATTTTGCTCAAATACGATGCAATTTGCTATTTTTTAATAATAAAAAGGAATATCAATTAAGCACCTTAAAACCCATTTAAAAAGGGACCGGACCATTGACCCTTGAGATAAAGGTATTTTTACATCACGAACCTTGAAAATTTTGTAAATTATATCCTTGAACTTTTGTAATTATCACCTATACCCTTCGGACTTGCAAATTTTTACACTACACGCTCTGATGGACTCTGTGGTTAACTCATGGAATGGTTGTGGCGTAACAATTAGTAGGTTTACGGGATTCAAGTGATAATAGAGAAGATAATTTGCGAAGTTTTTGGAGCTTGCCGTGTAAAAATACATAAACTAAAATGACAGATTACATAGGATTTGAGTGAAATTTGGTAGCTGTGTGTATCATTAATTAATTATTCATTTTATAAAGTTGGATTTTTGAAATCAACTACTTAAAAAACAGTGTGCGTATCCAAAAAAATTGTTAGAGAAATGGATCCGTTCCCTATCTACACACCTGCAACGGTTCTCACGTAACTTCCTGTCGTTATAACTATAAATTACTATTTTTCATGTTGATTTTTTACCATATGCTTCCTTAATCTTCTTTATTAGTTTCCTCGAAATTCCAAATAAAAAATCTAACAATTTAATTTTTATTTTTTAATGGTAAGATAAGTATTTCTTTTAAAACTGCACAAAAAGAGGCTTTTTTGACATTACAAGCGAATTCGTAAGGGGCCCAAGGACAAGCATGAGATGAATGGACAACAGGAAGGAAAAATACAAAAACAAAATAGGGTGTCTTAAGCCGTTGGTGTGGAGACTTCCCAGAGAGATGTTGCTTTCAACATTGTTGGCTCCCGTGCTGGTCCATCTTTGATTTCTCTCCTTCCAAATCCTCCAAACGGTCGCAGCGAGAGCAGTCTTAAACCTCTACCCAACAGTAATGTTAATTCCTTCTAGGCTTTATGCCCACGCAAGAGAATCCTACAGATGTAGATCAATCGGTGTAGGAGGTATATGTATCGAGCAGCATACCCCATCCAGATCCGAGAGGCGTAAAAGCATTCCCAAAAAATATGATCAACAGACTCCAGTGAGGCCACACAAAGGAGACATTGACCAATTTGGGTCATGCCTCATCTAATGAGTCGATCTCTAGTAGGGTGCCTCATACCGCTTGATATAAGCAGCATACATGCTTTGGAGCTGCGTTGCTACACCAGACATCTTTCCACTAGGAGACTATCGACGCTTTGCAATGCACGAAATCAAAGACAGATCGAAAAGAGTAACCGAATGATGTATGAAGCCAACAAAGCGGTGGGTTTATGCCATCGATACCTATTTGCAGGAGTGGTCGAAGACGGAGCAATCATTTCTAGATAGGAGAGGCATCAATTCTGATTTGTGCATCCCAAGAGTTTGTCCACCGAAGGTACTTGGTCTTCATGTAGGAGGCCCAAAGTGATTGCTCAGATGTGAGGAGCCTCCAAGCCCATGCAAATATTGCCGCTGAATGAAATTTTTGGTTATGAACTCTAGAATGAAATTGGTGTTCCCTCCATCAAATTCTACATTAATGACATTACAATGGAGCTATAACAACAATGTCAGCATGCACGCGTGTGTGTATGTTTATGTATGTGTAACAGCATGCTATTCTTTAGGAAGAGAAAATTCAAATGAAATGAGTTGGATTAAATTGATTTAATTAACACATTAAATCTCATTCATTATCAACTTTAAAATCACAAGGGTTCCATTCCCCTCACATCACTTTTATCTCGCATTTTGAGAGAGAGAGGAAAGGAGAGGAGAGAGAGAAGAGCGGTCTTACCAACGTCCTTCGTCGTTGCAGGAGAAGACGACGTCGAATCAGAGGAGGAGAGGAGCGTGGATCCGTGACCGGAAGGTGATGCGACAACCACCACAGAGAGAGAGAGAGAGAGAGAGAGAGAGTCGTGCGTTGGACCTAAGGTATGTATCGTTTTAGGATTACATCTGATAAAAAGATCATATCCTAATTATCATTTCTAGATGTATGTATCGGTGTAGGATTTTTCACATCAACGAAAGTCTTATCTGGATTACAATCCATAATTGTATGTATCGTTGTAGGTTTTTGTGTTAATAAGGATCAAAATTGTGTCACCCGATGCCAATTCTGGATATACACTAAATGGAGTATGACGATAACTCGTATTAACTCTGTGGAGAAGTTCGTAGATATATCTTAAGTGCTATGAGAATTCTTTTTTTAAAAATAGCATTCCTACAAGAACGGAGGTTGCACATAATTTTTGTTTATTATTCTTCCCTTATCAACTTAAGCATAATTTTAAAGTACTCGGAATGTTGTTGGGAACGGAAAAAAAATGCATATACATATTTAGTAAATGCTCTGATGTGAATAATAATCTTTTGTCCTAAATATAAGCTTTGTCGATGTTATTATTATATAATAGGATATATTAATTTACAAGTAGGACTTAAAGCTTTAACTTTGTAACTGTAGTACATATCCCATCTTTGTATTTAGATAAATTTTGAAAGAAAAAAATTAACAGACAAGCACTCGAGATGATATAGACACCACATGTATAGGTCAATCGTTTCTTAGTTAATTTAAATAATTCTAGACCTACATTTTTGTGGTCCCGTGAAATATTATAATGACAAATCAACACCCATAAATCACCAGCTAATATCCCATAACTTGTTGGTAGTCCATTAGTTATTAGCATAGTACTCTTGAATAATGTTTGAGTATCATTGTTAGTTATTATTAATTAATTTTACAAAGTCAAGGAAGATTATTATGCATATTCAATGAGTCCATAACATTTTTAAAATTAAGAAGATGGGTATAACAAACATATTCATTATGTTGCTTATGTCGAGTATAATTTGTTATCACCATACTTTCTGTTAACCAACAAGTTAGTATGTGTATAATTAAAAATGATAATAATATGGGTACGTATATATGATTAGTAATCTATTATCATAGCAATGATGAACAAGTCCATAAAAAATTAAACAAGATTAATGCACAGACTCATAGGAGTCACATGGACGATCGCAAGGGGTCATTTTAGCTGCAAGGGGCAACACCGCAAGGGACATATGGTTGCAAGGAATCACAGAGGCAAAAGCTAAGTCCTCTACGGTTGTAGCTACACTGTCATGTCATGTCATGGACCGCAAGTGCCAGCAGTTGAAAACATATAACAAGATCATAAATAAATGTTATGCAAGCAAGCGGTTTATAAGGGTAAACCATTATGAAATATACAAGAAATGGTTTAATAAGAGAATGAACCATTGCATGGTATACAAGATTGGTTTAAGAACGTTAAACCATCAAAGTTATGGGGGCTAATATGTAAAGTGGTTTATATGATTTAATAAGTATGTAATTTACTAAATATTTTATGAAATATATCCACAAGTAGAAATAAATGATTGTCGTACCTACTTATGCAATTTACATACTGTACATGCATATCCATGTTTATGAAAGAAGCGAAACTATACATGATAAGGATCGAACTTAGACATGCATGAGAAATATCTTGGCACGAGATGATGCATGTACATGAAAATCAAAGTACATGAATTATAATGGAGTAAGGACCGTTAGAATACCCATGCATGGACCCCGATGCATACTGGGCATTAGGCTCATACAAATTTATGTTTGTCAATTGCAGGTGACGAATAAAGTTGACTGCATTCTCAGGATCGTGCTTCGGACTCATTGAGATTTCTGACGTGGTACGATTTAGGTTGTGAAGATCTAGTGGATATCTGTATGGCCACGGGGACTGCCGAGATTTTGTTTTTAACTCCTAGATTACTTTTTTTATTTTCCCAGTTTAGAGTTGTAATAATGGAACTCCTAGTTTGAATGGATATTTTATGATATTGATATTTATCTCTGCTCATTTTATGCAATTTATTTTTTGGTAGCCGTTCGGTCGCGTGATCAACTATCGCAAGCTTCCTCCGATTGTCACGATCCGTTCCGTTTCGAAATGGTAGCAGAGCTAGAATTCCTCTGGGCATAAGATATCCACAATTCTTAGTGATCTACGATTTATATATAGAGAAATTTAATATCACAACTCATTGACCTTGTCAATTTTTGAATCAGATGGCTCCTCGTCGCGCAATTGAAGCCATTGGAGACCATGACTCATCGACGAGCCAAGAGGCCGTAATGGGTATGTAGAAGCAGATGCTGGAGTTAATGACACTAATGGCCCAGCAACAGAAGAGTCATGCGTCTAACTCGGGTAGGCTAACTCTAAAGACCTTCATCCAGCATGATCCGCCCACTTTCAAGGGTGAGAATGAGTCAGAAAAAGTCAAACATCGGCTAAGAGAGATGGAGTTGACTTTTAAGATAACCAATTGTCCTGAGGAAAAGTGATCTTTGGGATATTTCGTCTGTGGGACAACGCAGAGGAGTGGTGGACTTTATGCAAGGGAATCTACTTTTCAGAAACTCCAGTCATTAAGTGGGATGATTTTGTGGAGCGCTTCACTAAGCATTACATCCCTGAGCATGCTAAGGATGCCAAACGCTAAGAGTTTATAAATCTCCGACAGGGAAACACGACAGTCGAAGAATATGCAGTAAAATTTCAAGAATTGGAGAAGTATGGCAAGGGTATCTGTGCCAATGAAAAGCAACGAGTTATAAAGTTTATAGAAGGTCTGAATGCGGGATTGAGTGTAAATCCCCTCGAGTGCGGGTACCCGTTTAGGCTACATTCGCAATATAACATTCACTATTATCACATTAAGTACATGAAGATCAGGGAAAATTTTTCGCGTTGTTATTGCTCTTGCGTATGACATTCACATCCATTCAGCATTGTATCAACCATAGAATAAAACATCAACAAGTGCCACCAATATTTCTTTTTCATTAATTCTCATAAGTATACAACATGTACATGGAGTCTGACAGTACATACAGTAATTCCAAAATTTTTGAGCAGAAGAGAAAGGGAACATAATACATCATAATTTGAACCAAAAACTAAAACAAAAGCAACATACCGTGTGGTATAAACACGGTCTCCTGAGGTCATCAACCCGCTACTACGCTAAAGGCTCCTTGCCTGCCATGCGTGCAAGGAAGAAAAAGACATCAGGGGGCTCTGGTACTTCCCATAAACTTATAAAAAAAATAAAACGATATTTAATTTGTTCAAAAGAAAGCAAGTAGAAAGGCAGGAGCAAGTAAAGTTTACATCTACTTGCATAAGTAAAAATGATTTTCAAGTCTCTTATAAGCATCTCTCATAAGCACCCATTATTCCAACATTTTATATATACCATACTTATTTTGTAATCAAATGTTCATAATTGTAAGAGTGTGTGTGTATATATATTATCATATTGACCAGATATCACATATGTGGATTTTGACGATGTGGAAGATGGGGTTGGAAATGTTTATAGATTTACTTGATTCTCAAGTCTAATAGATAGTCATTTCCTACCGACATAACTTTTGATTATAGTTTCTTCAAAACTCAACTTCAACTGTCTCGGATGGAACTTTAGATGACTTAGATGTAGATACAGATGATTTAGATGTAGAAACGCCAAGGTTTGTTGGCGAAAGAAAAACTCAAGCGGTGAGGTAGCCTACAAATGGCTCATCCGTTTCGCCCTGTAATTGGAAGTGCGGTCCAATAGAGGGATATGTCTACTCCAAGACTACGCCACTGAGACGGGTGAGAGAGACTCTCCGGAAAGTCACTCTAGAAAATAACCCGACCGGTAATGGGCAGACGAGCTTGTATGGAAAAACTAAACCGAGAATCCCCCACCTGGGTATCTTAAAACAAAGGGTCAGCGGAACTGGTCAAAAGTCGGTATCCCAACGAGGCGTAAAAACACTGCGAGCTCACGTAAAAATAGTGAAAGGATTGGGATCGTAAACCCGCACGTTAAGCGGATGTTGCCCTAACTGGGCTTCCTATCTCCCATCCAGTTGAGGGCCACCACGCCCTCGCACAGTCAGGTACACGGGTTACCATGACCGACATTCTTAATTTATACGTCATCATTGATTCAACCTTTCATTTCTTCCTTGACATTTCAAAGCTTTCTTCCATCTCTCCTATAACCGACTTTCAAATTAAGTATTTGATACAACTTTCCTTGGATCAAATATTAAGTTCAGATTAATGCCAAAACTTTCTGATTCTTTTTATCCTTAATTAATTAGATTTAAAAGTAATCAATGGATCTGTATTTGGATTTGATCCTATAAAGAATTCTTCATCTTTTAAATCTTTACATCATAAGTGGACATGGAATAGTCGATTTGCAGATTTGATCCCAAGCTTAGAGTGCCACTAATGGCATTTTATTGGTGCAAACCCGCCATAGGTTCCATTAGTTGGAACTCAATGTTTGTGGAAAATCTTCCTAAAGCAATATTTTAAGGAGGTCTATAGTGTCTACCTAATCCTAGAGTTTAACTACAGATATGGCATTTGAATTGTATGGTTATAGAAGGGTTACCGTTTCTGTCTTGACTATGTATATAAGTAGCCATTCTGAATGCTTGCAAATTTGAATCTTATTTTCTTGAAATGGCTTTAACCCAAATCTTTGCATAACTCCAAACCCAACCATACAATTGTATTTCAATGTCTTTTGATGGTCATGACACACATCGTTTCGTTTAGATGAATAACTGCAAGATCTAGGTAAACATACATAGTTGGTACTAAGTTGGCATATGACAGTAGAGTAATAACAAGTCAAAGTCAGCGGATAACTCACCCCTAACCCTAAGATTTCAAGTGAGTAGTCAAATATATGCAACGTATTAAACCAAATTTATTGTTATGGTATTTAATTATTTTCAGAATACTTTGTCCATAAAATTTCCAACAAGGATATCAACCTTTGTAAAAATCTCAATTCCTGACCAGAATGACCAGATTTGCCAACTCAACCCACTACAGAACATATGTAAATCATCACACCCAAATAGCAAACAGGAAAATTTCTTATAAATTCAGATCTATCAAGTCAACAAAAAGATAAAATATAGAGGAATTTCACACCTAAGAAACAACTTCATCTTGGAAAAGGGTAATTCCTACAACCCACCTCACAACATATATCAATCATGCCTCGAATCCTTCCTTTTCTTTCTTCAGGAAATTTATAGTATGAACAACAAGTACCACACTCAAAGTAACGATCAAGGAAACATCCAGGCACATGTGTACCATAGATCTCAAGGGAAATCAATTGAAAAATAAAAAAATCAGCAGCAAAAAGAAAAAGTTGATTCGTACATACATGGCAGTAAGAGAATAGGGAGATGTACATGAATGGCAGCAAAGTTGGGAAGGGAAAGTACCTCTTTTGGGTCTCAAATTTAAGATCAAGGCTTGCATGCAATAGGGGATGAAAGACAGCAACTTCAGTTGCTGTTTTTGCTTCTGATAGTGGCTGGACAACAGCAATGGCTGCTGTAATTGGCAGTAGCAACAGCCTTGGATGCTTGCTGGAGTGTTGGCAAGCATTAAGAAGAAAGGGAGGGCTGGAGACCCTTACGGTTGGAGAGATTTGGAAGAGAAATGGGAAGAAAACAAGGAGGAAGTTTTGTATATATAGAGAGGAGAAAGGTATAGTCTCTAGCAAAGTAGAGAGGTAGAGAATGCCAACTGCCAACTGCCCTTATTGAGCTGGAAATTTAATTTGAATAAAATATATTTATTATATATTATAATTATAATATATTACTTACTTTGAGACAATTTAAGTTATATATATATATATATAATATATGACGTTCGTGTTGTACAGTAGTAACTGTTACAGGACAACTATTATTATTATTATTTTCATTTCTTTTAGGATGCTAAAATTGCCCATATGCGCATCTCGGTTTCCCATTTTTGACGCGCGACATCTTGAATTGATCATCTCACAATGACGGTCAATATGAATATAATATTGCTATACTTCCGATCGGGTTTGGATGCCCGAAATTTTCCGACATACGATTTCGGTTTGAGGTTAAATTTTATAGTTTTAAAATATCAAATGACCTCCGATTGACGAACGGTTAATTTCATTGGCCTTGTCTTGTCGAATCGGATCTAATGATAGTTTCGGTTCATTTTGCGGTTTCTGAATTTACGTCGTGGCTTTTTCGAACACGCATTACGATGTGACCGATTTTTGATCGATTTCACCCGAATGACTTTTGATTCACAATCAATTGATCGTTTTATGTTATCTAATGTTGCCAGATAACTCTATTGGGTTAATCAGACCTTATCGGGCTGGGTTTGGGTTTATGGAGATCCTGGATGTTACAAATATAAAAACCTTAAAGGGAGTCTCGTCCTTGAGACTCGAGTCAAGGTTATTAGGTGTCTTGTTTGGATTTTATATGACCATAAAAACCTCAAAGGGTTTTGAACCCACAAAACCTCAAAGAGAACTCAAGCCATATATCTGAACATATATCTAATTACAAAAGCTTGTTTTATTATTACCTTAAAAAAGCTGAGGGTATCGTGCCCGCATGTCGCCTTCGGTCTCCCACGTCG
Organism: Ottelia alismoides; assembly: GCA_037367405.1. Taxonomy (NCBI): domain Eukaryota; kingdom Viridiplantae; phylum Streptophyta; class Magnoliopsida; order Alismatales; family Hydrocharitaceae; genus Ottelia; species Ottelia alismoides. Next base: position 106,495 of record JAZKJV010008882.1, read on the forward strand.
CTTCTTCGATGCTGTGTCGGTGCCATAACACCTTGACCAATGGAAACTCTTTGCTGTAGAGCTTCTTCACAGCATTATCTAGGATCTGCACTGGCTTCTCGTCATATGTCAAATCCAGCTCCACGTCTAAATTCTCGTAACTGTGACGTATCGAAGATCGTGTACATACTTCGTCAAATTGGATACATGGAAGACATCATGGATGGCTGATAGATGTGGAGGAAGAGCAATTCGATAGGCCACCTTCCCTACTCTAGCCAGAATCTCAAAAGGTCCAAGATATTGCGGCGCTAGTTTGCCACGAACACCGAATCTCTGTATTCCCTTCATGGAAGATACTCGGATAAATACCTAATCTCCTACATATAATTTATGAGAATTTCATTAATATGAGGTTTAATTAAATTTACAAAAGGAGTAAGAGGAAAGTATTGGATATCTGAAACTCCAAATCTCTTCTCCGACAATACGCATAGCTCTTCTGGTGGCTTTGTGCCGTCAGAAGCCTCCATCTCACAAGATCAACAACTCTCGTGATCTCCTCCAGGAGATCCACACAGTAAAGGGCATGATCACCTACCTCACGCCAACTGAGAGGTGTGAGGCATCTCCGCCCGTATATGGCTTCGAATGGCGCCATGCCAATACTGGAAATGATAGTTGTTGTTGTATGTGAATTCTACCAATGGCAGATGGTCCTTCCAGGACCCTTTCCACTCCAAAGTGCATGTGAAAAGTAAATCCTCAAGTGTTTGTGTGGTGTGTTCACTTTGCCCGTCGGTTTGCAGATGATATGCATAACTCATCTTCAACTCTGTCTGTAGTGCTGACATGAATCGATGCCAATAGTGCGATGTAAATCTTGAGTCCCTGTCAGACACCACCTCTCGTGGTATACCATGCAACCTGATAATGTTCTGCATATATATCTTGGCCAATATGGATGGAGTATAAGTCGTGTTGACAGTTATGAAATGGGATGACTTGGTCAACCTATCAACAACGACCCAAATGGAAATATGGTCACCTGGAGTCTTCAGCAATCCCGTGACAAAATCCATAGAAATGCTCTCCTACTTCCACTCGGGAATGGGGGAGAGACTGCAGTAATCCTGATGGTCTCCTGTGTTCGGCCTTGACCATCTGACAGGTCATGCATCTGCTGACATGTTATGCCACATCACGCTTCATTCCATCCCACCAGAAATATCGACGCAGATCAGAATACATTTTTGTGCTGCCTAGATGGATCGACAACCGTAAACTGTCTGCCCCATCAAGAATATCTCTACACAACTGCTCGTCATTCGGTACAATGACCTGTCCTGCCTTCCATAAAATAGACTCTACCATAACAAAGTCATCAACCTCGTCCTTGACGACGCGCATGTATCTATCTCGAATCCATGGATCTGTCTTTTGGCCTTCGACGATGCGATCCCACAAACTGCTGAATCGCGGAGGCACGACAATAGAAATGGATGCATTCTCCTGTGGATGCTAATCAATCAAAGCTGCGAGCATATTTCATGTATATAGCCAGTTTGCCGTACCCTCAGCATCAGCTCTCCTGCTAAGTGCATCAGCCACCACGTTTCCCTTACCGGGATGGTAAGAGATCGTGCAATCATAATCCTTCAGTAGCTCGAGCCATCTGTGTTGTCTCATGTTTAGCTCCTCCTGATCAAAGATATACTTTAGGCTCTTGTGATCTGTGAAAATCTCAAAGTTCACCCCATATAAATAGTGGCGCCAGATCTTCAATGCAAAGACAACTGCCGCCAACTCCAAGTCATGTGCAGGGTAGTTCCGCTCATGCGGTCTCAACTAACGTGATGCGTATGCAATCACATGATGTCTCTACATCAGCATTGCTCCTAGACCTTCTTCAGATGCATCTGTGTAAACTGCATAATCCTGAGTGCCTGAAGGAAGAGCAAGAATAGGTACCGTTGTCAATCTCTCCTTCAGTGTATTAAAGGCCTGCTCGCATGAATCATCCCAAATGAATGGAACTCCTTTCTGCCTCAATCGTGTCAAAGGACGAATAATGCGTGAAAATCTGTTGACAAAGCGTCTGTAATAGCCTGCTAGCCCGAGGAAAGCTCTGAATCTGTGTAACTGTCTCGGCCTGCTCCCAAGACATAACTGCCTCAATCTTCGAAGGATCAACTATGATACCTACTCCAGAAATGACATGCCCCAAAAATGAGACCTGGGATAACCAGAACTTGCATTTGCTCAACTTGGAATATAGCTTATGCTCTCGCAATGTATCCAAGACAGTTCGTAGATCATTCGCATGATACCATTTATTCCGTGAGTATATGAGCACATCATCTATGAACACCACCACAAATTTGTCCAAATATGGATGAAAAATTCCGTTCATCATATCAATGAAAGCTGCAAGTGTATTGGTGAGCCCAAACAACATCACCACAAACTCATAGTGTCTATAGCGCATCCTGCAAGCAGTCTTCGGAATATCCAACTCTCGAATGCTCAGCTGATGGTAGCCTGAGCGAAGATCGATCTTCGAGAACACCAAAGATCTCTAGAGTTGGTCGAACAAATCATCAATGCACAACAAAGGATAACGGCTTTTCACCGTTCTCTTGTTCAGCTGTCTGTATTTGATGCATAACCTCATGGATCTATCCTTCTTCTTGACAAATAGAACCAGAGCACCCCAAAGTGAAGTACTCGGCCTCACGAATCCCAAATCAAGTAACTCCTATAACTGCACCTTCAGCTCCCGCAACTCAGTTGACATCATACGGTAAGGAGCCATCGAGATCGGCTGGGTATCTGGTAGCAATGTGATCTCGAACTCAATCTCTCTCTCAGGAGGTAGTCCTAGTAGCTCATCAGGAAAAACATCTGGATATTCAGATACTACTCTGATGTCCTGTGTCATCAACTCCTGATTAGATACCTTCCGAGTAAATGCATGGTATGAATTGCAACCCTGATCAACAAGTCGCTGAGCTCGCAACACAGAAATGTACTCCATTTTGGAGTCATGTAAAGTACCCTAAAAAGTGAACTCAGGTAAATCTGGAATCCTGAAGACAATTGTCTTCCGAAAGAAATCAACAAATGCATGATGAGTAGATAACTAATCCATGCCTAAAATCAATTCAAACTCATCAAGCTCTAGGAGTAAACAATCTGCAAGCATCTCGTGCCTGCCAATCACTACAGGCAAGTGCCTGACTATCAGAGGAATGACAAACAACTGGCCACCTGACCCTCGGATGTGATATGGAGAAGAAAGAGTCTCTGGGACTCTATCTAAATAATCTAGTAGCCTCGAAGCAAGAAAAGAGTGTGTCGCACCAGAATCAAATAAAACATGGAAAGGTCGGCCCAAGACAGAGACCATACCTTTCACTACCGTAGCGGCTGAACGTGCCTGCTCCTCAGTAACTGCATGTAACTGTCCCTGCCTGACTGGTGCAACACTGGAACCTGCCACACTCTGTGTTTGTCTCTGTTGCTCTCGTCTAAAGTTGGAGTTTTTACCACGGAAACGTTGTGTCTGAGGCTGTGACTATGAAGGATGTGGCTGAGGCTCACGAGAAGCCTGTGGGCACTGTGATCGGTAATGTCCCCACTCGTGACATTGGTAACATCGAACTGGTCTGGTAGGTAGAGTAGTCGTGTCTGTGCTCCTGACTGATCCTACTGAAGGTATGTCTGCTCGCTGCGACTCATATGGTCGAGCGGAATTTGTGCCACGTCCGGCAAGTGCTCCTCCTAAAGTAGTCGATGGAGAAGAGTGAGCACTGCCTAAGAAGAATGAACCTGTAGGTCAGAATCGTCTGGCTGACCTCTGCTGTTGAAATGGACGAGGTATCAATCTAAATGATCGTCGTGGTCTAGGCGCTGCTTCAAACGATCTCCCGAAACATCTCCCTCTGATGTTCTCGAACTTCTCCGCTGCATCGATAGCCTCGGAGATAGATGTGATGTGTAGTCCGACCAGCTTCTCCTCTTCCTCCTCTCGCATGCCGGATGAACTTTTCCAGATTCTCCTCTAGAAATGCGCCAGCTACTCGTATGTTGTAACAGCTCTGTATATCTGATAAAGTAATCCATGACTGTCATCTGTCCCTGACGAAGCTCTGCAAAAAGTCGTGATGGGACTCCTTCCACTTTGCAGAAAAGAAGTGGGCTCTGAATCTCGTCTCGAAATCTTCCCAAGTAGGCTCTCGGCCTAACTCAGATATTATGGCTTTCTACCATCTCTCAGCAAAGTCTGTCAATGGATACTCATGAAAGATAGCCACATGTCTCGTGACTTGCGAATCATCCTGAGCACCTTCATCACTCTCTTCAGCCATTGCTCAGCAACATCTGGTGAACCTGTGCCCTCGAACAAGGGTATATTGGCCCGCTGATAGGAAGTGAAGACCGACTAGTGCCTGTGAATAACTGAGTACTCGTGTGCACTCTCGTCTGCAAATTCAACAGGGTCCTGCGCCCTATCAAAGTCTCCATCCTCCTCATCTCCATGCTCTCGTATGTCCTCAAGTGGATCATCGAAATGAGGCTGTTATACATCTACTGATTGTCATTGGTCCTGGCGTGTGCCGTCGTGAGATGGACGGTAGGTGGAATCTGATAACTCCTCAAATCTCATCTCTTTGTCTGTCTGTTTGTCAGTGATCTCTGTCTGCTGAGCCAGAATCTGGTCCTGCTGACCTCTCATAGCAGCCTGTTGCTGCTGAAGGTTGGTGAGAGCAGACAATATGCATGCCAGATGGTCAACCATCTCCTGATTTGGTCGGAATGCCATGGCTCTGCATGAGAACCATCTATTAGTCATAAAAATGTATTATTCGTAGATATTATGATATATGCTTTCTCTTTTCTTAGGATATAATATAAAAATTAATGAAATTGGTGATATCTGTGTTGGTTGAATATGAATGTCATATTTCCCTACTCAGACTCACGACAAGTTAGAAGATTGTCGTTATCTGAGAACTTAATGCGATAGGAATTGTAATGTTGTGAATGTGTGTATCGGGGTACCACTGCTCTGATACCAAAGTGTAAACCCCCTCGCATCCGAATGCTCGTTTACGCCACATTCACAATATAACATTCATTATTATCACATTAAGTACATGAAGATCAAGGAAATTTTTTCGTGTTGTTATTACTCTTGCATATGACATTCACATCCATTCAGCATTGTATCAACCATAGAATAAAACATCAACAAGTATCACCAACATTTCTTTTTCATCAATTCTCATAAGTGTACGACATATACATGGAGTCTGACAATACATTCAGTAATCCCAAAATTTTTGAGCATAAGAGAAAGAGAACATAATACATCATAATTCGAACCAAAAACTAAAACAAAAGTAACATATCGTCTGGTATAAACACGGTCTCCTAAGTTCATCATCCCACTACTGTGCTAAAGGCTCCTAGCCTGCCATGCGTGCAAGGAAGAAAAGGCGTCAACGAGTGCTGGTACTTCCCATAAACTTATAAAAATAAAATGAATTTTAATATGTTCAAAAACAAGCAAGTAGAAAGGCAGGAGCAAGTAAAGTTTACATCTACTTGCATAAGTAAACAGGATTTTCAAGTCTCTTATAAGCATCTCTTATAAGCACCCATTATTCCAACATTTGTATATATATATATATATAACATGCTTATTTTGTAATCAAATGTTCATATTTGTAAGAGTGTGTGTGTGTGTGTATATATATATATATATATTATCATATTGACCAGATATCACCTCTGTGGATTTTGACGATGTGGAAGATGGGATTGGAAATGTTTATGGATTTACTTGATTCTCAAGTCTAATGGATAGTTATTTCCTACTAACACAACTTTTGATAGTAGTTTCTTCAAAACTCAACTTCAGCTGTCTCAGATGCAACTTTACATGACTTAGATGTAGATACAGATGATTTAGATGTAGAAACGCAAAGGTCTGTTGGCGAAAGAAAAACTCAAGCGGTGAGGTAGCCTACAAATGGCTCTTCCATCTCTCCCTCTAATTGGAAGTACGATCCAATAGAGGGATAGGTCTACTCCAAAACTATGCCACTGAGATGGGTGAGAGAGACTATCCGAAAAGTCACTCTAGAAAAAAAACCTGACCGATAACGGGCAGACGAGCTCGTACGAAAAAAATAAACCGAGGATCCCCCGCATGGGTATCCTAAAACAAAGGGTCAGCGGAACTGGTCAAAAGTCGGGATCCCAACGAGGCGTAAAAACACTACAAGCTCACGTAAAAATTGTGAAAGGACTAGGATCCTAGACTCACGCGTTAAGTGGTCGCTACCCTAACTGGGCTTCCTATCTCTCGCTCAGTTGAGGGTCACCGCCAATGTTTTTGAAACCAAACTGGATATCGAACCGAAAACCTTATCAAAATGGTCAGATCGGGTTGAATCATGTAATCAAACCGGTTCAACCAGATGATGACGTCATCATTATTTAAAATCAGATTAAACTGGACCGGTGAGAAAAAAGTGATTGAACCGGTTAATCAAAACGAAATGAAATATATATATATATATATATATATATATAATATACACTTAAATATAAATAAAATACATAAACAATGTATATATTTCACACTATGCATAAAATATTTTTCATATATACCATCAAATGCCATACATATCATATATATTATTTGGACTAGTTGCTCTATAGCATAAAAGTAGTTTAATTATATTTAAAACCCAATATATGCAAAAAGTTGTGTTAGTGTAGTTGGTTAAGAGTTTGAAATGGGCAATCAAAGGTCATGGGTTCAACTCCCACCACTAGGATTATTTAAAAAAAATTAAATACGGTTCAACTTCGGTTGAACTTGGTTAAATCGGGTTAAAAAAATAGGTTGAACCAGACGGGTTGACCAGAATTTGAATGTTTGAACCGAACCACTATAAACCGGTTAACCGGACCGGTCCAGGCCCGGTTCACCGGTTGGACTGGTCGAACCGGCTGGTCCGGTTCGGTTTTCAAAACACTGGTCACCGCGCACTCGCACAGTCAGGTACAAGGGTTACCATGACCGACATTATTAATTTATATGTCATCATTGATTCAACCTTTCATTTCTTCCTTGACTTTTCAAACCTTTCTTCCATCTCTCCTATAACCGACTTTCAAATTAAGTATTTGATACAACTTTCCTTGGATCAAATATTAAGTTCAGATTAATGCCAAAACTTTCCGATTCTTTTTATCCTTAATTAATTAGATTTAAAACTAATCAATGGATCTGTATTTGAATTTGGTGCTATACAGAATTCTTCATCTTTTAAATCTTTACGTCATAAGTGTAGACATGGAATAGTCGATTTGCAGATTTGATCCCAAGCTTAAAGTGCCACTAATGGTCGTTTATTGGTGCAAACCCACCATTGGTTCCATTAGTTGGAACTCAATGTTTGTGGAAAATCTTCCTAAAGCAAGAATTTAAGGAGGTCTATAGTGTCTACCTAATCTCAGAGTTTAACTATAGATACGGCATTTGAATTGTATGGTTTTAGAGGGGTTACAGTTTTTGTCTCGACTATGTATATAAATAGCCATTCTGAATGCTTGCAAATTTGAACCTTATTTTCTTGAAATGGCTTTAACCCAAATCTTTGCATAACTCCAAACCCAACCATACAATTGTATTTCAATAAGCCTTTTGATGGTCGTGACACACACCGTTTCGTTAAGATGAATAACTACAAGATCTAGGTAAACAGACATAGTTGGTACTAAGTTGGCATATGACAGTAGAGTCATAACTGGTCAAAAGTCAGTGGATAACTCACCCCTAATCAGAAGATTCCAAGTAAGTAGTCAAATATATGCAATGTATTAAATCAACTTTATTGTTATGGTATTTAAATTTTTTTCAGATTACTTTGTCCGTAAACTTTACAACAAGGATATCAACCTTTGTTTAAATCTCAATTCCTGACCAGAAAGACCAGATTTGCCAAGTCAACCCACTACAAAACATATGTAAATCATAACAACCAAATAGCAAACCGGAAAATTTCTTATAAATTCAGATCTGTCAAGTCAACAAAAAGATAAAATATAGAGGGATTTCACACCTTAGAAACAACGTCATCTTGGAAAAGGGTAATTCCTACGACCCACCCCACAAAGTATATCAATCATGCCTCGAATCCTTCCTTTTCTTTCTCCAGGAAATTTAGAGTATGGAAAACAACAAGTACCACACTCAAAGTAACGATTAAGGAAACATCCAGGCACATGTGTCTATGAAAATGTAGCATAGATCTCAAGGGAAATCAATTGAAAAATAAAAAACCAGCAGCAAAAAGAAAAGTTGATTCGTACGTGCAGGGTAGCAAGAGAATAGGGAGATGTACATGAATGGCAGCAAAGTTGGGAAGGGAAATTACCTCTTTTGGGTCTCAAATTTAAGATCAAGGCTTGCATGCAATAGGGATGGTTGCACCAGGCTCCAGGGGATGAAAGACAGTAGCATCAGCTGCTATTTTTGGACAGCAGCAATGGCTGCTGCAATTGGCAGTAGCAACAACCCTGGATCCTTGCTGGAGTGTTGGCAAGCAGTAAGAAAGGGAGGGCTAGAGACCCTTACGGCTGGAGAGATTTGGAAGAGAAATGGGAATAAAACAAGGAGGAAGGTTTGTATATATAGAGAGGAGAAAGGTATAGTCTCTTGCCAAGTGGAGAGGTAGAGAATGCCAACTGCCAACTGCCCTTTTTGAGCTGGAAATTTAATTTGAATAAAATATATTTATTATATATATTATAATTGTAATATATTACTTACTTCGAGACAATTTAAGCTTTATTTATATATAAAATATATGACATCCATAGAACAATTATTATTATTATTTCATTTCTTTTAGGATGTTAAAATTGCCCATATGCACATCTCGGGTTCTCGATTTCGACACGCGGCATCTTGAACTGATCGTCTCAAAATGACAGTCAATATGAGTAGAATATTGCTATACTTCCGATCGGGTTTGGATGCTTGAAATTTTCCGAGATACGATTTCGATTTGAGGTTAAATTTTATGGTATTAAAATATCAAATGACCTCCGATTGACGAACGACCAATTTCATTCGTCTTGTTTCGTCGAATCGGATCTAATGATGGTTTTGATTCATTTGCAGTTTCTGAATTTACGTCATGTATTTTTCGAGCACGCATTACGATGCGACCTATTTTTGATCGATTTCATCTGAATGACTTTTGATTCACAATCAATTGATCATTTTAGGTTATCTAATGTTGCCAGATAACTCTATTGGGTTAATCGGATCCTAATCGGGTCGGGTTTGGGTTTATGTGGATCCTGTGTGTTACAATGAGCATTAAAGTGCTCACTACAGGTCTCACAACTTTATCTGAGGTGGTTGCAGCAGTCATGGAGATTTATGTAGCATAGCGTAGGATACAACAAGCGAATCCTCGGAAGCGCCCTCACAAGAAGAACTTCAGTGATAAGAGGCGTCACACTGCAATAAATGCCAAGAAGACAAAGACTGATGATACACCAACCAACAGGAAGTCCACTACTTGCTTTAAGTGCGGAGAAAAAGGCCACTTCATGAAAGATTGCAAGAAGGATGTCAAGGATCAGAAAAATTCGTTTGAGTAAAAGAAGAAGGTGACATGAAGAGTCTTTGCTATTACTCACGAGGATGCAAAAGGTGCCAACACGACAGTGGAAGGTACTCTACTAATTGAAAACCATCTATGTCAAGTTCTTTTTTATTATGGTGCTGCGCATTCCTTTATCTCGAATGCTTTTGCAAGAAGTTAAGTTTAGAAGCTGTTGAGCTTCCATACGCATTTTCAGTTTCTTCACAAAAAAGTAAAGTATAGGGGGGTGATGAATCCCATTTTATCACTCTTTATTCCTTTATTTTAGCTAAAACCTTGAGCAAAACACCATGTAAATATGTGTAAATATCATAAATTGCCAAAAAAACATGCATCTTGTAAATATGCATAATTAGCATGTTTTTGTGCCAAAATAAAGGAATAAAGAAACACAAGAAAAAGAGGGAAATATTTAGAATAAATATTGAGTGACCTAATCCCAAGGGAGGGCTCAACATGGGCCTGACCGCAAAAGGAGCTTTGTCAATTTAATTCCAGGCCAGTTTAAATGTCAACTATGATTTGGAAAAACTGTGTAAGTATTTACAAAGATGCTATTTTACAAATATTTACAATTGTGCAAAATTTTTGAAAAATGTTTGAAAACATGGATGTATGCATGAATGCGAAGTTTTGCAAAATATTTACAACAATTTACACAAGGTTTTTGCAAACTTTTTATTTTTCAAATATTTTACAAAAATTTTGTATAATATACATAATTTTTGATATGAAAATATTTACAAGCTATTTATACAAAAAGATTTTATAATCATTTGTACAAAAATAATTTTATAAATAAATAGGTATGTGCAAGAAGAATTTTATATACAAGGGAAAATTTTTTAAATTTTTATGGATTTTTAGCCATTTTTATTTATTAACACACTCACACAAAGTACGAGTTATGGCTAAAGTATATATGAAATATATACACCCCCATACTTAGCTCGAACGATGTCCTCAGAGTGATCAAGAGCTATGAAGAAGACATAACTCGTGCTTAGTATAGGGAAGTGAAAAGGAATGACTATATACAAAGACGAATCAAAGAATCGAATGAAGAGAACTCGGTGTTTCCCCCTATACTTAGGACCAGGTAATCCTAAGTATAGCAAGCTGTACATGAAGGGAAATCCAGTGAAAGGATGTACAGAGTCTACCCCCTATACTTAGGGTGAAATGTCCCTAAGTATAGGCAGCAAAACAAGGGTAGAAAGAATCAACAGAATACCCGAGAGTCCTACATCCCCCTATACTTAGGGTAAAGTACACCCTAAGTATAGCATAATCATAAGATGAGAAAAAGGGATGTGGGACTAAAGAATAGAGTGATATGGACAACTGGATCTATACAAGTCGGAAGAACAGTGATAATCAGGTGTGAGATGCAATAGATGTGAGTCAAGAGGCCACATCTCACGCAAAGTGAATAGGGGCAACATCAACGACCAGCGGCTCATGATCTAGATATGGCTTAAGCCGCTGGCCGTTCACTCGAAAGGTAGCATCAGAAGACAACTCAGATATATCAATACTCCCATTGTCATGCACCTTTCTAACCAGATAAGGTCCCTTCCATTTGCTCTGTAGCTTCCCTGGAAATAATCGAAGCCTAGCATCAAACAACCATACTCTCTGTCCTGGCTCAAACTGCTTGTGGCTGATATGAGAATCATGCCACTCCTTCACTCTCTCCTTGTAATGTAGGCTGTTTGAAATGGCGGTATCACGAAGCTCCTCCAAGCTGCTAACTCTATCCTCCTCTGATTTCCTACACTCTCTGGATCCAAAAGTATATCTGTGACTACCCAAAGTGACCTTGTCTCAGCTCAACAGGTAAATGGCACGGCTTGCCATAAACGAGGTGAAAGGGAGATGTACCCAAAGGAGTCTTGAAAGACGTCTGATATGCCCACAAGACTGAGTCCAAAAGCTGTGACCAATCCTTTCGGTCAGGGCGGATGACTTTCTGCAATATAGTCTTAATCTCCCTGTTCGACATTTCAGCAAGACCATTTGTTTGAGGATGGTATGGAGTGGAAACTTGATGGTCTATGCTGAACTCGCTAGCAAGGGCCTTTACCTTGTCGTTGACGAAATGAGACCCCCTGTCAGATATCAACACTCGAGGTACCCCGAACCGTGAAATGATATTCTTCCTCAAAAATATGAAAACAGTCCTAGCATCTGCGGTTTGGGCAGGGATGGCCTCATCCCAACGACTCACATAATCCACGGCCAACATAATGTACTCAAATCCCTGACTTCTAGGGAATGGACCCATGAAATCGACGCCCCATGCGTCAAAAACCTCACAGAATTTATGGGCTGCATCGGCATCATATCACGCTGTCCACAAGTGCCCATCCTCGGACAGTCAGTACACCACTTCACGAACTCATCAGAGTCCTTGAAGAGAGTAGGCCACCATAGGCCGGATTGGAGCACTTTCTGTGTCGTTCTCCTCTCTGAGTGATGTCCTCCTGCCTCAAGCTTGTGGCAGTAAGTAAGGACGCTGTGGTGCTCCTCCTGAGGAATGCACCTACGCCAGATACTATCCCCTCCCTTGTGGTAAAGGATGGGATCCTCCCAATGGTAAAATTTGGCCTTCGTGAGGAAGGTCTCAAGTTTCTGCCTGTGCCAATCTTGTGGAACTTTCTTGGCGACAAGATAGTTCACAATATCGGCATACCATGGGAGCGAGGCGATAGCAAGGATCGCCTCATCTGGGAAGGTCTCACAAATAGGCTCGATATGCTCAGAATCCTCAAGATACTCCAATCGAGAGAGATGATCCGCCACCACATTCTTGACTACAGGCTTATCCTTAATCTCTATATCAAACTCCAGGAGTAGAAGGATCCATCTGGTCAATCGAGCTTTGGCATCCTTCTTTGCCATGAGGTACCTGATGGCGGTATGATCAGTGTAAATGGTCACCCTAGATCCAATGATGTAAAATCTGAACTTATCTAGGGCGAAAACTATGGCTAGCATCTCCTTCTTAGTGACAGTATAGTTCCGCTGCGCGGTATCCAATGTACGGCTAGCGTAGTGAATGGCAAATGGGATTCCATCCCTCCTCTATCCCATCACTGCCCCCACGGCAAAATCGGAGGCATCCGTCATGATCTCGAATGGGAGAGACCAATCATGTGGCTGGAGAACAGGAGCCTCTATAACACAGCTCTTGAGAGTCTCAAACGACGATAGACACTTATCATCTACAAGGAACTCGGTATCTTTCATCAACAGATCAGTCAACGGTCGGGCAAGCCTGCTGAAATCATGAATGAAACGTCGGTAGAAACCGACGCGCCCTAGAAAAGACAGTAACTGCCGCAAGTTGGACGGTGGATCGAGTTTTCTAATGACATCTACCTTGGCCGGATCAACCTCCATGCCCCTGTTGGAGATGATGTGGCCAAGCATCGTCCCTTGAGTCACCATGAAGTGACTCTTCTCCCAAGACAACACTAGGTGAACCTCTATACATCGCTGAAGGACTCGGTCTAGGCAGTCAAGACAAGAATCGAATCCATCGTCGTAGACCTAGAAATCATCCATGAAGACCTTCAAGCACTCCCCCACCATGTCCGAAAAGATGGACAACATGCATCTCTGGAATGTCGCCGGAGCGTTGCACAATCAAATGACATGCGTCTGAAAGCATATGTCCCGAAGGGACAGGTGAAGGTGGTCTTGTCTTGGTCCTCGGGCGCGATGGCCACCTGATTATAGCCGGAGTACCCATCCAAGAAGCAATAATGGCTCTTCCCTGCCAGCCTCTCAATAATCTGATCAATAAAGGGTAGGGGGAAATGATCCTTCTTGGTGGCCTGATTCAGTCGTATGTAATCCACATAGACCCGCCAAGAAATGGGTACCCGGGTAGCGATCTCCTCTCCAGACTCCGTGATAATTGTAGTGATGCCCATCTTCTTGGGCACCACATGCAACGGACTGACCCACTTGGAGTCGGAGATGGGGTAGATAAAATCAACGCTCCACCACTTCGAGATCTCCTTCATGACAATATCTCTCAGATTCGGGTTCAGCCACCGCTGGAATTCACGCGACGGCTTTGCCTCATCCTTGAGATAGATGTGGTGAGAGGACAGAGCCGGACTGATCCCCTGGAGATCGGTGATGACCGAAAAATCACGAGGCTCTCTCTATCAGGACAAGGTAAAAATATTCGGTGTCGTTGCGACCTGAATATAGAGACTCGATCAACAAGAAAAATAAGGAACCACCAAAATCAAAGGATAAATCAATCAAAACAAAGAAGCGGTCCTCGCTAAATTATTAACCTGGTATAGCGACCAGGGTCAGACTCAGGGAGCACGTGATGGCCTTGCGGCCTACGAAGTAGTCAGAAGTCGAGAATAAAAGGAAAAAATATTTTTGGAGGGTTTTTATAATTTTTTAATGTTTTTGTATTTTTGATTTTCTAAAGAAATGTAAAAACAAGCACACACAACCAATTATTTAATCAATAAAAAATGCTCCAAAAATTCAAACAAAAATGTTTTTATGTTTTTTAGTAGTGTTTTTGGTGAATTTTTCAGATTTTTCTAATTTTTATGTAATATTTTCTAAAAATCAAGAAAGGGGAAAAACAAAGGCTACTGTGCAACCAGACATGAAAGATCAATTTAAAATATAAAATTAATCTATAAAAGTCTGGAGATAATTTTTATGGAAAATATGTATATTAATAAGCTACTGGAAAAGAGTTTATATTTTTTTTGAATTTTATGGAATTTTTTAGAATTTTTATGAACTTTTTAGGGTTTCACAATTTTTAAGGTTTTTATAAATCCAAAAAACACGAAAATTTGGTAGAAATTCAAAGACACTTAAACTAACTTACATTAATTTTTTTAGAATTTTTAAAAGAGTTTTTATATTTTTCTTTGATTTTCTAATTCAGACAGTACCAAAAATAACTGTTTATGATTTTTTAAAAATATCAAAAAGCCTAAAAAATGTACCAAAAATTTAGAGAAATTTTTACACTTTGGCATGACCGACATGTCCAAATTTCACGTAATTTGGATTTAATTTGCTATTTTATTCAATCAAAACAAGGTACACAGTACACAGGGACCTAGATGTAAGAAAAGTATTTCCAGGGGCTAAATAGTAACAAGCAAATAAAGCTCAGGGGCCATTGCGTAAAAATCCACAAATGCACGCGCAACGCACGTGAATCAGGCACGGAGGGGCATAAATGTAATTCCTATTTTAAAACATGTAAACAGTAACACACAGGTCATGGCCTGAAATGCAAATATCTTAAACATATATAAGGACTGAATTGCAAATATCTTAAACATATATAAGGACTGAATTTGACAAATAAGCCAAATCCTCACGTGTCGATGCACGGCTCACATATATAAGGACTGAAATGCAAATATCTTAAACATGGAGGTCCGATGTGCAAATTTTCCAAAATAAAAACAACGGAATAAAATATTTACAAGACTAACTAGAAATATCCAAACAAACGAGGGCCTAAGGGAAAATTACCCTTTATTAAAAGCTGACGGCTGAAGGGTTGCCACGTGGAGGATCCGACGGTGGGAGGAGGTGGCTAACCCTTCGCTGGATCAACGGCTGTGAGGACGCCACGTGTAGATCGGACGGTGCGGAGTAGCTGGCGCCTCTTCGCTGGATGGGCGGTCTCGATCGAGCCTTAGATGGATCGAACGGTGGAGATTCCTCATAAATGAACGGCTCTGATCAGATCTGGAGCGGAGGCTCGATCGAACGGCAACTGGAGGCCCTCCAAGAACAGCTCGCCGGCGAACTTCGCCGGCTCAGTGCGTGCAGTGGAGACCTCCTCCTGGGCTGCTGGGATGTGGAGAAGAACGCTTGAATCCTTCCGCAGTTGGTGGACGCCTCTGATGAGATCGGGAACGTCGGAGACGCTCCGACAACGAGGCAGGTCGGAGCTCAGGTGCCCGAACCCATTTTACCCCCAGCTGGGGTTCTTTGACATGCAAAACGGCACCAAGCGAGTCCTGGGTTGAGGGCAAATTGCCTGACACGGTTAGGGGTGGAATGGGTGGCTGGATGGGTCGCGGTGTAGTTCTCCGGTGAGTAGCGGAGGAGGAGAACCGAGCTCCCAGTTCCGGGGCGAACCGGGGTGGATGAAGGGGCGCAGTAGATGGAGAGAAGTCTCGTGAGCGTGAGTCGAAGGTCGGATGGTCAAATGGGTAGTCGGAGATGGTGAATGGCGACGGCGGAGCTAACTAGACCGAGACCTAAAAATCGAAATCTAGGCTAACCTACAAGCTATCTAAGCTACATGGCGGGCGCATTCGTCTGGGCTGGAGCTGCTGGAGCTCCGAGGGTCATGGCCTCGATGGATCGATGGCTCCAAAGGCTGAGCGCACCTCACGGCGGTGCACGACGATGATCGTCGCCGGATCGATGGTTCCCGGCTGTCCGGGCCTCGCTGCAACACTCCCACACACAGCTGTCACTCTGGTGGAGGAGCAGAGCTCACTAGCGTCGAGGGGGAAAGCCAAAGATGGCGGGGAATGTTGGCGGAGGTTGAGCTAAATAGTGGCACAAGTCCGAGAAGATGGGATCGGGGCAGGGTTCCATGAAGCACAAATCTTTAGACGGATGCTCTAGCGAGGGTCTCGGATGTACAAGGATCAAATGGAGCCGGGGTTTGGATATTTGGAGCTCAGATCGCGTCGGCAAAATTCAGTGAAATCGGGTCGGACGCAAGATCCGCGGGCAAAAGTGGTCCAGGGGGGAGTTGACCGGAGGTCAACATTCCCCTGTGGACCAATGGGAAGCCGTCAATTATTAATTCTTTAGAAATTCAGTTAAAATTATTAAATGATTTTATTTCAAAAAACTTAAAACATGAAAAATGTTTATTTATTTTCAAATTATTTTTTGATGATTTTTATTTATTTTTTTGTAAAATAAATTATGTATTTACATTATATTGTTATATATAGGTATATACATAAAAGGATTTTTTATTTTTATTTTTAATTATTTATTTCTATACAATTATTTCAATTTTATATTTTATTTATTTATAACATAAAATTTGGAATAAAAAGGTATTTTTATTTTATTTTTATTATTTATTTACATAAGTTAAATAAATAGGTATGTATACATATTTACATGGTATATGTACAGGTAGAAAAGGATTTTTATTATTTTTATTTTTATTTTCTTTTTTCAATTTTTATTTTATTTTTATAAATATGTACAAAATTGCAAAAACACATTTTATTTTGATTTAGAGGAAAATGAATTTATTTATATACATAGGTATATATGCACACATGATTGACCCTATCTCCCTCTACTTGGATTCTTTTGCAGTCAGGCCCATACTGAGCCCTCCCTTGGGATTAGGTCGCTCAATATTTATTCTAAATATTTCCCTCTTTTTTTGTTTCTTTATTCTTTTATTTATGCACAAAAACATGCTAATTCTTGTTATTTACATAATGTATGCATTTTGACAATTTATGATATTTACACAAATATACATGATGTTTTGCAAGGGTTTCGTAGCTGAAATAAAAGAATAAAGAGTGATGAATGCGTATTCATCACTCCCCTATACTTATCTTTGCTAGTCCCTTAGCAAACACTTATTTGAAAAAGAAGTGCAAAAGAGAAAGAAAAAGAGAGGAAATCAAGGTTGAGTATTAAACTTTCCTTCATTAAATTGAAATATGCAGCTCAGTCAGACCTTTGGATTATTAATTTGTCGGAACCTTATTTGGGACATAAGCTTGAAACTTAACAGCCTCTAAGTTCCACCAATCTATGGTCAAGACTCTTCAATAAACCAGATCAGAACAAGTCTACATACACAAACTCTAATGACCATGAATCTTTCCTTGTACGGTGTAAGTGATATGTAGCTCCCCACCTCAGAAGTAACAAAGAAACAACCTCCCTCAACCTGATAACTCTAATGACTCGGTCTAGCAACTCTTTCCTTGAGAAGCGGGGTATTCCCTTCTAAGTTCAAGTGCAACCAGCTCAAGAAGAGGGGAAAGAAGAGAATGGGCCATGGCCAGTGTAGCCATGTATCCTTGGGAGCTCTAACCAGTGTAGCTGAGTCTCCCGCTGCAAGCTTCATGAGATGGAACATGTATACCATAAGCTTTTGCTTTATTTGACTATATGAACTCCGGTGGGATTATGAAATTTTCAATCCGACCCACCACTTTTTTTGGAGTTATTTTCTTTTTGCACATTTTTTTATGTGCATCTGTACAACATATCTACATGGTGCAACATATATACAAGGAGTTTTTCCTCCTGAGCCAATAGACTATCCCTCTTTTGAAGCTTTATTGCAACCCACGGCTTCTGTCTTTAGACTTCATAACCACCAAACCAAGTTAAGACGCACTTCCTTCACTATAAGAAGAAGAGAGGTTACGCCTAGAAGTACTACCCTCATATGCTACCCCAAGCCAAAGGAAACTACCTCCTCACCACCTCATCCGTGGAGAGCTATGTGTAAAGTGCTGGTGCAAGTAAAGCCATTGTCTCTGAGAGTCATGTGTGTGTTGTTAAGTGATCTACTTAGGATCATCAAGATGACATATGCTCATAGCCTAGTGGACTCAAAGAATTAAGTCCCAATGGACCTGAAAATGTCTCAATCCTAAGCCCTATAAGGTTCCTCTTATTCTTAGGTGGATTAAGGTCTTAACCAAGCTCCATTTGTCAATTTAATTCCAGGCCAGTTTAAATGTCAACTATGATTTGGAAAAACTGTGCAAGTATTTACAAAGATGCTATTTTACAAATATTTATAATTGTGCAAAAATTTTGAAAAATGTCTGAAAACATGGATGTATGCATGAATGCGAAGTTTTGCAAAATATTTACAAAAATTTACACAAGGTTTTTGCAAACTTTTTGTTTTTCAAACATTTTACAAAAATTTTGTACTATATACATAATTTTTGATATGAAAATATGTACAAGCTATTTACACAAAAAGATTTTACAATCACTTGTACAAAAATAATTTTATAAATAGGTATGTGCAAGTTGAATTTTATATCAAAGGGATTTTTTTAAAATTTTTATGGATTTTTAGACATTTTTATTTATTAACACACTCACATAAAGTACGAGTTATGGCTAAAGTATATATGAAATATACACACCCCCCTACACTTAGCTCGAACGATGTCCTCAGAGTCAAGAGCGATGAAGAAGACATAACTCGTGCTTAGTATCGGGAAGTGAAAAGGAGGGCTATATACAAAGACGAATGAAAGAATAGAAATCCAAGAGGATCTCAGCATTTCCCTCTATACTTAGGATCAAATAATCCTAAGTATAGCAGGCTGTACACGAAGGGAAAGCCGAGTGAAGGATGTACAGGGTCTACCCCCCTATACTTAGGGTGAAATATCCCTAAGTATGGGCAACAAAATAGGGGTAGAGAGGGACGGAGAAGAGAAATATATACAAGATGGGAGGACATCAATCCCCCTATACTTAAGGTGAAGAATCCTTAAGTATAGGCAACGACAGAAGTAATGAAACAGAACGATATGAACAACTCGGTGTTTCCACCCCCCCATACTTAGGATGAGGTATATCTTAAGTATAGAAAAGATAATCCTATATGAGACCAGGGGTGAAAACAAATACGGCAGAAAGAATGATCAAACCAAGACGAAACACGTATATACAAAAGGGTACAATGTTGAGGTGCCTCTCAACAAGCTCTAGGTTTTACGCCCCTAGCTGGGCGCAAAGGCTAGGATAACGTTGTGTCAAGGTTCAGGACGACATCTGTAAGGCGAATGCCGTACTGTCGTCGCAGTCGTGGTGAATGAACTACGACGAAATCAACAATGTAAGAAATGTCACCCAGGTATGCAATCAGGCGGGTGTCTGATACCGGCCAAGGATATGGGAATAATGATTCGGGATCCGGTAGCACAAAAGAAATCATCGGCTCAGGCTCAGACTGGAGTGGAAGTGTAGACCGAAGAAATCAAACGCGGAGAAGGATGGATCAGTCATGGAATCCTCCACGTCAATCAGTGTCTCAAAAAGGTGTGGAAAGTGAAGATCAGGAGACTCTCTAAGAAAACTGATATTCGATGCATAAAATGGAGACAAATCAGATAGATCATCGAATATCTCAAGGATCGGCTCATCCTCGCGAGGGTCGTCGAGGTGAGATGACTCAGAATCAGAAGGATCGGAAGACTCGATTTCGCGATCCGCCAGATCGGATACACTCTCAGAAGGTGAAACCAAGTACTCATCGTGTGCGGCATTCTCCCGCAGATAACCCTCGGGGAGAAATGCAAGATCATCAGTGAGAAATAGAGGATCAGGATCTAAAAGGGCATCTACGCTGCTGTCAAGTATCCACTCGGCGCACCAGGCTGCATCATCATCTGAAGTGTGGCTCTCAGCAATCTGGAAGCATGAGAAGGTACTGGTCAACACCACGGAAGTTGGCAATGTGTCTGCGGCTGATCCTCTCTCTGTGGTAATGCTGGCTGCCAACTGGTCCTCAGCAAAGGTATCTGTCTCGTCAAAGTGGAGGACAAAGGCTCGAATATGGGACTATCTATGTCTGGTCTCTTAGAGTGGTATCCCATATCGAGCTGTGGCTGCTGAGCTGAGTCATGGTGTCTATCTGACTCTGAGAAGTGTCTCCGCAGAAAAGAAGCTGAATCATCCGGGACTGGACACCAAAGTGTCTGAATCAATAGGTGTAGTAGTGGGGGCTCCTCCGTCTCCTGGAGTATCAGAAGATCTGATATCCAAGAATCGTCAACTGAGAACTCTGGAACTGACTCGAACTCTAGCTGGAAAGCCAACGGGAACTCGAGTAGACTCTGGGTCAGAACCTCCACTGTCGTAGTCATCTCCTCTTTACTCTGTAGTGCTGCAGAATCCAAGTCCTCGGGCTGATGTGCAGAAACTGAATCGTCATGCAGAGTGATACAACCCACTGGTACTGCAACATCCTCATATGTTGTCCCGACTACGGCATCTCGTGAAGATGGTCTCTGTGAAAGTAACCGCGAGATGGTACCCAGTAAGTGAATGTCGGAACTGCGGTGTGAACCGCCACATGTGGTAATCACCAGTGCTATCTGCTCTGCGGTCATCCCCCGTATGGAGATTTCAATAAGGTCTATCAGCGGACGTCCATGGTCGGGAAATCTACTCAAGAGGTCAAGAAACCTCGGCCATGCCTCGTGTAGTGGCTCCTAGGGGTCAACTGAAAACTCGGTGATCAAAGACCGCATCAACTCTGCTCTACACTGGGGAAAGTATTTCTGTAGAAACTCTCAGCGTATCTCTCCCCACATAGCAAATCTCCTTCCCAATCGTCGGTGCCATCTCATGGCTCTGTCCTAAAGTATGAACGGGAAGGTCTTCAGCATCATCTCCTCTGCAGTAATGTCTGAATAAGGCTGTGTCCTGCAAAACTCCTCGAACTCGGACAAGTGAAGATAGGGCTCCTCGTGCGTCTCCCCTGAAAATGTCGGCAGTCTCTGAATAAGCTCGAAATATAGAATGAATGGACCTAGTATAGAAGCTGGCTGAGCTCCCTGTCCTATCTGCTCCTCCATCAATCTGGCATAGGATTTATCTGATAATCTCATCTGCTCTCTCTGATCACGAACGGAGTACACTCTTAACTCAGCAATGGCATTGTCCGGGTCTCGTATCTGCTCCATCTGATATCCAAAAGACGTCTAGCGCAGCATGCCCAGAGTAGTGAAAGGGATGGGAGGGAAGGAACGGGAGGTTGGTCGAGGATCTGACCTCCCTCAAAGATGGACTGGACTGATGGTCAGAAGATGGAGAAGAAGCCGCAAGAGTCGGCCAGAAGTGAGGGGAGTCCATCATCCAGGGATACAGAAGAAGAAGAACAAATAGATGCCTGAAGGGAGGGTGGGAAGGAGAAAGATAGATGGAAAGAAGGCAGGAGGGATCTGGAAAACACACAAGATGAGAAAGCAAACCCCCGATTCACCTACGCACACTGAGCTGAAGACCGTAAGAGATCGGTCAATTATCTTGTTAATTTTATTTTAGGTGATCAAGTCAGTCTTTCAGAGCGATTACGTAAGCTGATAGGAATCCAATATTCTCAACTGACTGTCTCGAATGAAAGGCCGGTAGTCAGTCGAGAAATCGGATATGGCTCTAGCCTAGGATGTGGGCCACTCTCTCGCTCATCCAAACCAAACAAGGAAGGGGTTACTCTCCCCAAGACAGATTTTGAAATGATGTGTCTTTTAGGTCAAGTGTGATTAGCAGTTCCGATTTTATTGTTTTTCTTTGTTTGTTTTTTTCAAGAAAACGTCTAACGAATTTTTCGGTTCTCCTGATTATTTTAAGTCCAAAACAGGGGGAGAAGACGAAAAAGCCGATGCGCGAAAATCAATGGTGCATGTAGAGTAAGAGATGCGTACCTGACTCCAGCAGTCTACATGCAGGGTGATCCGCGCATAAATAAAAGACTGAATATGAACTACCTATATGATGCACGCGGAAAACCGTCCCTAACAGAGCAATTTCTACACGAGAGAACAGTAGCCGGATACTCGAGCTTAGGTCCTGAGTCCTATCTTGGGAGCCACTCAGTGTCTGCCACAACAGATCCTGCACTCGCTGTATGTGACTCCTCAAGGCACGTGGACCAGAGCTTTAACAATTTGGTTTTTTCTTGTGAATTAATTAATTAGGTCTAATTATTTGAACTATAGGTACAAGTAGATAATTAGGTGTTTCGATCCTAATTAATTATGTCATAATCAATAAAAATCCTAAGCTAAGGCTGAAAACCACGTAAATCAAACAAGCAGTAGATAAATGGTCAAAAGCCAAAAAACCGTGAAAACCGCGAAAATCTCGGTGAGGTCCCCTGAGCACATCGGTGCTCGGCGAAACAGACCCTGAAATATCAAGTGTCCAAGTCTCTGTCCAGGTCCCTGTATTATTACAATAAAATAATGCTGAAAATAAACTAAGCTAAATCTAATCTACGGCTAATCTACGATTATTTCTCGTGGCTATTCCACGGCTCCCGAGCTTCGGCTTTTCCTCCTCGCGTCCTCCTGCGGCTTCGTAAAGAAGGAAGCCGCCTCCGACTCCCGCGGTTGTTTTAGTTTCCGAGAAAGCCGCCTCGGTCCTTGGGCCCTTGTAAGAACGAGAAACCAAAGTGTCAGTCCTGAAAAAAATATGTAATAAAGTAGAGATAATATATCTATAAAATATCTACAAAAAAGCCACGAAAATGAAAAACCACGGAAAAATCAAAATCGACTACTAAGCCGTGCTCTCAGCAACGACGCCATTCTGATGACTGAAAAATCACGAGGCTCTCTCTATCAGATCAAGGTAAAAATATTCGGTGTCGTTGCGACCCGAATAGAGAGACTCGGTCAACAAGAAAAATAAGGAACCGCCAAAATCAAAGGATAAATCAATTAAAACAAAGAAGCGGTCCTCGCTAAATTATTAACCTGGTATAGCGATCAGGGTCGGACTCAGGGAGCACATGATGGCCTTGCAGCCTACGAAGTAGTCAGAAGTCGAGAATAAAAGAGAAAAATATTTTTGGTGGGTTTTTATAATTTTTTAATGTTTTTGTATTCTTGATTTTCTAGAGAAATGTAAAAAAAGCACACAGAACCAATTATTTAATCAATCAAAAAAGCTCTAAAAATTCAAACAAAAGAGTTTTTATGTTTTTTAGGGGTTTTAGTGTTTTTGATGAATTTTTCAGATTTTTCTAATTTTTATATAATTTTCTAAAAATCAAGAAAGGGGAAAAACAAAGGCTATTGTGCATCCAGACTTGAAAGATCAATTTAAAATATAAAATTGATGTATAAAAGTCTGGAGGCAATATTTATGGAAAATATGTATATAAACTAAGCTAGTGGAAAAGAGTTTATATTTTTTGAATTTTATAGAATTTTTTAGAATTTTTATGATTTTTTAGGGTTTTGTAATTTTTAAGGTTTTTATAAATCCAAAAAGCACGAAATTTTGAGAGAAATTCAAATACACTAAAACTAACTTACACTAATTTTTGTAGAATTTTTAAAAGATTTTTTATATTTTTCTTTGATTTTCTAATTCAGACAGTACCAAAAATCACTGTTTATAAATTTTTAAAAATATTAAAAAGCCTAAAAAATGTACCACAAATTTAGGGAATTTTTTACACTATGGCAGGAGCCATGTTTCCAAATTTCACCTAATTTGGATTTAATTTTCTATTTTATTCAATCAAAACAAAGCACACAGTACACATGGACCTAGATGCAAGAATAGTATTTCCAGGGGCTAAACAGTAATAAGCAAATAAAGCTCAGGGGCCCTTGCACAAAAAGTCCACAAATGCACGTGCAACGCACGTGAATCAGGCACGGGGCATAAATGTAATTCCTATTTTAAAACATGTAAACAGTAACACACAGGAAATATAGGATCGAATGTGCAAATAAGCCAAATCCTCACGTGTCGATGCACGTGGCTCACATATATAAGGGCTGAAATGCAAATATCTTAAACATGGAGGTTCGATGTGCAAATTTTCCAAAATAAAAACAACGGAATAAAATATTTACAAGACTAACAAGAAATATCCAAACAAACGAGGGCCTAAGGGAAAATTACCCTTTATTAAAAGCTGACGGCTGAAGGGTTGCCACGTGGAGGATCCGACGGTGGGAGGAGGTGGCTAACCCTTCCCTGGATCAATGACTGTGAGGACGCCACGTGTAGATCGGACGGTGCGGAGTAGCTGGCGCCTCTTCGCTGGATGGGCGGTCTCGATCGAGCATCAGATGGATCGAACGGTAAAGACTCCTCGTAAATGAACGGCTCTGATCAGATCTGGAACGGAGGCTCGATCGAACGGCAATTAGAGAGCCTCCAGGAACAGCTCGCCGGCGAACTTCGCCGGCTCAATGCACGCAGTGGAGACCTCCTCCTGGGCTGCTAGGATGTGGAGAAGAACGCTTGGATACTTCCGGAGCTAGTGGATGCCTCTGATGAGACCGGGAACGTCGGAGACGCTCCGGCGACGAGGCAGCTCGGAGCTCGGGTGCCCAACCTTGTTTGACCCCCAGCTGGGGTTCTTTGACCTGCAGACGACACCAAACGAGTCCTGGGTCGAGGGCAAATTGCCTCGACCCGGTTAGGGGTGGAATGGGTGGCTGGATGGGTCGCGGTGCAGTTCTCCGGCGAGCGGCGGAGGAGAATCGAGCTCCTAGTTTTGGGGCGAACCGGGGTGGATGAAGGGGCGCAGCAGGTGGAGAGAAGTCTCGTGAGCTTGAGTCGAAGGTCAGATGGTCAATGGGTGGTTGGAGATGGTGAATGGCGATGACGGAGCTAAATGGGATGCGACCTAAAAATCAAAATCTAGGCTAACCTACAAGCTATCTAAGCTACGTGGCAGGTGCATTCGTCTAGGCTGAAGATGCTGGAGCTCTGGGGGTCATGGCCTCGATGGATTGACGGCTCCAGAGGCTGAGCGCACCTCGCGGCGGCGCACGGCGATGATCGTCGCCGGATCGATGGTTCCCGGCTGCCCGGGCCTCGCTGCAACACTCCCACACACGGTTGTCACTCTGGTGGAGGAGCAGAGCTCACTGGCGTCGAGGGGGAAAGCCAAAGATGGCGGGGAATGTTGGCGGAGGTTGACCTAAATAGCGGCACAGGTCCGAGAAGATGGGATCGGGCAGGGTTCCGTGAAGCATGGATCCCTAGACGGATGCTCTGGCGAGGGTCTCGGATGTACAAGGATCAAATGGTGCCCGGGGTTTGGATATTTGGAGCTCGGATCGCGTCAGCAAAATTCGGTGAAATTGGGTCGGACGCAAGATCCGCGGGCAAAAGTGGTCCAGGGGGGAAGTTGACCGGAGGTCAACATTCCCCCGTGGACCAATGGGAGGCCGCCGATTATTAATTCTTTAGAAATTCAATTAAAATTATTAAATGATTTTATTTCAAAAAACTTAAAACATGAAAAATATTTATTTATTTTCAAATTATTTTTTTGTGATTTTATTTATTTTTTTGAAAAATAAACTATGTATTTATATTATATTATTATTATATATAAGTATATACATAAAAGGATTTTTTATTTTTACATTTAATTATTTATTTTTATACAATTATTTGAATTTTATATTTTATTTATTTATAACATAAAATTTGTAATAAAAAGGTATTTTTATTTTATTTTTATTATTTATTTACATAAGTTAAATAAATAGGTATGTATACATATTTACATGGTATATGTACAAGGTAGAAAAGGATTTTTATTATTTTTATTTTCTTTTTCTGATTTTTATTTTATTTTTATAAATATGTATAAAATAGAAAAAATACATTTTATTTTGATTTAGAGGAAAATAAATTTATTTATATACATAGGTATATACACACACATGATTGACCATATCTCCCTCTACTTGGATTCTTTTGCGGTCAGGCCCATACTGAGCCCTCCCTTGGGATTAGGTCGCTCAATATTTATTCTAAATATTTCTCTCTTTTTCTTTTGTTTCTTTATTCTTTTATTTATGCACAAAAACATGCTAATTCTTGTTATTTACACATTGCATGCATTTTTACAATTGATGATATTTACACAAATATACATGATGTTTTGCAAGGGTTTTGTAGCTAAAATAAAAGAATAAAGAGTGATGAATGCTTATTCATCAATCGGCTACACTCTATCTTATCGCCTTGCGGTTCTTTTCAAGAACCCCCATCAGACGGGATTCTTGCTCTCCAGTCAAATCAGCGGAGATAATGACTTGGGTACATCTCATGCTCACCCGCAAGGAACCTATACTTCAGCGATGCTGGTAGCAGCTTCAGCTCTGGAGAAGTCGGTGCTGGCAAATCTGTCTAGGTTGGGTGGAGCGTTGGGACGAGCTGACGCTACTGCTCAGATCTCCTCGTGCCTGAAGACGGGGCTGAGAAGCCGTCTGTGCCTCCTGGAGACACATGACATGTGTCTTCATGTTACTCAACAACTGTGCCATCTGATCCATCTGCGCTATGCTCTGGCACTGCTTCTTCTCGATCATCTCCATCCGGTCCAGCTTCTCGCTGATGATGCCCATGTTGGCGGCTATGGAATCGACCTATGCGGCTGCTGCTGATGAAGTGGAAGGACCGGCGTCGACCCGTGCTATCCTCTGAAACTGCATGGTCTGTGGCTGAGGGCGTCCCTGGGTGTAGAGTCGGGTCTGGGACATCACTGTATAGTTCTCGACCATCTCCTCGTAGATGGCCCAGACTTGATCCTCATCCTTGGTGAAGTAGGAACCTCCACAAGAAGCGTTCACCAGGCCCTGCAGCTCTAGTATAAACCCGCAGAAGAAGCTCTGAACTAGGTTCGGCTTCGTGATGTCATGGTGCGGGCATCTGTCAGTCAGCTCTCTAAACCTCTCCCATGCCTCGTGAAACTGCTCGTTGGGGAGCATGGAGAAGTTGCTAATCAGGGCCCTCGCCGCATTCGTCCTTCCGAGTGGATAGTACTTATTCAAGTACTCGGTGCGGAGCTGCTCCCAGGTGTAAACAGATCTCCCTAAGTGCTTCAGCCAATTGGCTGCTCTGTCTGCCAGGGAGAAAGGAAAAGCAATCATCCTGATGGTATCCTCGTCCACCTGACGGTCGTGGACGGTGCTGCAAATCATCTCAAACTCCTGGAGATGAAGATGGGGCTCCTCAGTGGTGAGCCCGTGGAAGTGGGGTAGAAGCTGAAGCGTATTCGGGGGGAACTTGAAGTCTCCCACGATCGCAGGAAGAACCACCCACCGGTGCGTCAGTGTCGATCCGGGATTGTGCAACTCCCGCATCGGTCTAGGCTCTGCTGCTGCTGCTGCTACGCTGGTCTGGCTGATCGGGATGATCTGGCCTGCGTCCATCGGCTCACGACTGGTCTGCTGCGGCTCTCATTCTCTCCATCTCTCTCATCATGTCCACCATGAAAGCATCCTGGTCTCGTATCTGTCTCTGCATCTTCTCAAGGGAGGCTAGCATGGTGGTGTTGATCGTACCCTGGTCCAGTACGTAGGTGGTCGTCTCTGGCCTCTGACCCTCGGTGCGATCCTCGCTGTTGGCCATGGTCTCTGCAAAGGCAAAAGACCCAAACTCAGGTGCCGAAATATCATCTGCATGCCGACTCGCATCTGGCACTGATGTCTTAGGACAGGAAGAAGGGTGGTCAATGGGGAACAGGGTGGAATCGAACTCGGGTTCAGAGAGCGGGTCTGAGCTCTTGCGAACCAACCTAGATGAATGGGCTGGAGTGCGGTCAAGCGGTGCAACCAGAGGCTGCCTAAGGGACCTCCTGCCCATCATCTCGATCTGGCATGTCTGGCGGATGAGATTTGGAAACAAATAAGATGAGCAAACAAACCCCGATTTCACCTACTCCATGCTGAGCTGAAGACCGTAAGAGTTTGGTCAATAATTTTATTTAGGTGATCATGTCAGGATATCAGAACGGTTACGTGACCTGGTAGGAATCCAATCCTCCAACCAGACTGTCCCGTATAGAAGGCCGGTAGTCTGATCGGGGCTCGGATGTGGCTCTAGCCTAGTGTATGGGTCACTCTCTCGCGCAATCAAACCAGACAATGAGGGGGTTGCTCTCCCCAAGACAGATTTTTAGATGAAGTGTCTTTTAGGGTCAAGTTTGTTTAGCAGTCCCAATTTTATAGTTTTTCTTTTTTTAGTTATTTTTCAGATAAAAACAACGCCTAACGAATTTGTCGGTTCTTCTAATTATTTTAAGTCCAAAAACAGGGGGGAGAAGCCGAAAAAGTCGATGCGCGGGAATCAATGATGCATGCAGAGTAAGAAATGCGTACCTCACTCCAGCAGTCTACATGCAGGGTGATCCGCGCATAAATAAAAGACTGAATATAAACTACCTATATGATGCGCGCGGAAAACCATCCCTAACAGAGCAATTTCTATACGAGAGAACAGTAGCCGGGTACTCGAACCTAGGTCCTGAGTCCTATCTTGGGAGCCACTCGGTGTCTGCCACAACAGATCCTGCACGCGCTGTATGTGATTCCTCAAGGCATGTGAACCAGAGCTCTAATAATCCGGCTTTTTCTTGTGAATTAATTAATTAGGTCCAATTATTCGCACTATAGGTACAGGCAGATAATTAGGTGTTTGGATCATAATTAATTATGTCACAATCAATGAAAATCCTAAGCTAAGGCTGAAAACCACATAAATCGAATAAGCAGTAAATAAATGGTCAAAAGCCACGAAAAACTCGGTGAGGTCCCCCGAGCACACCGGTGCTCGGCGAAACAGACCCGGAAAACCGTCAAGTGTCCAAGTCGCTGTCCAGGTCCCTGTATTATTACAATAAGAAAATGCTGAAAAATAAACTAAGATAAACCTAATCTACGACTATTCTACGGTTATTTCCTTGTGGTTATTCCGCGGCTCCCGAACTTCGGCTTTTCTCCTCGCGCTCTCTTGCGGCTTCGTGAAGAAGGAAGCCGCCTCCGACTCTCACGGTTGCTTCGGCTTCCAAAGAAGCCACCTCGGTCCTTGGGACCTCGCAAGAAAGAGAAGCCAAAGTGTCAGTCCTGAAAAATAAGTAAATGAAGCAGAGAAAATATATCTACAAAAAACCACGAAAACGAAAAGCCGCGGAAAAATCGAAATCGACTACTAAGCCGTGCTCCCCGACAATGGTGCCATTCTGATGACCGATAAATCACGAGGATCTCTCTATCAGGCCAAGGTAAAAATATTCGGTTTCGTTGCGACCCGAATAGAGAGACTTGGTCAACAAGGAAAATAAGGAACCACCAAAATCAATATAAAATCAATCAAAACACGAAAGCGGTCCTCGCCATTTATTAACCTGGTATAGCAACCAGGGTCGAGTCAGGGAGCACGTGATGGCCTTGCGGCCTACGAAGTAGTCAGAAGTCGAGAACAAAGAGGAAAAATATTTTTGGCGGGTTTTTATAATTTTTTTAATGTTTTTGTATTTTTGATTTTCTAAAGAAATGTAAAAACAAGAACACACAACCAATTATTTAATAAACCAAAAATGCTCCAAAAATTCAAACAAAAATGTTTTTATATTTTTTAGGTTTTTTAATGTTTTTGGTGAATTTTTCAGAATTTTATAATTTTTATATAATTTTCTAAAAATCAAGAAAAGTGAAAACATGAGATCACTGTACAACCAAACTTGAAATGTCCATTAAAAATATAAAATGGACCTATAAAAGTCTGGAGGCAAATTTTATGAAAAGTATAAACAACAACAAGATTCACAAAAAGAATTTGTATTTTTTTTATTTTTCTATAATTTTCTAGAATTTTTATGAGGTTTTTAGAGTTTTGCAATTTTTTAGGTTTTTATAAATCCAAAAAGTACAAAAATTGGATAGAAATTAAAAGACACTAAAACTAACTTACACTATTTTTTTAAGAATTTTTAAAAGGGTTTTTATATTTTCTTTGATTTTCTAAGTTAGACAGTAGCAAAAAATCAACGTTTTTGAATTTTTAAAAATATCAAAAAACCTAAAAAATATCCCAAAAATTTAGGGAAATTTTTACATCGTTCCAGGAGCCACGTATCCAAATTTCACCTAACTTGGATATAATTTGCTCTTTTATTCAACAAAAACAAAAGCTCATAGTGCACAAGGACCTAAATGCAAAGAAAAATTGTTCGAGGGGCTTAATAGCAACACATGCTAAAAGCTTAGGAGAAAAGGTGCAAAATATCCAGATAAATCAGCACATGTTGAATAAAACCATTCACAGGGGCATAAATGAAAATATCAGAAACATAAGTTCAATTCATAACACACAGAAACCCCAAGCCCATAAAATGCAAATTATCCAAAAAGTCATTTGACGATGCACGTGTTCCACGCAGACAGGGACTAACATGCAATTAAAATAAACATAGAGATCCACAGTGCAATTTACCCTAATTAAAAACAACGTACAAAAATATTTACAGGACTAAATAGCAAAAACTAAAAGACAAGGGCCTAAGGGAAAATTACCCCTCTTATTATCGGAGGGACGAGAAGGTGCCACGTGGAGGATCCGATGGCTCTGATGCGTGGCTAACCCTTCGCAGAGTCGACGGCGAGGAAGACGCCACGTGTAGATCGGACGGTGAGAAGTAGCTGGCGCCTCTTCGCGAGATGGATGGTCCAGATCGAGCCCTAATGAAGATCGGACGGAGGGCGCGTCTCGAAGATGAACGGTCCGGATCTAAACTGGTGCGAAGAGCTGATCGGACGGTAGCAGGAGATGCTCCAACAACAGCTCATCGACGAACTTCGCCGGCTCAGTGCACGCGGTAGAGACCTCCTCTTCGGCTGTTGGGATGTGGAACGTGAAGCTTGGACTCCTCCGCAGCTGCTGCAATCCTCCGATGAAGCCGAGGACCACCGGAGTGGCCTGGCGACGGCGGAGGAGCAAAGCTCCTGTGCTCGGATGACTCGACCCCCAGATGGGGTCCTTTGACCTGCAAATGGGCACCAAAAGCTTCTTGGGTCAAGGGCAAATTGACTCGACCCGTCAGTGGGCGAAATGGGGGGTCGGGTGAGTCGGATGGATGACCTCCGGCGAGGCGACGGCGAGGGAGGTCCGGTTCTTGGTTCCTGGGTGAACCAAGATGAGCGAGTGGGTGCAGAAGGTGGAGGGTAGTCTCATGAAGGTGACAGGATGGTCCGATGCTCGAGCGGATGATTGTAGCGATGGGAATCGATTGGCGAAGGCGGAGGAATGATTTGGGCGAAATGGAAAATTAGCCTAAACTAGAGGGTACCGGGGTTACCTGATGAAGGTGGTCGACTGGGCTGGAGCTGGCGGAGCTCCGGGGGGTTATTGCCTCAAGGGTTCGTCGAGTCTCGAGGCTTGGCGTACCTCGCGGCGGCGCACGGCGACCAAGGTCACCGGATTGATGGCTGGAAGCACCTCCTCCTCTCTTCGACACTCTCCTCGCACAACAGTCACTCTAGGGAAGAAAATGGAGATCCTCGGACGAAGGAGCGGAGCCAAAGATGGCGTGAATTGTGCAGTTGAGGAGATGCTTTATACTCGGAAGGGTCCGGCTAGATGGCGATCGGGCGAGATGGTTGGAGCTCGGATCCCTAGAAGGAGGATCAGGCGAGGATCTCGGATGTACAAGGATCAAATGGAGCCCAGAGTTTGGATATTTGGTGATCGGATCGTGTCTAAAAAAATCTGATAAAACGGGTACTTGAACACGGATCCGGGTGGAATGGTCAAGGGGGGGAGTTGACTGGGGGTCAACATCCCTCGTGGACCAATCAGAAGCCCCCATTGGAAATTATTTTGGAAAATCAAAATAAAATAGATAATGATTTTATTTCGAAAAAGTTAAAACATAAAAAATGTTTATTTATTTTCAAATTATTTTTTTGTGATTTTTATTTATTTTTTTGAAAAAGAAATTATGTATTTACATTATATTATTATATATAGGTATATACATAAAAGGATTTTTTATTTTTATTTTTGATTATTTATTTTTATATAATTATTCCAATTTTATATTTTATTTATTTATAACATAAAATTTGGAATAAAAAGGTATTTTTATTGTATTTTTATTATTTATTTACATAAGTTAAATAAATAGGTATGTATACATATTTACATGGTATATACACAAGGTGGAAATTGATTTTATTCTTTTATTCTTTTTATTTTATTTTTATTTTCCTGATTTTTATTTGATTTATTTACACCATGAAATCGGGAATATAGAGATAATTTTATGGGATTTTTATTAATTATTTATAAGGAGAAAATAAATAGGTATGTTATTCTATGTACATGGTCTATATACACTGATGAGAGGTATTTTATTTATTATTTATTTTTATTTGTTTTTCCCATTTTTATTTTAGTTTTATTTTTAGAAATATGTTCAAAATAACAAAAACACAGTTTTATTTTTATTAAGAGGAAAATAATATTATTTATTTACATGGAGGTATGTACATGTATGAATGACCTTATCTCTCTCTACTTGGGTTCTTTTGCGGTCAGGCCCATGTTGAGCCCTCCCTTGAGATTAGGTCACTCAATATTTATTCTAAATATTTCCCTTTTTTTCTTGTGTTTCTTTATTCCTTTATTTTGGCACAAAAACATGCTAATTATGCATATTTACAAGATGCATGTGTTTTAGCAATTTATGATATTTACACATATTTACATGGTATTTTGCTCAAGTTGCTAGCTAAAATAAAGGAATAAATAGTGATGAATTGGGATTCATGACCTATACTTAGTGATATTTTACCCTAAGTATGGGGGGGTAGACCCTGTACATCCTTCCACTCGGATTTCCCTTCATGTACAGCTTACTATACTTAGGATTACTTGATCCTTAATATAGGGGGAAATACTGAGTCATCCCTATTCGTTGATTCGTCTTTGTATATATCATTTCTTTTCAATTCCCTATACCAAGCACGAGTTATGTCTTCTTCATCGCTCTTGATCACTCTGAGGACATCGTTCGAGATAAGTATAGGGGGTGTCGTATATATTTCATATATACTTTAGCCATAACTCGTACTTTGTGTGAGTGTGTTAATAAATAAAAATGGCTAAAAACCCATAAAAATTTAAAAAGTTCCCTTGTACATAAAATTCTTCTTGTACATATGATGAATCCACATTTCATCATCTTTATTCTATCATTTTGGCATCAAAAACTCTAGCAAATGCTTGTAAATAGCATTAATTCCATCATCTTAGCATTCATGCATGTGCATCCAAATAGTGTATAAAATACTGTAATTAAAGCCAAAATTATAGAATAAATAAAAGAAAAGAAAAAGAATAAAATATTGTAAATATTTTATGACCCAAAGCCCCGAGACCTAGGCATCTTGATGAACAGGTCGACAAGGAATAAAGTAGGGGGAGATAAGGGTCAAAGACCTATATTATTCTATTCATTCTTTATTCATTTTGGGACCTATTTTTTGTTCCACTTTTTATACATCAAATAAAGAAACTTTGTACATAAAAGTTGTAGATAATAAGGAAAAATACAAAATTAATTTCACAGAAAAATAATGTACAGATAAAAAGTTATGGTCTGAATAAAAATCCAGGATCCCAACTTCCCAGACCCGTATCTCACAAAAAAACTCCAAATGCAGCATACTCACCTTTAATTGTATCTAGCATAAAATAATCTATTTATTGGCGGTGGTTTCGCATTTGGCGGAACTACGGTTTGAAAGTTGAGTTTTTGACCCTCATTGTACACTTGTACATATTAAAATATTCAATTTATTATTTATTCATCATTTTTGTATTTTTATATTTTTATAATCTTGCAAATATTACTTATAGTAATTATGTGCATTAAAATCAGAATAAAAGTATAACTAAAATTAAAATAAAATACTTGTATATATCATATACATAGGTATTAGACCTACACTTATACCTATACTTTTCACACTTATATTTTATTAAACACATCAGAAAAATAAAATAAAATATATTTGTATGTATATAAGTATTTTATAATTGTAGAAAATAATAAATAAAAATAATAAAATTAAAATACACAGAATAAAAAAACCAAAATATACAGGTAATATACCTATATAGGGTATAAAAGAAAACTAATAAAAATATACCTCATAAAAATAATTAAAAATCGGAATAAAATACTACATAAAATAATAAATATTTTTTATTTTATAACCTAAAATTAATAAGGCCACCTACTAATTTATTTTGAATTTACAAATAAATTCTGCCTTGATTTCCCTGGTTGGTCCACGTGGACCAACCAGGGGCGGTCGCTTGTTGACCTCGGTCAACTCCCTGACCGAGGCCTGCCATTTCTGATGCCTTGATTTTCCCCCGTTTTCAAGAAATTATGGCGCCCGATCCTTCCATTTTCTTGCCTCGAATCCTTCTTGGAACTTCTTCCCTGATCATCACTCTCCCACGACGCGCCTTCAGATCACGCAAAATCCTCATGATGCGCGTGTGGACCTCGCTTGAAGGAGACGCCATCATCTTCTACTTAAACAACCCGCCACCTTCGATCCCAAGTTTGAACCCTCTTGGACCATTAATCCTCCTCCCTTTCGTGCTCTTTGTGTAGTCGGAGGTGACAGCTCCACCGCCCTGCCGTTAGACGAGTCGAGGAAGGCTCGAGGCGTCTCCACCACCTCCGCCGACCACCGACGTCGAGTTTCCTCCACCTCAGGTCATCCACCTTCGAGGTACACCATTCTCCCTCTCCTTTTCGCTTCATTTTATTCCCCTTAGCTTCAGTATCAAAAGACCCTAAAAAATCCAAATTCCATCGATCGATTCGACCTCCCATCGCTCATCGCCGGAGTGCACCTCCGGTCGACATCTCTTCGTCGTCCACAGACCACCTCCGACCTCCATTTCGCCTCCGCGGGGTCTAGGCAGTTTGCCCTGGACCCTTTCACCCCTTTTTGCAGGTCAACGCGCAGTCAAAGCCACTGGGGGCCATTTTGCGAGGTTCGTCGGAGCTACCTGGAGCTCCGAGCTCCGCCGCCTTCGCGCCAGCACACCGAAGCACCTCCGACGTGCCTGAGCCCCCCAGCATCTTCCTCGACCTCCCAGGAGTCCACCGCTCAATTTTGGAGCCCATCCACCGCCGGAGACGCGAGATCAAGCTTGGGGAAGTTCGCCTCGCCGGCGTTCTTCCCTGTTCTTCCACCTCGCTCCTCCACCGTTCGATTGAGCAGCGACCCCAGTTCTGATCTCCGCCGTTGGATCGCGTCACGCCTCAACCGTTAGATCGTCCTCGAGCGATCTAATCTCAGCCGACCATCGCCGAACCGTCATCGCACGTTGTGCGCGCGCCACGTGGATAAGTGAGCGGCTCTCCGCCGTTCGATCGCGCACGAGGAGATAAGGCGTGGGTATTTTGCACTGTCCCCCTCACCAAATTTTGTATTTCATTTCAGTCCATAAACTTTAAGCCGTAGTTCAAATATTTCTGTAATATTTGCAATTAGAACCCCGTAGTTCTCTTATTTGCACTTAGGTCCTATCTACGTCACCTCACGTGCTCGTGCGCGTGAGGGAGATGGGTATTTTGCAAGGACCCCCTGGGGTTTGTTTATTTCGCTTAGGCCCATGAACTTCTCAATTAAGTTGTAATGTTTTGGAAAAATTGCATCGAAGCCCCTAGAATTTTGTAATATTGCAAGAATACCCCTGCCGGGTCACGTGCCTAGTGCGCGTGAGTTGGACATTTTGCAACGAAACCCCTCCGGGTTTGGGTATTTGTTTTCAGTCCAGAAACTTGTATTTAACGTTATATATTTTTGGAAAAATTTGCATGTATGCCCTCGGACTTCTGATATTTGCACTTATGCCCCTGCCAGGCTGTGACATTTTTGTGAGCTTCTCGTAATTATTTGGACCATCTTTTTAATTCCAAAAATTCTAAAAATCTGAACTTAAGCTCATGTTTAATTGTACTTGCACGCCATATTTTTGCATTGCATTTTTATTGCATTTTCATATTTATTAAAAATAAAAAACATGCTTTTTATTTACTGTCTAGCTTAGAAAATGCCAAAAAAATATTAAAGCATCTCGAAAAATTCCAAAAGAATTATATTTTGTGTGTTTTAACATTTTCTAGTGTCAGTCCAAAAATCACTAAAAATCTCAAAAGAAAAACTTTAAAAATTCAAAAATACATAAAAACTTCAAAAAATATATATAAAATCAAAGAAAACTCAGAAAAATACAAACTCAGTTCTTGTTTGTTCTATATTCCATTCTCTTTATTTGAAAATTAGTGTGAAAAAATTTTGGTTGCTGTTTGCTAATCTTAATTCCTATTTTACTCACAGCCAGCACCTTTTTCACTGTTTTGTCTTATTTCAGTATTTAAAAATACCAAAAACACTTTGAAAAAATTTCTAAAAAATCACAAAAATAGTAAAAAATCCTAAAAGTATCAAACACATTTTATTTCTGAATTTTTGGTGATTTTTGCATATTTCTATAAATACTCTATCTTGTCTTTTATTACATTGTTTTAAACTCCAATATTGAAAAAGAAAAAAAAATTATAAAATATAAAATTATAAAAATCAGAAAATTGAAAATCAAAATACAAAATTAAAAATTAAAATAAAAAAAATAAAAATTAAAAACCCACAAAAATTTCTTTGCTTGCTTGCTTAATGTAGACACTTCACCTTCACTTGTGCACATTTGTTTGAATTACCCTGTTTGCTCCTTGTGTTCGAACTCTCTGCATACTTCCCCTTTACATCATTTGTGCAGAGTTAAAAATAAATTTTAACTCCACATTTATTTCTATTTCCGTGATCTGTAGTGTGGGTTAATTGTTGATTAAACCAGGATTTTGTAGTGGTTAAGACACCGACTGTTGACTCGCCTTGTGAGTCAATACAACCGCTCTCGATTCTCTGTTTATCAAATGGCGCCGTTGCCGGGGAGAAACAGCGAGTAGTTTACATTTTTGTTTACATTTTTGTTTGCTTGTGATTGTTGTCTACCATAGCTTCAGTTATCTCTCTTGCACTTTTGATACATATATTGATTGAGCTATTCTGACCATTCTTCTTTTGTCTTCTTGCGAGGGACCACGGAGAAAGGCGGATCGCCTAGATGAACCGAAGCAACCTTGGGAAGCGGAGCCAGCTTTTCTTTAGCCAAGCCGGCAGAGGAGCGCAGGAGGAGTGAGAGAGAGTGGTAGATTAGTTGCAATTTATTTTTTGTGAGAGA
Organism: Ottelia alismoides; assembly: GCA_037367405.1. Classification (NCBI taxonomy): domain Eukaryota; kingdom Viridiplantae; phylum Streptophyta; class Magnoliopsida; order Alismatales; family Hydrocharitaceae; genus Ottelia; species Ottelia alismoides. The sequence continues at coordinate 144,048 of JAZKJV010008882.1, forward strand.
GTGACTTTGATAATTTGTAATAATACAAGGACTTGGACATTTGAACTTCCGGGCTTAATTTCCAAGTTTTTGTTCACTTGGGGGCTCACCGTGGTTTTGTATTTTTCGCGGCTTTTCTCGCTTTATTCTCATTTGTTTTTCGAGGATTTAGCCCCTAGACATAGGAATTTTTGTTGACTGTGACGAACTAGGAAGCTAAGGCCCAATCCCTAATATCTTGCTTGCACCTATAGAACGCAATTGGACTTGGCTAAAAATCAACTGAAAAAGCTATTTGACTGGGACTAGAAACCACGTGCCGCGAGCCCACCCTGTTAAGCGCTACTCCTGAACTCGATGTGTCGAGAAGAGGAGGGGTGAGCCTAGACCGGACTCCGGACTCTTTTCTTTGTCATAGCTACTCGTTCTTCACGTTAATAGAAGTTGCTCATCTTAGGACGATTTCCTCGTGCATGCATATAGGTAGTTTAAATTATTGTCTTTAAATTATGCGCGGATCACTTTGCATGTAGAGTGCTGGCGACAAGGTACGCATTTCTATCCCTGCATGCATCATTGATTTTGACCACGCATCGGCTTTTCCGACTCCCTCCCCCAGCTTTATTGGACTATAAATAACAAGGAAATTGGAAAATTCGTTAGACGATGATTGCTCAGAAAAAAATACATAAAAAGTGAAAATAATAAAAATTGGGACTGCTAATGCAAACTTGAACTTAAAACTCATCCCACCAAACACTTTGTCTTTGGCAGAGTAATCCCCTCCTTGTTTGATTTATCTATTGTGAGAGAGTGACCCGACACTAGGATAGAGCCATACTCAAAATTTTAGTTGACTACTGCTCGTGGTTAGTCGTTCTCCAGTGAGGATCTCTCCGGTAATCGGTAAAGCGGACCGCGATGTCCTTAGCAGAGTGAATTAGCGGGAACAACCAGGATACGGTCCACAATTCATACTGGCTTGGAAAGATCTGACGTGGATTGGGACAGTCGGCTAAGAAAGTAGGGTACCTAACAGCTCGCTCTAACGCTCTGATAGATTGACTGATCACCTAATAAAATTAGAAAAGATAACAGACCGAACTCTCACGGTCATCAGCTCAAGAGTTGTGTAGGTGAATTGGGGGTTTGATTGATCATCTTGTTTGCATTCCAGATCTCATCCACATTTCTCCACATCAAAATGATGGGAAGAAGATCCCTTAGGCCACGTCTAGTGGCACCGCTATCAAGCACTCCTTCCCATTCATCTAGGAGGGATTTGGAGAGTTCAGACCCACTCTCCGACCCTGAGTTCTCAACCACCCTGTTCCCCCTCGACCACCCTTCTCCAATAAGTCTAGAGACCACAGAAGATATTCAGTTGGACACGCCTGAAATGGGTACATTTGCCTTTGCAGAAAATCAAGAAGAACCCATGGCCAACAGTGAAGGAGACAGACATGAGCAAGGCGAACATCCCTTTGCATTTGATCAAGCCGCAATCAACCACTCCCTTATGGCATCCCTAGAAACAATGCAACAACAAATAAGGGACCACGGAGCCTTCATGTGAAACATCCTGAGAGAGATGGAGCAGATGCGAACAGACAGAGAAGACAGATCTGAAGGCGGCGGAGAAATTCCTGATGCAGCCGCAGCAGGAGGAGGATAGAACCAGGAAAGACCACCACAAACAACCATGAGGCAGTTGCACAACCCAGCTGCAACCCTTACTCACCGGTGGATCCGAATTCCACCCATCTATGGAGACTTCGAGCTTCATCCGCCCACTATCCAGTTACTGCCTAAATTTCATGGGCTCCCCACCGAAGAACCTCATCTCCATCTGCAAGAATTCGAGATGATATGCAGCACAATCCATGACAGATTTGTGACTGAGGATACAATTAAAATGATTGCCTTTCCATTCTCCTTGGTTGATAGAGCCGCTTATTGGCTCAAACACTTGGGGAGATACATCGACACTTGGGAAAGCCTCCGGACCGCATACTTAAATAAGTATTACCCACTCGGACGGACAAATGCAGCAAGAGCTACGATCAACAACTTCACCATGATTGATTTTGACCGAAATCAGGTGGTCTTAAGTTCAACACAAAGCGTGAACTCAGTCGAAGTGTCAACCACACAAATCTCGATTAAAGTCAACAATTAACCCACACTAAGATCAATAAATTAGAACTAATGCAGAGTTAAAATTTATTTTTAACTCTACATAAAAGATGTATAGGTGCAAGTATGTAGAGAGTTCGAACACAGGGAGCAAGCAGGGTAATTCAAGCAAATGTAAGCACAAGTGTGTGTGTGTAAAGTGTCTACACTAAGCAAGCAAGCAACTACAATTTTTGTGGGTTTTTAATTTTTAATTTTTTTTATTTAAATTTTTTTTAATTTTGTATTTTGATTTTTAATTTTCTGATTTTTATATTTTATATTTTTTTATTTTTTTTTCAATATTGGAAAGTAAAGACAAGATAATAGAAGGCAAGCTAAAATATTTATAAAAAGGTGCAAAAATACTCAAAAATTCAGAAATAAAATGTCTTTGGTCTTTTTATACTTTTTTTACTGTTTTTGTGATTTTTAGGGATTTTTCAAGGTGTTTTTGGGTATTTTTAATTACTGAAATAAGGCAAAACAGTGGAAACAATGCTGGCTGTGATAAAAATGGGAATTAAAAATAGAAAATAGCACTCAAGATATTTCACACTATTTTTCTAATAAAAAGAACAAAATTAGGAATAAACCGAACCTGAGTTTAGAATTTTTGGAATTTTCTACTATTTTTTGTAATTTTTTGAGGTTTTTGAGTGTTTTTAAATTTTTAGTGTTTTTTCTTTTGATATTTTTAATGATTTTTGGACTGACACTAAAATAGAATAAAATAGACACTAGGTGATTTTTTGGGAATTTTTGGGGGTGTTTTACTATTTGTTTGGTATTTTCTAAGCTAGACAGTGCACAAATAGCAAGTTTTTGATTTTTAATAAATATGAAAATCAAGTAAAATCAAAAACTAAAAGGTTGGCGTCAAAACACACATGTCCAGGAGCTTAAGTTCAAAATTCGAGAAATTTTGGAGTTAAAATGATAGGTCAAATAATTAGAACAAACATCCAAACATTAAACAGTCCTGGCAGGGGCATATATGCAATATATCAAACATCCAGGGGCCTACATGCAATTTTCCACAAAATATTGAGCTGAATATTTAATTTATAGCACCAAAAAGCTAGTACAAAAGCCGCCTGGGCACGCAAGCAATTTTCCCACCAGGGCGCGTGACTTGCACGCGCCTGGCGAGGACTGGAATGTAATATCACAAAACCCTGGGGGCCTACTTGCAAAACATCCTAAAAGTTTACACTTAATACGAAAGTTTCAGGACTAAAATAAAATACACAAACGACCGAGGGTGTCCTTGCAAAATGCCCACCCCATCACGTGTACAGGTCACGTGAGGTGACGTGGCTGGGGACCTAAATGCAAATAAACAAAGTCTGGGGGTCTTTGTGCAAATATTACAAAACTTTTACACTACAAACAAAAGTTTAAATACTAAATATTAACTACAAAAAGTGCGAGGGTCAGGATGCAAAATACCCACGCTCGGGCGCTCCGACGATGACGCGTGGCGTGAATCCAACGGCTGGCGGCGAGGCGCGATCCAGCGGCGGGGGCCAAGCCACTTATCCACGTGGCAGCTTGGGAACGGCCGATGACGGTTGGGCTCGTGCGGCTGTGATTAGAACTCCCCCGATGATCGGACGGTGGGCACGTGGGGAGATCTAACGGCTCCTGTGCGATCTGGGCGCTCCTCGTTGATCCGACGGTCCCGGAGGCAGAGGGAAGAACACGGAGGAGCTCCGGTTGGGCGAACTTCTCCGAGCTCCTCCGTCCGGCTACGGCGACGATCGAGCTTGCAAACCGATCGAGGACGCTCCTGCAGGTGTCAGCTGACGTCTGGAAGCCTCAAAAGCCACCGGCGTTCGCCGGTGCTCTCGCACGGAGGTGGCGGAGCTGCAAGGCCCCAGGTGCTCCGGCGAGAGAGCAAAATTGCTCCAGACGCTTCGATGGGCTTCAGTACCTGCACAACAAAGTTAAGGAGGTCGAGGGAAAAATGCCTCGACCTCAGGTGGCTCTCGAAATGGAAGGGAAGGCGAGATAGGGGCTCGCCGGAGTTGCGCTCCGGCGAGGTGATCTATGGGCCGATTCGACGAGGGATTGAGGGCGAAATGATCCTAATATTAACAGGAATGAGATGCAGATAAAAATGGGACGAATGGCTGCCTCGATGGCCAAGGGCCAGAGGGTGAATACCTCACGGGGGTACCCGCCGGAGGTGGTGGTGGAACGCGCCCAACTCGCGTGAATCCGCCTCCTCGAAGGTGCAGACTTGGAGCTGTCACCTCCACGTTGCTGGAGCGACTCCAAGGGGGGGAGGAGCTGGATGATTTGCGGTTCAAATTCAAAAGAAGGTCAAGGGGAAGCTTAAGTATGGTTGACGAGGGGGTGGAAAGAACGAGGCACCCAGCTTGATTCAGAGGCCCTCAGCCCAAGAAGATCCTTGGGCGAGCAAGATGGGTAGTAGGGGAAAAAGATTGCAGAAGAACTCGAGCTCAAAGGATGAAAGAACGCGCCTCGAAAAAAATGGTGAACATGGGGTCAACAGCGGGTCTGACAAGGGCTACAGGGTGTAGGTCAGACTGTTGACCTAGGTCAACAGTCCTGGCCTCCTGGTTGGTCCACGTGGACCAACCAGGAAAAACCCTGAAAAAATATTTTATTAATTCTATTTAAAATACTAAATGGCCGAATTAGATAAAAGTTATAAAATGAAAAATGCTCAAAATTTTATGTAGTATTTTATTCTGATTTTTATTTATTTTTATGGCTTGTATTTTTACAAGTTATCTTTTTAACCCTATATAGGTATAATACCTATGTATTTTAATATTTTATTTAGGTATTTTATTTTTATTATTGTTATTTAGTATTTTATAAAATTATAACATACTTTTATATACATAAATATATTTTTATTTTATTTTTCTGATTTGTTTTGTATATTTAATAAAATACAAGTGTATTGTATATAGGTATAAGTGTATGTATAATACCTATGTAGTCTTTATACAAGTATATTTATTTTTATTATTTTTTTTCTTTGCATTTTATTTCAATTTTATTGCACATATATATTATAAGTAATATTTACAAAATAAAAATATAAAAATAATGAATAAATAATAAATTGAATATTTTATTATGTAAAAGTATACAATGAGGGTCCAAAACTCAACTTTCAAACCGCAGCTCCGCCAAATGCGAAACCACCGCCATTGGATAGATTATTTTATTCTATATACAATTAAAGGTGAGTTTGATGCATTTGGAGTTGTCGTTTGTGAGATACGGGTCTGGGAAGTTGGGATTCTGGATTTTTATTCAGACCATAACTTTTTATCTGCACATTATTTTTCTGTGAAATCAATTTTGTATTTTTCTTTAGTAAATTATCTTCAACTTTCACGTACAAAGTTTCTTTATTTGATGTATAAAAAGTGGAACCAAAAATAGGTCCCAAAATGAATAAAGAATGAATAAAATGTATAGGTATTTTATCTGTGTTCCTGACCTTATCTCCCCCTACTTTATTCCTTGTCGACCTATTCATCAAGATGCCTAGGTCTCGGGGGTTTTGGGTCATAAAATATTTACAATATTTTATTCTTTTTCTTTTCTTTATTTATTCTATAATTTTGGCCTTAATTACAGTAATTTATACACTGTTTGGATGCACATGCATGAATGCTAAGATGCTCTATTTAGTGCTATTTACAGGCATTTGCTAGGGTTTTTGGTGCCAAAATGATAGAATAAAGATGATGAAATGTGGATTCATCATCCCCCTATACTTTACCTTTGCTAGTCCCTAGCAAACACTTATGCAATAAGTGCAAAAAGAAAAAGAAAGAAAAGAAAAAGAAGAAAATTAGATTAAGTGTAATTATCGAACTTGTCTTCGCAAAATCAAAGTTTGGAGCTTAAGTCGGACCTTTGGAATTTTAGTGCGGTCGGAACCTTAATGAGAACCAAATTTGAAATCCAACAGTCCTTGAGAATCCTAAAACTCTGTCCAAGTCTCCTCAATAGCCAGGTCAGAAATACTTCAACTCATACGCAAACTCTTATGACTATGAATCTGACTCGTACAGTGTAAGTGATATGTAGCTCCCCACTTCAGAAGTGACAAAGAGACAACCTCCCCCAACCTGGTAACTCTAATGCCTCGGTCTAGCAACTCTTTCCTCGAGAAGCGGGGTATTCCCTTCTAAGTTCAAGTGCAACCGGCTCAAGAAGAGGGGGAAGAAGTATAGACTTTTGGAAGCTCAGCCAGTGTAGCCAAGTCTCCCGCTGCAAGCTTCATGAGATGTAACATGGATACCATAAGCTTTTGCTTTATTGGACTATATACACTCCGGTGGGATTATTAAATTTTCAATCCGACCCACCACTTTTTTTGGAGTTCTCTCTTTTTTTTTTCAATTGCATTTGTACAACATATCTACATGGTGCAGCATATATACAAGAAATTTTCCTCTTGAGCCAGTAGACTATCCCTCTTTGGAAGCTTTATTGCAACCCACGGCTTCTGTCTTTAGCCTTCATCACCACTAGACCAAGTTGAGGTGCACTTCCTTCACTATAAGAAGAAGAGAGGTTCCGCCTAGAAGTACTACCCTCATATGCTACCCCAAGCTAAAGGAAGCTGCCTCCTCACTACCTCATCCGTGGAGAGCTATGTGAAAGGTGCAGGTGTCCAAGTTAGGTCATTATCAACAAGAGTCGTGCGTGTGCTCCGAAATATTCTACTTAGGCAGTCAAGAATCCATTGAACCAAGTCCCGTGATCCTCAAAGAATTAAGTCAACTAGACCTGAAGTACCTCAAACCCAGTTCCTATAAGGTTCCTGTTATTAGGTATATTTTAAGGTCCAATCAAGCTCCAATCTCCGGATTTTACTTAGACTTGTTCAACTATCAAACTCAATCCGAAAAATGCTCATGCCACGCAATGCTATGCAGAAAATATTCTTGTGATGCAATTTTCAAAGATTTTGAACTTTTTATGGATTTTTGAAAAGATAATGATGATGCATGCAAATGCATTTTTTTTGTATTTTTCAAAAAGATTTTTCAGATGTTTTTTGGATTTTCATTTTTGCAAATGTTTTTGGGCGTTTTTGAAAACAAAAAGTTTTGGCTAAAAACTAGGTCAAAATATGTACACGGGAGTGCTTCTTATATGTACAAGAAGTGGATTTTAAGAATTTACAAGGGTAAGTGATCAATTTTATACATATATATAGGTAGTGGATTTTGGTGTGATGTTAGTATTCCTCAAACTTATTCGACACAAGCTTTTCACACAATTTTTGAAAACTATAGTCCAAAATAATTTTTACAAACATGTACACACATTTGAAAATCATTTTACAAAGGCTTTCAAAATAGTATATATATAGGTTTTTCAAATATTTTTGCAACCATTTTTCAAACCATTTGCAAATCATTTTCCAAACATTTTATTTCACACAAAGAAAATAAATTTTACAAACCACACTTTTTACACAGGTTGAAAACATGTAACAAAATATTTTCAAAATAGTTTTCAATAGATGTTCACAAAGATTTTCAAACTATTTTTCAAACATTTTGCAAAAAAACATTTTCACCTGATTTATTAATTAGTATATACAAAAAGAATTTGAGGAATAATCACATCTTTTTATTAAGAATTGTTAATGAATTTTAAAGAATTATTAGCCATATTATTACGAAAATATGAAAGTGCGAGTTATGGCTAACGTATATACACAGTATATACGACCCCCCTATACTTAGCTTGAGCTATGTCCTCATAGATCGGAGAGAAAAGAGAAGACATAACTCGTACTAAGTATAGGCAAGTCTAAAGAATGAATGAATCAATGAATGAGAAGTTGACCGTCCCCCCTATACTTAGGATCAAATAATCCTAAGTATAGCAGACTGTACACAACGCAGGGAGGGTCAAGGGTGGGAATGAACAGATCGTACTCAGATTGTCTCCCCCTATACTTAGGGTAAGATATCCCTAAGTATAGACAAGAAGAGGAGACAATGGAGAGGATCAAATAATGGAAATACTCGGGGTGCACACCCCCCTATACTTAGGACAAAGTACGTCCTAAGTATGGAAAACTGTCTACAAGGGCGGCACCTTTTTGATAGATAAAGAAGATAGAGATGGAAAAGAAGAAAAGAAGAAAAGAAGAAAATAAATCAACAGACAACAGAGTGATATAAACAGATGGATCTATACAGCGGAAGGTAGAATTGATCACCATGTATGAGATGTAGATGACGAGAGTCAAAGGACACATCTCATACCAGAAAAATGGGGGCAACGTCAATGGTCGGCGGATCATGATCAAGATATAATTTCAAGCGTTGACCATTGACGCGGAAGGTAGAGGAAGATGACGGTTCGGATATGTCGATGCTGCCATTGTCATGTACCTTCCTGACCACATACGGTCCTTTCCACTTGCTCTGTAATTTCCCTGGGAATAATTTCAGCCTGGAATCAAACAACCATACTCTCTGATCTGGCTCAAACTGTTTATGGCTGATATGCGAATCGTGCCATGTCTTCACTTTCTCTTTGTACTGTAAGCTGTTCGAAAAGGCTGTGTCTCTAAGTTCCTCCAGGGCTGCCAATTCAGCTCTTCTCTGTTCTCCTATACTCTCGGGATCTAGAAGCAACTCAGTAACTGCCCAAAAAGATTTATGCTTGATCTCCACTGGCAAATGGCACGGCTTGCCATAGACGAGACGAAAGGGAGATGTCCCCAATGGATTCTTGAAAGAAGTCCGATAGGCCCACAAGACCGAGTCCAAAAGCTGAGACCAATCCTTTCGGTCTGGGCGGACAACTTTCTGCAAGATAGTCTTTATCTCCCTATTCGATACTTCGGCAAGACCATTAGTCTGAGGGTGGTAAGGAGTGGCAACCCGATGGTCAATGCCGAACTCGTCTGCAAGGGCCCTGACTTTGTCATTGATGAAGTGAGACCCCCCGTCTGAAATCAAGACTCTAGGTACTCCGAACCGTGAAATGATATTTCTCCTCAAAAATTTGCAAACGGTTTTAGCATCTGCGGCTCGGGCGGGGATGGCCTCAACCCATCGGCTGACATAATCCACAGCGAGCAAAATATGCTCGAATCCCTGACTCTTAGGAAATGGGCCCATGAAGTCAATCCCCCATGCATCAAAAACCTCACAGAAGTGAATGGGTTGCATGGGCATCATGTCTCTCTGTTCGCAGGTTCCCATTTTCTGACAGTCAGTACATCTCTTCACGAACTCATCAGAATCCTTGAAGAGAGTAGGCCACCATAGGCCGGATTGAAGCACCTTCTGTGCTGTCCTTTTTCCAGAATGATGTCCTCCTGCCTCAAGCTTGTGGCAGTATGTGAGGACGCTATGCTGCTCTTCTTGAGGAATGCACCTCCTCCAGATACTATCCCCTCCTTCATGATAAAGGACGGGATCCTCCCAATGGTAAAACTTGGCCTTAGCTAGGAAGGTCTCAAGTTTCTGCCTGGGCCAACCCTGAGGGACTGTCTTGGCAACAAGATAGTTTACAAAGTCAGCATACCATGGGAGTGAGGTGACAGCCAAGATCGCCTCATCTGGAAATGTCTCTGTGATAGTTGCGCTGGGCTCAGATTCCTCAAGATTCTCCAATCTGGAGAGATGATCCGCCACCACATTCTTGACTCCAGGCTTATCCTTAATTTCAATATCAAATTCCTGGAGTAGAAGGATCCATCTGGTGAGACGTGCTTTGGCATCCTTCTTAGCCATTAAATATCGGATGGCGGTATGATCAGTGTAAATGGTCACTCTAGATCCGAGAATATACGATCGATACTTATCAAGAGCAAAGACTACGGCCAGCATCTCTTTCTCGGTCACAGTGTAATTCCGCTGCGCGGCATCCAAAGTCCGGCTGGCGTAGTGAATGGCAAAGGGTAAACCATCCCTCCTCTGTCCGAGCACATCCCCAACGGCAAAATCTGAAGCATCCGTCATGATCTCGAATGGCAGAGACCAATCGGGTGGCTGAAGGACAGGAGCTGAAACAACCATGTTCTTGAGAGTCTCAAATGATTCAAGACACTTATCATTAACAATAAACTCGGTGTCTTTGGTCAGCAAGTCAGTGAGCGGTCGGGCAATTCGACTGAAGTTCTGAATGAACCGTCGGTAGAAACCGACATGCCCCAGAAAAGACCGTAACTGACGCAGATTGGACGGCGGATTGAGTTTTCTGATGATGTCCACCTTAGCCGGATCGACCTCCATGCCCCTGTTGGAGACGATATGACCAAGGACCGTCCCTTGAGTCATCATGAAATGACTCTTCTCCCAGGATAAAACAAGGTTAACCTCAATGCAGCGCTTGAGCACACGGTCTAGGCAGTCAAGACAAGCGTCGAACCCGTCGCCGTAGACCGAGAAGTCATCCATGAAGACCTCTAAACAGTCACCCACCATGTCCGAGAATATGGACAACATGCACCTTTGGAATGTCGCCGGAGCGTTACATAGACCAAAGGGCATCCGTCTGAAAGCATAAGTCCCAAACGGACAGGTGAATGTCATTTTCTCCTGGTCTTCGGGCGCAATGGCCACTTGATTGTATCCAGAGTACCCATCAAGAAAGCAGTAATGACTCTTCCCGGCTAATCGCTCGATAATCTGATCAATGAAGGGCAGCGGGAAGTGATCCTTCTTGGTGGCCTCATTCAATCGTCTGTAGTCCACACAGACCCTCCAAGAAGTTGGTACTCTGGTAGCGATCTCCTCTCCAGACTCATTGACAACTGTAGTGATACCCGTCTTCTTGGGTACCACATGTAAAGGACTTACCCATTTGGAGTCGGAGATGGGATAGATGAAATCGGCGCTCCACCACCTAGAAATTTCTTTCATGACTACGTCTCGAAGATTCGGGTTCAGCCGTCGTTGGAACTCACGCGACGGCTTAGCGTTATCCTCAAGATAGATGTGGTGAGAGCAGAGATTTGGGCTCAGCCCCTGGAGATCAGCTATACTCCAACCGATTGCCTTGCGGTTTCTTTCAAGAACCTCCATCAGACGAGATTCTTGCTCTCCAGTCAAATCTGCTGAGATAATGACTGGGTGCATTTCTGGCTCTCCAGCAAGGAATCTGTACGTCATCGACTGCGGCAGAGGTTTCCGTTCTGGACAACTGGGAGGTGGCAGATCTGGCTTCTGATATGTCTGTGTAAATGCTACCAGGTCTGCATGGGAGAACTCTCGCTTTGCATGAAGTGCTGACGAAGGGCGGCCTGATGGATCATCAATAAACTGCACTGGCTCGCACTCTGTCATGGCTGCTGGCTCAGAAGGAATCAGACAAGGCAAATAATCATCAAAGTCATCCTAGTCAATGTCTGAATCCGAGGGATCAGAAGACGATGAGCAAGAATGGAACTCATCTGCACCACTCATCACAACACTGTCAGCTTCAGATGTATCCTCCTCCAGGGATGTGCTCTCCCGGCTCTCGACTGCCATGAGCTTGAGATATAGTGAATTTGTAGGCAAGGCGAGGGTCGGTGCTACAGGATCTCTCCAGTTGGATTCATCATCAGTCATCTCAAAATCACAGACCTGGTGGATGTCTAACTCCTCCTCTGTCATCTGCGCTGCTTCGCTGGACTGCTCGGAGCACTCTAACTCTCTAGCTCTGATTTCTTCGATCGTCTCTATTTGTATGGTTTCGCCCTCTACGCGAAAACATACCTTCCCACTATCATGGTCGGTCACCGCCTTGGCAGTGGCCAAGAATGGACGTCCGAGAATGATGGGGGCATCAGCTACCGACTCAGGGATCTCCATGTCCCACACAACGAAGTCCACGGGGAATTTCAGGCCCTGAATGGTAACGACCACGTCTTTCAATAACCCTTTCGGCCTCTTAATCGACCTATCAGCAAACTGAAGGACCGTTCTGCTTCGAAGAAGAGGGCCAAACTCGAACTGCTTGAGTAAGGCTGCCGGAAGGAGGTTAATTGAAGAGCCGCTGTCTAATAGAGTACGATCAAACTGCTGCTCCTGAATCTCGCATCTGACATAGGGAGCTCCTGCGTCTGGTCGCTTGGCTGGCAGCTTGTTCTGGATGATGCAACATGTGTCATGAGTGAGCATATGGATTTGATCTCTGTACCTCTTCTTCCTTCGGACAGTAGTTGTTTCTTTCAAATTCTTCTTGAAGAAGGGGATATGCTCAAATGCTTCTCGTAGAGTCAACTGGATATGAAATCTGTCAATCATTTCGTTGCCGAACTCTACCTGCTGATTCTTTTTTAGATTTTCTTTTTTGTTCCCCTTCGCCCGGTGGAGTGCCTCAGGGAAGGGGATGGTAGGGGCCTCCTCAGATGGAGGATTAGGACTCGGTCCCTGTGCCTGGGAGGACGGAGAATCCATACAATAATCATCATTCACCACATATGGATCCGCAATTTGAACAGAAACCTTTCCTTTATTCATATTTTTGTTTTTGTTTTTGTTCCCACAGTCTCTAGGTACAAAATGTGGTAACATCACAGTTGGTGGCTCAACAAAAGTAGATGTGGTGGCTTCAGCACCACCACTAGCACCGGTCTTCGCGGCATCAGCACCGCGCACTGATTCATCATCCAAAATGGTGGCATCAGCACCACCGTCTGTATCTGGTATCACGACGGCATCAGCACCGTCGTCCTGGACTCTATCATTGGTGGCATCAGCACCACCGTCTTCAACATCATCATTAGCGGCATCAACACCGCTCCTCTGCTCTTCTGGCGCTCCTGATCCTGCATCTGGCTGTCGCTCAGAAGAGGCGCCGCCGGCTGGCATCCTACCGCTCCTAGTAGTAACAAAATCAGCATCATAATAGGAATAAGACTTCTCACTCAAATAATCACTAGGAGAGGTATCCTCTGTGAACTCTACCTGCTCAGATTTTCTTTTTAGATTATTAGGGTTAGGTTCGATCTGAGCGGGTATGGCGGCTTTGCCTTTGATGATGTCCCGCACCTCCTGCCGGAACTCATCCATTTCTTGCCTGAAAGATGCTCGCTGTTCAGATAGCAAGCGGGTAAGATCATCGAGAGCTGGGTTCTCATAGGCTGGACCCTGAGAACCGGATGTCTGTCCCGGCTGGAAATGGGGCTGCTGCTGCTGGTGTTGCTGCTGATACTGGGGGGAAGGTTGGTGATAATACTGCTGGGGCGGCTGTCGCTGCCTCCACTGCTGTCCCTGATAGGAGGGACGAGGACCACTCTGATACTGAGATGTCTGGGCATACTGGGGCTGCTGGTTGTGCTGCTGTGGCTGGCTGTTCTGCTGTCCTTGAGCAGGAGGGTGCTGTTGGGATGAGGATCCACCATTGCCCAACGGAATCCGGGGTGATCCCTACGAATTGCGGGCTGAGGGTACCGGTCGTACCAAATCCCGTTGACTTCCATCAACGGTTCCTGCTCAAAGGAGGGTGGAGGAAGAACTGCCAGTGGCTGCTCCGGCTGATAGACCACCATCTGCGTGTCCTGAGATGGTGGTTGCTCTGGATGGTACTGCAGCAAGGGCACCGGCTCTGCCTGAATGTGATTCACCTGGCGGTATGAGGTAGAGGCCTGGTTGGGATTGCTGCTGCTGGAAGCAACCTGTGACCTGGGAGGCTGTTGAGAATGGGCTTGTGCCTCCTGAATACATAGAATCTGGGTCTTCAGGTCACTCATGGTTTTGGTGAGAAGGTCCATCTGGGCTAGACCTTGATTCTGCTTCTTCTCGAGGATCTCCATGCGGTCCAACTTTTCACTAATTATGCCCATGTCGGCTGCTGCTGATTCGGCTTGGGCTGCGGCTACCGACGTTGTATTGGGACCGGCATCGATGCGGGCGATCCTCTGAAATGATCCCGCTCCTTGCGGGGGCTTCTGCTGAGTGTAGACTCGGGCTTGGGCCATCACAGTAGAGTTTTCTGCCATGCCTTCGTAGATGGCCCAGACGTCGTCTTCTCCCTTGGAGAAATAGGACCCACCGCAAGAGGCGTTCACTAGCCCCTGCAGCTCCGGTGTCAGCCCACAGAAGAAACTCTGCACCAAGTTGGGCTTGGATATATCGTGATGTGGACACCGGTCAATGAGCTCTCTGAATCGATCCCATGCTTCGTGGAACTGTTCATTTGGGATCATGACGAAGTTGCTGATCATGGCTCGAGCTGCGTTGGTCTGGCCGAGAGGATAGTATTTCTTCAAATATGCGGTCCGGAGATCTGCCCAAGTATCGACGAATCACCCTAGATGCTTGAGCCAATATGCGGCTCTATCAACCAATGAGAATGGGAAGGCGATCATCTTAATGGTGTCCTCGGTCATCATCCGATCATGGACGGTACTGAAAATCATCTCAAATTCCTGGAGGTGAAGGTGCGGCTCTTCGGTCGGCAACCCGTGAAACTTGGGTAGCAGCTGAATCGTGTGGGGCCGAAGCTCGAAATCTCCGTGAATGGGTGGAAGTCTGATCCATCGGTGAGTGAGGGATGCAGCTGGGTTATGCAGTTCCCTCATGATGGTCTGTGGCGGTCGCTCGCCGTCTGGATCGGCTCCTCCTGCATCAGGTCCTCCTCCTCCACCACCTTCTCCGCCAGCTCGGTTCTCTCTCATCTGAGCTATCTCCCTCATAAGATCACCCATGAATGTACCCTGGTCACGGATCTGTCTCTGCATAGTCTCCAGGGATGCTAACAAGGAATTGTTGATGGCTGCCTGATCAAATAGGAATGGAGGGTGCTCATGATCATTTGCATGCTCGCCTCTGTCTGCCATGGTTGGATTTTCTGGAAAAGCAAAAGAGGCCATCTCAGGTGCTGTCGAATGAGCTGAACACTGTGATGCACTGAATTCTGACACTCTTGGACTGATGGAAGGAGAATAAGAAGGGTGGTCGAGGGGGAACAGGGTGGATGTAAACTCGGGCTCGGAGAGCGGACTCTCCGAGGTTTTCCTAGATGAATAAGGAGGAGTGCTAGATAGCGGTGCCGACAAGGTCGGCCTAAGAGATCTCCGTCCCATCATCTTGATTATTCGAGAAGAGTGGGGATAATGCAAGAGAAGAAGAAGATGATATGCAACAAAATTGTGCACAATTGTGCGGTGTTTTTGATCTTGACCTAAATAAATCTAGCAATCAAACACAAAGCAGGGGTGAGTTCACCAACTCAACACATGAAGCCGTGAAGGTTCGGCTTTTATCTTGTCAATTTTAGCTTGATTCAGGAATTTATCTTTTCACGAGTCCTTAGAACGCTATGCCTAAAGGAGAGAGAGTACTGCCGGAAGAGTATCCCGTACTTGTCCTCCTCCTGTGTAACCTGTAGCTTGCACTTTTTGAGGTCCTTGTAACCCTTCCTGGATCCCTACTCAGCCAAAGAATAAGAGAGGAAGCCAATAGGCGAAACCGATACTTCGGAACTCGCTCGCAACGGAATCACCCGTGAGCGTGCAAGAACCTACTCGGACGCAAGACGATGAGACAGACACCCCCGTGAAGGCGTGGCCTAGGCTCGATACTTCGGACAAGGTCGATGCTCTACACACTAGAGAGTCACCAATGTTGACCAAGCCCTACTCGTCCACGTACGATAGAAGCGCCAATACTTCGGAAATCCAGGCGATACACAAGGCAGCCACAAGCTGGGTTTTTGGCTCTAATCCTTACGAAGCGCTCACCTCACTTGGAAGGAGACCTTCCCATGCAACCTGAATACAAGTGAGGGTGTTACTCTCCCCAAGCAATGAATCCAATTACCGATTTTATTTTTGGTCAAGTTTTCTTAGCAGTCCCTTTTTTAATTTTTTTGGTGTTATCGCTTCTTTTGAGTAGATTCAAACAAGCGCCTAACGATTTTTGTGTTTTCTTGATCCTACTTTGTCCAAAAACAGAGGGAGAGGAGAGTCGGAAAAGCCGTGCAAGTTGGCACAAAGATGGAAATCTCACCTTTGTGCCTAAATGATGGATGCCAAGTTAGAAGACTTACAACGAATCCCAGCTCTCTCCATGCGGGATGAAAAGCAGAATTTTTAAACCTAATCTATATGCCGATATGCACAACGGAAATCGTCCTAGAACAGGCAACTGCTAGCGTGAAGAACCACAAGTCAACCTCCTATCGTCGATCCTAAGAGTCCGGTCTAGACCCTCCCCTCCTCTTCTCGACACATCGAGTTCAGGAGTAGCGCTTGATGGAGAGGGCTCGCGGCGCGGCGGATCTAAGAAAGGGGGCTAACTGTTTAATTTTTTAACTAAGTCCAACTACGAGCTATAGGTACATGCAAAGGTTATTAGTGTGTTTGGACCTAAGTTAATCGATCAAGCAGGCCTAAATCTAAGAGCTCAATCCACAAAAGAAAGGGAAAAATGAAAACAAAACCGGAAAATGACGGCGATAAAACGCGATAAAAACCGCGGTGAGCCCCCAAGTGAACAAACACTTGGAAATTGGGCCCGAATGTTCAAGTCCGAATGTACCTGTATTATTACAAATTAATAGTCTCTCTCTCTCACAAAAGTAAATGCAAGCTAATCTACCACTCTCTCTCACTCCTCCTGCTCTCTCCTGCCGGCGTGGCCCAAGAAGGCCGGCTCCGCTTCCCAAGGATGCTCCGGATCACCTAAGCAATCCGCCTTGCTCCGCGGTCCCTCGCAAGAAGACAAGAAAAGAGACGGTCAGATAGCTCAACAAGATATATCAAAAATGCAAGAGATGGAAAATAATGCTATGGTAAACAATCACACAATCAAACAAAATGTGAACTACTCGCTGTTGCTCCCCGGCAACGGCGCCATTTGATTTTGACCGAAATCAGGTGGTCTTAAGTTCAACACAAAGCGTGAACTCAGTCGAAGTGTCAACCACACAAATCTCGATTAAAGTCAACAATTAACCCACACTAAGATCAATAAATTAGAACTAATGCAGAGTTAAAATTTATTTTTAACTCTACATAAAAGATGTATAGGTGCAAGTATGTAGAGAGTTCGAACACAGGGAGCAAGCAGGGTAATTCAAGCAAATGTAAGCACAAGTGTGTGTGTGTAAAGTGTCTACACTAAGCAAGCAAGCAACTACAATTTTTGTGGGTTTTCAATTTTTAATTTTTTTTATTTAAATTTTTTTATTTTTGTATTTTGATTTTTAATTTTCTGATTTTTATATTTTATATTTTTTTATTTTTTTTCAATATTGGAAAGTAAAGACAAGATAATAGAAGGCAAGCTAAAATATTTATAAAAAGGTGCAAAAATACTCACAAATTCAGAAATAAAATGTCTTTGGTCTTTTTATACTTTTTTTACTGCTTTTGTGATTTTTAGGGATTTTTCAAGGTGTTTTTGGGTATTTTTAATTACTGAAATAAGGCAAAACAGTGGAAACAATGCTGGCTGTGATAAAAATGGGAATTAAAAATAGCAAACAGCACTCAAGATATTTCACACTATTTTTCTAATAAAAAGAACAAAATTAGGAATAAACAGAACCCGAGTTTAGAATTTTTGGAATTTTCTACTATTTTTTGTAATTTTTTTGAGGTTTTTGAGTGTTTTTAAATTTTTAGTGTTTTTCTTTTGAGATTTTTAATGATTTTTGGACTGACACTAAAATAGAATAAAATAGACACTAGGTGAATTTTCGGGAATTTTTGGGGGTGTTTTACTATTTTTTTTTGGTATTTTCTAAGCTAGACAGTGCACAAATAGCAAGTTTTTGATTTTTAATAAATATGAAAATCAAGTAAAATCAAAAACTAAAAGGTTGGCGTCAAAACACACATGTCCAGGAGCTTAAGTTCAAAATTCGAGAAATTTTGGAGTTAAAATGATAGGTCAAATAATTAGAACAAACATCCAAACATTAAACAGTCCTGGCAGGGGCATATATGCAATATATCAAACATCCAGAGGCCTACATGCAATTTTCCACAAAATATTGAGCTGAATATTTAATTTATAGCACCAAAAAGCAAGTACAAAAGCCGCCTGGGCACGCAAGCAATTTTCCCACCAGGGCGCGTGACTTGCACGCGCCTGGCGAGGACTGGAATGTAATATCACAAAACCCTGGGGGCCTACTTGCAAAACATCCAAAAAGTTTACACTTAATACGAAAGTTTCATGACTAAAATAAAATACACAAACGACCGAGGGTGTCCTTGCAAAATGCCCACCCCCTCACGTGTACAGGTCACGTAAGGTGACGTGGCTGGGGACCTAAATGCAAATAAACAAAGTCTGGGGGTCTTTGTGCAAATATTACAAAACTTTTACACTACAGACAAAAGTTTAAATACTAAATATTAACTACAAAAAGTGCGAGGGTCAGGATGCAAAATACCCACGCTCGGGCGCTCCGACGATGACGCGTGGCGTGAATCCAACGGCTGGCGGCGAGGCGCGATCCAGCGGCGGGGGCCAAGCCACTTATCCACGTGGCAGCTTGGGAACGGCCGATGACGGTTGGGCTCGTGCGGCTGTGATTAGAACTCCCCCGATGATCGGACGGTGGGCACGTGGGGAGATCTAACGGCTCCTGTGCGATCTGGGCGCTCCTCGTTGATCCGACGGTCCCGGAGGCAGAGGGAAGAACACGGAGGAGCTCCGGTTGGGCGAACTTCTCCGAGCTCCTCCGTCCGGCTACGGCGACGATCGAGCTTGCAAACCGGTCGAGGACGCTCCTGCAGGTGTCAGCTGACGTCTGGAAGCCTCAAAAGCCACCGGCGTTCGCCGGTGCTCTCGCACGGAGGTGGCGGAGCTGCAAGGCCCCAGGTGCTCCGGCGAGAGAGCAAAATTGCTCCAGACGCTTCGATGGGCTTCAGTACCTGCACAACAAAGTTAAGGAGGTCGAGGGCAAAATGCCTCGACCTCAGGTGGCTCTCAAAATGGAAGGGAAGGCGAGATAGGGGCTCGCCGGAGTTGCGCTCCGGCGAGGTGATCTATGGGCCGATTCGACGAGGGATTGAGGGCGAAATGATTCTAATATTAACAGGAACGAGATGCAGATAAAAATGGGACGAATGGCTGCCTCGATGGCCAAGGGCCAGAGGGTGAATACCTCACGGGGGTACCCGCCGGAGGTGGTGGTGGAACGCGCCCAACTCGCGTGAATCCGCCTCCTCGAAGGTGCAGACCTGGAGCTGTCACCTCCACGTTGCTGGAGCGACTCCAAGGGGGGGGGGGGGAGGAGCTGGATGATTTGGGGTTCAAATTCAAAAGAAGGTCAAGGGGAAGCTTAAGTATGGTTGACGAGGGGGTGGAAAGAACGAGGCACCCAGCTTGATTCAGAGGCCCTCAGCCCAAGAAGATCCTTGGGCGAGCAAGATGGGTAGTAGGGGAAAAAGATTGCAGAAGAACTCGAGCTCAAAGGATGAAAGAACGCGCCTCGAAAAAAATGGTGAACATGGGGTCAACAGCGGGTCTGACAAGGGCTACAGGGTGTAGGTCAGACTGTTGACCTAGGTCAACAGTCCTGGCCTCCTGGTTGGTCCACGTGGACCAACCAGGAAAAACCCTGAAAAAATATTTTATTAATTCTATTTAAAATACTAAATGGCCGAATTAGATAAAAGTTATAAAATGAAAAATGCTCAAAATTTTATGTAGTATTTTATTCTGATTTTTATTTATTTTTATGACTTGTATTTTTACAAGTTATCTTTTTAACCCTATATAGGTATAATACCTATGTATTTTAATATTTTATTTAGGTATTTTATTTTTATTATTGTTATTTAGTATTTTATAAAATTATAACATACTTTTATATACATAAATATATTTTTATTTTATTTTTCTGATTTGTTTTGTATATTTAATAAAATACAAGTGTATTGTATATAGGTATAAGTGTATGTATAATACCTATGTAGTCTTTATACAAGTATATTTATTTTTATTATTATTTTTTTTCTTTGCATTTTATTTCAATTTTATTGCACATATATATTATAAGTAATATTTACAAAATAAAAATATAAAAATAATGAATAAATAATAAATTGAATATTGTATTATGTAAAAGTATACAATGAGGGTCCAAAACTCAACTTTCAAACCGCAGCTCCACCAAATGCGAAACCACTGCCATTGGATAGATTATTTTATTCTATATACAATTAAAGGTGAGTTTGATGCATTTGGAGTTGTCGTTTGTGAGATACGGGTCTGGGAAGTTGGGATTCTGGATTTTTATTCAGACCATAACTTTTTATCTGCACATTATTTTTCTGTGAAATCAATTTTGTATTTTTCTTTAGTAAATTATCTTCAACTTTCACGTGCAAAGTTTCTTTATTTGATGTATAAAAAGTGGAACCAAAAATAGGTCCCAAAATGAATAAAGAATGAATAAAATGTATAGGTATTTTATCTGTGTTCCTGACCTTATCTCCCCCTACTTTATTCCTTGTCGACCTATTCATCAAGATGCCTAGGTCTCGGGGGTTTTGGGTCATAAAATATTTACAATATTTTATTATTTTTCTTTTCTTTATTTATTCTATAATTTTGTCCTTAATTACAGTAATTTATACACTGTTTGGATGCACATGCATGAATGCTAAGATGCTCTATTTAGTGCTATTTACAGGCATTTGCTAGGGTTTTTGGTGCCAAAATGATAGAATAAAGATGATGAAATGTGGATTCATCAATGATCCCAAATGAACTTTTCCATGAAGCATGGGATCGCTTTAGAGAGCTCATTGACAGGTGTCCGCATCATGACATATCAAAGCCCAACTTGGTTCAAAGTTTCTTTTGTGGGCTGACACCGGAGCTGCAGGGGGTTGTCAATGCCTCTTGTGGAGGATCGTACTTCGCAAAGGGGAAGATGATGTCTGGGCCATTTATGAAGGAATGGCAGAAAACTCTACAGTCATGGCCCAGGCGCGCGTCTACACACAACAAAAACCTCCCCAAGGAGCAGGATCTTACCAGAGGATAGCCCGCATTGATGCCGGTCCCAGCACCCCGTCGTTAGCCGCAACTCAAGCCGAATCCACCGCAGCCGATATGGGTATCATTAGTGAGAAGTTGGACCGCATGGAAATCCTCGAGAAGAAGCAGGGACAAAGTATGTCACAAATGGACCAGTTGGCAAAGACCACGAGTGACCTGAAGACTCACATCTTGAGTATTCAGGAGGCACAGTCATCTTCGCATCAGCACTCCAGGTCACTTGATGAATCCAGAGGTCGCCGTTATACCCCACCACCTCCCACATACCGCTCAGTGCACCATGTTCAGGAGGTGCCGGTACAGCAGTTGCCACAATATTCACAGCAGCCGTCATCTCAGGAAACTCAAATGGTGGTTTATCAACCGGATCAACCACTGGCAGCACTACCACCTCCACCCTTCGAGCAGGAGCCGTTGATGGAAGTCAATGGGATATGGTAAGACTGGTACCCCCAGCAGCCCGGGAATCGCCGTGATCACCCCGGATTTCGTTGGTCCAACGGAGGTATCTCATCCCAACAGCAGCCTCCGGCTCAGGGCAATCAGAGTGGCCAACACCAGCAGCCCCAATACTCCCAACAGCAGCAGCAATACCAGCAGAATCCTCGTCACACCTATCCGGAGCAGCAATGGAAGTCGCGGCAGTAGCCGTTTCAGCAGCAACGCCCCCAACATACATCTCACTACCAGCAACAATACTCTCAGTCCCACCAATCACCACAGTTCCAGCAAGGGAACACATCAGGTTCTTCCACCCCTAGCTTGGAGAACCCTGCACTTGATGACCTCGCCCAACTGCTTTCTGACCAGCAAGCATCGTTTCGGCGAGAAATGGACGAGTTCCGGCAAGAAATGAGGGACATCATGAAAGGGAAAGCCGCCATACCTGCACAGAGCGAGCCGAATCCGAACAACTTAAAAAGAAAGTCTGAGCAGGTACAGTTTACAAGGGATACTGCTCCTAGTGCTTATTTGAATGACATGCATTCTATGTTTGATACTCACTTCGTGTCACTTAGGAGCGGTAGGGAACCAGCCGGCATCGGCTCATCTGAGGGACGACCACATGGAGACTCTAGAGCCCCAGATAAGGAAAAGAGCGGTACTGATGCCGCTAACAACAAGGATGATGGCGGTGGTACTGATGCCACCAAGGATGACCTTCCAGACGACGGTACTGAGGCCGTCGTAGTACCAGATGCAGACGGTGGTGCTGAAGCCACCATTGATAATGGACCAGAGTGTGGTGCTGAGGCCGCAAAGAAGAATATTTCGGGTGGTACTGATGCCCCTATTTTGAATCAATTTGTATTCCAACCTTCTGTGTTACCATTTTCTGTGGCTCTGGGTTCAATGAAAAAGAACAAAAAAATGAATAAAGGAAAGGCTTCTCCATCTATTCCAAGTCCGTGTGTGATGAATGATGACGATTGCATGGATGCCGGTCCTTCACAGGCCCAGGAGCCCTCTCCTAACCCTCTGTCTGAGGAGGGCCCATCTATCCCCTTCCCTCAAGCACTCGGCTTGACTAAGGGGAATTCAAAAGAAAATCCCAAAAAGACCCAGAAGTTAGAGTTCAGCCAACAGATGATAGACAAATTTCAGATCCAGCTGACTCTACAGGAGGCACTTGAGCACATCCCCCTCTTCCAAAAGAATCTGAGAGAGAAGACTATTGTGCGCAGGAAGAGGCGAAACAATAGAGGAGAGATCCTTGTGCTCACCCGTACCACTTGTTGTGTCATTCAAAACCATCTGCCAGCCAAACGCCCAGATGCAGGAGCTCCTTATGTCAGATGCCAGATTAGTGAGCAGCAATTTGACCGTACTCTATTAGACAGCGGCTCTTCTATCAACCTCCTTCCGGCAGCCCTACTCGACCGATTCGAGTTTGGCCCTCTTCTTCGGAGCAGGACAGTCCTTCAGTTTGCTGATCGATCGATTAAGAGGCCGAAAGGATTGTTGAGAGACGTGGTCGTTACCATTCAGGGTCTGAAATTCCCCGTGGACTATGTAGTATTGGACATGGAGATCCCTGAATCGGTGACTGATGCCCCCATCATACTAGGATGCCCATTCTTGGCCACAGCCAAGGAAGTGTCCGACCATGACAGTGGGAAGGTGTACTTTCGCGTAGAGGGTGAGAGTATACAAATAGAGACGATCGACGAGATCAAAGCGAGAGATTCAGCGTGCTCAGAGCAGAACAGTAATACAGGGCCGATGACAGACGCCGAGCTAGACGTCCACCAGGAGTGTGACTTTGTGATGACCGATGATGAAGCAGTTTGGGAAGATCCAGAAACACGAGCCCTCGTCATATCTGCAGATTCAGAGTACCCACCTTTTGAGGCAGACGAGAGTTCGGAGAGCACACTTTTGGCAGAGGACACCATACTGGTTGACAGTTGCGTACTGCGTGATGACATTGATAATCGTACTGATTCAAATCCCTCGGAGGCAAACGTTGATTGGAAGGATTTTGATACATATTTGCCATGCTTGTTTCCAGATGAGACGACAGATCAGACTGAGAGCGAGCCAGCACAGATGATAGCCACACCAGCAGGGTTCCCTTCGTCAGATGATCACATACAGCGAGAGCTCTCACATACAGACCTGGTTGCTTTCACGCAGACCTATCAGAAGCCAGATTTGCCAGCTCCCACCAAACCAGAATTGAAGCCTTTGCCGCAGTCGCTTAAGTATAGATTCCTTGCGGGTGAGCCTGAAATGCACCCAGTCATTGTCTCAGGAGATTTGACTGGAGAACAAGAATCCCGTCTGATGGAGGTTCTTGAAAGAAACCGCAAGGCGATAGGATGGAACGTGGCCGATCTCAAAGGGATAAGTCCGGCCCTGTGCTCCCACCATATATACCTCGAGGAGGACGCCAAGCCTTCGCGTGAGTTCCAGCGACGGCTGAACCCGAATCTTCGAGATGTAGTAATGAAGGAGATATCTAAATGGTGGAGCGCCGATTTTATCTACCCCATCTCCGACTCCAAGTGGGTTAGTCCTTTACATGTGGTACCCAAGAAGACGGGTATCACTACAGTTGTGAATGAGTCTGGAGAAGAGATCGCCACCCGGGTACCCACTTCTTGGAGGGTCTGTGTGGACTACAGACGATTGAATGAGGCCACCAAGAAGGATCACTTCCCGCTACCATTTATTGATCAGATTATCGAAAGGCTAGCCGGGAAGAGTCATTACTATTTTCTTGACGGGTACTCCGGATACAATCAAGTGGCCATTGCGCCCGAAGACCTGGATAAAACGACGTTCACCTGTCCATTTGAGACGTATGCTTTCAGACGGATGCCCTTTGGTCTATGTAACGCCCCTACGAAATTCCAAAGGTGCATGTTGTCCATCTTTTCGGACATGATAGGTGAATGTTTGGAGGTCTTCATGGATGATTTCTCGGTCTATGGCGACGGGTTTGATGCTTGTCTTGATTGCCTAGACCGAGTACATCAGCGCTGCATAGAGGTGAACCTTGTACTATCTTGGGAGAAGAGTCACTTCATGGTGACTCATGGGACGGTCCTTGGTCACATCATCTCCAACAGAGGCATGGAGGTTGATCCGGCCAAGGTGGATATCATTAAAAAACTCAATCCACCGTCCAATTTGAAACAGTTGCAGTCTTTTCTGGGGCATGTCGGTTTCTATCGACGTTTCATTCAGGACTTCAGTCGAATTGCCCGACCGCTGACGGATTTATTGACTAAAGACACCGAGTTCCTTGTAGATGATAAGTGTCTTAAGTCTTTCGAGACTCTCAAGAATTTAGTTGTCGAGGCTCCTGTCCTTCAGCCACCCGATTGGTCTCTCCCATTCGAGATCATGACGGATGCTTCCGATTATGCCATTGGGGCTGTGCTTGGACAGAGGAGGGATGGATTACCCTATGCCATACACTACGCTAGCCGAACTTTGGATGCAGCTCAGAGGAACTATACAGTGACTGAGAAAGAAATACTAGCGGTAGTCTTTGCTTTGGATAAGTACATATCTTACATTCTTGGATCTAGAGTGACAATTTTTACAGACCATACTGCCATTCGGTACTTAATGTCGAAGAAGGATGCCAAAGCCAGATTAACCAGATGGATCCTTCTCCTCCAGGAATTTGATATTGAGATTAAGGATAAACCTGGAGTTAAGAATGTGGTGGCAGATCACCTCTCCCGTCTAGAGAACCTTGAGGAATCTGAGCCCATAGCACCTATCACTGAAACTTTTCCCGATGAGGCGATCCTTGCCATCACCTCTCTTCCATGGTATGCCGACATTGTGAATTACCTTGTTGCCAAAACTATCCCACAAGGTTGGCCCAGACAGCGGCTTGAGACCTTCCTTGCGAAGGCCAAGTCGTACCATTGGGAGGATCTCGTCCTTTATCATGAGGGAGGGGACAGTATCTGGAGACGGTGCATTCCTCAAGATGAGAAACATAGCGTCCTCACCTACTGCCACAAGCTTGAGGCAGGAGGACATCATTCTGGGAGACGGACAGCACAAAAGGTGCTCCAATCCGACCTTTGGTGGCCTACCCTTTTCAAGGATTCTGATGAGTTCGTGAGAAGGTGTACTGACTGTCAGAAGATGGGTACTTGCGGACAGAGAGACATGATGCCCATGCAGCCCATTCACTTTTGTGAGGTTTTTGATGCATGGGGAATTGATTTCATGGGCCCATTTCCTAAAAGTCAGGGGTTTGAGTATATTCTTCTTGCTGTGGATTATGTGAGCCGTTGGGTTGAGGCCATCCCCGCCCGAGCCGCTGATGCTAAAACAGTATGTCGCTTCTTGAGGAAGAATATTATTTCACGGTTCGGGGTGCCAAGAGTCTTGATTTCAGACGGGGGGTCTCACTTTATTAATGACAAAGTTAGGGCCCTTACAGGCGAGTTCAGTATTGACCATCGAGTTGCCACACCGTATCACCCCCAGACTAATTGTCTTGCTGAAGTTTCGAATAGGGAGGTTAAGACAATTTTGCAGAAGGTAGTCCGCCCAGACCGAAAGGATTGGTCACAACTTTTGGACTCGGTCTTGTGGGCTTATCGGACCTCCTTCAAGACACCACAAGGGACATCCCCCTTTCGTCTCGTCTATGGCAAGCCATGCCATCTACCGGTGGAAATAAAGCATAAGTCACTTTGGGCAGTTACCGAGTTATTATTGGATCCCAAGAGTGTAGGAGAGCAGAGGAAAGCAGAGTTGGCAGCCCTGGAAGAATTAAGAGACACAGCCTTCTCAAGTAGCTTACAGTATAAGGAGAAAGTGAAAGTATGGCACGATTCCCGAATAAGCCATAAACAATTTGAGCCAGAACAGCAAGTATGGTTATTTGATGCTAGGTTAAAATTATTCCCAGGGAAATTACAAAGCAAATGGAAAGGACCATATGTGGTCCAGAAGGTGCATGATAATGGCAGCATTGATATATCCGAACCTTCATCATCTTCCACCTTTAGAGTCAATGGTCAGCGCTTGAAACCATATCTAGATCATGATCCGCCGACCGTTGTTATTGCTCCAATTCATTTAGTATGAGATGATTCTTTGACTCACACCTTCCGCATCTCGTACATGATTATCACTGAGATCCGACATTGTATATATATTCATCTGTACATCGATTATTCATTCTTTATGGCTCACACCCCATCGTCATCATTTGATTTTGCTATACTTAGGACGTACTTTGTCCTAAGTATGGGGGGGTGTGCACCCTGCGTTTTTCTATTCATTAGATCCTCTCCATTGTCTCCTCTTCTTGTCTATACTTAGGGATATTTTACCCTAAGTATAGGGGGAGACAATCTGAGTACGATCTGTTCGTTCCCACCCTTGACCCTCCTTGCGTTGTATACAGTCTACCATATTTAGGATTATTTGATCCTAAGTATAGGGGGGACGGTCAACTTCTCATTGGTCTATTCATTCATCTCTTATTCAATTAATCTTTAGACTTACTCATACTTAGTACGAGTTATGTCTTCTCTTTTCTCTCCGATCTATGAGAACATAGCTCTAGCTAAGTATAGGGGGGTCGTATATACTGTGTATATACTTTAGCCATAACTCGTACTTTCGTATTTTCCTAATAATATGGCTAATAATTCTATAAAAACCCTTAATAAAAAAGGTGTTTTGTTCCTCAAAATTGTATATACTGATTAATAAATCAGGTGCTTTGAAAAATAGTTTGACAATCTCTTTGAAAAACCTTTTGAAAACTATTTTGAAAAATACTTTGTACATATTTTCAACCTTTGTAAAACCTTTTGATTGAAAACATTTTTAATTTATTTGTATGAAATAAAAATGTTTGAAAAATGATTTGTAAATGGTTTGAAAATGGTTGTAGAAATATTTTGAAAAATCTATATATACAGTTTTGAAAGCCTTTGCAAAATGATTTTCAAATACGTGTACATTTTTGTAAAATATTTGTAAAAATTACTTTTGACTATAGTTTTCAAAATTATTTGCAAAACCTGTGTCAAATAAGTTTGAGGAATAAAAACATCACACTATATATATAATTGATCACTTACCCTTGTTAATCCTTAAAATACACTGCTTGTAATTATAAGAAGCACTCCCGTGTAAATATTTTAACCTAGATTTCAGCCAAAATCTTCTTATTTTCAAAAATCCCAAAAACATTTGCAAAATTAAAATCCAAAAACATTTGAAAAATCTTTTTGAAAAAAAAATAAATACAAAAAATTGCATCTGCATACGCATGCATCATCTTTTTCAAAAATCCATAAAAAGTTCAAAATCTTGAAAATTGCATCACAAAAAGATTTTCTGCATTCTGCATCGCATTTGCATAGCATTCGCATTTTTCGGATTGAGTTTGATAGTTGAACAAGTCTAAGTAAAATCCGGAGATTGGAGCTTGATTGGACCTTAAAATCTACCTAATAACAGGAACCTTATAGGAACTTGGTTTGAGGTACTTCAGGTCTAGTTGACTTAATTCTTTGAGGATCACGGGACTTGGTTCAATGGATTCTTGACTGCCTAAGTAGAGTATTTCGGAGCACACGCACGACTCTTGTTGATAACGACCTAACTTGGACACCTGCACCTTTCACATAGCTCTCCACGGATGAGGTGGTGAGGAGGCAGTTTCCTTTGGCTTGGGGTAGCATATGAGGGTAGTACTTCTAGGCGGAACCTCTCTTCTTCTTCTAGTGAAGGAAGTGCGCCTCAACTTGGTCTAGTGGTGATGAAGGCTAAAGACAGAAGGCGTGGGTTGCAATAAAGCTTCAAAAGAGGGATAGTCTACTGGCTCAAGAAGAAAATTTCTTGTATATATGCTGCACCATGTAGATATGTTGTACAGATGCAATTGAAAAAAAAAGTGGTTGGTCGGATTGAAAATTTAATAACCCCACCGGAGTGTATATAGTCCAATAAAGCAAAAGCTTATGGTATCCATGTTACATCTCATGAAGCTTGCAGCGGGAGACTTAGCTACACTGGTTGAGCTCCCAAAATCTATACCTCTTATTCCCCCTCTTCTTGAGCCGGTTGCACTTGAACTTAGAAGGGAATACCCCGCTTCTCGAGGAAAGAGTTGCTAGACCGAGGCATTAAAGTTAGGGTAGGGGAGGTTGTTTCTTTGTTACTTCTGAGGTGGGGAGCTACTTATCACTTACACTGTACAAGTCAGACTCATAAGTCGTAAGAGTTTGCGTATGAGTTGAAGTATTTCTGACCTGGCTATTGAGGAGACTTGGGCAGAGTTTTGGGATTCTCAAGGACTGTTGGATTTCAAATTAGGTTCTCACTAAGGTTCCACCCGCACTAAAATTCCAAAGGTCCGACTTAAGCTCCAAACTTTGATTTTGTGAAGACAAGTTTGATAATTAAACTAAATCCAAGTTCTTCTTTTTCTTTTCTTTCTTTTCTCTTTGCACTTATTGCATAAGTGTTTGCTAGGGACTAGCAAAGGTAAAGTATAGGGGGATGATGAATCCGCATTTCATCATCTTTATTCTATCATTTTGGCATAAAAACTCTAGCAAATGCCTGTAAATAGCATTAATTCCATCATCTTAGCATTCATGCATGTGCATCCAAATAGTGTATAAAATACTGTAATTAAAGCCAAAATTATAGAATAAATAAAAGAAAAGAAAAAGAATAAAATATTGTAAATATTTTATGACCCAAAGCCCCGAGACCTAGGCATCTTGATGAACAGGTCGACAAGGAATAAAGTATGGGGAGATAAGGGTCAAATACCTATATTATTCTATTCATTCTTTATTCATTTTGGGACCTATTTTTTGTTCCACTTTTTATACATCAAATAAAGAAACTTTGTACATAAAAGTTTTAGATAATTTAATAAGGAAAAATATAAAATTAATTTCACAGAAAAATAATGTACAGATAAAAAGTTATGGTCTGAATAAAAATCCAGGATCCCAACTTCCCATACCCGTATCTCACAAATGAAAACTCCAAATGCAGCATACTCACCTTTAATTGTATATAGCATAAAATAATCTATTTATTGGTGGTGATTTCACATTTGGCGGAGCTACGGTTTGAAAGTTGAGTTTTTGACCCTCATTGTACACTTGTACAGATTAAAATATTCAATTTATTATTTATTCATCATTTTTGTATTTTTATATTTTTATAATCTTGCAAATATTACTTATAGTAATTATGTGCATTAAAATAAGAATAAAAGTATAAATAAAATTAAAATAAAATACTTGTATATATCATATACATAGGTAGTAGACCTATACTTATACCTATACTTTTCACACTTATATTTTATTAAACACATCAGAAAAATAAAATAAAAATATATTTGTATGTATATAAGTATTTTATAATTGTAGAAAATAATAAATAAAAATAATAAAATTAAAATACACAGAATAAAAAAAACCAAAATATACAGGTAATATACCTATATAGGGTATAAAAGAAAACTAATAAAAACATACCTCATAAAAATAGTTAAAAATCGGAATAAAATACTACATAAAATAATAAATAATTTTTATTTTATAACCTAAAATTAATAAGGTCATTTACTAATTTATTTTGAATTTACAAATAAATTCTGCCTGGATTTCTCTGGTTGGTCCACGTAGACCAACCAGGGGCGGTCGCTTGTTGACCTCGGTCAACTCCCTGACCGAGGCCTGCCACTTCTGATGCCCTGATTTTTCCCCCGTTTTCAAGAAATTATGGCGCCCGATCCTTCCATTTTCTCGCCTCGAATCCTTCTTGGAACTTCTTCCCTGATCATCACTCTCCCACGACGCGCCTTCAGATCACGCAAAATCCTCAGGATGCGCGCGTGGACCTCGCTTGAAGGAGACGCCATCATCTTCTACTTAAACAACCCGCCACCTTCGAGCCCAAGTTTGAACCCTCTTGGACCATTAATCCTCCTCCCTTTCGCGCTCTTTGGGTAGTCGGAGGTGACAGCTCCACCGCCCTGCCGTTAGACGAGTCGAGGAAGGCTCGAGGTGTCTCCACCACATCCGTCGACCACCGGCGTCAAGGTTCCTCCACCTCAGGTCATCCACCTTCGAGGTACACCATTCTCCCTCTCCTTTTCTCTTCATTTTATTCCCCTTAGCTTCAGTATCAAAAATCCCTAAAAAATCCGAATTCCATCGATCGATTCGACCTCCCATCGCTCATCGCCGGAGCGCACCTCCGGCCGACATCTCTTCGCCGTCCACAGACCACCTCCGACCTCCATTTCGCCTCCGCGGGGTCCAGGCAGTTTGCCCTGGACCCTTTCACCCCTTTTTGCAGGTCAACGCGCAGTCAAAGCCACTGGGGGCCATTTTGCGAGGTTCGTCGGAGCTACCTGGAGCTCCGAGCTCCGCCGCCTTCGCGCCAGCACTCCGAAGCACCTCCGACGTGCCTGAGCCCCCCATCATCTTCCTCTCCCAGGAGTCCACCGCTCAATTTTGGAGCCCATCCACCGTCGGAGACGCGAGATCAAGCTCGGGGAAGTTCACCTCGCCGGCGTTCTTCCCTGTTCTTCCACCTCGCTCCTCCACCGTTCGATTGAGCAGCGACCTCAGTTCTGATCTCCGCCGTTAGATCGCGTCACGCCTCAACCATCAGATCGTCCTCGAGCGATCTAATCTCAGCCGACCATCGCCGAACCGTCATCGCACGTTGTGCGCGTGCCACGTGGATAAGTGAGCGACTCTCCGTCGTTCGATCGTGCACGAGGAGATAAGGCGTGGGAATTTTGCACTGTCCCCCTCGCCAAATTTTGTATTTCATTTCAGTCCATAAACTTTAAGCCGTAGTTCAAATATTTCTGTAATATTTGCAATTAGAACCCCATAGTTCTCTTATTTGCACTTAGGTCATATCCACGTCACCTCACGTGCTCGTGCGCGTGAGGGGGATGGGTATTTTGCAAGGACCCCCCCGGGGTTTGTATATTTCGCTTAGGACCATGAACATCTCAATTAATTTGTAATGTTTTGGAAAAATTGCATCGGAGCCCCTGGAATTTTGTAATATTGCAAGAATATCCCTGCCGGGTCACGTGCCCAATGCGCGTGAGTTGGACATTTTGCAACGAAACCCCTCCGGGTTTGGGTATTTGTTTTCAGTCCAGAAACTTGTATTTAACGTTATATATTTTTGGGAAAATTTGCATGTATGCCCTCGGACTTCTGATATTTGCACTTATGCCCCTGCCAGGCTGTGACATTTTTGTGAGCTTCTCGTAAGTATTTGGACCATCTTTTTAATTCCAAAAATTCTTAAAATCTGAACTTAAGCTCCTGTTTAATTGTACTTGCACGCCATATTTTTGCATTGCATTTTTATTGCATTTTCATATTTATTAAAAATCAAAAACATGCTTTTTATATGCTGTCTAGCTTAGAAAATGCCAAAAAATATTAAAACATCTCTAAAAATTCCAAAAGAATTATTTTTTGTGTGTTTTACCATTTTCTAGTGTCAGTCCAAAAATCACTAAAAAACTCAAAAGAACAACTTTAAAAATTAAAAAATACATAAAAACTTTAAAAAAATATAAAATCAAAGAAAACTCAGAAAAATACAAACTCAGTTCTTGTTTGTTCTATATTCCATTCTCTTTATTTGAAAATTAGTGTGAAAAAATTTTGGTTGCTGTTTGCTAATCTTAATTCCTATTTTACTCACAGCCAGCACCTTTTTCACTGTTTTGTCTTATTTCAGTATTTAAAAATACCAAAAACACTTTGAAAAAAATACCTAAAAATCACAAAAACAGTAAAAAATCCTAAAAGTATAAAAAAAATTATTTCCGAATTTTTGGTCATTTTGCATATTTTTATAAATACTCTATCTTGTCTTTTATTACATTATTTTAAACTCCAATATTGAAAAAGAAAAAAATTATAAAATATAAAATTATAAAAATCATAAAATTGAAAATCAAAATACAAATTAAAAATTAAAATAAAAAAATTTAAAATTAAAAACCCACAAAAATTTCTTTGCTTGCTTGCTTAGTGTAGACACTTCACCTTCACTTGTGCACATTTGTTTAAATTACCCTGTTTGCTCCCTGTGTTCGAACTCTCTGCATACTTGCCCTTTACATCATTTGTGAAGAGTTAAAAATAAATTTTAACTCCACATTTATTTCTATTTCCGTGATCTGTAGTGTGGGTTAATTGTTGATTAAACCATGATTTTGTAGTGGTTAAGACACCGATTGTTGACTCGCCTTGTGAGTCAATACAACCGCTCTCGATTCTCTGTTTATCAACATACCAATTTATTTATAAAAATTATTTTTGTACAAATGTTTGTAAAAATGATTTGTGTAAATAGCTTGTAAATATTTTCATATCAAAATTATTTATATAGTACAAAATTTTTTGTAAAATGTTTGAAAAACAAAAAGTTTGCAAAAACCTTGTGTAAATCTTTGTAAATATTTTGCAAAACTTCGCATTCATGCATACATCCATGTTTTCAAACATTTTTCAAAAATTTTGCACAATTGTAAAAATTTGTAAAATTGCATCTTTGTAAATACTTGCACAGTTTTTCCAAATCATAGTTGACTTTTAAACTGGTCTGGAATTAAATTGACAAATGGAGCTTGGTTAAGACCTTAATCCACCTAATTATAAGAGGAACCTTATAGGTCTTAGGATTGAGACTTTTCAGGTCCTTTGAGACTTACTTCTTTGAGTCCACTAGGCTATGAGCATATGTCATTTTGATGAGCCTAAGTAGAACACTTAACAACACACGCATGACTCTCAGAGACAATGGCCTTACTTGCACCAGCACTTTACACATAGCTCTCCACGGATGAGGTGGTGAGGAGGCAGTTTCCTTTGGCTTGGGGTAGCATATGAGGGCAGTACTTCTAGGCGGAACCTCTCTTCTTCTTATAGTGAAGGAAGTGCGTCTCAACTTGGTCTGGTGGTTATGAAGTCTAAAGACAGGAGTTGTAGGTTACAATAAAGCTTCAAAAGAGGGTTAGTCTACTGGCTCAAGAGGAAAAAATCCATATGTATATATGATGCACCCTATAGATATGTTGTACAGATGCACATGAAAAAAATGTGCAAAAAGGAAAACTCCAAAAAAGTGGTGGGTCAGATTGAAAATTTAATAATCCCACCAGAGTGTATCTAGTCAATGAAGCAAAGCTTATGTTACCCATGACCATCTCATGAAGCTTGCAGCGGGAGACTCAGCTACACTGGTTAGAGCTCCCAAGGATACATGGCTACACTGGTCATGGTCCATTCTCTTCTTCTCCCTCTTCTTGAGCCGGTTGCACTTGAACTTAGAAGGGAATACCCCTCTCCTCGAGGAAAGAGTTGCTAGACCGAGGCATTAGAGTTACCAAGTTGAGGGAGGTTGTTTCTTTATTACTTCTGAGGTGGGGAGCTACATATCACTAACATAATACAAGGAAAGATTCATGGTCATTCGAGTTTGTGTATGTAGACTTGTTCTGATCTGGTTGATTGAGGAGTCTTGACCATAGATTAGTGGAACTTAGAGGCTGTTAAGTTTTAAGCTTAAGTCCAAATACGGTTCCGACAAATAAATAATCCAAAGGTCTGACTGAGCTCCATATTTCAATTTAATGAAGGAAAGTTTAATAATCAACCTTGATTTCCTCTCTTTTTCTTTTTCTTTCTCTTTTGCACTTCTTTTTCAAATAAGTCTTTGCTAAGGGACTAGCAAAAGTAAAGTATAGGGGGGTGATGAATCCCCATTCATCACTCTTTGTTCCTTTATTCTAGCTACAAACCTTGGCAAAATACCATATAAATACCTGTAAATACAATAATTTGTCAAAGTGCATGCATCACGTAAATAACCATAATTAGCATGTTTTTTGCATAAAAATAAAGGAATAAAGAAATAAAGAAAAAGAGGGAAATATTTAGAATAAATATTGAGTGACCCAAACCCAAGGGAGGGCTCCACAAGGGCCTGACCGCAAAATAAAATAAGTAGAGAGAGATAGGGTAACTCAACATGGTGTAAATACCCCTTTTTATGTAAAAATATTTATGTGTTCCCTTTATTTTGTATATACTTCCAAAAATAAAATAAAAATGGGAAAAATAAAAGAAAAATAAAAATAAATAATTTCTCTCTCCTCAGTGTACATATACCATGTATATATAAATAAAAGATGTATTTATTTTACCTTTGTAAATAATTAATAAAAATCAAATAAAAATTATATTGAATCCCGTATTTTATGTTGAAAATAAATAAAATATAAAATAGGGATAATTATACAAGAATAAATGATTAAAAACAAAAATAAAAAGGGGTTGATGGGGCTGCCTCCCTGGGGGCAGCCAACATGGCTGCCCTGCCCCATTTTTTTGGCAATTTTTTTTTGAAAAATATCAACATGTATATTCATCCCTATATCCCTCCTATATGCCATTCGAATTTTGTCAGAAACAGAGACCCCTACGGCCTCCATCCAGACAGGGTTGATTTAAAAAATCCTGCGACCGTTAAAAAATGACATACAGATGGAGGCCGTAGGAGTCTCTGTTTCTGACGAAATTCGAATGGCATATAGGAGGGATATAGGGTGATTTTATTTTTCCCAAAAAATAAAAAAATGTGCCTAAAACTGGGGTGGGGGCAGCCATATTGGCTACCCCTAGGGGGCAGCCCCATTTTTCCCAAATAAAAAATACATATGTAAATATACCTATATATAATAATATAATGTAAATACCTAATTTATTTCTCAAAAAAATAAATAACAATCACTAAAAAATACTTTAAAAATAAATAAACATTTTCAAGCTCCAAAGGTGTTTAAGGAATGGCCTCTTGCCAAGAACATAGAACACAATCATGTGTTCCCAGAGGCGTTCAAGGACGCTGGCATCGGCTTCATCAACGAATGCAACTTGCTCTCCATTCAAAAGCACCAGGGGTTCAAAGGCCATTCACCGGGAGGGGGGCAGTTGGGCTGGGGGGCCTCCGCAGATGTCTCGCCATGCCGGCCTGATACTCTCTGGGAGACTTAGAGGGTTTTGGGGTAACGACTGTGGGAGTGGGGGGAGGGGTGCTTATTGTGACAGGGTTCCACGAGGCTGAGAGGAGGAGTGGTTCGGTGTGGCGGGGGCCCTTCCCATGGAGTGGAGAAGATGGGAAAACAGGGGGGGAGGTGGTGGTGGTTGAGGGCTGAGGCGGCGGGGTAGGGTTTGGAGGGTCGGGGGAGACATGGGGGCTAATCCATTTTATTTTTGTACAGCATCAAAGCGTGTGCTTGTTGGAATCTGTAACTGTTGCTACTTCAGGTCGTCTTCCGATATAAAAGCCTCCCCACGCACCAGGGCACTCCGCAACCCCAGCTCTCAAACCACTCCCCGCCCCGCCGGGATCCCAACTTTTTCTCTCTCTTCATATGAAATCTGTAACCACTGCTACTTCAGATCTGTTACCCTCTACTTACAAGTTTCTTAAGGGATATCCATATGAAGAGATAGAAAATGAAAACTAGTTCTAAGATTGTAAATAGGGGTGGGTATTCGATCTGTTTGGACGAGTTAACATTATTCGGTTTTGATTGAATATGATTTGAGTTGGAAAAAAAACCCACCACTTAGTCAAAATACTTCGAGTCAAGTTATTTGAGTCATTGGTTTTGGTCGATTTGCTCGGGTTAGGATTAAATTAGTTAAATTGAAAAAAGTAATTGTTGTTGCTTATAATTATGTAGATCATTTTCCCTAAATTTGCTATATAGGAGTTTTGATCAACTTTTTTGTTTATAAATCAAGAATAAATTACATTATCAAATGATACCAAAATTTTCACCTCCAAAGTCACTGATTAATTTTATAAACCTGATTAGAATTAGCATATTACTATGTTCTTAATCAATTAGGAGGTTGATTTGAAAATGAACTGAGGATGTGAATGTGTAACATGTTTTATGAAGAGATTATTCTAAAAAAATTGATGGAGAGAGGCATGAGACCCTTCAAATTAAAATACTACATTATTTTAATTCACTTCCCAAATTCCAATACAAATTTAAGTTAATTGTGTTCTCCAATCCCGATTCCATTTTTAAATAGATATGTGGGATGTAGATCATGTAGTATAACATTCTATTTCAATTCTAAATTTGCTATGATCCTTATTCCAACTTTATTGTTATTATTTATTAACAACGTAGTAGTTAGAATTTACATATCATAGATTAATAAGTAAATATATTATGTATGCGAGTATATGTGTGTGTGTGTGTGTATGTATATGTGTGTGTATGAAAATGAATATGTGGTTTGGGTTGGTATTTAACCCAAAGAGACAAGCGGAGCGGTTGTGCGGTCCACACAAGGCGGGACCACAGTCATTGAGGTGATCGACGCGAAGCTCAAAGAATTAAATCAACAATCAACCCACAAAAATAATCAAGAAATGGAGAGTAGTGGATACCAAATTTATTGTGATAAACTATAAACAAGTATGTATAGTGGATAAGCAGATTAGGGTATCGAACACAGGGAACAAGGGACTGAAAAATGGAAAGGCGAGAGTCGCTAAGTAATGGCCTGACAAATCAGGCTAACTATCGCTGAGGCGACTACTATAACCTTCTCGTTTATCAACAATTAACCCAAACAGATAATCAAGCAATTAAGAGCAAGGATTAAAATTTATTATACCCTACTAAGAATGTATAATGGCAAGCAAGCAGGGGTCGAACACATGAAGCAAAAGAGTAAAGCAGGCTAAACAAAAGTCAAGCGCCCTATGTCTTGTGAATCACTTAGGCAAATTGGACTTTTTTGTGGGTTTTTAATTGTATATTTTTTATTTAATTTTTTGATTTTATTTTTTTATATTTTGATTTTTAATTTACTGATTTTGTATTTTCTTTTTTAATAAAGATATAATATATAAAGAATATATATACACTAGAGATAAGAGAGAGATAAAAATAGGGAAAACTACTCAAAATACCGGAAATAAAGTGTTTTTGTGATTTTGATATTTTTCTAATGTTTTTGTGATTTTTCTATATTTTCCCTATTTTTTGGTATTTTTAAAGGCAAAAATACTGAAAACAGTGAATACAATGCAAACCCAAAATTGAAATGAGCAAGAAAGTAGCAAACAGAGTCCAAAATTCCTCAAATTAATTCTACAATAAGCATAATGAAACAGAGAAAATTCAGAGAGAAAACTATATTTCTAGGATTTTCTGGAATTTTTAAAGTTTTTATGAAGTTTTAAGGGGTTTTGCTATTTTTTGGGGTTTTCTTTTGAAAATTTTAGGGGTTTTTGTCTAGAACTAAAACACTCAGAAACACAAAAATATATTTTTTTTGGAATTTTTCGAAAATATTTTCTAATTTTTATGTATTTTCTAATGCAAACAGTGCTGAACATGCATGTTTTTGAATTTTTATAAATAATAAAATGCAACAAAAATGTGAAATAAAATTATGGCATGCAAGAGCAACTAAACAAGAGCTTAAGTTAATTTTTTGAGTATTTTTGGTGTTTTATAGATGCATGAAATAAATGTAAACAACAAAGAGAAAAAACAATTCTGGCAGGGGCATATATGTAAATATCCAGAAAAGTCAAGCACCCAACTGTAAAAGTCCCACCATGTACGTGCTACGCGCGTGCTTGGCAGTGACCTAACAACAAATAACAAAAACCTAAGGGGCTATTTTGCAATTTCACCAAAAATAATTCAACTTGACAAAATAGTTCCTGGATTAAAGGGAGATGCACAAAATTTCAAGGGGTCCTGCGCAAAAATTCCACACCCCACTTGCGTGAATCACGTGAGGTGATGGAGACAAGGACTAAAGTGCAAAAATGAAAAGTACAGGGGTCTAGTTGTAAATATTACAAAATAAAAACAACGGCAAAAGAAAGTTTAGGTACTAAACAGTAAATACAAAAACTGATGGCAAGAAAGTGCAAAATACCCAACAAGGGCACATATCGAATGGTGGTGGGGCCTTCACTTGCCACGTATCCACCCGAGGATGCGCGATGATGCTTGGCCTCCAACGGATGAGATTAGATTATCAGAATGGGATCGGCGGTGCTGGAGGGACCCAATCCAAGGGCTACTGCTTTGTCTGAAGCTCCAGCCATGATCGGAAGGACGAGAACCCCGGAGGAAGAACAGGGAGGATCCATCGGCAAGGTGGCATTCCTCTCCTTCGATCCTCGGTCTCCAGCATTCAAAAAGGCTCAAAAGTGGCCGGGGGACTCCTAAAGGTGTCTTCTGCGTGCTGGAGGCTCAAAATTTGGACAACACCCCCCGGAGGTAGCTGGGAACGGTGGCAGAGCGAAGATGCCCCAGGTACTTCTGACAAAGGTCCAGATGCACTCCAAGTCTGATTTAAGGCACAAAACCTGCAGAATGAAGTTAAGAGGGATGTAGGCAAACTACCGCGACCCTCTGGTAGGCAAAAGGGGGAGAAACGTGGAGGATAAGCGATTCACGTTGGCCGGCAATGGCGACGCACGACCAAGTAAAGATCTGGAGCTTCTTGCGTTCTTTGGTTAGATCAAATCGATGGGGGGAGATCGAGGGTGAACTACTGATAACCTAAGGGTTGGAGAGAGTACCGAACTAGGAAGGAGAGACCTCATCAAGGTGTCACAGAAAGTTGGCTCCGGTGAGACCTCCGATGAGGGGATTAGCTCGATTCGACGCCTCTCCGACCTCGCTGACGGTACAAACGCTTCCTGCTGTCACCAGGAAGGTCTTTGACGTCTTAGGTTGAGGGTAGAGTGGTGGAAGAGTGATAAAAAACTCAAGGAAGGTCGGGGGGTATTTTTGAAGAGTTGACGGGTGGCTCCAAAGATCTAGGGGGATCAGCCGAATCAACGACCCATTCCCCAAGAAAACACTAGGGCGTGAATCATCGATACATGGCGAACAAAAGTCAAGAAGAGTTCATCACGACAATGTGCAAGACATGCTCTCCAAAATTCTGAGAAAATGCCAAAAAAAGACAGTTTGACATGGAGCCAGACCTCGGTTAGGGAGTTGACCGAGGTCAACAAGGGAAAGGACCTGGTTGGTCCACGTGGACCACCCAGAAAAATCCCTGGAAAAAAAGAATGGTAAATTCATTTTAAAATAATAAACGATTTTATTATTTTTAGGTTATTAAATAAAAAATGTTTATTATTTTATGAATTATTTTATGATGATTTTTATTTATTTTTTAGAGGTATAAGAATACAAGTTACCTTTTTAGGCTTATATAGGTATATACATCTATATATTTCAATATTTATTTTTATTTTGTGTATTTAATTTTATTTATTTTGTTTGTTATTTTATAAATTTATAACTTATTTTTATACACTTAAATATATATTTATTTTACTTTTAAGATGTATTTTGTACACTTAATAAAATAAGATAATTAATTATATAGGTATATGTACAGGTAGTATACCTAGGTGTTTGATACACGTATTTTATTTTTAAGTTTTATTAATGTTTTAATTCCAGTTTTAATATACATATATATTACGAATAATACTTACAAAATTATAAACATAAGATATTATAAAAATAATTAATAATAAATAAATTGAATATTTTAATCTGTACAAATATACAATAGGGGTCCAAAACTCAACTTTCAAACCGTAGCTCCGCAAAACACAAACCACCTTCATTAAATTTCTTATGAAAAATTGTATATAATTAAAGGTGTTTTGATGTGTTTCGAGTTTTTATTTGAGAGATACAGGTCTGGGAAGTTGGGATTCTGGAAACTTATTCAGATCATAACTTTTTATCTGTACATTATTTTTGTATGAAATCAATTTTGTATTTTTCTTTATTTAATTATCTACAACTTTCATGTACAAAGTTTATTTATTTGAAGTATAAGAAGTGGAACCAAAAATAGGTCCTAAAATGAATAAAGAATGAATAAAATAACATGGATTTTTATTGTATTTTGGCCCTTATCTCCCCCCTACTTTATTCTTTGTCGACCTAGTCATCGAGATGCCTAGGTCTCGGGGTTTCGGGTCATAAAATATTTACAATATTTTATTATTTTTCTTTTCTTTTCTTTATTCTATAATTGTGGCTTTAAAAACCGTATTTTATACACTATTTACACAATGATGCATGAATGCTAAAATGACTAAATTATCGCTATTTACACTCATTTATTAGGGATTTTAAGGCCAAAATGATAGAATAAAGATGATGAAACGTAGATTCATCAGGGACGTAGCGGGTATATTATCTATAATTAAGTAATATGAGTGTATATGTATGTATAAGTATGCACAATACGTACTCCATATTTTTGTGAGTTTTTTACAATAAATAAAAATCATTATAAAAATATGTTAGAAAATAATAAATATTTTTTATTTATAACTTTAATTTAATAAAATCACTCACTAATTATTATCGATTTTTGAATAATTTCTGACTGGCCTTTTTTCTGGTTGGTCCATGTGGACCAACCAGGGAGAGTCAAGAGTTGACCTCAGTCAACTCTTCCCCCCAGGATGTTCTTTTGTCAAAACCGTGGTTTGACCCATGTTTGCATTTTTTTCTCTGATCGATATAATCATCGATTGAGATTAATTCTTTGGCATCTTTTTCTCCTCTATCACTGGTGATTCACGCCCACTCGATTCCTCGTGGAGTGAACCACAGCTGCGCCCGCTTGATCTCGATCTTCCCAACCATGGATGAAATCTGATTTTGATGAACACTTCTATTTGTATATGAATACTTGAAAACCTCTGATCTAACACGTTTTATGCTTGTATTTCTCTCTTAACGTGACTCTTGAGTAAGATGACGAGCACTCATTTCCAAATGTGCATACACGAGCACATGTGTTCTATGATTTTAGGTACAATTAGTACTTTTTAACAAGTTTCCTTATTCTTTCTATTCTTTATTGAGTCTATTGAGGTAATGCACTATTTTCTAAGGGGTGATCGTAAATATATTTTTTAAACTTATTTATTTTAAGTTTCCATCAGTTTAGGCTGCGCTCGGCTCGATATGATATTTGGAAAATATGAGTCCCGGTTCAGCCCATATACGCACCAGATCCAGTCAGATTCGGGCTTTTGTAAGTCTGGTCGGAGTTAGATCCGAGTCAACCAAGTCCAATGCTCCATACTTATTTGTGACCACCGTTCCCGTTTCCACCAATCTATATCCCTTTCACATCTTGCCATCGAACAATTTGAAGTTGACAGCAAATCTCAAAGTTGTAATATATTTATCCGTTACAATCCACACATTACATTGCTGTAATACGGACTTTCCTGCTGTTCCTTTCCCTTTTGTTCCCATTCCCATAAATATTATTATTCAATAATCCCCATTCTCATAATTACTATTCCATTCCCATTCCTAATCAATATTTCCATTCTCATAATTATTATTCCATACCCATTCGCATTCCGATAACAGTTATTCACAGGCTTTTATATGACCATTGATCTGAGAGAGAAAGAGTCTCTTCTTCTTCTTCTGCATTATCACAGCAAAGGTACTGTGCACTGTTTTAGTCATTACAGAATCCCTTTCTATGCCCATAGTTAAATCAACAACAAGTATCCTTGTTATATTGCTGTCTACATGTGTTTTCATCTTCGATCTTAGATAATAGCAATTATTTTCCTTTACTTTCAATGGTCAAATCGAAAAAATCTTTTTAAAATGATGATTTTAGTTTTTTTATAGATTGTTTTTTAGAAATAGGAAAGCTGAAATATGAAAACAAGATGAGAATAAACTTCTTATTCCCGATTCTCATTTCTTTCCTGTTTGGATGAGGTATAACGAGTAAGGTGAGGACATTTCTAGTTATTCATGTTCTTTGTATCTTTGTTCTTCTTGAGAATATGGAATAAGTGATAATGAGAGTTTAATAGCAATAATTGCTCAAAGGATAACGAATACTATAAACTGAAAAAATGGAATAAGAGACAAAAATAGCTATTCAAAAGACGATAACTTAGTAGTTATGATTGTTTAAAGGATAACAATGCAAAACCAGTTATGTAAGATGAAAGTTTACACGAGGGTTAAGGAGACAACTCATCTGTTCTTCTCAACACCCTATTTAGGTTTGATATTTTCATGTTTCAATTTTTATCAAATAATTAACAATACTTGTAATAAATGATAAATATGCGTTAGAAAAGAAAGTAAGTAAACTCCAACAATTGACTGAATTTTATATTTATATCTTCGTTCACATTGCATCTATATATTTCAAAATTAACTCTCATTGATTGAAGTCTTAAAATGCAAATAATTACCTTAATTAAATATGTATAAAAATATACGATTTGTTCCTACAGTTTTAGAAGCTATAATCTTATTCATCTTGGTTTAATTACTTGTAACCATCAATTGATTGGATTTGATATTAATAACTTGCATTTTCATTTCTCATCCAGTTTAATTAATATATAGTTCAAATCCACAATCAAAACTTGCATACTAAAAATTATGCAACAACTTCATATTATTTCAATCATATATAAAAAAAATCAAAACCTAACCACTCTTCCAATCTCTCAGAAAAGCACAACACTACAAAAATCCATGCATCCAATAACAAGCCCAGGATCCAAATGCCGAAACATCCAAATAGAAATTGGATGGATTAGGCTTCCAAAATGATGGAAAATCCTACTTGTT
Source organism: Ottelia alismoides (assembly GCA_037367405.1). Taxonomy (NCBI): domain Eukaryota; kingdom Viridiplantae; phylum Streptophyta; class Magnoliopsida; order Alismatales; family Hydrocharitaceae; genus Ottelia; species Ottelia alismoides. Next base: position 187,431 of record JAZKJV010008882.1, read on the forward strand.
TAGGGTTAGAAATCACACGTCGTTCAAGTGAAAAGAGTTAAACTTATGTTGTTTTTGAAGCGGTGACGTGGCACACATATAAATATTGTAGTGGTGATATATAGGTTTGAGGGGATAGAATGATGGAGGTCTCCAAGGGATGGGTACTGTTCAATCATCTTCTCATGATGATAATCCTTTGTTTTGAATTGTCTTGTGGAGCTTACGAGGGTTCAGAAAGCATGCAACCCCGAAAGAACACGTCAAACGAACGTCCTCTCACTATTCAGGTATTATTATTATTATTATTATTATTATTATTTGTAAAAAATATGAATTCTTCATGTATGCAATAACCTGTACCATATTACTATACTTTGATGTCCATTGCACAGTTCTTCGATTATGGAAATTAGAAACGCAATAGTTAATCACGCACTATCGCATTAAAATGTTAGTTTGACTTCACGTGAGTTTTCAGAGGTAAATTGATTATAGCAACGAATTAACTACTTTTGCATATGATTAAAACTTTGAGCAAGACAGAGGTAAATTAAGCTGGAAAGTAATCAGTCCATCTTTGTTTGTGGTAATTATAATTGGTACACTATTTGTTGTAATTTGGAGAAAGAAGTTCTGATATGTAATTAATCTATGAGGGAAGATTGTTTGTTGGTATTATTTTGGAGAGAAAATATATGTCCTTTCACTTTCGAGCTTGTACATTTTGCTATCTAAAATGTATGCGTATGTAAAACTTATGTGTATCACAGACCAGCAAAGATACGATAAAACTGATTGTTTTTACCGTCGTTGTACCATAAATCTGATTTAGATAATCATTGTTGAATTTCAGTATCAAGAACTATCTCAGGAAAACATAAATCATTTGTGAAAAATGTGAAAATACAATGAACAAATAAAATACTAGATGATAAATATCAAAGTTGAAAACCATGAAAAGGTGCTTTTGTAAAGGAATTCCCCTTGGAAAAATAGTACTCCCCCATACTAGGCGGTGCATGAGATCCGACCAAATGTTAAGCTCCCATGATTTACATGTCCGCTTCCATCGACTTTGCGGTGATCAACCTCGGCTACCATCACATATAAAGAAACCAATCTCGCCGCATCATTTATTAAACCTAGAGCAAAAGTAACCTCCATCAACCTTCAGTTTTAGAACACTACAAGAAAAACAATATGTAGTCACAGAACTATGCCTATGGATGCGGGGTTCGTGGTCACGAAATTGGGCTCTGGCCACAACACTTCGTGGCATGTAGCCGTAGCCACAAGTCTCGTCACAAGAGTTCTTTGATCACGAATATGTCGTGGCCACTACAAGTAGCCACAGAAGTTGTCGTGGCCACAATTATGACATTTACATCTTTGAAGACTTTGACCACGGAAGTTGCACGGGACTAATCCAACGGTGCTGTAGTAGCATGGACAAACAGCGTTGGGGCGAACTTCACCGGCGCACAGGAGGTGTTCCTTAGCTCCGATGGTCGATCAGGAAGCACTGGATGGGTCGTGGAAGGCTTCCGCGTCGACTGTTCAGAACCGATGGAGAAGACACAGGTCAGATGGGCGTGACGACGAACGGGACCCGGAGCTACTCTGGCGAGTCTCGGATGGATGGAATCGGGGGTCTTCAGCACGTGCTTTCACATGCAAAGGGCAGATGGGACTTGAGGCGATGCTCCGGTCCAGGTTATTGGAACTCAATGCCAAAGAAGCGGAGGGAGGCAGGCATCGATCTCCGACGAAGATGGTAAGAGAGATCTGGATCCTAATCTCGATCTGATGGTTGAGGCTCAGGGCGATCAGGCTATGGAGCGAGATGGGGGGGGTGAGCGTGCGAGTCGATCGGAGTAGCTAGAAGTGGATAACGGGGCTCCAACCGTTTGGTCAGAGCAGGCGAACATGCGACACCGCTAAATGGAAAGATTCGAACAAACGGAAAGACATGAAAGATAGAAGGGTTGCCTGAAGGTTGGATGTACTACTGAGCTCCAAGCGAGGATGAACGTCGAGGTGATGGCCTCATCCGAGATGCTCATGCAGGGGAGGCTTCTCGCGGCGGAGATCCAGCCACGAAGGTTGGGCATCAGCTACACTACACCAGATCGAGCGCCAAGCGGTGCTCTGAGCAGATGTCACTCAGGTGGAGGAGGCTAGGGTTAGAAATGGAAGCGAAGCACGAGTTTCTGTCCTGGGGGAGCGGATGAGAAGCTTTAAAGCATTCCCAGGAGATCGGAAGTATCGGGCGAGGGCACGTGAATCGAAGGAGATCCGTACCTTCTTAAGGATCCGCGAGGGTCCTGGATCCTAAGAGAGTTCACGGGAGAGAAATCGGGGCGAGGGCACATGTGATCCGCCCGAGAGAAATAGGAGAAATCAGTCCGGTGAAGCAAGTCAGGTCAGGTTAAGCTCGGGAAGAGGGGGATGACGGTAGTCAACATCTGACGTGGACCAATCAAAAATTGAATATTCAAAATATTTATAAATTAAATGAAAAAAGTAAATGATTTTAAATAAAAAAGTGTATAAAATGAAAAATTTATTTGTTATTTTTCAAACTATTTTTCTGTGATTTTTATTTATTTTTTGAAAAATAAAGTAATATATATATAATATAGTGTATTATATACAGGTATAATGTACATTGTACAACTATTTTTGTTTTGTTATTTTTACACAAATATCCCAATTTTTTAATTAATTTATTTATAACTTAATTTTTAGAGTATAAAATATTTTTTATTGTATTTTTTATTTATTAACAGGTGTATAATAAATGGAGAAGGAAACATATATACATGTACAAGGAAGAGGGGATTTTTTATTTTTATTTTTATTTTTATTTTCCTTATTTTTATTTTCCTTATTTTTATTTTATTTTATTTTTAGAACTATATATAAGGAGGTAAAAAGAATATTTTACTTTTTTTCCAAAAATAATTATTTATTTAGACTTAAATAATATATTCAGTATAGAGTGGGCCCTATCTATCTCTACTTATTTTATTTGGCGATCAGGCCAATGCTTGGCCCTCTCTTGAGGTTCGGGACACTCTATCTATTCTAAATACCTCCTTTCTTTTTTTCTTTATACTTTTATTTTTGCACAAATACATGCTAATTATGTACATTTAATATAAGCATGCATGATGCTAACTTATAGTATTTACATCTACTTACATGATGCTTTGTCAAGATAATTAGCTAAAATAAAATAATAAAGAGTGATGATAAGGGATTCATCATCTAGCACGAAGCCGACGTTGAGATCGTCGAATTCGAAGGAAAGGAGGCGGGCCATGCCGTCGGCCCTCCAATTTCCTCATCTGGGACAACGGAAACATGGATAGTACAGAGGGGCTAGAAGCAGCGGGAGAGGAAGGAGGAGGGAGTGTGTGGATATGCTAGACAGCGAGGCACTTGTTGTCCTGGGAACCACGGGCGACGATGCGGCCGAGGGGGTCGATGGAGGCGGAGAAGGGGTGGTTGGACCAGTGAGAGGAGCCAGCGGGGATGGAGTCGAGGTGGGAGATGAGCAGAATAGAGGGGAGGGAAGGGGAAGAGCCGCAGAGGGTGAGGAGGAACCTGCGTTTGGAAGCTTCAGGGGGTCGTCGAGGGCGCTGAGGGGGTCGTGGAGGCATGGGGAGGAGAGGGGGAGGGGATGAGCTGTGGAAAGATCATGGAGGTGGAATATCCACTGTTGGATTTCCATTAGTTAGATTAACCCAAGATTAACTCAAATAATTGACTCAAATAAAGCTAAAACTGACAGCAAGGTCTGTGGGGTAAGACGGAGCAAGTTTACGGGGTCAAGAAGAGAATTAAGTTGTTTCAAAGACCGTGGAGGTAATTGACAAAGATTATATGGTCTGCCGATAAAAATCCCTTCTAAATATCCAACACCAAGTGGGTAGTGTTGAGGAAGAGAGAAAGATGTGGCATGATTAATCATGTTTGCAGAGCTGCATTATTTTTCTAGTGACTTTTAAGAGTGACATCAAATCGATAATAATTTCTCGCTAGTTGAAGAAGTATTGCAAATACTTCGCATGGAGAAATCTTGTTAAAGGAATCTTATCAAGGATCTCTTTCCCACAATTGCATTTGGATCACGTTAAGGATCAGCAATTAGTAAGTTGGATTTTCTTCACTCATTGAGCGTTTCCAAAAAAAATGCTTTGACGGAAGTAAAAGCTACAATATAAGGTAATACCATATCATTTACTTTGTGGAAAATAAAATATCATTTTCTGTGTAATTGACCTTTGAACCAACATGCAACTCGACATTCAACTTGGCAGGCTATTGGTTACACTACAACAAAATTGAGCTATAGTGATATTCTTTTCAAAATCCTTCACTAAATTAGCCGTTGTTAAATATATAATGACAATATTATTCGTTGTGAAATGAGTTTTCGTATTTAAAATTTGCAACGAAGATCATTTCTGTCATTATATCATTAGCAACAGTCCATATAGTGACGCTTATCCGTTGTTATTTTTCAAGTTATGAACTGATCGTCGCTATTTTTTTAGTTCAAAATTTGGTGACAATTAATTAGAAGTTTGAAAAATAGCAACGGATAAGTGTCGCTTTGTGGATCGTTGCTAATGATACAATGACATATATGATATTCGCCGCTAATTTTGAGTACGAAAAAATCATTTCGTAATGAATAATATCGTCGTTATATAATTTAATAACAGTTAATTTAGTGACAAATTTAAAAAAAACCGTCACTATATCTCATTTTTTAGTGTTAATTACATGAGTTATTTCAACTATAATTTTCCTCATCTATCTCATAGAGACATGTTTGGTAATGTAGGGTACTTTTGACCTCATTTGTCGGACAAACATTGGAGTCCAAAAGTATGTACAAATATAATTTAAAATTTTTTTTCAGGGAAAAACTATAGTTTTTAAATCATTTTCCATATTATGCTTTAGTGTAGGTACCAACTATTTTTGCTACCCTCTCAGATTGTTTATCTGACTTTATTAAGTCTTGTAATCATTTAATATTCCTACACATTTTCCTTTCTTAAACTAAGATTACATATTTGTTAGACTAAAGGAATTGATAGCATATATAATTCATTCATGTTTTCTATTTATACAGGTAGGAACAAATGATATTTATGATTGTGTCGATATAAACCAACAACCCTCTCTTAATCATCCTTTGTTGAAGGGGCACAAAATTCAGGTATAATGTTGTTTCTATTCTAAATGCAAATTTATTATTTCTAGAGTAATACTCCTAAACAAAATAAATTTTGTGAAGAGAAAAAGGTTGGTTGTTATTCTATATTACATGGACCCTGTTGCATAGTTAATTTTGTTTAACTGTGGTTTAAAAAGGTTGGTTGTTATTCCATATTACATACACTACAAGGAAAACAAGTTGTGGTTACAGAACTATACTCACGGATATGGAGTTTGTGGCCACAGAATTGGGCTCTGGCCAGGACACGTAGTGGCCAATATCCATAGCTAAAAGTCTCGTCGTGAGAGTTATCTTACAACGAATATGTCGTGGCCACTACAAGTGACCACAGAACTTGCTGTTGCCTCAACTCTTATATGAAGACATTGGTCATGGATTGTAGCTACGAGAAACTAGTGGCCACGGAGTTATCGTGACCACAAATTTCCATAGCTGCATTCTGTAGCCACAACTCATTTTTCTTGTAATGATGGATAGTAAAGTATCTAGATACTCTAGTCATGATCTCGCTCTCAAATAAATATTTTAGTATTTTATCCAAAACAAAACTTAAGATCATATATTTTATGTTCATGACAGTAAATATGAATATGCTATTTTAAATAAATATTGAATTGTTTTTTTTTTCATTTTTACAGATGAAGCCTACTTCCCTTCCTCGTGCTAATGTTAAGAAAACAATTGAAAATTCTGGATTTCATGTTGATGTTATTCGTACAAGATGTCCATCAGGGACTGTTCCTATTCAAAGAATGAATACAACATTCCTTTCGAGACATTTTGCTTTGAAAAATTACACAAGTAATCTTATAAATTACAACAGATACATAAGTCACTTTCAACTTTTTAAAGTATGATCTCATGTGTTGCAATGAACGTGTTTGTCAATTTTTATTTACTTCCTAATATAATATCATGTAGCCCAAGAAAAACTACATTTTTAAACAACCTATTGTTGATAAGTAATATTATAGTTAATCAACTTGTAAATTGTATGCATGAAGTTTCCGTAAGGGATATTTATTGTTTACATTAATCATAATATTATCATTTGCAGTTATTTTTATTCTATTGCAGTTAATTTGTTTAAACCTGTTTTATTGAGATTCAGAAATGATAATTAGATCAATTAGGAATAGGTATTCTAAAGATAAATATTTTTCATAGTAATCTCGGTAATTTCGAGGGTCCATATATCTCCTTTTCATTAATCAAAGATAGATATTACAATGGCATACTTATAAGGCATAACTTCTACAATAAACACTTGGCCAACATGGACTTTGAATACAACATGTGGCCAACATGGCCTTCAATACCACACAGGACACCAACCTAATTTTTTTTCCTTCTCCTTCCATAGTTGTGCTCCTTTTCGAGTAGTTCCGTCTTCATAGAGCCCTTCGTTTGTTGTAGAATAGATCTTCATCCTAGGCATCCCTCTTAGGGATCGAAACCTAGTCCTTTGGGTGGTAGACTCACTATACTACCAGTAGACCATAGAATGGGTTCCCTATTCTGTCAAATTATTTTCCCTATGTTGTCAAATTATATAGTTGCAAATTCTCATGCCTAGTCTTTGTGCAATCTCGTTGCAAATTTTAGATTTAATTTTTCCCTTTATCTATCTCAAGTTGTTCTTGTTGTATATGTCATTGAACTCAATCCACCACCCCAAACAAATTGATTATTTGCGTCTAGCAAAGAAACCTTTGTTTTCTTGCTTGCATAGATAACATTGTTGATAAGGTATTATTTGTAATAACCACAATTGTTGGAAAATTACGCTATTGATATGATTTTAATCCTAAGAGATCGGCACTCCTCTAGATTTAAATTGATGTGAAGATTTTTCCAGAAATTGATTAATCACATTACTCATTTAGGTCTGTGTCGACGACTGAAGAACTAATTGATGTGAAGATTTTTCGAGATTTTAATTAATCACATTACTCATTTAGGTCTGTGAAGATCTAATTCATGTGAAGATTTTTCCATATTTTGATTAATCACATTACTCATAGGTCAGTGTTAAACAATTGAAGAGGGGTTCCTAACGCTCAATCTTGGAGGGTTTGTGGTATTCGAAAAGTCGAATCCGATAATCACTGTATCGTTCGCTTTCGTAGTACTCGAAAGATCAACAATCAATCAGACAAACAATCAACCTACAATGTATGATAATTCAATGCCAATGTGCTAGTCAAAATTTATTTTTATTTTAACTCAATAAAATATATGCATAAGTGTATAAGCATGTAGAGTGTCGAACCATAGAGAGCAATGTGGATAAGTATGATAATTGTCAACTAATAAAAATAAACAATAATTATTTTTTGTACTTTTTATCTTTTTTATTTTTTTGTGCATTTTTTATTATATTGAATTTTTATGGATTTTTTATTTTAGATATTTAATATATTTAATTATTAAAAAATATTTTTCCATTTCTTTTTGCATTTTTTAATTTGTTTTATTTTTAATATATGATATGTATATATATATATATATTAATAATACTAATATGTATATTATAATTAATATATAGGATTATATATATATACGAAATATATACGTAAATTATCCTTTTTATTTTTTTAAGTTTTAAATAAATATTAGGTATTTATAAAAAAATAAAAACACTAATAATACATAAATAAGTAATATATAATATATATTCTATATGAGTTATTATATTTTTAAATATAATTATATAGTCAACATTTTCAAAATAAAATGTTTTTGTAATTTTCAAGTTTTTATCTGTTTTTATGATTTTCTTATAGTTTTTGCTAATTTTTAGGTATTTTTAATGCATTTAAATTCATAAAAATAATGGATATAATAATAGGCCAAATTATTTTAACTTTTTAAAAAATATAAATAGATTCAAATTCTCCAAAAATATTTTAATATATAATATATAATACAAATAAATATATACAACAAAAACCTATTTTTACAATTTTAGATAATTTTTATATAGTTTTTAGAATCTTTCAATTTTTAGTGTTTTTCTTTTATAATTTTTTGTGATTTTTATTATGCAGTTATAATATATAATTATATATAAACTGTAATTTTGGGAATTTAGAAAATAGGATTTCTATGTTTTGTATTTTATATCTAAAGATGGGATAAATAGCTCCTATTCTATTTTTAGTAAATGGAAAAATACAATAAAATGATAAATAAAAATTATGGCGTGAACAAGCATCATGTTAAGCATCAACAATAATTTTCAAAAGACTCATAATGCATCGGAGCTATTTAAAAAAATAGAAAATCAACAATGGGGTATTTTTGCAATTAAAAATAACTTCCAGGGATGGCTTGCAATTTACCCCAATGTTAACTCTTATTTACAAACTTTAAATACTAAAAAAAATCAAGAACTCGAAGGGGCCTCGCTACAAAATTGCCTCATTTGTTGACTTTTTAGGGATCGATCCTTGCGTCATTTAGATCAAAGTCTTTGTGACTTTTCTTCCTCATTTATTGGGATTCATGCGCATATCTCTCCTCGAGATATGGATCATTGATATGCTCGATATCCCTCGATCTTTCCACCTGTTCATCAACCATGTACATAAGCCCTCCATCCTCCTCTTTTAATTTTGAACCTTTTTGCACCCGCCTTTGGCCCGCTTCTTGGAGCTCTGGATTGAGTAAGATGACAGGTAGCTCTCCAGCTTCTTGGAGGCGCAGCAAGACTCGTCAAGGAATGTTTCCACCCTCTCTATTGGAGCGCCGCCGTTGAGAGTCTCTTCCCGGTTCTTCAGTCAGTGAGGCTCCTTTTTCTTGCTTTCTTAGCGCAGCATTAATTCTAGGTTTATCTCGAGCATTTATTTTGTCTTTTAATCACATATTAGCAGAAAATCACATCTGCGACATGATGAATACCCATTCATCACTCTTTATTCTTTTATTTTAGCTACAACACCTATGCAAAACACATGTAGATAGTTGTAAATAGCAATAATTACCATTCAGCATGCATTGTGTAAAATTGGATAATTAGCATGTTTTTATGCATAAATAAAAGAATAAAGAAATAAAAGAAAAAGAGAGAGATATTTAGAATAAATATTGAGCAACCTAATCCCAAGGGAGGGCTCAGCATGGGCCTGACCGCAAAAAGAACCCAAGTAGAGAGAGATAGGGAAGTTCATGTGTGTATATATACCTGCACATAAATAAAAAAATTTTCCTCTAAATAAAACAAAATTGCATATTTGTGAATTTGTATATATTTCTAAACATAAAATCAAAATGAAAATGGGAAAAACAAACAAAAATAATATAAATAAAAATACCTTTCATCATTGTATATAGACCACATGTACATAGAACCACATATCTATTTATTTTCCCTTGTAGATAAATAATTAAAATCAAATAAAAATATGTACATACTCCATAGTCCATAGTGTAAATAAATAAAATGAAAATTAGTAAAATAAAAATAAAATAAAAAGAAATAAAATAAAATCAAGTTCCAACCTTGTATATATACCATGTATGTATATAAATAAAACTATTTATTTAACCCTTGTAAATAATTAATAAAAATAAAATAAAAATACCCTATTATTCCAAATTTTATTCTATAAAAAATTAAATATAAAATTGGAATAAATTGTATAAAAATAAATAAATAAAAATCAAAAATAAAAAATACATATGTATATACCTGCATATAATAATAATATTTTGTAAATACCTAAATTATATTTCAAAAAATAAATAAAAATCATTAAAAAATAATATAAAATAAAAAAACTTTTTTCATGTTTTAAGTTTTTCGAAATAATTGCATTTACTATTTTTTATTGAATTTTTAAATTTTTAATAATCGGCGGGCTCTGATTGGTCCACGGGGGATGTTGACCCCCGATCAACTCTCCCCCCAGGACCACCAGAGTCGGATCTTGTTGCCCCGACCCGACTTCTCCGATTTTTCCCACTTGATCCGATCGTCAAATCCCTAAACCCCAGGCTCCATTTGATCCTTGCTTATCCGAGACCCTCGCCCGGGGTGGATTCTAGGGGTCCGTGCTCCATGCATCCGTGCCCGACTCCATTTAGCCGGACATGTACCACTATATAGCTGAAGCTCCGCCGCACCATTTAGGCTATCTTTGGCGTTGCTTCTTCCACCCAGGACCTCTACCCGATACCCTAGAGTGACAGCTAGCTATTGGTGTGTTGCAGAGAGGAGAAGGACCCATCCGCCACTGATCCGGTGACCTCCTTGTCGTCGTGCACCGCCGTGAGCAGCGCCCGAGCCTCGGGCCTCCGACGACCCTTGAGGCGAAGGTCAGAGCACCGCGAGCTCATCCCCAGTCGATCCCACGCATCAGGTAGACTCGATTCTTCCTATCTTTCGTTAATTTCTGATTACCCCCAAATTGCTCCGATCATCCATTTCGTCGATTCCGGCCACTCCGTTCATCCATTCCATCATCGGTTTATCCCATCACCTCCACAAGACCCCTCTCCACATTCTCCGCCCATTCGCTCAACTTGGCTCGCCCCGGAGCCAAGAATCGATCTCCACCGCCGTCACCTCACCGGAGGTCATCCGCCTCACCTCGCCTGACCACCACTCCACCCTTAACCGGGTCGAGGCACTTTGCCCTCGACCCAGCAAGCTTGTTGTGCTCTTTTTCAGGTCAGAAGAGACCCATCTGAGGGTCATAGCATCCAGGGATAGGAGCTCAGCTCCGCCTTCGTCGCCGGAGCTCCTCGGAGCTTCCCGGCGTCATCGGAGGAGCCCACCAGCTGCGGAGCGTCGGGGCGGAGCCATTCCACATCCCAGCAGCAACAGCGGAGGTCCAGTGCACCTGTGGTGCTCCAGCGAAGTTCGCCGGAGCTGTGTTCTTTAGGATCCGTCGCAGCCGTTGGATCAACCATTCACTCCAGACGTCATCCCAGCCGACCATCTGAGGAGTTACACCGACCGACCGATCCGTCTAGGGCTTGATCCCTGTCGCACGATCAGACGAAGGGGTGCCCTTGATCCAGAGCGTCAGATCAGCCACGTGGCACGTCCCCGTCCTTCGGATAATAAGGGGTAATTTACCCGTAGGCCCCTCCTGTTTTCGCTTTTATTAGTTAGTCCTATAAATATAGAATATAGTTGTTTTTATTTTTGGATAATTGCAGTCTGGGCCTTTATGTTTACTTTATTTGCATATTAGTCCCTGTGAGTGTGGACCACGTGCTTCGACACGTGAGGACCTGGTGAAAATGCAATTTATACCCTGTAGTTCTTGTGTGTTCTTGTTTACATGTTTTAAAATAGGAATTGCATTTCAGTCCTTCTGTGCCTGGTCCACGTGCGTTGCGTGTGTTTTATTGGACTTTTTGCACTTTGGGCCCTAACCTTTTATGCCGTGTTACTGATTGGCCTCTGGACTTAGTTTTTATTACATTTAGGTCCTTGTGCACTGTGAGCCTTTGTTTGATTTAAATAAGATATCAAATCAAGTCCAAATTTCGTGAAAATTGGACACGTGGCTCCTGCCACTGTGTAAAATTTTCACTAAAAATTTGGTACATTTTTTTAGGCTTTTTAGTATTTTTAAAAATTCAAAAACCACCCTTTTTGCCTCTGTCTAGATTAGAAAATCATAAAAAGGGAAAAACTCTTTTAAAAATTCTAAAAAAACTAGGATTTGTTAATTTTGGTGTGCTTTGATTTCTTTGCATTTTTGGCTATTTTTGGATATATAAAAACCTTAAAAATTGAAAAACCATTAAAAACTTATAAAAATTATAAAAAATTGTAGAAAACTTAAAAAATAATAAACTCTTTTCCTGAATTTTCCTTATTGTTGCTATTTTTCATAAAAATTACCTTCAGGCTTTTATAGATCAATTTGATATTTTAAATTGATCTTTCTAGCCTGACTGGACAGTTCACTTGTGTTTTTGTCTTCTTTGATTTTTAGAAAAATCTATAAAAATCAGAAAATTTTCAAAAAATTCACCAAAAACAGTAGAAAACTTTAAAAACAAAAAAATATTTTTGTTTGAATTTTTGGAGCTTTTTAGTGTGTTGAAATAATTTGTTGAATGTGATTGTTTTTGCCTTTTCATTATTTTCCTTCATTATTAAAAATCCAAAAAAATATAAAAATATTTAAAATTCACCAAAAATATTTGTTTTTATTTTATTTCATTTTTGACTACTTCGTAGGCCGTACGACCAATTCGTGCTCCCTGAGTCTGACCCTGGGTGCTACACCAGGCTAATCTCATAGCCAGGGCCACTTTTTTTGTTTCTCTTATTTTATATCTCTGATTGGTGGTCTGCTCTATATTTTTCTTGATTGACTGAGCTATTTATGAGATCTGAGTCGCAATGACCTTTGATCTATTATACTCACCTGAGTCCTGGTGATATTTTCGGTTCATCAGAATGGCGCCGTTGCCGGGGAGCGCGACTTAGTAGTCGTTTTTTTTATTTTTCCGCGGTTTTATTTTTCCGTGGCTTTCTGTAGATATTTTTGTGTATATATATATCTAACTTGTTTATATCTGGTTTGACACTCTGCTTGTTTTCTTGCGAGGGCCCGAGGATCGAGGCGGCTTTCTTCGGAAGACGAAGCAACCGCGCGAGTCGAAGGCGGCTTCCTTCCCTCCGAAGCCACAGGAGAGCGCGAGGAACCGAGCAGGAGTGCAGGAGCCGTGGAATAGCCGCGTAGATTAGCCGTAGATTAGGTTTAGTTTAGATTTATTTTCAGCACTTGGACAGAATAGAGACACTTGTGACATTCCGTGGTCTGCTTCGTCGAGCACCAGTGTGCTCGAGGGACCTCACCGATTTTTCACAGTTTTTTCGCAATTTTCTCGAGTTTTGACCGTTTATTTACTACCCATTTGATTTACGCGGATTTTAGCCCTAGCTTAGGAGTTTTCTTTGACTGTGACGTAATTAATTAAGGCCAAACCCTAATTATCTGCATGTGCCTATAGATCGATAATTGGACTTAATTAATTAATTCACAAGAAAAAGCCATTTATTAGAGCTCTGGTCCACGTGCCTTGAGGAATCACATACAACGCGTGCAGGATCCGTTGTGACGGACACCGAGTGGCTCCCAAGATAGGACTCCGGACCTAGGCTCGAGTACTCGGCTACTGTTCTTCACGAGTAGAACTGCTTTGTTTAGGGTCGGTTTTTCTGCGTGCATGATATAAGTAGTTTATATTCTGTCATTTATTTTATGCGTGGAACACCCTACATGTAGACTGCTGGAGTCAGGTACGCATTTCTTACTCTGCATGCATCATTGATTCTCGCGCATCGTTTTTTTCGTCATCTCCCCCTGTTTTGGACTTAAAATAATCGGAGAACCGAAAAATTCGTTAGGCATTGTTTGATATTGAAAAATACCTAAAAAAATAAAAACCATAAATTGGGACTGCTAACTCAACTTGACCCTAAAAGACACTCACCATAGAAATTTATCTTGGGGAGAGAAACCCCCTCATTGTTTGGTTTGCATGCGCGAGAGAGTGACCCGCACACTAGGATAGAGCCATATCCGAGCCTCGATCAGACTACCGGCCTTTTATACGGGACAGTCTGTTCTACAGATTGGATTCCCAACAGGTCACGTAACCGCTCTGCTATCTTGACTTGATCACCTAATAAAAACTGACAAGATAATTGACCGAACTCTTACGGTCTTCAACTCGCGTTGAGTAGGTGAATCTGGGGTTTGTTTGCTCATCATAGTTGATTCTAGATCCCATCCGCCTGACTCGCCAGATCACGATGATGGGCAGGAGGTCCCTTAGGCAGCCTCTGGCTGCACCGCTCTTCAACACTCCAGCCCACTCATCTAGGTCGGTTCACGAGAGCCAAGACCCGCTCTCTGAACCCGAGTTCGACTCCGCCCTGTTCCCCCTTGACCACCCTTCTACCACTCCTGAGTTACGAGTGCCAGATGCGAGACAGCAGACTGATGATTTATCGACACCTGAGTTTGGGTCTTTTGCCTTTGCAAAGACCATGGGCGGCAGCAGTGATGACCGCACCGGAGGCCCCCTAGGAGAGCAGACATTTATCCTGGACCAGGGTGCGATCAACAACACCTTGATCGCCTTCCTTGAGACAGTTCAGCAGCAGTTGAGGGATCATGGTGCATTCATGATTGAGATGCGGAGAGAGATGGAGCAGATAAGAGTCGACCGCGAGCAGCGTGACCCAGGAGACGGACCGAGGATACCTGGTGATGCGGCAGCAACTGCAGCAACCGCAGCCGCAACAACAGCAGAGACTCCGAGACCGATGCGGGAGTTGCACAACCCCGGATCGACTTTGACGCATCGTTGGATCGTATTACCAGCCATCGTGGGGGACTTCAAGTTCCCCCCCCCCCCCGAACACTCTTCAGCTTCTACCCCGATTCCATGGGCTCGCCACTGAGGAGCCCCATCTACATCTTCAGGAGTTCAAGATGATCTACAGCACCGTATACGACCGTCAGGTGGACGAGGATACCATCAAGATGATTGATTTTCCTTTCTCCATGGCAGACAGAGCAGCCAACTGGCTGAAGCACTTAGGGAGGTTTGTGTACACCTGGGAGCAGCTCCGCACCGAGTACTTGAACAAGTACTATCCACTCAGGCGGACGAACGTAGCGAGGGACCTGATCAACAACTTCTTCATGCTCCCCAACGAGCAGTTTCACGAGGCATGGGAGAGGTTTAGAGAGCTTACAGATAGATGTCTGCACCATGACATTTCGAAGCCGAACTTAGTTCAGAGTTTTTTATGCGGGTTGACACCAGCGCTGCAGGGCCTGGTGAACGCTTCGTGTGGAGGGTCCTACTTCACCAAGGATCATGATCAGGTCTGGGCCATCTACGAGGAGATGGCCGAGAATTACACAGTGATGTCCCAGACCCGACTCTACACTCAGGGACGCCCCCAGCCACAGAACGTGCAGTACCAGAGGATAGCATGGGTTGACGCGGTCCTTCTACTTCATCAGTGGCAGCCGCAGAGGCCGAGTCCACAACCACCGACATGGGCATTATCAGCAAGAAGATGGAACGGATGGAGATCATAGAGAAGAAGCAGTGGCAGAGCATATCACAGATGGATCAGATGGCACAGACGTTGAGTGACTTGAAGACACAGATCATGTGTCTCCAAGAGGCACAGACGGCTTCTCAGCCCCATCTTCAGTCATGAGGAGATCCGAGTGGCAGTGGCAGCTCGTCCCAGTGCTCCAGCTCCAGCCAGCCTAGACAGGTCCACCTTGTACAGGCGAAGCCGTACCAGCAGCCATAGCCGTACTACCAGTCACCACCATCCCCAAACACTCAAATGGTGGTTTACCAGCCGGATCAGCCTCTGGTAGTACTCCCGCCACTCTCCTACGAGCCTGAGCCGTTGATGGACGTCAACGGGATTTGGCATGACCGACCCCAGCCCGGTATCCGACGAGACCATCCCAAATTCCGTTGGTCGGCAGGAGGTGCCAGCTCCCAGCAGCAGCCTTCAGGTCAGGGTGGCCAGTACGACCATCAACGAGATCACCAGCAGCACCAGCCCCCAGTGTACCAGCAGCAGCAGCAACAGTCATCTCAATATGGTCCTCGTCCCTATCAGCAGGGACACTCTTGGAGGCGTGATCAGCCTCAACAGCAGTTTCATCCACAGCAGTACCCCTCTCACCCGCAGCACCAGCCACAGCAGCAGCCTCACTACCAGCGAGGCCACCCGTCAGGTTCTCATGGGCCATCCTATGAGAACCCCACCTTAGATGACATAGCCCACCTCCTGACTGATCAGCGAGAGATGATGACGGTGGTGCTGACGCCACCATGGATGCTGATCCACATGACGGTACTGAGGCCGTCACTTCACCATACAGAGGAGGTGGTATTGACGCCACCATAGTTGCCGAGCCAGAGCGCGGTGCTGAGGCCGCGAGTCGACATGCCGAGGGTGGTACTAAGGCCACTGTTTCTACTTCTGCTAGTCCTGTAGTCTTTCCATCTGTTCATGTATCTCAGGACTTATCTGGAAATAAAGGAAAGGGTTTATTTTCTTCTTCTGATCCACCTGTGGTGCATGATGATGTATGTGTGGATTATGCCGAGCTTGAGCAGGCAAGACCCTCTCCTAGTCCTTCATCTGAGAAGGACCCTGTAATCCCTTTCCCTAGAGAACTCCATCTGGGTAAGGGGCAGAAAATAGAAAATCCCAAAAAGAAGCAGCAGGAAGAGTTCAGCCAGCAGATGATCAACAGATTTCACATTCAGCTGACTCTTCAGGAGGCCTTGGAGCACATCCCTCAACTCCGGAGATCACTCAGAGACAGGACTACAGTTAGGAGGAAGAGGAGGAACCACCAGTCAGAGATCCATGAGCTGACCAGAGCCACGTGTTTCGCGATTCAGAACCATCTGCCATCCAAGAGGCCAGATTCAGGAGCCCCGTATGTCAGATGCCATATCAGTGAGTAGAGGTTCGACCACACTCTATTAGACAGCGGTTCTTCGATCAACCTACTTCCGGCAGCCCTTCTCGACCGCTTCGAGTTGGGCACTCTACGACAGAGCAGGACAGTCCATCAGTTTGCTGATCGATCTGTTAAGAGGCCGAAGGGGTTGCTGAAGGACGTTGTCGTCACGATTCAGGGCCTGCAATTCCCCATGGACTTCGTTGTGTTGGACATGGAGATCCCTGAGTCTGTGACCGATACCCCCATCATTTTAGGTCGCTCGTTCTTGGCCACAGCCAAGGCAGTGACCGACCATGATAGTGGGAAGGTATACTTTCGCGTCGAGACGAGAGTGTACAAATAGAGACGGTCGAGGACATCAGAATCAGAGATTCAGCATGCTCAGAGCCGAGCACAGATTCATAGCAGATGACAGAGTCAGGGCCAGACATCCACCAGGACTGCGATTTTGTGATCACAGATGACGTGGCAGTTTGGGCAGATCCAGACGTACAGGCCATTCTCTCACCTTCAGAGACCGCTGATGCAGAGACGCCGGCAGAGGATAGCTTGGAGAGCACATTCCTGGTCCAGGATACCTTTCAGTCAGCAGAGCCGGTTCTCGACCGCGAGACAGAGTTTTTTTGTGATGATGACACAGATCCCTCGAAGTCAGATGTTGATTGGGCAGAGTTTGATGATCTTATTCCTTGTCTGACTTCCACTGAGCCTGCAGCTAGGGAGGAGGTAGATGCCATGCCGAGCAGAGACAGTCCAGCAGAGCAGCCTTCTCCAGATCCAGTTTGTGAGTGAGAGTTCTCTTTCTCCCGTGCAGATTTGGCCGCATACACTCGGATTCTTCAGAAGCCAGATTTGCCAGCACCGACTTGTCCAGAGCTATAGGTTCCTTGCGGGTGAGCATGAGATGTACCCAGTCATTATCTCTGCCGATTTGACTGGAGAGCAAGAATCCCGTCTGATGGGAGTTCTTCAAAAGAACCGCAAGGCGATAGGATGGAACGTAGCAGGTCTCTAGGGGATCAGTTCGGCTATGTGCTCTCACCACATCTATCTCGAGGATGAGGCAAAGCCATCGCGTGAGTTCCAGCGGTGGCTGAACCCGAATCTGAGAGAGGTTGTCATGAAGGAGATTTCGAAGTGGTGGAGCACCGATTTTATCTACCCCATCTCTGACTCCAAGTGGGTCAATCTGTTGCATGTGGTGCCCAAGAAAACGGGCATCACTACTGTTATCACAGAGTCCGGAGAGGAGATTGCTACCCGGGTACCCACTTCTTGGCGGGTCTGCGTAGATTACAGACGACTCAACCAGGCCACCAAGAAGGATCATTTCCCCCTGCCCTTTATAGATCAGATCATTGAGAGACTGGCATGGAAGAGCCACTACTGCTTTTTGGATGGGTACTCCGGCTACAATTAGGTGGCCATCGCGCCCGAGGACCTGGACAAGACCACCTTCACATGTCCCTTCGGCACATACGCCTTCAGACGCATGCCATTTAGGCTATGCAACGCCCCTGCAACATTTTAGAGATGCATGCTGTCTATCTTTTCGGATATGGTGGGGGAGTGCTTGGAGGTCTTCATGGATGACTTCTCGGTTTACGGTGACGGAATCGACTCCTGTCTTGACTGCCTAGACCGAGTCCTTCAGCGATGCATTGAGGTTCACCTAGTGTTGTCTTGGGAGAAGAGTCACTTCATGGTGACTCAAGGGACGGTGCTTGGCCACATCATCTCCAGCAGGGGCATGGAGGTTGATCCGGCCAAGGTGGATGTCATTAGAAAACTCAATCCACCATCCAACTTGCGGCAGTTACGGTCTTTTCTGGGGCACGTCGGTTTCTACCGATGCTTCATTCATGATTTTAACAAGATTGCCCGACCGTTGACTGATCTGTTGACGAAAGACACCGAGTTCCTTGTAGATGATAAGTGTCTATCGTCATTTGAGACTCTCAAGAGCTGTGTCATAGAGGCTCCTGTTCTCCAGCTACCTGATTGGTCTCTCCCATTCGAGATCATGACGGACGCCTCTGATTTTGACTTGGGGGCCATGCTGAGACAGAGGAGGGATGGAGTCCCATTTGCCATTCACTACGCTAGCCGTACATTGGACGTCGCGCAGCAGAACTATACCGTCACTGAGAAGGAGATGCTAGCCGTAGTTTTTGCCCTAGATAAGTTCAGATCTTACATTATCGGATCTAGAGTGACCATATACACTGATCATACCGCCATCAGGTACCTCATGGCAAAGAAGGATGCTAAAGCCAGATTGACTAGATGGATCCTTCTACTCCAGGAGTTTGATACAGAGATTAAGGATAAGCCTGGAGTCAAGAATGTGGTGGCGGATCATCTCTCCCGATTGGAGTATCTTGAGGATTCTAAGCAGATTGACCCTATTTATGAGACCTTCCCAGATGAGGCGATCCTTGCTATCTCCTCGCTCCCATGGTATGCCGATACAGTGAACTATCTTGTCGCCAAGAAAGTTCCACGAGATTGGCCCAGGCAGAAACTTGAGACCTTCCTCGCGAAGTCCAAGTTTTACCATTGGGAGGATCCCATCCTTTACCACGAGGGAGGGGATAGTATCTGGCGTCGGTGCATTCCTCAGGAGGAGCACTACAACGCCCTTACTTACTGCCACAAGCTTGAGGCAGGAGGATATCACTCTGGGAGGAGAACGGTACAGAAAGTGCTCCAATCCGGCCTATGGTGGCCTACTCTCTTCAAGGACTCTGATGAGTTCGTGAAGAGGTGTACTGACTGTCAGAGGATGGGCACTTGTGGACAGCGTGATATGATGCCGATGCAGCCCATTCACTTCTGTGAGCTTTTTGACGCATGGGGCATTTCATGGGTCCATTCCCTAGGAGTCAGGGATTTGAGTACATTTTGTTGGCCGTTGATTATGTGAGTCGTTGGGTTGAGGCCATCTTCGCCCGAACCGCAGATGCTAGGACTGTTTGCAGATTTTTGAGGAAGAATATCATTTCACGGTTCGGGGTACCTAGAGTGTTGATATCTGACGGGGGGTCTCATTTCGTCAACGACAAGGTAAAGGCCCTTGCTAGCGAGTTCAGCATAGACCATCGAGTTGCCACTCCATACCACCCTCAGACGAATGGTCTTGCTAAAGTGTAGAACAGGGAGATCAAGACTATATTGCAGAAAGTCGTCCGCCCTGACCGAAAGGATTGGTCACATCTTTTGGACTCGGTCTTTTTGGACTCTTTCAATACTCCTTTGGGTACATATCCCTTTCACCTCGTTTATGGCAAGCAGTGCCATTTACCTGTTGAGCTGAGACATAGGTCACTTTGAGCAGTCACTGATATACTTTTGGATCCAGAGAGTGTAGGAGATCAGAGGAGGGCAGAGTTAGCAGCCCTAGAGGAGCTTCGTGATACCGCCTTTTCAAACAGCCTACATTATAAGGAGAGAGTGAAGGAGTGGCATGATTCTCATATCATCCACAAGCAGTTTGAGCCAGGACAGAGAGTATGGTTGTTTGATGCTAGGCTTCATCTATTTCCAGGGAAGCTACAGAGCAAATGGAAGGGACCGTATTTGGTTAAATAGGTGCATGACAATGGGAGTATTGATATATCTGAGTTGTCTTCTGATGTTACCTTTCGAGTGAACGGCTAGCGACTCAAGCCATATCTTGATCATGAGCTGCGGGTCGTTGATGTTGCCCCTATTCACTTTGCGTGAGATGTGGTCTCTTAACTCACATCCATTGCATCTCACGCCTGATTATCACTGTTCTTCTGACCTGTATAGATCCAGCTGTCCATATCACTCTATTCTTTAGTCCCACATCCCTTCTCTCATCTTATGATTTTGTTATACTTAGGGTGTGCTTTACCCTAAGTATAGGGGGGATGTAGGACTCTCGGGTATTTTTTTGATTCTTTCTACCCCTGTTTTGCTGCCTGTACTTAGGGATATTTCACCCTAAGTATAGGGGGAGGTAGAACCTGTACATCCTTCACTCGGATTTCCCTTCATGTACAGGTTGCTATACTTAGGATTATTTGATCCCAAGTATAGGGGGAAACACCGAGTTCTCTTCATTCTATTCTTTGTAGATAGTCATTCCTTTTCACTTCCCTATACTAAGCACGAGTTATGTCTTCTTCATCGCTCTTGATCACTCTGAGGACATCGTTCGAGCTAAGTATAGGGGGTGTGTATATATTTCATATATACTTTAGCCATAACTCGTACTTTGTGTGAGTGTGTTAATAAATAAAAATGGCTAAAAACCTAAAAATCCATAAAATTTAAAAATTTTTCCCTTGTATATAAAATTCATTTTGCACATACCTATTTATTTATCAAATTATTTTTGTACGAATGATTGTAAAATTTTTTGTGTAAATAGTGTGTAAATATTTTCTTATCAAACTTATGTATATAGTACAAAATTTTTCCAAAATGTTTTGAAAATCAAAAGTTTGCAAAAACCTTGTGTAAATTTGTGTACATATTTTGCAAAACTTTGCATTCATGCATACATCCATGATTTCAAAACATTTTTCAAAAATTTTGCACATGTGTAAATATTTGTAAATAGCATCTTTGTAAAAAATTGTATAGTTTTTCCTGAATCATAGTTGACATTTAAACTAGCCTGGAATTAAATTGGAAAATGAAGCTTGATTAAGATCTTAATCCACCTAATTATAAGAGGAACCTTATAGGTCTTAGGGTTAAGGCTTTTCAGGTCCATAGTGACTTAATTCTTTGAGTCTACTAGGCTATGAGCATATGTCATCTTGATGAGCCTAAGTAGAGCACTTAACAACACACACATGACTATCAGAGACAATGGCTTTACTTGCACCAGCACCTTACACATAGCTCTCCACGGATGAGGTGGTGAGGAGGCAGTTTCCTTTGGCTTGGGGTAGCATATGAGGGTAGTACTTCTAGGCGGAACCTCTCTTCTTCTTATAGTGAAGGAAGTGCGTCTCAACTTGGTCTGGTGGTTATGAAGTCTAAAGACAGAAGCTGTGGGTTGCAATAAAGCTTCAAAAGAGGGATAGTCTATTGGCTCAAGAGGAAAAACTCCTTGTATATATGCTGCACCATGTAGATATGTCGTACAGATGCACATGAAAAAAATGTGCAAAAAGAAAAGAACTCCAAAAAAGTGGTGGGTCGGATTGAAAATTTAATAATCCCACCGGAGTGTATATAGTGCAAATAAAGCAAAAACTTATGGTATACATGTTCCATCTCATGAAGCTTGCAGCGGGAGACTCAGCTACACTGGTTAGAGCTCCCAAGGATACATGGCTACACTGGTCATGGTCCATTCTCTTCTTCCCCCTCTTCTTGAGCCGGTTGCACTTGAACTTAGAAGGGAATACCCCACTTCTCGAGGAAAGAGTTGCTAGACTGAGGTATTAGAGTTACCAGGTTAAGGGAGGTTGTTTCTTTGTTACTTCTGAGGTGGGGAGTGATAATCTCGAAAATCAAGAGAGTCTAAATTGGTGTCTCACACAAGGCGGAGACAACCGTCGCTGTGGCGGCTCTCAATGAAATCCGAAATTAATCAACAATTAACCCACACTAAAGATCAACAAATTAGAACTAATGTGGAGTTAAAATTTATTTTTAACTCTGCACAAATGGTGTATAGTGACAAGTATGCAGAGAGTTCGAACACAGGAAGCAAGCAGGGTAGTTCAAGCAAATGTGTGCACAAGTGAGTGTGTGTGTGTGATATGTCTACACTAAGCAAGCAAGCAAAGATGTTTTTGTGGGTTTTTAATTTTTAAAATTTTTTTTATTTTAATTTAATTTTTAATTTTGTATTTTGATTTTTAATTTTCTGATTTTTATATTTTATATTTTTTTATATTTTTTTTAATATTGGAAAATAGAAGCAAAGTAATAAAAGGCAAGATAAAGTATTTATAAAAATGTGCAAAAATGCCCAAAAATTCAGAAATAAAATCTTTTTGGTATTTTTATGGTTTTTTACTGTTTTTGTGATTTTTGGGGATTTTTCAAGGTGTTTTTTGGTATTTAATTACTGAATTAATGCAAAACAGTGGAAATAGGGCTGGCTGTGAGAAAAATGGGATTTAAAAATATCAAACAGCAACGAAAACTTTTCACACTATTTTTCAAATAAAAATGACAGAATGAGTGACACACAGACCCTGAGTTTGCTATTTTTGGATTTTTCTATATTTTATATAATTTTTTGAAGTTTTTGAGTGTTTTTAAATTTTTAGTGTTTTTCTTTTGAGATTTTTAATGGTTTTTGGACTGACACTAAAATATGATAAAATAGACACTAATTAATTTTTTTGGCATTTTTGGAGAGGTTTTATATTTTTTTGGTATTTTCTAAGCTAGACAATACACAAATAGCAAATTTTTGATTTTTAATAAATAAAAATAAAGTAAAATCAAAAACTAAATATGTGGCGTTAAAGTACACATGTCCAGGAGCTTAACCCTATTTTTGTGGAATTTTTGGAGTTAAAATGATAGGTTAAATAATTAGAGCAAACATCCAAACATTAAACAGTCCTGGCAGGGGTATATGTGCAATATAGCAAACATCCAGGGGCGTACATGCAATTTCCCACAAAAATATACACGGAATGTTTAATTTATAGCATCAAAAAGCAATTACAAAAACCGCAGGAGCACGCAAGCGATTGACCCACCAGGGCGCGTGACTTGCACGCGCCTGGCGAGGGCTAAAACGCAATATTTCAAAACCCTGGGAGCCTACTTGCAAAATGTCCAAAAAGTTTACACTTGATATGAAAGTTTTAGGACTAAAACGAAATGCACAAACGACCGAGGGTATCCTTGCAAAATGCCCACCCCCTCACGTGTACAGGTCACGTGAGGTGACGTGGCGAAGGACCTAAGTGCAAATATTGGAAGTATGGGGGTCTTTGTGCAAATATTACAAAATTTTTACGCTACAGACAAAAGTTTAAATACTAAATATTAAATACAAAAATTGCGAGGGCTGGGATGCAAAATACCCTCGACGGCGGAAGATCGGACGGTGGGGTGAATCCCACTTATCCACGTGGCGTGTCCTGGGTCCGCGATACCCCTTCAGATCCGACGCCTCGGATTAGATCTCCGCGAGGAGATCGATGGCTGCTGAGGCGGCTTGATCGAACGGTCGGTGGATCACCTGGAGCTGCGGCTCGATCAGACGGTGGAGAAGCGAGGAGGAAGAACAGGGAAGAGCACCGGCGAAGGCGCGCTTCCCCGACTCCGATCTCGCTCCTCAGGCGATGGATGGGCTCCAAAATGGAGCTGCAGACTCCTGGAAGGTCCCTCTATGGACTGGAAGGCTCTGATTCGTCGGAGAGGCGTCGGGGTGCTGGCGCGGAGGCGGCGGAGCTCTCAGCTCCAGGTATCTCCGGCGAAGGTCGCAAAATGCCTTCCAGGTGCGTTCGCTGCTCTTTGACCTGCAAGAAATGGTGAAGAGGTCCAGGGAAAATTGCCTGGACCTCGCGGAGGCGTAGGGATGCGTGATGTGCGGCGGTGGACGCAAAGAGCGACGGTGGTCGGAGGTGTCTCCGGCGAGTGCTCGATTTGGCGAATCGATGCACAGATGAAAATGGATGAACGGGGGAAAAGGTAGCTGGGAATGCAAGGAATAAAATGATGGCGAAAAACTAAGGGAATGATACGACCTCGAGCCCAGATCAGGCGAGGGAAGAGGGTACCTCGACGGCGGTCGCCGGAGGTTGGAACACGCCCCAAACTTGGCTGGTTCACCGCCCTGACGAGCGCTCCACAGAGCTGTCACCTCCGGGATCTCAAAGCAAGGTCAAGGGGGAAAGTTTGGCTGGAATTTGCGGTTCAAATTCAAAAGGAGGTCAAGGGGGAGCTTAAGTATGGTTGACGAGGGGGTGGAAAGAATGAGGCGCCTAGCTCGATTCAGAGGCCCTCAGCCCAAGAAAATCCTTGGGCGAGCAAGATGGGTAGTAGGGGAAAAAGTTTGCAGAAGAACTCGAGCTCAAAGGATGAAATCTCGTGCCTCGAAAAAAATGGTGAACATGGGGTCAACAGCGGGTCTGACAAGGGCTACAGGGTGTAGGTCAGACTGTTGACCTAGGTCAACAGTCCTGACCTCCTGGTTGGTCCACGTGGACCAACCAGGAAAAACCCTAAAAAATATTTTATTAATTCTATTTAAAATACTAAATGGCCGAATTAGATAAAAGTTATAAAATGAGAAATGTTCAAAATTTTATTTAGTATTTTATTCTGATTTTTATTTATTTTTATGACTTATATTTTTACAAGTTACCTTTTTAACCCTATATAGGTATATTATCTATATATTTTAGTATTTTATTTTTGTTCTGTGTATTTTAATGTTATTATTTTTGCTTATTATTTTATAAAATTATAAAATATTTCATACACATAAATATATTTTTATTTTATTTTTCTGATTTATTTTGCATATTTAATAAAACATAAATATAGTTTATACATGTATGTATATAAGTATAATACCTATGTTTTGAGTATACAAGTATTTTTATTTGAGTTGTATTTATGTTTTTATTCTAATTTTAATGCACATAATTATTATAAGTAATATTTACAACATTATAAAAATATAAGATTATAAAAATAATGAATAAATAATAAATTGAATATTTTATTCGGTACACTGTACAATGAGGGTCCAAAACTCAACTTTCAAACCGCAGCTCCGCCAAATGCGAAACCACCGCCATTGAATAGATTATTTTATTCTATATACAATTAAAGGTGAGTATGCTGCATTTGGAGTTTTCGTTTGTGAGATACGGGTCTGGGAAGTTGGAATTCTGGATTTTTATTCAGACCATAACTTTTTGTCTGTACATTATTTTTCTGTGAAATCAATTTTGTATTTTTCTATATAAAATTATCTACAACTTTCATGTACAAAGTTTCTTTATTTGATGTATAAAAAGTGGAACCAAAAATAAGTCCCAAAATGAATAAAGAATGAATAAAAGTATAGGTGTTTGGCCCTTATCTCCCCCTACTTTATTCCTTGTCGACCTATTCATCAAGATGCTTAGGTCTCGGGGTTTCGGGTCATAAAATATTTATAATATTTTATTCTTTTTCTTTTCTTTATTTATTCTATAATTTTGGCCTTAATTACAGTATTTTACACACTATTTGGACGCACATGCATGAATGCTAAGATGCTCTATTTAGTGCTATTTACAGGCATTTGCTAGGTTTTTTGGTGCCAAAATGATAGAATAAAGATGATGAAATGGGGATTCATCAGGGAGCTACATATCACTTACACGTACAAGGAAAGATTCATGGTCATTGGAGTTTGTGTATGTAGACTTGTTCTGATCTGGTTTATTGAGGAGTCTTGCCCATAGATTGGTGGAACTTAGAGGCTGTTAAGTTTTAAGCTTAAGTCCAAATAAGGTTCCGACAAATTAATAATCCAAAGATCTGACCGAGCTCCGTATTTCAATTTAATGAAGGCAAGTTTAATAATCAGCATTGATCCTTGTATTTTCTCCTCTTTTTCTTTTTCTTTTTCACTTCTCTTTCAAATAAGTGTTTGCTAAGGGACTAGCAAAGTTAAGTATAGGGGGTGATAAATACCCATTCATCACTCTTTATTCTTTTATTTTAGCTACAAAACCTATGCAAAAGACATGTAGATAGTTGTAAATAGCAATAATTACCATTCAACATGCATTGTGTAAAATTAGATAATTAGCATGTTTTTGTGCATAAATAAAAGAATAAAGAAATAAAAGAAAAAGAGAGAGATATTTAGAATAAATATTGAGCGACCTAATCCCAAAGGAGGGCTCAGCATGGGCCTGACCGCAAAAAGAACCCAAGTAGAGAGAGATATGGAAGCTCATGTGTGTATATATACCTGCACATAAATAAAAATATTTTCCTCTAAATAAAACAAAATTGCATATTTGTGAATTTGTATATATTTCTAAACATAAAATCAAAATGAAAATGGGAAAAACAAACAAAAATAAAAATAAATAACAATACCTTTCATCATTGTATATAGACCACATGTACATAGAACCACATATCTATTTATTTTCCCTTGTAGATAAATAATTAAAAATATGTACATACTCCACAGTCTATAGTATAAATAAATAAAATGAAAATTGGTAAAATAAAAATAAAATAAAACTAAGTTCCAACCTTGTATATATACCATGTATGTATATAATTAAAACTATTTATTTAACCCTTGTGAATAATTAATCAAAATAAAATAAAAATACCCTATTATTTCAAATTTTATTCTATAAATAAAATATAAAATTATAATAAATTGTATAAAAATAAATAATTAAAAATCAAAAATAAAAAATACATATGTATATACCTGCATATAATAATAATATTTTGTAAATACCTAAATTATATTTCAAAAAAATAAATAAAAATCACTAAAAAATAATATAAAATAAACAAACATTTTTCATGTTTTAAGTTTTTCGGAATAATTGCATTTACTATTTTTTTTATTGAATTTTTAAATCTTTAATAATCGGCGAGCTCTGATTGGTCCACGGGGGATGTTGACCCCTGGTCAACTCTCCCCCCAGGACCACCAGAGTCGGATCTTATTGCCCCGCCGGACTTCTCCGATTTTTCCCCACTTGATCCGATCGTCATATCCGAGCCCCTCGCCCGGGGTGGATTCTAGGGGTCCGTGCTCCATGCATCCGTGCCCGACTCCATTTAGCCGGACATGTACCACTATATAGCTGAAGCTCCGCCACACCATTCAGGCTATCTTTGGCGTTGCTTCTTCCACCCAGGACCTCCACCCGATACCCTAGAGTGACAGCTAGCTATTGGTGTGTTGCAGAGAGGAGAAGGACCCCTCCGCCACTGATCCGACGACCTCCTTGTCACCGTGTGCCGCCGTGAGCAGCGCCCGAGCCTCGGGCCTCCGACGACCCTCGAGGCGAAGACCAGAGCTCTGAGAGCTCATCCCCAGTCCATCCTACGCATCAGGTAGACTCGATTCTTCCTATCTTTCGTTAATTTCTGATTACCCCCAAATCGCTCCGATCATCCATTTCGTCGATTCCGTCCACTCCGTTCATCCATTCCATCATCGGTTCATCCCGTCACCTCCGCGAGACCCCTCTCCACATTCTCCGCACATTCTCCCAACTTGGCTCGCCCCAGAGCCAAGAATCGATCTCCACCGCCGTCACCTCGCCGGAGGTCATCCGCCTCGCCTCGCCCGATCACCACTCTACCCTTAACCGGTTCGAGGCACTTTGCCCTCGACCCAGCAAGCTTGTTGTGCTCTTTTCAGGTCAGAAGAGACCCATCTGAGGGTCTTAGCATCTAGGCACAGGAGCTCAGCTCCGCCTTCGTCGCCGGAGCTCCTCGGAGCTTCCCGGCACCATCGGAAGAGCCCACTAGCTGCGGAGCGTCGGGGCGGAGCCATTCCACATCCCAGCAGCAACAGCGGAGGTCCAGTGCACCCGTGGTGCTCCAGCGAAGTTCGCCGGAGCTGTGTTCTTCCAGGATCCGTCGCAACCGTTGGATCAGCCATTCACTCCAGACGTCATCCCAACCGACCATCTGAGGAGTTGCACCGACCGATCGATCCGTCTAGGGCTTGATCCCTGCCGCACGATCAGACGAAGGGGTGCCCTTGATCCAGAGCGTCGGATCAGCCACGTGGCACGTCCCCGTCCTTCGGATAATAAGGGGTAATTTACCCGTAGGCCCCTCCTGTTTTCGCTTTTATTAGTTAGTCCTGTAAATATAGAATATAGTTGTTTTTATTTTTGGATAATTGCAGTCTGGACCTTTATGTTTACTTTATTTGCATATTAGTCCCTGTGAGTGTGGACCACGTGCTTCGACACGTGAGGACCTGGTGAAAATGCAATTTATACCCTGTAGTTCTTGTGTGTTCTTGTTTACATGTTTTAAAATAGGAATTGCATTTCAGTCCTTCCGTGCCTGGTCCATGTGCGCTGCGCGTGTTTTATTGGACTTTTTGCACTTTGGGCCCTAGGCTTTTATCCCGTGTTACTGATTGGCCTCTGGACTTAGTTTTTATTACATTTAGGTCCTTGTGCACTGTGAGCCTTTGTTTGATTTAAATAAGATATCAAATCAAGTCCAAATTTCGTGAAAATTGGATACGTGTCTCCTGCCACTATGTAAAATTTTCACTTAAAATTTGGTACATTTTTTAGGCTTTTTAGTATTTTTAAAAATTCAAAAACCACCCTTTTTGCCTCTGTCCAGATTAGAAAATCATAAAAAATGCAAAAACTCTTCTAAAAATTCTAAAAAAAATTAGGATTTGTTAATTTTAGTGTGCTTTATTTTTTGTCCATTTTTGCTATTTTTGGATATATAAAAACCCTAAAAATTGAAAAACTATTAAAAACTTATAAAAATTTATAAAAAAATTGTAGAAAACTCCAAAAATAATACTCTTTTCCTGAATTTTCATTATTGTTGCAATTTTTCATAAAAATTACCTTCAGGCTTTATAGATCAATTTGATATTTTAAATTGATCTTTCTAGCCTGACTGGACAGTTCACTTGTGTTTTTGTCTTCTTTGATTTTTAGAAAAATCTATAAAAATCAGAAAAATTTCAAAAATTCACCAAAAATAGTAAAAAACCTAGAAAATATAAAAATATTTGTGTTTGAATTTTGGAGCTTTTTAGTGTGGTGAAATAATTTGTTGAATGTGATTGTTTTTGCCTTTTCATTATTTTCCTTCATTATTAAAAATCCAAAAAAAATATAAAAATATTTAAAAACCACCAAAAATATTTGTTTTGTTTTATTTCATTTTTGAGTACTTCGTAGGCCGCAAGGCCAATTCGTGCTCCCTGAGTCCGACCCTGGGTGCTACACCAGGCTAATCTCATAGCCAGGGCCACTATTTTTGCTTCTCTTGTTTTATATCTCTGATTGGTGGTCTGCTCTATATTTTTCTTGATTGACTGAGCTATTTCTGAGATCCGGGTCGCAACGACCTTTGATCTATTATATTCACCCGAGTCTTGGTGATATTTTCGGTTCATCACGACATTCACCGGAGCTTGCTCCGGTGAGCCCCATTCACCTGTGCTCCACCATCTTTCACCGCACCTACCACCACTATCTTCTCACCCGTATGCTTATCCTCATCTTGCACCAATTCATTCAACCTTCTCCTCGTTGGAGCAGGATCTCGATGCTTCGCTGCCATCAACCGCTGGAGCTGTCGCCACCTCATACCCCCCATGCACATTCCACCTCTAGGAGCTCCTCCAAGCTACGTGTTTTTGGTTTTACCCTCTCCAGCAGGTATTTGGAAAGAAGGAGCTGTCTGGAGCGATTTTGTAGCTGGACGGAGCCACCTGGAGGGCCATATCTTGCTCAGCCTCGTGGTTGTGCTCTGGTGTTCTTTCACACCTTTTGACACACCAACTATTAGAGGAACCCTACCGGAAGAGCATAGAGCATTTTGAAACTTGAAGGACCACGGGAGGAGGGGGGAGAGAACTCAGAGAACTTCACCTCGACGGAGTTTGTCCCTATTCTTTCCCCTTTGTTCATCACCGTTGGGTCAATGCGCGCCACCAGATTGATCGAGGACCATTAGATCCCCTCGCGCCTCGACCGTTCATCACCTAGCGGGGATCTAATATGGTCTACATGAGCCGAACTGTCATCGCCTCCTCCTTGGCTGACATGTGTCCAAGTGGGAAGAGGAGCATTAGTTGACTTGGCATTTTGTAGATTCTTCCCCGGTCGTTTTTGTATTTGATATTAGTACATAAAATTTTCTCTATCGTTTAATATTTTTGTAATATTTGCAAACCCCCAAAACTTTAGTGTAATTGCTATCTGATCCAAGCCACGTCACCTCATGTGACACATCACGTGAGGTGGCGATTATACAGCAGGACCCCTGATATTTACTATATTTCTGATTGGTAGTGGAACTTTCTGAGCATGTGTATTATTTTTGGAAAAAAATTGCATATTGGCCCCTTGAACTTTCTACTAACTAATTTGTGCCCTTGCTAGTAGTGTAGTTTCTCTTTATTATTTGTATCTATTTTTAATATCCATTAAACTCTAAAAAAATCCCCAAATTTATATAGCTTTTTGATTTTTGTCCCTGTTTGCAATAGAAAATAAATAAAAAATATTAAAATGTTTTGAAATTTTCCAAAATAATAGATTTTTGTTTATTTAAACATTCTTAACCTTCAAAAAAATCACTAAAAATTATAAACGAAAACTCTTATAATTTGAAAAATCCTAAAAACCTTTATTGAAATATAAAAAATTCTTAGAAAATCCCAAAAATATATTTTCTATTTTTGAATTTTCTTTATCTTATTATATTTATTTTAAAATTAATTTGGAGGTTTTTTACTTTGTTTGATATTTTTATCTCCAATTCAATTTTGGGTATTTATTTTAACCCTTATTAGTGATTTTTTTACTATAAAAAATATAAAAATTAGAAAAAAAATCCTAAAAAAAAATAATAAAAAATATTCTAAATCTAAAAAATATTTACTTATATTATTTTGATAATTTTGTTTAGTATATATATATATATATATTTATTAGTCTATATTGTATAAACATCGTCTATATAGCTTTATATATGTTAAAAGAAAAGGAATTAAAAAATAAAAATATAAAAAAAGAAAATTAAAAATCAAAATACAAAATATAAAATTCAAAATAAAATAAATTAAATTAAAAACCAAAACCTACAACAATTGTGTCTTGGCTAAGTGTTTTAGAAATAAATTGTGCATTGATTTCTTATCTTGCCTGCTTTATTCCCTTGCTTCTTGTGTTCGACCCCTACTTTCTTATCATTATAGATTCTTAGTAGGGTATAATAAATTTTAACTCTTACTCTTAATTTCTTAATTACTTGTGTGGGTTAATTGTTGGAACAACGAGGGGATTCGAGTAATCGCCTCAGCGATAATGAGTCCGAATTGGCATGCCATTATTTAGAGACTCCCATCCTTTGGTTTTTCAGTACCCCATGCATCAAAGGCTTCACAGAAATGAATTATATGCATCGACATCATGTCTCTATGTCCACAAGTGCTCGTTCTATGACAGTCAGTACATCTCTTTACGAATGCATGGGCATCCGCAACGATCGTAGGCCACCAAAGACCGGATTGGAGCACCTTCTGTGCTGTCCTCTTCCCTGAATGGTATCCTCCAGCTTCTAATCTATGGCAATAGGTGAGGACACTATTGTATTCCTCCCGAGGAATACATTGACGCCAAACGGAATCCGCTCCTTCATGATAAAGGACCGGATCCTCCCAATGGTAAGACTTGGCTCTTGTGAGGAAAGTCTCAAGTCTCTGGCTAGACCAATCTTGTGGGACTTTCTTAACAACAAGAAAGTTCACAATGTCGGCATACCATGAGAGCGAGGCGATAGCAAGAATCTCCTCGTAGGGAAAGGTCTCAACGATTGGTGTATCAAACTCAGAAGTCTCGGATAATTCTAGTCGGGAGAGGTGATTAGCCACAACATTCTTGACTCCAGGTTTGTCCTTAATCTCGATATCAAACTCATGGAGTATAAGGATCTATCTGGTCGAGCGTGGCTTGGAATCCTTCTTGTCCATTAAGTACCTGATGGTTGTATGGTCAGTGAAGTTTGTGACTTTTGATCCTAAGATGTCAGACCTAAATTTATTTAGGGCAAATACTACGGCTAGCATTTCTTTTTCTGTAATAGTATAACTCCGATGGATGGAATCCAAAGTCTTTCTTTAACTTTCTCATACAAGCTCTCGACTGATATCAGATTGTAGCTATTGGATCATCATGTGCACATACGATCATTATAAAATGAAAAAAGAAAATCATGGTAGACAAAGTTGGTGCAAAAATGTTCATTATGGACAGTCGTGGAGAATTTCGTAATTCTTATTCGAAATTGAAACACCGGAAGGTTGTTGAATAAATTATAAAAGTATTTTTAGTGGCAAATCATCGTTTTTACAACAATCAAATAGTCATTTAGTGGCAAATATCTTCAAATTCTTTTTTTATATCACATCATGTTAAATATTTAATAATGATTTTGTTCACTATATAAAATTACCGTTTATACTAATATTTGATAAAAAATGATGTATGTTATGCATGCTGACATAAGTGAATGATTTAATTACAAATTATATTCTATATTCTATATTTATAAACAACTAAAAAATTCACAAGGAATACAAAGGATAACCATTTGTGGTTCGCCGGGACAACAATTACTATGTACAACACTTGACAAACAAGAGATAATTGTACAAAATTAGTATACAAATAAGATCAATGAAGAAATTTCTAGAAAAGAAAGCAAAAGCACAAAGAAATAGCTCATGGATACTTGGTTTCTTTGTTGTAATGTGTTGATTGTCATTGCTTGAAAATGCTTCTCTGCGATCAACCATAGGATACAAAATCCAGTGAAAAAATGACAACTAGTTTGTTTGATATTGGACTTTTTGTAAACTACAACATATGATGCCTATACCACATAGTGAAAAGCTCTATCAACGTTATCAATCAATATCTAGTACAAATTCCAACGAATAATGTCTGATTAGAAGTATGTAATTTAAACTTGATAATATATAACATTATTTCATTTCAGAATAGAAAATTTTGAAGCAAGAATGGTAAATGGTTACATGAAAGTTGTTGGCAAGTTATATCTTCAGGAACATCGAAGATTGTCTGTCAAATTAACGAAAAAACGGCTTCCATATTTGCAGTATACAACAAGAGCGACAAGGATTGGAACATATTATGGCGGCAAGGTATCCATGTCAGTTCATTCTCTAGATGGCCTAAGTCCAACTCATCAATCGGCTGCCATACTTGGGCTCACTGATAAACGTGATTCAGGATCAGATCAGATTGGTGCTGGATGGATTGTGAGTATAAATAAC
This sequence comes from Ottelia alismoides, assembly GCA_037367405.1. Classification (NCBI taxonomy): domain Eukaryota; kingdom Viridiplantae; phylum Streptophyta; class Magnoliopsida; order Alismatales; family Hydrocharitaceae; genus Ottelia; species Ottelia alismoides. The sequence goes on from JAZKJV010008882.1 coordinate 221,176, forward strand.
TCCTCTAGTTTTCAAAACAATCTCTCTACTTTTTTCTTTCTCATCTTTTGTGCCACATCTTCATTACATCATGTGTATGTTTATACAAAGCTGTTCTTCCTTTTGTGCAAGCAGATCCCATTAAGACAGCGAGTTCGTCTTATCTACTTCTTTATCTCAAATTTTCTACTAATCGAATTGTTTTTAATTTTGCAGATTAGCCGTGAAGATTATCTGGACACTCGACCTCGATTGGACTCTTTCTGGCACGTGAGATATCTATATTTCAAGCATTTTTCTTTCCTTTATAATCGTGTGTTTAGATATACATTAATCAAGAGCTAGTAATTTTTCTGTTCTGTTTCTTCAGACAAGGGCTGGAGGAGGATGCCAGAATATCCGATGTCCAGGTTTTGTGCAGATAAGTCGAGATATATCACTTGGAGCTCCATTTTCAAATGTTTCCAAGTTCCAAGGAACTCAGATCTACATAACCGTTCTTATATACAACGTAAGTTTCTTCCCCATCACGTTATCAGTGAATGCCCACATCAGAGCAACATCTTTGGAATGGAGACTAGAACAAAATAATGAGTATCTTTATAAGAAAAAACTACTGGGATTATCATAAGTAAAAATGGACGGTTTTTGCAATGGTCATATATATTACAAGATAAATACAACAGTGATAAATCGACAGTGCCCAAAATAACCTATTCCTGCGAAGGTTCTATAGGATGGAGAGAGATATTAAGCACTCGATTTGATTTCAGTGATTACACACGTAATTACAACCTTGCATGTTAATTATAATACCATGGCAGGATCCTAAGACACACAACTGGTGGTTGCTGTATGGAGAGCATCTTCAGGTTGTGGGATATTGGCCTAATGCGCTCTTCACCACCCTATCGGAATTTGCTGTTGTAGTTGTAGTGGAGGCCGGAGGTCTTGGTGTAAGCGACCACACCGAGAAGGGTCCGCCGATAGGCAGTGGCCACTACCCGAACGAAGGCTTCGGACGTGCCGCATATGTGAAGAACACCGAGATTGTGGACACGAGCAAGGAACCCCCGGTTTTCATAAACGCAAAGCGATGGTTCATAGAATCCTTTAAAGCGATGATGATGATCGCTGGGGGCTTAGCTTCTTCCATGGAGGCCCTGGAGGATGCGACTGTCGATATGACTGCTATGAGGACTAACGATCAGACCAGTGAGTCTGAATAAGTTGAATCATTATGCAATTTTATATGCATCATATGAAGAAATTACTGTGCTGACGAAACTCCATCTGATATTATATGCAGTTTTTAATTTTAGATATGAAAGAGCAGTGACTTGAATTTATGAAACTTATATTGTATGTTGTGTTATGGAACTCCAGGATTACAGTACTCAAAAATATCCTATTAGTGTGTCACTTTATGTGCTTGATATCGATTTTTCTCCGTCCGGAAGTTCCCTGGGAACTGTTAAAAACACCGAAAACAAGTTTGATATAACCAGAATAAATCAAGGTTGACGGCCTGGCTTAAATCAAACTAGGGCACACCGAATGTTCTTCATGTAATGGCTATTATATTTGTGTTAGGATAATTACTTGTGGAGTTTTTAAATTTTATTAATTATCTAAGAAATCATAACCAATACTTATCCATTTATTTATTTTTTGTTTTTTCATAGTGAGAAATATAACAACAAATAGTCTCAATCTTTATTCTTTTATTTTAGCTATTTATCTTGGCAAAGCATCATGTAGATAGATGTAAATACAATAAGTTAGCATTATGCATGCATTTGTTAATATTACATACTTAGCATGTATTTGTGCAAAAATAAAAGAATAAAGGAAAAAAAAGGAAGGATGTATTTAGAATAAATACAGAGTGACCCGAACCCACGAGATGGTCAAGCATTGGCCTGATCACCGAAAAAAACAAGTAGAGAGAGGTATGGCCTACTCTATATTGTACATATTATTGGTATAATTAAATAATTATTTTTGGATAAAATAAAAATAATGTATTCTTTCTACCTCCTTAGATATATCCCTAAAAGTAAAACAAAAATCAGAAAATAAAAATAAAATTAAAATGAAATCACCTCTTGTGCAAAATACATGTATACCTCCACCATTCTTTATTTATTATATACTTGTACATAAATAATAAAAATAAAATAAAATAAAAATTTTAGACTTCTAAAAATATGTTTTAAATAAATAAAATATAAAAATTGGGGAAATAAAAATAAAAATTAAAAATAATTATACAAAATACATAAGTATATTATGCATGTATATAATACATTATATGGTATAAATATTATATTTTTCACAAAAATAAATAAAAATTACAGAAAAATAGTTTGAAAAATAACAAATATTTTTCATTTTATACACTTTTTGATTTAAAATCATTTATTATTTTTTATTGAATTTGTAAATATTTTGTAATTTCTATTTTTTGTTTGGTCAGCTAGGATTGTTGACCAAGGTCAACGGCTCTTTCTTCCTGGGTCAGACATTAATCTTGTTCGTCAGAGCCTCTTCTCAAAATTTTGCGGCTCGACTCCATGCTCCTTTGGCCTTGAGATTGGGAACCGACAATCTTTGATCCTCCGACATCCTCACGGATCCTGTGGCAGATCCGATTGGCCCTAGGGTTTCACGCTTCATTCCGATCTTTCTAGACCCTCCGGTGACCTATAAAACGTCTTCTTTCGCTTCCACAGAGGGGGAGCTTGTGCCTCGCACCTCCCTTCCTCTATAGTCTCCTCCGGTTAAGTGACAGTTGCATGAGGGTCCCTTCGGATCGAAGCTTGGAGGAGCAGCCACTCTGCTCAGCCTCGTGGCCGGCGTGCACCACCGCGATCAGCCTCCCGGACTTTCACAGCTTAATCGAGGCCATGATCTCGCGACCGCATTCGCCTGAAGCTCTAGAGCTTGCCTAGGACCTCAGGTACCCCTCATTTCCTTCACATTTTCAGATTCGATCCAATCACTTCATCTTGTGCCACCCCTTTTCTCCTCAATTTTTTGATTTTTTGAGATAAATCCTTAGGGGATTTACTTATAATATTAAAGGAAATATGTGTTTAAAATTTTGTGTAAGTTAGAAGTCTCAAAATAAGTAGAAATTTGAATGATGTGATTGTGATATATTGTGATCTAAATTCCTAAGGATTCAATTCAAAAAAAATTAAAAAATGAAGGAAAAAGGGATAGGTGTGGGAAAGTTACCTACACAAGGGTGTAGGATCCTTTTTACAATATAAATATAGTTATAATTACTCAAAATGGAGAAAATAGAATATTCTTATTATTTTATATTTTGTTCTATTATAAATATTTTTCTCAGAATTTTTACCAAGTTATTTGTATTTTGAATTGAATCCTTGAGCCATCTTTTAGTTCTTTTTGATTAAATATAGTCCTGTATTTTAATTGTTTTAAATTTTTTGACTCAACCCCTTTTAGTTCCTTTTTATTATTCTTCTATTTTTCATATTCTGAATGATTTGGTGCAGCCACGTGGCGTCCTCTGGGTTGCCCACGTGGCTGCGCCTCCTTGATCCACCCGCTGCAAGGAAACGAACGAAAAGAAAGTATAGACCTACGTCATATTATTAACCATAGAAGCATAAAAAGACAATAGTACAATAATGTTCATGTAAGCATTGATGGTTTTCCACTTAAAGTGTGATTTTAATTATATTATGCGCATGGATCTCTGTAATAATGAGCAGTGCAATTTGTATATATTTGTTTTGTGTGGGCTCTCTGTGTGTGTGTCCGCATTCGTTTGAAAATGGAGACTATTACATACAAGATACATCTCTTGTCCATCAATGTTCCCATCCAGATCAGTATTTATGAGAGATTTCCTTTCGGGGGCTTTGCACTCAAAATAATTCCCATTATAGGTAGGTATAAAAACTAATTCCTAAATGGGGTATGAATGGGCAAATGATTTGCCCTGAGACAAGTTCTGCGGCAAATCATTTGTCGTCCTTCATCTTCTCGCAACGAGTGCTGCCAACTCTAGCTTGGGCGTCCAAAGCCACCATCCTCTCCTCGTCGGTGTCCTTCGCGTTGCAGGAGGACTGGATGTTGGAATGCAGTTGCGACGTGAAGGACACCGACGAGGAGAGGATGGTGGCGTGCGACTTGGGATGAAAACGGATACGGATATATCCGAGTATCCGCTTACTATATTCGAAAAAATACCGGATACGAATATGGATATGGATTGTAAAAAAATTTCAAATACTGATATATATGGTAATGACTTGAATATCCGGATACGTTTATCCGAATACAATATTTAATATTATTTTATATATTGGATAATATAATATAATCCACAACACTGTATTTTTATATTAGCATTATACATTATATAATATATATATTAATGATATTAATAAATTTTTGCTTGTTTGGGGATGGACACGAACAAAACTTACGAAAGTTTATCTCCTTTTTTGCTTTGAGTCAAGAATGCAGGTCACCTCGATACTCCCTTTTGTCATGATGCAACTTATTTATATTCCATTGCCATTCTTAAAATCATTATGAACTTTGAAAGAAATTCAATTCATATTCGTATGTGGTTTTTATTCGATTCGTATTCATATTCCATGCTTATTGGATTTATATTTGGATTTCACTCTTTATTTGATTTATATTTGTAGCTATTTATTCGATCTGCTCTTCATTCGATCCGTATTCGGATTCGATATATATCCGATTTAAATTCGTACATGTATTTTTAAGAATATGATTTCCATAATGAATATCCGAATCATATCTGTATTCGTATCCATATTCGATAGTGATGAAGCGAATATGAGTCGACATACCCGACGTATCCAATTCTTTTTCATCCCTATTTACGACGCCTAAGAGAAACCTGGCAGCACTCATTGGGAGGAGATAGAGGACGGCATTTGGGAATTAATTATTAATCGTACCTATAATGGGAATTATTTTGAGTGGAAATCTCCCTTTATAGTTACGTTGAACCATCTCCGTAGGCGATCATAGGATACACCGTCAAAACATCAACTAATTTAGCACATGTCAAAGTTTCCAATATCAATCACCTCCATGTAACCGTACAAATTGCATTTCCTATGTGACATCTTAAAATGGTTATTCCAGAAATAATATTTCTTTACAAGGAGAATGTTACACAAATCACACGTTTATTTATTCACATGTATAACACAGTACAAACACGTCCAAAGATGAATCTTATTTGAATGAAATAAAACATGATTTACACTATGAAGTCTGCGCGGCAGTATGGACAATTGATGTTGGCGGCGTTGACCTGCATCCAGCCTACCATGCAGTCGACGTGGTATGCATGGTTGCATGGAAGGGTCGTCACGGAGTCTCCTCGCCGGTACTCGACGCGACATATGGCGCATTCCCCGTCATCTTTCTTGCGAGCGATCCGGAAGACGCTGTTCCTGCGGAGCAGTGACTTCACCGCGCTACGCTTTTGTTGATTGGGACGAACGTGGGCCATGTACCACCAATAAACTATTAAAAATATCAGTATCAAGAGAAACACCATACCAATAATTCCGTATAAAGGGAGATGCCGCATGTCCCCCTTCGTCACGTGATTGTAATATATTATCTCTGTCTTTCCTCAAGAAGCGGTGAGGGTACATTGAACTGAACGAACAATCGAGAGCAGCACGAGGAAAATCGAAAGGAGATGCATGATTACAGGTTGCAGCTGCAAGTGGCCGGCACGGCAGGGAATCGGTTGAGAGGGATTGGCGGAGTGCCCTGGGGCGTGCGGAGGCTTTTATATCGGAAGACGACCTGAAGTAGCAGGGGTTAGAGATTCCAACAAGCACACGCTAGACCAAAAATAAAATCACACAAGGTTCATGGGTGTAAAAATCCCAAATAAAAAGGAAGATATGGACCTCTATACTAAAATAGATCATCAAATGAGAAAACGACGGTACTCAATAATCCTCCGTGGCTTCCTCATTATGTTACGCACGCTATTCCATTTTGATAAACAGTGCATTGCTTAAAAAGGGAAGCCCCATTGAGTGATGGGTAAGAGAAATACTTCATCCTTCACTATCGATATGCATAAAATGGCAGACGGTATACGAAATACTTCATCCTTCACTATCGATATGCATAAAATGGCAGACGGTATACGTGTTGTGCACAGTGAAGGAAAAATAGTGATCATCCACAAGGAGGTGGTTATCGAAACTGACACTTTTGTCTTATATGATAGTGTATAGGGATTTTTACACCTATAATCCCGAATAACTTCGCAACTACAATCATAACTCTATATGATTGTGAATTACATGAGAAATCCGGACTAATGCTTAACTGTTACATAAATGATATAACCTCGTGTTATATTCCGTTTGAGACCTCTCTTATATTCGACAATTTTGTTGAAAACACAAAACTGCCCCTAAAGCTAATTCTTGTTCACAAAATGACATCCTCTCTTCATGCCCTCCCCTCTCCCCTCGGTCGAAGCCTACCCCCAACTCCTGCCCCCCCCCCCCAACAACTCACGTGCCATCACCTTCACCATGGACACCACGAAGCATCTCGATGACGACTCCTACCCGGGCATTCCCGTCTGCTGGTCCTTCAACTTCATCAAGAACAAGTCCCCCCGCTTCTTCACATGCCACTACAACAGAATTAAATTTCGATGACGGAATTTGGGTGGCAGATTCCATTGTGACGGATATCTGCCACCTAAGCCTGTCGCATAAAGTCCAAGTAGACATAGTCCCTTTTCAAAAAACCCTAATCCCCTTTATACAAAACCCCATTCTCCATTCCAATATTTCTCTTCGCCGCCGTTCATATATTCTCTGTCGTTTTTCTCGCCCCCATTCTCAAGTGGGCGATCTTGGTCGATCTCCGTCGGTGATCCTCTGACTCCAGTTCTCAACGCAGCGGCGATCTGCAACGATTTTCATCGTCATTTGGTCACCTCCATCGAGGAGATCCGCCGGCAGCTGCTTCCATCGAGGAAATCCACCGCCAGCCGACGCCAAATCTCCCGCTACTCCGGCTCCATTTTCCTTGCCCTAGTTGTTTGTAACCTTAGGTGTTAAACATCGGTAACCCTAGTTTTGGTTGCGATCAGTTTCTTCTCTCGATCACTCTACAAATTCTCGTGATTTGAGCGGATCCTGATCCGACGATACCTGCAATCGGATTTTATCTAGACCTCATCATAGCACTTCCTCTTCCTCAGGAAATTCAATGATCATAAACTATGGTTTTTTCCTGATCTGGAGTTTAATCGTAAACACGTGTTGCTCATTCATATATCTGAACATTTCACATCTTAATTGTGCACAGTTTCATTCTTTTCATTTGCATATTGTGATCTGGATAATGATCCCTGCAATTAGAAGCTACTAATATCTTGATTGCAGGTTTTCGAATGCTACTTAGAGACGAGAAATCAGGCAGGAGGAATTTGTTATCCATAGTATCTTAATTGTAGGTTTTCGAACACCAGCGAGCGATTACTGTGAGTTAAGAACACCTTCAGGAACTGTGACATGAAGGATAGTATAGGTTTCGGAGTACGTCATATTCATAGAGTGTGTTGGTCAAAGGAGTCGTCAGCACGAATTTTCCCGAGAAGTTTCTGTATTGTCTCTGGTGGTGATTACAATGGATATATACAAGGAGAGACAATTAAGCAAAATTCACAAAAAAACTGGAAGGCACCACAAACTTCTCTTATAAATTTTGGCACCATCAAAAACGCTTGACGTGAGACATCTTCTGCATCTTCTTCGATGGAGACACGACATGGTCTGAACCCAAAATTGGAAGCTCTATATGTTTAATCCATCAAAGCATCAACACATAAACTGCTCATGTTGTAGATAAAGGTACATAATTCCAAATCCTCCCAAAATTTTCAAAAATAAGCCAAGATTTATATCCACATGTATCTTCTCTCCAGGCTCAATTCTTTGAATTTTACTGTTTGTCGTTGTTGCCGTCATCGTCATCATAAAAAAAATCGTTTAGTAGGGTATCATTTTTATTGCAATTTTTTCAAACTCCTAGGGAGAGGTCGGGTTGATACTTGCTACGAGCTTCAACTACGCGTACATTTTCAGCTACTCCAACCTTATAATGGTGCCCCTTGGGCGGTTGGGAGGCGTCCTGTGCCTTGTCATCATGGCCGCCTTCTCCTTCTACTCCAGCTGGGTCATTGCCAACCTCCATGTGATCAACGACTGATGGTTCATCAGATACAGGGACATCATGGGATACATATTTGGTATTTAGCTCCACATACTTGAAACCATACTTAAAATACAAATGCACACTATAATTTGATCAAATCCATTCTCACCAAAGTGGAGAGAAGTCCACATTACGCAATAATTGGATTATGTGCGTGTATACTGACAATCAGCTATTAGATTAAGACAGGTAACTAATTATGACAGACAACTATTAATATCTGTATTGTCCCAAAGTGGGCATTTCTAGTTATTTCAGTGATGATGTAAAGGGGAGCCCCCAATGACATGCTTAGCAGCTGGTTAGTTGGCGGAGCCATTCTGACCGAATGATCAGGTGCAAACCCATCTTAGGGATTGGGTCCTTGGAAGGAAATGTTTTGTGTTGTGTACATTTGTACAAAAGAATATACATAAAATTAATGATGGGAGGTATGATTAAGATTCCTAAGGGGGGCTTCACATAGGAGAGTAAAAGGTAAGTTGAAGTTTTTTTATAACAGTTTTTTCCCTTCCAACTTTTCTTTATATATGTGGTGAACATAGATTACAAACTTTAGGACTTGTCTTGTGTTTATGTATCTCACTACATCTGGTACATGTTTCTTCTTTGAATTTTGGTCGGCTGGTAGATGACACAACACTACAAGAAAAACAAGTTGTGACTACAGATTTATGGCCACGGATATGGGGTTTGTGGCCACAGAATTGGGCTATGGCCACGGCACATCGTGGCCAGTAGCCGTAGCTACAAGTCTCGTCGCGAGAGTTCTCTAACCACGAATAAACCGTGGCCACTACAAGTGGCCACAGAACTTATCGTGGCCACAACTCTTATATAAAGACTTTGGCCACGGATTGTGGCTACGAGAAACTAGTGGCCACGGAATTATCGTGGCCACAAGTTTCCGTAGCCACATTCCGTGGCCACAACTCATTTCTCTTGTAGTGCAAGGAGTTCACTCCAGTATTATATCTATGCACACTTTGCAGAATTCCGATCTCTTTTAACGAGTGAGCATAGGATCTTCAACTTCTCGGATAGCGGCATCCAGAGATTGGGACTTTTCTCACCAAAGTACCTGACCACTACCAGCTTCTTCAGTGGATACCCAAGAAGCTAATTTCTGTTTTATTATGCAGACGGTACGCCACCAAGTCTCTCCTCCTACTACAGCTCTCCTCCAAGCATATCCGTCGCTGGTAAGTTATTCTTTTGTCAATGCACATAAATAATGTAGAGATTTATTGTCATGCTAATATGATATAAATTTAATATTAACACATAATTTGACCTTTATATTCTAATATGCAGGTTCCATGTCACCAAGTCTTCCTTCCCCATATAGCTCATCTCCGCACAGTCTCTCCATACCTGGAACCTTAATTTCTAGATAATGGGATTTAGTTATTTTTAAAGGGAATATCAAGCTACATTGATTATAAAGAGAATAGCAAACTCTATTTCTCATTGGACTCATTTGGAATTAAAGCTAGTAGTGATAATTATATTAAAAAATATTCTATCATTTCTGTGATGTTATTTAATACTGATTCATTTTTGAAGTTGCTTGATTTGGATAAAAGAACTCCCCATTTATAGAATTTGTTGCTCATTCATTCTTTGATTGTCATTTTCAGAACTGATTTTTTTTGCCTTCAGTTATAATCAAGATCAAGATCAACCTTCTGGTAATGGAGAGAGTGGTGGGCCTTGTGATCAAGATCAACCTTCTGGTAAAGTCTTCTTATGGTATTATCTCTTCTTATGCCAGTCATATATATAAGCCAGGAACCCTATCCTAGATATGGAAGGGTAGAGGAACAATCTCCAGAGAAGATCTTTACAAAATTCTGGCCCACCTTGGAAAGTTTTTAAATTGGAGCAAAAAGGGTGACGGAGCTCCACTACTCTTGTTAGACGATTGACCATGTTAATTATTATTTTTCTTGTGCTTGTTTTCATGTAGGAATTAAAAAAAACACAGATACGTACAATCGATGCTTCTCGTGAATGGGTAGGGTCATCCTCCATGAAGGAAGCATAGCTATGGACATTGCCTAACAATGGAACTATGTCTCGGTGTGGTTAGCCATGCATCCAACAACATAGGCGGCAAAGCCTTCATGCTTGTATGTTCCTTTCTGTTTGAGAGGACTCCTCAGGCCTTTGATATGAGGGAGGTCGCTCCCTTGATAGATTCACAAGTACATATAAATTATGTTTTGGAATTTTCTCCCTCGTTGGTTACCATTAGTATATCTTTGTTTTTTAAATTTTAGATTGACATTGATAGTGATTTTTTATTCCTAGCTTCCAAGTTCCTTATCTCTTTTAATAAGGTATGCCTGGTTATGATTTTATTTATTTGCTTTTTCTTTTCTTTAAGAAGTATTTGTTGAAAAAAATATCATGTGCTCCAAATAGCTTCTAAACTAGTAGTTATCGTTTTGCTTCTCAAAACTTTTTTGGATATTAAATTAGTCATGAATTATGAGTTGATGATTTCTGACATTTTTCATAATTTAGGCCTCCGCACTAAAGAGATACACATCACAAATGTCTCTTAGTACATTGTTGATCTTTGGAGCAATGCAATCAACGACTAATACATCGGTCGTTGAGTGCAAGCCTCGAGCTTGGATGATCAGGTTCATTGTTGAACTTTGGAGCATTATTCATGCAGTAAGTACTGATCAAAAGTGTACTGTGACAATTTGATTCAAGAGATCCAAAAGTCGTGATGTTCTTGCAGGGAGAGGTATGCTCCAGTTTGCTTACCTTCATTTAGTTGAGGTGCTCTATGGAAAGAGGTATGGTCCTCTTTAACTACGTTTAATCCACTGGCAACAATTGGTGGCATTCTTTGTCCTTGCAGAGAAATTATACCTTGGAAGGTATAAGTTGTCCGAGACCTTCGTTTATTTTCATTCCAGTTTTTCTTAGACAGATCCATTTTGATTGTTCTAACAAAGCTATTTTGGAAAAGAATGATGAATTTATGTAGAAAGAAATGCTAAAGTCGATGGCTGTGATCTCAAATATAAATAATTGTTTATGTTCAATTTCAGGTTTTAAAAAAACCAGATGTCAGAACCAAACTGTAACATTACCCTGACATTGTTCTTGTTGGGAGCTTTATCATTCACATTTGGTATCATCACAGAAAATAAGAAGGTTTGCTTCTCAACTTTTTTTATTTTCTTATGGTATTTTTAAGTAACTTTTGTAGTTAATATCTTCAAAAAATCTTATGTATGAAAATGTAGGAACTGGGCGCCACAGTAATTTTGAGAGACCATGCTCCCGTGCAATGTTGATGATCTCCTTGCGTATTCCATCAAGAAATGGTAGCTTGATCGGCATACAATGCTTAATTGGGAGATTCTTACTGAACTCTGGTGAATCCCAATTCATCACTCTTTATTCCTTTATTTTAGCTAGAAACTTGAGCAAAACACCATGTAAATATGTGTAAATATCATAAATTGCCAAAATACATGCATCTTGTAAATATGCATAATTAGCATGTTTTTGTGCCAAAATAAAGGAATAAAGAAACACAAGAAAAAGAGGGAAATATTTAGAATAAATATTGAGTGACCTAATCCCAAGGAAGGGCTCAGCATGGGCCTGACCGCAAAAGAATCCAAGTAGAGAGAAATAAGGACAATCATACTTGTACATAACCCCCATGTATTTAAATAAATTTATTTTCCTCAAAATAAAAATTAAAAAGTATTTCTCATATTTTGTACATATTTGTAAAAATAAAACTAAAATAAAAATGGGAAAAATTAAAGAAAATAAAAATTAAATAAAAATCTCTCTCATCAGTGTACATAGACCATCTATATATAATAGAATGTCTATTTATTTTCTCCTTGTAAATAATTAATAAATCCAATAAAAAAATATTTTTATACTCCGTATTTTATGGTGAAAATAAATAAAATAAAAATCAGAAAAATAAAAACAAAAATAATAAAAATCATTTTCTACCTTGTATATATACCCTGTACATATGTATATAAACTTATTTATTTAACCCATGTAAATACATCATAAAAATAAAATAAAAATACCTTATTATTCCAAATTTTATGTTGTAAATAAATAAAATATAAAATTGAAATAATTGTACAAAAAATACAATTAAAAATAAAAATAAAAAATACCTATGTATATATACCTATATATATTAATAAAATAATGTAAATACGTTATTTATTTTTCAAAAAAATAAATAAAAATCACTAAAAAATAATTTGAAAAATAATAAACATTTTTCATGTTTAAACTTTTTCGAAATAAAATCATTTACTACTTTAAAATGAATTTTCAATTAATTAATAATTGGCGGCTTGTGATTGGTCCATGGGGGGATGTTGACCCCCGGTCAACTGTACCCCCAGGACCACTTCTTGGCGGATATGCTTCGCCGACCTGTCTTCGCATAATTTTCGCAACTCGATCCGGCCACCATCAATCAAAACCCCGGGCTCTGTTTACACGATCCATCCGAGACCCTCGCCCGGGGGAGATTTTAGGGATCCGTGCACCAATGCACCTCGCCCGACCCCTTCTTGTCGGACCCTTCATCATATAAAGACCCACCTCCGACCGCAATTTCAGCTCATCTTTGGCTCCGCCCTTCCATCCCAGGACCTCCATCACCCTCCTTAGAGTGACAGCTATCCGAGGGCGGTGTCGCAGTGAGTAGGTGTCCCCAGCCACTGATCCGGCGAGCTCTTTCGCCGTGCGCCACCGCGAGGTGCGTCGAGCCTTGGACCCCCGACGAATCCTTGAGGCAAAGACCCCCAGAGCTCTGCCAGCTCATCCACAGTCGACCTCAGCCATCAGGTAGCTTCAACACCTTCTAGATTAGCCTAATTTCCAATTACGCCCAATTTGCGCCGCCGGCAGTCGCCGGCCAATTCACACCATCTCAGTCCCCCATACGATCATCGGACCCCTGATTCATCTTCACGAGACTCCTACCCACGTTCTACCCCCCTCCATTCACCTTGGTTCGCCCCGGAACCAAGAATCGAGTCTCCTCCGCCGCCGCTTCGCCGGAGACCCCGCTCCGCTCCCTTCCGATCATCCATTTCACCCCTGACGGGTCGAGGCACTTTGCCCTCGACCCAGCGTTCGTCCTGTGCCATTTTGCAGGTCAATGAGACCCATCTGAGGGTCCGCACGTTCATGCACAGGAGCTTGGCTCCTCCGCCGTCGCCGGAGCTCCCCGGAGCTTCTCGGCCTCATCGGAGGTGCCCACCAACTGCAGAAGAGTCCGAGCTTCCTTTTCCGCATCTCAGCAGCCCAGGAGGAGGTCCCGTGCACACAGAGCGAGCCGGCAAAGTTCGCCGGAGTCGAGTTCTTCCAGGACCTCCAGCCATCGTCCGATCACCCCCTCCGCTCCAATTCTGATCAAGACCGTCCATTCACACGAGATCTACACTGTCAGATCCATCAGGGTTTTGATCCGGATCGATCATCGACAAAGAGGCGTCACCTGTTCTCAGCCGTTCGATTTCCACGTGGCGCTTCCTCATCCATCAGATCATAATAAAGGGATAATTTCCCTTAGGCCCCTATCGTTTTATTATTGCTAGTTAGTCCTGTAATTAGTTTAGTACGTTGTTTTTATTTTGGAACAATTGCATTTAGACCTTAGACTTTTTAGTATTTGCAATTTAGTCCTTGTTTATATGAGCCACGTGCGTCGACACGTGAGGATTTGGGTTATTTGCACATTTAGTCCTGTGGTTCCTGTGTGTTATTGATTGAATCTTTTTAAATAGGAATTGCATTTATACCCCTCTTTGTCTGAATAACGTGTGTTGCGCGTGTTGTTTTGGGCTTTTTGCAAGTTGGACCCCTGAGCTTTATTTGTGTGTTATTGTTTGGTCCTGGAAATAAGTTTCTTTGCATTTAGGTCCTTGCTTGCTGTGTACCTTATTTTTATTGAATAAAATATCAAATTAGATCTAAATTAGGTGAAATTTGGAAACGAGGCTCCTGCCACTATGTAAAAATTTTCCTAAATTTTTGGGATATTTTTGAAGCTTTTTCCTATTTTAAAAAATCAAAAAAACGCATTTTTATTACTGTTTGAAAAAGAAAATCAAAGAAAAATATAAAAACCTCTTTAAAAATTCTAAAAAAATTAGGGATAGTTAATTTTAGTGTATTTTAGCTTCTTTCAAATTTTTGTGCTATTTGGATTTATAAAACCCTTAAAAATTACAAAACCCTAAAAATCTTATAAAAAATCTATACAATTCTATAAAAATCAAAAAAATGCAAACTCTTTTTCTGTAGTTTAGTTTATATATATTTTTCATAAAAATTACCTCCAGACTTTTATAGATCAATTTTATGAACTAAAATATATGCCGGTATAATGAGTCCGTGTTTTTTCATGTGGCGCATATCATTGCCCCAGTGCAGTACAAAAATCAGAGAAGTAACATTGGCTGGTTGTAAGATAAGAAGTGATGTTCAATATTTATCCTATTTGATTAATTTCTAACAGGAATTCATATGTATTCAATTGCGTTTTTGGTAGATGCAAAATACTAAATTAGGTTATATATCATCTTTGGTGTTGGTGCCAAAATCATGCCTCCCAGTAGTAAATATTATATGAGATAAGTGGAGAAATGACGACATCCCAAAACAACCATGAAAAATGTTTGTGTAGTTGCTAAACGGTAAGATTCCACACATTTAAAGGGGATGACGTGTTTTAAAGTTGGGTGCATGATCGGCATCTATGCTAGCAATTACTGTTTGATAAGAGAAGACATCCTCACTGCCAGTTTGATATTATTACCCATCACAACCTATGATGTCATCTTGGGAATAGATTCATTATGGGAGCATTATGTAGCGGTCTATTGTTGAGAAAAGAAGGTGATCTTGAGTGGACCAAACCATGAGGAGATAGTTATTCGTGGCACATGTAAGAGTGGGAGGTTGGTTATCTCATTTTTACAAGCAAGCCAACTACTAGCTGAAGGTTGCATCGCATTCCTTACTAGTATAATTAGCACTAAATCATCACATACACGTGTGCGAGTGGTTTGGAAAACATGTCTGCAGTCTGCTCAGAAGAAGGTACACTACGAGTACGTAGTAATCCTCTCTATATCAGATCTCTCGTTTAGTGACAATCAATTTCAACTTGCGTTCATGAAACATGGGGTTATTTGCTATGTGTATTGTTGCTTGATTATCTCACCTAAGCTCCATAGTATTGCTAGGAGTAATGTGAAGATCTGTAAGTATGGATCGAATCCGTACTAGTTCTGATGCGGCATGAGCCATAGACCTGTATTCACTTTCAATGCTTGAGAGGATAACAATTGCTTGTTTCTTGCTTCTCCATGTAACGGGTTTCCTGCTATGTAAGCGCAAAAATCTGTAGTGGACTTTCTATCTAACATGCATCCTCCATAATCTGCATCTGAGTATGCCATAGGGTCAAAGTTGTCACCTTTGGTGAATAAAAGGCCTTTTCCTGGTGGTGATTTAATGTATCTTAAAACCATCATGCATGCATCGAAGTGAGCTGATGTAAGGGAATCCATAAACTGGATTAACTTTCCAACAACTAGAGAGACATATGGTCGAGTAATGGTAAGATATAATAAATTTCCCACCAAACGTCTGTATCTACCATTATCTTTAAGATCACTTGTCTTGTAGATGTGTTCCCTAGGTTCCATGGGTATCTTGGCTGGCTTGGATCCTAGCATTCCAGTTTCCTGAAATAGTTTCCTGAAATAGGTCACTGGCATACTTTCGTTGAGACATAACTATTCCTCACTTGGATCTTGATATTTCAATCCTTAGAAAATATCATAATGGCCCCAATTCCTTGATTACAAATTGCTTTGCTAGTTGTTTCTTTGCTTATTCAATCCCAACTCAATCATCTCCTGTAAGGTTGATGTCATCTACAAAAACCAACATAGCCATAGTCCCTTTGCCATTCTTCAGTATCAATAGGGAATGATCCACTGAAGATATTCTAAAGTTCATATTCGCAAGTACATCTGATAAGTTTTGAAACCAGGCACGTAGGCTCTGTTTGAGATCGTATATTGCTTTTCGTAATAGACATACTTTTTGAAACTCCCCTTTATCCTTGAAATCGGGTGGATGATGCATGTACACGGTTTCGCAAAGGTCACCATAAAGAAGTATTTTTTTACATCCAGCTGATGCAAGGGCCAATCAAGTTGTATTGCTACTGCCATAAGAATCTATATAGTAGATAAGCGAGCAACTGACAAAAATGTATCAAAGAAGTCAACACTGTAGGTTTGTTTGAAACCTTTAGCCACAAGTCGTGCTTTGTAGCGAGAACTGGATCCATCTGCATTGTACTTGACAGTGAAAATCCATTTGGATCCTACATGTATGAGATCGCATGGAGGATCAACCAGCGTCCATGTGTCTTGAGAGATTAATGCTGACATTTCTTCTTCCATTTCTAAGCACCATCGGAGTCACTCATTGTTGTAATATGATTAAGTGGGATGATTGTATCTGAAACTGCTTGTATGTAGGTCCAAGATTGGATAAGGAGACAATGGCGGAGATTGGATGCATAGTACTATATCAAGACTGGCATTGTCGGCTCCCCTTTCGTGGAGCTATTGGTATGTCAAGTGAACCTTTGTCATAGTTATCAGAAGTACCAGTATCTATATCCAATGATGTGCGAGTGTCGTCAGATTGCAAAAACTCAGTCGAAAGACATTCCTGGGGAGATGGCGCATGTATAGAAGGGGGGTGTTCCACTGGTGGAGGGGGAACATGTAGAGGGGCAGTAGTATTTGATGGCGGAGAGACGTTTGAACCAGACCTTGCGTAGTAGAGTATAGACTCAAAGAAAGTAACATCAACACTTATGTAGTGTCTCTTGGATCGTGGGTCATAGCATCTATAACCTTTTTGATTTCGAGAGTAACCCAAGAAGATACATTTGACTGCCCTGACAGAGAGCTTATCCCTGCCAGGTCCAAGAAGGTGGACGAAGGCTACACAACCAAAAACTTTGGGAGGTACGTGAAATAAGGCTTTTCCCGAGAAAAGGATCTCGATAGGTATTTGCTCATCAATTGAGCTTGAAGGCATACTACTTATTAAGAATGTAGCTGTCAATATTGCATCTTCCCAATAGGTAGACGATACATGATAATCTGTTAGAATGGTTCGTACAATATCAAGAATATGTCGATGCTTTCGTTCTGCCACACCATTTTGTTGGGACGTATGACAGCAAGAGGTTTGATGCGAAACCCCTTGTGATGTAAGGAATGAATGTATGTCATGTGAGACTAATTCTTTAGCATTATCAGTTCTGAGTTTTTTGATAGTGGTATAGAATTGGTTCTTGACTTCTTATATAAATTAAACAAGAATATGATAAGCATTAGATTTATTTTTCATCAAGAAGGACCAAGATACTCGAGAAAAATCATCAATAAGGACTAAATAATATCTATTACCAAGTCGGTCAGGATAGCGACTGGGTCCCCATACATCAAGATGAACGAGTTCAAATAAGCTAGTAGAATGGATTGTACTATATGGAAAAGAACTCATGTGATGCTTCCCTTGTTGGCAGGACTCACATGTCAAGCTGGTAGTAGGAGGGAGCTGGGGAATAATTCATCGAAGCTTATGAAGGGAAGGATGACCCAAACGATTGTGCTAGAGAACGTCAGAGGATGTAGAGAAAGAGGTCCCTGAGTAGGCAGCAGTCTCAGATAATTGGATAAGGTGGTAGGCACCCCCATCTTCACGACCCGCACCAATCGTCCTCTCAGTCAATATGTCCTGAAAAACACATGAAATTACATCAAAAATAACTTTGCAGTTGAGTTCCTTACACATCTGGCTAACAGAAAGAAGGCTGATTGAAAGTCTGGGATGAACAAAACATTTTTGAGTCTGATGTTAGGGGTTAAATGAACATCGCCTTTTCCTTTTATCAGAGAAAAACGACCATCTACGACTTGTATAGACAGACCAAGAGGTAAACTGTGTAATTGATGTAGTGAGTCTCGATCGCCACAAAGGTGAGTGGATGCACCTGTATCAATCAACCGATCGAACTTTATAATTCTATTTGGGGGATGCGATAAATATACCTGAGCGAGCTACCACTGCAGTGTACGTAGGAATAGGTGGGTATGAGCTCCCTGATTTGTCGGGTTGTAGCATGTTGAGACATTGTAACATTTCATCGAAATCACTTCTGGGGACTTCTACAGTGAGGTCATCACCCTCATTGGTGGCTCTCGCACTAGGAACCGGGTAGCCATGTTTGCTGAAACATACTGCCTCTGTGTGATCGAACTTATGAAAATAGGTGCATTGTATTATGCTGCAACCTCATCCTGACGTAAAGCGTCCAAGGCCACGATTCCTGAAGGAGCCACAACCTCCTCGCCTAGATGGGGTAGCCAGTGCAGAAAGTTGACCCTAATCATTGCGTTTAATATTTGTTGCAGGAATAGCAAGGCAGCTCAATGTGCTATAGGATTCTTCAATTTTAGGCAGAGTGGTGGCTGCAATCATTTGATCGTGGGCTGCTGAGTAACTCGAATCGAGTCCAGCCAATAAAACTAGGACGTACCTGTTTGATAAGAGAAGACATCCTCACTGCCAGTTTGATATTATTACCCATCACAACCTATGCTATCATCTTGGGAATAGATTCATTATGGGAGCATTATGTAGCGGTCTATTGTCGAGAAAAGAAGGTGATCTTGAGTGGACCAAACCATGAGGAGATAGTTATTCGTGGCACATGTAAGAGTGGGAGGTTGGTTATCTCATTTTTACAAGCAAGCCAACTACTAGCTGAAGGTTGCATCGCATTCCTTACTAGTATAATTAGCACTAAATCATCATATACACGTCTTGAAGATTTTGATGTAGTCAGAGATTTTGTTGATGTCTTTTCAGACGATCTTCCTGGATTACCTCCTCATAGAAAGGTTGATTTTTCAATAGATGTTACCCAAAAATGACACCAATTTTCAAGGCTCCATATACAATGGCACCAGCGGAACGTGAGGAGCTAAAGAAGTAGTTACAATAACAACTGGATAAGGGATTTTTATGTCTAAGTATTTTCTGTGGGGAGCACCCGTCCTTTTTGTGAAAGAGAAAGATGGGTCTCTTAGACTCTGCATTGATTATCGAGGTCTAAACAAAGTGACCGTGAAGAATATATACCCGTTACCTCGCATTGATGACTTATTCGATCAGTTGCAGGGAGCAACAGTTTTCTCAAAAATTGATTTGCGTACGAGTTACCATCAATTCCGGATAAAAGAGGAGGATATACCAAAAACAGTTTTCAGAACAAGGTATGGCCATTATGAATTCTTGATCATGCCATTTGGTCTCACTAATGCTCCTGCAGCTTTTATGAAGCTAATGAATAGGGTATTCTGAGAATACCTTGATAAGTTTGTCATCGTGTTTGTGGATGATATATTGATATATTCATCTGATCCAGAGCAACATCGAGTACATTTACAAATTGTATTGGAAACCCTAAGGCAACACCAACTTTATGCAAAAATCTTTAAATTGTGAACAGAGCTTTCAAGAATTGAAGCAGAGATTGACTATAGCTCCAATCTTAGCCTTACCATCAGGCAGTGGAGACTTCATGGTGTATATTGACGCATCAAGCACGTGACTCGGGTGTATCCTTATGAAGAATGAGAAAGTCATTGCTTATGCCTCACGACAACTAAAACCGCAAGAAAGGAACTACCCAACTCATGATTTAGAGTTAGCAACGCTAGTCTTCACTCTAAAAATCTAGCGTCATTACCTCTACGGTGAGCAGTTTGAGGTACTCAGTGACCATAAGAGCCTCAAATATATTTTCTCCCAGAAGGAACTTAATATGAGACAACGACGTTGGCTGGTGTTCCTAAAAGATTACGACTTTGCCATCAATTATCATCCAAGAAAAGCAAATGTCGTAACAGATGCATTAAGTAGAAAATGGGAAGGTAAACTGTCTAGTTTAAAATTTCAGTGGAAAATGATGAAGGATTTTGAAGATTGGAAGCCTTTCTTGAGCGAATCGAGAAAAATATCTTTTGCGGCATTCAAGATTCAACCAGAGATAATTGGAAAGATATTGACTGTACAAAAAGTAGATGTTGATATTCCTAAATTTATTGAAGCATCCAAGAAAGAAGGTTCTGACTTCATAGTTAGAATCGATGGAGCTATAAGATATCGTAATAGATTATGGATTCCAAGTGATGTCGAGTTGAGGTAGGAGATTCTAGATGAAGCACACAGATCGATGTACACCATTCATCTAGGTACAACAAAAATGTACAAAGATCTGCAACGGAACTTTTGGTGGCCAAAGATGAAGAATGACATCGCAGAATTTGTTGCTAGATGCTTGGTGATGAAACTCGATTTCATCATCTTTATTTCCTATTATTAACCCCCTTGCTTAAATATAAGGCAATAAAAACCCAGTTAATGTCATGTAATTCACAGAGTCCTAAATAATTTGAAAACCACAAAAAAATGACAACACAAAAATTCGTGGTATTTTTAGACTTAAAAATACCCTCAAAAATATTTCGGGCCTTTGTTTGATGTCATCTCCAGTTTTGGTCAACATGAAACTTGTAGATCTCATCAAAATCTACAACTTTCAGGTTTTGAGTTTTCTCAAATTCGGCCATTTCAACCTTCAAAAATCAAAATCAAGTTCGCAATAATCTGATTGGGCCACGTGGCCCATTCTGGGGGCGCCACGTGGCCCGGCTCCCCTTGTCTCATCCGCTTCTATTTCCAGCCGTCGGATCTTCTCCTGATCCAACGGTCCAGCCTTCTCCACGCGCACTTATGTTCTCAGCCGTTTGATCCTTCCCTGCCTTCAATCTACACCGCACATGAGCGCCCTCGCCAGAGCGTGCCACGTGGCGCTTGCTGAACCCTTCTATCACACCCTCGATCCTCTGATCTGAGCCGCAATTGCCGCTTTGATTATCAGCCTTTCGATCGGCAGCTCTTTCCCATCTGCGCCGTCCGTTCGCGCCGCTTCCTCATGATGACACGTGGCATACTCCGCATCCCTTCGATCGCTCCGCCCCCGATTAAATCCCATCCTGTCGATCGCGCTCAACCATCAGCCGTTGGATCTCCAGATCCAACGGCTAATCGTCATCGTCTACCTCGGTCAGCCCACTCGCCCACGTTCTCCATCTCGCGAACCTCCCTCGCCCTTCCTATTTCCCCCGTCTCCCCCGACTACCGTTTACTTCGCCAACTGCCCCACGCTCTTCCTCCATCACCCTCGACCCTCGCGAGCACAACCTCCACCCACGAAGCTATCTCCACTCGCTCCACACCTCCCTCGAAACCACGACCTCCATCACTGGAACCACCACCTCCAAACTTCAAATACACCGCCATCTTCCTCTTTCCCCCTGGTCCACCTTTACGCGGGAGAGGGCCCAGCCCTCCTCCGCCTCCCTGTGACAGGGGGAGGCGGAGCGATTGAGCGATGACGACCTCGCCTCCCAGGTGTTGACCCACTGCCAGTCCGGCGGTGTCGCGGCGCCTCCAGGCCCGCTTGAGCTGCCTCCAGTTGCTGCGGAGGTCCAGCGAAGACCAGGACTCTTCATCGGAGTCCGCGCACAAGCTAATTCCTCCATCTCCGATCAGGTAAGCACTTTCTTCTTCCTTTGCATTTTTCCTTAATTCCCTTTAATTGTCTAGGACTCTACACCCCCTCTCTCGCTCCATTCTTCACTCATTTAGCTCCGCCGCACTTACCCCTTTCTCGCACACTCCTCCGATCATATTCTCCCTTCCTCCATACCTCAGACCACCCTCGACCCATCTCCTCCGCCACCCACGGCAGAGGAGCACTGAGCTCCCGTGTTCTCACCCCACAAGAGCTTCCATTCCACCTCACCACGCACAGTCACCTCGCATCTCTGCTTCGACTATCATTATAACGCTGCAGGTCTTCGAGAGCTTCAATGATCGGAACCTTCGCCGGAGAGGTTTTCACGAAGGTCGTCTCTGCTACTGGATCGAAGAGGATCTCCGCCACCTATCCTCGCAGCATCCCCGAGCTTCCAGCTTCCTCGACGTTCTTCCAGGAGCTACGAGCGAGCAACACCGACACCGGAGACGGGTGGCGGAGATCGGGCGACTTCGCCGGATCCCTGAACCCTCCGCCAGCTGAAGATGGAGGAGAAGGAGCAGCAGTCGTTGGATGCTCCGCCCCGGAGTTAATCCAACGGCCACGATGCAGCCACGTCGACGATCCATTCTTCTTCCCGAGGTCGTTGGATCATCACGATCCAATGTCTTCCAGTTCGCCACGCGTCGACACCGTAGCGTCCCCGAACCTGAGCCATCGAACCTCCAGGTCTGGACTGCCCGAGCCAGCCACCGAGCCTACACGGAGCCTCGAACCGCCCGCGCCGACTCGAAGCACCGCCTAGCCTCTGCCGAGCCCGAGCCAACTTCCGAGCCTGGATGGCGCGTGCCTGGCGCGTGCCATCTGGGCAATTTGCAGAGAAACCCTCCGAATTTCTTCAATTTGCAGAAAGGCCCCTGCACGCATGGTATTTTTTTCAGGGAAGGTCCTTATACTTGTTTTATTTTCCTTTTAGTCCTTCTCAGGGACCTGTTTGTAGTTATCATTTCATGTTTTCTTTCAATTATGCCCTTGCTTTCTTTCATGCATATCTTGAGCCTCATATCTCCTATTCAGGTGATTTCAGTTTCATTTTAACGCTTGGTTGATGAACTTTCTAATGGCATATTAAATTTTCATTTTGGACACAGTAATCTTGATGTATTATTTTATATCCATGTGTCTCTTATTTCTTAACTTATGCCTTGTTCAAATCAAGTTTATCATCTCAATAAAATCTGAAATTGATTCCTTGGGTAGTTGGCTCATTACTTTTATTGAGGGCATATTTGCATTGCATTTCCTTGCATTCACTTGCATTATAAAAAAATGCATGTTTAATTTTAATGCATTGATTGTGTCGTGTCTTTCATAATTTGACCTATATATCCTTAACTCAACCCTTAGTTAAATTAATAAAAAATCCAAATAATCACAAGAGAGGCTCGTGTCCCTGAGTTCGACCTTGGTTTCTTGCCAAGTAAAATATAAATTTCGACCATCTCATTCTTATTTGAAATATATCAATAAGATGGTCTCTTTGATGAGCCCAAATTGGCCCGACTGCTACGACAATTCCAAAGTGTTAAAAACACTCTTTTAAAGGGCCAATTTGGCGGTGTGTCAAATGGCGCCGTTGCCGGGGACATGGCTCATTTCTTTTATTATTTGGAATTTTGTTTATTTAATTTCGTGTTTCTTTTATAGGTCAATTTGTTCATCCATTTTTGCATTCAAAAATTTTCTTCTCTATTGATCTCTAACTATTGCTTTTGTGGTAGGGCCATTGATGGTTCAAGGAGGCGAGGAGCAAGATGCGACCCGCTGCGAGGAGCCGCATAAGCACATTTGGAGTACGTCGAGAAGAAAGAAAAAAATGTCTTGCATTTTTATTTCCATGTAATAATTCGTCGTTTACAGCGATCTTCGATCTAGGGCTCGCGGTTGTAATCGAACGATTGTGGTTGTGTGGGGATCGTCCCTACTTGAGTGTCGACTTAGGACCAGGCATGCGGCTCTTTGAGCGGTTTTCATTTTTATCTTTACGTGCTTGCTCGTAGGTAGGACACACTAAAATTTAGACGCACATAATCTCTCCTCACTTAGCTAAAATTAATGAAAATCATTCCCGCTAATAGATGCATGATTAGGTGCGGCTTTTATCGACTTGCATACATATTGATCTCGGTTTTCAAAACAGCCCAAGTTTTTCACAGATTTATCATCAAATCACTGCATGATTTCTCGCTTAGCCTAGATCGCGATTTTTATCGAATACACGGCTTTTATCGGTTTCTTTTTCCTGGCTTGATCACCTAGGTTAATGGAAAAAGGGAATGAGCGGTAGACGATGATTTCTTGATTTTTGGGCTAACCATAATTCAGTGATAACCTAAAATAAAATTGGGACTGTTAATTGCAAGTCAATCAAAAATGGAGTAAAACTCGGTTTTGGGAGAGCAACACCCTTGATTACGCAATGATTTTTACTTCACATCTTTTCTTTGCGTAAAAATCTGACGTTTATCACCAATAAAACCGATAAGATAATAAACCAACCTTGGTTGGTTCATGTGTGAGTTGGTGAAACTAAGGGTTTGCTTGCTTGGTTGAGCCATGTTTGTTGCGACACACACCCCAAAACCTTAGTCCCTCCATTTCATCTCCGAAGATTCATCCGCTCCCTTGTATATCCATCCCTCTTCTTCGTTCACTTCGGGTTTCTCCCAACATAAAATTCCATCTTTATACTTAGGCTAATCTCAGCCTAAGTATAGGGGGGACCCGAGTCCCTGTGATTTCTCTACTCATCCTTCCTTGCCTTTATACTTAGGTTATTTCTAACCGAAGTATAAGGGGAGCCCACTCTTAGTTCCCGTATATTCGTATATACTTAAATGGACCTATGGACTCGTAACATCTAGTGCTATGAGGACATAGCAAAGTTTAAGGATAGGGGGGTATACCGTATATACCGTAAACTTACTTTAGCTATAATCTAAAAAATTTGAAAAATTTAAAACTTTTTGGCTAAAGTAAAATTCTTTGGACTAAGAGAACTCAAATGATTTCACGGCTTTTCTATACTATGTTACACTATTTTTGATAAAAATATTTTTGAAAAAAATGATGATTTTAAAAATGAGTTTTTCTTGTTTTGAAAAATCTTTTGAAAATGTTTTGAAAATCTTTTATTTGTGTGACATGGTTTTGAAAATCTTTTATCAAGGAAAGTTGAGTCTAACATGTGTTTTAACTTTAAACTAAAACCCATAAAAATGAGAAAAATTTAAAAAAATGTTTTTGAATGAAGGAGTTGGATTAAACCTCTACACTTACACTTTCACCCAGGATCTGAAATGTTCAAGGAAGCTTGATTTATGAGGTCTTTGAGATTTGCGGTTAACCAGCCTTGACCATCAGGGTCTTAGACTTAATCATCCACATTCCCCTAGGTATCTAGATTTGCATGCTATATTCCATGCTTAGTCTCAGACAAAAATAATATGATCAGCACATCACATGCACGACTGCGGTTTTTGATTGAGATGAGTTGACTTTTCACCTGAGGAATTGGGATGAGGGATTCGAGTCTAGATTTGATCTAATGATGCTCGAGGATGGGATAAAATCTTTGAAGGCTTCATGAAACCTGAGTGTCAGCGATTTAGCCAGTATGAGAACTTGGTTCTTATACTAATCTCTTGTTACTGACCTGGGTGCCTGGGTGTGAAATATAAATAAAAAAATGTTGATCAGTGTGCGCCAACTCTTGGTAAAAGCAGTGGAGCTAGCTAAAAATTATACAAGTCAATGAAATTCAAAGAAAAGCTCTCATTCCACAAAGTCAAATATCAAAGAGCTTCCACCAAAGGCGAGCGCTCCCAAACTTTTCAAAGTGTCCACTTGGACCACCGCTATTAGGACCAGGAGTCAGGCTTGCACCAAAAAAGGGCTCTGCATCGTAAATGCTACAAGTCTGGGTGTCGAAGGTACAATAGGTACTCAAAAAAGACACACCCCGGTGTACTCCCAGGAAAACAAGTGCAGACGGCTCCAACTTCTCTTGACAGACGCACTGATCAACACCAAAAAAAAGGTGTTGCGTAAAAAGGCACTAGAGAGAATCCTTGTTCCAATGAGAGGGAGAGAAGAAATGACACAATCCTATGCCCTCCATGAACTGGCCTTCCATCTACACTTTCAAGTCTGACAACTAAAGAGACAGTGGATTGGATGCAAGATTTGATTTATTCCCTAGTGTTGAGGATTGGGTCCTTAGGAGAATTTCTCAGACCGAGACTTTGGGTGAAGATTTGACTCTACTCTCAGAATTGCGGTCAACACTAAATGTCATATCCTTTATATTATATGTATATCAGAGAGAGTCTAGAGAATTAGAGGAATTGGATACCTCTTGATTAAGGCTGGGTTGAACTCGAGAATTTTGGAACTCTAAAATTGAGCCGACTTGAGCAGATTGGATCCTGTATTCACATGCACAAGGGGGTTAATCCAACTTAGTCATTCTTTTTGATGCTCGAGGACGAGCATAGTTTAAGTATAGGGAGGTGATGAAACTCGATTTCATCATCTTTATTTCCTATTATTAACCCCCTTGCTTAAATATAAGGCAATAAAAACCCAGTTAATGTCCTGTAATTCACAGAGTCCTAAATAATTTGAAAACCACAAAAAAATGACAACACAAAAACTCATGGTATTTTTAGACTTAAAAATACCCTCAAAAATATTTCGGGTCTTTGTTTGATGTCATCTCCAGTTTTGGTCAACATGAAACTTGTAGATCTCATCAAAATCTACAACTTTCAGGTTTTGAGTTTTCTCAAATTCGGCCATTTCAACATTCAAAAATCAAAATCAAGTTCGCAATAATCTGATTGGGCCACGTGGCCCATTCTGGGGGCGCCACGTGGCCCGGCTCCCCTTGTCTCACCCGCTTCTATTTCCAGCCGTCGGATCTTCTCTTGATCCAACAGTCCAGCCTTCTCCACGCGCACTTATGTTCTCAGCCGTTTGATCCTTCCCCGCCTTCAATCTACACCGCACATGAGCGCCCTCGCCAGAGCGTGCCACGTGGCGCTTGCTGAACCCTCCGATCACACCCTCGATCCTCTGATCTGAGCCGCAATTGCCGCTTTGATTATCAGCCTTTCGATCGGCAGCTCTTTCCCATCTGCGCCGTCCGTTCGCGCCGCTTCCTCATGATGACACGTGGCATACTCCGCAGCCCTTCGATCGCTCCGCCCCCGATTAAATCTCATCCTGTCGATCGCGCTCAACCATCAGTCGTTGGATCTCCAGATCCAATGGCTAATTGTCATCGTCTACCTCGGTCAGCCCACTCGCCCACGTTCTCCATCTCGCGAACCTCCCTCGCCCTTCCTATTTCCCCCGTCTCCCCCGACTACCGTTTACTTCGCCAACTGCCCCACGCTCTTCCTCCATCACCCTCGACCCTCGCGAGCACAACCTCCACCCACGAAGCTATCTCCACTCGCTCCACACCTCCCTCGAAACCACAACCTCCATCACTGGAACCACCACCTCCAAACTTCAAATACACCGCCATCTTCCTCTTTCCCCCTTGTCTGCCTTTATGAGGGAGTAGGCCCAGCTCTCCTCCACCTCCTTGTGACAGGAGGAGGTGGATGGATCGAGCTATAACGACCCATTCCCCGATGAGACCCGCCACCATCATCGACGTCGTCGCGGCGCCATCGCGTCCGCTCGAGCTGCTCCGAGTTGCTGCCGGAGTTCAACGACGACCGGGGCTCCACATCGGAGTCCGCCCCCAAGCTCCGCTCCGCCCCAATCGCCGGTAAGCTTCTTCTTCCTCCTCTGTATTTTTCCTTAATTTCCATTAGTTTTCTAGGCTTCTCCATCCACCCTCGATCTCCATTGACCAACCCGTTAGCTTCGCCTTCAACCCCCCTTCGACGTGCATCGCTCCGATCATCTCATCCTTCCTCCATACCCCCTAGATCATCTCCGACTCACCTCCTCCGCCACCTACGGCGGAGGAGCTTCGAGCTCCCGTCTTCTTCGCCCATCAGAGCTCCCATCTCGCCTCATTTCATCCACGCACACATGCCTTCTCGCTTTGGTTTTGTGTATTAACGCTGCAGGACGATCCCCTACTCAATGGCCGGAGAGCTCACCGGACCCATCTTCGTCATCATCGTTCTCGACATCAGCGATCCGGAGGTCCTCTCAAGAGAGTCCCGCACCTCGCCCGAGCTTCCAGCTCCATCGATCTTCCTTCAGGAGCGTCGGGCGAGGTTCATCGTGTCCAGGATGAAGCGGCGGAGGAGGAGCTCCCTCGCCGGAGCTCCAAACTCGCCGCCAGTCTTCGGTGAAGGAGAAAGCACAGGGACCGTCGGATGGTCTTCCCTCAGCGACCATCCAACGGTCCAGACGAGGCCACACCATCGACATCAGCAGCCGTTGGATCCTCTCGATCCAACGACCTTCAGTTCAGCCACGTCACCATTCCAGGAGCGCACAGTATCCATCCGATCATCAGGATCAGGTGGTTCACAATGAACCACGTGGCGACGCTAGAGCCCCCTCCGAGCCTGAGTGTCCGAGCCATAGGCTTGGAACTTCCGAGTCTACTCCGAACCTGCATTGAGCCCGAGCCTGACGTACGAGCCGAGCCGAAGCATCATCGAACCTCTGCCGAGTCCGAGCCAACCACCGAGCCTGGATAGCACGTGCATCGGACGTGCTACTCTGGGCAATTTGCAGAGACGCCCACGAAGTTCTTCAATATTGCAAACATGTCCTGACCACGTGCAGCACCTGCGCGCCTGGGACATTTTGCATTTGTACCCTTGCGGGTTTAAATAATTGCAAAAATATCCCGCACGTATGGTTTATTTACAGGGAAGGCCCTGCAACTTATTTTTATTGCATTTTAGTCCCTCCCAAGGACCTGTTTGTAGTTATCTTTTCATGTTTTCTTTCAATTATGCCCTTGCTTTCTTTCATGCATATCTTGAGCCTCATATCTCCTATTGAGGTGATTTTAGTTTCATTTTAACGCTTGGTTGATGAACTTTCTAATGGCATATTAAATTTTCATTTTGGACACAGTAATCTTGATGTATTATTTTATAGCCATGTGTCTCTTATTTCTTAACTTATGCCTTGTTCAAATCAAGTTTATCATCTCAATAAAATCTGAAATTGATTCCTTGGGTAGTTGGCTCATTACTTTTATTGAGGGCATATTTGCATTGCATTTCCTTGTATTCACTTGCATTATAAAAAATGCATGTTTAATTTTAATGCATTGATTATGTCGTGTCTTTCATAATTTGACCTATATATCCTTAACTCAACCCTTAGTTAAATTAATAAAAAATCCAAATAATCACAAGAGAGGCTCGTGTCCCTGAGTTCGACCTTGGTTTCTTGCCAAGTAAAATATAAATTTCGACCATCTCATTCTTATTTGAAATATATCAATAAGATGGTCTCTTTGATGAGCCCAAATTGGCCCGACTGCTACGACAATTCCAAAGTGTTAAAAACACTCTTTTAAACGGCCAATTTGGCGGTTTGTCACTTGGTATGTCCCAAGATCGAATATCAAAGACCTGCAGGACCTATTCAACCCTTGGAGATAGCAGAATGGAAGTGGGAGCACATAACAATGGACTTCGTCACCGGTCTACTCAAGACCACAAAACATCATTATGATACCATATGGGTGATTGTTGATCGATTGACCAAATCGGCACATTTCCTACCTATCCGCTTGGATCCATCGACAGACAGTCTGGCTGAATTATATGTGAATGAAATTGCCAGTTACATGGTGTTCCTGCATCAAATTGTGTCTGATTGGGATACACACTTTACTTCTCATTTATGGAGGAGTTTTCAGGATGCTATGGGCACTCAATTGAAGTTCAGCACTTTTTTCCATTTGCAGACTGATGGCCAATCCGAAAGGATCATCTAGACTCTAGAAGATATGTTGAGAACATGTGCTTCAGATTTTGTGGGTAGTTGGGATAGACACCTTCCATTAGTGGAATTTTCTTACAATGAAGTTATCATTCGAGCATCAAGATGGCTCCCTATGAAGCATAGTATGGGAGACATTGTAGATCACCCTCATGTTGGAGTGATGTTGGCAAGAAGTACATCTTAGGACCGGAACTTGTCCAGACAAGTAAGCAGTGTGTTGAATTAATCAGAAAGAGATTGTTGACAGCTCAAAGTAGGCAAAAATCTTATGCTGATCGTCATAGAAGAGAGTTGAGTTTCGGAGTTGGGGCACATGTGTTCCTAAAGATCTCTCCAACCAAAGGCATCTTACGATTTGGCAAAAAGGGAAGCTCACTCCAGATATATAAAGACTTTTGAGATTCTGCAACGGATTGGAGAGGTGGCATATCGTATTGCATTACCACCTCAATATTCGAAGCTACATGATGTATTCCACGTGTCTATGCTGAGGAAGTACACTCCTGATCCTTCACATGTGATCGAGCATGAGGTCAATGATGTTAAGCCAAACTTGACCTTTGAAGAGAAGTCTATACGAATCGTTGATCGTAGAGATCATCAATTGCGTCCACGCATAGTTCCGATGGTCAAGGTCCTTTGGCAACACCACCGAAAGGAGGAGGCTACTTGGGAGCTAGAAAGTGAAATGCAGGAGAAGTACACGCAACTTTTTGGTATGTCCCTAAACTAAGAAATTTCGAGGACAAATTTTTTTACGGGTGCTAGATTGTAACCGCATGCTATTCTTTAGGAAGAGAAAATTCAAATGAAATGACTTGGATTAAATTGATTTAATTAACACCTTAAATCTCACTCATTATCAACTTTAAAATCACAAGGGTTCCCTTCCCCTCAGTTCACTTTTATCTTGCATTTTAAGAGAGAGGAAAGGAGAGGAGGAGAGAGAGAGAGAGAGAGAGAAGAGCGATCTTACCGACGTCCTTCGTCATCACAGGAGAAGACGATGTCAAATCGGAGGAGAGGAGCGTGGATCCGTGACCGGAAGGTGATGCGACAACCTCCATAGAGAGAGAGAGAGAGTCGTGCGTTGGATCTAAGGCATGTATCGGCTTAGGATTACTTCTGATAAAAAGATCATATCCTAATTATGATTTCTAGATGTATGTATCGGTGTAGGATTTTTCACATCAACGAAAGTCTTATCTGGATTACGATCCATAATTGTATGTGTCGTTGTAGGTTTTTGTGTTAATAATGATCAAAATTGTGTCACCCGATGGCAGTTCTGGATATATACTAAATGGAGTATGACGATAACTCGTATTAATTCTGTGGAGAAGTTCATAGATATATCTTAAGTGCTATGAGAATTTTTTAACAAAATAGCATTCCTACATGAACGGAGGTTGCACATAATTTCTTGTTTATTATTCTTCCATCATCCGCTTAAGCATATTTTTAAAGTACTCGAAATGTTGTGGGAAACGGAAAAAAAGCATATACATAGGACATTATAATTATAATGACGAATTCTTTAGAAATGATCTTTGATAAAAATTAACAATAAATATAGCATTCATCCTTATATGTAAGCAATGAATCACGTCATTTCAGTTGCCCATTGATTTTTTTAAAGATTTTTCTTCAGAATCCTTATATGTAAAACAGGAACCATATCATTACAATTAGATGAATTTAAGAAAATGACTACTTTCCGAAACATAATACACTAAAGTGTTCGATCACCATCTAAATTCTAATCAAATGAATTGGCTAATTGTTTATTTATATATCTCACAGTTCGAAGGCATGTGTTTTTTAGCTCACTCTATTTGGCTTTTAAATATACTCAACATTAGTAATGAATCCATGGTTCATGTATCCTTTATTTTGTCTTAAAATCCTTAATAATTACACATAAATAATCATTTGTATCACATTCTTGTACAAATACACATTGTAAATAGGGATATTTACACCCATAACCCTGAGTAGTTTCATAATTACCCCAGAACCCTTCGATAATCACGAATTACATGAGAAACCACGAATAATGTTTAACTCTTACATGACATGACCCTGTGTAATGTTCCGTTTGAGATGTCCATTATATTTGACGGTTTTTGTTAAAAAAAAGACAAATTCTCCCTAATGCTCCATCTTATTTGCAAATCATGCCCTCTCTTTCTCTCCTTCGTTCCCACGGTGAACGGGCCACCGGTCCCTAGAGCTCGAGGTTCTTGATCCCCTCTACAGCCGTCCTCATTGTCATCGACGACACCTCTCAAATCCGTTGTCGGGTGGGAGAAGGTGATGGGTCACCGTTGGAAGGCGGAGAGGGACAAGGTGACGAGGGAGAGGAGGACGAGGAGTAGGAGGGAGAAGGGGGAAGACGGGTCATAGGGCCTCCTGCCCATTTGCGTGTTCAGGATCAGGAGGAGGAAGGGGATGCTGCTGCACCACCATCATTGATGTTGTCTTCAAGAACTCCGATGATGCGAGGTAGCTCCCCACCGGTCCCAGCTTCGGTGTGTCGCTCCTCTCCAGTAGCGCCACCGTAGGATGATGTGGATCCTTCGGATGATGCAAATCCCTATAGCTCAACTTTAAAATATCCAAACAGTTCCTCGCCAGTCACCTGGCAACCAATTCTTGTTCCCCAGTACACCTCGCCATGCGTAATATGTTTTCTTCTTCCCACCAAGTAGACCACCTAAAACTGTGAGTGCCATGGCCCAGGGGTGAACCACGACATCCGTGAACAAGCTCCTCGGCCATATCCTTCAATTCACCTACGCATTCCCTTCTAATTTCTTCCTCATCTTCGAAAACCAAATGTGTAAGTAGATCCCAACTCCTATTGTCGTCCAAACCTTCCATATGGTGAAGTGGGAAGTGCAAAGCGGGATGTTCTACTACATTTTCATTTCGAGCAGTGATTATGATCATGCTTCCGTTATTCATGTCAGGGAGATGCTCTTTGACCATCCCATACATCTGTTTCCCACATGTCATCCATAACAATAAGATATGTCTTGTCCTCCAGCTCTGTTTTGACAAGTTCGCTAACCTCATCAGTTCTCTTGTTCTGTAAATCTGGAGAATATGGCATCACATGCTTTGCTATTTGAATCAAAAGCTTGTAAATGAGATTGGGATCGTGGTGATTTTGGATGTAGTTTTAGAGAGATCCACCGGTCCCACTGAGGTCGCGGTCAATGATGGTGCTGGTGGAACAGGGGGTGTGGCGGCGGACCCTCTAGTTGATGTGGTGGTACGACTGTGGCCCAGGTGGTTGGCGGGGGGATCTGGCGCTGGAAAAGGGCGATGCTGGAGAAGGGGGCGTCAGAGGATGGATCGACTGGAGAGGAGGGGTGGTCGGCCGGCCTGGGGAGGGGGTGGGGAGGTTGTCGGCAAGCTTGGGGAGGTGGTCGACGGGTCTGGGGAGGTGGTAGGAGGCAGTTGGCGGGATTGGGGGAGGGGGTGGGGAGGTGGTCGACGGCTCTAGGGAGGGGGTAGGAGGTGGTAGGCGAGCATGGGGGAGGGGGTGAGGAGGTGGTCGGCAAGTCTGGGGAGGTAGTCGATAGGTCTGGGGAGGTGGTCGGCGGGCTTGGGGGAGGGGGTGGGGAGGTGGGCGGCAAGCCTGAGAAGGGGTGGGGAGGTGGTCGACGGGCCTGGAGAATGGGGGAGGGGATTGGGAGGAGGAAGGGTTTTTTTTCTTTTTTGTGTTTAATTTTTGGTCGTTAGATCGAGTATAGATTAGATTAACTCAAGTATCTGATTGAGTTAGGGCCCGTTCGGTAGGAGAATAAGCAGGAATAAGGATGAGGAATAAGGGGAATAAGGGTCTATTCTCCGTTCGGCTGGAGGATAAGAATAAGGAGAATACGGTGAAATAAAGGTAGGTAAGGTGGGATAAAGATAGGAATAAGAGTGAAATAAGATGAAATAATAGGGAATAGTCGTACCACGGGAAAGCGTGTTGGGGGTTTATTCCCCTTATTCCATTCCTCCTTATACCCCAAGCGAACAGGGCCTTAATGTAATAAAATAACAGAGAGTTATAGGCGTAGGACGGAGAATATATTCAGGATTTTTCATGTAATTTGTGATTAAGGGGTTCTGGGGTAATTGTAAAACTACTCAGGGTTATGGGTGTAAATATCCCTTGTAAATAAGATAAAATATTAACATTAAAAATACATAAAAATAAGTAAAGAAAGGGGAAAAAAAGGAAAAGTGTATATGTGTATATACGTACAAGAAGAACATAAGAAAAGATAAGTAGATAGAGTTACAATCTATTTTATTACCCTAACCTAGAGTTAAGGCAAACTAACTTGGTCGACATCCAAATAAACTAAGAAAGAAACAAAAACATTTAATTTATTATACAAATATCTATTCTGAATATTTGTACAAATGTATATAAACTTCAAACATTCTCACATTTTTATTTTGAACTCCTTTAAACTATATTTTTTATCTTCTTGTTCAAATTGCAAAAATCTCTCAAAAATATTATTCAGAATAATCGTGAAGAAATTACAATTCCTAAATGCACAAATCACTAGCTTCCCGGGTTGATATCTACTTATAGAAAACTGTGTATGACTCAAACTCGACTTTAAACTTCATCTTAGAATAAGTATTGATTTATAAATATCACAAAAATGTTTAAAGTGCTGAGTTTTGAGTTTTATGACCGAATAAAAAATTGTATTACATATATGTTAAAACTTTTTTCTACAATTTCTTCCTTAACTTATTTCACCTAATTCGATCTACTTAATAAAAATATATTAAATAGTTGTGTGTGCATGTGCATGTCTACGTACGTGCATGTGCATTTGTGCGTGCGTGTGATGTGTGTTTTTACGTGTGGGGGTGTGTGTCTGTCCTAGCAACCTTTCCTCCAGACAATGCACATATATATGTACACACACATTTGTATGCATGTGCATATACATGTATGCGTGCATGCGTGCGTGCGCATGTATCCGTCCTAATCTTCCTAACATTTCCTCTACCTATACATAATGATGTCTATCGAGTTCAATGAGTCGAGTCAGCCCCAACTCAAACTCTATCTCGAGCTCAGACTCAATAAGATGCCTTGGAATGCTGGCTCGGACTCGAACTCGTTGAGTTCGAGTTGGCTCATGAGCCTCTTAACAAGCCGTATAGTATGTACATGGAATCAAATGTGCAAGCTTGGTAACTATAATAGATCATTATCAATAATTTAGGAAAACAAGGGAAGACAATATTGAACAAGAAAAAGTTATTTCTTTTTCTAAAAAAGAACAAGAGCGATACAAAAACTCATATCAACAAGACATATAGATTATTTATAAAAAGGAACCTGGAACCCAATGTCAAGGGGCTTGGAAGAGCGACTTGTCCAAGTTAGGGGTGAGCTTCCACGTGTCTTCGCTGACAGGGGGACAGTTGTTGGAGAAGAATTAGGAAGGGTAAGGGAGAAGTAGAGGAGGAAAGAGAGAGTAGAGGTGGAGGATAATCTGGAGATGGAGCTTAGGATTAGGGCACAGTGGAGAAGGGGTCAGGTGGAGGGGTGAGAGATCGACGATGGGTGTCTAACGCCCGGTCTCGGAGGGTATGCGGTGCCCGACAAATCGGGTCCGTCAATCGCTGTGTTGGGCGCTCGTACTCAACATATCAACATTCAATCAAATCAACAATCAACCCACAATCTACGATAAATCAATGATGTGCTTAGTGAAATTTATTATACCATGCAAATAAATAGTATACCAATCAAGTGCAAGGGTCAAACCAGTGAGAGCTATGAAGATAGGGTAATAATTATTGTCCAAAATAAAACAACTATTTTTGTATTTTTTCTGCCTTTTTATATTTGTGTTAAAAATACCTTTTCTGTTTTTTTGTGAATTTCTTATTATATTTATTTTCTTATAGTTTTTTAGTGTTTTATATTTTTAAAGTTTTAATTTTTAAATTTTTATTTTCTTTTTTATTTTTCTAATATTTAATTTCTTTTTCTTTTTTAAAAATATAATAAGTAAATATATGTATCTATAAATAATAATATGCATGATATAGGTACTATATATGATATATATAGAATAAATATATAAAAACTCAAGAAAAAATAAGAACAATCATTTTATTTATAGTTTTAAAATATATTTAAGATTTTTATAATTATTAATAATATCAATAATAAATATATAAGTATATATAGTACAAGTAGTCTATACGAGGTTTTATATTTATAAGGATAAAATGGGGTTGCCCCCTTGGGGGTAGTTAACTTGGCTCCCCCTGCATGATTTTGCCCATATTTTTTATTTTTTTGAAAATTTCTTCGTAGATTTTCATTAATATATCCCTATATTATGTCATTCAAATTTCATGCGAAATAGAGATTCCTACGACCTCCATCCATAAGGTTCGTTTTTAGCAATTCTATTGCCGTTAAAAAATGACCGTCTGAATGAAGGTCGTATGGGCGAAATTGCGTAGGGGGAGCCAAGTTAGCTCCCCCCAAGGGACAGCCCCATTGAACTCTATTTATAAATATAGAAATATATTAAAATTTTATAATATAAAATATTTTTATTTTCTGAATTTTTATTTATTTTTGTGAATTTTTATGTATTTTTTTAGTTTTATGTATTTTTAATTGATTAAAATAAAAAAATAGCGACTTAAAATAATTGGTTGAATTGTTTTTTAATTAGATAAATATCTCAAAAATTCTCAAAAATAATTTTAATATATATTATATTATATATTTTTATATGATAGAAATTAATTTTTGGATTTTATAAATTTTTCCTAATTTTTGGAGAATTATGAGTGTTTTTTAATTTTTCAAAATTTCTTTTTATATTTTTTGAAATTTTTGTCCAGGGTTATATTATATAGTAATATATTATAAATTTTTTAGAATTTTTAGAAGTGATTTTATTTATTTTTTGTATTTTTATAGTTAAACAGGGAATAAATAGGCTTCTTTTAGTTTTTAATTAATAGAAAAATATAAGAAAATGCTAAAATAAAAATATGGCATGACAAAGCAACATATTAGGCATTTACTACAATTTTCCCAATATTTTACAAATACAAGAGCTATTTAAACAAAATAAAAATGCAACAAAATAGTTTACAATGCTAGTAAGAGTATATTTGCAATAATAAATAAAGTCAGAAGGTTGCGTGCAAATAAACCCAAACTTTTACACATATTAACAATTTTTAAGTACTGGACAGAAATTACAGAAGTTGGAGGGGCACAACTGCAATTCTCCCACCTCACGTGGCATGCCACATGGGGTGAGTTGGCATTGGACCTATATGCAATATCCAAAATATACGGGGGGCCACTTGCAATTTTTACAATAATTTTTAAAACTTAACTAAATATTTACAAGAATAATTAGTAAAGACAAAAAGGTGGATGGGTCCTACGTAAATTACCCCTTTAAGTCACCCGATCAAGCGTTTCTCCTTGAGTCGCATGGCCTCTTCAACGGTTCATGAAGGCTTTGATTCGCTTGATGATCTGACGGTTCACAAAAGATCCGGAGCGGAGAGGTGAGCTTTGATTAACCTAAATCTATATTAGAATATTAGAAAATGTGTCAAATAAAGTGGAAAATAAATGCTGAGATAAAAAACTACCTATAAAGTGAGTAAAGATAGCTCGACTCGACTTGGGGGGCAAGGAGAAGAAACCTCACCGACAGTGGTCTGGGCAAGGAGAAGAAACTTCACCGACGGTGGTCCAGAGAAGTGTGGATCACCTCGATGACGCCCATATGTAGCTCATTCCAAACCCAATAGGGAGCGAGATGTCACCAAGCTACACCTATCTATGAGAGGATCTGAGGGTTCCAAACACAAGGAAGGATCAAAAATAAAAAAAATGGCTAAGTTGTGAGCTTTATACATGCGAGGTTTGACCATTGACTTACATGCAAACTGACGCATGTATGAGGAAAGGGAATGGTCAGCGTGATGGAAGGATGATCAATGGTGAAGTTTCATGAAGGAGTCGTAGCTCCTTGGGCAGTGCATCATGCAGGAAAAATCAAGGAAGTAGAATGGTCAGCGTTTGACAAACGTAGACCTAAGAAGGGAGGACAATTGACCCAAGGTCAACAGTCATCGAGCTCCCATTGGTCCACGTCATCCAAATGAAGACAAATCAGGGAATAATTTTTTATTAAATGGTTTTAAAATAAAAAATGATTTTATTATTTTTTCAAAACATGAAAAATATTTGTTATTATGCTTTTTATTTATTTTACAAGAATATTTATTACATACTAATACTTATATGTATATACGTAGGTACATGTACTTGTATTTAACATGTTTTATTTTTATTGTGTATTTTGTATTTTATTATTTTATACATGTATTTTATATATTCATAACTGATTTAAGTATACCCTTACGTATTTTTAGTATATTTTGCCTATTTTATTTATAGACTTAAATAAATATGTGCATACATTCTATACATACATTAGAGGTATGGTTCATCTATATGTTAAAGTACATTATTTATTTTAATATATTTATTATGATTTTATTTTTTTATTATTTACATGCATTTTAAATATATAAGCAAGTTAAAAATAAAAAGAATAAATATATTGAATATTATATACACGTATATTGTACAATGAAGGCCTAAAAGCCAACTTTTGCATTTTAACTCCAACTGCCTTCATTAAATTAATAATTTAATTTTATGAGCAATAAAGGTGAGTTTTGTCATTTTTGGTTCTGTATAGAGAAGATACAAGTCTATAAACTTTTCTTTGTGGCTTTTTATTCTATGTGTCCCGTGCACACTTGGCATTATTTCTGAAAGAAATAAATTTTGTATTTTTCTTTGTATTTTTATGTACAAATTTCATATAGATGGTTTTGCTAATTTAGGTATAAAAATAGGAAAATAAAATATATCCCAAACTATAATATATTGATAAAACGAATAAGGGTTTTTAGCATGTTTTCTGTACAGTTGATTTGTCATATCTCCCCTACTTTATTCTTTGTCGAACAAATCATCATGATGGTAGGATCTCGGGTCACTCAGTATCTTTGACACTTCATTCTTTTCCTTTTCTTTAATACCCCATGTAACACCCCAACCCAAACATAGTACCACATGGAAAACTCACAAAGTGTGGGTGTGATTTATAAGTGGTGGGGATTACTACTTGATAACTTGGGCTTAAGCATTTTGGGTGGTTGTCAACGGATCCATTTGGGCCCGAACCCAACAAGTTGTCAGGGCCAGTTTTCCTTGATAACGGACCGGGGACCTAAGTCCGGGATGTTACAAATGGTATCAGAGCCAAATTCCCTCTGATAGTGGAAAGGACTACCCGAGAAATGGAGTCGTTCCTACAAAGAGCTTGGAGGAAATGGCTACCCAGAGCGTGCAACTGTCACTATCACTGGGAATAAGTGATGTGCCATGTCGCAACGAGGACGTTGCGAATAAGTGGGGGAGGTTGTAACACCCCATGTAACACCCCAACCCAAACATAGTACCACATGGAAAACTCACAAAGTGTGGGTGTGGTTTATAAGTGGTGGGGATTACTACTTGACAACTTGGGCTTAAGCATTTTGGGTGGTTGTCAACGGATCCATTTGGGCCCGAACCCAACAAGTTGTCAGCGCCAGTTTTCCTTGATAACGGACCAGGGACCTAAGCCCGGGATGTTACATTTTCTTCCTTTATTGTTTTATTTTGGTATTGAATATAGTATTTTGTATAATAATTAAGTATCTATTATTGGGTGTTATTTTGTACAAATTAATGTTATATACGTGCATTTAGATAGGGATTTAAGGTCAAAATGAAAGAATAAAGGTGATGAAGTGGAGATTCATAACACCCCTATACTTGCCTTTGCTAGTCCCTAGCAAACACCTATGCTAATAAGTGCAGAAAATAAAATAAATAACTTGGATTGATTTTAATTTTTAAACTTATTTTCATAAAATCAAAGTTTGGAGCTCAGTCATGCCTTTTGGAATTAGGTTTGGTCGAAACCTTATCGGGAAGCGAACTTGAAACTCAACAACTTTAAGAACCACAAAACTCGGCCAAGTCTCCTCAAAATCCAGGTCAAAACAAGTATATGTCAAATGCATACACTTATGACTATGAGTCTATCTTGTACAGTGTAAGTGATATGTAGCTCCTCTCGGCTGAAGCGATAAAGATATAGTCTTCTCCAACATGGTGACTCTACTTCCCCAATCCATCGACTCTTTCCTGGAGAAGCGAGATATTTCCTTCTAAGTTCAAGTACAATCAGCTCAAGAAGAGGTGGAGAAGAGAATGGATGGTGGTAAGTTTAGCTACCTATCCTAGGATGGTTGACCAATGTAGCCAAGTCATCCAGCTGCAGGCTCACATGTATCTTTGACTTTAAAACACAAGCTTGCTTATTGAATACACATACATACTCCGAAGGGAATTGATTTTTCTTTGATTTTTGTCCATCTATTCTTTTTGGAGTTTTTTATTTTGCATTTTTTAATACTATTTACAATTGTATTTACATAAGACTTCTTCCTCTTGAGCCAGTAGACTATCCCTCTTTTGAAGCATTATTGCAACCCTTTGCCTTCTGTCCTTGGACCTCGTCGCTACTGGATCGAGTTGGGGTACAATGGGCACAGATTATGACTTCGTATGTTTCATTATGTCAGCAAATCTGGCCTTCTACCACTTCAATTGGGTTGAGCAAGGTGTAAGGTGTAGGTGTGCAAGTTAGGTCAGATTCGACAAGAGTCATGCATATATTTCGAAATATTCTACTTATGCGGTCAATATGACATATGAACCTAGTCTTGTGGCCTTAAAGAATTAAGGCTAGTAGACATGAAGCTTCTCAATTCCAGTTCATATAAGGTTCCTGTGATTAAGTGGAGTAAGGTCTAACCAAGCTCCTATCTTCAAATTTTTTTATACCAGTTCAATTGTCATTATCGATCCGAAAAATATAAATGTAGTGAAAAGAAAATCTTTTTGTGAAATCTTTTTTGATTTTGAACTTTTTATGGTTTACTGAAAAGTTTTGAAAATTGTTATGGATTTTTGAAAATTTTGAAATTTTTAGGAGTTTTGATAAAGGTTAGTGAAAGATGTATTTGCGGATATTTACATGGGAGTGCATCAATATTTATAAGGATTAGATAAGGAATTTACATAGATGTTAGTTGTTACTTACAGAATTTTTTAGTATATATATGTATGCATAAGGGTTATATATGTTTATAAAGAATATTATTTTCTATAACTATATATAGGGTTCTCAAAATAGTTTGAAAATATTTTGAAAACTTATTTTGCAAATAATTTTTACAAACAATTTTGCAGAACTTTTATAAAATTTTGAAAATCATTTTGCAAAAAATTTTCAAATAGTATAAATAGATTTTTCAAAATATTTTTACCACCATTTTCCAATCCATTTGGAAACCAATTTTCAAAAATTTTATTCGAACACATGAAAAAGATTTTTTGCAAATACTTACAAAAGATTTTTACAAAGGTTTGAAAACATTTCATAAAGATTTTCCAAACGATTTTCAACAGATTTTTCAAGTCATTTTATAATCATTTTTCAAATATTTTGCAAATTATTTTTAAACTGATTTGTTACTCATATTCTCATATTTACAAAGAAATTTTGAAAAACTTTATACATTTTAAAGTGTATTATTTACATTTAATTATTTATATATTCCAGCCCATATAATAAATTATTTAGCTAAATTATTCAAAAATACAAAAGTACGAGTTATAGCTAAAGTATATACAACGTATATACAACCTCCCTATACTTAACTTGAGTTATGTCCTCATAGAGATCAAATAGAGAAAGGAAGTCATGACTCGTGTTGAGTATAAGAAAGTTCATACTACAATGACTAAAAGAATGAAAGAATGAGAAGTCGAATGTCTCCCTTTACCTAGGATCAAATAATCCTGAGTATAGCAGACTGTGTGCAAAACGCAGGAGGGTCAAAGGTGGGAATGAACCTATCAACAACTCAACATGTCTCCCCCTATACATAGGGTAAAATATCCCTAAGTATAGACAGAATATCAAAAAGTTGAGGAGACATGCGAGGGGACACATAAACTGATAAAAAGAAAGAAAAAAGAAAAATAAAATGCAGGAATGAACGCATCACTCCCCCTATACTTAAGGTAAGAGATCAATAACTATGGGCAACAACATGAGTCACGAAATAGAACAACGAAAGAAAGAACACTCTATTCGCCTACCTCCCCTATACTTAGAATAAAACACATCCTAGGCACGGCAAACACACAGATCGAGGTGGACGAGTAAACTGGAAGATGAAAAGATTAAAATGAAGGGATATACAAGGAAAGAGGAATATACAAAAATCAAGAAGGCAAAAGTCGTACCTTCTTGCACGGTTGCGGAGGAATGGAGCGAATATGGTGCAAGTCGATATCGGGGTCAACATCTGACAAAGCCCGATCAGGATCGACATGGTGTGTTCCTCAGTGGTCTTAAAACAGAAAGGCACGAACACATCAGTGGAAGTAGTAAGGTCAAGTTCGGTCTAGGAGTCTCCTAAATCTACTTCCACGATAAAGTGTCTATAGTGTAAATGTTGTGGATCTCATCAACACATTGCCACTCACAGGAAGAGGGAACTGCTTTCTGAGTCTTCCTCCCTGAAGAGGAATTCTCGGGTCTCAGTATCGTCCATGGTAAAACAAACATCTCTGATCTCAATGGATAGGTTATAGTCCTCGAGGTTGGCTGACACAAATATACTCTCATCAGGTATAAGTTTCTGACCGACAACGATTGCGATGATCGTCTCAATCAGAACGCTCTCATTGTGTAAACGAAAGTGTATCTCTCCGGATCCATAATCAATACCTGCCTTCATCGTTGCGAGAAAAGGTCGACCCAGGATGATTGGAGTACGCTCCACAGAGATGTCTATGGGAAATACAATGAAATCAATTGTGTGGCTCATGCCATGTATCTGTATGATAATGTTTTCAAGAATACCCTTCGATCTTTTTATTGATCCATCAACAAATTGACAAATCAGCATGGTTTTCTTGAAAGGTTTCATATTTAGTGATTGTTCAAGTGAGAAGGGTATGATTATACTTGATGCATCGTTGTCAAGGAGACTATGATCACAATGGTGGTCAGAAAGGACACATCTCACGAAGGATGTACTAGTGTCCCCTTTCCTATTGGGCAGATGATGGATGATGGTGTAGGCAATGGCCATGGTAAGAATGTATCGATCAACATTGTGTCATCTCTTTCTCTTCTTTGGTGTGGGCGTAGCATAAGGTTTCATGACTTTTCGAAGTGGTACATCAAAAATATCCTGAATAACCGCCACCACTTCAGGATTGGTTAATATTTTTTTAGTTTTCTATCTCATCCATACTAGAAAAGAGGTCAGAATCATCATCTCCACAAGGATGACTAAGAGCAGTGTGTACAGTGTCATCCTGGGGGGGGGGGGGGTAAAGAGGTAAGAATTGTGGTAAATGCAAGTGTGGGAAAAGGATGTGGCCCAGATAGATATCTCCCATTATTATCTTTTTGTTTTTTATATTTTTCAAATTTTTGTGTATTTTTCGATTGCAATCTCTCATGATCAGCCTCTCGTGAATCCATGGGTCCAAAAGGTGAAGCTCCAATGTGAATCGCATTGTTAGATATATCATTAATCCTCGGTTGTAGTTCTTTCACTACCCAGGTCACTTGTTCAGGAGTAGTGTTCATGAAAGGTGAATCCAACAACTCAATATCGGATGGGTGAGATGGTGGGCAATGGGAAGGTGGTGGTGGGTGATAATCAAAATCCGATGGTTGAAACTGCGGATGTGGTAGATATGTACAAAAAGAAAAATCAGGAGCAAAGTCCTCCTGATAAGATGTAGGTGCACTAACTGGAGAAGAAGAAGAAGGATCTGCGTAGTCCAGATAAAAATAGCTCCAATCTGCCATCTCCGAAACAAAGATGGGAATCGAGAGATCATGATAGTCAAGTCAATATATGTGGGAAAAAGGCACAATTGAGCAGAGAAGATCGAGTATGCACACAAAACAAACACAAATGAAACAAACAAAACCCCTCAATTAACCAACTCAACACAATGAAGATCATGAAGGTTCAATCTTTTATCTTTTAACTTTAGAGTTAGGTGAGAATATAGTTACTTACAAGCTCAGGTGCAGTCACCTAGATTGGTTGTGTTGTCGATGTAGCACGCCTACTAGAACACCGAACCACTTCGTCTAAAGCATGAGGCAAGTGTTAGCAGCAATAACAGTGCCCAAGAGCTGACCCAAGCGCTTAATGAACAAGCCTAGGGATAATGGATCTAGTCCTTATGTGTGCGTGCATCACTCGATCTGGAAAGTACATGTGACATTGATGGGTTACTCTCCCCAAAATAATGATTTTTATCCTTTACATTTGATTTTAGGGTCAAGTACAATTAGCCGTCTCAATTTTATTGATTGTCACTTTTCTGGTATTTTTGAAAAATAAAGCGTCTAACGAATTTTCTGCTTCCTT
Source organism: Ottelia alismoides (assembly GCA_037367405.1). NCBI lineage: Eukaryota > Viridiplantae > Streptophyta > Magnoliopsida > Alismatales > Hydrocharitaceae > Ottelia > Ottelia alismoides. The sequence goes on from JAZKJV010008882.1 coordinate 265,799, forward strand.
TTATTTCCTAAGTCAAAGAAAACTGAAGAAAGAATACGAAAAAACTTATGCACGAAAATCAAATGAATACAGATGCTAGAGATGAGGATGTGTACCAGACTCCAGTAGTATACATGCAAGATGATCCGCACATCAAATAAAATCTAACCTATATGTATGAAAGCAAGAACCAGTCTAACATGAACTTCTACTCGAAAAAGCACAAGTTTATTAATTTGACTAAGCCCAACGATATATAGGAACACCATTCTTTTAGATGTGTGGATTTAAGTTTGCCTGGTTCAACCAAATAAAATCCTAAAACTAGGGGAACAAGCACACAAAATAAAGTAAGAAAGCGAAAATTTCAAAATGCGGGAAATAAAATAAAAGAAAGGAGAAAAGGGAGAATAAAAGATAGAAGTGAGAAAAATCAAGAGAAAACTGTGTTGAGGCCCCAAGGTGAACAATCACCCAGCAATTGATCTCGGAGAGTTCAAGTGTCTCTGAGTGTCTATCCATGTTTATTAATAAAATAATTACAAAAATAGAAATGTCTCTCTCACAAAAATAAAAATTCAAATAATTGGTATGCATGTCTTCTCTCTCATAGCATTCTCCTTCGCTCTCTCCTATCAGCTCAAAGTAGAAAATCAATCTTCTCTCTGCTTGGCTGCCTCGATCTCCTAGGAAGTCATCCTCGCGTAGCGATCCCTTACAAAGAAGTCACCAAAGAAATTGGTCAGTCACAGATAAACAATTATTTGAAATAAAAAAGAAATAAAAGACAGAAAATAGAAATAGATAATATGCACAAAAAAATCCTATCCAACTTTGCTCCCTGACAACATCATCATTTATAGAGATCGATGGAGGGTATCTAACGTCCGGACTTGGAGGGCATGTGATACCTGACAAGTCGAAACCCACAATCGTTGTGTCGGCCGCTCTCACTGTACTCAATACATCACCAGTCAATCAAATCAACAATCAACACATAATCTATGATAAATCAATGAAAATTATGCTAGGTGAAATTTATTATACCATGCAAATAAATGTGTATAGCAAGTAAGTGCAACGGTCAAACCAATGAGAACTACGAGGATATGGAAATAATTATTATCTATAAATAAACAATTATTTTGTACCTTTTTCTTGTTTTTTTATTTTTGTAGGGTTTTTAATTATATTTAATTTTTATGGATTTTTATAGATGTATGACATTTTATGTTTTTGAATTTATAATTTTTATTTTCTTTTTCAACTTTTCTGATGGTTAATTGCTTTATCTTTTTAAAAAAATATAATATGTATATATGTATCTATATATAATAATATGTATAATATAAGTATTATATGTGATACATAGCATAAATATATAACAATTCAGGAAAATAAATAAGAATAATCCTTTTTATTTTTTAAAGGTTTTTAAATATCTTTAAGGTATTTATAAGTAATAATATTATTAACAATAAGTATATAAGTATAAATAGTATAAATAGTCTATATAGGATTTTATATTTATAAATATAGCTGTATATATTAAAATTTTATAAATAAAATATTTTGTGTTTTCTAATTTTTCTCTATTTTCGTGAATTTTTATGTATTTTTTGCTAATTTTATGTATTTTTAATTGATTAAAATTAGTAAAGAGAAGCTTATAATAATAGGTTGATTTATTTTGAGTTTTGAAAAATATCAATATCTCAAAAATTCCCAACACTAATTTTAATATAAATTATATAATATAAATATAATTATACAGTAGAAACTATTTTTTGGATTTTATAATTTTTTGCTAATTTTAATAGGGTTAGGTGGGGTTTTCAATTATTACAATATTCTTTTTATATTTTTATGATTTTTGGTCTATAGTTATATTATATAGTAATATATAATACATAATTTTTTGGAATTTTTGAAAGTGATTTTATATTTTTATATTTTTATATTTAACATGGAATAAATAGGCTCCTTTCAATTTTTAATAAATGGGATTTATTTTTATAATTATGATAAAGTGAAAAATAAAAGAAATGCTAAAATAAAAATATGGCATAAGAAAGCAGCATATTAGGCATTTATTACAATTTTCCCAAGATTTTACAAGCACATGAGCTATATTTAAACAAAGTTAAAATGCAACAAAATAATTTACAATGACAGTAAGGATATATTTACATTAATAAACAAAATCAAGGGGATGCATGCAAATAAACCCAAACTTGTATATGTATTTAGAGTAAATTACAAAAAAGTCCCTGAAATATACACTTCAATTCAATGTCATACCTGAACTTTAAATAGCAACAAAGTGGTACCCCAACTTTCAAATTTGTCTCAATGTGGTCCTTCACCATAGAAATTTAGTTGATTATTTCATCATTTTTAACCTTAAATTTCAATAGGCAGGGACCACATTGAGACAAATTTGAAAGTTCGGGTACCACATTGTTACTTTTTAAAGTTTAGGTCTGATATTGAAATTAGGTGTATAGTTGATGGATTTTTTGTAATTTACTCATGTATTTACAATGTTTAAGGACTAAACATAAATCACAAAAGTCAAATGGACATGGCTATAATTTTCCCACCTCATGTGGGCGGTCACGTGAGGTGAGCTGGCACTAGACCTATATGGAATATCCAAAATAAACAGGGCTACACTTGTAATTTTTAAAACACTTTTTTAACTTAATTAAATATTTACAAGACTAATTATAAATACATAAAAGCAGAGAGGTCCTACATAAATTACCCCTTTAAGACACCTGATCAGGCACTACTCCTTGCGCCATGTGGCCTCTTCAACGGTTAATGAAGGCTTTGATTCACTTGATGATCTGACAGCTCACAAAAGATATGGAGAGAAGGGGCAATCCAACGATAGATGCCCCTCCCAATGAACAGGGAAGAACCACATGTGGGGCGAGCTTCTTCTCTTCGATTCGTCCTCCTTCAAGAACCTTTTTCGTTGTTGATGTGCTCGATCGGTTCCTGGAAGGGATGCACAGCCGATGGTACCCTCAAAAGTATCCAGGATCCATCGATGGGGTCCTTGAGGCTCGAAGAGGCTTGAGGTGCCTGGAAGTCGAACCTCGGAGCACTTGGACCTTAGATGGCCCCTTCAGGACCTAGTATATGCATAGGAAAGTTGGAAAAGCTTGGACGAAGAGTCCTAGCTATTATTTGGTGGAGATTGGTTCGAAATGAGGTGAAGTGAAGAGGTCTCCAACGAAGGTGGATGAGGTGACCTCAGTGGCTTGATCCAGAGAGGATCAAGGTGATCTGGGTGGAGCTGGAGATAAAGAAGCATGTGGGAAAGAAAATGGGGCAAAAGCGTGGTCGGAACAAGCTTCACAATGGGTAAATGAAGGTTGAGGCTCTAGAGCTCCGACGAGCTTAGATTAACCTAAATCTACACTAGAGCAGTAGAATATGCATGTATTTTATATATTAATAACTTATTTAATTACACTTTTAGATATTTTAGTATATTTTCTAATTTTATTTATATACTTAAATAAATGTGTACATATACTATATGGGTAAAATGAGGTTGCCCCCAGGGGGTAGCTAACTTAGCTCCCCCCACCCTATTTTCCCATATTTTTATTTTTTTGAAAAATAAAATCGTGTAAATTCATTATTATATCCATATATTATTTCACTCAAATTTCGTGAGAAACAGACTCCTACGACCTCCATCCAGACAGGGTCGATTTAAAAAATCCTATGATCGTTAAAAAATGACTGTTTAGATGGAGGCCGTAGGAGTCTCTGTTTCTCATGAAATTTGAATGGCATAATATAGGGATATAGTGACGAATATTCACGGAAGAAATTTTCAAAAAAATAAAAAAACTAGGAAAAATGGGATGGGGGGAGCTAAGTTAGCTCCCCTTAGGGGCAGCCCCATTTTCCCCATACTATATAGGTATATTAGATGGTATAGTTCATCTATATGTTAAAGTACATTATTCATTTTAATCTATTTTTGATGATTTTATTTTATTTTTATTATTTACATGTATTTTAAATAATATTTATAAGTATATAAAAATATAAAAAAAGTGAAAAATATAATGAATAAATATATTTGAATAATATATACAAGTATATTGCACAATGAGGGCCCAAAAGCTAACATTTACATCCTAACTTCAAATTAAATGAAACCACCTTCATTAAATATATAATTTAATTTTATAAACAATAAAAGTGAGTTAGATCAATTTTGATTCTGTATGGAAAGATGCAGGTCCGTAAAGTTTTCTTTACAACTTTTTATTCCGTGTCTCAGGCACACTGTGCGGTATTTTTGAGTGAAATCAATTTTGTATTTTCCGTTGTATTTTTATGTACAACTTTCGTATAGAGGGTTTTGCTAATTGAGTGTAAAAATAGAAAAATAAAATATGTCCCAAACTACGATATATTTACAAAAATAATTAGGGGTTTAGCTTGTTTTCTATGCAGTTGATTTGCCCTATATCCCCTTTATTCTTTATCGACCAACACATCATAATGACTAGGTCTCAGGGTCTAAGATCACTCAACATCTTTGACGCATCATTCATTTTCTTTTCTTCCTTTATTCTTTTATTTTGGTAACGATATTTTGGACAATATTTAAGTGCCTATTATAGGGTGTTATTTTGTACACATTAATGATATGTGTTTAGCTAAGGATTTAAGGCAAAAATAAAAGAATAAAGGTGATGAAGTGTAGATTCATCAAGGGGAAAGAAGGAAGCAATCGCAACATATTGGGTGGGGGGAGGAGGGTGTGTGTTTTGTTGGAGAAGAATCAGGGAGGGTGAGGGAGAAGAGGAAGGAGATCGAAGACGAATGGAGGTGGAGAGTCTAGAGATGGAGCTTAGGGTTAGTGCTCGAAGAGTCGTAGGAGAAGGGGTTGGATAGGGGGAAAGAAGGAAGCAGGAAAAGAGCATAGGTTAATATATTGAAAAATATATGAAAATCGCAACTTATATCCATACCTATATTATATATAATGGAAAATATACAAAATTAAATCGATTTATCATGTCGAGTTAACAAGTTGAGCACAACCCAACTCTAGCTCGACCCGATAACACTAAGGACTCATATATCCAACCCAAACTCGGACTCATTAGGTTCCGGCCAGGCTCACGAGCTCTTATCGAGTTAAACTCGAGTTGAGCTCATCTAGCCAAAGCTTTTCTCATAGCCCTAATACACACATCACACATGCATACATGTGTATGTGTGTGCATGTTAGCACGAGATGAATTGTTAGTGCAAATCTCAAAACAGCCAAGCAATCAGAACAAACATACCCTAACATATCCCAGCCAATCAAGCACATCATAGAATTGGTAGCACACATTAAATCAAATTCATGGCATGAATGAGCTGTGACATGAATATGTTGCAACATGTACTTGCAAATGGTAACACATACCTCCTCGGTCGAGGTAAGGCATGAATGGTCATCCTTAACCTCGGTTCTACACAGTTGCAAATGGTAAGGAAAAAAGTAAGGCACGTTACATGGTTAATTGCAACCGTCACCATAAGAAAAATGTATTACAACTAGGGCTGCTAATTGAATTGAATCATTCGAGTTTGATTAGGATTCGTTCGATAAAAATTCGAAAAAAAATTCGATTCGAAATCAAGTGAACTGAATTTGAATTTAACTTTTGGATTTGATTCCCAAATAAATCGAATCTGAATTCGCTTGATTCATTCGATAACAATTCGATTTGATGCACACATATATGATATGGTATGATGCATTATATATGTAAATAAATGTAGTATATATTTTGTAAAATCCCCACACATGATACACAACTTAATATAATAGATAAAACTTTTCATCAGCTTATTCTAAACATCCCAATTTTGAGATGCCATTGCATACACCACACCCCCTCTTTACTCCCCCAAATTCTCTCTCCCCTAGTCATTCATGAGAACAAATTCTAACATTTGCTTTTGATCTTCAACGCCGCCAGCTCCAACCTCTCACTCCTGCTCGCTCTCTCCAATGTTGTTGGCTCCATCCTCCCGCTTCTGCTTGCTCTCTCCAACGCCGCTGGCTCCCACCTCTCGCTCTTGCTCGCTCTCTCCAACGTCGTCGGCTCCAGTCTCCTGCTCATGCTCGCTCCCACCACTGACAACGCCACCCTCCCAGTAGCCAACCCCACCACCAGCTCCTGCTTTCCCCCGCCGTCGACAATGACACCGATTCTAGATTCACCAACGTCGCCAGTATCTCTCCATCACCCCTACAGCTACTGGTATTACCACACACACACACCCTAAAATCTTAATATTAGGTTCTATCCAAATAATTTATGTGATTCTAAAATACATCATATGCAAACAAATACATACTAAATTTTTAGAAATCATCATGAGGTCATAGATTTCAAATTTCTAGCAATCTTTTCCTTAATCACACTCTTAATTTTCCCACCCAACATAATATCTAGATCTTATGATAAGGACAACCAAGCATTTGAATACAAATAATATCTTAGAGACAATTATGGTATGAATAGATTTCATGGATTTCGAGCTTTGCCTAAATGGCTAAATGTGCAAAAGATCATAGCTGCAACTAAATCCCATTTCTCATCAAGATTACAAGGGGACCGGTTATCAAGAAGAAAGCATCATCATAATCTTTAATAAACCCAACTATGCCCCCCATAAGAGTGCATTGAAATGAGGTAAGCATGAACTATTCGTGCTTGATATAGAAAAAATGTTACATACTAAAAAAATGAAGATAATAGCCATACCAGCTGAGTTCTCAGTCCGATCTGTCGATTTTTATAAATGCCTTAGATGTTGGATTCAGCTCCATAAGTCAGTTGACATCGACCTTTTATGGTTTTGATGGAATTTAGTGATTCTTTTTTTCTCAGATATCATGGAGATAGGTCACAATGGGAGGGAAGATATGGAGGATTCTTCAGAGAACGTGGAACACAATCTTTTGATTATTATTTTGGACATATATATCTATTAATCTATATCTTGTATTCTATATTGATATGGAATTTAAATAGTTTTGAGTATATGTTTTTATTTTATTTTTAGAAGTCTAATTCAAATATACCATCGTCTCAAGATAGTGTCTATGAGAAGGTCATTGGGCATGATGATGATACTGATGAAAAAGTGGAAGAAGAGGACGGAGAAATAGAAATTGATTCTAAAATAATTAATAAGATTGATAGAAATAAAATATCAATGGTTTATGAATCATTTACCAAAGCGAATGAGAAAGTTGGGGGAGTGCCAATGGAAAGATAGAGATGCATTGATTGAATTTTCATCACGGGTACAAAAATAAAAGATCTATGGTTTATCAAGATATCAACAATTAAGTTTTCTTTATATATTCAATTCACCATAGGTACAAAAAGAGCAAATGAGGATTGCAAGAGACATGCGAACAACAAACGTTAGGTACTTTAATGCAATTTATATTATCTATTGAATTTTACCATTTATGTTAAAAGTTTTTTATTTATCTCAATTATATTTTACAAATTAGTATCACAAAGTCTATTCAATTTTTTGAAACTTAAAATATTATCAATATAAAATTTTTATTATTAGTTACATTATTAAATAAAATTTTAATTCGATATAAAATGAATCGAATTTGAATATTCGAAACTCCAAACGAATTGAATTTGAATTTAGAATAGAAATTCGTTTAATATTCAGTTCGAACTCGGATTCAAAATTTTTATAATGAATTGAATCTGAATCTAAGTGGATTCGAATGTATTTGATTCGATTAACACCCCTAATTACAACTGGTGAGACATACATGCTAGGTCTAGTTAAGGCAAATAGTAACCACCATATTAAATCAGAAGTAGGACTAGAATATAAGACATGGTTGCAAATGCTAACACCATACCTCCTTTGTCAAGGTCGTCCAGAGGACAAGAACACGATGTACGATCAACAAGCAAGAAAGAAGAGCTCAAATCTTGATCGTGCATGAGCTACACACATGATGAAAATCTTATGTAGTGACGTTGGAGACAAACGGATATTCGATAATGAGTCCTCTGACATGGGTGGATGGGGAAAGAAGGGTGTAGGAAGTGAGGATGGAAAAAGTATAGAGACCAGTGTGGGAGATGAGACGAACCTCATGATCGATCATGTACTATCATGATCAATCATTGCCATGGGAGTTAAGACGAGAACATGAGGGGCAAGCCTCGTATTCTCGGTCACTTTTGAAAAGGAGAGGAAAAGGGTGCATACCTCTAGCCACATCATTATCTGAGGGAGAGGGAGGGAGGGCACTGGGGCAAGGACTTCATCCATGACCATTGACTCATCCCTCAAGCTGTCGTCTTTCCCACAAAGCCAGGGGAGAAAGATGGATGGCTGAGTGACAGAGGACATAAGAGAGGCCACTTCCCAAGACACTATCAACAAGCTCTACAACATTGCTCAAGTTTGCGGCAACCCTATCCTCCCTCTATCCTTCAATCAAAGAATCCTTCAGAGATAACCCCGCCATCCAAAAGCATGTTTTTCTTTGAAGTTTATACCCTAAGCCAAAATATACCATCCAAAGGAAACAGTTCATGCATCCACATGGATCAACAAAGTTCAAACTAAATGCAAACATCTCCATGGGTTTGTTCTATCATCTAATTCATAAATTACAGTTCTGGTCAACATGAAGAGGCAAAACCGTAGCACTTCTATGGGGATTTCTAGACTGGCATCTTAGCAAAATGACACAATTATACTTATGCTCCTACTTTTTGTGTGTTTGCTCTAACTCCCACCGTCGGTAGTAAAGTCTAGCACTCTATATCTCCCGGACGCAAGTTACAAGACTAAAATGGAGGTTAGCAAGGAAAGGCATGGAGCATGTCTCTTTTCAACAAGGAGATGCTTTGTTTGCATCTTATTTAGAGTCTTCATGGGACATGCTTGTATTGATTTTTATACACCAACCCTAGGGATGAAACCACATACCGATGTCCATACCCGACCCTCTACCATATCCACTTTGTATCAATTTTTGAATCCACGTCTATATCCATTTTAATAGAAATAAATATAAGATCACCTTGATACCAACAGATATTGTATCCATATATCAATTTGTATTACATAATAATAGTTGTAAATTTATTTATTTTATATCCAACATGTAAAGACACTTGTAGCATATAAATGTTAGTCATTAACTATTCATATAAGTTTATCTAAAAATAGTTCTATTATCCACATCGATTCGATATGAATATCCCTTTTACAGGGGCACATTTTTCATACCTATCAATATCCTTATCTATATCCATCCCATACCCAAATTTTGGAAGAACGAGGATACAGTACCCCTATATCCATATTCGTATGTCCATTTGTGTTCCTATTCACACATGTGGTTTAGTCCCAGCAAGTGGAAAATAAAATAGCCCAAATATGAAAAGCATATGATACAAGTATAACCATAATATTTTGCAGGTCAGTTAAAAATCCCTTCTAATACCATAACAGAAGATAAATAAATTAGTATTTTCCAAATAAAAAGCAGATAATCAAGTACATTACTTCGTCTACGATGAGAAAGTTCTAATCTAGAAATGGCCAAGCGTTATTACTAAATATTTATAGTATAGTGCTGCATGCCAAGAATGCAAAGCATAATTTTGTGATCCAGCTTTTGTGAGACAAACATTTCTTTCGAAGATATGCCTAATTGCAGAAAAGAAAACCAAGACATCCAGCCTGCTAAAAGTCGAACAGTGACGGAATCCATTCACTTCCCATATAATCTTCAAAGAATATTCATCAATATACTTGACGGGCAACCAAAGCATAAGGTAAAAGAACCAACCACAAGAATTACTGGTTGCAGAACGACTTTCTAAATTAAATCTTCGAATAAATTTATATGGGGGGGTCTACAAATGAAGCAACACTTTAGTCTGTGTTGGGACTTCTTCCCGCCGGTCCAGAAAGGGGATAGATAGCATAATTGTGAAACCAAATATGCATGCAGTTTGACTTATGCATCTCAAAAATTAAGTTTCACAGTCAAATGAAACATTATTTCTCAAGTGAAAAGACAATGGTACTTCAAAGAACCTCAATGAAAGTGCCCTCGAGATTGCTCAAGTTCATGATCAAATGGCAGACACCTGCAAAATAGTTAGTCATAAACTGTAAGTGAAGTAAACGACTCTATGCATACCGTCACCATGCTTTGGCATGGAATACAATATACAGAGATGATCTCATTGATAAGTAAACTAAGATGAAAGCAGTCATTATCAAAAAAGGGAGTACGCAGATCACAGGAAAGAAAATTGGTCATTTACATTGTTAACGTGTACAGATTGCTTGCTACAATGGTATCCCACAGCTTGCACACTAATGCAAATTTTCGTTTGTGTTCCTGCAAACTTCTGAGAACACTTGTACCTACGCATTTTAAAAAATATACCATCAACCCCCAATTACTCATTGGATCAAATCACTACACAACGGTTAAATAGAAAGGGCTATGGGATCCAAATCTTATTGACTACATAAGTTTGGGTGGCACTTCCCAACCCTTTCGTTGGAATATCCACACCCGGCCCAATGAGAAACCTGTCCATATTGGGACTATGTCGGGATGCCGCAAGCAGTGTGGGCAATGGGGAGGGGCTTAGTTGGCAACAGGGCTCTGCCAAGGGAGGGTTGTGGCACATTTAAGGACTGGGGGCTCTGTCTGCAGCGGCTGTGGGAGGGGATGCTCTCAAGCCTGAGGACAAATGATGTTTATTTGATCTTGTGGTGCCCCCTCCAATTAAACATAATTTTTTTATGAGGGGCTTTTATTTATTTTGACTCACCTATTAGTATTAACCGTTTGGCCCATATGTATCAGTGGCTGGGGTAATGGCATGAATGTAGATGTGAATCGTAATATATGTAAAGTGTTGTGAGGTATAAATGTTATAGGAGAAATTTTGCATAGGCACAAATGTGAAACTCTCATTTATCAGAAGAAACAAATTACAGAAGTCTCAGCAATAAAATTTATGCTCAATAAAAAATAAAAAATAAGTTTACTGAAGCTAAGCTAGAACATAAGAAAGAGAAAAAAACAAATGGCATGTAAATGACCAGAGTTCAAGGCGCAATCACAGTTTCCTCGTAAAAGAAGGCAAAGTCCGCAAACTTACCAAAAACTATAATCATTTAAGTTCCTTGAATAGCTTCGGTGCAACCTGCATTTTCCAAGGACAAAGACAATCAATTTGTCTGACAGTGCCATGTTTAAACGACTGGTAAATAGTTACTATTAGCAGTAAATCATAATAGCTTTAATTTAATTTAATTTTTATGAATTTAAGAGCCTTAATTTTAATAGTAAAGTTCACCGTCCTCAAGATTATTGCCACCCAACTCTTACCTTATGGAATTGAGTAGCTTAGATTCTCCAGAGTCATTATGAATGCTTGTAATTAAGCTATTAGAATAAAGCAAGAAAGATGACAAATTAACTTACACATTGATCAATACAAGACCAGTAATCAAAGTACTGCCCAGTGCAGTGCTTGTGGCCACTCTCGTCATCCTTGATTCTCTCAACGCATTTCTGAAAAAGACGCATTCAATTTATTCCAAGATTTATTGGGATAAAACCATCATTCTGAACATTAAAAACACTAATAATTTTCTAAAGAAACTAAACTTATATGAGCAGCAAAGCGTCAAAGGTTGGAGCCTTGCAGCTTACAAGATAGGATAGAGAAAGCCAAAAAATGTTGAAAATTATTATAAAGAATATGGATCGAATTAAATATCTTAGGAGGCAGCAAATCCATTTAACCGACCCCAAATGACATAGGAAAAAGGTGGTTGTCACTGTTGTACGGTTACAAATTTAAAGAATGTATTTCCATCAATCAACATGTCAAAGAAGATACCAACTAGCTACCATAAAATGAACATCCAATCAAGGTCTCAGTTCACTCTATATAGCATAACGAGGTGGTGTTAAAGTGAGGATCAGAAAAAAAAACTAAACATGTATACAAGCATACTCCAAGATCTATGTTATACTAGATGAGTTGCAAAATAAGACTAGATGCATTACTAATTAAGTGTCATCATAAGCTCCAGTGACTTGATGAAGACTAGTTTGTACAAAATATCCATAAGCTTCATGATGGTAACGGAGACAGTGACAGTGAGAGTTGTAAGTGCCACTAGAAAGAAAACTAACTGACAGCAAGATCATATATGGTTTAAAGCTTCACTATGACATGAATGATTACATCGAATGACAAAAAAGACGCTAGAATCATTTTATACTCAGAAAAATATATCAAATGTTACACATGTGTCCTGTGAAAGGCACTTTTTTAACTTTGAATGAACTAAAAGGGTGGCTCGAGAACCTTTAAAACCTGTTTATAATTTAAAAAACATCATATGGACATTAATTATCATTTAGATGGAGCTTGATTATACATAAGCATGACACAGAAACTCTTCAAGCCTTGTCACAAAGAAGACGCTGTAAATCGTATGACAGTCACGGTAAGACAACTTCAACCAATTATTGCTGAAGTATGATACTGCAGAATCAACAACTTTGAAGCAGCAACAAATCGCCTATAAGAGGCAACAATTTGAGTTTGAGTGAAGGTAAAATCTATTTGAAGGTAATTGTAGCACAAGTAAAAAACCAAGAATTTGGCAGTTGCAGGTGCATCAATAAGAGGTTTGGGAAAATAGCTAAAGGATGACCAATCGAGATTTAGTAACTAAAAGTTCTTAATGGGACTATCATTTTTATATGTAGTTGAGCAGTGGACCTTCCATTCGGAGGAGCAATAACAATGTTGAGAATAAGAAATGTGGAAGCAAATCAAATAAACAAATAAAGAACACTCGTGTTTCAAAGTGGAACCCTACTCCTTAAGGAGCGGATAAACCATGGGAGATGAGCCTCAAAATGGTTGGATATTTTATAATTTTTCTCAAATAGTACATGGGATGCGGGGCTCTTTATTAGTCCCACCAACGTTATAGAGTCCCACCAATAAGCAATATAGGATTAAAGAGAATACTATAATTAGATCCTAGAGAGACCCAATTATCCATCTAATGCATACGCTAATACTCCCTCCCCCAAGCCAGAGATGAGAAACATGTAGCTCGTAACAAAAGAAAATATTCAACTCTTCTTCACTTGATACATCTTTAAAGAAGCTGAGAAGCTTGTAACAAAAGAAAATATTCAACTCTTCTTCACTTGATACATCTTTAAAGGAGCTGAGAGGAGACATGCTCGAAGCAATCATTGCTAGGAGGAGACTTGCATGAGGAAGTTGCACTAGAAGAAGAATTGTGCCTAGAGCGAATGCTCAGTGAAGATGATTGGTAGGCAGTAGTTTGGATGGAGTAGATCTTCATGCAACAAAAACACAAAGCATTCCCAAGCAGTAGTAGATATCCTTCTAAAGTAGTTTATGTCAAACATCAAAAGAAGAGTGGTCATCTTGAGAACGAGCCTCTCCTATATGCAAACTCTGAGGATCTCCCCAATAAAAGGAGGTCATCATTGCTTCTCTTATGTAAGAGACCTCGAAAAGTGGTTCTCATATATAAATATATATATATATATCACATGAAGTCATTTCTCTGACATACGAACCAAGAAGATGAGATGGCAGAGGAGAATGGACATGATTAAAACTTTCTGTTAGAGTATGTAATAGATGGCAATTAGATCTCTCTAGGATCCAATTACACTACTCTCTTTAAACCCATATTGCTAGTTAGTGGGACCGTACCATGTTGGTTGGGCTATATATAGAACCCACCCCATGTACTCTTTGAGAAAAATAATGAAATATCCAGCCTTTTGAGGCTCTTCTCTCGTGGTTTCATTCCACTCATTAAAGAGTAGAGTTCCACCATAAGAGAACCCACCTCATGGTCATCTTCGTTGGGCCTTTACATGATCTTGTTGTCACTAACACAGGGTTGCAACTATAATGATGATCCAATGCTTTGGGTGACCTATAGATTCAAGGGGATATCCAGATGCATCCCCCAAGCAACGTCACAGTAGAGGGTGGTGATCCCCATCTTGGCACGAACCAATAATGCAAAGAGGAAACCCTAGCGCTTAAATAATGTCCGTGTGTAGGGTTTCTAGCACAACCACCAGCCAACGATGTTGTGAATCTTCACGCTGCCTCCCTAGAGAGGATCCCCAATATCGCCATACCACCATCATTTATTGCAATAGCTAGTATGAACGTATTTAGGAATCCAAAGATGGAACCAAACATTATCGTTAATGATCTTTATGGTCCTTCAACGAACAAAAGATTAAAGAAAACCGCCAAGCTAGCTTCCCTTTAAAATAAAATGAATCTCATGAATGAATCGAGAATCAAATTGTTCAGTTACCATGTCAAAAATAAGAAATGTGGAAGTGAATCAAAGAAGCAAATAAAGAACATTAAGGTTTTAGCGTAGAACCCTACCTACTTCCTAAGAAACGGGATGAAACCATGAGAGGAGACTTAATGGGTTGGATATTTCATTATGTCTCTCAAAGAGTGCATGGGTGTGCGGCTTTTTATATAGCTCTACCAACATTGTAGAGACCCACCAAGCACCAACAAACAATATAGGATTAATGAGAGAAGTGCAATTGGATCCTGGAGAGATCTCATTACCTATCTATTACATATCTAACAACCCCATTGTTACCTCTCGAAAATATTAGTTTTACGCCTTTCGAAGATAAATGTTGATGGAGTACAAGGGCGCAAAAAATCCACCCATAAATTCCTAAAGTTTAAAGAAAATTAAGGCTCAAAGGGTAATGTTGCAAAGGACATATAATCATATGGTCTAGCATAAAGATGTCAATAATACCAATTATTTAAATATTGATGGTGTGCAGTTCAAAATAAATAATGTGAATGATTGAAAACTAATGTCCATTTTTTTTCAAAAAAATCAAAGTGACATCAAAAGAGGACAGAAGATAATCCAAGTGACAGAATTTTGATTAAGAAAATTACCCCATATTCAACCAATGCTCTAACACATTTTGGTTTGCATAGCTCTTCCCATCGATTCTTCTGGTCAACAGGCTCCTCATCCGACCTGATTCAAGGAAAACAAATTCATACAAACAAAAAAAACAGTGTATTGTGACCAAATATGAGAGTGATATGCACCAGACAAGAAAAACTAAAACAAAGTCTTTCTAGTTTCTAGTAATAAAATGACAAAGTCTTCTCCCACCATAAGTAGGTCGGCTACATGGATTCTTACTCAAATCCATGTTGAAAGATTCGACTATTTTTTACACTGGTTGTCAACTACATAACGTAAACCCTACAAGGGGGATTTGAATTTTGAACCCTGATCTTCTAGTTTCTAATAATGAGGGCCAAAAATGTTAATTATGTTTCTATTTTATATGCTCCAAAAGCTTGACCATTAAGGTTTATGATCATCAAAAGATATTCTCAATCATACACATAATCAGGGGAGCAATAGCTGATCAACTGGACCAATGGAGTGATCAGCTAGTTTGACTATTGACATTGGCAGTGTTGTAAAAGTCGCCCGACTAGCCCGATTAGTAGGTCCGAATAGTGTAGTCAATAGGGTGACTGACCGAGTACCGACTAATTCCGACTAGGTACACTAATCGACCAATTTTTGCTTAGAGATACCATATTTTTTAATGTTTTACTTTTTATGAGCAAACTTACAATAATATGCGTAATGTTTTATTTAAATTCAAGTATTTCTTTTATTTTATTATGGTAGTATAAAAATGTACAAAAGTTATGTAAATACATATATAAAAATGAGTTATATATTTAAAATATTTATAAAATTTAAAGCCGATTAAAGTCCGACTAAATCCGATTAGTCGTCCGACTGCTGATTAATCCTTAGTCAGTGACCCAACCGACCGAGTACCGACTACCGACTTTTGCAACCTTGGACATTGGAAGTGTAATTTTATTCATTTCAGTGAAGTGAACTCCTGATAATGGCAAGTAAGTCCATCGAACCACTGGCTATCCAGTTGACAATCCAGCCAACAGGCACATACCACTTTGTAAGTAAATTTACCTAAACCTGACTTAGCAGAACTAATTTTTTTAATTGACACGTGACCAATACCACATATTCGTTATTCACTCCTACTCTAATTCTTTAATTCCATCAATAATATCTTTTGCTTATGAAATTTGTTATATTACAAAACTCTTTTATATTCCAAATGTAATCTGGATAAATTTCTTAAGAAAATCGCTCATGGTGTCATATTAGTCTACATCTTGTGAGGACCAGATACAGAAAAAGTCATCACAAGAACGGAAATAATAACAACATAATTAACAAGTTTCTTATAAAAAATTATCCAAATTATATGAGAATTGTCAAGGACGTTATCTTAGACCATAGTTATTAAGAAAGCAAGACGACAAGGCGCCTGGCCTGGGCGCATGGGTGCCTAGGCACGCTTAGTGTTTTTTTAATTTTTATAAATACATATGTACGGAGATTTCCATAGGTTTAGGGTTCAGTTGCTACCACATTTTTATCATGATGTTGGAGGGCCAAACCACCAAAATTTCAATTTCTGCCCTTTCTTTTCTATGTGGTCAATATCTTAATTCCAAATCATTTGGCATGTGATAGCAGATACATTTTTTGCACACACAATTGTGCAGAACTTTGGTATTCTATATCTTAATCATATTGGTCTGCATCATCCCTCGAGCAAGCTGTGCAGCTGGATGGATCTTCTGTGAATATGGGAGGATCGAGGAGAACATATTCCGTCTTCTCAACATTATATCGAAAGGTGGAGCATGACCACCCTCTAACCCCAAAAAATAACCCGTCTGTCTTTCAAAAAAAGAAGCATGTATGTTCTCCTTTTTCTTTCATCTATTTGTGTCCATACTATTTTTTGATCTTCGATCTCCATCCTTTTGCATCAGAGTCAATTCTCAGGTTGTCATCCATTGGTCCCTTTACCACTAGTTGTTATATCTTTTATTCACACTGATTTGTAGCTTCCTTAGTTGTTCATTTAACTATGCTATAGAAAATCACTGAGTACAATATTGACACACATCTGGAAAATGATATCCTTGCATGTTCAATGCCAAAAACGATCATGTCTTTCCACAGGCTTCAGTATCACTAAGAATTCATAATGAAATTGATTTTTCTATCAAATTTAATTGCCAAACCGCCTTGCCTAGACAAGAAATGACACATACCTTCGGATGCATAGGTGCTAAGGTGTCCCAAGGCGTGCACCATTTCTTGTCCACGTAAGGTGGTCTGGCAAGGCGCAAAGCCCAAGGTGCTTGGGTGCCTAGGCGCACGCCGCGCACCCCTTGACAATCATGGCTTAGACAATCAGTGAGACAAGATTTTGAAGGGTCGCCTTGCATATATCCATGGTTGGGGAATTCAATCGAGCTACGCATGAGATGACCTTGTACATTGTCTAGTAGCCACATTTTTCTGTACCCTTGTTGCATTTTAACTTTATAAGGTATGTATCTCTTAGTATAAACTTTAAAATTTATGCATTTGTTAGTGATATAAAGTTTGTATAAAAAGACATAGCTAATCCATATTACAAATATAATATATTATGACACATAATTTAGTGTAAGTTATATATGTGTTTGATGATATATATACATACATATGCATACATATACAATGCACGTTCTTAACTAGTAATCAAATGTATTTAACATCTATATTAGATTTTTCTATATATAATTATATCTAATATATATACTTATTTGCATATCATGTTTACTTCCACTCTTATTATCATAACAATTGGAGGGAGACATAACCCAACATCTACACTCCTCGAATGATCACTCCATGTTTTGTGTTGCCAGACTATGACAGACATTTCAAGTGCAGATATCCTTGGATTACTTTGACATAAGTCTAGCTATGGATCCAAGAATACTTCATGCTTTCGAGCCACATTAGGTTTACATAAGTCATGATATAACTCCAGCTATGGAACCAATCTCTTTCTCAAACACGCATTCACTTGCTCAAAGTTAAGTCACCGAGACAAGTTAGGGGGAAAATGAAAACCCACAAAACAATCGAGGAGCTTTAACTCTAAGCAAAAGAACAATCCCCGACGAAATAGTCACTCCGGCACAAACCCAACAACCTCTAATAACAGCACGCTAACATTCTTCACCACCATCGATAGACAATTTATTTCAGCGATAATCTTTATTTATTAACGTTTGTGAATTCATAGGGTAACATATGGAGCCGATGAAGATAAAGCGAAGAACCAGAGAATACAATAAAGTAGGGGGCATAACATGGTGTATACTCACATGGTAATCCGATGTGATCCGATCCGCTGTGATGGTCCCCTGGGGGATTCTACCTGCAGCAACAATCCATCAGGGATCAGAGTTGAACAACTAGATCAGAAAGAAACCCTAAATCCGAATAACAAGGAGACGGAGGGGCGAAGGATAGATAGAGAGAGGGCCGACATCGTCGGGGGAGAGGTACCGCGAACCCACCTCGTTCTCCTTTTCCGACGAACAGATAACAGGGGTGTGAGCGGATCCGCGCAAGGGTGGGGAGAGTGGAGAGGATTTGTGTTCCCGTCCGGTGGGAGCGAGAAGGGTCGACTGGCTCTTATAATGCGCCCTCGGATCTGCGAACCCATCTGATGGACGATTCTGATTGGCCAATTAATGCGGCCTCGGTGATTAGGTTTGGATTTCGAGCTGAGACCTAATCGCATGAGTAGAACTCGCCAGTTGGCGGGAGCCATGTTCATGGGTCCGGTTTTGTTCAAGTACGATCCCCGGTCCGACTCCAAATACAAAAATATTTATTTAAAAAATATATTTTACATATATTTAATATAATATACTTCGTGATTTTGTTTTACATTGTCGAATTTACATTGTTTTTATATTTTACATGTCAAGTAACCCCGACCCATTCAGCCCAGCTCGACTCGACCCCTACTTTGGCTATTAGGTCTATGGATGAGGGCGCAATCGCGACTCGTATCGCCTCATCTTGCCTGGGAAACTGAGCTAAGTAGTAGAGGTAAATTGTTTTTATTTTGGGATTTGGATGGTGGAGGGCTTGCTTGTAATTATGTGATATTTTATATGTAAATTGGATTATGTATGAGTTTTTTTAAGTATGTTGGTTAGTGTTGGCATATAAATATGTATATTTTCTATATTTTTATCCATTAATAATTTTGTGTATTATTAAATGGGCTCTTCAATTGAGATCAGACATTTCTGAGCTTTTAAAAGGCACTATCAATTTAGTAAAAATTACGTAATAATTTTATAATGTACGAAATGAACATTGTCAGTTCGAGGATCACGATATCACTGGAGGAGGTGAATAATGGTTCAAGACAATTTAAAATATTTTGTGGAATAACCAGCAAACACAAAAACAATTATCCGAGCAATCCAATCAGCACACTTTGCATGGTATTTTATCATGGAAACCCACATGGTAAAAACCACGACTAAGTCCTCATAACTCAGGATTTCCCAATTAGTCTTGCTAATCAACTTCTTCATTAAAACCTAAGATATTTACATAGATATCTCAATTGTTTACAAAGTTGATGCTTCACAACCTTAAATCAAACACCAAGATCAACCTCATAGATTAGAAACTTTAGCGCAAGCAGATGAACAGACAAGCTCATGACTTCCTTCATGCTTCCATGGAGACCTCACGTCCAAGAGCTTCTCTACACACTTAAGATTAGACACCTGAAGTTTTGCAAAAAGATGTTACTTGAAAACAAAGAGATATAGTAATAGTATATTCTAGAGATTATTATCTTTACAAATATCAAATAATTCATAATATCTAGAGATAAATCAGCAGAATATCATTGCACTAAGGTTTACAAATAGTGGCATATAAATTATATCATAGACAAAACAAGCAGATAATCGAATCAAACAAATAGTAAATATCGCCACGCTAAGAAGGCTACGAAAAGAACTCCAATTGCAATCATATGAACTTGCAATATGACAAGCGATCAAACTGTGTTGAACTCAAAAACTTTGCTCGAAAGCTTTTCAATCGAAAATATTCTTGTGGAAAGATCGAATGAATCAATGAACATGAGAAATAATGTCAAGGAAGTCACTCGGAGAGAGCTTCTAACTAAAGAGTATAGGAGTATATTGTTAGAGTAGTGTATGTTCCAACAACAGGTATTAGGTCCCTTACATATGTGATCAAGAAAGATAGTTATAGGAAATAAATTAGAAAAAAAATAGGCATGAAATCAAATATGATTTCCTGATATGATCGATTAGGACAAATGGTATGACATCAACTATTAATGATCGACTATCTTTAAAAGCTATGATCGATCCGTTGATGATTGTTGGAATGGATTTTAAAATATAAGCGATAAGGTCAATGTGTATGATCCACAAGGTAAGATCAATCAGTGCAATACACATGATCTATAAGTGGTGATCAATCAGTGTCAAGATATGATCGATAAGTTCATGAATTCTTGATATCATAATTTGGAAACTTTCAGTTGAAGCTTGCTTGATGTTACAACTATGCGAAAACAATACCTATAAACAACTACGACACATTTGAACAAGGACAAGCAACAAGGATGAGCTTCTGCTTCGCTTAAGAACGACGACTCTTTGTAGTCGTGCCGAGCTAAGATCCACATTTGTAGTTCGACAATCACAAAGAATATGCTAGCGACTACAATATAATCTTGTGTTTTTTCCATCTTTAAAATCATGGAGAAATAAAGAGCTAATAATCTCCCCACTTTTTAGTGATGATAAAATCTTTTCAAAATCTTAAAGAAAGTTGTAATCACATAAGCATGAGCAATTTTCAAATCGAACTTGATACAGTAAAAAAATGTTAAACCAAAATAATTTGAATATGATATGTTTAAACTTTGATTTTAGTAGCTCTCCCTTACTAAAAGAATCATAAAACAATCTTTTAATTCTTTTTAGAAGTGTAAGGTGGGTAATGGTTGTGAACCATAAAACTTGGTTTTATATTTTAATTTCATTCTCCCCTTTAATTAGGCAATCCATCAATCCTTTAACTCATTTAAGCTTGAAATTCATTCTCCCACTTTTTGTAATCGATTAAAAAGAACAATAAAGAGAGTGAAAAATATGCATACATCGTTAAATAGATAAGGAACAAAATGTAAAATATTTGTGTGCCTCACAAATTAGTTCCATCATACAAGGAAAATAAACTTCAAATTAAAAGACAAGAATTTTAAGGAAAGAAAGTAAGAAATACAAATGAAAAAGCTAGACTAGTCGGAGGGGGCATAGTCAGAACCCTCAACTCCTCTAGTAGAGCATTTGGAATTCCTACCACATTTTATGACATCGTGAGTACCTTGTACTTGTACTTAGGAGTACTAGATTCTTCTTCTTCGGTCCCAGTCTCTGCTTCTTCTTAAGTTGCTTCTTCTTATTAATCATGCACAGGCATCTTGAGGTCCTTTCTTGGGTGAGAGGAAGAGGCATCAAGTCTAGAAGGTCTGAGTAAAGGCTGAGAGAGAGAGAGAGTCAGGGCTTGCTAAGGTACATTGTGGTGAGCACGAGTACGAGGAGCATGGGTCGTGGGTGATGTCGGTATTGAAGCAGAAAGGTGTATCAAGATATGTATCTCATCAAACAAGCGATACAACATCTTGGATGGATTGTTGACTAACTGAGCATATCTGTTGCTGAAGGTCTCTATCTCTCATTGAAGACCCATTATTACATCGGTCGTCTCTCTGATCTAGCGGGGCTCAAGAGAGGAAGAATCAATAATGACATGCTATGAAAGCTGCTCTTTTGGGGAGAGGCGGTAATCCAGATATCCCTAAGTGGAGTTAAAGATAGAGGGAGAAGGGCAGACATTCATAGGAATGAAATCATAGAAGTACGAGGTTTGGGTAGGTAGGATGGGTGTGGAACTTGAGGTGGTCATGGGTGGATCAACTTTCTGATTCATATACTTTAGTTGTGAATAGCATAGATTCCACACCAAAGCGTCAAACTCTAAGAATGCAGGTTGGGTCACAAGAGACATGGGCACTAAAGTGGTGTAAGATGTGTGTCATTAGAAATTGTAGGGAGAGGTACTTCACAAGTCTCTGAGAGAGGATGTTGCAAAGGTAGTGGGACCAGCTGAAGGTCCTAAATGAGATAAAAACATAAATAAGGACCTGAACTTCTAGGGTGACATGGATGAGGTTGGATTTTTTGTTGTGAAACTATCAGGAGAAGACTCGATTTATGAATCTTGGAAGAGGCCTAAGGTTTGGAGCTTGGAGGGACTTCCTATAGTTTTGGATTGGTAGTAGGGCTTCCCTAAGCTCCTCTTTGTTATAGAGTCTAGAACCTCAGGTGAGGGTAGAGCTAGTGTTCGGTCATCCTAAGATGGAAAGGACAGAGGTTTCGACTATGAAGGCGGTACCATTCATAGTGGACCTAAGTCCGTAGGTGGAAGAGTCACCAATGTCTTCGATATTCACATAGAACTCAGTGATGACATTGGGTGAGATGGAGTCAATCAATGACTCGGGGTGATCGGGAAACATGATCGAATCAAATAGGTTCCTGGCCCTATTCATGTCAAAGATCCTCTCAAACTCAGAGAAGTGATTGTTGAAGATCAACCAAGAGATCGGCCGAGAGGTCATCAAACTGAGATGGGAAAAGGCAAAGATCCAGTTATTTACATAGGCGAATCGAGAGGAGGAAGCTATCTTTGACCTCTTGGTGTCGTCATGAATGGGTGGACAAGTTCCTATGAGAATAGGAACCCTAAGTCATGGATTGAATCTAAGAAGAGAATAAAGAAATTGGAAAACAACAAGTCTGGACTTACAGATGATTGAAAAGTCTGGAAGATGATCGACCATGGCTGGTCGATCAGGATTTGCTAGATGACCGATTATGCCTTCTCTAGGACTTGAGAAAGACGAACTTTGGTGTACTTTCTCTCACTTTGAGAAGGTATGAGAGTGAGTGGAGGGCTTTGGTGCATATTTAATGATTTGAAGAGGGGGTGGATGAGATCGATCTCTTCTTTTGA
The DNA here is from genome assembly GCA_037367405.1 of Ottelia alismoides. NCBI lineage: Eukaryota > Viridiplantae > Streptophyta > Magnoliopsida > Alismatales > Hydrocharitaceae > Ottelia > Ottelia alismoides. Next base: position 288,992 of record JAZKJV010008882.1, read on the forward strand.
GGTATATTAATGTGTTTAGATGGTCAATCATCCTTTGTGGACTTTCTAAAGTTAGACTTGCACCAAAAAACTAAATTTTAAAATTTGAATTTTAGCGTAGATGATTGATCAATTAATAAGCATGATAGATCGGGGGTTGTCAATCATTGCTTAACTGATGATCTATTAGGGGTGATCGATCAGACTTCGCTTGATGATCGATCAGATGTGCCCTAATTTGAGATCCTTTGGTGAATTTGATTTTCAAAAAATATCACTCAAATTGCACAAGCCTAAGTCCCTCATAATAGTGTCGGTGTTGTTAAGGGTTTTGTGAAGATGTTTGCTAGTTGCATATATATTGAAACATAGTCCAAACAGAATTCACCTTTCAAGATATTTTCTCTAAGAAAGTGATGCCTAACATCGGCATGTTTCTTTTTGGAGTGGTTGACCATGTTCTTAACCAAGTTGATAGAGCTAGTGTTGTCACACGAATATCTATATTTGCTAAAGGTCAAACCAAAGTTTGAGAGTGTATTTTTCATCCAAAGTAAGTGAGAACAAGCTAGAGATGCGCCAATATAACCTCCTTCAGTAATATATAGAGCCACATAAGTTTGCCTTTTGGAAAATCAAGAAACAAGGGTATTTCCCATGAATTGGTAGGAGACACTTGTACTTTTCTGATTCGTACAACTGCCAGCATAGTCTATGTCAATATATCCAAATAAATTTAATGAAGGCATCTCCAGATAAAATAAACGAAATCTTTTGTAAAAATGAGATAACTAAAGATTCTTTTTACGGATGTTAAGTGACTTTCTTTTGGTGTTGACTGAAAACATGCAGTTAAACAGATGTTAAACAATATATCGGGTCTGCTCGTAGTTAGATAAAGCAAAGAACTGATCATACGTCTGTATACTCATTGGTCCACAGGCTTACTGGACTCGTCAAGGTCAAGATGAGTCATCGGAGTAATCAGAGTATACCTCCTCGAAACTTTGTCGATGCCAAATGTCACTAGCATCTCCTTTGTATACTTCTGTTGTGAAAAGAAAGTACATAACCATGTTGGTTGATCTGCAACCTAAGAAAAACTTTAGTTCTCTCATCATCATCATCTGAAATTGTCCCTACATGGTTAGAGATAAATCCTTGCAAAGAGTTGTATTAGTGGATCCAAACATAATATTGTTAACATAAACTAATACAACAAGTAAATCAAATAAAATAGACTTCACAAATAAGGTGTAATCTACTTTTCCTACTGTGAAATCTGAGGTGAGAAGGAATGTTCTGAGTTGATCGTATCACAATCGAGGAGCTTACTTTTCGCAAAGGGCTTTCCTACGCTTAAAAATGTGTTCTGGTCTCGAGGGATCTTTAAAATCGGCTAGGTCCTTGACATAAACTTCTTCTTTAATAAAGCCATTTAAGAAGGCTCAAAACTTCTTCTTTAATAAAGCCATTTAAGAAGGCTCTTTTAACATCCATTTGATACAACTCGATTCCCTTGAAACAAGCAAAAGCAAACAATATTCTGATTGACTCAATCCTTGCCACGGGTGCAAAGGTTTCATTGAAATTGATGCCTTCTTGCCGAGTATATCCTTTAGAAACAAGTCTTGCCTTATTCTTGACAACTATCCTGACTCATCCAATTTGTTCTAAAAAAATCCACTTGTTTCCAATAACTATATGTTTTTAGATCTAGGCACAAGCTTCCATACACGGTTTCTCTCAAATTGAACAAGTTCATCTTGTATTGTCATAATCAAGAGTCAACGTTGCAAGCCTCCTCAACAGACTTCGGTTCCACTGAGGATACAAACATCGATATGCAAATGAATATAAGTGCAATTTGTTTGGATTCCTTTATATATGTCCCCAATCACTAACTCCTTTGGGTGAATTCTTGCAAAGCTAAAATCCTTGGATAACCCTTGAGAATCACTATTCTCAGGATGCTAGAAGGATCTACTTGGGCATCTTCCTCAAATTCTAATTCTTATAGCATAGGAGTCTTGCTGAAGTTCTCATCAAATGAAACATTGATTGCTTATAGGACATACATTGTTTTCTTGTTGAATTGCATGTAAGCTTTGCTTCTTGAAGAGTAACATAAGAAGATTCCATGTTCACTCTTCGGATCAAACTTTATCAAGGTTATCCTTAGTGTTAAGAACATAACATTTACTTCCAAATATACATAAATAGCCCATTCTTGGTGAGCATTCTAATAGATCTCAAAAGGTATCTTCTTTATCCTGCTCAGATCAAATTTTTTAAGACAACAGGGTGTATTTACAGCCTCTGCTCAAAAATATCTAGGCATGTCAGACTCACATGCTATTGTATGGACGAATTCCTGAAGAGTGTGCTTTTTCAGTTTAGCTACGTCGTTCCGAGTTGCTATTCTGGTGTAGAAAACTCTTGCTTGATCCCAGCCTTAGCATAGTAGTTAGAAAATTTTTCATTCTCGAACTCCCAATGATGATCGTTTGTTAACTTAGTGATGGTAGATCCATGTTCATTATTTATCCATCTGGCTAACTTTTCAAACTCAAAAGTCCTTGAAAGAAATTAACAAAACTCAGGTATAACGTTCTAATAGTTCGACTGAGCTAATGCGTTTTTTGGACTTCATGCGGTATTCTATGTAGTTTTCTTAACCCACATGTTGAACACATGCTTACTTCTTATAGGATAGTTTATGAAGGTCTTTAACCAAGATAAGTTTGTTAATACTATATATTTAGTTCATATGAATGTGATCTAATCCTTTATGTCAGAGTAAGGGTTCTTGTTGTGCTGCAGAAGGCAATCTAGTGATAAATACTCATCGAATATAAGCGTGTATATACTTTTGTGCCTATCTTCCTTAAGCAACAAGTCTAGTGTATCCTCCTTAAGAATTTCAAAACCAAAAGAAGAATACACTATTTTAAAACCCTTCGTAGATCTAAGACACAATCAAACGTTTGTGTTTCAGACCATAACAAGGCTAACACGTCTAATAAAAGTTACATGATTTCCGATCATACCTTCGCCAATACTCATACCTTTGTGGTTGTTGTCAAAAGTGATAGTCCCACTAGCTTTGGCTATGAGGTTGAGGAAAAGACCATTATCTCCAGTCATGTACCACGAATATCCGTTGTCCATGATCCACTTGCCAGTATGGTCTTGCAGCTCGCTTGATATCTTGTGAAATACAATATACTCATGAATGGACGTTCAATTGATCTTCTGTAAATAACACTGGCAATTGTAAAATAATTAACGTCTTTCTTTGGTATCCATTGCTTGGGAGTTTTTGTAGGGTTAGCACGATTCCTTGGATTCCTCCTTGATTTCATAACCTTTTCGGCTTTAGCTTGAATTTGGAGTTTCTTAGAAGTTAAAATAGGATTTTATATTTTTATAGTCTTAGAACTACTTCCCTTTCTATGTTGTACCCTAACCCATACTTATTTCTACTTTGAATTTACCTCTTGATAATTTGTTTAGGTTCTCCTTACCCTTAGTGAATTTTACTAAGTCATTAACTAGGTTGTGTGTATTCTATTTTAGCTTACCTATAGTGGTTTCTAGATTATCTAAGCATCTTAGTTTTAGATCCATGTTGTTTATGAGAAAGAGACGAACTAGATGTGAGTTCTCTAATGTGATATTTCAAAGAGGTAGTCTCTTTTGAATGATCTTCTAATATTGTATGTGTAGTTAATTTAGCACTTTGTTTTCCTTTTGCAGTTTAACCACTAAACTGTGCAACTCAGTAATACCTTATTGTAATTCATTTAAAGAAGGTTCTTCAAAATTTACCTCTTCATCTTCGAGAGTCATATGAGCAAGGCTTCTTCTTTGTTTCAGTCGTTTGATATGCTTTTATAAGATGTCAATGTATCAGAGTTGGAGTCAAAAAATCCCAAGTAGCTTGAAAGGCTTTTCTCTTAGAATACTTGCCATGGTGTCAATGGCATTTTCTCTGCTCTTTCTTTACTAACTTATTGCATTTGCTTGTGTCATGGCTTCAAGGCTCTTGAGTATTACTTCTAATGAGAGTGGGCAATCTTAGTTGAAGTGCCCCCTTCTTTTTACAGTTGTAGCACTCGAGATTACTTCTGTTCTTTACATTGTCCTCTTGATGAATTTTTTGAACTTCGTAGTGAACATGGTCTGGTCTTCATCTGGGCTATCTTCCGAAGTTGATTCTATGGCCTGAAGTGCATACCCTTCGTCTTCTTGACTTCAACTTCTACTTCGGTTGTTTATGTTTTTTCAACTTCATAGACTAAGAGCTTGCCTATAAGTTTATCAGTTGAGAAAGTGTTGACACCATTTTCTTCTTAGATGATTGTTGCAGTTGTGCTCTAGACAATTATGAGAGATATGAGTATATTTTTTACATGTTATGGGCCTTTTCTTTCAACCTTGAAAAATTTGAGGTTGTTGATGATTGTTGACAATCTTGTGTACATGTTTCAGATTGATTCTCTACTTTCCATTTTGATTAACTCATATCTTTGTTGCTGCAGACTGACTTGCAATTCTTAAAGCTTTGTTGTTCCTGTGTACGTGACATCGAGCTTGCTTTGTATCTCGTATGTGGTTTTGCATAGGGACACGCGATTGAACTCATATACTGTGATAACACAAAAGATGGCGTTCATCACCTTGGAGTTCATGCCACTTTCTTATTCTCGGTGTCAAAAAGAATACTTCCAGCAAATGGTCTTGTGTACGTAGATTCTATGATATTCCACATATCAATATCATGCCTTGTTGAAGGGTCATCATCTAATCTCTTTAAGGATTCCCTCTTTGACCTCTAATTATAGATGTTATGTAAATATGGACATTCTAGTTACTATAATCTCTATAATGAAATACAAGAAAAATCACCCAACACTTCTCTCTTCAGTTGGATGGATACTTCCCCTCACTATATGGAAGATGAAACTATGTCTTGGGGTAGGGAATGAGGATAGAAAATCCTATAGCTCTATTATGTCCTCCAAATATCATGTAAGGCCATGTATGGCTAGGCTAGGGTAGATGTTAGCATATCTGCAATCAGGCTTAGGTGTGGGCTTTGGCTAGCGATGTAGATAAGGGAGTGTCAGAAGGTGTTCTTGTCGTGCAAAGCCATGAGCCCTCACATTTGGATCAGATGTTATTGAAAGTACTATAGAGTAGGGCGCACATGGATCGGATTGGTTCAGATTTTAGCGTAATCCATGCCCAATCCAACCTTAACAGATTTTTATTTTTTTCGAATTCAATCCATAACATATCTAAATCTAATCTGATCCAATCCGTCAGATTACCGTTTCGTTCAGAATTTTTATACTTACAATTTTCTACTCAATAGTCTACTTTTCTCGTTTATATTTTACAGCACACTAGCCTTGGAACATTTGAATAATTACTTAAAATCGGTCATATAAATAGAAGTAAAGAAAAGGAAAAAACACATAATCGAGTGAAAGTTGAAGAAGTCTATTAATCCATTATAAAAAGTTAAAGACCATACAATCAAATTAAAGGATTATATTGAATTTGAAATGTAAACTTTCTTTAACAAAAGATGCGTTAATTTTTTTGCAATTGATTTCCACAAAATGATTAAAAAACAATATAGGTTATCAAATAAGATACAAAGACATGTTAGATACATAGAAAATGTGATCTCTGTGAAGTCCATTATAAACTTAGAATGTTAAGCTATGATAAATAATAACATACTTCAAGGCTCTATAATATATCATTAAAAATGAGAATCAAAGAACAATCATACTCATTTGAATATGCAAGATAAAACTAACTTAAATATAGCCCACCAATTAGACATCATGACTCTCATTTTAAATAGACTTGAACTGGAATTTATTTGTAAGATGATATCTATAGTCAAAATATGTAAATTTTATGAAAAACATGAATAAAAATATATATACCAAATTAAAAATGAAAGGAATTGAAATAATTCTTATTTCTTCTTAGATGAGTGTGACACATTTGATTATGTAATTGATCCAATTTCATCACTAAAATAAGGTTGCAAGTTGGAGCAAGTAAAAGGTAAGAGGCAAAGGGATCAAAAATATCTAACAAATATAACATGCAACTATCCCAAATCTGTTTTGTTTTAACAAAGATTAGAAGAGTGGCAGCATACGGAGGTCAAATGGTATTGCGTGGGAGGGGATTATGTTGTTTGAGATATGCAGTGACATTGCGAGGAAGGAGGCGATTGCATAATTATGTTAGGGAATAACATTTTGCAAGAGGGAGGCATCATCAAAATGGATTGAGAGGGAATCAGGAGGAATTTTGACAGCCAATAGTGAAATGAGAGAGAGGGAATTGGAAGATGAATAACCGAATAAGGATTTATAATTTTACAAGTTATACTCATATTTTATTATTTCGGAGATTTAATATTTGCCTATCAAGAGAGAAGAAAGGGTGATATCAAGAGGACTTGTATCTAAGATTAATATGGAAAAAATGACATGAATGACATAATTATGTCCTTACAGAGAGTTCGAAATAGGTGGATATCGATATTATGTATGTATGTATGTATTTATGTATGTAAATATCTACATGCACGCGTGTGTGTTAACAGATTAACAGATTGGATCGAATTGGATTTTGATAAAGATCCAATCCAATCCATACTTAAATTGATTTAAAAAATTCTTGTCCGATCCGATCCATTAGAATGATAAAACCAAACAAATCCAATCCAATAGCATCGTATTGAATCAGATTACAGATTTTATCCGATTCGTGTGCACCCCTACTAGAGAGTATGGGTCTTGCAAGGTCATTAGCAGATCATTCATCACTCATATGAAAAGATGAAAAAGTATCTGTGGTAATTCTTATTTGCGTAGATGATATTATCCTCACAGGAGATGGCTCTAATGGTACTACAAAAGCGAAGAAGCAATTAGTAACAATTTGTGATCGAGGAATCAATCTTATTAAGACACTTTCTTGGGATTGATATATCTCGGTCCAAGCAAGGTTTAGTATTGTCCCAACAAAATTATGCTATTTATCTCCTCCAAGAGACGAAGGTACTGATGAATCTCCATTTCATCACCTTTATTCTATTATTTTGACCTTAAAAACCCTATCTAATGCATGTAAATACCATTAATTTGTACAAATTAACATTCATTCTTTGTTGTATAAACAATTTACAAAATATTGTTTTTAAAGCCAACATTATAGAATAAAGAAAAGAAAAAGAATAAATCCCGAGACCTAGGCATCTTGATGTCTGGGTTTACAAGGAATAAAGTAGAGGGAGATAAGGGCCAATAATACAATAAAAATTCCATTTATTTATTATCCAATAAGTCATTTTTGGGACCTATTTTATTTTCCACCTTTTATACCTCAAATAAAGAAAGTTTGTACATGAAAGTTGTATATAATAATATATAGAAAATTAAAAATTGAGGTTATACAAAAATAATACACATGATACTTTCTTATACTCTAAATAAAAAGTCAAAAGCCCAATTTCCCAAATCCATATCTCTAAAATAAAAACTCAAATATATCAAAATCATTTTAATTATATATAACTTTTAATAATTTATTTAATGAAGGCACTTTTATATTTTGTGGAGTTAAGGGGTAAAAGTTAGGTTTGGGCCCTTATTGTACAATATACCTGAATAAAGTAATCATTTTATTCATTCTTTATTATTTTTATAATCTTATATTTTTATTTGTTGTAAATATTATTTATGATATATGTACATATTAAAAATAAAATAAGACCATAAATAGAACATTAAAATAAAATAAAATAAAACACAAAAATATATAGATGACAATACCTATACTTATACTTATATATTTGTAACCCTATTTATTTAAGTGTAAATAATATGTGAAAAAATATAATAAAAATATATTTATGTATATAAAAAACTTATAATTATATAAAATAATAGAATAAAATAATAAAATCAAAATTTTAAAATAAAAATAAAATACCTAAAACATATATGAATATGTCTATAAATTAAGCCCTAAAAACTAACTTGTAAATAAAAATCTCTAAAAAAATAAATAAATGATAAAACTCTACAGAACATAATAAGTAATTTTTATTTTATAACTTTAATTTAATAAAATCATTTATTATTTATTACGTAATTTCTAAATATTTTTCGGGTTGATTTTTCCTGGTTGGTCCACATGGACCAACCAGGTGGCTTTGTCAGTTGACCTAGGTTTACTGACTATCCTACGCCTATGACACACATCATTTTGACCCACTTTTCTCGATTTTATTCCCACCGATTCCTCCACCAATTGGCTTTGATTCCTTCTGCACATTTGTGCCTCGATCATTGACCATTCATGCTGGCTTGATTTCTTGGTCTTTGGACCGCTGAATCGAGTTGTTCTCCTCGATTGAGTAGCTATCCTAGTCACATTGTACATAAACACCTCCAATCTTCCATTTGATTTTCAGAATATCTTTGGCCCGCTTTGACTCCCACTTTTGTGTGCTTTGGATTGACGTTAGTGACAGGGATGCCTCCAACCACTAACGTCAAAGAAGGGTGTGGCTGAGGAGCTCTTCCACCCATCTTCGGTGACATCATTGTCGTGAGGTGAATCTCAAGGCCTTGCACCGCTTTAGGTATTTCTTTCTTGTTTATAACTTAGTAGTAGTTCCTAGAGTAATTTCTTGCTTTTTTTTATTGCGTGGTTGGTAGTTAGTTCCTCGCTGGAGCTCCCCTCCGGCCATCACCCTTATTTCACTGTTCATGATTGTTGATTGACCTGCAACCACCTTCACTGCGATCCCCAGTCGTTTTTTCACGCACCAGATCACTCTGTTCAACATGCTCCTCCTTAGAGCAGGGTCCGAGTGCTCCACCACCTTCATCCTACCGGGGCAACCTTTGCCTCGAACCCCCTACTTCTAATCACCCCTTTGACGGTTGAGGTAATTTGCCCTCGACCTTGGGTTATCTCATATGCAAGACTGAAGCCCCATGGACTAGATGGAGCAGACTTGGAGGTTCGTCTAAGGATCCTGGAGCTTCGCAGCTCTGCTGACCTTTTGTGAGCCCTTCAGCCATTGCCGGAGTGTTTTGAAGCTTTCAACATATAGAGAAGCCCTGCAGAAGGAGGTTGGGCCATTTTGGCACATCAGAGCATGATGGAGAAGGTAGATCTGGCCGGAGGAAGCTCGCCTTGTCGTAGCTTCCTCCATGTTCTTCGATATCCTTCCTCCACCGTCAGATTGAAGACCTACCCCAGTTTGATCGACAGTCGTTGGATCCTCCTCGCCTCAGCCATCAGATCAAAAGTGGAGATCTAATCTCTATTGTATAAGGTGAAGCGATATCCTGCAACGGTTGGTCGACACGTGGCAAGTGGATCACGCATCATCGTCCATACACGCGCCTTATTGGGTATTTTGCGGTATACAACTAACAATTTTGTTTTTTATTTATTAATGCATAAACTTTCTTCTGCCATGCATTTTATTTTATAAAATTTACAAAAATACCCCCAAACTATCAGTATTTACAACTAAGTCCAGTCCACGTCACCTCACGTGTCGTCCCGCGTGAGGTGGTGTTTTTGCAGGCATACCCTCACGAATATTCGTATTTTATTTTAGTCCATTAATTTTAAATTTCCGTTATATAATTTTGTAAAAATTACACACATGCCATCGTACTTTATTTTAATTACATTTTTACCCCTGCTAGGCAATTAAATTTTTGTGTGTTTGTTACATTTATTTAAAATATCATTTATGCCCAGAAAATCCCAAAAAATGCATATAGGTTCTTGATTGCTCCTAGTTCCGCGCTATATTTTTAGTTTTCCATTTCGAACTTTTAATTATTTATTAAAAATCATTTAGAACACATTTTTTACCCTATCTATAGTATAAAATATAAAATATATAAAATATTTTCGAAAAAAGATCAAATATATATATTGTGTTTATTTAGTTTTTTTGCAAGTCCAAGACTTGAAATACCTAAATATAGAAAAAATAAAATATATAAAAATAAAAAATCTTCGAAATCCAAAATAAAAAATAGAAACCCCCAAAAATCCCAGAAATATAATTCTATCCATGAATTTTACTTATATTGTTATATATCTAATAAAATTGATTTGAAGAATTTTGGACATCATTTGCTCTTTTCATCTTCATTTCAATTTTATCTTATTATTAAATCCTTAGTTTAGGGTATCTTTTACTTTAAAATTTCACAAAAATAAACAAAATTCATTAAAATATCACAAAAATAGTAAAAATATTTAAAATCCAAGAACATTTTATTTTCTGTAGTTTGACTATTTTTGGTGGTATTTATATTTACTTTACTCTATATTGTTTATGTGTCTATTATATTTTATATTACTTATGGAAAAGAAAAAGAATATAAAAATTAAAAATATAAAAACAAAATATAAAATATAAAATAAAAATAAAATTTAAAAATATAAAATAAAAAAGATCCGTGAAATCAGATTTTGGCTAAGTGTTTGAGAGACAAATTCTGCTTTGATTTTTCTATTGTGCCTTGCTCTACACCATTGCTTGCTGAGTTTGACTCCTACTTGCTTGTCACTTTACATATTTAGTAGGGTATACTAAATTTTAACTCATGCTATTATATGATTAATTATTTACATGGGTTAATTGTTGAAATAATCAAAGAATTTGAGTAGTCGCCTCAACGACATGTGAAACCGACTTGTCAGCTCATTTTAGCGACTCTAATTTTCTGATTTTCAAATGGTGTTGTTGCCGGGGAGCAGATGCACATAGATTGGTTTTATTTGATTGTTTCTCCTTTGTCTATATTTGTGCTTTATTTATTTTCTATTTATTTGATATTATTGTTGAGCTATCTAATCACTCTCTTTATTGACTTTTCTGTGAGATATCGCGGATCAAGAGTGGCCCTCTTTGGAGTGCCTGTGCACCCACGTGAAGCTGGCTCATATTTCTGATTTAGCATCAAAGGAGACTAGGAGAATTTTTGAAGACAGAGCCACCTTTATTTTATTATATTTATTTTGTAATTTAAGTGAGAGAGAGACTACATTTATTATAATAACTCGGGACTCTCAAAACACTCTGCCACATCTCACGAGGTCCAATGCCTGAGTGATTTTTCCCTTGAGGGCCTCGTCGATTTTCTCACATTTTTATCACCTTTTTTATTTTTTAATTTTGTTTTTTCCTTATTTTGTGTGATTGAACACTCATTGTAGGATCTGCTTATCGATAGATTAAGGCCAAACAACTAATTATCATTGCATGTATTTATAGATAGTGTCTGGACTTAGTCAAATTTTGAAATTGCTATTTATTTGGATTTGAGATCACGTGCCGAGAGAGGTCGCATACAGCACGTGAAGGACCCGTTGTGGCTCGCACCGAGTGGAATCGAAGATTGGACCTTGGTCTCTTATTTAGATAATTGGTATCTTGTTCTTCACGCTTATAGCAATTCTTATACTTAGGAATATCATCAGCTTACATTTGCATATAGATAGGTTTCAATTCTGCTTAGCATCCTTTCATGTAGAGAGTTGGAGGCAAGGTGCGCATTTATGCTTTAGCATGCATCATTGATTTAGTCTCGCATTGCTTTTCCGACTCTTCCTTCTGATTTTGATAATCTAGGTTGCTAAAAAGATTTGATTCCTCGATAGGTGCATGTATTTCTCATTAAAAATAAAAAAATGATAACAAATAAAATTGGGACTACTAATATTGCTTGACCCTAAAATCAACCAAAAAGAAATATTTGTCTTGGGGCGAGTAATCCCCTCATTGTCTTCACTTTTACTTGCTCACGTAGACACTAAGGATTAATGCCAAAATCCTATCATCCTTCCTAAGTGTTTGTACAACTTTTGTGATTCTCACCTAACTCTAAAAGTTGATAAGATAAAAAGATCAAACTTTCATGATCTTCACCAAGTTGAGTAGGTGAAATGAGGGGTTGTGTTGTTTTGTGTGTGTTTGTTTGCTTTTGATTGCTTGTGTGCATACTCGATCGTCACTGCGCATTTGCGCCTTTCTTTTCACACTTCTTGATTTGACTATCGTACTCTCCGGATCATTTTCCTTTTGTTTCAAAGATGGACACTTTGAGTGATTTTTATCCAAATTTTGTGGATCACTCGTATCCTCCAACCGGTCCAGCACCATATTATTAGGAGGATTTTCCTCTTGAGTTTTCTTATTCTATAAATCCACCTCATCCTCAGTTTCAGACCTCGGATTTTTACCCACCTCCACCTTCACTTCTCCCACCTTCCCACTCACCCAAGACTGAGTTATTGGAGTCACCTCTTATGGCATCCACACTTGAGACTTTGACTCGATTAATGGAGCATATGAATTCAAGGATCGAGGATCTTACTAGCATAAAAAAGAGCCAGAATGATGCTCCATAATTTGAGGATATGTATTCACTTTAGGATTCTCATGAGAGCTTGTAATCACCAAAAATATAAAAAAATGAGAAAATTTTAACAATCCAAAAAGATTTCGGGAGACACATTGTTGATTCACTTGTGAGGAGAGGGACCATACGACAAATTGTTTGACCACACAATCATTCACATCTTGTCCCACCTTTGACCCCAAGGACGACATTGTACATACTGCTCTTAGTCGTCCTTGTGTAGATGCTGAATCTGATCTTCTCTTGTATGGAGGAGATCCAAAAATTCAAAAAATATTGATTGAACCTGAAGTGGTGACCACTATTCATGAGATCATTAAAGCCCCACTTCACCAGGCCATGACTCATTTCTCCTTAACCCAAGAAGAAAAACTGGAGGAGAAAATCTGAGCATCACATTTTGAGCATGGCCACTGCCCACACCATCGCACACCGCCCTTCTTCCAGGAAAGGGAATATTGCTACCCCATTCATTGATGCAATATTTGTGTGATCACTCTTGATGAATCCACGATTCATCATCTCAATATCTTGATCTTAGCAAAATCCCTGAGCAAATTCTCAATTAAGTATCTATAAAATAAATAAATTAACAAAATGACTCTTGTAAATAAAACACATTAATTATTATTTATTAGATTGTACAAAATAAATTAACAATAAAAATCCACGAAAATTAAAGGAGTTTTTCACCTATAAATAGCCTAAAACATCATGTATTTTTAATAATTTCAATTCAACTCCTTTTTGGCTAATTCTTTCTCTAACTTTTTTATAACAACGTATATAAAAATACAAAAATAAAAACAAATTTCATCTCAAATAAACGCTCCTTGATCCCAAAGAGAAAAAGTCGTAAAGTCCAACTTTCCGGCCAAATTCCCACTCCGTATGAACTCCAAATTTACCAAACTCACTTTTAAAGTTCAAGTTAAAAAATTATCTATCCAATGGAAGTAGTTCATTAAAATCGGAGTTCATTTACAAAAGTTGAGTTCTGGGACCTAGATGTACATTGTATATTATGTATATATTCATTTGTTCTTCATTCTTTATTTTATCTTTCTTAATTACTAAAAAATCCAAAAAATCATCGTTGTTTTGTATTTTGATTCTAGTATTCTATTGTATTTTTCTGTTGTAAACATCTCTTATTAAAAAGATAAAAAAATAAATATTAGAAAAGCAAACAAAAAAATGTACATGTTGTTTGTCTTCTTTTGTAAATTCTCCCCTATTTATTTTCTTCTCTTTTATTGTATTTAAAGTAGCCTACTTTATTTCATTTTATTTTCCTTTATTTATTTTCCATTCTCTACAATAACCACCATTCAACTCCACCATTCCACCAAAATTTCTAACTTCTAATTCAACCCCATTATTTTATTAACCTCCCACCACTTTAATAACCTCTCATTTTTTTCTCTTTATATATATTCCATTCTCCTCATTTTTTCCTGTGATCCATCTTTATGTGAGAGAGCTTAGTTCCCAGAGTTGAATCGGTGACAGTGACAGCGACGCAACAACGGTCGAGCGACAACGACCCTCTCTCCGGTGAGATCCATTGGCTTTTTGGCCAACATCGCAGCCGCCTTCGCGTGTTGCTCGAGCTCATCGCTTGCCGGCGATTCGAGCGAAGACCGTACTCTCGTGAGCACATCATAGGCGATCATCTCCATCGTAGGTATTTCCCCATTATTTTATCATAGTTGTTATTTTCTCAATTTTTTTAATCACATCACATTACCATCCACATACTTCCATTTGTTTATTCCATATCATCATCACCACCAATCCATCCTCTTTTTTTCATATTTCCTGTTTAACAAATTTAAAAAAATAAAAAATCTAAAACAAAAAAATATACATTACAATAGTAAAAAATCAAAAAATAAAAAAAAGCAGGGGCGCATTACTGCTGTCGCCCCCTCCATCCGCTGCTGCAACTAGAGGAACCGACCGCCGACACCGCCCGCCGCCCCCCTTTCTCCACAGGTGGCATCGCCACCGGCCACCGCGCCTCGGCCCCTCGCCTCCCTCTGTGGCGCTCTCAGCTCGTGCCCCCGCGAGTGCCCACCTCCAGGCCGCGCAGCCGCGGGAGGCCGCCATCTTCCACCGCCCCGCGCGCTGTTGCCATCGCGCACCGTTGGTTGCGCCCCCCATTGGCGCCGGTTGTCGCCCTCCTCTTCATGGCCGCGGACGGTCGCGCCGCCGACTCTGTCGTCCCCATCGTGCCTCAGCCTAACGAAGAATAAGGTCCGAATTTTTTTATTTTTATTGTAAAAATTGCAAGTTTGCTCGCTTAAGTTTTTGTAATTACTGTTTAGTCCATGTGCATAAGTTTGAGTTGTCTTTTTAATTTCATATTTTGCGTTGATAACCCTCTGTTTATATTTATATTAATTTGGACATCAACCTTGCGTCATTTTATTCAATGAAAAATGTCTTGATGTTGAGGAACTACTTCTCCACCACGTGGATATTTATTTTTATTTTTATGGTATTTGGGTAATTAATTAAAAACATTTAACTGAAATATTGTATATTTTACCCAATTTGTGCTCTTAAATTCATATCTAACTCACGGTTGCTCTAAAAATTTTTGAAAAATTAAACATGATTCCTTGAATGTGATTGAATTACTGTCCAAATTTCATCCAAAATAGAATTGTCATGTGCCTGAAATAAATTATAGAGTGATTTGGATATTTTTTAATTAAATCCACATACATCCTTTTCACAAAATTTCAAGTCTCTTGGATTCCATATGAAAATATCTTTCTGAGATAACTCGCTCTCTGCCTAATTTTCTATTGTTGATTTATTAGGAATTAATTACTCACTGCCACTCTGTTTTCATTAAAAAAATCCATAAAAAATTCATATTTTGTCAAAAAATCCAAAAATATTACTATAATATCCTTGCATCATGTTTAATTACAGTAAAATTTTCTTATTTTTTCTTACTATTTGTGTGAAAAATTGCGAAAAAACCCATAAAAATGTGCATTTTTAATTGTTGCATTTTAACCCCTAAAATTCTAAAAAAATAGGTTTTGCATGCATCACTGGATTAAGATCCTAGGAAAAATATAATTTGGTTGAGTTGAACTGATTTGACATTAAAATTAATTTGGCCTAGTTGTGTGTTTTCTTATTGTCTTGATTCATCCACATTTGCATTCTCATTTCTATTTGCATAAAAAATATAAAAAAAATGCATTGGAAACCTAGATCTCAATTTTCAAATTAACACGACGTTGTTCCTATGCCTCCCTGTGTTCAACTTCGGACTTGCCCGGATATAAATAAAGTCAAGACACTCTTCACAGAGATCTTCTCTCGGTTCTGATTGACTCGCTAAGTTCACATACTACAACGTGTCCAAATTATATCACGTATTTAGCGATTCGTTAGATGGCGCCATTGTCAGGAGGCAAACGACTTAGGCATTAATTTAAATATTTGGATTTAGATTTTCACTTACTCAAGTAGTCTGAACCCCGAGCCCACTATGTAATTAATCCATCTTTCTATTATTTTTTCTCTACATATTCTTGTATATATTTTGTTTTTATCTCTCAAATATAAATCTAATTTTCCTTGTGAGGGCCCGGTGGACTTGGAGTGCATCGGAGGTTGACGGACGCGGCGCGCGCCGACTGCTGAAGAACGAGGAGAATTAATTTCTCTTCGAGAGAATTTTTGTAATTTTTTTGTAATTATTGTGTTGTAATAAGTGAGGTAGTTTGCTTCTTTATAGCGGATCTTGTTTGAGAGCTCACGCTTGTAAAAAGACTTGGACATTATTTTGTGGTGTGTCGAGGCCTGTTTCACTCTCCGGTGAGGGTGGGGCTCGACTTGAGTGGCAAATTTAAGGATTAGGCACACAGTAGTATAGAATCAAATTTGTTTGTGCCCTTCATAATTTAGGCCACACATATCTTAGAAGATTCACATATCTTATAAGATTCATAATGTGACGCACATAGACACGTACTACTTAGCTCAAATTAAATCAATTCTTGCCCGCTAATAGTATATTGTTTAGGTGCGGTTTTCTTGATCGGCATGTATTTAGTGTAAAATTTACAAATTCTGTTTTGCATAATGCATGGAGAGTGATGGGATTTACTGTATGTATACCTTCTTCTGAGCATGCATCATAGTTTCTCGTTTGCATTATGATTTCTGATTTCCCTCTTGTTTTATAACATAAGGTCAAAAAGGAAATTGGGACTAAACGGTAGATGTGTTTGTGTGTTCAGATAAACTTCAAGTGATAACCTAACTCTAAAATTGGGACTGAATTGAACAGGTCGATTAAAAAATTGGAATAAAAAGAACCTTGTTTGCGGGTGCATAAAGCCCTCATTGTTTGATTTACTTGCAAGTGAGAGAGAGACGACCCTAGGATAGAGACAAGCCAGGATTTCTTACATACTATTGGTTCTTTATTTTTAGGCGATTAGCTATTTTTCAGTGAGGAATACGGATAGCCCTATTTATGCGGTCCGTACTTACTCATATTGGCTGAAAGTAGGTCCAACTAGTCATAAGAACTGGGCCAGTCAGTAGGAAAATACGGGCACCTAACTGCTCGTTAATCTTTCCAAGATTGTATTTATCACCAACTAAAAGTGACCAGATAATTTGGCCGAACTCTTACGAACATCACGTGTTTAGTTGGTGAAATTGAGGGTTTGGATTATGTTTGTATTGTGTGAGTTTAATCCGCGCATTTACGTGCACCGTAGAACCAGCACCTCATTGAATATCGTGTTCTGATCGGTTCTTTTGACATCGAAGATGATCAATTGGGGGATATTTATTCGGACTTTGTGAATCTCTCGTTGAACCCTCCAACAAGTACATCTTCACAGGTCCATGCGCAACTCGGACCAACCTGGACTCATGACCCTCTTGAGCTCAAGATCACCCACTCTCGAGATGGTTACTCTCAAACCATTCCCTTTCTCTCTTCCCACCTAACCGAGGAATACCTTCGTCTCAGTGAGAATATCTTGATTGATAAATCCTCTTCTAATCAAGAACACCTTACTGACGTAGGACCTAAAGAAGAGACAAGAAAAATGCCTCCAAAGAAGAAAGAAGAGGAAGAAGAACAACCCGAGGACCTGATAAGAATGGTACTAGCCAGATTAGCTACATATGAGCAGCAACGTGCACTTCTCAGAGCTCAGTTAGGACATCTAAATGTTGGGGTTGAACCACCAATGTATGCGTTGTATAACCCCAGACAACACCAAATTCGGAACTATTTGAGTCCGACAGACCCATAGTTGATTTTGAGTTGAAGCCGCACTTTCTGAACCTGCTGCCACACTTTGATGGGAATGCATCTGAGGAGCCATATGAATTTCTAAGGGACTTAAAGCTCATCTGTGCTAATCTCAAACATTATAATAGTAGCCAGGATTATATTAGGCTCAAAGCCCTTCCATTTGCCTTGGGTAGAAAAGCCGACTTCTGGGTGAAAAATCTTGGGATTACCGTCACCACTTATGCCCAGTTCAAGGACCTGTTTCTGAAGAAGTTCTACCCGTTGAGTAGAACTAACATGATGAGGACGTGAATTACAAGTTTTTCCCATTTACCCCATGAAGCCATTTGTGATGCTTGGGAAAGATTCAAGGACATCCTGCAGAAGTGTCCCTGTCATGGACTAGATGATAATATCTTGGTCCAATCATTCTTTACTGGTCTCAACCCTGAGATGCATGGCTTAATAAGCACTGCATGTGGATGCAACTATACATCACGAGGAGCGGATACCGTCTAGAAGGTATTCGAGCAGATGGCTGAAACTAGCCGCTCACAAATGGCCAGCAGGGCCTATACACCGTCCTACAATTCACTCGCATTTGAAGGGAGAAAATCAACTGTAGTCGATCTCTCTCAGGATGTGATCCCTAGCATGGGACTTCTTGCAGACAAGCTTACAGTAGTTGTGAAGATCGATAGGAGGATAGATGAGTTAGATCGGAGCGTCTCCAAACTTCCAAAACAGATGGAGGAGTTGACTGAGAATGTATCTAAGATAAAGATACCTGTCGTGACTGCACCCTCTGCTCCTATATACCGAGTTCACTATATTAGGAGCAGTTGGTGTCAGGGCAACCCCAGCCATGGGAGAGGGACCAATCCTACACCCACTCTTTCCAGCAACCACCTCCATTGGCAGAGACAGTTCAGGAGGAGCCGCCACTAGTTTGGGAGGTGAATGGAGTATGGTATACTCAGGACCCCGCCAGGTAGGGAAGTACGGGAGACCAACATACCTACCAGCGTCCCCCTACCTTTCACAACATCGCATTCGCCTCCGCACCACCTCCTTCACAGCAGAGCCCTGGATTCCAGCCACCCCAGCAGCAACGGCAACAGTACCAGCGGTATGGCCGATAGGGCCATTACCAGGCAATCCAGCAGGGCCCACAATCTCAGCAGATACCCCAGCAGCAGCAGAGGCAGTACCCTGGCCAGCAGGGCCAGTCTTCCCGTTCTTCTTCCCAGTCTTATCCACATCCTTCTTCATCTGGTCCCGTGGATATTCAGCAGCAGATACTCGACGAGCTCCGTTCCTACATGAATGAAATTCATGACTTACGGGTGGATGTCAACTACTTGTCCAGATGACGAGACGAGTAGACCGCACCCTCTACCTCGATCCCAGCCCAAGTTCAGGCTAACCCCAATAGCCTGAACCGATCTAGTTCTCAGCAGCACTTTGGTCAGGTATACTATTCAGCATCTCCTAGATCTGAACATGAGATTCTTTCGTATGACGAGGCTAATCATATGTCACTCAGGAGAGGAAGGACCGTGACCGTACCTGACCGGACGAGGGACACGGGGAGGGACATCTCTGGAGCTCTACCTGAGGAGTCTTCAGAGGACGAGGAGGAGAGCATCATATTTCGGAGCCCCATCAGCACCATTCGAGGATTTCTATTCAGGGAACCGAGAGGCGGAGGAGAGCGTGTATGCAGCACCGACAGCATGGTTATTCTTCTGAGTCTACAGAGGACCTTGCATCTCCAGTTGTGGAGGATACCACTCCAGCTTCTATTCCACAACCTTTAGTAGATAGTTTATATTTTGAGTCCATGTTGCATCAAAAAGATTCATGTATGAAGAACTCTGTTTCAGTTAATGTCAAGAATGATCTTTTAGTTCATGACTCAGCCTCTTCATCTTCTGTTTCTCTAGCTTCAATCCCTTTCCCCCGTGCTCTTACGGCAGGAAAGCGCATCAAAAAGATTCAGAAAGATGACCCCGATATGGTACGGTTTTGTAAAGAAAACATCACTGTAAAAGTGCCATTTGATGAATATGTGGCTAACCACCCTGCATTCCAAAAATACCTTAATGTGAGATGCACACCTACAAAGGTTAGCAGGAAGAAAGATAACCGAAATATAAAGATACATATCTTATCAGTAGCCACAATCTATTGTCTCAAGAATCAGACTTTGTCAAGGAAAAAGAGAGACATGGGTGCTCACTATGTGGAGAGTCATATTGACGACATTGCATTTGCATGCACACTCTTAGATAACAATTCTTCGATCAACTTACTTCCCTTAGCATTATATCAGAAGTTGGAGTTGGGAGCACTTCGTAAATCTAGAGCTTTACTCCAATTTGCAGATCGCTCAGTGAAGAGACCTAAGGGAGAAGTGAAGAACATAGTTATCTCGATTGAGGGGCAGAACTATCAGGTTGACTTCATAGTTTTGGACATGGAGACCCCCGATCATTGAAGAGAATCTCATATTATTCTCGGACGGCCCTTCCTTAGGACCGCAGGTGCATCTTTCGATTATGGTACAGAAATGATGAGTTCCGTTCTCCAGGCAGAGAAGTGAACCTTGATATGAAGCAAACCAAGTGTCAACGACCTGATTCAGAGAGTAACACAGAGTACTCGTCTTCAGAGGCATATTGCAGAATGGTTAGCACAGTTGGGATTTGGGAACAGATTCCTTCAGAGCAGAGCGAGCCCCTTTCATCTGGAAAGGGTATAGTGGATGATGCAGTTTGCCAGGTGTTGTCTGATCTTGTGAGAGATGCATCTACCTATTCCTATGATGACACAGAGATCCATCTGGATCTATCAGTTCCATCCCCTTCGGAACGATCATGGGACTTAGATGATGAGTCGGACGTAGCTTTGGCCGAACTACCGCATTTCTTTAGCGATCCGACTCCCCATACTTCTGAGTTGGTGGCGAGTACTACGCAGCTTAGCCCACCTTCATGCAACTTGGAACCAGATTCAGATTCAGTTCAGCCATATTTGCTTGATGATACCACATTACCAGAACTGAAATCACTTCCTCCTACACTCAAGTATGCCTTTCTTACGAGACCCAAAGAGAGATATCCTGTGATCATTAGCTCAGACTTGACTTTAGAACAAGAGTCTAGGTTGTTAGAAGTCTTAGAGAGGAACCACAAAGCAATAGGCTGGACAGTGTCAGATCTCGTGGGGATCAACCCCGCTCTCTGCTCGTACCACATTTTTATTGAAGATAATGTGAGACCTTACCGTAAGTTCCAAAGGAGACTTAACCCCAATCTACGGAAAGTAGTGAAGAAAGAGATTAAGAAATGGTGCAAAGAAGGGTTTATATACCCTATTTCTGACTCCAAGTGGGTGGTCCCGCTTCATGTTGTCTTGAAGAAGTCGGGAATTCAGATGGTCGCCAACGAGGAGGGGGTACAGATCGCGACACGAGTACCTACGTCGTGGCGTGTCAGTGTTGACTACAGGAGCCTGAATGTTGCGACCAAGAAAGATCACTTTCCCTTACCTTTTATTGATCAGATCTTGGAGAGACTCGCAGGGAAAGAGTTCTTCTGTTTTCTTGACGGGTACTCAGGCTACAACCAGGTATCTATAGCACCTGAGGACCAGGAAAAGACCCCATTCACATGTCCATTCGACACCTATGCTTTCAGGCGCATGCCATTCGGGCTCTGCAATGCCCCGGACACATTTCAGCGGTGCATGATAGCCATATTTGCCGAGATGGTGGGAAATTTCCTGGAAGTGTTCGTGGATGACTTCTCGGTCCATGGTGATTCTTTTGATACATGTTTAGCGCACTTGGACAAGTCCTCACGAGGTGTAGAGAGGTAATCTGGTACTCTCCTGGGAGAAGAGTCACTTTATGGTGATGGAGGGTATTGTGTTGGGGCATGTCATCTCTAAAAGGGGAATGGAGTTTGACCCTGCCAAGGTGGAGGTGATCAAGAGACTCGATCCACCTACTAACGTGAAGTCAGTGAGGTCGTTCTTAGGGCATGTTGGATTCTATAGAAGATTTATTCAAGATTTTTCAAAGATTGCCCGCCCACTGACTGAGCTCCTAGGGAAAGACACAGAGTTCGTTGTAGATCACAGGTGTCTGGAGGCCTTTGAGCTCTTAAAGAGGAAGATTTGTGCCTCGCCTATCCTACAAGCTCCTGACTGGTCTCTCCCCTTTGATATAATGACTGATGCTTCAGATTTTGCTATAGGAGCGGTGTTAGGACAACGACGAGAGGGGATCTCGTTTGCGATCCACTCTGTGAGCAAAGTATTAGATCCTACATAGAAGAATTATACAGTAACTGAAAAGGAAATGTTCACGATAGTATGGGCTCTTGAGAAGTTCAGATCATATATTTTGGGCTCTAAGGTGACAATATATACTGATCGTACAACCATTCGATACTTAATGGAAAAGAAGGATGCGAAGGCATTTCTTCTTAGGTGGATTTTACTCCTCCAGGAATTTGATTTGAAGATAAAAGATAAACTTGGAGTGAAGAATGTTGTGGCTGGTCATCTTTCTCGGATTGAACTTAAGGATTCTCCTGATTATGAGCGGATTAGAGAGACCTTCCCAGATGAGTCAATTTGTGTTATTGTCTCACTCCCATAGTATGCCAACATGGTGAACTATCTTGTCTCCAAGCAGGTTCCCCATGGTTGGACTAGGAGCAGCATTGATCGACTGAAGTCGGATTCGAGAAGATACCACTGGGACGATCCTTTTCTTTTCTTCGAAGGACCGGATTGTGTTTGGAGAAGGTGTATTCCACAGGAGGAATACCAGAGTTTCCTCACATATTGTCATTCACTTGAGACTGGAGGACACCATTCTGGAAAGAGAACCGCTCACAAAGTACTTCAATGTGGATTGTATTGGCCGACCTTGTTTAGAGATGCTATTGATTTTGTACGGTCGTGCTCGATTTGTCAAAGGATGGGAGGGACAATTGGATAGAGAGATGAGATGCTCATGCAACCGATCATTATTTGTGATGTTTTTAATGTATGGGGCATAGATTTTATGGATCCCTTTCCCAACAGCCAAGGACATGAGTACATATTGTTGGGGGATGATTATTTATCAAGGTGGGTGTCTATCTCAAACCGAACCGTAGATAGCAAGATTGTCTGTAAGTTTGTGAGAGACCATATTATTGCTATGTTCAGGGTGCCAAAACTTTTGATATCTGATGGAGTAGCCACTTCGTGAACAGAGATATGAAATCTTTAGCTAAGGACTATGGATTTGAGCATAGAGTTACTAGTCCTTACCACCCACAGTCCAAAGGCATGGCAGAGGTTTCGAACAGAGAGGTGAAAGTTATTTTGCAGAAATTGGTTCGTCCCGATAGGAAGAACTGGTCTCAGCTTTTGGACCAAGTTCTGTGGGCCTATAGGACAACCTACAAGACACCATTGGGTACTTCACCATTTAGAATGATCTATGGCAAGCCATGCCATTTGCCCGTAGAATTGATTCATAAATCCGAATGTGCTATTAAGAAGATTAATTGGAGTTGTCACCTAGGGAAGCTTTGTCGAGACTTGAACGAGCTCGTGGAAATCCGAAACAGGGCATATGACAACAGTTTGATTTATAAGGACAAAGTAAAGAGATGGCATGATCAGCACATTAGGTGCAAAGACTTTGTACCTAGACAAAAGGTATGGTTGTTCAATGCCAGGTTGAAGATGTTCCATGTTAAGCTCAAATCTAAATGGACGGGTCCCTTTGTTGTTAAGAAAGTGCACGGGAATGGAAGTGTAGAGATAGCTGATCTCACAGATGGTGCACAATCTCATGTGGTAAATGGACAACTATTGAAGCATTTTGTAGATTCGAAAGAGCAGTTAGTCCAAGTTGAGGTAATCAACTTCATGCAGAGTGAGCACAGAGCAGATGCATCATATTACTCTTCATGAAGATGCAACATCAAGATTCATCATCTTGGAAGACTCATTCCTATTGTACATTGTTCCTTCTTTGTATATTCTCCAGATCACATCGGTTCTCACACTTACTCCTATCCTACACTTAGGCTGACCAAGAGCCTAAGTATAGGGGGAATCGATGCCCGCCATGTGTATATACTCATCCATTTCTCCTCTTGAGCTCGCATGCCCATTTTTTGCTCTTCTTCTGCACTTAGGCTGACCAGAGCCTAAGTATAGGAGGGCGGATCGACTTCTATACTTTTTATTATTTTAGCCATCCTACGCTTAGCACGAGCTATGTATTTTCTCACTTCTTGTGCTCCTAGGACTTAGCCCATGCTAAGTATAGGGGGCGTGTATATATTACATATATACTTTACCCATAGCTCATACTTTCACGTATTTTTGTATATATTATACAATAATTACGGGGTGGGTAATACAAAAAAATAACAAACAAAAAAATCTCTTTAAAAAATCTCTTAAAAAACTTTTCAAAAGAAAAAATCTTTATTTGCTTTAATTTTTTTTCTTATTTACCTATCTTTTGAAAAAAAAACTTTTGAATTTTTTCCTTATTTGCTTAAAAAAACTTTTTAAAAAAAATCGTTTCTTATTTACCTTTTTTTCCAAAAAATCCTTTTCGAAAAAAAAACTTTTTCTAAAACTTAAAAAAGTCACAAAAATAATAAAAAAAACTAACTAATAAGTTGGTTTAATCCCTGACACATTCACTTTCGCACAAGACTAGTGATGTTCAAGAACACTTGGTTTATGAGGTCTTGAGATTATGAGTTAACCAACCTTAATCATTAGGGCCCTTAACTTAAATATTCATATTTCCCTAGTTTGAAAGATTTATGTGCTATATTGCATGCTTAGTCTCTACCTTAAGAATATGATCAATACCTCACATACACGACTAGAGTTATGATGAGATGAGTTGAAATTTCACTTGAGGAACTGGGATGAGGGATTTGTGTTTGGACTTGATTTGATGATGCTCGAGGATGTGATAATATCAGTAAAGGCTTCATGAAACCTGAGTGTCAGCATCTTTAGCCAGTATGAGAACATGGTTCTTGTACTATTTCTTGACATTTACCTATGTGCCAGGGTGTGATGAAAAAGAAAAAATATTGATCAGTGTGCGCCAACTCTTGGTAAAAGCAGTGGGGCTAGCCAAAAATATTACAAAGCAATGAAACGATAAAGAAAAGCTCTCATTCCACAAAGTCAAATATCAAAGAGCTTCCTCCAAAGGTGAGCGCTCCCAACCATTTCGGTGTGTCAACTTGGACCACCGCTATTAGGACCAGGAGTCGCGCTTGCACCAAAAAAGGGCTCTACATCGTAAATGCTACAAGTCTGGGTGTAGAAGGTACGATAGGTACTCAAAAAAGGCACACCCGGTGTACTCCCAGGAAAACAAGTGCAGACGACTCCAACTTCTCATGACAGACGCACTGATCAACACCAAAAATACGTGTTGCGTAATAAGGCACTCGAGAGGATACTTGTTCCAATGAGAGGGAGAGAAGAAATGACACAATCCTATGTCCTCCATTTACTGGCCTTCCATCTACACTTTTAAGTATGACAACTAAAGAGACGGTGGATTGGATGCAAGAAATGGTTTATTCCCTAGTGTTAAGGGTCGGGTTCTTAGGAGAGTCTCTTGGCCTGGAACCTTGGGTGACGTTGTGACTCTACTCTTGTAACTGGGGTCAACACTTAAGTCATATACTTACTATATATGTATACAAGGAGAGTTTGGTGATTAGGGAAATTGGATACCTTTTGACTAGAGTTTGGTTCAGCTTAGAATTTCAGGATCTCTAAAATCGAGAGTTCTTGAACGGATCAAGTCTTGTATTCACATGCACAGTCAGGGGTTAGTCCAACTTATTCATTCTTTATTTGCTCGAGGACTAGCAAAGTTTAAGTATGGGGGGGTGATGAATCCGCGATTCATCACCTCAATATCTTGATCTTAGCAAAATCCCTAAGCAAATTCTCAATTAAATGTCTATAAAAAATAAATTAACAAAACGACTCTTGTAAATAAAACACACTAATTATTGTATATTAGATTGTACAAAATAAATTAACAATAAAAAGCCGCAAAAATTAAAGGAGTTTTTTACCTGTAAATAGCCTAAAACTTCATGTATTTTTAATAATTTCATTTGAAATCCTTTTTGGCTAATTCTTTTCTAACTTGTTTATAACAATGTATATAAAAATACAAAAATACAAAACAAATTTCGTCTCAAATAAATGCTCTTAGATCCCAAAGAGAAAAAGCCGTAAAGTCCAACTTCTCGACCAAATTCCCGCTCCGTATGAACTCCAAATTTACAAAACTCACTTTTAAAGTTCAAGTTAGAAATTAATTATCTATCTAACAAAAGTGGTTTCATTAAAATCGGAGCTCATTTGCAAAAGTTGGGTTTTGGGACGTAGATGTACATTGTATATTATGTATATATTCATTCGTTCTTCATTTTTTATTTTATCTTTCTTAATTACTAAAAAATCCAAAAAAATCATCGTTGTTTTGTATTTTGATTCTAGTATTCTATTGCATTTTTCTGTTGTGAATATCTCTTATTAAAAAGATAAAAAAATACATATTAGAAAAGCAAATAAAAAATGTACTTGTTGTTTGTCTTCTTTTGTAAATTCTCCCCTATTTATTTTCTTCTCTTTTATTGTATTTAAAGTAGTCTACTTTATTTCATTTTATTTTCCTTTATTTATTTTCCATTCTCTACAATAACTACCATTCAACTCCATCATTCCACCAAAATTTCTAACTTCTAATTCAACCCCATTATTTTATTAACCTCTCACCACTTTAATAACGTCTCATTTTTTTCTCTTTATATACATCTCATTCTCCTTATTTTTACCTTTGATCCATTTTTATGTGAGGAGAGCCTAGTTCCCAGAGTTGAATCGGTGAGAGCGACGCAACCGCGGTCGAGCGACGACGGCCCTCTCTCTGGTGAGATCCGTTGGCTTTTTGGCCAACATCGCAGCTGCCTTCACACGTTGCTCGAGCTCATCGCTACTCGGCGATTCGAGCGAAGACCGTGCTCTCGTGAGCACATCATAGGTGATCATCTCCATCGTAGGTATTTCCCCCTTTATTTTATCATCGTTGTTATTTCCTCAATTTTTTAATCACATCACATTTCCATCCACATACTTCCATTTGCTTATTCCGTATCATCATCACCACCAACCTATCTTCTTATTTTTTTCATATTTCCTATTTAAAAAATTTTTTAAAAAATAAAAAATCTAAAATAAAAAATATATATTACAATAGTAAAAAAATTAAAAAAATAAAAATGCAGCGGCGCATCACCGCCACCGCCCCCTCTATCCATTGCTGCAACCGGCGGAACCGATCGCCGACGCCGCCCGCCGCCCCCCTTCCTTCACGGGCGGCGCCGCCGCCGCGCCTCGACCCTCACCGCCCTCTGCGACGCTCGCAGCCCGCGCCCCAGTGGGTGCTCACTTCCGGGCCACGCAGCCGCAGGAGGCCGCCATCTTCCGTCGCCTCGCGCACGGCTGCCATTGCGCGTCGTCGGTTGCCGCCCTCCTCCTCGCGGCCGTGCGCGGTCGTGCCGCCGACTCTAACGTCCCCATCGTGCCTCAGCCCAAGGAAGAAGAAGGTCCGATTTTTTATTTTTATTGTAAAAATTGCAAGTTTTCCTGCTTAAGTTTTTGTAATTATTGTTTAGTCCATGTGCATAAGTTTGAGTTGTCTTTTTAATTTCATATTTTGCATTGATAACCCTATGTATGTATTAATTTGGACATTATCCTTACGTCATTTTATTCAATGAAGAATATTTTGATGTTGAGCAACTAGTTCTGTACCACATGGATATTTATTTTTATTTTATGTATTTGGGCAATTAATTTAAAAATTTTAACTGAAATATTGCATATTTTACCCAATTTGTGCTCTTAAATTCATATCTAACCCATGGTTGCTCTAAAAATTCTTGAAAAATTAAACATGATTCCTTGAAATGTGATTGAATTACTTTCCAAATTTCATCCAAAATAGAGTTGTCCTGTGCCTGAAATAAATTATAGAGTTATTTGGATATTTGATTTTTAATTAAATATACATACATCGTTTTCACAAAATTCAAGTCTCCTAGATTCCATATGAAAATATCTTTCTGAGATAATTTGCTCTCTGCCTAATTTTCTATTGTGGATTTATTAGGAATTAATTACTCACTATCACTCTATTTTCATTAAAAAATCCATAAAAAATTCATATTTTGTCAAAAAATTCCAAAAAATATTAATATAGTATCCTTGCATCATGTTTTAATTCCAGTAAAAATTTCTTAACTTTTACTTACTGTTTGTGCAAAAAATTGCGAGCATTTTTAAATGTTGTATTATAACCCCAAAAATTCTAAAAAAATAGGTTTTGCATGCATCACTGGATTAAGATCCTAGGAAAAATATAATTTGGCTGAGTTGAGCTAATTTGACAATAAAATTAATTTGGCCTAGTTGTGTGTTTGCTTATTGTCTTGATTCATCCACATTTGCATTCTCATTTCTTTTTGCATAAAAAAATAAAAAATGCATTGGAAACCTAGATCGCAATTTTCAAATTAACCCGACGTTGTTCCTTTGCCTCCCTGTGTTCGACCCAGACTTCCCGTGATATAAATTAAGCCGAGACACTCTTCACGGAGATCTTCTCTCGATTCTAATTGACTCGTTAAGTTCACGTACTACAACATGTCCAAATTATATCACGTATTTAGCGACTCGTCAACACTCTCCTTGATGGCGATGCTTCGATTAGCATAATATCCTTTTCGTTGGTAAAATCTCTCCACTTAGGGCCTCTTAAGAAAAATAAGATGATCGTTCAATTTGCTAATGGATCTATCAAGAAGTCGAAGGGCATTTTAGAGAACGATGTCATTTGGATTATGGGCACGAGATACATTGTTGATTTTGTTGTATTGCCCATGGCGATCTCCACAAATGAACATTCTCCAATCATCCTGGGATCACCCTTTCTCACCTCTGTGAGAGTCGTTATTGTCCATGGATCAGGGAGATTCACTTCCATCCTAACGATAGGAGTGTTGTGATCATCACTACACCTACTGATGACCAAAGACAGGCATCTGATGTGACTACACCTATCTTAGTCGACCCTGAGGACTATGACCTTGATGAGACTATCAAAGATTTTTGTTGCATGTTGGATTCTACTGAGACCTGAGAATTCCTCTCCAAGGAAGAAGACTCGGACAACATTATAACATCTGATCGTATGAGAGCGCGGTGACTCTCAACTGGACGGGAGATAGGAAGTCCAGTTCGGACAGCGACCGCTAAGTGCGCGGGTCTAGGATTCCAATCCTTTTCACGATTTTTACGTGAGCTCGCGGTATTTTTACGCCTCGTTGGGATCCTGACTTTTGATCAGTTCCCCTGACCCTTTATTTTAGGATACCCATGCGGGGGATCCTCGATTTTAGTTTTTCGTACGAGCTCGTTTGCCCGTTACCGGTCGGACCAGTTTTTAGAGTGACTTTTCTGGAGAGTCTCTCTCACCCGTCTCTGGGGCGTAGTTTGGAGTAGATCTTTCCCTCTATTGGACCGTACTTCCAATTAGAGGGTGAGACGGAAGAGCCTCTTAGGAGGCTACCTCACTGCTTGAGTTTTAGTTACTTTTTCGCCAATAGGTTTGGCGATGCTACACCTGAAATCATCTGGGGTCACATTTTGGGGAGTTTCCGTTGAACTCGGAAAGAAATATTATAGATCTTGTGTAAGAGAGGAAGTTGAGTGTAAGTTATTTTGACTAGAGTTAATTATAATTAGGTTAAGTAGACATGTTGGGAACTTAGTTAGGATGCATTATACAACACCGAATACCTACGGAGGTACCCCAACCCTAAGGCATTATTCACGCCTTAGAGTCATAGTGTGATGTTATACAAAGACCAAGACCATAGACTATCCACTAGACTTAGGAATTTAAATAGAATCAAGTAAATCATCTTCATTATAAAACTTCATATTTTAGTTTTCTAAATAATAAGAGATTAATAATTATATATATATATGAGTCATCAATTATGACATGAATATATATAAGACTCTAAGGCAATTGTGGAAATTACGCATATGTCATTAACTATTGCATAATAATGTGACATACGGGAGGTAATGGGAAAATTTGAAGCATCCACACTGTAGCATGAAAACTTCCTTTTCAAACAAGTAGTTGTAACTTTTGGTTATTATACCTTTATACTTGTTTCTTTTGTATCCATATTAAATGCATTCTTATTTTAATAGGGTTATGGGAAGTACCAATTCTCGATGATGCCTCTTTTCCTATCATATTTTGGCAGGCAAGGAGCCTGCAATACTGTAGTAGTTGTTGATGACTTCTGGTGATTGGGTTTATACTAGACGGTATGTTTCTTTTGTTGCAGTTTTGGTCACTTATGATGTAAGTGTTTCTTTCTCTTCTGTATGTATATTCTGAGACACATGTATGAATGAACTGTCGTATTCTCTTATACATGTATTTATATTATGAAAATAAATGGAATAAAATTTTGGTGGTACATGTCCTTTGTAATGTGGATTGAATGTCATATGCAACAACAACACAAAAAAATTTCCTTGATTTCAATAACTTAATGCAATGAAAATATGAATGAAATAGGCAAATGTGACGTAAATGGGCACCCGATCTGAGGGCATCACAAGCATAGACCTTGGAGTTCCATCTTCTGGTACTTGGAGAAGTGTTGATGACATCTGCGGGATTTATATGATTGACACTTTAGAGAGGAGGGCAGACTTAAATGAGACTGATAAGAACGAATTTGACATGGTAGCTTTCATCGATAAATTCGGGCCTTTTGATGAGGATGATGATCCATTTGAGACCTCATAGGATGAACTTGACATTACTTCTTCCATTGATGAGCTCATCCCTTTTCACTTTGATATATGCAAGACTCCACGGGGCGAACATGATCTGACTGCTTCCATGGATGAGTTCATCCCGTTTTAGTTTGACCTGGATGAGACTTCCCAGGCCGGACATGGCCACACTACTTCCACTAACCAGTTCGTTCCTTACCGCTTTGATACCACTGAGGACCTTCCCCAGGTCGATCTTGATCAGTTGGTTTCTTAGGACCCTGATATCGACCGCCACCCTGTTCGATCCATTCCTCAATAGTCTCGCAAGAAGTCTGCTTTCTACCTTCTTAACCTTTGTGCATACACTCCTTTTGTATATTTGCTTTCATTTATCTCCTTCCATTCATTATATCTCTTATCCACCCCATTCTCGTATGTGCCTTGCTTAAGACATAAATTGTCCTAAGTTTAGGGGATGGACAAGCCGAGTGTTCTTTCTTCATCCTGTTTCATCACTCTTGTTATTGCCTATACTTAGGGATCTTTTATTCTAAGCATAGAGGGAGTGATGCGTACATTCTCTTCAATCTCTTCTTTTATCTTTATCTATCTCTTTTCTTTTCTTCTTTTCTTATTTTTATTTTTCTTTTTCTATCAAAAAGGTGTCGTCCCTTTTTTTAGTCTTCTATACGTAGGACGTACTTTATCCTAAGTATAGGGGGTGTGCACCCCGAGTTCTTTCATTCTCTGATTCTGTCCATTGATCCTCTTCTTGTCTATACTTAGGTATATCTTACCATAAGTATAAGGGGATACAGTCTAAATACGATCTATTCATTGCCACCCTTGACCCTCCATTGCCTTGTGATGAAGATAGGGCGAATGTATGCATCACTCCCTCTATGCTTAGAATAAAGGAGCCCTAAGTATTGGGGGATACAATCTGCTATAATTAGGATTATTTGATCCTAAGTATAGGGGGCAGTCGACTTCTCATTCATTCATTTATTCCTTCCTTATTCGTTTATTCTTTAGACTTTTCTATATTAAACGAGTTATGTCTTCTCTTTTTCTCTCTGATCTATGAGGACATAGTTCAAGCTAAGTATAGGGGGGTCATAAATTTTGTGTATATATTGTAAGCCATAACTCGTACTTTCGTATTTTTAATAATAAATATGGCTAAAATTCTGTATAAAACTATATAATATACCAATACAATTCATTAAAAACACTTAGTAAAAAGATATCTATTCTTCTTCAA
This sequence comes from Ottelia alismoides, assembly GCA_037367405.1. Lineage (NCBI taxonomy): Eukaryota > Viridiplantae > Streptophyta > Magnoliopsida > Alismatales > Hydrocharitaceae > Ottelia > Ottelia alismoides. Next base: position 320,967 of record JAZKJV010008882.1, read on the forward strand.
CTTCTTTTTGTATTTACTGATAAATAAATCAACAAAAAATATTTTTTGCAAAATATTTGAAAAATAATTTGAAAATATTTTTGAAAATCTTTTGAAAACTATTTGGAAAATGTTTTGTTAAATATGTTCAATAACATATATTCAATCTTTATAAAATTATTTTAATTGTAAAAATTTCTTTTATTTGTGTAAAATAAAAAATATTTGAAAAACGATTTACAAATGGTTTGAAAAATGGTTGCAAAAATATTTTAAAATATCTATATATACAGTTTGAAAAACCTCAGCAAAATGATTTTCAACTATGTAATGTTTGCAAAAATTATTTGTAAAAATTATTTTGGATATAGTTTTCAAATTTGCTTGTAAAATGATTTTCAAATAAGTTTGAGGAATATATACATCACACTCAAATTCTTTATTAATTGTATATATATATATAGCTACAAAAAATGATCACGCATCCCTTGTAAATTCTTAAAAACCAAACTCTTGTAAATATAATATGCATCCCCGTGTAATTATTTGTACCTATACAAAAAATTTTGTTTTCAAAAATCACAACAACATTTGCAAAACCAAAAATCCCAAAAACATTTACAATTTTTTTTTAAATCCATAAAAAGTTCAGAACTTTAAATATTGCATTATAAAAATATTTTTCCTTGCATTGTACATAGAATTTGCATAGCATTCACATTTTTGGGATTGAGTTTGATAATCGAAAAAGTCTAAGTAAATCCAAAGATTGGAGCTTGGTTGGACCTTAAATCTACCTAATCACAGGAACCTTATAGGAACTAGAATTGAGGTACTTCAGGTCTAGTTGACTTACTTATTTGAAAATCGCGAGATTTGGTTCAATGGATTCTTGGCTGCCTAAGTAGAATACTTTGGGGCACACGCATGTCTCTTGTTGATAATGACCTAACATGGACACATGCACCTTTCACTTGGCTCAATTCAGTTGGAGTTGTGAGGGGATTGGATTCGCCGGTTTGAGACGCACGAAAGTGGAAACATTTGTCCTCGTTTAGGGAGGGAAGTGCACCCGAACCCATCTAGTAGTAGAGACATCTAAAGACAAGAGAGTGTGGGTTGTAATAATGCCTCAAAAGAGACATAGCCTACTAGATCTAGAGGAAAAACTCATGTAAATGCAGCTATATATAATATTTCAAAAAAGACAAAAAGAAAAAAAACTCCAAAAAAGTGGGCAGATCTGATTGAAAATAAAATGCCTGCCAGAATGTTCATATTTGTATAACCAATAAGCAAGCTTGAGCTTCAAAGTTGTATCCTGTGAGCCTACAGCTGGATGACTTGACTATATTGGTCATGCATCCTAGGATAGGTAGCTACACTGGCTACTGTCCATTCTTCTCTTCGCCCCCTCCTTTTGAGCTGGTTGTCACTCGAACTTAGAAGGGAATACCTCGCTCCTCGAGGAGAAAAATACTGGATTGGGGAATCTTTGGGTTGTCATGCTGGAGAAGTCAGTCCCTCTGTCGTTTCAGTTGAGGGGAGCCACTATCACATACGTTGTACAAGTGGGACTCATAGTCATAAGGGTTTGCGTATGAGTTGAAGTATTCTAACCTGACTATTGAGGAGACTTGCACGGAGTTTTGGGATTCTCAAAGGATGTTGCGTAATCCAAATTTTACGAAATTTTGATGAAATTTCGATTTCGACACCCTACCGAAACCAAAATCAAAATCTTGATATATACCCTTCCTTCACAAATCTAGGTCGATTTTGGCCGAAGTAGCGAAAATTCGAAATTGTTTCATTTTTTTCAACATCTCGAAATGAAATCAAAATCGAGATTTAAAACCTTGGTTGTGTTCCAAATCTGATTCCCAATAAGGTTTTGACCGCACTAAAATTCCAAAGGTTCGACTTGAGATCCAAATTTTGATTTTGTGAAGACAAGTTTAAAAAATAAATTCAATCCACTTTCTTTCTTTTCTTTTTTTATTTTCTGCACTTATTGTATAAGTGTTTGCTAGGAACTAGCAAAGGCAAGTATAGGGGCGTGATGAATCTCCATTTCATCACCTTTATTCTATCATTTTGGCCTTAAAAACCCTAGCTAATACGTGTAATTACCATTAATTTGCACAAATCAACATTCATTTTTTGTTGTATAAATAATGTACAAAATATTGTTTTTAATATCAAATTATAGAATTAAGAAAAGAAAGAAAAATAATAAAATACCAAAAGTATTCTATGACCCTAAATCCCGAGACCTAGGCATCTTGATGATTTGATCAACAAGGAATAAAGTTGGGGGAGATAAGGACCAATAATACAATAAAAATCCCATTTATTTATTCCCCAATAAGTCATTTTTAGGACCTATTTTATTTTTTATTTTTATACTTCAAATAAAGAAATTTATTGCATGAAAGTTGTAGATAATAATATATAGAAAAATAAAAAATAAGGTTATACAAAAATAACACAAAGTGTAATTTTTTAAACTCTAAGTAAAAAGCCAAAATTCCAACTTCCCAGACCCATATCTCTCAAATAAAAACTCAAATTATATGAAAATCACCTTTAATAATATATAACTTTTAATAAGCTATTTAGTGAAGGTGGTTTCATATTTTTTAGACTTAAGGTGTGAAAGGTAGGTTTTGGACCGCTATTGTACAATATACCCGAATAAAATAATCATTTTATTAATTCTTTATTACTTTAATATTATATTTTTATAATTTTTTAATATTATTTATAATATATGCACATATTTAAACTAAAATAAGACCATAAATAAAACATAAAAATAAAACAAAACACAAAAGTATATAGATGAAAATACCTATACTTATATATTTGTAACCCTATTTATTTAAGTGTAAATGATATACCAAAAAATATAATAAACATATATTTCTGTATATAAAAATAAGTTATAATTATATAAAATAATAGAATAAAATAAAATAAATTACAAAATAAAAATAAAATATCTAAAACATAAATGAATATACCTATAAATTAAGCCCTAAAAACTAACTTGTAAATAAAAAGATCTAAAAAATAAAAAAATAATAATATTCTACAGAAATTAATAAACATTTTTTGTTTTATAACTTTAATTGAATAAAATCATTTATTATTTATTACGTAATTTTTAATATTTTTCAGCTGGTTTTTCCTGGTTGGTCCATGTGGACCAACCATGTGGCTCTATTAGTTGACCTCAGTCAATTGAGTGGCCTACACCTGCGCCTCTGACGCACATTGTTTTGACCCACTTTTCTCAAATTTCTTCCCATTGTTTCCTTCACCAATTGGCTTTGATACCTTCTGCACATTTCTGCCTCGATCATTGATCATTCATGCCGACCCGTTTTCTTGGTCTTTGGAGCACTGAATCGAGCCATTCTCATCGATTAAGTTGCCATCCCAATCACGTTGTACATAAACACCTCCGATCTTCCATTTGATTTTTTGAATCTCTTTGGCCCCCTTTGACTCCCACTTTTGCGTGCTCTGGATTGACGTTAGTGACAGGACGCCTCCAGCTCATTGATGAGGGAAGAATGGCGTGGCTAAGGAGCTCTTACACCCATCTCTGATGACAACGCTGATGTGAGGTGAATCTCACGACCTTGCGTTGCTTGAGTATTTATTCCTTATTTATAGCTTATTAGTAGTTCCTAGAATAATTTCTTGCTTTTATTTTATATTTTTATTATGTGATCTGTAGTTAATCCCTTGCTCCGGCCATCACATTTGTTTCATTGTCCCCAACCGTTGACAGACCCGCTACCACCTTCATTCCAATCCCCAGCCATTTCTTCACACACCAGACCACTCCGTTCATCCTCCTTCTCCCTGGAGCAGGGTCCGTGTGCTCCACCACCTTCATCCCGCCGAAGCAACCTTTGCCTTGAATCCTCGCTTCCATTCGCCCCTCTGACGGTCGAGGTAGTTTGCCTTCAACATCAGGTTATCTCCTATGCATAATTGAAGCCCCACGGACTAGTTGGAGCAGCTTTGAAGGCTTGCCTGTGGATCCTGGAGCTTCGCAGCTCCACCGACCTTTTGTAAGCCCTTCAGTCATCACCAGAGCATTTTGAAGCCTCGAGCATATAAAGAAGCCCTGTAGAAGGAGATTGGGACATTTTGGTGCATCAGAGCATGACAGAGGAAGTAGATCTGGATGGAGGAAGCTCTCCTTGATAGAGCTTCCTCCCTGTTCTTCCCTATTCTTCCTCCACCGTCAGATTGAACGCCCACCTCAGTTTGATCGACAACCATTGGATCCTGCTCGCCTCAACCTTCAGATCAAAAGTGGAATCTCCATCGTAGAAGGCGAAGCGGTATCGTGCAACGAGCGGTTGATAACACAGATTTTGCGAGGGTCTAGAGTAATCCACAAAATGCGGGATCATGATGTCGTTGAGGCGACCGCTCACCAAACCCGGGTCAATCAACAATCAACCCACAACAAATAAATCAAGCAATGAAAATTAAAGTGTGGAGTTAAAATTTATTATAACTCTGTAACAATAGTGTGTATAGTGCAAGTATGTGTAGAGTGTCAAACACAGGGAACAAGTATGATAGATCAAAAATAAGTGCTCAAGAGTGAATGTGAATAAATGCCTGCAAATGTGCTATTTTTGTGGGGTTTTAATTTTATATTTTTATTTGATTTTTTAATTTTATAATTTTATATTTTCATTTTTAATTTACTGATTTTGTATTTTATTTTTATATTTTATTTATTTTTTCTTTTTCTTTTAATAAGCAAACACAACTATATAAGATAGATATATATGTACAAGGGATAAGGGGGAGGGAAAAATAGGTAAAATCTTCAAAATGCAGGAAATGAGATATGTTTGGACTTTTGTATTTTTCTAATGTTTTTGTGATTTTTCTAAATTTTTCCAATTTTTTTTTGTATTTTTTAAAGGTAAAAATACTAGTAAACAGAGAATCAAGTTGCTGGTCGAAATTAAAATGAGGATGGAAAATATCAAACAGAGTCCAAAATAATTTCTATTGCATTTTCATATTTATTAAAAATAAAAAAACATGCATTTTTCTTACTGTTTGCATTAGAAAACCCACAAAAATTATAAAAACATTTTGAAAAATTCCAAAAAATTATATTTTGTGTGTTTTATCATCTGTTAGTGTCATTCCAAAAACCACTAAAAATTTCAAAGTAAAAACCTTAAAAATTAAAAAACATTTAAAAACTTCAAAAAAATCTAAAAAATCATAGAAAACTTCTAAAAATATAAACTCAGGATTCTGTAGCTTCCTTATTTTATTGTCTTTATTTAAAAATTAATTTGGGAAAATTTTGCCACTATTTGCTATTTTTAATTCCCATTTTAATTTCGGCCAGAACCTTGATTCACTGTTTTCTTTTATTTCAACTTTTAAAAATACCAAAAAGAATTTGAAAAATCCCCAAAAATCACAAAAACAATAAAAAATTATAAAAAGACCAAAAATATTTTATTCCCTTATTTTTGAGCATCTCTACCTATTTTTATAAATACGTTATCCTCTTTTTCCCTATATTGTATATATATTCCTATATTGAAAAAGAAAATAAAAAAATATAAAATATAAAAAGAAAATACAAAATCAGTAAAAAGAAAACCAAAATACAAAATTAAAAATTAAAAATAAAATAAAAAATATAAAACTAAAAACCCACAAAAACATTGGCATTACATAGTGTAGACAATACATCACATTCATACACACACACTTGTTGATCTATCCTGCCTTGCTCCCTGTGTTCGAACTCTCTACGTACTTGCATCTATACATCTTTTTTGTAGAGTTAAAAATAAATTTGACTCCACATTAGTTTTCATTGCTTGATTTATTATTGTGGGTTCATTGTTGATCAAATACGGGATTCATTGAGGGTCGCCACAGCGACACGGTTGTCTCCGCCTTGTGTGAGATACTTAGACCCCTTGAAATCCGTGTTTATCAGATAGCAATATCCATATTAGTCATATATATTATAAATGTGATTTATAATATATAAGAGAGAGCTATTTGTAATTTACATTTGTTAATTAAATGTTGATGTGAATTGGATTCACATTAGATAATTAATTACAAATGTAATTCACATTTTATTTTGGGTTGTGAATGTGATTCAAAATTTTCTAATGGCAAGATTGCAATATTCACAAAATAATTATGAATTATTTTTGTAGAATAATTTACAACAAGTGTTGTTGTAAATCATGGAGATTTTCATGGAATAATGGAATCTCATGAGATCTCATGAGATTGCCACCAAATCCAATATTATGGAAGGAGGCAATCTTCATTCCAAAATCTCCATGTTTGATTGATTTAATTTGAGATTGATTTATATTGATTTATCAATATAGATTTGATCTAAATTAAATTAATTTTTGTTGGTTTTTACCAACACAAATCTTAGCCATTAAAAGAAACACAAATCAATGAGAGACATTGAATTTGTGTTGCCCGTGGATTGAGATCCATGGATCAAAAAATGTTATAAAAGGAGAGGCACCCCATTTATCTTCTTCACACATAAGAGAACATAAGTCTCTCTCTCTTTTTCTTTCTACACATCAGCCCTCTCTCTTCCTCTCATGACTGTCCATCATGGATGCCCTAGAGAGAGTCTCCATCGCCACAACGTCGTCGTTATGCTGCCCGACCATTTGCTCGTGGATCTCTGTCTCCTTTGGTGTGCCTCGCTCGTGAAGAATACGTCGGATCACGTGTGTCAAGATTAGGAGATCCGCCGCTTGGATCATCAACATGGATTGCGAGAAGCACGTGATTCATCCCCGCACTTGCAAGCATCTCCTCCGTCGGATCGGACTTGAGACAGGAGGTCTCTTCGTTTAGAGACTCGATCACATCCACGCTTCAAGAGGTAATCCTATTACTTGTTTGTGGTTTATACGAAACGATCTGAGAAGTGTTCTTGGATCATGTGGTTTCGTCGCATGAAAAAATTTTTAATTTCCGCTGCATAGAACAACTAGTGCGACTAGTCGTTCTTCGTCGTATTCGATACGATGTTCACGCTTCCGTGATGTGCTTGAGGATCTCACCATATCCTTCAAACTACCATAACACACACATCATTAGATCTACCTATTTTCCTCTCCATTTTATCTATAAAGACCCTAAAGTTGGCACGAGCCAGCTAACTCCTTCTAACTCCAGAACTAACAGGCTGACCCTCCTCCTTCCTCGCATCAATCCGGATACCTCCGGTGGTGACAGCGCCCAGGTCCACCCCGCGTGGAAGAAGGAAGTCCGGTGGAGGGTTCCAAGGTCTAATCTTGACCTTGCAACGTTGCTTCGTTCGTGTAGAGCTCCGACCACCGACTGTTGAGAGATGACCAGCAGAGGTCCATACACCCTGCAATTCCCAGGTATTCATACATTTTTTCTCATTTTATTTCTCAATTTTCATGCCAAAATTAGACCACTTAATATCGCAATTAGGATGAAGTAATCACCTTTTTAATCGTGTCCTTCAAATCACTTTTTGAGTTGCTCTGAATCCTAGTCAAAATCGTTTCCATCCCTTTCCCATTTTCACTTTTCACATATTTCCTGGAAACATTATAACCTACAAACTATACATCTTCCTGGTCGTTTCTTGCACGAATCGAGCAACAAAACTTTTCTTGCAGGTACTCAGCACATCTGGAGCAAATAATTCATCATCTGGAGCCTTTTCCATTAAAGAAGAATCGATCAAAAGAGATAACAACTTCTAGCCGACTTTGCATTCCATCTTCAACCTTCAACGACGTCCAACCGTTGCTTCCCTCCACCTCGTAGCCAACTCACAGGCAGACGAGCTCGAGGGGTGAAGGAGTCACCCCTCTGGCCCTGCAGGGGGCCAATTCGAGCAGTTATTCACCGGAGAGAAATCAGAGAAGGGATTATCGTCACTATCATCACTATCGTGATATATGCTTCCGACACGTGTCCAACACCGACGGCCTAGATCAAGCCTCAACATCTAATCATAGCCATTGAGATCGAAATGGTGGAAAAATTGCAACCTAAACCCGACATACTTTCAACAATGCGCATGCGCTCCAGAGTTTTCCAGAATTACATTTAGATCCCCGTGCAGGGACCTAAATGTAATACTTTTAGTTTTCTTTGCATTTGAGCCCCTGACCGAGGATTGAACTGCAGAATTTTTAATTTCTTTTCTTCGCATTTAAACCCCTGAAATGTAGGGTATTTTTGGACTTGTTTTTGACACCATTTCGTGATGATTTTCTTGGGGTAGCTATCTAACTAGCGTAGATTTATTTCGAATTGATTTTCGAAGGATTTTATCGTGATTTCATTGAGATTTAATTCTTCGCAATTAGACTCCATCTCGAGTTTGTTTTGAGTGATTTTTTGAGCATGTTGCTCGAGCGACCTATCTACTATATAACATCACCTATATCCTACATATTATTTTACATATTACATTGTTGATAAATCATTTGAAAAAAAATCATTTTGAAAAAAAATAAATAAATAATGAAAAAGATAAAATAAAATAAAATTTAAAAATAAAAAAACTGATAAAAAGGATTTCTCGCTTTCTCGCTCCCTTTGAGAAGAAATAAAAAATCACAAAAATATCTTTTTCCTCAAAAATCTAAATATTGCTATTCTGCCTCCTTGAGTTCGACCCAGGCACACTTACCTGGTAAAATAAAATAGTGTATGCTAAAATAGGAGAGAAGGTGTTTTCTCACTTCACTTCTCTCTCTCTCTCTCTCTCCCATTTTATCGATTTCTTTGTTTGATACACGCGGATCTTTCTTTGAGGTTTTCTACATCAACACCTTTATTAACCACAATCAGGTCCGTGTTATCATATGACTATCAAGTAAAGCAAAGCAATCGATTTATATTTTACTTGGGCAAGCCCAAGGTCGAACTCAGGGACACGAGCCTCTTAAGTATTACTTAGACTCTTATTACTTAAATTAAGTGTCATATTAAAAACTCATAGGTCAATGAATGAAAAATTCACACAAAGAAACAATGTAGACACATGAGACAGTCACTTTTTATTTGATTTTTAATACGTAAGGGAATGCAAGGTTAGAATGATGAAAATATGCCCAAATCAGATTAAATCAATGAGCAGTAAAAGATACTTGATTTCAGTTTTTATTTACCAAGCACTTTTCATTGGCTAGATAACTAATGACATAAAAATCAATGAGCATATGACACGATGAAATCAACATAATCCAAAGTATTCAGAACAAATCAAAGTTATGAAATTAGAAAGATAATGAAATCATCTTCGCAACGCAACTGGAATCGAATAAAAAGGAGCTCGGATGCTCAATATACGCAAGAAAGTAACCATAGGCATAAAAGCAAGAAAATATGAAGATAACTAGCAAACAGGTTCCTGGGAGGACCAAAATATAATTAAAAGTTTGCACGAAGCCTTCCCTATAATTTACCCACACGTGCATGGGTATATTTGTAATTACTAAAACCCGTGGGGGTCAGGTGCAAATTACCCCAGGCACGCGTGGATATCACGCGCTCTCTGGACCTATCTGTAAATAGAGGAAGTTGTAGGGGCTTCTCTATAAATTTCCCAACCATCATGTGTCTGGGACACGTGAGGCCAGGCTCAGGTGCTCCTTGAAGGCTTGACGAAGGTTCGGTCAAGGCTCAATCACTCTGAGCCTAAAGGTGTGGCACTGAGGCTCGGGGATGATGACATGGATGCATGTAGACCACCCGATTGTAATGATCGGATGGTGGCTGAAGAATCGTTGTTGGCTCGACGTGGCTTAACATTGGCCCTCCGATCTTCGACATCTGACGGTATCTATACAAGATCTGGAAGAGGACGTGGCTGAAGGATCGCCATCGGATGAACACCAGGAGTGTCATCCAACGGCATCTGGACGTCCTGATCCTTTGATCTCCGTTGTGGAGAGGCAGCGCTAATGATCCTCCGACGAGATGGCTGAAGCTCTGTCGCTCTCCTCTAGGTTCAACGAAGCTCGAGGCTGACTCCTGGAAGGTTTGCAACCTTTGTAGTAGCGTATAGAGGAAGTTGGCCGATCTGGAGGAGGGTGAAGATGTCTCTATGTCGGCGATGATAACCGTGAAAGATGCTCCGACCACAGCTCCGGCCACTCACACGAGTACCTGCAACATTAGTCTACATAGCCAAAGCAAATGCAAATTGCGTAGTGGATGAGATGGGGAGCCTGGATGAACGAAGAAGGTGGAGGCTCAGGTGCTCCTCCACCGTGAAGGCGGAGGAGATGGGATGGTTTGGCCAGAGGTTATGAAGGATAGAGAGGGTGGACGGAGGACAAGGCGAAGATGGTCGTGGACGGGTGAAGCTCATGAGATGATCAATGGAGGTGGATGTGATGTGTTGGAAGCTAATAAAATAGGAGAAATCGAATGAAAATACAAAGGGAGATAGAATAAGCTTACCTGGGCGATGGAGGAGTGAATGGACTGGGCTTGAGCTTCTGGGAGAAGCTCGGGGTCTTCGCACGTCGAGGTCGGCCAACCTCGAAGCTCGAGCGGGGAGGAGCCACTGCGACGCAGCCGTAAGAGCTGTGTGTCTCACCGGGGGAAAAAGGTCATCTTGGCTCCTGCAATCGAACGCCCCCTGTCACGGGGAAGTGGAATGGGGATGGGCCTCACCCCTCGTAAAGGTGGATGAGGTGTATGTGTGGCGGCGACGACGTATTTAACGAAGTGAGGTGGCAGTTATGATGGTGGAAGGAGTGGGTTGCATGGTCGATAAGGAGTGAAGTAGAGGGTGTCGTGGGGTGATTCGGTCTGTGTGAAGAAGGTGGAGGATCAGGCTATGTCGTGGGGTGCTTGGATCCTGGTAAAGAAGGCTGAGTTGATGGGAGAAATGGGAAGGGGTCATTAGGTGCGCAAGGTGGGCGACGTGTGCGAGAAGGGGGACCGGAGGTGGAAGAAGGGTCCTTGGCCGTTGGATCTTATGATCCAAAGACTGAGAAGAGGGTGCTTGTGGATGGCTTGTATTTGATTAAGGGTGATACAATCGGGTGGTCGTGGAGAGCGCCACGTATCATGCGCACAGGAGGGCGGAAGTGGACAGTGATGATGAGATCAGCGTTATGATCGAAGGGCTGAGGTTTGAAGTGAGAATGAGTGGTTAAGATGGAGGCATCCAGAAGAGGATCGAGCGACATAAGAAACGACACGTGGCGAACTGAAAGCAAGGTGCTGGCGGACGGTTGCGATGGAGTCCTGATCTTTGATCGAAGGGTGAAAGTTGATTGTGGGAAGGAACATCTGTGATCTGAAGATGAACGGGGTGATCTAATGGCGGGAAGTGGAGGCGCATGGCGCGTGAAGGAGCGGGCCACGTGGCACAACCAGAAATCACCACGTGGCCCAATCAGGTTATTCAGAAGAAGAATGTGAAATATAAAGGAGAAGGAGGCCGAATTTGGAAAAAATCAAAACATAAAAGTTGTAGATCTCAATGAGATCTACAAGTTTCATGTTGATAAAAATGGAGATGAGGCCAAATGAAGGGAGAAATATTTTTGTGAGCATTTTTAAAGGCTTAAAAACACTACGATTTTTATTTTGTTATTTTTTTGTATTTTTAATTGATTTTAATGACTCTGATATAAACGTGGATTTATCTAATTTTTATTGACACTTAGTCTAAGCTAGGGGTTTAATATCTGCGAATTAAGACAATGAAACTGGGTTTCATCACTAGGACTCTTAACACTCCCCTTCAAGCTGGAGCATATATATTGATCATGCTCAGCTTGTCAACATTTTTCAAATTACACATGTAAGAGTGGCTTGGTAAACATGTCCATAGTCTGCTCAGACGAAGGTACACTACGAGTACGTAGTAATCCTCTCTATATCAGATCTCCCGTGTAGTGACAATCAATCTCCACTTGCATTCGTGAAACATGGGGTTATTTGCTACGTGAATTGCTGCTTGATTGTCTCACCTAAGCTCCATAGTATTGCTAGGAGTAATGTGACGATCTGTAAGTATGGATCGAATCCGTATTAGTTCTGTTGCAGCATGAGCCATGGACCTGTATTCACTTTCACTGCTTGAGAGGGTAACAACTGCTTGTTTCTTGCTTCTCCATGTAGCGGGTTTCCTGCTATGTAAGTGCAAAAACTCGTAGTGGACTTTCTATCTAACATGCATCCTCCATAATCTGCATCTGAGTATGCCATATGGTCAAAGTTGTCGCCTTTGGTGAATAAAAGGCCTTTTCTTGGTGATGATTTAATGTATTTTAGAACCATCATGCATGCATCGAAGTGAGCTGATGTAAGGGAATCCATAAAATGGCTTAACTTTCCAACAACAAGAGAGGCATATGGTCGAGTGATGGTAAGATATAATGAATTTCCCACCAAACATCTGTATATACCATTATCTTCAATATCACTTGTCTTGTAGATGTGTCCCCTAGATTCCATGGGTATCTTGGCTAGCTTGGATCCTAGCATTCCAGTTTCATGAAGTAGGTCACTGGCATACTTTCGTTGAGACATAGCTATTTCTCATTTGGATCTTGCTATTTCAATCCTTAGAAAGTATCATAATGGCCCCAATTCCTTGATTACAAATTGCTTTGCTAGTTGTTTCTTTGCTTATTCAATCCCAACTCAGTCATCTCCTGTAAGAATGATGTCATCTATAAAAATCAACATAGCCATAGTCCCTTTGCCATTCTTCAATATAAATAGGGAATGATCCGCTGAAGATCTTCTGAAGTTCATATTCACAATTACATTTGATAAGTTTTGAAACCAGGCACGTAGGCTATGTTTGAGACCATATATTGCTTTTCGTAATAGACATACTTTTTGAAACTCCCCTTTAGCCTTGAAACCGGGTGGATGATGCATGTACACAGTTTCGCAAAGGTCACCATAAAGAAAGGTATTTTTTACATCCAGCTGATGCAAGGGCCAATCAAGTTATACTGCTACTGCCATAAGAATCTGTATAGTTGATAAGAGAGCAACTGATGAAAATGTATCAAAGAAGTCAACATCGTAGGTTTGTTTGAAACCTTTAGTCACAAGTCGCGCTTTGTAGTGAGAAATGGATCCATCTGCATTGTACTTGACAATGAAAACCCATTTGGATCCTACAATAATGAGATCGCATGAAGGATCAACCAGCATCCATGTGTCTTGAGAGATTAGTGTTGAAATTTCTTCTTCCATTTCTAAGCACCATCGGAGTCACTCATTGCTATAGTATAATTAAGTGGGATGATTGTATCTAAAACTGCTTGTAAGTAGGTCCAAGATTGGATAAGGAGACAATGGCGGAGATTGGATGCATAGTACTATATCAAGATTGGCATTGTTGGCTCCCCTTTCGCGGAGCTATTGGTATGTCAAGTGAACCTTTGTCATAGTTATCAGAAGTACCTGTACCTATATCTAATGATGCGCGAGCGTCGTCAGATTGCAAAAACTCAGTCTAAGGACATACTTGGGGAGATGGTGCATGTACAGAAGGGGGGTGTTCCAATTGTGGAAGGGGAACATGTAGAGGGGCAGTAGTATTTGATGGCGGAGAGATGCTTGAACCAGACCTTGCGTAGTAGAGTATAGACTCAAAGAAAGTAACATCAACACTTATGTAGTGTCTCTTGTATCGTGGGCCATAGCATCTATAACCTTTTTTGATTTCGAGAGTAACCCAAGAAGATACATTTGACTGCCCTGATAGAGAGCTTATCCCTGTCAGGTCCAAGAAGGTGGATGAAGGCTACACAACCAAAAACTTTGGGAGGTACGTGAAATAAGGCTTTTCCCGAGAAAAGGACCTTGATAGGTATTTGCTCATCAATTGGGCTTGAAGGCATACTAATTATTAAGAATGTAGCTGTCAATATTGCATCTCCCCAATAGGTAGACGATACATGATAATCTACTAGTATGGTTCGTACAATATCAAGAATATGTCGATGCTTCCGTTCTGCCACACCGTTTTGTTGGGACGTATGAGAGCATGAGGTTTGATGTGAAACCCCTTGTGATGTAAGGAAGGACTGTATGTCATGTGAGACTAATTCTTTAGCGTTATCGGTTCTGAGTTTTTTGATAGTGGTATTGATATGGTTCTTGATTTCTTATATTAATAGAACAAGAATATGATAAACATCAGATTTATTTTTCATCTAGAATGACCAAGATACTCGAGAAAAATCATCAATAAGGACTAAAAAAATATATTACTAAGTCAGTCAGGATAGCGACTGGGTAGGGATGAAAACGGATACGGATATATCCGAATATCCGCTTACCGTATTTGAAAAATTATCGGATACGGATATCCGTATCCGAATATTAATCGAATACGGATCGTATATGGATATAGGTTGTAAAAATTTTCCGAATACAGATACGGATATGGTAATAGCTTGAATATCCGGATTCGGATCCGGATATCCGAATACAATATTTAATATTATTTTATATATTAGTTAATATAATATAAGCTACAACCTTATGCTATTATATTAGTATTATACATTATATAATACAATATATTAACGATATTAATAAATTTTTATTTCTTTGGGTATGAGCGCTTACAAAATTTATGAAATCCTATCCCTTTTTTGCTTCCGGTCAAGAATACATGTCACGTCGACACTCCCTTTTGTCATGACACAACTTATTTATATTTCATTGATATTTTTAAAATCATTATGAACTTTGATAAAAAAATCAATTCATATTCGTATGTGATTTTTATTCAATCTGTATTCGGATTTCATGTTTATTGGATCCATATTGGGTTCACTCTTTATTCGATCCGTATCCGGGCTCTTTATTCGATCCGTATTCGGATCCGCTCTTTATTCGATCCGTATTCGGATTCGATAAATATCCGATTCAGATTCGTATCTGTATTTTTACGGATATGATTTCCATTATGCATATCTGAATCATATCCGTATCCGTATTCGTATTCGATATAGATGAAGCGAATATGGATATGGAAATAGGCATATCCGATCCGTATTCGGTCCGTTTTCATCCCTACGACTGGGTCCCCATACATCAAGATGGATGAATTCAAATAGGATACTAGAATGAATTATACCAGATGGAAAAGAACTCATGTGATGCTTCCCCTGTTGGCAGGACTCACATGTCAAGCTGGTAGTAGGAGGGAGCTGGGGAATAATTCGTCGAAGCTTATGAAGGGAAGGATGACCCAAACGATGGTGCTAGAGAACATCAGAGGACGTAGAGAAAGAGGTCCCTAAGTAGGAAGAAGTCTCAGATAACTGGACAAGGTGGTAGACACCCCCTTCTTCACGACCCGCACCAATCGTCCTCCCAGTCAATATGTCCTGAAAAACACATGAAATTACATCAAAAATTACTTTGCAATTGAGTTCCTTACATATCTGGCTAACTGAAAGAAGGCTGATTGAAAGTCTGGGATGAACAAAACATTTTTTAATCTGATGTTAGGGGTTAAATGAACATCGCCTTTTCCTTTTGTCGGAGAAAAACGATCATCTGTGGCGTGTATAAACCGACCAAGAGGCACACTGTGTAATTGATGTAGTGAGTCTCGATCGCCACAAAGGTAAGTGGATGCACATGTGTCAATCAACCAATTGAACTTTATAATTCTATTTGCGAGATGCAGTAAAGATACCTGAGCGAGCTACCACTGTAGTGTACGTAGGAATAGGTGGGTATGAGCTCCATGATTTGCCGGGTTGTAGCATGTTGGGACATTGTAACAGGTCATCGAAATCACTTCTGGGAACTTCTACAGTGAGGTCATCACCCTCATTGGCAGCTCTCGCACTAGGAATCGGGTGGCCATGTTTGCTGAAACATACTGCCTTTGTTTGACCGAACTTATGAAAATAGGTGCATTGTATTATGTCGCAGCCTCGTCCTGACGTAAATCATCCATGGCCACGATTCTTGAAGGAGCCACAACCTCCTCGCCCAGATGTTGTATCTAGTGCAGAAAGTTGACCCTAATCATTGCTTTTAATACTTGTTGCAGGAATAGCAAGGCAGCTCAATGTGCTATAGGCTTCTTCAATTGTAGGTAGAGTAACGGCTGCAATCATCTGATCATGGGCTGCTGAGTAACTCGGATTGAGTCCAGCCAATAAAACTAGGTCAACCATTTGTTGGTGATTCAACTTTTGACTAGGGCATATACATCCTGCAATGCAAGCATTATATCGCTCAAACAGTGATTTCAAAAGAGAGAAAAACTCTGATAGGGTATGTACGACTTGTTTCATATTAAGCATATCAAAGTATGTCTGATACATGCGACTAAAATTTTTGTCTTAACCATATATTGCTTGAATGGAAATCCACATGTCAGAAGCAATATTGTAATAAAAAAGCTCATCTGCAATCCTATCGATAACACTGACCATGATCCAAGAACTGGCCATGCTGTCATCTTTGCCCACGTTGTATATTTTCCTGTCTTTTCAGCAAGTTCTGATTCCAGGAGAATGTGTTTCTTGTCGTAACCTCGTACAATCAGTAGAAACACGCAAGACCACTTGAGATAGTTGGTCTCGTCCAATTCTGGGATCGAGCCAAACAAGGAAAGGCGGTTGCTTCCTACATCATACCCTGCGGATGTCACTTCAAATTGTGACATCATAAAAAATAAGGGAGTGATTCCTGCTGAATTGAAGTACTCGCCCAAAAATAATGATAATTGTGCTATATCATTTCATTCAAATAAGAGGCTTGTTGGTAAGGTGAGTTATATTTGTGGTGGTGAATAATAGAGATCCCGTTGATTATGTGAGATGTACGGTTGGAATACGCGAGATGCAGGGGCTGATGCGCCTTTGGCGGGGGGGGGGGGGGGGCGAGACGGGGTTGATGTAGAGGGCGGGGTCCTGGTACGAAGGGTGAAGTCGGGGGCGATGAGGGGGGGGGGGGGGGTGGAGGGGGCTGTTGTAGAGGCCTGATTAGGGGGGAGGGGGAAGGGATGATGCAGAGGCTGGGGTCTGGCATGGAGGGTGGGGCGAGCGTGGGGACCGGTGCAGAGGTAGAGTCAGAGGCGATCGAGGAGCTGGTGCAGGAGTCAGAGGCGATCAAAGGGTTTTGGCGCAAGAGCGAGATCGGGAGGAGGGGGCATGAGGGGGGAAGAGAGGCGGCGCTCGAATAGAAAAGGGGGGGGGGGTGGAGCGACATTGTTCCCTAGGTTAGAACCTATGGCTCTGATACTATGTTGGAAATTAAATCCATGTTTCTTGAATCAATAAGGGGGAACCTAGAGCTCCTTGTATACTTGGAGGCCTAAGGTTTGAGGGTTACAATAGAATTATGAAAAAGACAAGATTGTCCCTAGGGATTAGGGACTAAGACTCTCACATATAGACACCGATACCAAAATATGAATAGACATATACAATAATGAATTAGACATTCGATCTTACACGTTTGTGAATATTGATAATATTTTAATTGAACATTCTTGCAATAAATTTTAAGTAATTTATTTTATGCACGTTTTTATATTCTATGTGTATCTCTATCACATCTTCGACATTTATTAAAACTATAAGTATTACAAAAATATAATAAATGGTTATAAATAGATAGATGATGGGGGGATTATTTTTTTCCATGGATGAGATTTTCCACTGCCCTGAATCGGGTACCATTAGAATGGGTTCTATTGGAATGGTAAATTGTGTAAGTAATCAATGGTTACGCTTTTAACAATGAATAGAAATTCATAATGTATTAATAAACTGGTTTATCACACAGATGATAGTTTAACGGAATCAGGAATTTCTTTGTACTTGAAACACACCCCCACGACAAGAGACGAAACCAGGAATTTCATCGAGAAGGAGCCAAGTATACAACTATTATATATGCTCAAAAATGAAAAAATATGTATTTTCAAATGATATTTTAAATATAATTAATATTTAAAATGAACCTCTTTCAATTTTTTATAAACGCAAAATTTAATTCTATTATTAATGTTAAATTTCCAAATAGATTGTATCTCAATGGTGATTTTTAAAATTTGATAAATATAATAATTTAAACCTCTCTAAAACCATATTACTCTACCATTTGACCATTTAGTGATTCTATATCCCTTTTCTAACATTACAATTAAGAAGGACCGTATTAAAAACATAATACATTGTAAAAGTGACATAATAATCATGAAAGGTCATGGCTCCTCCATAACATATACTATGCCCACGGCATACGCTACAGATATAGATCAAACAGCACATGGGCAGTTTTTTCCCTGTAAGGGCTTATAATAACAGCAATAATATTATTAGTCTCTCTCCCTCCGCAAACCCACGAAAGCCTACATGCTAAATAAACTAAAAAGAAAATCCTCTCCACCCTACAAGGACATGATAGCAAATCCCCAAGAATTCGACGAAACATAACCTCTCATTCAGACAAAGCAAATGACCACAAACAAACTGTAGTTGACAAGACACTGAACCAAAGTTTGAATTTAAAGGATGGATCAAGCAATCTGCAAGGCCTCCAAGAAGAGGCTCAGAAGCATTTCCTGTGGACGATAGCAGGGCCAGATTCATCGTATTCCCCTTTCGTAATCCACATCTGCAATTCAGATTGCTTGTTAGGCATACAAATTATGCACGACAAATTCGGGGCATCATTAACAGAGGATATGAAGAAAATACCTGCTGGAAGGTGCTGAGAGACGCGAGTATAGAACCTCCGATCCATACACTGTACTTCCGTTCAGGAGGTGCAACCACCTTGATCTTCATGCTGCTTGGGGCAAGAGCTGTTATCTCCTTGCTCATCCGGTCAGCAATGCCAGGGAACATGGTCGAGCCTCCGCTGAGAACAATGTTACCATACAGATCCTTCCTGATATCCACATCACACTTCATGATGGAGTTGTAAGTGGTCTCATGGATTCCTGCAGCTTCCATACCAATTAATGATGGCTGGAAGAGGACCTCAGGACACCTGAACCTCTCAGCACCAACAGTAATCACTTGCCCATCAGGTAGCTCGTAGGTCTTCTCTACTGACGAACTGGTTTTTGCGGTCTCCAGCTCCTGTTCGAAATCAAGGGCCACATACGCAAGCTTTTCCTTCATATCCCTTACAATTTCCCGTTCGGCTGTGGTAGTGAACATGTAACCCCTCTCAGTAAGGATCTTCATCAAGCAGTCAGTGAGGTCACGCCCTGCAAGATCTAGACGAAGAATAGCATGTGGAAGAGCGTATCCTTCATAGATCGGGACTGTGTGCGTAACACCGTCACCAGAGTCCAAAACAATACCTACAACATAAATATGCAAGTTAATAACTTGACATCAGTTACCAGCCAAAAGGGTTCTGAAACTCCAAAAGTGTTATTAGGACTACGGCACGAACCAGTAGTACGACCACTGGCATACAGGGAGAGAACAGCCTGAATGGCAACATACATAGCAGGCACATTGAATGTCTCAAACATGATCTGTGTCATCTTTTCTCGGTTAGCTTTAGGGTTCAACGGGGCCTCAGTGAGAAGAATCGGATGCTCCTCAGAAGCAACACGGAGCTCATTGTTGAACGTGTGATGCCAAATCTTTTCCATGTCATCCCAGTTGTTGACAATACCGTGCTCAATTGGATACTTCAAGGTAAGAATACCCCTTTTGGACTGTGCTTCATCGCCAACATATGCATCTTTTTGTCCCATACCAACCATGACGCCCGTGTGTCGTGGCCGGCCAACAATGCTTGGAAATACTGCCCTTGGAGCATCATCGCCAGCGAATCCCGCCTGCCAGTCAAGATAATATACCTCTCATAAACAAAGGAAACAGATCACGATGCTGTAGATAGAAACTAACCAAACTAAAACGAAGACTAACCTTCACCATTCCAGTACCATTGTCACAGACAAGAGGCTGAATATCCTCAGCATCTGCCATTTTTTAACTATACAACAACAAAAAAAAATAACAGCACACACAAGTTAATATCGGCCTAACTTCTCAACAAAACCTTCCAAAACTTTACCAATAAGAAAGTTGAACCTCGACATTTGAAGCAATCAGCAAATAACAAATCAGTCTACGTTACAGATAAAAGTCAGCAAGGTATGATGCACAGAAGCTGAAAAAATGCACGCTTCTCCATAGATCCGAACTTGATCACGCATATGATAAGCTTAAAACATGACTTTAACAAGGTTTATTTGCACATAAATTCGACAAAGAAGAATCCCCTCCTACTTTGCTACTAATCATTAACAGACTTTACTAAGTAAGAGCATCATCAACCTTCACAAGAACAAACTATCAAACACCTACTTTCTACCCGTCAATCATCAGATCTTCGTAAAATTGCAGCTCCAACATATCAAAAACGGTACCAACTAAGAACCCTTACAAAAATACCGACCTATTATGTTGCTATATTGACTTTGATCAGATCAAACAGATTTCGCACATTGTTAGTATACCCTGGAACCACAGAAAAGCAGGCCCAATGCCGCCGTCTCTCACTTTACCTAAGACATGCAACTCCCGAAACTCGATCTCTAGAAGCTAGAAACCCTAACACCCGATCGACCCGTCTGATCAGCTCCACACACAATCACTTCAACATCCAAATACGACGGAATACATATACAACGAATGCAAACTCCATGATCTAACCACTCATCTCGAATCGAACTTTAAAAGAGCTACAAGTTCCAGTTCAAACTCGCAGGAGACTTCAGATCAAGCACTAGATACATCATCAGGCATCCAGATAACAACAGACCGATCATATCAACTCAGAGCATACATGAGAAAAGGACGATCAGATGATGGATTAAGCATACCTGAGGGGGAGGGCCAAGGGACGAATGCTCCGAAGGGCAGAAGAGCAGGGGCGGCACGACGTGGACAAGGCGGCGACAGCAGCAAGGGCACCGGAGGAGAGAGGGGAGGGCGCCCTTATATATAAGGATGGTGGGGGTTTGGTTCGGTGGTGATACAAACGACGAAACGAGACGAAAACGGGGACGTCTCGCGAGAAGGCGAAGCGTGGACTGGAGGCATATGGGGGGCACTGCTGGGTGGGCCCCGCCGTGACAGCTTAGGGCCGTGGATTGGGATGTAAGGGATGGAATCTAAACCGACGGATCGGACTTTCGGCAGCAAACACGTCAGATGGGCGGCAGCCGTGGGGGGTCGTGCTGCGGACGTCTCTCTCTCTCTTTTTTCTCCAAGTATAAATTTCCTATTTAAAATTTTAAATGCACAACATGAGCAACGAACCTCCCAACATTACATAAAAAAAAGCTTTTGAAAGAGAAAAAAAATGCCAATCTCTGATACAGATTTCTCCAACTGTCACAGTAAGCATCAAGAAAATAGAAGGATTGAGACCGTTCCATTGCATATCTCTCCAATCTCTGTGCTATGAGAAGTATCATCCTACTAGGGATGTAAACTATATCCGTATCAGATCCGTCACTGTATCCGTTTTATACAAATTTTGACATCCGTATCCGTATCCATTTTAAAATAGATACGGATATGGATATCGTTTTGATATCCGCAAACATCTGTATCCGTATCCATATATTCATTTTCGTATATAAATATAGTCATAGATTTATTTTAATCCTATATAATATAATTCTCTACCTCCTTTTACCATATTTATATATATTTTATGATACAAACACATTTAGTAAATTAATATCCTATGTTTTCCATCCAATTCTTATATATTTAAGTCGATTCTATAAAGTATTTCTAAAATTACTCGTGTGTGATCAGTATCCGTTTTACATCCGTATCCGTTTTTTAAGGATATGGTAAGATAGTTTTAATATTCATCAATATCCGTAGCTGGATCTGTATTAAAAATGGATAAAGATATGGTAATATCTATATCCGTATCCGACCGTTTGCATCCCTAGATCCTACTCAAGGAGGATTTGGAGACCAATAAAATCGTAACGTGGTGTTATTCGCTATAATACCATGATCCACGTGATTGTGGAAGAGGCGCGATGATCAATGCATATGACAATTTCTTAGTCATTAAAAACGAGACGTCAACCACTAATTATAATGAATACATACAATCACCATTCAAAATGTAAAAGAAGAAAGAACAAAATGTTCACCATATATTTTACATGCAGAGTCCTGGTAAGTTAACCTAAACGATCTCTAAGTATGCGGTCGTGTGTAGTACTTGATTATGTCAACCAAATCCATAAAATAAATCAATTAATTTCATGTTTTAGTTGAAAAAGTTCAGGAGCAAACTCAGGGAGGCAGGCATCGCTGAGTCTAGAGTGTCTAAGTGTATCTAGTCAGAGTGCACAAACCAATGTGTGTGCAAGTGAAAGTGTATGTGTGTGTCCCACTTGTTTGTGTTCTTCTTATTTTTTGGTTTTAATTATATATATAACTTTTTATTTAACTCATTTAGATTTAAGTTAATTAATTTTTAATTTTATATAATAAAATAAAAAAGAAAAAAATAATTATTAATTAAAATGAATGAACTAATGTAAAATATATATTTTTAAATTTCAATTTTATAAGTACTAACTAGTTTTTAACATTATAAAATAAAAGAAAAAATAATAAAATGATTTAAAAGTATATATACAAAAAGGGAACATAACGGTCTTATAATTAGATCTAGCCAATGGGCTGGGGGCCAGCCCGGCCAGCCCACTCATGAGCCGAGCTTGGGCTACGAGATTAAGGCATGGGTTGGCCCGACCCAACCCGTAAAAAATTAAAAATATAAAAATATAAGCTGAATAATACATGTACTAATATGGTATACTTCATTTTTTTCACATGTGATATTAGTTTTAAATAAATTTTAATAGTTTACATGTCAAGTAACAAGTAAACTACTTATATTAGTTATATAAAGTACAAACAATATTAATAAAATCATTTATACTTATTAAATATCATAAAAAAGTCAATGGAAAAGGAACAAAATGGACATGAGTCGGCCCATGGTAGACTTTAGACATAGGTTTTTGAACTTCGTTTCGTTCGGTCTAGCCGCCATTTTGGCCAGGTCTATTTATAATATATAAGGACATAAAGATATAATAAAGTATTGTAATTTTTTGTATTTTCTTTTTCTTTCTTTTTATTTTTTGGTAATTTTCAAAATTAGAAAATTTATGAGAATAATAGAAAATAAAAAGGAATTTTTGAAAATGAATCGAAGCTAAGATGTGGAGGCTTTAAAAAATATTCTCCTTCGAAATGTCTCCAAAAAATACTACTATATTTTTGTTGTATAATATATACAAAAATATTTTCAAAACATCATTTTATTTTTCAAAGAATACGTGAATGTTTAGTGATTTTAAGTAGTTTTCACTACAATAGACCTCAATTTAGGGACGGGAACATGCAACTGTCATTCAACGATCGTCCCATGTGTATTAGGTCGGGATAGTCATCGTATGACCGTCCCGTCTGTTTACGGAAGGGATGGCCAAATAACCACCATCCCTTACAAATGACATACATGGAATGGTGTGAGTAACGACCGTCCCTTATTCGGATGGGACAGTCTCTTAGAGACCGTCTCTTCCTATTCCACCGGGCATGACATGCGATATTGAAACCATCCCATTTGATCACTTATCCCTTTCTGGCTTAATATTGTATCCCATAAGGACTATATGGGACAGTGTCGACTGTCGTAGGTAGGCTTCTGTGCCCGTCCCTTCGGTGCAGAGGGGGCAGTTGCCATACCCATTCCGTCAGATCTTTCGCCGAGGAAGGGATGATCGTTCTTATGACCATCTACCTGTTTCCCGCCTAGTGAAAAAGAAGACATGTTTGGAAGTGGACGGGACGATCTTACTTATGACAGTCACCGCTCGTCTAGGAAGAGATAGTCATAGCGATCGTCCCATCTGGGCTAATCGATGAAACCCCCAATCCCCTCTACGGTAAGCTACATTTCATCCCTAACCTCACATAACCCATCGTCGTCGCCAATGACGAACCTCACCCCCACACGCTCTAGTGATCTTCTCCCTCCGCCACGTGATCACTATTTCTCCACCGACGATCAACTTCCTCTTCTGGTCATCTCTTCTTCGTCGATGGTCGCGGGATAACTCTTTTCCTTATCCATGTTCCGCTCATCATCGAATCTATTGGTAACTATTATTGGATTTATTTAGATGTAATATATGATCACAAGATTATGTAGAATACTTTATCTTTGAGAGTTGTATGATTGCAATGCATCCTTCTCCATATGATTATATAAAAGTGATGATTCCTTCTCTACACCCATTTGATACTTTATCATATTTATTTGATTGTTGTATATAATTCCTTCTACACATGATTATATGTTTTTATATATGATATGATATTTAATGGTTACAAGAGACGATATATATTTTATAGTGTATGACTGCCTTGCAAGCGTACTTGATATATGAAATGCATGCTACATGTTGATCATAGAAAATGTTTATATTTGATAATTGTATTATTTATGTGTATGAAAGAGAGAGACTGTGCGTGTGTGTATGTATACATGTGTGTGTATGAGTGTGAGTGTGTGTATATGTGTGTGTAAGTATGTGTGGGAGTATGCATGTACGTGTGTTGATGTGTGCATAGGTCCCTTACAATACTCTTCCGCTCCATTACAGTTCTCTTCTGCTCATCTTTTGCAAGAGAGTCCTGAGTGAATTTCTACCACAGTTCTTTCCCTTAGAGGTCTAAAGAAGGATGGGTCGTGCGATTCCATCAAATAATGATGTCGAAGACATGATTTTTTCCTAATATGGGTGAGAGAACATGTCGCTATGAAGAATATTTTAGAAGGATCTTTTCTTCTTTCATGGTGGTAGTGGAGAGCTATAGTCAAGGTTCTTTTGATACATTTGAGTATATCAACGTTCTTGCCTCTGTGAGGAATTTATACAAGCACCTAATAGAGAGGAGGCTACGAAAAATTAATTTGATTTTAGGAGGCATGCAACATCTGTCTCCTAGAGCATCTTTATTACTGAAGTTCTTGAACCAACTTATATCTCTTTATACTGGAAAGGTGATAACAACTTTTGATGGTTATATCTAATCTTACTAGAGTTATTATAAAGGAAAGTGTAGGTGGTTAGATGTAAATCTGAGTATAAGTAAGCTCTTAGAATCGTTGTTGCATTACCACTTTTTGTGGTCTCGTTTTTTTGGCAATCTATAAAAAGACATATGTTTTTCTATCCCACATTAAACCATGCATCGAATTTTATTTTGATTATGCAAGTTGCTATATCAGGCCCTTTATCTTCAGTCTCCTAGATTTCTATTAGGTTACCATATCTTATTTGGATCATGCAAGGGAAGGGCTTTTGAGGGACTATTAAAAATCTGAACTTCCATTACACGGGGAATGTAATATACTCTAGAATAATAATTACTTGCAAGGATTTAGACTCATTGATATGATCCACAAAACTTTGATGCACAAATTTTATTTTTGGAGGATTTATCCATGATTGTCGCTTTTGCGGATGTAGACTTCTTGGGAACTGAAGGCATTGTGATCCTAGGAGTGTTCAAGATGCGACAGTTGATTGAGGAATCAGACTTCATTTGGACTCCTAGACTTAGGTGGTTATCAGTGGAGCATCTTCAGATTCGTTGAATTGAAAAAAAAAGAAATCTCTACGATGCATCATCAGATTCATCAGCCTCTTCTGCCAAAAAATGAAAGGAGGACCACAATTGATGTATATTTTTGATCTTCTTGGATTTCATCTCGTCAATTATTTGTAGAAGATTTTTCATAGAGGTACATTATAAAATAAGCATGGTTTTTCCTTCTTTATTTGGTCATAGAACTCAATGATTTTTTTTCATTTTTGTCCTAAAAATGTGTTCTTTGATTTTATTATTAATTAGCTTTCCCCATAAATTTTTCTAATTTTAGACTTGAGCAAAGATGGGGGGCCTAGTTGGGAAATACCTAAAAACGATTACACTTCTTCTTGCGATTCTAATCATAATGAAATCTCCAATATTACAGATCTTGTTAATGATTGTAAGGAACCTTGCTGTGATTTATTCCTCAACCATGTTCTAGAAGATAGAAAATCATATATATTAGAGATGTCGGATGCCAAAACATGCTTGATGACCCTTGTTAAATATGAGAAAAATGATCAAATTGACGAGGACGATGACAATGAAGATGAGGGACATTCTAGTATCTCGATGCAGCGATTGGTTCGTTGTGGAGTCGTCATCCACATGTTGGATGTCGAGATGGAGAGAGCAGAAAGGGAGAGACAAAGCAAAGAAAGAATGAAAAGGGGAAGACCATCATTCATCGAGGGAAGAAGTGAATGATGTAGTAATATGTAACTTATATTTTAATATTCACAAATATTTTTCATAACATTATTGTTTACATATCGTATTTTTGGTTCGTTACGGATTTAGAGCTTTAACATGTGAACACACCTATCGCGATGATGATTACTTGCATTCCCAAGGATCAATCAACGTTGTGGCACTCAACTTGTGGATGTATATATTGCTTTTTCGAATTAATATAAGGTGCGATGAAGAAAGATAAGATGTTGGGAAATCTACCCAACAAGTATTATTTTTTTACCCGATAGGCCCTCAGTACACGTCCCTAAAGGGCACAACACACTAAAGGAATGGTCAAAGGAATCCTAATGAGATGGTCGTAGCGTCCCATCTAAGCCCTGCGATACGATCATAACAAAACAAGACGGGCATAAAGAACTGTATAAGACGATCGCGACTGTCCCATCTAATACCATATGAGACGGTTGTGATCGTCGCTTTGAGTTCCCACATATCTAAACATGTATGCACTGGGATAGGCACATAAAGCTAATATGGGACGGTTATGACCGTCCCATGCAGTATTTTTCGTCTTCAGGGACCATGAGAAGAGACGGCTTCGACCGTCCCTTCATAGTTGTATAATGGGACGGTTGCATTTACCATCCCATCCACGCATATGGGATACTAGACTGAACGATTTATCGATCGTCCCATCTAATCAGATGGGACGATCATGTACATATAAGGGACGGTAAACAATCGTCGCATGTTGTATACCAAGTTGTAGTGTTTGAGTTTTTTCTGTTTTGAGATATAAATGCAATAGAGATGGAAACCAAAAATAATATGAGTATGCCTATAAATAAGGAAACTACAATGGAGTTTTTCAATTCTTAGGCATACAGAACCAATTTCCAAAAAATCCACAAAAATTATAGAATATAGAGCGATCCAAGAGATCAATCCATGGATATTTTTCTTTTTCAAAAACCTGCACATTTAGTTTGGTCGTTGCAATACCTAGCATTTTTGTCATTTAATTTGCACATTCAAATTAATTAATCTCTATTGATCGGACTTTGCCACTTTGACGATGACTCGTAGTTATTCGAGAATCATCTCTTCATATTCAACCCGCTGCCAGTAGAGATACTCTAACTTCATATGACTATGGGTTTTTGTGCAAAAATTTGGATTGTTTTTTGTCATCTCAATTTCAATATATTATTTTGAACTTACTTGAATTTTGATTTTGACAATCTAATTAAGCATACTTTGCAAGTTCATCACTATTAAGTAGCTAATCTTTACATAATTCACAAGCATAACCATTTAGATTGCATATGCACCTTAACTTAGTATAATCAATATAATTCACAAGCATAACCATTTAGATTGCATATGCACCTTAACTTAGTATAATCAATATACGCATCAACCCCAACTTCCATTTCTAGTTGCAAACCAGCCTTCACATCCATCATATTTTCTTAGAAGTTTGAACTTAATATAAAAAAGTTGAAATTGTTTGCAATATTCTGAACAGTCTAACAAATATGTCCTTAATTTGAAAAGTTAGAAAAAATCCCTTAACAAGTAACAACTCATTGTGGAAATTTCACTAAGTCTCTGAGTTCAACACTCGAACCTGCCTTGTGCATCCCTTAATCATCAATTGAGGCAAGCTCGTTTTGATTTATATTTGATTGATTGCAGTTTTTCGACATGTTTCATAATGACTTGGTAAAAACACAAATTTACCCATTGAAAAATCGAGTCATCAGGTACACAAAAAAACTAATAATTCGAGAATAAGGAGTTGGATTTTTCAGAATATTATTTCATGTATAATTGTAATGATCAAATCTGTTGTTTGGTAAACACGGTTTCAACAATTCATATGTGAAACCTATTGTTGAGCAGGGAAATTCAAGGTTTTAAATATTACGAAATTTACGCAGTGTCGTTGCAACTCTAAAAATCCCTCAACAAAAATTTATTCAAATCTCAAGCGAAAATCAATAAGAAAATGTAGCAAGAGAAAATTGCTATTTAATATACTTGTATAGATAACAAAATCGAACTCAAGGAGGCTACAAAATTCTGGAAGTTTATTCTATGTAATGGAAAATCAATGAAAAGAATGAAAGAATTTCTACGCATGCTATGCTTGGTTTTTGTATTTTTTGTATTTTTTAATTTTTTTATGAATTTAATTTTCTATTTTGTATTTGGTTTTCTAATTTTTATTTTTTATTTTTAATTTTGTAAAAGATATTTTTACATTCAATCACTCTTTTTTATATTTCTAAATTGTATCAAAAATAGCCAGAAAATTAAAATAAAATTATTTTTCGATTTTTTATAATTTTTAATGTTTTGTTATTTTACAGATTTTTTACAATTTTTATGCATTAAATAAATCAAAAACATGGAAAAAAATAAATAGAAAATAAAACAATGTTTTTGTATTTTTTAAATATCAAATAAAATAAAAAAATGGATGAAAATATACAGAATAAAAGACATTTTTATAGTTTCTAAAAAGCCATTTTGCGATTTTTTATTTTTAGTTGAATTTCTAATAATTTCTAATATTTTTAATATTTTTGTGATTTTTATGATTTTTTTGAAAAAGTAAAATGTCAACACTGCACAGAAATTAAAATAAATCAAAATAAGCACACATGAATTTTTTTAGAATTTTTATGCAATTTTTTATATCTTTCGTTGTTTTTAAATAAAAGCAAGGAGTTTTTATAAGGTTTTAAAATTTTAATAAATAATAAAAAAATGAAAATACAAAATGCAATTTATGGATGGAAGATGGATACAAAAAGGCAAAATCGGATCGACGAAAAACCACTTAATCCATTTTTTTTATTAAACATAAGAGGTCAAATTTATTTACTTGGGCAAGTCCAAGGCAAGGTTTTAAAAATCGGACAGGACATTGAACCGGTTAGTCTTCGGTTTGGTCCAACCGAGATGGACCGTCAGTCCAAACGGTCGGACCGGTGATGTTGTCAGCATGACGTCATCATTCATATCGACTCAGAAAAAACCGAACCGGGCTTAATTTACTGGTCCGACCAGTCGAACCGATTTTTTAACCGATAAAATCAGATAGATATATGTAAATATGTGTTTATATATCAATGAAATGATCATTTAAAATGTCAAATCTTTCAACATAAAAACATGATTGTCTATTTCGAATAAAACTATATAAAAGGTAGTCACATTTTCTAGCATTATATATGAATATAATATTGTAATAATTTATTTATAGTTGCTTTTAGAAAATTACCCCAAAAAAGTAGTGGCATAAGTTATATTCCAAAAGAGAGAGGGACGTAACAGAAATTATGGAATTTAAGAAGGGTACAAGTGATAAAAATCCTATTATTTCATTATTTAAACCTTTATTTTTTAAAATGTACTAAACCATCAAATCCAGGTCAACCCGGTCCAACCGCCCGGGTCAACCCGGTCCGACCACCAGTCTAACCCGGTTTTTTATTTTCTTTTTTTAAAAAAATTAATTACCTAAAACCGGCTGAACCGACCGGGTCAGGGCTGGTTCCCGGTCCAACCGGGCCGACCGGCCGGTTCGGTCTGGTTTTTTATACCCTAGTCCAAGGTCGAACTCAGAGACAGAAGCCTCCTAAGTGGTTATTCAGATTCTCAATACTTAGATTAAGTGATGAACAGAGAACTCATAGGCCAACACACAAGGACACATGATGCAGACATATGAAGACACTTTTTTCTTTAGTTTTTATGATGCAACTCGATACAAGTATAAATATGTGCAAATATTCCCTACTTAGATGAAATCATTAAGCAATAAAAATATAGTCAAGTTTAGGTTCAATTAATGAAGTAAATTTAATTTATGAACTAATAAAAGACTTGAGAACTCATTAAATAAATGACACTATATTAATAGAATCATTTATCCGAATTTTAAGTACTAAATTAGGAAAAAATCATGGCAATAGATAGATAAGAAAATAAGCTTCGAAATGAAACTGAAATCAAATAAAATGGAGATCATATGCTCAAGATATTCGCAAAAGAGTCCAAGGGCATAAACGTAAAGAAAACATGAAAATAATGGGAAAACATTACAAATATGTCCCTATAAGGGCATAAATGTAATTAAAATAAAGCACAAGTCCTTCCCTATAAGTTTACCATACGCACGTCGATTATATTATAATTATTAAAGCCTAGAGGGGCTAGAATGCAAATAACCCCATGCGTGCATGCTGTGCATGTGCTTTGAGGACCTATCTGCAATATGGAAAGTCAGTGGGGCACCGCTGCAAATTACCCACCACTCACGTGACGTGAGCACGTGAGGGGTAGGCTCGGACGAAGGCTCTGGCTCGGTGCTTGGCTCGGGCGGCGGGTTGTAGGCTCGAGCCATATGTCATCACATGGTGCTCTGGCTTGGCTCGGGAGGTCCCGAACCTGGCGGCTGGAAGTGGAGGCTCGGCCACGAACACATGGCGTCCTGTGGAACGTCCGATCATGGAGATCAGACGACACATGTACATCCTTGTTCTTCAACACCGCCGCCTCCTGCGGCAGACTTGACGAGGCTCCGACGATGGGCTAAAGCTTCTCCAAGCCGTGGTTGGACATTAGGAGCTTGGTGGGGTAAGGGGGGGGTATATGGAGGTGTCGCCGAGGAAGCTCTGGCATCGGGGAGCAGACTGGGCGATGAAGATCCTCGTGGCAACGAGAGCCCATTGGGGACGAAGCCTTTGAAATCACCTTCGGCGAAGGCTCTGATCATTGAGAGAAGTACCTGCAAATGTTAGCTCTAACCGAAGCGTGCGTGCTTGGTGTAAAATGAGTGGAGTGGATCCCGTGCGAGTAAAGGAGTGGGGGGGACCGGAGCTCCATCTCCGACGACATGGAGAAGAGGTGGAGCGGTGGTGGTCAGGTGATGGAGAAGAGGAGACGAGCGGAGGTATGTGCAGGGATGAGCAAGGTGAGGCGAAGCTATTGCAATGTGAATTTAAGGTGAAAGATGACATGCGAGCAGAATTAAATAGGAGAAACAAGAATTAAAGGCAGAAGAGACTTACCTGAAGATCAAAGGTCACCGAGCTGGTCTGGGCTGAGCTCCAAGGAGGGTTCTGGTCTTCGTTGGACTCCAGCGACCCAATGGAGCATCTCACCGTCGTATTAGGCCGGATCATGACCTAAAATGGCCAAAGGTCGTTACCAGAGTTGATGGTCATCCTCGCGACCTCGATTATTCCCCTCTCTGTCACAGAGAAGAGGAGAGAAGCTGGGCCTCGGCTCGCGTAAAGGTGGATAGGGTGAAATGTGGGCGATGACAACTTATTTGAAGCAAGAAGGGTCGAGGTGCAGGACGTGGGATGGAGGAATTCTTGGGCTTGCGCTGACCAGACGGAGAGGGGATGACTGAGTTTAGTGTTGGAAATGCGAGCCCACGGCGAGCCATTATGCAATAAATGTTATTGCAATTCACTCCTTAATCTGAAATGAAGAATACATAATTTGCATAATAGGTCCCTTAGTACAATTAGGGTTATGTACCATGGCCATCTTGATGATCATACAGCTGTTGATTCAACTATTGAATCATAGAGGCTGGTGCTTGAATGAATATCTAAAGAGTTAGATTGAGGACTCATCAAGCACCGTCAGATGATTGTTAAGAGATGATCTCCAGCCTGAGTAGGAGATGGAAATCCTTATCTCTGAAGGCTGATATCTGACCGACCTCTTGATGCAGGTCCTCTGCATAGGAATAGAGATTCGGAGGTGTCAGATTAGTTAGGTCAAAGAGTTGACTTAACGAGATCGAGATAACCAAAGTCCTATATCGTATGCTGTCAGGATATAGGCACACATCCTCTGACCGGAGACAGATGTGTTGCTATATGTCTAAGTATGTACATTTGGCAGACCAATAAGTTGATGACCTAATCAAGGTCTACACACCGGCGCGCTGGTGTGCATATAAGGGCATATGAGTAATACGATCTCTCAAAGGGATCATACAGGTTCAGTTACTGAACCGGAAGACATGAGCTCACTCATGAGATATTGGGAAGAATCAAATTCCGTGCGCACGGTCGTCTCGCTTTGGAAGCTTGACTGAATTTGTAGGTTTCATATATACTTTTGGAAAGTATATGATCAAGACCTAGGTATGATATATGCTTTTGGAAAGTATATGATCGATACCGACTCCCAATGATCGAATGAGAAACTTACTGATAAAACCATGAAGTAGACAGTATAAAGTTGATCGAATACTTCAGGTTTAGTCTGAGTCTTCCAGTATGCAGGATGTACAGGTATTGGGAATACATGAGGGTGATGTGATCATAAACGATTGTATAACCATGACGCTTCCATTCCTAGGGAGTGATGAAACGGGTCTGGATTTTAGTGACTCCTCTCAGTAGAGAAGTGATCTGATCTTGGTCCAAGTATTGGACATTGATCTGAATGTGATTCAGATACAATGAGAAGATTAGATTTACGGTCTTGATTTAATCAAGCATCTATGGGAGGCCCGCGATCTGGATTTGAGATACGATCTCAATATCCATGTCACTATACGTGGAACAATACAATCGCCCTGTCCTTATCTCCAAGTATCTGCGGAGAAAGCGCATTATCCTTGAAGGAGTTCATGGATAATTCTATTGTTAATATATGTATCCGAGCATTGAGAAAATGGATAATTAAATGTGATTTAATTATCATGAGTAATATGAATTTGATTCATATTATTAAGAGAGTTATCTTAGATAATTAAATGAGATTTAATTATCAAAGATGTAAATAATGTGAATGTGATTCATATTATTTGGACACAAGAGAATAGAGATCCAAGATGATTAAATATGATTTAATTATCATGGATATGAATAATGTGGATAGCAATATCCATATTAGTCATATATATTATAAATGTGATTTATAATATATAAGAGAGAGCTATTTGTAATTTACATTTGTTAATTAAATGTTAATGTGAATTGGATTCACATTGGACATCAAATTGAAAATGTAATTTACATTTTGTTTTGGGTTGTGAATGTGATTCACAAATTTCCACTGGCATGATTGTAATGTTCACAAAATAAATTGGATTTATTTTTGTGAAATAATTTGCAACAAAAGTTGTTGCAAATATTGGAGAGAATCATGAGATAATATAATCTCATGTAATAGGAAAAGGAAGCTCCCTTCCTAAAAAGGAGAGGGGACGGCCACAATTCCCATGAGGAATTGGTGGCCGTCCACCCTCCTTATGGAAGGAGGCTTGCCTCCTTTCCTATTTCTCCATTGGAGATTAATTTGATATAAAATCAAATTATATTTATTGTATATTTGATTTTTTATTAAATTAATTGTTGTTGTGTTTTTAGCAACAAATCATGACCATTGAAAGAAACACAAATTAATGTGGACCATTGGATTTGTGTTGACACATGGATTGAGATCCATGGATCCCAAAACCCTATAAAAGGAGAGGCACCCCATTGCTCTTCTAGACACATACAAGTTGAGGCAACAAATCTCTCTCTCTCTCTCTCTCATTCTCTCTACACGTCCTCTCTCTTTCTCTCTCATGTGGCCGTCCACCATGGATGCCCTAGAGAGGTTCTCCATCGCCGCGGCATCGTCGTTATGCTGCCCGATGGTTTGCTCGTGGATCTCCGTCTCCTTCGGTGCGCCCCGCTCGTGAAGAAGACATCGGATCTCGTGTGTCGAGATCAGGAGATCCGCCGCTTGGATCATCAACATGGATTGCGAGAAGCACGCGGTTCATCCCCGTGCTCGCAAGCATCTCCTCCGACGGATCGGACTTGAGACAGGAGGTCTCTTCGTTTAGAGACTTGATCGCAACCACACTTCAAGAGGTAAACCTAATACTTGTTTGTGGTTTAGACGAAACGATCCGAGAAGTGTTCTTGGATCACGTGGTTTCGTCGCAAGAAAATTTTCTAATTTCCGCTGCATAGAACAACTAGTGCGACTAGTCGTTCTTCGTCGTATTCGATGCGACGATCACGCTTCCGTGATGCGCTTGAGGATCTAACCATATCCTTCAAGTGGTATCAGAGCCTTAGGTCGGTGGTTTTGGATACGATCCATAAACCGAGGACGACTTGGGTTCATTAGGGTATGCGAAAGTTTTTTCTTGCATTTCATTTTCGCATCTCTGTTTTGATATTATTTTCGGCGCTGTTTAAATTGTTTAAACACGAAAATAATAATTGGATTTTGTTCCCCATTAAATAAGGAAACCGTAGGATCTGAGTTTGCGTGATTTCGATTTCGTTTGCTCTAGATATGCTCATTTTAGTGAACATGTATCCACTGTTTCGGGGACTGCGGATCATGACGTAATTAAGATGTTAATTGCGGATTTGAAACGCCTTGAAATGCGTGCAAATCTCTTGGGTTCTGTTGTAAATCAAGTTAGCAAACTTTAGAAATTTATTTTGCTTAATTTGGATTTAAATTGATTGAGATATGATATTTTTAGTAAGTGAGGGTCACTGCTGAAAATACTTTCCTAATCAAGAACCTAGTGATTGTCATTTAATTAATTAGTGAAATTAAATTGTTTAATTTCCTGGAATAATTATGCATAAATATTTGTGAAATATTTAATGATAATTATGTCCTTAAATGACTTTGCCCTAACCAACATATGATTAGATGTGATCTAGATCAAGATTGGTTACATGATCTACATGATCAACATTCCGACAAACATGTTGCTTGAATAGGACTTGGGATTTGTTTAGCAAATCTCATTATAATGTTAATCAAAAATGTTTTGATTATTACTATATGGTACAATTTCGGTTGAAGAACCGATGATCATCTCAAGTACAAATTAATCAATTTGGCATTATCCTTTCCCGAGGCGGATATGGTGCCTAGTCGGAGAGCATTGGGGTTGCGGGTTGCAACGTATGTGGTCCGTCCCACTCTCGTCGGTACTGGCCATGACAGCGGGTAGGGTCGGGATAATGTCCGCGGGATTAAGATGTATTTTTCTAATTATTAAAATTCGAAATAATACGTATTTGAGATAATACCATTATTCAAGTAACTATTAAAATGTTTGTTGGATATTAATTGGATCATTAATTTAATATAATTAGATTAATTGGAATCCAATTAAGATTGAAATACTCTAATATTATTAGAGTTAATAATTCCCTTGGAAGAATTAATTATGTGAATGTGATTCACGATAATTAATTAAAATTTGAATATGAGGTGGAGGATCACATAAGTGACATCCATGGTCTCCCGTCAAGGCGAAGGGTTCCGTCGCCAGGGATTGTATGTGGGAGACGCCTGTCCGAAGTGACAGCTCCTGTATGCAAGCGCATCTGGATCGGACTCTTTGCTTCTCGAAAGAGTAAGGCCGTATACGTAGTGACCCCAATATCGGATCCTCATATTATTGGGGCGATATTGGATTGCGTATAGCGAGTACTATTCCTGTTGACGGTTGGTTCAATTAACGACGGGTCAACATCGCCTTAGGGGTGGTGGTTCGGGTGTTAAAGACCGAATTGGGAGATGCAAGTTGGACTTGCAAAGCGGAATGTGTTCCCGCTTCTTTTTATCCGAGTTGCAGATTCTCATATTATTGGGATGTAACAAAGATAAGGAAGGAGATCCCATATCTTGTTGAGATATAATGGTAAGTATATCTCTTACATTGAAAGTGATTAAGGGAATGAACTTTCAGTGTTGACAAGACAAGACAACTTTGATATAAAAATCCTAAATCAAAGTAATATATATATATATATATTTATATATTTATGCAAATTTCTTATTTCAGATAATCCTTCATTAAAACCCACTCAATGATATACTCAATAATAACCAGTAAAATATCATGGATTGGACTCATGATCCAGATATTGTACTTGCAATTGGACACATAATGTATGTGGTTGCAATGTGCAAGTTTCCTCATAATATTAAGGAATGACAATTAAATAGATAATAAGACTACAACCCTAGGGTTTGTGTGTCTCTATAGTCTTGATCTCTCATCGGATGTACTTTGGAAGTGACATGTCGATGATGATCGTAATTGTCAAATAATCCTTATAAAATTAATGAAGATATTCTGGCATACATATGTGCTCTTGACATTTAACATGAATGAGATGGTTCACTGCATCATGCAGAATGGTGGCTCTATAAGAGATGATGTATTCAAATTGTTTGAGTACCTACCTGAACCTATGTTTTAAGAGTTTAGATGGATGTAGATGATGAGTGTCATCATTCTACTATCTATACTCTAGTCATTCATGAAGCTTCATAATATTCATATTGTATGAATTTAATGAAGCATGTATAAATGTTGAAATGCTCTTACATAAGAGATCCTTAGTCTTAAGCAATGGTTGCTTATAGATAAAGGGAGCGCAGTGGAAGCATGGGTTGGACCCGAGTAAGAAGTATGGTCAAAGAGTTGACTATACATCTATGACTTCCATATGTCATCCGAAGAGTTGGATGAATGCCAATACTGCAATAAGTTGATGTGTTGATAGTATGACTATCAAGTCTATCTAGAATCCTTAGAGAAGGACTCGGATGGAGCATCAGATTAATCTACATAAATCATTGATAAGATAAAGTCAAATAATTGTATCTCAATCTTCTGATGACATTTGCAATAGGTTGCATATGTTTTAGAAGACTGAAAAATTTGATCTTAAAGGTTTATAGTTATCCACATGGATATTGATGCAATTGTTGCAACAATCTCTGTTGGATTGATAGACTTGTTAATTTCAGTGGGAGAGTCCTTAGTCTTAGAGAATGTCTCTATGACCTAGATATAAGAATACACTCATTGTTTGTTTCTAAATGTTAGAAATGAACATGAATCTGAGATAGAACTATCATAAAGAGTTATGGTGTATATATTTCAGATAGTAATCTAATAATCTAGTGGACTTCACTAAATTAGAAAATTAATGAATGGTTCATTAACATTTCTAAATACTGAAATTAAACCTTAAGATCAATAGGAGGATGAAGATCATTTGACAATAATCTAGCATCAAGCCTTGGACATTTGTCTATTGATTTGATCAATAGACTAGTAAGAGATGAAACTTTAGAATGTCTAAAATTTCAAAACTTACATACTTGTGAATATTGTATTCAAAGAAAAATGTCCAATACACCCTTCTTAGAGAAAGGTGTAAGATGTCAAGGTATTCAGGATCTCATACATATTGATGTATGTAGATCATCTATATCATAGTAAACATTATGGATATGTGATATCTGTTGATGATTATGTATGATATGAGATTTCTTCTCTTCACCTAAGAAACCTTTGAAATGTTCAAAGATTTCATTATTTTTGGTTTAGAACCAAAGTTTGAAGGAAGATAAAATGAATTTGATCTAATCTAGGTAGCAAGTACCTACTAGATAAATTCAAAGAATACCTTATAGAGATATGAATATCGCTTCTATCTCAATCCTCCTAACACACCTTAACTCAATAGAGTTATAGGTAGATACAATTGGATCATGTGTGACATGATCTTATCAATGATGAATTTTAGCATAATTATCCCTTAGTTTCCAGGTATATATATGTGTAGTAGAGACTACAATGTATATCCTTAATAAGGTTCCATGCAAGATGGAATCTAGCACTTGAGAGTTTTGCTTCATTAGGAAAATAAAGGATGGTATTGGATACCTACTTTATGACCTTGAGATTCTTGAAATATCTCATCTCTGAGAATGTGATTCTTGGAGGTTGAGACTCTTGAGAATCAAGATGAAAATGAAGTGTAGGAACTCATTTAATCTTGAAAAGATAATGAGGCTCCTAAAATTGGAAACTAAAAGGATAATTGAAGATGAAACACTAAAACCTCTTCAAATAAGTTTGAGGATGGATTCCATGTGTTAGAGAAATCTGACAATGATCGAACTTCATGTGATGAAGCTTCTGAAGATCATAGCATGGATAGATGGATGTTAGCAATAAAAGTCTAATGTAGACTTCATGTACAAGTGTTGTATATGGACCCTCGAGGATCCACCTATATGGGTAAGACCCGTAAAGGTGTAAATGGATCTTCAAGAGAAAGGGAACCTGATGAGAAGGTACATGCCTTCAAAGCATAGTTCGTAGCAATGAGCTACATATGGAAGAGAAGACATTGCTTGCAATGAGACTTGCTTTTCGGTGAACATGCTTAAAATCATCAGAATATTGCTAACCTTAGGTACACAACTTGACTATTGCATCTTCAAGATGTAAGTCCAGATTGCATTCCTCTATGAATATCTCTCTGAGGATATTCACATGAAGTAGCCCCAGGGCTTCATGGTTGAGGAAAGCAAGGTGTGCAAGATAAGGAATCCATCTAAGGACTCAAATAAACTTCTTTGAGTTGGACCATAAGATTTGATGGAATTATAATTGTTATGATTTCAGATAGAATCTTGATGAGCCATGTGAAGCTTAGTGGGAGTGCCTTTGTGTTCATCTTGCTGAATGTAGATGATATCCTGATCATTTAAAATGATATAAGATTAATAATAAGTGTTTTATTCTCTGGTTATTCCATATCTTGAAATATGATTTCAAAGATACCTCTTAGATCTTCGTTCTGAAGTTGTTCAGAAGCCAAGAGAAGAGGATAATTGGACTGTCACATTTGTAGCATACCTTGGACATATTCTATTCATAGAAATTCCAAGAAAGGCTTCTAACCCTTAAGATATGGTACTGACCTATCTTAAGGGATAGCACCTCAAAGAGTTGAGGAAGTAAATGCTACAACTACTTGCACTTGTGCATTAGTTACGAGAAGCTGAGTGTATGCTAGAGTGTACAAATACCAGATGTCTGTCATGCAGTGGGAGTAGTAAATTGTTACTAATCCTACTGTAGAGATAAAACACTTGATTGCAGTAATAACAAAATCTTCATAGATGAGGAGATTTTTGAGATAGTAATCTCAAAGTCTTATCTTCAAAAGTTTAAGACCATGTAGATAGTGATATATAAAGGTCTAAACTATAGATACCTTAGGAGATAGAGATCTCCGGGAATGAAGGTATTCTAATAAGGATTATGGGGATACTGGTTATGATGTCAGGGACAATGTAACCAACTAGATTGAGTATTGGTTGCATGAGATGCAACATTCGCATTAGATGCGAGCACTGTTACTGGGGATATGCAAGTGCCGTAAAAGGACTTGGCATAGTCTCGCGGGAACAGAGTGACTGATCAGCTTACCTAGCTATTTTCTAAATAGCCTATGATTGTCACATGAGTGCGGGTTTAAATGATTAGCCCATTAATGGCTCTTTGGGCTAGTGGGAGATTGTTGGAAATGCGAGCCCACGGCGAGCCATTATGCAATAAATGTTATTGCAATTCACTCCTTAATCTGAAATGAAGAATACATAATTTGCATAATAGGTCCCTTAGTACAATTAGGGTTATGTACCATGGCCATCTTGATGATCATACAGCTGTTGATTCAACTATTGAATCATAGAGGCTGGTGCTTGAATGAATATCTAAAGAGTTAGATTGAGGACTCATCAAGCACCGTCAGATGATTGTTAAGAGATGATCTCCAGCCTGAGTAGGAGATGGAAATCCTTATCTCTGAAGGCTGATATCTGACCGACCTCTTGATGCAGGTCCTCTGCATAGGAATAGAGATTCGGAGGTGTCAGATTAGTTAGGTCAAAGAGTTGACTTAACGAGATCGAGATAACCAAAGTCCTATATCGTATGCTGTCAGGATATAGGCACACATCCTCTGACCGGAGACAGATGTGTTGCTATATGTCTAAGTATGTACATTTGGCAGACCAATAGGTTGATGACCTAATCAAGGTCTACACACCGGCGCGCTGGTGTGCATATAAGGGCATATGAGTAATACGATCTCTCAAAGGGATCATACAGGTTCAGTTACTGAACCGGAAGACATGAGCTCACTCATGAGATATTGGGAAGAATCAAATTCCGTGCGCACGGTCGTCTCGCTTTGGAAGCTTGACTGAATTTGTAGGTTTGATATATACTTTTGGAAAGTATATGATCAAGACCTAGGTATGATATATGCTTTTGGAAAGTATATGATCGATACCGACTCCCAATGATCGAATGAGAAACTTACTGATAAAACCACGAAGTAGACAGTATAAAGTTGATCGAATACTTCAGGTTTAGTCTGAGTCTTCCAGTATGCAGGATGTACAGGTATTGGGAATACCTGAGGGTGATGTGATCATAAACGATTGTATAACCATGACGCTTCCATTCCTAGGGAGTGATGAAACGGGTCTGGATTTTAGTGACTCCTCTCAGTAGAGAAGTGATCTGATCTTGGTCCAAGTATTGGACATTGATCTGAATGTGATTCAGATACAATGAGAAGATTAGATTTACGGTCTTGATTTAATCAAGCATCTATGGGAGGCCCGCGATCTGGATTTGAGATACGATCTCAATATCCATGTCACTATACGTGGAACAATACAATCGCCCTGTCCTTATCTCCAAGTATCTGCGGAGAAAGCGCATTATCCTTGAAGGAGTTCATGGATAATTCTATTGTTAATATATGTATCCGAGCATTGAGAAAATGGATAATTAAATGTGATTTAATTATCATGAGTAATATGAATTTGATTCATATTATTAAGAGAGTTATCTTAGATAATTAAATGAGATTTAATTATCAAAGATGTAAATAATGTGAATGTGATTCATATTATTTGGACACAAGAGAATAGAGATCCAAGATGATTAAATATGATTTAATTATCATGGATATGAATAATGTGGATAGCAATATCCATATTAGTCATATATATTATAAATGTGATTTATAATATATAAGAGAGAGCTATTTGTAATTTACATTTGTTAATTAAATGTTAATGTGAATTGGATTCACATTGGACATCAAATTGAAAATGTAATTTACATTTTGTTTTGGGTTGTGAAT
Source organism: Ottelia alismoides (assembly GCA_037367405.1). Taxonomy (NCBI): domain Eukaryota; kingdom Viridiplantae; phylum Streptophyta; class Magnoliopsida; order Alismatales; family Hydrocharitaceae; genus Ottelia; species Ottelia alismoides. Next base: position 362,443 of record JAZKJV010008882.1, read on the forward strand.
GTGATTCACAAATTTCCAATGGCATGATTGTAATGTTCACAAAATAAATTGGATTTATTTTTGTGAAATAATTTGCAACAAAAGTTGTTGCAAATATTGGAGAGAATCATGAGATAATATAATCTCATGTAATAGGAAAAGGAAGCTCCCTTCCTAAAAAGGAGAGGGGACGGCCACAATTCCCATGAGGAATTGGTGGCCGTCCACCCTCCTTATGGAAGGAGGCTTGCCTCCTTTCCTATTTCTCCATTGGAGATTAATTTGATATAAAATCAAATTATATTTATTGTATATTTGATTTTTTATTAAATTAATTGTTGTTGTGTTTTTAGCAACAAATCATGACCATTGAAAGAAACACAAATTAATGTGGACCATTGGATTTGTGTTGACACATGGATTGAGATCCATGGATCCCAAAACCCTATAAAAGGAGAGGCACCCCATTGCTCTTCTAGACACATACAAGTTGAGGCAACAAATCTCTCTCTCTCTCATTCTCTCTACACGTCCTCTCTCTTTCTCTCTCATATGGTCGTCCACCATGGATGCCCTAGAGAGGTTCTCCATCGCCGCGGCATCGTCGTTATGCTGCCCGATGGTTTGCTCGTGGATCTCCGTCTCCTTCGGTGCGCCCCGCTCGTGAAGAAGACATCGGATCTCGTGTGTCGAGATCAGGAGATCCGCCGCTTGGATCATCAACATGGATTGCGAGAAGCACGCGGTTCATCCCCGCGCTCGCAAGCGTCTCCTCCGACGGATCGGACTTGAGACAGGAGGTCTCTTCGTTTAGAGACTTGATCGCAACCACGCTTCAAGAGGTAAACCTAATACTTGTTTGTGGTTTAGACGAAACGATCCGAGAAGTGTTCTTGGATCATGTGGTTTCGTCGCAAGAAAATTTTTTAATTTCTGCTGCATAGAACAACTAGTGCGACTAGTCGTTCTTCGTCGTATTCGATGCGACGATCACGCTTCCGTGATGCGCTTGAGGATCTAACCATATCCTTCATTTAGGAGGCGCGCTGGGGTTACGGGGGTTAGGGATAGGTCCTGGCATGGTTAGGGAGTGGTGTAGGTGGCCATCGAGGCCGAGAAAATAGGAAGGGGGGCAACGAGCTTTCGTGGAGGACGTGGGATGGAGGTAGGAGACGAGGTGTCAACCATTGGATCATGCGATCCAACAGTCGAGAGGAGGGCATGAAGGAGTGGATCTGATCAATCGATCAGGGCGCATCGGGCGATTGTAGAACAAAGCGAATGGGACGTTGGATCTAGTGATCCAACGGTCGAGGAGTGAGCGGGGAATGGTGCTCTAGATGATATCTAGAAGCCGATCGGAGGGTGGAGATTGAAGAGGAAACGAGTGGATGAGATGGAAGCGGCCTCAGGTAATATGATGGTGCGGAAGAGAGGCACGTGGTGCGAGGAGTGCGGGCCACGTGGCTCGGCTCGACTAGAAGGAGCCACGTGGCCTAATGGGAATTATTCAGAAGAAAAAAATTCAAGAGAAAAAGAAGGATGTCAAATTTGGGAAAACTCAAAATATGAATGTTGTAGATCTTGGTGATATCTACAAGTTTCATGTTGACCGAAAATGCAAAGAAGTCAAACAAAGGGAGAAATATTTTAGTAAGCATTTTTAAAGGTGTAAAAACACTACGATTTTTGATTTTGTAATTTTTTTGTATTTTTAATTTATTTTAAGATTATCATGATAAAACCGAGGTTAATCAATTACCTATTTTCCAAAATCATCAAAAAATTATAAAAACATCAAACATACAAATACATTTTTATTCAATTTTTATATATAATGAAACCTATTTTTATCTTCATTTACTCATTTTTATATGCGTTTTTTTAAAAAAATTCTTTTTATTTTGTTTTTTATTATTAAAAATCAACCAAAGATTTGTAGAATTTTAAAAATAATTCAAAACTATTGCATTTATTATATAGTATATGATACTATTTTTCTGTAATTTTTAATTAAATAATTTTGATTTTATTATAATTTAAATCATTTTCTTATATTATTTGAAAAAAATTACTTGAAAAAAATAAAAAAAGTAAAAATTTAAAAAGTTTAAAACAAAAAAATAAAATAGAAGCAAGAACTCATATACACACATAAACACTTGTATTTAGGGTTGAGCATTGGTTAGGACTGACCTAACTAACCCCGATGCTGGGCCCGATAATACTAGACCCAAGCCCAAGCTCGAAACTATAGTGGGCGGTCTCGGGTCGTAAATTTGTCCCATTTTATGTATCGACTCAGGCTTGTGCTTCACTTAACTCGGCCCATAATACTATCGATTCACACCTTGGTTATGGCCCACAATGCAACTATAGCTAGGACTCACCTCTAAGTTGTGGATTTATTGTTACACTGCCAAAGAGATGAAACTAGCATAATTCAACCATGTTGCCAAAATAGGCAAACCTGATATGGTTAGATACCATGATATGGGCTTGTTCCCCATTTGCGACCGATGAAGATAACACAATACCGATATTCTCATCATGAGAAATACATAAACAATAGGGGTTTTATTAGTTGCGCCTTGTTGAGATATTACAATATCAGTTATGCCCATCCTTTTTTTGGGATATCAGTTGTACCCCCGACTTCTTGTTGTTCTATCACTTGCACCCCTCCATTACTTTAGTTGTCAATGAGTTTAATTTAACCATAATTTTTTTGAAACCATGGTGAGGTAAGAGGGATATAATAGTCCAAAATCTCCCCCAGCTCCTTCTCCCACTCCCCAACCTCCTCCACCCCCTGCTTCTCCTCCTTCATCCTCCTCCATCACCTATAGTGGGGAATTTTTCTTCCAACATGACAAAAATAATAAAAAATCAATACCTCATCGACACCCAACTCGTCTGCCACCACAAATGTGCTCGATTGCGGTGAATCCCTCAATTCCCCTCCCCACTCAGTGGAGCCCTCCTTGTTCGATGGATCCTCCAGCCCCAGGGCTTCCAGATCGACATCCTTGAGGAGCTCCAACGTCGTCTAGCACTATTCGAGCATCACATGGAGGGCCTTCCTCTTCACCCTAACATGCTTCTGCTCTTCTTGATCAGAGTACCTCCCTAGTGGTTTGGGCATCATCAAGGGCAAGACGGGGGCCTCCGCGACCTCCATAGATCTCGAAACCCTTGAGGGAAATGAGGGTGGAGGTGTAGGGGAAGGGGGAGTCCCCACGACAAGAGTTCCCTCTTTGTTTACTCTAAAGGTACGTAGTAGCAACTTCAACATCTTTGGCCACAATTCTCCCCGCAGTCCTGGTTCTAGCCACAAAACATTATTCCACCTTGAGCTTGTTAGCGAGCTTCTTTGCATAAGGTGTGGCCATGATCTGTTGTCTGTTGTCCGACGTCAGATGTGAAGATGCAATTGGAAGAGGTGTAGTCGATGCAGGTAGAGGGGAAGATGGTGTGTTTGTGTGGGAGGGGAGGGGTTCGACTGAAGGTGCTTCAGAGGAAGTATTGGAATTGGAATCAAAAGGTAGGGGACTAGAATTAGCCATAGACTTGACGAGGGCGATCTCCAAGCCCTCCCTCATGGTGGATCTCAACGCCAGCATGAAGATCTCACAATTCTTCACCACGATCCTGACGACGCTACTATTGTGGCATCTTCGAGTGGAGGGAGGTTTGAGTTGCTTGGTGGAGGGGGGAAGAAGGATGTGCCATCGGGACCCGCCATTTTTTGCTTCGACTATAAGGAAATGGTCAAGGGAAGCGCATCACGCGAAGGAGGGGGTGCAGGAGAGGAGCCACGGGTTAAGGAGGAGGGTGTAGGGGAGGAGCAGTGGGAGGGGGGGATGCTGAATGAGGGTTAAGGAGGAGCAGGGGTAGAGGAGGCTAGGCTTGGGGAGGAGGGGAGGATGAAGAGGGTGAGGAGCAGGAGAAAAGGCATTTTAATCCTTTTTTTAATTTAATTCTCCATGTATTCCAAAGTTAGCGTCCGTTTGTGTTGGGGATGGATGACAATTAACCCAAAGAACACAAGTGATAGAACAACAAAAAGTAAAGAGCACAACAGATAAAAATTCTAAACAATATTTGAAAAAAGAATCCATGGCAAGCATCTTTCATATTAATCACATCCACATTTGTAGAAGACAAATATGACGACACAACTAATTAAACTTGATTGAACTATCATATTCAGATACCTACTTTGTGGTTCCAACAAAAAGTTTTGCCATCGCAAACAAAAGATTCAACACATATAGTAAGTGTGTGAATAACGTTATTAAGATTAAAGATGTTATATTTTACATGATAGGAAAGAATGATAAAAGACAAAAAGACCATGTTGTTGCATGCCCTGCATTCTCTATACAAAATAAAAATTTGATCCTTCATCTCAGAAACCATCTGGGCCTGCTTGTTGTCGAATAACCTACCTCTTATGTCTTCTCAGCAGTGCCCTGGACATAAGAATTGCACCTTACAACCAAGTGACTGCACTGCTCGTTTTATTGCACCATTTTCTGGTCAGACTCCCCTGGTTGCCGCGGCGGCATAATGATCCAGGTCAGGCCCAGACTCTCATGGGCTAGGCCCAGGCTGCTATGTTGAAAAAAGTCCGAGCCCAAGCTCGACACATAGGGCCCACTGTCATGACCAGGCTCGCTCTGGGCAACACTGGGCACACATTCAACCTTATTTGGTGGGCATGGTCGGAGAGAAACAAGAGTATTTCAGATAGGATTTTCCTGGAACCCAGTGGCGTAGCGGGATATGGAGCACGGATCATGATCGAGCGGTTCACACGAAATCCAAGTATTTCTGAGTCTTTACCATGTGAACCAGACAATCATGATCAAGTGGCTCAAGACGCCCTGCCCTTTGCAGCTGACCTCTGCAGGACTGCAGAGTAGGGTGGAGCATTGACTTGCAAAAGTTCAGGTCCGGCCCAAACCCTATGTATAAATGGATCAGGCCCGAACCCTCGTATTTCAAAAATATTATGCTTGGGCCGGACCGGGTCGGAACCTGAAATACAAATGAGCTGAGCCCGAACCCTCATATTTCAAAATATCATGTTAGAATCAAATTAGGGGACATTGATTTATAGTCACAATACATCCAATATTTCCTTCATACATGAATAGTAATATTATATCATAATAATACATCCAATATTCATGCATTATGGATGAATTATATCAATAACAATAAATTAGAATCAAAGTGCAACTTCATAGAATAAAAAAGGATGCGGGTTGAACCCGACCCGAACCCGATCACACAGGCGTTGGGCCGGGACCGGGTCCTCGGTTTGCTAAAAAAAGCAGACCTTGACCTGACCCAAAACTCAGAAAATTGACGAGCATAGACCGGGCTTTCCGGGGTCGAGCCCAATGCTCGATCCTACTTCAGAGGATCCGTGCTCCTTGTAATGTGGTCTTATTGAATTTTACTTGCACGTCCAAGATCGCTATAGAGAATACAACACAATACTCAGTGTTTGAAAGTTCATCCGAATGCAATTATCCCATAACTGTAGCTACATTTATGAACAATACAATACAAAACCCTGGAAATAAACACAATACGAAATGGCTACATTTTTTGTCACATCAATCTGATTTAGTGTTTGAAAGTTGGTCTGAATGCAATTATCGCATAATCTCTCAATAATGATGAGCAATATTAGTAGAAATATTGAAGAATTTTGACACATCCGCGACGGAGAGCTGTCATCGAATTCAAATGAAAATGTGAATTCTTCTTAAATGATTTCATTGACCATGATCCCTAAATTTAGAGCCCAGTTGTAATTAAAACCAAGGTGATACCAAACAATGATACCGACCTCAAAACCCCTGTTCCTACCCGATCACCATGGTCAAGATTTTAACTTTATAGGCACTTCACATTTTTTTCCTGATCAAACACTTCTTATCTGCTCCAGCAATGATCATGCATGAAAAATTGGAATAATATCCTCTTTGCTCTTTCTATTGCACCCTATCACTTCCTGTTTAACAATACATTGATGAATAAAAATAACGGAATGCACACAATGGAAATAAGTAAGTTCTACAGAAGAGTTACATATACATTGCACGCCGAACAAAGGTCTTCCAGGAAAAAAAAGCAAGAACCCTGACAGATATTCCCTCTCAATATACACAAACCTCCATAAAGAAAAATCAATATCGGTTTGTGGAAAAATGAGAATAAAAAAAAATTATTACATATGTTCACCTGCGCCTGGCACGTGAATTGCCGGGAGAACCTACAGTTTGCGCTGTTCGGTAAGCTGGCGAACTAACTGCTCCTTGGAAGGAAGAAGAATGCGCTGACTTTGCAACCGATGATGCTGCGCTCGACTGAAGCACCCGTTCCCTGAAGCATGTTATATTTAGACGAGTTCTTTCGAGTTCAATCTCCAGGAGCTCACAACTATGTTGCTGGGCAAGTGCCTGGGTAATTACATCAAACGCACAAGTTAAGATCACAAGTTTGAAAGAAAACTCTGAAGGAATGAGATTGTCATTTAAATATACTGAATCCGGAGGAAAAAGAAAACATCTTACAGAGCATATTACTGACCACCAATCATGATATTTATAAATATGCCTTCAAAGGTATTAAGCCCACACAAAGAAATGACATCATTCATCAGTCCAATTTTGGGTCCAACACTTGCGAGGCGATAGTTCATTTTTAAGTTTTATTATGTCAGTTTATTCACATATTAATGTATAGGAAGTTTATACATATCCAAAGTCTGGCATGGTTATATCAAAGTTTAGACAGGAATAACTGCACCCTCTAAGATGATGACTAATAGCAGAAACTTCACCAGTAAATCGTCTGGAGCAGCAGTTGGAGTTTGCTGTCTCTCATCGTTCATTGCGTCCTCATTTCCACGAGTTTGTCGACGAGTATGCCCTGGATTTTCAGGAGGCTCACTTGCACTTTCAGATGCTTTCTCTAACAGAAATCCCTTCAATGAACTGAGAGACTGACGCGCCTCTGGTGAAAAATACGAATCCAGTACTGTTTCAAAATACTCAATCTGCACAAAATAGACCGCTTATGTCTTGGAACTTACAAACTCTAGGCGGAAAATTATACCCAAAATGTACAAAAAAAACCACCCTTGAGATTTACCTCAATCATGAGCTGGCAGAAACCATTTGAATCCAGTGCTTTCAAATCTTTTGTCTTGTATTCATGGAAAAGGCTGATAAAGGTGTCGATCAAACCTTCGACTAAAGTGTGTAGTGTCTTTTCCAGAAGAGGCTTAGCTCCAAAAGAAACCTGAAAAAATTAAATGCATTAATATAGACAAGTTATTTCATATCAATCAAATTAAAAAACAAGGGAGTTGCTGGTTGCAACTAATTGCGTGATTTTAAATGATAACCATAACCAGAACCAAGTCTTTTATCATATTGAATGGGCTACGGATTTTTTAAAGATTAAGATATTATTATAACTATATGTTGGGAACATATTTGTATGATGTTTGTATACACTTTATATAAACAAGCTAAAATTGTTCACATATTCTCATATATTGTCTGTAGTAAATGAGATGATATCCGATCTCGTATAGTTTGAGAAAAAAAGGGTAAAATAAAAAATATGATAGAAGTTATACAAATAAAAACAAATTAAAAAAAGATTACTCAACATATGAATTTAAAACTGTCGAAAACCTAAAATCATGTGTCCATTACTACCTCTGCATGCACTGAAACTAAGGTATTCATCAATTCGATGGTAGCATCTCGAACACCCTGCAGAATATGGCAATCATTTGATCAGCTGAAGATAGGCAAAAGTTCATGCATAAATATTTACATCAGATTAAAAAATAGATGTCAGCCAACAATAAGTCCAACAAATTTAGTGTCCACCTTGACAACAGGTGCCGATCCCCATTGAATCCCAGGATCCAAAATATACCTCTGTGCAGCATCTCTAATCAAGTTTGCCTAGCATGATGCAGAATAACATGGGGTGTGAAGACAACAAATTATTTAAATTTCATAGAATGAGAGCAATTATATTGTCAGAAAGCATGGTGCAAACAAAAAGTCTGATGCCTTCATGTAAGAATGAACAAAAAGAATAATAACAACCAATCACTTAGATCTATTTCCAAATGGAACAATGCCACTGATTATGATATTTTGGTAACTAAAGCAATACTGATTGCTCTTTAATAGATGTATTGGATGAAAATTTAAAACCATCCATATTATTGTTAAAAGAAAATAAATGAAAAAGCCCATAAAATATACCTCCATTGCAAAAAATAAAAAGAACTTACAATCATTTTTCCCGACCTAGATCTAAGGGGACAGGATAGTCTTCAATAGTTTTAATTAGTGGCGTTGTTGGTATTCCTAAATTGCTCCTAAAAGGTCATCATCAAACTTTTCAGACTCAGTATTGATTAATTTTCTATGCAAATGCCTATATATCTTACAATCATTTCTCATTAGGACTCTTCTATTTAACCTAACCGAAAGAGTCTCCCCGTATAAGGATCCCTAGGGTGACATATTTCAATAAGAAAATCTCACCCATCTTTCCACTTGACATAAGATGCAAGATGCCCCCTCCACGCCCTCCTCCAAACATCCATAATAGCCCTCCAGGATCCCTCAACGTATACTCTGCTTATTGAGGATGTTGCTTTTCATGTCGTGCAAGTGAGGAAGGACTGGATTGGAAGGAGTTTCCTCGTTGAAGAACAGAGTAGAGTCATGGAAATTGGAACAAATCTCCTCGTCAGAGAATTCTAACACGCAACATGTTGGAAGACTACAACATGTGAAACTGCTACATCTCTCCGAAGGGTCAAATAAAGAACATCGCGGAAATATCCACACATACATAGATCTCTGAAGATAGGTCAAAGGGCCTGCCTCGAAGTGGGAACTTGTACTGGAATGCACGATCGATGGAGAAAGGAGTCTGGTATTAAGTCCAATGTTCAGGAAGGCGGTATGCGGTATTTAGTCGGAGGGGTCACTGCATAGAGAGTATGTGGTATGCGGGAGCGTATGCGGGGAGTATGTGGTTTTATGCGGTTTGGTATTTTTTATTATTAAAAATATAAATAAATTTGTAATATCATGTTAATATCCTCTAAATATTATATTCTTGATTATAATAATAAAGAATTGAAGGTACAAGGAACAAAACTATTGGGATAATAGAGTCAAGTGAGCAAAAACATCAATTGAAAGAGCATTAAGTCGGATGTCCGAATTTAGGTTAAGGTTTAAAAAAAAGTTTATTCGAAAATCGGCCGCATAAACGGCCGCATATACGGTATACTCGGCCGAGTATGCGGCCTGGCCCACCTAGATGCCAATTTGACCATACTCAGTGCGCCAAGGCTTCCGAGTACGAGTATACGGCCGAGTATGCGGTATACTCGGCCGATTTCCTGAACACCGATTAAGTCTCCTCATAAGAGAACTTGAAGAAAGTGAGTCTCTCCCACACTAGTTTAGAGAATGCGTTCTTTATTCTGGAGTCCTTATGGATCTCTTTGAATTGAGCCGCGACCATATGTCTCTGTCATACGTGGTTCACATGAAAACCATACGCCCAAATCAAGAATGTTGGGAAAAATAAGAGTTGTGTTTATTCCTTGAGCTCTAGACTCTCTTATATAGGGAGAGGTCTATTGACAAATTACATACGGTAGAAAGACGAAAAGAACAATAGATGAAAGATACAGACATAAAATAAACTTCTACACTCCTACTCAAGATGGAGCATAGATATCTATCGTGCTCATCTTGGATAAGCACTTCTTGAAGGAACTCCGAAGTAAAGCTTTGGTAAGAATGTCTGCCGTTTGGTCTCCTGAGCTGATATGGGTTGTAGAAATGAAGCCTTTCTGGATCATATCACGAACATAATGGCAATCCACCTCAATGTGCTTTGTCCTTTCGTGAAATGCAGGGTTGTTTGCAATGAATAATGCAGCCTGATTGTCACATTTTAGTGACATGGGAAGAGGAACATCTATATGTAGATCTGCCAAAACTACGCGAACCCACATCACTTCTGCACATGCTTGGGCCATATCTCTATACTCCGATTCAATAGTAGATCTTGTAACTACTGTTTGCTTCTTACTCTTCCATGAGACAAGTGACTCCCCAACAAATATAATAAAAGCCTGATGTAGATTTCCTATCCTATGGGCACCCGGCATAGTCTGCATCTGCGCACGCTGAGATAGTAATAGCGCCCTCCTTCCTAAACATCAATCCTGCACCTGGAGATGACTTTAGATACCTTAGTATCATATGTATAGCGTCCATGTGTACCTGACGAGGCTGCTCCATGAACTGGCTCACTTTATTTACTGCAAATGTAATATATGGTCTGGTAATAGTAACATAAAGAAGCCTCCCTATCAGTTCTCTATATCTTCTTTTGTGAACCTCAGTATCATCATCATGCATCTTCATGCTTGCATCCATGGGTGTAGAGGCAGGTCGACATCCAAGCATACATGTGTCACTTAGCAAGTCAGTGACATATTTCCTCTGAGTCATCACGAGTCCTTGTTCATTTCTTGCAAACTCCAATCCTAGGAAATATCTAAGTACTCCTAGATCCTTGGTAACCAATTCACGACCCAAGAATTCTTTTGCTCTTTCTATCCCCTGCATATCATCTCCTCTAACGAGTATATCGTCAACATATACCATAATGACAGTCATACCTCTGGTTGTCCTCTGTACAAAGAGAGAATGGTCTGCATTTGACCTTTTGAATCCTTGCTTCTCAAACAAATCTGAGAGCTTTTAGAACCAAGCTCTCAGGCTCTGCTTTAGGCCATACAACGCCTTATGAAGCCTGCATACCTGTACACACTGCCCCTCAGCAGTAAACCCACGTGGCTGCTACATGCAAACTTCCTCCTGATGAACACCATATAGTATTTTTGACATCCAATTGAAACATGAGCCAATCTCGAATCACAACAACAGATAAAAGAATCCGTAAGGTAGAATGACGAGCAACAGGAGAAAACGCGTCAAGACAATCTACCCCGTATGTCTGAGTAAAGCCCCGAGCAACTAGTTGAGCCTTGTACCTATCAATACTGCCATCTGCATTATGCTTCACCATAAAGACCCACTTGCAACTCACAATAAATGACCCAGTAGGAGCTGGAACAAGACTCCAAGTACCTCTCGACTGAAGGGCGACCATCTCTTCCTCCATAACCAAAAGCCAACTACTATCAGCTAATGCCTCCTGGTGAGTCCGTGGAATATTCTCAGCAGATAAAGCAACTAAACCTCCTGGAATCTCCCTTCAGACGCTCAAAGGTAACATGAGAGGCAATCGGATATGGAGCACATGACCTCTTCTGCTTTCTCAGTGCAATTAGCAAATCAAGTTCGGCATCAGTTGTACCACCATCCGTGTCATCCCCTACCTGCTCCTACAGAGAAATACCGTCAATCCAATCATTAGAAATAATGTTATCAGAACAAACCTGGGGCATGCTTGATGATTGGCCATGATCATGAGCAGGGGCTGGCCGTCGACTATAGTGATGTGGTAGAGGAGGAACCAAAGATATAGAAGGTGGCAGAGGTGCTGACGGTGGTAGGGATGGTGGTGGTGATGGGGATGGTGGTGGAGGTGTAGGAGCTTGCTGTGGTGCATAAGAGGGTGGAGGAGGAATATATATTTCATCATTTATGTCTGATGGTACCAACCGGTCTCCTGTAGGAGAGAAAAACATGTCTGATTCAAAAAATGTGACATTTGCATTGACATAATATCTTCGACGTAACGGATCATAGCAACGATACCCCTTTTGAGTCCTAGGAGAGAGCTTGTAAATCTCTGGAGACAATTGGTGAACGAATGCCACGGAACCAAAGACACGATGAGTAAGAGAGAACGACTCCTTGTCCGGAAAGACAAGGGAGACATGTATCTTCTCCCCCAACACAGACGAGGGCATGCGGTTAATGAAATAATATGCAGTAAGAACCACATCGCCTCAGAACGAGTGTGGAGCACAACTCCGGATAAGAAGCGTACTAGTGACATCAAGAAGGTGGTGGTGTTTTCTTTTTGCGACACCATTATGCTGGGACGTGTAGGCACAAGACGTTTGATGAAGAATGCCATGTGATGAAAGAAATTGAGATAATATTCGAGGACAGAATTCAATGGCATTGTCAGTTCGCACAATTTTGATAGAAACAGAAAAAACATTCAGCACTTCTTTAATAAAATTCATAATAATGTTGCCCGCTTCATTCTTTAACAGGAAGACCCAAGACAAACGACTAAAACTATCAACAACTAAATAGAACTTGTGTCCCTGATGATCAGGAACACAACTTGGATCCCAAATATCAATATGAAAAAACTCAAATGGAGAGCTACTGTTCTGACTCCGACGACTAGGGAAGACGGACCGATGATGCTTCCCTAAATGACACGCTTCACAATTGAACGACGAGCGGGACGAGATTTGTGGAAGGACTTGACGCAGTTTCTGAAACGGAAGATGACCGAAGCGTAGATGCCATAGGTAAGGAGAGACAGGTCCGATGGAATGAGATGATGCTCTAGCGTAAGTTGTATGGACCAGTCGATACAACCCGCCTTACTCGCGGCAATGTCCAATCACGTTGCCCGTGACAATGTCCTCAAACACAAGAGATGATGGGTCAAATATCGCTCGACAATGTAAATCCTTAGTAATATGACTAACTGACAGTAAATTCATTGAGAAATTAGGAGCATGAAGCACATTCTGCAATTGCATAGAAGGTGTTAAGGCGATTTGTCCCTGTCCGGTGATGGGAGAATGAGTCCCATCTGCTATGACGACTGTCCTTCCTGGGGAAACTTGCTTGTAGGATGTGAGTTGGTGTCTATCTCCACACAAATGATGTATGGCACCTGAATCTACAATCCATTCTGAGGTACATGAACCCTGGTAGAAAGCAGAAGTATGAGTACTACCAGAGGAACTGGCTTCTGCAGTAGCAGCAACGTCCAATCTGCTCTCTGAAATAGGTGGAGTACTGGCTGGAGGCATGATATCACGCATACGAGACACTAGTTCATCATATCGTGGATCCGACGCTGGTGTAGCACCATGATGCTGAATCTGTTCTGCTGCACGGGCAGATGCTGGGAAACCATGCTCGGAGTAGCATGTGTCTTCTGTGTGACCAGTCCGATGACAGTAAGTGCACTGTGATCCACGACTACGACCATCCCTACCACGTGGTCCTCGTCCACGAAAATGAGATAAATTGCCTCTTCCTCGAGAGGTTGTCATAGCAAAAGAATTTGGCACAGTAGTAGGGCTTGAGATGTTGATTCAGCTCAATTGCCAAAAGGCCTCCTCCATGGGATGAATAGTAGCATCTGCCGGAATCTGAGAAGAAGCCGCCTCATACTGTGAGTCAATAGAAGCTAGAAAGACTCCCACCATCGTGGCATTCCGGTATGTCTTCAATTGTTCTGGAGTAGCTGTGAGAGGCATGAAACTGTGAAGCCTCTCAAACATTCCCCTCAATGCAGTGTAGGAGCATGCATGGGTCGACCATTTTGCTTTATCGTGAAGATCTCATGCTGAAGCTGTAGGATTTTTGTTTCATTCTTGATTTGGGAATACATAGAAGCAAGAATATACCACATGGCTTTGGCAGTAGGTTGGTGCAAGACATCATTAGCAATATCTGGACTCAGAGTACCAGACAACCAGACCCGAGCATATGAGTCATCAGCCTCACCTTAAGGCATACAACCATGTTTTCTCCTGTGTCTCATCTTCGGTAAAAATATGTTTCTTACCCATTGACTTCATTAGGCTCATGAACTTCATAGCCCATAACTCATAGTTGGATCCGTCCCTCTTTACAATAGGCGCAGGACCTCTGAAGGCGCATGTAGTGGGGATCTCAAACTTGCTTTCTGACATTTTGACTGGAGAAAACTTTTTTTTTGAAGCCAAAAAAAGGGGGATACACTTTGTGGTGTTCACCCCAAAATATATTAAGAAGGAAGAGGGTCAAAAGTACAAAAGAACGTGAAACCCACAAAAAGAAGCGATAAATCCTTCAGTTGTGGGCAAGGAAAAACAAAAAAGCAGAATTAGCTTCTGGTCCAGTTGTCCACCAACCCAGCCGCGTGAATGAGCACGTTCTCCTTGTAGAAACGTTGCGCTGAGAAAATGGCCTCATTATGACTCAGCCAGATCGACCATAATCTTGCCACCGGTGTCAAGAGCCGCCTTCTATCCATAAGCCTGTTCACGAAGAGAGAATCACAGAAGGCCTCCACATCACAAGCACACACCCAATCCACAAGCGGGTCTTCCCAAAGCCCACGAACCACAGGGCAGTTAAAGAGAATATGATCAAGGGATTCCACATCCGAATCACACGCAGAGATTGGAGACCGAATGCATCATCCTGGAGCAACGCTCTCTCGTCAGAAGCCTCTTTCTGCGGACCAACCATAAGAAGAAAACAATGCACAAGGGCAGGCCCAATCTCCATAATAAACAACAGTCTCTCACCAGGGATTCAGAGCGAGCAAGCAGATCCTCAAGTAACCCATCATAGGCCTTCCGAATCGGAAAGCCACCGTCTCTCCAAACCCAGTGATCCAAGCCCTCGGAAGGCGTAGCAGCAACAACAAGGGCGTCCAGGAGAGCAAGAAAGTCAGCCAACCTCTGGTTCGAGAAATTCCCCCCAAAGCGAGGGCACCAAGAAGCATTCTCCCAGCAACAAGCAACCGAGGCATCCTTATTCACCGCAAGCGCAAAGAGCCGCGGGAAGCGGACACAAAAAGGATCCCCCCAACCAGCTGTCCTTCCAAAATAAGAAGGTACGGCCGTCCCCCGACACAGATTTAAAGCTTGCCCTATTCCTCAAGAAGACCTCCTGAACACCACGCCAGAAAGGAGAGCGCGCACGCACCACCCCCAACCTGTCCTCTCCAGCCCACTCCGCCCCATGAAGCTCCCTCAAAACACCAACAAAGAAATTTCCACCCCTTTCCCAAACCCTGCTCGCCCACTTAAAAAAGAAAGCATCATTGACCAACTTGAGGCGCCTAACACCCAACACCCCTCCTGCTTCCCCCTCGCCACCTCCTCCCAAGCGACCAGGTGAAACCCCCTCCCCTCCGCACCCGATTTCCCCCACAGAAACCTTTTGAAACAAGACTCAAGTCTCCGGCAAATGCCAGCTGGCAATCGACGAGTAGACAAAAAATACACTGAAATGCAGCAAGAACCGAGCGAAGGACCAGGCTTCCGCCCTTTCGAAAGGAGCGCCGCGCGCCAACCCGCCAGTCTCGCCTCGACCTTCTCAACAACCCCACACCAGTCCCTAAGTCTGAGCCTACCAACCACCAATGGGAGGCCAAGATAGTCAATCGGCAACACCCCCGGATCAGACCCCAGAATCCTCGCACATTCAAGCGCCAAATCCACCGACAGGCCAAAAGGAATAACCTTTGACTTGGCACCATTAATGAGCAACCCCGACAACTCGCTAAAGAGCTCAAGAGTCACCGACATGGCAACGACCTCACTAGCACCACCTTCAATGAAGCTCAAGGTGTCATCCACAAACTGAATTAGCGGCACGGATACGCCACCCTTGGAGAAGCCCTTCGAAAGGCCAGCAGCAACAACCCGGTCAACCATTCAAGCCAATACATCCGAAGCTAGAACAAAAAGTAGGGGGGCCAGCGGGCAACCTTGTCGCAGGCCCCGTCTCGGCTGGATTAGCCCCCCCCCAAACCACCATTAACCAATACCGAGAAAGAAACTGTAGTCACACAACGCCGCATCCAAGAAATCCATAGCTCCAGGAACCCCCGCCTTCGGAGGACCGACCAAAGGAAGCCCCAATCAATGCTATCATAGGCTTTGGCAAAATCAATTTTCCATAAGACCCCCTGCCTCCCCGACGAGCTCCAATCAACCACCAATTCCGAAGCAACCGCAATACAATCAGACATTTGTCTCCCCCGAATGAAAGCAGCCTGAACGGGAGAAACCAGCGAGTCCAGCACTCTAGCAAGCCTCCTAGCCAGCACCTTAGCCACAATTAAGTAAATGGCGTTTGAAATCAATATGGGGCGAAAATCCCCAATATCGTCCGCCGCAACCCTCTTGGGGATCAGTAGCAACAAGGCCCTGTTAAGCTTATTGAATCCCGCATTCCCCTGGCAAAACTCCACAACCTCAAAAACTTCGTCGCCCATCAAATCCCATAAGTCCCGAAAGAAAGCCACTGAGAACCCGGGGACCCGTCGTGATTGAGCTCCCACACAGCCTCCTTAGTCTCCATCAACGAGATCGGCCTAATAAGCATAGCGCAGTCCTCGGAAACCTTGGGCACCCCCAGCCCTAACCACTTCCAAGATCTCGTGGAGCGCGTCGACATGACGCCCCTGAAGTGCTCCACAATAGCAGCCCTCATCGCGCTATCCCCCATAAAACGCTCCCCATCAACAGAAATAGCGCGCAGTGAATTGTTACGCTTCCTCCCACTAGCCACCCGGTGAAAGAATGTAGTGTTTGCATCTCCATCTTTGAGCCATTTCAGCCTGGAACGCTGTCGCCACTCGATAACTCTCTTCTTGTCCTCCTCAGCCACCTTCTTTTGCGCAGAAGATCGCTCATATAGCTCGTCCGCAGTCAGATCCCTTTCGTTTTCAACAGAATCAAGCCTCCTAATAATCTCCTCAGCCTCCGATCTTAGAGCCACCCTCGACTCCTGCGACTCCCTTTTAAAGAGCGCCAATCTCTTCCGCAAAGAGTCAAGCTTGCGGCCCAGCCTCAAGGCCGCAGACCCCTCCACAGAGGAAGAAGCCCACAGCTCGGCCACAACGTCCCTGAAACGAGGCTTAAGGAGCCAGCAACGTTCGTATCTAAAGAGGCCCTTCAGTAAACGGGTTTCACCAGAGTCCCACATAATTGGCGAATGGTCTGAGAAAGCCTTGGGCCTAGAAGAAACCGAGCAAGAAGGAAACAACTCCATCAGTCCACCCGATGCCAAAAACCGATCAAGCCGAGATGGGGAACTGCCGCTTCTCCAGGTGTAGTTGATAACAGTAGCCACCAAATTCTCCAAAGCCAAGTAGTCCACAAGCTCCGAAAACATCGAGGACCCCGGGTCCCGCCCCCCCTCGCCCGTGGGCGATCAGAGGAGTGAAGAGTCACATTGAAATCTCCTCCAATGATCCAAGGGAGTCCCACAAAAGCAAGTCCCGCAGCACGCAAGTCCTCCCAAAGCTCGTTTCTTTTAATATGACACATGGCCCATAAACGCAGGAAAAAGCGATCGGAGAGGCCTTCGCACCCCTCACCAGCACCACCGATACCATATGTCTCCCCAGAATAGAAGAATCGAACGCAAAAGCCGCGGACCTCCATGCAATGAATAAGCCCCCCGCCGCACCAACCGCATCCAAGGCCGTAAAGCCATCCATCGCCCCCGCACCAAAGGAGCGCCACAGAGCATCATCCATCCCCCTCAATTTCGTTTCCTGAATCAAGGCAATATCGCAACCCCACTCCGACAGCCTTGCGCCCAGCGCCTTTCTCCTCTCATCGTCCCCTAGCCCCCTCACATTCCAGGATAGAACCTTCATCAAAGAAGATGGCGACGCCCTACAGTATGCGAAAGGCCAGCCGCCTCCGCCACAGTGTCTCTCAACGACGCACAAGAATGAATTGACGCGAACCCCGTACAGGATCTGCTCCTCCTACGGTATCTTTTCCCCGATCTCTTATCAGAGGTGTTCCCAGGTCGACATCGTCAATCGCAACCGATGCACACACTACAGTGGTCGGCAAGGCTAGGAGAGGCGAGCCCCCATCAGCTTTGGAATAAGGCCCCAGAATGGATCCCGAACTTGATCCCATCAGTTTAGGCATGGCATCAACCGAAGGAGGATCTTGAAGCACATTCGCAAAAGGACTCGTCTCTATGATGGGTCCATGTACAGACCTGATGGGATCCGGATCCGAATCCGCGGAATAGTAAGAGGTTTCCCCGCCGGACCAAGATCCGATTTTCCTCGGCCCGCAGAAGTTCACAGATGGGAGACCCGTCCAGGGGCCCGAATAATAAATGCTCAGCGCACGGTCCACCTTCCAGCCATAAGAGCCGAGAATAGAATCAACCTCGGGCGGCCCCCTAGGCAAATCGCCTCTTAGGGATAACTCGCACGAGAACCGAGAAAATCCATCGAAGGGGCGCGGGCAATCAACTCAGGGGTGCGACGGTTCACGAAGGCCCCCATGCAGCGCCAGCTGGCCACCAGGAGACGAGGCGACATCAACAAACGCAGGGGCCACCGTCCCTACCGAGGAGACCGCTGGCCCAGCCACCGCATACGGCATCGCGAGAGGCTCCGAGAAAGAGATCTCCACCGGGAAGCGAAACCGACCAACCGAGAGGGTCTCAAAGAACACCTTGCCCAAAACGTCTTCCAGCAAGCTCCTGCCGCATTCCAAAAGAACCCGAGTGGCCCTCCAATCGGAGTCCGGCTCGCAACCATCACCCCACAATCGCCAGCACCTTCCCCCAGCGCCGAAGAACCTTCCCCAAGCCATGCACCCTACGAGAGAGCAATGGAACTCCTCGCACCTCCACAACACAAATTTCAACATCATCGCAAGCTCCATCGGCGAACCGCAAAGGTCTCCAGGAAATGTCCTCAAAAGCATCACTCTTCATCAGGCCTCGATGTTGCTCCAAAGAAAGGCCACGAACACAGCACCTGGAGTTGTCCAAAACAACTACGTCTCCGCCGAAACCGGGTCCCAGGAAACCATGCAAACGCAAACCAACATTGTTCCAATCAACTCCTTTACGTAGTGCTATCCCCACAGCAGCTCCAGCACACCCACCCCCCTTCACGAATCGCCCATGCAAAGCTCCCTCTTCAGACCTCTCCCTCCCACTCTCATGAAAAGCAGTTTCCAACACGTGGCCCCCTCCAGCCAGCTCCCGCTTCACATCGCCATGAAAAGGAGTTGACGAATCAACACAAACACCCTTCGCATGAAGTGGTGTCCCGGATTCTAGAACAACCTGCGCAAATGACCTGTAGCCCTTGTCCCCCATAGGAACCAAGTCCATCGAAGCAGCATGCAAAACTCCCTCCCCCCCGGCCGAGGGAGAGTCCTTGCGAACAGAAGAAACCGCCCGGGCGACTCCGAACTAGCAGGAAGCTTTCTTGTGGCCAACCCTTCCACAACCGTAGCATCTTGCAGGCAGCCCACAGGCCGGTGCAATATGACCACGGTCGCCACATCTAAAACATCGCTTACCCGGCTTCTTGTGAGAAACAAGATAAACTCTAGGGTTGGAGACAAGATAAACTCCGGTCTACACTGACATGACTAGGTTTAGTTGCACGTGTAGACCTTTATGCAACCAAACCCATCAACTTGGAAGCGCGAGAGAAGAGCCCCTTAGGAAGACAACAACCAAACAAGGTGCGGTGGGACACTAGGGACAATAGCTGTAGACCACGACCGAAGCCTAGGTCACGGAGAAGGGGCCGCACGTGAAGAAGGTTGCGCACGTGGGGGCAGCATGCATGGGGACGACGCGCGTAGGGGCGGCGCGACGTGCGTGGAGGCGACACACGAAGGGTGGCGCAGCGCGCGTGGAGGTGGCGCACGGAGGGCGGCGCATGGGGCTTGAAGGTGGAGGGATAGGTTTAGGGTTTGGTATGAGAGCTCCGGTCTAGGACTGCCGCTCTGATACCATGTTGGAAAAAATAAGAGTTGTATTTATTCCTTGAGCCCTAGGCTCTCTTATATAGGGAGAGGTCTATGGGCAAATTACATACGATAGACAAACGAAAAGAACAATAGATGAAAGATACATAACATAAAGTTTTCTACAAAGAGTAAGGGGACTTCTCACATAATACCCCCCTTTCTCCCATACTTGTCGGAAAAGGATAACGTCGACCAAGTTGGGAGAAGAATAGAAGTAGGGAAAGCCAAAATCTCTCTTTTTTGGTTTTTCTCCTCTTTTTTCAATCATTCTCCTTTTTTTAATCGAATTTTCTCCCCTTCTTTCGCAACGACCTTTCCTTTTTTGTACATTTTTTGCCTGATACCCTTTAAAAAAATCACCTTTTTTAATAAGTTTTAGCATCCCTTTTTTTCTTGCAGGCCCTTCTCCCCTTTTATTGACTACGGCCCAATTGGGCTTAAAATAACACACCCTTCCTTTTAGAAAAATACTGCAACCATGGCGGTCAGGAGCATTAGTTTTCACATTAAAATATTTTTTAAACGGAATAGAAGTACTATAGGTCTCTGTCATACATGGTCCACATGAAAATCCTGATCCCAAATCAAGAGTATGGGTATGGGACTCTCACATCCCTTTCTCCATACTTGTCAAAAAAAGATGACATCGACCAAGTTGGGAAAAGAATAAAAGTAGGGAAAGACAAAATCTCTCTTTTTCGGCATTTCTCCTCTCTTTTTTATGCCATTCTCCTTTTTCAATCAAATTTTCTCCCCTTTTTTCGCCATGGCCTTTTTTTGTATGATTTTTTTGCACGATACCCTTTTAAAAAATACTGCAGCCCCGACTGTAGGGAGTCAAAATTTATCAACGGGGAGATATATGTTTTTTTGACTTAATGGGATGAACCTCCAATTGAGGTCCATCCAAGAGTCATCTCAAGATTCGAACCCTGATCTCCCTTGGGGACATGGTAGACACTCACTGCAACCAATAAACCATACATCACAGTGTATATATGTTTTCAAAATTAAATGAATGAAACATTTCATATTTTTGAATCAACAACAAAGCCCTTTACCACCTTTTACCACAATTAAGTAGGGTCGGTTGTATTTTTGAGAGGAGAAAAATATTTTCAAAGAAATTTTTTAAATGAAATATGTCAAAAGGGGGAGAAGAAGTAGAGATGTTAATCTCCAAGTTTTTATTTATTTATCATCATCAAAGGGGGAGAATGTTAGAACCTTAATTACATACTAATTATATCATTGTTTTAATGATAACAAATCCTTGCGAGTACATATAGCTCTACAAATTTTATGACAAGTTCGCTCCAAGTTTGAAGCACAAAAGTTGTGGACAAGCAGAAAGCTGTGGATAAAGTGAAGAAGAAGAAAGAAGACTTGTGTAATAGGTATATGTAAAAGTCTCAAATATATTTATGCATGTGTATCAAAAAGGCATATTAAGTCCACACCATATGGATCTATCAACATGACTGACTTGATCGACAATCAATGATCAATCAACCCACTTGATTCAATCGATCACCTGATCAATCAGTTACCTTTTTATGATTAATCATAATTTAAATTCAACCTTCCAAAGGCATTAAATGATCGATAATCTTGATCTGCATGATCGATCAACTTGAGATGATTGATCACCTTCTTTGTATGATCAATCATATGTATCAAACCTTGATAATTTCTTTCTGGATTTATTTTCAATAGCTATACTTTTGAATGGTTGTTACCATCACTATAAAGTTATAAATAGGATCCTAGACCCATAGATGAGAATACACATTCCAAGGTAAAGCATCTCTCTCTCAAAGATTTATTGAAGCCGTCTTTCTCGCTCTCAATTTCAAGATAACATCTTGAGAGCTAGTCGTCTACATGCTGATTTGCAATTCAATTATTTATTATAGTATGCATTTTATTTGACCTCATTATTGTCATTGCATAATTATATTTGAGGATTTATAGATTGTTGTAATTTTATCTTACTTCAACACACATGGTGTTTGATCTAAGATTTAAAAAGAACTTGGGGTTGATTCAAGTTGTGGGAAAAACTTTTGGGTGTGATGCAAGTCACCTATAAACAGTTGAATTATCTATGGAAAAATAACTCGAGATTAGTGAAATAGTTGGTTGGCACATCGAACCGAGAAATCTCATGTCATGTGACTTAAGTCGAGGTTTTTACGCAGTAAGGTTTCCCATTAAAATTAGGGATGCTAATCGCTAATTCAATTCATTATACAAGTTTCGAATCCGAACTTGAATTGAATTTCAAATGAATTTACTAACTTAAATTCAGATTCAATTCATTTGAAGTTTCGAAATGTTAATTGATGCGTTAAAGCTTATATAAGTAATATTATATGAAGAATAAAATAATATAAATATTTAATCGTATAAATCTAATTTTGAAAGAATATTACTAAGTTAAGTTGAAAAACTATAAAATCGAAGAAAATATCAAACCAATACAACATAGTGGATAAAAGTACGTAATTTTTATAATTATTATGTCTTTTACAATCTAAATATACTCTTTTTAAAATGATGAATAAATGTATAAATACAATATAATTATATGAGCATATCAAAGAGATATAATATCATTGACGAAAAAACTGAATACATTATAATTATCATTACATGTTAAAGCATGACAATATCAGACTTATATAGAAAGTTGATACAAATTAATGTTATTATTTGAAAGAATAAAAATAGTAAAAAATAACATAGCAAGATAACACCTTTTTCATTAGGTGTGAGGATCTTCATTATCAAAAACTGAGCCATGAAAATGAAATATATGAATTTTTGATATACAATGGAACAACTTAAATTATGGTGAGAAAAACTTGTATATTACTCATGTGATGATAAATGTCGCCTTGACAATGATAATCATCATGCACTGTCGTGCCATGAATCAAAATAACAAAAAAGCAAAGGGGATATATCTTGATAAAATTCGAATCACGATAAAAGTTAAGGATGAACGCGAAGTAGCAAAATCATCATTTTCACATGTTAGGAGAAATGCCACTATAATCTATCATTGGTATTTAGGGACTTTGGTAGATAATGAAAGAGAGAATAGAAAAAGACAGTGTAAGGATAGAGGTGTGGCAGGGGTCTGGCTTGGAATGGTTCTGCACTAATGACCTCCAGTCGTCCTGGTCTTCGCTTCAGGCTAATAAGGAGAGGCCGGTGATGGAGGTGCTTTATCCGGTGGCCGTGCTGTGGGCGATATGGCGGGGAAGGAATGAGTTGTTGTTCTCAGACCAAAGGTTCTATAAGGATAATGTGGGGTTTTTTTTCTAAACACCTGGTGGGGAATTGGGCGTTGTAATGATTCTGTAGTGTGATTGTTTCTTTTCCCTCTCTTTTCCATGTTTATGTTGAATAAATTTTTGGGACGTGCACCGTCGAGTGTATACCCCTTGCTTCTGGATAAAAAAAGGATTGTGGGAACATGAAAATAAATGTGTAGGTGAGGATTTATAACAACAATCTTTCTTATTAGATTTCAAGGCTAATATTTTTTATTCTTTTTTATATTTGATATTTAGTCTTTAACTAATAGGATTATACATACATACATAAATACATTCATTCATACATACATACATATACATATATATATATATTAGATTTGGTATAGCTTAGAGTTCTTTGTATACTCTTAATGCTTCCCAACTAGCTCTCTATATCTCCTTCTGTCAACTTCTTCAGTATCCTCATCATACAATCTTATGTTTGTATCCATAGGAGTAGTAGAAGGTTTGCATCCTGTCATACCTATCTCAGATAGAAGATCCATAACAAACTTCCTCTGCGTCATTACAAGACCACGCGTGTTCCTTGCAAACTCCAACCCAAGAAAGTAACGAAGGTTGCCAAGGTCCTTAGTCACAAACTGTTGGGCTAAGAATTCCTTGGCATTGTGAATGCCCTGCTCATCATCTCCTGTAATGGCTATATCATCAACATAAACAAGTATAGCCACCGTACCTCTTGGTGTCCTTCTAACAAATAGAGAATGATCAACAGTGGAGCGCACAAACCCTTGATGCTCTATCAACTATGATAGCTTCTGGTACCAGGTTCTCGGACTCTGCTTCAGACCATAAATTGCCTTAAACTGCAACTGCTAGAAGAATGCGTAGTGTCAAGTGTCTTGCTACTGGAGAGAAGGTGTCTTGATAGTCTACCCCATAAGTTTGGGTAAACCCCCGAGCTACAAGTCTTGCCTTATAGCGGTCCACACTACCATCTGCCTTTTGCTTTATCGTGAATATCCATTTACAGCTCACAACAGACGCACCAGGTGGGGTGGAAACAATGCTCCAGGTACCCCGTGACTGAAGAGCGGCCATCTCCTCCTCCATAGCAATACGCCACTGACTATCCTGAAGTGCCTCCTGATATGTACGTGGGATAGTAACAACAGATAGTCCCACTACAAACTTCCTGTAATCCTCGGACAAGTGATCTAGGGAGACATACGCAGCAGGTGGATACTTGGCACATCCACACCGAGACTTCCTTAGAGCAATAGGAACATCCAGGTCATCAGCATCCGTGTCCTCTACATTTGATCCATCCTATGGATCATTCAAAGTTCCAGTGCCATTAGTAGAAATAGTATTTTCAGGACATACCTGTGACGTGCTGAGTAATGTGGATGTCGCGTGAGCAGAGGTACAAGTCGAGGACCTACGAGTATAAATATTGGGTAAAAACATGGATTTTAGTGCAGGAGGAGGAGGTGGAGGTGAAGAAGGCTGAGAGTCATGTAACAAAGGAGGAGGAACCACAACATCCTCTTTATCATTAGTACCCGACAACCTGTCACATGTAGGTGAAAAATACATGGACTCAAAAAATGTGACGTCAGCACTCACATAATATTTTCGCCCAACATGATCAAAGCACCGATATCCCTTTTGAGTACAGGAATAACCAATAAAGATGCATTTGACAGCTCTAGGTGAGAGCTTGTCACAGCCAGGAGTAAAGTTGTGGACAAAGGCCACCGATCCAAAGACTCTGGGAGTAAGAGAGAATAATTCCTTCTTGGGAAATGCAGTCAAGAAAGGAATCTTCTCTCTAAGAACTGTGGAAGGCATACGGTTTACCAGTTAACAAGCGGTGAGAACCGCATCCCCCCAGAAAGAGTGTGGTGTACGTGAATCAACAACGTCCACGTGACGTCAAGAAGGTGTAGATGTTTACGCTCTGCTACACCATTTTGTTGGGATGTATAGTTACAAGAAGTTTGATGAACTATACCACGAGAACTGAGAAAGTCTGCTAAATGTAAAGTGGAAAACTCCAATGCATTATCAGTACGAATAACTTTTACAGTAGCAGAGAAGAGAGAAGATATTGTTGATTTCAAGAAGAAAAGTTTTAGTAATGGAACCAGCTTCAGATTTATGCTTTAACTAAAAAACCCAATATAATCTGGAATAGTCATCTACAACATCCATATAAAACCGATGTCCCTGATGATAAGGAACACGACTCGGACCCCAAATATCAAAATGGGACAACTCGAAAGACTGACTACTGTGACGACTCGAACGACTAAAAATGAGGTACGATGATGTTTCCTTAGTTGGCAGGTTTCACAGTCCAAAACAGAACGGATAGATATCTGTGGGAGCACATGAATCATCTTCTGAAGAGGAAGGTGGCCAAAGCGAAGATGCCACAAAAATGGAGACACAGATGCAAAGGGAATCGAAACCGCTCCGGCATACGACAAAATGGCATGCTTGTACAAGCCTCTTTGCTCACAACCATGACCAATCACTTTGCCAATCAGTATGTCCTGAAACACAAGAGAAGAAGGGTCAAAGATGACACGGCAATGTAAATCTTTTGTAATTTGGCTAATAGACAAAAGATTCATATGAAAATCTGGAGCATGTAAGACGTTCTGTAAGTGCATAGATGGGGCTAATATAACGTCCCCCTAACAAACTATAGGTAGCCGAACTCCGTTGGCAATCACCACCGACCTTCCATGTGGGATAGACCTGTAAGAGCCAAGGTTCGAAATCTCGATTTCGATTTCGTTTTGGTCCCCTCCAAAACTGAAATTTCGGTGAAATTTCGGGAAATTTCGATCGTTTCGGTGGAAATGTCGAAAATGACTCAACAAAGCCATTTTTCGATGATTATTTTTGGAAATTAAGATCTTCTGAGTTATTACAACAATAAATAGCTTACAAATACACACTTATATCACACATATTGCTTATATATGCCCCTTAGATCGCACATATCGGTCATATTGGTCATATCGGTCAAATCAATGTTAATGTTGATTCTTGACTGATATGTACTGGAAATTAATACCATCCAATCCAAGATCTTAAAACAACATCTTACAAATGCACACTTATATCACACACATCTCTCATCCATGCGCCTTATAGCACAACATATCGGTCATATCAGACATATTGTTGAGCAGTCTGATAGATACGGGAAATGGAAATCAAAATAACTAAGTTAACAACACTTAGAAGACATCTTTTGTTCATAAAAATAGAAAAGAATTTTTTATTTAAAAATGTAGATAATGAGTAATTAAACAATGTTTTGTTCATAGAAATAGCCGTCACAGACAAAGTTCGAATGAATTACATAATTAATTACATACTTACAATAAAGATGCATCTATTTACGAAGATAAATGACAAACAAATGAAAGGAACAAGGTATATCAAATAGATAGAAGCTATAGAGTTTTTCATCTCCATTGCTTAAACCCAAAGGGGAAGAAGCTCCCTGATGAATATGTGATTCATCACTCTTAAAGTTGAAAATAGAAGCTTGTTCCCGAGTAAATAGATGCATATTTCCCTCTTTCTTGCACAATTAGCATTCATACATGCATTCATAAAATATGCATTTTAGCATTCACAGTTTGCATTAAATAAGAAGCCAAGATCACTTGTAAAATATCCACGTATAAGAATAACATCTCCCTTATAATATGTACACCTTAGTTAATAATATAAGGAAGAAAGCCAAGATCTCCTTTGTAACAACACCCAATAAAGCCCTAAAACCTTGGACCATAAAATGCCCTCATACAACCTCCAAAACAGGTCTACTCACTTTCAGAATAATACACATTAGAAGAACATTAAAATGAGACTAATTTCATCCAATTTGGAGCTCGTATGAAGTTGGGTTTTTGGGTCTCTTTGTATACTACATAGGTATATATTTGTATCCCTGTATTTTCGTATCATATTTGACCTCATCTCCGTCTTTGGTCAACATGAAACTTGTAGATCTCATCAAGATCTACAACTTTCATGTTTTGAGTTTTTCCAAATTCGGCCTCCTCTTTCTAAACTCATTTTTTCTTCTCAGCCAATCACAGCTGGCCACGTGGCGCCCTCTGGTTGCGCCACGCGGCCCGCTCCCCTTGCCCTAGCCGCCCGCGCCCACAGCCGTTGGATCTTCATCCCGATCCAACGGCTGCGCCATCTCCACGTGCGCCTTTATCCCCTGCCGTCAGATCACCTCCCATCTCAGATCTGATCCGCCCGTTCGCGCCTCTCCCACAGTTCGCCACGTGGCGCATCTTGCGCCTTCCGATCTCTCCCTCATCTCTTGATCCCTGCCGTTCTTTAGCGCCAGATCCTTAGCCCTTCGATCATCGCCCTAATCTAATCCCATCCGTTCGCCAGTGCCGCTTCCATATCGCGCCACGTGGTGCAATCGCACCCCTTGATCGCTGCGCCTCCGATCAGATCCTACCTGCTCCTTAGCGCTTCGATCTGGGCCGTCGGATCACAAGATCCAACGGCCAGGGCCTCGTCTTCCACCTCCGATGCCCTCTCTCTCCCACGTTCTCAGCCTTGCGCGAGGGGCTCGCCCTTTCTATTTTCGTCCCAACTACAGCCATCCTCGCCGACTGCCAACAACACCACGACCTTCACCACTCTCCCCTCATCCTCGCCAGCTACCTCACTCCCCACGACTCCCACCAGAGTCGCTCCACGACGACCTTGAACTCCACCTTCCAGCGACTCAACCCATCGACTTCATCCTATAAATCCTCGCTCTCCGGCCACTGTCACACCCATCCGCCACCACCGAGAGAACCCTCGAGCTCAGAGTTATCGATTGGTGACAACAATTGATCGTATCTTCGAGCGAAGACAGGTGTCTTCTCCTGCGAGATCCACGGTGAACTCCGCCGTGCTGCAGCCTCCCCCGCGAAGCTGCGTGAGCTCAGGACCCTACCGATCCTTCGAGCGACGACCTGGAACTCAAGACCGAGCTCCAATCCCCAAATAGACCTCCTCCATTCTCTTCTGATCTTCTTCTTGATTTCTCCGACTTAATTCGCCCGCCACCACTGTCTTCTCGCTTCACCGTCATCACGCCGAGCTCCGCGATGGAGCTCCGATCTTCGCGCACCCTTCCGCAGCTTCAAACACCGTCACCCATCTTCCATCGACTCCAGCTCCACCACCTGGGCGGAGCACCATCGCCGGACCATTCACACTCCGCCCTAAGCCTCGCCGTTCACCCTGCAAACCTCCACGCACACACACGTGCTTCGGCTACCCTCTAATCCCTTGCAGGTGCTCTGTCCTTCACTGGCCGGAAGCTCATCGGAGCTCCCATCGAGCTTCACCGTCACGGTGCTCCAGCGCTCCTCCTCCGCTCCTGAGGCCACCTGAAGCTTCGCCACTTCACCCCACGTCTTCCGAGATACTTCAGAGCCTCCGGAGAGCTTCATAGACGCCAGGACAACGTGGTGGAGCAAAGCCCCCTTCACCGGAGCCCCGCCTTCTCCTCCGCAGGTGGCGGAGGACCGTTGAAGACGAAGTACAGCCACTGTTCGATCATCTTGATCGAACGGTCCCGAGCCAGCCACGTCGCCCCCTTCCTCGATTTCCAGGCACCGTAGGATCGATCAGTGATCCCACGGACAGAAGCACGCCACGTCGCCATCTTTAGCGAGCGTCAACCACCGTTGGATCAGCTTAGATCTGACGGTTGTTGATCATCCACGTCGACATCAACCGGAGTCAACAACGACCGTCGATCTTCACCGAGATCGCACGGTCGTGATCACGCCACGTCGCCCCGATCCGAGCCTCTCCCCCGACCTCTAGGCTCGGATCCCCGAAGCTTCTCCGAGCCTCAACCGAACCTCCAGAGCGCCCGAGCCTCGTCCCGAGCCGCCGAAGTCACCGAGCCTAGGGGACCCCACGTGAGCAGCACGTGCGCCCTGGGCAAATTGCACCGAGACCCCTGGAACTTTCTGAAATTACAAATCAGTCCCTGTGAAGCGCCTTCACGTGAGGAGCACGTGCGTCAGTGGAGAAATTGCATTCCACCCCCCTGCATTATAGGTAATTGCATTAAGATCCCTGACAACATATTTATTTTTAAGCAATTTTAATTTTCTGTATTGCAGTTATACCCTTGTCTTTGCACGCATATTTAGGTGTTCATATTTCATTATTTTTGAATTCCAAAAATTGCATGTTGTAGTGTAACTTGTCCTTTATCTTATGTGACACTTGGCATAATTTTGTGATATCAGTGGAATTTTTAGGTAATTAATTGGTCTATTTTTGTCATAATTTGCCCAATTTCACCTTTTAATTAATAGTAAATTCACTGTCACTCCAAAAATTCCCAAAAAATCACATTAGCTCTAGGATAACTAGATGCACCTTGCAGGTGGCGGAGGACCGTTGAAGACGAAGTACAACCACTGTTCGATCATCTTGATTGAACGGTCCCGAGCCAGCCACGTCGCCCCCTTCCTCGATTTCCAGGCACCGTAGGATCGATCAGTGATCCCACTGACAGAAGCACTCCACGTCGCCATCTTCAGCGAGCGTCAACCACCGTTGGATCAGCTTAAATCTGACGGTTGTTGATCATCCACGTCGACATCAGCCGGAGTCAACAGTGACGGTCGATCTTCACCGAGATCGCACGGTCGTGATCGCTCCACATCGCCCCGATCTGAGCCTCTCCCCCGACCTCTAGGCTCGGATCTCCGAAGCTTCTCCGAGCCTTAGCCGAGCCTCCAGAGCGCCCGAGCCTCGTCCCGAGCCGCCGAAGTCACCCGAGCCTAGGGGACCCCACATGAGCAGCACGTGCTCCCTGGGCAAATTGCACCGAGACCCCTGGAACTTTCTGAAATTACAAATCAGTCCCTGTGAAGTGCCTTCACGTGAGGAGCACGTGCGTTAGTGGAGAATTTGCATTCCACCCCTCTGCATTATAGGTAATTGCATTAAGATCCCTGTTAGCATATTTATTTTTAAGCAATTTTAATTTTCTGTATTGCAGTTATACCCTTGTCTTTGCACGCATATTTAGGTGTCCATATTTCATTATTTTTGAATTCCAAAAATTGCATGTTGTAGTGTAACTTGTCCTTTATCTTATGTGACACTTGGCATAATTTTGTGATATCAGTGGAATTTTTAATTAATTAATTGGTCTATTTTTGTCATAATTTGCCCAATTTCACCTTTTAATTAATAATAAATTCACTTTCATTCCAAAAATTCCCAAAAAATCATATTAGCTCTAGGATAACTAGATGCACCTTGCATAAAAATTTCATCTCATTTGCACGCATTTCGAGGCCTAAATAAATTAATTGCTGATTTCCTTAGTTTATTTTTAATAGGTTCGTTTCACATTAAAATTAAGGTCTAATAATTTTCCTGGATTCTTCATCAGTAGATCTATCTAGGATAATTTTTATTCCTGAAAATTCTGTGATTTGATATTTATTAAAATTAAATTAGTCAAAATCACCCTGCATTCATTGTTAATTCACAGTAAATCCATTTAGTGTCAGAAAATTCTAAAAAAATTAGGGTAGCTTAATTACATAATATTTCATCATCTAACAAATTTTCATCCTGTTTGGACTTCATTTGAACATATTTTCTGATTTAACTTCTAAATTGGCTTGATTTTTGCATGTGTCTTGCATAAAAAATAGAAAAAGACTAAAAAAATTATTCCTCGAAAATCAAACACTGGAACTTTGCTAAAAATTCACCTAAGGAGACAGATGCCTCCCTGAGTTCGACCTTGGACTTCACCAAGTAAAAAAAATTGCCACTCGAAATTAACTTGATTAAATTAAAAGTGGTTTTTGATATTCCCTTTCGTTATCCGACTGCAACGAACATTCTTAATTAATTTGGACATTAATTTGCTCGAATTAACAAGGGTAGCGGGAGCGGTTCATCACTCCCCAAGTTGAATAATCGATGTATGTACCATCTTGTCTCAACATACGATGTATCCATGAATTTCAACCGAAATGGGTCGATATGTCGAAATATCACCGAAATTTCGATCGAAATCCAGGAAATTTTGTACTGAGATCCATGAATTTTAATCGAAATGGGTCGAAATGGATCGAAATGTCGAAATATCACCGAAATTTCGGTCGAAATCCGGGAAATTGATATATATATATATATATATAGGAGTTTCGATACCCATGACCTCTTGAAACCGAAATTTCGAGAAATTTCATTCCATGGTGAGAGCAAAACTGCGCTCGATCTCCAGACATATGATGAGACGCTCCACAGTCCATAATCCATTCAGCTGCATCAGAGCTACTACGACTGGTAAAGGTATAGAAAATACCTGATGAACTAGATGACGCTCTGGCGGAAGCTCCTGCATCAGAAGGACCTGCAGTCGAGGTCGTAGTTGTGGCCATCATCTCGCGAAGGCGGGAGACAAAATCATCAAAGCGTCAATCTGTAGAAGAAACAGGAGAAGGATCTGACTGCTCAGCCACACGTGCAGTTGGGGGATAACCATGCTTTTGAAAGCATTTCTCCTCCGAGTGACCAGGACGATGGCAATAGGAACAAGGACCACGCTGACGACCTCCACCTCTACCACGAGGTCCACGACGGAGAAACTATCACGCCCACGAGAGGCAACCATTGCTGAGGAAGTCGTCTGCTGTGTCGTAGTAGGCGTGGTAGTAATCTTGTTCAGACGTTTGTATACCTCCTCCATAGGCGGGATCATTTCACCCGTCAGTAGTTGAGTACGTGCTGCATCGTACTCAGTGTCAAGGGACGATAAAAACACTCCTGTCATTGTAGCATTCCGATACTGCTGTTGTTGCTCAATGCTGGTGGTAATGGGCATGAAGCTATGTAGACGCTCAAACATGCCCCTCAAATGGGAGAAGTGAGTGTGGAGTGGTCGACCATTCTGTTTGGTTGAAAAATATCAAACTGCAGCTGGAGAATCTTGCTTTCATTCTTTACCTCTCATAAGTGTCTGCTGAAATATCCCACATTGCCTTGGTCGTGGGTTGATTCACAATATCGTTGGCTATCTCAGTGGTAAGCGTCCCCGAGAGCCAGATACATGCATAAGCATCATCTTGCTTCCAAGTAGCATATGTTCCTGTCTTATCCGTTGGTTTTGCATCCATCAGAATATGTTCTTTATTATGACACTGCATAAGTGTACGAAACTGTATGGACCATAACTCGTAGTTGGTCATCCATCTTTACGATGGGCGACGGGCCTTTGAATGCCCCAGAAGAAAATGCGTCACTCTTGACGTCGGACATGATAGAGATGATCAGAACCACAGAGAAGCAGGATAGTAGACTGATTAGATATGTCTACACAATCATAAGGAGGAATGGTTGTATCGTAGACTCATACAACCATCCTCGTAAGCCTTTTGGGACGACTAGAGCCTTGAAATGTGATGTAGATGAGGAATATCACGTGCTTTGCCTCAAATTAGGTTCAAATCATACGGCCGAGGCGCACAAACTAGGCGTGGATGTGTGGTTGTTTGCTGTGATCGAAATCAGTTGCCGAACTGGGAGGTTCCACGGCATGAACAGGGCAACAGGAGACTGCTTCGGACAGCCACACAAGGGCTGGGTAGCCCTATGGCTGCTGGTCAAGTAAAACGGGCTGCGCGTGCAGCCGCGAGGGGGTCGGGGAGCCCTACTGCGCACAGAGCAGCGGGCGGGGGGGGGGGGGGGGACCCAAGCGGTGGTTGGCGGCGCTGTAGGGCGTCGCTGGGTGGCCGAGAGGGAGGGGCGACGCTGGAAGGCCGGGGGGGCCGAGAGGACTGGGTGGCGGCATGCGGTGGGGGTGTTTGGGGTTAGGGTTAGGGTTGGGTACGCGAGCCCCGGTCTAGGACTGTTGCTCCGATACTATGTTGGTGGAATAATAAGTTCATAGTAAAATCAGAAACCCAAAGGCTCTCTTATATAGGAGAAGAGCCCTGGGTAAATTACACAACCGATACAAGAAGAAAATGTAAACATAAAAGTACTACGAGATACAACTATCTCAACAATTCTATTATAACTCTCTCTCAATGAATAAAAGAGGTGTGTGGCTTCTTATATAGCACCATTATAATGACCAAGTCCCAATAATAGAAGTCGTGTGACTAACATCGTGCAAGAGGTAATTGGATCCTGAACTACCTATGGACACATGCTCTAATAATTTTAATATGATATAGCAACTTTTTCGAGAATGTGAAACCAATATCTCACATGATATAAGATAAATACTAGAGGGGGTGGGAGGGGTGGCAATATGACAAAATCAAAGATATGTTCTAAATTTCACCAATACCACAATATCATAGAACATCTCCCACTTCTCCACACCTAGAGTTAAAGTTGCTTCCCTTTTCGTCTTCGGCTATTATTGTTGTCTGTGAGGTCGATTTCAGGTATCCATGACATTAACAACATATTGACTGCTACTCCAAAAGTTGCAAAAGTGTCACGGGTCACGGTATTAGTAAATACTAAATAGATCCAATCCTTCTTCTACTCTCTGTTTTTGCGACATCTCATCTTTGTTTTCAAATATCATTCACCAAGATATATATCAATCTAATATGCATACTTTACCTACAATCTATAAATGTCTACAGTTTGGATTTGAGTTTTTTGTGACAGCTGTTTGAGATTTCTATGTATTGCGTTACATTAGATATTTCCAAACTAAATCTGAATTTTTATATCTTAATAAGAGTATACTATCTTGGTTTTGTGGTGACTGCCCATCATTTCTATTTTATTGGTGGATGGAACAAAAGTCATGTCTCAAAAAAAGTGAATTAAAATTCTTCTAAACTAGGGAACAATAAGAAACCATGTCCTTGAGAAAAGTGAGAACCTTAGCAAATGTGTATTGTTCAAGGACTTTTTCTTGAAGTGATGAAAAAGATGTCGCCAAGTCACGGACATCATCATCTTGGTCATCTCTTTCCCTGAAAGAGATGTATATCAGTAGAAAAGAACAGTAAAATGTATAATCATACATTGCTGAGATAAATTTCAAGATACAACATTAAAAAAAACATATAACGAAACATTTTTTTTTACCAAAGGGGTATGCTTTTTAGCAGTAGAAATCCAACAGATTAATCACCATCCTAACTAAAATCGCCCATTTTATCACATATATCGGAATCATAATCGATACCATGATTCTCTGTCATTCATCGACTTGCATACACATTAATCAATAAAGAATTCATCCGATAATCAAAATTTAATGCGCAGAATTAGCCACATAAGTACTTCAATCAGAAATGGACATGAGCTACAGATACAATTGTGCGAGGAATCAGTTACAATTTAGTAAGTGCTTAACATGTGACTATTCTTTCTGAAAAAGAACCCTATAACTTGTAATATTATCTCATCAACGGAGAAACTTAATTGTAAGGGTTTCTCTTTATGGAGTCCACATATTTAATAGAAGGGGACGTCACAACAAAATTCTTGTATGCAAAGGCTAATGGGAGGAGAGGAATCTCAACCACTCCCTTTTGATTGAGGGGGAACATGCTCGGGGAGATCAAGAGATTAGTAAGGTGGTTGTTGCTGATTTCTATATTCTGAGCAGGCGGGCAAGAAGTAGTGGTTTGGGGTGGCTTGGAAGGGATGTGTGCATGTCAATTCAGCTGCAAACAGAGGCTCCCTGGTTAGGAAATTTGAACCTTAAGGCTCGTTTGGTTACCAGGTTATCCCGTGGTAACCTGATTTATCCCCCTGCATTCCTGGGTTGGAATTCCATCACAAACCAATGTGACATCACATCACATTTCTCGTTCCAATCCTCTTCAGCCTTCCTCCTAACCATCCAAACATCTACTATTCACAGGAGGTTACTCCAACCCAACCCAGTTATCAAACAAGCCCTTAGTGTGTTGTTTTTTAATTCAACGTGAATGAGACACTATTCCATATGATTTTTTAGTTCCACATGTTCTTTAGAAAGATTTCTGGGAGATGGTCGAGGAAGATGACACCAATATGCTTGCAGAGTTCAAACTTTGTAACATTTGGTTTGGAATAATCGACAAAACCCTTAACTTTCTTTTGCCAAAAGAGGCTTGCACTTTGAAATGTCATTTACCTCATTATAGCAAAGCTACTTGCTTGCTTCATGTCGTGTTGGGTGATATCATATTACCAATTGAGACAAATTTTGTTTCAAGTGGACAATTTATGGACGGTTTGGTTGTGGCCATGTACATGAATGCAAATTGAAAGAGAAGGTTAGGAGGATGTTGTGGAATGTTGATTTATCGAAAACTTACAAATATATTGACTAGAGGTTTATTTAGATGTCCCTCCCACAACATGGTTATTCTGTCTGGATGAGGAAATGCCTTACGACCATATGGTAGTAAAAGGCCCCCTTGGGGCTATTTCTTCCACATGCAACAAAAAGTTAGACAGATTGTTAGGTGGTGCATGATGGCATTCGACGGAATATATTACGGGCGATATATTGGTTTTGATTCTCCAATAACCTGATGACACATTCATTGAAGGGGTGAGATTTAGGCAAAAGGTTATCTTTATGGCCTTGGACACATTTGGCAATCTATACAGGCTTAAAGTTAATAATAACAAGTCTGCTATTGTGAGGGTTTAGTCTATATGAGGAGACGACTGTTGCAGTCAATTCAAGGTGATTCAGGTATTGTTCACCCTCAAAACTATTTAGGTCCATCATTGCCCTCTGACAAGCATCAAAAGGTGGACGTACCACTTGCAGAGAAACTGGACGGTAAACGTAGGAGCCGGAGCGCCTCATGCTTGTCACAAGACGATCACCTTGTTCATTCAAAGGCGGTATTATCAACAATATATTGCTCTTTTTAGTCATTCAGTTAAATATATCTGATGTGTACATGCATTTTTAAATAATTACGAGACGATTCCTTAGATCAGCTCTGGTTGGAAGGGGAAGCAATGGGGTAAGGAAGCTTGTGATGATGAACAAGGAACTCTTTATGAAGTGGGTAGGCATTAAGATTACAATGAAAGAGCTACAACATGCTTTGCTAGATGGTGTGGTAAGGAAAAAGGAATTGTCTAGTTCATTGCGACATTAGGGTTTTTTTATATAGGAGAAAAGCTCTATGTGAAAATTACATAAAGTAGACCGAGTAGGAAATATGAAAAAAGGACAAATAAAAGCAACTATCTCAACACCCCCCTCAAGCATATATGTCTATCATGCTCATCTTGGAACAACAATGATGGAATGGACTTCTAGCAAGTGCTTTAGTGAACATATCAGCAGTATGATCTCCTGAAGTAACATGAGAAGTGGAGATAAATTCCTTCCGAATCATATCTCGAGTATAGTGACAGTCTACCTTGATGTGCTTGGTTCGTTCATGGAAGGCTGGATTATTGGCTATGAAAATGACGGTCTGGGTGTCACATTGGAGGTGCATGGGAAGTGGCACCTCAATAGTCAGGTCAATCAGGACGGATCCGACCCACATCATCTCCATACTACCTTGTGCCATGGCTCTAAATTCTGATTCGACACTAGATCTAGCAACAACCGAGCGTCTATTTCTTACTCTTATATGAAACAAATGAACTCCCTACAAAGACAATGAAGTCTGAAGTAGACTTCATCTCTTTGGTGCATCCTGCATAATCTGCATCAACACAAGCTATAACTATAAGGCATGTGTCTCTACTGAATAAGAGTCCTACATTCGGATACAACAACAACAAAGCCTTTTCCCACAATTAAGTATGGTCGGTTACATGGATTCTTCGCCTCCATTCAGATCTATCTTGGGCCAATACCGGGCTTATATCCACAAAACTAAGATCCCTCCGTATGGTCTCTTTCCAACACTTCTTGGCCCGTCCTCGCCCTCTCTTAGCCGGCTCAACATCCCAACACTCGCATCTCCTAACTGCTGCATCAACTGATCTTCTTTGCAAAAATCCAAACCATCTTAAGCGATTTTCTCGCATCTTATCCTCGATCGGATCTATGCCAACTTTCTTTCTGATTGTATCATTTCGAATCCGATCTTTACGAGTATGTCCACACATCCACCTTAGCATTTTCATTTCTGCTACATTTATTCTCTGCACATGTCTATGGTTCACAGGCCAACATTCAGATCCATAAAACATAGCAGGTGTCACGGCTGCTTTGTAAAACTTTCCTTTAATCTTTAAAGGAATTTTCTTATCACAGAGAACAGTAGAGGCTCCTCTCCACTTCAGCCAGCTTGCATTTATTCTATTAGTAACATCTCCGTCAATTTCCCCATCATATTGTAGAATAGATCTCAGATATCTAAAAGAATCTATCTTCTGAATGTTATCGTCACCAATCTTCATCTCGATCCCTTCACCATTGCTTCCATCAAAGGTGCACTCCATATATTCCGTCTTAACCCTACTTATACGAAATCATTTAGTCTCCAACTCATGTCTCCAGACCTCAAGCTTCTCATTTACTCCATCTCTAGTCTCGTCAATTAACACAATATCATCAGCAAATAAAATACACCAAGGTAACTCATCCTGAATATGACTGGTCAACTCATCCATAATCAAAGTAAAAAGAAATGGATTCAAAGCAGAACCTTGATATAAACCAATGTTGATGTTAAAATATCCAGTCTTCCCAGACGAGGTCCTTACACAAGATAAAGCCCTATCATACATGTCCTTTATGAGGTTAATGTATAGAACAGGTATTTGTCTCTTCTCCAACACTCTCCACAATATCTCTCGTGGGATAGAATCATAAGCCTTCTCCAAATCAATAAAGATCATGTGGAGGTTCTTCTTTTTATCTCTATAAATCTCCATTGTTCTCCTGAACAAATGGATGGCTTCAATAGTTGAGCGACCTGGCATGAATCCGAATTGGTTTTCTTTTACATTGAAAATTTGCCTCAACCTTTTTTTGATCACACGTTCCCAAATTTTCATAGTGTGACACATCAGCTTGATACGTCTATAATTTGAACAATTTTGGATGTCCCCTTTATTCTCATATCTGGATAAGTCTTCAAAAATCTCAATACCATGTGTACAACATCCACATGTACTTGCCTGGATTGTTCCATTAATTGACTAACGTTGTTTACTGCGAATGATATATCGAGTCTGGTAGTGGTGACATAAAAAAACTTCCCCAAAAACTCTATATATCATCTCTTATCAACCTTCTCAGTTGTTAGAAAATAGAGAATGCGGTAGCAGAATGATAAACAAAGCATAAACTAGAAAGACTAAATATGGAACACAAAGATTTTGCGTGGAACCCAACTCCCTAATGAGCAGGATGAAACCACGGGAGAAGGCCTCAAAGGGCCAGGTTATGCATTGCACTTTCTCATCTGACTACAGGCATGGCCTCAAATTTCAGTGGAATTTGGTCGAATTTCTGTCGACTATCGATATCCAGTCGAAATCAAAATTCGACCGAAATATGGGGGTTCTAGTACAAAAAATGACCGAAATGACCAAAATTCCGGTCGAAATTCCACCAAAATTCTGTTTTGGTCGATACCAAAATGGTAACCGAAACCGACATTTAGGGCCTTGACTATAGGGGCGTGGAGGTCAATATATAGCCCCCACTGAGTCTCCACATCTCCAAACTGGTAGATGTGCTACTAAACTCTAGATAGGGTAAATGGATCCTAGAGAGATCCATTTACTCATCTCTCATACATATGACACATACAACGAATACTCCAACACTCCCCCTCAAGCTGGAGCATGCAATGCTCAGCTTGGACAAACAGAAAAAAACTCAACTCACACTACAAGACACTACATACAATATCAACTCAACGTGCACAACTGTCGGCAGCTGTCAAGGATGTTGCTTCTCATGCCGTGCAGGTGAGGAGGACGAAAGGGCTGGAGTGTGAGTAACTGAATCTCCCCGTCGGAGAGCATGTGCTCTGTACTGCTCCTGTCAGAGTCACTGCAACTAAAATGAGTCTCCTCGTCGGAGTACTCTGGCCCGCCACAATATGTGGACAACGCCCCATCTTTGAAAGGGCTGAACTGAAAAGGCCGTGGAAGTGCAATCCTCGTCGGAGTCCACGGTCGCTGGAGAATGGAGTCTGAAAGAACTCTCCTCGTCGGAGAGCTGGGTCTCTCCCATCTGGCACAAAGAATGGTACACTACTCTGGAGTACCTATGACACCACATAAAAACCCTTGCCAACAAGGCATAGGGAATAGTCGTCTACTCTGGAGCCCTTATGGCTCACATGAAAACTCTAGCCAAAAACAAAAAAGATAGGGACCACGACAAAAGATGGCAAACATGTGCACATCTGAAAAGATCACAAACATGTGCATGTCGGAAACTGAAGACTCGTAATCATCTGATGTCGACTCTGAAACCACGCATCAAACTGGGACTTGGAATCTGAAACCGCGCATCAAATTGAGAATTCTTATGTTCGACACTTTGCTAATAGGTTTTGCAACTCTAATCATATAGAAGACTATCCTATTATATTCAAGCCATGTGAGAAACTCTCAGAAGAAAAAAAAGACGATTAGCTCAATCCCGGACAAGGAAGAAATTAATGACATCATCTCCACCATGAATCCTAGCAAAAACCATGGACCTGATGGATTTCAGCCTTCTATCAAAAAATGGTATCTTATAGGCGAGGAAGTTATAGAGCAAATAAAAAGTACTTTCAGAAGGGATGCATAGCCAGAAATATCAGTAAGACTTTTATAGCCTTGGTTCCTAAACCAGACTCCACGGGGGGCCGTAAGGACTATCGTCCTATCAACTTTACCAACACCATTTACAAGATAGTGCCTAAGCTAATTGTCAATAGGCCCTATCCCCCTTCAAATTATCTCGCACAATCAAAGCGGCTTTCTAAAAGGATGACATATTATAGACAATATTATTGCAACCTCAGAAATTCTTCATAGTATGCAGACACAACAACTCAAGGCAAAGCATATGAGGATTAAGGTGGCTATGGAAAAAACACAACCACTTGCAATTTCCAGCTTAAATAGTAGACTTAGTTCACTCCTACATCTCTATATTCACATTCTCCAAGTTGATAAATGGAATCCCCATCAGATGCTCAACCCTTTGAGAGGTTTCAATCAAGGATGCCCTCTTTCGCCCTTCTTATTTGTCATGGGCATCGAGTTTCTTTCAAGACTACTTAATTCTGCATCGAAATTCAAGGTCATCAAAGGCTTCAAAATTCATAGCTTAATAACGCTCACTGCACACCTAATGTATGCAGACGATACTATTATTTTTGGAGAGGCAACCATCTCAAAGTTAGGAGCATTTCCCGCCTTCTACATACATAGAGGAGACACTCTGGACAGATAGTGAATTATGGGAAATCATCCATCATCACATTTAATAAAAACACTAATGGGAACCGACAAAGTGCTATAAGGGAGGAGCTCCATATCGACCAACCTTTCGAAAAAGGAGTGTATTTAGGTTGCCCAAGGCCCAGTAGGGATGCATCCAAGTAGGCCCACACCCTATATAATGCCTTACAATGTTCCAGTACATTTTCAGAAAGAAAAAAATCCCCCGCAAAAAACGACACTATTCCGTGCGCACCAATTCGCCCATATAACCGCAAACGGAAAAGCGCATTCCTCCTGGTTGTACCCACATAGATTGCACATCTTTCGCCAAAAGTCAGAAAAATTCCAAGGAAGAAGCCAATGAATACCAATCTTCATCCACACATCCAGAGAGTGCGGGCAAGA
This sequence comes from Ottelia alismoides, assembly GCA_037367405.1. Lineage (NCBI taxonomy): Eukaryota > Viridiplantae > Streptophyta > Magnoliopsida > Alismatales > Hydrocharitaceae > Ottelia > Ottelia alismoides. The sequence goes on from JAZKJV010008882.1 coordinate 403,402, forward strand.
GAAAAACAAGTGCTCCAAATCTCCTGTCGCCATGCCGCACTAGTCACATAAAGTGTCTTTGCCTCCCAGAATTCGCCTTAGCTGGTCCTTCGTGAGAGTCCTTCGAAGCCTAAGCATCCATAAAAACACTTTGATCATGTTCGGTGCCCTTCCAGATCATGCGAATGTACACCCCATCCTCTTCATCCACCCCTCTTCCTCCCCGATAAAGAGAGCATAACTCTTCTTTACGGAGAATCTACCATCATCCCACAGATAATGATCACTGCTTATCGACGGTGCCTGCTCATGAGTCAACGCCGACTGCATTTCCAGATATTCCACTACCCCCTGGACCGAAAGATCCTCCACAAAATTTAGCGACCAAGCCCCTTCGCCCCAGACCTCCCTAATCGCCACCTTGTCTGCCACCCGTTGCACTAGCCTTGGACTACGAACTCACTTACATCAGGTACATGTGTGCAAATAGACAGGATAGTTAGGGATTTTTGATGGGGCTTCTTGGACGACAAACGGTATTGCTATATTAAAGTCTGGAATGCTATCTTCTTCCCGAAACATTTGTGTTGGATTGGAATCAGACAAGCCAAGATAGTAAACAAGTCCTTAATTCTCAAATTAGCACTAAATTTCTCAAAAGAAGTTCTCAAATTCGCATGGCGGGTCATAGCACCCCATCCGGGTCTTTGGAAGGAAATCATAAAAACAAAATATTTCATGACGATAGATTTCTCGGATGCACATTCACCAACGACATCCTCCCCTCTATGGAAGGCAATCACTGATTCCAAACATTGCCTATTTGGATGCAGCTTGTTTGCAATGGAAAAGTAACCAATATAGGAGAGATCAATGGTTGCATGATTATTCAAAGAGGTGCATCCTACCTGTATTACAAGGTTTATTCCTAACTTGGTTTGTGAGCTTCTGAATTCTAATGCGCATTGGAATGTACACCTAATTCAACAACTTCTTCCAAGAAACATCATTCCCACATAATTAAGCGAATGCTAACTGTATAGAAAATGACATTCTGATATGGAAGCCCCACACTTCTGGATAGTTCTTGGCAAAAGTCCGCATACCAACTGTCAAATAAGGACAAAGGTAGTGCAACTCCAGTTAATATAGGTTGCATTAGGAAGATAAGGAATCACATAACTCTCTACCCTAGGATAGAACTTTTCATGTGGAAATTGATGTCAAATTGCCTTGCTACAGGTAACAGGATCAACTAGAGAATTCATGGCAGAGATGGTATGTGTATTATGATCATATCTGTTGAAAATGAAATTCATCTATTTGGTACATGCCCCTATTAAAGGGCAATATGGTTTGCATTCTCTTATAAAGTTGCACCTTCGGAAAATATGGTGGCCATTGCTTTATGTTGGAGTATTCGGTTGTGCGCCATATGGGTTGTAACATGGTAAACGGATCCTGGAGAAGATCCATTTACCCCATCAATATGTTTAGTCTCACATCTACCAGTGGCGGGACTTGGAGGCTCTGGAGAGGCTATATATGGAGCCCCAGACCTCCTGTAACCATTGAGAAAGTGCAATGCATAACATGCCCCTTTGAGGGCTTCTCCCATGGTTTCATCCCGCTCCACATGGAGTAGGGTTCCACGTTAAATCCCAACGTTCTTTGTTGTTCTTTATCTTTCTCCATGTTCTCTTCCGCATGTTTATTTTTTCTAACATGGCATCAGAGCGGGTCGATTCTTGAGTATTTCAAGTTTTTATTTATTTAAGATTCGATTAGTGTTTGTTCTTGAAGATCTTCTTTATAAAGATCATGATTGTGATTTGATCAAGTTCTATCAAGTTCTAGGGTTTTGATTGAAATCCTAATTTCTGGAATATCTAAATCGTCTCCTCTTGCAGCAGTTCTCTTCCAGGCAATGCTTCCCATCCCCTGGCAGCGCGAGATGCTTCCCTCGACCCTCCTCGCATATCCAGATCTCACGCTACAGGAGTCGCACCCCAGTTTTGCGCACAGGCACCGCGTTGCATCCAAGAGTTGCGCCCCAGTTCTGCGCAAGGACAAAGCCCAATCGCCCCCACGCACTCCCAGGAGCACCTGGGAGAATCCTGTCGCGCACCGATTCCCAGCCAGCCCTCGCGCCCTCACGCAGATTCTTCATCATACCTATCCCAGTCAAGCCCCAAGCGTGGCTTGTTGAGGCCGCGCACCACATACAGGGGCCCAGGCGGCGAGATCGTTTGCTCCCCTTCAATCCGGAGCGCAGGCCGCGTCCTCCCCAGATCTCCTCTCTCTCCAACTTGCGCGCAGGCGACACATCCAACAGACAGCGCAACCCCGCGCACGCTCGCCGCCGGTGGCGCCCTCCAGATCGAGTGCCGCTCCTCCTTGCAACTCGCGAGGCTCCCTCGCCTTCCCTTTCTCGTGCAGACGGTGCGCTGCTGCTCACATCCCCCTCTCTCCTCCACGGTTGGCGACGGCGCCCCCTCCCATCTTCAAGCCGCAAGGAGCTTCCAAGCGTGCCTCCACAGTTGCACATCATGGGGGTGGCGCAGGAACCAAAGGGGTTCCCACGATTGGGAACACTAGGGAGCCTTGCATTACCATTTAAAAAAACATGGTGTTATTGTAAGGCCCAGGCGGGTAACAGCTGGCTTAGAAAAAAAGACGAGGGGGAGCAAGTTGCCGTTCGGGCCCAAGTGGGCCGATATTTTTTAAAAAAAAGAGGGAAGAAAAAAGAGAGAGAGGGGAAAGGAGCTGTGTAAAGCCCAAATGGGCTAAGATTTCGTTGGGCCCAAATGGGTCACGATTGTTGGTTAAAAGAAAGAGGCCGAACGCATATTTGCAAAAAAAAATGCAAAGCCGTAAAAAAAAGAAAGAGATTTGAACATCTTACAAAAACTTAATTAAAAAAAAGTCGAAAAAAATTGGAACGGCCAAATGTTATTCATGATTTGAGAAGTCGAGAAATTGTGACTGCTTATTTGATTCTTGTTTTCCCCATTTCCTTGTCTTCTCCCAACTTGATCAACGTCCATGTCATTCCGACCAGTATGGGAGAAAGGGGGAGTATGTGTAGAGTCAACAGGTCTTCTCCAGATTTCAGAGATATTAGATTCATTAGACCAGACATATTTCCAGACTCTACAGTTTATCAAATTCGACATTCAGATTTCAGACTCGACATTCAGATTGGTCAGAGTCCATGTTCGAGGCACTCCATGTTGAGAGGCCCATTTTTTGAGTTCTCCGGAGAGAGACTCAGTTTCAGACTCGCACGAGTATGCGGCCCTTTTTCAGATGAGCACGTGTTTGCCATCTTTTGTAGTGGTCCCCATCTTTTCTTGTTTTGTCGGCCAAAGTTTTCATATGAGCCATATGGACTCCAGAGTAGAGGACCATTCCCTATGCTATGTTGGCAAGGGTTTTCATGTGGTATCATAAATACTCCAGAGTAGTGTACCATTCTCTGTGCCAGATGGGAGAGATCCAGTTCTCCGACGAGGAGACTTCTTTCAGACTCCATTCTCCAGCGACCGTGGACTCTGACGAGGATTGCACTTCCACGGCCTTTTCAGTTCGACCCTTTTTCAGAGATGGAGCAGTTGTACACATGTTGTGGCAGGCCAGAGTACTCCGACGAGGAGACTCATTAACAGTTGCAGTGACTCTGACAGGCGCAGTTCAGAGCACATGCTCTCCGACGAGGAGATTCAACAAACTCACACTCCAGCCCGTTCGACCTCCTCACCTACACGGCATGAGAAGCAACGCCCTCGACTGCAACAGATGTGCGCGTTGAGTTGATATTGTCCACAGTGTCCTGTAGCGCTGAGTTGAGTTTCTTTTTGTTCGTCCAAGCTAAGCATTGCATGCTCCAGCTTGAGGGGGAGTGTTGGAGTATTTGGTTGTACGCCATATGTGTTGTATCGGGGTAAATGGATCCTGTAAAAGATCCATTTACCCCAACAATAAGTTTAGTCCCACATCTACCAGTGGTGGGACTTAAAGGCTCTGGAGAGGCTATATAAGGAGCCACATACGTCCTGTAACCATTGAGAAAGTGCAATGCATAACATGCCCCTTTGAGGGCTTCTCCCGTGGTTTCATCCCGCTCCTTACGGAGTAGGGTTACACGTTAAATCCCGTTGTTCTTCGTTGTTCTTTATCTTTTTCCATGTCCGCTTACGCATGTTTATTTTCTAACACTTTACACTGAAAAACGCGACAACTTTGTCATGGCATAAACAGTCCTATATGGGATTTGGCTGGAGCGACGTACTTTAAAGTATACACAATCAAGATTGGACCCCATAACAATGATCAATAAGATAAATGCTACTTTAGCATGTACTAAAAAGTCTACGTCTAGTCCCCCAAGGGCCATTGTCCTTTCTAGGTTGGATGCAGATAGATGTAATGAAGAATCACAATCTTGGTGGATGAGGCCTATCTGAATACCATAACAACAATTGCAACGGTTTGCTACACCTCAAAAGCATGGCCTCAAATTTCAGCGAAATTCGGTCGAATTTCTGTTGAATATCGATATTCAGTCGAAATCGAAATTCCACCGAAATGACCGAAATATGGGGGTCCTAGTACAAAAAATGACCGAAATGACCGAAATTTCGGTCGAAATTCCACCGAAATTCCATCGAAATTCTGTTTTGGTCGGTACCGAAATGGTGACCGAAACCGACATTTGAGGCCTTGCTCAAAAGGAGAGCTTGTTATAACCAAAAGCACTACCTTAGAGGCCTCTGCAGCACTTGAGGCAGATGCCCATACCATAAAATTAGGAATTCAAGTTGTCGCTCCCTTCACAAAACACTCATTGACAGTCTGCTCGGATTGCAAGAAGACAATATATATAGCGAATGGTCGACAAAACCCTACTTGTATAATTAAAAGGCTTTTCCAGCACATATTCTCAGATCTACGATTGTTCCCTTTGGTATGAATCCTTCATGTGAATCGAGATAGGGTTAGGCATGCACATAACCTTGCAAAAGCATGATGTTATAACTCAATCTTTGGAGAACGGTCTATACAAAACATAGCAAACGTCATGTACTCTATACCTCAAGGTCAATAAGACATGAGAATCCTATGAAAAAAAGTAAAGGTAAATATAGCAAATGGAAAGTTGAATCCCAAAACTCTTAAACTCTGGACCTAGGAGAAATCATGGTTTAACATGACCTAAGCAATCCTTAATGTCGATATGTACTCATACCTTTTGTCAATCCTTTACCTTAGGCATAAGCATAAAATATTCCTCTCCAAACCCAATTCAGCTATAATGAAGCAAAAAGTTAGCAACCTACATGGTGGTAGTGTTAGGATTTTTAGAAGGTTGAATGGACACGTAAGCCTTTCAACATAGTTAAATAGATAATACATGGCCAAAGGTGTCGATGTGAACCTACAAAATTTAAGGAAAATCTTAAGGGAGGTGCTTGCAAATGCACATGAGCTAAAAGAAAACATATAACTTAAAGATGAGGGAAAATCCTCAATGATTATAGAGGCTTGTTTTTAGAAAATTTAAGGTAACATGCAATGCATATGATAACTATATCTAACTCTTCATGAGTCAACAACGCACAACAAATTGCCGACATCTCGTTAAGCCCATCTCAATGGGATAAGGCTTGCATCTCACTTGCAGAACCTGATGCTATAGCCATGAGTCCAATTTCACAACATACCTGGACACACATTTTAGAAGCCATGTGTGTTTTACATTCCGGTCCATCTGCCAAATCAATACACTAGGAACCGTAGAAGACAGATTTTGGGTCTCAATCTGGCCAAAAAATGGTTTAAATGTGTTTTGGGCCTAATAAATTGATTTATTAAACACCTTATGTTGATTCACTTGGACTAGGTTAATCCATCGGTCACCTCTTAGATCAGTGGATCACTTGATCTATTGATCCTACTTAAATGCCTCATTTCTACTTGTTTTGTTTTCCACCTTTTATCAAGACAATAACGGTCCATAGAATGCCTCAAATTTCGATAAAATTCGATCGAATTTAACCGAAATTTCAATTTCTCCATGTTAACAGAAAATGCTATTTTACTCCATTTTCCAAAATTTCTATAAAATGCCAACAAACTTCCACCAAAATTATGTATCATTATATTAAAATGATAAAAATAAGGGAATTTAGACTACGTTTTCGTCAAAATCTGTTGAAACTGTAGATCTTCTTTATATTGTAAATAATATCTTATTTTTTTATTTTGATTTGTTATGTTCTTAATGCACGAGTCATCCCATTCTTGTTGAAGAGATGAATATCATGGCTTTTGCTTATAGTTAATAAACCAGTTCTATCATTGAGCAATAATTGTTATTGCGTATCGTCATGCGTGATGATTATGTCCATAATATTATTTCAAAACTAATATTCTACATCGATTTTACAAAATAATGTGCACCGTCTTATTTATTGATTTAAAAACATTAAAAGCCTTAATTTCAATCAAAATCATGTTTAGAGACATTCCAATGATTTCCGACAATTTTAATGAACTTCACCAAAAAATTCTCCTTATTGATGCGATAAAATGAAAGGAAAAATCCAAAAATTAAGGCCTTGGTCTAGAGTGGATCTCAAGTAGGCCCAACAAGTTCATTTAGTGCTCTCATGTATGGTTTCTTGGATTTTAATCCAAATACATTTCATTCAAAAAGCAAAATCATATAAGGTCACCACCAAGCGATCGTTGCATTCAGCTCCAGTGATTTGCACGATTAAGTATGCTTCACTTCATTGTAAAACATGTGCTACTTGTCTCTAAGATCAAACACCTATAACCCCCTTCTACCTGAGCACAACGTGGGAAGATAACCACTTACTATTCTTTTGTGAGAGTCGTAGCTATGCTTCATAGACCTATGTGTATCACGAACTTGAGCAAGACTGCCAAAACCACTTTCTTCATCTTCCTCACCCTCCATGTCACTTAGATTCCCATATCACCTCGATCATCCCAAATCACCCTTTTTTGTGTTTTGTGTCCCACTAATGGCCCTACAAGTTCATTTAGTGCTCTCATTTATTGTTTCTTGGATCTTAATCCAAATACATTTCATTCAAAAAGCAAAATCAATTAAGTTCACCACCATCCAATCATTGCATTCGACTTAAATGGTTGGAGGATTAAGTATGCTTCACTTCATTGTAAAACATGTGTGCTTCACTTCATTGTAAAACATGTGCCACTTGTCTCTAAGATCAAACGCTTACAACCCCATTCTACCTGATACTTAGAGCATACCATGTGGAGATTACCACTTACTCTCCTTTTGCGAGAGTCGCAGCTATGCTTCATCGACCTATGTGTACCATGAACTTGAGCAAGACCGCTGAAACCACTCTCTTCATCTTCCCCGCCCTCCATGCCCACTTAGGCTCCCATACCACCTCGATCATCCCTAATCACCTCTTTTTGTGCGGTCAATCACATGTTCCCTTCAAGCGACCGAGCACACCCCTAATTTGCATGCACCCAACCAACTCTTCACCCTGTATAAAAAGACCATCCAACATAACATCTACGGGTTTGGGGGATTTGGGAAGGAAGTGTCTCTTCTCCTTCAATTACATCCAAGATATATTTCAGATCTAGGCCCGAGAATGACCCGAGTTAGATCTGAATTGAAGTAAAGAATCTACGTAGCCAACCCGACTTAATGTGGCACAAGGCTTTGTTGTTGTTGTTGTGTACCATAACCCATCTTAAATAATATGCATAAAATTGTATTGAAAAATCATCTCTGCATTAGACTTTTTAAGAATTACTATCTTATTAATAGATTTTTTTAGAGAAAAAAGGGTGGAGTCCCAAGTTGGGACCCACCGCGTTGATATATTATATGACTATAGAAGAGATGGATTTTACAAAACCATTACATCGCCTGATCCTAAGCGGCACATAACGCTTTACAATGTACAAATTTTTCAGAGTAAAACATTTACTCTCTGCCCACGAAAAATTGTTTCATTCCTACAACACCAGATAGCCCACAAGATGGCGAAAGGATAAGAAGCATGATTGTGGCAACCTCCGCACACAGATCTGATACAAGCTTAGAAGTCGGGTCCATTCTCCGCCCTGATCAAAGAAATACGCCCCTCCCACCAAACCCGCACAGAATACAAACAAGAGAAGAAGAGGCAAGGTTCAGGAAAGCGGTATGCGTATGCGTTCGGACAGGTCATCGAATATTGAATAAGCGGTATGCAGGGGCATATGCATGGTATATGCGGTTCCAAGCAATTTTCAATTTTTAATTTAAAAATAAATAAATACCTATGAATAACATTACCACTGAATTTATGTATCTAAGTGGAGCTAAAGAAGATATAAGAAAAACAATACATGTTAGATGGGAGTGTATATGCTTTTAATTGCCTTATATTTAATCACAAAAACATATTTACCCTAAAAACTTCACATATTAGACGATTCGTAATACCAAAATTAAAATACACATACATGTGCTACGTGAGCAAAACGTCGATCGGCATATATAAAAATATATGACGATACATTGCATATACTCATGAAAACAATACATGAGAAAAACATAAAACATTGCATATACATAATGGTATAATGCATTGCAATTGTATACGAATGCATGTTATATTCTTACAATAGAATGACGGAAGAGGCAGAGCTACGAAATTAAGGACTTGAACGCGAAGATTGAAAATTTCGAGCTGCCAGAGCAATATGCGGGGCATATGCGGGGAATATGTGGGGCATATGCAGGTCGCATGTGCGGGAAGGGTGTATAATGCAATAATTCATGAAATCGGTGTGGTCTGCATGTCACATGGGAATATGCAACCGCATATGCGGCCTGTGCAACCGCTTTCATGGACACTGAGAAGAGGTGGTATATATCCTCGTCCTCCGGGCTGCAACTGTCACACCGATGATCATCCACATCAAGTAACTGAACACAATAACACTTGGTAAGAACCCTCCCAATGTTGAATACCCACAAGAAGACTTTGATTCTATTGGGGATCATGCTCTTCCAAAATATGCTGGCATCCAACCTGGTATCAACACTCCCTTACTGCTTCTCACTAGTGAAGAAGTGATATGCCTTTTTCACCGTGAATCTGCCATCGATCCTGACCAACCAATGGGCCCTCCACCTCCAACAGCTTACTCTGCAGCCTACGGAGGTCCTCCACCCTTCTATTCGAGAGGACCAAAGAGAAACGAAGGTTCCATTTACCATGCTCCCACAAGTGGCAGACTAACACCATTCTATCTCCGATCAAACCAAACAACCTAGAGAATCTCTCCCTCAGTACTCCATCACCTGTCCAATCATGAAGCCAAAACTTAAACATCTCCCCATGTCCCAAAGCTGGCAGCATCTCCATCGCCATCTTTGAAGGACCCGCATCATAGCCAGCCACAACAAAGACAAGGCACGAACACGAGCGATCTCCAGGGATAACGTAACACCATAGATCCTCTCATGAGGCAACAAACAAGATCCTCCGAGCTCCCCCAAACATCTATTATATTAATAGATGTCAAAGAGTATAAAGTGTATCTAAATCTAAACATGAAAATCACATAAAACAGAAGGCTGGAATAACTTGTTAAGTATATGCTATGAGAAAAGGCGACTAGGAACTGCTTCCAGAACTTCCAACTAGAACAAACTAAATTATTTAAATACCCAGGTTGTAGCCAAATGTGCTTGTATTTCATGTATAGGTCTTCAGAGAGTTCATCTTTGCAAAATCCAATGTTACTCAAAACTATCAATATTCTTTTGTGAGGATCTGTAACAGCTGTCCCAGAAAATATCGAAGAAATGCCTTCAGGCCTGCGTGAAAACCCTTTATGTAAAAATAAATCATCGTTGTCAGCCTTGTTTTGGGATAGATCACCACCAATCCGTTCGAGATGACCTATAAAAAAAGAGCCAAGAAAGACATATAAACGGTGCATGAAAAATACAACCTCGAAAGATACAAGTCCACAATTCCAGCAACACCTGCAAACTCCACGAAACAGTTCAAAAATGCAATCCTGACTGATTCTTGAATTTCCTGAAGCTGAACAAACATATCGCCGGACTTTGTTGCTTCATTTCTTAAACCTTGAATCATCCTGGAGTTATCAAGTGAAAGACTTTGAATTTAGTTCACGCACAAGAATTATTTTAATTGTAAATTTTAGAATGAAAAAATGCAAAAAAGAATGACCTAATCCACATCACTAAAAAACTCATTTCTGGAAACACTAGAATCATCATTGAAAGATTTGGAGAACTGTCCTTATCTCAATATCAATACAGAGTGTAATTCTCAGGCATTGGAAACCTTATCTCAACATCAATACAGAGTGTAATTCTCAGGCATTCGAAACAATATAGACATTGCAGCAATCACTTGAAAACTGGTTTCTAATTTCATAATTATTGAGGAAACCAGAAGCAATTGGAGACTACTTTTTCCTCTATCATGATTATGAGAGCTGAGAAAAAGGGCAGCATCTAGATGTAATCAAGGTGGGAGAAATGCGATCTCCAAGCAACAAAATAGTTGAAATATCATGCCGATTTAAACAATGAAAAATCGATGAAACAGTCATCAATAACATGCAGAATGTGAAAGTAAATGATGTCCTCTCCACATATTTAATCGAGTTTCATTTTCGAAAAGATATAATCATGATTCATATTGTCAGTATTTATGAGAGGGAAGGGAGAGCTAACGGAAAAATATAATAAGTGCGGCCATCATAAAAGGAACACCAAGACTCTTGCGGTTCGAGGCAATCAAGATGATTGTCCTACACTATGTGAGAAGAGCCCAGACTGGGATCTTCTTATTGTTCTTAAAAACAAAGGATGGTATGGGGTATATATATAGACATCAAGTACAGTTCCAAATTTAAACAATACGGGACTAAACAAGAGAAAATTAGTAATTCGGTTTTCCTTACAAATTCAGCTTATACCAATAACTTTCAAAGAGAAAATGAAGAAATCATGTTTCCCATTTGACCATACTAAGTAAATGGAAACCTTACTAGGGTTTTACCAAAATGAACAAGTGTCCATTGAGTCAACTATATTAACTGAAACTTACAACCCATGGGTGGGTAAATTCATTGTTTTAAAAAGCGATGCCTCGAGGCGCAAAGACGTACACCTCGAGGCGAGGCGTGCCAAAATCACCCCGAGATGCACGCCACGGATCCTTTAAGGGAGGTCTATGCCTCGACCTGGCGTGAGGCGTTCGAGGTGCGAGGTGTTGAGGCGAGGCGGAGGCGTAAACCTTGAGTAAGATGTTTTTTTTACTTTTTGATTATATGTTTTGCAAACGACAATATTTTGCACTAAGCATTATATATATATATATATATTTATTTATTTTTGTGTTTTTGTTTCCATGTTAAACCTTGCATATTTCTATATATAGCTCCATGCAACCTGAATGCCCTGCTAGTCATCCCCTGTAACAATGATATCATCAACATATACAAGAATGACAAATGAACGTCTCTGAGTCATGTGCACAAATAGAGAGTAATCAACAGTCGATCGCACAAACCCTTGTTGCTCTATCAAGTCTGAGAGCTTGTGGAACCAATGTTCAGATGAGCAGTCGAGTAAACCGCATACTCGGTTACATACTCATACTCAGTAGCCTTGCCGCTTAAAGTATGGTGAAACGGCTATCTATGTGTATTGACCTGCATACCCGGCCGAGTATACCCCCTATGCGGTCGCCCAAGGTTGCAGAAAGCGGTAGTCGGTACTCGGTCGGTAGGGTCACTGACTAAGGATTAATCGGCAGTCGGGCGACTAATCGGATTTAGTCGGCCATTAATTGGTATTGATTTTTTTTAATTATTTTAAACATATAAATCAATTTATACACATATTCTTATGTATTTGTATTTATTTGTATATTTTCTATATTATCATAATGAAATAAAAGAAGTAATTGCCTTTAAATATAACATTAAGCATATTAGAATAAGTTTGCTTTTAGAAAATCGAAAAACTAAAAAATTAAAAAATCTCTATGTAAAAGTCGGCCTTGTAGTCGGGCGACTAGTCGGACTAGTCGGCCCGATTAGTCGGGTTGACCGACTAAGGGCCGACTAGGCTTAGTCGAGTCGGCTACCCCACCTACTAGGCTAGTCGGGCCGACTAAATGGCCTGGTCGGCCGACTTTTACAACAGTGCGGTCGCCTACTCGCCCGCTTTTCTAAAAAATATTTTTTTATTTAACCTAAATCCAAATAACCCCACTGCATAATAACATAAAACCGCATGCTCCCTGCATAAAACGTATACTCTTCCACATAAATCCGCATACTCTCCCACATGCCGCATACTCTCCCACATGCCGCATACTCCTCGCATACTCCCGACGGAGGATATTAACATAATTTTAAATTTTTATCAATATTTTAATAATAAAATTATTAAACCACATACTCCTCGCATACTCTCCCACATGCCGCATACTTCTTATGTAGTGACCCTTCCGACTGAATACCGCATAGCGCCTTCCTGAACATTGTCTAGAACCATGCTCTTGTAGTCCGGTTACGACCATAAATAGCCATGTGTAGCTTGCAAACCTTCTGACAATCCCCCTCAACAACGAACCCAGGTGGTTGCAGCATGTAGACCTCCTCCTGTAGGTCACCATATAGGAAAGAATTCTTCACATCAAGCTAATAAATGAGCCAATCTCATACCACATCAACAAAAAGTAGGATACACATAGTAGAATGTCTGGAAATTGAAGAAAAAGTATCATGATAGTCCACTCCATATGTCTGGTGAACCCACGTGCTACAAGCCTCGCTTTGTAACGATCCACACTACCATCTGCACGGTGCTTCACAGTGAACACCCACTTGCACCCAACAACGGATGCGACAACTGGAACTGAAACAAGACCCCAAGTGTCACGCGACTGTAGCATGACCATCTCCTCGTCCACGGCTAGACGCTACTAACTGTTCTAAATAGCCTCTACATATGTCTGTGGTATCTTCACGGCTGATAATGCCAAGGTAAATCTTCTGAAATCTTCTGAAAGTCTACTCAAGGAGTGGAAACATGGGTTGCAAGAGGATATGTAGCACACGTGCATCTCTGCTTTCGCAGAGCAATCAACACATCAATATCATTTGTCATGTCCTAAACATGTAAGTTTCTCTCTTAAGAGGGTATTTGTTCATCCTGTAATGAACCTTGTTGGACAGACAATTCAGTATTGCCATTAGTAGAAATAATGTGCTCATTACATACTTGAGATGTGTTGGATGATAGGGATGACCTGTGAGTAGGGGGAACCTAGTGAGACCTGCGAGTAAACACACACGACAAAGATTGAGTCAATGTAGGTGGCGGTCCAGGGGTAGCCACAGGAGCAGGTGGAACAGGAGTAGGTACAAGAGGTGGTGGTGGACTGGGCGGTGACTGAGCAGGAGTACGTGTAGGTAGTGGTGGTACTGTAGGAGGAAGCATGTAGATCTTGTCATCAGAGTCTGATGGCACCAGTCCGTCATCTGTAGGAGAGAAATATATGACATACTCAAAAATGTAACACGAGCACTGATAAAGTACTTCTGTCGAAGTGGAATAAAAAACACACTTGACAGCTTTGGGGAGAGCTTGTCATGACCAGGAGAAAACGCATGAACAAAGACTACATATCCAAAAACACAAGGAGAGGGAGAATAGATCCTTCTCGGCAGACACCATCGAGAAAGGGATCTTTTCCTCCAAAATAAAGGAAGGCATGCGGTTCACTAAGTAGCAAGCAGTGAGAACCGCATCACCCCAGTAAGCATGAGGAGCATGACTCCGAATCAACAAGGTTCTGATCACATCGAGTAAGTGACTGTGTTTGCGCTCGGCAACACCGTTCTGCAGAGATGTATGGGCACATGGAGTCTGGTGTACAAAGCCAAGAGACCTGAGAAACTCAGAATACTGTAGGGTGAAAACTCTAAGGCATTATCAGAGCGCAAATATTTAACACTGGCAGAAAAATATTCTTTATCTCATTAATGAATGACTTGATAACATATCCAGTCTCAGAATCATTCTTTAAAAGGAAAACCCAAGAAAGTCTAGAAAAATCATCTAAATCGACCAAATAAAAACGATGTCCCTGGTAACCAAGAACACGACTCAGACCCCAGATATCTAAATGAAGGAGCTCAAACAAACTGAGAACTGCTCTCTGACTTTGGTGAATGGAAAGGAGGAATGATAGTGCTTCCCAAGCTAGCAAGCCTCGCACTGAAAGGAAGATTCAAGATTGTGTGGAGATCTGTAGGAGGACATGACACAGCTTCCGCAGAGGAAGGTGGCCAAAACGAAAGTACCATAGGCACGGTGAGACCAGTCCAATAGGAATAGTAGAAGCACTAGCATGAGGAGGCCGAACCAATCTATAGAGCCCCTGCTGCTCACGACTACATCCAATCACCCTACACGTACGCATGTCCTGAAATACAAGAGACGAGGGTCAAAAATAACGCGACAATGCAGATCCTTAGTAATCCGACTAATAGAAAGTAAGTTCATCTGAAAATCAGGGCATATAAAACATTCTGAAGGCTCATGGATGGCGCTAGTAGATACACATTCCTCTATGCATGGATGGCACCAAATACACCTCCCCCTACACATGGATGGCGCCAGATACACCTCCCCCTGTCTTGTGATAAGTAAGTAGACCCCATTAGCATAAACAACCCATCTGTCATGAGGTATAGTCCTCTAGGATATGAACTGGGCTTTATCTCTACACAGAAGGCGGCAAGCACCAGAGTCCATGATCCACTCTGTCATATCTGTACTGTTACTACCAATAAAAGCGTAGGCGATACCTGAGGATAGGGATGTAAAAAATGGCTTAAATAGTCGCTTACACGCATGCAGACCTGGACCGCACCAACTACACCCAGTCGGACACATATGCGGATAGGCTGCTTAATCAACGTTAAACGGTCGTTTAAACGTCGTTTAAACCCCGTTTCTTACATCAACGTTCAAAGATTCTGTTTGTGTTCTCCCTAACCTAAGCCCCCCATGCTCGTTGACCGATTACATCAAGACCCTCATTCTGTAGGGTATGGTACGACATGAGGGTGCATTGTTAGAGTATTTGGTTATGCGCCCTTGAGTTGTAGAGAGGGTAAATGGATCCTGAAGAAGATCCATTTACCCCCATCCAGTGTTTAGTCCCACATGGACCAGCAGTGGGACTTGGAGGCTCTGGGAAGGCTATATAAGGAGCCCCAGACCTCCTGTACTCATTGAGAAATTCTAATAGAATATCCGCCCCGTTGAGGGCTTCTCCTGTGGTTTCATCCCGCTCCTTCTGGAGTAGGGTTCCACATAAAAATCTTTGTGTTATTCGTGATTATTCTTCTTTATTATGTTATTCCGCTTCCGCTTTCTATTTTATAACATGGTATCAGAGCGGGTCGATTCTCGAGGATTTCTTTTACGTTCGTTTGTAATATGTTCGAAATTCGTTTTATGTTGAAGATCTGGTGTTCGAGATCTTTTCATATCATTCTTGTTCTACGGCTGAATTTATGTTCTAGGTTTCATTTTTGAAACCCTATTTTTCGCCGTCGAAGCAACTCGTTGCCTCCATGGCAATCCTCGTTCTGGAAAGAAGAAGAGGAACGATATCAGACATCTCCAGGCGTGCATCACAGATTCAATCCTCCTTTGTCCAGACTGATCGCCACTCCAGAATTGCGACTTCCTCCTTCACGCTCTCCAGGCGCACGCATCACAAGAGGCGTCGTTCCCCCTTCCTCCTTTCTCGCGCCGCGCAACTCCTCCATGCGGCGGCACTTCAGGCGCGCACTCTGGCTGCGACATAGTCACTCCAAAGCGGCGCATCTCACCGCGCATCAGGCTGCGGCCCCGTGCCGTGCATCAGCACCAACATATCCAGGCCTGTATCCATCTCACGCGCGAAGATCCAGCAGTCCTCCGCGCGCTATTCTCCAGTCCCGACCCAGGCTGCGCACGGCGAGCTCCTGGCGCGCCGCCATGATGCCCTCCATCCTCTCGCGATTCTCCAAACACCCGATCGTCTTCAGCCACCAACTCCTGACGCAGTAGCACCTCCACGCGAGTCCAGATCCATCTCTCCCGTGGCGGGTTCCTCCATCGCGCGCCTGACTCCCAACGCCGTTCCCAGGCGGCTCCTTCGGTCGAGCAGCCCTCTCTCCTTCGAGCCTCCAGGTGGAGGCGCATCTCCGATCCCAGGAGGCGCGCGCGCGCGAGCGCAAGCTTCTCGTGGCGCCAACCCTAGTAGCGATGGCGCACCCCGATGGCGATGGCGCATCCCTCATCAAGGGCGGCGGCGTTATTTCCTTTAAAAGAGGGTTCCCATGTGAACCCTAAGGCCGCAGACTTAAAAAAATTGGCTGGCGTTTGGGAGCCCACTTAATGTTTCTGTGTTAAAAAAAAATATAGCTCAACAGTGGGCTGGAAAATGGAGGCCGGCCCAATTTTGTTTAAAAAAAAAGGGGGAGGGGTGCACTTTTTGGCTTGAGCGAAAAAAAAAGAGAGGGGAGATTTGTTTTAAAAAAAAAAGAGAGAGAGAGAGAGAAAGGCGCGTACATCTTGAAAAAAAAGCCGTACACAATTGTAAAAAAAAAATAAAAATAAAAAAAAGGGGAAAGTTGAAAAAAAAGGAGGCCGGAAAAAAAAATGATGATCATGCGGCCTTAAAAAATTGCTTTGAAAAAAAAATGTTGAGAAAAAAAAAGAGAGACAAAGCCGTTAAAAAAAATGAGTGCTTTTAAAAAAAAAGTGATGATAAAGAGCCGGAAAAAAAATGAACGGCCAAAGGATATTCATGTTTTGAGAAGCCGAACAACTTGTAAACGGCTTATTGGTATTGTGTACCCCTATTTGTCTTGTCTTCTCCCAACTTCGTCGATGTCCATGTTTTCCGACAAGTATGGGAGAAAAGGGGAGTATATATGTAGGTCACAGGTCTTGTATTCCAGATGCAGATTCAGATTTCCATACCGGTCAGATTGTTCAGACTCTACAGTTGCTGATCAGACTCGACGTCAGATGTTTCCGAGTCTCCAGTTTCAGACACGCACGAGTGTGCGGTCATTTGTCAGATGAGCATAAGTTGCCATCTTTTGTCAGAGGTCCCCATCATTCTTCTTGTTGTTCGGCCAGAGTTTTCATGTGAACCATAGGGACTCCAGAGCAGAGGACCATTCCCTTGAGGGCAAGGGTTTTCATGTGGTATCATAGGTACACCAGAGCAGTGCACCATTCTCTGAGCCAGATGGGAGAGACCCAGTTCTCCGACGAGGAGACTCCAGGCGCAAGTTCAGACTCGATGGTCAGGTTCCGAGTCTTCAGTTGACTCACACTCCAGCCCGTTCGTCCTCCTCACCTGCACGGCATGAGAAGCAACGTCCTCGACTGCAGCATGTGCGCGTTGGGTTGATATTGTCCGTAGTGTCTTGTAGTGTGAGTTGAGTTTCTTTCTGTTTGTTTGTCCAAGCTGAGCATTGCATGCTCCAGCTTGAGGGGGAGTGTTAGAGTATTTGGTTATGCGCCCTTGAGTTGTAGAGAGGGTAAATGGATCCTGGAGAAGATCCATTTACCCCCATCCAGTGTTTAGTCCCACATGGACCAGCAGTGGGACTTGGAGGCTCTGGGAAGGCTATATAAGGAGCCCCAGACCTCCTGTACTCATTGAGAAATTCTAATAGAATATCCGCCCTGTTGAGGGCTTCTCCTGTGGTTTCATCCCGCTCCTTCTGGAGTAGGGTTCCACATAAAAATCTTTGTGTTATTCGTGATTATTCTTCTTTATTATGTTATTCCGCTTCCGCTTTCTATTTTATAACATGCATACAACAGGTCTTCAACTTGGGGACCTTCACCTCCTTCGTATTTGTGTAATGGAGATGAAACAACTCTATAGACTCTAGATATCCAATATAGCTTGTTCACTTCATTCCTTTTGTTGTTTATCTTCATAAATCGAAATTGAGATTCCATACCTTGACTAGGGATTCTACTTGTTTATGCTATCTATTTTGATAATTGATAGAAAAATATCCTTGAATATGACAATATTTGATATATATTGTAAACATGTGATTATATTTTATAATTTAGTTGTTTCTTATTAATTATATATATGTAAATATTTTTTATTAATTAAAAATACAAAACCGCATAACCTATTTAATTTCAATTAAACTCCTGCATACCATTTAAAACAGTAATCGGTGACCCTACCGACTGAATACTGCATATCGCATTTTGCAACCATGCCTGAGGAGCTCGAAGAGGCTCTGGCTGCAGTTGCAGTATATGCGGATCCTGTTGCACGATATCTCGTATATGAGAGAATGTCATTCAGGTGTGGATCTGGAGTCTCTGAAGGATCGATCGATTCTTCCACACAAGAAGATGCAGGGTATCCATGCTTCATATAGCATGTGTCATCTGAGTGTCCTAGACGATGACAGTATGTGCAAGGACCACGCCGGCATCCACCGCCTCTGCCACGATGACTATGCCCTCTAAATTGGGTAGACCCTCCTCTGTCGTGAGAAGCAGCCCTCGCTGAAGAGGGTTGTGGAGTGGCAATAGGAGGAACAAGAAGCCTGTTGAGACAATGGCAGGCCTCCTTCATGGGAGGCATGGTCATCCCAGTAAGGAGTTGTGCACGTGTTGCATCTTACTCCGGTCGGGTGCAGCCAAAAGACTCCAACCATCGTGGAGTTCTTGTATGCCATTTGCTGTTCAGTGGATGTCATAATAGGCATGAAGTTGTGAAGCTTCTCGAACATGCTACGAAGCGAGGAGTAGAATGTGTGCAGTGGACGACAATTCTGCTTGGCCCTATAAATGTCAAACTGAAGCTAAAGAATCTTGACCTCATTCTTTGCATTGACATAGTAGATGCCAGGATATCCCACATTGCCTTGGCAGTAGGCTGATTCACAATATCATAGGCTATCTTCGTGATGAGGGTCCCAAAAAGCCAAAGACGTGCATGTGTCGTCTTGCTTCAACGAAGTATTGTCCCCAGTCTTATCCGTCTACTCTAGTTTCGTCAGAATGTGCTCCTTATTGTTGCACTACATGAGGGTAAGAAACTGCATGTACCAAAACTCATAGTTTGTCGCGACCCCGTTTCCCCGGGCCGTCGAATCCTCCCATATCCGGATCTGATTACTCAGCAATAATTTATTCAGCAATCACAACTAACATTCAGAAATAGACTGCAAATAAAAATACTCCGAAGAGAGTTTTCAACACTTTTCTATTCACAAAGTTCAGATGATACACTGTCCCACTATAACCATTTACATGTACATCAGCTTGAAAGGAAAATATACAAAAGATTACTAACTACCTTAAAGAGTAAAGCTATTGTGGCTGGCTGGATGTCTAGTATGTAAGCTGGATGTAATTTTTAAAGTCCTTGCGATGGCTCACCGATACTTGTTGGGTTTTCCATAAATCATAGGATAAAAATTAGCGAATGCTAAGTAACGAAGAAGAGAAAAGCAAACAAATTGGGTAATTTCTCAAAACTTGATATCACAAAATTTCATTCCTTATCATTAATTTAAGTCCTATTCCTTTCTATTCCACATCGGGGATTAGTCCAGGGGAACCCCACCATTCTTGGACTCCGAAGCTGTGAACACTTCGGGATTGGAGATTGTGTTGATCTTGGTAAGCTTATGCCGCACGTCGCTCAACCAATCCTCCAATACTACCCCGACAATTTCCTTTTCTTTTATTAAACAGGGTCTCAAACCCTCAGCCTGGAAAATCAAAGGAGCACACCGTCCTCGAGGACTCGGTTGCTTAAAACCTCAGGCTAACATTTAATCATATAACCTAGCGGCTTTAAATACATATTATCGTGACCCAGCCGCTATTGAACCACCCGTGCCTCCACATGGCACGACCACATCTTCCGTCGTTCCAACCCGAATATATTGTCTCCCGGTACCACGCGTTGCAAAACATTCAATTTGTGTGCACTTATCATAACAGGGCAACCGTGTACTACCTAGGTAGGGAAACGCCAATACGGGTTTCTTCCGACAAACCTACATGTTGCATGCCCGACCTGTATTTCTACTCCCAATCATCCTTAACGTGACACACGATCCTTTTCAGGATCTAACTCAAACCACATCAATTCCCATGATGTAATTCTTTCGTTAAGTCTTCGACTTGCATAATCAACAACACTTGGTATAGATTCACATGTATATTATTCATAAACATATATACTCGTATTTATGCCTATTTTAACTCCCAAACCCTAACTCTCAAAGCCAACGCATCAATTTGATGCTTAAACCTTATTTTAGTGGGAATCACAAAGCAATTCTTCAGACTTTTTCAAAAATAGCCAAAATTAGGGTTCTTCGTATCAAAGAACACAAAATCAAGAATTTCAATAAAATCGTATGAAAACCCAACAGCAAAAGGAAGGATTTCGTTACCTAATTGAGCTCTCTCTCGTGTATGCAAGGCTTTATCGTGTTTCGTTTTTTAGAAAGGTTATTTTAAGGATCCTGAAAAGATCAAATTTCATTTTCGTATCAAAAACGTTAAGAACGTGTCAAGAACGCGAAAACGAACGAAGAACGCGAAGAACGTGAAGAACACGAAGAACACCAAGAACATATTTTCTCTTAAAATTTCGGCAGAGCTTCCCTTATATCGGGACATATTTTTCGGAAAATTTTGGCAAAATTTCCCCTTATATCGGGACATATTTCTCGGAAAATTTCGGCAAAGTTTCCCCTTATATCGGGACATATTTTAAAATAAAAATGAAAAGAGTTTCCTCTATAAAATCAATCGTGAGGAAAACAACAGCAAAACTGAAAGAATATACTCAAACAACAAGAGATGAAGAATCGGTAGATACCACGCATCTTAGGTGAGTGAACGTATGACGAATCAAAGGGTCACTGACGTGAATATCCGCCCGCACCTAAATAGGGTATTATACATATTTTTCCATCAAAATAATTATAAAAGCATAATAGAAAGGATAGAAACATAAACGATGGAGAATCGGTAGACACCACGCGTCTTAGATGAGTGAACGTGTGACGAATCACAGGGTCACTGACGTGCATAGCCGCCCGCACCTAAGTAGGGTGTTACACAGATTTCTCCTCGATCCACAACAGGAAAACAAATCGGAAAGAAAGATGAATCAAGAACAAAACTTGGAAGAACAAGAGGACGAATTGAAAGCCTAGCTTACGAAGCAAACTAAGAGAGGATTGTACCTTTCCCCTTCTCATTCTCCCGGCAGCGCTTCGCTAGCGCTCCTCCCTCGCCTCCCACTCCTCCTCCCGACCTCTCGACCCTAGCCCTCGTGGTGGTGGTGGTAGTGGAAGTCGTAGAGAATGAATGGGTGGGGGTCTATTTATAGGCCCCGGAAAACCACTAACCATGGTTAGAAAAGCATGGTTTAGGCCTTAACCATGGTTTAGCATCCCATAGTTTTGGGCCATGATTTTGGCCAAAACCTATCCCAAACTTTGGGCTTAAGTTAGAACATTCCAGAGGATTCTAGATTCGCTAATGACGCTTAATTAACACTAATCGTGATTAACTTTCACTAATCGCGGTTTATCCTTCGCGGCTTACGCTTATCTTTTGCTAACTATTGATTAGTGTTTACTAATGATCATTAGCGATTTTCAATCCGTCATTAGTTTCTTTAATCATGTTTAATTAGTCTTAATGACAGTCATTACGGGTTAATGACATCTTAGCCTTCCTTACTTCTCTTTCTTCCGAAAATCATAACAATTCGAAACGAAGTCCGATTCACACGAAACAAATTTCGTTGGTTTTCTTTTGACGAGCCGGATCTTATTATATATGATCCGAGATATGTCAAGTTCAAGGCTTTACATAGTTGGTCCCATCCATCTTTATAATAGGAGCCGGGCCCTAGATGATATTGGATGGAGAAAAGATATCACCCTTATTCTCTGACATACTAGAAGAATGGCTGAAATCATAACTCGAATTGGAAGTAAAGCGATCTGAGCGGGTCTACACAATCACAAGGAGGATTAGTTTGACGTATAGACTCATACAACCATCCTTATAAATCCTCAATCCACGTTAGCGCCGAAAAACGTGATATAAAGGTCTGAAATCACGTTTTCCAGTCAAAATCAGATTATTTCATGCCATAATTTGGCATCAGAGAGGAGATGTATCGATCACGTGGATCGTTTATGGAGTAGAGAGGGATTGCAGAGGTGCACGAAGACACGTGGCATGTAGCAGCAGCATGATGACAACACAAAAGTGCGGCAACAACATTGTGGGCCGTTGCGACAGGGAGTCTAGTCGTTGTGATGGTGCGGCAGGCCGCTGCTACGGCACGGAAGGCTGATGTGGCTACAGTGGCGTGGTTGTCGCGGTGGCGTGGAGAGAGAGGAACAACGTTGGAGACAACATGGAGAGGCTAGGGTGGGGTTAGGGTATGATGGTACGAGAACTCCGAGACCATCGCTCTGATACCATGTGGAGAGAAAAGAATGAAATTTCATTATTGATGAGGCACAACGATTCTTTTATATAGGAGAGAAACATGTTGGGTATATCACACGAAGAAGACGAAGAAAATAGAAATTACATAAATAATATAAAAGATGACTAATATCTCAACAAATACGATTGATAAAAAACATGGCGGTAAGGATGGCATAGCCCTAATATGTTGAAGAACCATTATAATCTATGAGTAATGTACAGGCGATGCCAAAAATATGTCGTTTATCCTTGTTAAGATATTTCTACATTTCGAATGTACCTTTTTCGGTTATTTTATTTCTTTATGTCTATCTTATATAATTTACCCATAGATCTCTCCTTTATATAAGAGAGCCTAGGGTTTCAGGAATGAACTCTCTTATTTTCTCCAACATGGTATCAGAGCGATGGTCCTAAACCGAAGCTCTCGTATCCAAAACCCTAACCCTACCTTCCGCTTCCCGTGCCCCCCCGACACCGTGTCCCCCGCCACTGAGCCCCCCCTTCCCCACGCCGCATTGCCAATGAACAAACTAGGCCTCCCCGCGTCCAGTCCGACCGTGGGCCGCTCTCGCGCACCGTCCCTTCGTTCGCGACCCCTTTCCGCATGATGCGCCTACACGCGTCGACGTCAGGCTCTCCATTTAGTTAATGGATTTGGGTGCATAAGTCTACATATGCATCCAAATCCATGTATGTTTGTGTAGACATTGATTCTTTGGTCTACAAAACCCTAGTCTTCTAATCCAGTAATATGTCTGAGAACAAAGTCAATGTACCCGACACAAGCACATTCAGAGGTCCAACGCCTATTGTCAAAATGGACAGGACAAATTATGAGCTCTAGGCTATGCGGTTCATGAGCCTGATGAAGTCAAATAGTAAGAAACATATTCTTACTGAGGAGGAACTGGTGGAGAAGACTGGGGTAAATGCCTCGTGGGAGGCGGGTGATGCTTATGCCAAAATTTGGCTCTCTAGTACATTGACAATTGAGATCGCCAATGAAACATATTCTCAAGCGAGGATTGAGACAAAGATGCTCCAACTCCAGCATGACATATTCACTATCAAGCATAACAGATGTCCTTTACATTCATTGTATACATCCTTGCATGGAATGTTTGAGAAGCTCCACAGTTTCATGCCTCTAACAACGACTCCAGAGTAACAGAAGACATAGGAATGCTACCATGGTTGGGGTATTCCTAGCAGCCCTTGACCCTGAATATGATGCTGCTCGCTCCCAGATTCTAGCAAATGCCATTATTCCTCCCACGGAGGAAGCGTTCCACAAGCTCAGTAGGATTACTCTTCCATCCACAACCTCTAGTCAGACTTCCTCGGTAATGGCAGCTTCTCGAGGAAGAGGAGGCTCTTCTACCTTCAGTGGACGCGAACCTCGTGGTAGAGGTCGCATTCGTCAGCTCTGCACTTTTTGCCATCGCCCAGGTCATACCGAGGAGACATGTTATTCCAAGCATGATTTTCCGGCATCAGCCCGCATGGCAGAACAGATTGAGTCTCCTGCTGCTTCTACTTTAGATCAACGATTTGATTACCTCATGGCCAGACTGAGGGATATTATACCTCATTCCGCTTAACCATCTTCAGGAGATCATTCAGATGTAGTAGCCTCAGCTTCTTCTAGTACCTCAGCTACAGCTACCACCTCAGGTACTTACGCTTTAACATCCTGACATGGATCTGAGATTACAGAGTGGATTATGGACTCTAGTGCGACACATCATTTCTGTGGAGACAGACAACATCTTACGTTATATAAACAGGTTCCACCAGGGAGAGAAATTGTGATAGTTGATGGGACTCATTCTCAAATCATAGGACAAGGGGAAATCACTTTGACGCCTTCGATGCGTTTGCAGAATGTGTTACATGCTTCGGATTTCTCTATGAATTTGCTCTCTATTAGTCAGATTACAAAGGATTGCACTGTCGAGCTATTTTTGACTCATCGTCTCTTGTTTTTCAGGACATTCTTACGGCAAAATGATTGGGTGTGGTCGTGACCAGGGTGGCTTTTATCACCTGGTCTGAACTCCCTGTGCAAGCATATCTTCTCATTCGTCTGGATCAGTCTCTTCATTCACTTGACATCTTCGATTTGGTCATCTCCCTCCCTCTTTAGAAGATGTCTCATATGCTGCCGCAGATTTCACTTGGTTTTTCTTTTCAGTGTGAGGCTTGTCAGTTGGGAAAGCATCATCGGCTTGCTTTTCCCAATCGTCAGAATCAGAGCAGTAGCTCCCTTTTCGAGTTATTTCATGTTGACATTTGGGATCCGAGTCGTGTTCCTGATCACTAGGGACACGTGTTTTATCTCGTGGTTGTGGATGATTTTTCACGGTTGTCATGTGTGTTTCTTTTGAAAAACAAGTCTTATGTAGGGGATGCGATTAAAACTTCTATTAATGAAGTGCAAACTATTTTCTCTACCTCTGTGAAGTTTGTGCGAAATGATATTGCTTTGGAATTCTTTACTCGTGCTCTATATCATTTTCTTTCATCTCGAGGGATTATTCATCAAACATCTTGTGCTTACACTTCTCAGCAAAATGGTGTTGCTGAGAGAAAGCATCATCATCTTCTTGATATTATTCGAACTCTTCTCATTTAGAGTCGTGCACCACATTCGTTTTGGGGTGATGTGGTCCTCACAACATGCTATTTGGCGAATCGCATGCATTCCCTGAGAAGATCGTCTGTTTTCGGTGAAAAAATTCCTTTCTTCATAGCATTCCCTGAGAAGGAGTTATTCTCACTCACTCCTCATGTGTTCGGATCTATTGCTTTTGTTTACCAGTTGATTCCAGGTCTTGATAAGCTCTCTCCTAGAGCTGTCAAATGTTTGTTTGTTGGGTACTGCAGGATTCAGAAGGGATACCAATGTTATGACCCTTAGCGTAGAAAATACAATATCAGTGCTAATCTCACATTTTTTGAGTCTGTGATGTACTTCTCTCTTACAGGTGATAGGTTGGCTTCATCAGACTCGGATGATGAGGACTACATGCCACCTCCTCCTACGAGCTATTCACCACCTCCTCATGTTCTTGTGGTCCCACCTCCACCACCACCTCCACCCCCTCCTATCCAGTCGCATGCGCCACTTGTTCCATCATTTACCTAAATTTAATACACGTCGGACTGCTTCTGCTCATGGTCATTGCCAATCATCCAGTATGCCCCAGGTTTGTTTTGATATATAGCTTCTAGGATCTTGAGATATATCAATGCAAGAATCATTGCAGGAAAATAGCCGACAGGTCTAGGACGTACCCTCTGACCTGGATATTCCTATTGCAGTTCGAAAGCAGAAGCGTTCTTGTGCTTCCTACCCCCTTGCTTCTCAGGTCTCCTTTCATAGTCTAACAATGAACTTCCAGATATTTGCAGTGGCTTTATCTGCCGTAGAAATTCAACGGAAATTTTAAGCATTGAAGTATAGTTGCTGGCGCTTGGCTATGTAAGAAGAGATGGTTGTGTTGCAGTCACGTGGTACATGGAGCTTGGTTTCTGCTCCTCCTGGAGCATCTGTGGTCAATTGCAAATGGGTGTTTACTGTTAAACATCATGCAGATGGCAGCCTTGATCGCTACAAGGCAAGATTAGTGGCATGCAGTTTCACTCAGACCTACGACGTGGATTACTTGGACACATTTTCTCCAGTGGCTCGCCATTCTACAATACATATCCAACTTTCAGTTGCAGCGGTACGTAATTGGCCTTTTTTTCAATTGGATGTTAAAAATGTCTTTTTATGGAGATCTACGGGAGGAAGTTTACATGCAACAGCCTCCGGAGTTTGCTGCTGAGGGGGAGTATCAGCAAGTTTATAGACTCCATAAGGCGATATATGGCCTTAAGCAAAGTCCAAGGGCATGGTTTCAGAAGCTCTCGGATTTGATTGAGAAGCAAAGGTTCAAGAAGTCTAATGCAGACCATTTACTCTTTGTGCAGAGGACTCCTAGAGGAACTGTTGTCATAATGGTCTATGTTACTAAGGATCAAGAAGTCTAATGCAGACCATTCACTCTAGGCAGTCAGTTTGTTACTAAGGATCTGGACACTCCAAGGTATTTCTCAGGGCTGGAATTTGCTAGGAATGTGTAGGGTTTTGTGATGACCCAAAGAATATATGTTACAGACATGCTCGTTGAAACGGGTCTACTACTCCTATGGATCCTAGCATGATGTTATACGATGATGATACAAATGAGGTTGATAAGAGGAGATACAGAGAGATGGTGGGAAAGCTACTTTATGTTACTATTACTAGACCGTATATTTCTTTTGCAGTAAGTCGAGTGAGTCAGTTCAAGGTGCAACCTCGGCAAGTACATATGTATGCTATATACATGATATTGAGGAATCTAAAATCTTCTCTAAGTGCAGGACAAGTTTTCAAAAAAGGAGCGACTCCTTCTATATCTGTGTGTGCAGATGCAAATTATGGAGGTGTCCTAAGGATAGGAAATCTACTTCGGGCTCTGTAGTATTTGTTGGCAGTTCTCTTGTTTCCAGGAAAAGCAAGAAACAAACTATTATGGCAAGATCAAGTGTTGAATCTGAGTACAGGGCAATGGCACGAGCAAGTATAGAAATGATGTGGGTTCGAGCGGTGTTAGCAATTTTGCATGTAGATGTTCCTCTACCCATGCAGTTACAAAGTAATAATCAGGCTGCCTTAGTTATTGCAAACAACTCCGCATTCCATGAGAGAACGAGACATATTGAGGTAAACTGCCATTACACTAGAGATATGACCCAGAAGTGTCTGATTTCTACCTCTCAAGGTAGTTCAAGAGGGAAAACAACATATATATTAACCAAGGCATTACTCAGGGGGCCATTTTAGAAGTATTCGTCCAAGCTGAGCATGATTGACATCTATGCTCCATCTTGAAGCGGAGTGTTGAGATATTTCTACATTCCTATGTACCTTTCCGATTATTTTATTTCTTTATGTCTATCTTATGTAATTTACCCATAGGTCTCTCTTCTATATACAAGAGCCTAGGTTATCATGAATAAACAACTCTCTTATTTTTCCAACAATCCTCGACAACTCCATTCTGATAGAAAGGACTATATATCATGAGAATGGCGTTCAATAACATTATCATATCTAATAGTTTTTGTTGAAATCTAGAATGCGGATGCGAATCGATGAGCATAGCAAGAAATAACGAAAGAATAAACATAAACGCTTGGGACTTTACGTAGAACCCTACTCCCAAAGGAACACGATGAAACCACAGGAGAATGCCTCAAAGGGTCGCATCTTCTATTTGAATTTCTCATCTAGTACAAGGGGTGTGGGGCTCTTATATAGCTCCACAGACAGATCAGAGTCACATTGCTCTCCAAGATCCAATTACCATATACTACATTCTTCAACACCCCCCAAGTTGGAGTCAAGAAAGCTACAGCTTGCAACAAAAAGAAAAATGTACACAACTCATCTTCACTTGATACATATGAGAGAGGCGGGGGAAGAGACACCCCGTTTGAAGAACAATTGTTGATAGAGGACCTTGCTCGAGTACGGGTCTCAGACTTTCAGATCACCGGAACGTATTCTCTGCTATGATTGTGGAGTTGCTACGATATCCCATCATCAGAACATATCTTTGTCATGCATGGGGAAGAAACGTAGTAGAAGAAGAAAGTACAACGCGGAGTATAAGTCGTGGATAGAGACACCGCAACAAAGTAGTCGATGCTTGGTGAAGGTGGTTGAGAGCTATAAGAGTTTGGAGGGTCGGTCTGTCAGTTGTGGATATGCATAAGTCCTGTAGATACATCTCAAGTAGAAGAATGTGCCCTCTCTTACTCCCCCTTTCTCCCATACTTGATAAAATAAGAGTATGGTTCATCAAGTTGGGAGAAAAAAATGCATATTTGTGCTTCTTCTTTTTTGCACATGCTCTCTTTTAAAAAAACACATTTTCTGTAGCCGTCTTTTTTTCTTTGGTTATTTCTTTCTTTCCTTTTTCACGTACGATATTTTTTGTATGTAGCCTTTTTCATTTTTTTCTCGAAATTGTAGCCCAATTAGGCTCTTTCCTTGGGCCCCTTTCATTTTTTAAACTGCCCATTGGGACTAAGAACAATTCCAAGCCCCCCCCTTTTTTATAAGTTGCAGCCCACGATTGGGTCCAAACAAAATATCTATTTTTTGTTACAGCTATCCACATGGGATATGAGAAATTGATAGAAGGATGTAGGAGGCTTATTTAGGAAAGAAGATCGGCCCCCACCTCATCTTCACAAGAGCCACAACTAGGGTTCCCAGAGGGGGAATCCACACTTCGTTGTCGCCTGAATATGTTGAAGCCATGCCACCATTGTCGAATACGAGCCGTGGAGGGTGGATGCGTTGGGTCGTCAGCCATGTTTACGGGATAAGGGGCCAATGATACTAGATCGCTCCATCACCGTGCACAATTGTAGCAGTGTGAGATGGAAAGGGGGCACCACCATCAGACCTATTTCTTCTTTAATAGTCTTTGTTGGAGTATTTGATTGTGCGCCATATGAGTTGTAGGAGGGTAAATGGATCCTGGAGAAGATCCATTTACCCCATCTACATGTATGGTCCCACATCTACAAGTGGTGGGACTTGGAGGCTCTGGAGAGGCTATTTAAGGAGCCCATGACCTCCTGTAACCATTGAGAAAAAGTAATAAACCATATGCCCCTTTGAGGGTTTCTCCCGTAGTTTCATACCCTCCTTAGGGAGTAGGGTTCCACGTTAAATCCCGTTGTTCTTATCGTTCTTTATTTTTTCCATGTTCGCTTTCGCATGTTTATTTTCTAACATGGTATCAGAGCGGGTTCGATTCTCGAGATCTTTTCATGTTCTTTATTTTTCGAGATTCGAGTGAAAGGGTTATGTTCTTAAAGATTATTTTGAAGAGTCCATGTCCAAGTTCTTGTTCAATTTTCAGCAATCCAGATTCGTGATTCATGCCACCAGTCGCAAGTTCAACATGGTGATCAAAATCATGTTAGGTTTTCACTGTTGAAACCCTAACTCATGGCAGCATCTCTGGCCTGAGCCATCACGAAGGAGGCATCACCTCCCATTCAATCTTCCAGGCACACATGCCCTCGCGTTGCATCTTCGCAAGCTCTGCGCTCCCCAGAGCCGCACTCCGACATCTCCAAGCGACTCACACGCAAGCGACATCCCTAGAATTCCCATATTTTTTTCTCGGCAGACGCAGCTTCCAACAAAGCGCCAGCAGCATGCTGGTAGCGACACCGTCCTCTTCGCGTATCCAAGCGACAAGCGTCGCCCTTCTAGCAGCGGCCTACTCCTCCTCCTCCTTGACATCGACGCCACAACCCAGCAACCGAAGCCACCAGGAGGCGGCGCACCTCCCATCGCAATGCCAATGCGTGAGCCCCAATCGTGTGTACCAACCCTTCCTTCAACCCAACGACACGCGTGCCATCCCTCCCTTCAATCCTCCAGGCGCGCAACGCGCACGATCACCTCCTATCCACGCAATCTCCCTCAAGGCAGCACCCCTTCGTCGGCACCAGGCGGCGGTCCTCTCCATCTCCTTTTCAAGGGCTAAGGCGGCGTCGGGTTCAAATTAGGAATCCGAAGTAGGGTTAGCCCTAATAGAGGCCGAATCCATTTTAAAAAAAAACGTAAGGGCCTTGGGTATAATGGCTCTTTTGGGCCCTGTTTGGCCGTGTAATAAAAAGAGAGAGAGAGAGAGGAGATGGCACGTTTTCAAGAAAGGACGAAAACAAAAAAAAGTGTTTACTTGTAGAAAAATGAAATGCGCGTACAAAAAAATCGCGTACGCAATTTGCAAAAAAATGTGAGAAGAATTGAAAAAAAAGGCACGTACAAATTAAAAAAAGCCGTACACAAAGTTCTTTCAAAAAAATCAAGAAAGAAAATGATTTGCAATGTTTTTTTTAAAAAAAAACTGAACAAAAAAATGATGTAATTGGCTTATTGTTCTCCTGTTCTTTTTCCCATATCATTGTCTTTGCAACTTTGTCGATGTTCATTTTTCCGACAAGTATGGGAGTAAGGGGGAGTATATGTAGAGTCACAGGTATTCTCCAGAGATTTCATCTTCATCAGACCAAGCAGATTGTTCAGACTCTACAATTGTTCATACTCGACGTCAGATAATACCGAGTCTCCAGTTTTAAGACACGCATATGTTTGCGGTCATTTTCAGATGTGCACATGTTTGCCATCATTGTCAGTGGTCCCCATCCATTATTGTTGTTTTGGCCAGAGTTTTCATGTGAGCCATAGGGACTCCAGAGTAGAGGACCATTCCCTATGTCCCGTTGGCAAGGGTTTTCATGTGGTATCATAGGGACACCAAAGTAGTGTACCATTCTCTGTGCCAGATGGGAGAGACCCAGTTCTCCGATGAGGAGACTTCTTTCAGACTCCATTCTCCAACGACCATGGACTCCAACGAGGATTGCACTTCCACGGCTTTTTCCAGTTCGGCCCATTTTTCAGAGATGGAGCAGTTATCCACATTGTTGTGGCGGGCCAGAGTACTCCGATGAGGAGACTCATTTAAGTTGCAGTGACTCTGATGGGCGCAGTTCAGAGCACATGCTCTCCGACGAGGAGATTCAGCAGACTCACACTCCAGCCCATTCGTCCTCTTCACCTGCACGGCATGAGAAGCAACGTCCTCGACAGCAGCAGTTGTGCGCATTGAGTTGATATTGTCTGTAGTGTCATGTAGCGTGAGTTCAGTCTTTTTCTGTTTGTCCAAGATGAGCATTGCATGCTCCAGCTTGAGGGGGAGTGTTGGAGTATTTGGTTGTGTGCCATATGAGTTGTAGGAGGGTAAATGGATCCTGGAGAAGATCCATTTACCCCATCCACATGTTTGGTCCCACATTTACCAGTGGTGGGACTTGGAAGCTCTAGAGAGGCTACATAAGGAGCCCCATACCTCCTGTAACCATTGAGAAAAAGCAATAAAGCATATGCCCCTTTGAGGGCTTCTCCCGTGGCTTCATCCTGCTCTTTAGGGAGTAGGGTTCTACGTTAAATCTCGTTGTTCTTATCGTTCTTTATCTTTTTCCATGTTCGCTTCGGCATGTTTATTTTCTAACAGTCTTTATTGCGGTTGGGTTCAATGAACCCATCACTGGTGTCACAGGGAGGTGCGACCAAGGGCTGCTTGATGCCACTAAAGGAGGCGGCACCTCCTGGAGAGGCTGGTCGTGTCAGTTGGAGTGGTGCGATAAGGGTTCCCCGTCTCGGAGCCCATCTCATGGCCTCGTGTATATGGATAGGCATTGACGAGCATCACTGCCACCGTCTGGATCGCAACATCGGAGTCGGGCGAAGAAGTACGCACATGGAGATATTTGCACAAGTGCGTTTTGGTTGTGCGATGCTGCCTGGACTGAGCACACACGAAGAAACAAGATTGTGGCTCTTTCCCATCTAGGGTTCCGCCATGGAACTTTCTCTTCCTTCTAAGAAGTGATGTGTATCAGGGTTTCGTCAAGAACCCTAGAAGCATGTGGATGAAGAATCACATAACATGGGGATTCAGAATATACAATAGAACACTATTTGCTATAAGGTTATTGAAAATAAAACAAATCTGGCAAGCATTTTTTATGAACAAATCTTCGATCTTACAAATAGTAATCGAACTTGAAAATAATAAATCAAATCTCCTATGGAACCGACGTGCTCTGATACCATGTTGAAATCTAGAATGTGGAAGCGAGTCGACGAACATAACAAGAAATAATGAAATAATAAACATGAACACTTGGGACTTTACTTGGAACCCTATTCCCGAAGGAGCGGGATGAAACCATAGGAGAAGGCCTCAAAGGACCGGATCTTCTATTATAATTTCTCATTGAGTACAGGGGGTGTGGGGCTCCTTATATAACCCCAGAAACAGATCGATGTCCCATTGCTCATCCATGTGGGACTAAACATGATTGAGGTAATTGGATCTTGGAGAGATGCAATTACCCATTTATTACATTCTTCAATAGTTTTGACACAGGTACTCCTATGTTGGGCAAGTGCATCCTGGAATAAAAGCATTATATCTTTTAGATAAAGATTTCAGCATAGAAAAGTACTCGGCCAGAGGGTGTCTTGCATGCATCAGATTCATTACTTCAGAATACGTTTGGAATATCCTATTGGAACTCTTCTCTTGTCCATAGGTGGCTTTCACCGGCATGTACATCTTGTATACATTTTTATAATAGATCACATCATATGCAATTCGATCAAAGATGCAAAGCATGATCCATGAGCTTACGATTGCATTTTCCTTAGCCCATATGATATTGTTGCTTGCCTCAGTTGGAGGTTCTAGCTCTAGCAAAATATGCTCCTTATCGTATCCTTGTACGACCACCGAGAACATTCCTGACAATTTAGGATAACTGGCCTCATCCAATTTTGGGATTGGGCCAAACAAGGGTAGGTGTGCTCACCCTCCCGTGTATCCCCAAGACGTTCACTTCATATTCTAACATTTGTGATGATGTTGCCAACACTACTTGTAGATCAATAAAACAAGATAGAAGGTTAAATTATAATGCACTGAATTGGATCAACCTTAGTCGAAGGGTAATTAAATCGAACCGCAAAGGTTTAAATCCTAAAATAAGAGGCACAAAAGCAGAATCAATGATTATTTTGGAATTATCGAGGCTGACAGGGGATAGAAAAAGGTCATATGGTGGAGGTGCAGTATTACTTGGTGTTAAAGTATGCACAAATAAGGAGGTTGGTCATATTAGATGACTATTGGGAGTGTTTGAAAGGAAGTTACAATGAGGGTCGCGGGATGGAGTTGCTAGGTAGGGCTTCAGTGGGGTTGGGTTGGGGATTCAACACCGGGTGGGATTAGGGGTGTTACTGCTGTTGTAACACTATGGATAATAGGTAAGCACATGGGCTAGTCATTGTGGCCAACGATGATGGGTGGTACATCGAGGCTGGGAACAAAAAGAAGAGGCTTGGGGGGATCCTACGACTTCTTATATAGAAAGACCAGGGGCTAGGATTACAAAAAAACACCTCTATTGTGAGACAGGGGTAACCCTAGGGTTAGGGATACAAAATAACATTCATCATAGTTTAAAGACTAATGTACCCCTGAGTAGGTGAAACATAACAAATCACTCAACATTTCCCAAAATCTGGAGCATATATGTTAATCATACTCAGCTTGTTACAACATTATTTAAACTGCATAGGAACGAGTTGAATGGTGAACATATGCCGATCTAACTTGTAGGGGGCACCCTAAGAGCATGCAACAACTCCCTCTCTATTAGGTCTCGGGTGTAACTTTGACATATTTAGTACGTTCATGAAGCACAAAGACGTTGGTTGTATGTATTGTTGATAGAATATAACACTTAAGTTCCATAATGTCAGCGAGAGTGATATGAGGATCTCTGAGTATAAACCTAATCATATTAATTATGATGTTATATGAGTCAGCTCTATGTTTACTCTCAGCACTAGAGGGAGAGACAATTGTTTGTTGCTTGCTCTTCTAAGTTTCTTTTGAATAAAAAAGAGGGTGTAGAAATATGAGAAGCGGGAGCGAAATCGATAAACAAAATAATAAACATCAAGAACAAGAATTTAACGTAGAACCCTAATCCTAGAGGAGCGGGATGAGACCACGAGAGAAGCCTTCAAAGGGGCAGTATTGAAATTCTCAATGAGTACAGGGGGTGAGGGGCTCCCTATATAGCCCCTTAGACAGACCGGAGTCCCACCGCCCATCCATGCGGGACTAAACTTGAGTGAGGTAATTGATCTCACCAAGATCCAACTACCCATCTATTACATTCTCTAACAATCCCCCTCAAACTGGAGCTAAGAAAGCTGCAGCTTGCAACAAAAAGAAAGTATACAACATATCTTCACACGATACATCACAAGAAGAAAACAATTCCGTTGCTGGTAGAGGACCTCACACGAGGACGGGTCTGCAGCTTTTAAGACATCGGAATGTATCTCTGGCATGCATGTAAAACTACTGAGATATCAGGTCACTAGAATGTATCTCTGTCGTTCCTGGAGAAGAATCATTGTAGAAGAAGTCAAGCGTGGGGAACTGATTTGATCGTAAAAGAAGTATATGCCCTGACGAAGAAATCCATGACTAGTGAAGACGGATGATCTATAGAAATCCGGAGTGTCAGTCTATCAGTCGTGGACGTGCAAATGTCCTGAAGAATTTAGCTCTAACTCCCCCTTTCTCTCATACTTGATAGAATAAAGAGCTTGGAACATCAAGTTGGAAGAAACAAAACATGTATTTTTTGTATAAATTTTTTTGTGCTTCTTTTTTTGCACAATTCATCATTTTTTTCTTTGTCGTTCCTTTTTTTGTCTATTTTCTTCTATATATAAATTTTAAATGTGTGCGGTTTTTCTTTTGTACACTACTTTTTTTGAACAAATTTTTTTGAACTGACCAAGCCTCCTCCCCTTTTTTTCTGAACTAGTATACCCCCATTTTTTTCACAGCCTCCTTTTTGTGTGTATGATTGCCTTCTCCTTTTTGTTAAACACGACAGTCGCAAGGCCCTTTGGGTCTCTCTCTTTTAATAACAGGCGACCCATTAGGGCTGGAAACAAACCCCGTTTTTTTGAAAAAAATAATAACAACCCACCCAATAGCGCTCCCTCCTCTTCATTTCTTTAGGGTTCGTGGGAACATCTTTTTTTCCACTCAAACACATGTTGCCCCCCGATTGGGGGGGGGGGGGGTGCTATTGTCGCAACCGACTCAAAGGAGGAGAGGATGTCGTGGGTCGGGGCGTGGCCTGGAATCGTTGTCCCGCTGAGCATCGGGAAGTGGGAGAGAGCTCCTCCTGGAGATCGGGTTGGAGAACGGAGCGCTAGCATGCCGCCTGGAGCTGCTCCAAAGCGCGACAAGGTCACCACCTTCGGAGGGGGCTCGCCGCTTGCGGCAACGTTGCCTACATGAGATCGCGAAGGAGATCGCATTGGAGTAACAGTTGCAGTTTCATACTTGGGGAGAGGGCAACACGCACGGAGGGAGAGACACATGCGTGAGAGCGAGGAGATGTGAGGCGCCGGAGCATCGAGCCCGTCGCAAGATGCTCGATGGAGCCCTAGCTCCGCCAAGATGCGCTCAAATAAGCATGAGGAAGAGGAACGGAAACGAGTCCTATTGTGAAGCAAGATTACGTGAATCTCCTCTTCGAGTCGCATCCGTTTCAATCCACGATTGATAAGTCCATCATGGGTGCTCCCGTTCTTGCATAGACACTCGTAAAGCGGCAAGCAACGCAAGAATAAACACCTTGAACAATAGAGAATATATGCTTGTTGCAAGAGATGCTTACGTCAATCAGTGTTGTAGAACATTTCCAAATGAAACATGGAACTTGAACGACAGACTATTGATCTTCAAATACAAATCTTCAAGAACAAATCATTACAGTAAAATCTCGAACAAATCAAGAACACAAAATCCTCGAGAATCGAACCCGCTCTGATACCATGTTGAAATCTGAGAAGCGGAAGCAAAATCGATAAACAAAATAATAAACATCAAGAACAAGAATTTAATGTGGAACCCTATTCCCTAAGGAGAAGGATGAAACCACAGAAGAAGCCCTCAAAGTGGCAGATATTCTACTGAAATTCTCAATGAGTACAGGGGATAGAGGCTCCTTATATAACATCTTAGACAGACCGGAGTCCCACCGCTCATCCATGTGGGACTAAACTTAGTAGGGTAATTGGATCTCACCAAGATCCAATTACCCACCTATTACATTCTCTAACAGAGGGAAACACCTTTAATGGCGTCCACCCCAATATATGTTAAGAGCGATAAAAAATACAAGTCATGTCTTGAGGAGAGATCTATCCAGGTGAATTACATTTTCATAAAAAATGCCCTTCTCTAAAAAACTCCATTATGTGCATCCATATGGCCCATAATATTAACATGTACTTCCATAATTCAGTCAGAGATCTCAGAGATCTAAACTAATTCGCAACTAAACTTTCCCAAAATCGATTTTGCTTAGACGTGCCAATCCAACCACTAACAAATGAATCTCATACCCTTCTCAAGCAAGCACAGGAACATAACAGATGATGGATATCCACAGGAGACACTCCACGAAGACTACAGGCAGTGTCCTCTCTTGGTCTAGACGTTGTCTATGCATCTTGGTGAGCGTCCTTCCCCAGTGGTGGATCCACACATAAAAAAACTTCATATTTATGGATATTTCATTTTTATGGGTATTCTAAGAGCCCAAATGAATTTGCAATCCATATGGGCCACAATATTGACATCGTTTTCCACAAATCAGTTGCAGATCTAAATTGATTCGCAATTAAAGTTTCCCAGAACTGATTTTGTGAAGATGTGTCAATACGAAAAAGGGCACCCACATCTCATATCGCTCTTACGCAAGTGCAAGAAAAAAAAATAGATGCTAGATATCTTCAAGGGACATTCCACAAAGACTACAGGCGGAGTCCTCACTTGGTTTGAACGTTGCTCTATGCATCATGGGGAGTGTCCTTCACATCGGTGAATACACACAAAAACTTTGCCTTCATGTGTATTCTAAGAGCCCAAATGAATTTGCAATCCCGTTCCAAATCCCCTTCATGTTAGCTATCACGTGCATCTACAAGGGCCTGACAGGCTTTCTTAACAGAGAAAACCCCATCCTGACAAACCTAATTATCATGCCGCAAAAAGTTCTCAACTCTTTGCTCAAAAAGACCACGTAGCATGATGAACCCATGTAGCCAGATATGAAATCTATCAACCGCAAAAGGACTTCAACTCATTGCTTAGAAAAACCTGAACACAAAGTCACGACTACTAGTAATCCTCCCACGCCTTTAAGACTCCACAATTCGTCGCAAGAACAAATAGTCGAGGAAACTTGGAATTCAAACATCTTTCTTACATCCAATTGTCAGTTCAGAATCCAAATTGTGTTCCATAACCCACTACCAGATGGGCAACGGGGATAAAATCAGAAACTATCGCATATATTCCCCTACACAAGTTATTGGAGTATGACGTGACCGCAGGGGAATGAATTGATAAGCATGAAGGCTGTAGATGCCTCTCAACAAGCGGCGAACCAAGCTCATATCACGGCCTCATATACGAGTAGCCCACTTGAATAAAAGGACCTTGTTTATCTCCTCCAACATGCAAATGCCAAGATCTTCCTGGTCAATGGGAAGTATCGCGGTGTCCTAATTAACCAAATGAATTCCACTTGCATTCCCATCAGACGAGGCCGATAGGAACCTTCTCAAACATGCCCTAAGTTGATGATGGCTCCCGACATGAACAAGGCGTACAGATAAGAAGAACATTGGTACAACTGCCAGCATTGCCTAAAGCAACACAAGTCTTCCGCCTCTAGAGAGGAAAAGGGCCTTCTAGCTTGGCAACTTCCCCTCCAACCGCTACATCACCGGTAACTAATCCGATTGATGAGATCTTCCACAAGAAAGTGGAAAGCCCAAGTGACTAAGTGGAAAACACCCTCAAGAGGTAGCAGTGAGCTCTTTGCACCCACCAATATCAGCTTCAAAGAAACCAAAAGGGACAAAAATGGATTTAGATCTGTGGAACTTCAACCCTGAGAGTTTGCCAAAAAGATCCAGTACCGTGCACATGCCTTTAATCTCAGAGATTCCTTACTTGATAAAAACAATCGTATAATAATCATATTGCAATAGCGAAATGGATATGTGATTTTGTTTATATCCCAGTGTCCCCACTCTCTGCACTACATTCCTCACCATAACTGCTAAAATATGTACAACCAATATTGAAGGGATGACAGGGAAACCTTGCCTGACCCCTCGCTACAGCTGGAAAAAAACTGTCTTCTGGTTTCCCATTAATCAGTATAGACATAAATGTCGTGGTGACACACCTCTTCACCCGAGATATCCACTAATCTGAAAACCCACTTCGCAAAGCCACCCAAAGCAATTTTCAAATTTCGCTAAATTATGGTAAAATTTCGCCACAAATTCAGTTTCGACACTCCACTGAAATAAAAATTGAAATCTCGATATGGACACTTCCTTCACAAATCTAGGCAGATTTTGGCCGAAATTTGCGAAATTTCAAAATTATTTCGTTTTTTCGCCATCTCGAAACAAAATCGAAATCGAGATTTAAAACCTTGGCCCAAAGGAAGTCTCACTCTATGTAGTCGTAAGCTTTCGAGAAATCAATCTTACAAAGAAGTTCATGCTAACCCCCACATCTCAAATCCGCCACAATTTCCGACCCCATCACAATGTTATCCATCATCCGACAATCAAGGATGAACGCCATCTAGACCTCATATATAAGTCCATCAAGATCCCTCGCAATTAGGTTGACAGGACTTCATCCACAATAAGATAGATGATATTGGACAAAACATGGCCTCAAATTTCAACAGCATTATTTTTCTGAAATTTCCATTACTCTAGGTCACTAAAATTGACATGCCACCTTGTTTCTTTTGCTGGGATTTTAATGAAATATAAGTGAAATGTCAACAAAAATTTATCGAAATTGCAAGTCGTTTCGACAAAACAATAAAATTAAGGGCTCAACCCTTCTTTTTCATCAAAATATGCATATAGTAAGAAATTGTCATTTATTGACAGATGTATTAAATTGTTAGAGTGCTACTATGCTATACATTGTTTGAGGAAGTTTCTTTAGTTTCTAAATTTTAGAACTACATCCTAACCAAATCAGTTAGGCACAATTTAAGAGCTAAAATTTTAATTGAAAAGCTTCATATTGTTTTGTTCTTTCTTTATTATGATATTTATATTTTGATTAGTAGTTATTATGTATGTCACATCATTCTTACTGAAGAGATGATTATCAGAGCTTTTGCTTCCGATTTAGCATACAATTCTGACTCTAGGCTACACGTTCTGCATATCAATATGTATAATGATTATAATGATAACACTACTTCAAAACTTAGATTTGCACTTCTATTCCATATATAAGTGTGCATTTCTATTTTATTTATAAACTTAAGAATATTAAAAATATTAAAAAAATCAAGTTTAGAATGATTTCCATGATTTCCAACTATTTCAACGAAATTCCACCGAAATTTCTCTTTCTGGACTTAGCGAAGCGAAACTAAAATCCGAAATTGAAGGCCTTGTCTAAAATAGATCCCAAATATATACAATAATCTTTCTATTGAATGTTATCGTCTCCAATATTCACCTCGACTCATGCACTACCGATTCTACCAAATGTGCACTCTATATATTCAATCTTAGCCCTATTTATACGAAATCCTTAAGTCTCCAAGGCAAGTCTCCAAACCTCATGTTTCTAATCTCATCAATCAACATAATATCATCAGCGAAAAACGTAGACTAAGAAATCTCATTCAAAATAAGAAAAATCGATCCCGAATAAATCCAAAGTCAACTTGTTATGATAACATGTGAAATACAAACCTATATACCGTGGAATTATAAATAAAGAAATATTATGGATTTATAAGGCATTATGCTTTTGAGAAGCAAGATAAAATCACGGTAGAAGGGCCACGATGTAATTGATTATTGCAATATGTTTATCGATGATTAAAATGGGAGTGGGGCTCCATACCCCACCAACTCACCCATGTCCCATCTTTAAGAAATACGGGATAAACACAACTCCATTGACTCATAATTCTCAATTCTCTCAGCCTCTCATGCACTTTGATAATTTTATTACAAACAATAACAACAATTCAGATTTCTAATGGCCTATATCACCAAAGCATTTTCTAAATCATCCAAAGGAGGGAATCATTAAACCAATAAAAAAATCAAATTGTCGAAGCATTTATTAATTGGCATACCGAAAGTTGCAACATGTAGTTTATAAAGCAGCGAAACTCACAAATTAATTCGATCCATTGATGATATGGCAGATGTTCTGAAATCCAGTGGCAAGTAAGAAATAGTATAAGGAGATCTGTTCCTTTCCAGGACAGATAATGGAATCCAAGTTTCAGACAATCCTCCTATGGTAGCTCGCATCCAAGAACAAAGCCTCATAATATAGATCTTCGTGATCTCAAAACGCAGAGCTTGCAAACTTTTCACTGCAGGAATAAATACCATGACCATAAATCAAGAAGAAATTTATCCCCGACATATAATTTCTGAAGTTACAGTAATCAAAAACATAATAACCATAATTGCTCAGTTTATATCGTGCAGGTTATTAATATAAATGCATATAGAGGTACGTATGTGTGTGCCCTCACAGACTCATGCAATCTAAACTCTAAGGACGAATATTGGAATTGGAAAGGTTTTCAGTTGACTAGAAGGAAGAAAGGAAAATCTAGATCATAAACAGGTGTTAAAGAAGATGGGTTATTAAGTTTAGAAACAGAATAAAATCAGTAAATCCTTGACGAATGCACCATAACCAAGTGCCTAGAATTCGGAAAGCATTAAAAATCCCAATGTAAATCTTAGAAAAATCGTACCAGCACTAGTAGGAGCAGCTTCTTTGGCTTCAACAACATGGCAGGCATTAGCAACTTCTTTGATAGAGTCAACCATAAATGAACTAAGAATATTGGATTCTTCATAATCCCGGAACACATTTAGGACCTACAATTGCACTTGAAATCATCATAAACTGATTACTTTAAGCCGTCAACTACAAAAAATATAGAAACTTATGGATAGACAACAAAATAGAAGGTGGCTGCTTCAAAAGATACTGCTGTGCAGGATAAACCAGATTACATTTAGCGCACGGGTAAAAAAATTTGCGAAATGGCATATCAGATAGTTCCAAAACATGCAATGGCCAATCCCAGCTCAGTTATCTTTCAAAAAAATCCCAGATAAGGTGGATGAAAGGCCGAAGTCAAGCTTATGTCTTCAAATTCAAATTATAATTAGGAAAAAAATAGAAAAATAATTTCAGGCAAAGATGGTAATATTGGAGAAAAGACTTAATTATACGTTCAGTTGTCCATAAATGTTCATGAAAAAACATAAAAATAATGTCCTAACCACACGTTCAGTTGTCTATAAATGTTAAAGTCAATGATTTGTTTAAGGCAAGACGATGACTCTGCTGCAACGGAGATTCCTCGAGGATCCATTGCATATCATCCATTATCGCCCCCCCCCCCAAAAAAAAAGTAATACACGGTGAGATGCTTTAGCCTCAACTCACTCCGCAACTTCCCATCAATGGATGATGTAGACTAAAGGCACGACCATGAATAGTACACATAACACATTGACCATTGATAATATCCAACAATTACCTTAGCTTTCCACCACTCTCTACTCCCCCCCCCCCCCTTAAGCTTCAGCATCAAATGCTCAGCTTGTTTAACCCCAACAAGTGTTCACTGGATATTGGGATTTCTCTTTTATGATTCCTAAATAATATCAGGCATGTTTAACCCCTACAGCTCTAATAGTGTACATTTAACCATGCTATGTTTTGATTATTGTTGGGAAAATAATAAAACATGTTTATTCCATCAGCCTAGGCTCTCTTATATAGGAGAGTAGCCTATGGGTAAATTACATAAAGAGTCCAACGGAAAAGAGAAATTACAAAAAGATACATAAGTGAATAATATATGTTTACACTCCCCCTCAAGATGGAGCATAGATATCAATCATGCTCAGCTTGGACGCACACTTCTGAAAGGGCCTTGCAGTAATGCCTTGGTAAAAATATCTGCCGTTTGACTTTCTGAACTAACATGAGATGTAGCAATGAACCCCTTCTGAATCATGTCACGTATAAAGTGACAGTCAACTTCAATGTACTTGGTCCGTTCATGGAATGCTGGATTATTTGCAATTAACAAGGCCGCATGATTGTCACATTCCAAATCCATAGGAAGTGGGACTTCTATATGTAAATCTGTAAGTACAGCCTTTACCCACATCATTTCTGTGCTAACCTGAGCCATAGCCCTATATTCAGATTCAGCACTAGATCTTGCCTCCACAGTTTGTTTCTTGCTTCTCCATGAGACTAGA
Organism: Ottelia alismoides; assembly: GCA_037367405.1. Taxonomy (NCBI): domain Eukaryota; kingdom Viridiplantae; phylum Streptophyta; class Magnoliopsida; order Alismatales; family Hydrocharitaceae; genus Ottelia; species Ottelia alismoides. The sequence goes on from JAZKJV010008882.1 coordinate 446,148, forward strand.
GAATCTCCAACATATACAGCAAACCCAGAGGTGGACTTCCTGTCCTTGTGACACCCTGCGTAATCTGCATCTGCACATGCTGAGATAGTAATCACCTTTCCTTTCTTGAACAACAAACCTGCACCTGGAGATGACTTGAGATACCTGAGGATCATATGTATGGCATCCATGTGTACCTGACGCGGTTGCTCCATGAACTGGCTCACTCGACTCACAGTCACAGCAAAGGCTATATTGGGCCTAGTAATAGTGACATAAAGAAGTTTGCCCACCAGTTCTCCGTATCTTCTCCTATCCACCTCCTCTGTATCACCATCATATAGCTTCATACTAGGGTCCATAGGTGTGGTAGCAGGTCGGCAACCAAGCATTCATGTTTCACTCAACAGGTCAGTGACATATTTCCTCTGAGGCATTACCAACCCATAAGGATTTCTGGCGAACTCCAGTCCCAGAAAATATCTAAGAACCATGGCTTCAAATTTCAGCGAAATTCGGTCGAATTTCTGTCGAATATCGATATCCAGTCGAAATCGAAATTCGACCGAAATGACCGAACTGACCGAAATATATGGGCCCTAGTACAAAAAATGACCGAATTGATCGAAATTTCGGTCGAAATTCCACCGAAATTTCATCGAAATTCTGTTTTGGCTGGTACCGAAATGGTGACCGAAACCGACATTTAGGGCCTTGCTAAGAACTCCAAGGTCCTTGGTAACAAACTCACGACCCAGCGTTTCTTTCGCCTCCTTTATTCCTTGTTCATCATCACCTGTAATCAGAATGTCGTCTACATAGACCATGATTGCAATAATACCTCTGGAAGTCTTTTGTACAAACAAGGAATGATCAGCATTAGAACGTTTGTATCCCTGTTTCTCAAAGAGATCTGAGAGCTTCTGAAACCACGCTCTGGGGCTCTGCTTAAGGCTAGAGATAGCCATATGAAGTCAGCACACCGTAGGATACTCCTCCTCAACAGCAAAACCAGGTGGTTGTTGCATGTAGACTTCCTCCTGTAAGTCACCATATAAGAACGCATTCTTCACATCCAACTGATATAGCGGCCACTCACGAGTGACCGCAACAGACAGCAAGATCTGTAGAGTGGAATGGCGGGCACTGGCGAGAATGTATCAAGATAATCCACCCCATATGTCTGTGTAAAGCCACGAGCAACAAGACGAGCCATGTACCAATCAATGCTACCACATGCATTCTGCTTGACTGTAAATACCCACTTGCAACTCAGTGGGGATACATCAGCAGGTACAGGAACCAGATTCCAAGTTCCTCTAGACTGAAGAGCTGCCATTTCTTCCTCTATCGCTAGACGCCATTTACTATCCTTCAGTGCGTCTTGGTAATTCCGTGGAATAGCTATTGTTGACAATGCGAGGACGAAATTCCTGAAATCTCCAGTTAGTCTATCAAATGACACAGAAGCTGCTAAAGGATATGATGCGCAACTCCGATTCGACTTTCGTATAGCAATAGAAACATCTAAATCATTTGTGTCCTCGTATGGCCTCTGTAACACATCCTGCTCAGAAAAATCATCAGATCCATCAATAGTAATATCTTCAGAACATACCTTAGATGAGCTAGGTGATGAGCAATGAACACGAGCTGAAGTAGGCCTGCGGGTATAATGAAAAGGTAATGGTGAAACAGGTATAGTGACAGGAGGTGTAGAAGATGGTAACGGTTCTGGTGGCGGTGTTGGTGGTGGTGGTGGTGACGGTGGTGGTGGCATGTAAATGGCATCAGTATTAACAGGGGGTATCAATTGATCACCAGAGGCTGAGAAATACATAATAGATTCAAAAAATGTAACATCTGCACTGACAAGGTACCACCTGCGCAAAGGATCATAACACTTGTACCCCTTCTGAGTTCTGGAGTACCCAACGAAGACACACTTGACAGCCCTAGGAGAGAGCTTGTCAGTCCCGGACGACAACTGGTGGACAAAAGCCACCGAATCGAATACACGAGGAGTAAGGGAGAATAATTCTTTTCCAGGGATGATAAGAGAGAAAGGGATCTTCTCACCTAGAACAGATGACGACATACGATTGATTAGGTAACATGCTGTAAGAACAGCATCACCCCAGAAAGAATGAGGAGCATGACTCTGTATATGGAGCGACCAGGTTACATCCAAGGTTTGAAAAAACGAAAGGCGGAACGAGGCGTTTTCCCTGAAAGCGAGGCGAGGCGTAGCCTCGAGGCGGTCGAGGCGTAAGCCTCAGTTTTGTATAGAAAAATAAATATAAAATATATAATACATATATTTATTGATGAAATAATATAATCTGACAAACATATAGTATATAACAATGTAATATATGATGATACTATGAAGATAAGAACATGAAAAAAGGATATATCAATGACTCAATGCCATAAACCTTTCTAAATTTCTACCTAATCAAACGAAAATCATTGGTTATAACTTATAAATATCACTAAATAATTATCTAAAAGGGATTGGCTATAGTTGTCATTATAAATATCCAAGGTGTTGATATGAATCATATGATTTGAATCCTAACTATATGGTCTACTATACCCAAGTGAAGAACGATTGTATGCATCCCCCCTGTTGCACCATACCCTACCAGAACGGGGGTCTCGCTGCCCGGTCAGCGAGCCTGGGGGGGCTAGGGGGGCCCAGGTTGAGGATGTAATAGTATACACATTTTTATATGCCAAATTTTTTTCTTTTATGAGGATTCGAATTCGTATACACATTTTTATATGTTTAAGGATGTAATAGTAAGCGTCACTAAAATAATTTGGCATGTTAATGGTAAATATGAATATGAAATAGGTCAAATTCAAGCATATGAATATGAAAGAGATCAACTTTAAGCATACATTTTGCATAAATTAATAGTTAGATATAATTAATAGTAAATATGAAGTAGTTTGCTGAAATAGTTACACGTAATTAATAGTAAATGTGGAGTTATGAGTACGAAAGAAACATCAGATTTAGGCATTTAACTTGTATAATCATTATCCTAAACAAGTATATATTTATAAGCTTCTCAAACCACCATGTAACTATCAAAATCATACAATAAATCTTCAAAAAAAACAAAAACGCCTCGGAAAACGCCTCGACCGCCTCGAGGCGGAACGCCTCGAGGCTACGCCTCAGCCAGTCGAGGCGCACGCCTCACTGGACAAGGCCGAGGCGCACGCCTCGAGGCTAAAAAGGCCCGCCTCGCCTCGAGGCGTACGCCTCGACCGCCTCGAGGCGCGCCTTTTAATACGATGGTTACATCCAGTAAATGGCGATGTTTCCTTTCAACGACCCCATTTTGTTGGGAGGTATAGGCACAGGATGTCTGGTGGATGATCCCTTGGGATGAGAAATAACTGGATAGGACATGAGTACACAATTCCAGAGCATTTCACTTCTCAAAATTTTAACAGATGCAGAACAAACATTACGAATCTCATTAAATAAATTGATAATAATATTCCCTGCTTCAGATTTATTCTTTAACAAAAATACCCATGACACACGAGAGAAATCGTCCACAATAACTATATAAAACATGTGTCCCTGATGATCAGGAACACGACTCGGACCCCAAATATCGACGTGAAACAACTCAAACTTTTTTTTGAAGTCCAAAAAAAGGGGGAGACACTCTTCGGTGTTCACCCCAATATATTTAAAGAAAGTGAAAAGAAAGCGAATGTACAAAGCAAGGGAAAAGAACTGTAAAAAGAGGCAACACAGCCTTCACCAAGCCCTAAACAAAATGAAAAACAACGCCAAGACCTAAACCGCGTCTCACTCCTCCACCAGCCTTGCGCTTTGAATAATCACGTTCTCCTTGTAGAATCTTTGGTTTGATAAGACGGCCTCAATACGCCCAAGCCAAATCGCCCAAAGTCTTGCCACTGGCAGCAAAAGATCCTTTCTCGCCCTGTTCCTGTTACGAACCAAGGAGTCACAGAAGGCCTCCATGCCATCCGTATTCACCCAAAACAAGATGGAATCCTCCCTCACCCCTCTTACCGTGGGGCATTCAAAGAATAAGTGCTCTAAAGATTCCACCGCCGAAACGCAGAGGTCGCAGAGATTGGATACACTGCCCATAAACTTCGTGCAGCGATCCCTAGTCAATAATCTTCTCCTGCGAAAGAACCATAAGAAGAATTCAAGACGCTCCGGAAGCCTTAACCCCAAAAGAACCAGCAATCCCTCACCAATAAGTCCGAGCGCCCACGCAGAGGGAGAGTCAGCGCATCATAGGCCTTGCGCGTGGAGAAGTTGCCGTACCTCCAAGCCCAGTGGTCCCGCCCATCAGAAGGCCTACCAGCAGCATCGAGGGCGTCGAGAAGAGAAAGAAAGTCCTCCAGCCTTTGGTCCGAGAAGCTGGCTACAAAAGTCGGACACCAACACCCAACCGCCCAACAAGAGGCGACAGAGGCATCCTTGTTAGCCGCCAACGCAAACAATCACGGGAATCGGACACACAGAGGATCCCCTCCCATCCACTTGTCCTTCCAGAAGCTAAACGAGTCCCCATTTCCCAGCACCGGTCTAAATAGCGATCTAAGCCTCGCAAAAACCTCCCGCACCCCACGCCAAAACTGGGTATCAGCACCAATGACCCCCTCCTCCCCCACAGTGCCCACCCCATGGATCTCTCGCAGCACAACCATGAAGAAGGTCCCATCCTTTCCCCAGATCATGTTAGCCCACCTGAGGAAGAAGGCATCATTAACAAGCTCCAAGCGCCTCACGCCCAACCTCCCCTCCTACTTCCCCCTGGAGACCTCATCCCACGCTACAAGGTGAATGCCACCCCCCATCTCCTCATTTCTTCCCCACAGAAATCTACGCTTACACCCCTCAATATGCTTGCGGATCCCAACAGGCATACGGCGATTCACTAAGAAGAAAATTGGGATAAAGGTACTACTCCGACACTTGGAGGCACTACTCCGACACTGATGACTGGGAAAGGTAGATCGATGATGCTTTCTCAACTGACAAGCCTCACATTGAATAGACGTGTGAGGTGAAACCTGAGGTAACACATGACGTAGTTTCTGAAGCGGTAGGTGTCCAAAGCGCAGGTGCCATAGCAGAGGAGAGACGGGTCCAGTAGGTAGAGATGAGGTTCCAAAAAAGGGAGTCTGACTGAGGCGATAGAGGCCTCCTTGCTCATAGCCACGCCCAATCACGTTGCCCGTAAGGATGTCCTGAAAAACAAGAAAAGATGGATCAAAAATCGCCTGACACCGTAAATCCTTTGTAATTTGACTGATAGACAACAAATTCATTGAGAAATCAGGTGTGTGTAACACATTCTTGAGCTGCATAGATGACGTTAGTCTAATCTCCCCCTGACCAGTAATCGGGGAATGTGTACCATTAACAATGACCATTGTTCGACCTAGAGGGATCTGTCTGTACCCTGTAAGTAGACTTTGATCGCCACATAGGTGATGTGTGGCGCCACGCAGCCAAAGTCCATAATCCATGCTAAAGTAGCTGATCCACTGCTAGTAAATACATATGTGCTACCTGATGCACTGGTAGATGCAGAGGCGGATGCGGCAACGTCAGACTGGTTCTCAGTAGTGGGTGCTGGGCCAGATGGAGGAATAATGCTACTTAGACGAGCAACAAGATCATCAAAGCGCTGATCTAAAGAGGCGGCAGATGGAGGCTCTACATACTCAGCGACTTGTGTAGATGCAGGAAATCCATGCTTAGAGTAGCATGTGTCTTCGGTACGTCCAGTGCGATGGCAGTAGGTACACGTTGGCCGAACATGGCCTCCTCTGCCACGAGGGCCATGGCCACGAGTCTGATGATAGGACCTCCATGGCCTCGGTTGGCAGCCATGGCTGAAGCAGTCTGATTCGCAGTCGTAGAAGGAACAATGATGCGGCTCAGTCTGTGAAAGGCTTCCTCCATAGGAGGAATAGTAGAGTCTGCCAAGATCTAGGACCGTGCTGCCTCATACTCAGGATCAAGGGCAGCAAGGAAAACTCCTACCATAGTAGCATTCTGGTAGGTCTTCTGTTGCTCTGGTGTGGCTGTCAGATGCATGAAGCTATAAAGCTTCTCGAACATTCCTCGTAGGGATGTGTACAGTGAGTGTAGAGGACGTCCATTCTGCTTGATAGTGAATATGCCATGCTGGAGTTGCAGAATCTGTCTCATTCTTCGCTTGAGAATATGTGGCAGCCAGAATATCCCACATTGCTTTGGCTGTGGGTTGATGAAGAATGGCATTGGCAATCTCGATTGCCAGAGTTCCAAATAGCCATACTTTGGCATATGCATCATCTGCCTCCCATGAGGCATTAACTCCCGTCTTTTCAGCAAGCTCTTCTTCAGTAAGAATATGTTTCTTACCGGTTGACTTCATCATACTCATGAACTTCATAGCCCACGGTTCATAGTTCGAACCATCCATCTTCACAATCAGCGCTGGACCTCGGAAGGCGCCTATAGATGGAATTTCTACCTTGCTTTCTGACATACTGATAACAGAAGACTGAAGTCGTAGACTGAAAATACGATCATCTACACGGACATAGACGGGCATGTGTAGACTCAAGCAACCAAACCCATTACTTTGGAGAAGTGCGAGCTTTTGTGTGCACCGGAGTCAAAAGCTTTAGAAGGTCACGTGTCGGGACCACTCGCTGGGTACGTGGAGATCACCCGCACAAATCACGTGCACAGGTGGCGCGCACAACACGCCGATTCACCGCGCGCAGGAACACAGTGCGCACGCAGGGAGCGCGCAAGGATCGACCGCACCGGAGGCACTGAGTACTGTGCCCTAGCACACGGAGGCGCACAGCGCGTAGAGCACGCTCACAGGAAGTGCGCAAGGGTCAGCCGTGCACCGTACGCAGAGGCGGAATCGCATCGTGCACCGCGCACAGTGCGCAGATGCACAGAGGAGGAGGCGCATCGTGGGCAAGCACGCGGAGCGGAGGGTGCGCGGAGGCGGAGGGCGCACGGAAGTGCGTGGGCTTGAAGGTGGGGCTAGGGTTAGGGTTTGGCTTGAGAACTCCGGTCTAGGACCGTCGCTCTGATACCATGTTGGGAAAATAATAGAACATATTTATTCCATCAGCCCTAGGCTCTCTTATATAGGAGAGCAGCCTATGGGTAAATCACATAAAGAGTCCAACGGAAAAGAGAAATAACAAAAAGATACATAAGTGAATAATATATGTTTACAATTATGATTTATGGCACCAGAACCATCAAAATAAACAAACCTCCTTCAACCAGGGTAAGCCATATCGACGATATATCGATATCGACAAGTGACCGATATATCGGATATGGCCGATATTTGCCTTCCAAGGCCATTTCCTTCATAAAATCCGGCTGATTTGGGCGATATGGCATCGATATATCGATGATACAACGTATCAACAAGTAGCCGATACCGATATCAATTTACCTGCCATGCCTTCAACACCTGAGAGACTTACCAAAAGCAATAGACATAATTGTGGACCTTCCCTTAAGCATCACATTCATACAACTAGCACATCCTTAGCATGACCTTAAATGGTGTTTGGAGTTGTTTTGTCAAGCCAAAAAAAACTGGCGTGTCGCCGAAATTGCCAAAAATCATGGAAAGGACTATAAATTCGATTTTGTTTTATAAATGAAGGTTACAAGTGTTTTTAATCAATAAATATGATAGAAGTGCCCTTATTTGATGACATATAAGTTAAATACAAGCTTTGTAATAGTATTGTCATCATAATAACAACAAAAGCTAATATACAGTATCGAGTAAGGCTAACAATTAGAAGTCTCGTCATGTACAATGCATGAATAAGTTGAAATAACATATAACAATGTCTAACAAATTCATAATTCATAGCATACCAATACAAAAAATCAAAATCAAGATGATAATTAAAAATAGCTATATTATGAAAAATCTAAAATTAACAACTACATTGAAAACATGCATGCTATAGTATATTAACCATATATGGCATAAACTTGTTGAGAACCGTGAGATAACTTAAACCATAACCCATGTGTTTAACTGATCACACTGTAGAGCTTGCTATGCAACCTCCCTGAATGTGGGCGAGTAAGGCCCCACAATCAATTTAAGAGTTTATGTTTACATGTAAAATATATATTATGACTCACGTATATATTATCTGTGAGGCAACTCAGACAATATGGGTGAAATGGGGAAAGATATCGCCCAAATCGACCCCATTTACATTAAAAATTCAAGGAAGTTGCTGATACATAGACAACATGTTGGCGACATATTATCAAGCCCAGAGAAAAAGATAAAGAGACAGTTCTGACATCATCAATCTGGCGATACCCATTTATTGGTCATATTTTGCAAAACTTATGGCATTGATCCTTACTAGCTTCTGTATTTTTTTGTCGACATATTTTTAGCTTCGTACATTTAGTCATGCAAGTATATGAAGAAGTTTTAGATTGGCATATTAGATGTGAATGCCCTTTTTCCATTCTAGAAAACGCATCCATAGTACAAAAACAAAGATTCTAGTTTGAAATGACAACCTTCTTAACTCCTCAAGTAAACAAAATAGATACCCCGCATGCTTTCTCTTTTAACAATATCATCTTAAATATCAAACATCCGCAAAATAGGTGAAATCTGTGAATTTTTTAAGTACATTTCTCATATTTTTCTCAATGCCAGTATAATTTTGCCCCAATTTTGCCATTTCATTGCTACTTTTTTTGGAGAGTTCTTTCTATGGCATCATGAGTCCACTTTCTCTAATAAGAATCTTGATATCTAAGTTTCTTATGTAGCAACATAATAAATACCTGTGTCATGAATGGCTAGAAGCAATAATATTATAATTCATGTAGCATATGCCGATATATCACTTACTAAAACTCAACTCTAATAATATACACATCTTTGAGTAGGTTTTAAATTGGTACTTTGCCCAAGATATTAAAGGTCATGAATATGGCAGATCAAACTATAACCACAAGATATGAAATCGTCAGTGTTGTTATAAATGGACACTTAAAAACAAGACTAATGAGTAGTATGTGCAATACACAAATCCAACAAAACCACTTCTAATTAATATGGGTAGCAGAGTAAATATTTAACCTAGTGTATATATATAATATCTTTTATATTTTTTAGAATTCTTCTATGCGTATACAAAAAGTGCACTGTATTTTCTCTTCTCGATTGAATATTTTATTTTATAAGATATCTACCAATATTTCACTATGCACCAATATGGGAGTCTAAATATTACCACTATTAAACAATTCAAAATGAGAAAATAAAGATAGTGCTCAATTAAATGTCTATAAACTAGCTTGCAATGAACGGAACCTTCTAAACAAGAATCTCATCTTATCGAATCGAAGCAAGACTTATATACTCATTAAATGAACCAAACCAAATCCAGGTAGGTTCGGTTCATTCACACCCCCACTCGTACATTTAGTGCGTTGAGTGTTATATTGTTACCCTAACCCTAGGGGCATTCCGATCTTATGAGTGGAGATGTAACCCTAACCTAGATTTCCATCTATTTACGGAGTCATAGGATTCTTCTTGTGATATAAGTCATTCTCATTAACTTGGTATCAGACCCTCAATCACCTACCCCCCACCCAAACAAAACAAAGCCTTGGCACCACCCTCTCGAAAGGCGGTCCCAGCCCCATTGCATCACCCTCAAGCGGCATCCTTGCCGACAAGAACTATTGCATCCCAGCCCCAGCAACCCACCACCGCACCCCAACCAATTTCAACCCGGCCAACATGCTTAGAAGAGTTATTGTTAATTTATTTATTATTTTGGGTTCAATTGTAAAAATACAAAAGTGACTATTCGTAGTAGTATTCAATTCCCAAGGGATGTTTTTTATTTTATTTTTAGCAAGTTGTGAAGAGGCGTGTAGTTTTTAAGGGCATTGAAGTAGAAGCATTGAGAAAGAATACTTTATTGTCTCTCCTTCCCAAATTACATCCACCCAGCCCCTTCAAAGTAATTCACTACTCTCAATATTCCCTCCTCACCCATTCTCTCTCCTCATTCCCAAATATTCGCCCACCCGTTCTATTGGTTTTCACGACTAAGCTTTAAACGATTCCCATATCCCATTCCCCTCTCCCTTTTTCCCACTACACCCAATACTCTACACCTTTAACTATTTTCTTCTTCAACCTTTGTCCTTGTCTATAGTCACTTACATTCCCTCTACCCATCCCTTCTCCACTTCCCCAAATCATCTCATTGTACCACTTGTCTGCTGCCAAACCACCAGTTTCCACACATTTCCACCACCATCGGGCACTTTCCCTGATTTTTTTGTCATTTCTAAATATTTACTGGAAGTGCCAGTCCCACTGTAACATCTTTAAATTGTCACCAGGACATTTTTAATGATTTCGCAAATGTATGATGCCATCTTCGTGGTCTGGGAATATACTATTGTAGTTCCCAACTATCGTGGTTAATGTTTTTTGAGATATAAATCCGAATCAATAACTTGATGCATCTTTCCCCCAAGATCATTTTATTTACATCAAGTGGTATCAGATCTTCAGTTGGCCATATTTTCTTGCATTTACAGCATTCGATTGTTCGAATTTGCCATTAAAAGAATCTGCTCTCAATGTTCCCTTTCCAAATTTTATTCAGGGTTCACTGTAATTTTTTTGTTTAGACATCGTTCTTTGTCAAAAGAAATTGTACTACAATTGCCAATGTCAATACGGTGCGGTCGCGATCTATCTATTGTTACTGTTTGCATTTGTTGTTTCAGTTCACACTTTATTTGCAACTTTTATTGCGCACGAAAAATGGACAACCAAATAATATGAATAGAATATAGAAGGTTATTGATATTTTGAGAGGCCAAATGTCTACCATCATGGATAGGGTTGGTAGAAACCATATTTGAGAGTATAATAGACTCTCGAGTAATCTCTCTCATCAACATCATCACTACTTTAACTCCTCTTCTTCATCTACTTCCGAGTGAAATAGTTCCATCTTTGATGTAGAAAACGAACCCTTTGGGAATAGACTACAAGACAAAGATGACAATTCGGCCCTAAACAAGGCCAGGATCGCAACATTCGGATTGACGTTGCAGATTTCGACAGTCATTGCCATCCTGGTATTTTCATTGACTGGATGGAACACCTCGCTCACTATTTAACTTAGAAAATGTTACCTACTGAGCGCACTTAACCCGCCTATTCCTCCGTTTATCAGTCGTAGGGCCAAGGCATTTTGACCTCGACCCTCTTAACACTTTTTGCAGGGACCTGGAGCAGAATTACACCTGGGGGGGGGGGGGGGGGGGAATTTGGCCTCTCGCCGGAGTACTTGGGACGCCTTATATTCTCCGACATCGCGAAAGGAACTCCGATGCACCTCGCGACCTTTTGATGCCACCAACAGATAAAGAACACATGTGATAAACCCGTGGATCACCCTCTTAATTCAATCGAATTAACGATTAAAATATGGGGGCACTGCAGTGGCTGCTTGAGCGACGCAGGAGGCGTTGCACGGCTCAGGAGGCAACGTACAAGTACGGGTATTGCACGATCAGGCACAGGAGGCAGCGCTCAAGGGGGCACAATCACTAATGGTGCGGTGTAGGTGCAGAAGGCGGTGCACAAGGGCGCGTGGCCTCTGGCGGTGCAGCACAGGAGGTTGCGAGTGGAGGGCGGCGCATGGCTTTTGGTAGGGAGACGGATTTAGGGAACAAGCTCCGTTCTAGGTCTGTCACTCTGATACCATGTGGGAAAATGTGAAGAGAAAAGTTGTATTCTACATAGCCCTAGAGCCCTCTTATATAGGAGAAAAGCTCTAGGGAGAAATTACATAAGGCTGAAGAAAGTTATAAATAAAGACAGAGACATATAATTATCTCAACATTAACACTTTGCCAATGATTTACGAGAAGCACCATCTACTAGAGATGCAAGTGGCACGGACGATGTTGCATTGTAACAAAAACAATTCATCATCGGTATAAGGAGTCAAAATGATTTGCCTCACAATCTTTTAGGTCCACTACGATCTTCTAAGTGTTCAACATCCATACAATCGAAATCCTCGTCTAAGTTTGTACTTTGTATATCTGGCCATAATTATGGGATGGTCGTAAAAATTAGGTAAGTCATAAGGAGATTCAAGAGATTCTTCTTGACTTAAGTGGGCACTTGCCAAGGCCCTAAATGTCGGTTTCGGTCACCATTTCGGTATCGACCAAAATAGAATTTTGGTGGAATTTCGATCGGAATTTTGGTCATTTCAGTCATTTTTTGTACTGGGACCCCCATATTTCGGTCATTTCGGTCGAATTTCGATTTCGACTGGATATTGATATTCGACAGAAATTTGACCGAATTTCGCTGAAATTTGAGGCCATTGCTACACGTGGATTAGGGAACTTAATAGCTCGATATACCTTTTGGTAGCATCTAAAGCAAGTATCACGTCCCACAATGGGTTATCCTAAAATTTCAAGACGAGCATGGTCATGAAGACAAGAGGATTGTCCTATTGGGGGATGAGAAGTGGTAGGAGCTTTTGGTAGGGGACCAAAGGTACTCCCAAGGTTCCTTGGAAGGTAGAAGAAGCAGAGGCTCTTGTGGGAGTAGTGGCGGTGGCTACCATAGTCTTTCGAGTCGTAAGGTGAGTTAACTTAGCTTCAATGTGCAGAGCTCTATTGTATGCATCATCAACGGCCTTATAATTACATGCAGAGCTCTTCTTGAATGTTCACTCTATGACCATCGAGATAACGAGAGACCAATTGAAAATCATGTTCTCATAAATTATTACTAGCGTTTAAGATTTGAAATTCATGTGTATTTCTAGACAATATGTGTACCATGTCCAAGGTTTTGTAAATGACAATATACGTTTTGACAATACTCTTCCGGGAGGAATTTCTCCTTGAGATTTTTTGCATCTTGGATCATGATTGTGTTTTATCAAGGCCAATGTGGTGATACTCGTTTTGTATGTGTTTCCACTAGAGTAGAGAATATCCCTCAAGTTTTAATGTGATTGTCGATGCGCTTAGTTAACACTCGCATGTGTTACAACTATCTTTGTGCAAGCCCTTGGCTTTCATTTAAATCAATATTTTTACCCAACGATCATGATTTTGGGGCTAATTATAAGGAATGTCATGATTCTCTTCCACAACCTTCTTAATATATCATCCATGATGAGCATCTCTTCCACGACACCAACCTTTACATTCTCGTTTCATCTTTTCATTAAAGTTTGATATATAAAACTTGTAGAGGACTAGGGGGTCATTTCGACCGTGGTAAGACCTTATCAACGGTTAGGGAAAAATATTTTTGCTCTAAAATGAGTCGCAATGTCACGAGAATCTTCCAACAATGCCAAATTTGCCAATGTTTTATATGACGCCCTCAAAATACTAGTTTATATATTCCTCTTCCCATTCCCATGTGACCTTAGGTTGAGGTCTCCATGGATTTCATTTTAGTTCTCTATTGTACGCAAATTCTATTATGTTTATTTTATTGTTGTCGATCAATTTTAAAATTGATGCATTTCATTTAGGTAGAAAATTTTTGATGCCGCACATTTTGTAGTTTTAGAACATGTCCATTTAAATGGTATTCCTCTTACTTTTACACCGGATCGTGATACGTGCTTTTTGATCCATTTTCCATTTACATTATAGGCAAAATCTGCACTAAACAGCAATTAAGCACAGCATATTATCCCCAAACAGATGACCAAAAAGAGATTGCAAATAGACCTTTGGGCAACTTGTTTACAGGGGACAAATCAAAACAATGGGACTTGGCTGATTCCGAATGTTAAGTTATCTACGACAAGATCCACAACTCCATGAACCGTTCCAAAGGCAAGTCCCTCTTTGAGTGTGTGTGTATGGTTATCCGGTATCTCAATTCATGGATTATGTTTCCCTTACCCCACCCAGAAGGTCAAGCACATCGACAAAGTAGTTAATAGCCTACATCTACCAAATCCACTAAGTCGACACCCACCTCCAAGCCATAACCAATAAGTATCAGACCCAAGCTAATATCCACATGAGAGAATCTAACTTTTCAGAAGGAAATCTTATGATGGTGTACTTACACAAGGAGAGATTTCTAGAGTGTGTCAACCAAAAACTGAGTGGCAGAAAATTTGGTCCCTTCCGCATCATTAAGTGGGTAGGGACCAACATATATGTACTTGATATACTGCCAAAGATTTCGACATGGCAAGTCTTCAGTGCCCCTGATCTCTTTGGGCGCCTTGCTGATTCCGAGGATGCCACTACTTCCAGTGGTTGGACCTGGAAAATCTTCCGTTTCAGAATACCCTTGCTAACATTCTCTAAGTTTGGGATGTTGCCACCAGCCACAAGCTTTCTGTAGAGATAATTATGTAGTCGTTGCACTTTTTATGTTATTTTTATTTTCTCGGTTCCATCTTATGTAATTTACCCATAGGTTGTCTCTATATAAGAGAGCCTAGGGTTCTTTGGAATAATAGAATAACTCTTTCCACCAACATGGTATCAGAGCCAAAACCATAAAACCCTAAACCTCTTTCCCTCCCACCGTCGTCGCCTCCTCTTCCTCTCCCCGGCGTCGCCGCCCGCCGCCGCCCCTCTCTCTTCTCCCTGGCACCGCTGCCACCCCTCTCTCTCCTCCCCAGCCCCACCCCGCCTCCTCGCCAGCCCCACCTATCGGCCTCTACCCAAGCCGGCCTCTGCCAGCCGTCCCCTCCGCCATCTAAATGGATTTGAGTGCGTAAAGTCTACATATGCACTCAAATCCTATGAAGTTTATGCAGACACTTGTCTTTTGGTCTACAAATCCTAGTTCTTCGTCTCCGACGATATGTCAGAAAACAAGGTTGATATGCCCTCCATAGGCGCATTCAAAGGTCCTGCGCTAATAGTCAAGATGGATGGGATGAATTACGAGCTCTGGGCGATGCAGTTCATGAGCCTCATAAAGACGAATGATAAGAAGTGCATTCTTACCGAGGAAGAACCGACAGAGAAGACTGGGATTTATGACTCCTGGGAGGTTGAGGATTCATATGCCAAGGTCTGGCTTTCAAGCACGTTGTCGATGAAGATTGCTAATGATGTTCTCCATCAGCCCACTGCTAAGGCGATGTGGACATACTGGCAGCAACATATTCATAGGTATGAAATGAGACAAAAATGTTACAACTCCAGCACGACATATTCACAATGAAGCAGAACGGGCAGCCGCTTCACTCCTTGTATACATCCCTACGGGGGAAGTTTGAAAAACTTTACAGTACCATTCCTCTTACGGCCACCCCCGAGCAGCAGAAGACAATTCGGAATGCTACCATGGTTGGGGTCCTACTTGCGACCCTTGATCCTGAATATGATGTCGCTTGATCACAGATTCTTGTCGATGCTACCATTCCTCCTATGGAGGAAGTCTACTGTAGCATCCGGTTTCCAATCAAACCCGAAGTCGTCCGATTTTGGGCCTAATGAACCCAAAAACGTTGTCGGTCAATACTAAACAACCTAAAACGACCAACTAATCATGAATCAAAAGTCGTTCGGACGAAATCGACAAAAAAATCGGTCCCTCCGTAGCGCGCGTCGTGAAAAGCCGCGACGAAAATTTGGAAACCGCAAAACGAACCGAGACCGTCATTAGATCCGAATCGACGAAACGAGACCAACGGAATCGACCGTTCGTCAATCGGAGGTCATATGATATTTTAAATTACAAAATTTAACCTTAAACAAAATCCGTATCCGAAAATTTCGGGGGTTCAAAACCCAACCGAAAGTATATCGATATGGTACTCATATTGATCGTCGTCCCGAGACGGTCAAAACGAGATGTTGCGTGTTGAAATCCGAGACCCGAGGTGCGCGTACGGTCGATTTTTAATGTATGATCAATAAAAAGAGTTTTTGGATATATATATATAATTCCTGGAATCACTGTAGCAAACTGTTGTTTAAAAAAAAATAATAATTAAAAGTTTTTCCAGGCTGCGCAGTCCAGCCGTTGGAAAAAAAATAAAAATAAAAATTTTTAACACTTGTCTGGACTTTCTTCCTTATTCCACTTGGCTTCCTCTTTCTTCACACTTGTCAAGCAAATAAAACCCTTTCCCTCTTATTTATATCGCACCATTAAGCCGTTCTTATTTCTGCTTTTCCCAATTCCCTCGTCAAGGAACACCACCGAAGGTGCCCTTCATGGTCCATGTTGCTCTCTCCTAATTAGAGCAATTATTGTTACTGCTACTCTTGGGGTTCAAGTGTAGCTGCTTGCTGCTACTGAAGTTCCAACAGCCATTTCTACTTCAAATTGAAGGTGTTGGAGCTGCAGCCCTAAGAATGTCACTGCATGAGGTTGTGCTGAAGATCCTATCTTACATGAGAATTATAGGTACACTCCTTTTCTCTTCCAAATTGCTGCCATGCATGTACCAATTAAATTCCTCTTGTTATCCATGTCGATTCTATCTCCAGCAGTTGCTGTAGGGTAAGTGCTCCCCGTTTAGATTCAAGATGCAATAACTTCTCTGCATGTTTTTGGGATCTGATTTTCTAGATGTTAGATATTTGGTTACAGTTATGGGTGAAATAATTATGATCTGGTGTTAATCTCTGCTGGATTTTGCAGCAATTATATTTCAAAGATTGATTTAGGGATAATACCTTGAAGTTATTGTGTTCAAATAATTATTCCAGACCAGATCGAATATGCATCTTAGGATATATTTTCACGAATAGGGAAATGGAGGTGACTGCCTTTGGTCTTCCTCTGAGACTTGTAGTTAAAGTAGTTCAAGTAGGGTTTCAGAATAGTCAGTAAATACATATGACCATGTAAATTACCTGTGCATAATGTTAGTTGTGATAAAAGGGAAAATGATATGGAAATAGTTGAGTTCATCATATTTTTTTGGCTGACCCTTTATTTTTGGTAATCTCATTCTTTGAAAAATATAGATGAGACACACTTGACATATTGTTTTTCATGTATTAGTAATATGAGATAAATATATATAAGACTTGTTAATTTAATGATGTTGTAGTTGGTTATTATTTTCGTAGTTAACAGAGTGCAGAAAATTATAGCATGATACTGTGAATAGATCTCCATATAAATTTACATCCTTTGGAACTTTAAGCATATCTATTAACTTGGCACTGTTTTTCTTTTTATATAAAGAGAAAATTATCAATTGTTTAGGCACAGACTCTAATGTGAATTTCTTAGGGATATTTCCATTAAGAATCTTTCAAGTACAGATCGATCCTTATCTATGGTGTATTGTTGATAACTTATCATACCATGTAATCTATTATTTTCTGTAAAAATAAATAAATATGCTAATAAATACTATGCATATAGAAAAAGGAGGGCTTCACAAAAATCATATGATCTTTTATCACTGATAAATTATTGTTGATCCTTTGATGTTATTACTATTTTGGAATTTTTCAACAAAAATATCTTCTATTTAGTTAAAATGGATTAAACTCATCAGTCTGCGTGCTTCTTAGATGAAATGGAAATGAAGTTAAATATAATTCATATTATAAGATTGTATTTGATAGGTCACTTACATTTAAATTATCATATATTATCTAAGCAGAAAATTAAATCTTCAAAAAGATAACCGGATCTAGTAGGTATCATTGATTTAGTTTACAGATTTAAGTGATCAAAGTTCTTGTATCATGTTCATACCGATAGCAGAACCCAAATAACTGTAATTATGCTCTTTTTCTATTTGATTTCCAAACCAAGCTTCTAGGTAGGAAATACAAGAGTCAGCTTAAAATTTATAACTCTTAAGCTTAATGCAAGGAGTACTTTGATCTATAAAGTTAGCCACATATGATAATGTGACTCAGCACGTCTACATGATTGGAGGGGGGGGAAATCTATGATATATTTCGAAGCCGGTCATGGTGATCCTTACACTTGACCATACGAGGGCGCGGTGACCCTCAGCTGGGCGGGAGAATAGGAAGCCCAGTTTGGGCAGCGGCCGCCAAGTGCGCGGGTCTAGGATCCCAGTCCCTTTCGGTTTTTACGCGAGCTCGCAGTGTTTTTACGCCTCGTTGGGATCCGGACTTTAGACCAGTTCCGCTGACCCTGTTTTAGGATGCCCAGGCGGGGGATCCTGGTTTTTTCAGCTTTACGTACGAGCTCGGTTGCCCGTACTAGTCGGGCTGTTTTTCTAGAGCGACTTTTCTAGGGAGTCACTCTCACCCGTCTCAGTGGCGTAGTTGGAGAATAGACCTATCCCTCTATTGGACCGCGCTTCCAATTAGAGGGCGAGACGGAAGAGCCATTTGTAGGCTTCTTCACCGCTTGAGTTATTTCGCCAACAGACTGGCGATTCTATATCTAGATCATCCATATCTACATCTACACCATCTGGAGTTATATCTGAGACATTGGAATTAAGAGTTGAGAAGTTACAATCAAAAGTTAGGGTTAGTAGGAAATGACCATTATCTCTACCCAATGATTTAAATAAATTAATAGATCTTTCCAATCATAACTTTTCCATTATCACTCAACAACGTAATCTCTGAATAGATATGTGCTTACACTCAGATACTCATGAATACTCAAGTACTATAAAATATGTCACATGTGGGAAATGCTGGGGTATGGGACAAACATTTGAGATGCTTACAAGTAGCCTGAAAAACCTTTTTCATTGCAAAGTAGAAATAAAATTTAATTTGAGTTGTTCTTGCCTCTCTACTTGCTTTCTTTTGTAAATAATAAATGCCTGTTATTTTATATAAGTTTTTGGGAGGTACCAGCAACCGCTGACGCCTTTTCTTTCCTAATATGTGTGGCAGGCAAACAGCCTGCAGCTCAGTAGCTATACATGCTTCCGGGAGACAGAGTTTATACCCGACGGTATGAATTACTTTGTCTCAGTTTTTGTCCAGATAATGATGTTTATGTTATCTCTTTTGTATCACATTTTGGGATATATGTTGTAACATGGAAGATGCTTGTACATGTTGTAAATGGATATGAATATTAATGAAAAGAATTTTGGTGCCATATTGTCTCTTTTACTTGTGGTCATGTATTGAGAATGAATGTCATAGTTGCGAAAAAGAAAAATTTTCCTGTATTTTTGCGACTTGTGCGATTAAACATGAATGATATCTTGCGAATTGCGCGTAAACGGGTACCCGGATCTTGAGGGGTTGACATCTACCGGAGGCTTAGCCGCATCTCAGTCTCCAGATCTTCTAGTCCACCACCCTCGACGATTGTTGCTTCCAGAGGGAGAGGTGGCCCTTCATTCTGTAGCCATGGACCTCGTGGTAGAGGCGGTCGTTTTCGCCAGCCATGTACCTTTTGTCATCGCACAGGCCATGCTGAGGATACATGCTATTCTACGCATGGATTTCCAGCCTCAGCGCGAGTAGCTGAGCATATTGCATCTCAGTTGGCATCTACTTCGGATTAGTGGTTCGAGAAGCTTGTTGCGAGATTGCGAGATATTATGCCTCCCGCGTCTACTGATTCTCCAGGAAGTCCTTCGGACATTGCTGCTTCAGTGTCTGCCAGTACTTCTGCCTCTGCTAGCACCTTAGGTAGTGTTTGTGCCTTTCCATCATGTCATAGTTCTCATATCTCATATTGGATTATGGACTCTGATGAAACACGCTATCTTTATCGCGACAAAGATAGACTTACGTCATACACGGAGATTCCACTAGGGCAATCAGTGGTAATAGTTGATGGGACTCATTCACCCATTGTTGGACAGGGGGAGATTACTTTGTCGCCTTCCATGCATCAACAGACTGTTTTACATGCCCCTAATTTTTCGATGAACTTGCTCTCTATCAGTCAAATTACAAAAGATTTGTGTTGTTGCGCTATATTTGACCCATCGTCTCTTATATTTCAGGACATCCTAATGGGCAGGGTGATTGGTTGTGGTTCTGAGCAGGATGGTCTTTATCGTCTGGTCCGGAATTCCTATGGTGGTGTCTCCTCTCAATTGGTTGGATCAATCTCCCCGTATACATGGCATCTTCGTTTTGATCACCTTCATCTTAAGAAGATGCGCCATCTCTTGCCTCAAATTTCTCCGAGTGCTTCCTTCCGGTGTGAAGCCTGTCAGTTGGGAAAGCACCATCGAGCTAGCTTCCCTAGTCATCAGTGTCGGAGCAGTAGCTCCCCGTTTGCATTACTTCATATCGATATTTGGGGCCCAAGTCGTGTTCCTGATCACCAGGGACACAAGTTTTATATTGTAGTCGTCGATGATTTTTCTCGTTTGTAGTGGGTCTTTCTCTTAAAGAGCTTGTGCCATCCTCGGTACATGGTGAGAAAATTCCTCTTTCTGTTGTTTTTCTCGAAAAGGAATTATTCTCACTTACCCCTCATGTTTTTGGTGATGTTGCTTTTGTTCATCAGTTATCTCTTGGACTTGACAAGATCTTGCCTAGGGTTGTCAAGTATGTCTTTGTGGGTTACTCTCGAACTCAGAAGGGATATCGTTGCTATGATCTGTAAACAGAAAATTTTTCGTCAGTGCTGATGTTACATTCTTTGAGTCTGTTATGTACTACTCACCTGTAGGTGACAGGTTGGCCTCATCCACATCTCATGACGAGGTCTATATTCCTCCTCCTATTTTGAGTCCTCCAACGTCCATTCATGTTCTTGTTATCACGTCAACACCACCACCATCATCACCACCACCTCCACCACCACCGCCACCAAAGCCACCAGTCTCGCCAGTACCTAAATATTATACCCATCGGTTGGGTTTTGCTCATGCTGCACGTCAATCATCCAGCACACCTCAGAAATGTTCAGATGTTATTACTAATGATGGGTCGGATAGTGTGCATGTGCAGACTTCATCATTGCAGGAGGAATGTGAACAGGCGAGTTCTGTGGTTGACGAACTGGACGTTCCTATTGCTATATAGAAACAGAAACGCACTTGTGCTTCGTCTCCTCTTACCTCTCAGTTTTTCTTTCATCATCTCACAGGGGACTTTCAGAGGTTTGCAGTGGCTTTGTCTTCCGTGAAGATACCACGGAATTATCAGGACGCCTTGAAGATTGATTGTTGGTGTCTTGCTATGGAGGAGGAAATGGCTTCTCTACAGTCACGGGGTACATGGAGCTTGGTCCCCGCTCCCTCAAGAGCATTTGTCGTTAGCTGCAAATGGGTGTTCACTGTCAAGTATCATACAGATGGTAGTCTTGATCGTTACATGACAAGGCTAGTGGTGCGAGGTTTGACTCAGACATATGGCGTGGATTATATAGATACCTTCTCACCAGTTGCTTGTCACTCCACTCTTTGTATTTTTCTATTTGTTGTTGTGGTACGTGATTGACCCTTGTTTCAACTTGATGTTAAGAATGCATTCCTGTATGGCGACCTGCATGAAGAAGCCTACATGCAGCAACCCCCGGGGTCAGAGAGCCTAGGGTTCTTTAGGATAATAGAATAATACTTTCCACCAACACTTTCCAAGCGCTTCTTAATCCGATGGGCCAACCATGTCATCTATCATAGCTCTTGGGTCAACAAAGCCAGACTCTATACTCATTGCCTCGAATTGTAAAAGGCAAAAGTAAATGTTACAAGAGGCGGGATGGCGTGGTACTCGTCTCGAGGTTGGACCCGGGTTTCTCGAGTATGACATGGGCATCCAGCTGCGCGTGGCGCTCCGCCCGGCGGACCGTCGCTAGGCCCTCGTAAGCATCTTGCTATTGCGTATGGGGATTCGACAGGTGGCCAAGGCTTCTCCGATAGATACATGCGATGTGGGGAGCGTGGTCATTGGGCGGCGATGTGCTGAGATCCCGCTTGGTGCATCCTCTGTCGAAAATCAGGCCATCGGAGCTATGCATGTCCATCGCGAGATGCGGGGAAGCGATCTGCCAAGAAGGGAGCAATGTTGGAGAGGCGCGAAGGGCGAATGGAGGGGCACGAGGGGGGGTTGCTCAACGAGGATTGTCAGAATGAGGCGACCTCCTTGGCGGACGCTATGGAGGACATTGGTTTGACCATTGGTGCTAGTTTCGGGGGTGATGTAAAGATGGAGGGTGTCACGGTCGTGCGAGGGGCTTGTCGCAGGTTGAGGTAAAGCGCTTGCTGGAGCTGTCGTCGCGGGCGGTCGGTAGAGTGCACTGGCGGCGTCACCTATTGCACGATGGGTGGCGCGACTGGCGGCTTGCTTGCGGGTTGGTGTCCATCCGAGGGCTTTCGATCTTGGGTCGAGGTGAGGCAGCGATCGGGCAGATGCTTGCTCCAGTCATGTCTCGGACGGTTCTTTCTGATGGTCTGCGGAAGGGCCAACAACCCTGGGTCGTGGCCAAGGGTTGTGGATTCAGATGTCAGCTTCCAGTGATTTTCCAGGCAGTGTTTCGAGGTTGTGAGTTTGCTCTTGAGGTATGAGACGAGTTGGGGTTGCTTGCGAGCACTGAACTGGCAGCGACGTCGGAGTCCTCGACCGTGGCTGATGGGCTGGGAGGGGTGCCTCCCTCAATGGAAATGGTTGCTAGCTCTTTCATGGATTTTGCATCAAATAAGCCGGAAAAGTAAAGAGATCGGGAAGCGTATCAGACAAGTCTTGGCGCGAGGCTCAAGATGGGAGATGGTTGTTGAGAAAAAAACTTGCGGAAGCATAACATGGAATAAGATAAAGAACATATGAAGAACACGGGATTTAACACAGAACCCTACTCCATGAGGAGCGTGATGAAACTACGGGTTTAGCCCTCGAAGGGGCGGATATTCTATTGGAATTTCTCAATGAGTACAGGGGGTGTGGGGATCCTTATATAGGTACTCAAAGGAGAATATTCTCTATAGAATATTCTCTTAACAAATAGCCACACAGAATATTCTCTAACACTCCCCCTCAAGCTGGAGTTGAGAAAGCTGCAGCTTGCAACAAAAGGAAAGTATACAACACATTTTCATACGATACATCACAAAAAGAACACAAGTCCGCTGCTGGTAGAAGACGTCGAACGAGGACGGGTCTGTGGCTTTCAGGTCATCGGAACGTATCTCTGCCATGCCTGTAGAGCCGCTGCGATATCAGGTCACCAGAACATATCTTTGTCGTGCCTGAAGAAGAATCGCTGCAGAAGAAGTCCAGCGCGGTAAACTGATAGGGTCGTAAAAGAAGAAGTACACGGCTCGACGAAGAAGTTGATGTTCGATGAAGACGGATGATCTTGTAGAAATCTGGAGTGTCGATCTGTGGATGTTGCAGAACACCTGAAGAATCTATTTCTGACTCCCCCTTTCTCTCATACTTGATGGAACAAAGATCATGGATCAAGTTGGGAGAAACCAAAGAACATGTTTTTTTTGTTTTTTTTTGAAATCGTCATTTTTTTAACATCGAATTCTGTTTATAACCATTCCCCTTTTTTCCGGCTACTCTATTCTATTTTTTTAAAACCATTTTTTAACTATATACGGTTTTTGTTTTGTACGCGCCTTTTTTTCATTTTTTAAATACGACCCCTCCTCTTTTTTTGTTTGAAACAATACACGGCCCACATGGGCCTAAAGATACATCATTCATTTTTTTTAATAGTCATGGGGCTCGTTGGTCTAATAAACCTCCCCCCCCCTTTTTTGCAGACCGCCGGTCACCATTTTCTTTCTTTCTATTTTTTTAAAAATGGCACAAGGGGCCCTTTTTAGGGTTCCCTATCGTTGGCACCCATATTCACTCAAACCCCGCCGCCAGAAGGCTTCGTTAAGGGCTTCGAAGGTGGGCCGCCTCCATCTGGACTGCACCACCTGCGCACCATCGATGAGAAGCTCGCCAACAGGACTGGAGGTGCGCGCGAGATCGAAAGTGGCATGTATGTTGGGGATCGCGCGCGCTGCCTGGGCTGCGATGGGGAGGATACACGGCGGCGCGCCGCCATCTTTTCAGCAGTGGCTTCTCGCATGGAGCCGCGAAGACAAAGGGCTGGAGATCGGCGAGTGATGGATCATGGAGGGGGATGCCTACCGCTTGGAGTACGTTGCGCGCAGCCTACGCGCAACGGAGCCTGAAGCTGTGACGGAAGAGGAGATACACATGTACGCCTCGGTTCGAAGGTGCTTCGTTGCGCCAGACCTAGCCGCATCTGGACATCGAGGAAGATGCGGCATCACCTAGAAGTGGGGCGTGGGGCACGCCAGAAGACATCAAGGGTTTCGCGCCTGGGGATGCTTTATGCGCCTGGGCAAGGGTTTCGTGGAAGATGCGCGCTGCCAGGGCTTCGCGAGAGGAAGGTGGGCGCGTACAGCCTGGAGTCGATCGCATGTGCGCCCAGGAAGAGCCGATCTGGAGTCGCGCACAGCCTGGGTGCCGCCATATGCGGCTAGGGTAATTTTCGGTTAAGGCTTTGCATCTCATGCGGCCTGCGCGAATCGGCTGTTGCTTGATGCTTCTGGAATCCGAGAGGAAGCACAGTGTCAGACTGAAACCCTTGAATATAAACTTCCATATTCTCCAAGAACAAACGGGCAATTGAATCTCGAACAAAAATATATCTTCAAGAACATAAATCTTTAATCATAAATCCACGAGAAAAAAACCCGCTCTGATACCATGTTGAGAAAATAAACTTGCGGAAGCATAACATGGAAAAAGATAAAGAACATATGAAGAACGCGAGATTTAATGTGGAACCCTACTCCGTGAGGAGCGTGATGAAACCACGGGAGAAACCCTCAAAGGGGCGGATATTCTATTGGAATTTCTCAATGAGTACATGGGGTGTGGGGATCCTTATATAGGTGCTCAAAGGAGAATATTCTATAGAATATTCTC
This sequence comes from Ottelia alismoides, assembly GCA_037367405.1. Lineage (NCBI taxonomy): Eukaryota > Viridiplantae > Streptophyta > Magnoliopsida > Alismatales > Hydrocharitaceae > Ottelia > Ottelia alismoides. The sequence goes on from JAZKJV010008882.1 coordinate 471,055, forward strand.
TTAACAAATAGCCACACAGATGTGTCGTTTGAGAGAGCGCTCTTGGCACAGGGGTTCCTGATGTCGGAATCCATGCCTCGTAAGTCGAGGCGCTCATGGGTTACGTGGATAAGGAGCAGGGCGAGTCGGATTCGGTTGGCGGGCATCTTTCATGACCCTCAGGCTTTGCGGATAGGGAGGATGCTCTTTCGGGTCGGGCGCACAGGCCCTCTCCTCTCTGCATGGGTCGGGTTGGATCAAGCCACCCACCTGTTGTTTTGGGTACGAGTGATTCAGACGGTGGAACTCAAGTCGTAAAGCGCGGTCTCAGATTCGTCCCAGCGAAGTCTAAAGCTTTTTGCTCATATGTCGGGTCAAGGTCTAAGGATCTTGGTTCATTTGAGGGGACGTACTTTCAACTGGGTATCTTGGGAGCTTTGGATCCTCTCGTGGAGGACGTTGCAGATTTCGTGCTCACGCCTCCTGGCCCAAACCCGATGTTGTGCTCCGAAGAATACCTTTGGTCACCCATCTCGTCGTGAACAAAAGAGGTCTCTTTCAAGGTTGCCCAAACCGAGACTACATTGGCCTCTGATGAGCGGTCTGATGAGGTGATGCTGCTTCTATTAGCGGTTGAGCAGCAGAGGAGGTGCGATCGAGAGTAGAGGTGGATTCTGTTGAGGTAGTAGCGCATGCGATCTTTGGGCTTATCTTTATCCATCGTCGAATAAGGGAGAGAAGAAAGGGGCGTCGGTTCGAGATTTACCGTCGGTCGGCTGGGCGATCAGGGAGAAAGGGAGAGGGGTTGGATTTGGCCTATGGGGGGGTGGGGGTTGGAGCGCCTACCAGCATTAGGGAAGAGGGGGAGTCAGGCAAGGGGATTTTGCGGCGTTTAGAAGGGGTTGATGAAGACAACCTCTCATGAGGCGGTCGAGTGGACCTTGGGGGCACTGTCGGAGGTGGGCAGGGCGGTCGAGGGGTCCTCGGGGACGCAGTCGGAGGCGGGCAGAAATCCTCTGATGATGTTGTGGAGGTGGAGGCAGTACCACGATGTGTACATGGTGTCGTCCTTGAGCCTGAAGTGCTAGAATGTTTGGGTCTGGTGAGACCATGTGGGGTTTCTGTTGAGGTCCAATGAGGTTGGTTTCTTGGAATGTAAGGGGTTTGGGGCGACCTGACAGGAGGTGGGCGATTCAGAACTTCCTTATTCGGCATAAGGCGGATGTGGCGCTGCTACAAGAAAATAAAACTTTTGAAGACATGGATGGAATATGGAAGGATATTGGGAGTCGATCTACGGAGGATTTCAGGAGGTTGGATGCGGCCAGGGCGGCGGGAGGTTTGGTGATTGGCTAGGATGGAGCAAAGTTGGAAATCAATGGGGAGGACATCCGTGGGGTGTTCTCCCTATCCATTCCACTAAACCGCAAGGGTTATGGATGAAGCTGTTGATCACAAATGTTTATGGTCCTTGTAATGGTATTGGCGTTGAAGGTTTGGTGGGCGAGCTATGGATGACCCGGGCGAGGTTCCAAGATGTGATTTGAATTATCGCATGAGATTTTAATGTGGCGTTGCGCCTGAATGACCGACCTAGGAGTCGTGGCGGTGAAGACAGAGGCTCTACGAACTGATGGAGTTTATTCAAGGAATGGGGTTGCAAATACTTGATGTGGTTGGTTGCGTGTACACGTGGCATGGCTCACGATCCAGATCACGTCTCGACGGATTTTTGTTGTCTGGTAAGGCACTGGAGGCTTTTCCTTTGGCTGGTGCTTGTGCTTTGTCGTGTTCCCGATCAGATCATATGTCGATTTTGTGGTACTCGAGTGAGGGGGACCGCCCTCGCTCGTTCTTCAGGTTTGAGAAGGCATGGTTACTGGAGCTTGGTTTTCGTGAGGTGGTTGCAGAGTTTTGGGAGGGCTGCTACTCGGCTGGCACAGTTACGTGTCGATTTGCGAGTAAACTGAGAGCGTTGAGGTCATTCATGCACATGTTTAAGAGCTCGATGCGTAGGCAACGCACGGCTAGATGGAAGAAAGCCCAGTAGGACATTCAGAGACTGGATGATTTGGAGGATGCTAGGAAACTTACGGAGGAGGCAACTCTCAAGTGGGTTAGCATTGATACGCTAATACATGAGGATAGGAAGGACGAGGTTGCTCGGAGGTAGAGATCTCATCAGAAATGGGCGAGGGAAGGGGATGCCAACACAAAATTTTTCCATGCTATGGCAAGTGGAAGAAGGCGTAGGATCACCATTCACTCCATTCAGGTTGAAGGGGTTGTGGAAGAGGGGGATCACGCAGTGGGGTCGGCCTTGCGTTCACACTTCAAGGAATTCAGTAGGCAGACCACCCGTGTGGGGTGGGGTTTGTTGGAGTATTCGTTATATGTGTCACATGTATGGGAGATGGGTAAATGGATCTCTCCAGGATCCACTTACCCCATCCAGAGTTTAGTCTCGCATCTACAATTTTGGAGATGTGGAGACTCCGTGGTGCTATATATAGAGGCCCACACTCATGTAGTCAGATGAGATAACGCAATGAAGCATATGGCCCTCCGAGGCCTTCTCCTGTGGTTTCATCCCGTTCCTTAGGGAGTAGGGTTCTACGTAAAATTGTGTTCCATGTTTTATCTTTCTAGATTATGCTCTGTTTATCATTCTGCTTCCGCATTCTCAATTTTTCTAACATGGTATCAGAGCAGGTTTGATTCTTGAGGTTTTTTTCATGTTCTTATTTTTCGAGATTCGATTCAAATGTTTTTCTTGAAGATCATTTTTTGAGATCATGCTCGTTATTTGATCAAGTTGTGGTCGAGTTCCATGGTTCTAGGGTTTGTTGAAACCCTTTTCAGATGCAAGATATGGCGAGCAAGGTTCTGCACGGGGTTCAATCTGAAAAACTAATCGGAGACTTCACAAGCCGTCGAATCTCTCTGCTTCCAGGCCGCCCCTACACCACTTCCTGTCAGGTGCGAGACCGCATGTCTAGGAGTCCAGCGCGATCTCCCAATCTCCAATCTAAGCGGCGGCGGCAAATCCGCGCTGCGTTGCTCCTAGCCCAGACGATGACTCCCTAGAGGTGAAGCCTCCCAAACCCAGCCGGAGCCCTCTACCCTCCTCCCTCGAGGCAACTCAGGCGGACCTTCAGCCACATCACGAGTCACCTCCAGCAAGACTTGTCGCCCGAAGCTCCAGGAGGATCTTCTCCAGGCCGAAGATGACACATCTCAGCCTCCAGCGATACCCTCCGCCTATCAGATCTAGGGGTAGCAGCAGAAGCCACATTAGGGGCATTTGAAGAGAGGGTTCCTGATTGGGAACCCTGATTTGGTGTGTGAGGGTTATTTAGCCCCAAGTGGGCCCTTGTATTTAAAAAAAAGAGGGCAACAATCAACAAAAAAAATAAAGGGGGAGATTGAGCCATTTCGATAAAAAGAAAGGGGGAGTCCGTAAAGTTTTTTTAGAAAAAAAAAACAAATTTTGAAAAAAAAGGCGCATACAATAAAAATGCCATATGCATTTTCAAAAAAATGATGAAAAACTGTAAAGAAAAACGATGGAACGGCGTATTTTAAAAAAAAAGGTGTGACGACTATTTGATGTTTTCTTTCCTTATTTTATTGTCTTCTCCCAACTTGGTCGACGATTGTCATTCCGACCAGTCTAGGAGAAAAGGGGAGTGTATGTAGAGTCACGGGTCTGTTGCAGATTCAGATGTGATATTTCAGACCAATCAGTTGTTCAGACTCTACAACTTTGCAGATGAAGATTGTTTTGTAGATGAAAATTCTCCTTGCGCGGTTTCAGACTCCACGATCAGATTCCGAGTCCACAGTTTGATGCGCAGTTTCAGACTCGATGATTGATTACGGGTGTTCAATTTCAGACATGCATATGTATGCGGTATTTTTTCTAGATGTGCACATGTTTGCCATCTTTTGTTGTGGTTACGCTATTCTTCTTATTTTATCGGCCAGAGTTTTCATGTGAGCCATAGGGACTCCATAATAGAGAATCATTCCCTATGCCATGTTGGCAAGGGTTTTCATGTGGTATCATGGGACTCCATAGTGGAGTACCATTCTCTATGCCAGATGGGAGAGATCCAGTTCTTCGACAAGGAGACTTCTTTCAATCTCCATTCTCTAGCGACCGTGGACTCCGACGAGGATTGCACTTCTACGGCATTTTTTTCTAATTCGACCCTTTTCAGATATGGAGCAGTTGTCCACATGTAGTGGCAGGCCAGAGTACTCCAACGACGAAACTCATTTCTAGTTGTAGTGACTCTGACAGGCGCAGTTCAGAGCACATGCTCTCTTACGAGGAGATTCAGCAGACTCACACTGCATCCCGTTCGTCCTCCTCACCTGCACGGCATAAGAAGCAATGTCCTCGACAACAGCAGTTGTGCGCGTTGAATTGATATTGTCTATAGTGTTATGTAGCGTGAGTTGGGTTTCTTTTTGTTTGTCCAAGCTGAGCATTGCATGCTCCACCTTAAGGGGGAGTGTTGGAGTATTCGTTATATGCGTCACATGTATGGGAGATGGGTAAATGGATCTCTCCAAGATCTATTCACACCATCCAGAGTTTAGTCCCACATCTACCATTTTAGAGATGTGGAGACTCCGTGGGTGCTATATATAGAGCCCTACACCCCTGTAGTCAGATGAGAAAACACAATGAAAAATATGGCCCTTTGAGGCCTTCTCCGTGGTTAAATCCAGCTCCTTACCGAGTAGGGTTTCACGTAAAATTATTGTGTATCATGTTTTATCTTTTCTAGATTATGCTCTGTTTATCATTCCGCTTCCACATTCTCTATTTTCTAACAGGTTTGGCTGGGCAGAGGTGTTTCACAGATCTCGGAAACAGATGTGGTTATGTAGGAAGGGGAGATCTCTGAGGTAGAGGCTAGACGTGCTTGCTTCCAGTTGAATGCGGATGGGACCCCTGGTCCGGACAGCTTTCCTGTGTACTTCTATCAGGAATTTTGGGACTTGAACAAGATTGAGGTAATGGGGGTCACTGCGGAATTCCGAGATGGAAACAGCAGGTTTGAAGCTCTGAATAAGGCGTTCATCTTCTTCTTGCCCAAGAGAGGCTCTCCAATTGGTGTCGAGGATTACAAGCCCATTGCATAATCTAATGCAATTTATCTGATCAATTCAAAGATTTTAGTGAATCGTCTTAAGGGGGGTTCTTCATTGGATTATATCCCCCGAGCAGAAGGCACTCATTCCGGGTCGGAATATGGCAGATGGGTTGGTTGTTGCATCGGATTGGAAGCGGTGCAGTAGAAAAGGTATCGTGTGGAAGGTGGAATTCTCTAAGAACAGGTTTGGCTAGGGGGTTAACCCCCCCTTTGGGGGGTTTACCTCCAAAAAACTCCCTTTTCCTCTCTCATGTGGGGTCCACTCTTCCTCTCTTTTTTAATACATTAAATAAATCATTTCTATTTTATCTATTTCAAAAAAAATAATATATTATACCATCATATCATGTAAAAAATATAAACTACTCAACTTCTACCTACTTTTTTGAACTTCAATATAATCACATCACAATAAGTACTCATTTTTCCAAACCTCGATACAATCACATCACAACAAACCCTCTCAACCCAAAACCCTCTATCCAAACATCAAAACACAAAAACGGGTTACCCTCCTCAAGTTTACCCCCGTGTAACCCGACAACCAAACGCACCCTAAGGCCTACGATTGTATCAACTGGAGATTTTTGTAGGCCTCTTTGGAGAAGAGGTTCTTCCCGGCTCATTGGAATGGTTGGATAAAGTGGTGTCTCGTGACCACTTCTCACACTGTTTTGGTTAATGGTAGGCCGGAAAGGGGTTTTTTCAGCCGTAGAGGGGGATTCGATAGGTATGTCCATTGGCCCCATTCAGCCGTAGAGTGACGAGCCACTGGATAAAATATATCTAAATAGTCCACACCATATGTTTGAGTAAAGCATCTCGCCACTAGTCGTGCCTTGTACCGGTCAAGGCTCCCATCTGTGTGGTACTTCACTGTGAATACCCATTTGCATTTTACAATAGATGCGTCGGGCGGAGCGGTAACCAAGCTCCATGTACCGCAGGACTATAAAACAGCCATTTCTTCTTCCATAGCCAACCCCCAACAGTCAATTTTCACGGCATCCTGATAATTCCATGGTATCTCCACGGAAGACAAAGCCGCAGCAAATCTCTGGAAGTCTCCTGTGAGACGGTGAAAAGAAACCTGGGAAGCAAGGGGATAAGACGTGCAAGTCCGTTTCTGCTTCCGAATAGCAATGGGGACATAAACATCATCATCCACTGTACGCGATGGTGCACACTCCTCCTGCAAAGAAGAATCATGCACAGGCACACTATCCGACCCATCGTTAGTAATAGCATCTGAACATACCTGAGGCGTGACGGACGATTGATGTGCCGCCTAAGCAGGACTTGGCCGACGTGTATAGAATTTAGGTAATGGGAGGATAGGTGGTTGTGGTGGTGGTGGTGATGGAGATGAGGTTGGCATGACGACCGGGACAGGAATGGACAAAGGTGGACTCAGGTAAGGAGGATAGGAACATAGACTTCATCATTAGATGTGGAAGAAGCCAACCTATCACCTGCAGGGGAGAAGTACATAACGGACTCAAAAAAGTAACATCAGCACTGACAAAATAATTCCTGTTTACAGGGTCATAACAACGGTAATCCTTCTGAGTCCGAGAGTAATCCACAAAGATACACTTGACAGCTCTAGGTGAGAGTTTGTCAAGTCCAGAGACAAGCGGTGAACAAAAGCAACATCACCAAAGACACGAGGGGTAAGAGAAAATAATTCCTTCTCTGCAAAAATAACAGAAAGAGGAATTTTCTCACATAGTACAGAGGACGTCATACGATTGACAAGGTAGCATGTCGTAAGAACAACATCCCCCCAAAAGGTGATAGGCATACAACTCTGGATAAGTAGGGTTCGAGTTATATCAAGGAGATAGCGATGTTTTCGCTCTGTCACTCCATTCTGTTGAGATGTGCAAGCACAGGTGGTTTGACGAATAATACCTTTGGACGAAAAGAAATGGGAGAGAGAGTGAGTGCAGAATTCCAACGCATTATCCGTACAAGAAAAAATATTCTGCACTTCAATGATAAGATTTATAATAACATCCCCTGCTTCAGATTTATTCTTTAAAAGAAATACCCACGATACACGGGAGAAGTCACCAACTACGACAAGATAGAACATGTGTCCCTGATGATCAGGAACACGACTCGGACCCCAAATATAAACATGAAATAATTCAAAAGAGGAGCTACTGCTCCGACACTGACGACTAGGAAAGCTAGCTCGATGATACTTTCCCAACTGAAAAGCTTCACATCGAAACGACGAACTTGGAGAGAGATGAGGCAAGAGATGACTCGTCGTTTGAAGCAGGAGGTGACCAAAGCATAGATGCTAGGTGTACGGAGAGATTGATCCGGCTGAGTAGGAAGAGACGCCAGCATATGAATTCTGGACCAGACGATGGAGACCAACGCCAGCATATGAATTCTGGACCAAACGATGGAGACCATTCTGCTCATAGCCATAGCCAATCACCATGCCCGTTAGTATGTCCTGAAAAATAAGAGATGGTTCAAATATAGCGCGACAGTGCAAATCCTTCGTAATCTGACTAATAAACAGTAGATTCCATGTAGAACATTCTGTAAATGCGTGGACGGTGGAGGGTGCGGCGGCGGGAGAAGGGGAGGACCGGAGTGACAGCGCCCTACAGTGAAGGGCAATGGTAGGGTTTTAAGGTTAGGGTTAGGGTTTTGGCTCTGATACCATGTTTGTGGAAATAAGCAATCTGTTTATTCCATAGAACCGTAGGCTCTCTTATATAGAGAGGTCAATGGGTAAATTACGTAAGAGGGTATCGAGAAAATAAAAAATAGAGAAACTGATACACCGACTACATAATATTCTCTACAGTAGGAATGAGAGAATTAATGTCGTACCCGTAAGGACAAATAATTGATTTACCCATTCAAGCAACATGCACGAGGTGCATTCTTTAATGAAATATATAATTTCTTGTTATGAAGCCATAAACTACCCTTCTTTCTGTAGCTAACCGAAATCTACTCTTGTTTGACCGGACTATCATTCCTTGCTTTGAATTGGAATTCAACAAAAGAAAGGAGGGAGGGGAACGAAGAAATTCTCATTTCTCCTTTCTTTGCCCCTCTCAAGATATCCATGCACTAGTTCACCACCTCATATAGAATAAGTTCCCGAAAGGGATGACGCTCGAAATAATGATTTTCATTGCATGTGTAAAAAAACCGATGTATTAGTTTTCTTCTTGATAAACTATATAAAATAACTGCTCTCTCATCTAACCCCTTTCTTCCCACACTAGATAAGCCTTTGATGGCATGGTTTCCCTATAGTACCACTAAGACTCTTTGACGACTGAAAATAGCCGCATATTACAGGAATAAAAAGAACTTGTCAAAATCGTTGACTAGGCCGACTAGTCAGCCCTAATAGTCGAGTCGGGATGTAGCTGACTCAACTAGGGCTAGTCGGTCAATAGTCGGTCGACCCGAATAAATGGGCCAACTAGTCAGACGATCGAGTAATCCTATTTTTTATTCCATTTATTCTGATTTTGTGCCACTATTAGTAATGTAGTATTCATTGCTGGTTAGTAATTAGTAACTTAAGATATCATGGTGCCTCTTATTTTTTATGATATTCCTCTTATCTCATGTTTATGTTGTGTATTTAGTTCATGCTATCATGTTGTATATTTAGCTTATGGTGTACTAAACATCATTAAGTGACTCTCATAGTACATTGCATCAGCAAACATTTATCCAACTCTAGTGGGTTTAACGCGAAGTATCAACAACTGGTAAGTGCTCCACTTCTTCCAGATCTTGAAGAAGACTAGAATCCATTCTGTTGAACAAAGTTGGAGTATGTCTATTAACCATATTGATCATGTTCTAATTCTGAAGTTTACTTTTTATTCAGTATGATTTCGGACAACACAAATTTACTAGGATTTTTTATGTGTTGGATGTGTCAATGTCCATTCTGTAGGTTTTCTAATCCAACAGATCGGGACTTTACAAAGCATTTTTCTACCTAGAGCACACATGTACACAATGGCAACATTACCTTTTACCATGGCCCAAAATGTCTTTTGCTCACCGTATCGGTGACCAACTGAAATAAAATTTCGGTAGAAATTCGACCAAAATTTTGGTCATTTCAGTGAGGAAATTCATCTACATCCTCCCTCCATATTACTAAAATATTGGCCATTTCAGTCGATGTCGATATTCAGTGACCTGCCGAAATCGAAATTCAACTGAAATTTGGCCAATTTTCGTAGAAATTTAATGTTCGATTTTTACCTCCATGTTGGTCATGCACCACTGGCAATTTTCTTAATGCAATTCTTACATATACCATGTTCAATTTTAAAGGCAAAATCTTAAGAAGAAAGCAAGGAACAATAAAATATGTAGAAGAATGTTACCTTCATGTGAGCATTTTCGTGATTGTAACATGAAACCATTAATAAAAGATTTAAGGAACAATATTAAGGAGTCGACAAAAAACAACTAAAGGGCACAAATAACCAAATGTTACTTCCGAAACAGAATAGCACTCAATTGCTTGAAAAAATGTCCTCCATATGAAAGCTCATATAAACCTCGAGTCCAAAACAAGTTCATTTAAGTTGAACATTACGAATAGCCGTGTTGAATTTGATGTGCAACTCTTACCAATTTCTCTCAGTATCATAGGTAACATGGGTAAGGATTTCTCACGTATGATAAACCATGTTTCCATTTCAAAAAGGATGAGCCAAGCAAAACTTTAAGAAAGTTCAAAGGTATTGTTCTTCAGTCAAACTGTGTACATTCTGACAAGCTAAACGGTGAAGCCGCATACTTCAAGTAATCTTTTAAAAAAGGATGATCTTTTATTAGCCAAAATTCCTACTTACAAAAAAGAATTGCTACATACATGTTAAGTAATTTCTATTTAGTGGGAAAACTAACTAAGCATAAATTAACAACAATGCTTTTTCCCACATTAAGTAGGATCAGACTTTTTGCCTCCATTCAAATCTATCTAGGCCATACTCAGACTTTTTGCCTCCATTCAAATCTACCTAGGCCATACTCAGGCTTCGATCAAAAAAACTAAGATCCCTCCGGATGGTCTCATTTCAATACTCAACAGTTCTTGGGTCCTCCTCGCCCTCTCTTAGTCGGTTGAATATTGCAAAACTTTCATCTTCAAAAAGGCGCACCAACTGACCTTTGCAAATGATCAAACTATCTTACGCAATTTTCTCTCATCTTACCCTTTGTCTAAGCTATACCTACTTTCCTTCTGATCACATCATTTCGAATCGGATCTTTACATATATGACCACTCAAGATGAATCCTCATCATGCATATATTTTATAAGGTTAATGCATAAGACATGTACTAGTCTCTTCTCCAAAACTCTCAATAATATCTCCCATGGGACAGAATCATAAGCCTTCTTCAAATCCATAAAATTCGCATGGAGATTCTTCCTTTTAGCTCTATAATATCCATTGTTCTCCTCAACAAGTGGATAGTTTCAATAGTTGAGCGACCTAGCATGAATCAGATTGGTTTTATTTCACCTTAGAAAGTTACTCAACCTTCTTTCAATCACACGTTACCAAATTTCCATACTTATGACTCATCAGGTTGATATCTATGTAAGTCGAACAATTTTGAATATCTCATTTATTCTTATAAAGAGGCACCACGATGCTTATTCTCCATTCTTCTGGCACTTTCTTGCTTCGTCAAATAACATAGACTAGATATGTGAGCCAAGTCAAACCACGTTCACCTAGAACTCTTCATACTTCTCTAAAATTGCCATCATGTCCTACACCTTTCCCGGGTTTCATAACCTCCAAAGCCTCCTCTACTTCCTTCGTCAGTATCCGTCTATAGCTTGCACGATTCAAGTAACTTTCACTACAAGGTAGATCTCCCAAACATGATCGATCTATTTCCTTCGCCAAAGAAAATAGTATGAAAATACTGCTTCCATCTCTGAGTTTGCCCTGACAAAGGGTTGCACTGACTAAGCATGTATAACAGATTAAATTTAAATCTATGAATCTTAAAAATTCAACAATAGCTATATCCTCTAGGAGCATAACTCAATGTCACATTTAAATTGGGTATATATGCATATGATTTTCCCCGACAAAGGGTTACACTTTTCCCTCTACTTAATGGCGAAAGTTCATGGAAAAGAGTTATGATGTTTCTCCAATTCTTTCGGATTTTCATCCCATTGTGATTTTTTTCCTTTGGGTGATCCTCTCATAACACCACAGCCAAATACAGACAAGGACAAGCATAACATAAGCAACTGGCTCAATGCTGGTCAATTTGGGGCAAAGGGAAAAGACAGCTGATGATATATTCAATGTGCCAGTTTTTCATCAACAGCTCAACAGACAACGAGATGAATTTCGAAAAAGAATGTGTCAACACTGTCAAGTAAATGTTCCAAAAGCATAGTATTGAATCTAATAACCATACCTTAATCTCATAGATAGATAATGTGCCATGCATCATTCCAGCAACCTCTTCCAAGGTGTGGCTAGAGTATTTCATATCTCCAGCTTTATCATCCGACCTATATGGGGCAGTTTTGACATGAGTCTCAGATTCGAGAAGCACATTTCCAGTAGAAACCTGCCAAAAACAAATACCAGCCAGATGGCTCAATGAAAGAGCTAAGCATATTAGATCTTGACAAAAAGATACTAAGCATTAGCTGCAGAGAAAATCAATAGGTTTATCCTTCTCCAGGGAAATAAAAAATTAATTTTCAGATAAACTTGACAGGATACTATAGACTTTTTTCACCACAACCAAAATTTGCAAGATGCAACCAGAATGAAAATTTGCAAGATGAAACCACGATCGTAATTCTCAAGATGAGGAAAAAATGTTAATGATCTCCAGTTACATCAAAGTGACTAGATTACAAAGATTGCTGATGAATGTAAAACTTTAATGGCAAGAAGATGTGAGCCTGTGTTTCTTCACTTCTATATGCTATACGGGTTTCCTTGTAAGTTCCCACAAAACCTACACATAATGGCAGTGATTACAGTTCTCTCCCCCGTTATTAGGTAACTATAAAGCTACAGACTATGAGGCATCATTAGACATATGCACCTCTAGTGACACATTCTATGCTATGTAATGGTTACTCCGAAATAAAAAATTATACATGTTTAATTAGTTGGGTCCCTTTGTATGATTAGGATATAGGCAATGGTCATGATGTATATGATCTAGTGTCTGAAAAGAGATGGCAGCCTTCTCTACATATTGTTTTTCAATGGATGTTCTTGATACAGGTCCCCATGCACCTTTTTGAGTCAAATGATTCATTCAGGCAAAACCCCAGGGAAAAGCCCAGACCAGTAAAACCGAAAGATACACCTCAACATGCATTCAAAAAAAGTAAAAGAACAAGAATTCGATTACATAAACCAAACATCCTCTAGTGACATGACATGCTCAATTATATTATAAGCGTAGAGCCTCTGGTTACGAAAACCAACTCATTCCAGCTAATTGAGATTGCCCAAAGCAATGAAAACATCGCTACAATTATCTGGTGAATTGTTGCAGGCATATCGTATAGAATCCCGAAATCTCAAAAGTTGTTGGTGAGCATCTACAGCAAAGGGACAGCAGATGAGAAAAAAAGGAGGGAGGAGATAGAGAGAGCAAGCCATGTTGGGCTGCTATATATTTAGCCCTATTGGGCGAAGTGAATTTGTTCAAAAAAAAGAGGTGCGTACAAAAAAATCATACGCGGGAAAAAAATATTTTGCAAAGAAAAAGAAGAAACCCAAGAAAAAAATGATGAAATAGCATTAAAAAGATTGCAAAAAGGGGAAATGAAAAGCTGTAAAAAAGAAGAAGAATGAATGAATGAATGGCTTATTTGATGGGTTTTTTTCTCTCCCCATCTTCATGTCTTCTCCCAACTTTGTTGATGTCAATATATTCCGACACGTGAGAAAGGGGGAGTATTATGTAGAAGCTCGACAAGAGGCCAAATTGTCAGATTCCATTTCAGATTCAGATCTCCGATACATATGCATGGTCGGATTTCCAGACTCTACAGATATTCAGACTTGACGATCAGATTCTGAGTACTCAGTTCAGACACGCACATGTATGATGTGCACATGGTTGCCATCACTTTTTCAGCGGTCCCCATCTTATGTGTTTCGACCAGGGTTTTCATGTGATCCATAGGAACTCTAGAGTAAAGATCTCATTCCCTATGCCATGTGGGCTAGGGTTTTCATGTGGTTTCATAGGGACTCCAGAGTAGAGATCACATTCTCTAAGTCAGTATGGGTAAGACCCAGTTCTTCAACGAGGAGACTTTTTCAAACTCCATTCTCCAGCGATCATGGACTCCGACGAGGATTGCACCATACAGTTTTTCAGTTCGGCCCTTTCAGAGATGGAGCAGTTCTCCACATATTGTGGCGGACCAGAGTTCTCCGATGAGGAGACTCATTTTTCAGTTGTAGTGACTGTAATAAGTGCAGTACACAGCACATGCTCTCCGACGAGGAGATTCAGTTTGACTCACTCCATCCCAGTGTTCCTCCTCACCTGCACGGCATGAGAAGCAACATCATCAACAGCAGCCGACAGTTGTGCGCGTTGAGTTGATATTGTCCATAGTGTATTATACCATGAGTTTGAGATTTTCTTTCTGTATGTCCAAGCTGAGCGTTGCATGCTCCAGCTTAAGGGAGGGTGTTGGAGTATTTGGTTATGCGTCGCTCATGTAGTAGATGGCAAATGGATCACTCCAGGATCTATTTTCCACATCAAGTAGTTTAGTCCCACATCTACCGTTTGTGGGATGTGGAAACTCGGTGAGGGCTATATAAGAAGCCCTTCACCCCATGTATCCATTGAGAAAGTCAATAGACAAATCAACCCTTTGAGGCGTTCTCCCGTGGTCTCATCCTGCTCCTTAGGAAGTAGGGTTCCATGTTAAATCTCGTATTTTACAATGTTTTTATTTTTTATTTCTCCGATAAACTTCCGCATTATATTTTCTAACAGACTGGGTATTCCTCAGGGATAGTTAAAAGGATCAAGAAGCCATTGAAGATGATGGAAAACCATTCATTTAGGTTCAATACTGTGGGAAAGGGAATGTGTGAAGGTGGATGAGTTTATGCCGGGTGGTCTCAAGTAACGCTAAAAACCATGACAACCCTGTCTCTCAGAGCACAAAACAGAGAAAAAGTGTAGAAAGTAGAAGAAAGAGATGTAAGGTTCGAAACGTATGAAACAATCAAACTAGTCAGCATGCAATGATTCCTACTGCACTGTCTTATCCACTCTCAACTATACCAGGTAAAATAAATTTGCATTCATTGGAACAAATAGTTTGGAGACTCACGTACCTTTGCAAACTTCCCACTGAATACAGACAAAGCCAATCGCCAGAATGCTGGAAAATGGTGAAGAAGCACTGAAGTTAACCTGTGGATGTACCGCTGCCTGAGAGAATCTTCTGCAGCAGAATCCACAGGTGATGGTGGATCAGCATGAAACTGATCATCACCAGTAGTTGAATTGGCATCAGACTGGGTAATAAAGCATTTATAAAGAAGTCAACTTTCCGTGTCAGGCCCAAAAAAGGAGCTATATACAAATTATAACGTCTGATATTATAGGCACATGAACAGAAATTCACGTATAACACATATGCATAGGATATTACTTAATAATATATGTTGATGTCTATTAAGTATTATTCAGTAATTTAAAGTATAGAAGGCCACAAATCAACATGAGTAATCAAAGAGAGACTCATAACTTACTGATTTGTTAGAGTTCTGCTGAAGCTGCCTCCATCTTGAATCAGACAACTCCTTCTCGCGGACCTCGTTATGCAACATTTCTAGCCGTGCATCATGATCTGCAGTACATTTCTCAAACAATCCTCGAATTCTACGGTTCTTCCGGAGGAGAATGCACAAACAACGAGATAGAATAGCAATCAAAAAACACCACAAACTGCTACTTGAAAAAAATACCAGTTGAAGCATAGTTATGCATACCTGAATATTTAAATAATGCCACACGGGATCTGAATCAGGCTCCAGTTCCAGCAAAAGCCTAACTGTATTTTCAAGCTTTTCAAATAATTGAATAACAACCTTTTATTAGTAGGGTACATCTCTTAATGCACAACACCACAAACGCTTATAATGTACTAAAGCAGGAGGAAGAAATGGCAATTTCGAAAATAGAAAACCAATTTCAAATATACTTAATTTTGCAATTGTCAACATTTCAGATAAAATGCAATCATAAAATATCAACTATCAAGAATATTGGAAGGATACTAATAAACATTATATGGCATTTCAGAAAATAAGTTCTATTCCTCTTATATGTAGTCCCACGTTCGCCAAGGAATTCATTCCCATTCCTCTTTGTTATTGACCGCTCCTACAAGCTTCTGACCTCGAAAGTGCACTCCTTCTGCAGGTCCTTACATCAAAGGTCAAATCACCAAAGCGGCAGCCAACAACAGAGTTCCCCTTCGATTTACAGTAGACCTCCATCAGGGTGGTGGGGCTAGGCGGCAGAGAGAAGTTCAGGGCGGAGGGGTTGTAGGGGGGAAGAGGAGGTCAGGGTAGAGGGGCACGGGGAGGAGGAAGGGGATTGACAATTATGCCCCTCTTAAACACAACATAGTTTGAATAAACCACGGTTTAGTTCAACTCATTCACGACCAATCTAACCGAATGGCACAAGTGATAACGGTACAAGTCAGAAGCACGACTGATATTCCAAAAAAGAGAGGGGCATAATTGATATTGCAGAAGTTAACACAGACACAAGTGATAAAATCCCAAAATATAACTGCAAATCTTGATTCACTACATGATGCTAACAATTTTCACATTTATATTAGAAGAGACAACTATTGTTCATGCCATCATTGTCTCCTAAGTATTATTTCGCTATTTGTTTTGGTTGAAATTACTTTTTGTCGCATTCGATTTTCTTTAAAGCTTTAGACAATAGTATAGTCATCTAGGCAAGTTTTCATTTTTTTTAAATTATATCCATCCAGTTATCTACTACACCAAAAAAGTGAAACATGATGACCCGATTAAGCCTCTAAGCTCGACCCTTGCTCACCACTATATACAAACACACAATGCGTATTTTGTTGCTTGAATTTCGAATAATGTTATCATTGGTGGGTTTTCTTCGTCACGAATATGACTCAGATGTTATCTTGATTTTAGCGCACCAATTTTTACCAGTCAACCAACATGATTCTCGTCAGAGTTTAGGATGTGTAGAGACTTTAATGCATAGATTAACATAAACGAGCACCATTCAGGCTCGACCATGCATGGGATGCCTATGGCGATTTGGAGGACAATGTTGGCTACAGAGGATGGTGGTCTTGGGGTGTAGAGTCTAAAGGAAATTAACATGGACTTATTAACCATGTGGGGTATCCCTTATCTGGGTGGGAGCTCATACTTGCTAAGTAGAATGGTGTGCAAAATTAATGAGATATTGACGAAATTATCAAAATAGGATTGGATATTGTGTGCTCTCTCAAAGTTCTGGAGAGATATTTGTTTGGTTTGATCTTATATCTTACATCTCTTCAGACCATCTTGAAAGGTAGTTGAGATATTCATTTTTTACTTGATGATTGAATTGGGTGTGATGAACTTTTTGGCCTTTTTCTCTGTCTCTTAGCCCTAGCCGAAAAGGGTGGGATGTCTGTCGGTGAGATATAGGATGGTGAAGGATGGTGCCCCCAATTTCGCTCGATGTTGTCCAAAGAATGGTTGAGTTTATGGTGATGCACCAAGTACTTTCTGATGTGAGGAGGTCGATTGTTGGGCTTGATCAATGTACCAAGATGGATGGTAGCCTCTCGATTTGGAAGGCATGTTGATGTTTGTATAGTTGTACATGACCAAAGTTTTAAATATGGGTATTATCTCCTTCATGATGATTCGAAAATGGAGGAACCTATCGCAGGTCAAGGTGTTCATATGGTTGATGAGGCAAGACCACGTCATAGCAAGCGCTAGAAGGGTTAGGTTTTTTTCCAGAGGCAGATGGGTCCTGCGAGCAGTATTTGGAAGCTTATGAGGATGTGAATCACATATTTATTTTATGTGACCCCTCTAGGGAAGTGTAGGTAGAGGCAGATCTGACATGGTTGCAATGTAATGCCTCCGCCTTTTGAAACTCTATGGATCAGTCTCGTGCTAGGGTGAAACCGTCCGCCCAACATGTATTATTTATTGGAATGATACAAATTTACCTCATGATAACCAAGAGGTAAGGAAATTCTTTGCTTGAATGTTTACATTCTCACAGTATAAAAGCGCTCCGATGAAAAAATAACTCCGTTGCAGAAGAGCCATAGTGCATAGATAGTAGCAATCGACATCAGCAGCTCAATGAATCCTGAGATCTAGCACAGTAGATGGAGACCCAGAAATATACAAGGTCTTTGCAATCTACCCAATCGATCTCAAGGTTTTGCCAAACTGCATGCGCCTTTTCCACACTCAAAGAACATATTAACAGTAGCACCTATTGCATCTTCGCAAAGAGTGCAGAAATCAATCAAGCCTCTGCACATTCTTGCCCAACGATCTCTTGTGAGAATTTACCCACAGTGAAGCAGCCACAAGAAAAACGGTGCATATCCTAAATAAAACTGCACTCTCTAATTAAGTTTTCAAGACAGATCGGAGGGTTTATCCGAGCTCTTGTAAGCCTTCTTTACCATGAAATCTTCATCACTCCAAGTCCAATGATCTCTACCTTATCCGGGGCCATGATGAGAAGACAGCACCATCTGGAGGTCCACAAAATCCAAAACCCTTTGATATGAGGACCTAGTAAAGGTCGGTAGTCAATTGTTTTCCGCCCAAGCTCCTACCACCTGTGCATCTTGAGAATCTGACAGTGCAAAGAGGCAGGGGAAGCCGGATGCCAGGGTTCCATTCCCTCACCATTCTAGTTGTCCTTCCAAAATGCCAATAAACTTCTATCACCCAAGATCGGTTTGAACAATTCACAAGTTTCAAGCAAAAGGGAAGTAATACCCTTTCAGAATGAGCTATAAAATCCAGAATGAGGAATGCTAGAGAGCGATGCATGTACCCTATAAATACGGTGAATGAGTTTGCAGCAAAAATCTTCATCATTCCCCCAATTACGAGTCACACATTTCAACAATAGAGCTTGGCTCATGATCTCCAACCTTGAAATGCCAAACACACCTTGCTTGACAGGAAGAATAACCGTCTCCCAGTCTACTAGGTAAATACACGATGTAGCTCAGTCAATTTTGCCCAGAAAAATCTTCTTGTGATCGTCTCAATTCTTCGATAGATCCCTACTAGGAGTTTGGAGGACATAAAGAAAACATGGATCGTCGTAAGGAATTAAAACCTTGGTAAGGACTGCCTCGACAACAACCAGATTCCCAACACGGGATAACAAAGCTTCTTAGTCAGAAAGTTTTCTATCCAGCTTTTCAATAACTGGTAGCCAATTCACCAGCCTCAGCTTACCAACCATAAGTGGAAGACCCAAGTACTATAGAATGGGAAGAGAACCGTATTCAATCCCTAGAACCATACAACAAGCCCCGATCTCCTCTGCTGGAAGATTGAAAAAGATAACTGTCAGCTTATGTTCGTTCAACTAAAGGCCAGATAGCTCACCAAATATCTCTAGTACTTTGGGAATGCTTGTTGACTCATGTTGCCATCCTATAAACACAATGGTGTCATCTGCATATTGGAGTAACGGAATGGAGAGGCCCCCACAAGTGAAAACCTGTGGTGGCACCATGTTGGACCACAATTGACACCGTTTGTGCTAGAGAATCTGCTATAATGACGAAAAATAACAGCGAAAGTGGGCAGCCCTATCGAACACCATTCTATGGATGGAAAAAAAACTCCAGTTAATCTCCCATTAACCAATACAGAATAAATTGTAGTAATGCATCTCTTCACCGACGATATCCAAGTGCCAGAGAAGCTCCTTCTTACCAAAGCCGACCATAGGAACTGCCAGTCAATTGTGTCGTAAGCCTTTGAGAAATCAATCTTCCATAACAATACACGAGATCGACGCCTCTTCCAATCTGCTATAATCTCGCTCGCCATAACTAGACTATCATCAATGAGCCTTCCTGAGATGAAAGCAGATTGTGTCGAGGAGAAAATAGTTTCACGAACTATTCCAAGTCTATTCGCCAAAACCTTCGCCACGATGAGATAGATTGTGTTGGACAAAGGAATCGGCCTCATGTCTCCTACTCTCTCATACCCCTCCTTTGGCATAATAATAGGTAAAGCCTTGTTTAATCTATCAAAGCAAGCATTCCCCCTAGTGAAATCTCCAAGTACTGCTAAAACATCAGGTCCAACAATAACCCAAAACACCTTGTAGAAGCTCACAGGAAAACCATCTGGTCCAAGCACTCCATCATCATTTAAGTTCACACCGCCGCCTTCCCCTCCATCGAAGAGAATGTCAAGGTTAACATATTGACATGATCCGTAGAAAGCGTTGGAGAATCACTTCCCAACCATCTCCATGGATGACTCTCTGATCTCAACGAAAGTCCGTGGAAGAAAGATGACAGCTCCTTTCCCATCGCTCAATCACCCTCGACCCTTCTATCTTCCAAAACAATAGCTATTATCAAGTTGTATATGTGCCTTCCACTTGCCACCCTATGAAAGAACTTCGAGTTTGCATTTCCTTCTTTTAGCCACTTCCTTCTGGATCTTTATTTCCATTATATGGCATTTTTCTTATCTTGCTCCTCAGTAATTTTCAAGGAATCCATTCTTAATCTCAGATCAGCATGCCCCAGTTCCCTGACATCTTCCTCTCTGTCAAGTCTCTGGATATCAATCTCTACAGTAGTGCGATGAATCTGTTGTCTCTCCCTTACATCTTCTTGAACTGACAGAGCTTCCATCACAAGGAATTCAGCTTCTAAATTAGTCTCACCACCAGATCCACCACCGAACTAGAGCATACATGTTTGGTCCAGTGAACTGTCACCAAGTCTCACAATCCATCCTCCAACGGCCAAGCCTTCTCCAACTTAAAGAAGGAATAATGTTGAACTTGTTGAAGGGAAAAGAAAAGTTGTATATCACGTAGCCCTAGAGCCCTTTTATATAGGAGAAAGACTCTAGGGAGAACTTACATAAAAAAGACGGAAAACATGAGAAATATAAATAGAGACACAGATATATAAAAGAACTCTCTCAACACTCCCCCTTAAACTGGAGCATATATGTCTATCATGCTCAGCTTGGAACAACAACGCTGGAAAGGACCCCTTGCGAGAGCTTTAGTAAACATGTCTGCAATCTGTTCTCCTGAAGCAACATGGGAGGTGGAAATAAGCCCTTTTTTGCATCAAGTCATGGGTATAATGACAATCAACCTCGATGTGCTTCATTCTCTCATGGAATGCTGGATTATTAGCTATAAATAGAGCTGCTTGATTATCACATTTGCGATGCATTAGAAGAGGCACCTCAACTGCAAGATCAATTAGAACAGACTTGATTCACATCATTTGAGTGCCTCCTTGGGCCATAGCCCTATATTCTGATTCAGTGTTGGATCGAGCAACCACAATTTGTCTCTTACTCCTCCATGAGACCAATGAGCTGCCCACGAATACGGTGAAGCCAGAAGTAGACTTCTTATCCTTGGGACACCTAGCATAATCTGCGTCAGCACATCCAGTAACTGAGAGTGACGTGTCTCTTCTGAATAGAAGACCTGCACCTGGAGAGGATTTTAGATATCTCAAGATCATACAAACTACATACATATGAACTTGTCTAGGTTGCTCCACGAATACGAACTGGCTAACTCTGCTCACAGCAAATGATATGTCAGGCATGGTAATAGTAACATAAAGCATCTTTCCTACCAGTTCCCTATACCGACTCTTATCTATCTCCTCAAAGTTATCATCATAGAGTCTAGCATTAGGATCCATTGGTGTAGTAGAATGTCTGCAGCCTGTCATACATGTCTCAACCAGAAGATCAGTAACATACTTCCTTTGCATCATAATCATACCCTGCTAACTGTGTGCAAACTCCAAGCCAAGAAAATAACGTAACTTGCCAAGATCATTGGTTACAAATTGTCGTCCAAGGAACTCTTTGGTAGCCTGGATACCATATTCATCACTACAAGTAACAACAATGTCACCAATATAAACTAGAACAGCAACCGTACCTCCCTAAGTTCTCTTAAAAAAGAGAGAACGATATGCAATAGATTTGACAAAACCATTTTGTTCAATCAACTCTGAGAGCTTCTAAAACCAAGCCCTCGGACTCTGCTTGAGGCCATAAATGATCTTGTGAAGTCGAAACTCCACAGTAGACTCCCCCTCAGCAGCAAAACCCGGTGACTGTTGCATGTACTTCTTCCTGCAGATCACCAAACAAGAAAGCATTTTTCACATCGAGCTGGTAAAGCGGCCAGTCACGTACCACAACAACTGCAATAAGAATCCGCAACGTGGAATGACGAGCAACTGGTGAAAAGGTGTCCCGATAGTCCACCCCATATGTTTGGGTGAACACATGAGCAACCAATCTGGCTTTATATCTGTCAATCGTACCATATGCACGGTGTTTCACAGTAAGCACCCACTTGCTGCCAACAATACACGTACCTGGAGGAGCTTGCATAATGCTCCACATACCTCGAGATTGTAAAGTTGTTATTTCTTCTTCCATTGCTAGACGCCAGTGATTAATCTCCAGTGCCTCGTGATAAGAATGTGATACCTCTACTGCTGACAACCCCAGGACAAACTTCTGAAATTCCTCGGAAAGGCGATCTAAGGGCACATGGCAAGCAAGAGGATGCATAGTGCATGCACGCTTCTACTTCCGTACAGCAATAGGCACATCTAGATCTTCATTGATCACAGGAGGTGCATCTTCTTGGATATCCTGCATCACTTTTTGTATATGCAAATCACCATTGCCAATAGAAGAACTCAAATGTTTAGAACACACCTCGGGTGTGCTGGATGACTGGCGAGGCACTTGAGCACGA
This sequence comes from Ottelia alismoides, assembly GCA_037367405.1. Lineage (NCBI taxonomy): Eukaryota > Viridiplantae > Streptophyta > Magnoliopsida > Alismatales > Hydrocharitaceae > Ottelia > Ottelia alismoides. Next base: position 493,312 of record JAZKJV010008882.1, read on the forward strand.
GGTCGACGCCATGGCCTCAAATTTCAGCGAAATTCAGTCGAATTTCTGTCGAATGTCGATATCCAATCGAAATTCGACCGAAATGACCGAAATATGGAGGTCCTAGTACAAAAAATAACCGAAATTCCGGTCAAAATTCCACTAAAATTCTGTTTTGATCGATACCGAAATTTAGGGCCTTCGTCGACGCTAATAAACCTGGGAAACGAATGGAGGTGGTAGAGGTGGTGGCGGTGGTATAGAAGGCATAGGAGGTGGTGGAGGTCGTGGAGGTGGTGTAGAGATCGGAGGTAGAGGCATATATATCTCTTCCCCAACCACAGAAGAAATGAGCTTGTCACCTGTAGGAGAGAAGTACATAATAGACTCAAAAAAGGTTACATCAGCACTAACATAGTACCTTTTTCGAACAGGGTCAAAGCAACGATATCTTTTTTGGGTCTTGGAGTACCCAACAAACACACATTTGACCATTCTAGGAGAGAGCTTGTCAAGACTAGGGGACATATAAAGAATGAAAGCCACAGAACCAAAAAAATCGAGGTGTGAGAAAGAAAAGATTCGTCTCGAGAAACGCAATCAAGAATGGAATCTTTTTCCCAAAACGGAAGAGGGCATACGATTAACAAGGTAACAAGCAGTTAGGACCGCATCACCCCAACATGAATGAGCACGACTTTGGATAAAAAGGGTCCTTATAACATCTAGAAGATGGCGGTGTTTTCTTGTAGCCACTCCATTTTGTTGCGATGTATATGCACAAATGTTTGATGGATAATACCATGAGATGCAAGAAATGTGGCAAGCTGATTAGTACAAAACGCCAATGCATTGTCAAAACGCATATACTTAATTTTTACAGAAAAATATTCTTTATTTCAATAATGAAGGACGGAATAAAACGACCAGCATCAGATTTGTTTTTAAGAAGATAAACCCATGACAACCTTGAAAACTCATCAACAGCAACTAGATAAAATCTATGCCCCTGATGATCAGGGACACGACTGGGACCCCAAATATCGAAATGAAACAACTCAAACAGACCATGACTACTTCGACCCTGATGACTCTGGAACGAAGAGCGATGATGCTTCCCAAGATGGCAGGACTCGCATTGAAAGGTAGAGCGAGGGGGAATCTATGGAAAAACGTGACACAACTTTTGCAGAGGAAGATTACCAAAACGGAGATGCCATATGTAAGGAGACGCAGACCCAGTACGAATGGAAGAAGCACCAGCATAAGGAGATTGCACTAGTCTGTAGAGACCATGGAAGGAAATATCGGGATATCGGCGATATATCGCCGATATATCGATATCGACGTGGGACCGATATGGGTACCGATATGGCGATATATCCCGATTTTCAGGCATTTTCTTCACAAAAGCTCGTCGATATGGGCGATATTTCGGCGATATATCGTCGAAATATCGTATCGATACGATATTGAAACGATGTCGATATCGATACGGCCTTCCATGGTAGAGACCTCCTTGCTCATGGTCAGTGCCAATCACCCTGCCCGTTAGAATGTCTTGAAACACAAGAGCAAATGGATCAAAAATGGCACGACAACGTAAATCCTTGGTGATTTGACTAACAGATAATAAGTTCATTGAAAAATCAGGAGCATAAAGAACATTCTGAAGACTCATCGCAGGAGTTAGTTGCACTTCTCCCTGACCAGTAATGGGAGAATGTGTTCCATCTGCTATCACTACAGAACGTCCAGGCTGTGTTGGACCAAAAACACTAAACTGACTTCTATCACCACAGAGGTGATGAGATGCACTAGAGTCCATAACACATTCTAACCACTCTACCACGTAACAACTAGTAAAGGCATATGCTACACCTGAAGAAGATGCAGCAGCAAATGCAGCTACCTCTGAGGATCATGAAGGAGAGATGGATGGTCCTGGAGTAGGCATGATCTCCCCGAGTCTGGCCACAAGTTCATCAAATCTATGATCAGTAACTGGAGAAGAACACCCAACCTGTTGAGCGTGTTTTGCAACTCTAGCAGAAGCTAGAAAACAATGCTTAGAATAGCAGGTTTCCTCAAAGAACCAGTCCTGTGGTAAAAAGTGCACGGCTGATGTAATCGACCACCACCTCCTCTGCCACGGGGAGATCCTCCCCTACAACGAAATGTAGTAGGGTTCCCCCTACCACGAGATGCGGTCATAGCTGATGATGTCTAAGACTGTACATTACCACCAGAGGAGATAGACATCCAACTGAGTCTGCGATATGCCTCCTCCATTGGAGGTATGGTAGCATCTGTCAGGGCGCGAACTGAGTCAGATTCACGATCAAAGACCGCTTGAAAGACCCTAGTCATCACAAAATCGTTGTAAGCCTTGAGCTGCTCTAGCGTAGCAGTCAAGGGAATGTAGTCGTATAGCTTCTCAAACATGCCCCTCAAGGAAGTGTAGAGAGTATGGAGGGGTCGACCATTCTGCTTCAATGTAAAGATATCATGTTGAAGTTGTAATATCATTGACTCATTCTTCGTTGGAGAGTATGTCGCAGCGAGAATGTCCCACATACTTTTTGCAGTCGGCTGACTCAGTATGTCATTTGCAACCTCTTTAGATATCGTGTCGGATAGCCATACCCGTGCATAGGCATCATCTGCCTCCCATGAGGCATTTATCACAATCTTGTCACTTGGCTCCTCCACCATGAGGATGTGCTTCTTGCCATTACACTGCATAAGACTCATGAACTGCATGGCACACAGTTCATAGTTCATGTCATCCATCTTGACGATGGGGGCTGGACCTTTGAAGCCCCCTGTGGATGGAACATCAGGTTTGTTATCAACCATGATGACAACTATCACCAAGACTGGGATTGCAACAAATAAGACGTGTATACACGAACATATGAGAAGATGGTTGTGGGTGTAAACTCATACCACAACATTTTCCATTCTTTGAAGCCGTCTTTGGAAGGCTAGAGTGTTTTAGACGATCACTTCGCACCCTAAAGGTCCAAAAGAGGACCTAAAGTGAGACCGAGATGAGCGGAGGCAGCAAGGAGGTACCCACAGGGACGATGGCATGCAAGGAGGCGGTGCCTGCAGCCGAGAAGGGTGCAGGTCACGAGGGGCGGCGACAGCAGCCCAAGCGGGGAGGCGGCCCACGAGTAGTCACGCGTGCGTGGAGAGGGGCACGCAAGGTGAGTGCGCAAGGAGCAGCCCCCGCAAGAAGGGAGGCGGCGATAGGCAGTGGCCCCCGTGTGGAGGGAGGCGGCGACGCCTGAGGTGGAGTGCGAAGGGATTTGGTGGGGAGGGGCTAGGGTTAGGTCACAAGCTCCGGTCTAGGACCATCACTCTGATATCATGTTGAAGTGAAAAGAAAAGTTGTATATCACGTAGCCCTAGAGCCCTCTTATAAAAGAGAAAGGCTCTAGGGAAAAATTACATAAAGACGAAAAACAGGAGAAATATAAATAAATACACAGATATATATAAGAATTCTCTCAACAAAACTTCCTTACCCGACTCCCAGATGAGCAGGGTGTGATCCGACCTATATTGCGATCTAGAGGAGACATTCAATAAAGGAAATGTCCCCAACAACTCTGTTGAACCAAGAAACCGATCAATTCTCGACCGTGAACTATTGTTTCTCTAGGTAAAGCGAGTGTCACAAGCGTCAAGAACCTCCATCCGCATGTCCGAAATCAGCTCCGCGAAATCTTCTAATCCTATGTCTTGTCCTCCCCGAAATCTCGTACGATCTAAAGAAAGGAGGGAATCATTGAAGTCTCCACCAACAAACCATAATACACCCTAATACTACTCTCACATTCTGCAATTCAGCCCATAAGTTTCCTCCGATCTAAGGTTCATTTGGTCCATATACACAAGAGATCAAAAACCAGAATCCCATTCAAATGTCTCTGAGAAGTACGGAGATAACATTGACCTCTTTGACTTCTGCCAACACAGAGAAGAAATCACATTTCCATGCAATACAAGAGCCCCATGCACTCCCCGCAGCATCTAATGCAGCGAAATCGGACAAGTTGTTAGTTCCCAAGCAACCCCAAGGCTGATCATTACAGTCCCGAATCTTTGTCTCATGTAGCATTACAATATCACAGTTCCACCCGATACCAAACAGCAATGAGTGAATCTCTGCCTCTCGAAGAGTTGCAACCAGCGGCCACTGGGTTCCAACATAAGACGTTGTAAGGGCTTCGTCCTCCTTAAATGGAGCTCCAATTAAGTTAGCCCCACCCTCAAGCAAAGCATGCCTTATCAGATCCGGAATGATGACAGGATCAGAAAGCCCAGATATTCGGCAGTGAGCTGACCCGAAAGACCCGACAGACTGCTGCAGAAGATCTGACCATCCAATGATCCCGATGGGTCCGAAAAAGTAACCACTCTCTTCAAACGGGTCTGATCTATCAGCATCCGAGAACCCATTCAGATCCCTTCAAATACTAAAGAAAAAACCCTAACGCTCCAAATGAGCAATTCAGGAAGGTTCTCCTGAAGCAGTCGTTTCTCATCAACGTCCGTGAATTTTGGCCTTTCAAATATAAACTCCTTGAAACTTGCCGTGATTAAGATAGCAAAAGTTTTGTTGGGCATTGTGGTAGGCAAGAAATGGACCGATTTTCCATGGAGAAAGGTGTTAAGAATGTTATCAAGTATAAAGGTGTTAAGAATGTTATCAAGTATGCTAGGATCCAGATGGATCCCTGATTTTTGGACCAATTTTACGTTAACTAGTGAATATTAAGTTTTGGTTGGACGTCGTATCAACCATCACCCTTTTCACTTTAAAAAAAACGGTTGCCGAGTTAGCCAATGGTCTCTATGATGTATGGCCCTAACATGAATTTTAAGAATGAGGGCTTTTAAAAGAACATGCAACAACTATGTTTACCACAGTGGAGTTTCCATGTCCCAATATGGTGACTGCAAAATTAAAGAGTCGCATAGACATCAAACAGAAGATATAAGGCATAGCCAAGGTTCAGAAAGTCGGTATGCGGTATTCGTTCGGTCAGGCGGTCCCGAGCGAGTAAGCGGATATGCGGAAGTATATGCGGAAGTATATGCGGATTATGCGGTTTGCATTAAAAAATATTAAAGATATGCTCTTAATTGTGATGTCAGAGACAAAAAAGTACATGTTTCCATTAGATTCCTACAAAAACATACTTTTAAAAATAAAAAAGGCACCACAATAAAAAGCTACATAGTTCATTTAGATATCAAAATATGTTTCTGAATGTAGAATGTTCAAATATATAAAGTTATAAACTGACTTCTAAATTCTAATCTAAATCATCTTCAAAATTGATTGTTGGAATGTCATCATCATCATCGCCTTCTGAGTCACTCATAAATTCTTCTTCTTCGTCCAAAGTTGGCAAAGCTTCCTTATTTCTTTGGCTCCTCCTATTCTCAACAAATTCTTCTACCCCACTTGCTTCTGCAACCAAGTTCCATGTGAGCCCTGACCCTTGGAAAATTTCTTCTTCTTCTTCACTGGCACCAATCCAATCCATAACATGTGTTCTGTCCTTTGAAACAAATGGATCTCTCCCAGTTAGTGATCGACGCTCTTTCAGCTTTGAATTGAATTTTACAAAAACCAGATCATTCAATCTCTTGGTTTCTAGTTTGTTCCTTTTTTTGGTGTGAATCTGCATTAAGAATATATAAAATAGATCAATTATAAATTGCAATCACTAAATGAATATATTCAATTGTACATCCAAATGGTGATAGTTATACCGCTGCAAATGAGCTCCAATTCCTCTCACAGCCAGAAGAAGAGGATGTCAGCTTCAAAATTCTCAAAGCCATTTCTTTCAAATAAGGCGTTTGAGAACCATATAGCAACCACTAATGAGCTACAAGAGATTAGACAGTTAATTTCTTGTAAAATAATAAACCTAACTTAAGAACTTTTACACCGATAATAAAGTTGAGATATATTACCAGGATTGAAATCATCATCATTAGTGGATCTTTGTCTGACAGCCATTGGCTTTCCAAACGCTCCTTCTCCCCTTCGATAAATATGAATTTCTTTCTTCGTGATGGCATCCTGAATCTCTAACTCAGGATAAAAAATCTCTATGCATTCCATTAAACCATCAACGACAAAGCTATCTTTAGAAATTGCATCGCTATCCCTATAAAAATAATAAGGATTAAGATAGAAAGCTGCAAGATGGAGGGGGCTATCCAATCTTCCTTTTGTCTTCAAGGTAATGGCATCTATAAAGGGCTTGTGTGAATGCTCAACATCTATAAAAATAGCCTTTATTTCATTTTTTGCATCCTCCAATCCTCCATAAACGAAGCCCATTGATGGCTTCCTTTCTCCATCAACAATACGTAAGAGGTGGACAAGTGGAGAGAAGATCTTCAACGTCAAGGATACTTGGCTCCAAAATGAAGAATTGAGGACAACGGATGCAGCCACCTCACCTTTTCTTGTTTTTGACCACTTACACTCCCTCCACTCATCAGAAGAGAACATCAACCGTAATTTCTCCTTCTTGTCCATTACACTCTGTAGTGTAAGGAAAGTGGTGGCAAATCTTGTTTGCCCTGGCCGAACAATTTCACCCTTCTGGGTGAACTGCCTCATCAAGCTCAAAGTCTTTGCATGACTGTAGATAAAGAGAGTGAGAGTTCTAGCCTTAGTGATGCAATTTTTTATCTTCGATTCCTTACCAATCTCCTCAAGTACAAGATCAATGCAATGAGCCGCACATGAAGACCAAAATATCCTTGGATATTTGGTCTTAAGAAGCCTCCCCGCTGCCATATTTGCAGAAGCATTATCAGTAACAACTTGTACAACATTTTCTTCTCCAACATCCTTGATACACTCCTCCACCAGAGAAGAGATGTATTCAGCCGTGTGAGAATCAGCAGATGTGTCAACAGACTTCAAGAAAGTTGTGCCCAAGTCACAGTTGACACACAAGTTCATAATGCTCCTTCCCCTCATATCAGTCCACGCATCAGTCATTATTGAACAACCATTGTTCTTCCATGATTCATTGTGATGCTTCAAATATTCCTTTGTTTCATCCACTTCCTCCTTCAACAAAGTTTCTGTTATTTCATAGTATGAAGGTGGTTTGTATCCGCTTCCGTATTGTCCAATTGCCTCACACATTCGGATAAAGGAATTCTTGGTCACCACATTGAAGGGAATGTCAGCATCATAAAAGAATTTTGCCACATACTTGTTGACACGTGCACGCTCCTCTTTGGCTAAGGCATCTTTAATCACCGTCTGTCGCATTGTTGCACCCAAAGACACATCATCTTCAGAAACACGAGGTCTTTTTGCATCGCCCCCTCCTTCATATGGCTGGTTAGAAGATCCGTCAGATGCTTTGATTGTTACTTCCTCCCGTAGTTCTCTCAAACTAACAACTTTCTCATTCTTCTTTTTCATAATATCTTCTATATAATCTCTAATTTCCTTCTGGACATATGCATCGGCCTTTGGACATGCCTTCGTGTTTCCCTTGATGTGTGCAAGATGTTGTTTCATTCTATTGATGCCTCCCTTTTATGACCTTGCCGCACAAGCGACACGTAACCGTGTTTGAATCGGTTCTTTCAACAAGATATGCATATTTCCACCCTGGATCGGTAGATCCAGGTGGAACATAGCAAGGAGATTCTGCCGTAGTAGGTGTGGAAGAGGTGGCCATAACAACTGACCTAAACATGACACAAAATTATGTGTCATTAAAAATAAGCACAAAATGTAATCTTATCAAGAATCTTATCAAAAATTACAAATATCATTATGCCAGATACACAGAATAAATAAAATCACATTTACAGATAAAACAAGGTTATGTTATAAACCTATAAAAACAAATAAATCAAATTCAGCATCTTACAGTAAAAACATGTAAGTCAACAGTGTACGTACTAAATATTGAATGAAAAATGAAACAAAATGTATGCATCTGGAGCCTCAAAAAAAATGTATGCATCTGTTCTTTCTGAAGAATTCTAAGAAAGAAACAAGGAAAACAAGTCTATGGAAAAAGGATTGCAATGGAGGTAAGAAATTGGCACTATAAAACAACAGGCAAGTCCCATGTTTCAGGAAAGCTTCTCTAAACAATACGAAGAAAATGTCCAAGGACTGCTTGAAGGGCAACATAGCATTGAGAGCAGATGAGGTCCTCTCAAAAGGCCTGAGATGAATTTTTTTCTAATCTCTTGTGCCCCCTAACTCCCCTAACTAAGACAAACAAGATATCAAAAATGGCATATGGGATGTGAAATCTCATATACCAAATCATCTGGCTACTCAAGGGGCATAACTTTATTGTGTAAATTAAGAACCAGCTTCCAAGTACCAACTTGCAAGACTGGCGTCTGTGGGTCGAACACCATCCTCAACCAACGTCCTCTTGAACATACCCACAGCCTCAGAAAATAACCCCTTTCTCAAAAACCCACTCATCATCGTATTCCACGCAACAATATCTTTCTTAGGCATTTCATCAAACATCTGACATGCACTCCTCAGATCGCCAACCTTGCAGTACAAACCAATCAGGGAGGTAGCCACAAGCAAATCTCTCCCAAAGCCCCTTCTTTTGGCCTCCTGGGCAACCTCCTCGGCCAGTCCAAGCTCCCCCAGGTTTGTACAAGCAGCCAGCACAAGGTGGTAAGTGTGGCCATCCGGCACAGCAGAGCAGGTCACCATGTCACGGTAGAGGTCGATTGCCAATGTGGGTCTTTTGTGGGTAATGCAACCTCGGATGAGGGTGTTCCAAAGGAGGGTCTTGATGGGCTTTGGGCGGAGGGAGTGGAGGATGGCGAGTGGGGTGCGGAGGCCGTTCCCAAGGGAGGGGTAGCGGGAGAACCTCTGTTACAAGCTTCAAAAAAAAGTACCAACTTTCAAGCTTCAAAAAAAAAGTACCAACTTGCAACCTCTGTTACACATCAAAGAGCACAAGAACCGGCACGAGAGGAGAAACCAAGAAGAAGTAGAAGGATCAGAGAGTTACCAACTTGCACGCTCCCCCTCCCAAGCAATCTACCGACGACGATCTTGCCAAAAGCAACAAGGAAATCCGGCGGAAGGCGCAGCGCAGCGCAGGCGGTGGAGGCTTTGAGGCGGAAGGCAGAGGACCGGAGGTTGAGGGTATCGTCGAGTCCAAAGGAAGAAGCACGGTGGTGGGTGGTGGCTTTGTCGGGCAGGGGAGTCGAAAGGGCAGAAAGGGGGAGGGGAGTCGAAACGGGGAGGGGAGTCGAAAGGGAACGCGAGTTTTGATTAATCGGTATCTCAGTCGGATCCTTAAATGGATCAGCCGCATGAACGACCGCATGAACGGGCGCATATGCGGTTTATGCGCCCCGATTGTGCGCTTGGGCCGCATACAACTGCATATAGGATATGCGGTTCGGCTGGGTGCCCGCATGCGCATATGCGGCCGCATATGCGGCCGCATGGGCCGACTTTCTGAACCTTGGGCATAGCATGACCATGCTGAATTATGCTATCCATCACAATTAACATTTCTGTTAATTGATAAGAGAGTGAAAAAAGGATGACTGGAATATCTGAAAGTATGGTGGGAGGATCAATTGGATTGATTTATCCTCAAAATATGTTATAGTTCAAAGCAAAAAAGACTTTCATCAAGTTCAAGTTTGAAGAAAGTAAACAGTGATGTTCAAAACGCAAAATAGAGGGGAAAGACCAAGTGGAATTTCGCACCGGCAGAATATACTATTAATCACTTTACTTCTTGACCATTTTCTCTCACACAAGAGTACAGTAATGCAAAACCCGAACAAAAGTGCATGAACAAAAACATTTATTTAGACATCAATCTGATAATATCTCGAGAGAAGGCTTACTTCGGCAAGTTCAAGATGTGGATCCTCCATTGTTTTATAGAGTGTGGCTTTGAACTCGTTCATTACCTTTTCCACTTCTTCAAGAACACGTTTCAGAATTCCCACCTTCCAAAACAAAAGGATAAAATTAACTTGACCCAACTACAATAAGGAATAAAGGGTGCTTGATATAGCTCTAGTTTTCATTAAAAATGAAAAGAATATAATAATATAAATCGTTAATATAATTTTTAACAGTTGACCCAAAAAAGATTTGGATGGAAGCAAAGAATCTATGTAACCAACCCTACTTAACGTGGAAGAAGACATTGTTGTTGCTGTGGTTGTTTGATAGTAAAGAATAGATACATTTGTTTTCAGAACCTAATAAAGGGGAAATGAGAACTTGTCCAATAACATTACCAGAAAGCAGTATGTTTTTTTTATGGGTCCAGAAAGCAGTATGTGAACATTATAAAAACTGTGGAATCTACTGTGGCGAAGTATTCAAACATTTAGCCCCATATATTTTCATATGGCCACTGACATATTGGCATTAAAATGAACACAAGATAAAGTCTTCTGCGCAAAATCATACGATTAAACAAGCTTAAGACATGTCAACATCCAGACAAATATGATGCACAAAGGTGTCTATCATACATGAGAAGGAAGAACAATAGACTTTGCTTTCTTGTACTCTCTGACAGCCAAATCATATTCGCCTTTACTTATGCTCCCACGAATGGCACTAGGTAAATTAAATAGCGTGCGGAACCTTTGAAGCATTCCCTGGACAGATCTGATCTTCTCAGCTTGGACCTGCAGCAGAAAATAGCTCAGAAATAAAAGAATTGAATTGACACACACACACGTATATATATAACAAAAGTAAAAAAGAAAAAGTTAAAAGCACTGTCAAAATAACTAACCTGTCTCTCAAAAAGTGGCTGAAAAGCACGATTTGCTGCAGAACTAATTTTTTGAGTAACTTCATACAAGTGTGCTGTCCCTGAACCATCCGGATCTTCCTCTATCTGCTTCATTTTTGATTCAATATCTACAAAAGACAGCGTTATCACTAATAAGCTTAATGAATAGAAACAATAAACTTATTGAAGAACATTACAGTACGATAGAAATAAAAATGAGGGAGGAAATAAAAATGAGGGAGGAAACAAGGATAGTCTTGAGGTAGGATATCGAAGCAGAAGTGCTTAACAGTAGAACTACGATTACATTCTAGGCATACCATCTATTGTAGTTTTGCAAGAAACAAAACAGTCAAAATTTTCTTTAACTAGTTGCTTTCTCTGCTGGGTCCTTCCTTTAAGATCTGTTTTCAGCGAGAGGGCACCCGATTCCAAATCCGCAGCAGTTGTATATTTATGCACCCGAGAGAGGAAAAGTTTCGAATCAAACTTTTCAGAATAGTAGTTTATTTTCTCTGCAGACAGAAGAATAACTAAAGTCAGGTAAAAGCAACAATAAATCAAAGACGCGTATGATCTTTGAATTTCCCAGGTATCAAGCTACAAAAGGATCGATCAAATTGAAAAATTCATATTATAGTGTTCTATTTCATTGCAAATACATTAAAGAGAAAACTATCCAAAGATCCAGCCATTAGATGCCATCCCAAAACGTAGGAGACCAACACATTATAGAATTCTTATTATAAAAGGTGTTGCAGAGAAAATCTCACTATTAGAGATGTATTTATGTTTTACCTTATTTAGCTGTAATCCCTCAAAGATATTTATGTAGATTTCCGTTTATGAATGCTCTAGGATTTCATCCTATATAAGGACCCTTAGATCTCTTGAAAAATTAACTTTTCATCGTGTTTTCTCAGCTTTTCCACATGGTATCGGAGCGGCGATCTTAGACCTGTGTTCTGACATAAATCCCGCCGCCACTAACAAGATCGGCATCCCTCCGCGCGCGCAAGAGGGCTTGAGGCAACCCTCCCGGTGCCCTTGCACATTCACAATCTGCCGCCAGGAGGCCCAACACAACTGCTAGGTGGTCCTCTAGCCCCAAGTTGTGTCGTCAAGAGGTGTTGCTCCCTCGTGGTGCGCTGCCAAGGCATGTTGTTCATCTGCAAGCACCTGGAGCGTAGCTGAGAAGCTCTCCAGGTGCCCTAGCACCACCACAAACCTCCGCCAGGAGGTTCAGCATTGCTTCTAGGCAGTCCTGTGGCTTTGTCGAGTGCCGCCCGGAGTCGATGCTCCTCTGCCAGCGCTTGGAACTCTGTTATGAAGCACTCCAGGTGCCCTAGCATCACCGCGAACCTCATCCAGGAGGTTTTGTACATCCGAAAGGCTGATGTTGTGCCCTAGGAACCTCCGCCAAGGCAACATAAGTCGATGTGTGACATCACAAGCCACAGTTCGCTGCTACAGAAGCCCGAAAGGAGCTGAAATGGTGACCTAGGTCACTCTTATGCTTGATTAAAGCCACTAATCTTCTACTAGGTCACTTCTTCTTGAATTGTGTGATCGCGATGATGTCCACTGAGACTAAACATGTATACTCGACTTCTTCTATGATGGTACAGGGCAATTCTATCAAACTAAAGGGCACAGAAAACTATGTGCTCTGGTCTCGATCCTTCAAGGTGTTCATCGATGGTCAGCGCAAGATCCATATTCTTACCAAGGATCCGCTCAAGGATACGAAGAATGACTACAATACCGGGTAAGCTGACAATTGCCAGGTTATTACCTGGATGACCAACAGTGTTGATCCAAACATTGCGCTAAATCTTCTCTACAAGGACTCAACGAAGGTGATGTCGGATAATCTTGATTGTACCTACTCCCAAAAGACAACCAAGTCTCAACTCCCTAATATTTACAATTGGATCGGGTCATCCCCTCAGAGAGATACGAGTATAGTCGTGTACTCCAGGCTGCGCTAGCCTTTTGAGGAGCTCCTCATCTTCCAGCCAACTGTTGTGATCAACAAGTGAGAGAGCGTGCTGAATGACAAGTCTACCGATTCCTCTCTAGAATCTATCCACAAAACAAGCCTGTGAAGGACTAGTTTCTCACAGATGACAATCTGCCCTCCATTGAGACCATCTTTGGTCGTATGTAGGAACTTAAGACACCCACTGAGTGTCCTCCCACCATACCATATGTAGCGAATACAGCCCATTATGCCTCCTCAAGGAACAGAGGGCGATAGAGCTTCTATGGAGGATGAGGTCATGACTTCGGTCGTGGTCGTGGCCGTGAGTCAGGAAACGAATGCGACTTTGGTTGTGGACGTGGATGTGATTCTGCCACTTCCTAGTATCCAACGTGTATACATTGTGGGTGTTGGAACCATCCATCTAAGCGTTGTTGGGTGAAGTTTGGCATATAGCCTAATACCAACAACGCCTATGAGACAGCCTCATATGAGTCACCCTATGATACAGTAGAGGATGCATCCGATCAAACTCTTGGGGAGAAGAGGCACCCTTTACAATCTCTGAATACACCCGCCTGAGGCAAATACTGTAGAAATCCAGCCCCTCCTCTGCTCTTACTGCTAGTCTGGCTACAACCCACGAACACCAGCTAACTATGTTTCTGCTTCTAGTCCTGCTTGGATTATTAACTCAAGGGCATCTACAAATTTAACGGGAGAAAGTAGTCTACTTACCTTTTCTCGACCGTCTATTTTTGTGAAGACATATTGGGTTACCAATTGGACTCATTCCCCTATCACTGTTGTCAGCAGTGCGAAGTTTTTCTCCAAGCTCCGACTAACTGGAGTTCATTATGTTCCTGCTTCGACTTGGGAATACACTCTTGTAACTGGAACAGATCTCGGGCGAGGTCCTCGCGAATACACTCATGTGCGACTTTGAGAGAAACTGTGGCGGAGGCGGCTGGTCTCATTCTCATTGGGGGTCGTCGGCAGTTGTCTTAATGAAGATCCTCTCCTGCAATGTGAGGGGCTAGGGGAGGCTGATAAGAGAAGGGTGTTGGGTTCTAGACTAATTGAATGGGGTTGTGATATTGTTCTAATTCAGGAGTCGAGGCTGAGGGGGATTGATGATATTCTTTGGCGATCCTTTGGTGCGGGTGCTTTGGATGAGTTTAGAGCGTTGGATGCGAACGGGGTGGCGGGGGGTTTGATTATTGCGTGGAGATCGGCGGCTTTTTCTTTCAGTTCATGGCTTCTGGGTAGGCAAATGATATCAGTTGTGCTGGTGAGGGGTTCGACTGCCTTCCCGATCGCTTTCTCTTGCATTTACGGCCCCTGCTGTCACATTAAGAGGCACGAACTTTGGGATGATTTGTGTAATGCGAGCATTGCTTTTGAGGGGCTCCCTTAGCTCATTGGGGGAGATTTCAACGTTACGCTCCACTCATCGGATCGTCCCCAGTCGAGGGGTGGACGAGACCCGGGCTCCCTCATTTTTGAGGAGGTCGTGGACTCGTTGGCATTAGAGAATCTGGTGGCAAGTGATATTATTTACACTTGGAGGAGCAATAATTCCCGTTCCAGGATTGATCGCTTCTTGGCCTCTGGGAGGATGATGGAGATGTTCCCTTGTTGCTCGGTTTCCTCTAGGCCCCGTTCTTTTTCGGACTATTCGCCAATTCTTTGGGACTCTGGCGAGGTCCCTTTGGTGAGGGGCCTCTTTAGATACGAGAGGTGTTGGATTCAGGAGGCGAGCTTCAAGGAGGTTGTGTCGGAGCACTGGGCTCAATCGCGCTTTGTGGGGTCTGCGGCTTCCAGGTTGAATCAGAAACTTGTGTCGCTACGGAAGAAGTTGGCTATGTTCAAGAGGGATTCGAGGTCGGCGAGAGTGGCGGTCAGGGCTGAGGCAGAGGTTGTTATTGCGAAGTTCGATGTGATGGAGAACGAAAGAGAGCTGACGCCTGACGAGCTTCGTGAGCGTTCCCTTGCGCAGAAGTGTGTTGCGGCGGAGGACAAGAAGCGAACTTCTGAATGGAGGCAGTGATCAATATTGAAATGGATTAAAGAAGGTGATGCAAACACGGCTTTCTTTCACCGTGTGGCTAGCGGAAGGAAGCGTAACAATGTGTTGCGGTCTATCTCCATTGATGGGTCGAGGTTTGTAGGGGACAGAGAGATAAGGCGTGCAATTGTTGAGCACTTCAAGAGCTTCACGGCGAGGTGCTCCCCGAGGACCTGGCGGTGGCTGGGGCTTGGGGCTCCAACTGTCTCGGAGGTGGACTGTGAGATGTTGACTAGGGTGATATCCTTGGAGGATACTAAAGCGGCCGTGTGGGAGTTAAATGACGATGGGTCCCTGGGGCCCGACGGTTTCTCCGTGGCATTCTATCGTGATTTCTGGGATGTGGTGAGCGAGGATGTTTTTGAGGTTGTTACCGAGTTCTGCAATGGGAATGCGGGATTCGATCGGATTAATAGGGCCATATTGTTGTTGATTCCTAAGTCCCCCATGGCGAAGAATATTGGGGAGTTCCGTCCCATCTCGATGTCTAACGCCATATATCTAATTATAGCCAAGGTGTTGGCTCGAAGACTTGCTCAGGTCCTTGACTCGATTGTTTCTCCAATCCAGGCCGCATTTATTCGGGGCAGACAGATATCTGATTGCATCGCGGTGGCTTCGGAATTGGTTGTCGATTGGAAGAACTCGGGTAGACAGGGAGTGCTTTGGAAGATCGATTTTGCCAAAGCGTATGACAGCCTTGATTGGAGCTTCTTGTGGTCGGTTCTCAGAAGGCGTGGTTTCCCTGAGCTTTGGATTTCATGGATGCGGCGATGCGTGACCACTGTGTCTTTCTCTGTTTTGGTTAATGGTCGTTTGGAGGGGGGCTACTTCCAGCCTAGAAGGGGGTTGCGCCAGGGGTGCCCCCTGGCCCCTCTCCTGTTTGTCGTGGCCACGGATGTCTTGGCACGTATGGCTGACCGGATCATTGATGTTGGGCTCTCGAAAGGTTTTTCTAAGGGGAACCTTTCAGTGCCCTTGATTCAATTCGCTGATGACACCATCTGCTTCATTGAGGAGGTGCTTCTGAGGTTGCTGGCATGGCGATGACCCTTGATTTATTTAGTGAGATGTCGGGGTTGTTTATGAATGGGAACAAATCTAAGGTTATTCCTTTTGGAATGACGGAGGCGCTGGCGATCGAGTGCGGCCGGATTCTGGGGTCTCCTCCGGGCGAGCTTTCTATTGGATACCTTGGTCTTCCGTTGGTGATTGGGAGGGCCAGGTTTAGGGACTGGCTTCCGGTCGTCGAGAGGGTGGAGGCGCGCCTGGCTGGTTGGCGTGCGGCGCTTCTTTCAAGGGGGCGGCTTGTTCTTCTTAAAGTGGTGCTCTCCTCTATCGCGGTGTTCTTGTCGAATCGTCGTTTGCCGGTTGGGATCCGCGTCAGACTTGATACGTGTATGCGTAGGTTTCTGTGGGGAAAAAATGGTGAGTCGGGGGTTGGGATTCACCTTGTAGTGTGGGATGAGGTGTCCGGAGGAAGTAGAAAGAGGGTTTGGGCGTGAGGCGCTTGGAGATTGTTAATGATGCTTTCTTTCTCAAGTGAGCGAGTAGGGTCAGGGTGGAAATTTCTTTACTGATGTCTTGCGGGAGATCCATGGGGCGGGAAGGGCGGGGGAGGAGAGGGTGGGGATGATTGGTGCCCGAACACCGTTTTGGCGTGGTGTGCAGGAGGTCTTCGAGAGGCATCGGGCGTTGTTTAAGCTGGTGCTGGGGAATGGAGAATCGTTCTTATTCTGGAAAGACAATTGGTTGGGAGGGGATCCCTTGAATGTTCGTTTCCCGTGGTTGTTTGCGCTGGCAGCTGACAAGGATGCCTCAGTCGCCTCTTGCTGGGCGGATTGGTGTTGGTGCCCGCGATTCGGGGTGAACTTTTCGGATCAAAGACTTGATGACTTTCTTTCCCTTCTTGATGTCCTCGGTGATGCTGATAGGTCGTCCGATGGGCGGGACCACTGGGTCTGGAGGGACGGCATCTTCTCGACGCGCAAGGCCTATGGGGCGTTGCTTCATCCACCGTTGGTGCGATCCAACAGCTTGGTACGGGACTGCTTGTTTTTCTGGGGGCTAAGATTACATGTGCACCTTGGCTTCTTCCTTTGGTTGTTCCGCATGAGAAGGTTGTTGACAAGAGACCGTTGCTCTAGGTTCCTGGCAAATATCTCCAATCTCTGTGTGCTGCGCGATTTGGCGGTGGAAACTCTGGAGCACCTATTCTTCGAGAGCCCCACGGTAAGAGGGGTGTGGGAGGAACCAGATGTGGATTGGGTGAGAACGAATGATTTGGTGGCCTTCTGTGACTCGTTGTTTCTTAACAGAAATAGAGTTAGAAGAGAGATATTGATTCCTGTGGCGAGGCTTTGGTCGATTTGGCTTGGGCGAAATGAGGCCATCTTCTCTAGCCAGCGCTTTTACAAAGAGAACGTGCTTAATCATAGTGCGAGATTGGTGGAGGACTGGGGCGGGATCTAGGTCTCGGCTCTTCCTTTGGGTTTGTTGGAGGCTGGTTTGCCTCTTTGTACAGTTTTTTGTTGTTTTGTACAACCTTTTTCCTTTCCTTTTTTATAATATATTGAGGTGAACACCGTTGAGTGTCTCCCCCTTTTTTGGCTTCAAAAAAAAATTATGTTCCTGCTTCTCCTCTATGTCTATTATATGTTGAGAAACTATGTATTGAGCTTAACTATATGGTTATTTTCTATGAGTTTGGCTGATATTTTCATGACATCTAGACGAGGCAGATTTTTAGTGGACACGAGAGGAAGTCCTTTATTATCTAGACGTTCCGTCTGACTCCAATTTTGTTGGTGTTACGTCTATCTCCGGCAATCATCTTCTCTGGCAACTTCACCTTGGACACCCTTCTGTCAAGGCCATCTCCATGATGTTTCCTAAACTCTTTATGCTCAAGACCTTTGGATACGAGACGTGCTAGTTCGAAAAACATCATAGACCACCATTTCCGACATTGTATCGAGCGGCGTCATGAAGTTCCATTTTCTCTTATTCATTGTGATATATGAGGACCTTGTCCGGTTGGCACTCTAAGTGAACACAACTATTTTGTTGTATTTGTGATGATTATAGACGATCCTCTTGGGTCTATTTGTTAAAAGAACGTTCGAAGATCAATAATATAGTCAAGAATTTCTTGCAATATATCGAAAATATGTTCTCCAATGGTGTTCAAATATATCGTTCGGATAATGTTCTGAAATTCACTCAACATGACTTGACGACTTTCTTTCCTTCTCAGGGTACTATCCATCAAACATCATATCTGTATCAAGGTTTTAAAAATTGAACCGACCGGTTGAACCAGTTAAACCAAGAACCGGAGGAAAAGCGGTCCTACCATCCAATTTTTATTCAGAAAATAAAAACCAGTCAAACCCAATCGGACCGCTTAAATTTGATTGAACCAATTGAACCAAACCACCGATTCAACCATCCATGTTTGACAAAAAATAATTTTCAATAAATTAACAAAATACAAATTTTTTAAAAATATTCACAATCTAGTCTCATTCTAACCCATATGTAGTATTCTTTTATCTCTTCTCCTTCACATGTGTCAATGACTCATTATTTCTTGTCCCTTCCCGCCATATGAGCATTGCCTCTTTCTTCCCACATTATGTCTGAGGTCGTCCACTTATAACAATAATAAACGAAGAAGACATTGTCATAATCATACTACAAGAAGCAATAAATTAACAACACTTAGAGTTTAATTACTTTTAAAAATATTAACTTTTTACATCACATATATATAAGTTTTATGAAATATGATTATTATGCCCTCTCGAGTTTTTAAGAGCATTTATAACTTTTAAGCGATATCATTTGTGCTCCAATATTTTCTTAAAAATTTCACAATATCATCCTTATATTGGTATAAAATGGGAGCACAAGTGTATTAATAAAATGTCACTGCTATTGATGTTGTAAAAATATAGGAGACACATGCAATTGCATTAAAAATAGGGGTATAGGTGTTATTGGGAAAACTTAGAAGGACAAGAGTAAACAAATCCTCGAAAGATATGATGTAACATTTTTTTGTATTTACTCGTATACCGGTTTAACTCGGTTTGACACGGTTGAATCGTACGAACCAAACGAACAATGCAACGGGGGTCTTTTTCGGATTTTTTGAATTGCTCACGTCATCATCGGTTCAACCGGTCAGTTCCATTGGTCTGACCATAAAAATCAAAAACTGATACATGTCCGGTATGATGTCTAATTCTATTTTTAAAACAGTGGTCTGTATACCTCTCAGCAAAATGAGGTAGTGAAACGAAAACTTCGACATCTTCTGGACATTGCTCCGTCCCTTCGCATTGGTTCCTAAAACCTACTACGGAGATGTTGTACTTACAGTTGCTCATCTTATCAACATGTCCCACCAACATTTTTAAAAGGGTTCACTCCTTTTGCGTTACTATATCCCAATGAGTCATCATTTCTCTACTTTTGAAATTTTTCGGGCGTATAGCATTCTTCTACAAGTTTCACGTTGTTGATAAACTATCTTCTCGTGTAATCAAATATGCCTTTCTTGGTTATTCTCGCACCCAGAAGGGTTATATGTGATATTACCATGTTGGGCATCGATACTATATTTCTGTCAATGTGACCTACTTTGAACAGACTAGTTTCTTTACACAGTCTGTCATGGATATACCTTTACATCTTCCTCCTCCACCAGTTTTGTATAAGCGCAAGCATACATCTATAGATGCTCTTGTACATTTACATGTTCCATTGTTGTAGGATGACATATCATCTTCGAGTGCCCCCAGCATTGCTGTCCCGGATGATCCTCAGGAGATTCCCATCGCTCAACACAGAACTAAGAGGCAATGTACTTTCACCCTATGTCTCATTCCACTTCTACTGTTAGCTTATCATGCTCTGACAGAGATATTCATATGCTCTCATGACTATTTCTTTTCCCAGCGACCATCCAGTGCTTTGCAGGATCATGGCTGACAATGGCAATAAAAGAGGAGATGGATGCCCTCACATCCAGGGGGACATGGGATCTTGTACAATATCCATGTGGCGATTAGACTTGTGGCTTTCAGATGGGTCCTCACGACCAAACAATCACCAGATGGGTCCATTGATAAACTAAAAACACGGCTTATAGCTAAAGGTTTTACACAAACATGAGGTTGACTACTTCGAGACATTTTTCCCGGTTGCACGAAAGGGCACTATACAGGCTATTCTTTTAGTGGTTGCAAACAAGAACCAATCTATCTTTCAACTCGATGTGAAGAATGCTTTCTTGTATGGCGATCTTGAGGAGGATTATATGATACAACCGCCTGGTTACGAAGTCGAGGGGGAGTGTGCATGTGTGCGTCGACTTTGCAAGGCAATCTATGGCCTACATGGTTTGACAGACTTACTCCTACGATCCATGGCCTTAAATTTCAGCGAATTTCGACCGGAATTCGATCGAAATTCGGTTTCGTAGCGATACCGATATCGAAACCATGTATAATATCAGTTTCCAGGATTTCGGCGAAATTTTGGTCGAATTTCGGTCCATTTCGGTAGAAATTGTTCACAGATTTCTCAGATTTCGGTGGAATTTCGGTTCATATCGGTCCAATTTGACTGAAATTGTTCTAGATCACCATATGTCATGCGCAGGCCACTTATTGATATTCATAGGCATTATTTGGCCACTAAATGAAATTTATAGGTCACTATTTCAACCACCATTGCAATATAAGCCATTATTCCAACCACCATTGTAATAAATAAGGCCATTAAGGGTCCTCTTTAAACCCAATAAATATAATGTATATGTTCTCATTCCATCTCACAACTTCACAAGTCACAATTCACAACCCAACTTAAGTCTTGGAGAGCCAAGTTTCCAAATTCCAAGCAAGGTAAGTATTTTACCCATATTTTTTCATAACGCGTCTTTTTTTAACATACTTCGAGATGTCAAATATACATTTTTTTCATCTTTGAATGCTAACTTAAGAGTTCAGAATCTTCATAGTTAGAATCTTTATATAACCATCTTGTTATCTTTTCCTAGGCCAACTTGACTATAACTATTATGTAGGGCCTTGCATATTAACAAACTTCAGAGTTCTTCTTTTCCTTGCATATCTTTTCCGAGCTTTCTTAGGCCATACATATCAATACATTACATTGCATCATTTTAACTCACAAGACACTAGAAGTTTGTTCTTTTCTATGACTCTCTTGCTACTTCTCTCTATATAAGGAGTACGTATGTCTGTACGTGTGGTAGGTTGTTAACAACCTTCCAAGTCTTTGACTGTAACTATTTTTCTACTATTAGGCTGGATGTAGGTTATGCTTATGAATGCAACACAATTTCTAGGTGTTAATTAATTTGTTTGTATCTCGTATAACATACATTTTACGATCACAAACCCTACTATGCATTTATTTTGACATACATGTTAAAATATTTGTGTTTGTATGTGTGTCTTATTTTACTTTTAAATAAAAGTATTATTATTCTTTTGAGAATTGACAGAAAAATTGAATGCCGAAATTTAATTGTATACTGAAATATGAAATTTCGCTGCGGACGGTCATCGATATGATGACCGAAATCAGTATTTTAAGTCACTGAACATTATAACATCTTATTATAAGCAAAAAAACTTGTATTTATGTCTCTTTTATTGATTAAACAACGTTAGAAATCTTAAAATTTGAAAAAAATGAGTTTTCAAGTCATTTTCCCAATTTGCAGCCATTTCACCAAAATTCCACCGAAATTCCTTTTCTGGACTTACCGAAACGAAACCGAAATCCGACATTTGAAGCCTTGCAAAGATCAACATTCTTGGCTTCCAGAGAACATCTAACTACTTTGTTAGAAGACGGCCCAATGGTACTGTCATACTTGTTGTTTATGTTGATGATATGGTTGTCACAGGTGATGATGATGAAGGTACATTAGAGACCAAGGCTTTCCTTTAGAAGATCTTGTCATGAAGGAAATTGGTTAACTTCGCTACTTCCTTGGCATAAAAGTTATACACAATACATAGGAACTTCATCTCTCACAGATGAAGTATTGCTTGGACATCCTAACCGATGATGGATTACTTGGATGTAAACTAAGGATGCAAACGGATACGGATATATCCTTATCCATTCCGTCACCGTATCCGTTTTATAAAGATTTTGACATTTGTATTCGTATCCGTTTTAAAATGGATACGGATATGGATTTCGTTTTGATATCCGTAAACATATGTATCCGTATGCGTATATCTGTTTTCGTATATAAATATAGTCATAGATTTATTTTTAACCGTATATAACATAATTATCTACCTCCTTTTATCATATTTATATATTTTTTATGATACAAACACATTTAGTAAATTAATACACTGTGTTTTTCATCCAATTCTTATATATTTAAGTCAATTCTATAGAGTATTTCTAATATTACTCGTGTGCGATCAGTATCCGTTTTACATCTGTATCCATTTTTTAATGATATGGTAAGATAGTTTTAATATCCGTCAATATATGTATCCACATCCGTATTCGTATTAAAAAATGGATAAGGATACGACAATACCTATATCTGTATATGTATCAGACCGTTTGCATCCCTAATGTAAACCCTCTGGTATTCTTGCAAACCCAAGGAAGCACTCCACTACAGTTGATCCTATTTTCGAAGATACTACATGGTATAGAAGCCTAGTGGGCAAACTTCTTTACCTTACTGTCACTAGGTCGAATATATCCTATGTTATGAGTAAAACTAGCCAACACATGGAGCAACAGCATTACAGTCATTAGCATCAAGGTTTTAAATATTGATTTCGTTTTCATTTCGAGATGGCGAAAAAACGAAATAATTTCAAATTTTCATCAAAATTCGCCAATTTCGACCAAAATCGGACTAGATTTGTAAAGGAAGGGTCCATATCGAGATTTCAGTTTCGGTGGAGTGTCGAAATCGAAATTTCAGCAAAATTTCGCCAAAATTCGGAACACTAATTAGCATAATGTTCATCAGATCATGCGCTACTTGAATGAGTCACCAAGATGAGGCCGCTTCTATGGGGCAAATGGTTACATCGATGTTGATGCATATGCTGATTGTAGATTATGCGAGTTCACCTGAGGATCGACACTCCACTACATGATATATTATGATGGTTGGAGGAAATCTTGTTATTTGGAGAAGCAAGAAGCAGACCGTTGTCTCCAAATCCAGTGCAGAGGAAGAATATCATGTGATAGCTCAGGCTACCTGTGACATTACTTGGTTACTCTCCTTTCTACAGGAACTTGATATTGTTGTCACTACTCATGTTCCTCTATATTATAACAACAAATCCACTATATACATTGCAAAGAACTCTGTGTTACATAAGCGAACCAAGCACATAGAGATTGACTGACATTTAGTTTGTGATGTCGTACAAGGAGGGAAGATTACTACTCCACACATCACGACAGAATATGCTCCAACTTGAAGGGGAGTGTTAGAAATGTATTTATGTTTCATCTTATTTAGATGTAACCCCTCGAGGTTATATATGTAGTTTCTCGTTTATGAGCACTCTAGGGTTTCATCCTATATAAAGACCCCTAGACCTGTTGAATAATTAATTTTTCATTGTGTTTTCTCATCTTTTCACACTCACAAATCATTAAACCACCATCTCCGTTTGTTGTACCATTACTTTTTTCTAAAAGGAGAATTTTTCCACTGTTATGGAATGGAAGGTTACTTTTTTGAAGATAGGACTTAAATTAGCCTGATAAATGGATTGAATAAAATGGAGCATATTTTTTATTTGCTAATTCATCTTGTTGGAGGATACTGATTTTGTCTGTTCGAAGTTTTTGTGTACTTTTCTGTACATGGTAAACAACAAGGTGCATGCAAAGCAAACCATTAAGCCCCTATATGAAGAGAAATAAGTTTATAGTGATAAGAAAATAATTCCTTTTTTCAACTCGATATGAGCCAGATAAAGAAACCAACAACAGCCCCAACCACCACGGCCTATGCTCTTATCTCTCATGGCCACGCTTCAGTGCACCCCGCCAAGCAACCAGTGCACACGTCACTGCACGTAGGCATGAATGTATGGTTGCCTCACCTCTACTATAATGCATCCATATGCTTTAATAGACACCACTCATCAACATAGTCTCTACTCTGCCATCATGTCCTTCTCACCCTCAGCTCCCACCAGACCACCCCATCCACTTCATCGCCACCTCCTACACTATATTGCCTACTCTACATCAACAAGAACACCACCAAATCACCTCAATTCCACCACATTATCTCCTCGTCATTCATTGCCACCTTTCTGCCAAATCACCTCTCCATCAATGTCAAGACCTTCCCCATGCTATGACTCAAACTAGAGCTCCAGCCATCTTGATGCACAGAAATCGTGATTTCCACACGAAATCCCCTGCAAAGTCAATAGCAAGATATTGAAGTGTTGTAGAAGTCGTATTTGATATTCAGTGAGATAAGTCATTGAATTAAGAATATTCGGTATTCTAGATAATATTCGGATTTATCAGGTTATGAAAAAAATGGCAAAGCCTTATTCCACTATAAGCAGGGTCAGCTACAAGGATTCTTGCTCAAATCGTGTTGAAAGATTCTGCTATTTTTTACCGATGGTTGTCGATTACCTAACGCAACCCCCACAATAGGGGATTTAAACCCTGATTTTTTGGGTGGTAAGCACATCGCACTATCACCAGGCCATTTAAGTGGGTATGTGCATTTTAATTAATTGAAATATAAAATTTGTCTACCATATATATATAGATTCTTATATATTTATACATATATGGTCATCAAAAAATAAGAGTCCAAGATAAAAGTACCCATTAACAAGTTACATATATGGAGCATTAACATTTGTGGTGATACCAGGATAAATGGGGACCGTAAAAATAAAAAATAAAAAAATAAGCCGCCTGTTGCAACTTGAATAGTCGAACGAATATTCTGTCGAATACCTGAATAATCGGTTTGGATCGAATATTTGATTGAATAGCAAAATGTCACCCCACTGAATAAGAATATCCAACCAAATATTCAGTCCATTCGACCGAATACTGCAACAGTCTGATATTTTGTTGTGTGTCAAATCTAGACTCTGGTGTGGCATGTAGATACTAGTTCCGTATCCAATGTAGTCCTAGAGCACATCTACTGAATATTTTCTTCGGTCCTATGTGCATCTATGAACAAGTGGATTCCTTTACAACTAAGATTTGGTGAATGTTGTGATGAGCATCAAGGTTCAAAAAATGAAAACTGAAAAAGGCACTTTCCTTGGAATCGAGGGAGGCGTAGCCTTAAAGTGGTCAAGATGTAACATAAAAACATAATAAAATATATGTCGATGAAATTATACATTATCTGAGAAAACTATAATATATAAAAAGTGTAATATATGATGGAATTGTGAAGATAAGAACATTAAAATAAAAGATATGTCAACTCCACACACTTTTCTACTAAATATGTCATTGTCTATAAATATATGTCATTATATCAAAAATAGTATTTTTTTGTCTCTGAAATATAGGCAGTGCATAAAAAATACAATTAAATAAATGTCAATGAAATGTATATGTTACATGGCTAACATATATTTGTAGAGATATATTTCATACATCTGTACTTTTTATATATTTTCCTGTTCATCTATCTTCTTTATGTAATTTGCCTATAGGTCTCTCCCTATATAAGAGATCTTAGGGCCCAAGGAATAATCAACTCTTTCTATTTTCCTAACATGTTATCAGAGTGGCGGTCCTAGATCGGAGCTCCTGTACTGAAATCCTAACCCTAACCCCCACCTTAAGCCCCACTCACACGCGCCACCTCAGGACTCCCGCGGAGGTCCCCTCCTCCTGCCTAGGGCTTCCCTCGCCGCTGCATCTTTCGGTCCCCATTTAGGCTCCTGTGGCCTAGGCTCCCGCCGCCTAGGCCCCTCTTCTTTCCGCCATTGCTCCCACGGCCTAGGCCCCTCTTCTCGTGTCGTCCAGGCACCGCCTCGCCTAGGCCCCCGTCACCTAAGCCCCATCGTTTCCCAGGCCCCTGTCGCCTAGGCCTCGTCGACGCCTAGGCTCCCGTCAAGTTTTCTTCTTGATGGGTTTAGTTGCTTGAGTCTACACATGCAACCGAACCCGTGTATGTCAGTGTAGACAAAAGTCTATCTAGTCTGCAATCCTACTCTTCTCTTGTCATCATGTCAGAACGCAAGGCGACATTCCCTCCACTAGCGCCTTCAGAGGACATGCGTCTATTGTGAAGATAGACGGGTCAAACTATGAACTGTGGGCTATGCAGTTCATGAGTATGATGAAGTCTACATGCAACACCTCATGGGAGGCGGATGATGTATACGTCAAAGTTTGGCTTTCAGGTACATTGCCAATAGAGATCGCCAATGATATACCCCATCAGCCCACTGCCAAAGCAACGTGGGATATTCTTGCTGCTAGTTATTCACAGGCAAAGAATGAGACAAAGATTCTAGAACTCCAGCATGATATCTTCACGATCAAGCAGAATGGACGACCCCACTACTTGTTATATAATCTTTGTGTGGGATGTTCGAGAAGCTCTATAGCTTCATGCCTCTCACATCTACCCCTAAGAAGAAGAAGACCTATAGGAATGCCACCATGGTCGGTGTATTTCTCGCAGCACTAGATCATGAATATGAGGTGGCTCGTTCCTAGATTTTGGCGTGAGAAGCTTTTTTTCTCAGTTCTTGCCACCGGAGAATGAGGATTCACACAAATCCGAGAAAGAAGCCGCTGACTCTACTATTCCTCCTATGAAGGAAGCATTTCTCAGGCTTAGTCGGATTATTGTTTCATCTTCTACTGCAACTCAGACTCCTTCAGCGATGGCAGCCTCCTGAGGTCGAGGAGGTTCTTCTCAGTTTCGTGGACAAGGACCTCGTGGCAGAGGAGGTCGAGTTTGTCAGCCATGTACTTTCTGTCATCGTCATGGACATACGGAGGATACATGTTACTCCAAGCATAGGTTCTCTGCCTCTGCTCAACTAGCTGAGCAGATTGAGCATCTGGTTGCTTCTTCTTTGGATCAGTGTTTTGAGGATCTTGTTGCACGATTAAGGGGTATTATACCTTCTTCCAGTCTTGTAAGGTCTTCGTCTACCCCCCGGAGTCATTCAGATATAGCTGCTTCAGCCTCCTCCAGTACCTCAGGTAGTATTTATGCACTCAACAATAGTAGTGGATCTGATGATATAGAATAGGGATGCAAACGGATACGGATATATCCATATCCGATCCATCATCGCATCTGTTTTATACAGATTTTGACATTTGTATCTGTATCCGTTTTAAAATGGATACGGATATGGATATCGTTTTGATATCCCCAAATATCTGTATCTGTATTTGTATATTCGTTTTTGTGTATAAATATAGTCGTAGGTTTATTTTTAACCATATATAACATAATTCTCTACCTCCTTTTACCATATTTATGATACAAACACATTTAGTAAATTAATATCATGTGTTTTCCATCCAATTCTTATATATTTAAGTTGATTTTATAGAGTATTTCTAACATTACTCGTGTGCGATCAGTATCCGTTTTACATCTATATCCGTTTTTAAAGGATATGGTAAGATAGTTTTAATATCCGTCAATATCTGTATACGCATCCGTATTCGTATTAAAAAACGAATAAGAATATGGTAATACCTATATCCATATCAGTATCCGACCGTTTGCATCCCTATATAGAATGGATTATGGACTATGGTGTCACACATCACTTGTGTGGAGACAAGGGTCAACTTATAGGCTACAGACAGGTTCCTCCAGGACGAACTGTGGTTATTGCAAATGGGACCCATTCCCCAATCACTGGACAGGGGGAGATTAACTTGACGCTCTCTATGCATCTACAGAATGTGTTGCATGCACCAGATTTCTCTATGAATTTGTTGTCCATTAGCCAGATTACGAAGGATTTACATTGTCGAGTTATTTTTTACCCATCTTCTCTTGTTTTTCAATACATCCTTACGGGCGAGATGATTAGGCGTAGCCGTGAGCAGGGCGGTCTCTATCGCTTGGTTCGAACTCCATATGCTGGAACATCACCTACACTTGGGTCATCTCCAGCTCCAGAAATTATGTCGTGTCCTACCCCAAGTCTCAACCTCACACGTCCTTTCAATGTGAGGCATGTCAGTTGGGAAAGCATCATTGGTATGCTTTCCCCGATCGTCAGAGTCGGATCAGTAGCTCTATTTTTGAGTTATTTCATATAGATATTTGGGGTCCCAGTCGTGTCCCCGATCACCAGGGAGACAGGCTCTATATAGTTGTTGTTGATGATTTTTCTCGTCTGTCTTGGGTCTCTCTATTAAAGAATAAGTCTGAAGCTGGAGATGTTATAAAAAATTCCTAACCGAAGTACAAAATGTGTTTTCTACTTCTGTGAAAATTGTGAGAACTAATAATGCCTTGGAGTTTTGTACGAATATTCTCTCTAATTATTTTTCAACTCAAGGTATCATTCATCAAACATCATGTGCATATACTTTCCAACAAAATGGTATTGCAGAAAGAAGGCATCGTCATTTGCTTGATGTTAGTAGGACACTTCTCATTCAGAGTCGTGCTCCTCATTCATTTTGGGTAAGCGGTTCTAACGGCATATTCTCTTATTAATCGCAAGCCCTCATCAGTCTTATGTAAGAAAATTCCATTCTCTCTTTCCTTTCATGACAAGGAATTATTCTCACTTACTCCACGTGTGTTGGGTTCTGTTGCATTCATCCACCAGTTATCTCTAGGCATTGGCAAGCTCTCTCCTAGAGATGTCAAGTGTGTCTTTGTTGGGTATTCCGAGACACAGAAAGGATACAGATGTTATGATCCAATGCGCATGAAGTATTACGTTTGTGCCGATGTCACCTTTTTTGAGTCCGTGATGTATTTTTCTCCTACAGGTGATCGTCTGACATCTTCAGACACTGATAACGACATATACATGCCACCACCACCTTCATCGTCTCCTCCACCACACCACCTCCACCACCACCACCATTACCTACGCCATCTCCACTGCATACTACGGTCCCAGTTCCACCATTGCCAAATCACTACCCGCCGGTCTGCTCTTGCTCATGGCCACAACTCATCATCTAGCACGTCTGAGGTATGTTTCGAAAATAATGTTTCTAATAATGGGTTTAATGGTCTACCTGAGCAGGATCCTTTACAGGGGACAGATATAGAGGTTGATGATTTGGACTTACCTATTGCGCTTCGCAAACAGAAGCGTAGTTGTACGTCATATCCTATAGCGTCGGCATCCTCCTTTGATCGCTTGACTGGCAATTTCAGGGACTTTGTTATTGCATAGGAGGCTTTGAAGGATGGTCGGTGGCATTTGGCTATGGAGGAAGAAATGGTTACTCTTCAGTCGAGAGGTACTTGGAGCCTTATTCCTGCTTCTACTGGAGCGCAGATAGTAAGTTGTAAATGGGTTTTTACAGTAAAGCAAAATGCAGATGGTAGCATCGATAGATACAAGACGCGACTGGTTGCACGAGGGTTTACTCAGACATACGGGGTGGATTACCTAGACATCTTCTCACCAGTTGCTCGCCATTCCACCCTAAGAATTCTTCTCTATGTTGTTGTAGCTCGAGATTGGTTGTTGTTTCAGTTGAATGTCAAGAATGCCTTTTTATATGGTGATATTCAAGAGGAAGTCTACATGCAATAGCCGTCGAGATTTGCTGTTGAGGGAGAATGTTCCCAGGTATGTAGACTTCATAAGGCGATCTGTGGCCTTAAGCAAAGCCCTAGAGCTTGGTTCCAGAAGCTCTCGGATTTGTTAGAGAAACAAGGGTACGAACATTCGAATGCAGATCATTCCCTCTTTATACAGAAAACATCCAGAGGTATGACTACTATTATGGTGTATGTGGATAATATTCTTATTACAGGAGATGATATGCAAGGAATAAAGAGGGCGAAAGAATTTATAGGTCGTGAATTTGTTACCAAGGATCTAGGCACTCCTAGAAATTTTCTAAGATTGGAGTTTGTTAGGAACCAACAGGGAATTGTAATGACTCGGATAAAATATGTTACTGAACTGCTAAGTGCAGGTATGCTTTGATGTAGACCTGCAACTACACCCATGGATCCAAGCATAAGGTTATATGATGATGACATTCATGAGGTTGATAGGAGAGATACCAGGAACGGGTTGGAAAGCTTCTATATGTCACCATTACAAGACCCGATATCACGTTTGTAGTTAGTCGGTGAGCCAATTCATGTAACAATCTTGCCAGGTTCATATGGATGTAATACAAATGATACTAAGGTATCTTAAATCATCTCCAGGGGCAGGGCTGCTATTCAAAAATGGTAGCTCTATTACTATTTCAGCATGTGCAGATGCAGATTATGCAGGGTGCCCCAAGGACAGAAAGTCCACGTCTGGATTTGCTATATTTGTTGGAAACTCACTAGTCTCATAGAAAAGTAAGAAGCAAACTGTTGTAACTAGATCTAGTGCAGAATCTGAGTATAGAGTTATGGCACAAGCATGTACAGAGATGCTGTGGGTTCGAGCAGTCCTATCTGATTTACATATAGATATACCTCTTCCTATGTCGCTGGAATGTGACAATCAGGTTGCCTTGTTCATTGTTAATAATCATGCATTCTATGAGAGGACAATGCACGTTGAGGTTGATTATCATTATATATGTGACATGATCCGGAAGGGTTTCATTGCTACATCTCATGTCAGCTCAGGGGACCAAACTGCAGACATTCTCATTAAGGCCCTACTTAGAGGATCCTTTTAGAAGTGTTCATCCAAGCTGAGCATGATAGATATCTATGCTCCATCTCGAGGGGGATTGTAGAGATATATTTCACTCATGTACTTTTTATATATTTCATGTTCATATGTCTTCTTTATGTAATTTGCCCATAGGTCTCTCCCTATATAAGAGAGCCTGGGGCCCAAGGAATAAACAACTCTTTCTATTTTCCTAACAATATTATATGACAGTATCAAGATATTTTGAATCATATCATGTATAATCTGAGCGGATAGATTATATAGCTCGTTATATGACCTCCCTCAACACAACGGATGAGGCCTACCATTCTGGAGGTTTAGAGGCAATCTCTTCGAAGCAAAATTAAGCTTAAGAGTCCTACTGGCTTTGAGATTTATGGATTCATCTTTTTCATAATGTAATTTGGACATTTAACTGTAAATATTAAGTATTAACAGGAAGGAAACATCAAATTTAGGCATTCATATTTTATTAAGATATTTTAAAAACCAAATCATTATAAGCACCTCAAACTATAAAGTGGACAATTTCAATCAATAATTAAATGCCTAAAAATTCAAAAACATCTCAACATCGCCTCGTGCATCAACTGCATCGATCAAGCAACATGTACGCCTCGCGAAAGCAACATGAGTTACGAGTCACCTGGCCTTCAGGCACATCTTTTAATACCATGATGAGCATCGAACATATGATTCAATAAACTTTATGGGTGATCATTGTGTGTCATGGTCCAGAAATAGTAGAAGGATGGAGTAGAATTTCTTATTAATTTCTTATTAGGGCTCATTATGTAGGGAGAACACTAAGGTTAAGGTTACAATAAGAAGATACTGTAAGAACAAAAGACGGATATACCCCGAGATGGAAATATATATTAACACTCCCCCTCAAGTTCGAGCATACATATCAACCAAGCTTAGCTTGTTACATCTACCAAATTACATATAAGTATGACGTGTGATGAATACATTAGCAATCAAGCTTGCAAAAATTGATAGTCGGTCGGATCACTAAGGATTTATTTGTAGTCAGGTACTTAGGAATATTTAGTGAGTTTTATTTTTATTTTAAATCTATAACTATTTTTGTATGCATATATTCTTATAAATTTACAAGGACTTGGACATTTTAAAGATTATCATGAAATAGAAGAAATACTTGATTTCCGACCAAACATTAAGCATCTTAGACATTTCTACAATATTTTTTTTCTTTTCTTTTTGATTGTGAGTTTTCATCTTTCATAGACGAGTATTTTCAAGTCCTTGAGCTCACGATTCACTGAAATGCATTTTTTTTAATTTATTAACATATTAAGCTTGTTTTTACTTTGTTATGCATGTTCTTTATTAATCAACATGAACAAAAAATTGAGTCTTGAGTCCATAAATCTAATGTCTCTACTCTTTAATATGAAGCAAGCATAAATGCTTTCTTTATTAAAATGTTTGGATGCAAGTCCCCTACTTTGACCTAATTTTAGAAAAGTATATTTTTGTAAACATGTCTCATCTTTTCTTCTATAATCGGGACTAAATTAATACATATCAAAGCATGCATGAACAAAGATGGTCATAACATGCAATATTAGGTATTTTATCCCCCAATCCATGTGGTAAAGTAAAAAGTAATCATTGATCCAGTACTTACTCTCTTATCCTTCTCAATTGAATGACACACATATCTCACCTAATTTTGAAAATGGTGTGTTACATCTAGTCCCTTTAGTTAAATTTATTCAAAACATTAAATTTTACGAAAAGTTACCCATTATTATGCTTCCATATCCATATTTACTTGACTCCTTACAGATTTAGAGTCCAAAAAGAGAGAGTTATATAACAACTTGGATGTTTAAATCATGATGTTAGCCTTGAAATGTCATGAAGTTATGTATTTGCTCATAACTGTTTAATTTCTAGAACTTGAAAATTGTAATTATGATTAATTATTATGTTTTGTGAAAAAAATTCTTTCACGAGTGAGGCTTATGCCTCGAGGCAATACGGGAAAAACACCTCAATACGCCTCGCACTTTTTAAAATGTAGTACATGGCTGCAAGAATATCCCACATCGCCTTGGTGATGGACAGGTTCACAATATCGTTGGCTATCTCTGTGGTGAGTTTCTTAGAGAGCCAAACACGTACATACGTGTCATCTTGCTTCCACGAAGCAGTGTCACCAGTCTTATCCGTTGGATCGGGCTTTGTTAGGATGTGCTCATTGTTATTGCAATGCATAAGGATCATAAATTGCATGGACAAACAGCCATAGTTGGTCCCATCTATCTTGATGATGGGAGCGGACACTTGAAGCCACCAGACGAAGAAAACGTCACCCTTGTTCTCTAACATGATGAGAAAGAATAGCAAAACAGAACTCGACTGGGAGAAAGACCGGTCCAAACGTGTCTACACGATCATATAAATGATTGGTTGTATGTGTAGACTCGTGTAACCATCATCGTCACTCCACGATTCGCACTAGGATCGGAAAATGTGATTTAGAGGTTTGAAATCACATTTTCCTGTCAAAATCAAACCTTTTTATACCACAGTTCGACATCAGAGAGGAAATAAATCGACCATGTGGATCGTATATGGCACAGAGAGGCACGAAGGATCGCGAGAGACCATGTTACAGGCTACAGCGAGCAACAACGATGCAGAAGCATTGCGGCAACGCTGGGCCAATGTGGCTCCCTTTGTGGCGGTGTTGGGGTCGCAGGGAAGGAGTCGCAGCCGATGTTGCGGCAGCTCTGGCGGCGCATGGAGTCCCAGCGGCCGCAGCGACACCACGTGGTGGCATGGTGGATGCGGCAACGATGCGCGAGGAGTGCGGGGGTGTGCGCGAGGGCTGGCGGGTGGGAGTTTAGGGCACTGTAGGGTATGAAAACTCCAATCTAGAATCGTCGCTCTGATAGCATGTTGAGGGAAAAATAATGAATTGCATTCTCATGACGCCCTAGGATTATCTTATATAAAGGAGAGACTCATTGGGTAAATTACATAATGAAGATAGAAAGAATAGAAAATATCTCTTAAACTTCCTCTCAATTTGAAGCATACATATCAACCATACTCAGCTTGTTACATCTTTCAAATTACGTGCAAGTAAGAGGTTTGGTGAGTACATCAGCAATCAAGCTTGCAAAAGTTAGTAGTCAATCTGATCTAAGGATTTATCTTTAGTCGAGCAAATAATCAGATTTATTCAGTTTGTATCTTTTAGTGACTTTAAATGTATAATTTATTTTCTATGCATATATTCTTATTTATTTACATGGATGGGACATTTTCAAAAATATCATGAAACAGAAGAAACACTTGATTTTCAATCAAACACTACGCATCTTAGAATTTATATACTTTAAAAAATAAAAATAAAAAAGCATAAATGGTTGACTTACACTTCAGACCAGTTTTCCTCACACTTTGCCCCAAGGGTTGATGCGCACAAGGGTATGCCTCATCAAATAAAGGTGTGTGCCTCATGTAGGTTGCTAGATGTGCATGCCTACAGCCAATTCGGGAGCACCTCACCTAGAGGCATGCGTCTCAACACCTTGAAGCGACGCATTGTAATACCATTATCATGATCGAGAATTCACTTAAGAACGGCATGTATTCATACAAGTATAGCCATCCACACATCTCTAAAGAAAGAACGAATCAATTATATAGATGGTAGCCTTTATTGTCCCTTTTACACATTGGTATTTCCTCTTTTTCTTTGCCCTTTTTCTTCTTCCCCTCATGCAGTATGGCATGCACATCTTCATCTCCTTAACTCAAGCTCCGCTTTTCTCACTGTGAAGAGAAAAGAATGGAGTGTTTACTCATGAAGCCTTAGGAATCTCTTATATAGGAAAGTAACAGGATGGGCGAATTACATAAAGAAGACAAAGGAGATAAACAATATACAAAAGACATGAAAGATAACTAATATCTCAACACTCCCTCTCAAGATAAAGCATAGATATCTATCAGGCTCAGCTTGGAGCAACATATCTGGTAAGGCCCTCTGACAAGGGCCTTGGTAAGTACATATGTTGTCAGTTTCCAGAGCTGACATGAGTAGTAGAGATGAGGCCCATCTGTATCATGTCACGAGAGTAGTGACAATCCACATCGATGTACCTCTCATGGAAGGGTTGGTTGGTTACAATGAAGAGAGCAGCCTGGTTGTCACATTGGATGTGTATAAAAGAGGCAC
This sequence comes from Ottelia alismoides, assembly GCA_037367405.1. NCBI lineage: Eukaryota > Viridiplantae > Streptophyta > Magnoliopsida > Alismatales > Hydrocharitaceae > Ottelia > Ottelia alismoides. The sequence continues at coordinate 528,308 of JAZKJV010008882.1, forward strand.
ATCAACAGTCAGGTAAGTAAGAACAGATCTGACCCACATTATCTCTGTACTAGCTTGCATCATCGCTACGTATTCTGATCCGGTGCTGGATCTGGCAACCATTGTCTGCTTGTTGCTCTTTCATGACACCAACGAACTCGCTATAAACACAACTAAGTCAGAGGTAGACTTCATCTCTTTAGGGTACATTGCATTATCTGCATCTACACAAGCTATAACAACAAGGGATGTACCTCTGCTGAATAAAAGACCAGTACCATGTGAGGCCTTTATATACCTCAGAATCACATGGACAACATCCATATGTGCTTGTCTAGGCAGCTCCATGAACTGACTCACTTTGATCACTGCAAAGGATATATATGGCATGGTGATGGTCACATAAAGAAGCTTCGCAACAAGCTCCATATACCTCCTCTTGTCAACCTCCTCAGTGTCATCATCATAGAGCTTCATGCTCGAGTCCATAAGAGTAGTGACAGGAATGCAATTTGTCATGCATGTCTCAGAGAGAAGATCTGTAGCGTACTTCCTCTGGGTCAAGACCACGCTGGTTCCTGATGAATTCTAGTCTATGGAAGTAGCGTATGTTACCAAGGTCCTTGGTCACAAACAGATGGCCTAGGAAATCCTTAACAGTCTAGATGCCCTGCTCGTCATCCCATGCAACAATGATATCATCAACACATGCAAGTATAGCAATTGTACCTCTCTGAGTCCTCTGAGCAAACAATAAATGGTCGACAGTCGATCACACAAACTCATATTGCTCTATCAAATCCGAGAGCTTCCGGAACCATACTCTTAGAATCTGCTTAAGGTTATAGATGTCCATATGAAGCCTATAAACCTTCTGGTACTCCCCATCAGCAGTGAACCTAGGTAGCAGTTGCATGTAAACCTACTCATGTAGATCATCATAGAGAAAAGCATTCTTCACATCAAGTTGATAGAGAGGCAAATCGTATGTCACTGGAACTGATAGAAGTAGAAGCAGAGTAGAATTCTCGGCTACTGGAGAGAAGGTAACCTGATAGTCCACCCAATATCTCTGGGTGAACCCACGTGTCACATGTCTCTCCTTGTAGTGATCTACATTGTCGTATGCTCCATGCTTCACTGTGAACACCCACTTGCACCCAATAATGGATGCATCGAGAGGAGCTGAAACAAGGCTCCAAGTGTTACGTGACTGTAGCATGGCCATCTCCTCCTCCATGGCAAGACGCCACTGACTATCATGCATGGCCTCCTAATACGTCTATGGTATCTCCACAGCTGATAGTGCCATGGTAAATCTCATGAAATCCTCTGAAAGTCTACTCAAAAACTTCGTTGCAGGAGGATATGAAGTACAAATATGTCTATGCTTTTGCAGAGCAATAGGCACATCGAGATAATATGCCATCTCATGAACACGTAAGTTACCCTCCTGAGAGGGTACCTTCTCATCCTGTAAGGATTCCTGCTGCATACACAACTCAGTAGTACCATCAATAGAAACAATGTACTCATTGCATTACCTGAGTTGTACTCAATGCTTTAAATCTCGATTTCGATTTCGTTTCGAGATAGAGAAAAAACGAAACAATTTCAAAATTTCGACGAAATTTCGCCGGTTCCGGCCAAAATCAGCCTAGATTTGGGAAGAACGTTCCATATCGAGATTTCGGGTTTGGTGGAGTGTGGAAACCGAAATTTCACCAAAGTTTCCGAAATTTGAAACACTAAGTATAATGGATGATGAGTAAGACTTGTGAATAAAAGGGATAGAGCGAGACCTACGACTAAACACACATGGCAAAAACTGAGTCAAGGTGGGTGGCAGTGCAGGGGCAGGAGTAGGTACTGGAGGTGGTAGTGGAGGCGACGGTTGTGGTGGTGGTGGTGGAAGTGATGGAGGTGATAGAGTTGGTACATGAGGTGGTAGAGCAGGAGGTAGAGGCATGTAGACCTCCTCTTCAGAATCAGATGGGACAAGTATGTCACCTATATGAGAGAAATACACAACAGACTCAAAGAATGTAACATCAGCAATGACAAAGTATTTCGGTCGAAGTGGATCAAAGCAACGATACCCTTTCTGGGTACGAGAGTAGCCAACGAAGACACACTTGACAGCTCTGGGGGAGAGCTTGTCACGACCGGGCGAAAGATCGTAAACAAAGGCCACAAATCCAAACACAAGGCATGTAAGGGAGAACATATCCTTCTCGAGAAACGCAATCGAGAAAGGAACCTTTTCTCCTAAAACAGAAGATGGTAGACGGTTCACTAAGTAACGGGCAGAGAGAACAGCATCACCCAAATAAGAGTGAGGAGCACGATTCTGACTCAGAAGGGTCCTAGTCACATCAAGTAAATGACAATATTCACGCTCGGCAATACCATTATGCTAAGATCTATAGGCATACGAGGTCTGGTATACAATGCCAATAGACCTGAGAAACTCGAATAGTTGTAAAGTGCAAAACTCTAAGGCATTATCAGAACGCAAATACCTGACAGTAGCAGAAAAATATACTTTATCTCATTAATAAATAATTTAATGACAGGTCCAGCCTCAAACTTATTCTTTAGCAAGAAAATCTAAGAAAGTATAGAATAGACATCTACAGCAACCAGATAAAAATGATGTCCCTAGTAATCAAGGACACAACTCGAACCCCAAATATCTAAGTAAAGGAGCTCAAACAACTGAGAACAGCTCCGACTCTGACGATATGGAAACGAAGAACGATGATGTTTCATAAGCTGGCAAGCCTCCCATCGGAAGGAAGATCGCATAGAGATCTGTGGGAGGAAATGACACGGCTTATGCAGATGAAAGTGGCTAAAACAAAGGTGTCATAGGTACGATGAGACTTGTCCAGTAGGAATAGTAGAGGTACCAACATGAGGAGGTTGGACCAGTCTGTAGAGCCCTTGTTGCTCACGGCCACATCCAATCACCCTACTCGTGAGTATGTCCTGAAACACAAGAGAAAAGAGGTTAAAATGGCACAACAATGCAGATCCTTTGTAATCTGGCTAATAAAAAGCAAGTTCATCTGAAAATCAAGATCCTATAAAACATTATGCAGACGCATAGATGGCATCAAATGCACCTCCCCCTATCCTGTGATGGGTAAGTGAACCCAATTTGCAATGAAAACCCATTTACCCGCGGGTATAGACCTGTAAGCCCTAAACTGGGCTCTGTCTCCATACATAAGGTAAGAAGCACCAAAGTCCAGGATTCATTATGTCATATTTGCACTGCTACAACCAGTAAAAGCATATGGCATACCTGAGGAGCTCAAAGATGTTCTAGTTGTAGCTACAGTATCTGTGAATCATGTAGTGGTAGTGCCAACAACTGGAGTCATGATTTCTCATATACGAGAGATAATGTCCTCAAAGCGTGAATCTGCCTGCGGAGTTGGTGTCTGAAGGCTAAATCTGCTCTACCACGCAAGCAGATGTGGGGTATCCATGCTTCTGATACCATGTGTCCTTGGAATGCCATGGTCGACGATAGCAGGTGCAGTGACCACACTGACATCCACCACCTCTACCACGTAGACTGTCCTCTAAGCTGAGAAGAACCTCCTCTGTCGTAAAAAGCAACCATCATTGAGGAAGGTTGTATAGTAGCAACATATAGAATAAGAAATCTGTTGAGGCGATTGTAAGCCTCCTCCATGTGAGGTATGGTCGCCCCGGTCAAGTGCTGCCAAGAAAACTCAAACCATCGTGGAGTTCATGTATGTCATCTGCTGCTCTATGGAGGTCGTAATCAGCATTGTAGAGATAATTCTATGTATTCTGAGTAGTAGTTACTTATTTTATTTTCTTCGTGTCTATCTTATGTACTTTACCCATAAGTCTATCCTCTATATAAGAGAGCCTAGGGTTCTATGGAATAAACAAATCTTCTATTTTTCCCAACATGGTATCAGAGCCACGGTTGGTGCTCGGAACCCTAACCCTACCCCACTCATCGGCCTTCTCTTCTCTCTCCCCCTTCCGCCGCCGGCTTCAATCCAGCCAAACGGCTACCGCAGGTGCAGCCCAGCAGCCGAACAGTTGCATCGCTACCGCGGGTGCAGTTTAACGGCACCACCGTCGTCGTCGAAGGCCTCTTTCTTGTTCGTTGGTGCTCTAACGACCCCGGCAGCACTCTCTCCTCCTAGGTTGTCGGTCTTTGTAGACGTCGGTTAACCCTCTCTCACCGCATCGCCGGAGTCCGGCGACGGATAGTGGATTTGAGTGCATAAGTCTACATATGTATTCAAATCCACACATGTTTGTGTAGACACATACACATTGCTCTACATACCTTTAGTATTTCTTCATCAGGACAATGTCAGAAAGCAAAGCTGATGTGCCCGCCACAGGTGTTTTCCGCGATCCAACGTCTATTGTCAAGATGGACTGGACGAACTATGAGCTCTGGACTATGCAGTTCATGAGCCTCATGAAGTCGAATGGTAAGAAGCATATTCTTATTGAAGAGGAATCAGTGTAGAAGACTGGGGTGAACGCCTCGTTGGAGGCAGATGATGCATATGCCAAAGTCTGCCTTTCAGGAACATTGACGATAGAGATCGCCAATGATGTGTTACATCAGCCAACTGCTAAGGCTATGTGGGATATCCTCGCAGCTACTTACTCTCAGGCGAGGAATGAAACCAAGATACTTCAACTTCAGTACGACATATTCACGATCAAGCAGAACGGACGACCTCCTTGTTCTCTGTATACATCCTTATGTGGGATGTTTGAGAAGCTTCACAGCTTCATGCCTCTCCCGGCTACCCCAGAGCAGCAGAAGACATACAGGAATGCTACCATGGTTAGTGTTTTTTGGCAGCCCTGAATCCTGAATATGATGCTGCTCGCTCCCAGATTCTTGCGGATGCAACTATTCCTCCTATGGAGGAAGCTTTTCGCAGGCTCAGCAGGATCATTGTTCCATCCTCTGCCACTAGTCAGACCTCTTCGATGATGGCAGTCTCCCGTAGCAGAGGTGCTTCTTTCTTTCGTGGTCGCAGTCCTCGTGGTAGAGGAGGCTGCAGTCGTCAGCCCTGCACGTTTTGCCATCGCCCAAGTCATACCGAGGAGACATGCTACTCCAAGCATGGTTTCCCTGCATCAGCCTGTGTAGCGGAGCAGGTCTAGTCTCCCATTGCTTCTGATCAAGACCAAAGTTTTGATGATTTCGTGGCCAGACTATGAGAAATCATGCCTTCTTCATCATCTCCTGGATGCCATTCATATGTCGCAGCTTTTGCCTCCGCCAGTACGTCTACTACGGCCAGAACCTCAGGTAGTACTTATGCCTTTACAGCCTGGTATGGATCTGAGGTTCCAGAGTGGATTATGGACTCTGGGGAGACACACCATTTATGTGGAGACAAAGGTCAGCTTACATCCTACAGATAGGTTCCCCCAGGAAGGACGATGGTGATTGTTGATGGGACTCATTCCCCGATCACATGACAGGGGGAGATTACATCAACGCCTCCAATGTGTCTGTAGAACGTGTTACATACCCCCGAGTTTTCAATGAATATGTTATCCATTAGTCATATTACGAAAGATTTGCATGGGCGAGCTATATTTGACCCATTGTCTCTTGTTTTTCAGGACATTCTTACAGGTGGGGTGATAGGTTGTGGCTGTGAGTAGGGTGGTCTCTATCGACTAGTCCAAACTCCCTATGCAGGCGCGTCTTTTATTTCAGCAGGATCGTCTCTCCTTTCACTTGGCATCTACGTTTCGGTCATCTCCCTCTCCAGATGATGAGTCATATTTTGCCTCAGTCCTCATCAGGGTCCTCATTCCAGTGTGAGGCTTGTCAGTTGAGAAAGCATCATCGATCGTCTTTCGCTAGTCATCAGAGTCAGAGCAGTAGCTCCCCGTTTGAGTTATTTCATGTTGACATTTGGGTTCCGAGTCGTGTTCCTGGTCATCAGGGGCACAGATTTTATCTTGTTGCAGTTGATGATTTCTCTCGCTTGTCATGGGTTTTCTTATTGAAGAATAAATCTGAAGCCGTGGATATGATCAAAATTTTTATCAATGAAATACAAAATGTTTTCTCTTCCTCTGTGAAATTTATAAGAACAGATAATGCTTTGGAATTATGTACGTGTTTCTTATTCCAATTCTTTTCATCTCATGACATTATTCATCAAACTACATGTCCTTACACTTCTCAGCAGAATGTTGTTGCAGAACGAAAGCATCGCCACTTACTTGACATCACTCGGACACTTCTTATTCAGAGTCGTGCCCGACATTCGTTTTGGGTTATGTTGTTCTTACATCATGTTATCTGGCGAATCGCATGCCTTCTACTGTCTTGGGTGAGAAAACTCCTCTCTCCATTGTTTTTCCTGATAAGGAGTTATTCTTACTTACCCCTCGTATCTTTGGTATCGTTGCATTCGTACACCAGTTGGCTCCAAGTCTTGACAAGCTCTCTCATAAGGATGTCAAATGTGTGTTTGTTGGGTACTCCAAGACCCAGAAGGGATATCGATGTTACGATCCTTTAAAAAAAGTACTAAGCATTCTCCCACTATAAGTAGGGTCGGCTACATGGATTCTTGCTCAAATCCATGTTGAAAGATTCGACTATTTTTTACGTTGGTCATCGGCTACCTAACGCAACCCCTACAAGAGTGGGATTTGAACCCTGATCTTTTGTGTACGATCCTTTGCAAAGAAAATATTATATCGGTGATGATGTAACATTTTTTGAGTCTGTGATGTTTTTCTCCCCTACACGAGACCAACTAGCTTCATCAGAGTCTGATGATGAGGTTTACATGCCACCTCCTCCCACATATCCGTCTTCTCATGTACCTGTGTTCGTTGTCTCACCTCAGCCACCACCACTGTCGCCTCCTCCTCCACATATTGTTTCACCATTACCAAAATTCTGTACCTGTCGACCTACCTCTGCTCATGGTAATCGTTCGTCATCCAACATGCCTCAGGTTTGTTCTGATAACATAATTTCTAATGATGGGTCTGGAGATATGTCTGTGTAGGGATCTTTACAGGAGATTAGCCCACAACAGAATGATGCTAGCCATGACCTGGATTTACCCATTGCATTTCGGAAACAAAAGCGTACATGTGTCTCTTATCCTATTGCTTCCTAGGTATTCTTTCATCGTCTGATAGGGGACTTTCTGAGATTTGCAATTATTCTATCTATCGTGGATATTCCACGGAGCTACCAGGAGGCTATGAAGGATAGTCATTGGCGCCTAGCTATGGAAGAAGAAATGGTTGCCCTGCAATCATGTGGTACCTGGAGTTTGGTGTCTGCTCCTCGTGGAGCCTCTGTTGTCAGTTGCAAATGGGTGCTTACTGTTAAACACCATGCCGACGGGAGCCTTGATCGTTACAAGGCACGAGTAGTAGCTCGCGGATTTACTCAGACCTATGGCATGGATTATATGGACATTTTCTCTCCCGTTGCGTGCTACTCCATTCTACGGATCCTTCTTTCAGTTGCAGTGGTACGTGATGAGCCTTTATTTCAGCTTGATGTTAAAAGTGCATTTTTGTATGGAGACCTACAGGAGGAGGTCTATATGCAACAGCCTCCAAGATTTGTTGTTGATGGAGAGTGTCACCAGGTTTGTAGACTCCATAAGGCAATTTATGGCCTTAAGCAAAGCCCAAGAGCTTGGTTTCATAAGCTATCAGAATTGGTGGAAAGACAGTGGTTCAACATATCAAATGCAGATCACTCACTGTCTGTGCAGAGGACACCTATTGTGATCATGGTTTATGTCGATATACTTGTTACAGGAGATGATGTGCATAGAATAAAATTGGTCAAAGAAGTTTTGGGTCGTCAGTTCGTTACAAAGGAACCGGGAACCCTAAGATATTTCTTAGGGTTAGAACTTGCTAGGAATGTGCAGGGTCTTGTGATGATACCATGTGAAGACAAAAGAATGAATTGTTTATTCATGAAGCCTAGGGTTCTCTTATATAGGAGAGTAACATGTTAAGCAAATTATACGAAGACAAAAGAAAGAAATAATACATAAAAGACATGAAAGACAACTAATATCTCAATATACTCACCCCTCGAAAATCCACCCCCTACAATTCAGATAGTTACTTGTGGTTCCATTCATAAAATGTCATATCGATATCGATAACGGTCCATCCGGAAAAGGATATATCGAGATATAACATGTGGGAATGTCTAAAACGGGTCTAAAATGACATTTTTGCTATTTTTCAAAAATTAAGATCATCCAAGATATTAAAATAATAAATAACCTACAAATACGCACTTATATCACACACATCGGTCGTTTATACCCCCATACATCGTGCATACCAGTTATTTTGAACATATCAAAGTTAATGTTGATTCTTGACTTATCGATACTGGAAATGAAGTTCTTCCAAGTTCTTAAAACACTAAATAACTTACAAATATACTCTTAGATCACACATATCGATCATCTATAACTCTTATATCATGCAAATCAGTCATATCGAACATATCGCTCGTATTGTTGATTGTTGATGCCAAAAACAGGGGGATACACTCTATGGTGTTCACCCCAAATACTAATTGGTTAAAAAAGTTGGGAAAGACAAAATAGAAAAAGGAACAAAGACAAGTAATTACATATCCCAGTCATCCACGAACCTCGCAGACTGTATCCCCACATTTTCCTTGTAGAACCTCTGCCTAGAAAAGAGGATTGCGTTCCTGCCCAGCCACAAGGCCCAAAGAGTGGCAATAAGATTGTAGATCTATAGATATTGGAAATGGTGTTTGTCCAAGTTCTTAAAACACTAAAGAACTTACAAATATACTCTTAGATCACACATATCGATCACCGTCAACCACCTCTTCTTCGGCTGCCACTTGGTGTCGGGAATCTGGAACGATTTGCCTTGGGCGACAGCGGACAATCTCTCCGCCTTCTGCGAGATTCTTTGGTCCAACAGGAACAGGGCGAGGCGTGACCTATTGGCTCCTATCGCGCGGCTGTGGTGCATATGGCTTGGCAGGAACGATGTCATTTTCTCAGGGCAGTTTTTCTATCGTGAAAACATACTTATTTCGTGTTGTCGACTTATATCAGACTGGTGTATTCGGTAGGTTTTTGGGGCTCTCTGTGCTGCCGACTTTTTTCTTTTTTCTTTTCGCTTACGCACTCTGATTCCTTCTCTCCCTCCTTGACTTTGTAAGTATTTCCCACCTTTTTCCTTTTTCTAGTTATATATATGGCTGGGGCGAACACCATCGTGTGTATCCCCCTCTTTTTGAGCCTCAAAAAAAATATATGACCCTTATATCGCATATATAGGTTATATCGAATATATCATTGTTATTGTTGATTGCTAACTTGTGGATATTGGAAATGCAGTCCATCCAAGTTATTATAACATTATAAGTTAAAAATATACATTCATATCACGCGTATCAATTATCTATGACCCTTATATTGCACATATATGTCATGTTGAGCATATCATTGTTAATGTTGCTTGTTGACTTATAGTTATAGATATTGGAAATAGAGTTCATCCAAGACTTATATTGCATCACATATTATGTATAAACAAAATGTTTGAGCTATTTTTGAAACCAAACAAATAAATAGCATAATAGCATTTTTAAAACGAGACATGATTCATAATAATATTTTCGAAAGGGAAAGAATATGAACTAAAATCGATCGGACACCCCCAAGGTGAAGAACCATTGTATGCACTCCCCTCTCGCACCATACTCTACCCAAAACGAAATATATAAAGCATGATGTATTTCAATACTAGGAGTAGTAAAATAAGTAGTAAAATCAAGCCTACAATAGTATTATTCATCCATATATAGATATCGATGAAATTTCGATTATCAATCGATATCCGAGAATTTTTGTACTAGATCCATATATTTTTGACCGATACAGTTATATATCACTGATATATTGGTCATAGATCACCGATATCCTGGTAAATAGATATGTACCCTGATATCGATATCCCCCGCCTCTTGATACATGTATATCGATGATGCGATATGGCCTTCTATGGTTGCATTTATATTTCTTTTTTGAGATATCGGTTCCAATTACATCGGTTGAGATATTTCCCAGACACCTATCGTTCAAAGGTCAACACCACCTGCTTCTTGACTAACAACTTTAGTTGACAACTACAAGATATTGATATTGATTGATGTTCCTCAGGAAAAAAAAACTATTGATTGCCGCAACTAATTGGAGGCTCTTTGAGTTTAAATCAACAAGGGGTCTCATATATAAAAGGCTTGCAAAAAAATAAACCAGAGGATAGATAGACATGCCAAGATAAAAGGGTTATAGTTGGAGTCAGCCTGGGGAGCTTTCTCTTCGAACATGATCTCAATTGGGTTGGTGTGAACTGTAGAATCGTAGGCACAATCACGAGCATTAGATGGATGCCCAGGCACTTAGAAGGGTGTTTTTTGAGGGGAGAAGCCATGGAGAAATTGAAATTTATAACCCATGGATCTATTAAAAAGAAACTGTATCCAAATAATGCATCCATTTGTATCCTTTAAACTTCCCAAACATAACAACCAAAACATCTGAGAATACAAACAAAGGGAAATCAACTAAGACAGCATCAGTAGCAGTGGGTGAAGCATATTGGGCCTAACAGCATCTTAGTAGGTGTTTAGGTTTTATTCGATGGATGTGGATAGAAAAAATTCCACCAAAGAACCACCTTTGTCATCCACCATTGGCGAAGAGCACTCTGAGTCTCGGACAAGTACAAAATCAGCAATAACCTAGCGGACAAGTGCACACGCAAATAGCTAGTCACAACACAGGGCAGTGAGTCCATGTTTCTTTGGGTATCTACTTCATGATATTATATTTCACCTTAAAAAAGACAAAGGCATTATCAAAAACCAGATCATATGCCTTAGTTCTGTAATGTCTTCCAGTCCACATTTGACATGTTAGGAGATTGTATACGTGTTGCATTAATGAAAACCAGATTATTTAGAATACATTGCATGAGGCCAATCACCAATTTATGAACGGAAACAATAATTATAATATAATAAAGTCAAAGGCATACCGCGTTCATTTGGATCCGATATATCTTTAGCAGCCTTGCCACCAGGAGCGGTAGGGGAGCTCTCTGAAGCATCTGTTATAAGCATTAAAGATCTACTATCAATTATCCTGCAAACAACAAATATGAAATGTCAAGACTAACCAGAAAGGCGCCAATAATGTAACAGTGACCAAAAAGTAAAATAGTTATTTCGGGCAAGAATAGATCTTGAATCTTCCATTCAGATCAACCTCATAGGCTAATACGAGCTGTCTCTAAATAAAGTACAACTAGTGCATACCCCATGCAACTGTGCAAATATCAAATATCTTAAAGATAAAATCAACTCTAAAAATAAAAGTACTAAAAACAGAAATGATGGATCTCCATTATTTTTTGTGCAAGCAAATTAAATATGAATATCTTTATAGAAAATACTGAAAATATAAGCAACATAATGGCATTCCTGCCCTTTCACGGATATAATTAAAATGCATCAACGATCTTAAAAAAGAAATGCCAAAGCAAAGTTCCATCAGTATTTATAAAGTAATGCAGACATAAACAAAAAATATAGACTTAAATAAGTTATGATCCAAAAGAGTTATCTTTTTTTTGTTATGACAGGCCTAATCTCACTATTACTTGCAATACACCCACTAAAATAAATTGGCCTAGGTTGTTGTGATATCTTTGAATTTTTGATTTATAACCAATATTGTTGTAAAAAAATTATTCTTGTAATCCACAGTGAATATCATATCAATTACTAAAAGTTTGCATAACTACAAGTATCAATTGATTTTTCATTAAAATTGGTATAGATTGCTTTTAATTTAGCAATAATTTGAATAAGAAGCAAATGGATAAGCATTGTTATATGATTCGTTGCTAGCAATATATCTATGAATACTGATTCATTAAGAATTTAATTAATCAGAAATATTTTTGCAATGAATAGCATTCGTTGCTATACATTTAATTTCAAACTATATGACAACTTATAGAAGGAAAAGGCCATGACAGGAGGATATTTAATTATAGGAAAATTATTCGTTATCACAAACCAATATTATTGCAGTGAACCATATTTATGGATGATGATGTTGTTCGAGAAAAGGTTATTGAATTACACGCAATCCCTGTATGCTAGAAGAGGATGCATTATGATTTATACAATTTTGTCATGTTAAAGTCAAATCATAGCAATGTCTCACAATATGTTATTGATTCAATGGAAAATCATGCTTCATGCGTTTTTGTCATTAAATCTAAATCAAAAAGTGACTCATCATATGATATAACTTAGATTAAAATAATTAAAAAGCAATCACAACAGAAAAATGCATGGCTTACATATTTTATAATTTTCTTATAAAAAACTTTAAATGTCACCATAACCTAAAACCCCACCGTTAGAATTATTATATTACAATTATATTTAAACCCTTCGGGTTCCGTAACCCTTAACCTTTTGGATTATGTAACCTATAACCCTTCGGGTTCCGTAACCTCTCAGGGGTATTTATGCATTTTTCTTCTTGTACTCTCTAGGATTTTTCTCTATATAAGAGACCCTAACCCTATGGAATACATATCCTATTCATCTCTCTTCTCCACAGCGTATCAGAGCAACGGTCCTAGACCGAGGTTCTAATTTAAAATCCCCACCGCCACCTTCAAGTCTCGCAAAAGCCTGTGTGGGACATCTTCCCTGAATTAGGGCCTCGCGCAAGGCCCACCAATCGCCTCCAGTGAAGCAACTTGACCCCAAAGGAGCATCTCCAGCACCTACAGGTGCCACCAGGGGGGCACACATCCCTCTCGCTAGTGTTACCCTATGCTTTCAGGACCTCATACGAATGTTGTCAGCCCCACAGCTACCCTCCACGGGTACCGCAGGGACTCTTTGGAGATCCAAAACTCATCAAGGATTGCTGCCAAGAATCCAGATCTATTGTCCATTAAGGGTTTCCAGCCCTTCTTCAAGGGCAAACATGAGTTCTAGGGTATTTTTTAGCTCTTATATGCATCCTTAGTTGATTATAAGATCTTCTTTCTATTTTAAGACCACCACGACGCCTTCTTCTACCGAGACAAAGCCCATGGTCACGAATATTATAGTACAAGGCATTACTATCAAACTCAAGGGCACAGAAAATTGTGTGCTCCGGTCTCGATCTTTTATGGTGTTCATTGGTGGTCAGAGGAAACTCTGCATTTTGACTAAAGATCCTTTAGATGAAAAGGACAAAGAGTACGACAACTGGCAGACTGACAACTATTTGGTTATCAACCGGATGACCAACAGTGTTGAGGCTCACATTGCCTCAAATCCTCTTTACAAAAATACAGCCAAGGAAATATGGGAGGATCTCAAGCAAACATACTCCCAGACGAAGACAAAGTCACACCTTGCGGACATTTACAGACGAATCTGATTGGCATCTCAGGGTGATTCCACCCTCATCGAGTACTACAGGCATCTCTCCAGCCTATATGAGGAGCTTGCAATAGTTCAGCCCTCATGTTGCACCAAACAGATACAAGAGCATTCTGACTGGTAGGTATACCGCTTCCTTGATGGCCTGCGTTCTAGATACCATGCAGCGAAGGAGCAATTTCTTATATCAGACACATTGTCAACAATGAAGGCCGTCTTTAGCCGACTTGAGGAGCTCGAGACATCAGTTGCTCGGCCTCCCGTCTTACCTTCAACAAAGAACTTTGCACACATCGCCTCATCTGGGCGAGGAGGCAGATATGGCTTGCGAGGACGCGGTCGTGATCCAAATCGTGGCCATGGACGGGAACCGGACAAGGCCGTGATTTTGGTCGTGGTCGTGGGCGAGACTCAATTGCCTCATGCACTCACTGTGGTAGGTGGAACCACCCGACTGAACGATGCTGACAGAAGTTTGACGTGCCTTCTTATTATGCCAATAATGCTTATGAGGATGTCTATGATGTGGAAGAGGTATCGCCTACCTCCAGTGGCAAAACTGTTCATCTTAATAATGCAGATTACTCCCACCTAATGCGGATTCTTCAGACTCTAGGACCAACCACCACTAATAACACTACAACTGTGGCTCCAACTACTCCTTCAGGTACAACAACCAACTCTGGTATCACTCCTACTCCAGCTTGGATTATTGATTTCGGTGCCTCTACTCATCTCACTAAAGAAGGTAATCAGTAGTCTGATCACCTCTTCCATACCATCCACTTCTGTGAAGTTAGTTCGATCGCTAATGGAACTCAAGCATAAATTACTATTGTTGGAACTATGGAATTCTCTTCCAAGTTGTGACTTTCGGGGGTTCATTGTGCTCCTGATTTTCCTCTTAGCTTGTTGTCAGTTCAAGAGCTTTGTGTTAAGCTTCATTGTCGTGTGATATTTGATGAGTCTTGTTATTTTCAGGACATTCGGACGAAGCAAATTTTTGGAGGGGGTCATGAGAAGAACAACCTATATTATCTTGGCATATCCCCAGACTTCAATTTTGTTGGTAATGCGTCCATATCCGAAGATCCGCTCCTATGGCATATGCGTCTTGGGCATCCCTTTGCCAAGGTCATCTCCATGATGTTTCTTGAACTCTCTACTCTGAAGCCCTTTCGGTGCGAGACATGTGAGTTTAGGCCATCGAGCATCGTTTCCCGTTCGTACTGAGTCTCGCATTACTGATGCTTTTCATCTTGTTCATTGTGAATCTGTGATGTTTGGGGACCTTGTCTGATCCGCACATTAAATGGTCGTCCTTACTGCAGTGTATCTCATCAATCGTGTTCCTTCATCTGTTCTCAAAGGGGCAAGTTTTTGGAATGTTCCAAATTCCACTTGAGCGTCCAAATCTAGATCAATACCGGCAAAAACATCTCGGAACAAGGTTCTAGCACCATGCCAAATGTGTCTAAAAAAGAAGAGCAAAGCAAACATAGCATGCCCAAAAGTGAACCAGCCCCTTGGACTACTACGAAAAACACCATCAGATTTCAAAGTAGCTCGATCCAATTCAAAAATTTCCCCTAATTGAGCATGTCGATATTGATGATAGTAACGATATCCATATTGATGATGACCTTGATACGGAGCTGCTAACTATGACGAATGCGTTAACTATGTATATGACGCTGAAAATAGACCGATTTGATATCACCCTTCAATTCGAATTAGCAAAAGCAATGTCTCCTTGCATAATATGGATTCCAAACATTCATGATCTGTATGTGAATGAGTCGAATTATTTATCCCTCGGTCTATTAATGAACTATCTCTCCAGGGATTATGAAAGATGTTCCACTAGAAATATTCTTGTTATTGCTTCGACTCATATTCCCCAAAAAGTGGATCCGCTTTAATAGCTCCGAATAAATTAAATACATGCATTAAGATACGAAGGCTTCTTATTCCACAACAACGAAAGCACTTTTTCATTCTTTCATATACTAGGGAATTTCACTTGGAAAAGAAAATGTTCCATACTAACGGATTCGGGTCCATAACCGTGGGTTCCAATGCACGATATCTTGTAGCACTTATCAATGAGGCCCTATCAATTAGTATTACAAAGAAGAAAACAATTATAAAAATCGGTTTTCCTTACTTTACCCTACTGAGTCTCCTTTTCTCATACCTCTACGAATTTTTGGTTGTATTACCTTTGTTCATAACTTTCATGTAGCTGACAAATTATCCTCGCGTGCTCTTTCTTGGATACTCTCGTACCCAGAAATCCTATCACTGATATGATCCTGTTGGACGTCGACACTATGTGTCTACTAATGTTACCTTCTTTGAGCAAACAAGTTATTTCACACAGACTGTGAGTGACATTCCTCTGGAACTTCCTCCTCCGCCAATCGTCTATACTCGCCAGCGTACCTTTATACCTTCTACACCAGTGTTTGTACCTTTACATGTCCCTTTTATGGAGGATGATGTGACCACTTCGAGTGCTCCCACTATTGTTGTCCCGGATGTACCTGGGGAGCTTCCTATGGCTCTAAGCAAGTAAAAAAGGCAATGCACGTATCACCCCATGTCACATCTTATTTCTACAGATGATTTATCTAGCTGTGACAAGAGATTTGCAAATGCTCTGAATGTTATTTCTGCTCCAAAAGATCATTTCAGTGCAATGCAGGATCATGGTTGGCGACAAGCCAAGGATGAGGAGATGGATGCACTTACCTCCTATGGCACGTGGGATTTTGTGTCGTGCCCCCTGTGAGTTCACCCTGTGGCTTGTCGATGGGTCTTCACGGCCAAACAATCGCCTGATGGTTCTATTGACATGTTGAAAGTCAGACTTGTTGCCAAAGGTTTCACACCAGCTTTTGGAGTTGATTATTTTAAGACCTTCTCGCCTACTGACAGAATGGGGTTAATACATACCATTCCCTCTAATGCTGCCAACAAGGCTTGGCCAATTTATCGGCTTGATGTGAAGAATGCCTTTCTTTATGGTGGTCTTGAGGAGGAGGTCTACATGATTCAACCGTCGGGGTATGTAGTCTAGGGGGAGCATGTATGTCGACTATGCAAGGCCATTTATGGCCAGAAGCAAAGCCCAAGGGCATGATTTGACAACCTCACTATGGAGATCAACACACTTGGTTTTCAGAGGACAACATCTGACTACTCTGTCTTTGTTAGACAACGGTCTACTGGCACGAGCATCCTTGTTGTCTATGTTGATGATATGGTTATCACAAGAGATGATGTAGATGATATTCAGGAGATCAAGACCTTCTTCCAGAAGGTCTTTCTCACAAAAGATCTTGGCCAACTTCGTTATTTTCTTGGCATCGAAGTAATACGCACTACAGATGGGCTCCATCTTTCACAGAGAAAGTGTTGCCTCGATATTCTGACTGAGGCAGGACTTCTTGGATGCAAGCCATTTGGCATTCCTACGGAAGTGTGAAAATATTCAACATTTACTGATCCAATTTTTTAGGATGCAACACGATACAGAAGCTTAGTGGGAAAATTACTCTATCTCACTGTTACTAGGCTTGATATATGATATGTTGTAAGCAGAGCCAGTCAGCATATGGAGAAGCCTCTTTACAGTCACTAGCAAGATGTTCTTTTGATCCTTCGATATTTGAAGGAATCTCCTGGATGTGACTCTTCTATGGGGTGAATGGGCACACTAACATCTCAGCCTATACAGATTCTGGCTATGCTAGCTCTCCTAAGGATCGTCGATCTACTAAGGATACGCCATGTTTGTTGGGGGTAACCTTGTCACTTGACGAAGCAAAAAGCAGATAGTAGTTTCCAGATCTAGTGCGGAAGCAGAATACAGGGCAATGGCTCAGGCCACATGTGAGATCACATGGCTTGTTTCTTTCCTAACAGAACTTGACATGGCAGTCGCCACTCTTGTACCCTTATACCGCGACAACAAGTCTGCCATGTACATCACCACCAATCCAGGTTTCCATGAGCGAATAAATACATTGAAGTTGATTGCCATTTTATTCGTGATGCAGTACGAGGAGGACGAATCAGCACTCCACACATCTTCATTGAACGTCAACTTGCAGACATCCTCACAAAGGTTCTTCCACGGAAGCGCCTCATGTACTTAGTATCCAAGTTGGGCATGATCGACAGATATGCTCCAACATGAGGGGGAGTGTTAGAATTATTATATTACAATTATGTTTGTAATCCTTTGGGTTCCGTAACCCTTAACCCTTCGGGTTCCGTAACCCCACAGAGGTATTTATGTATTTTTCCTCTTGTACTCTATAGGGTTTTCTCTCTATATAAGAGACTCTAATCCTATGGAATACATATCCTATCCGTCTCTCTTCTCCACACACATGAACACTAGAAACTTGTCCAATTACCTCTCCGACCTTTTGCACAACATAATTACCCCATTGACCATGGAAATTACCCCAAGAACCCCCACGATCTTCGAACAAATTAACCGTAAGGTTCATGGGATAAGAGTTAGCAAGTTTACAGGATCGAGGGGAGAATTATATTATTTCAAAGGTCAAGAATATAATTTACAAAGTTTATAGGGTTCGTGGGGTAAAAATCCCTAACCTAAAAGTTTCTTACTATTTTGTGCAAATCTAGAATATAAGATCGTTAACAACGTAGTTGTAAGCTCTTTACATTCAAGTCATACATGTAAAACAATTATCATATCTGTAAAGCAAATTAAGGGACGACTACTCACTTATGTTATACTGAAAATATGGTTAAAATTTAGATGCAGCAATAGAAATACTTCTTCACCACATCTGTGCACAATTTTACTCCTGGTCGTGACAATCTCTCTCCTAGAGCTATCAAATGTGTGTTCGTTGGTTATTCTCGTACCCAAAAAGGGTATAGATGCTTTGATCCTGTGGGGAGAAAATATTATGCGAGTGTCTGTCATATTTTTAGAGTCTATTATTTATTTTTCTCCTACAGGTGATAGGTTGTCTAATGCTGACTCAGGCAAGGATGTCTTTGTTCCACCACCTCTGTTATCTCCACCAACAACTCCCCATGTCGAGTCTCAGTCGCCTCCACCTCCTCTACCATCTCCACCTCCGTCTACCATGACACAGTTCCTACCACTTGTACATTGCAAGTCCTCTACTCGCCCCTCTGCTCATGCGCCTTCCCCGTCATCCAGCATATGCTTCAGGTATGTAATGAACACATTGTTTCTACTAATGGCACTGGTGGTATGAGTGTTCCAATAGGATACTGTACAGGAGGAGCTGATATCAGAGAACTGAGAGGTTAATGACCTCGATGTACCTATTGCCTTGAGGAAGCCGTATCGTAATTGTGCCATTTATCCTCTAATTGTGCATGTTTCCTTGGACCATCTTTCATAGGAGTACAAGAGGTTTGTTATGGGACTTTCAGTTGTTACTATCCCACGAACATATTAGGAGGCCATACAAGATAGCAGTCGGTGACTTGTCGTCGAGGAGGATATGGTTGATTTGCAGTCTCGTAGTACTTGGAGTGTTATTTCTGCTCCTCCATGTGTCTCTGTCGTGGGGTGTAAATGGATCTTTAGGGTAAAGCAGCTGGCAGATGGCAGTGTGGATTGCTACAAGGCAAGGCTTATACCAAGTAGGTTCACCCAGACTTATGGGGTGGACTATCAGGATACCTTCTCTCAAGTGACCAGATATTCGACGTTGCGTATTATTCTATCAATTGTTGTTTCACAGGACCAGTCTCTTTACCAACTTGATGTGAAGAATGTGTTTTAATATGGAGATCTACAGAAGGAGGCTTATATGCAGCAGCCACTAAGGTTAGACACTGACGGGGAGTCTCAGAAGGTGTGTAGGCTCCACAAGGCGATTTATTGCCTAAAGCAGGGTCCGAGAGCTTGGTACCATAAGCTTTCAGAGTTGATAGAGCATTGGGATTTGCTTGGTCCACTGCGGATAAATCACTTTCATGTTCAGATAACACAGAGAGGTATTGTTGCTATTCTCATCTATGTTGATGATATTATTATGACAGATGATGATGAGTAGAACATTCATGCGGCCAAGGAGTTCCTAGGTCAGCGGTTTGTGATCAAGGACCTTGACAATCTTCGATACTTCCTTCGATTAGAGCTCACCAGGAACCAGCACGATCTTGTGATGACCCAAAGGAAGTTTGTTACTGATCTTCTTCTAGAGATAGGTATGACAGGATACAAGCCATCTACTACCCTTATGGATCCAAGCATGAGATTATATGATGATGACATCGAGGAGGTAGATAAAAGGAGATACAAGGAACTTGTAGGGAAGCTCTTATGTACTACCATCACCAGGCCAGACATATCCTTTGTTGTGAGCAAGGTGAGCCAGTTCATGGAGCAGTCCAGGAAGGTTCATATGGATGCAGTCTATATGATTTTGAGATATTTGAAGAATTCATCCGGTATTGGTCTTATATTCAACAGAGGTACATCCCTTGAGGTGACAGGTTGTGCAGATGCAGAATATGCAGGAAGCCCTAGAGACAGGAAGCCAGTTTTATCTTTACTATTTTTGTTGGGAGCTCTCTCGTGTCATGAAAAAGTAAGAAGCAGACAGTGGTCGTTAGATCCAGTGCAGAATCTGAGTACATGGCCATTGTTGGACATGCGAGCCCACGACGAGCCATTATACAATAAATGTTATTGCACATATCATTCCCTGATCTGAAATGAAGAATAAATAATTCGCATAATAGGTCCCTTAGTACAATTAGGGTTATATACCATGGCCATCTTAATGATCATACAATTGTTGATTCAATAATTTAATCATAGAGGTTGGTGCTTGGATGAATATCTAAAGAGTTAGATTGAGGACTCATCAAGCATCGCCAAATGATTGTTAAGAGATGATCTCCAGCCTGAGTAGGATATGGCAACCATTTTTTTTTTGAAACCAAAGCTTTTCGGGGGAAGCACGCCGTGGTGTTCGCCCCAAATATTATTAAATCAAAAGGAAAGAGAAGAGGGGAAGGAAGAAGAGAGGTACAGACACAAAGGATCGAGAGGATCCCGCAGCACACGCAACATGAATTACATTAGCAACCAGTCACTCAGAAGCAGATCAACGTGTGCTAAAACATTCTCCTTGTAAAACCTTTGTCCCCTGAAGATCTTAGCGTTCCTAGCGAGCCACAGCGCCCAAATGCAAGCGAACGGGCGAAGCAACTCCCTCGATGGCCGATCAGCACCAGAACGCATGGATGTCCAAAACGAGTCAGCCGAGGATGCGTTGAGCCAAGAAACGTTTAGGTCCTCCCAGATAGTGCCAGAGCACGGGCAATGGAAGAATAAGTGTTGCAGAGTCTCCACATTTTCGCCACACAGCACACAATCCATAGAGTCAGACCCCGAGAGAAACCTAGCACATCTATCTCGGGTCAAGACCCTCCCATGCCTCAAGAGCCAAAGAAAGAAAATCACCCTCTCCGGAAGCTTTAAGCGCCACAGCCACCCAAGATCTTTGCATAGAAGGTTCCGGTCAGAGGTCAGGTGTTGCGAGAGGACGTTGAAAGCCCGCCTTGACGAGAAGGTGCCGTCGCGCCAAACCCAATGATCCCTGTTGCGAGAGGACGTTAGACATTTCTCAATTAGGTTGATATCTGACCGACCTCTTGATGCAAGTCCTCTACATAGGAAGAGATTCGGAGGTGTGAAATTAGTTCGGTCAAAGAGTTGACTTAACGAGATCGAGATAACCAAAGTCCTATATCGTATGTAGTCACGATACAAGCATGCATCCTCTGACCAGAGACAGATGTGTTACTATATGTCTGAGTATGTACATTTGGCAGACCAATAGGTTGATGACCTAACCTATGTTTATACACCGGCGCGCTGGTGTGCATATAAGGGCATATGAGTAATACGATCTCTCAAAGGGATCATACAGGTTCATTTACGGAACCGGAAGGCATGAGCTCACTCATGAGATATTGGGAAGAATCAAATTCCGTGCACGGTCATCTCGCTTTGGAAGCTTGACTGAATTTGTAGGTTTGATATATACTTTTGGAAAGTATGTGATCAAGACCTAGGTATGATACATGCTTTTGGAAAGTATATGATCGATACCAATTCCCAATGATCGAATGAGAAACTTACTGATAAAAGCCCTGAAGTAGACAGTATAAAGTTGATCTAATACTTCGGGTTTATTCTGAGTATTCCAGTATGCAGAATGTACAGGTGTTGGGAATACCTAAGGGTGATGTGATCAAAAACGATTGTATAACCATGACGCTTCCATTTCTAGAGAGTGATAAAACGGGTCTGGATTTTAGTGACTCTTCTCAGTAGAGATTCAGAGAAGTAATCCGATCTTGGTCCAAATGTTGGACATTGATATGAATGTGATTCAGATACAATGAGAAGATTAGATTTACAGTCATGATTTAATCAAGCATCTATGGGAGGCCCTCGATCTGGATTTGAGATATGATCTCAATATCCAAGTCACTACACGTGGAACAATACATCGCCATATCCTTATCTCCAAGTATTCGCGGAGAAAGCGCATTATCCTTGAAAGGGTTCAGGATAATTTCATTGTTGATATTATGTATCCGAGCATTGAGAAAATGGATAATTAAATGTGATTTAATTATCATGAGTGATATGAATTTGATTCATATTATAAGAAGAGTTATCTAAGATAATTAAATGTGATTTAATTATCAAAGACATGAATAATGTGAATGTGATTCATATTATTTGAGAACGAGAGAATAGAGATCCAAGATGATTAAATGTGATTTAATTATCATGGATATGAATAATATGGATAGCAATATCCATATTAGTCACATATATTATAAATGTGATTTATAATATATAAGAGAGAGATATCTATAATTTACATTTACTAATTAAATGTTGATGTGAATTAGATTCATATTGGACATTAAATTGAAAATGTAATTTACATTTTCTTTTGGGTTGTGAATGTGATCCACAAATTTTCAATGGCAAGATTGCAATATTCACAAAATAATTATGAATTATTTTTGTAGAATAATTTACAACAATTGTTGTTGTAAAATTGGAGATACATGGAATTATGTAATCTAAGAAGATTACATTTGAGAACCTCCTTCCATATTGGATGGAAGGGACGGCCACCAATTCCTATTAGGAAAGGGTGGTCGTCCATTCCATATACATGGAAGGAGGCACTCTCCTTTCCATTATCTCCATATATTGTTGATTTAATTTTTGGATTGATTTATATTGATTTATCAATATATATTTAATCTAAATTAAATTAATTGTTGTTGGTTTTTACCAACACAAATCTTAGCCATTAAAAGAAACACAATCAATGAGAACCATTCGTGCTGCCCATAGATTGAGATCCATGGATCCCAAAATAGTATAAATAGAAGGGCATCCCTTGCTCTTCTTGGTAACAACTTATACAAGTTAAACAACAAGTCTCTCTCTTTCTTTCTCTCTACACGCCCTCTCTATATCTCTCTCATGTGGCCATTGATGCAAATCGGCTTCGGCGCGGCGCGGGAAATAAAAGTTGAATGGTGGAAATTATGGGGTAGAAGAAAAAGAGGGGTTGAGAAGAAGAAAAACTCGTCGGTAACGAGGGGTTGAAGGAGAAGAACCGTGAAGACCACGTGGAGAGATGAGAGAAAATAGAGATTGAGATAAAATCTCAATTTTTCATTAATACTTGACTGACTAATACATTGGACTACCATCTCTTTATATAGGAGAGATGGGGTTACAAAAATAGAAAACAATTTAAATTGGACAACAAACTTATCCTAATTTGACCCTGACAAATTTAAAATTCAAATTGACCTCTAATTACCCTAATTGGACTCTAATTAATTAATTGACCAAAATTAAATCTACGAATAAACGTTGAGATCACAGGCGATCTCAATTATTTAATTAGACAATTACGACAACTTAAAAACGTAAATAAAATTGACAATTAGAAATAGATAAATATTTGACCCTATATTTGGGTCCCACGCTGCATCAACTCTCCTCCGCTTTAAAAATTCGTCTCCCGACGAATTGCTTGATGTAGGTGCGTCGTTGGAGCATTCATCCTTGACTTGTGGCTTCAATTTCCCAATTTGATCCTTTTCCATGTTACGTTTGTAGTTTCTTTCCACTGAGGGGTATAGCTGCAATTGTTCTACCCCTTCACTTAAAAGGATTTCATAGCATAATATGTCTTCCAATTGGCCCCTTTGATAAATAATTTTGGGTGGAGGAATACCTCTGTAATTTTCCCAATAATATCCCAAATCCCTAATTTTATGGAATTGACCATTCCTGGGAGATAAACCAGGAGGCCCGTTCGGGACTCTTCCTCGCCTCAGACGGCGCCGAAGGCTATGGTTAGGGCTTCGTTTTCTTTGGCGCTGGCATGCTTGGAGGCGACACACATGAAGGCCGCGCAATCTGCGGTGACATAGAGTTGGGTCGAGTGGGGACTGGCGGCGACGGCGACGACCACGCCTCAAGCACGCACGGTGGTGGTGGAAGATCGAGCGCGAGCGTTGGTGCCATCCGTGGTGCCGATGATGGAGGCTCCAGTCAAGGGGCTTCGTGATTGTATGGGGCTGCATCTTGCTGTTCCAACGGAGGGGTGGGTGACAAACGAACCCACGACGATGGCTATGTAGAACCCCACACCCGTGATGGTGGGTTCGGCTCGAAGTGTTGGTGTGCGGGGGCGGGAGGCGTCATGCGCACCTCGTGGTGCTGATGCGAGGGATCGGGAGGGGGCATGCGGACCTCGTGGCATGGTTGCGCCAGCCTTGCGCATGGGGGCAGTGGCTACTACAGCAAAGGCGACCCCGCGGATGGTGAATGTGGCGTAGATGTGTGGCGCAGGCCACGCATGCATCGTGGCTGGTAGAACCTTCTGCGGCAGTGGCTTTGGGGTGTGTGGATGCGAGAATCGGAGGCGGCGGTGATGCAGCCTCTTGGACAGCCACTTTGACTGTGAATAAATCGAGGATTTCCGGTTCTTCCCCTGCCGGATACTCGTCGAATATGGGCCCAGAGTCCTCGTTTTCTTCCTACACAGCAATTGTATTAAGTAAATATTCATCTTCATTGAAAATACCCTCATATTGTTGATCAAAATCATGTTGAACAGCAGGTCCAGCAATCTGATTTCTGTTGTTATCGTACGAATATTCATCGATTTGTGTGCCCAACCATGCTTGTACCTTGAAACTTGATAGGAGTCGATGCTTGAACTTCCTCGAACGCGAACGTGAATGCGGATCATGAGATATACGACTCAAATTGGATTGCAAACGCCAGTAGGTGATCGGATCGTCGAATCGTAAAAACGATTCAATTTCCATGCTCTGATACCAAATGATGCAAATCGGCTTCGGCACGGCGCGGAAAATAAAAGTTGAATGGTGGAAATTATGGGGTAGAAGAAAAAGAGGGGTTGAGAAGAAGGAAAACTCGTCGGTAACGAGGGGTTGAAGGAGAAGAACCGTGAAGACCACGTGGAGAGATGAGAGAAAATAGAGAGGGAGATAAAATCTCAATTTTTCATTAATACTTGACTGACTAATACATTGGACTACCATCTCTTTATATAGGAGAGATGGGGTTATAAAAATAGAAAACAATTTAAATTGGACAACAAACTTATCCTAATATGACCCTGACAAATTTAAAATTCAAATTGACCTCTAATTACCCTAATTGGACTCTAATTAATTAATTGACCAAAATTAAATCTACGAATAAACGTTGAGATCACAGGCGATCTCAATTATTTAATTAGACAATTATGATAACTTAAAAACGTAAATAAAATTGACAATTAGAGAGTTTCAAAAAAAAATTGACAATTAGAAATAGATAACTATTTGGCCCTATATTTGGGTCCCACGTTGCATCAGTCATCCACCATAGATGCCCTAGAGAGATTCTGCATCGCCGCAACGTCGTCGTTATGCTGCCCGATGGTTTGCTCGTGGATCTCCGTCTACTTTGGTGTGCCTTGCTCTTGAAGAAGATGTCGTATCTCGTTTGTCGAGATCAGGAGATCCGTGGCTTGGATCTTCAACATGGATTGCGAGAAGCATGTGTTTCATCAACACGCTCGCAAGCGTCTCCTCCGACGGATCGAACTTGAGAGAAGAGGTCTCTTCATTTAGAGACTCGATCGCAACCACCCTTCAAGAGGTAACCCTAATACTTGTTTGTGGTTTAGACGAAATGATCCGAGAAGCGTTCTCGGATCATGTGGTTTCGTCACATGAAAAATTTTAATTTCCGCTGCCTCAAGCAACTAGTGCGACTAGTCGCTCCCGATCGCATACGATGCGATCCTCACGCTTCCGTGATGCGCTTAAGGATCTAACCATATCCTTCAGCCATGGCACAGGGGGGAACAGAAATGATGTGGGTGAGATCGGTCTTGACTGATCTTGCTGTTGAGGTTACTCTTCCCATGCAGCTTTTATGTGACAATGAAGTAGCTCCTTTTATTGCCAATAATCATGCATTTCATGACGAACCAATCATATAGAGGTCGATTGTCACTATATTAGAGACATGATCCAGAATGGTCTCATATCCACTTCTCATGTTTCTACTGGAGATCAAACGGTTGATATCTTCACCAAGGCCCTTGCTAGAGACCCATTTCAGAGATGTTGTTCCAAGCGGAGCTTGATAGACATATATGCTCCAATTTGAGGGGGAGTGTTGAGATATTTATATCCATGTATATATATTTCTTATTTATATTTCTTTAGTACACCTCTCGTGTAAATTACCCAGGGCTTTTCTCCTATATAAGAGAGATCTAGGGTCTCAATAATGAATTGATTCTATTCTTTCTCTAACAGAAGGCAAAGGTATAGCAGCCATGACCTTAAATTTCATCGAAGTTCCACCGAATTTCGATCGAAATTCGATTTCGGCAAGTAGTCAAAATCGTATCCCGTACACTTTCTTTTTCCTAGATTTCGCTAGCATTTTGATCAATTTCGGTCAATTTCAAAGGAATTTTGATCCATTTCGATCGAATTTCAGTCCACCATCGAAATTTCGGCTGAAACAACAAAAAAGAGGAATCTAAACATGTTTCACTTAATTCATCCTCGTAAACCTCTTAGGCCACTCTTTTATTTAATTTCGACCATTTTTGGGGAACTTTTTAAGCATTGTATATTAGTGCATTACATTGCATCATTTCATCTCACAAGACTCTAGAAATTTAATCAATTCCCACACTCTCTTTCTTTCAGATTCTCTCTACAACAAGGATTACAAGCGAGCTTGTGTGAGTGCTGGGTTGTTGTCGTTGGTAACCTTCCAAGTTTTGTGACTATAAGTATTTGTCTACTAATAAGTTGGATATAGAATGTGCATGTGAATATTACGCGGTTTGTTTGTTTTTTTTTGAAGTCAAAAAAGGGGGAATCACACAAACGTGCCCGCCCCACTATATTAAAAAAATTAACAAAACAGACCCGGTTACATAAGCCAAGATTCCAGCAATTGCTTGTAATGATAACAGACATTTTCACAATAAAAACGCATCCCCGAGAACAAAGTCGCATTGCGTGCAAGCCAAATGGCCCACAGGACGGCTACCGGAATCAGAATTTCCCTCTTTGGCCTTTTGCACGCATCATAAAGAGAAGCCCAACACAATTCGAAGTCGACAGTCCGCAACCAGTCCAAGCTCGCATCCACCAAGATAGGAGTCGTAATACGACAACGGAAGAACAGATGATACAACGTTTCAATTTCCGTACCACACAGCAAACAGCGATCGGACACACCCTCAAAAAGTCTAGAGCATCTATCACGAGTCATAATACGCTTCCTCCGAAACAGCCACATGAAGAAGCCAATCCTCTCGACCAGCCCCATTGTCCAAATAAGCCCAGTCACGAGTGGCGTTGTCCGAACCAGAAGGAGGCATACGACAAATAGCACCATACGCCTTCCGGACGGAGAAGGGTGTGCCCTTCCACCTCCAATGATCCATCCTAGTAGAAGGCCTCCCAAACCGACTAAGGCATCCAACAGAAGGAGAAAGTCCTCCAGACGTTGATCCGAAAATGCCACTCTGAATGGCGGCATCCAATTACCATTATCCCAGTATCCAGCGACCCGGATCCCTCAATATGTCGTCAAGGCAAATAGACGCAGAAAGCGACCACAAAGAGGCCCCTCACCCCTCCAGTCGTCCACCCAAAAGCCAAACATCTCACCATTCCCCACAACATGGCAAAACAGCTCGTGAAAGCGAGGCATGACGCTCGAGATCCCCTTCCAAAAAGTCGATTTCCGTTGACACTGACGCTGCATAAGAGGATTCGCAATGTCCACGCCATATAGATGTCGGATCAGGCTCGGAAGCGAGATGGAGGGCTCGGAAGCGAGAGAGGGGTGGCGACTAGTGGAGCATCGGAGGAGGTGGCACGCTAGGTCTTCTCGGCGAGGGCACAGACCACCTCCGGTCTCCCCTTTCGGTCGAGGCTGTTTCCGTTGTGGCGGACTGGATCATTGGGCGCGGGCGTGTCGAGAGCCCTTGCATTGCTTCTCGTGTCGTTGTTCGCAAATGTCCACACCAAAAGATGTTCATATTGATATAGCCAATGGCCATACTAATGAGGCTCGGAAGCGAGATGGACGGCTCGGAAGCGAGAGAGGGTGGCGACTAGTGGAGGGGCATCGGAGGAGGTGGCGTGCTAGGTCTTCTCGGCGAGGGCGCAGACCACCTCCGATCTCCCCTTTCGGGCGAGGCTGTTTCCGTTGTGGCAGACTGGATCATTGGGCGTGGGCATGTCGAGAGCCCTTGCGTTGCTTCTCGTGCCGCTGTTTTGGTCATTCGCAGAGGTGTTATCCGATGGCTGCTTCAGATGCAACTGTGTTGATCGGAGAGGGAGGTGGTGAGGGGACGCTTTTCTTGGCGACATCAGATGTGGGGCTAGTGTCCAAGACGTCCTTTAAGGGAGATGTGGCTCGGCTTTCTCCCTGGAGGGCGATGGCGAGGGGGCTCCTTGACTCTGAAGTGCGGGACTTGTTGCGCGGCTCGAAGGCTAGGTCGTTACAGATGAAATGGCGTAGGCCGAAGGACGGGGATGTCACCGTGGAGCCTGGTAGGGTGGAGAGAAACATTGTCAGGGGGCTACCGTTGATGGCAAGGACAAAAGATTGCATTTCGAGGTTGATGCGGAGTGTAGTTATGGTCGACTCCGTCGAGTGCTCGTTGTCAACCCGGCCAGCCATTGGATGTCATGCTTCGGGTGCGACCGGTTAGTGCCGAGAAGATGGGTTGGTGGGAGGTGTTGTTCGATGGCAGACATCTATTGCTTGAGCTGGTAGCCGTGGACGCATGGTCGGCTATACCGGCGGTTGGGTGTCGCAGGAGGGAATTCCAGGTGGCCAAGAAGTCGTCTGGAGATGGCGGTGGAATAGCGGAGAAGCCATCCGATGAGCAGCCTCCGGTGGAGTGGGCTCGGTTCTCGGAGAAGGCGCTGCCTTGCACTGGGGGGCGAGGTCCGAGCGTGGCACGTTCTCCAATGGAGGCGATTCGGTTTAGCGCGATATCTGCGTTGGGCCTCCGAGGTTGATGTCGTTTCCTCTACCTTGGCGTCTTGCGATCGGTGCAGGTGATGCTTCGAGGGGTGGTGGGGCTCTGTCCGCTAACTCTCGGGAGGTGGTGCGTCCTGTCAGGTCGGATCTTGAACGGTCGTCGGCCGAAGGAGTAGGCCCCTGCTCGGGTTGCCGGGTCAGGTCTATCGCTTCGATTCTGGATAGTAAGGCCGGCTTTCAGGTTGGGCGTTGCTCGGACTCTATTGCAGCTACGGCTACGGGAGGCTGCATCTCGAGACTCCAGGAGGTACCCGCATTTCCAACGATGGAGGAGGTGGTTGGGGGTACGGCCAGAGGGGCGTCAGGCCTCGGTAAGACGGAAGGTTTTACGAGGGGTGGGGTTGCGCCCGAATTGCAGCTGGAAGTCTCTGCTGGGGAGGTGATTGCTGAACCCGGGGCAGGGGTTAACCTGCTGAGGGGGGAGGTGGGGGCATTTGCTTCGGAAGTGTTGCGAAGGAGCCCGGCTGGAGGTGGGGCCGCTCTATCTGGAACGGGGATCGAGATAGGGTCTTCTCCTCCTGTGTTGGGAGCCCCTGTTTTGGATGAGGGAGTGGGCTCTGGGTTGCCGCTTCTGGAAGCGGTGGGGTCGTGGCAACGGCGATTCGATTTGGCATATGAGAGGGGGGATCGGGCGGAGAAGGACAGGGAAGGTGGCGAGGGCTTCGTTGAGAGCCTCTTTGGCATCGGTGGCTGCAACGGAGAATGTGAATCTGGGTGCGACCAGCCCGTTATCGGTGCGGAACCGATTTGCTGCTCTGGATAGGGATATTGCACGACGCTTGGGGGCATTCCTCCGAGGAAGATGGATGCTCAGGTTCTTAAATGAAGTTGCTATCTCTGAACATGAGGGGTTTGGGCCCACCCGATAAAAGGCTTGGGTGCAAAATTTGGTGAGAGAGATTGGGGCAGATATCTTCTTGCTTCAGGAGACAAAGCTGCAGTCCCTGGACGATCAATTGCGGCGTGAGCTGAATAGGGGGGAGGTCTTCGAGGTGGCAGAGAAAGGGGCCGCAGGTGCTTTGGGGGGGACTTCTATCTGGCTGGCGGTCCGATTCCTTCGACCTGCTGGGGACTTTCGTCTCCTTGTTCACCTTGTCAGTGAAGCTGCTACGGAGAGCGGATGGAATTTGTTTGTGCGTCACTAATGTCTATGGCACGTGTCGGTGAGAGGATGGTAGCTTGGTTGCGGACTTGGCAAGTGTTGCGTGTCTAAGGTTGGAGCAGGAGTGTAGATCATCGGTGGTGAATTGAATGTCACGTTGTTTCCGAACGACAGGCCGGGGGGCAGTGGTACTGATCCGGGGTCTGTCGATTTTAGGCAGACGGTTAGTTCTCTGGGTCTGTCTGTTGTGGACGCGGTTGGTTGCAAGTACACTTGGAGGAATACGAGATCGAGTTCCAGACTTGACAGGTTCCTGATGTCGATTGAAGCGAGAGAGGCTTTCCCGCTGGCGAGAGCTTGAACTCTTCCGAGGACGCTCTCTGATCACACACCTGTTCTTTAGTACTCTGGGGAGGAACGGCTGGCTCGGTTTTCCTTTTGATTTGAGAAGAAGTGGCTATCGGAGGAATGTATTTCCGGGACCTGGTGGTTGATCATTGACGGGTGTTTGTGGTGACAGGTTCGGCGGTGTCGCGATTTGCGGCCAAGCTGGCTTCCCTAAGGCGGTTGTTGTTGGCGTATGGGAAGGATGTCGCCAGAAGGCGGAGGGCCATAAAGACCGAGACAGAGGCTGGGATAAACAGGTTAGATGGGCTTGATGATGACCGGAGGTTGACTCCGGCGGAGGTGGAGGAGAGGGCAGCGTGGTTGGAGGCCGTGTATCTGGAGGACGGGAAAGAAGAGTTTCATTAGCGGCAGAGATCGAGGCAGAAGTGGCTAAGGGAAGGCGATGCGAACACGCATTTCTTCCATTATGTGGCATCCGGAAGGAGGAGAAGGAGTTTCTTGCATGAGGTCGAGGTGGGGGGCCTGAGGGTGTCGGGCGAGAGGAACATTGGAGTCGCCTTGCGGGAGTACTTTGTGAGGGCTTCGAGGAGAGTGAGGAAGGAGAATGGCTGGGGTTGGACGGGCCTGGGGGGGTTCTTTGAGTGGACCCCAGGCAGATTCGTTAGTGGTCGCGTTTTCGGAGGAAGAGGTGCGCAGGACTGTTTGGGATCTGAATGTGGACGGGGCTCCTGGCCCGGATGGCTTCTTTATGTCCTTTTACCGGGAGTTCTGGGACCTGCTGAAGGGTGACATTTTGGAGGTTCCGAATGAATTCAGGAGCAGCAACAGGGGTTTTGAGAAAGTTAACAGGGCCTTGATATTTTTGTTGCCGAAGAAAGAGAACCCAGTAGGGGTTGGGGATTACAGGCCTAGTTCTATATCCAATGGCATATATTTCATTGTCGCCAAGGTGCTTGTGAGCAGGCTTAGAACTGTTTTGACCTCTTTGGTCTTACCTGCACAATCTGCGTTCATTCCTGGACGTTGTATGGTGGATGGAATCGTCACCGCTTCGGAAGCCCGTCGTGAGTGGAAAAGGTCTAGAAAGAAAGGTGATGTTTGGAAGATTGACTACGCCAAGGCCTACGATTGTGTCAGTTGGAAATTCCTGTGGACATCGCTGCAGAAAAGGGGATTTCCGGAAAAATGGATTGGTTGGGTCAAGAGATGTGTCACTACTAGCTCGTGCTCTGTGTTGGTCAATGGAAAGCCAGAGGGTGGACGGTTCCAACCGCAGAGGGGGTGCGTCAGGGCTGCTCCCTAGCTCCCCTGCTTTTTGTGTTGGTGGCGGATTGTCTAGCGATTTTGTTTCAGCGGGTGGTTGAAGAGAGTTGGTGTAAGGGATTCAGGATGGGGGACATCTTCATTCCGGTGTTGCAGTATGCGGACGACACGCTGATCTTCCTGGGGGCTAAGGAGCAAAACCACAATGCGGCTATTTTGGTGGACATGTTTGGCTGCCTCTCTGGTTTGCAGATTAACAGGCAGAAGTCGGTTCTCGTTCCACTGAGAATGGATGATGAGGAGGGTAACATGCTAGCGGAGTGGTCGGGATGCCCTTTAGGGCGCTTACCGATAACCTATCTGGGATTGCCTCTGGTTGATGGTAGGTTGAGGAGGTCCAATTGGGACTGTGTTCTACGGAGAATGGATGAGCGGTTGGAGGGGTGGAAGGCTACCACTCTTTCCAAGGGTGGGAAGCTTACCTTGCTGAAGCACGTTCTTTCAGCCATTCCGGGTTTTTTTCTTCTCGATGAGACTGATGCGTGTTGGGGTTAGAAGGAAGGTGGAGGCTGTGATGAGATCTTTTTTCTGGTCAGATGGGAGGCAGGTAACGAGGGGGTAGCACTTGGTTGCTTGGAAGGATCTCGATGTACCTATTTCGGAGGGGGTCTAGGTGTCCGGGACGTGGAATTAATGAACAAAGCTTTGTTAGCCAAATGGGTGGTGCGCATTTGGGGTTCATCTGACTCGTTGGTTTTACGACTATTGAGGGAGATCTATGGTGTCACAGGGGAGTTGGTGGCTGCAAGGAAGCGTCATGAGTCTTCGTTGTGGATTGGGATCCGTGTCGTGCTTCCGGGCTCAGGCATTTCCTTCGACCGTGGTTGGGGAATGGTCTCCGTTTCCGATTTTGGCAGGATGACTAGACGGGGGAGGGGGTGTTGGCACACCGCTTCCCTGGGTTGATGGCTTTAGCAGTTGACAAGGGGGCGCGGGTGGCGGAGGTGGCCGATTCTGGATCGTGGGCTCCAAGGTTCCTTGTAGTTCTCTCGGATCAGAGGATGGAGGAGTTTTTGCGATTGCTATCGGAGATTGCCCCTGTTGAGGAGATGTCGGGCGAGCCAGATCATTTTGATTGGACAGATGGTAAGTTCTCGGTAAAGATTTCCTATCGGAAGCTGTGTGGTGGTATAGTGGAGCGCGACGAAGACCTATGTGTGGACTTGAAGGTGATTTGGGTGGCTAAGATTCCTACTCTGGTTAAGGTGTTCCCTTGGTATCTAAGGAGAGACCGTCTTTGTCACAAAGTGAGAAGGGGGAGACTGCTGGGTGTGACGGATTTGAAATGTAATAGATGGGAGGAGGACGTGGAGGACGCGGACCACATTTTATTCGGTGCAGGTCTTCGGCAAATGTATGGGAATCTTTGGGGCTGACGTGGGTCCAGGCATCCGGCGTGGAACAATTTTGGAGATCTATTCAAGCGGTGGGGCTTGGGTCCTCCGGTGATGTCTCTAGGCCTTTTGCCGCTCTTTGGGCTATTTGGCTAGGAAGGAATGATAGCACTTTCAAGGGGTAGCAATTTTACTGTGAAAATGTACTAGCGCACTGTAATGCTTTGTATAATTTCTGGATATCCAACTGATGTACCCCTTAGTTAATTAATGAATACTCTGGTGTGGTGACTCCCGCCTTGGGAGGGCTCCCCCTTTTTCTATTCAAAAAAAATAGATGCCGGATCAGGTTGCAACAGATCCCCCCATTACTTCCCCAAATCCTACCCACCCACTTCAGAAGTAAAGCCTCGTTGAGTGTCTCCAGATTCTTAATCCCAAGATCTCCATCCTTCTTAGGTTGCACTACCATCTCCCAATCCACCGAGTGAATCCCATGTTTTTCCTGTCCCGCGTTACTCCATAAGAACATGTGCATCAGACGCTTCAGTCGCCTCACAGCACCCTTTGGCATCATACGAGAGGAGAAAAAATATATAGGGATCGCCGACAAGACTGCCCAATAAGCACAAGTTTGCCACCACGCGAGAGCAGAGCTGCCTTCCAGCCCAAGAGCTTCCTCTCCATTTTATCAACAATAGACAACCAATCCGCCAACCTGATCCTACCATCTGACAGAGGTATTCCAAGATAGTTAATAGGAAGGGAACCGCAAGCAGTACCAAGCTCCATGCTACAGGTCGCAGCCATGTCATCAGTCATACCAAAAGGAATAACCTTGGACTTGTCACGATTCAAGTGAAGGCCAAACATCTCAGCAAAAATCTCCAGAGTAATAGCAGTGGCCCCAGCCACCTCCGTCCCACCCTCCATGAATAGGATAGTGTCATCCGCATACTGCAGCAAAGGGACGGATATCCCGCCACCAGAGAACCCAGAAAGAATCCCGCATCTTTAAGCACAACCAACCATGCACGCAAGCACATCTGCAGCAACCATAAACAGTAAAGGGGCCAGAGGGCACCCCTGCCTAACACCCCTCTGAGGCTGGATGAAAACCCCCTCAGGGCGCCCGTTGATCAGAACAGAAAAAGAAGCCGTGGTGACGCATCGTTTCATCCACGCAATCCAAACCTTCGAAAAATCTCTCATAGACAACGCTGCCCACAAAAACCGCCAGTCCAAAAAGTCGTATGCCTTGGCAAAATCAACATTCCAAAGCAACGCATGTTAGTCGTTACGCTTCCAATCACAAATGATCTCCGCAGCCAAAACCAAATTGTCGCCAATCTGGCGTCTAGGAATGAACGCAGATTGAACAGGTGAAATAAGATGATCGAGCACCCGAGAGAGACGTGTACCCAGCACCTTAGCCACGATAAGATAAATTGTTGGTGTTAATTGATTTGTTTGTCTCTCGTATAGCATATATTTTATGATTACACACTTTACACCTTGATTGGCAAATCGATGGAGATCGCGGATACGATGGAAAGAAGCAAGATTTAGATATTATGTCTCCAAGAGACAAAATGGGTTGGAGAGAAAGCAAAGGAGATAGAGAAGGCATGCTTTAAACTTTGGTATTCAGGTAAAGATAAGGATAGAAACGGTGTTGGAGTGGTTGTTCATAAGGATTTGAAGGATTGTGTGGTTGAGGTGTAAAGATTCAAGGATAGGATTATTTTGCTAAAATCGGTGCTTGAAGAAGAAATTCTGAATATCATCTCAGCTTATGCACCGCAAATTGGTTTAGATGAAAGGATTAAAGAAGCTTTTTGGGAAGATCTGGTTAAGAAAAGAGATAATTTGCCTAGGTGGAGATCTTAATGGACATGTGGGAAAGCATGCTTCAGGGCATGCTAGTGTTCATGGAGACAATGACTTCGGGGATAGAAATGAAGATGGAAAGTCAATCCGGATTTTGTAATGGCTTATGATCTTTTCATAGCAAATATTCTCTTCGAGAAGAGGGAGGAGCATTTAATTACTTGTAAGATTGGTCCGACTAGAACACAGATAGATTATGTGTTGAGGAGAAAATATTGGTTGTGTTACAAAGACTACAAAGTAATCTCAGGAGAGAGTTTGGCAACCCACATCGCTTGTTAGTCATGGATGTGCAGATAAAAGGGCTGGTAAAGAAAAGGAGGGTTTCCAGGATCACGAGAACTAGATGGTGGAATCTTCAACTGAAGCAATCAAGCTTTAGGGAGAAGGTTTTAGAAGATTTATCTTGAGATTGTAGTGAAAGTGCAAACGAGATGTGGAATGTGGTAGCATCTTATATCCAAAGGATAGCTAAAGAGATGCTGGACGAGTCAAAGGGAGGAGCTCCAAGCTAAAAGGAGGCTTGGTGGTGGAGTGAAGGGGTGCAAGAGAAGCTCAAAATTAAAAGTGCTTGCTTTAAAGCTATATCTAAGGATAGAACAGAGGAAACTATCACAAACTACAAAATAGCGAAGAATGAAGCAAAGAAGGCTGTAAGTGAAGCTAAGTCAAAAGCTTATGAAGTTTTGTACAAAAATCTCGATTTTAAGGATGGCCAAAAGGTGATCAGCAAATGCCACAAACACGGTGGACGAAATTTTGAAAGAACACGACTTCTTTATTGGGTAACTAAATAAACAAGGTGACCTTCTCTTCTCCATTTGGTGATAATGTAGACAATCATGTGATCAACTGATTAATCCTTATAAAGGAAGATTCACGTTGGATAAATATGAACTCGTAATAAGGAGAGCTTGCCATAGTATTGGAGTTCAGAAGAAATAAAATATATAAAATTCCCACAAAAAGGTCTCACCCCAAGCCTAGCGGATCAAGAGCCTCGACACCTCTAGGCATAGACTGCAGATGAGTAAGCCCCTTCTTCCCCAGCTGCGAAGCCTTCCGCTCAAAAGTCGGAACAACAATCGGTGGCGCCACACGCGCCTCCCTCATATCGCGCACCCTCCGAGCTAGCTGAAAAAACAGCGGCAATCGATGAAAAACGAAGAAGATGAAATCCATAAAGTAGAAGCAAATAGAACCTCGGCTTCATCGACGTGCTTCCAGCAGGCGGGTTCTTCCCCGTCCCAACCAGGGTCCCCGGCGGCAGCTTCAGCCCTGGCGGCCCTCCCCTTCCCTCCGCCTCTCCTCTGGCGATCCCTCGGCACCTCCTCGTCGCCGGAGGAGATGCTGAGAAGCTCGACCTCGGAGTCCTCGTCGTCGTCGACACGTGAGGACTTGGGGGGCTTGCCCGAGGCGGACTTGGGGTTAGGGTTGCGGGAGGAGGCAGGGCGCTGGACAAGGTCCACGACGGGCTTCTTGGATTGGTTCGGGTAGCTGAGATCCCGCTGGGCCTGCTCCTTCAGGGCCATCTGGAGGAGCTCCTCGTCGCTGTCGCTCGACATGCCTTCGTCTTCCTCCCCCTCCCCGTCGTCTCTCTTTCTCTGATGGTAGCGAGGTGCGAAGACTCGCCTCGCTTGCGCTTCAGATCTGGCGGTGAATTTGAAGGACCATTATTATCACCGTGTATTATTACGAGGAAAGGAAGGGCATTTGCCTAGTGGCATTGGATTCAGAACACTTTTGCTCAAGTTCCCCCCAGCGTCTTTCACCCGATGGGTGGACTGGACTCGGTACCTTTACACCGGTGCTGTTTGTTGATACAATGCACGGACGATAAACTATTTATTACCATAGAATTTGGTGTAGTGTTTTTTAGAGAGACACTATATATCCAAAAATCCACCTCAATAGCTAATCGATCGTACTCGACATCTCACGTGTCATCCAACATGTCACCTACCACCCACAAATTGCAACAAGTTCAAAAAAATATTTGAAAATCTAAATAAAAGGAGGAATATGACAGCCTCACCTTCCATTTTATTCAGGTAGCCATAGCAACGATACTATCAGCATGCAAGTGGATGTGATGTTGAGCCGTTTATGATGGACGTACGGTGGTACGGGGAAGGTGGCGTGAAACGAAACCGATGAGAAGCAGTAATGGTGCGCAGCATATGCATAAGGTTAGGCTCGACCCTAAGGTTAGTATTGCGATATAATGGTCCAGGATCCATTAACTTTAGAGCTTATATCCAATCCATTTTAAGACATATACTCTATACATTTTCCCAGATGACAATTAATCCAACATGAAAAACCCCTTAGATTTATACATCTCTATTTCTTCGAAATAGTTTCCTTACAACTAATAAAGCTCGCTCCTCGGTTCCTCTTCTCATTATCTCGGTGATGTTTCTAATTTCCAATTAAATTGGTCAAAACTCCAAACCAAATTCCCAAACCTTAACCCCCAGCATTACAACCGGTGATCAGACTCCAAAATCCCTCTCTCACTAGTCACAAATAATGGTTTGTCTTCAGCATTTGCAGCCTCGTCGAGCTGTCGAGTTGTTGAACATCGACGTTATACTTGCTTGATGTCCTTATGATGCAGCTTGTTCGTGTTTGCGCGTTGGTCCCTCCCTCACGATGCTTTCCTTCTTATATAATGTTTCTTTTATCAAAATATTTTATTATTTTATAATAAGTATCTAGTATTTTGATTTTATATCTCAAAAATGTTTATAAAAATTGCTTTTTTATCATTTTTAGTTCATGACTTGTTGTTTGATGATTGTCGGTCATAAATATTTGTAGGTCTTTGTTAAAAAGAAGTATAGAAATTTTAGAAATTTATATTTAAAAAATTAGGGTTTTTTTCAATCTGATAGGATGAAGATATTGTGGCCTCTCCTTTGGTCATCTCTTCAAAGATCTATCAGACAACATCTTCATCTTATTAAAATGAGATCCTCCGCAAGCGGCATCTATCAACCTCTGGCTCTCTTAAATCAAGCCCTCAAAGAAGTGTTAGACTAGACTGGACCTCGAGATATCATTATGAGGGCACTTCTCATGTAATTCTTTAAATCTTTCGCATATTCATGAATGGACTTGTGGGGCTAATGGGAGAAGTTTGAAATCCGTACATGCATATGGTTCAGATGACCTAGGGGATAATATTTGTGGAGAAAGGCTGACTTCAGCTCCTCTCAGGTCGTTATTACTTTCCTTAAATGATTCATCCAGTATAAAGCTTTGTCATGAAGGCTGAACGGGAAAGCTTTCATCTTGACAACCCATTGGGGTAATGAGTGGTTCCATAGAAGCGACCAAATTGTTGTAGATGGATGTATGATTTTTCATTTGCATACCCTAAAAAGGTGTGAGAAGGGACAAGAGTTGTGGCTTCAGCTTGAAGTGTCTGTGGATCGGTGATATCTAGATCCACTCTATCATATGGTCAGCGCCAGGGTTGTCTTTATCTTTGAGTGTGGGCATTAGTGACTCTCTTCTCTCTTTCTCCCATACATGGGGTCCATCTACTAGTTGTTCTTCTCTTCCTCCTTCTCTCTGTTCCTCGTCTCTCCTTGTTTCCATGAGCATCTCCTGAAAGGCGGTCTGAGTCTCCACCTGTGCGGTCAGCTATTGTTGGATTGCATGTATGAAATCAAACATCTGTGCGTTGACCTTATTTTGTTCTACTTATTGTGCATCCCCTCTCTGAGGAGCCATATACGTGCCTGAGTCTAACGAAAAATCCAGATCGAGTTCTTCAACTCTAAGTGGAAATACATCCCGATCAGATTGGAAATAAGCACCATATGATAAGAAATGTTCAAGATTAGAGTCAATCATGAACTTTACTAAAGTGGGAGATGTGAACGGAGATCGGTTGATCTCTATTCTAAAGGAAGAGAATTTGGGAAGAGAGTCGTCACGGATTCTAGGTGAAGAAGGAAGCGAGGATTATTGAGAGTCGTTTGTAAAGTCTGAATCGGTCTATCTAGAATCAACCCATATTATCGGATATGTCGTCATTGAGGAATCGATGTGGGTATTTGCAGGGTCCGAGCAACACCATGATTCACCATCTTAAGAATAAAAAATAAGTAAGATGAGGACTTAAAGCGCGGAGATAAATAAGGAATAAAGTGAACAGAAAAAAGAAATGAAAGCTCAAAGTGAGCGAAATGATAGAAAGAAGTGAAGAAAAATGATGCAAGTGTGTGATTGTTTTGATCTTTAACCTAAATAAAATCAATCAAACCACAAAATAAGGGTGGTTTCACCAACTCAACACGTGAAGCCGCGAGAGTTCGGCTATTTATCTTGGTAACTTTTATTGATTGTTTTCAAGGAATCTTCCAAATTAAGCTAGTGTTAACCTTATAGGAGAGTGAGTACTATCAGACAAGCATATTATACTTCTAACTTCCTTTGTAACATGTAGAATGTACTTTTTGAGGTCCTTGTTATAGGATTTGGGCATGCTACTCAACCAAAGAAATAGAAAGGAAGCTGATATAGCGAATCAATACTTCCCTCGGAGGATACTCGTACGTGACATGATGAGACATGATCTCATCGTCACAATACCTTTATGCTTGATGATTCATGTCGAACCTGCAAGTAGGGATGAAAACGGATCGGATATGGATCGGATATGTCTATTTCCATATCCATATTCGCTTCATCTATATCGAATACGGATACGGATATGATTCGGATATGCATTATGGAAACCATATCCGTAAAAATACGGAAACGAATCCGAATTGGATATTTATCGAATCCGAATACGGATCGAATAAAGAGCGGATCCGAATACGGATCGAATAAAGAGCGGATCCGAATACGGATCGAATAAAGAGTGAAATACCAATATGGATCCAATAAACATGAAGTCTGAATACGGATTGAATAAAAACCACATACGAATATGATTTATTTTTTTATCAAAGTTCATAATAATTTTAAAAATAGCAATGAAATATAAATAAGTTGTGTCATAACAAATGGGAGTGTCGACGTGACATGTATTCTTGACCGGAAGCA
Source organism: Ottelia alismoides (assembly GCA_037367405.1). Lineage (NCBI taxonomy): Eukaryota > Viridiplantae > Streptophyta > Magnoliopsida > Alismatales > Hydrocharitaceae > Ottelia > Ottelia alismoides. Next base: position 568,597 of record JAZKJV010008882.1, read on the forward strand.
AAAAGGGGATATGATTTCATAAATTTTGTTACCACTCATACCCAAAGAAATAGAAATTTATTAATATTGTTAATATATTGTATTATATAATGTATAATACAAATATAATAGTATAAGGTTGTAGCTTATATTATATTAACTAATATATAAAATAATATTAAATATTATATTCGGATATCTGGATCTGAATCCGGATATTCAAGCTACTACCATATCCGTATCCGTATTAGGAAAATTTTTACAACCTATATCCATATCCGATCTGTATTCGATTAATATTCGGATACAGATATCCATATCCGATATTTTTTTGAATACGGTAAGCGGATATTCGGATATATCAGTATTCGTTTTCATCCCTACATGCAAGCATACTCGACCCTATTTGCCCATCCCCTGATAGAAGCATTATTATTTCACAAGCCCAGACGATAAATAATGCATTATCTAGGCTGGGTTTTGAGCTCTAATTTATATGGTTGTGCCTCACTCAGTCTGCAAAGTACATGAGAACAATGCGGGCTTTATGCACCCGATATAATGTAGTCCATTAATTGATTTTATTTTCGTCAAAGTTTTTAGACAGTCTTTTTTTAAAAAAATCATTTCACTTTTTTTGGATATTTTTCATACTATTTCCTAACAAAATTCCCAATTCCCTTTTTATTTCCAAGTTCAAGAAAATAAGGGAAGGAAGATGGAAAAGACGACGTGCGAGAAAACTATGAATGCATGTAGAGTCAACGATGTGTACCTTGGTCCAATACTCTATATGTAAGGTGATCTGCTCATAAAATAAGATTAAACTATATGCAGTGCATTCGATGAAGCACCTTTTGTTTTGGCTAAGACCAAGCATAGAGACTATAGGTACATGGACTAGATTAGGATGTGGACTTAATTATCGAATCAAGAACTCCTAGTACTATGGGCTCAATCAGGGAAGACAAAAATAGAAAATAAGGTGAAAAACTCAAAACATGGGAAACAAAATAAAACAAAGGGAAAGATAAAGAGTGAAAAGTAGAAAGCGATGAAAACTATGAGAAACTCAGACAGGTCCTCAATAGAACAAATACTTGGTAAAATAGACCCATAGAATCTAATTGTCCTAAGAGTGTTTATTTATTACAAATTATTTATTCAAATCACTCTCTCACAACGAAAGTAAAAATATAGCTATTCTATACTACGATGCTCTTCTCGCTTCTCGACTTTTTATTACTCTCTCCAACCGGCTTGGTTTGAAAGAGTCGTCCTCTATCTCTCTCTTGTGCCTCATATCTCCTAGAAAATCCGTCCTCACTCTGCAGGCCCTCGCAACAAAATCAGACACAACATGTGATTAGATCAGTTGCGCAAAATATATACAAAAAGGAATAAAGAGCATATAATGAGAAATAAATAAACTAAGTATCTACCCTCACTGTTGCTTCCCCGACAACGGAGCCATTTGTTGGTGTGCACCTAGTCTACTGTACCTAACAAGCTATGCAAGCAATCGCTACAGCGACAAGGCACACAATACAAAAACAATCAACCCACAATGTGTATCAAAATGAAATGTGTGTCAGCCAAGACTTATTATAACTCTACGTAAATATATATAGGCATAATTATGGTAGAGTGTCAAAGAAGTAGAAAAGGGTGGATATTTATTATTAATTATTTCTAATAATAATAATTTTTTGGATTTTTATTTTTATTGCCTTTATGTGGGTTTTAAATGACGTTTATTTTTTTATCATTTTTTAATCATTTCATTTTTTTTATTTCAAATTTTTTAAATTTTATATTTTTTAAATTCTATAATCTTGTATTTCTTTATTTAAACATAAGATAAAGAATAATATATAATAATATAAATATTATTTCTTATATATAGGTAATATATAGTATATATAGATAATATAAATTTTAATTTTTGTAAATAAGTCAAATAAAGTCAAAATATATAAAATAAAATGTTTAGTGTATTTTTTATTTTTCTCTATTTTAGTAGTTTTTATGCCATTTTTCGATTTTTTATAGGATTTTAAAGTTGAAAATATACAAAACAATGAATATATTAAATTCACAAACTTGTTTCGGATTTTAGAAATATCTATAAGTCCAAAATTAGACCTAAATATTTTTAATATATATTATGTCAAATAAAAAATGAGAAATAGAAATATTTTTTTTTATTTTTATATAATTTTTTAATTTTTATAAGATTTTTTGAATTTTGAGATTTTATGTTTTGCATTTTGTTTTTTTATGTTTTTTGGACATGTGACACAATATAATATCAACTAACTAACATAACTTTTTAGAATTTTTGGAGGTTTTTAAAATCTAAATAGTAAAAATATGGAGTTTTTTGTATTTTTAAAATAGGAAAATTAAATTAAATGCCTTACAAAAAATATATGTGAAATATATATTCTCCAGGCATTTATCTTGATTTTTTTATAAAATTTTTAGTATAAAATAAATATTTCAAATAAATAAAATACACAAAATAAAATTATATAACAGAATAGGGACCCTTTGCAATTATAATAAACTAAGCATTCATTTGATAGCATGTCCTACAAATATAAGGGCATACGCACAATATAACCAACACCTCACTTGGGACATGTAAGGTGACCTGGAAAGCACCTATTTGTAAATATAATAAAGTTTACGGGTCTACATGCAAATTAACTTAAAATATTACACTCCACTTAATATTTACAATATTAAAGCTAAAATACAGGAAACAGAGTGGGGTCGATGTAATGACCCATCGAGGCACACTATCGAATGGCTTAGAGCGCATCACTTAAGATGATTCAATAGTTGATATTGGTGCATACCCATTCCTGATCGGGCAATTGGGATTATATCCTCAAATGGATCTACGGTTGATGGGCTCCAATATTTGATGGACATAAACAAGCTTGGGTTGAGTTCCTCATCCGATGGCATTTGATACTTTGGAAGAATAGGGAGGGACTTTGAGAATTAGCTCATTCGATCGGGTCTTCTTCATAGCTCTGGCCACCTCAGGAGCACGAGGAAGCCTCAAAAGGCAGCTAGAACCTTTCTGCAGTTGTAGGTGACATCAATATGCTCTGACCTCATTAGAGGAGGCATGGAGTTCGAAGAAGCTTTGACTGACTAGAGAGGAGGAACATGAGACGAATACCCCTCAGAAGGAGTTGTCTTCAGAAGTGTGAACTCCCTTAGGATCCGTGTACCCATTAACAACACTTTCATGGCATTTTATTAGCTAGAGATCGTACAAGCTACTAAAAATGTGAGGAAATTTCTCTCTTTTAGACCATGACATTCACATTCAATTAATGAACCACATTGACAAGAAGAAGAAGTGCTACCAACATTCATTCATTTCCATATAATATTACATATAAAAAAAGAATGTATTCCAATGTACATGTAGATCCCAAAATTTATGATTGAAGAGGAAAGAAGCATATTACATCATAATTTGAACCAAGAACTGAAACAAAAGAAACATATCGTCTGGTATATATACGGCCACCATATGTCATCAATAACTACTGATCAGCAAGCTCTTTGCTTGCCAAAACATATTAGGAAAGAAGAGGCATCAACGGGCGCTGGTACCTCCCAAAAACTTATAAAAATAAGCAGGCATTTATTATGTTCAAAAGCAAACAAGTAGAAAGGCATGAACAATTAAAATTTATTTCTACTTGCATATGTAAAAATCTTTTCAAGTTTCTTGTAAAGCACCTCCCACGATCACCCATTATTCTAACATTTCTCATATACAACATATTTATTGTGTAATTGATTGTTCATAAATGTTTGTGTGTATGTATATATTCTCATTTTGTTCAGATATCATGTTTGTGGATTTTGATGATGGGAAAGGTGAGATCGGAAAGGTTTAATAATTTATTAAATTCTTAAATCTACCGAATAGTCTGTGGTCTTGGTCAGTGTGCAACCTCATACTATGACTAATACGTGGAGAATGCCTTAGGGTTGGGGTGCCTCCGTAGGTATATGGTGTTGTATGTTGTATAATGCATCCTAACTAAGTTCCCAACACGTCCACTAGCTTATAGGGATTTCGAATCAAATTTTATTATAGTCACTTCCAACCAACTCATCTTTGGTTGTAACTCCTCCAAACCTCAACCGCAACTGTCTCAGATGTAACTCTGGATACTTTAGATGAAGACATGGATGATTTGGATGTAGAATCTCCAAGTCTGTCGGCGAAAAGTAAACAGAACTCAAGCGGTGAGGTAGCCTAAAAAAGGGCTCTTCCGTCTCACTCTCTAATTAGAAGTTCGGTCCAATAGAGGGAAAGGTCTACTCCAAAACTACGCCCCAAAGATAGGTGAGAGAGACTCTCTGAAAAAGTCGCTCTAGAAAAACAGCCCGACTGGTAACGGACAAACGAACTCGTACGAAAAACTGAAACCGAGGATCCCCCGCCTGGGTGTCCTAAAACAGAGGGTCAGCAGAACCGGTCAAAATTCGGGATCCCAATGAGGCGTAAAAACACTGCGAGCTCGCAAAAAAACCGTGAAAAAGACTGGGATCCTAGACCCGCGCACTAAGCGGCCGCTGCCCGAACTGAGCTTCCTATCTTCCGCCCAGTTGAGGGTCACCGCACCCTCGCACGGTCATGTGTAGTGGTCACCATGACCAACACTATTAATTATAAGTCAACATTCATGCTTATCAAACCATCTGTCCGTGTTAACATCCATTAACAAGTTAACGTATAACCAATCAGTTGATCTCTAACATCGTTCTTGATCCGAGTCACAAAACAGAACCAAATGACACAAATCCTAAATGAAGCTCCCTCCATTTAATAATTATGACATTTCGTATGATTAAGATTGTGATGTGCAAGCAAAATATTGTCATATAATAACTCAAGACCGAATCAAAAGAGTTGCGAAGAACTAATCCTCAAATATATTGTTAATAGACCCTACCAGAGACAAGGAAGGCCCTCAATGAGAACGCTACTTAGGTCAAACTTAATTATTGGCAAGACTCGATTGGGATTGTAAAGGTCATTACTGATGATTCTTACTTAGGAGCATTTAGATACTTATTCATGTTAATAAATCCCTATTTGTTTCGTGTGGCCAGAGTGTTGTTACCTATTTATTTATATTCATACAACATGAGTTCATACTCTATGGAGAACATCAAGTCCATTTTATTTTTTCTTGAATAGCTATGTTACCATTAGTAATAGAATTAAATTCTCATGTTACCTAATCGTGCAATTATATACTTTACATTAAAATATGATCTCTCCATGTTTGAATAATATTCAGCTACTTGTAAACTATGATGTCATAATTATATTGATCGTTTGTTGTTTATAGAAAATTTGTTTATAGAAAATTTATGCTCATGAAATAAGAAATTGTGCTGCTCCAGTGTTATTCGTCAAGAAGAAGGATGAATCCATGAGATTATGCATCGATTATCGGCAGTTGGAAAAGAGAAAGGTGAAGAATCGGTATCCCTTACCGTGTATCGATGATTTGTTCGACCAGCTCCAGGGATCTTCAGTGTTTTCGAAGACCGATCTTCGTTCAGGCTATCATCTGCTAAGGATTTGAGAGGCAGACATTCCGAAGACCGCTTTTAGGACTCGCTGTGGACACTACGAGTTTGTGGTGATGCCATTTGGGCTCACCAATGCACCTGCATCTTTCATGGATATGATGAACCGAATCTTCCGTCCATATTTGGACAAATTTATGGTGGTGTTCATTGATGATGTGCTCATATACTCACGAAATGAATGGGATCATGCAAATGATCTACAGACTGTCTTGGATACATTACGGGAGCACGAGTTATATGATAAATTGAGCAAGCGAGTTCTGGTTATCCCATGTCTCATTTTTGGGGCATGTCATTTCTGGAGCAGGTATCACAGTTGATCCTGCGAAGATAGAGGCAATCATGTCTTAGGAGCAGCCCAAGACAATTACAGATTTAGAACTTCCTTGGATTAGCGGGCTATTACAGACGCTTTATCAGCGGATTTTCACGCAATGTTCGTCCTTTGACACGATTGACGCAGAAGGAAGTTCCATTCATTTGGGATGATTCATGTGAGCAGGCTTTCAAGACACTGAAGGAGAGATTGACTGCAACACCCATTCTTGCTCTTCCTTCAGGTACTCAGGATTATGTAGTATACACTGATGCATCTGGAGAAGGTATAGGAGCAGTACTGATGCAGTGAGGCCAAGTGATTGTATATGCATCGCGACAGTTGAGACCGCATGAGCGAAATTACCCTACGCATGACTTGGAGTTGGCGGCAACTGTCTTCGTTCTGAAGATCTGGCGATACTATTTTATATGGGGTGAATTTTGAGATTTTGACGGATCACAATAGCCTAAAGTATACCTTTAATCAGAAGGAGTTGAATATGAGACAGCACAGGGGCTTGAGGTACCGAAGGACTACGACTGCACAATCTCTTACCATCCCGATAAGGGAAACGTGGTGGTAAATGCGCTTAGCAGGAGAGCTTATACAACGGGTACGACAAACTGGCTATATGCATGGGATATTCGTGTAGCTTTGATCGATTGGCATTCTCAGGAGAGTGCATCCATTTCTACTACCGCGCCTCCACGATTCAGCAGTTTGTGGGATCGCATCGTCGAAGGCCAGAATACAGATATATGGATTCGAGATAGATATATGCGTGCCGTCAAGGATGAGGTTGATGATTTGGTTGTGGCATAGTCTATTTTATGGAAGGCAGGATGAGTTGTTGCCCCCGATGACGAGCAGTTGCGCAGAGATATTCTTGATGAGGCACACAGTTCACGGTTGTCCATCCATCCTGCCAGCACCAAGATGTACCGTGATTTGTGTCGACATTTCTGGTGGGATGGAATGAAGCGCGATGTGGCACAATATATTAGCATATGCATGACCTGCCAGATGGTCAAGGCCGAGCATAGGAAACAACCCGGATTATTGCAGTCTCTCCCCATTCCCTAGTGGAAATGGGAGAGCATTTCCATAGATTTTGTCATGGGATTGCCAAGGACACCAGGTGGTCATGATTCCATTTGGATCGTTGTTAATAGGTTGAACAAGTTAGCCCCTTTCACACCTGTCAACATGACTTACACTCCATCCAGATTGGCCTAGCTCTATGTGTAAAATATCATCAGGCTACATGGTACACCATAAGAGTAGGTGTTTGACAGGGATTCGAGATTTACGTCACACTATTGGCATTGGTTCATGTCAACACTACAAATAGAGCTGAAAATGAGTTCTACATATCATCCACTGACCGACGATCAGAGTGAACGCACCATTCAGACACCATAAGAGTAGCCCTTCCTCCACATCTTTCTACTATTCAGGATGTCTTTAATGTATCCAACTTGAGGAAGTATGTGCACAACCCTCGACTCGTCATCAGATATGAGAATTTAGATGTAGGGCCATATTTGACATATGTGGAGAGGCTGGTACAGATACTTGACAATGATGTGCAGAAGCTTCGCCGCATGGAGATTCCATTAGTAGAAGTGTTGTGACAGTGACACGGTGTTGAAGAGGCGATGTGGGAGACTGAAGCTGATATGCGGGCACGATACTCGCAGCTTTTCTCAGGTAATCATTAAAACAAGCGTATTTAATTATTTACATATTAAACGATATGACTTGTTTTTCCTTTGAGATTTTTATGGGTTCACAACTCTTTGAGATTTTATGGCCATATAAAATCCAAACGAGACACCTAATGACCTTGACTCGAGTCTCGAGGATGAGACTCCCTTTGAGGTTTTTATGTTTGTAACATCCGATTTCCAACCAAACCTGAAACCATCCGATTTGGGTCCAATTAACCCAATAAAGTTGTTGGTCAATACTAAACAACCTAAATCGATCAACTGATCATGAATCAAAAGTCATACAAACAAAATCGACCAAAAATCGATCACATCTTAATGCATGCACGAAAAAGTCACGATGCAAATTCGGAAACCACGAAACAAACCGAGACCACCTAAAAATCCGATTTAGCGAAACAAGACCAACGAAATCGATTGTTCGTCAGTCGAAGGTTGTTTGATATTTTTAAATCATAAAATTTAAACCCAAACCAAAATCGTAACTCAAAATTTCGAGGGTTCAAAACTCGATCGAAAGTATATCAATATTAGACTCATTTCGATCATCATTGAAAGACGATTAAATCGAGATATTTCGCATCAAATTCCGACATTCGAGGTGCGTCTGCGGTCGATTTTTTAAGAATATCAAATAAAGAAGGTTTTTTTAAAAAAAATTATTTTTTGCTAATAGCAGACAATATCTGGAAAAATACAATAATATAAATTGAAAATCTATCGTGTATAGATTGCCACTGTTTAAAAAAATCCAGCCACATGGATCTTCTCTCTCCATCCATTTGCCCAAAGTAACCCAATACTAGGGGTGGGTATTTAACTAGTTTTGTTGGGTCTGGGTTATTCGGTTTGGGTTGAATTCGATTTGGATTGCAAAATTGAGACCCCTTACCCAACCCAACTAGATTGGGTTGAGATGTTTGGGTGACCGGTTTGGGCTCATTGGGTTGGGTAAAAACCAAATTACCCATACAAAAAATCTTGTTAATTGAAGGTCAATTAATGATGGAGACATTGATGTATGAAAAAGATGTCAAAATAAGCATGTAGTAAGATCAATAGATAAGAAGAAGGTTGGAGGAATATGTTCAACATAGATGAAGAAGGTTGTGATATATTCAAGTTGATATGGAGTTGTTCAGTTAAGATTATGAGATTTTCAAGAATCATCCATGTCACCTGAAGTCGATAGGGATTGGAGCATAGTTGTGCGGTAATAAGGAAGGCTCTCAGTTGTTCATAATATGTAGTGATAATATTGGGGATGATAGAGGGAAAAAAATATCGAGTACAACACATAATAACAACTGAAATAATGTTTAGCGAGACAAGGTTGTTAACAAGTTGATAACTTGGATTGGAGAATCCAAGTTGTACATTAGAAATATATGAGTTTAGAATTATTGATATTATATATTAAGTACACATCGGTTGGGTTAGGTGGGATTAAACCTTATGTCATTCAAAGAAACGGTTTGGGTGATTTGGGTGGGTTGGGTGGAAGACATTAAACCTATCAACCGACCTAATACCCATTGAAGGAATATGGTTTGGGTCCAACCCGACCCAAAACCCAAATAACCCAAATCATTCTGACCCATTTTCAACGATTTGGTTGGGTTATATGAGTTGACCCATATAGTGCCCACCCCTACCCAAGACTTGGTTTTTTTCCTTGTTTATATAACCCCTCCCTCCTTTCTCTTCCTATTTAACCACATCTTACGACAAAGCCTTTCTCCCTCTCTTTTCTTTTCTTCCAATTTCCTCCTCCCCTCTTCTTCAAATTCCCGCCGAGCACCATGTTTTCTCTCCATCTCAATTGAAATTGTTGATGGAACCTTTCTCCAGTCGCCCTAGAAGATCCCTACAACTGTTGCAGCCTTTCATGCAAAGTTGCTAATGCCAAAGAACCTCCATAGCTATTGCATGTTGGAGATCTATCTCTAAACATGGAGAGAATCAATTTAGGTACAACCCCAATCCCTCTTTGCTGCCATACATGCATCATTCTCTCCCTTCTTGTTATCATCCAGCTCCAGTATGGCAACAAAGAGGAATTGGGGTTGTACCTGAATTGATTCTATCCAAGTTTGGAGATAGATCTCCAACATGCAGTGGCTATGGAGGTTCTTTGGCATTAGCAACTTTGCATGAAAGGCTGCAACAGTTGTAGGGATCTTCTAAGACTGCTGGAGAAAGGTTCCATCAACAATTTCTATTGATATGGATAGAAAACATGGTGCTCGGCTGGAATTTGAAGAAGAGGGGAGGAGGAAATTAGAAGAAAAGAGAAGAGAGGGAGAAAGACTTTGCCGTAAGATGTGGTTAAATAGGAAGAGAAAGGAGGGATGGTTATATAAATAAGGAAAAAAACCAATTATTGGGTTACTTTGGGCAAAGGGATGGAGAGGGAAAATCCATGTGGCTGGATTTTTTTAAACAGTGGCAATCTGTACACGGTAGATTTTCAATTTATATTTTTATATTATTATATTTTTTTGGATATTGTCTGCTATTCTGCTACAGTTAACAGAAAATAAATTTTTTTAAAACCTTCTATATTTGACATTCTTAAAAAAATCGACCGTAGTCGCACCTCGAATGTCGAAATTTGATGCGAAATATCTCAATTTCATCGTCTTTCAACGACGATCGAAATGAATATAATATTAATATACTTTCGATCGTTTTTTGAACCCCCAAAATTTCGATATACGGTTTTGGGTTGGGTTTAAATTTTGTGATTAAGAAATATCAAACGATCTTCTAATGACGAATGGTAGATTTCTTGGTCTTGTTTCGTCGAATCGGATTTCTAGGTGGTCTCAGTTTATTTTGCGGTTTTTGAATTTGCGTTGTGGCTTTTTCGGGCACGCAATACGATGCGATCGATTTTTGGTTGATTTCATCTGAACGACTTTTGATTCATGATCAATTGATCGATTTAGGTTATTTAGCATTGACCAACAACTTTATTGGGTTAATTGGACGTGATCTGATGCAAGATCGAGGTGAATGGAGTGGTCTAGAGTGCATATAAGATGGAGGGGAAGATGATGAAGGTGATGGGTGGTCAGAATAGGGGGTTATATACGATGAACGATGGTTGGAGCCTAGAGCTCCGACGAACTTCAAATTTATTTTAATGAAAACAAGATGAACTCAATTGGAATTAAAAGCTACACTACACTAAAGATTGAAATGCTGAGCTAAAAACTTAATTTTAACAACTCAAACAGGGTCGGGACCTAGGAGCAGAGAAACCCGACGGCGAGCTCCACCAGTTGTCTGATCCTCCTCCTCCTCCTCCTCCTCACCTCAGATTGACGAAGGTATGTCTCCAATCACAAGGACACCACTACAACAAGAAATCAAAGGGGTTACGGGGGACAAAATGGATCAAACTCGATCTGGAGGTTGAGGAAGAGTTCTTATAGAAGTGACGAAGGGTGATTTTGAAATTGAGATTTCTCATCGATTGATGGTGGTAGGTGAAGTCTAAGGATAAAGCGAGGTGGGGGATGATGGTGCATTAATGAATTTGTTATTCATCACTCTAAAATATGAAAATAAAGCTTTGTTCCCAAGTCATTAGATACATTTATTCATATACATTGCACTATTATCATTCATGCATATGTAAATAACATTCGTATTTTAGCATGCATAACTGCATAAATAAGATGCCAAAATTCCCTTGTACATTATCACATGTATATGATCCCTTATTTTTAATTATTTTTTCACTAACCCTAAACAAAATGAAATCAACTTTGTTGTGTAAATACTACTAACATTAATCAAGGGAAAATATCAAAACATATTAACTTATATATTTGATAAAAAAACAAACCCTAGTTGTGAGATAAAAAGGCGTAAATGTGGATATCTTCCTCATACAATGTCCTATGGATCCTTACTCATTTTTAAGTAATGTACATTCTATTATCTACAAAACAAGACCAAATTCAAAAGAATCGGAGTTCATAAGTGAAACATGGGTTTTGAGACCTCATTGTATAATAGTACATATTGGCTGATTTAACCCCATTATTTTATGTGTAAAAACAACTCTTTTTTATTTATTTTATTTGATTTCATCTTTAATAATGTGCGTAGAAATCCATATCTAAATTGAATCAAGTCAAAGAAAACAAATCAATTTGAGGCTGTATAATTGGTATGTACTAAATCCCTTTTTTTTATTTATTGATTTTCTTAATTATTAATAAATATCAAAATGTTTAGATTAATGTGTGGATAATTATTTTATATTTTATCTGATTTTTTTTATTGTTTTTTACCTTATTTAAAATTATAAAATATGTAAAACATAATTATGCAGGTATTTTATATCCATAGAGTACCACCAAAAAAATGTTTTATACGTATGATTTATTGTAGTTTTGGTCCCTTCATGAAAGTTGTATATTTTATTGAGACAAACAACTTTTATGAAAACTTTTTGATTTGAACCGTTTACTTTTTTGATTTTTTTGATTTATTTTGTAATTTTTCTAGGAGCGACACGTGGCAGCTTCTGGAGCCACCACATGTCGCCCCCTTTTTACCCCTTTATTTTTTATTTTAATTCCTTTTATAGTTACACATGGCACGTTTTCCACAATTGGATCTGGGTCGATCCAGTGACCAACTTCCTTCCTCTTCCTCCACATTCATTGGCGACACCTGTCGTTCCACCTTCCACGACCGTTACAACCCATTGCTTTGTCATTTCACCCTGCTTCTCTAACATCTCTCCACCAGACCTCCCTCATAAAACCCTCCTTGCTGCCACCATCAAAGACCTTTATCTTCAACAAATGGTATCCATATGTTAAGTCAATCTTGGAGTACACAGTTGAACCCTGTAACTGATCAAAGAGATCATCTATTCTTGGCAGAGGATACTTGTTCTTTACGGTCTTCTTGTTTTATTGTCTATAATCAATGCATAACCACATTGACCCATCTTTTTTCTGACAATAAGACAGGTGCACCCATGGTGAAGTATTAAGATGAATGAAGCCTTTGTTTAACAATTCTTGTAACTATACCTTTAACTCTCGTAACTCCACCAGTGCCATTCTATATGGAGGAATAGAGATAGGCTGAGTATCAAATGTGAGAGAGATTTCAAATTCAATCTCTCACTCATGTGGTAATCCAGGTAATTCCTCTGGAAATACATCAGGAAACTTGCACACTAAAGATACATCTTCTATCATTCTGTCGAACCCTGATGTAGTGGATACATAAGATAAATAACCTTGGCACCCTTGCTCTAACAACTGTTGTGCCTTTAAGGCAGAGATGTATTCGATATTATCATTAGATGTCTTTCCAATGAACTGGAACTCTATCGAGTTAGGAAGGTGAAAAGTTACCATCTTCTGAAAACAATCAAGGCATGCATGATGCCTTTCTAGCCAATCTATCCCCATGATGAGATCAAAGTAATTTAATCTGATAAGTAGCGGATAAGCAGGTGATTGATGTCCGACAATCTGTCCTACATAGTCGTCTAAGATCTTCTCGAATTATAATTGACCTCCTAGTCCCTTACTCAGATAATGGTTTCGTACTTTTATCGGAGTCTTATCCTTAGAATAGAAATCAAATATTCTTCTTCTTTTCTTTTTTTGCCTACGAAGCACCTCCTCTACTACTCCTCCAAATGGTGTAGGGGCAACAAATTCTATGCACCGATGGTATCTAGACACTTTCTTATGAGGGTGAATAGAAGCCTCAACTCTATCATCCATGAGTCTGGATGACTTTAATCTCTCATTGTGGCATTGAATCTTCGCTCTAATGCCTATTACCTTTGACCCATCTCATGGGTCATCACCACAATAGTCCTTAATTACCTAGACACATCTTGCTCTTTCATGATCGTGGGATGAATCAAGACCAAAGGTCAGATACTATGTGTCTTAGCATGATGTACATAAGGGACAATGACTTCTGAATGGTATTGCAGTCAACTAATAAAATCAAAGGATCTTAAGATCATCTTAGTTTCTAATACAACTCATAGTTATCAATCAATGAGTAAATTACTGGAGTAACCGAGCTCTGATACCAAACTGTCACGACCCCGATTTTGGCCTGTAGGATCCTCCCATATCCGGATCTGGTTACTCAACAATAATGTATTGAGCAATCACAACTAACATTCAGAAACAAACTGCAAACAAAAATACTCAAAAAGAAGTATCTAATACTTTTCCATTCACAAAATAAAGTTTACATGATCTACTGTCCCACTACAGCCATTTACATGTACATCAATTGGAAGGAAATACAAAGAAAGATTACCAACTACCTTATACGATAAAGCTAATGTGGCTGATTGGATGACTATGTTAACTGGCTGGATTATTAAAGTCCTAGCGATGGCTCGACGACACCTATTGGGTTTTCCATAAATCATAGGATAACAATTAGCGAGTGCTAAGTAACAAAGAAGAGAAAAGTAAACAATTGTGTAATTTTTCAAAAAGATGTTAGTACAAAAAGTTATATTTATTCTCATTAGTTTAAGTCCTATTCCTTCTATTCCACATCAGATATCAATCCAGGGGTACCCCACATTTCTTGAACTCCGAAGCTGTATACTTTAGGATTAGAGATTGTGTTGATCTGATGAGCTTATGCTTCCGCACGTCGCCTCAACCGATCCTCCAATATTACCCTGACAATTATCTTTTTCTTTTATTAATTAGGGTTTCAAACCCTCAGTCTGGAAAACAAAAGAGCACATTGTCCTTGAGGACCCGACCCGATTGTTTAAAACCTCAGGCTAATCGTTAATCATATAACCTAGCGGCTTTAAATACATGTTATCGTGACTCATCCGTTATTGAACCACCCGTGCCTCCACATGGCACGACCACATCTTCCGTTATTCATTCCGAATATATAGGTTCCCAGTATCACTCATTGCAAATCATTCAATTCGTGCGCACTTATCCTAACAACGCAACCGTGTACCACCTAGGTAGGGAAAAACCAATACGGGTTCCTTCTGACAAACCTACAGGTTGCATGCTAAACCTGTAGTTCTAATCTCAGTCGTTCTTAACATAAGACCCAATCCTTTTTTAGGATCCAAATCAAAACACATTAATTCCCATGATGTAAATCCTCCGTTAAGCCTTAGATTTGCATAAACATAATATTGAGTATATAATTACACATAAATGAATTTACATATTTATAAACTCATATTTATGCTCATTTTAACCTCCAAACTCTAACTTTTTGAGCCACTGCGTCCCTTCAATACTTAGACATTATTTTAGTTGAAATCACAAAGCAACTTTTCATACTTTCTCAAAAATAGCCAAATTAGGGTTCTTCGTAACGAGGAATATAAAGTCAGAAATCTCAACGATCTCATATGAAAACCCAACAACAAAAAGGAAGGATTTCGTTACTTAATCGAGCTCTCTCTCGCGTATGTAGTGCTTTATCGTGATTCATTTTCAAAAAAAGATGATTTACAACTCTTGAAACGATCAAATTTCATATTCATATCAAAAACACTAAAAATATACCAAGAACGTGAAGAACGAACGAAGAACATCAAGAACATGAAGAACACATGAAGAACACGAAGAACACGAAGAACATGTTTTATCTTAAAATTTCGGCAGAGCTTCCCCTTATAGAGGGTGATATTTCTAAGAAAATTTCAACAGAATTTCCCCTTATTCTGGGACATATTTCTAGAAAAATTTAGGCAGAGTTTCCCCTTATATCGGAACATATTTCTATAAAAATTTCGGCAGAGTTTCCTCTTATATCAGGACATATTTTAAAAGAAAAACGAAAAGATTTCCTCTATAAAATCATGAGAGAAAAACAACAATGAAACTAAAAGGATATAATCAAACAACAAGAGATGAAGAATCGGTAGACACCGCGCATCTTAAGTAAGTGAAGATGTGACGAATCACAGGGTTCACTAACGTTCATAGCCGCCCACACCTAAGTAGGGTATCACACATATTTCTCCATCAAAATATCTATAAAAGTGGAAAATAAAGAATAGAATCATAAGAAATGGAGAATCAGTAGACATCAAACGTCTTAGGTGAGTGAAGGTGTGACAAATTACAGGGTTCACTAACGTGCATAGTCACCCGCACCTAAGTAGGGTGTTAGATAGATTTCTCCTCGAACCACAATAGAAAACAAATCGGAAAGAAGATGAATATAAAACCAATCTGGAAAAAGAAAATGAATCGAAATGAAACCTACTAGAAGAGGATCATACCTTTCTCCTCCTCGTTTCCCGACAGCACTTCGCTAGCGCTCTTTCCCCGCCTCCCACTCCTCCTCCCGACCTCTCAACCCGAGCCCTTGGAGTGGTGGTGGTAGTGGAAATTGTAGAGAATGAATGGGTAGGGTGGGTATTTATAGGCTCCAGAAAATCGCTAACCATGGTTAGTAAATCATGGAGTAGTCCTTAACCGCGGTTAGCGGCCCATGGTTTTGGCCCATGATTTTGGCTAAAGCTTATCCGAAACTTAGGGCTTAAGTTAGAACTTTCCAGAATATTTTGGATTCTCTAATGACACTTAATTAGCTCTAACCATGATTAACTTTCGTTAATCACAATTTAACTCCCGCTAATTGTAATAACTTTATGACTCACACTTAAGTTCTACGGATCTTCGATTAGTGTTTGCTAATATTGATTAGCGGTCCTTGATCCATCCTTAGTTTTCTTAATCACGATTAATCAGTCTTAATGACAATCGTTAAGTTTTAATGACATCTTAAGCCTCCTTCTCTTTCTTCCGAAAATCATAACAATTCGAAACAAAGTCCGATTTACATGAAACAAATTCTATTGGTTTCCTCTTGACGAGCCGGATCTTATGATATTGGATCCGTGAGATGCTGGTTCAAGGCTTTACAACCTGTGTCGGGTATACTACTCAGATACTCTTGGATCTGAGCATGAGATTCTTTCATGTGACGATGCTTATCATATGTCACTCAGGAGACGAAGGGCCGCGATCATACCTGATCGAGCAAGGGACACAGAGGGGGTCACCTATGGAGCTCGACCTGATGAGTTTTTAGAGGATGAGGAAGAGAGGCATCATATTCAACATACCCCTCAGCATCAGATGAGGTTACCTACTCAGGAGACATAGAGGAGAAGGAGGACACGAGTATCATAACAACATGGAGACACTTTGGAGTCTATGGAGGACCTTTCACCTCCATTCGTGGAGAATACACATGTATCATCTATTCTACAATCTATTATTTCTGATTTTGATTTGTATAAAAACCATTCATCTTTGAAGAATTATGTTTCTCATAATGTAATGAATGATGTTTTCAATTCAGATTCTTCTTCTATTTCTCGTGCCTCTTTCCCTTTCACCCATGCTCTTACGACTGGAAAGCACATAAAAAGGATTCAAAAGGATGACCCAGACATGGCATAGTTTCGTAAGGAAAATATCATCATTAAAGTGTCGTTTGACGATTATGTAGCTAACAATCCTACATTTCAGAAGTACCTAAAGGTGATATGCACACCTACTAGGGTTATCATGAAGAAACTGAATTAAGACGAGAAGTCAAAAGAGCCCTAGGACAACATTTGAAGACTCACGTCTTATCAGTAGCCATTACCTACTGCCTGAAGAGTCAGAAATTATGAGTAAGAAGAGAGACATGGGTGCTCACTATGTGGAGAGTCATATCAATGACATCGTGTTTGCACGCGCTCTCCTAAATAACAATTCATCTATCAACCTTCTGCCCTTACTTTATGAGAAATTGGAGTTAGGACCACTTCGGAAATCACGAGCATTACTCTGGTTCGTAGACAAATCAATGAAGAGATCTTAGGGAGAAGTGAATAATGTGATTATCTCGATTGATGGACAACACTGCAAGGTGGACTTCATGATCCTTAACATGGAAATCCCCCATTATTGGAAAGAATCTCATATCATTCTGGGACAACCATTCCTAAGGAATGTCAATGTAGCATTTTATTACCAGACAAGAATGATGAAGTTATATTCTCCATGCGGAGAAGTGAACTTAAGATGACACAAACAAAGTGGAAACAACATGACTCCGATAAAAGAACATGATAATCGTCTTCAGAGGTAGATCGTAAGATGATCAACACAGTAGGGATTTGGAGAGAGACTCCAGTAGGGCAAAGCGAGACCCTCTTATCTGGAGAGGATCTAGTGCACGATGCGATTTGCCAGGTGTTGAATGATATCTTGAGAGATGCACCCCTCATTCAATTGATGACTCAGAGATCCATTTGGATTTGTCAGTTCCACCTCCTTCGGAACGGTCAAGAGACATAGATGATGAGTCGTACATGGATTGGCCAAACTACTTCATCTCTTTGGTGATTCTACTCCCCTACACAACAGAGTTGGCGGCGGGTACCGCATATATGGGCCCACCTTCATTCAGTACAAGACCATATTCATATGTGATTCAACCAGACTTGATAGTTGATACGACACTACCATAGATGAAGATGCTCCCACCTACACTGAATTATGCCTTTCTTACGGGAACCAAGGAGAGATGTCTTGTGATCATTTGTGCTGACCTTACCTTAGAGAAGGAGTCTAGGCTTTTAGTTGTCTTAGAAACGAACCATATAGTGATTGGTTGGACATTGTCGGATCTCATGGGGATTAAACCTACTCTCTGATCACACCACATATATGTTGAGGATAATGCAAGGCCTTTCTGCGAGTTTTAGAGGAGACTTGACCCTAATCTGCGGGAAGTATTTACGGATGAGATTGAGAACTGATGGAAAACATGATTTATATGCCCTATTTTTTACTCCAAGTGGGTGACCCCACTTCATGTTATCTCGAAGAAGTTGGGAATCCAGATGGTCACCAATGAGGAAGGGGTAGACATCATGATCGAGTGCCCATGTCGTGGCACGTGTGTGTCAACTACATGCACCTGAATGTCGCATCCAAGAAAGACCACTTTCACATACCATTCATTTATCAGATTTTGGAGAGACCAACACTGAAAGTGTTCTTCTATTTTCTTGATGGGTACTCAGGCTACAATCAGGTATCCATCATCTCTGAGGATCAGGAAAAGATCACATTTACATGTACATTCAACACTTATGTATTCAGTCACATGCCATTCGGGCTCTACAATGCCCCGAGTACATTTTAACGGTGCATGATCATCATATTTTTTGAGATGGTGGGAGATTTCCTAGAGGTCTTCATGGATGACTTGTTGGCCCATGGTGATTTTTTTGATACATGCTCAGCATACTTGGATCGAGTCATCAAAAGGAGTAGGGAGGTTAATTTGGTACTCTCTTTAGAGAAAAAGCCATTTCATGGTGATAGAAGTTATTTTGGGACATGTCATTTCCAAAAAGGAAATGGAGGTTGACCTGACAAGGTGGAAGTAATCAAGAAACTCAATGCGCCAACCAACGTGAAGTCAGTGAGGTCTTTCTTAGGGCATGTTGGATTTTGCAGGAGATTTATTCATGATTTTTCAAAGATCGTCCACCCACTGATTGAGCTCTTAGAAAAAGATATAGAGTTCGTTGTAGATCACAAGTGTCTAAATGTCGTTGAGCTTCTTAAAGGGAAATTTTGTGATTAACCAATCTTACAAGCTCCTAACTGGTCTCTTCACTTTGATATCACGACTGATGCATCAGATTTTGCTGTAGGAGTTATCTTAGGTAAGAGGCGAGATGAAATTTTGTATGCTATACACTATGCAAGCAAAGTTTTAGATCATGCACATAAGAATTATACAGTGACTAAAAAGGAAATTCTTGTGGTAGTATGGGCCCGCGAGAAAATCATATCTTATATTTTGGCTCTAAGGTGACAATTTTCACAGATCACACAACTATTCGTTATTGGAAAAGAAGAACGTGAATGCACGTCTTCTTATGTGGATTTTACTACTCCAAGAGTTTGATTTGGAAATTAAAGATATACCTGGAGTGAAGAATGTAGTGGTTGATCATTTATCCCAAATTGAGTTGAAGGATTCCCCTAAAATTGAGCTGATAAGAGAGACATTCCTAGACGAGTCAATATGTGTTATTCACTCACTCCCATGGTACACCAACATGGTGTACTCCCTTGTCTCCAAGCATGTTTACCATGGTTGGACTAGGAGCAACATTGACCCACTGAAGTTGGATTCGAGGAGGTGCCTGAAGGATACGAGGAATCCTTAAACGCATCACAGAAGCGTGTTGATCGCATCTCATGCGATCGGGGTGACTAGTCGCACTAGTCGCTAGATGCAACAGAAATTAAAATTTTTAATTAAGTGATGAAACCACATGATCACAAGAACATTTCTTGGATCGTTTCATCAAATCACAAAGTATTAGAAATACCTCTTGAAGCGTGGTTGTGATCATGAGATCTCTAAAGCAAGAGATCCTCCTAACTCAAGTCCGATCCACAAAGATAGCACTTGCGGGCGCAATGATGAGACGCGTGACCCCCGTAATCCATGACGAAGATCCAAGCTTCGAATCCCCTGATTTCGTCCAAAGAAATCCCCGTCTTCCTTTAGAGAAAGCAACCCCAAAGAAGATGGAGATCCTCTAGTAGTCGAAGGCGAAGGTGAGAAGGTCTCTCTCAACGCATAAGATGGACAACCACCTTAGAGAGAGATATGACAAGAATGAGAGAGAGAGAAGGAGTTGGCGTGTACTCTTGATGTACCTTGAAGGGCTAGGGTTTCCCTCATATATTAGTTTGGGATCCAATGGATCTCAATCCATGGCATACATAGATCCAACGGCTAGATTGATCTATGTATCAATCAACGACCATGATTTTTGTTGGTTAAAAACCAACAACATTAATTCATATCAAATCAAATATATGTTACATTATCATCAACACAATCCAATTTAACACAAATCAATTATTAAGAGATAACAAGATAACAAAAGAGAGGATAAATAATCACCCCCCAAAAATAGGGGGCGTCACCTATTTTGTGGTGATTATTTCCTCTTTATTTTATCCTATTAAGCCTTAATAAATTGCAATAACTATTATTGGAAAATTATCCACCAAATTAATTCCAAATTAATTTATGAATATTTCAATCATGCCATTGAAAAATATGTGAATCATATTCACAACCCAAACTAATTTGTAAATTACATTTCCAATTAATTAATTAATGTGAATCCAATCCACATTAACAATTAACAAATGCTATTTACAAAGTTTCTCTCTTTCTGATATATTATAAATCACATTTATAATATACATAGATATTATGGATAACACTATCCATAATTTGTAATCCTCGATAATCAAATCCCATTTAATTATCTTGGATAATCATTCTCATAACATGAATCCCATTCATATTATTCTTGATAATTAAATCTCATTTAATTATCATCACCCTGTTGCTTGGATACATAATTTATCAAATGAATTATTCTTGAACTCCTCAAGAATAATGTGCTTTTCTCTGCAGATACTTGGAGATAAGGACATGGCGATTGTATTGTTCCACGTATAGTGACAGGGATGTTGAGATCTCATCTCAAATCCATATCTTACGTACCACCCACAGATGCTTGATTAAATCAAGACCGCTAATCTAATCTTCTCATTGCATCTAAATCTCATTCAGACCAATGTCCAACACTTGGACCAAGATCAGATTGCTTCTCTACTGAGAGGAGTCACTAAAATCCAGACCTGTTTCACTTGGAATGGAAGCGTCATGGTTATACAATCGTTTATGATCACATCACCCTCAGGTATTCCCAATACCTGTACATCCTGCATACTGGAAGACCTATGATCAATCTGAAGATCGAGATCAATTTTACACTGTCTTCTTTAGGGTTTGACCACTAAGTTTCTCAATCTTGGTCATTAGGAATCGGTATCGATCATATGCTTTCCCAAAGCATATATCATACTTTCAAATTCTTGTCATGCTTCCAATGCACGACGACCATGCATGGAAATTGATCGATCCCAATACCTCATGAGTGAGCTCATGTCTTCCGGTTCATAAGTGAACCTGTATGATCCCTTTGAGAGATCGTATTACTCATATGCCCTTACATGCACACCAGCGCGCCGGTGTATATACCTTGGTTAGGTCATCAACCTATTGTTATGCCAAATGTACACACTCAGACATATAGTAACACATCTGTCTCCGGTCAGAGGATGCGTGCCTATGCTGTGACAGCATTCAACATAGAACTTAGATTATCTCGATCTCGTTAAGTCAACCCATTGACCTAACTAATCTGACACCTCCGAAAGAATATTCCTATGCAGAGGACCTGCATCAAGAGGTCGGTCAGATATCAGCCTATGTGAGAAAGGATTGCCATCTCCTACTCAACCTGGAGATCATCTCTTAATGATCATTTGACGGTGCTTGATGATTCCTCTATCTAACTCTTTAGATATTCATCCAAACACCATCCTCTATGATTCATTTAATGAACCAACAACTATATGATCATCAAGATGACCATGGTACATAACCCTAATTGTACAGAGGTACCTTATAGTGCATTCATTCATTTAATTTCAGAAAGGGAATGAAACATCAATAACTTTTATTGATACCGGGGCTCATATGTCCAACAATCTCTTACTAGCCCTCAGAACCATTCAGGTACAATCTGTAAACCCATACTCATTACATGCTGGTCAAAAACCTTCTGAGTCAGAGGTTTGGTAAGAGGATCAGCAACATTGTCGGCAGAGGCCACCTTGGTGATGATGATATCACCATGCTTTTGAATCTCCCGAATAATGTGGTATTTCCTTTCCACATACTTGCTATTCTGATGCCATCTAGTTCCTTTGCCTGGGCAATGGCTCCCGTGTTATCGCAGAGTAGCGGGATGGGAATATCAGAGGAAACTACGCCAAGCTCCAAGATGAACTTACGCAACCACACTGCCTCCTTTGCAGCATTCGATGAGGCAATGTATTCGGCTTCTGTTGTTGAATCTGTCGTAGCGTCCTGCTTCTTGCTTCTCCAACTCACAACACCACCGTTCAACAGGAATACAAACCCTGATGTCGACTTTCGATCATCAATATCCGACTGTAAGTCTGAATCTGTATATCCCAAGACTTGGAGATCACCATCTCCATAGACCAAGATGTAATCTTGCGACTGTCTTAGATATTTGAATATGTTCTTTACTTCATTCCAATGTTGCTCTCCATAACAGAATTGGGAACGACTTACAACTCCCACTGCATGGCAGATGTCTGGCCTAGTACACATCATGGCATACATTAAGCTTCCTACAACTGATGCATAGGGGCATCCAGCCATGGCCTTCTTTTCCTCAACACTTTGAGGAGACATCCCGTTAGACAGATGGATACCATGTCTTAAGGGGAGGGATCCTTTCTTGGAACTATCCAGACGGAATCGTTCAAGAATCTTCTTAATGTATCCATGTTGTGATAATCCCAATATCCTCTTTTCTCGGTTTCTGAACAACTTCAGGCCTAAGATGTAATAGGCTTCTCCAAGATCTTTGATCTTGAAGGTATGGGATAGCCAAATCTTCACACTGGTCATCATTCCTGTATCATTCCCAATAATAAGGATATCATCTACGTAAAGCACGACGAACACAATGGCGCTCCTACTAAGCTTCTTGTACACACAAGGTTCATCAGGATTTTGCACAAAATCATAACTCTTTATGGTTTCGTCAAATCTGATGTTCCAGCTACGAGAAGATTGTTTGAGCCCATAGATGGATTTCTTTAGCTTGCATACTTTTCCATCCTCAACTATGAAGCCCTGGGGCTGCTCCATATAGATATCCTCCTCGAGGTATCCATTGAGGAAAGCTGTCTTGACGTCCATCTGCCAGATGTCGTAGTCAAGAGATGCAGCTAAAGCTAGCAGTGTCCTGATGGACATAAGCATAGCCACAGGAGAGAACGTCTCATCGTAGTCGATGCCTTCTCTCTGTATGTAGCCCTTGGCTACGAGCTGTGCTTTGAAAGTCTCTACTTTCCCATTAGGTCCCCTTTTTCTCTTGAAGATCCATTTACACCCAATGGATTTTACCCTTTTAGGTGGATCCTCTAGGGTCCATACACCATTCTTATGCATGGAGTCAATTTCTGACTTCACTGCTAGCATCCATCTATCCATGTCATGATCCGCGAGCGCTTCATCGAATGAAGAAGGATCATTGTCAGTCTCACCTGGCACATGGAATCCATACCTTTTAGGTGGTGCAACTACCCTCGAACTCCTTCGAAGAGGTATGAGTGTTTTATCTTTATTTATCTCTTCAGTTTCTGGTTCAGGAATCTCAGAATCCTCAGGGGATTCAATGAGTTCCTCTACTTCATTTCTGTCTTGACCTTTAAGGAAAACATCCTCCAGAAATTTCACATCTCTAGAGACAAATATTTTTTGGGTCTCAGGGTCAGAAAGCTGGTATCCAATACCATCTTTAACATACCGAATGAAGTAACACTCACAAGTGCAAGATTCTAGATTACTTGCGTCCACGTTCTTCGCATGGACCAAGCATCCCCAAACCCTCAAGTGATTAACACTAGGTTTGGTTCCATACCACAACCCGTAGGAGTCTTGGATACATATTTGCTAGGAATCTTGTTCGGGATATATATTGCAGTCTCTACTGCACATCCCCAGAAACTAAGAGGTAAACGTGCTTTGCTCATCATTGAACGGACAATGTCCATGATGGTCCTGTTGCGTCTTTCAGCAACACCATTAAGTTGGGGAGTTTCAGTGGGAGTGAGATTGGAGACAATTTCATTCTCTTTAAGATATTACTTGAGTAAAGATTGAACATGTAGAAAATCTAAAGGTCCATCCTTTATCAATCTATTGATCCTATCAACAGATAAATGACCAAGCCTTTGATGCCAAATCATATTCGAATGATTTCCATTCTCCCTGGATCTTTTAGGATTCTTATTATCAGTGTAGTGATATTCATGACACATTCATCAATGCACATTTCATATAGTCCACCAGAAGTCAGATATCAAATTCCTCCTGACTTCAGGTACATAAAGACACTATTTAAGTACTAGGACTCGATCACTAGATAATGATAGTCTGCAGGTCCCGATGGCGACTGCTGCAATACTTGCATCAGATCCCATCTGGATGACTATCTCCCCTTGCTTCAGATTCCTAGTTTCTTGAAACAAATGTAACGAATTGCATACATGAACAGAAGCACCAGAATCTATAACCCAACTTCCTTCTCGTCCAACGAGAAAGCTAGTTTCAATGATGAAAGTAGATTTCATACCTGTTGAGGCCTTACCTTTGTCAACAGACTTCAGGTATTCTGGACAGTTACGCCGCCAGTGCCCCGACTTCTTGCAGTGGTGACAGACATCGGACTTCTTCGATGTCATTAGCGTGGAAGAACCAGAAGATAAACCAACTCCTTGATTCTTCTTCTTTCTCTTTTGGGCCGGGCCCTTCGGAGAACCTTGCTTCCGACCGTACTTTCCTCTTACTTGTGCAACCATTGCACTAGCAGAGGGGACATCCTTTCTCATTAGCTAACAACCCAACATTAGTGAAATCACATTTGCTCATGTGATAAGACACGACGAAGTTGTTGAAAGACTTAGGGAGCGACAGGAGAATGAAATTAGCCTGCATATCAGAATCCATGTAGGCTCCCAGGGTTTCCAATTCAGAGAGGTACCCAAACACTTTGAGTACGTGTTCTCTCATAGAGGTCCTTTCCTGCATCTTGCAGTGAATAAGCTCTTTCATCACATTATAAAGCTGTGTGCAGTTTATGCCACCGAACGTATCCTTCAGATTCAGCATATTCTCTTGGCAATGGTTCATTTCCACATGTTGCTTCTGAAGCACATTGGATAATGAGTCAAGGATATAACATCTTGTCAGATTACGGTCTTCATCATATTTCTCATTATATGATTTATCTTCCGGTGTCTTTGGGTCTGCTATCTTGTCCTTGGAAAGCATATACGAGATGCGCTCCGTAGAAAGGACAAGATCTAAATTTCGGATCCAATCGAAATAATTTGGTCCGGTCAACTGATTGACCTCAAAGAGCCTGCTAAGTGGGTTCATGGACTTCATTTTCTGAAATTAAGAATGCACTATATTAGAATATATAAATAATTATATATTCATTTTTAAAAAATATTTGATTAAGGCATTTTAAATCAAATTTCTCTTGCTATGTCAACTTTGAGAGATTATTCCCTTATTGTCTTTCAAAGTAAGAGATATACTCACCGCTATATCTCAAGCAAGATCTAGGATCTCCTCTCCATCCTTATCACATCCTAATAATATGAGAACCTGTGACTCGAATAAAGAGAAGCGGGAACATATTCCTCTTTGCAAGTCCAACTTGCATTTCCCAATTCGGTCTTTAACACCCAGGCCCACCACCCCTAAGATGATGTTGACCCGTTGTTAATTGAACCAATCATCAACATGCTTAATACTCGCTATACGCAATCCAATATTGCCCCAATAATATGAGGACCCAATATTGGGGTCACTACGTATACAGCCTTACTCTTTCGAGAAGTAAAGAACCTGATCCAAATAAATCATATATAGGATCTGTCACTTCGGACATGCGTCTCCTATATACAACATCTGGCGACGAAATCCTTTGCCTTGACGGGAGACCATGGATGTCACTTATGTAATCCTCCACCTCATATTCAAATTGAAATAATTAATTATCGTGAATCATATTCACATAATTAATTCTTTCAAGGGAAATACACATCTATTCATAATAGAGTGTTTTTAATTGGATATAATCAATTTAATCGTATTAAATTAATTATCAATCCAATTATCAATCAACAAACTTGATTATTAATTCAATAGTAGGTATAATCTCAAAGTACGCATTATTCGAATTTTAATAATTAGAAAAATACACTTTGACTTCTCCGGCATTATCGAGTCCCTATCCGCTGTCATGGCCAGTACCGACGAGAGTAGGACGGACCACATACGTTGTAACCCGCTACCCCAATGTTCTCCAACTAATCACCATATCCACCTCAGGAAAGGATAATGCTGGATAGAACATTATGTACTTTGAGATGCTCATCGGTTTTTCAACCGAAATTATACCATATAATATTCATCAAAACTATTTTGATAACATCATAAGAAGATTTGCTAAACAAATCCCCAATCCTATTCAAGAAAGAGGGTTTTGCATGTAAAAGTTGTCCTACAACCATTGTTGGATAAATAAGGTTTTTCATGAAATCAATGTTTGTTGATGATTTCATATCAACCAATTAATGATCAAGATCAACTATCTTATCATCTTGGCTAGTGAAATGTCATTCAATGAAATAATTATCTCTTTAAATATTTCAAAAATATTTATCACTAATTATTTCAAAAAATTAACAATTATTTTTCATCAACTTATTTGAATGACTATCACGTGGTTCATGATCAAATTCGTCAATTTTCAGCAGTGACCCCTACTCACTAAAATCAACATATCTCAATCAATTTAAATCCCAATTACGCAAAATCAGTTTCCTAAGATTGCTAATTTGGTTTATGACAAAAACCAATGACATTTCATGCATTTCGAGGTGGATGAAAACAGTAATTAACTCATTAATCATGTTTATATTTGCAGTTCCCGCAACAGTGAATACATGTTTATTCAAAGGGCCATATCCTGTGCAAATGAAATCCAAATGACATAAACTCAGATCCTATGGTTTCCTTATTTAATGGGGGAACAAAATCCAATTGAAATTTTTTTGTTTAAATAATTTAAATAGTGCCGAAAAATTCAATTAATCAGAGGTGCGAAAATTGAAATGTAGTAAAAAATTTCGCAATTCTTTCAAACCCAGGTCGTCCTAGCTTTACGGATCGTATCCAAAACCTTTTCCGACCTAAGGCTCTGATACCACTTTTAAGGATACGAGGAATCCTCATGCGCATCACAGAAGCGTGTTGATCGCATATCATGCGATCGGGGCGACTAGTCGCATTAGTCGCTAGATGCAGCGGAAATTAAAATTTTTAATTAAGTGATGAAACCACATGATCACAAAAATATTTCTTGGATCGTTTCATCAAACCACAAATTATTAGAAATACCTCTAGAAGCATGGTTGTGATAACGAGATCTCTAAAGCAAGAGATCCTCCCGACTCAAGTCCGATCCACGAAGACAACATTTACGGGCGCGATAATGAGACGCGTGACTCCCGCAATCCTTGACGAAGATCCAAGCTTCGAATCCCCTGATTTCGTCCAATGAAATACATCATCTTCCTTGAGAGAAAGCGGCCCCAAATAAGATGGAGATCCTCTAGTAGTCGAAGGCGAAGGCGAGAAGATCTCTATCAACGCATAAGATGGACGACCACCTTAGAGAGAGAGAGACAACGAGAATGAGAGAGAGAGAGAGTAGGCGTGTACTCTTGATGTACGTTGAAGGGGCTATGGTTGCCCTCCTTATATATTAGTTTGGGATCCAATGGATCTCCATCCATGGCACACGTAGATCCAACGGCTTGGTTGATCTATGTATCAATCAACGACCATGATTGTTGTTGGTTAAAAACCAACAACATTAATTTATATCAAATCAAATATATGTTGCATTATCATCAACACAATTTAATTTAACATAAATCAATTATTAAGAGATAACAAGATAACAAAAGAGAGGATAATTAATCAACCCCCAAAAATAGGGGGCGTCACCTATAGGTGACGTCACCTATTTTGTGGTGATTATTTCCTCTTTATTTTATCCTATTAATCCTTAATAAATTGCAATAACTATTATTGCAAAATTATCCACCAAATTAATTCCAAGTTAATTTGTGAATATTTCAATCATGCCATTGAAAAATATGTGAATCATATTCACAACCCAAACTAATTTGTAAATTACATTTCCAATTAATTAATGTGAATCGAATCCACATTAACAATTAACAAATGCTATTTACAAAGTTTCTCTCTTTCTAATATATTATAAATCACATTTATAATATACACAGATATTATGGATAGAACTATCCATAATCTGTAATCCTCGATAATCAAATCCCATTTAATTATCTTGGATAATCATTCTCATAATATGAATCCCATTCATATTATTCTTGATAATTAAATCTTATTAATTATCATCCCCTTGTTGCTTGGATACATAATTCATCAAATGAATTATTCTTGAACTCCTTCGAGAATAATGTGCTTTCTCCGCAGATACTTGGAGATAAGGACATGGCGATTGTATTGTTCCACGTATAGTGACTTGGATGTTGAGATCTCATCTCAAATCCAGATCTTACGTACCTCCCACAGATGCTTGATAAATCAAGACCGCTAATCTAATCTTCTCATTGCATCTGAATCTCATTCAGACCAATGTCCAACACTTGGACCATGATCAACCACTAAAATCCAGACCTGTTTCATCACTCCCTTGGAATGGAAGCGTCATGGTTATACAATGTTTATGATCACATCACCCTCAGGTATTCCCAATACTTGTACATCCTACATACTGGAAGACCTATGATCAATCTGAAGATCGAGATCAATTTTACACTGTCTTCTTTAGGGTTTGACCACTAAGTTTCTAAATCTTGGTCATTGGGAATCAGTATCGATCATATGCTTTCCCAAAGCATATATCATACCTTCAAATTCTTGTCATGCTTCCAAAGGACGACAACCATGCATGGAATTTGATCGGTCACAATACCTCATGAGTGAGCTCATGTCTTCCGGTTCATAAGTGAACCTGTATGATCCCTTTGAGAGATCATATTACTGATATGCCCTTACATGCACACCAGCGCGCCAGTGTATAGACCTTAGTTAGGTCATCAACCTATTGGTCTGCCAAATGTACACACTCAGACATATAGTAACACATCTGTCTCCGGTCAGAGGATGCGTGCCAATGCTGTGACAACATTCAACATAGGACTTAGGTTATCTCGATCTCGTTAAGTCAACCCATTGACC
The DNA here is from genome assembly GCA_037367405.1 of Ottelia alismoides. Taxonomy (NCBI): domain Eukaryota; kingdom Viridiplantae; phylum Streptophyta; class Magnoliopsida; order Alismatales; family Hydrocharitaceae; genus Ottelia; species Ottelia alismoides. The sequence continues at coordinate 598,360 of JAZKJV010008882.1, forward strand.
TAACTAATCTGACACCTCCGAATCACTATTCCTATGCAGAGGACCTGCATAAAGAAGTCGGTCAGATATCAACCTATGTGAGAAAGGATTGCCATCTCCTACTTAGGCTGGAGATCATCTCTTAATGATCATTTGACGGTGCTTGATGAGTCCTCTATCTAACTCTTTAGATATTCATCCAAACACCAGCCTCTATGATTCATTTAATGAATCAACAGCTATATGATCATCAAGATGGCCATGGTACATAACCCTAATTGTACAGAGGGACCTTATAGTGCATTTATTCATTTTATTTCATAAAGGGAGTGAGACATCAATAACTTTTATTGATAAACATATATATTACAATAACATTTATTGTAAGAATGGTTCGCCCGGGGCTCACATGTACAACAATGCCACTGGGAGATTTGTTTCTTTTCTTTGAAGGACCAAATTGTGTCAGAAGAAGGTGTATTCCTTAGGAAGAATACCAGAGTATCCTCACATATTTTCATTCACTTGAGGTTGGAGGACATCATTATGGAAGGAGAACTGTGCACAAGGTACTCCAATTTGGATTTTATTAACCGACCTCGTTTAGAGATGCCATTGATTTTTTACGGCCGTGCCCGATCTGTTAGAGAATGAGAGGGATAATTGGATACAGAGATGAGATGCCCATGCAGTTGGTGATTTTCTGTAATATTTTTGATGCATGGGGTATAGATTTCATGGGTCCCTTTCCCAAAATCCAAGGACATGAGTACATTTTGTTGGCGATTGACTGCTTATCTAGGTGGGTGGAGGCGATCCCAACCCGAGCAGCAGACGACAAGATTGTCTGTAAGTTTGTGAAAAACCATATCATTGCTAGGCTCGAGGTGATAAAAGTTTTGATTTCTGATGGGGGTAGCCACTTTATGAATCGAGATGTCAGATCATTAGCTAAGGACTATGGATTTGAGCATAGAGTGACTAGTCCTTAGCACCAATAGTTGAACAACATGATAGAGGTTTCGAATCGAGAGGTGAAGAGAATTCTTCAGAAGTTGGTTCGTTCCGATAGAAAGAACTAGTCCCAGCTCTTGGATCAAGTTCTGTGAGCATGTATATTTTGTCTTATTTATTTATTATTTTATTTATTTATTTATTATTTTATATATTTATTTCATTTATTTTATTCATTCATTCATTATTTTAATTATTATCATTAATTTAGATTTATTTTTTATTTATATTATTATAATTATTATCTTTAAAATTTAAATTAAATTTATTTTACATTTATTTTCTATGCGGCAATTCTAGTGTTGGCCATGTGGCCTTCCCCTTCCTCCCGTTCGGACTGTACAAATCGTGCCTGCCTTCTCCAATAGTGCAGCCCACGTCGCTCGCTCGACGATTCTGCACCCGTTGCATGCGCAACCGCCTTCGCCTCCCTCTCTCATCACCACCCCTCGCCCACGACCTCTATCTCTCTCTGCAACCTCCTTCTGAAAATGTCAGGACTTCACCCTCTGTCCCTTGTGCGTGGCGCACAACCGCTCGCATTGTTTATCTCTCTCTCCTCCTTTGATCTCAGCCCATTCCCCTATCTCCGCACGATCAACTAACCATCAACCAATCATAAAGGGGCATTGCTGCCCCTCGTGCACCGCGTCTGCCACATCGAGAGAGAGAGAGAGAGCTCCTCGAAGGGTCCTGTGACAGTGGACCCAATCGACGATCGAGCAAAGACCTCCGACCTTTAAGCAAGATTCGGCTTTGGGCGAAACCTCTACTCCCGCAAGTTCTTTGAGATCGTTGAGATTTGCCTTTGTTGTGGCATCAAGCGATAAACCCAACTCCCCCCTCCTGCCCCCGCCCCGCCCCGACCGGCCCATCCTTGCCTCAATTGTACTCCCAAACAATATCTCCGTCCTCATTTTAGGAATGCTTTCTATCTCTCTACCCTTCTTCTTCCCCAATTGATTTTCGCCTTTGTCTTACTCTTTTCTCCATTCTTTACCTTTCTGTTCTTCCTCCACCTCTCCATCGATTCCCTCGCTCGAACACGTCAGCATTTCGCCTCGACTGATCCCTCATTCCACCTCACCATCAACTTCCACCGCGACCACCATCTACACCTCCACAGGACTTGTATCCTTGCTGCCTACCCCCCATCGATCATGCTCAGTTGCATCACTGATAGTCGTACACCTTGACCTTCGAGCCAATCCCCAACCATCGAGTTCATCCACACGAGGGCTGCTCCACTGCTCGCGCGATGCACTACTGCCGACCGGACCTCCCTCCTCCGCCCGTTGAGCCCTCTACAAGGCTGCTAGAGCCACATAACACACCAATTGGCTCGAGCGAGCCAAGTCGTAGCCATCCATCACTGTTGCTTCAGAAGACGACTATGGACCCTCGAACTTCCTCTGCCATGTGAGTCGCACATGGGGTGGGGGACATTTGCACAGTGATGGATCTCCATTTCATCACCTTTATGCTTTCATTTTGGCCTTAAAACCCTAACTAATACTTGTAAAAAGCATAATTTTATACATATTAGCATTCATCATTTATTGCATTTATTGTTTATAAAATGTTATTTTTAATGCTAAAATTATAGAATAAAGAGAAAAGAAAAAAAGAAAAAAAACCAAAGGTATTTTATGACCCTGAACTCTGAGACTAAGTCAAGAATTGAGTTGGTCGATAAGGAATAAAGTAGGGGGAGATGAGGGCCAATAATACAATAAAATTCCTCTTTATTTATTCATTATTTATTCATTTTTGGGATCTATGTTATTTTCCTATTTTTATACCTCAAATAAAGAAACTTTGAAACATGAAAGTTGTAGATAATAAAATATAAAAAAATACAAAACTGATTTCATATAAAAATAATATACAGAATAAAACTTATACTCTTAATAAGACTCCAAACTCCCAAATTCCCAGACCCATATTGATGAATCTCCGATTCATCACTCTAAATCTTATTAATTAAGCTCAAGTCCCTCAAAATCATTGGCATTTCTGCATTTATTCTGCACAATTAGCATTCATGCATGTTTTAATAAGAATTGCATTTTATCACTCATTTTTACACAAAATAAGAAGCCAAAAATCCCAACTAAAATTAACCTGTAAATAGCCTAACTTCCCTGATTTTTATCTAATTCATGCTAAGTCCGGATGATCCAAATTCACTTTCACTGTGTACATATTACTAACAAGAATAAATAAAAAATACAAAAAATCACTAAATAGGTGGACCAAAAACCCAAACCCTAGTTCTAGAATTTCTGGACTAAAACCCGTATATCTTCCTCATCCAGTGTTCGATTTGATCCTACTAACTTTTGAACCAATGTACATTCAATTACCTTTAAAACAACACCAAGTTCAAGTGAATCACACATATGTGAAAGTTGGGGTTTGGGCCTCTTTTGTACATTTTGTATTTTAGCGATTTTTGACTTATTAAATTATGTACATAATTAACTCCTTGTATATTACTTCTTTCTTATTTGATGGAAGTTTTATAAAAAATATGCAAAAATTCCAATCCAAACTGAGCTTGAAATCAAAGAAACTAACTGAGTCCGAGTCTTCACTAATGGTATGTACAAAAGTCCTCTGTATTATATTGTATTTTATTTCTTCTTCTTACTTACTTAATAAAGATCCAAAAAAATTAGATTAATGTGTAAATATTTATCTTTGATTTTACCATATTTTTTCCGGATTTTTATCTGTATAAAAATGACAAAAAATTACAAAACCTGAAAATCAAGGTATTCAATGTACATGGGACACCCCAAAAATATCACTTTGTGCAAATGATCGATTTTGATTTTTATGTCTTTATGAAAGTTATAGATCTCATCGAGACGAGTAACTTTTGTGAAACTTTTTCGATCCGAGGTTATTTACTATTTTTTATGCATCTATCTTTCTATTTATTTTCCGAATTTTGTGGGGCTGAGATGTGGCAGCTCCTGGAACCACCACATGTCACCCATTTTTCGACTTATTTTTTATTTGCTTAAAAAATATTATAAAAGCCACAAGTGTGAGGCACGTGCCCCCTACGCACGTACCCAGCACATGTTGCCCCCTTTTACCCTCCATTGTCGCTACGTATTACAATCGTGGTCGTCCGATCTCGGCCAATCGAACGACTGCTGCTCATCTTCCCCAAATCACCCCCTTTCCCAAAATTCCTCCGCCGCCCATTGCCGCGATTTCCGCCCCTGCGAAATCTCCGCCGATCACCTCCCTCATGGATCTCAAACACCCTCTCGTCGAATCCCTCTTCCGATCATCATCAGATCTTCGTCCTCCCTACGTATCCCCAATCGAATCAGTCGCCGATCACCTTCCACATCCGGCCCCGTCGTTGATCCTATTTAAGAATCACCGCTGCATCTCCATAACCCATCCCCCATTCACAGAGAGAGCCTCCTTCATCGGACGTGACAACTGGTGAAGCACCTCTATCAGTGTGATCCGAGGGCTATCGTCCTCGTCGCAGCTCCGCCTCCAAGCCACTGCTCAGCTCCGGCTTCACCATTGAGCCCCCTCCTTCAGGTATCTCCCCGCTCCTCTGCCTCATCTCCGATAGCTATCTCCTCCGCACTCCATCCTCGCTCGATCAAATCTCCTCATCTCGAGCATAGGAGCTTCATCACACCCACGCTTCTTGCACCAACCCCGTCGTTCTTCGTCGACAACCTCCGTTAGCAGCATCACACTTTAAGCCTCCAGTTCGACTTCGAGCTTCATCAACATCGACCATTGCCTCCGACCATCGACGTCCATCTTCGCCCGGGCTCCGTCATCGACAACGCTTCATCTCCGACAAGCCACTTCGCATCTTTCGTTTGCTCCGCTAGGGCTTCACCAACCCCGCGACGCCAATCCATCCTCTCGGCCGGAGTCAAGACCAGAACGTCGCCTCCGTGCCACCCTTTCCACCAGCAAACCACCGGGCTAGGCCTGAGACCCCCTCCCCGCGTGCACAACACGTGATAGGGGGGGACTTTGCATTTGCCATTTGCATCTCTACCCTAGGGTCACATTCTCCGTACGTGACCGTTGGGATAATTTCTGGAAGCGCCCAGAAGTTTCTCTTATTAGCAATAAAGTCCAGCTCTAGAAGTCACGTGCTCAGCATGTGACCTTGTGGCAAATTAGCAGAAGATTCCCATGCTTCTCAGTAATTATGCATTGGTATCCCTATTGCATTTTCATTTTATTTGTAATTATTGTAATATTGCATTAATACCCCTGTCTTTTCCCTTTGTTTTGGATAGCTATACTGCATATATTTATTATCCAAAATAGTATTTTGTTCCTCACTTAATTCTCTACATCATGATATATTGTGGACATTTTTATGATCATTTGTTAACTAATAATTAACTATTTTATGGAATATTACGTACTTTGCCCATTTTGTGCTCTGATTTTTATAATTGATAAACTATTTCTCTAGAAATTGCTTAAAAATCATGGATTGTAGAATTAATTATGTTTAACATTAAGTCCAAAAAGAATTGCATTTGGTAAAAATCATTTTGTATATTTCAATGTTTGATTTTTAATAGGTATTAAATCTCACATTTTTGTGGTTTAGGATTTTTCTGAGATCCATTAAGTAGTGATAGATCTTAGATAATTTTATTCCTTAAAAATATTAGGTTTAATATTTATTATAATTAAATCTTGAAATCCACTTTGTTTGCTTTTAAAAATTCATCTTGCATCCAAAAATTTCAAAAATGTTACAGTGCAATCATTTCATCATAATTATCATCTTGGCCAAGTTTCATATTTTTCGGACATCATTTGATCGATATTTACATTTTAGTCCCTAAAATTAGCCAAAATTGCATTTTTCATCCCTTATTGCATTAAAAATTACAAAAAAGACTGCCTCAAAAATCATGTACGAACTTTGATAGACAAAATTCTAGGTTGTTTCTTTGCCTCCTTGTGTTCGACCTTGAGACTTTCCCAAGTAAAATAAACATAAACTGCATTGATTAAAATTGACAAAAACTTAGTGTGGTTATTTCTCGATCGATTCCGATTGCCCGCCTACAACGAAACGACACATTAATTTTAACGCACGACAATACACGATATTTAACAAGGGCTATTTTGGAATCGTCAGATGGCACCATTGCCGGGGAGGCAAACGACTTAATTTTTTGTCTAAAAATTTTTATTCGGTTTTCCGCATTCGGGTGGTCTGACCCTCGTTCCACTGTAAATTCCATTTTTTCTGCATTTATTTTATTTTAAACATTTATTTTATTATTTATAAGTCATGTTGACACGATTTTACATGGTTCAAAAATTTGATTTTACCACGTCATTGTTGTTCCACGAAAAACCGCAATCAAACAAATAAAATTACAACTACAAGCATGGTCGAATTATAGAAAATTGTAAGCGACAAGTAGAGGATCGAATCCAAAAGTACCAAGCAAATTTGTGATATTTGTTCTTCTTTCAAACTTAAATCAAATCTTTCTCCATGGAGATGAGAGAAAAAAATACGAAATCTTAAAGAGTAAATGCAATCTATGGTAAAAATATTTCTTAGAACTCAAAGTAAACAAATGTGGGCATGAGTGCAACTAAATGAGAAAACAAAGGTTCAATCGCAAACTAAGATGGAGGAAATGAGATGATACTTGCAATGTTTAAAGAGAGAATAATGAGATACGAGATATGGATTGCATATGTTGAGAAACAAGCTAGAGTATATAAAGTATGCTACCAAATAGTTATTTCATCAAATTCAACTTGAACGAGAGTTCCTAACACAACAAAGTGCAAGGGAGATGTAAAAAGAAATGAGCAAGGTGGTGCTTCTCTATCCAGATGCGAGATGACGATGATGGTGGCGACGACGATTATGCGAGATGCTGGTGGATTCGCTGGTAGAGTGTGTAATGGAGTTGCTGGCCGCACAAGATGGAAGAAGAAGGAAGTGCGCGTGCTGGAGCACGAGAGGAAAGAGGTGTTGCGTCCCCAACGACGCAGCCTACGAGTAGCACCAAGAGAGGTTGTTGGCCGCAGGTCTCACGCGAGAAGGTGGTAGTGGCTGGAGCTGCGATTTAGTATGGATCTTCCTTCATTTTAGTAAAATATAATCTCACCATAAAATCCATAAATAATATGTAACTATATATTTTTGAAAACATTTTGTCCATATATATAGCCATGATTTGTTGTTTTATGCAGAGGTTTGGTCGATTATGTGCAATTAAGATTGTTTTCTCCGATGTGCATATGGAATAAATAACATGTGAATTGTATATAATTTGGAGATTATATGTCAAATATTGAGGTTATTATTCACATAACTTGATCATATTATATCAATATACAATGTAATCATCACTCCCCCATACTTAAATCTTGATAGTCTCGAGCAAGAATAAGATAAGTTATCATGAAGGACAAGGAAAACGGCCAAGATAGATCGGGTGAGGGTTTGCAGCAGACATACCCACAAAGTCTCGAGTTTTCAGATCCTAACCACACAAATATAGTAGAGTCGACCCATGGATTAATGATTTGTTTGAATTGTCGACTTGACTTGAGTTTTGTAGTTTCAACAGCCTCTCAGTTCCAACAAAATCAGACATGGCTTCAAAAGGTCGATCAGGTTAGCTCATCCCTAAGAAACAAGTATTCTCTTTGACTTTGAATGGATATAAACAATGTTAGTGATGTTTTAGCTTTCGTGAGTCAAAAGAACGGGCTAACATCACAATCTATCAAGATACCAAATGATTTCCTACACATATAGCCTCAGTCCTCACCTGAATTCAGGTATATTCTCTTTTTACCCAAGTATGTCAGCATAGAAAAATAAGTCATAGTTTATTGGAGAATGGGACTTCATTTTTGGGATTTTCCGTAGACCGCTTTGGTCCGTTGCTCTCATTTTTTTCCTTTTGCAGAGCATAACCCTGGGCATCTTTGGGCCTCTTTTAAGAAATTAGGTAGCATCATTGGGCTGCTATCATGGCTTGTTGATGGAGAAGGGTTATTTGGTGGTCTTCTTTCATTGCTTTTGCTTCGCACATCTTTGCATGATTGGTGGTTTTTGGCATTCTTTTGTATTGTGATATGCTTTTTTGTGGTGTTTTTGTTTTGGGTTTAGTATCAAAGGTAACATCGGCTTAATATTGATTTGTAGGAACGATACTGGCTTGTTTGCTGACATACTAAGACTAGAGAGATCATCTTGCCCCTGAGTCAAGTTCCTTCACCGACTATAAACAAGGTTCATGTATTGGTACAACCAAGAGGACAACTCCTCACCTCAACTAGATTGTAATTGTATCTTGTAAAATAAACTCAATCAAGCTAAGTTCAATGTGCAGTTGCTTAATATACACTGAAGAGCTTAAAAGTGCTACTAGTTGCTCAGGTGATCTAGTTAGATACAGAAGTTCATTCACCAGTAGGTTAGTGGAATTGAGAGAATAAAGTCCATATGATCCTGAAGAAAGCTTAAAAACTCATGCCTAGTGAAATTCTGATGGAAATAAGTGGATTAGGGTCAATTCAGCCTTAGTCTATGATTTTATGCAGTGAAGATCTGATTTCTCAAAAAATAGGATAAAACTAGGAAGAATGTATTTTTGGTGGTTTTCTTTCTTTTTGAAATATTTTTAGGGGAATTTTTGCAAAATTTTTGAAGATTTTTTGAAAAGTATGCAATTTTGAAAACTATGCAGACACACCCGCCATGCTTATCAGAAACCATGTCCTTATGGCGAAGACAAAGTGTAATAGGAGGACCAAAAGAAGGGGTGAGTGATGTGAAAAGTATTTTGTATTTTTGTTTTGTTTTGTTTTTTCTGAGCAGTGTGGAGGTGTACCCCCATACTTATCTAGTGCAATGCAGTAAAGATAAAAGATACATGTGAGAGGGGACTCACGAGACTGCATGATTTAACGCATCAGCTTGGAGATGTTGTGATTCACTTTTCTTGCAGAAGGTATGTTGTGCAGACAAGCATAGGACCAGATGGTTCAACAACAGGTTTCAGTCTTTGACCATTGACTCTAAAAGTGGTTTTTGTGTATGGGTCACAGATTTCTATTACACCATTATCAAAGACTTTGTTACAATGTATGGTCCTTTCCACTTCGATCTCAGCTTTCCTAGAATTTGTTTCAATTTTGCATCGAAAAGCCATACTTTTTGATTCTCCTGAAATGTTTTCCTCGAAATATTCGCATCGTGCCATATTTTGATTTTCTCTTTAGTCTTGTGATCTCAATTCTTCCAGTTCAGATAAATCCAAGTCTTCTCTTTCCAGCCTCATCATAATCCAAATGGCATTTCATGATCGCTCAGAGTGATTTGTGGTGGATCTCAACGGGTAGATGGCAAGGCTTTCCATAGATTAACCGATATGGGCTCATTCCTAATGGTGTGCGGAAAGCTGTGCAGAAGGCCCAGAGAGCAGAAGGTAATTATTGAGGCCAATCTTTACGATCAGAGCGGACAATTTTCTGAAGGATGGCCTTGATTTATCGATTTGACAGCTCAACCATTCCATTGGTCTGTGAGTGATAGGCAATTGAGACACGGTGTTTGACTTCATTTTTTTAATTAAATTCTTAACTGAAGCATTCATAAAATGAGTTCCACCATCACTAATGACCACTTTAGGTAATCCAAATCGAGAGAAAAGATTGGTCAAGAATTTGACAACAGTGGCGCTATCAACATCGTGAGTGGGAATGGCTTCAACCCAATGGGACACATAGTCAACAACGAGCAGGATATGTTGATAGCCTTGTGAGATGGTAAAAGGTCCCATGAAGTCTATTCCCCAAGTATCAAAGATTTCGACTCTATGTATGGGTTGGAGGGGCATCATGTTGCGTCAGATCATTGTTCCATTGTTTGATAGGCAAGACAAGGTTGAGCAAAATGATGGGCATCCTTAAAGAGTGTAGACCAATAGAAACCACATTGTAAGACCTTAGCGGCTGTGCGCTTCCCTGAATGGTGTCCTCCACACCAAGAAGTGTGGCAGTGAGTTAGGACATCGTTGACTTCAGATTCAGGGACACATCATCTCCATATCAAATCAGTACCCTCTTTGAAGAGTAAAGGGTCTTTCCAGTGGTAGTATCGGGCTTGGGCTTTAGTTTTGTCTTTCTTATGTCTTGGACAGTCATCAGGAAATGTGGAAGTGACGATGTAATTGACGATGTCTGCGTACCAAGGGAGTTGAGAGGCAGACATGATACTTTCGTATGGGAAGTTATCAGAAAGTGGGATTCTATCTGTGATTGATGGAGGGAGTCTCGTAAGGTGGTCCGCCACAACATTCTTTGCTCCGGCTTTATCTCGAATTTCTAAATCAAATTCTTGGAGCAGTAATACCCACCTAATGAGTCTAGGCTTAGCATCTGTCTTTGTGAAGAGATATTTCAAAGCAGAGTAGTCTATGTAGATTATGATGTGGAACCCTAAGATGTAAGATTTAAATTTCTCTAGTGAAAATACCACCGCCAGCCGTTCTTTCTCAGTCACAGTGTAGTTCTTTTGGGCATCATCCAGGGTTTTGCTGGCATAGTGGATGGCCTATGTTTTTCCATCTTTCCTTTGACCTAATACTGCTCCAATAGCATAATCAGAAGCATCACACATGATTTCAAATTCAAGAGTCCAATCAGGAGGCTGCAATATGGGTGCTTCAGTGATGATTTTTCTCAGAAGAGTGAAGGACTCGAATGCTTCCTCAGTGAACGTAAAATCTTGGTCTTTCTCAAGTAGCTTGGTGAGTGGACAGGTAATTTTTGAGAAATCCTTGATAAATCGACGGTAAAAACCAATGTGCCCTAGGAAGGATCGAACTCCTTTTACATTTACAGGTGGACCTACGTGAGTGATGGTCTCTATTTTTGATGGAATCACTTCTACCCCCTTCTTTGATACAATATGACCCAGCACAATCCTTTGTTTCACCATGAAGTGTGATTTCTCCCAGGATAATATCAGGTTTACTTCAATGCATTTCTGTAGGACTCTAACCAAAAATCCAAGTGTTTCCTCAAAAGAGTCTCCAAAAATTGAAAAATAATCCATAAATACCTCCATAAAATCTCTGATCATATCCGCAAAGATTCCCATCATACACCTTTGAAAAGTTGCTGGGGCATTACATAATCCGAAAGGCATCTATCGAAATGCATAAGTCCCAAAAAGACATGTAAGGGGTTTTGTCTTGATCCTCCGGTGCTATAGCTACTTGGTTATATCCGGAATATCCATCAAAAAAGTAGAAAAATTCTTTCCCAGCTCGCTTCTCGATGATTTGGTCAATGAATGGCAGCGGGAAATGATCTTTTCGGGTAGCCTTGTTGAGTTTCCTATTATCGACACATACTCTCCAAGATGTGGCTACTCTGGTGGGTAGGTCTTCTCCTTTTCATTTTGACAATTGTTTATCCAGCTTTCTTGGGGACAACTTGGAGAGGACTGACCCAAGGGCTATCAATAATAGGATAAATGATATCCGCACTTGCCCATTTATAGATCTCATTCTTCACAACCTCTCGTAGATTGGGATTCAACCGTCTTTGCATTTCTCGAGAGGGTTTACTATCATTTTCCAGATATATCTGATGTGTACAGAATGTTGGGCTTATTCCTTTTAGATCCGTTATCTTCCATCCAATGGCCTGGGAATTCTTTTTCAAAACCTCCATGAGTTGGCTCTGTTGCATATGATTTAGATTGGCATTGATAATGACTGCAGAGCATGTGCATTATCCAGGAAAGTATACTTCAGATCTTAGGATAGTGGTTTCAATTCAACAGTGGTTGTTAGTGGAGTCAGAGATGCACTGTTTCCTGAATCTATCAAAGAAATGGTCTCAAATGGTGGCTCCATCATGGGCATGATCATGGTTGAGGTCAATGTGAGTTTAGAGTTTAATGTATCCATGGCATTATCAAGCTCATCAATTTCTTGTCCGGTGCGAGGGCATGGTGGAGCTTCTAGCGCGAGATTCAGATTGTATGTGGCAATTTCATGATAAGTGTTCTTGTAAGTGAATCTAGAGGTGTTCAGACTAACATCTAAAGGATTTTTGGTGAGATGGATGTGAGCAAAGTCATTTTGTATATTAAGAACATCACATCTCTCTATCCAACCACAGTCTTTAGTCTCAGAGTCAACAGAATTGGGCATGATAAGATCAGGGTCTCAGAGTCAACAGAATTGAGTCTCAGAGTCTCAGAGTCAGGGACGATTTTACCATTGATTGAGAATTTGACTTTGTCCCCCTCATAATCAAAATATGCTTTAGCAGTAGCTAGGAAGGGTCTTCCCAAAATGATGGGTGTTTCACTCAGTGTGTTGGGGGAATCCATATCCATAACAACAAAGTCCATAAGAAATTTATGTCCTTGTACCGTGACTATAACATCTTCAATAAGTCCTATTGGTCTCTTCACCGTACGATCGACCATTTGTAAAATCATTGAAACAAGTTTCACTTTCCCTAAGTCAAAGTGCTCTAGGATGGCAGTAGGGAGGAGATTGATTAAAGCGCCATTATCTAATAAGGTGCGCTCGAAGGTCAATTCACCCATCGGTATTTTACCATGGGTGCCCCTAGATCTTTCTTCTTGGTGGGCAGGAATTGGGAAATGGCATTTGATGTGGCTCGGGGAAGCACATACTTTTCTTCTTGGTTTCCTTATTCTTTTCTCTTGATTTCTTTTTTGGTGTGCATTTTTCCTTTAAGAAGCGGGAGAAGGCCGGGACTTGTTCGAGGGCTTTTAGGAGCGAGATTTCAATGACAATGTCTGAGAACAGTTTTTCTAGCTCTGGATCGATGGTGGATGATCGAGTTTTTCTTCGGTGAAGAGCTCCGAGAAAGTGAATGGTTATGGTTGGGGAGGAAGGAGGGAGCATGGTTGTCTCAGTTAGCTTATCTTCACCATCAATCTCTCCCTCAATTTCGGTTTGATCCTCTGAAGCCAGTGGTCTGGTGAAGGCAGAAGTTTTCCCGTTTCTCAGAGTGACAACATTAGCAGAGTGGTTTGGACGGGGTATAGTTTTGAAATTCACTTGATTCCTACGTGCTTGCTGTGTATTCCCTTGATTTGTCCTAGGAGATGTGAAAAATCCTTGATTTTGGTTTTGAAAACCAGGTGGTGAGTGATGAATCTCGGATTCATCACTCTAAATCTCATTTATTAAGCTCAAATATCTTAAAATCAACAGCATTTCAGCATCTATTTTGCATAATTAGCATTCATGCATGTTTTCATAAGAATGACATTTTAGCACAAATTTCTGCATAAAATAAGAAGCCAAAAATCCCAGCCAAAATTGACCTGTAAATAGCCTAACTTCCCCGATTTTTAACTCATTCATGCTAACTCCGAATGACACAAAACCACCTCTACTGTGTACATATCACTAACAAGAATAAATGAAAAATATAAAAAAACTGACCCAAATAAGTGGACTAAAAACCCAAACCCTAGTTTCAGGATTTCCGGACTAAAAACCGCATATCTTCCTCATCCAGTGTCCGTTTTAATCCTACTTACTTTTGAACTAATGTACATTCAATTACCTTCAAAACAAGACCAAGTTCAAGTGAATCGGAGCTCATATGTGAAAGTTGGGTTTTGGGCCTCTTTTGTACATTTTGTATTTTAGCGGTTTTTGACCTAATATTTTATGTACATATTTTCTTAATTAATAAAAATCCAAAAAAATTAGATTAAGGTTTAAATATTTATCTTTTATGTTACCATATTTTTTCCGGAGATTTTTATCTAGTTTAGAAATGACATAAAAATTATAAAACCCAAAAATCAAGGTATTCTATGTACATGGGATACCCAAAAAATATCACTTTTTGCAATTGATCGATTTTGGTTTTGATGTCTTCATGAAAGTTGTAGATCTCATTGAGACGAGCAATTTTTGTGAAGGAATTTTTGCGATCCAAAGCCATTTGCTATTTATTTTAGATTTTATAAGGTATTTATTTCTCGATTTCCGCCTTTTTAAAACTCATTTTTATAAAAAAAATTAAATTAAATTAAAATGGACGCACGTGCCTTCAAGGCACATGCTCCGCATGTGCGCTCCCCTCTCTCCCCACATGCCACGTGCTCCCACCTGGGTCGTCCGATCTCGGCCAATCGGACGGCCCGTGATCATCGTTCTCCCTGGACACTGCCCCCAAATTTCTCCGTCACCCCCATCGATTTCGCCGCCGATCTTGCCGCTTCAGATTTCCTCCCACCTTCGAATCTCAGTGATTTCTCTATCTCCAGCCTCTGCCGTATCGTCATTGTACCCAATCAGATCAAATCTCCCCGATCCTCCAAAATCCTAGAAATCTCGCTTGATCAAAACCCCGACTTCCCTATTTCCATCTCCGGCGACCTATCCCTCAACCTATAAAACCTTCACCGCCGCAACCCTCATCCTTCATCCGTTGATTGCACTGGAAGAAGGGGAACCGGTGGTGACAGCGCCATTGACATTTCCCCCTGAAGGTTGGGCGAGATCCGAGGTTAAGTGACCTCGTTGCAGTGTTGCTCCTCCGCGCGCATGCTCTTGCTTCGGCCACTTCGCTGCCGTTGAGCCACCGCCTCCATCGTCGACAAATATCTACGCCTCTGCCGACTCCGACCTTCACCTACTTCGAAAATAACCACCATCAACCGCCGTCGTACCTTGCTCACCAGCGCAGCTTTTTCTTTGACAAAGATCGCTCATTGTCGACACCGCCTCAGACAACTGCCTGCTCCGCCTGATACCTCTGATGTACCTCCACAACCGTGATCTGTACTCCACCTCCTTGCCGCAACAGCCAGAGGCAGGGCCTCAGTCATCGCATCCGTTAGATGGCGCCGTTGCCGGGGAGGCAAACGACTTAGTTTTTTGTCTTGAAAATTTCGTTCGGTTTTCCGCATTCGGGTAGTCTGACCCACGAATTGTTCATTGTAAAATTCGGGTAGTCAACACAATCTAGGTTGTTCCTTTGCCTCCTTGTGTTCGACCTTGGGACTTGCCCAAGTAAAATAAACATAAAACTGCATTGATTAAAATTGATGAATATTATTTGTGGTTATTTTCTTAACCGATTCCGAATTGCCGCCTACAACGCACGACAAATCATTTTAACAGGAACGACAAATAAACACCTTCTTAACTTAGCGAATATCGGATCCGTCAGTGAGGTGAAAGATCTGGCAGGTGGTGAAGTTTGAAGTACTCCAGATGAACTAGCCTTGTTGGTGTTTGGATTGGGCAGAGGTTGAGGCGATAAATCTGGGATGTATGATCTGATATCACCAAATTGCCGGACATTCTCAGAGTTGGCTTGTTGTTGAGCTTAAGTGGCCTGTTGTTGTGCTATGGCAAGTTGTTGTATAGCTTGAGACAAGGCATCAAAATTCACAGCAGTAGTGTGTGGTTGAGTCACTGGTGGTGCTATCAGTTGTCTTGGCTGGGTGAGACTTTGGAAATGATAGTTGTGTTGTCCATTCCACCCATTATTTGATTGTTCTCTCCATCTTGCATTTTGGGTGTTTGAATATGCTCCTCCTTGATTTCTTTATACCCAATTCACAGTCTCAGGGGTCATGTCTTGATGGTAAGTGAATGGGGTGTGGTCAATTTCTTGAACGATGGGATTGTTCATTGCCAATTTTCCTATGGCTTGGGTCATAAGGCCCATTTGCTTGGAGAGGGTTTCTCATTTATCATGATTTTCTTTGGATAGGTCATTGGCAGATCTCTCATGATCGATTATATTGACTGATCTCTTGTTCCCACTGTATTGTTCAATGGAGGAACTATTCACCGAATTATCAGCCATATTTTTAAATAAAGTCCAGACAAAATGTTCATCACGGCTGATATAGTTTCCATCGCAGGAGCCACCAGTCACTCTTTTAAATGATGTATCTATGCCCTCATAAAATATCTGAACTAGCTTCCATTTGGGGATTGAATGATGAGGGCATTTCCTTTAAAGTTCTTTAAAATGCTCCCATGCTTCGTGTATGGGTTCTTTGTTCCTATGTGTGAATGATGATATGGCTTGTCTCAGGGCATTTGTTTTTTCTATTGGGAAGTATTTCTTGATGAAGGCTTCCCTTAACATATCCCAAAAAGTGAGAGGAGTCATGTAATTCCTAAGCCATTGGAGTGCTCTTTCTTTTAGTGAGTATGTGAAGGCCTTCATGTAGATGTATTCCTTATCTACCCCATGGATGCTCATTGTATCACAGGCCGAGCGGAAGTCTTGGATGTGAAGAAAGGGGTCTTCATTTTCATTTCCATAGTATTTTGGAATCAGAGAGAGGGATGCTGGCTTAATCTCAAAATCTCCTGCCTCAGGTGGAATCTGAACCCAATAGATTACATCTTCTGCGGCAGGGTTATAATGTGTGCTAATGGGTGGTCCCCTATTCAGAGGACCTATAACTTGACGAATGGTTGCATTTTCCTCCCTCAGAAGTTGCACTTGTTGGAGGATGAGGTCCATAGGGTTTGGTCTTTCTTCTCCCATGTCTCCTAGGTCAGGTGAATTCTTAGGTTTCTCAGTTGAAGGAGATGGGTTGGATTTTGATTTATAAATTGGGTCATAATCTAAAGGTTGTCATAATAGATTTTTCAGAGACCTACGACCTAGCATACACAACACAAAAATACAAGACAAATTGTTGATTCACCAACTCACACAAAAATTGCCGCGACAGCGGTTATCTTTTCAATTTTAATTTAGTGATTCAACAAATGTTATCAGAGAATTTAAGAGTCCTTAATGAAGATGTGGGTGTGGAAGAGTGTGAGAAATCGATGTCCTAATCTGGCTGGGGGATCCAGGGTACAGTACTCAGATCGAGGATCTGTTCTTCCCACAAGAACCTATGCCAAACGCGTCGAGGAGTTACGATTTCTCTCTTCAATCCCACGTAGCACCAGGGATTTTTGTCTCTATTCAAGGGTTCTATGTGCTTATGATTTTTGTGTCATTTTCGTGCATCAAACAAACATTCAGAATTTTGTCCGCTTTCGCTCGGTCACTGCGGTGACATTTCAAGCTTATCTTCTTAATGTGATCAAGCACGATTTGGTGATCTTTGGATTACGTTATCAGAGGGAGAAGACCACAGAGATGATGCAAAGAAGAAGTCTTTTTTAATTTTTTTTCGATTTAGTTCGAAGCACAAATAAATGCAGAAATTTAAGAGCCTAAGATGCATAAGAGAAAGAGGAGCTCACAATGCCCATATTTTTGGCGCTAATCCGTAATATTTTGTCCTGCTGATGGCGAGCTTTTCCGAGAAGGAGGGAAGAGAAAATATTACAAATTACAGATTTGCAAAAATAAAATGTATGAAAAGATAAGTATTTTTTTGAAGCCTAAGTACCTGCAAAACAAAAAAATGCGCGGATTAGATAATTGAAAATAAGTTAAAATGAAGAAGAAAAAATTGCAAATGTTTCCTAGTCCGCGGCAACGGTGCCAAAATGTTGACACGATTTCACGTGGTTTAAAAAGTTGATTTTACCACGTCGTTGTTGTTCCACGAAAAACCGCAATCAAACAAATAAAATTACAACTACAAGCATGGTCGGATTATAGAAAAATTGTAAGCGACAAGTAGAGAATCGAATCCACATGGACCAAGCAAATTTGCAATATTTGTTCTTCTTTCAAACTTAAATCAAATCTTTATCTATGGCGATGAGAGAAAAAAATACGAAATCTTAAAGAGTAAATGCAATCTATAGTAAAAATATTTCTAGAATTCAAAGTAAACAAAAGTGGCATGAGTGCAACTAAATGAGAAAACAGAGGTTCAATCGCAAATTAAGATGGAGGAAATGGGATGATACTTGCAATATTTAAAGAGAGAATAATGAGATATGAGATCTGGATTGAATATGTTGAGAAACAAACTAGAGTAAATAAAGGATGTTACCAAATAGTTGTTTCATCAAATTCAACTTGAACAAGAGTTATTAACACAACAAAGTGCAAGGGAGATGTAAAAAGAAATGAGCAAGGTGGTGCTTCTCTATCAGGATGCGAGATGATGATGATGGTGGCAACGACGATTATGCGAGCTGCTGATGGAGTCGCTGGTAGAGTGTGTAATGGAGTTGCTGGCCGCACAAGATGGAAGAAGAAGGAAGTGCGCGTGCTGGAGCACGAGAGGGAAGAGGTGTTGCGTCCGCAGCGACGCAGCCTGCGAGTAGCACGAAGAGAGGCTGTTGGTCGCAGGTCTCGCGCGAGAAGGTGGTAGTGGCTGGAGCTGCTAGCTGATGAGGTAGCGGGCTCGGGAGCGTACTGGCTTGGAGGGAACGTATAGCCGATCACAGGTTGGGGGTCCTGCAAACACAAATACGAAAGAGAGAGAGAGGGGAGTTGTGCATGGAATTATGGAGAGGAGAGAGTGAATAACCTCCCTTGTGGCCATGCATGAGAGGGCTATTTTATACCCTTTATGTGCAACTACTTTGCATGAAGAGATATCGATGCCATGCATGAAAAGACAAAAATCATTAATGCAAGGATGTTAATGATTGCATGGGAAAGGATGATGCATGAATGGCTTTTGTCTTTGCTTCGGAAATGAGTTGCACATTGGGGGCTCTATGCAGGAGAGTAAATGGGGTTTTTAGGCTAACATCCCTCCCCTTTTCTTCTCAATAAAATATTAAGGGAAATGGAGAGGCAATTTTGAATAACACAATGTGTTTGACTATTGATAAAATTCAATGTTGTGAATATAAGTCCAATGCAATTTTATATTCTCCTCACCGTAATAAAACCAATATGAGTTGTTAGATCATGAGCATAATTATTTTAAGTAATATCTTGGTGATTTAGTATGGATCTTCCTTCATTTTAGTAAAATATAATCCCACCATAGAATCCATAAATAATATACAACTATATATTTTTGAAAACATTTTGTCCATATATATAGCCATGATCTGTTGTTTTATGCAGAGGTTTGGTCGATTACGTACAATTAAGATGGTTTTCTCTGATGTGCATATGAAATAAATAACATGTGAATTGTATATAATTTGGAGATTATATGTCAAATATTGAGGTTGTTCTTCACATAATTCGATCATATTATATCAATATACAATGTAATCATCATCACTCTCTTACATTTTCTCTCTTATTTTTCTTGCGAGGTACCCGATACATGTGGAGCGATTTTTCAAGAACTGACGCAACTTCACCGACTTCCAAAAAGCCGCATTAAAAATTAAGATCAAGTCGAGTCGTGAGAGAGCGTAGAGTGTAGGATTTTATTTTCTATAAATTTATTTTTTGTAATTAATTGCTCATTTATAGCAGTGCCCGTTTGGACTCTCGCGTGTGTAAAAAAGATTCTGAACTTTTTCTGTGGTGGGTCGTGGCCTGTTTCACTCTCCGGTGAGGATGGGGCCCGACTTGAGTGACACTTAGGATAGATCTGCACTAACGGATCTTAAAGTATTTTTAAATTTTGATTGTGCTCGTATAATCTAAGGCCACACTTCACTTTAATTGAGACGCACATTGGATCGTTCAATTTAGCCAAATTCAACTCAATTCTTCCCCGCTAATAGAACTTTCTGCTAGGTGTGATTTTTCATCGGCTTGCATTCATTTACAATAATTTTTAAATTCTGGTATTGCATCCCACATGGAGATTGCGAGTATTCATTGTAAGTCTTCTAACTGAGCATACATCATAGTTTTTCACGTACATCAACTTTTCCTGAATTCTCCCTCTTGTTTTGTCACAGAAATTTTAAAGGAAATTGGGACTGGACGGTAGATGTGTATTTGTGCTTACTTAATTCTTCAGTGATCGCCTAATTTAAAATTAGGACTGCTAAATATAGCCGATTTTAAATAGTCCATAAAATCTAGAATTCTTGCGGGAGAGCAACCCCGATATTGTATGCTTTTATCTTGCAGCGAGGATAGAGATACACACTAGGATAGAGCCAAGCCAGTATTTTCATATTGACAAATGATTCTACCAAAACGATCAGCTACTTCTCAGTGAGGATCAAACGGGTAACCGGTAAGTGGTTCGAATTTCCTTAGTAGAGTGGGTGGTTTTGAGGACACTGCGTAAGACCCTGTCCTCAAGTAACACGGGTAGCCATTTTACGGTCTGCACTTACTCCCATACTAGCTGAAAGTAGGTGCAACTAGTCGTAAGAATTCGAGACAGTCGGTAGGAAAATACATGCACCTAACAGTCCGTTTAAACGGTTTTCAAAATTTGAATTCTCACTAATTAAAAATTGATAAGATAACCGGACGAACCCTCACGACCTTCACAGAGTGAGTTGGTGAAACAAGGCTCTGTATTGTGTTTGAGTTGTGCATAGAAAATAGATAATCATCGAATACCGCACACTTGTGCCTAGATCATGAATCGTAAACCTCTTGTTGACCTTTTGAAATCGAGAATGGAAGATTGTGGAAATTTTCGTTCGAACTCCGTGAACACTTCTCTGACCACCACAAACTTTCCAGTCTCAAAGGTTCGGAGACACTCTTACTCAGGACCACCTTGGGTTTAGGGACACCTCTCCCGTGAATCTTCTTCCTATGATTCTTTCATCTTCCTGGAAGGAGGTCAAACCCATACTCTTTCTTTATCTCCTGATCACATTTAGGAAGACTCTCACCTCAATAATTCTGTTTCAGATTCTTTCCAATCTATTGACTCTGATTTCTCACATTCTGAAGGTGAAGAGAAGAAGAATTTGAAGAAGATGCCTCCCAAGACATCTTCCAAGAAAGACCATGTAGATGAACCCAATGAAGATCCTATGCAAATGATTTTTGCAAGATTACCTACGTCTGAGTAGCAACAATTTTTACTGAGTGAGCAACTAGAGTAGTTGAATGCTGGGGGAGAACCGCCAATGGAAGTAGCGTACAATCCTGGGCAATACAGAGTGAGAAATTATTTGCAACCTCCTCAGCCAGAAATCAACTATGAACTGAAACCACACTTTTTGAGTCAATTACCACAGTTCCATGGTAATGCCACAGAAGAAACAATATGAATTTTTGCGAGACTTGGAGCTGATATGTTCTAATATGAGGCACCCACAAGTCAGCCATGACTACATTCGTCTCACTGCTCTCCCTTTCACCTTAAAGGGGAAGGAAGATTATCGGGTGAAGAATTTAGGAGTGATGGTGACCACCTATGATAGGTTCAAAACCTATTCTTGAAAAAATTCTATCCTTTGAGTCGAACCAACCAGATGAGGACACACATCACCAGTTTCTCTCATATGCCTAATGAAGCACTCTGTGATGCTTGGGATAGATTTAAAGATATACTACAGAAATGTCCATGCCATGACCTGGATAATAACATCCTAGTTCAGTCACTTTAATACGAGACTCAAGGGTTGGTGAGCGCTGCTTGCAGGGGTAACTATACATCACGAGGGGCTGGAACCGCCTGGAAAGTACTAGAGCAAATGGCTGAGACAAGCAGCTCATAGATTGCCAGTAGAGCATACACCGATTCCCTGAATACATTTTAATCCAAAGGGGGAAAGCAAATTGTTACAGAAATAGCAGAGGATTTGATTCCGAACATGAACATCATCGCAGATAAATTGATGGTTGTGGATCAGATTCATAAGAAGATGAACGACATCGACAACAGGATCTCCCAGTTTCCGAAGCAAATGGAAGAGCTGACTGAGAAGGTATCCAAGATGGGGATACCCACTGCACCTACGGTCCCGATCTATCGTATACATCACATCCAAGAGCATCCAAGATCTGGACAACAACAACCATGGGTTCATGACCAATGCTATTCCCAACCTTCCCAACAGTCACCTTCACCAGCTGAGATTGTTGAAGAAGACCCGCCTCCGACGTTCGAAGTGAACAGCATTTGGTACACTCAGTACACTACTCGATAGGGTAATATGGGGGACCGTCAGCCTTACCAACATCCGCCCACTTTCTATAATGCCACATTTCAACCAGCTCCGCATCACACTCAGAACACGGCATCATTCTAGCATCCGAAGCAGCAGCAACCATACAACCGCCAGAACCAGCCTCAGCAATACTGTCAACAATATAAAGCTCCACCAAGTCACACCGCAAAACAACCATCTCAACCATACAACTCTCAATAAGAACTCCTAGATATCCAGAGATAGATGCTCGAGGAGATTCACAACTTTCGGAATGAACTGCACGATCTACGGGTTGATGTTAATCGCTTGTCCCATTGGAGAGATGAATAGACAACCCTTTCTACAACCATTCCCGCCCAAGTTCAAGCTAACCCTAATAGCTTGAACAAATCTCAATCTTTCCAACACACTGGCCATGCATACTATTCAGATTTTTCCACATCTAAACATGAGATCCTTTCGTTTGACAATATCAATGCTATGTCACTTAGGAGCGGAAGGACCGTAGACATACCTGACCGGGCATGGGAATCGGATCGTGAAGACTTGGAAGATCAATCGGAGGATGCTTCCGAGAATGAAGAATAAGGGTACCTGAATTCTGCACCTGTCAAGATCCCAACCTGCGAGAATGGAAAAGCATCTATGAAGTCTCCAGAGGACCATGCACCTCTAGTTGCTGCAAAAATACCTTTGTCACCTTTTCAGCACAACGGAAATGATTGTAATAAGAACTCCATTTCTAATAAAGATGCTCTTATTTATGACTCTGGTTCTCTATCTCCTATGTCAAATTCTTCCATTCCTTTCCTCCATGCTCTTAAGAAAGAAAAATCAAAGAAAAACATTCAAGATGACCCAGAAATGGAACGATTCTGCCACAGGAAAATATCACAGTCAAAGTACCATTTGATCAATATGTGGCCAGCAATCCAGCATTTCAGAAGTACTTGAAAGTGAAATGCACTCCCACCAGGACTCGTACGAAGAAACCAAGTCAATTTGTGGAGACTCATATCTTGACCGTTGAAATTACCAAATGTGTCAGAAATCAGCATTTACCAAGAAAGAAAAGGGATTTGGATGCTCACTATGTGGAGAGTCGCATTGTTGGCATTGCGTTCGCACACACACTACTCGATAATGGTTCTTCGATCAATCTTCTCCCCTTAGCCATATATTACAAATTGGAGTTAGGACCTCTCAGAAAACATTATCTCTTCTCCAATTTGCTGATAAATCCACTAAGAGACCTAAGACAGAAGTAAAAAATGTATCCATCTTGATTAAGGGTACATAATACAAAGTGGACTTCACTGTCCTTGATATGGAGACCCCGAACTATTGGAAAGAATCCCAAATCATTCTTGGAAGACCATTCTTGCGGACTGCTAAAGCCGTCTTTGATTACGGTACAGGAATGATGAAATTCCGCTCTCCAAGCGGAGAGGTGGACTTGGAGATGAAGCAAACAAAGTGGCAATGACCAGACTCTGAATCTACCACTGAATACTCAGAGACGTCAGAATGCAATCTCATCAGCACTAATGGGTCGTGGGATCAACTTCCACATATTCAAAGTGAAAGCACATCATCAAAGAAGAAATAATGCACAGTGCAGTTTGTGAGATGTTGCCAAACCTATCTAGACACCTAAATACCTATAACTTGATGACACAGAAATCCTTTCGGATTTGTCAGTCCCATCTTCTTCAGGACAACAAGAAATATCGATGACGAGTCGGACGCGGTTATGGTCGAATTACCGCACTACTTTTGTGGTGCGACTCACCTTTCTTCGGAATTGGTAGCTAGAACATCACATAGTGATTCACTGCCAACCAACATAGAGCCAGACTCAAAAGCCATTCAGCCAGACCTAATTGATGATTCAGATTTGTCAGAGCTGAAACCACTTCCTCCCACACTCAAATATGCAATTGTCGCTGGACCTAATGAGAAATTTCTAGTGATCATTAGCTCGTCATTGACCATAGATCATGAATCTAGATTACTCAAAGTCCTTGAGCGAAATCGAAAAGCCATTGGTTGGACTGTGTCGGATCTCGTAGGAATCAATCCTGCTCTCTACTCGCACCAAATCTATGTTGAGGATAACACAAGGCCTTCCTGTGAATTCCAGAGAAGATTAAATCCCAATCTTCGGGAAGTAGTTAAGAAAGAGATAGAGAAATGGTGCAAAGCAGGGTTTATATACCCCATTTATGACTCAAAGTGGGTGGCCCCCTTCATGTTGTCTCGAAGAAGTCGAGAATCCAGATGGTCACCAACGAGGAGGGGGTAGAGATCGTAACCCGAGTACCAACGTCGTGGCATGTCTGTGTCGATTACAGGCGCCTGAATGCCGCGACAAAGAAAGATTACTTTTCACTGCCATTTATTGATCAAATCTTGGAGAGACTTGTAGGGAAAGCATTCATCTTTTTTTTAATGGGTACTCTTGCTACAATTAAGTAGCCATCGTTCTCGAGGATCAGGAAAAGACCACATTTACATGTCCTTTCGGCACATACGCATTAAAGCTTATGCCATTCGGGCTTTGTAAAGCCCCAA
Source organism: Ottelia alismoides (assembly GCA_037367405.1). Lineage (NCBI taxonomy): Eukaryota > Viridiplantae > Streptophyta > Magnoliopsida > Alismatales > Hydrocharitaceae > Ottelia > Ottelia alismoides. Next base: position 622,935 of record JAZKJV010008882.1, read on the forward strand.
GCACATTTTAGTGGTGCATGATTGCCATATTTGTCGAAATGGTTGGTGATTTCCTGGAAGTCTTCATGGATGTCTTCTCGGTTGATGGTGATTCATTTGATACATGATCAAAGCACTTGGACCGAGTCCTCCAGAGATGCGTGGAGGTTAATTTGGTACTCTCCTGGGAGACAAGTCACTTTATGGTGACAAAGAGTATCGTGTTGGGGCACATCATCTCTAAAAAGGGAAAGGAGGTCGACCCTGCCAAGGTGGATGTGATCAAGAAACTTGAGCCACCAATCAACGTCAAGTCGGTGAGGTCTTTCTTAGGGCATGTTGGATTTTATCGAAGGTTTATACCTGATTTTTCAAAGATCGCCCGCCCACTGACTGAGCTCTTAGGAAAAAACACCGAGTTTGTTGTAAATCACAAGTGTCTAGAGGCCTTCGAGCTACTGAAAAAGAAAATATGTGAATTGGTGATATTACAAGCTCTCGACTGGTCTCTTCCCTTTGAGATTATGACTAATGCATCGGATTTTTCTGTCGGAGCTGTGCTTGGATAAAGACAAGATGGAATTCCTTATGCAATTCATTACATGAGCAAAGTGTTGGATCCTACACAGAGAAATTATACAGTAACTGAAAAGTAAATGCTCGCGGTAGTTTGGGCCCTTGAAAAATTCAGATCATACATATTAGGCTCCAATGTGATGATTTTCACTGATCATACGGCAATTAGATATCTAATGGATAAGAAGGATGCCAAAGCACGACTTTTGAGATGGATCTTATTAATCCAGGAATTTAATTTGGAGATCAAGGATAAACCTGTAATAAATAATGTTGTTGATGATCACCTTTCTCGAATTGAGCAAAACGATTATCCTAACACCGGACTAATTAAGGAGACTTTTCCAGACGAATCAGTTTGCGTTACTGATTCAGTCCCATGGTATTCCAACATAGTAAACTATCTTGTCTTCAAGAAGGTTCCCTTTGGTTGGACCAATAGAATGATTGATCGATTGAAGTCGGATTCGAGAAAATACCATTGGGACGATCCTTTCCTTTTCTATGAAGGATCGGATTGCGTCTGGTGAAGATGTATTCCTCAGGAGTAATACCAGAGTGTCCTCACACATTGTCATTCTCTCGAGACTGGAGGACACCATTCGGAAAAGAGAACCGCGCACAAGGTACTCCAATGTGGATTTTACTGGTAGACCTTATTTCAAGATGCTAATGATTTTGTACGGTCGTGCTCGATTTGTCAAAGAATGGGAGGGACTGTTGGTTATAGAGATGAAATGCCCATGCAACCAATGATATTCTGTGATGTTTTCGAAGCATGGGGAATTGATTTTATGGATCCTTTTCCCAATAGCAATGGATTTGAGTACATCTTGTTAGCAATTGATTATTTATCGAGATGGGTAGAGGCTATTCCAACCTGAATCGCAGATAGCAAAATCGTCTGTATGTTTATCAAGGATAATATCATTACAAGGTTTGGAGTTCCAAAAGTCTTGATTTCAGATGGGGGTAGCCACTTTGTGAATAAGGAAATGAGATCTTTGGCTAAGGAATATAAATTTGAGCATAGAATAGCCAACCCATATCACCCACAATCTAATGGAATGGAAGAGGTTTCTAATAGAGAGGTGAAGGGTATTCTTCAGAAGTTAGTTCGTCCATATAGGAAGAACTGGTCAAAACTGTTGGACCAGGTTCTGTGGGTCTATAGGACAACCTACAAGACTCCACTCGGTACTTCACCTTTTAGGATGATCTATGGCAAGCCATGCCATTTACCCGCAGAGCTATTTCACAAATCAGAATGGGCGATCAAAAAGCTGAATTGGAGTTGTCACCTTGGGAAATTATGCTGAGACTTAAATCTGAATGAGCTAATTGAAATCCAAAATCGGGTATATGACAACAGTGTGATCTATAAGGACAAGGTCAAGAGATGACATGATAGACACATTAGACATAAAACCTTTGTCCCTGGGCAGAAAGTGTGGTTGTTTAATGCTCAGTTGAAGATTTTTCACGGGAAACTCAAATCAAAATAGATAGGTCCCTACATTGTCATCGATGTGCATACCAATGGAAGTGTGGATATTGCCGAACTCAAAGATGATGCACAACCTTTCTCTGTGAATGGGCAATTGCTGAAGCCATATATAGAATCATCCCAAGAGCAAACAGTTCAAGTTGAGGTCATCTACTTCACGCAAAGAGAGCACATTGAAGATTCATCAGATCATTCCCATTCCCGACCTCATCAGTCTCCTTGTACAACTTCTTCCTCTACTTAGGCCAAGGCCTAAGTATTGGGGGGGGGACCGATGCCATATGTATATACCATCCTCTCCATCTCACGATCATTCTATTTCGACTATACTTAGGCTGACCAGAGCCTAAGTATAGGGGGAACCAACGCTCATCTGTATATACTCTCCTCATTCGCATATCCCGACCACCTCACTTTCGCCCTTCTTCTATACTTATACTGTTCACAGCCTAAGTATAGGGGGGCGAAACGCCCTTTCTTTTTTCTCTTACGCTTAGCCCGAGCTATGTCTTCTTTACGCTTCTTGTACTCTGAGGACACAACACTCGCTAATTATAGGGGGTCTGTATATATACTTTGTATATATTTTACCCATATCTCGTACTTTCGCGTAAGTCTATATGTATTTACGGGATGGGTAATTAATTTAAAAAAATATAAAAAATATAATAAATAAAAAAGTTTTACTACTAACACTGACTGTGTGTTACCCATTTTTTTTGAAAAAAATGGCTTCTTATTCATTTTTGCATTAAAAAAAGAAAATCCCTTGCATAAAAAAATAAAAAAAATCATAAAAGAAAAAATGTGTCTGCATTTCACATACCTACACTTCATCCAGCTTCACATTCATTTGCATTTGTGAAAAGTCCTTGGGTTCTGAATCGAGTTATGAGCAGAAATCGAGAGTGGTCTGGACTTGACCTTAATCCACCTAATTTTCAGAGGAACTTCACCGAGAAATAGGATTTAAGAAGCTTCAGGTCTTTGACTTAATTCTTTGAGTTCTATATGACAATTTAAAGCGTTTGACTCTTAGTGTCTAACCTGGTCTCTTCATTATGGGTACAGCTCTGGAATAAGGAATTAATTTTTACTCTTAGACTATGTACTTAGCTCAACTCAGACGAGGTGTTGGAAGAATGTGTGAGTTTCTTTTCTGTTAGCGTGGAAATCTAAAGACCGGAGTACGGGTTGAAATAAAGCTTCAGAAAAGGGATGGATGGCTGGACACAATTTTTTCTAAGACCCCAAAACATGTACGGAAATAAAAAGATTTTATATCTGTAGGGACACAACAAGATCTAAGAAGAACCACCAAAAATCCAAATAGAAAGAAGCCACTACCAAATAAATATCTGACCAAAAAGGTTCATGCTTCAAGAAAACCTGCAGATCTTAGTGGAGACTTGCCTACACTGGCCAGCTTCACAAGGAGAGGTGACTACACTGGCCACCCTCCAGTTCTTTTTTCCTTCTTCTAACTTCTCCCCGAATTTGATTGTGAACTAGCGTGATGGACCTTAGAAGGAAATACCTGACTCCTTGAGGACGAGTTACTGGAGAGGAGGTTTGCATGGTAGTATGGCATTCTGGAAGGTAAGAGCTAAAATCTTTTACACACGTGAGTCGATTGTTCAATGTTCATAGGGTATGCTTTGGGAAGAGGATTGATCTAAGATGACTTCTGAGCTGAAATTGTGACAATGATGTGTAGAACTTGAAGGCTGTTGATTTAAAATTCTAAGTCTCACATAAGTTCCGCCAAACTAATAATCCAAAGATCGAGTACAGTTTCATTTTTACCTTCAGCTCATGGTCTCGGTATGGAACCCAACCTCATTTCACCTCATGGCATTTCTTTTGATGCTCAGGGACGAGCATGGTTTAAGTATAGGGGGATGATGAATCTCAGATTCATCACTCTAAATCTCATTAATGAAGCTCAAATCCCCCAAAATCATTGGTATTTCTGCATTTATTCCGCATAATTAGCATTCATGCATGTTTTAATAAGAATTGCATTTTATCACTCATTTCTACACAAAATAAGAAGGCAAAAATCCCAGCTAAAATTGACATGTAAATAGCCCAAATTCTCTGATTTTTAACTAATTCGTACTAACTCCGAATGACCCAAATCCACTTCCACTGTATACATATCACTAACAAGAATAAATGAAAAATACAAAAAAATCACTAAATAGGTGGACGAAAAACCCAAACCATAGTTCTAGGATTTCCGAACTAAAACCCTCATATCTTCCTCATCCAGTGTCCGATTTGATCCTACTCACTTTTGAATGAATGTACATTCAGTTACATTCAAAACAAGACAAGTTCAAGTGAATCAGAGCTCATATGTAAAAGTTGAGTTTTGGGCCTCTTTTGTACATTTTGTATTTTAGCGGTTTTTGACTTATTAAATTATGTACATAATTAACTTCTTGTATATTATTTATTTCTCATTAATGTTCTTTGATTAAAGTTTTATTAAACTATGTAAAAATCCCAATCCAAACTGAGCTTGAAATCAAAGAAACTAACTGAGTCTGAGTCTTCACTAACATTCTATACAAAAGTCCTCTGTATTATATTGTGTTTTATTTCTTCTTCTTCTTCTTACATAATAAAAATCCAAAAATCAGATTAAGTTGTAAATATTTATATTTGATTTTACCATATTTTTTCCAAATTTTTATCTGGTTTGAAAATGACAAAAAATTACAAAACCCGAAAATCAAGGTATTCTATGTACATGGGATACCCAAAAATATCACTTTGTCCAAATTGTCGATTTTGGTTTTGATGTCTTCACAAAAGTTGTAGATTTCATCGAGATGAGTAACTTTCATGAAGAAACTTTTTCGATACGAGGTCATTTATTACTTTTTTTATGCATTTATCTTTATATTTCTTTTCTGAATTTTGTGGGGCTGAGTTGTGGCAGCTCCTGGAGCCGCCACGTATCACCCATTTTTCGATTTATTTTTTATTCATTAAAAAAAGTTATAAAAGCCACACATGTGAGGCACATACCCCCTACGCACGTGTCCAGCACGTGCTGCCCCCTTTTGCCCTCCATTATCGCCACATGTTATAATCATGGCCGTCCGATCTCGACCGATCGGACGACCACTGTTCATCTTCCCCAAGTCACCCCTTTCCCAAAATTCCTCCGCTGCCCATCGCTGCAATTTTCGCTCCTACGAAATCTCCGCCAGCCGCCTCCCCCATGGATCTCAAACACCCTCTCGTTGAATCCCTCGACCGATCATCATCAGATCTTCGTCCTCCCCGTGTATCCTTAATCGAATCAGTCGTCGATCACCTTCCACATCCGGCCCTGTCGTCGATCCTATTTAAGAATCACCGTCGCACCTCCATAACCTATCCGCCGTGCACAGAGAGAGCCTCCTTCATCGAACGTGACAACCGACGAAGCACCTCCATCAGCGTGATCCGAGGACTATCGTCCTCGTCGCAGCTCCGCCTCCAAGCCGCTGCTTAGCTCCGGCTTCGTCATTGAGCCCCCTCCTTCTGGTATGTCCCCGCTCCTCTGCCTCATCTCCGATAGCTATCTCCGTCGCACTCCATCCTCGCTCGATCGAATCCCCTCATCTCGAGCCTATGAGCTTCATCACACCCACGCTTACTGCACCAACCACCTCGTTCTTCGTCGACAACCTCCGTCAGCATCACCGCGCTTCAAGTCTCCAGTTTGACTTTGAGATTCATCAACATTGACCATCGCTTCTGACCATCGACGTCCATCTCCGCCCAGGCTCCGTCATCGACAACGCTTCATCTCCAACAAGCCACTTTGCATCTTTCATTTACTCCGCAGGGCTTCACCAACCTCGCAACGCCAGTCCATCCCTTCGACCGGAGTCAAGACCGGAACGCTGCCTCTGCGCCACCCTTTCTGCTAGCGAACCACCGGGCTAGGCCCGAGACCCCCTCCCCACGTGCACAATACGTGGGGGGGGGCTTTGCATTAGAGCCTTTGGGGGCTACCGCTATTTGCATCTCTACGGAGCACGTGACCGATAGGAAAATTTCAGGAAGCGCCCCGAAGTTTCTCTTATTAGCAATATAGTCCAGCTCCAGAAGTCACGCGCTCAGCACATGACCCGTTGACAAATTTGCAGAAGATCCCCAGGCTTCTCGATAATTACGCATCTGTCTCCTTATTGCTTGTTCATTTTATTTTTAATTATTGTAATATTGCATTTATACCCCTGTCTTTCCCCTTTGTTTTGGATAGCTACATTGCATATTTTTATTATTCAAAAATAAAATTTTGTTTCTCACCTAATTCTCTACATCTTGATATATTGTGGACATTTTTGTGATTATTGGTTAATTAATAATTAATTATTTTGTGGAAAATTACGTAATTTGCCCATTTTGTGCTCTAATTTTTATAATTGATTAACCATTGCTCTAAAAATCGCCTAAAAATCAAGGATTATAGAATTAATTGTGTTTAACATTGCGTCAAAAAAGAATTGCATTTGCGTGTATAGTTTGTCTTGTAAAAATTATTTTCATGTTTAAATGTTTGATTTTTAATAGGTATTAAATCTCACATTTTTGAGGTCTAGGATTTTTCTGACATCCAATACCTAGTGATAGATCTTAGATAATTTTATTCCTTAAAAATAATTAGGTTCAATATTTATTATAATTAAATCTTGAAATTCACTTCATTTGCATTTAAAAATTCATAAAAAGTTCATCTTGCATCCAAAATTCCAAAAAAATTACACTGCATTCATTTCATCATAGTTATCATCTTGGCCAAGTTTCATATTTTTTGGACATCATATGATCGATATTTATATTTTTGTCCCTAAAATAGGCCAAAATTGTATTTTGCATCCCTTATTGCATTAAAAATTACAAAAAAAGACTGCCTCAAAAATCGTGCATGAACTTTGATAGACAAAATTCTAGGTTGACCCTTTGCCTCTTTGTGTTCGACCTTGGGACTTGCCCAAATAAAATAAACATAAAACCGTATTGATTAAAATTAACAAAAACTTAGTGTGGTTATTTCTTGATCGATTTCGATTACCCGCCTATAATGAAACGATACATTAATTTTAATGCACGATAATACATGATATTTAACATGGGATATTTCGGAACCGTCACATATGTCTCAAATAAAAACACAAAATATATCAAAATTTGCTTTAATTGTATATAACTTTTACTAAACTATTTAATGAAGGTGGTTTCATATTTGTTGGAGTTAATTTGTGAAAGTTAGGTTTTGGATCCTCATTGCATAATATACCTGAATAAAATATTTAATTTATCCATTCTTTATTATTTTTACAATTTTATAATTTTATAATATTGTAAGTATTATTCATGACTTATGCATATATTAAAACTAAAATAAAATAATAAATAAAACAAAAATAAAATAAATCTATATAAAAACATAGATAAAATACCTATGCCAATACTTGTAAATAAATAAAAGGAAAATCTATTCTTTAATTTTTTATTCTTTTATATTTTTACACTCTTGTAAATATTATTTATATTTTATTAAAAATATATGAACACAAAATGAAACCAAATAAAATACATTAATATGAAATAATGTATATAATACATGAATAAATATACAATAAATATACCTATATATATCTATACCCATATTTATTTAAGAATAAAAATAACATCACAAAATATAATAAAAAAATATATTTATACACCTAAAAATAAGTTATAAATATATAAAATATAGGAATAAAATAACGAAATAAAATAAAAATAAAATGGCTAAAACATAGATAAATATACTTATAAATAAACCCCTAAAATTAAATACTAATAAATAACCTCAAAAAATAAGTAAAAAATATCATAAATTACTACATACAATAATAAACAGTTCTAATTTTATACCATAAAAATAATAAAATCATTTACTATTTTAAATAATTATTTTTAAATAAATAGGCAGTTTTGTCCTGTAATGCACCTGCGTGGACCAATCACAACGCTCCATTTGCTCTGGTCAACTCCCTGTCTTTTAGATCTTACTCTTGTCAGATCCTTGAGACCCTCTTCTTCTCCGATTTTTGGATGCCTTCTTGATGGTCCTTCCACCTTGAGCTCTTCACGAAAATCCCTCACCTCACATCTGTGTACCTTGCGAGATCATTAGATCCTCCCAATCTGCCTCGAGCACATCAATAATCACCGCCTAAGATCACTCGAACTCACTATCTACAAATAAAACTTCTCCCTTCACCTTCGTCTTTTGATCCCCCTTTGAGCTTCTCACAGTGTTCTTGTGTATGTGTCAAGGTCCAAGTGACAGCTGCGAGCCTCCCCACGCTTGGAGACGACGTATCAAGGACAAGGCGGTGGTCCACAGTGGTTCTCCGGACACCCTTTTCCCTGGGCTCCTTCTCAGGTACAAGCTGATTCTTCCTCTATTTTATGTAGCTTTTATTCCTGTCTTTCCTTTCCAGTTTTTAGTTCCGTATGTTGCTAAGTAGTTAGCGTAGATAAGGCAGAATCCCCTGCCTGAGTTCTTGAGATCCGGCCTGATTTCACTACGATCCTACCTACCTCTGAGTCTCTCATCACAACCATCACCTCCCCCTGCATTTTCTCCATTTAATCCTATCACCCAGCCAACCGGATCGGCCCTTGATCCACGAATCGAAGGTCACCTCCTACTATTCACTGAACCTTTGCCATACCCATCCATTTCTATGCAAACCAGCTTCAGGAGGCATCGAGCTTCCTCGCCTCGATCCACATAACACCCTTGTGTAGGTTCCATGCCAGAAGGGCCTTTCTTGATCCAAGAATCACATATGTACAAGTTCCCTAGGTGCTCGTACTTCAACAGAGCTCTAGGACCCCTACATTGGGTCCGGGACCATCTTGCGAGTACCATACGACGTGGATGAGCCTCCCCGACGTGTAGAGCCCCAAAGCATGATTAAAGACCACCGGAGGAAAGAGAGATTGTCGATCGGAGGTCGGGGAAGGCTTTGTTCTTCCATGTTCTTCGTGAACAACAATAGCCTTCCGATGGAGGGCGTACTTCCAGTTCTAATCCCAACCATCTATGTCCCGCACCCCTAGATCGTTGTTGAAGCACCACGATTAAATCTGAAGCGTCGATCAACGAAGGGGTATCGCGTGCCGTGCAAGCGACGCGTGGTAAGTGGGATGATCATCACCGCATGATGAATTACACACTTCACCCCTCTCACATTTGTATTTATTAAGTAACAATGTAAATAAAATATGGTGTAAATAAAATGGTTACATTGCATGTGACCCCATGTTTTTAAATATTGCTTTTAGGTCCATGCTAGGTCACATCATGTGTCGTCCCACTTGAGGCAACCATTTTGCAAAGATGTTCCTATTACTTTTGGTTCAAGAAATTTTAATAAACGTTGTGTATTTTTTTGGAAAAGTTGTACAAAGCCCCCTGGAGGTTATTTTATTTACACATATGCCCTGCTAGCAATTGCATTTTTGCATAATTGTTGGATTTATTTAATATGCTATTATGCTCCAAAAATCACGAAAAAAGGTATAAGTTCCTGATTGCTTGACGTTTCAAGTCATAATTTTTATTTGCAATTTTGGATCTTTTTGATATTTATTAAAAATCCTTCAGAGTACAAACAATCCATATCTAACATATAAAATAGAAAAATATCAAAACATCTCTGAAAAATCCCAAAAAATATTGCTCTTTTATCTATTTTTAGCAATTTAGGATATTTATTTAAACTACGATTTACAGTATTTTTGACTTTAAAAATATATAAAAATTAGAAACATTATCTTAAAATCACAAAAATAGTAAAAAAATATTTAAAATACAAAATATTTAATTCAATAATTTTACTTTATTTTTAGTTATTTTTATATCTATATTATCTTACACAATATATATCCTATATATACTTTATTACATGCTTTAAAAGGAAAAGAATTAGAAAAATCTAAAAATCTAAAAATATAAAATTAAAAATAAAATATAAAATATAAAACAAAAATAAAATAAAAAAAATTAAAATAAAAAATCCGACAAAGAGAAATATAGACAAAAGAGTTACAATCACATTTTCGTGCTTCATAGCCCAATCTATCCATTTGATCCATGTGTTCGACCTCTACATGCATGCACACTATACACATCCATTATGGAGTTAAAATAAATTTTAACTCTACTTTATTTTCACTTCTTGATTATTTATTGTGGGTTAGTTGTTGTTTTAATCCGGATTTCTTGTTGGTCACTTCGACGACTGTGTTCCCGCTTTGTGTGGAACATACAACCGCTCGATTTTCAGGTTAGGCGCCATTACCGGGGAACAATGTCACATAGGTTGATTTTCTTCTTGATTGTGATTTATTTGTCTACACTTTTTCCTTTCTTTATTTTATTGTTTATTTGATATTATTGTGACCTTTCTAATCACCTTCTCTTATTGATTTTGCTATAAGGAACAACAAATCGAGGGGGGCGCTTTACTCGAAGCACCTGCGCACCTACTTGAAGCCGAGTTCGGACTTCTGACCTAGCACCGAAGGGGATTTAAAGAGATTTTGAAGGCAGAGATTCACTTGAATTTTTTTATTTTTTTTTCATTTATTTTTTTTGTAATTCAAGTGAGAGAGATACAATTATTTTAATAATACATGACTCTCAGGACTGCACACTTCATGAGGTCCAGTATCCGAGGGATTTTTCTATTGGGAGCCTCATCGGTTTTGTCATGTTTTCATAGCATTTTTTTATTTGTATCCAAATTTTGTTTTCTTTATTTTATGTGATTGAGCCCTAGAATTACGATTTGCTTGATGATAGATTAAGACCAAACACTTAATTACATTTGCCTGTACCTATAGCCTCATTTGAATCTAGTCAAATTTTGAATTGTTATCTATTTGGATTTGAGATCGAGCGTTGAGAGAAGTGCTATACAACGCTTGCAGGATCCGCTGTAGCGGACATCGATGCACTTCAGAGGCCAGACTTTTGGATCTCACTTCTAGATATTTCGCATATTGTTCTTCATACTAATAGCAATTTCTGTACTTAGGGCAATTTCATCGGGTTGCATTTGCATATAGTTAGGTTTCAATTCTGCTTAGCATCCCTGCACAAAGAGAGCTGGAGGCAAGGTGAGAACTTCTCTTATGCATACATCACTAATTTGCCGCTTGCATTGCTTTTCTGACGCTCTCCCTCTGATTTTTGATCACTTAGGTGCTAAAAGGAATTGATTCCTCGATAGGATCTTGCATTTATTATTTAAAAATAAAAAAGTGATAACAATAAAATTGGGACTGTCAATACTACTCGACCCTAAAATCAATTTCAAAAGAAAAATACTTGTCTTGGGACGAGTAACCCCCTCATTGTCTTCGTTTTAAATTGCTCACGTACACACTAAGGAGTATTGCCCGAATCCCTTAAGCCAACCTAAGTGATTGTACATTTTTAGACCTCTTACCTAACTCTAAAATAGACAAGATAAAAAGACTAAACTTTCACGATCTTCACCGAGTTGAGTTGGTGAATTGAGGGGTTTTCTTAGTGTGTGTTTGTTTGTATTTGCTTGTGTGAATATCTGATCTCTCTGTGCATTTATGCCTTTTTCTTCACTTCTCTTGATTTGACCATTTTGCTCTCCCGATCATTTTCCTTTTGTTTTGAGATGGACAACTGGAGCACTTTTTATCCGGACTTTGCGGATCCTTCATACCCTCTAGCCGCTCTATCTCTCTTTTTCCAAGAGGATTTTGCTTTTGATTTTTATACATATCCACCTCAGCCACAGTATCAGTCCTCGTACTTTTATCCACCTCCACATTTTCCACCTTCACATCCACCCTAGACTGACTTGTTGGAGTCACCTCTCATGGAGTCCACACTTGAGACCTTGAACCAAATGATGGAACATATGAATTAGAGGATTAACAATCTATTTTGCATAAATAAGAACCGAAATGCTGCTCCACTATTTGAGGATATGGATTCACTTGAAGATTTCCATGAGAGCTTGCAATCACCCAAAATAAAAAAAATAGAAAAATTTAAAAATCCAAAAAGAATTGGGGAGACACTTGGTTGATTCAGACTACAAGGAGAGGGCCCACCTGCCACTTTGACCATATATCCATTCACATCCTGTCCCACTCTTGAACCCGAGGATGACAGTGTATATACTGCTCTTAATCATCCTCGTATAGATGATGATTCTGATCTTCTCCCTTGTATGGAGGAGATCCAAAAATTCAAAAAATGTTGCTGAACGTGAAGTGATGACCACCATTCATGAGATCATTGATGCTCCACTTCGCCATGCGATGACCCATTTATCTGCTCCTCCACCCAAGAAGAGAAAGCGGAGGAGAATATCTGAGCGTCATATCTTGACCATGGCCACTACCCACACCATAACCTATTATCCAATCTCCATGAAAAGGAGCACTTCTACACCATTCATTAGTTGCACTATCTTTGACTACAAATGGGATCACACTCTCCTAGACTGTGGTGCTTCAATTAGCATCACACCCTTCTTGCTGGTACAGTCTCTTCACTTCGGGCCTCTCAAGAAAGCAAGGATGATAGTTCAATTTGTTGATGGATCTATTAAGAGGCCTAATGATATTTTAAAAAATGTTATCATTTTGATTCGGGGAATGAGCTACACTATTGGCTTTGTTGTATTGCCCATGGAGACCTCCACTGGGGAGCACTCTCCAATCATCCTGGGATGACCATTCCTCGCTTCTGCGAGAGTCATTATTGACTACGGATTAGGAGAGATTCGCTACCATCCTAATTATGAGAGCGTTGTGATCATTACTGCACACACTGCTGACCAGAGACCTGCATCTGATGCGACTTCACATATCTTAGCTGACCCTGAGGACTATGACATTGATGAGACGATCGGAGATTTTTGCTGCATGTTGGATTCCACTGAGACCTGAGAATTCCTACCCCTGGAGGAAGACTCAAAAAGCATGTATCTTGGAGTTCCTTCTTCTGTATTTGGAAACGTGTTGATGACATCCGCAGGATTTACACAATTGACGCACTTGACTAGAGGGAAGATATTGATGAGACTTATAAGGTCGAATTTGATCTTGTTGCTTTTATCCAGGAATTCAAGCCTTTTGATGATAATGATGATCAGATTGAGACTGTAGTGGATGAACATGATTCGAATACTTCCACAGATGAGTTCGTTCCTTTTGGTTTTGACCTAGGAGAGACCTCGCAGGATGACCTTGACTCTACTTCTTCCGATGATGAGTTTGTCCCTTTTCACTTTGACATATGCGAGACACCTAAGGTCGAACCTAGCCATACTTCTTCCATTGACCCGTCTGTGCCTTTGATAAATCGTGAAATCGACCCTTTAATAATGTGGAATTATCACTTGATATGTCATTGCAGTCGGGTCGAACTAGGTTCATCAAAAACCATCAAATTAATTTGTCCATAGAATAAGATGGTCCTATTTTGATTTTACTTGGCAAGAAACCAAGGTCGAACTTAGGGACACGAGCCTCTCTCGTGATTATCTAGATTTTTATCTATTTAACTAAGTGTTGAGTGAGAGATCAATAGGTCAAACAATGCTAACGGATAAAGACATGACAATGCTTTAAAACAAACACGCATTTTTTTATTTTATTTTAATCATGCAAATAAATGCGATGAAATGCAACACAGATAATATGCCATGGTTCAGAATGATGAGCAAATTTAACATGAGTCAATTTCAGGTTTAATTAAGATGATCGACTTGATTGAAAAGTTGAACAAGACATAAGAGACACCTGGCTAACAAAATAATACATCAAACTTCATGTGTACAAAATAAGAAATTAAGTATGCCACTAAAAAGTACATCAAGTAAGCTTTGAAATGAGACTGAAATCAACTGAAACGGAAATACGATGCTTAAGATATGCAATAATGAAGACAAGGGCATAAACGCAAGAAAACATGAAAAGATAACTACAAACAGGTCCTTGGGAGAGCCTAAATGTAATAAAATTAAAGTGTGAGGCCTTCCTTGTAAAAATCCCATAAGCGTGGGGGTATATTTGCAATTATTAAAACCTGCAAGGGCCAAAATGCAAAATGCCCCAGGCGTGTATGCTGCTGACGCGTGTCTGATCATAAGCCATCCGATCACGGAGATCGGGTGACTCCTGTCTGCTCCAGGAATCGTTGCGTGACCTCATCTGGGCCGTCGGATGGTCATCGGGAGTAGACCATCCAATGACAGCTGTACCTCCGTCTTCATCTGCGGTGGGCGACGAAGTTCAAGCTCCAACGAAGGACCCCAAGCTCCACTGCCTCTCAGCATGCTCGGAGAAGATCCCCAGCCTCTCCTAATTGGTTGGTTATCATCCCTGAGGCTAGAAGAAGATGCTGGAGCTCCTGGAGAAAGCCGTTAGAGCTCATACACCGGAGATGAAGCTTGCTAAGTCAGCTTCGACAGGTCTTCGACCTTTGATGGAGTCTTCCCCTGCAAGTTAGTGCAAAGCATTATGTACATGCAGATGAATCAGATTTCGTGTGAGATGAAGTGAAGTGGGAGCCTCGTGGACGAAGAAGGGGGAAGCTCGGCGCTCCTCAGCCGTGGAAGGCGGAGGAGATGGGTCGGACGTGATAGGGGTTGTGGAAGAAGAAGAAGATGGTCTGAAGGAGGCGTGTGGATGATGAATGCGAGGTGGAGCTCGGGAGGCGAACGGTGGAAGGTCGAACAAGGATGCGACGACCTAATTAATTTAGATAAATTAAAGGAAAATTACAGAAGGGAATCAGAAGCTTACCTAAGCGATGACGGTGTGAATGGCCTGGGCGTGAGGTCCTCGGAGGACCTCGAGGTCGTCGCACATGCTGGCCGGCCGTTCCAGCGAGCTGAGCGGGCTGGGAAGCTCCGCAAACGCCGCCATGATCGGCGGCGGGTCTCACCGGGGATGAAAAGTCATCATCGCTCAATCTCTCCACCTCCCCCTGTCACAGGGAGGTGGAGGAGGGCTGAACTTCGCCCCACGTAAAGGCGGACTGGTGTAAATGGAGGAGGAGGCAGCATATTTGAAGGGAGAGTCGGCGGTTTTGTGAGGTGAGATCGTTGGTTTTGGGAGAACATGGAGCGACTGGAGGAGCTTCATGGAGTGCGTGAAGGCTCGCGAGGGTGAGGGAAGATGGGGATTCGTGGTGAGGTCGTTAGCGCGAGGAGAGGTAATCGGAAGAGATGGAGATAATGGGAAGTGCGGAAGGGTTCTGCGAGGTGGAGATTGTGAGGAGAGAGTGGGGGGGGGGGGAGAATGAGGTTGACGACTACCTGGGGGCCGTTGGATCTTGGATCCAACGGCTGACAGATGGGCGCCATCAAGCGGCTGAGATTAGGTCTGAGGCTATGAATCGGAGGGTGAATGATGCGCCACATGGCATGGTATGGGCGTGGCGCTGGCGAGCAGTAGAGATTGCTTCTGGAGAACGATCAGAAGGCTGAGAATATGGATGAAGTGAAGGGTTGAGATGGAGAAGATCGGGTGGTTCATAAGCTGCCACGTGGCGCACAGAGGAAAAGGCGGCGACGGGCGGCTGTGATGCACTCAAGGGTATGATCGAACGAAAAGGATTGGATGCATGATGGATGGTTGCGATGAAGGCTCCCAAGCCTTCATCCAACGATAGCGGGCGTGGGTGGCATGGCGCAAGGGGAACGGGCCACGTGGCTCGACCAGAAAGGGCCACGTGGCCCAATCAGAATATTCAGAGAGAAATATTTATTTTTAGGGGTTAAATGGCCGAATTTGAGAAAACTCAAAACACGAAAGTTGTAGATCTCGATGAGATCTACAAGTTTCACGTTGACAAAAAAACGTAGATGAGGTTATCTAAAGTCAGAAAATATTTTTGAGGGTATTTTTAAGGCTAAAAATACTACGAATTTTAATTTTGACATTTTTTTGTGATTTTTAATTTATTCAAGACTTTGATAATTACAGGACTTTATCTGGTTTTTATTGAAACAAATTTAAGCAAGGGGGTTAATATATGCAAATTATGATGATGAAATCGAGTTTCATCACCCCCTATACTTAAATTATGCTCGTCCTCGAGCATCAAAGAGAATGAATAAGCTGGATTAACCCCCTTGTGCAGGTGAGTACATGATCCAATCTGGTCAGGTCTACTCAACATTAGAGGTCCAAAATCCTAGAGCTCAACCCAACCTTAATCAAGAGGCACCCAATTCCTCTAATTCTCTAGACTCTCTCTGATGTACATATAAACTAAGGATATGCCATTTAGTGTTGACTGCAATTCCGAGAGTAGAGTCAAATCGTCACCCAAAATCTTGGTCCAAGAAATTCTCCTAAGGACCCAATCCTCAACACTAGGGAATAAATCAAATCTTGCATCCAGTTTACCGTCTCTTTAGTTGTCAGACTTTAAAAATGAAGATGGAAGGCCAGTAATGGAGGGTATGAGATTGTGTCATTTCTTCTCTCCCTCTCATTGGAACAAGGATTCTCTCTAGTGCCTTTTTACGCAACACATTTTTTTGGTGTTGATCAGTGCGTCCGTCAAGAGAAATTGGAGCCGTCTTTACTTGTTTTCCTAGGAGTACACTGGGGTGTGTCTTTTTTTGAGTACCTATCGTACCTTCGATACCCAGACCTGTAGCATTTATGATGCAGAGCCCTTTTTTGGTGCAAGCCCGCCTCCTGGTCCTAATAGCGGTGGTCCAAGTGGACACTTTGAAATGGTTGGGAGCGCTCGCCTTTGGTGGAAGCTCTTTTGATAATTGACTTTGTGGAATGATAGCTTTTCTTTTAACATTTCATTGCTTTATAGTATTTTTGGCTAGCTCCACTGCTTTTACCAAGAGTTAACACACACTGATCAACAATTTTTTATTTATTTCACACCCTGGTACTTAGGTCAATGTCAAAAGATTAGTATAAGAACCAAGTTCTCATACTGGCTAAAATTGTTGACACTCAAGTTTCATGAAGCCTTTAAAGATTTTATCCCATCCTCGAACATCATTAGATCAAGTCCAGACTCGAATCCCTCATCCTAATTCCTCAGGTGAAAAGTCAGCTCATCTCATCAAAACCGCAATCGTGCATGTGATGTGCTGATCATATTCTTAATGGTCTGAGACTAAGCATGAACTATAGCATGCAAATCTAGAAATTTAGGGAAATATGGATGATTAAGTCTAAGACCTTGATGGCTAAGGCTGGTTAACCTAAAATCTCAAGATCTCATAAACCGAGTTTCCTTGAACATTTCAGATCCTGGGTGAAAGTGTAAAAGTAGAGGATTAATCCAACTCCTTCATTCAAAAACACTTTTTTTAAAGCTTCAAGAGATGTTAGGAGTGCCTAATATCAATTAAGTAGATGCATCTGCATTCAGCTAGTATGGATGTAAGTACAGGCCAGAGCCTGTTGCTTGAGGATGGGGCCTTCCGCGATGTCCTCTAAACCATCCAATCTGCTAAGGATGAACCCTCATTGAACGTGGCTACTTAATTGGACTTAGTAGTCACTAATGACTCTTAAAGGTTTTTTGGGTTTTCTCATTTTTATGTATTTTAATTGAAGGTTAAAACACTGGTTAGACTCAACTTTCCTTGAAACGATAGAAAATTTTCAAAACCATGTCACACAAATAAAAATTTTCAAAACATTTTTCAAAAGATTTTTCAAAACAAGAAAAACTCATTTTTCAAATCATTTTCGAAAAATAATTTTATCAAAATAGTGTAACATGGTATAGAAAAATCGTGAAAAATATTTGAGTCCACTTAATTCAAGGTTTTTACTTCAGCCAAAAAGTTTTAAATTTTTCAAAATTTTCAGATTATAGATAAAGTAAGTATACTGTATATACGGTATACCCCCCATCCTTAAACTTTGCTATGTCCTCATAGCACTAGATGATACAAGGCCATAGGTCCATTTAAATATAAAGAAATATTTGGGAACCAAGTAGGTCTCCCCCTATACTTAGGTTAGAAATAACCTAAGTATAAAGGCAAGGAAAGATGAGTGGAGAAAATCACGGGGACTCGGGTCCCCCCTATACTTAGGCTGAGAGTAGTCTAAGTATAAAGATAGAGATTTGATGATGGAAGAGACCCGAGGTGAACGAAGAAGAAGGATGGATTTACAAGTGAGCGGATGAATCTGCGGAGATGACTGGAGTACCTAAGGCTCTCGGGAGTGTATCAAAGCAAACATGGCTCAATCAAGCATGCAAGACCCTCAATTTCACCAACTCACACATGAAACCAACCGAAGTTGGTTTATTATCTTGTCGATTTTATTGGTGATAAAACATTAGATGTTTACGCGGAGAAAGATGTTAAGTAGAAATCAAAGCGTAAACAAGGGTGTTGCTCTCCCAAAACACAATTTTACTCCATTTTAGGTTGACTTGCAATTAACAGTCCCAGTTATTATTTAAGGTTGTCACTGGATTAAGATGAACACAAAATCAAGCAATCATCGTCTACCGTTCATTCTCATTTTCCATTTAACCTAGGTGATCAAGTTAGGAAAGGAACCCGAGAAAAAACCACGTAACCGATAAAAACTATGATCTAAGCTAAGCGAGAAATCATGCAGTGACTTGGCAAAAATACGTGAAAAATTGGCCGTTTAAAAACCAAAAATCATATATGCAAGTCGATCAGAAAGCCGCACATAATCATGCTTCTATTAGCGGGAAAGAATGTCTATTGAATTGGGCTAAGTGAAGCGAGGTTATGTGCGCCTAGTTATTTAGTGTGTCCTACCTACGAGCAAGCACATAAAAAATGCGAATTTTAAACAAAGCTCGAAGAGCCGCGTGCCTGGTCCTAGGTTGACACTCAAGTGGGGACGATCCCCACACAACCACATATATTCGTTCTTTTAAAACCGCGAGCCTTCGATCGAAGACCGCTGTAAAGACGATTATTACAAAATGAGATGAAAAAATTACATTTTTTTCTCTTTTTGACTTGCTCCAACCAAGCTTCTACAGCTCCTCGCAGCGGGAAGCTCCGGCTCCTCGCCTCCTTGAATCACCAAGGGACCTGCCACAAAAGCAACGGTTAGAGATCAATCGAAAAGAAAAACTTTTATAATGCAAAATAGATGAACAGAGATATAAAAGAAACACTTAATTAAATAAATGAAAATCTAGAAAATACAAGAAATGAGCCTTGTCCCTGACAACATTGCCATTTGATAAATCGCGAAATCGACCCTTTAATAATGTGAAATTATCACTTGATATGTCATTGCAGTCGGGTCAAACTAGGTTCATCAAAAACCATCAAATTAATTTGTCCATAGAATAAGATGGTCCTATTTTTATTTCACTTGGCAAGAAACCAAGGTCGAACTCAGTGACACAAGCCTCTCTCGTGATTATCCAGATTTTTATCTATCTCACTAAGTGTTGAGTGAGAGATCAATAGGTCAAACAATGCTAACGGATGAAGACATGATAATGCTTTAAAGCAAACATGCATTTTTTTATTTTATTTTAATCATGCAAATAAATGCGATGAAATGCAACACAGATAATATGCCCTAGTTCAGAATCATGAGCAAATTTAACATGAGTCAATTTCAGGTTTAATTAAGATGACCGACTTGATTGAAAAGTTGAACAAGACATAAGAGACACATGGCTAACAAAATAATACATCAAACTTCATGTGTCCAAAATAAGAAATTAAGTATGCCACTAAAAAGTACATCAAGTAAGCTTTGAAATGAGACCGAAATCAACTGAAATGGAAATACGATGCTCAAGATATGCAATAATGAAGACAAGGGCATAAATATAAGAAAACATGAAAAGATAACGACAAACATGTCCTTGGGAGGGCCTAAATGCAATAAAATTACGAGGCCTTCCCTGTAAAAATCCCATAAGCGCGGGGGTATATTTGCAATTATTAAAACCTGCAAGGGCCAAAATGCAAAATGCCCCAAGCACATATGGTGCTGACGCGTGTCTGATCATAAGCCATCTGATCACGGAGATCGGGTGGCTCTTGTCTGCTCCGGGAATCGTTGTGTGGCCTCATCTGGGCCGTCAGATGGTCACCGTGAGTAAACCATCC
Source organism: Ottelia alismoides (assembly GCA_037367405.1). Taxonomy (NCBI): domain Eukaryota; kingdom Viridiplantae; phylum Streptophyta; class Magnoliopsida; order Alismatales; family Hydrocharitaceae; genus Ottelia; species Ottelia alismoides. The sequence goes on from JAZKJV010008882.1 coordinate 643,182, forward strand.
AATGACAGCTGTACCTCCGTCTTCACCTGCGGTGGGCGGTGAAGTTCGAGCTCCAGCGAAGGACCCCAAGCTCCGCTGCCTCTCAACGTGCTCGGAGAAGATCCCCAACCTCTCCTAATTGGTTGGTTATCATCGCTGAGGCTAGAAGAATAAGCTGGAGCTCCTAGAGAAGGCCGTCGGAGACTCATACACCGGAGACGAAGCTTGCTAAGTCAGCTCCGACAGGTCTCCGACCTTTGATGGAGTATTCCCCTGCAAGTTAGTGCAAAGCATTCTGTGCGTGCAGGTGAATCAGATTTCGTGTGAGATGAAGTGAAGTGGGAACCTCGTGGATGGAGAAGGGAGAAGCTCGGCGCTCCTCAACCGTGGAAGGCAGAGGAGATGGGTCAAACGTGACAGGGGTTGTGGAAGAAGAAGAAGATGGTCTGAAGGAGTCGCATGGATGACGAATGCGAGGTGGAGCTCGGGAGGCAAACGGTGAAGGTCGAACAAGGATGTGAAGACATAATTAATTGAGAGAAATTAAAGGAAAATTACAGAAGGGAATCGGAAGCTTACCTGAGCGATGGCGGTGTGAATGGCCTGGGCTTGAGGTCCTCGGAGGACCTCAGGGTCGTCGCACATGCTGGACGACCGTTCCAACGAGCTCAAGCGGGCTGGAAGCTCCGCAACATCGCCATGATCGACGGCGGGTCTCACCGGGGATGAAAAGTCATCATCGCTCAATCTCTCCACCTCCCCCTGTCACATGGAGGTGGAGGAGGGCTGGGCTTCGCCCCACGTAAAGGCGGACCGGTGTAAATGGAGGAGGAGGCAACGTATTTGAAGGGCGAGTCGGCGGTTTTGTGAGATGAGATCGTGGGTTTCGAGGAGAACATGGAGCGACTGGAGGAGCTTCATGGAGTGTGTGAAGGCTCGCGAGGGTGAGGGAAGATGGGGATTTGTGGTGAGGTGGTTAGCGCGAGGAGAGGTAATATGAAGAGATGGAAATAATGGGAAGGGCAGAAGGGTTCTGCGAGGTGGAGATTGTGGGGAGGGGGCGGGGAGACTGAGGTTGACGAAGACCTGGTGGCCGTTGGATCCAAGATCCAACGGTTGACAGATGAGCGCCATCAAGCGGCCGAGATTAGGTCTGAGGCTATGGATCGGAGGGTGAATGATGCGCCACGTGGCGTGGTATGTGCACGGCACTGGCGAGCGGTGGAGATCGCTTCTGGAGAATGATCAGATGGCTGAGAATATGGATGAAGTGAAGGGTTGAGATGGAGAAGATCGGGTGGTTCATAAGCTGCCATGTGGCACACAGAGGAAAAGGCGGCGACGGGCGGCTGTGATGCACTTAAGGGTATGATCGAACGACAAGGATTGGATGCAGGATGGACGGTTGCCATGAAGGCTCCCAAGCCTTCATCCAACGGTAGCGGGCGCGGGTGGCGTGACACAAGGGGAATAGGCTACGTGGCTCGACCAGAAAGGGCCACGTGGCCCAATCAGAATATTCAGAGAGAAATATTTATTTTTAAGGGGTTAAATGGCCGAATTTGAGAAAACTCAAAACATGAAAGTTGTAGATCTCGATGAGATCTACAAGTTTCATGTTAAAAACGGAGATGAGGTTATCTAAAATCAGAAAATATTTTTAAGGGTATTTTTAAAGTAAAAATACCACGAATTTTATTTTTGACATTTCTTTTGTGATTTTTAATTTATTCAAAACTTTGATAATTACAGGACTTTATCTGATTTTTATTGAAACAAATTTAAGCAAGGGGGTTAATATATGCAAATTATGATGATGAAATCGAGTTTCATCAGCCTTCACACCCTAGGACCACTAAAGATCTTCACTATATCGATTCTGATCGGCACTTTTCTATCGAGGACCCCGATATTGACCCGCACCTTGTCAGATCCATTCCTCAGCTGTCTCACAAGAAGGTTCGCTTTCAACCTTCTTGACATTTGTATATCTGTCCTTTTGTATATTCGCTTTCGTTTACCTCCGTTCATCTACCGTACTGCTCATCCACCCATTCTCTTGTGTGCCTTGCTTAGTATGTACTTTGTCCTAAGTATAGAGGGGTGGATGAGCCAAGTGTTCCTTCTTTGTTCGTTTTCATCACTCTTATCGTTGCCTATACTTAGGGCTCTTTCACCCTAAGTGTAGGGGGGAGTGATGCACACATTCTCTTGGATCTCTTCTTTCTTTATCTGACTTTTCTTATTTTCTTCTTTTCCTTTTCATTTTTTTCTACTGAAAAGGTGTCACCCCTATTTGTCAGTCTTTATACTTAAAACGTACTCTATCCTAAGTATAGGGGTGTGAACCACGAGTTCTTTCATTATTTGATCCTCTCCACCGTCTCCTCTTCTTATCTATACTTAGGGATATCTTACCTTAAGTATGGGGGAGACAACTCGAGTACGATCTGTTCATTCCCACCCTTGACCCTCCATGCCTTGTGTATAGTCTGCTATACTTAGAATTATCTGATCCTAAGTATAAGGGGTATGGTCGACTTCTCATTCATTTATTTCCTTATTCATTTATTCTTTAGACTTTTTCTATACTCAGTACGAGTTATGTCTTCTCCTTTTCTCTTCGATCTATGAGGACATAGCTCAAGATAAGTATAAGGTGGAGGTTTTTCCTACAAAAGCTTTGGATGAGGGATGTACTTCTAACACAATTCTTTCCAAGACCCCAAAATATGGACGGAACAAAATATTCTTTATCCGCTAGAGCATAATATATCAACATAGAGCAACCACAAATTCTACCAAAAAGAACAATATTTTACCACAATGGTTTTAATTTCAGATAGCCTGCCGATCTAATGGAGACTTGGCTACACCGACCAAGCTTCATAGAAGAGTTGACTACACCGTTCATTCTCCACATCTTTTCCCATTCTTCTAGACTTCTCCCACCACTTGTTCTGAACTAACATGTTCTATAACATAGAAGGAAATGCCTAACTCCCCAAGGACGCATTATTGGAAGAGGAGATTGCATGGTAGCCTGACATCTGGGATGGGAAGAGCTAACCCACTTCACTCATCAGAGACAATTATTCAGTGTTCATGTGGGATGCTTTGGGAGGGGTTGATCTAAGATGACTTCTAAGTCAGGTCTGGGCAATGACTTGTACAACTCGAAGATTGTTGTTCAAAAATCCTAATTCCCATAAGGAGTTCCTCCACATTATTAATCCAAAGGTAGAGTCGAGCTCCATTTTCATTTTTTGTTCATGATCTTAGTGTGGAACCCAAAATCATTTCACTTATGCATTCATTTTAGTTGCTCGGGGACTAGCAAGGTTTAAGTATAGGGGATTGATGAATATGTGATTCATCACTTTAGAAGATGAAAATAGAGCTCTGTTCCCAAGTCATATTGTTGTCTGTCTATTAGATGTTATATTCAATATGTGTAGCTATAGCTAGAAATGTCATGACGGATTCAAGCTCGACCAAATGAGAGATGTCTCATCGTAATCGATGCCTTCTCTCTATGTGTAGACTTTTTCTAGGGGTCATGCTCTGGAGGTCTATACCTTTCCATCGAATCCTCTCTTTCTTTGAAGACCCATTTACACCCAATGGGTTTAACCCTCCCTTTAGGTGGTTCCTCAAGGGACCATACATAATTCTTGTGCATAGAGTTTATTTCTGACTTCATTGCTAGCATCCATCTATCCATATTTATGACTGTTAATGCTTCATCATATGAACCCTGATCATCATTTGATACAGAGAATCTACACCTTTCAGGTGGTCTTACTACCCAAGAACTCTTTCTAAGAGGTATGAGTATGTCATTTACTACATCTCTTCTATTTCGGGTATGGGAAATTTATCCATCTCGCTAGACTCGATTAGTTCCTTAAATTCATTATTGTCTTGACTCTTAATAATCATTCATGATCTCAGAAAGCTGATGTCTTTAGAGACAAATACTTTTTGAGTGTCAAAATCACAAAGTTGGTATCTAATGAATCTGCGATTCATTAACATTTTTGTTGTATTTTGTCTTAAAACTCTTAACAAATACATGCAAATATGCATTAATATCCACTTCTATAAAGTAACATTCATGAATAAAAACTCACTATTGTGCATTAAAAAACATAAAAATAATGAAATCATAAAAAGGGAAAGAAAGAAAAGAAGGCATATTGTATAAAGTGTACAATATGCCTTGTTTTCTTCTTTTTCTTTTTCTGATTTCATTCTTTCTACGTCTTATTAATACATAATAGCGAGTTCTTATTCATGAATAGTACTGTGATAAGAAGTTAATATAAATGCACACTTACATGTATTTGTTAAGGATTTTAAGATAAAATAAGATAGAAATGTTAATGAGTCATATATTTATCAGTATCTAATACGTTCTTAACATACCACTAGAAGTAGCATTCTCTAGTGTGAGATTCCAACTCGCTTGCATCTGTTTTTAGCATGGACCAAACAACCACAAATTATTAAGTTTCGTACACCTGGATTGATACCATACAAAATCTCATGAGTTTGGTTCAGATTTAGTTGGAATCTTGCTTAGGACATAAGTCACAGTCTCCATTGCATGTCTCCAGAAATTAGGAGGTAAATTGGCTTTACTTATTATTGATCTAACCAGGTCCAACATGGTTTCATTGTGTCTCTCTACAACTCTGTTGAATTGAGGAGTTTTTAAACTATTGAGATTGGAAATTATTCATCTCTAAGGTATTCTTTGAATTTGTCTGAGAGATATCTACCACCTCAGTCAGATTGAATTCATTTTATCTTCCTTCCGATTCTATTGTCAACCAAAGTCATGAACTCTTTGAATATTTCAAAGGTTTCAGATTTACAATACAGTAGAACGATAAAACGGTGCCATAAATAATCATCATTAAGTGTTACATAGTATTAATGTCCATTATGAGTTGAAATGCTAAAGGACTGCTTACATTTGTATGTATTAGGTCAAGTATACCTTCACATCTTTTACTTTTCTGAAAAGGGTGCCGTAGACATTTTACTTCGAATACAATGCTCACATATTGGTAATCACAAAATTCTAGAAAATCTAAAGGTTCATCCTTTACCAATCTATTGATCCTATCAATAAACACATATCAAAGTTTTTCATGCCATACTACAACTAAATGATTTGCATCTCCTCTTGATCTTTTAGGAGTTTTATCATTTAATGATGTTAACATTCATGACACATTCATGCATGTCTGATTCAAAGAGTCCACCAGGCATTAGAGAACCATCTGATATACAATTATCATAACGACTTATGATTAGTTTATTACAGAAAATGAAAGAATATTAATGTATATCTAATTTAGATACGTGTAGTAAGTTCCTAACGTCCGGAACATAGAACCAGTCTCTACTAATTAAGACTCTTCCATTCGATAATGGTAGTCTACAAGTTTCAATGGCTATCGTTGCAACAGTTGCAGGATATCACAATCTGGATGACTATCTCCTCATTATCAAGTTTTTTGTTTTCTTGAAGCACATGGAACAAATTGCATACATGAATATAACTATCAGAATCAACAATTCAACTTCTTTCTCGTTCTACAAAAGGATGGTTTCAATGATGAATGTAGATTTGAGATACTTATCAGAGCTATACCTTTTCCCTTCTCAAGGGGTTTAAGGTATTTTGGATAATTACGCTTCCAGTATCTATCTTTTAAAGTGGTGGCACACTTTTGTCTTATTGGATGTTAAATGTGTTTAAGCCTTTTGAAGAATGGTCAACAACTTGACCTTTCTCCCTTTTCTTCTAATTCAAACATTTCTGAGATCCATACTTATTATCACATTTTCCTTTAACCCGTGCAACCATAGCACCGCTAGAAGGATTCTCTTTCTTCATTGTGTCCTTATCGGACTTTAATGTAGAAAGTGTGACATTCAAACATCTCATTTAGATTTATGAGGATGTCTTCAACGATTGCAATGTATATGTACAATGTATATGTGTAGGTTGCCATATATGGATTATTTGTCTTATTGGATGTTAAATGTGTTTAATCCTTTTGAAGAATGGTCAACAACTTGACCTTTCTTCCTTTTCTTCTAAATCAGACATTTCTGAGATCCATACTTATTATCACACTTCCCATTAACCCGTGCAACCATAGTACTGCTAGAAGGATTTTCTTTCTTTATTGTGTCCTTATCAGACTTTAATGTAGAAAGTGTGACATTCAAACATCTCATTTAGATTTATGAGGATGTCTTAAACGAATTCAATGTATATGTGTAGGTTGCCATATATGGATTATTTTTTTTTATATTTTTTTATGAAATATATAATAGAATAATTAGATATAAAGAATTTAAAAAAGTATAGAAATGCTTTGAGTGTCTGTAACTATATAATGAAGTCAAAAGGCAAAACTCAATCCTTTGACATGCTTTAAAATCAATTATTTGTTATAATAAAAGGTTCAAACGTAATTTTAGTTAATTTGGTTTTGTATGAAAATGGAATAGATTTGGGTAGGTGTCAGATTGGTAAGGTAGGGTTTGTGTTCTCTTCATATCATTCAATGTAATATTTCTAATATAGTTTTATATTATTATTCTTATTTTTGTACACATAATAAATAGGAGGTGTTATGTATGTTTGTGTCTACATTGTGATGTCATTTCTTAGGGTTTACTTATTTTTACTGCTTTTTATTGAGTCAACAAATTTCCTTTTAATTTGGGTTAGGGGCATAAATATTATTTATAATCGTATTTATCCATGTCTCTTCGGTCAGCCTGTATATATGTGCATAAATATATAACCTTTTTGTCTTCTTTTTCTTTTCTTCTTTTCACATTTTTATATGTTTTTAGCTATTAATAATGTTTTCTTATTTGAGTGAGTATATGTTGCGACTTTCTTTTAAGTTTTTTTATCTTAGCATGCAAGAATAAGGTGCATGGAGTCTTGGTTCATCAATATGTGGATGAAGTTACTTTAGAACCGGCATCCAATGTATGATCTGCTTGCCAACTTTGTTTTTTTAACTGAAAACATCATAAAGAATACTTAAATAACTATGTCAATATATTACATTTTTCAATCTTGAAAATGCATCCATCTGTTTAACTTTAGTTGACCATCCTTCTACGTTGATTAAACTAAGTACGCATTTCAAAGCAGTGATGTACACCTATTTTTTTGTTAAATACTTCTGTTCTCCGAATTTTGTCACTTTAAGATCTTCCATTATTTAACTCAAGCTACGATATTCAATGAATTTAGAGTCTTTGTCAATTAGCCTACTAACTTCATTATAAGTCAACAAAATTATAAAAACTTAATCGGTTAAATTCAGTTTGAAGTACACTTTTCATAGCATTTCAATTGATTAAGTTAACAAATTACCCAAAATAGGACCCCCTTTCTTAAATTGCACGTTTTAGTTGGTATCAATTTTTTATTGGCTTTCTAAGCATAGAGTTACCTTCTTAATACATCTAGATGGCGTCCTTAGTTTGCAGAAATCTATTAAAATGAGTGTTTCTTTATCACAAAAATATAGGTGAAAATTTCTTTTGTGGTAGTGCAATGATATCTTTAATCTCACGCCTTTAAACTCGGGGACATGTTTGGTAATCAGGTTGGGTTGGGTTGTGGTATCCTCCTGTGAATAATAGTTGTTTGGATGGTTGGGAGGATTGGAAATGATAAATGTGATGTAACATTGATTATGCGTTATATTAACTTTTTAATGATTATAATATATTTTTATGTTAATATATTTATTTGAGTGTAGTTAAAAAATATTGCAACAAATAAATTGTACTACCCATACTAACTAATTGTAACCTAGGAATGCATGGATATAGTATGAGGTATGCAAGATTATCAAGGGTAACCTTGCAACCAAACAATGTTCTCCCTAAGTTTCATCACGAGTTCCTAATAATCCTTTTCAAATCACTTAATTAATCATTAAAGGTTCTATATGATTGTATTATATTTTAGATATCCAACTTGTGGTACCTTTTTGGCAGTACAAAATTTAACTTCTCAAAAAGATGATGTAAAGGAAGAAGGCTAGTTTTGTTTTAGTAGCTTGGGATAATGGACTGCTACGATTGCAGTAGAGCCAAACCTGTACTGAAAAGATATGGGTAGAGGTTTTTCCTAAAACAAACCATCTCCAACTTTTTGTTGTGGTGATCAATTTTTTTATTTGCACAAAAATTATTATGCAAATGGACTAACAATTTTGTTTATTATTTTCAAGTGATATTAGAGAACAAGACAAACATACTTGGTACCATAACTTCCTTTAAACTTGAATTAATGATCCACCACTACTCTACCTCCTCAAACTCCAACTCATTTTTTATTTCATTGTTTTGTGAAATTAAATATTTTGATAGATAATTGAAATGCACATGTCTTATAATTAAGGATGCCTACATATGGATATGTACACATATATAGGTGTTATGATATCCTTCTTCGTTTCAAAATACTATATAAACGTATACATATATCAACAGATATGAAAACTATATTACCATATCATTAAAAACAGATACATATGCAAAACAGATATCGGTCGCATACAAATAATATTAGAAATGATATATAGATTTATTTAAATATACATGCCTTAGATGGAATACACATGATATAAATATATTAAATGTACTTATATCATAATAATTATACCAAACATGATGAAAGAAGGTATAAATTTCGTTATATATGGTTAAAGATTAATTTACAACTACATTTATATATGAAAATAGATATACAGATACTGATATCAGTGTATATCAAAATGATATAATTATCTACATTAATTTTAAAAAGAATACAAATACGGATGCCAAAATCTGTATAAATATATACGACGGTGAATCAGATAAAGATATATCCATATCTATTTGCATCCCTACTTATAATCATCACGCTAGGCGATTTTTCTCCACATAAAGATCTTTTCATGAAAAAACATCAAGAGTACAATAATGACAAAATTAGTAGGATAACAACAATTATGGCAGATCAATAGAAAAAAGATAACTAGGCTTGAAGTCCACCGATTATATTATCAATTATTTAACAATAATGTTCATTCCAAATGAATGGAGACGTGATAGCGAATTGAAGGAGGACCCCTTTGAATAATTAAAATGTACGGATATCGAATAAACCACATATCCTATGAAAATGAGTTTAATAAATTATTCGCCTCCCAATTCGTTCTTTTTTATTTGCACAAATGTTATGGGACAATTTGACCAACATTTTCTTTTATGGTTCTCTTGTGATTATAGTCGAACATACTTATTCTGATAAATATCTCTCAACATGGAATAATGATCCTCCACTACGGTAAGCTCCAGCGAATTTTCTTTTAGAAAAGCTCCAACTAATTAATTGAGAAGAGAAGTCAAATGCTAATGCTAATTATTTAATAAATAAAAATTAGATTTAAGATGGCGGAAGGGCGATGAGAGTTGCACGTCGATTGGTTGTACATGTGTGTGTTCATATATATTATTATGTATGTATGGAGTGATCCTCCTCACTTACCTTGAAGACATGATCACCTTGCTGTCCTCAAACTCTACCAAACATCATTAAACATCATTAGTATCATGTAAAAAAAATAACAAATCATTTTCCCACATTAAGTATGGTCCCAAGCTCGAGAAAATGAGGACGATTGGTACAGGGGCTGAACCAGAAATTTTATCATGGGGGGCTAAGTATATATCTATCGTGTATAAGTAAAAAAATATATATTTTCAAATGATATTTTTTTAAGTAGAACCAACAATTTTCAATGTAATTTTTAAAATTTGATAAACTTACCATTTAAATGTTAATTGAATTTTTCCATATAATATAAACTATTTTTTCCACCAGTGATTTTTTTAGTAGTTTTACTTAAAAAAATTCATATTTGAAAGGAAACATCAAAAATTTATTTCATTACAAGGAGAATTAGAAATAATGGGAGAGATAAATGAGCCCTAATCTCATTTTATGTCAAACTATTCTTATAATATTAATATATTAAAAGTAAGTAGAGATAATTTTTCGAATAAAGAAATGACAGAATTATTTTTTAAACAAAGGAAAGGATGGAGAGAGAGATGAGATAATTTTTTAAACAAAAAGTGCAACAATGGGAGTTGAACCCCGGTTCATTTCACAAAAGATACATCACTTTATCAATAAGACACCAAGTGCCCTATGATAGTATTCGAAATATTTTATATATTGTTAAACTGTTAATAGGGACATATCACAAACTAACAGCATTATATAAGTGAAATGTGATAATTAAGGAGGGGCCATGCCCCCCCCCCCCACTATATACTAGTTCCGCCGTTGGATCTCTTTAACACTGATTTAATCAAATATGGTTATCATTTTTTTTCTTAGATACACTATATACACCAAAAAACTTTCTCAAATTCTATCTAGCATCCAATATGATGTTCACGGTAGCATGCGTGGAAAACCACATTCTCGTATCACATCATTGTGGATTTTAATGACTCGATTATTTTGAAAATCTCTATTTAAAGAGTATGGTGCAAAAGAGGATTTCATTTGCAAGTGCATGCAGTTATGGTTCATGTGGCTATGCAAATAGCGGTCAGCGCACTGTGGTCGAGTGGTTGTGGTGCATACCACAATAGGACTAGGGTGGTGGTGGAGCAAGCATGCGCTGACGGGAGAGCGAGCGATAGTATGCAAGCAGTGGTGAGCATGAAGAACATTGACATAGAGGAAATTCGCTAGATATTGGGGTTAGAGACCTGATTACCATGTTTAAAACTTAGCTAAAATTAGAGTATTCGTAAAAATAAATGGTATATTTCTCAAGTATATGCCATAAGTTTTAACTACAAACATATAACATGTTCTAAAATGATGGCAGTGTGTCCAAAAGATCTGCCATAAGCTTGCATACAATAGGTCCACGAATTGATGAGAGGTTGATTTGAAAATTTTCTATATATCTGAACTAAAATATAATAGATTCCTAATATTATGGCAGGTTGTCTCAAAGACCTTCTATGTATTCAAAATAAAAATATAGCATGCCTATAATTAAACTGATGGTAGATTGGCCCAGAAACTTGCTATGAGAAAAACAGAAATATCCAATCAATCCAAGATTTAGAATCTCTACATAATGGCGATTGATAATTGCTATTACTTATCATATATAGAGATGGAACATCTTTCAAATAATACAACTACCAAATAATACAACTACCAAATAAGAAATGATGTTTTTATGCAGCTGTTGATGTGTCATTTTACATTAGATGTGTAAGATTTTCCACTTATGTTTCCATGTAGAACAATTTTCTCATCTATTGCTTACAATTTTACGTAAGGAGGTGACATGGCATGCAAAATACTTCAATGATGGGACTGTTGAGCATCCTTCCTATTTCTCAATGTTGGCTAGCTTTGATGGATTCGTTAACTAAGTTCACTGCAGATAGGAAAAATGTGACGAGTTGTCGATAGATGGTTTTAACCCACACAGATGTGAAAAAGACTATTCTTGCTGGCTCATCATTACGATGCCATATAATTTGTGATAGTGGTTGTGTAATAAACATCTATATGTTTCTTCCCCTATTTTCCTGGTCCGAGCGACCTTGTAAATATTTGGATGTTTATCTATGCCTTTCGGTAGATATGCTGAGAAGACAATCTAAATTGATCTAAATCTTCGAGTTTATTATAGGTCTTCTAGTATGTAGGTTGTACATGTATTAGGAATACATGAGGGTGATGCGATCGTAAACGATTGTATAACCATGATGCTTACATTCCGAGGGAGTGATGAAATATGTATGGATTTTCATGACTCCACTCAATAGAGAAGTAATCTAATCTTGATCCAAATATTGGACAGCGATCTGAATGTGATTCAAATGCAATGAGAAGATTAGATTTACGACTTTGATTTAACCAAACATCTATGGGAGGTCCCCGAGACCTAGATTTGAGATACGATCTCAATATCCAAGTCAATATATGTGGAACATATAATCGTCTTGTCTTTATCTCCAAGTATCCATGGAAAAAGCACATTATTCTTCAAAGAGTTGAAGGATAATTTCATTGTTGGTAATGGGGCCGAGCATTGAGGAAATTGATAGTTAAATGTGATTTAACTATCATGAATACTATGAATTTGATTCATATTATCCATATAAGGAGAGTTATATAAGGCAATTAAATCTAAAATAATTAAATGTGATTTAATTATCAAAGAGACGAATAATGTGAATGTGATTCATATTATTTAGACACATGAGAATAAAGATCTAAGATAATTAAATATGATTTAATTATCAACTATATGAATAATGTGGATAACACTATCCATATTAATCATATATATTATGAATGTGATTTATAATATATAAGAGAGAGCTATTTGTAAATAACATTTACAATTTAAATGTTGATGTGAATTGGATTCACATTGGATATTTAATTGAAAATATAATTTTCATTTTATTTTTGGTTGTGAATGTAATTTACAAATCTCCAATGTCAAGATTGATATTTCATAAATTAACTTGGAATAATTTTTGTGAAATAATTAACAATAAGAGTTTTTATAAATAATTAAAGTATAATGTGAGAAACATGATCTCATTAAATTGGAAAAAGGCAATCCTTCCTTAAAGAGAGGGTGGACGACCACCCTAGTCCTAAATCAAGGTGGCAGTCCCCCCTCTTATTAGGAAGGAGGTTGCCTCCTTTCCTAATCCTTTAATGCCTCTTGATTTGATTGAATTAATTTATATTGATGATTGTTCAATAAATTAAATTAAATTAATTCTTATTGTATTTTTTACAATAAGATCATGACCATTGGAATAAATACCAATCAATCTCAACCATTGATTTTATGTAGCACATGGATTCTGATCTATGGACTCTCAAAACATTATAGAAAAGAGGCAAATCTAGATCTTTTTTAGACAACAATTGAATAACATCTCTATCTATTTATCATCATACACATGCCCTCTCTTTCTTCCTTGAATGACTGTCTACTCTAAACCCTAGAGAGGAATCACCGTCGTCACCACGCTGTTGTGTTGCCGCTTCGATCGCTCGTGGATCTCTGTCTCCTTCGATGCACCTCGCTCATGAAGAAGACATCAGATCTCGTGAGATGAGATCATGAGCTTCACCACTTGTATCATCAACTTGGATTCTTACCAGTACACGTTTCATCAACGTGCTCGCAAGTGTTTCCTCCCTTGGATCAGACTTGAAATAGGAGGTCTCTTACTTTAGAGACACGATTGCAACCACGCTTCAAGTATTTCTATATATTGTTTGTAGTTTTGATGAAGTGATTCGAGAAGTTTTCTCAAATCATATGGTCTCATCATTTAAAATTTTTAAAATTCTACTACCTCCAGCTACTATTGTGACTAATCGTTCCTGTATATGATGCGATCTTCACGCTTCTGTGACATGCTTAATGTTTTCACCATAACTTTTAGTTTTTTCTTGGAGAAGTTGCCACCAATTCCCTTTAAGGATTTTCTATCGAAGACCATCATTGATGTCTTGATGGAGCTTAGTGACTTCTTCAAATTCATCTGCTCAACGAAGATCACATTAGCCAACATGATGTCTTTGGAAGAAAATGTATCGGTCCTTTTGTGCAAAATGAGAAGATTTTTCCTCCGTCATTTTTAACTCAATGGAGAACTTATGGTACACCTACCATACGACGCTTAAGTGTAAGGTCTTGTTAAGTAGTGTTGGTTGTATCCTTTTTAAAGGTATATGCTATTTTTGAAGCGAAAGGTTTAAAACAAGAACAAGGTTGGAAGGACTATAAGTGCATAGTACATTATAGAAGAAGTTGCAAACTTATGTTCTAGATACTTGTCCGATGGCGTGGAGACCATTCACATCCTCATTTCATGTTGTGAAGCTGGAACTAATGAAGGAAATACATGCACGTCTATGTTTCGTTTGTATGAGGAGCCGTTCAGGAAGGGAACACATGATGAGTCATCATGAGAAGGAAGATGCAAAGATATACGTACTAAACAACACATATGAAATATCACCATATGTCAAGTAAGTTCAAACTTAGTGTAGTCCTCTTTATGATTATTAGTAAATTTATGTTTTTTCAACAATGCAGAAAGTAGATGATAGAAAGTAGATGATGTTGATATCGGAAAATAATCCACCGTTCGGTAAAGCAGAGGTGGTTGAAAAATTTCAAAAGACTTTTTTTCATTGTAGTTTAAAGAACATGTCAGTTCTTTAGACCTGACTGATAGGAAGGCGAAATTGATGTAGGATTTAGCTGTATCACGGTTGGAAATATGATAATTTCTATGCCAATGGATCTAGATTCCAGTCATCCAATAGATATAAAAGGTTGTATACACATAATTCAAGAGTGATGATTTCAAGGGCTTGTTAAGGTGAGGTCATCTTGAGCTGTTATGGCATTCTTCGGGAGATAATTGAATTGGAGTACAATACTGATGAAGCTATGTTTTATCATCTTTATTCTGTCATTTTAGCCTTAAAAATCCTAGTAAATGCGTGTAAATATGCTTAATTTAGGCATTTTAGCATCCATGCATCATTGTGTAAATATTGTATAAAATGCGGTTTTTAAAGACAAAATTATAGAATAAAGAAAAGAAAAGAAAAAGAATAAAATATTGTAAATATTTTATGACCCGAAACCCCGAGACCTAGGCATCTCGATGACTAGGTCGACAAGGAATAAAGGAGGGGGAGATAAGGGCCACAAATACAATAAAAATCCTTTTATTTAATTCATTCTTTATTTAGTTTGGGACCTATTTTTGGTTCTACTTTTTATACCTCAAATAAAGAATTTTTGTCATGAAAGTTGTAGATATTTAAATAAAGAAAAATACAAAATTGATTTCACCTAAAAATAATGTACAGATAAAAAGTTATGGTCTTAATAAAATTCCAGAATCCCAACTTCCCAGACCCGTATCTCTCAAATAAAAACTCAAAATGTACCAAACTCACCTTTAATTGTATATAATTTTAAATAATCTATTTAATGAAGGTGGTTTCGTATTTTTCAGAGTTACGGTTTGAAAGTTGAGTTTTGGACCCCACTTGTATACTTGTACAGATTAAAATATTCTTTTTATTTATTATTCATTATTTTCATAATTCTATATTTTTATAATTTTGTAAATATTATTTATAAGTTATGTGTATATTAAATTCAGAATAAAAACACAAAAGAAACAAAAATAAAGTACTTGTCTATAATACATAGGTATAATACCTATACATATACCTGCATAATTAATACTTGTATTTTATTAAGTGTACAAAACACTTCAGAAAAATAAAATACAAATATATTTAAGTGTATAAAAATACTTTATAAATTTATAAAATAATAAATAGAAATAAATAAATTAAATATACAAATAAAAAAAAATAAAATATATAGAAGAATATACCTATAAAGGGTATAAAAGGAAACTTGTAATTATTAATCTCGAAAAAATAAATAAAAATTACCATAAAATAATTTAAAAAATAAAAAATATTTTTTATTTAATAACCTAAAATTAATAAAATCATTTATTATTTTTAATTGATTTTTTAAATCTTTTTTTCAATGATTTTTCTGGTTGGTCCACGTGGACCAACCGGATTCATTCGTTGGTTGACCTCAGTCAACTCTCTGACCGAGGTCTGCCAGGGCGTCAGACTTGGTTTTTGTCCGCTTTGGCGGATTTTTCTAGGTCGCGTCGACCCTCCTTTCACGATTCTTCCTTCTTGACTTTTGTTCGCCTTCGATCAAGGATTCATGCCCAGATGAAATATTGGGTTTTGGATCACTGCTATGCCTCGTGCACCTCGATCTTTGGACCCTGTCCGCCACTTCTTCAAAACCCCCCTTTGACCTCCATTTTGAATTTGATCCCTCTTCCTCCACCTTCACCAAGTTTGCGAGTGTTCTTCGAGTACCTAGTGACAGCAGCTACCCAGAGCACCCCTTCGTATGGAGATTGGCGTCGAATTGAGGTGTATCCAAGCCCCTCACCGGAGCTCCACCCCCAGTTCCACCATTCATCTCCGGTGAGTCTTTCCCACTTTTCTTTTGCTTTTCGTGTAGTTTAGCCTTAGTGTAGCGTAGGGTAGCAGCAGGTTTGATTTCCATTGTCTATCGCACTGTGAATCAATCGTCGAATCCATGGCGGAGCTCAGCTCCGCCTCCGCGTTCTGACCACATCACTGAACCAAAACCTCCATGATCACCTCCATTTCACTCCTGGCCACCCCGTCGCCCCGAATCACCCTTCAATCCATCTCGATCTTGCTCAGATCGAGCCACCTGAGCTCCTTCTCCGCCCTTCGCTGGAGCTCCACACCCGAGCCACGAACCACCTCCATTTATCCCCAAAACACCCCCATCTGCATCGCCTTTTTGTTTCGCGCTAACCCTGCAGAGAAGAGCCCAAGTTAAGGATCCTTCGAGCCTCGCAAAGCCAGGGAAGGCCTCCCCAGCTCTCCATCCTCATCGTGCCATGCCAAGCCTCCACAGCCTCTGCTGAGTCCGTCACTCGACGCGGAAGGGCGCCAGGATCATTATGCCCTCGATCCTGGGCCCGGAGAGGCCGTGTGTCGGCCGGAACCAGCCGTCGAAATTCGCCTGGAGCCGTGTTCTTCCACCATCCTCGAGAACCGTCCGATCGAGGGTACATCCCAGGTGATACAGCCACCGTTGGATCGAAGCTCGGTCGCATCCATCGGATTGCCATCAGATCAGATCTCAGTCGCACGTCTCCCCCTTCGCCTCAACCGCTGGATACGCCACGTGGATAAGTGACTCGCCCTCAGTTGCACGATTATTTCATGGTTATTTTGCACCTTAGATCGAGCGCTTTTTGTTAATTGCAGATATGCCCCTGTGCGTAGATATTATAATATGTTTTGGGTAAATTGCACTCAGACCCTGCCGTGTTTTCATATTTGCATTTATACCCTGTAAACAGCAGAATACGTGCTTTGCGCGTGACTTTTTGGTGAAATTGCAATGTTTTCCCTGTAACTTTTATATATTCGCAAAAATACCCCTGCTAGTGTGTAGTTTTTATTTGTTGATTCTATTTATTTCCTACATTTATAAGTCCCTAAAAATTACCAAACAAATTTCATTATGCGTCTGATATATTGCATTTTCAAGCTAAATTTTTGTATTGCATTTTTATTGCATTTTAATATTTATAAAAAGTCAAAAACATGCAATTTTGCTACTGTTTGCATTAGAAAACCCATAAAAATTATAAAAATACCTCAGAAAATTCCCTAAAAAATATATTTTTCATATTTTAGTGTATTTAAATTTCAGACCAAAAATTATTAAAAAATATAAAAAAACTCCTAAAAATTAGAAAATCCCAAAAACCTTTATAAAAATCTTAAAAATTCCACGAAAATCTTAAAAATATAAACTCTGTTCCTGAATTTTCTTTGTTTTATTATCTTTTATTTAAAATTAATTTGGGAAATTTTCTTACTTTTTGCTATTTTTCATTCCCATTTTAGTTTCAGCCTTTAATTTTCTTCCCTGTTTTCAATATTTCTGACTTTAAAAATACCAAAAAAATTCAAAAAAATCTATAAAAATCGCAAAAACATTTGAAAATTATAAAAAGACCAAAAACATTTATTTTTCATGATTTTTGAGCTTTTTTCCTCATTTTTATAAACACCTCATCTTTCTCTTTATTACCTTGTATATATACTCTATTATTGAAAAAGAAAATAAAAAAATATAAAATACAAAAAGAAAATATAAAATCAGTAAATTAAAAATCAAAATACAAAAATATAAAATTAAAAATAAAATAAAAAATATGAAATCAAAAACCCACCAAAAATTTCATCTTGGCTAAGTAGTTCACTAGACCTAGGGTTTGACTTCTTGTCTACTTGCTTTACTCCGTTGCTTCCTGTGTTCAACCCCTACTTGCTTGCCACTATACATTTTTAGTAGGGTATAATAAATTTTGATCCTTGCTCTTGATTGCTTAATTAATTGTATGGGTTAATTATTGATCAACGTGAAAGCTTGAGTAGTCGCCTCAGCGACAGTGAGTCTGATTTGTCAGACCATTATTTAGCGGCTCTCGTCTTATCGTTTTTCAAATGGCACCGTTGCCAGGGAGCATCGGTTTGTAGAGTAGTCTTGTGTCTGTTTACTAGTTTAGCCATTTTTGCTTATCTGATCTTATTGTATCATTATTTTTTGAACTGCCTGTCATCCCTTTCTTGTTTTCTTGCGAGGGACCACTGACCGAGGAGGATCGCCTAGGGGATCCTGAGCAGCCTTGGGAGGCGGAGCTGGCTATTCTATCCTAGCCGGCAGGAGAGAGCAGGAGAACTTGAGAGAGAGAGAGAGGATAGTTAGTTTTTTTTTATTATTTTTTGTGTGAGAGAGACATTTTATTAATTTGTAATAATACAGGTACCCTGGACTTTGGACACTTGGGCCCAATTTCCAAGTATGTGTTCACTTGGAGGCTCACCGCAGTTTTGACGCGTTTTCATCGCTTGTCATTTTCCGGTTTTGTTTTCTTTTCTTACCTTTTGTGGATTGAGCCCTTAGTCTTTAGGATTGCTTGATCGTGTAATCTAAGACCAAACACCTAACAACCATTGCATGTACCTATAGTCTTGGCGTTTGGACTTAGAAATAATTAATTGTTAAAACATCTAAGTCAAAACCACCGTGCCGGGAGGGGTCGTATACATCGCGTGCAGGATCCATTGTGATGGACACCGATCGGCCCCCAAGACCGGACTACTAGGTTTCACTTTGTATGTTTTAGCATTTGGTTCTTCACGCTAGCAATTGACTGCTTAGGATGATTTCCGTGTGCATATCGACATATAGTGTAGGCTTATAAATTCCTGTTTTGCATCCCGCATGGTGAGAGCTGGGAAGCGCTGTAAGTCTTCTAACTGGGCATTCATTATTTAGGCACTAAGGTGAGATTTCCATCTTAGTGCCGCCTTGCATTGCTTTTCTGACCTTCTCCCTCTGTTTTTGGATAAATAGAATTCAAAGGAAAAAAATAAAAACGTTAGGCGCTTGTATTGAATTGACTCAAAACAAGCGATAACACAAAAAAATTTAAAAAGGGACTGCTAAAAATACTTGACCTTAATAAAATTGATTAATTGGACTCATTGCCTTGGGGGAGCAAAGCCCTCATTTGTTCTCAGGTTGCATGGGAAGGTTTCCTTCCAAGTAAGGTGAACGACGTCGTAAGGATTAGAGCCCAAAACCCAGTCTGTGGCTGGCTTGTGTATCGCATGGATTTCCGAAGTATTGGCGCTTCTATCGTACGTAGACGAGTAGGGCTTGGTCGACAATAGTGACTCTCTATTGTGTAGAGCACTGACCTTGTCCGAAGTATCGAGCATAGGCCACGCCTTCACGGGGGTGTCTGTCTCATCGTCTTGCGTTCGAGTAGGTTCTTGCACGCTCACAGGTGATTCCGTTGCGAGCGAGTTCCGAAGTATCGGTTTCGCCTATTGGCTTCCTTTCTCTATTTCTTTAGCTGAGTAGGGATCCAGGAAGGGTTACAAGAACCTTAAAAAGTGCAGACTACATGTTACACAGGAGGAAGACAAGTACGGGATACTTTTCTGGCAGTACTCTCTCTCCTATAGGCGTAGCGCTCTAAGGACTCGTGACAAGATAAATTGCCTAAAAATCAAATCTAAAACTCACAAAGATAATTGCCGAACCTTCACGGCTTCACGGGCCGAGTTGGTGAATCCATTGCCTTGGGTTTGATTGATTAGTCGAGTTAAGGTCAAGATCAAAACATCGCGCCTTTGCGCCATTTTTTCTCTCCTTTCATTTAACCCTTGCTCATTGTGAGCCTTCTACTGTTTTACACTCCTTTTACTTCTTGTTTACCTTCGTGCTCTTCATCCATCATCTTTCCCTTTTGACCTTCTCAAGATGTCGTCACACGGATGGTTTAGTCGGGACCCCGCCGACACCCACATCGATTCTGTGTCGCCTACATCTTCAATAAACAGGGGTGACCTCCAAGTGATTAGTTCGGATCTTGCGAATTTCTCCTTAGACTCCCCTATCCTT
This sequence comes from Ottelia alismoides, assembly GCA_037367405.1. Taxonomy (NCBI): domain Eukaryota; kingdom Viridiplantae; phylum Streptophyta; class Magnoliopsida; order Alismatales; family Hydrocharitaceae; genus Ottelia; species Ottelia alismoides. The sequence goes on from JAZKJV010008882.1 coordinate 663,374, forward strand.
GCACCCTTCAACACTTTCCTATCTCCAATAAATCCGTTGTTCGGGATGGACTCGCATCCCGAATCAACCCTTCCTCTTCAAATAAACCGGGATTACTCTTGTCCCAGAACTAATCCTTTATGGATGGAGATTGATTTCAGTCAATATACTATGCTCCGTTCACAACATTCTGGGATTGACCTTAATTCCAGACTAATCTCATCAGCTGGTGCTAAGACAGACACTGATCGGGGTTTATTCCGCCATGCAGATTCAAACCCTGATTGCGAGCCTGAAATTCAAGACAATCCCGAGATGGCTCCAACTGGCAGAGGAAAGGGAACACATCCCCAACAAGGAGAACAAGCAGATCAAGGAGAGGGGCAATACACCACGCAGAATGAGGACAACAGTCCGTTGCTTGCATCTACCCAGGCCATCCAACAGCAACTGACCAATCAGGCCTTGGCCCAGACCGCATTCCAAGATATGCTCAATGATTTGAGGCGAAGAGCTGATGAGAGAGATGACAGACCAGAGGATGATCACGATCTAGAGGTCAATCGAGGAAGTGCCGAAGACGAACTCTCAGTGGAAGGACCTGAGTATGAAAGAATGGATGCAGAAACACCACAACCGAAGCCGACTTTGAAGGAAACATACAACCCTGGGGCGGGTCGTATCACTGAGTGGATTCAAGTTCCACGAATTCATGCCCACTTCGAGCTGAAGCCGCAGTTTCTATCTCTGCTTCCCACATTCCATGGGAATCCCACTAAAGAACCATATATCTTCCTCAAGAAGTTTGGCCGCATCTGCGCCACCGCTCACTACCCCGGTATCCCTGTGGGGGTAGTCAAGATGATCGCTTTTTCCTTCAGCCTTCAAGATAAGGCCTTATATTGGGTCGATCACTTGGGAAAGGTATTCACGACTTGGGAGGAGCTGAAATCTGCCTTTCTTCACAAATTCTATCCTCTGGGTCGTCTGAACCAGATGCGTGCCCGCATCTCAAGCTTCTATCAGCAGCCCAGCGAGACAATCCATGAAGTTGGGAGAGATTCAAGGAATAACAAGAACGGTGTCCCCACCATGAGATTCCAAGACCAGTCTTGTACAACATTTCTTTGGTGGTCTGACACTAGAGAGCCAGCGACTCGTTGATGCCGCTTGTGGAGGTTCGCATTTCAACAAAGATGAGGATGTTGTCTGGAATATTTTTGAGGAGATGGTCGAGGGAGAGGCCACTCAATCCTCATCACGTGCGTACATGAAGATGCCTACAGCCATTAACAAGTCCGTGAATATGGCTAGCCACACCGAAGACAAGGATGAGAGCTCCAACCTCAGCATTATCGGGAGCCACTTGTCTAAGGTCGACATCATCGAGAAGAGGTCCCAAGACCTCGAAAAATTAACTGTTATTGAGAAGAGAACCCAGGGACTGGAGAAGCTTGATTTGATTGCTCAACAACTGGAGAAGCTAGTTCGAGCCCTGAACACCAACGCCTGCAACGCTGTATCCGCTACTGAGAACTCTAATGAGATGAAGGAACCTTCACGCATGCAGCCTCCTCAGCCTAGTCCTCTGCAGCCCCCTCCAGTTCAGCATGTATACTACATGAAAGCACCGGAGCAGCCCTTACAGGCACAGAACCCAGATGGTAGTCTATCAACCCGAGTTGCTTCCTGTTTATCCTGAGCCGTTTCCTACTACCCCACCACAAATTCAAGAAATCAATGGTGTATGGGAACCTGAACAGCAGCTGACCCATCCTCAGGGACACTTTCAGGTCAGAACATGGCAAATCGGCCATCATACCAGCAACAACAGGGGAGTAGGAACTTCCAGCCTCAAAACACGCATCAGCAACAATATGGGAACACTTGGAGGTAGAGTTACCAGCAGCAACAACCTGGATACCGCCATCCTCCACAGCAACCGGCTGCAGCATATCATCAGGCAAATCCCTCTCAACAGTATTCACAGTATCCCTCTCGTGTTCCTCCCCATTAATTCTCGCAAGGATATCAGCAACACCCCCTTCGAATTATCCAAATCAGAGGTCCCAAGGGGGCGATACAACTGATGTGGCACCAGTGAACCCTGCCCTCGCTTGCCTTGAACAGCTGGACAAAAATATTGCTGAGATGACCCAGAAGATCGACGACCTGACGGCTGCCAAAACCGTCATATCGGACTAGGTCAAGTCCAATCCGAATAATTTCTGACGCAAGGAGCAGGTAGCTTGCAGTGATCTGCCCAAATCAGGTAGAAATGATTTGTTTATATCTAACGCTGTTACTCTCAGGAGCGATAGAACACTCAAGCCATTAGCAACCGCAAAGGGGAAGCATCTTGCATCTGACGAGCATTAAGGAAATTGATAGTTAAATGTGATTTAACTATCATGAATACTATGAATTTGATTCATATTATCCATATAAGGAGAGTTATATAAGGCAATTAAATCTAAAATAATTAAATGTGATTTAATTATCAAAGAGGCGAATAATGTGAATGTGATTCATATTATTCAGACACATAAGAATAAAGATCTAAGATAATTAAATATGATTTAATTATCAAGGATATGAATAATGTGGATAACACTATCCATATTAATCATATATATTATGAATGTGATTTATAATATATAAGAGAGAGCTATTTGTAAATAACATTTACAATTTAAATGTTGATGTGAATTGGATTCACATTGGATATTTAATTGAAAATATAATTTTCATTTTATTTTGGGTTGTGATGTAATTTACAAATCTCCAATGTCATGATTGATATTTCATAAATTAACTTGGAATTATTTTTGTGAAATAATTAACAATAAGAGTTGTTATAAATAATTAAAGGATAATGTGAGAAAACATGATCTCATAAATTGGAAAAAGGCAATCCATCCTTAAAGAGAGGGTGGACGACCACCTAGTCCTAAATCAAGGTGGCAGTCCCCCTCTTATTAGGAAGGAGGTTGACTCCTTTCCTAATCCTTTAATGCCTCTTGATTTGATTGAATTAATTTATATTGATGATTATTCAATAAATTAAATTAAATAATTCTTGTTGTATTTTTTACAATAAGATCATGACCATTGGAACAAATACCAATCAATCTCAACCATTGATTTTATGTAGCACATGGATTCTGATCTATGGACTCTCAAAACATTATAGAAAAGAGGCAACTCTAGATTTTTTTAGACAACAATTGAATAACATCTCTATCTATTTTTCATCATACACATGCCCTCTCTTTCTTCCTTGAATGACCGTCTACTCTAAACCCTAGAGAGGAATCACTGTCGTCACCACGCTGTTGTGTTGCCACTTCGACTGCTCGTGGATCTCTGTCTCCTTTGATGCGCCTCACTCATGAATAAGACATCAGATCTCGTGAGACGATATCATGAGCTTCACCACTTGTATCATCAACTTGGATTCTTACGAGTACATGTTTCATCAACGTGCTCGCAAGTGTCTCCTCCCTTGGATCAGACTTGAATTAGGAGGTCTCTTACTTTAGAGACACGATTGCAACCACGCTTCAAGTATTTCTATATATTGTTTGTGGTTTTGATGAAATGATTCGAGAAGTTTTCTCAAATCATATAGTCTCATCATTTAAAATTTTTAAAATTCTACTACTCCAGCTACTATTGTGACTAATCGTTTCCGTATATGATGCGATCTTCACGCTTCTGTGACATGCTTAATGTTTTCACCATAACTTTTAGTTTTTTCTTGGAGAAGTTGCCACCAATTCCCTTTAAGGATTTTCTATCGAAGACCATCATTGATGTCTTGATGGAGCTTAGTGACTTCTTCAAATTCATCTGCTCAACGAAGATCACATTAGCCGACATGATGTCTTTGGAAGAAAATGTATCGGTTCTTTTGTGCAAAATGAGAAGATTTTTCCTCCGTCATTTTTAACTCAATGGAGAACTTATGGTACACCTACCATACGACGCTTAAGTGTAAGGTCTTGTTAAGTAGTGTTGGTTGTATCCTTTTTAAAGGTACATGCTATTTTTGAAGCGAAAGGTTCAAAACAAGAACAAGGTTGGAAGGACTATAAGTGCATAGTACATTATAGAAGAAGTTGCAAACTTATGTCCTAGATACTTGTCCGATGGCGTGGAGACCATTCACATCCTCATTTCATGTTGTGAAGCTGGAACTAATGAAGGAAATACATGCACGTCTATGTTTCGTTTGTATGAGGAGCCATTCAGGAAGGGAACACATGATGAGTCATCATGATAAGGAAGATGCAAAGATATATGTACTAAACAACACATATGAAATATCACCATATGTCAAGTAAGTTCAAACTTAGTGTAGTCCTCTTTATGATTATTAGTAAATTTATGTTTTTTCAACAATGCAGAAAGTAGATGATGCTGATATCGGAAAATAATCCACCATTCGGTAAAGCAGAGGTGGTTGAAAAATTTCAAAAGACTTTTTCATTGTAGTTTAAAGAACATGTCAGTTCTTTAGACCTGACTGATAGGAAGGAGAAATTGATGTAGGATTTAGTTGTATCACGGTTGGAAACATGATAATTTCTATGCCAATGGATCTAGATTCCAGTCATCCAATAGATATAAAAGGTTGTATACACATAATTCAAGAGTGATGATTTCAAGGGCTTGTTAAGGTGAGGTCATCTTGAGCTGTTATGGCATTCTTCGGGAGATAATTGAATTGGAGTACAATACTGATGAAGCTATGTTTTATCATCTTTATTCTGTCATTTTGGCCTTAAAAACCCTAGCAAATGCGTGTAAATAGGCTTAATTTAGGCATTTTAACATCCATGCATCATTGTGTAAATATTGTATAAAATGCGGTTTTTAAAGCCAAAATTATAGAATAAAGAAAAGAAAAGAAAAAGAATAAAATATTGTAAATATTTTATGACCCGAAACCCCGAGACCTAGGCATCTCGATGACTAGGTCGACAAGGAATAAAGGAGGGGGAGATAAGGGCCAAAAATACAATAAAAATCCTTTTATTTAATTCATTCTTTATTCATTTTGAGACCTATTTTCGGTTCTACTTTTTATACCTCAAATAAAGAAACTTTGTACATGAAAGTTGTAGATAGTTAAATAAAGAAAAATACAAAATTGATTTCACCTAAAAATAATGTATAGATAAAAAGTTATGGTCTTAATAAAATTCCAGAATCCCAACTTTCCAGACCCGTATCTCTCAAATAAAAACTAGAAATGTACCAAATTCACTTTTAATTGTATATAATTTTAAATAAGCGATTTAATGAAGGTGGTTTTGTATTTTTCGGAGATACGGTTTGAAAGTTGAGTTTTGGACCCCACTTGTATACTTGTACAGATTAAAATATTCTTTTTATTTATTATTCATTATTTTCATAATTCTATATTTTTATAATTTTGTTAATATTATTTATAAGTTATGTGTATATTAAATTCAGAATAAAAACACAAAAGAAACAAAAATAAAATACTTGTCTATAATACATAGGTATAATACCTATACATATACCTGCATAATTAATACTTGTATGTTATTAAGTGTTCAAAACACTTCAGAAAAATAAAAAAATATATTTAATTGTTTAAAATTACTTTATAAATTTATAAAATAATAAACATAAATAAATAAATAAATTAAATATACAAAATAAAAAAAATAAAATATATAGAAGAATATACCTATAAAGGGTATAAAAGGAAACTTGTATTTATTAATCTCGAAAAAATAAATAAAAATTACCATAAAATAATTTAAAAATAAAAAATATTTTTTTATTTAATAACCTAAAATTAATAAAATCATTTATATTTTTAATTGATTTTTTAAATCTTTTTTCCAATGATTTTTCTGATTGGTCCACGTGGACCAACCGGATTCATTCGTTGGTTGACCTCGGTCAACTCTCAGACCGAGGTCTGCCAGGGCGTCAGACTTGGTTTTTGTCCGCTTTGGCGGATTTTTCTAGGTCGCGTCGACCCTCCTTTCACGATTCTTCCTTCTTGACTTTTGTTTGCCTTCGATCGAGGATTCACGACCAGATGAAATATTGGGTTTTGGATCACTACTATGCCTCATGCGCCTCGATCTTTGGACCCTGTCTGCCACTTCTTCAAAAACCCCCTTTGACCTCCATTTTGAATTTGATCCCTCTTCCTCCATCTTCACCAAGTTTGCGAGTGTTCTTCGAGTACCTGGTGACAACAGCTACCCAGAGCACCCCTTCGTGTGGAGATTGGCGTCGAATTGAGGTGTATCCAAGTCCCTCGTCGGAGCTCCGCCCCCAGTTCCACCATTCGTCTTCGGTGAGTCTTTCCCTCTTTTCTTTTGCTTTTCGTGTAGTTTAGCCTTAGTGTGGAGTAGGGTAGCAGCAGGTTTGATTTCCATTGTCTATCGCACTATGAATCAATCGTCGAATCCACGGCAGAGCTCAGCTCTGCCTCCACGTTCTGACCATGTCACTGAACCAAACCCTCCACGATCATCGCCATTTCACTCCTGGTCACTCCGTCGCCCCGAATCACCCTTCAATTCATCTCGATCTTGCTCAGATCGAGCCACCTGAGCTCCTTCTCCGTCGTTCGCCGGAGCTCCACGCCCGAGCCACGAACCACCTCCATTTTGCCCCAAAACACCCCCATCTGCCTTTTGTTTCACGCTAACTATGCAGAGAAGAGCCCACGTTAAGGCTCCTTAGAGCCTCGCAAAGCCAGGGAAGATCTCCTCAACTCTCCATCCTCGTCGTGCCACACTAATCCTACTTAGTCTCTGCTGAGACCGTCACTCGACGCAGAGGGGCGCCAAGATCATTTTGCCCTCGATCCTGGGCCCGGAGAGGCCGTGTCGGCAGGAACCAGCCTTCGAAATTCGACTGGAGCCGTGTTCTTCCACCATCCTCGAGAACCGTCCGATCGAGGGTACATCCCAGGTGATACAACCAACATTGGATCGAAGCTCGGTCGCATCCATCGGATCGCCATCAGATCAGATCTCAGCCACACGTCTCCCCTTCGCCTCAGCCGCTGGATACGCCACGTGGATAAGTGACTCGCCCTCAGCCGCACGATTATTTCCTGGGTATTTTGCACCTTAGACCCAGCACTTTTTGTTAATTGCAAATATGCCCCTGTGCGTAGGTATTATAACATGTTTTGGGTAAATTGCACTCAGACCCTGCCGTGTTTTCATATTTGCATTTATACCCCTGTGAACAGCAGAACACGTGCTTTGCGCGTGACTCTTTGGTGAAATTGCAATGTTTTCCCTGTAACTTTTATATATTCGCAAAAATACCCCTGTTAGTGTGTAGTTTTTATTTGTTGGTTCTATTTATTTCCTGCATCTATAAGTCCCTAAAAATTACCAAAAAATTTCATTGTGCGTCTGATATATTGCATTTTCACGCTAAATTTTTGTATTGCATTTTTGTTGCATTTTAATATTTATAAAAATTCAAAAACATGCAATTTTGCTACTGTTTGCATTAGAAAACCCATAAAAATTATAAAAATACCTCTGAAAATTCCCAAAAAATAAATTTTGCATATTTTAGTATATTTTAATTTCAAACAAAAAATCATAAAAAAATATAAAAGAAAACTCCTAAAAATTAGAAAATCCCAAAAACCTTTATAAAAATCTTAAAAATTCCACGAAAATCCTAAAAATATAAACTCTGTTCCTGAATTTTATTTGTTTTGTTATCGTTCATTTAAAATTAATTTGGGAAATTTTGTTATTGTTTGCTATTTTTCATTCCCAGTTTAGTTTCTGCCTTTAATTTTCTTCCATGTTTTCAGTATTTCTCACTTTAAAAATACCAAAAAAATTCAGAAAAATCTATAAAAATCACAAATACATTTAAAAACTATGAACAAAAACACTTATTTTCCTGATTTTTGAGCTTTTTTCCCTCATTTTATAAACACGCCATCTTTCTCTTTATTAGCTTGTATATATACTCTATTATTGAAAAAGAAAATAAAAAATAAAATAAAAAAGAAAATATAAAATTAATAAATTAAAAATAAAAATACAAAAATATAAAATTAAAAATAAAATAAAAAATTGAAATAAAAAACCCACCAAAAATTTCATCTTGGCTAAGTAGTTCACTAGACCTAGGGTTTGACTTCTTGTCTACTTGCTTTACTCCGTTGCTTCCTGTGTTCGACCCCTACTTGCTTGCCACTATACATTTTTAGTAGGGCATAATAAATTTTGATCCTTGCTCTTGATTGCTTAATTAATTATGTGGGTTAATTGTTGATCAACGTGAAGGCTTGAGTAGTCGCCTCAGCGACAGTGAGTCTGATTTGTCAGACCATTATTTAGCGGCTCTCGTCTTATCGTTTTTCAAATACACCTACTTTAAACCACCTATACTTGTTTTCATGTGTCTGGTTTGATCCACAATGAGGAGTTGACGTAGACCCGATCCACAACATAGTTGAGGTATTTCAGGGTAGATATATAAGAGAGTTCAAATCATTTATCCCAGCTTTCTAGGTTGAACATATATCTACATGTCACAAGTGGGTAAAAAGGAAAGGAGGGACGAGATATTAACGATATTAAGAAGAATGACTCACGTGTATATGGAAATTAGTGGAGCCTCAAAAGAGGGTCAACCTTCTATGAATATATTGATTTCTGAATGAGACCATATGCTATAAATTTCTACCAGAGTGATGGGTTTGTAACTGAAAACTCTACCCTTTTGTGTAATTTTCTGCTTAATTATTGATCATATTGAAATTTCCTTGCTTAATTGCTTAATATTTTTTATAACTATTTTAATTTTCGATTCAATGACGACGATTATGGGAGGTTGCTCCTCATCTAAGAGGAGTCGCCCTGGTAGATGGGGGTTCATGAGATGGTAACCAACCATCTTCTCCCAACCATGCATAGACCTCAGAGGCCAATGAAAACTATTTTATCGATATATATATATATATATATAGAGAATATTTCCAATGAGGTTTACCTTTCCTGGGTGCATGGAAAGCCCGTCATCCTAACCATCCACAATCAATCTGATGGTTGTCATTAATAGCTTATTATTAATATATTTTTGATGTTGAAAAACCCATCATTTTAACATATTCTAAATTTATAATGCAACAAACACTCCACAATTATCTCCTCTCTCCTCTCTCTCTTCCTCTCTCTCTCTCCCCCGTCTCTCTCGATCTCGATTGCCGCACGAGGTTCCTCTCCTCCATCTCTCTCTCTCTCTCGATGATAGCATGAGGAGAGGAGGTTGCTGCTCGTCGCTGATGGCGTGCAAGATGATGGATGCAATGCGCTGCTCTATAGTGGCCGGTGATGGCGTTCTCCAAGGTTATTTTCTTGTATGTAATAAAGGCGGCGTCGTGTGGGGGTGATGGCTACGCATGGAGGAGGTGGATCATGGAGGAGAAGGTTGAAGGAGTGCGTGAATGGAGGTGTGTGTGCGGAGGAGGACGTACATGGAGGAGGTGGGTCGTGGAGGAGAAGGGCGGAGGAGGTGCGGGTAGAGAGGATGCTGGAGATGGAGGGCGTGCCCAGTTTAATGTGGCTGCCCCTAAGGGGGAGCTAACTTGGTTCCCCCTGCGGTATTTCATCCATTTTTTATTTTTATTTTTGAAAATTTCTTCCATGAATATTAATCACTATATCTCTATATTATGCTATTAAAATTTCGTGCGAAACAGAGACTCCTCCGACCTCCATCCAGACAATCATTTTTTAACGGTAACAGAATTGATAAAAACGACCCCATCTGGATGGAGGTCGTAGGAGTCTCTGTTTCGCACAAAATTTTAATAGCATAATATAGGGATATCTTGTGAAAATCCACGGAAGAAATTTTCAAAAAAAAAAACAAAAAATGGGAAAACTGGGGCGGGGGGGGGGGGGGGGGGTGGGGGGAGCGAAGTTAGCTCCCCCCTCAAGGGGCAACCCATTTTACCCTATATATATATAAATTTCTCGATATCTTATTGTATTCCATTGTTATATGCAGTTAGAAGGTCATGGGACCCATATACCAACGATATCGTTCAACAATGCATCGTCCTTGGGATGGAGGTGCCCTGTCACTTTTTGTGGTTTGTGGTACACTCCGAGCTGTTCATCCCCGAGCAAAGGTCATCAACCTACTCTAAGGTATTTGCATTGGGAGGATCCTCCGATGCCTGATGTTGCTCATGTATTTCACCATCCCATTTCTACTATGGATGAGGCTCCACATATCGACTCTTGGAGTTCCTACTTGATGGGTATCCCTTTTTCATTTGACAGGTTTACTAAACTCCACATATTATGATTATTGCTTACTATTATTTTCCCCATGTATACTCTAAAGGATCAACATAATGTCACGAAGAAGTCGTGCAAGTCCTAAAGGAGGTTCTAAGACTATGAGGACTAAAGATGGACTCGCATGAGTCCATTCGACCATATAGGATTTTGGATGGTGTTTACATGAATATCGTTATTCGTATTAAGTTAATGATGAATAGTCATTCATTAATCTATTCATTCATTTAGAATTTATAGCTAATTACTTGTAAATATCACTAACTTGCACAAATTGACATCTATCATTGATTTGTAATTAGTATATTAAATATATGTATTTAAACCCTAAATAAATAAATAAAAGAAAAATAAAGAAGGCATCAAATATAATTATTGACCCTGAACCTCAAGATCAAGTCAAATATTGACTAGGTCGATCAAGAATAAAGTAGGAGAGACATGGTGAAAAATGCACAAAAATATCAAAGAACGCTAAAGCTTTTAAGTGCAGTATATTGTGTAAATAGCTCAAAATTCTGCTATTTTATTTATTCTATTAAATACATCTCAAACAACAAAGTATTCAATCTAAAACTTGTACATATTAATGTATAGAAAATAAGAAAAATACTAGCCATAATAAATCATGCACAGTACACTCGGTACGCTCAGATGGAAAACTACAAACTGAACTTGATCAATCTCTATGCTATATAAACTCAAATTGAACTAAACTCACCTACATTATATTTAAAACTAAATTATCTATCTAATAAAGGTAATTTCATTGGAATTGGAGCTAATATGAAAATGTCGATTTTTTAGGGTACTATTGTACTTGGGCATCTGTACATATAGCCAATTATTTCTATTCTTTACGCTTTTTAGTCTTCTTATATTTTTGAATTATTATATATATTATAAAAACATATTTAAAAAATATAAATACAAATAAAAACATGTAAAACACATCCAAAGTAATTAATACATTAAAATACATAGGTATAATATACATATAGTATACATACATGCAATTATTTACACACATAAACAAAGTTATTAAAATACCATAAAAATATGTAAATGCATATTAAATAATATCGTATATATAATATGTAAATATTGTACTATGTATAAAAATAATAAAATAAATACAAATATATACTGGGTAAAATGAGGCTACCCCTGAGGGAGCTAACTTGGCTCCCCCACCCCATTTTTCTCATTTTTATTTTTTATTAAAATAAATCCATGGATTTTGATCATTATACTCCTATATTATATCATTCAAGTTTTACGTGAAATAGAGACTCATATGGCATCGACCCAGATAATCATTTTTTAATGTTCATATAATTGTTGAAATCGACCTCGTCTGGATGGAGTCTGTAGGAGTCTTTATTTCGTAGAAATTTGAATGACATGATTAGGGATATAGTTATAAAAATCAATGAACATATTTTTCAAAAAATAAAAAAAGGGAAAATGGGACGAGGGAGCCAAGTTAGCCCCCCCACGAGGCAACCCCATTTTACCCATACATGCATATATACCTATATAATAAAGTGTAGATATTAATACATAAAAAATATGGTTGTAAAAATAAGTAAAAATCACCATAAAATAGTTTGGAAAATAAGAAATATTTTCCATGTTTTAAGTTTTTTATTTTTAATTATTGATAATTTTTTATAGTTTTTGCATATAATTTCCATGAAATATTGTAGAAAACAAATAAAAAGTGTCCAATACCCATACATGCATTTCTTATTTTTTGTTAGTCTTTATGTGGGCCTACATCGACCAATCACCGCGCAGTGAGTGTTGACCCACCGATCAACACCTCCTCTGTACGACCCTAGCCCCTGTACATGTTAGAAACCCTGATCCCTTCACTTTCTCCAAATTTTTACTCCATCTCCGTGCCTCTGATTGCCTCGATTCCTCAATGAAAAATGTGTGCATGATTATACCGAAAATACCTTACGTTAATTTGTTGTTTTATATTGTAATCGGGCATTTAGGATCATTAAAAAACTAACCACATGGATAAATAAATCAATTAATTAAACAATGCATGATTTTGTATTTATTTGTCCTAGACAAGTCCCGGGATCGACTCAAAGAGGGAAAGGAACAACTTAGGGTTTAATTTGTCAAACTTAATGTGTGATTTTTAGGAGAAATATTTTTTTGGTATTTTTAAGACATGAAATGCATGCATGTATATTGGACACTTTTTATTTGTTTTCTACAATATTTCATGGAAATGATATGAAAAAACTATGAAAATTTATCAATAAGTTAATTATGATGAAATTAACATAGTGTCATTTTTTTGGAAATTTTTATGATGAAAATGAATTTTCAGAAATAAAACAATACAAACAGTATGATTTTAGTAAATTAATTTTAATAAATAGAAAACCTAATTATTTTCAAGAACTAAATTATTGTAGATGTGTCTAATTAAGATCTATCCATGAAAAATTATAACTCTCAAAAATATTATTTTTTCTAAAATATAAAAACTAATTACATAAATTACAACTTTATTTATTCTAAGAAAAATATGCATGCAAATGAAACAATTTTTGGGCACATGATTTTATATATCTAATTCTATAAAATATGAATTTTCAAGTAATTTTAGAATAATGGGTGATTTATTATGAATTTCTAGCATAGATAAGGAAAAATAAGATAAATTCCATGACAATAAATATTATAAATCGATCACGTATCACAAAAATATATTTATTTCACAAATGATAAAGAATAAGTTTTCTATAATACACATATTTTATAAAAAAATATGATGATACATGATGGTTCAAAATAATGTGCAAAAATATGGTTCAAAATGCAAAAGTACAATACTGAATTACCAAAACAATGCATAAAAAAGGCCTAATTCTTGTTACCAAACCCACTGGGAGTCCACTGCAATTTTCCCTTATGCTCATTTGACGAGCCGCAAAATCAGCCCTTTAAAAGTGTGTAATTAGCACTTGGAATCGTTGTAGCAGTCGGGCCAATTCGGGCTCATCAAAAACCATCTAATTGATATATTTCAAATAAGAATGAGATGGTTGAAATTTATTTTTTTTACTTGGCAAGAAATCAAGGTCGAACTCAAGGACACGAGCCTTTCTCTAATTATTTGTATTTTTCATCTATTTAACTAAGTGTTGAGTTGGAGGTTGATATAGGTCAAAGCATGCAAGACAGTGCATTACAATGCATTAAAGAATAAACATGCATTTTTTTTATCAATTTTTATCATGCAAATAAATTGTGATGCAATGAAAACATGCCCTAGGTAAAAATGACGAGCAAAATTAAACAAGAGTTAATTTCAAGTTTAATTAAAGAGGCAGATGTGATGAACAATTTTAAGTAAGGCATCAGTTCAAGCTCGAATAGACACAAGGCTACTACATAATACATAAAAAATCATTGTGTCCAAAACAACAATTAAGCATGCCATTAGAAAGTCCATCAAACCAGCTTTAAAATGAAACTGAAATCAACTCAATTGGACATACGTAGCTCAAGATATGCAAGATCAAAGACAAGGGCATAAATGAAAGAAAACATGAAATAAACGTTGCAGACAGGTCCCTGGGAGGGACTAAAATGTAATAATAAAAAAGTACGAGGTCTTCCCTATAAATTGCCCACACGCACAGGGGCATTTTTTTACAAATATTGAAAGTCACGAGGGCCAAGGTGCAAAATGCCCACAGTGCACGTACGCTGCACGTGATTTGGACCTGCTTGCAAATTGGAGAAAGTGGCAGGGTGTCTCTGCAAATTACCCAGATGGCACGCGCTAGGCACTTGCCATCCAGGCTCGAAGGAAGGATCGGGCTCGACAGAGGGTAGGCGGTGCTTCGGGTCGGCTCGGGCGATTTGAGGCTCCATGTAGGCTCGGTGGCTGGCTCGGACGCTCAGTACCTGGAGGTTCGATGGCTAAGGATCGGGGATGCTCTGGTGTCGACGCATGGCCGCTTAGCGTCCCTTTGATCGTGAGGATCCAAAGGCTCCTGGATTGGTTGCGTGGCCTCATCTGGGCCGTTGGATGATCCCCAGGAGAGGGTCATTCAACGGCTACTGCTTTTCCTTCTTTATCGTCAGCTGGCGGCGGGAACCGAGCTCCGGCTCCGCCGCTCGCTCTCGGCCACGATGAACCTCCCTCGAGCTCACGGAAAGGTCGTCGGTGAAGTAGGGAACTCGGGGAAGGTCCAGGACCCTCTGGCGTCGCTCATCGGAGCTTGCTTGTCAGAGACGGAGTGAATGAAGTTGGCTCCTATGTTCTTCCGGCCATTGAAGGAGATGACGTCATGCAGGATTAGGCACATAGCCGAAGCCTAAAAAGTGCGTGCGTGAATGGAGTGGAAGCTCGATGGGCGAAGAAGGCGGGAGCTCGAAGCTCCTCCGCCGCGAGGTGGCGGAGGAGGTGGGTTGAGGTGGTCTGGGGCTGCGAAGGAGGAAGAAGGTGGTCGGATGTAGGCGCGTGAAAGATGGAAGCACGGCGGAGCTCGGGAAGTGATCAACGGGGGTCGGAGACAAAGGAAAGGGCCTAATTAATTAAGCGAAATTCGAAGAAAACACAAAGGAGGTCGGAGGAGACTTACCGGAGATCGGGCGGAGTGGATAGGCTTGGGCTGGGGCTCGATTCGAGCCCCGGGTCTTCGCTGAACATCGTCAGCCGGTCAATGCAGCTCGAGCGGTCGTGAGGCGCCGCAACTCCACCGTGTGTGGCGGAGGGTCTCACCGGGGAGGCAAGGTCGTCATCGCTCTATCCCGACGCCTCCCCCTGTCACAGGGAGGCGGAGGAGGGCTGGGCCTCCTCCCACGTAAAGGTGGACAGCTGGAAATGGAGGAGGCGGCGGTGTATTTGAAGGTTGAAGGTGGCCGGTTATGGTGGTGGTCGACGTGGGTTTTGAGGAGAAGATGGGGCGACTGAGAGGATGTCGTGGGTCGTGGAGTGATGCGCGGGGAAGAAGGAAGATGGGGGAATGTCGTGGGGTAACTGGCAATGGGAGATGTGGTCGGAAGAGGTGGAGATAAAGGGAAGGGGGAGAGAGGTGCGCGAGCTGGAGAATGTGGGCTGAGGGCATGACCGGAGGTAGATGACAAAGCCCTTGCCGTTGGCTCGTGAGATCCAACGGCTAGGGTTTAGGCGTTAAAGAGCGGTCAGGATAGAATCTGCGGTGATGCGATCAACGGGCCATGAAGCCGCAACGTGTCGGGCTGCGGAGAGAGCGTTGGCAGACGGTTTAGATTAGACGCTAGAGTTGATCGAGCAGTTGAAGATGCAGCGGGAATGGGAGGTGGGGATTGCAACTCCAAACGCCGATCTGATGGTGAAGATCTTGACACGTGGCGCACGCTGAGCGAGGCGGGAAGGAATGGCGGAGATGAGAGGTGAAGGTAGATCAAACGGCTAGGAACATGGGTGCGCGTGGCGATTACTTAGCCGTTGGATCAAGAGATGATCCAACGGCCCTGGTCAAGGGCAGATGAGGCAAGGGCGGCGGGCCACGTGGCTCACCCAGATCGGGCCACGTGGCCCAATCAGATTATTCAGACCTTCCAGTTGATTTTTGAAGGGCTAGATGGTTGATTTTGAGAAAAATCAAAACATGAAAGTTGTAGATCTTAATGAGATTTACAAGTTTCATGTTGACCAAAACTGAAGATGAGATAAACTGAATGCTCGAAATATTTTGGATTGTATTTTTAAGGCTAAAAATACCACGAATTTTAATTTTGTAATTTTTTTGTGGTTCGAGACTCTGATAATTACAGGATGTTAATTGGGTTTTATTGACACAAAGATTAAGCAAGGGGGTTAATAATGGACAATTAAGATGATGAAATCGAGTTTCATCACCCCCTATACTTAAACTATGCTCGTCCTCGAGCATCAAAGAGAATGACTAAGTTGGATTAACCCCCTTGTGCATGTGAGTACAGGATCCAATTTGTTCAAGTCGACTCAATCCTTAGAGATCCAAGATTCTCGAGTTCAACCTAGCCTTAACCAAGAGGCACCCAATTCCTCTAATTCTCCAGAGTCTCTCTGATGTACATATATACTAAAGGATATGACTTTTAGTGATGACTGCGATTCTGAGAGTAGAGTAAAATCGTCACCCAAAGTTTTGGTCCGAGAAAATCTCCTAAGGATCCAATCCTCAACACTAGGGAATAAATCCAATCTTGCATCCATTCCACCGTCTCTTTAGTTGTCAGACTTAGAAAATGTCAATGGAAGGTCAGTAATGGAGGGCATGGGATTGTGTCATTTCTTCTCTCCCACTCATTGGAACAAGGATTCTCTCTAGTGCCTTTTACGCAACACATTTTTTGGTGTTGATCAGTGCGTCCGTCAAGAGAAGTTGGAGCCGTCTGCACTTGTTTTCCTGGGAATACACTGGGGTGTGTCTTTTTTGAGTATCTATCGTACCTTCTACACCCAGACTTGTAGCATTTACGATGTAGAGCCCTTTTTTGGTGCAAGCCCGTCTCCTGGTCCTAATAGCGGTGGTCCAAGTGGACACTTTGAAAAGTTTGGGAGCACTCGCCTTTGGTGGAAGCTCTTTGATATTTGACTTTGTGGAATGAGCTTTTCTTTGAAATTTCATTGACTTGTATAATTTTTGGCTAGCTCCACTACTTTTACCAAGAGTTGGTACACACTGATCAACATTTTTTTATTTATTTCACACCATGACACTTAGGTAAATATCAAGAGATTAGTATAAGAACCAAGTTCTCATACTGGCTAAAATTGCTGACACTCAGGTTTCATGAAGCCTTCAAAGATTTTATCCCATCCTCGAGCATCATTAGATCAAATCCAAACTCGAATCCCTCATCCCAATCCCTCAGGTGAAAAGTCAACTCATCTCATCAAAACGGCAGTCGTGCATGTGATGTGCTGATCATATTCTTTTTGTCTGAGACTAAGCATGGAATATAGCATGCAAATCTAGAGACCTAGGGAAATGTGGATGATTAAGTCTATGACCCTGATGGCTAAGGCGGGTTAACCTAAAATCTCAAAGACCTCATAAAACTAAGTCTCCTTGAACATTTCAGATTTTGGGTGGAAGTGTAAGTGTAGAGGATTAATCCAACTCCTTCATTCAAAAACACACATTTTTTCTTTCTTTTCTTCTTTTTCTTCTTTTTTTTTTGAATTTTGCTTATTTTTATGGATTTTAGTTTAAAGTTAAAACACAGGTTAGACTCAACTTTCCTTGAAAAGAGATAAAAATTTCAAAACCATGTCACACAAATAAAAATTTTCAAAACATTTTTCAAATGATTTTTCAAAACAAGAAAATCTCACTTTTAAAATCATTTTCAAAAATATTTTTATCAAAATAGTGTAACGTAGTATAGAAAAGCCGTAAAAATACTTGAGTCCTCTTGGTTCAAAGGATTTTACTTTAGCCAAAAAGTTTTGAATTTTTTTTCAAATTTTCCAGATTATAGCTAAAGTAAGTATATTGTATATACGGTATACCCCCTATCCTTAAACTTTGCTATGTCCTCATAGCATTGGATGATACGAGTACATAGGTCCATTTAAATACAGAGAAATATATGGGAGCTAAGAGGTGCTCCCCCTATACTTAGGTTAGAAATAACCTAAGTATAAAGGCAAGGAAAGATGAGTAGAGAAATCACAGGGACTCGGGTCCCCCCTATACTTAGGCTGAGATTAGCCTAAGTATAAAGATGGAAATTGATGTTGGGAGGGACCCAAGGTGAACGAAGAAGAGGAATGGATTTACAAATGAGTGGATGAATCTGCAGAGATGAATGGAGTGACTAAGGTTTTGGGGTGTGTAACGAAGCAATCATGGCTCAATCAAGCAAGCAAGACCCTCAGGTTCACCAACTCACACATGAAACCAACCGAGGTTGGTTTATTATCTTGTCGGTTTTATTGGTGATAAAACATTAGATAATTTATGCGGAGAAAATGTGAATTGAAAATCGATGCGTACGCGAGGGTATTGCTCTCCCAAAACCAAAGTTTTTCTCCATTTTAGGTTGACTTGCAATTAACAGTCCCAATTTTATTCTTAAGGTTGTCACTGAATTATGGTTAACACAAAAAATCAAGAAATCATCGTCTACCATTCATTCTCATTTTCCATTTATCCTAGGTGATCAAGCTAGGAATAGAAAGCCGAGAAAAACATGTATTCGATAAAACCGCGATCTAGGCTAAGCGATAAAACGTGCAGTGACTTGACGAAAACACATGAAAACTTTGGCTGTTTTGAAAACCAAAATCAAAGTATGCAAGTCAATAAAAGCCGCATCTAATCATGCATCTATTAGCGGGGAATGATATCCATTAAATTCGGCTAAGTGAGGCGAGATTATGTGCGTCTATATTTTAGTGTGTCCTACCTACGAGCAAGCACATAAAAATATGGAAAATAAAAACCGCTCAAAGAGCCGCGTGCCTGGTCCTAGGTTGACACTCAAGTGGGGACGATCCCCACACAACCACGATCGTTCGATTACATTCGCGAGTCTTCGATCGAAGACCACTGTAAAAGACGAATTTATTACAAGTATGGCATGGAAATAAAAAATGCGACACATTTTTTTCTTTCTTTTCTATGTGCTCCAAGCATGCTCCTGCGGTTCCTCACAGCGGAAGACATCAGCTCCTCGCCTCCTTGATTGATCACGGGCCCTGCTACAGAAACAAGGATTAGAGATCAAAATAAAAAAGAAAAATTTTATAATGCAAATTATGTGAACATTTGACCTATAAAAAGGAACACTAAATTAAACAAACAAAAATCCAAGAAATATAAGAAATGAGCCGTGTCCCCGGCAACGACGCCATTTAACGAGCCGCAAAATCGGCCCTTTAAAAGTGTGTAATTAGCACTTGGAATCGTGGTAGCAGTCGGGCCAATTCGGGCTCATCAAAAACCATCTGATTGATATATTTCAAATAAGAATGAGATGGTCGAAATTTATTTTTTTTACTTGGCAAGAAACCAAGGTCGAACTCAAGGACACGAGCCTTTCTTTAATTATCCAGATTTTTCATCTATTTAACTAAGTGTTGAGTTGGAGGTTGATATAGGTCAAAGCATGCAAGACAGTGCATTACAATGCATTAAAGAATAACCATGCTTTTATCAATTTTTATCATGCAAATAAATGCCATGTGATGCAATGAAAATATGCCCTAGGTAAAAATGATGAGCAAAATTAAAGAAGAGTTAATTTCAAGTTTAATTAAAGAGGCAGATGTGATGAACAATTTTAAGTAAGGCATCAGTTCAAGCTCGAATAGACACAAGGCTACTACATAATACATAAAAATCATTGTGTCCAAAACAAGCATGCCATTAGAAAGACCATCAAACCAGCTTTAAAACGAAACTGAGATCAACTCAATTGGACATACGTAGCTCAGGATATGCAAGATCAAAGACAAGGTCATAAATGAAAGAAAACATGAAATAAACATTGCAGACAGGTCCCTTGGAGGGACTAAAATGTAATTATAAAAAAGTACAAGGTCTTCCCTGTAAATTGCCCATACGTACAGGGGCATTTTTTGCAAATATTGAAAGTCGCGAGGGCCAAGGTGCAAAATGCCCACAGGGCACGTACGTTGCACGTGATCTGGACCTGCTTGCAAATTGGAGAAAGTGGCAGGGTGTCTCTGCAAATTGCCCAGATGGCACGCACCAGGCACGTGCCATCCAGGCTCGAAGGGAGGATCAGGCTCGGCAGAGGGTAGGCGGTGCTTCGGGTCGGCTCGGGTGATTCGAGGCTCCATGTAGGCTCGGTGGCTGGCTAGGACGCTCCAGACCTGGAGGTTCTATGGCTAAGGATCGGGGACGCTCTGATGTCGACGCGTGGCCGGTTAGCGTCCCTTGGATCGTGAGGATCCAAAGGCTCTTGGATTGGTTGCATGGCCTCATCTGGGCTGTTGGATGATCCCCAGGAGAGGGTCATACAACGGCTACTGCTTTTCCTTCTTCATCGTCAGCTGGCGGTGGGAACCGAGCTCCGGCGAGGGAGCTCCGGCTCCGCCGCTCGCTCTTGGCCACGATGAACCTCCCCCGAGCTCACGGAAAGGTCGTCGGTTGATGAAACTCGATTTCATCATCATAATTTCACATTATTAACCCCCTTGCTTAAATATATGTCAATAAAATCCAGTTAATGTCATGTAATTAACAGAGTCTCAAATAAATTAAAAAACACAAAAAAATGACAAAACTAAAATTCATGGTATTTTTAACCTTAAAAATACCCTTAAAAATATTTTGCGTCTACAGATGATCTCATTTCCAGTTTTGGTCAACATGAAACTTGTAGATCTCATCAAGATCTACAACTTTCATGTTTTGAGTTTTCTCAAATTCGGCCAAATTAACCTTCAAAAATCAAAATCATGTTTGCAATAATCTGACTGAGCCACGTGGCCCGTTCTGGGTGAGCCACGTGGCCCCGCCTCTTTTGTCTTTTCCACCGACGTTCCTAGCCGTTGGATCTCCTCCTGAGATCCAACGGTCCCAAGCTCTCCACGTGCGCCTCAATCCCTAACCATCAGATCTTCCCCGACTTCAATCCGCACCGCTCGTTCGCGCCTCAAGCTGAGTGCGCCACATGGAACATTGAGATCCGCTTGATCACGCCCTCGATCCTCTCATCCAAGCCGCTAGATCTTCTCTTATTCACATCCGTTTGATCATTCCCCATCTCTCATCTGCACCTTACGTCCGCGCCTAACCTCCAGAACGACACGTGTCGTCCCCCGCAGCCCTCCGATCACTTCACCTAGGATCGCATCCTACCCGCTCCTTAGCGCCGAAATTCTAACCATTGGATATCCAGATCCAATGGTCGATCTTCATCGTCAACCTCCAGATCCCCCTCTCTTCCCATGTTCTCCACCTCGCGCAACCCGCCCACCCTTCCTATTTTCCCCATCATCTCCGACAACCTCGCACATCGCCAACTTCCATACGACGGTTCCCTATCATCCTTCTTCCTCGCGCATCATCCCACGACCACCGTCGTCATCCCAGTCGCCCCACACATGCCTCGAAACCCACACCTTCCACCACCGAAATCACCAAACTCAATCTTCAAATACACCGCCATCCCCCTCCGTTCGTCGGTGTCCACCTGTACGTGGGTAACCTCCCAGCAAGCCCCCGCCCCCCGGTGACAGCGAGGGGGCGGTGAGGAGCGCGAAGACGAAGGTCTGCCCCGGTGTCGACCCCTGGCCATGGTAGGCCAGGCTTGCGGAGCTTCGCCTCCGCCAAGCTGCTCCACGTAGCCGAGGGAGTCCAGCGATGACCCCGAGGTCCTCCGATGACCTCGAGCACATGCCCCGCTCCGCCAGATAGCCGGTAAGTCTCCTCTTTCTCTCTCTGCATTTTCTTCTTCTTTTACTTATTTAATTAGGATTCGTCAGTCAATTTCACCCTTCATTGTTCACCCCGTTAGCTCCGCCAACACCTCCCCTTTCACGCGCACTCCTCCGACCACGCTCTTCTTCCTCCAGACCTTGAATCACTTCCGACCCACCTCCTCCGCCTCCCACGGCGGAGGAGCTCTGAGCTCCCGCCTTCTCCGCATTCCCTGAGCTCACATCACACTCACGCACGCACACCCCTTCGCTTCGACTATTGCACTAACGATGCAGGTATTCGAGACTTCATTGATCGGGAACCTCGCCGGAGCAATTTGGCCGAGCTCCGCTGCCACTATCATAGCTCTGATAGCCTGAGCTAAGACGCCAGCGTCTTCTCCGAGCTCCACGCTTCATCAGCGACCTTTCCGTGAGCCAGAGGGAGGTCCACGTCGACAGAGAACGAGCGGCGGAGGAAGAGCCCCTTCGCCGGAGCTCTAAATCCGTCGCCAGCTGCGGAGGATGACGAAGGAATAGCTGCCGTCCGATGATCTTCATCGGACGGCCCAGATGAGCCCACGTCGCCCTCAGAGCCCCTTCCAGGTACCGTTGGATCCCTAAGATCCAACGGTTCCTCTGCCGCCACGTCAACACTCCAGGAACTTACAACAACCGCCCGATTGTCATGATCGGATGGACTTCAGCCGGCCACGTGTCGGACCCAGAGCCTCCCCGAGCCTAGGGTCAGAGCCTCCAGGCTTGGATACCCCGTACCTCCTCCGAGCCTATGCCGAGCCGTCTGCAGCTTCGATCGAGTCCGAGCCTCAGCCGAGCCAAGCCGAAGCAACATCGAACCTCTGCCGAGCCTGACTCCAAGCCTGGATGACACGTGCTAGTCTCGTGCATATCTGGGCAATTTGCAGAGACGCCCTCCAAACTTCTCCAATTTGCAGAAAGGCCCCTGTGCATGTGGATCTTTTACAGGGAAGGCCTTAGAGCTTATTTTATTTTCATTTTAGTCCTTCCTAGGGACCTTTTTGTAGTTATCAGTTCATGTTTTCTTTCATTTATGCCCTTATCTTCGTTCTTGCATATCTTGAGCATCGTAATTCTGTTTCAGTTGATTTCAGTTTTATTTCGAAGCTTGTTTGATGTACTTCTTAATGGCATATTAAGTTTCTCATTTTGGACACATGAATTTTTTATGTATTATTTTATTCGCAATGTGTCTCTTATTACTAGCTTATGCCATGTCCACATTACCAATCAAGTTTGACACGTTAAGCAAGTCTGAAATTGACTCTTATTTAATTTGCTCATCATATTTATTCTGATCAAGGGCCTATTTTCATTGCATTTCATGGCATTTATGCATGATAAAAATTGATTAAAAAAATGCGTGTTTGTTTTAATGTTTAGTCTCCTTGCATGATTTGTCCTATTTTTCTTGTAACTCAACACTTAGTTAGATAGATAAAAATCCGAATAATTCGAGAAAGGCTCGTGTCCCTGAGTTCGACCTTGGTTTCTTGCCAAGTAAAAAAATATAAAAAATCACGACCATCTCATTCTTATTTGACACATATTAATCAGATGGTCTTTGATGAGCCCGAATTGGCCTGACTGCTACGGCAATTCCAAGTGCTAATTTAGCATTATTAAAGGGCCGATTTTGCGGCTCGTCAAATGGCGCCGTTGCCGGGGACACGACTCATTTCTTGTATTTTTGGATTTTTTGTTTATTTAATTTCGTGTTTCTTTTATAGGTCAATCTGTTCATCCATTTTGCATCCAAAAATTTTCTTTCTTATTTTGATCTCTAACCTTTGTTTTTTTGGCAGGGCCCTTGATCACTCAAGGAGGCGAGGAGCTAGTCCTTCCCGCTGCGAGGAGCCGCAGAAACCTGCTTGGAGCAAATAGGGAAGAAAGGAAAAAAATGTGTCGCATTTTATTTTTGCTTGTAATAAACTCGTCTTTTACAGCAGTCTTCGATTGAAGGCTCGCGATTGTAATCGAACGATCGTGGTTGTGTGGGGATCGTCCCCACTTGAGTGTCGACCTAGGATCAGGCACACGGCTCTTTGAGCGGTTTTTATTTTCCATATTTTTATGTGCTTGCTCATAGGTAGGACACACTAAAATATAGACGCACATAATCTCGCCTCACTTAGCCAAATTTAATGGATATCATTCCCGCTAATAGATGCATGATTAGGTGCGGCTTTTATCGACTTGCATACATATTGATTTCGGTTTTCAAAACGGCCCAAGTTTTTCACAGATTTATCGTCAAATCACTGCATGATTTCTCGTTTAGCTTAGATCGTGGTTTTTATCGAATACGCAGTTTTTCTCGGCTTTCTATTCCTAGCTTGATCACCTAGGATTAATGGAAAAAGGGAATGAATTGTAGACGATGATTTCTTGGATTAGGTGCTAACCATAATTCAGTGATAAAACTTAAATAAAAATTGGGACTGTTAATTGAAAGTCAACAAAAAATGGAGTAAAATTCGGTTTTGGGAGAGGAACACCCTCGGTTACGCATTGGTTTTCACTTCATATTTTTCTCCGCGTAAATATCTAATGTTTTATCACCAATAAAACCGACAAGATAATAAACCAACTTCGGTTGGTTTCATGTGTGAGTTGGTGAATTTAAGGGTCTTGCTTATTTGATTGAGCCTTGTTTGATTTGATATACGCTCTAAATCCTTAGTCACTCCATTCATCTCCGCAGATTCAAACCGCTCATTTGTAAATCCATCCTTCTTCTTCGTTCCCCTTGGGACCCTCCCAACATCAAATTCCATCTTTATACTTAGGCTAATCTCAGCCTAAGTATAGGGGGGACCCGAGTCCCTGTGATTTCTCTACTCATCTTTCCTTTCCTCTATACTTAGGTTATTTCTAACCTAAGTATAGGGGGAGCCCCTCTTAGCTCCCGTATATTTCTCTACACTTAAATGGACCTATGGACTCGTATCATCTAGTGCTATGAGGACATAGCAAAGTTTAAGGATAGGGGGGTATACCGTATATACAATTTATTTACTTTAGCTATAATCTGAAAAAATTTAAAAAATTTAAAACTTTTTGGCTAAAGTAAAATTCTTTGGACTAAGAGAACTCAAATAATTTCATGGCTTTTCTATACTATGTTACACTATTTTTGATAAAAAAAATATTTTTGAAAATGATTTTAAAAATGAGATTTTCTTATTTTGAAAAATCCTTTGAAAATGTTTTGAAAATCTTTTATTTGTGTGACATGGTTTTGAAAATCTTTTATCAAGGAAAGTTGAGTCTAACCTGTATTTTAACTTTAAACTAAAATCCATAAAAATGAGCAAAAAAAATTGTTGAATGAAGGAGTTGGATTAATCCTCTACTTTTTACACTTCCACCCAGGATCTGAAATGTTCAAAGAAACCTAGCTTTTTGAGGTCTTTGAGATTTTAGGTTAACCAACCTTAGCCATCAGGGTCACAGACTTAATCATCCATATTTCCCTAGGTCTCTAGATTTGCATGCTATATTCCATGCTTAGTCTCAGACTTAAAGAATATGAGCAGCACATCACGCGCACGACTGTGGTTTTTGATTGAGATGAGTTGACTTTTCACCTGAGGGATTGGGATGAGGGATTCCAGTCTGGATTTGATCTAATGATGCTCGAGGATGGGATAAAATCTTTGAAGGCTTCATGAAACCTGAGTGTCAGCAATCTTAGCCAGTATGAGAACTTGGTTCTTATACTAATCTCCTGATATTAACCTAAGTACCAGGGTGTGAAATAATAAAAAAATTATTGATCAGTGTGCGCCAACTCTTGGTAAAAGCAGTGGAGCTAGCCAAAAAATTATACAAGTAAATGAAATTTCAAAGAAAATCTCTCATTCCACAAGGTCAAATATCAAAGAGCTTCCACCAAAGGAGAGCGCTCCCAAACTTTTCAAAGTGTCCACATGGACCACCGCTATTAGGACCAGGAGTCGGGCTTGCACCAAAAAAGGGCTCTGCATCGTAAATGCTACAAGTCTGGGTGTCGAAGGTACGATAGGTACTCAAAAAAGACACACCCCGGTGTACTCCCAGGAAAACAAGTGCAGACGGCTCCAACTTCTCTTGACGGACGCACTGATCAACACCAAAAAAATGTATCGCGTAAAAGGCACTAGAGAGAATCCATGTTCCAATGAGAGGGAGAGAAGAAATGACACAATCCCATGCCCTCCATTACTGGCCTGCCATCTACATTTTCTAAGTCTGACAACTAAAGAGACGGTGGAATGGATGCAAGATTGGATTTATTCCCTAGTGTTGAGGATTGGGTCCTTAGGAGAATTTCTCGGACCAAGACTTTGGGTGAAGATTTGATTCTACTATCGAAATTGCAGTCAACACTAAACTTCATATCCTTTAGTTTATATGTACATCAGAGGAGTCTAGAGAATTAGAGGAATTGGGTACCTCTTGATTAAGGCCGGGTTGAACTCAAGAATTTTGAACCTCTAAAATTGAGTCGACTTGAGCAGATTGGATCCTGTATTCACATGCACAAGGGGGTTAATCCAACTTAGTCATTCTCTTTGATGCTCGAGGACGAGCATAGTTTAAGTATAGGGGGGCGATGAAACTCGATTTCATCATCATAATATCACATTATTAACCCCCTTGCTTAAATATATGTCAATAAAACCCAGTTAATGTCCTGTAATTAACAGAGTCTCAAATAAATTAAAAACCACAAAAACAAATGACAAAACTAAAATTCATGGTATTTTTAACCTTAAAAATACCCTTAAAAATATTTTGTGTCTACAGATGATCTCATTTCCAGTTTTGGTCAACATAAAACTTGTAGATCTCATCAAGATCTACAACTTTCATGTTTTGAGTTTTCTCAAATTCGGCCAAATTAACCTTCAAAAATCAAAATCATGTTTGCAATAATCTGATTGAGCCACCTGGCCCGTTCTGGGTGAGCCACGTGGCCCCGCCTCTTTTGTCTTTTCCGCCCGCGTTCCTAGCCGTTAGATCTCCTCCTGAGATCCAACGGTCCCAAGCTCTCCACATGCGCCTCAATCCCTAACCATCAGATCTTCCCCGACTTCAATCCGCACCGCTCGTTCGCGCCTCAAGCTGAGCGCGCCACATGAAACATTGAGATCCGCTTGATCACGCCCTCGATCCTCTCATCCAAGCCGCTAGATCTTCTCTTATTCACAGCCATTTGATCATTCCCCATCTCTCATCTGCACCTCATGTTCGCGCCTAACCTCCAGAACGACACGTGTCGTCCCCCGCAACCCTCCGATCACTTCACCTCGGATCGCATCCTACCCGCTCCTTAGCGCCGAAATTCTAACCGTTGGATCTCCAGATCCAATGGTCGATCTTCATCGTCAACCTCCAGATCCCCCTCTCTTCCCACGTTCTCCACCTCGCGCAACCCGTCCACCCTTCCTATTTTCCCCATCATCTCCGACAACCTCGCACATCGCCAACTTCCCCACGACGGTTCTCTATCATCCTTCTTCCTCGCGCATCATCCCACGACCACCGTCGTCATCCCAGTTGCCCCACACATGCCTCGAAACCCACACCTTCCACCACCGAAACCGCCAAACTCAATCTTCAAATACACCGCCATCCCCCTCCGTTCGTCGGTGTCCACCTGTACGTGGTTAACCTCCAAGCAAGCCCCCACCCCCCGGTGACAGCGAGGGGGCGGCGAGGAGCGCGAAGACGAAGGTCTGCCCCGTTGTCGACCCCTGGCCATGGTAGGCCAGGCTTGCGGAGCTTCGCCTCTACCAAGCTGCTCCCCGTAGCCGGGGGAGTCCAGCGATGACCCCGAGGTCCTCCGATGACCTCGAGCACATGCCCCGCTCCGCCCGATAGCCGATAAGTCTCCTCTTTCTCTCTCTGCATTTTCTTCTTCTTTTACTTATTTAATTAGGATTCGTCAGTCAGTTTCGCCCTTCATTGTTCACCCCGTTAGCTCCGCCAACACCTCCCCTTTCACGCGCACTCCTCCGACCACGCTCTTCTTCCTCCAGACCTTGAATCACTTCCGACCCACCTCCTCCGCCTCCCACGGCGGAGGAGCTCTGAGTTCCCGCCTTCTCCGCATTCCCTGAGCTCACATCACACTCACGCACACACACCCCTTCGCTTCGACTATAGCACTAACGATGCAGGTATTCGAGACTTCATTGATCGGGAACCTCGCCGGAGCAATTTGGCCGAGCTCCGCTGTCACTATCATAGCTCCGATAGCCTGAGCTAAGACGCCAGCGTCTTCTCCGAGCTCCACGCTTCATCGGTGACCTTTCCGTGAGCCAGAGGGAGGTCCACGTCGACAGAGAACGAGCGGCGTAGGAATAGCCCCTTCGCCGGAGCTCTGAATTCGTCGCCAGTTGCGTAGGATGACGAAGGAACAGCTGCCGTCGGATGATCTTCATCGGACGGCCCAGATGAGCCCACGTCGCCCTCAGAGCCACTTCCAGGTACCGTTGGATCCCTAAGATCCAACAGTTCCTCTGCCGCCACATCAACACTCCAGGAACTTACAACAGCCGCCCTATTGTCATGATCGGATGGACTTCAGCCGGCCACGTGTCGGACCCAGAGCCTCCCCGAGCCTAGCGTCAGAGCCTCCAGGCTTGGATACCCCGTACCTCCTCCGAGCCTATGCCGAGCCGTCTGCAGCTTCGATCGAGTCCAAGCCTCAGCCGAGCCAAGCCGAAGCAACATCGAACCTCTGCCGAGCCTGACTCCAAGCCTGGATGGCACGTGCTAGTCACATGCGTATCTGGGCAATTTGTAGAGATGCCCTCCAAATTTCTTCAATTTGCAGAAAGGCCCCTGCGCATGTGGATCTTTTACAAGGAAGGCCTTAGAGCTTATTTTATTTTCATTTTAGTCCTTCCCAGGGACCTTTTTGTAGTTATTAGTTCATGTTTTCTTTTATTTATGCCCTTATCTTCGTTCTTACATATCTTGAGCATCGTAATTTTGTTTCAGTTGATTTCAGTTTCATTTCGAAGCTTGTTTGATGTACTTCTTAATGGCATATTAAGTTTCTCATTTTGGACACTTGAATTTTTATGTATTATTTTATTCGCAATGTGTCTCTTATTACTAGTTTATGCCATGTCCACATTACCAATCAAGTTTGACACGTTAAGCAAGTCTGAAATTGACTCTTATTTAATTTGCTCATCATATTTATTCTGATCAAGGGCCTATTTTCATTGCATTTCATGGCATTTATTTGCATGATAAAAATTGATTAAAAAAATGTGTGTTTGTTTTAATGTTTAGTCTCCTTGCATGATTTGTCCTATTTTGCTTGTAACTCAACACTTAGTTAAATAGGAAAAATCCGAATAATTCGAGAAAGGCTCGTGTCCCTGAGTTCGACCTTGGTTTCTTGCCAAGTAAAAAAATATAAAAAAATCACGACCATCTCATTCTTATTTGACACATATTAATCAGATGGTCTTTGATGAGCCTGAATTGGATCGACTGCTACGGCAATTCCAAGTGCTAATTTAGCATTATTAAAGGGCCGATTTTGCGGCTCGTCAAATGGCGCCGTTGCCGGGGACACGACTCATTTCTTGTATTTTTGGATTTTTGTTTATTTAATTTTGTGTTTCTTTTATAGGTCAATTTGTTCATCCATTTTGCATCCAAAAATTTTCTTTCTTATTTTGATCTCTAACCTTCGTTTCTGTGGCAGGGCCCTTGATCACTCAAGGAGGCGAGGAGCTGGTGCTTCCCGCTGCGAGGAGCCGTAGAAACCTGCTTGGAACAAATAGGGAAGAAAGGAAAAAAATGTGTCGCATTTTATTTTTGCTTGTAATAAACTCGTCTTTTACAGCAGTCTTCGATTGAAGGCTCGCGATTGTAATCGAACGATCGTGGTTGTGTGGGGATCGTCCCCACTTGAGTGTCGACCTAGGATCAGGCACGCGGCTCTTTGAGCGGTTTTTATTTTCCATATTTTTATGTGCTTGCTCGTAGGTAGGACACACTAAAATATAGACACACATAATCTCGCCTCACTTAGCCCAATTTAATGGATATTATTCCCGCTAATAGATGCATGATTAGGTGCGTCTTTTATCGACTTGCATACATATTGATTTCGGTTTTCAAAACGGCCCAAGTTTTTCACAGATTTATCGTCAAATCACTGCATGATTTCTCGCTTAGCTTAGATTGCGGTTTTTATCGAATATGCGGTTTTTCTCGGCTTTCTATTCCTAGCTTGATCGAGCGGTTGGAGACGCAGCGGGAATGTGAGGTGGGGATTGCAACTCCAAACGCCGATCTGATGGTGAAGATCTTGACACGTGGCGCACGCTGAGCGAGGCGGGAAGGAATGGCGGAGATGAGAGGTGAAGGTAGATCAAATGGCTAGGAACATGGGTGCGTGCGGCGATTACTTAGTCGTTGGATCAAGAGATGATCCAACGACCCTGGTCAAGGGTGGATGAGGCAAGGGCGGCAGGCCACGTGGCTCACCCAGATCGGGCCACGTGTCCCAATCAGATTATTCAGACCTTCCAGTTAATTTTTGAAAGGCTAGATGGTTGATTTTAAGAAAACTCAAAACATGAAAATTGTAGATCTTGATGAGATCTACAAGTTTCATGTTGACCAAAACTGAAGGTGAGATCAATTGAATGCTCGAAATATTTTGGATGATATTTTTAAGCCTAAAAATACCACGAATTTAATTTTGTAATTTTTTTGTGGTTCGAGACTCTGATAATTACAGGATATTAACTGGGTTTTATTGACACAAAGCTTAAGCAAGGGGGTTAATAATGGACAATTAAGATGATGAAATCGAGTTTCATCACCCCCTATACTTAAACTATGCTCGTCCTCGAGCATCAAAGAGAATGACTAAGTTGGATTAACCCCCTTGTGCATGTGAGTACAGGATCCAATTTTTTCAAGTCGACTCAATCCTTAGAGGTCCAAGATTCTTGAGTTCAACCTAGCCTTAACCAAGAGGCACCCAATTCCTCTAATTCTCCAGACTCTCTCTGATGTACATATATACTAAAAGATATGACTTTTAGTGATGACTGCGATTCTGAGAGTAGTGTCAAATCGTCACCCAAAGTCTTGGTCCGAGAAAATCTCCTAAGGATCCAATCCTCAACACTAGGTAATAAATCCAATCTTGCATCCATTCCACCGTCTCTTTAATTGTCAGACTTAGAAAATGTTAATGGAAGGCCAGTAATGGAGGGCATGGCATTGTGTCATTTCTTCTCTCCCTCTCATTGGAACAAGGATTCTCTCTAGTGCCTTTTATGCAACACAGTTTTTTGGTGTTGATCAGTGCGTCCGTCAAGAGAAGTTGGAGCCCTCTGCACTTGTTTTCCTGGGAATACACCGGGGTGTGTCTTTTTTGAGTACCTATCGTACCTTCTACACCCAGACTTGTAGCATTTACGATGTAGATCCCTTTTTTGGTGCAAGCCCGACTCCTGGTCCTAATAGCGGTGGTCCAAGTGGACACTTTGAAAAGTTTGGGAGCGCTCGCCTTTGGTGGAAGCTCTTTGATATTTGACTTTGTGGAATGAGCTTTTCTTTGAAATTTCATTGACTTGTATAATTTTTGGCTAGCTCCACTGCTTTTACCAAGAGATGGCGCACACTAATCAACATTTTTTTATTTATTTCACACCCTGGCACTCAGGTAAATATCAAGAGATTAGTATAAGAACCAAGTTCTCATACTGGCTAAAATTGCTGACACTCAAGTTTCATGAAGCCTTCGAAGATTTTATCCCATCCTCGAGCATCATTAGATCAAATCCAAATCCGAATCCCTCATCCCAATCCCTCAGGTGAAAAGTCAACTCATCTCATCAAAACCGCAGTCGTGCATGTGATGTGCTGATCATATTCTTTTTGTCTGAGACTAAGCATGGAATATAGCATGCAAATCTAGAGACCTAGGGAAATGTGGATGATTAAGTCTATGACCCTGATGGCTAAGGCTTGTTAACCTAAAATCTCAAAGACCTCATAAAACTAAATCTCCTTGAACATTTCAGATCCTGGGAGGAAGTGTAAGTGTAGAGGATTAATCCAACTCCTTCATTCAAAAACACACATTTTTTTCTTTCTTTTCTTCTTTTTCTTCTTTTTTTTGAATTTTGCTCATTTTTATGGATTTTAGTTTAAAGTTAAAACACAGGCTAGACTCAACTTTCCTTGAAAAGAGATAAAATTTTCAAACCATGTCACACAAATAAAAATTTTCAAAACATTTTTCAAAAGATTTTTAAAACAAGAAAATCTCACTTTTAAAATCATTTTCAAAAATATTTTTATCAAAATAGTGTAACGTAGTATAGAAAAACCGTAGAAATACTTGAGTCCTCTTGGTTCAAAGGATTTTACTTTAGCCAAAAAGTTTTGATTTTTTTTTCAAATTTTCCAGATTATAGCTAAAGTAAGTATATTGTATATACGGTATACCCCCTATCCTTAAACTTTGCTATGTCCTCATAGCATTAGATGATACGAGTACAAAGGTCCATTTAAATACAGAGAAATATACGGGAGCTAAGAGGTGCTCCCCCTATACTTAGGTTAGAAATATCCTAAGTATAACGGTAAGGAAAGATGAGTAGAGAAATCACAGGGACTCGGGTCCTCCCTATACTTAGGCTGAGATTAGCCTAAGTATAAAGATGGAAATTGATGTTGGGAGGGACCCAAGGTGAACGAAGAAGAGGAATGGATTTACAAATGAGTGGATGAATCTGCGGAGATGAATGGAGTAACTAAGGTTTTGGGGTGTGTAACGAAGCAATCATAGCTCAATCAAGCAAGCAAGACCCTCAGGTTCACCAACTCACACATGAAACCAACCGAGGTTGGTTTATTATCTTGTCAGTTTTATTGGTGATAAAACATTAGATAATTTACGAGGAGAAAATGTAAATTGAAAATAGATGCGTACGCGAGGGTATTGCTCTCCCAAAACCAAAGTTTTACTCCATTTTAGGTTGACTTGCAATTAACAGTCCCAATTTTATTCTTAAGGTTGTCACTGAATTATGGTTAACACAAAAATCAAGAAATCATCGTCTACCGTTCATTCCCATCTTCCATTTATCCTAGGTGATCAAGCTAGGAATAGAAAGCCGAGAAAAACATGTATTCGATAAAACCACGATCTAGGCTAAGCGATAAAACATGCAGTGACTTGACGAAAACACGTGAAAACTTGGGCTGTTTTGAAAACCAAAATCAAAGTATGCAAGTCAATAAAAGCCGCACCTAATCATGCGTCTATTAGCGGGGAATGATATCCATTAAATTCGGCTATGTGAGGCGAGATTATGTGTGTCTATATTTTAGTGTGTCCTACCTACGAGCAAGCACATAAAAATATGGAAAATAAAAACCGCTCCAAGAACCGTGTGCCTGGTCCTAGGTCGACACTCAAGTGGGGACGATCCCCACACAACCACGATCGTTCGATTACATTCGCGAGTCTTCGATCGAAGACCGCTGTAAAAGACGAATTTATTACAAGTATGGCATGGAAATAAAAAATGCGACACATTTTTTTCTTTCTTTTTTATGTGCTCCAAGCATGCTCCTGCGATTCCTCACAACGGAAGACATCAGCTCCTCACCTCCTTGACTGATCAAGGGTCATGCCACAGAAACAATGATTAGAGATAAAAAAAGAAAATTTTTATAATGCAAAATATGTGAACATTTGACCTATAAAAAGGAACACTAAATTAAACAAACAAAATCCAAGAAATATAAGAAATGAGCCGTGTCCCCGGCAACGGCGCCATTTGACGAGCCGCAAAATCGGCCCTTTAAAAGTGTGTAATTAGCACTTGGAATCGTCGTAGCAGTCGGACCAATTCGGGCTCATCGAAAACCATCTGATTGATATGTTTCAAATAAGAATGAGATGGTCGAAATTTTTTTTTACTTGGCAAGAAACCAAGGTCGAACTCAAGGACACAAGCCTTTCTCTAATTATCCGGGTTTTTCATCTATTTAACTAAGTGTTGAGTTGGAGGTTGATATAGGTCAAAGCATGCAAGAAAGTGCATTACAATGCATTGAAGAATAAACATGCATTTTTTTATCAATTTTTATCATGCAAATAAATGCCATGTGATGCAATGAAAATATGCCCTAGGTAAAAATGATGAGCAAAATTAAACAAGAGTTAATTTCAAGTTTAATTAAAGAGGCAGATGTGATGAACAATTTTAAGTAAGGCATCAGTTCAAGCTCGAATAGACACAAGGCTACTACATAATACATAAAAATCATTGTGTCCAAAATAACAATAAAGCATGCCATTAGAAAGACCATCAAACCAGCTTTAAAACGAAACTAAAATCAACTCAATTGGACATACGTAGCTCAAGATATGCAAGATCAAAGACACGGGCATAAATGAAAGAAAACATGAAATAAACATTGCAGACAGGTCCCTGGGAGGGACTAAAATGTAATTATAAAAAAGTATGAGGTCTTCCCTGTAAATTGCCCACTCGCACAAGGGCATTTTTTGCAAATATTGAAAGTCGCGAGGGCTAAGGTGCAAAATGCCCACAGCGCACGTACGCTGCACGTGATCTGGACCTGCTTGCAAATTGGAGAAAGTGGTAGGGTGTCTCTGCAAATTACCCAGATGGCATGCACCAGGCACGTGCCATCCAGGCTCGAAGGGAGGATCGGGCTCGGTAGAGGGTAGGCGGTGCTTCGGGTTGGTTCAGGCGATTCGAGGCTCCATGTAGGCTCGGTGGCTGGCTCGGACGCTCCAAACCTGGAGGTTCGATGGCTAAGGATCAGGGACGCTCTGGTGTCGACGCGTGGCCGGTTAGCATCCCTTGGATTGTGAGGATCCAAAGGCTCTTGGATTGGTTGCATGGACACATCTGGGCCGTTGGATGATCCCCAGGAGAGGGTCATCCGACGGCTACTGCTTTTCCTTCTTTATCGTCAGCTGGCGGCGGGAACCGAGCTCCGGCGAGGGAGCTCCGGCTCCGCCGCTCGCTCTCGGCCACCATGAACCTCCCCCGAGCTCACGGAAAGGTCGTCAGTGAAGTAGGGAACTCAGGGAAGGTCCAGGACCCTCTGGCGTCGCTCATCGGAGTTTGCTTGTCAGAGACGGAGAGAATGAAGTTGGCTCCGATGTTCTTCCGGCCATTGAAGGAGATGACGTCCTGTAGGATTAGGCACATAGCCGAAGCCTAAAAAGTGCGTGCGTGAATGGAGTGGAAGCTCGATGGGCAAAGAAGGCATGGGCTCGAAGCTCCTCCACCGCGAGGTGGCGGAGGAGGTGGGTTGAGGTGGTCTGGGGCTGCGAAGGAGGAAGAAGGTGGTCGGATGTAGGCGCGTGAAAGATGGAAGCGCGGCGGAGCTCGGGAAGTGATCAACGGGGGTCGGAGACAAAGGAAAGGGTCTAATTAATTAAGCGAAATTTAAAGAAAACACAAAGGAGGTTGGAGGAGACTTACCGGAGATCGGGCGGAGTGGATAGGCTTGGGCTGGGGCTCGATTCGAGCCCCGGGTCTTCGCTGAACATCATCAACCGGTCGATGCAGCTCGAGCGGTCGCGAGGCGCCGCAACTCCACCGTGTGTGGCGGAGGGTCTCACCGGGGAGGCGAGGTCGTCATCGCTCTATCCCGACGCCTCCCCCTGTCACAGGGAGGCGGAGGAGGGCTGGGCCTCCTCCCACGTAAAGGTGGACAACTATAAATGGAGGAGGCGGCAGTGTATTTGAAGGTTGAAGGTGGCCGGTTATGGTGGTGGTCGACGTGGGTTTTGAGGAGAAGATGGGGCGACTGAGAGGATGTCGTGGGTAGTGGAGTGATGCGCGGGGAAGAAGGAAGATGGGGGAATGTCGTGGGGTAATTGGCGATGGGAGATGTGGTCGGAAGAGGTGGAGATAAAGGGAAGGGGGAGAGAGGTGCGCGAGCTGGAGAACGTGGGCTGAGGGCATGACTGGAGGTAGATGACAAAGCCCTTGTCGTTGGATCATGAGATCCAACGGCTAAGGTTTAGGCGTTAAAGAGCGGTCAGGATAGAATATGCGGCGATGCGATCAACGGGCCATGAAGCCGCCACGTGTCGGGCTGCGGAGAGAGCGCTGGCAGACGGTTAGATTAGACGCTAGAGTTGATCGAGCGGTTGAAGACGCAACGAGAATGGGAGGTGGGGATTGCAACTCCAAACGCCGATCTGATGGTGAAGATCTTGACACGTGGCGCACGCTGAGCGAGGCGGGAAGGAATGGCGGAGATGAGAGGTGAAGGTAGATCAAACGGCTAGGAACATGGGTGCGCGTGGCGATTACTTAGCCATTGGATCAAGAGATGATCCACCGGCCCTGGTCAAGGGCGGATGAGGCAAGGTCGGCGGGCCACGTGGCTCACCCAGATCGGGCCACGTGGCCCAATTAGATTATTCAGACCTTCCAGTTGAGTTTTGAAGGGCTAGATGGTTGATTTTGAGAAAACCCAAAGCATGAAAGTTGTAGATCTTGATGAGATCTACAAGTTTCATGTTGACCATAACTGAAGATGAGATCAACTGAATGCTCGAAATATTTTGGATGGTATTTTTAAGGCTAAAAATACCACGAATTTTAATTTTGTAATTTTTTTGTGGTTCGAGACTCTGATAATTACATGATATTAACTGGGTTTTATTGACACAAAGCTTAAGCAAAGGGGTTAATAATGGACAATTAAGATGATGAAATCGAGTTTCATCACGCATGTGCCACGCATGTGCTCCAGGGTGGTGGGCTTTTACGTAATTTCCAGGACTTTAGTGACTTTTCTGCAAATGTCTCCCGCCACCTGAAGGGCGAGTGCGTGCGCTAGGCTCAGAGATCTGGTGCGGCACGTGGTTGGATTAGGTGGCTCGTATCCACCCAAAGCTCGAGGCATGGGCTTAGGGTCGAAGTGGCAACATGGCAATTGTTCGATGGTGATTAGACAACTGTTGGATCTCAACGGAGATCAACCGACACACGCCTGAAATACTAAAGGTGGTGCGGCTGAAGGTAGTGCTACAAGCGATGTACATAAGTCAAGGCAGTGCAGAGCAGTAAAGAGTGGTGTCGACGTGAGGCGGAGAGGACGATTGATGGTGCGGTGGTTGCATGAGGAAATGGAGAGATAAGTGCAAGAGGCGCAGAGGTGGTGCTTGCATCGACGAGCGATGTAGATCGAGAGGTGAGGTCGGCCGAGCTACGGTAGAAGATGAAGGCAGAGTGCAAGTGGCGGTAAGGGTGAAAGCGTGACTTAAGTGATGCGGAGCAAGGGTGAAGTGGAGAGTGACAATTCACTCATGGGAACAATTCACTTGAGGAGGTGGCTGGAGCTCAAGCTCCAATCGATCTTTTCTCTATGTTACGACGTTGACATATCTCGACTACAATGAAGGGCAACAAAAACAACAACAGAATACACTGTTGGATCTCCCCTGGGAAGATCGGGGTTGTCGCTCTACCTGGAGGTGCTCCGCTGTCACCACAAATGGTCCAAGGGGCTTTCCTTCTCTCGCAATTAGCGGCAGAATATCTTCTATAGTGGTGATGAGGACGGTTATATGAGTGAGTTCAGGTGGAGAGACGTTGGAGAAGCAGAATGATATCTACAACTTTCGTGAAGGGTCCAAAGAAAAAAGAAATCATATGTACAAAACGTCTATTTGGTGGTACTCTATGGATATAAAATACCTACATTTTTTATTTTGCAAATTTATGTGATTTCTAAATAAGCTAAAAATCAAGATAAAATCAAATGAAATATAAAATACATATATACACATTAATCTAATCTTTTTGGTATTTTTTAGTAATTAAGAAATCATGAAATAAAATAAAAGGGATTTAGTACATACTAAATATACAGACTCAGATTGATTTATTTTCTTTGATTTTTAATTCAATTTAGATTTGAATTTTTGCACGCTTTATTAAAACTTAAATCAAAGAAAATAAATGAAAAAATAAAACAAAAAAGAGTTACTCTGTACATAAAATAATAGGGTTAAATATGTTAATATGTACAATTTACAATGATGTCCCAAAGCCCAAAGTTTCACATATAAAATCTGATTTTTTTGAATTCCATCTTGTTTTGTAGATAATTGAATGCACTCTACTTCAAAAGTAAGTAGGAGTCCATATGAGACTGTATGCGGAAGATATTCACATTTACGACTTTTTATCTCACAAATAGGGTTTAGGTTTTTATTGAGCAAATCTACAAGTTAATATTTTTTTGATATTTTTCCTTGATTAACGTTAGTAATATGTATGCAACAAAGTTAATTTTATTCTATTTGAGATTAGTGAAAACTAACTAAAAATAAGGACAATTATGGCAATATACAAGCAGAAATTTACAATGGACTTTTGGTTTCTTATTTATGCAATTATGCATGCTAAAATATGAATGTTATTTACATATACATAAATGGTAATAATGAAATATAGATGAATAGATGCAACCTATAGTTGGAACATCCAATTCGATGAAACCATAAAGAGTTATGATTTCATTCAGAATCCAGATGAACCATATGTATACAATAAGCTAAGTGTGAGTGCTACCGTGTTCATTGTGCTTTATCTAGATGACATCGTAATCATATGGAATGATATTGCGATGATGACTAGTGTTAAAATGTAGCTGTCAAATACCTTTGAGATGAAAGATCTCAGAGAAGCCTTTTATATCTTGAGTATGAAACTATTTAGAAACAGAAAGAAGAGGATATTGGGACTATGACAATAATGAAACATCAAGAAGATCATGGAAAGATTAAAAATGATAATTCCAAGAAAGGCCTCCTTTCCTTAATATATGGTATTAACCTATCTAAAAGGATGTCTCCTTTAACTATGGAGGAAAAGAAAGTATACAATGGTTTTAGGAAGCCTAATATCTATCTTGATGTGTAACATACCACATATTTACCATGTAGTGGGAGTGATAAGCCATTACATATCATACTATGGAGAAATACACTGGACTGAAGTGGTACCTAAGAAGTGTTAGATTGTAAGCCCTTTTATGATCCATTATGCAATAAAAGTTATTGTATTCTCATGTCCATATGAAATGGATGTTTGTGAATAAACTTAATTATAGGTCCCTTTATACAAATAAGATTATGTATCATGGCCATATTGAATGTCATGCACTTAGGAGGGCAATATTAACATTAACATGTGATATTCAATAATGATATTCGGACCGAAAAGTAGATGACAATCTTTATCTAAAAATTGATTTTAGACATACTTTTTGACGACGAACCTCTGCATAGAAATAGAGATTCGAAGGTATCAGAACAATCATGTCAAATAGTTGACTTGCTGAGATCGAGATAAACTAAGACCTGAATCGTAATTGTTATGATCAAGTATACATCCTTCGGTCAGAGACAGAAATACATTTATATGTCTAAATGTGTACATTATACTGACCACACACACACACACTTAGTTTGAAGACCTAACCAAGGTCCATATACCGACATGTTAGTATGCATATGAGGATATATGATAAGTATGATCTCTCAAAGGAATCATATACTTAATGATCCATGAGACAGAGCTCATTCATGAGCTATTTTGAGGTCATATAGAATTCCATATGTGATGGCCCTTTTTATGAAAAAAGACATGAATTCAAGATATTAATATACATTTTTGAAAAGTATATGATTAATATTATCGACCAATCATCGAATGATAAATCTGATGATATGTCTCGGAAGGAGACAATCAAACTAGTGATTGAACTGCAGGTGTTTCAAAGTCTTCCAGTATGAAAGATGATGGAGTATTAGGAATACTCTAGGTTAACGATATCTTAATAGATCATCTACCATGGTACTCCATTTTGAGGGAGTGATGAAATCTGATGGATTTAGTGACTCCACTACATGGCTCAAAGGTATGAGAATTAATTGGATTAAGTATTATTTCATTAGATACCATTCAAATTTTCAATTCTAATTTCAATGTTAAAATGTTGGAAAGAAAAATGGTAATGGAAATGGAGATGAACTCATTTTATTGAGCTTGTTTCTAAGCTCTAAAAGGTTTAGATAATGATTAAAAATGAAGTTGGAACTTTAGGTCATCGCTATGATCATTTATTAAGCTCATGGAGAGCGTAATGTGTTTCCTTGAGCTCCCATATAGTGCGAATGTTTTTCAACTTAGACTGAACATTTGTGAGTGACGTATTTCTCCAAAAGTGGTCTAAACCTTGAAATTAGATAGGTATCCAGGTTTTAAGTCAACATGGATAGTATGATCTCCCCAATATGGATATGTGACAGTTACTCACAAGTCCTAATTGTATTAGGACTTGTACTTATTGATATTAGTTTTGTGATTAATAATTGTTATTATCATGAATATGAGTATCTTGGATTTGTTGAATATGATTCACATTATTTAATTAATATCGATATCAATTATAATAAATAATTAATAAATGTATGGATATGACTCATATATAATATTCTAATGTATCCATGTAAATATGATTCGCAATGGAAATGAAATGTAAAATAGATTTACATTTTATGGGCTTAAGAGTAAGACTCTTAATTTATCAATAAGCTCTAATAATTAAATCATGATAATGAAATTATAACTAAGAGGTTGCAACCAACAATAGGACACCATGGAGTCTTGACGAGACTAGAAGGCTTACCATCTACCATAATGCCTCCACCATCTCCACATTAGTGCATTCCTTCGTGAGTTAAGAAAGCTTTCTTTTCATGCTTCTCGTATGAACAGAAGGACTTGATTTCATTGCACAAAATTAGGAGATGGAGATCATCTTTATCTTCACTCAGCATGGACAACTTAAAGAAGAAGTTGATATCAAAGTTTGTGAGAAGCTACACATGTCATCCTCGTGCCCGTGAGGGAAGAGTCATCAGATCGAGCTCAATTCAGGAGATCTATTCTTTTATAGAACCTTGCTTCATATGTTAACCTAAATACTCTTGTGGCATTGCGAAGCAATTCGAAAAATGTTTCCTATACCTTGTGGTTTCATAAATAAATTTTTCTTATGCTTGTATCGAAGTTCATACGTTGAACTCTACTTCTTTGCAAATTATTTGCTATTTCTTATGTGTTTTCGTGATGAGAAGTTATGAACTTCCTTTAGTTGTTATCAAATCCATCATTTAAAGGCATTCAATTGCAATCAAGTTCGATGAATCAATCGTACATATTTTCCCCATCATCAGGTACATCGTTTTTGCGACAGCTTTGTTATTTAGAATGATTCGGTAATATAAGATGTTGTCGCTGTCGTCATGTTTGTAACATATTTTTTTGGACTATGTGTGATGTCGAGATGAAATGGACTCATGCCCCAAAGAGTCACCAAAATTTGGTGGCGGTTGGGAGAAGATTCAGATGTTGAAAGCGACACATTTTGATTTTGATCGAAGATCATTACTAAAAAATATTTATTTTTTTGCTTATTTTTGAGTCATATACATAATAAAATACTGATTTATAAGTCATAATCAAGTCCTCAATCATTGGAAAATGTCTCGTGTGATTCCGACCATATAGCCTCGAGAAATTGGATTTCTCCATAGGCAGAGTTAGAAGATGACTCGATAGTGACAAAGACATGTTTTTACTATTTTGGGACTCAAAATAGATGAGAATATATATGTTATATTCACATGGAGTTGGACCTAATATTTTAAAATATTTGTGGTTGTAATGAGTTTTAAGTCCAAGATATATAGTGCCTTCGAATTTGGAATGCGATGATCGTGATTTGTAAATTTTGGAATCCGAAATCATTGGATGCTTGTTTGTATGCATGCAATAATTTATAATGTCTATTTATTACATATTTCCTTTGTAAATTATGCACCTTGATTGATTATGAATCAATTATCAATTGTAACCAAATAAAATCAATCGATTACAATTAAATCCTTTCATATTGAAGAAACTAAGATCAATTTGGTGCCTAGGCCATGATTATCATAGTGATTACCTAATCAATATCTTACAATTAAGAAAATACTTCCACCCTTCATTTTGCATGACCTGACTGAGTAAATCTTGAGAAATACTTAATGTAAGTAGGTGTTATTGTAATAGTCTAAAAATTAAGAAGATTAGTGTGTGCATAAATTGATTGCTTGGATTATTTGATTAATTAATGTAGTTTTTAATTGGATTAAATCTAAATAACAATAAAGAATCGTTGCTTATAAGTTCCCTTATTAGATTAATCATGAGAATATGATTCAAAATGATTAATCATAATATTAAAAAACATATGGACAAGGTATATAGTTACAGCCATGGTCTTCTATCATTGCCGACAGGTTGTATTTTTGGAGATTCTAATGTGTAGTCATGACTTGAAATACAAACTCACATGGATTGGATTCTTCAAACTCGAAAGAGATGGGTTGCATGCATAGTGACCCCAATATTTTCCTCATATTTTTGAGGTGGTATTGGATTGAACATAGCATAATATTTTATACTCTTTTACTGATGGGCGGTTTAACGGACAATATATTGACTCCATATATATGAGGAGAATATGTGATGAAGACCAAACTGGGAATGGAAGTTGGACTTGCCAGGTGAAAAGTGTTGATGCTTCTTTTACTATAGTTGCATTTTATCATATTATTGGGATGTAATGAAAGTGTAAAGGAGACCCATATCTCGTAGTAAGACCTTTTGGTTATCTTGCTTCATGATTTGAAGACTTGCAAGGGAATGACTTTCAAAGTATGAAAATTACGAGAGCATCTTGATTTAAAATATTTAATCACCTTAATCAATATTGATGAAATGTAAATTTATTAATTTTAGATGAAATCTCTTAACCCACTAAATAAACTAATTGAGATTAATCAATTGGCTTGTCCAAACTATCCAATTAAATCTAAAATTTGGAACTCATATTTGAGAAAAGAGCATAGAGTATGTGCTCTCATTTATGAAGTATGAGAGCCCTTTGACAGAGGATGCCCGAGAGTTCAATAAGAAGTAGGACAAGGATCATTTGATCACTCATGCTACATTCTTGGATCATTGTCTAATGTGCTTCATAAGAAACTTATAGACATTGCATCCGCTCAGGACATCCTCCTGAATTTGAAGGAGTTGTATGGAGATGTGAACCACACTCTTTATACATTAAGATTTACTAAGGTCATTACGAAGAAAGAATATCCTTATAGTGGTGCAATATTAGCGCTAGTTAAATGGAAACACAACATGAAGCATGGATCTCGGAAGGGTCTGATCTAAAAGTAGAAGAAATGTCAAGTTGTTGACCAATCTTCTAATGCTTCGACACATATGACATCAATGTAGATGGATGCTTACCATCTATACTATAAGCCGGAATACTGGAAGATTAACTATCCAGAGTAGTTGAAGTCCTTAAAGAAAAGCAAAGGTATAACTCTAGCAAGGAAGAAATCTATGTTCATCATTGAAATCTACTTATTGATTGTTGATTCTGGTGCTTCTGTTCATGCATGCAATTGGTTGCATATGTTTCCAGAAACTAGAAAACTTGATGAAGGGGAGATAGTCATCCAAATGGGATCCAATAAGATTATTGTAGCGATTGCCATTAGAATCTATAGGCTATCATTATCTAGTGGGAGAGTCCCAGATATTAGAGATTGTCTCTACGTACCAGATGTTAGAAGGAACTTACTATTCGTATCTAAGCTAGTTGGACATGGATATACTTTCCTGTAATAGAATTATCATAAGTCATTATGGTAATTCTATATCAGATATTTCTCTAACAACCGACGGACTTTATGAATTGAACATGCATGAATGTGTCGTGAATGTCAATACTACTACATAATATCCCTAAAAGATCAAAGGAGGATGAAGATGATTTAACTATGATTTGGCATCAAAACTTGGACTTGTGTATCGATATGCTCAATATAATGGTAAAGGATGGACCTTTGAATTTCTTAGAAGTCCGTAATTTACCAATATGTGAGCATGATATTTGAAGAAAAATGTCCAGGATACCCTTCTCTACAAAAGGTGAAAGATGCAAAGGTATACTTGATCTAATACATACTGATGTATACGGACCTTTTCGTACCATGACTCACAATGAATATAGGTATTATGTGAAATTTATTTTTGATCATTTGTAGTATGATTTGTCTTCCTTTTACATCGCAAATATGAAACCTTTGAAAGTTCAAAGAGTTCATGACATTGGTTGAGAACCAAACTAGAAGAAAGATAAAATGAATTTGAGTGTACCAAGGTGACGAATACCTATCAAATGAATTCAAAGAATACCTTAATGAGAGATGAATTATTTCTAATCTCATTCCTCTATGTATTCCTCAACTAAAAGAGTTATAGAGAGATGCAACAAAACATGTTCGACATGGTAAGATAAATGATGAGAAAAGAAACTTACCTCTTAGTTTCCGGGGACATGTTGTAGAAACTTCAACCTATGTCTTACACAAGATTCCTTCTAAATCTGTACCTAAAATCCCCCATGAGTTTTGGAATGATACCAAGCCAAGTCTACGACACTTAAGATTTGAGGTTGTTTGGTCCATGCTAAAAAACGCGGATGCAAGGAAGTTTGAATATTACACTAGTGAATGCTAGTTCATTAGATACATTAGAATGATGTTGGATACCAACTTTATGATCCTAAAACTAAAAAGGTA
The DNA here is from genome assembly GCA_037367405.1 of Ottelia alismoides. Lineage (NCBI taxonomy): Eukaryota > Viridiplantae > Streptophyta > Magnoliopsida > Alismatales > Hydrocharitaceae > Ottelia > Ottelia alismoides. Next base: position 707,910 of record JAZKJV010008882.1, read on the forward strand.
TTCATTTCTAGAGATGTTAAATTTCTTGAAGATAAATTCGTTAAAAGGAAAGAATATAATGAAGGAACTAATCGAGTTAGAGTGATGAAGTTCTCACACCAGAGAGATAATTAAAAGTAACACGATCGTACCTCTTAAAAAGAGTTCTAGGGTGGTAAGACCACTTGGAAGATACACATTCCATGTACAAGAAGAGTCTAATGATTATTCGACTTCATATGATGAAGCATTATGAGATCAGACATGGATAATTGGATGTTAGCAATGAAGTTTGAGATAGACTCTTGCACAAGAATAGTGTATGTACCCTAGAAGATCCACCTAAAGGGGTCAACCCATTGGAAGGGGCCCGGTGGTAAGGTAGAGACCTTCAAAACATAACTCTTAGACAAGGGCTACATGTAGAGAGAAGGCATCAATTATGATGAGACATTCTCTCCTGTGGTCATGCTTAAATCCTTTAAGACATTGCTAGCTATAGCTACACTTTTTGACTATGAAATATGGCATATGGATTTCAAGACAACATTCGTCAATGGATACCTCAAAGAGAATATCTATATGGAGTAGCCTTAGTTCTTTATAGTTGAGGAAGGCAAAGTGTGCAAGCTGAAGAAATCCATGTATGGGCTCAAAAAAACTTTTCTTAGTTGGAACATTCGATTCGATGAAGCCATAAAGAGTTATGATTTTGTTCAGAATCAAGATAGCCATGTGTATACAACAAACTTAGTGAAAGCACTATGGGGCTCATTATGTTTTATGTAGAGGATGGGATGATGACTGACGTTAAGATCTGGTTGTTTTATAGTTTTGAGATGAAATATCTTAGAGAAGGCTCTTATATCTTGGGTTTTAAGATGTTCAGAAATAGAGAAAAGAGGGTATTTATACTGTCACAAAAAAGGATATATCAATAAGATCATGGAAGGATTCAAGATTAATAATTCCAAGAAAGTCTTACTTTCTTTAAGGCATGATATTCACATATATAAAGGGAAGCTCCATCAAATTGTTTAGCAAAATAAAGCCATGACCAGATGCCCTTGTGCATTTTCAATAAGAAGTTCGATGAATGCCATGATGTGTACAAGACCAGACATCTACCATGCAGTGGGAGTGGTAAGCCATTACCAATCCTACTATGGAGAGAAACAATGGACCGTAGTGAAAAACATCTTCAAGTACCTAAGAAGAACACAAGACTATGTCTTGGTTTATGGAGATAATGATCTCCAAGTATTAGGGTATACATATTCAAACTTCCAAACATATATGATGATAGCAAGTCCACTTCAGGGTTCATATTCTTATTGAACAGTGGTTCTGTGAACTGGAGAAGCAAGAAACATGACACCGTGATTAAGTCAACAACTGAAGCAGAGGATATAATCGTATCGTTTGCTGTTAAATAGGTAGTGTGGTTTTGCAAGTTTATCTTAGAACTTGGTGTAGTTTCCTCATCAGAATATCCCACTCCATTGCTATACAATAACATATGTACCATATCACAAGAAAAGATGCTCCGACGGAATAAAAGAAGCAACTACATGGAGAGGAAGTACTACATAATCTGAGTGATACAGAATATGAGAAATACCCCATAGCCATCACCAAGCTTGCCTCTACCAATATCGTTGATGGTCCTCTTAACAAGCCTTTCTCATAAAAGGTCTTTCACCAGCACATTATAAATATGGATTTAAGAGTTTTACATGAATGACTCTAAGGGATAGTGGGAGACTGTTGGACTTGAAAGCCCTTTGTGGTCCATTAATGTAGTAAATGTTATTGTGTTCTCATGTCCATCTAAAATGAATGTCTATGAATACACTTAATTGTAGGTCTCTATGTACAAATGTGGTCATGTACTATAGCCATATTGAATATTATGATATTGGGAGGCACAACTGATATTAACATATGATATTCAATAACGATCTCCAATCTAAAAAAGGGATGTCAATATTTCTTTAAAGATGGATTTCCAACCGAACTTTTTCATGCATGTCCTTTATATAGGAATAGAGATTCGGAGGTATTATAATAATCATGTCAAAGAGTTGACTTAATGAGGTCGAGATAAACTAAGACTTGAATTGTAACTGTCAAGATCAGGCACGCATCCTTTGAACATATATATATATATATATATATATATATATTTGTATGTGTGTGTGTCTAAATGTGCACTTAGACAGACCATTAGGTTGAAAACCTAACCAAGGTCCATATACCATTGTGTTGTTATGCATATGAGGACATATGGAAAGTATGACCTCTCGAAGTAATCATACAATATAATCTAATATTCTTGACATTATCTCCAAATATTTGCGCATGCTACTTACAACTCCTAATTTTATTAGGACTCGTGCATTTAGATATCGATATGAAGATAAAAAAATGTTATTATTATGGATATGATGGGAAAATGTTAAAGTGATTCACATTATCGATCATCGATTACTATAGGTATAAATTCATAATAATTAATGTTTATATTAAGACCATTTATACATATTTTTCAAAGCATATGTGAAGGTGATTCACATTATTCACATAAGTGTAAATTAGATTTATATTTTGTATTGGACTAATGTATTGGATTCATTTATTTAAATGTTATTTTGATAGATATCCAAATATTGTAATTAATAATTGAATTTTTTAAAAGATCCTTAAATTAAATATCAAGTCTTGATAGGAATAGCAATGAGAGGGTCCTATAGTGGGCCCACCATGGAAGTCGAGAGACAAGTTTGTTGACTCCATCAATTTCATCAGGACTCTCTTAATTGGTTGTTATGTTGATGATACTATTGACTAATTAGTTAACCAACTTCATGAAGGGTTAGGAATCCATCATGGCCATAAAGATGTAAATCAAGGGCCATGATGTGACTGTCCATGTTGAGGAGTAGGACTCATCATAGATGACCACCCTTGTATTTAAATAAAGGCTTAGTCTCTCTTTCAAACACTAGAAATTCAATTCCAAGAGAGCCCATGAAAGTACCTTGAAAACGGAAGAGAAAAGAGAGTTGAAAACTCTCGTGGCCATCCCCCTCTATCTCTCCATATCCCTAGCCATCCACCTTACTTACATCTTCTTCCTCTTCTTGGCTTAGGCAATCGTGAGAGAAGGCTATGAAAACTTAGCTTTATCGAGGGTCTAAAAATATTCTCACAAGAAGCAAAGATAAAGTGTCGCTGAGGCGACCTCTCACTAAAGTCGAGAAATCCAGTAATCAATCCACACAAGCAATGAATAAACAATCAAAACGGAGGTCAAAATTTATTATAACCTTATACATAGATGGATAGTGAAAGTATGTATAGGGTGTCGAACACAAGAAGAATGTGGGATGAACAATAAAAATTGGCTAAAAAGACAACATGTGTTTTTGGGTTTTTGAGAATTTTTTATTTGTATGGGGTTTTAATTACTTATTTTTTTGGGATATATATAGGTTTTTATATTTAAATCGTTTTTAATATTTTATGCTTTTTTTCTTTATAAATAGTTATAATATAAGTATATATAATATAAGCACATACTATAGGTAATGCAGATAATAGGAATATAAAATGAAGACAAAATTAAGAAAATATCCTAAGGTAGAGTCCTTTTTTATTTTTAAGGGAAATATAATTTTTTTGGGATTTTTAATAATTATAATAATTATAAATAATAATATAAGTAAATATAGCTATATATACATAAGAGGAGTGTTATATTTATAGATATAGCTATAAATAATCAAAATTCAAAAAATAAGATGTTTTTGCATTTTTTGTTTTTATATATTTTTAATAATTTTCTTATATTTTTTTACTATTTGTTGGATTTTTAATTGAATTAAAGAGTCAAAACAATTATTAATATTTAGGGATTTTTACCCAGCAGACCTTATAATCTTTGTAAATTACCTCTACGACCTTTGAAACATCGATATTCCTCCCTAGACCCCGTAATCTTGCCAACCCTTACTCTACAGACCCTGTAGTTAACTCCCATCCATTTAACCGTTAGAACTAACCAAACTCTGTTATCTTCCTTTATATTATAGCCATTTTAGTGGTCAAATTTACCACAAGTGCCATTGCCTCCCACCTCACCTCCCACCCTCTACCTGCAGCTGAACACGGTGCCCCTCTCCCCCGGTCCGCCGCTGCTCGAAGGTAGTGGCTCTGCTACTTCGAGCTTGAGGAATTGAACATCCATTAACATCGATTAACGACCACCCCATTAACATCCATTAACGACCACCCCAGCCCCTTTCACCTATAGCAACATTACTTCGACCTTATCTCCTTGGTGGAAAAGTACTGGCTCTGCTACTTCGAGCTTGAGGAATCCAACATCCATTAACGACCACCCCAGAACCTCATCCTTCACGGAGCCCATCTCGATCAGCAGATCAGATCCTTCCGTCACGTTCATCAGGAAGACGACCACCAGCCGTAGCTACCAGACGATCCTGGTTTACCGATTAATCCTCCTCTCGAGCCTCAAGCTGTAGCTATAGTATCTCATCGAAGCTCCCATCAGCTCGGAGTTGGTCCAAGCTCTACCTCCAACGAGCTTTCTTTCTATGGAGCAATATATAGACATGCTCCCACATTTGCATCCTTTGACTAAGTCACGACCAATAAGGTGTTGCAACGGTTACAGACACCCCCTCGTGGAGCAGCAGCGGACTGAATCAACCACAATCGTTGTGTTCAACATATTCTCTATTCCAGCCAATCCTTGACCTGCAGGCCTCCATCGACCACCTTTTGCTCCAGTTCTCCCCAACCGAAGACGAGACAGCTCTCCCGTGCTCCATATCTGATAGAGATCGTGTCTGAGACACATCCAACTTCAGCCTTCCATCTTCAGATGTCGCCGAAGGGTCGAGGTCGGGGCGACACAGGGGAAGGGGGTCGGAGATCCTGGGCGGTGTTGGGATGCGTGCCAGAGGTCCTGGTCAGCGCAGGGATGTGGGGGTTGAGGGGATAATTAAAATCGGCGGTCCCCCCTACCCTCCCCCCCGCCTTCCCGCAAAGCACCCGACCCACCTCCCGTCCCCAGTCCCCTCCCCCCTCCCGCGCCTACAAATCAAGCACCAGTCCTCGGTCCCCTGTCCCCTCCCCCCACCACCGCCCCTCCGCGTAGCAACCCATCGCACCCCCACCCCCACGGTCCCCCGACTCCCTCCCGCCCTCGCCTGCAACGCACCCCACCTCCCGCTGCAAACCCCCGCCCCCCTGCAAAGCACCCCACCTCCTGTCCCCCGACCTCCCACTACAAAGCCCCCCGTCGGCATCCCTGTCCAGCCGCCTGCAAAGCACCCACACCCCCCAGCTGCCTGCAAAGCACCAACAGCCGCCGATGGAGTCTCTCTCGCCGATGGAGCTCCCACACTCCCCCATTTCGAGGCCGATGGAGTCCCTCCCCCAGTTGCTCACTGCTTTTTTTTTCTATTGTACCGTAAATATCACCGAGGATAGGTGGCATGTTTCTGGCAATTGTACCGTACAAAGGTTACTCAGACAACTCTGGTTAGGTCACGAAGGAGACGGTGCGCAGACGGAGGGTCCATCTGGTAAGACGGGGCAAGATTACGGGGTCTAGGGAGGAATATTAATATTTCAAAGGTCGTAGAGGTAATTTACAAAGATTATAAGGTCTGCTGAGTAAAAATTCCTAATATTTATATGTAGACTTGTTTTGAAATTTAAAAATACCTAAAAGTTCCACTTTTTTTCAAAACTAGCTTTAATATATAATAAATATAATAAAAATTTAGAAAAAAATCAGTATTTTTGGATTTTTTTGGGATTTTTTAATTTTTTATAAGGATTTTGTATCTTTTTAAGTTTTAATGTTTTCTTTTGTTATTTTTACGGATTTTGGGTATGTACGTGCAAAACACAATAATAAATAAAAATATTTTTTTTTGATTTTTTTCAAAACATTTTATATTTTTTTTGTATTTTTCTATTAGACAGGAAGAAATAGATATGTTTTTTATTTTTAATAATAGAAATATAAGATAAAATACCTTAATAAAAATATATTTGATAGAATATTATATAAAGGTATTTATCCTAATTTTCTATAAACATTTAGGGTAAAAGAGCTTTTTTAACAAAAATAAAATCTACAAAAAGAAAATACAGACTAGAAGGGATATTTTGAGAAAATCTAAAGTTAGAGCACTGTTTCCGAACACCCTAGAGATATTTGGGGCTAAAAATACAAAATTCCCCAATATCTGCAATAATATATATATATATTTCTAGAGAGGTATTTCTGTAATTAATACAAAGTTTGGGAGGCCGGATGCAAGTGTTCCACAAAATATTACACTAATAATGCAAAAACTTGGACTAGAATGAAAATAAAAATTCTGAGGGTTTAGGTGCAAAATACCCAGTCCCCTCACGTATGTGGCACGTTAGGTGACATGGATTGGACATAAATGTAAACATGAAAAGTACAGGGGGATACATGCAAAATAACTACAAATATTTTATTTTATAAATGAAAGTTTCTAGACTGAAAGATAAAATACAAAATGCAAGAGATATATGGCAAAATTACCCCTACAACGTGATCCAAGGGCTCAGATGATTCCACTTTCCTTGCGACATAATCCCAATAGCCGACACTAGTTTATCGTGGAGGGCTGGAATAGATCCAACGATGTAATCTGACGGTCGAGGCACTTTTCATCCAATGGTGGCTGCTTCGCTTAACGTCAAAGCTCGATCAGATGACGAAGAGATGGCTTGGAAGAACACCTATTCTTCCAAGCTTCAATCAACTGCATCTACGTCCTCAAGCCCTTCTTCTTGTCTATAAGATGCTTGGAAGAGTCCTTAAGGTGGTCTGTAGCTCGTGGAAGCTTTAGGAGTGGCTAGGACCCATCAGAGGGGTCTTGATTGCTCAATGAAGATGGAAGCTACAGGTATCCTTCGTACTATTCAAAATCGACTTGCTTGGGGTCCTTTGGCTCTCCAGGATCTGCAGGAATCTAAGGTGCACAAAATTGAGGGCTCTGGGGGTCTATTCGAGTCACAAATGGGAAGAGATGAGGTCAGGTGTTGTTCTCTAGCGATGTGGCGGAGGAGGAGAATGATTCTACTGATCTGATCAAGATCAGTGGGAATGAAGGTGTCTGGAGCAAAGGGAAGGCAGAGGGGAAGGAAATGAGGGTGACATCGGGGCGAGACATATCAGAATTCAGCTCTGGCGACCTTCGATTTTTTTATTTTGTAAAATAAAGAATGAAATTAACATAAAATAAAAGCTACCCTACTCTAATCCTTCTCCTAAGATCATAAAAATGCAAGAAAAGAAAGCTCACCCGATCGGAGGAGCGGAAGCTGGAGCTCACGACGGAGAGATTATGGCAAAGGCTCGGATAACACGATTCAACACCTTCCCCCCTTGCTGAACCCCCAAAGATATTCCTGCAGTCACCAGGAGCTTAAATCATATTAAGGTTAGGGTTTGGATGGATGAAAAGAGATCAAAAACTGAAGGAAGGAGGAGGTGAAATTATATACATGGCCATGTTGGCTTGGGTAGTACGCTCGATTCAGCAACCCTCGGATCGACATAAGATGTATGCGTGAAAGTCTAGGGATTGGGTGCTAATAGTCAAGAAGGAATCGATCTGAAAAAATGAAATAAGAAGGGAGAAAAAATCGAGGAAGTTGGGTCAATCACTTTGACAGCCACAAAATCAAGGAGACTAAGGAGTTGACCTTGGTTAACCTGCCTTGGCTCTTGAATGGGCCACGTCTACCAGAAGATGTCAAAAATAGAAAATAAAATGGAAAAAATAAAAAAGGAATATTAAACATTTTTATTATTATTTTCTTAAAACATGAAAGGTTTTATTATTTTATGTACTGTTCTAATCTGATTTTTATTTATTTATTAATATTACTTATTGTATTTTACTTTTTACACGTATATTTATAGGAATATTTACATATATGTTATGTATTTTATTTTATATTTAGTATTTATTTCTTTATATACATATTTCATATATTTATAACTTATTTAAATACACATAAATATATTTTTATTGTATTTTTCTGAAATTATTTGTATACTTACATAAATATATGTATTTATTATATAGGTATACTCAAGTATATTCCATCTATGTATTTATTTATACTTATTTATTTTAGTGTATTTTTAATAATTTTATTTGATTCTAATTATTTACATATGTTATGAATAATATTTTCAAAATTATAAAAATATAAAATCATGAAAATATAAAGAATAAATAAAATGAATATTTTATTCATGTATGATGTACACTAGGGGATTCAAAATCTAACTTTTACATCTTAACTCCAAAAACCATCTTTAGTAAATATCTAATTAAAAGTTATATTCAATTAAAGTGATTTTGATGAGTTTTGAACTAATATGGAGGAGATACATGCCTTTGTAGTTGGGATTTGGATTATTATTCTGAGGGTAAAACGCACATCATGTATTATTTTTATATGAAATCAATTTTGTATTCTATGCATTTTTATCTACAACTTTTATATTTGAAGTTTATAGAGTTGAGGTTAATAACAAATAAAATAGATCACAAAATTGACTTATTGAAGAATAAATAAATAGGTTTTTTTATTTTGGCTTTTATCTCCCTACTTTATTCCTTGTCGACCCAATCATCATGATGCCTAGGTCTCAAGGTTTAGGATCATTCAATACCTTTGGTATTTCATTTATTTTTCTTTTATTTTTTTATTCTTTTATTTTGGATTTAAATACAATGTTTCGTACAATATTTACACAGTAAATAACATATGTTATTTTATGCAAAATAATGATATTACATGCATTTAGTTAGGGTTTAAAGACCAAAATGAAAGAATAAATGCGATGGAATGAGATTCATCAAGCTCCTCCTTTATGTTGAGTGCATGAGGAGGGCTTTATTTTGTACGACGAAATCAGGAGGTAGAGATCATCCCGATCTCCATTTTGCATGGACAACTTGGTGGAGAAGAAGATATGAAGTTCACGAGAAGCAATAGGAGTCATCTTCATGCTTGTGATAGAAAGCAATGGGATCAAGCTTGATTCATGAGGTATCTTCGTTTAGATACTCACGCTTCGAAGGTATTCCTAAAAATCTTGTGGTTATGCAAAACAGTTTGGAAAAGGTTTCATATACCATGCGGTTTCGCAATAAAAAATTTGTTATATGCGTAGTATCAATGTTTATAGGATGAGCACTTCTATTTGCAAATTTTATTTTCTATTTCCACATTCTCATGATGTGTGGGTTATATAATCTTTCAAGACCTTCAAAGCACGACTCATATATAAGGAATACATACAAAGAGAAGGCTTGAATTAATATAAGACATTCTCTCATATGACCATGCTTAAATCATTATGATACTTCTATCTATAGTTGTACAAATTTACCATGACAACAGACTAATGGACATCAAGACTACACTCTCCACTGGATACCGTGATGAGAATATTTACATAGAGCAACCCAAGACTTTATAGTATAAGAATTCAAGTTCTACAAGCTAAACAAGTCAATCTTGTCCTTAAGAAAGCTTCTCGTAGTTGGAACATCATATTTGATGAAACCATATAGAGTTATGATTTTGTTCAAAATCCTGATGAACCATGTGTGTACAAGAATGATAGTGAGATTGCCATTATGTTCCTCATGCTTTATGTAAATGATATCCTACTCATTGGGAATGATGTTAGGTTGACAACCAATTCTATATCTAGTTATCCCATACCTTTGAGATGCAATACCTAGGGATGCCCTCTTATATCTTGGGTATGAAGTTTTTAAGAGATAAAGAAAAGAGACTATTGTGAATATCACAGTAAGGATACATCAAGAATATCTTCAAAAGATTCCGCATGGATAACTCCAAGAAATGCTTACTCCCATGAGATATGGTGCTAAGCTATCTAAAAGGGATGACACCGTAAATTGATGTGGATAAGATGAATATAAGTGGATGCCCATATGCATCAACTCAAGAAGACTGATGTATGCCATAATGTATATTAGACCAGACAACTGCAATGCAGTGGAAATGGTTAGCCGTTACCATTCCTATTATAGAGAACAACACTGGACTCTAATGAAAAGCATATTCAAGTACCTAAGAAGAACATAAGACTATATATTGGTTTATAGAGATAGCGATCTCCAAGTATTAGGAAGCATTTATATTTCCTATTGATGTAGATGATATATAGGAAATCAACCTCATTTTCCTAGTGTTATGAGCCAAGTGTAGATAGAAATAAGATATTATAACCCTTTCAACAGAATCAAGTATTGATTGCATTAGATGCAACAACTATTTCCTTGAGATATACAAGTTTGTAACAAAACTTCACATTTTTTCTAGTGATAGAGTCGCTAATCAATTGGTCAACCCATTTGGCTAAAGTGTCAAATGATTAGCACATGAGTATAGACTAAATAGTAGTCCATGGATAGCATTGAGGGATAGTGGGAGACCATTAGACATGTAATCCCACTGTGAGATAATATGCAATAAATGTTATTATGCCTATCTTATTCCATGTCTGATATAAAACATATTTACATTTGTACTGTTGATAAGATAACTCTATATGAATAGGGATACATACTGTAACTATTTTGGTTATCATACAACTATTGATCTAAAGAGTTACATCATACCGACTGATGCATCATTGTGGATATCAAGAGTTAATCGAGGATAGAACTAGCATTGTGAAGTGATATTCAGGTAGGATTTCCAGTTCGAGAAGAGATGGAAATATTCTCCAAAGACTTATATCAAACCGACAATTATAATTGAGATGCTCTATATGAGAATAGACATACAGAGGTGTTGGATGGTTAAAGTTAAAGAGCTAACTTGATGATATTGAGCAACCAAGACTTGAATAAAAACAATCATGAGCTAGGCACTATATCGGAGATAGATAATACATCTATATGTCTGAATATGTATATTGACAAAGGTTGATGACATGACAAGGTCTATAAACAGACAGGACGATGCACGCATAATGTATACTGATGAGATGGTGTGCATCAAGGATCTATAAGTGTATGATCTCTCAAAGGAATCATACATGTTTATATTCAATAAACCATAATAAAAAAGCTCACTCTCGAGATATTGGACCCATAATGAATTTCATCCTTTGTCACCTTGTTAGGATATGATTGACGTTGTCATACAGTGATTGACTGAGAAACATTCTTCTTAACTCTAGAAGGAGATAGCCAAATATGGGAACATATATACATTTCAGGTTAAAAAATGTTGGCAAGAATGTAGGATGCATGAGTATGGAGATATTCAAGGTTGATGTTACCGTAATAGATCATATAAAATTCCTTTTCCATTCCAAGAGAATGTTGAAACATGATAGATATTAGTGACTCCACTGAGAAGTTGAATGTATGGGAATTAATAGGATTAAATCTCAGCTCGTCAAACCAAATCAAGATCTAAAGGACTAGATATTGATCCGAAGTAGTTCACAATTAGTTGGTGGTATTGTTATGTATGGCACTCAAGAAGAAAGCTCAAGTAAAAATTACCTTGATATTAGATCTAATATGATATTTTAATTACTTTACATGCTCTATATATTCTCCCTGTTATTATCTTCAAGCATCTGTGAATGACACACATATGACTAAATATGATTAGGAGTTCTTTATGTGCAAAACCGAGAGTAAAAATAATAGGATTAAGAAATCCTTGAGCTTATGATCGAACTTTGGGACAATGTTAGAGCGTTGAACATCAATGGTCCAGTGTTCTCACAAGATGTGAACACCAGCCGCTGATATGCAGCTCTGATTAGATCTTCATGAAGATCCAACAACTACAGGAGGGTACAATCTATTGATGCTGATCAAAACTGGAAGGGTGTTCATGATTGAACGACAAGGAGAGGACCTGGAAGAATTGGGAAGAAGCTCCGCCTGGTCGAGCTTCCTTCTGTTAGATATCCTCTCTACGATGGTGATCTTCGTTGTTGAGATGCTTAATCGATTCTTGCAAGTGTTCCACAACGATTGGGGTGTTTAAGAGGGTCCAAGCCCCAGTGATGGGGGTTTGGAAATGGAGCTCCTATATAGAACTATATACACCCCCGAAGGGGATCTTGAAGGTATGTACCTGCACAAGAAGCGAGGGGAGATGAAGCCAAACATTCCATCCCTCTTAATTGGCGTAATCGAGTGAAAATGGAACGGGGCAGATGTCTTTTACGAAAGTGGAGGAGGAGGACCTGATTTCCCCGATATTTACAATATCGGGGGTGGGAAATGGATCGAGATGATGGAGGATGCAATGAGGAAGAAGATGGGGAAAACATACAGTCGGAATAGTGGTTGTAACAAGATGGAACAATGTCAAGAGCCTAGTGCTCTGACATACTTAAAATTTGGAATCTAAGCTAAAACAATAGGTAAATGACAGAAATATAATGTCAAACAAAATGATGGAATTAAAGCTATACTAGAAGGTGAGAAAAGATGCTCAAACATGGTTGGAGACCTGAGAGCATAACCACACAGACCTCAACTCCAACGATGGGTGGATCACTCCTGTGAAGCCTCATCCGCACTGCAAATCCGATGGAGTCCCTTCTGTCACTAGGGGCTACACATATGTGGTGGATTTTCAGGGTTACTACTCATAAAGGAGGATCAAACTTCAAAAATTGGTGGATGCTATGTTTTATACAAGAGGGATTTGACCTAGGGCTTTTGCTTGAATCGAGGGATGTACGATGAAGAGAGGTGTTGGGCATGACGGAGGGGAGTGTTGCGATGATGTTTCATGAAGGAAGCTCAGTGAATTGAGCAGTGAATCATGCATGAGAAATTAGTTAAGGGATTTGGTGGGTTGTTCTGACATATGCAGACCTAGGAAGGGTACAGTTCACCCGAGGTCAACGAACCCTGGGCCTCATTGGTCCACATCAGACCATGTGAGGACAAAATAGCGATAAAAATAGGATTAAATAAAAATAATAAAAATGGATTTTATTTACAAAAAGTAAAAATATCGAAAATGATTATTATTTCATAACCTTTATTATTATTATTTATTTTTACAACTTTATATAATAGGTATAATTATTTAGGGTTAAATGAGCATGCTTCCTAGGAGCATATAAGAGCATGCTCCCATATTTTTCCATCAAAATTTTTTATTTTTTGAAATAGAACTTGAGGGGATTTACTTAGAATAATAAGTGGAATATGTTTTCAAATTTCATGTAAAATAGACGTTCCTAACACTTCCATCTGGAGGGCGTCAATTTTAGCAATTTTGAGATTATTAAAATTTGAAAGTCTTGATGAAGGGGATAGAAGTCTCAAATTAAGTCGAATTTTGAATGACTCCATGGTGATATATTGTTATCTAAATTCTACTAGATTTCATTTCAGAAAAATAAAAACATACGAGAAAAGGGGTGGGAGTATACTCCTTTTTTCTAATTATTTATAAACTATTATATATGCATTTATTTATATATATTATGTATTTGATTTTTTTTGTATTTTATTATTTATATATATAATACTATATTTAAATATTTTATTTATTTACAATGCTATTTAATATTTATTTACATATTTATTTAGGATTTTGTTATATTTTTATTTATATACTCAAATAAATATATGTATTTTACATTAGGGGTTGATGGGGCTGCCCCCTGGGGGCAGCCAACATGGCTGCCCCGCTCCATTTTGGGGCAAATTTTTTTATTTTTTTTGAAAAATATCATCATGTATATTCATCCCTATATCCCTCATATATGTCATTCGAATTTCTTCAGAAACAGAGACTCCTACGGCCTCCATCCCGACAGAGTCGATCTAAAAAATCCTGCGATCGTTAAAAAATGACGTCTGGATGGAGGCCGTAGGAGTCTCTATTTCTGACGAAATTCGAATGACATATAGAAGGGATATATGGATGAATATACATGGTGACATTTTTCCAAAAAAAAATAAAAAAAATTTGCGAAAAATGGGGGTGGGGGCAGCCATGTTGGCTACCCCTAGGGGGCAACCCCATTTTTCCCATTACATTATAGTTTTATTTTATATATATATATATATTATTAATCTTTTTAGTTGGTTTTAATTTTGATTTGTATTTTTAGTGTATAATATATAATATGTACAATTATTTTAGAATATAAATATATTAAAAATATGTAAAATAAATATATTGGCTAAAAATATGAGTACAAATGTCTATGCATCCCAAATAGTCGTCTTTTGTATCTTAACTCCAATTATATTGACACCATATTCAGTAGATAGATAATTTAATTTGGAATACAATGGAGGTGAGTTTTATTCAATTCGAGTCCCTATGGATAGATATTGATCAATGAATTTCTGTTTGTGACTTTTTTCAACTAAGTATACAAGATGGCATGCGCATGATGTATTTTTGCCATTATTTTTATTATATCCGTACATTAATAAATACTAGTTTTATGTTTAAAATATATTTATTTAGAGTATGTATAATGTGAAATAAAATAGTGTGATATTGGCTATTTATAGAGTCTATTGTATACAAAAGATTTAGGGTTTTTGTACACTAATTGGATCTATCTCTCCCTACTTTATTCCTTGTCGATATAGTCAATATTTGACTCGTCTTGGGATTCTGTATTAGTTAGTTTCTTCGATACTTCTGTTCTTTTCCTTTTCTTTCCTTTATTCTTTTATTTTTGATTTAAATACAGATAATCACATGTTATTTACATGCTATTTACAAATGAATATTGAATGTTAATTTGGACAAGTTAGTGATATTTGTATGCATTTTACCAGGGGTTTTAAGATAAAATGGAAGAATAAAGGTAATAGAATGGAGATTCATCACCCCCTATACTTGGCTTTGCTAGTCCCTAACAAATGCTTATTGAAAATGATGGCTTAAAAAGAAAATGAAGAAATGAAAAAGAAAGAAATTGGAATGATTATGATTCTTAAACTTATCTTCATAAAATCAAAGTTTGAAGTTTATTCAGATCTTTAGATTATTAGTTTGTCAGAACCTTATTGGGAATTGGATTTAAAACTTAACAACCCTCAAGATCCACAATTCTCTATTTAGGTCTCCTCAACAACCAGGTCAGAACAAGTCACTTCATTCACAACCCTTATGACCATGAATCTTACTTGTACAGTGAATGTGAAATATAGCTTCCCACATCTAAAGTGGTAAAGGAACAATCTTCTCCAACATGGTAACCCTAGTTCCCCAATCTAGTTACTCTTTCCTCGAGGAGCAGGGTATTTCCGTCTAAATTCAAGTACAACCGGCTCAAAAAAATGATGTAGAGAAGAGAATGTATTGTGTCTAGTGTAGACACATATCCTATGGAGCTTGACCAGTGTAGCCAAGTCTCCCAGCCGCAGGCTGACATGTTATTTTTGACTTTTAAGCATAAGCCTTGCTTATTGGTACAAAACTCCAATGGGAATTGATTTTTTTCTTTGATTTTTGCTCGTCTACTGTTTTTGGATTTTCTATTTCATACTCATTTTTGAAAGTATATGTATAACATCATTTACATAAGGATTTTTCTTCTTGAACGATCAGACTATCGCTCTTTTGAAGCTTTATCGCAACCCACAACATCCTATCTTTAGATGTCAGCACCACTAAACTAGGATGGGGGGGCCTTCGAATGGGGCGACGAATGTTTCCACTCGAGTGTGTCTCATGCTAGAAAATCCATGCCTCCACCACCTCATCTATTTTAAGCTAAGTGTATAGTGCATTTGTCCAAGTTAGTCACTGTCGACAAGAGTCATGCATGCATCTCAAAATATTCTACTTAAGCAATCAAGATGACATGTGAACATAGCTTTGTGGACTCAAAGAATTAATTCAATCGATCTGAAAAGTCTCAATTCTAGTTTCTATAAGGTTTCTGTGGAATTAAGTGGAATAAGGTCTAACCCTGCTCCAACCTTCAGATTTTATTCCAGACTAGACCAAATGTCATTATCATTCCAAGAAATGCAAATGCAAATAATTTTTTGGAGTCTTTTTTTATTTGTGAACCTTTTTAAGGATTTTTGAAAAGATTTTACAAATTTTTATGGGATTTTGACATTTTTAAATTTTAAGTATTTTTGATAGGATTAGTGAATACAAATATTTAAAAGAATTGAGTATGTATTTACAAAGAATTTTATATAGAAATATATACAAATTGAGTGTAAGTTTTATACAAGTTTACTAAAAGAAATTTATTTGCAATAAGAATATATACAAAGTACTCAAAGTCATTTGAAAATATTTTTACAAACATTTTATAAACATTTCAAAAACTTATTTTGCAAACAATTTGTACAAAGGATTTGAAATCATTTTACAAAATTTTTCAATATGCTTTCAAAAGATTTTTCAAAACATTTTACAAATATTTTTCAAATCATTTATAAAGTATTTTCAAGCCATTTTATTTAAATATTTTATGAAAGTTTTATGAAAATTTACAAAGAAATATTTTACAAGCATTTTCATACATTTTACAAAGAATTTCCTAACAATTTTTAATAGTTTTTTCAAAACATTTTCACAATTATTTTTAAAATCATTTGCGATACATTTTTAAACTAATCTATTTAAAAAATGTTTACACATATTCATAAGTAATTTTAGGTATTTTTATTCTATAATCTTACCCATTATTTTAAGAGCCATATTATTAAAAATATATAAAAATACGAGTTATAGATAACAATATATACGATCCCCCATACTTAGAATGAACTATGTCCCCATAGTGATGAAGGAGAAATCAAAGAAGACATAACTCATGCCAAGTATACAAGAATCTATACTACAACAATTGCATAAAAGAATAAGAAGTCAATCGCCCCCAATGCTTAGGATAAATTAGTCCTAAGTATAGTATATTATAGACTAAGAGGAGATGGTCGAGGGTTGGAATATACAAAATCCACAACTCAGTTTGTCTCCCCCTATACTAAGGATAAAGATGCCCTAAGTATAGAACATAATATGCACAAGTGAGGAGACAAGAGAGGGGGTATATGAAACGAAAAAAAAGAAAGAATGAGCATCATTCTTTACTTAGGGTAAGAGATCCCTAAGTATAAGCAAGACACTAGTAGTGAAACAAAACGAATAAGAACAACGCAGTGTCTACACCCTGTACACTTAAAATAAAGTACATCCTAAGCATACTCAGAAATATCCTAAATGAGACATGGGTGTAAAACAACAAACGAAAGACAAGAAGGAATAAAAAGATAAAACATACATATACAATGTAGCTAGTGTTGAGGTGCCTCTCAACAAGCGCTAGTTTTTATGCCCCTAGCAGGGCGCAAATGCTAGGATAACACTGTATCAAGGTTCAAGACAACATCTGTAAGGAGAATGTCATACTCTTGTTGTTATCTCGGTGTGAGAACAACAACAAAGTAAATAGAGAAAAGAAAAACACCCGGATATACAATCATGTGAGTGTTTACTACTAGGAGAAAAGAATAGGAAGCTAAGCTAGGAACTGGTATCATGAAAGGAATCATCGTCTTATTAGAATAAAGTGAATGAATAGAGCCGATGAAATCGAACGTGGAGAAAGAAGCATCGGCCATGGAATCCTTCACATCGATCATAGTCTCAATAAGATACGAAGAGTCAAGATCAGGAGACTCGCCATGAAACTGGATATCTAATGCACATAATGAGTCTTGGTATCGTGATCCGACAGAGCAGATGCACACCCAGAGAATGAGACTGAGTACAAAGAAGATGATGCATCTTCATGCAGATAACCCTCAGGGAGTAATGCAAACAAAGCACTGAATAATAGGGCAATGCTGGCATCCATCTGGTCCTCGAAAAATCGATCAATATTATCAAGATGGAGGACAAAAGGTTCATATATGGGATAAGCTATATCTGATATGTCAAAATGTAGTCCCTTATATAGCAGCGTTTGTCGAAATAGCTCATGATAACTATCGATGTCTAAAATGTGCCTCGTGGGAATGGTATCAAGATAACTAGGAAATGGAAAATGGATCAATTGATAGAACAACTGAAACAGTGTAGGCTCTTGTTGCATCTCATGGAGTACCGAAAGAGATGGTACACTAGAATCCTGAATCATGACTCGTGAAACTGATGCAAGGATTAGTATCCAGAAGTGGAAGCTCACTAAATCTGTCTCATCGTCCGTAAGATGGACTACCTCAGTGATCAATTCTCAATATGGTATGTAAGATCTTAATCCTCAATCAAAGCATCACACCTATTTGATCCAATATCCACTAAAGAAGGCACCGTCATTTCAACATCATATCTGCCTGGCTTAGTCATATGATCAACATACTCAATACAGGTAGGGATGCAAATGGATACAAATATATCCGTATTCGATTCGTCGTCTTATCCATTTTATACAGATTTTGACATTTATATCTGTATTTGTTTTAAAATGGATATGGATATGGATATCATTTTGATATCTGCAAACATCCGTATCAGTATCCATATATCCGTTTTCGTATATAAATATAGTCATAGATTTATTTTTAACCATATATAACATAATTCTCTACCTCCTTTTACCATATTTATATAATTTTTATGATACAAATACATTTAGTAAATTAATATCATATGTTTTCCATCCAATTCTTATATATTTAAGTCAATTGTATAAAGTATTTCTAACATTACTCGTATACGATCAGTATCCGTTTTACATCCGTATCTATTTTTTAAGGATATGGTAAGATAGTTTTAATATCCGTCAATATCCATATCTACATCCGTATTCGTATTAAAAAACAGATAAGGATATGGTAATACCTACATCTGTATACGTATTCGACCGTTTGCATCCCTAAATACGGGACTCATCTCGTAGCACAACTTGCCCAAGAGAAGGAGAAGGTTTTAAGGGTGGGAATAAAGAGGGTAGGCCAGAAGATGGATAAGATATATAAAAGAGAATCTTGGATAAGAAACCAACCGTATGATGGTTGAGTTCAAATCAGACAAGGTAAAAGTGTGGTTCAAGAAGAGAGTCATATTGAACCAAATCATGGGCACATGGGTGATATGGGTGAAAAATAATCGAGGAATCTGACTGAAAAGTAGAGTGAACCATAATCATGACATAAAATATGACAAAAAATGACTCAAAGACTTGAAGACTGCTAGAACTCAAAGAAAGGTAAGCAAAATGTGATCCAAATCATAATTAAACATAAGGAAATACCCAATTCACCTACTCAACATAATGGTGACTGTAAGAGAACGGTCATTATCTTTTAGAATTAGAGTTAGGTGAATAAAACTGTTATTTAAATCAGCCTCTCAAGTGAAGTCTCCTATGGTGGTTCGAGTCGGCTATTCGCATCTACTTTAACACGAGACCACTTCGTCTAAGGTTGGGGGCAAGTGCTGGCAGCAATAGCATATCCCAAGAGTCGCCCCAAGCGCTTATGGCACAAGTCCAAGTTTCGGGGCTCTAATACTTTTGGGTGCATGCATCACTCGGTCTGGAGGGTACCCGCGTTCAATGTGGGAGTTGATCCTGCCAAAATAATGAATCCAATTATGTTTTTAAGGGTCAAGTGGAGTTATTAATCTCGATTTTAATTTGGTTATCACTTTTTTTTGGTATTTTTTCATGTAATGACCTAATGAGATTTCTGATTCCTTTATTATCCTTAGTTCTCAAAATTAGAGGGTGAGATCAGAAAAGCAATTTGAGGCGAAAATAAATGATGAATGCTAAGTTAGAAGTGCTCACCTTGCTTCTTAGCCCTCTCCATGCGGGTTGCTAGAAAGGAATTGAAAATCTACGCTATATGCAATGCAACGACGAACTCCCTAGATCAGGATTTGCTATAAGTCCAAGCATGAGAACTATATGTACATAAGTATAATTAGGGCTTTGGATCCTAGATTATTCGATTAAGAAATCCTAAAACTAAGGGCTCAACCACACAAAAAATAAAAAAAAGTGAAAAGCTCAAATCAAGAGAAACAAAGAAAAGAACGGAAAAATAGGGAGAATAAAAGAAGAAGTGATGAAAACCATGAAAAGGTTGATGAGGTCCCCCAAATGAACAACCACATGATGAAATGGACCTCACAAAATACTAAATGTCCAGTCTAAGTCTTATATTATTATAGACCAAAAATACATGCTCTCTTTCTTTCGTGTAAAATAAAAATAAAAATCAAAATTACAACTATCCTATGCAAAGTCTACTCTTCACAGCTCCTGATCCTCGTCTGCTACTCTCTCTTGCCGGCTAGGTTAAATACCCGACCTCCACCTCGTCCGGGTGTCTTGAACCTCCTAAGACGTTCTCCCTCAATTGGTGGCCCCTTACAACAAAGAGAAACAAGAAAATGGTCAGAAAAATTCTATATAAATATAAACAAAAAAATAAAGATTGAATAAAAAGAGAATAAATCAAACAAGAAAAACTTTGTTTCTCCCCCATCAACGATGTCATTTAGTAGACTGCGGACTGTCAAAGGTCTAGTCTTCTCATAAGGGGTGAACACCTTCCGCCGATATAAGGTCCTGATTAGATCTTCGTGGAGATATGACAACTACTGGAGGGTATAATCCAATAGCACTGATTAAAACTGGAAGGGTGTTCTTGATAGGATGGCGAGGAGAGGACCTGGAAGAACTGAGAAGAATCTCTACTTGGGTGAGCTTCCTCCTACTAGATCTCCTCACTCTGATGGTGTTCTTTGCTAATGAGGTGTTTAGTCGATTCCTGCAAATATTCTGCAACTATTGGTGTGCTCATGAGGGTTAGGCCCCAGCGAGGGGGCGTGGAGGTTGGAGAAGAAGGCATGTACCTAGGGCTCATGTACATAACTGAATACACCTTCAAAGGCGGTCTTGAAGATGTGTGCCTACACGAGAAGCAAGGGGCACGAGGGCCAAGGTTCCAACCCTCTTATTGAGCATAATCGAGTGAAATGGAGCAGGGAGAAGGTAGAGGAGGAGAACCCGATTTCTCTGATCTTTGCAAGATCAAATGTGTGAAATGGATCGAGATGATGGAGGATGCGATGGATAAGAAGATGGGGCAAATAGGTAGTCGAAATAGTGGCCCAAGCCTAGTGTTTTGTTGTACTTAAACAATTGGAATCTAATCTAAAATAGCAGGTAAATGATTAAAATAAAGTACGAAATGAAATGTTGGAATGAAAGCTATACAAGAAAGCAAGTAGAAGATGCTCAATCATGGTCAGAGACCTGGGAGTAGAACCACACAGAGATCAACTCCAACGATGGGTGGATCACTCCTCCAAAGCCTTGTCTGCACCACGAATTCTATGGAGTCCCTCTTGTCACCAGGGGCTATACATCTGTGGTGGATTTTCGGGGTTACGACTCATAAAGAAGGATCAAACTTCAAAAATAGGTGGAGGTGATGTTATATACATGAGGGATTTGACCTAGGGATTTTGTTGAATCGAGGAGTGTACAATGAAGAGAAGTGCTGGGCGTGATGGAGGGGATTGTTGCATAATGTTTCGTGAAGGGAGCTCAGTGCATTGAGCAGTGAATCATGCATGAGAAATTGGTGAAGGGAGGTAGTTGGTCGTTTTGATAGATGCAGACTAAGGAAAGGTACAGTTAACTTAAGGTCAACGAACCTTGGTCCCTCATTGTTCCACATCATACCATGTGAGGACAAAATAGAGATAAAAATAAGAATTTAATAAAAAGAAATAGAAATAGATCTTATTTACAAAAAGATAAAAATAAAAAATGTTTATTATTTTATAATCTATTTTATTATGATTTTATTTATTTTTACAACTTTATATAGTATAACTATTTATATACTTTATATATGTATATCTATTATGTATTTACATTTTTATTTTGTTATTTACATATATAATATTGTATTCAAATATTTTATTTATTTATAATGTTATTTAATAAATATTCACATATTTATTTTGTAGTTTTACATTTTTATTTATATACTTAAATAAATAGGTGTATTTTACATTATAGGTCTATTATACCTATATATTTATGTTTATTATCTGTTTTTAGTATTTTTAATTGATTTGAATTTTTATTTGTATTTTAATGTATAATATATAATATGTAAAATTATTTAAAAATACAAAGAGATTAAAAATGTATAATGAATATATTGGCCTAAAATACAATTGTACAACTACTTATGTACCCTAAATATCTGACTTTTGTATCTTAACTTCAATTAAAATGAAACCACCTTAATTAAATAGAAAATTTAATTTGGAATATAATGGGGATGAGTTGGTTCGATTTGAGTTTACATGGAACATATATTGATCAATGAAGATTTGTTTACGACCTTTTCAATTGAGTGTAGAAGTGACATGTGCATGATGTATTTTTGCCATTATTTTTATTATTTTCTATATACTAATATATACATTATGTTGAATATATATTATATATCTAGAGTATGTATAATGTGAAATAAAATAGTGTGATATTGGCTATTTACAAAGTTTATTGTATACAAAAGGTTTATGGTTTATGTACATTAATTGATCCTATCTACCATACTTTATTCCTTATCGACCTAATCAATATTTGAGTTGGTCTCGGAGTTCAGGGTCAGTCAATATCTTCGATACTTCCTTTCTTTTTGTTTTCTTTCCTTTATTCCTTTATGTTGGATTTAAATACATATAATTATATGCTATTTACAAGCTAATTTTAAATGAATAATGAATGTTAATTTGTTCAAATTAATGATATTTACATGCATTTTACTGGGTTTTAAAGCCAAAATGGAAGAACAAAGGTGATTAAATGGAGATTCGTCAGACATGTTGATATGATTCATATATAGGCACTTGAATTAATGTGTTTGACATTTATTAAAGTTAATTTGAATATGATTCATATTTATTATTAGTATTAATGTGAATATTATTCATATATAATATAAATATTGGCATGAATATAATTCACATTTATCTTTAACTAACATAAATGTAACTACTTTATAATGAGAGGATTCACACTTTTGGTGGAGAATCTTTATAGTGTACTCAAGAGATAATTGATATAAATTATTCTCAAGCGATAATTGATATCAATTATCCTCGAATGATAACTTATTTAAATTAATTAGCTAAAAGCAAGTCAAATTAGATATGATTTATTTTAATGAGGGGACTTCCACTTGATTTTTCAATATATTAAAATCAATGAGTTCTAAAAGAATCCCCAAGTGATCATCGTTCGTCTTCTCCTTCTCCTTCCATTTATCAATATATTGGGACGAAGTCGGAAGTCCGTAGTGAGCTATGTGGTAATCAGCCTTGATCATGATTGGCGAGAAGTATCATGGTAAGGAGATCATCTCTCAGTTCTGCCAGAGACACACTATTCAATATCGTGCTTATGAGTGCAACATCTGCCAAATTGAACTTCATACAAGAGGTCTCTTGTTTTAGAGACATCGCATATCAAAAGTATCTTTCCTCTATTCATGAGATTCATGTGATGCATAAAAATATCTATCCTCGTATGGGATCATGATGCAAGAAAAATCTTTGATTTCTATATTGCCCATATAATGGAAATATGAATTTTAAATTGGAAATCCATGCTTCAATCATTTCTCGGATAAATAATATTGAAAAGGTATCCTAGATTCCTCGGATAGCATGGATTTTGGATTGCTCCCTTTTACATCTCAAATGAAAATTGTTGACTACGTTAATCTTGCTTTACTTTGTATAAACTTGCCATAAAGAGAACTTTGTCGATTAAAGCATGATATCTAAGCTTAAATGTCAAAATCATCTTAGTTAAGACAGATATTAAATAGGGCATCTAACAAAATGGAATAAGATAAATGCAATATAGACAGCTTCGCTTTAGAAAGAATAACAAATATTTTTCTTTTGTTTTTTATGCTAAAACCGGTAGATTATTGGTGAGAATATATGAGAGCAGATGGTCTGCTGTAAATGGGATTATAATAGACTTGTTGTAATCTATATTTTTTCTCTTTTACGATTTCGATTCTAAAATCCAACCTTATCACTACAACAAAATGAACTATAGTGACATTTTTTTTAAAATCCATCACTAAATTAGTCGTTAAATATATAATGATGATATTATTCATTGTGAAATGAATTTTCATACTCGAAATTAGCAATGAATATCATATATGCCGTTATATCATTAGCAACGATCCACATAGCGACGCTTATTCGTTGCCATTTTTCAAAATCCGTCACTAAATAGCAAAGATTAATTAGAAGTTTGAAAAATAGCAACGAATAAGCGTCGATATGCGGACCGTTGCTAACGATATAACGACATACATGATATTCGTCACTAATATCGAGTATGAAAAATCATTTTGTAATGAATAATATCGTTGCTATATATTTAACAACAGCTAATTTAGTGACGAATTTTGAAAAAAATGTCACTACAGCTCAAATTTTTTTTTGTAGTGTATAGATTGATTCTTAGATTAATGTCGTATATATCTTCCAAATTTCATTCAGATAAGAGGTTATTTGCTATTTTATCGTAAGGGTAGAAAATCCTGGCAACATTTAAGAAGGACTCGAATCTTTGACCATTATGATAAAATACTAAATGACATCCGATTTGAGCGAAATTTGGAGGGCATGTAGAGAATTAAACTAAAATTCAATCTATAAGGTTGGATTTTGGAATCAAATTGCAAAAGAAAAAAATATGGGTTATTGCAGGTCTGCTGTAATCCCATCTGCTCTGGAGAATATACTGTATACATCTGCTCTTTGCCGGTAAACAAAATGAAGCCGGTCTTTCTACGATAACACGTTCTCCCTCGGCTTCCACCCTACATACATATGCTATATAAATTCAACTTACGGCCTGTGGATCACATCTTTATTTGTTAAGTCTAACATAGATGGTTGGGAGAGCCGCTGCCGCCGTTGGCTGTCACAATCACGTGGAGCAAACGCCGGAGGCGTCGGATCCGGTCGAGATGGTGGAGGCGAAAGAGACGACGATCGTTCTAGGAAGGAACGTCCACACGTTGTCCCTTGCCGTGACAGAGCCCGAGGCCGACGAACAGCTGGCAGGGGAGAGGGAGGCCTACATGGCCGGCGTCCTTGCCAAGTACATGAAGTCGCTCATCGAGAAGACCAAGCACCACTTGGGTATATGACATCCTACGTTCTTAAAAAACTTCTCCGAGGTTCACAGCAGTTTTAGAAATTAGTTTGACTGTACTATTTCTAAAACCCATACGTGCGAAGTGCAACTCTTCCTCATCCGTAGAGGTGGGCAATGATCTTCTGGAATTATTTGCCTTAATGGAAATGCTTATATCGTGCCTGTGACATGTACATTCTGTAACTTTGTAGAGTATCGGTAATGAGAATTCATAGGATTACAACTCTAGATCTTCATCCCCTTTCAAAAAAAAACTCTAGATCTTCATCCAAATCATAGGAGCGGAGATCAGGGAGAAGGAACAGAGATAGCTTTTAGCGAGCATGATATTTAACCTTGTTTCGCCGTGGAGACTATACTTTATATATTTTACGTTCCATGGATCCATTCTTTTTTTTCCTGCTTGAATCGTAAGCAATAGCGTGCTTCCATTTGGGAGGCCGTAGAAGTGTTATACCTGCATTTATATGACTTGTTGCAGATAAGAGTTGGTATTATTCTTACGGCTTAACCATGGATTTTCCAGGGTATCCATTCAACCTGGACTTAGATTGTGATGCACTCAACCCTCTGCAGCATTTCTCCATCAATAACTTGGGGGATCCGTTCATCGAAAGCAATTGTGGCGTCCATTCAAGGCAGTTTGAAGTAGGTGTGCTGGACTGGTTTGCTCACCTCTGGGAACTGGAAAAGAATGAGTACTGGGGATACGTTACTAATTGTGGCACTGAAGGAAACCTGCACGGCATCCTTGTTGGGTTAGTTTCAAATTAATTCTAGGGTTAATTAATTCTCTATATTTCTTTCAGACTTTGAAGCGATACTTCTTCCATTGCAACTGACTATATACGTCCCAGCTCTTTTAAAAACCTCGCCGTCGTTGCAGGAGAGAAGTTCTCCCTGATGGAATTCTATATGCCTCACGTGAGTCCCATTACTCGGTTTTCAAGGCAGCAAGAATGTATAGACTTGATTGCATAAAAATCAACACATTGGTATCGGGTGAGATCGATTGTCTTGACTTCAAAAGCAAGCTTCTCCAGAATAAAGAAAAGCCGGCAATTATTAATGTCAACCTTGGTGCGTTTTAAACCATCTTGGATCCTTCCACTATTTCCATAGTTGATTGGATTCCCAACTAATTGATGCAGGAACAACCATGAAGGGAGCAATTGATGATCTAGATCTAGTTATACAAACTCTCGAAGAAAATGGATTCAAAGATCGGTTTTATATCCATTGTGACGGTGCCTTATTTGGCCTCATGATGCCATTTGTGGAGGATGTAAGTATTATCTGTTTGACTTAAAAATGCACCAACACATGTTCATAAGATTCCGGTTGCGAATCGAGGAAGCGATGTGTAAACAAGATCAATCAAGCAAGCATGGAGACATATGAATTTACAAGGTTTACCCGTAAATGGGCTATGTCCTTGACGGTGGCGATTGGTTTTCACCACGTGGAGAAAGAAGAGAGTACAAAAATATGGAGAGCCATAACCAAAGGAGTTTATATACTACTTCTGTACAGATAGATTCATGAAATAAACGGATCAATATACCCAAATGCAAATAGAACGCCAATAAAAAATTTGACAGGGGAGTTTATATACTACTCCCCTATAGACGAAACCCTGACCCCATGCCCCGAGGGGGGTGCACTTGCTCCTCCTCAACCCCCCTCCACAAGCTCGATGATCGGGCAGCGAGACCCACTTCTTGTTGGGGTATGGTATGTCAGGAGTGGGTGCATATGTGGTTCTTCAACCCGGATCAAATGCTTAGGGTTTAAGACATATCAAGAATCTCCACCTTGAATAAATCCTCTGAGATGCTTTGCCAAGCTTTGATGTGTCACCGCCAGCCTCTCCTTGGGGCTATTTCCAATTGTCGACATTGAGCAAGTCCAAAAAGTATTTGAACTTACTCTCAGAATATGTCTTTGTGAACATATCGGCTAGATTATATGTTGTGTCGACCTTCTTCACCTTGATTCGCTTATCAGAGTGAATGAAGTCATATCTGACATCTATGTCTTGGTCCTCTTATGATGCACATGATCCTTGGCTAAGATGAGATGGTCACAATATACTATAGCATGTTCCTATTGTAGACAAAAATATCCCCCTAAGCCCTTCGGCCAGATGCTTTCTTTGCAGCATCTATCAAAGCCATGTATGTTGCCTTTGTGGTAGACAAAGTAACTGGTGATTGTAAGATAGCCTTCCAACCGATGACTGAATTCCCCAAAGTTAAGACGTAGCCTGTCATTGATCTCCTGCCATCAACATTTGCAGCATAGATTGAATCTGAATATACAACAAACAAACACTCCAAATCACTTCTATAGATGAGGCCAATGTCGGATGTTCCTCTTAGGTAGTGGAAAATCCACGTAACTGCCTGCCAATGCTCCTTCCCTAGGTTGCACATGAAGCTGCTAACAATGCTTGCTACATGAGTGATATCATGTCTTGTGTATATTATATCATACACAAGACTCCCAACTACGTTGGCATAGGAACACGTGACATGTGTTCCTTCTCTACATCTAATTGAGGTACAAAAGAAACTGAGAGATGAATATTCACATCGCTCCATACCTAGCGGCTTGGCTATAAATAGTCTAAATCTCATTAGAACTTTCTCAATGTAGTTCTTCTGAGATAAAGAAAAGCTTACCTTATGCACAATATCTAATTATCTCCATCTCTAAAATCTTCTTCACCTCACTAAGGTCCTTAATGTCAAACTCTAAACTAAGTTCTTCATATCATCTATGGTACTCTTCTTCTTGGTAGCAATCAGCATGTCGTCAACGTACAATAACATATAGATGAAGGAGCTATCCTCCACCTTGTTGTGGTAAACACAACAATCATATGGGCTCATGTTGAACCCCATGATTACTCATAAAACTATCAAACTTCTTGTACCACTACTTGGGAGACTACTTAAGCTCGTAGAAGGACTTATTCAATCTGCATATATGGTCTTCCTTGCCCCGAGATGTGAATCCCTCTGGTTGGCTCATAAGAATGTCTTTTATAAGTTCACCATGAAAGAAAGTTGTTGTTACATCTAACTACTCAAGCTCCAAGTATCTATGTACTACAAGTGCTAGTAGCACCCTAATGTATGTATGTCTTACAATAGGAGAGAATATCTCGTTATAATCCACACCTTCCTTCTGAATGTAACCCTTTGTAACTAGGTGTTCCTTTTATCTAATGCCTTCACTTCTTGAGATTCCTGCCTTTTTTCTTCAAGACCCATTTTCATCCCATGACCTTCCTCCCCTTTGACAACTTGACAAGTTCACACATCTGATTCTTGTAAAGAAACTCCATCTCCTCACTTATAACAACAATCTACTACTCAGATTTTGCCCATGTTATAACCTTCTTGTAAGTGGATGTCTCTAGAGACTCTGCCTCCTCCACAACCTATATTGCAAATGAAATCATGTCTTCAAATCCGTATTTTTGAGGTGGATGCATCACTCTACAGGGTCGATCAGTAGCAACTCTTGGTCTCCTCTACTATGGTTGCTCAACTTTAGGTTGTTCAACAATAGTATGATCAGGAGTGGTGTGATTAACTACACGATCACTACTTGGTGTCAGTTAGAACTCCACCTCTTTGTGCACATGATCACTTGTCCCTGCATCAGTAGACACACCAATTGCTCTGGTACCATAGTCTATGAACACCCCTTTCTTTTCTCGTGGTTCTAGCTTTCCTTCACTAACATGGTAATATGCAACACAACATAAAACTCGCAAAACAGGATAATCAACATGATTACCGGATCATACCTCGATGGGTGTTTTACAATTAGTGGTGGACGTGAGACTCTGATTCAACAAGTAACAAGTTGTATTCACATCTTTAACCCAGAATGCTCTACCAAGTCCAGCATTATAGAACATGTACCTTGCTCTCTCTAAAAGCATCACGTTCATTCATTCTACGACTCTGTTTTGTTGTGGCATATCTCTGATGGTAAGGTGTCTCACAACACCCTCCTCTTTCTAACACTTCACCTTCTTAGAAGTTCGGTTCTCAACCAATATCTTCTACCGCCCAAAGGTCCAAAATGCCTCACTTTTGTGTTTCATCATGTACATCCATACCATCCTAGAATAATAATCTATAATTGATAGAAGATACCTAGCACCTCCCAAATATGGGACCCATGAAGGGCCCCAACAATCAACGTGGATGTAGTCGAGCATATCCTTCATCCTATGGATAGATTTACTGAATTTCATGTTGTGTTGTTTCTTGAACATGTAATACTCACAGAACTATAGCTTGGATCTCTTGAGATCCTTTATGAGGCCCTTCTAACTAAGGATATCCATCCCCATCTAACTCATGTGTCTGAGCCGCATATACCACAATGACTTGGGACGCCACTGGCATAGAACTAGAAATTGCAGACATGTGCATGACATATAGGGTGGTCTTCTGCTTTTTTCCCTTGATGACAACCACCCTATCTTTGACAACATGCATGACTCTACCTTCAGTGATGTGCCTATATCTTTTAGAGTCCAAGACATCAAGAGATATCAGGTTCTTCCCCAGATCAGGAACATGGCATACTTTTGTCACCATTCTCATGACTCCATTATGCATCTTGATCTTCACAGAGATATTTCCTACAATCTCACATGTTGCATCATTCCCCATGGCGATGTTTCAACCGTCTATCTTCTTATAGGCGTAGAACCAATCTTCAATAGAAGTCATATGGCAAGAACAACATGAATCAAGAATGTATGTGTTATCTGTTATCTTCTGATATGGGATGGTGAGAACCATATCATCTTTAGAATCTGTGCCTCCCTGAGCCACAACAGCAACTGTGGCTTTTGATGAACTGTTGACAGGCTAAGTTAATATCGTAGAATTGTAGTACGACCTCTCAATGATCTATTAGAAATCGAGCATGAACAATCTCCACGAGGAGCATCCCAGTTTAATAAAAATGTATAAACCTAGGACAAGTCCGTAGTCGAACTCATGATCACAAAATACATTAATGATCAATTAGAGATTAAAATCTAAGTTAAGTGATTAATATTTATCTAGGTCAACAATGCACAAACACTAAAATGTAAAATATAATGCATGAACAAAATGCATTTTTATTTGATTTTAAGCAAGTTTGTAAAGTCAATATGCAATAGAATATGATGCAATGCAAACGAAATGATAATATACAAATACGCCTCTAAATCTATCAATTGATTGATTTCATTAACAATTGATGGATCAGCATAGCTTCAACGACATTTAAATAATTAAGCAATTGATATTTATTATCTCTAAGTGATTCCTACTGTTCCGAATGTCAAATCAGTAAATACAATATGTCATTAGACAAAGATTTAAGAAAGCATAAAAATGAAATTGAAATAAATGAAAGTAGAGTCCATATGCTCAAATTATAAGCATTTTATTCCATGTGCATAAATGAAAATAAAAACACAAAAGGAAATAGCAGAAACATCATAAACATGTCCATGAAGGGTATTTTTGCAATTATGTAAAATCGGAGGGGTTTTCCCTATAAATAACCATGCGTACGGGCACCTCTATGTAAATCTCAAGAATTGGTGGGGTCCTTATGCAAATTACCCAAGCACGGCATGTGAGGCGTACATGCCCATGACATGTGCAATTTCGAGAAGTGGGCAAGTGTATGCTGCAAAGTGTACGAGTATACATGTGCGGGACACATGGGTGGAGGCTCGGGCCGAGGGTTTGTCCGGTGTAGGCGACTCGGTTTGTATGGAGCATCCTCCTTCCCACCAAAGCTCCAAGTATGGCTCTGATGCTGGGGTGAAATCGGAGCCATTGAATCAAGGATATTTGATGGTTCCTGTTATCCTAAGATCCTCCCTCGTGTGGCAGTGCAGTTGGTTCTCTGATGACCCCATGATTCCTCCTCCAAGCTCCCCTAAGTGCTTTAAAAATCGACGAAGGATCCTAGAAGGCTAGAGAATATCATGGAAGTGATAGCAAGCGAAGAGGGGTGGCCAATAGTTGGGAGACAACCCCTCATCGGAGCATAGCCTCTAGAACGGAGAGGCATCAGACCCTCGTCTATTGAAGATTCAACATGAAAGAAGGGATATGCGATAGTCGAAGCGTGCAATGCAAGTGAAGTGAGGGGAAGTGGAGGGCGGCGGAGCGAAGAATGTGTCGGCCCTAAGTGGGTTCTTCTCCAACATGGTCAAAGAAAAAAACTTGGGGTGGAGGGAGGTTCTAACTGAGGGAGATGGTGAGCGAGAGGGTGCGCATGGATCATTGGAGTCCGATGGAGGTGCTCAATTAAAGATGGG
The DNA here is from genome assembly GCA_037367405.1 of Ottelia alismoides. Lineage (NCBI taxonomy): Eukaryota > Viridiplantae > Streptophyta > Magnoliopsida > Alismatales > Hydrocharitaceae > Ottelia > Ottelia alismoides. Next base: position 739,589 of record JAZKJV010008882.1, read on the forward strand.
AGTGCTTGTGGGTGCCTAATTAAATCAAAGAAGAACGAAGAAAACAATGAAGAAAATAGTAACTGGAGGTTGAAGACGACACATGTGGAAGAGTTGGCTTGGGTTGAGGTCTATTCGACCTCTGGTCATAGCTTCATAAGGTCAACTGTGCCTTGAAGCTCGAATAACCACGGACAAGGGTCATGACATGGTCAGGAGACCATGGGACTCATCGAAGTAGATCTGCCATCATCACAACTCAATTCACCCTCACCTCATCACAGGGAACGTAATAATGCTAAGAGGGTCACTCTTGAATTGGTGGACCAACCCGAATATAGATGGATTTTGTGGTTATAGAAGGTGGATCATCGGGGTTTCAACCGTCGATTTATCGTACGATGTGGACTGGAAGGTGGGTGAGGGCTTGGGAGTGGAACATGGTGATGTGGTCAACATTGAGGAGTGATTAGTGAGTGGAGAACCGACGTGGGGCGATTAGAGAAAATGGGAGAAGGAGGAGGGACGACGAGGCACTATGTGGGGGACAGAAGGGCGCTGGAGGTTAAAAATGGATGAGGGATGTTGGATGTGGAATCCAACGGTCAAGCGTGTTGTGCGAGGTAAGGGCCCAGGTCAGATCCGGTGATCAAATCAAAGGATTGACAGTGGTAGGAGGCGTGGTAGGCTTAAAACCATTTGATCCAAGTGATCAAATGACTCCTGTGTGACAGAAAGGGACAACAAGTCGGACCACGTGGCTTAAACAGAGGGAGCCACATGTCCCAATTAGAAAAATAATAGAAAAAGAGAAATACAAAAAACCTAAAACAAATATGTACAAGCTTTAAATGAAAAAGTGTAAAACATAAAAGTTGTAGATCTTTTTGAGATCTACAAGTTTCATGTACAAAAAGTAAAAATAGGTCATATGTATACACTTATATTTTTGTAAGTATATTTAAATATTATAAATAATTCTTTCAATTTCTTTTGAGTTTTTTTGTATTTTTAATTTGTAATTAATTTTAAAACGAATATTTACAATATTAATATACTTTTATGAGATTTTTTATGACACACATAAAAAACATCACAACAATATACATTAATTAGAGTTAATTATATGCATAGGGTCATATTTTAATTAGTGTTAATTAGCCTTAGATTTTATTGAATAGTTTAAGTAGGAGGGTCAATAAACAATAAGTGTAATGAAAAATTATGGATTTATTACCCCCATATACTTAAACATTGCTCATCCTTGAGCAAATAAAGAATGAATAACACGAATTAATCTTAGATTGTACATGTGAATGTTCAAGACTTGATTCATCAAGAACCCATGATTTTTGTGATCCTAAAATCCTAAGATGAATCAAGCTCTAGTCAAAAGGAATCGAACTTCCCTAATAATCAGACTCTCTATGTATACATATAGCATATGTATATGACATTAAATGTGAATTGCATTTTTTAGAGTCGAGTCGAAAAGTTACTCAAAGACCCAGTCTAAGAGACTCTTCTAAGAACCCAATTCTCAATACTAGGGGATAAATTGTTTATTGCACTCAATGCACCGTCTCTTCAGTTGTCAGACTTAGAAGTGAAGATGGAAGACCAGTTGATGGAGGGCATGGGTTGGTGTCTTTTCTTCTCTCCCCCTCATTGGAACAAGGATCCCCTTGAATGAGTTATTAACTCAAAACATGTATATTTTTGGTTGTTGATCAATGTGTCTATCAAGAGATTGATGAGTTGTCTGCACTTGTTTTCCTATGAATGCACCGAGATGTGTCTCTTTTGAGTATCTAATATACCTTCGACACCAATACTTGTATCACTATAAGATACAGAGCCCTTTTTGGGTGCTATCCTGACTCATAAAAGCTTAATATGTTGTTCCAAGTGGACACTTTGAAAGGTTGGGAGCGCTAGCCTTTGGTGGAAGCTGTTTGAGTTTGTCTTTGAAGTGTAAGAGTTTTTCTTTATCTTTCTTTCTTTTTCTTTGTTTTTTGACTAACTCCATACTTTTACTAAATTGACGTTGATCAACAATTTTTAGATTTCATCACACCCTGACACTTAGGTAATTATCAAGAGATTGATACAAGAACCTTATTCTCATATCGGCTTAAGGTGCTGGCACTCCTGTTTCATAAAACCTTCATCAATTTTATCCCATCCTCGAGCATCATTAAATCAAGTCTAAACTCAAATCTCCCATCCCGGTACTTCAAGTGAAACTCCAACTCATCTCACCATGGTAGCAATTGTGCATGTGAGGTGTGGGTCATATTCTTTAAGGTATATATTAAGCATGCAATATAGCACACATATCTTTCGAACTAGCGAAGTGTGGATAATTAAGTCACAAACCCTAATGTCTGGTTAACTTTGAATCCTAAGACCTCATAAACCAAAGTTTCTTTATTCCTCAAGTCTTGAGTGGCAGTAATAGTGTCAGGGATATGACAACTTATTAGGTTAGTATTTTTGTGATTTTTGATTTTTTGTGATTTTTTATTTTTGAATAGAGTTAGACTTATTTGCAAAACACATGTTAGTCTAGTTTACACCCTCATTTTTTAAAATATTTTTGAAAAAATTTTACAAACCATGTCTCATAATTTATATTTTTAAAACATTTTGCAAACATTTTTACTTAAATCAGTTCAAGAATACCTTACCCATAGCTCCAAAAATTTTGAAAATTTTGAAAATATGAGCTATATCTAAAGTATATATGGAATATATACGGTGCCCCCTTATACTTAGCGTTTGATATGTCCTCATAGAACTAATTAATATGAATCCATATCTTATGCTAAAATATGAAGGGATATACAGAATCTGACTTAGGTCTTTCCCCATATACTTATGTTAAAAATAACTTAAATATATGAAGAGGACCAAGAAGAGCGGTCAAATGAGTGATGAATATAAAATGGACGAGGACTCGGGCTCCCCTTATGCTTAGGTTGAGAAGAGCCTAAGTATAGAGATATGGAATGAAGATGGAGGGACCCATGGTGAATAATCAGAGACTTGGTTCCTCCTATACTTAGGCCACAGAGTAGCCAAAGTATGTGGATTTGTATATAAGTACGGGGAACCGGGACACTAGTTAGAGTTAGATGAATCTTCTTAGATGAAATGAATCTATTGACATGCATAAGATGGAGTTTTGGGATTTACGGGAGTCAGTTTGAATAATACTCAATAAGGCTCAAGCAATCAAGAATAACCCTTGAGTTCACCAACTCACCCATGAAGACCAATAAATATTGGTCAAATTATCTTGTCTGTTTTATTGGTAATCATCCAAGATATGAGTCCATTTATACGAGGTTTGATGTGGGTTTTGGGTACTATCCTAGGATGCATCCTCACCTCTCAACAAGCACAATCTATCATATGCACAATGTTGGGGTTTGTTCTCATATAATATAAGTGTTATTTTTACTCCATTTTATTTACTCGACTTGCTTTATCAATATCAATTTTAGTTTAGGTTGTCATCGAAATTAATGTGAGCAAGCAATCATTGCCTGCTACCCAATCCTGATTTCATTTAATCATACGTTATAAATCAAGATCGAGAATTGAGAAAATTCGATGCAACGAAAATATGATGCATGCTTAAGAACGGGATACTTACATCGCTTCCCAGATCACAACCTAAGCATACGTCTCATGAATCTATGGAGATGAATCACAACCTAAAATCGCAAGTATATGGTTGAACTCAAGGACATGGGCTACCTTAATGATCAACCAGAGATTAATACCTAAGTTAAGTGATTAATATTTATCTAGGTAAACAATGCACCAACACTATAATGCAAAACACGGTGCATGAACACAATGCATTTTTATTTGATTTCAAGCAAGTTAATTTAATGTCAATATGCAATAAAGTATGACGCAATGTAAAGAAAATTATAATATACCAATATGTCCCTAAATATATCAATTAATTGAACAATACATACAAGAATGATTTCATTAGCAATTGATGCATCAACACAACTTCAATGGCATTAAATAATTAAGCAATTTTTACTAATTATCTATAAGTGATTCTTAGTGTTCAAAGTGTGAAATCATTAAATACAATATGACATTAGACATAGATTTAAGTAATGATCAAAACGAAATTGAAATCACTGAAAGATGAGTCTGTGTGCTCAAGTTATAAGCATTTTACTCCAAGGGAATAAATAAAAATAAAACACAAAAGTAAATAGTAGAAACTCCATAAATAGACCCATAAAGGGAAATTTTGCAACTATGTAAAGCAAGAGGGGCTTATGTGTAAATAATCATGTGTGTGGACCTTATATAAATCTCAAGCAGCAACGGGGTCCCCATGCAAAATACCCAGGTGTGCCATGTGAGGCACATATGCCCACAACCTATGTGCAATTTCGAGAAGCGGATTGGTGTATGTTGCAAATTGTTCGAGCATACACATGTGGGTCATGCGGGTGGAGGCTCGGGGCAAGGGTTGGTCCGATGTAGGTGGCTTGGGCCATGTAGGAGGCTTAACTGGGTATGGAGCAGTCATGGTCCCATCGAAGCTCCTGGTATGGCTCCGTAGCTGGGGCGAAATCGGGGTCTTCCAACCAAGGAGATTGGATGGTGCATGCTATCCCAAGCTCCTCCCCATAACTACAATGTAGTTGGGTCCCTTACAACCTCCTGATTTCTCCTTCAAGCTCCCATGAATGCTCTAAAGATTGGAAAAGGATCCTGGAAGGCCGACGAATATCCTGGAACGGATAGCGAGCAAAGGGGGATAGTTGATGGTCGAGATGACGACCCCTCATTAGTACAGAGCCTCTGTAACAGAGAGGCTTTAGACCCTCCAACCATTGAAGATTCCACCTGGAAGAAGGGTTAGGCGATAATCGAAGTGCACAGTGTGAGTGAAGTGAGGGGAAGTGGAGGGCGACAGGGCGAAGAAGGTGTCGGCCCTAAGTGCGTTCTTCTCCGACGTTGTCGGAGAAGAAAGCTTGGGGTAGGGGGGTTGTGACGGAGGGAGGCGGTGAACAAAATGGTGCATGTGGATCTGTGGAGTCTAACGAATGTGTGGAGGTTCTCTACTTACATTTTGGGTTTTTGATTGAATAAATGAAATCAAAGCAAAATAGAACTAGATCTATGCTACGAGATGAAATGCGAATAAAAATTAATAAAAATAAGGGCCTCACCCAGTCTAAAGGGACCTAGGAAGCAAATAATTCACTATAAGAAAAGTGGGATTAGCGTGCACAAACATGCTTGCACTTGGTGAGCACACATGCATGCCCAAATAGCTCGCCCGTTTATACGAACCTGTGCTCGCCCATTTGAAATTTTTGGTGCAACTTGGGCATGCACGTGTCCAAACTCAGGTGAGCACGACATAAGCATTGGACGAGCACTTAAATGTGCTTACCAACATTTGTAAATAGAACGCTTGTCCGATTCGAGGGCTCATTTCATTAGTTTTCTTCTCCCCAAAGCGTCTCTTGTGAACTTGGAAACGCTTCCACCGCCGCCTGCGAGTTTTGACACCTCCCTCTTACCTCATATCTCCTTCCTTGAGGTATATCTGACAATCATTTCACCGTTTTTGGATTTTGTTGCATTTCTTTAGAGAAACGAATGATTTAGAGTTTCATATGATTTGATATTATTTTGCCTATATTTTGTCTTTTAAAGACATAATCATTAGATTAACATGTAATGAATTTTGATTTGATTTCATGTTAGTATAGTTTGATCAAAATCTTATTGTATGTAAGATGTATGATGAAATACTTAAATTAGAGTACACATTTTGGATTAGCATTATAGATAATTCTATATTGGCTTAATAGATTAAAATATATTACCATTATTTTCATTAAAGGTGTATGATGAAAGTAATTATGGTTAGCTTATGTATTGTTGTTTAGGTTAACTTATGTAATGTGTTTAGGGTGTAATGCTTTGTTTAGGGTTAAACTTGTGTCAACATTTTATTATAAGGTGTATGATGAAGTGTTTGGGGTTAACTTTTGTAATGTTGTTTGAAAAGAATTAGATATATAAATGTTGGGATATATCTTTGATGATATGGAGTTAATGTGAAGTTAAGTGTAGGTGTATATGTGATAAAAATAATGGCGAGGTCTTATTTATTATTTAACAAACACCATAGTTATGTTGTGATAATTTTTTATCACATTAAATTTTATTTAATGTGGGTAAGTGTGTAACATTATCTTATAGTTAGGTAATCACACAAAATCAATCACATAGTGCATCCCTCCACACCAAGTGTTGTGTGGCCCTGCACACCGGGAGGTGTGTGTAACACATTGGAGGATTTCATCACCTCGAATTGTGTTATATTTTTTTAGTTTATTGGGCTCACTTCAAGATGATATATCCCGTGGATTTTGATGTGTGCAGGTGGAAGAAATTATTTTTACATGTATCCTTCCAATAATTACCATTTAAACACCTTATTTGGGCACCAATTTAAGGTCACACAAGTCCATATCCCCTACGCTAACCAACCAAATATGTAAATGCTCGACCAACACAAATGAATAAATATTTTAAGATCATTTTATAGTCTCATTGTAGCATGATTAACCCGAAAATCGATGGTCTTAAGTTCCACACAAGGCGGGAACTCAGTCGCTGAGTCGACCACACGAGATCCGGATTAAGTCAACAATTAACCCACAATAATGATTAAACAATTTAAAGCGAGATGTGGAGTTAAAATTTATTATAACTCTGCAATGAATCTGTATAGTGTGCAAGCATGTAGAGGTTGAACACAAGGAACAAGCAGGATAGATCGGGGTAAACAAGCTCAAGAATGAAAGTGATCAAATGTCTATAAAAGTGATATTTTTATGGGTCTTTAATTTTATATTTTTTTTATTTTTGATTTAAATTTTTATATTTTGATTTTTAATTTACAGATTTTGAATTTTCTTTTTATATTTTGTATTTTATATTTCCTTTTTCTTTTAATAAGGAAATAAAACTATATAGGATATATATATACAAGAGAGAAGAGAGGGATGAAAATAGGTAAAAATACTCAAAATACAGGAAATAAAGTATTTTTCGACTTTTTATATTTTTCTAATGTTTTTATGATTTTTCTATATTTTTCCTAATTTTTTTTATATTTTTAAAGTCAAAAATACTGAAAACAGTGAATAAAATTACTGGCCGAAATTGAAATGGAGATGAAAAATATCAAACAATATTGAAAATTCCCAAAATTAATTTTAAACTAAATATAATAAGGTAAGAAAAATTTATAAATAAAAATTAGATTTTTATGATTTTCTAGGAATTTTTAATATTTTTATGAAGATTTTAGGGTTTTTCTTCTTTTTAGGAGTTTTCTTATGAAATTTTTAGTGATTTTTGGTCTAAAGTCAAAACACAAAGGAACAAACAAGTTGTAATTTTTTTGTAATTTTTCAAAAACTTTTTATAATTTTTATGTATTACCTAGTGCAAACAATGAAGAAAATGCAAGTTTTTGAATTTTTATAAATAATAAAATACAACAAAAATGTAAATTGAAAATATGGCATGATATAGCAATGCAACAGACACACAGTGATATTTTTTGGGAATTTTTAGAGTTTTATAGATGCATGAAATAATTAGAGACAACAAAGAGAAACTACACTACTGGCAAGTGCATTTTTGCAAATAGTAAAAAGTCCATGGGGCAACATGCAATTTTTCTAGAAATATATAATGCAATATAAAATTATGTGGACTAAATGTCAAATCCAAGAACCATAGGACTAAAAGTGCAAAGGTTCCAAAGTCTCGTGCGCAAGGCACGTGACTGGGAGGGACCTTTCTACAAATAACAAAAACCTGGGGGCTTAATTGCAAATTTCTCCAAAAATAATACAACGCTACAAACTATTTTCTAGACCTAATAGAAATAACATAAAAGACAGGGGCTCCTGCGAAAAATACCTCGTCCCCCTCGTGCGCAGGTCACGTGAGGTGACGTGGACAAGGATCCCAGTGCAAATATGAGAAATCTATGGGTTTTTATGCAAATATTACACAAAATTATAAACTGCAAATGAAAGTTTTGGGTTTAACTTCTAAATACAAAAATTAGTGGGGCTAAAGTTGCAAAATACCCAGATAAAAGATCGAACGACCGACGCTCTTCACTTGTCCACGTGTCAGCTCGTGAAACGCCGATGGCGGTTCGAGAATGGAGGGCCACGATTAGATCTTTGATGAGTATCTGATGGTGCTGGCTCGTTCGATCGGATGGCGGCTGTTGATGACCAAGACCCGATCCAACGGTCGTTACCCTCCTTGCAAGAACAGGGAAGAACACGGCCGAGGTCGATTTTCAATCGACGATGCGGCGTTGCTCCAGTCACCTCCTTCATGGCAGAAGGCCTCCTTCGACTCCTGGAAGGTCCCCCGACTCGTCGGTGGGGACAAAATGGCTCGATGAGCCTCGGTGCTCCACGACAAGGACGGAGGAGACTAGGGGGTCTAGGTACTCTGTCTCGACAAAATCCAACTCCAGTTCGAGTCTTTGAGCGCCTGGTACCTGCGAGTAAGCTCAAGTCAAGAAAAGGAACGGATTCCAGGGCTCTCGGGGTGAAAATGGTTGGTGATGGGCGAACTAGGATCTCTCCAGAGCCGACTCCGGCGAAGGGGCGTGATTTGGTGATCTAGGGTACGAAACACGAGACGGCAGATGGAGAATGATTCCTACGACTACAGTTAACAAGAAAAGCAAAGAAAAATAGGGGAATAAGGATATCTCAAAGGTGAAGTCACCTGAGATGGAAACCTCAACGGCTGGACTTCGTCGGAGGTGGTGGAACGTCCTCGACCCTTCCTCGATCCTCCTGCTGGTTGGAAAAGAGAGTTGTCACTTCCCTCTCGCTTAGGAGCACAATAGGTGGAGAGAAAATTGGTCAAAAGGGGTTCGGACTCAAGTGGGAAGGTTGGAGGTATTTTTGAAGGATTGACGAAGTGGATCCATAGATCGAGGGAGATCCGGCGAATCGATGGTCCAAAGATCGATGTTTCGCATGGGCGTGTATGCCCAATAAACGAGGATCAAAAGTCAAGAAGACTCTAAGCTGAGAAGGTGCAAGGTTGATCGTCGAAAAAATCGTGAAATATGGTCAAAAACCACGGTCTGATATTGCCAGATCTCGGTCAGAGAGATGACCGAGGTCAACCAACGGAGGCTTCTGGTAGGTCCACGTGCTAGAAAATTCCTTGGCAAAAATATTTAAAAATTCATTTTAAAATAGCAAATGCTTTTATTATTTTTGGATTATAAAATAAAAAATGTTTGTTATTTTCTGAAGCATTTTAATACGATTTTTATTTATTTTTAAGGGTTTAAGATTACAAGTTTCCTTTTAAAGGCTATATATAGGTATATTCATCTATATATTTTAATATTTTATTTTTATTTTGTATATTTATTTTTATTAATTTTGTTTATTATTTTATATATTTACAACTTATTTTTATACTCTTAAATATATTTTTATTTTATTTTTCTGAAGTATTTTGTATAATTAAATAAATAGAAATATTATTTATATAGGTAAAAGTATAGGTAATTCATCTATGTATTGTATTCAAGTATTTTATTTTTATGTTTTCTTTATGTTTTTATTCCTATTTTAACATACATATATATTATAAATGATATTTACAAAACTATAAAAATATAAAAGTATAAGAATAATGAATAATGAATAAAATGAATATTTTAATCTGTACAAGTATACAAAAGGGGTCCAAAACACAACTTTCAAATCGTAACTCCAAAAAATATGAAACCACCTTAATTAAATAGATTATTAAAAATTATATACAATTGAAGTTAATTTTGATACATTTCGAGTTTTTATTTGCGAGATACAAGTCTGGGAAGTTAGGATTCTGGAAACTTATTCAGATCATAACTTTTTATCTGTACATTATTTTTGTATGAAATCAATTTTGTATTTTTCTATATTAAATTATCTACAACTTTCATGTACAAAGTTTTTTTATTTTAGGTATAAAAAGTGGAACTAAAAATAGGTCCCAAAATGAACAAGGAATGAATTAAATAAAAGGTATTTTTATTGATTTTGCCCCTTATCTCCCCCTACTTTATTTCTTGTCGACCTAGTCATCGAGATACCTAGGTCTCGAAATTTCAAGTCATAAAATATTTACAATATTTTATTCTTTTCTTTCTTTTCTTTATTTTATAATTTTGGCTTTAAAAATCGTATTTTATACACTATTTACACACACATGCATGAATGCCAAAATGCATGAATTAAGGGTATTTACATGTATTTACCAGGGTATTTGAGGCGAAAATGATAGAATAAATATGATTAAATGGAGGTTCATCATAGCATGTACAAATGTATGACGTAAAGTGAATCTCAAAATATTACATTTATGTTGGCTTTCCTTATTTTGTAGGTCCCAAACTAAGGGGATCTATAAGGATTCAAACCTTATTATAAGATGGTCATTGTCACATGCAGTTTATATCTCATGAAAATTCGTCCGCATAACCCATTCCTCTTCGGTATATCAAACCAATCATAATCTACTATTAATATTGTCACTACAGTGATAGTTTTAATAGTTGATTGTGATTGGTTTATGGGGTATAGTGGAGGGATGCAGGGGTTATTTTGTCAAATTTTCCTCAGATATAAAGTGCATGTGACAATGATCACCTTATAGTGAGGTTTGGATCCTTGTGGATGGGCGCAAGTGATAAATTAATGAACACACTTCTCTTCTCATCTCCTAAATTAGTAAAATAGGTTTAGGCCAGCAGTTAGTTTGGATTTTAGATTTTTAGGTTTGTTTTCTAACTGAAGCTGATGTTAAATCTTCTACTCTCATTTGACATCTTGAACTGTTACGTTCAGGTGATGACGATGGCCAATAGAGAGTGGATGTACAAGCATGTAGTGGATGGTCGTGTTTTAGAGACTTTTCAAAAAGGTGTTCAAGAATTTGTGGAATTTGCTTATGCCAAAGGTTCTAGAGTGGTGGATTCAGATGGTACCATCTTGTGTCCGTGTCAAAAGTGTCATTTGCTCAAGAAGAGATCTAATGATGAAATTCAGATACAACTTTTTAAAAATGTTTCATGGAAGGATATCAAATTTGGTGGAGGAACGGAGAAGTCATTGATGACATGATCAATGAGTCAAATGATGCAGACAACATTAATCAATTCATAGAAATGATTATGAGCATTGCACTTTTCGACTTTAACACTAATAGTCCTGATGAAGAGGAACCCCATGAGGAGTCAGAAAACTTCTACAATCTATTGAAAAAAGTAGAAAAGCATTCGTGGTTGGGTTGTAAGACATATTCAAATATCTCAACAGTATCAGATCTTCAATCGATGAAGATGGAGTATAATATGACCGATCAGAAATTGATGCTTTGTTGATTCTTCTCAAGAGAATATTACCCGAAGATGTCGAATTTAAAAATTATTATAAAACTAAGAAAATGATGCGGAAGATGGGTTTAGCTGAAATAAAGATACTTTTATAAATTATCCTATTTTATATTACGGTGAACATGAGTTTTTGACACATTGTAATGAATGTGATGAATTAAGATATCAAGAATCAAGTAAGATAGGAAATAAAATATCAAGGAAAGTTTTTCACTATTTTCAGTTAAGTCCAAGATTAAAGCGATTATAATATTGTAAAGAAATAGCTAAGTATATGTTATGGCACACAGAGCATAGACGTGAAGAGTATATGGAGTATCCATCAGAGTCTGAATGTTGAAAAACATTGATATTAACTTTTCCTTCATTTTCAGGGGAAATAAGGAATTATGCTATAGGTTTATATTCATACAAATTTAATCATCCAAGCAAAAGTAAAGATTACTCTTGTTGCCAGTATACAATATACCTCCATGGGTGTGTAACAAGGGACAATTCATTTTTCTATTGTTGTTGGTGCCAAGATCTGTGATCCAGAGAAATACATCAATGCTTATTTACGTCCTCTTATAGATGAGATGAAGATGCTCTGAATCGATGGTGGATATTTTAAATTTTCATATTTTATTTTTCATATATATCCTCTTAAGAATTTTTCAACAAAATTTTGCATGGATTTTCTAAATAGCAATAGGGTTACCAAGGAGTTAACCAATGTTATAAAGACCCATCTGACTACTACTCAATACCGGTGGTATCACATTCCTTTTGTCGAGCAAGAGAGATTGTTTGAGATTTTCCTAGTAAGAATAGTACTTTATCGAATTAGTTAATAATTGTTACAACTCATTAAGTCAATATACTATTAAAATTTCAGAGGTATTGTTTTGGTCCTTCGGTGGTTGAATTACACCCCTTTGACCTTCTCCTCATCTCGAAATGTAAGGCACACATCCCTATCACATAGATCAGCCTCCAACTGAGTGTTTGATGAATATCCATTTCATTACCTTTATTCTTTCATTTTTGACCTTTAGACCCTCGTTAAACGCATGTAAATATCATTATTTTGTACAAATTGACATTCATTGTTTATTGTATAATTACTGTATAAAATACATTATTTAAAGCCAAAATAAAAGAATAATGAAAAGAAAAGAAAAAGAAAAAGAAATATAATGTCAAAGGTATCTTACGACCATAAACCCTGAGACCTAAGCATCATGATGACTGGTTGATAAAGAATAAAGTAGGGAGAGATAAGGGTCGCAAATACAATAAAACACCTAATTTTTACCCTTCGATAATTTTTTTTGGGACCCATTTTATTATTTATCATTTATACCTCAAATAAAGAAACTTTGTGCATCAAAGTTGTAGATAAAAATACATAGAAAAATATAAAATTGATTTCACATAAAAATGATACAAACTATACAATTTATACTCAGCATAAAGATCCAAAATCCAAACTTCCCAAACCCATATATTCTCCATATAAACTCAAAATGCATCAAAATCATTTTTAATTGTATATAAATTTTTATTATTTATTTATTTAACAAAGGTAGTTTCATTTAATTTGAAGATAAGATGCAAAAGTTTGGTTTTGGATCCCTATTGACTATATACTTGAATAAAATATCCATTTTATTTACTCTTTATAATTTTATATTTTATATTTTTATAATATTATATATATTACTTATAATGTATGTACATATTTCGAATAAAATAAAATCATAAAGAAGATATCAAAATAAAATAGTATATAAAAACACATAAATGAATATATTATATTTATACCTATATAACTAATACCCATATTTATTTAAATATACAAAATATATCATAAAATATAATAAATATATATATTTAATCATATAAAATTAAATTATAAAATATATATCTATAATAATAAAATATAAATTACAAAATAAAAATAAAATATACAAAACATACGCTGATATACTCATAAATACACTTGTAAAAAGAAATTCATAATAAATAAATTGATAAAAATAAATAAAAATCATATTAAAATAATACATAAAATAATAAATAAATTTTATTTTATAACTTTTATTTAATTAATTCATTTAATATTTTAATTATAATTATTTCTTATTTATCTTCTTGTTTTGTCTTGTAGTAGACTGATGTGGATCAATGGGGGTTGAGTCTTCATTGACCCTAGTCAACTCTTCTTCCCCCAAGGTATGCGTTGTCAGAGTCGTTGCACTCCTCATTTCACATAATTTTGGACATCGATACTCACACCCTTCTAGCTCGATGCATCTTTGAATTTTGCACCTTGATCCATGTTCTTTCACACCTAGGTCTCCTATCGATCGGAGGATTATTGCATAGAGCTCCTTTCCCCGAGGAAGTCTCCCTAAACATCTCCTCCGGAAATCCTTCGATATTTGATCCTTGTTCCGCCGACTAAAACCCTAACCATAGCCCTAGATCGAGTATGGGTGACAGCAACACCCCCTCTTGCCGTTAAGCGATGCAGTTGGATGTCGAATCGATGTAATCCAGAGTTCCACCGCATCCTCCACTAGAAGCTCCACTCGAGGTGGTTCTGATATGGCAAGTTCCTTCGTTTCTTGTGATTTATCTTCCCTAGCTAGTAGTTGTGTAGAACCAGCTTCGGTTCGTTTTATTTTGTTTGATTTTCGTAAAATAAAAAAATCAATCTTGCCGGAGCTCCGGCTCCGCTGCTTGTTTCAGATCCGTTCAGCTACCTCCCAACTCGGTTATCACTTCCATCATCTCCCCCTTCATCTTCTAGTCACCCCACATGCTTCCGTTCACCTCGATCATGCTTAGAACGGGAGATCCGGGTCTCCCTCTCCGCCCTTCACTGGAGACTATCGCCCGAGCACTTTCTGCCTTGCCTTCGCCTCTGAAGCTCCCCCGAGTTTCGCCTTTATGTCGCTAAGAAGTTCCTGCAGGAATCAAAGAGAATAGATCCCTTTGCAGGGTCACCGAAGCAAGAGACACCTCCCAGGTCTCAAGCCTCGTCGGAGCTCCTCTGGGGGTCTTGAACTATTTTGAAGCATCCTCGAACTGTGGTTCAACTCCAGCAATCTCCACACCTCAGCATCGCCAGAGACCTCTAGGGTGAGGAGATGCGATGGATCGAAGCTTTCCAGAGCATGGTCCTTAGACTGTACTTCTAGAGCTCTTTACCACCATAAAATCTCAACACTTCCCAGTTGATGAATCTCGTATTCATCATGCTAAAATTGGTCATTTAGGCTCTGTCCCCCATCATCCACCTGTAATTATTCATTAATAAAGCATTATTAGCCATCATGCATGTATAAATAATATCTGCATTTTATCATGCATAAATTGCATTAAAAATCCCTTGTGTAAATTAGCCCAAAAAGCCGCTAACTTCTCACATTTTTAGTTAATTCATCCTAACTCTAATTGACCCAAAACCACCTCCATTATGTATATAATACTAACCTTATTAAATAAAAAATACAAAAAAATTACTAACCCCAATAAGTGTCAAATAATCCCAAAGTCAAATTTCACATCTGACGGACTAAAATGAGCATATCTCCCACATACAGTGTCCGATTTTGGTCTACTCACTTTTAAAGTACTTCATTTTCGAATACCTTCAAAACAAGACCAATTTCATAAATTTCAGAGCTCATTTGTGAAAGTTGGGTTTTGGGCCTCTTTTGCGCATTTTAACTTTTTGCCAATTTTGACCTGAGTTTTTATGTGTATAATTAACTCTTTTAATTTTATTTCTGTTTCATTTGTGTCCTTTGATGAAAGTTTTATTAAGAAGCGTAATGATCCAAATCCAGATCAAAACTAAGATCAAAGAAACTGACCAAGTTCAAGTGTCCGATGTCGGTCTGTACAAAAGTTGTGTGTTTCTTACCTTTATTTTATTTTCCTATTTTCTTATCCTTTAAAAATCCAAAAAAAATAGATTAATGTGTAAATAATTTTCTTCTATTTTATCGTATTTTTTCTAGAATTTTTATCCCCTCTAAAACCACCAAAAAAATTACAAATCTCAAAAATGCGGTTTTTCGTACACATGGAAAGCCACCAAAAATACCACTTCTCACAGGTGACCTCTTTTGCTTCTGGATCCTTCATGAAAGTTGTAGATCTCGTCGAGACGAACAACTTTCGTGAATAAAATTTTTCGATCCGAGGTCATCTTCTATCATTTTTTCTCCTCCGAAAATCTGAAATTTTTTTGGTGCCACGTGGCAGCTCCAGGGCGTGCCACGTAGCACCCCGCTCTTCTCTCTCCAGCCACCCGGGTCACGTGCCTAGCACGTGACCCCTGTCATCTTCCCAGAGCCGTTACCACCACCCCCTGCCGTTCCTCCTTCCTCATCCAAGCCGCCATGCGCGGCCATCAAACCACCCACGTCTCACCTGCGTAACGCCTTGCTCCGCCATCCCTATAAAACGTTGCTCCCCTCCACCTTCGCCATCATCCGCCCTACTTCCAGCTTGGCCGGTGACAGCGGCAGCCACCTTGAGGCGTGATCCAAGGCTGTGCCTTGTGCAGCTTCTTCGTCGAAGCTTCCCTCTGCTCCGGTCAAGTGACCGTCGACGCGACTCCCACCATCCCAGGTAAACCCTCCTCAGTTATCCCCTTGCGTCCATCGCCGGCCTCGCACAGGCCGGGGTCCCTCTCCCATCGCCGCGCACACCCCCCCCCTTTTCTTTCTCTGCTCTGACCTTGCAGGTACAGCTCCGCCGCGCGAAGGCGCGCCAGCCACCTCGCACCCCCTCTGCCTCTGCGCGAGGGCCCGCTCGCACCAGCTCCGTACCTCGCCGTCGTCACCCCCACGACTTCCAGCCGACCTCCGCGCTCTGCCCCTTCACCGCACGCCACGTCGACCCTGCTCCGCCTCAGCCTCAACCGCGGGGAGGCGTCGCCTCCGCTCCCTAGGCCTCGCCGGTCATCTGTCGACCGGCCGTGGCCTCGTCATCACCACCGTGCCTCCACCGCCGCCTCACCATCGCCGCCGGGGGTGCCCACCTCCGCGCCCCACACTCCAGCTGCCGTTGGATCGGGCGGAGGTCCTTGATCCAACGACCCCGCTTACGCCACGTCAGCCTCGCCGAGCCTCGGCCCGAGCCTCGAGGTTCGGGTCGCCCGAACCTCCATCAGACTGCCACGTAGGCTCGGGCAACCGAGCCTGTGCTCCGGTACCCGAACCTCCGCCTAGGCGCCCGAGCCTTAGCTTTGGGACCCTCGAGCCTCTTGGTCCGCTCCGAGCCTCTAGACGCACGTGCTTGGCACGTGCGTTCTGGGAAAATTGCAGTAACGCCCCCGAAGGTCTCCGAAATTACAAGAAGGCCCCCGCTGGGGTAAATTGCAGCAGAGCCCCTCTGATTTTCATAAATTGCAGATAAGTCCTTCCAGGGACTATTTTGAAGGAAAACTTTATTTTATTTACATTTTAGTCCCTGAAATTTCATTCTAGCATATCTTTTTCATACGGACTCCGATTTTAGCGTATAATATGTCATTTTGAAGCTATTTTTATGCTCTACAATTTAGCATAGCTTGTGATCAGATCTGAGGGTGTTTATTGTCAATTATTATTTGAGGATCATCACTGACTATTGCCGGCTAAATTTGACATATTGGTGCTTGAGCAATCAATGATCATTTTTGCAGGAATTCGGAAGATGATTTTACTCTGATTAAACCGTTGTAATCTTTAATTAGTAAAATCTTCGCATGTGGTTAATTCACATTTATTCCCCTCAGACTTTTGCTGACTATTTTGAGGACTTTAATCAAGGATATTTGGAGGCTTGATATCTTATTATTCTGAGCTTAAATTCATTACCCCTGAGCATCAAGTTAAGATCAATTTTGATTTGTGATTAATCTTGTGAAAATATTGATCAGTTTATTAGAGGAATTAATACGTTTAAAATCACAAATCTTGGGCAGCATAGTCTCTGTTTAATTTTCTTTGCATCGCATCTCCATCATTGCATTGTATATTTTTCTCAACACAAAAATTAACCGAGCATTAATCAATTAAATTTGATTTAAGACCGCGCAACTAAAAATCACCGTTCCCTGAGTTCGACCTTGGTAAACTTGCCAAGTAAAAAATATTCCACAACATTCAAAGCTTGTGGTTTTTGCTGAACCAAATTTGCCTCCTATACTACGCCAATTACCGATAATTAAAGAGGCAAATTTGACGCTCATCAAATGGCGCCGTTGCCGGGGAACGGAGAATTTTTAGGATTTTGAATCATTTTTTTTAATTAATTTTTGTAAAATTAATTTTTGTGTCATTTTTTTTTCTTTTGCATTTTATTTTGCATTTCTCTCTTACTTCATTTACTAACCGTAATTTCTCTCTTTGCAGACTACTGGGAGCAAAAATTTGAGATTCGATAAAGGATCTGCAAGGACAAAAATTTGAATTTTAATTCCTGTGAGAGAGAAGCTTAGAGTAGATTTTATTTTCTGCAATATTCTCAGGGTCCCTCTCTTTGAACCCTTGTAATAATTAAGACTGAACATTCCTGTGGTGTGTCGGGTCTGTTTCAACCCCTTCTGTGTGGTTGGGACCCGGCTTGAGTGGCGTAGGACTTAGGCACATATACGCTTGCTTGTTTATTATTGATTGTGCTCGTAATCTCTAGGCCACACTTTTTCACTAATTAAACGCACTATAGATCGTTCAACATTAGCCAAATTTTAAATCAATTCTTCCCGCTAATAGAACTATCTGTTTAGGGCGTTTTTCATCTGTGCATATCATTTAGTGTAAATTTAAAATTCCTTGTCTTGCATCCCGCATGAAGAACGCGAGGATTCACTGTAAGTCCTTCTCTTAAGCATGCATCATTGATTTACGCTTGCATTGGCTTTTTCGATTCTCCCTCCTCGAGTTTTACAACTTAGGATTTAAAGGAATTGGGACTGTTCGGTAGGCGTGAATTTTTGTGCTCACATAAACTACAGTGATAACCTTAACCTAAAACCGGGACTGCTAATCAAGGTGATTGTAAATAAACTGATCTAAAATTAACCTGTGTCTGGTGGAGAGAAACCCACTCATTGTTTGTAAGGACCAGATCGCACACTTAGGATAGAGCCAAAATTGAGAAATTTCACAAAGACTACTGTTTTTAAAAACAATTAGCTACTTTTCAGTAAGGGTCTCGGGTAGCCGTTTTACGGTCCGACTTCCCTTAGCAGAGTGGGTGGTTTAGAGGACACCGCGGAAGGCACCGTCCTCAAGCAACACGGGTAGCCGTTTATACGGTCCGTACTTCCACCTATACTGGCTGAGAGTATATGCAACTAGTTGTACGAACTCGGGACAGTCTTTGAGAAATATTTCAGTACCTAACAGCTCTGCTTAATCTGCAAGATTGTTTTGCCATTAAATTAAAATTGAAAAGATAAGCGGCCGAACCCTGACGTGCCTTCATCTGTGTTGAGTGGTGAACTTGAAAATTGGTTGGTGTTTGACTTGTGTCTGCTTGTTCGTAAGGACTATCTCTCTATCCTCCTTGTCTTAGAAGTTTCATCTTTTACTCCTCCGCTAAGGAATCTCTTCCCCTTAGCAAAAATCTTTTTAAATCACAACACTTATATCTAAACTCTTCCTCTCTGAAGGTGAATCATAATGCCTCCTAAGAAGAACTCTGGGGACGATGAGAACGACAATGACCCTATCCCAGCACTCTTGGCTAGGATAACAGCTGCTGAACAAACCAATGAATTACTTAGAACGCAATTGGAAATAATACAACAAGGCGAGGCTGCTATGGAAGACACGTATCTCCCAGAATTAGATGAAGATTATAATTGGTTAAGACCTGTCCCCCCTGAGGATGCGTTCGAACACAAACCGCATTTTCTGGCACTATTGCCAAAGTTCGGAGGAAATAACCATGAAGAACCATATATCTTCCTCCGCGACTTCGAGTTAGTCTGTGCTAACCTCTGCCACCCTAAGGTTAGCCAGGACTACATAAGGTTGAGAGCTGTCCCCTTCGCCTTGACTGATAAGGCGTCTTACTGGCTAAAAAATCTAGGGGAAGTAGTCACGACATGGGCCACGTTCAAGATTCTGTTCTTAAAGAAATTCTACCCAGTTAGTAGAATTAATCAAATGAGGATAAAGCTCACAAGTTTCACCCAACACCCGAGTGAACCATTTCATGAAACCTGGGAAAGATTCACAGACTTAGTACAGAAATGCCCAGGACACGGGATAAGTAAAATGATGCTGGTCCAAAGTCTTGTGAGCGGACTGAACCTTGAGACTCAAGGGTTGGTTAGTGCATCTTGCGGAGGAAGCTACATGGGGCGCCACGAGGACACCGTATACAAGGTGTTCGAAAGACTTGCTGAGTCTAGCCGTGCACAAACCACTAGCCGGGCTTACATAGCCGGCTCCAAAAAGATGGTGAATAATCTGACAACCGACCACAATGCTGACATGGGGATAATAGCTGATAAGCTAACTATGGTTGAGCAGATTTATAAAAAGGTGGATGAGATCCATAAATCATCTGATATGGAGAAATTAGCCAAATTGCCTAAACAAATGGAGGAATTGGCTGACAGAGTATCAAAGATTGCAACCCCCGCACCCATACACCAAATTCACTACATTCAAGGTCAAGGGATAGGGCAACATAGCCATTGGGGTGAAGACCAAGTCTTGTCCTCTCAAACTGATGAAACCTCCGCTCAGACTGATTTTGAGGAACCTCCACAGGTCATGGAGATAAATGGAGTCTGGTACAATTTGGAGCCAGTCAATCGCTCAGGCCAAAACTCTACTCCAAATCCTCGTCCACCGCAAGCCCAGCCCACCTACCAGCCTCAACTACTGCAGAAGCAGCATTATCGCACGGGTTATCAGAACCCGCAACCTCAACCACAGCAGAACCAACGCCAAAGCCAACAAGGGCAATATCAGCGACCTCAGGCTAGGCAGGGCCAAGGGTCCTCCTCCTCTTCTGCTATCTCTCCAGAACTCCAGCGAGTGCTGGATGAGCTTCATGACATGAGAGTCGACATAAATCGACTCTCTCGTTGGAGAGATGAGGTGACAGCACCCCAGACCGTGATTCCAGCTCAAGTCCAGGCTAACCCAAATAGCCTTGGACACAATCAGGTATTAATCTCTGACTATTCCATACCTGAGCTTAAACCTTCCTCAAATAATGACTCTTATCATATCTCTCTTAGGAGCGGAAGGACCGTAACCATGCCTGATCGAGCAAAGGAACACGAAGACATAGCCCCAGTGTCCACCAATTCACACAACCCTGGGGGAATTGACAAAGGAAGACAGGAGGAGAAAGAAAAAGTCCCACCCACACCACCCAGATATAATGGAGAGTCTGAGTCTGAGTCAGACAAAGAAATGCCACCAAGTTTCCCTGTTTTTAGTCCAAGTCAGAGTCCTGTACGAACTTTCTCATTCAATAAAAGTGATGATGTTGATCACAACAAATCTGTTCCTTTCCCCCGTACTCTTACGGCAGGGAAGAAAAAAAACATAAAAAACCAAAAAAATGATGATGAGATGGCCCGCATCTGCAAGGAAAATATTAAGGTCACTCTGTCCTTGGATGAGATGATAGAAAGAGATTCGGCTTTTCGGAAATACCTTAAGGTGAGATGCACACCAACTAGGGCCAGCAAACAAAATCCTAGCCGAACAAAGAAACACATACTCTCAGTAGCCACATCTCGTCTTATAAAAAATGACCTGCCAAGAAAGAAGAGAGACATGGGTGCTCACTTTGTCACTAGCTACATCAAGGAAATCAAGTTTGCGAGAACATTGTTAGACAATGGATCATCCATCAATCTCATGCCCACAACCCTATATGAGCATCTAAATCTAGGTCCTCTTAAACAATCTACAGCTGTACTTCAATTCGCAGACACATCAACTAAGCGACCTAGGGGCGAGATTCGAAACATTGTCATCAACATAGAGGGACAAAACTACCCAGTGGATTTTACAATTCTTGACATGGATGTCCCTAGAAATTGGAAAGATTCCCAGATGATACTAGGGCGACCCTTCCTTAGGACCGCAGGAGCTATATTTGATTATACATCCGGGAGAATCCAGTTCGGGAAAGTTGAACTTAAAATGCAGCAAACTAGGTTCCAAAGACCTGACACTGAGTCGAGCACCGAGTCTGAAAAATCAGAAACTGAGACTAAAATTACAGAACCAACAGCTGGGTCCTGGAGACAAAACCCAGCCGCAATGATAGAATCCACCTCATCTGGTGAGGATATTGTTGATGACTTGGTCTGCCAGCTCATCCATGCATCTACCTATACTCTTGGAGACTCAGAGGCCACTCTCGACCTGTCAGTCCATTCTCCTTATGGACAATCCTGGAGTAAGGTACACAGATCGGACGCGGCGATTGCCACACCTCATTCCATCATTAGTGATCCGATCCCTGATACAACCATGATGGTGGTCAACATTGATACACTACAAGCGTCCACATCACAAAAACAAACAGCACAGACAGAACCAGATTCAAGAAACATCATTGACTTACCTGAACTCAAACCATTGCCCCCTACACTTAAGTATGCCTTCCTTGCGGGACAAAAAGGACAATTTCCGGTCATTATCAGCTCACAACTGACCGAAGAGCAGGAGATCCGCCTGCTTAATGTTTTGGAGAAAAACCGCAAGGCTATAGGCTGGAGATTGTCTGATCTTCCAGGGATTAACCCAGCCCTGTGCTCACACCATATTTACTTGGAAGACAATGCTAAACCCTCCCGTGAATGCCAACGTAGATTGAATCCAAACTTACGGGAAGTGGTTAAGACTGAGATCGAAAAATGGTGTAAAGCTGGGTTCATATATCCCATCTCCGACTCCAAATGGTTTTCACCTTTGCATGTAGTCCCGAAAAAGTCAGGACTACAGATTATCACCAATGAGGAGGGAGAAGAGATTACGACATGGGTACCTACGTCATGGCGTGTCTGTGTGGATTACAGGCGCCTGAATGCCGCAACAAAGAAGGATCACTTTCCGCTGCCTTTTATTGATCAAATCCTGGAGAGATTGGCAGGGAGAGAATACTTCTGTTTCTTAGACGGGTACTCGGGCTACAATCAGGTAGCCATCGCCCCCGAGGACCAGGAAAAGACTACTTTCACATGCCCCTTCGGCACTTACGCATTCAAGCGAATGCCCTTTGGTCTTTGCAATGCCCCCGGCACCTTTCAACGATGCATGATTGCAATTTTTGCCGACATGGTTGGGGATTTCCTGGAAGTCTTCATGGATGACTTCTCGGTCCACGGTGATTCATTCGATGATTGTCTAGCGCACCTGGATCGAGTCCTTCAAAAGTGCAGGGAAGTGAATCTGGTGCTCTCTTGGGAAAAAAGCCATTTCATGGTAAAAGAGGGCATTGTACTAGGGCATGTCATCTCCAAGAAGGGAATGGAGGTTGACCCTGCCAAAGTTGATGTGATCAAAAAGCTTGAGCCACCTACAAATGTGAAACAAGTACGGTCTTTTCTAGGGCATGTCGGATTTTACAGGAGATTTATCAAAGACTTTTCAAAAATTGCCCGACTGTTAACAGACCTTCTTGGAAAAGACACGGAATTCCTGGTAGATCATAAGTGTCTAGAAGCCTTCGAATTACTCAAGAAAAGCATCATTGAGACACCCGTCCTACAAGCTCCCGACTGGTCTCTTCCATTCGAGATCATGACAGACGCATCTGATTTCGCTGTAGGGGCTGTATTAGGACAACGAAAAGATGGAATCCCGTATGCTATTCACTACGCAAGCAAAGTTTTAGACCCTGCTCAGAAAAATTACACTGTGACCGAAAAAGAGATGCTTGCTGTGGTTTTTGCCTTGGAAAAATTTCGATCAATACTTCTAGGATCTAAGGTGACAGTTTACACAGACCATTCTGCCATTCGCTTTTTAATGGCCAAAAAGGATGCAAAAGCACGACTTCTGAGATGGATTCTACTACTTCAAGAATTTGATTTGGAGATTAAGGACAAACCTGGTGTTAAGAATGTCGTGGCTGATCATTTATCACGGATTGAACATAACGAAATTCCGGAATCTGAATCGATCCGTGAAACCTTCCCAGACGAGTCAATTTCTGCTATTGACTCGCTCCCTTGGTATGCAGACACGGTGAATTATCTCGTCACCAATGAAGTTCCTCAAGGTTGGCCCAGAAACAAAATCGATCGACTCATATCTGAAGCGAGACACTATCATTGGGAAGATCCTTTTCTTTTCTTTGAAGGACCGGATTGCATATGGCGAAGATGTATTCCTCAAGAGGAATATCAAAGTATCCTCAATCTATGCCACACCTTGGAGGCGGGAGGACATCACTCTGGGAAGAGGACCGCTGAGAAGATATTGCAATGTGGATTTTACTGGCCGACCTTGTTTAAGGATGCTTATAATTTTGTGAGGTCGTGCCCCGTCTGTCAGAGAATGGGAGGAACCATTGGTTCCAAAGATGCCATGCCTATGCAACCAGTGATTATCTGTGACGTATTCGATGCATGGGGCATTGACTTTATGGGCCCATTCCCTAATAGTCAAGGATTTGAATATATTCTTCTCGCGGTAGATTATTTATCTAGATGGGTGGAGGCTATCCCTACTCGAGCTGCAGATAGCAAAACTGTTTGCAAGTTTTTGAAAGATCATATTATTTCGAGGTTTGGAATTCCAAAAGTTTTAATATCTGATGGGGGAAGCCACTTTGTCAACCGGGAGGTGAAGAAGTTGACTAAGGAATACGGCATAGAGCACCGTGTCGCTACTCCTTACCACCCACAATCCAATGGCATGGCCGAGGTGTCAAACAGGGAGGTTAAAGGAATTTTACAGAAGCTCGTTCGTCCTGACAGGAAGAACTGGTCCCAACTCCTGGACCAAGTTCTGTGGGCCTACCGGACGGCTTATAAGACCCCATTGGGCACCTCCCCGTTTAGAATGGTATATGGAAAACCATGCCATTTGCCCGCAGAGCTCGTACATAAATCAGAATGGGCAATCAAAAAGATTAATTGGAACTGTCACCAAGGAAAGAAGAACCGAGACATGAATTTGAATGAACTGTCCGAAATCCGAAATCATGCTTACGAAAACAGCACCATCTACAAAGAAAAAGTAAAAAGATGGCATGACAGGAACATTCGAACAAAGATCTTTGTCCCAGGGCAGAAAGTTTGGCTATTTAATGCAAAGTTGAAAATTTTCCAAGGAAAATTGAAATCAAAATGGACGGGACCCTTCATTGTAAGAGAGGTACACAATAATGGGAGTGTTGAGATCTCAGAGACCGCAGATAGCGCGCAAACATCTCTAGTCAACGGTCAGCTGCTTAAACATTTTGTCGAATCCAATGAGCAATTAGTACAAGTTGAACAGATCTCCTTCACTCAGGATCTGCCCAGATAGCACACCTCTCCGGAACTTACACTCTCTTGTACATCCGAAATTCTTCCCGGTTCCCCATCTGTAATTAACTGATTATACTTAGGCTGACCTGAGCCTAAGTATAGGGGGACCGCATCCATTGTTTTTACATCACTTCTCTTCTTCTGTTTTTAATCCTTCTGTATTTAGTGCGAGCTATGTCAACATTTCACTTTGTGCCATGGGGACATAGCACAAGCTAAGTATAGGGGGGTGTATTTGTATATATTTTATCTACTTTATCCATAGCTCGTACTTTAATCGTTTTTATCTAACATCGGGGATGGGTACAAGTAGTGTGTATAATACCTGTTTTTCCAAAAAAAAAACAAAAACAAAAAAAATCAAAAATCAAAAAAAAAATCATCACTCATAGTCTTGCATTTCATCAAGCATTTCATGCATTCCTTGGTCGATATATTCCTGACACATTCACCATCACTCAAGGCTTGAGGATTTTTTAGGACACTTGATTCCTGAGATCTTGAGATTCAGAGTTAGCCTGCCTTAGTCATTAGGGTTTTTAGAACTTAATAATCCACACTTCCCTAGTTTGAAAGATTTGAGCGCTATATGGCACTCTTCATCTCTACCTTCAAAAAGAATATGATCAGCACAACCACTCCCACAACTGCATGATTGATGAGATGAGTTGAGATATCACTTGAGGAACTAGAACTAGAGATTTGAGTTTAGACCCGATCTGATGATATTCGAGGATGGGATAAAGTTAAGTAAGGCTTCAGAAAACCTGAGTGTCAGCAAAACACTAGCCAGTATGTGAACAAGATTCATATGCTACCTTTTTGATAAATGACCTAAGTGCCAGGGTGTGATGAAATTTAATGAAAATTGTTGATCAGTGTGCGCCAACTTTTGGTAAAAGCAGTGGAGCTAGCCAACAAAAAAAAAGAGAGAGAGAAAGAAATGTCAAAGAAAAGCTCTAACATCCAAAGTCAAATTCCAAATGAGCTTTCACCAATGGCAAGCGCTCCCAAAATTTTCAAAGTGTCCACTTGGACCAAACGCTAATTAGGACCAAGGAGTCGGGCTGACACCATAAAAGGGCTCTGCATCGTAAGCGATACAAGTCTGGGTGTTGAAGGTATCTTAGATACTCAAAAGAGACACACCCCGGTGTACTCCCAGAAAAACAAGTGCAGACGACTCCAAATTCTCTTGACGGACACATTGATCAACAAAATAAAATATATTTGTGTTGAGTAATAAGGCACTCGAGAGGCACCTTGTTCCAATAAAAGGGAGAGAAAATCAGACACAATCCTATGCCCTCCATCAACTGGCCGTCCATCTACACTTTCAAGTCTGACAAACTAATGAGACGGTTGACTGAAGCAAGAATAGACTTATTCCCTAGGGTTGAGGATCAGGTCTAGAGGAGGGTCTCTTGGATTGGAACTTTGGGTGATGTCTCGACTTGACTCTCATGAATGCAGTACACTAAGAATCATATCCTTATATTATATGTACAAACAGAGAGTCTGAAAATTAGAGAAGTTGGATTCCTTTTGATTAAAGCTTGTGTGAGCTCAGAATTTTAGGATCACTCAAATTAAGGGTCTTCTCGGAACTGAGCCTTGAAAATTCACTTACACAGTCAGGGATGTATTCAACTAAGCCATTCATTCATGCTCAGGGACGAGCATGGTCTAAGTATAGGGGTATGATGAATCTCGTATTCATCATGCTAAAATTGGTCATTTAGGCTCTGTCCCCCATCATCCACTTGTAATTATTCATTAATAAAGCATTATTAGCCATCATGCATGTATAAATAATATCTGCATTTCATCATGTATAAATTGCATTAAAAATCCCTTGTGTAAATTAGCCCAAAAAGCCGCTAACTTCTCACATTTTTAGTTAATTCATCCTAACTCTAATTGACCCAAAACCACCTCCATTATGTATATAATACTAACCTTATTAAATAAAAAATACAAAAAAAATTACTAACCCCAATAAGTGTCAAATAATCCCAAAGTCAAATTTCACATCTGACGGACTAAAATGAGCATATCTCCCACATACAGTGTCCGATTTTGGTCTACTCACTTTTAAAATACTTCATTTTCAAATACCTTCAAAACAAGACCAATTTCATAAATTTCAGAGCTCATTTGTGAAAGTTGGGTTTTGGGCATCTTTTGCGCATTTTAACTTTTTGCCAATTTTGACCTGAGTTTTTATGTGTATAATTAACTCTTTTAATTTTATTTCTGTTTCATTTGTGTCCTTTGATGAAAGTTTTATTAAGAAGCGTAAAGATCCAAATCCAGATCAAAACTAAGATCAAAGAAACTGACCAAGTTCAAGTGTCCGTTGTCGGTCTGTACAAAAGTTGTGTGTTTCTTACCTTTATTTTATTTTCCTATTTTCTTATCCTTTAAAAATCCAAAAAAATTAGATTAATGTGTAAATAATTTTCTTCTATTTTATCGTATTTTTTCTAGAATTTTTATCCCCTCTAAAACCACCAAAAAAATTACAAATCTCAAAAATGCGGTTTTTCGTACACATGGAAAGCCACCAAAAATACCACTTCTCACAGGTGACCTCTTTTGCTTCTGGATCCTTCATGAAAGTTGTAGATCTCGTCGAGACGAACAACTTTCGTGAAGAAAATTTTTCGATCCGAGGTCATCTTCTATCATTTTTTCTCCTCCAAAAATCTGAAATTTTTTTGGTGCCACGTGGCAGCTCCAGGGCGTGCCACGTGGCACCCCGCTCTTCTCTCTCCAGCCACCCGGGTCACGTGCCTAGCACGTGACCCCTGTCATCTTCCCAGAGCCGTTACCACCACCCCCTGCCGTTCCTCCTTCCTCATCCAAGCCGCCATGCGCGGCCATCAAACCACCCACGTCTCACCTGCGTAACGCCTTGCTCCGCCATCCCTATAAAACGTTGCTCCCCTCCACCTTCGCCATCATCCGCCCTACTTCCAGCTTGGCCGGTGACAGCGGAAGCCACCTTGAGGCGTGATCCAAGGCTGTGCCTTGTGCAGCTTCTTCGTCGAAGCTTCCCTCTGCTCCGGTCAAGTGACCGTCGACGCGACTCCCACCATCCCAGGTAAACCCTCCTCAGTTATCCCCTTGCGTCCATCGCCGACCTCGCACAGGCCGGGGTCCCTCTCCCATCGCCGCGTACACCCCCCCCTTTTCTTTCTCTGCTCTGACCTTGCAGGTACAGCTCCGTCGCGCGAAGGCGCGCCAGCCACCTCGCACCCCCTCTGCCTCTGCGCGAGGGCCCGCTCGCACCAGCTCCGTACCTCGCCGTCGTCACCCCCACGACTTCCAGCCGACCTCCGCGCTCTGCCCCTTCACCGCACGCCACGTCGACCCTGCTCCGCCTCAGCCTCAACCGCGGGGAGGCGTCGCCTCCGCTCCCTAGGCCTCGCCGGTCGTCTGTCGACCGGCCGTGGCCTCGTCATCACCACCGTGCTTCCGTGCCTCCACCGCCGCCTCACCATCGCCGCCGGGGGTGCCCACCTCCGCGCCCCACACTCCAGCTGCCGTTGGATCGGGCGGAGGTCCTTGATCCAACGGCCCCGCTTACGCCACGTCAGCCTCGCCGAGCCTCGGCCCGAGCCTCGAGGTTCGGGTCGCCCGAACCTCCATCAGACTGCCACGTAGGCTCGGGCAACCGAGCCTGTGCTCCGGTACCCGAACCTCCGCCTAGGCGCCCGAGCCTTAGCTTTGGGACCCTCGAGCCTCTTGGTCCGCTCCGAGCCTCTAGACGCACGTGCTTGGCACGTGCGTTCTGGGAAAATTGCAGTAACGCCCCCGAAGGTCTCCGAAATTACAAGAAGGCCCCCGCTGGGGTAAATTGCAGCAGAGCCCCTCCGATTTTCATAAATTGCAGATAAGTCCTTCCAGGGACTATTTTGAAGGAAAACTTTATTTTATTTACATTTTAGTCCCTGAAATTTCATTCTAGCATATCTTTTTCATACGGACTCCGATTTTAGCGTATAATATGTCATTTTGAAGCTATTTTTATGCTCTACAATTTAGCATAGCTTGTGATCAGATCTGAGGGTGTTTATTGTCAATTATTATTTGAGGATCATCACTGACTATTACAGGCTAAATTTGACATATTGGTGCTTGAGCAATCAATGATCATTTTTGCAGGAATTCGGAAGATGATTTTACTCTGATTAAACCGTTGTAATCTTTAATTAGTAAAATCTTCGCATGTGGTTAATTCACATTTATTCCCCTCAGACTTTTGCTGACTATTTTGAGGACTTTAATCAAGGATATTTGGAGGCCTGATATCTTATTATTCTGAGCTTAAATTCATTACCCCTGAGCATCAAGTTAAGATCAATTTTGATTTGTGATTAATCTTGTGAAAATATTAAGCAGTTTATTAGAGGAATTAATACGTTTAAAATCACAAATCTTGGGCAGCATAGTCTCTGTTTAATTTTCTTTGCATCGCATCTCCATCATTGCATTGTATATTTTTCTCAACACAAAAATTAACCGAGCATTAATCAATTAAATTTGATTTAAGACCGCGCAACTAAAAATCACCGTTCCCTGAGTTCGACCTTGGTAAACTTGCCAAGTAAAAAATATTCCACAACATTCAAAGCTTGTGGTTTTTGCTGAACCAAATTTGCCTCCTATACTACGCCAATTACCGATAATTAAAGAGGCAAATTTGACGCTCATCACCAGTTGCAGCAGGTGTTGGAAATGCAAGCCAACGGCGAGCCATTATGCAATAAATGTTATTGCAATGCACTCCCTAATCTGAAATGAAGAATACATAATTTGCATAATAGGTCCCTTAGTACAATTAGGGTCATGTACCATGGCCATCTTGATGATCATAAAACTGTTGATTCAGTTATTGAATCATAGAGGTCGGTGCTTGGATGAATATCTAAAGAGTTAGATTGAGGACTCATCAAGCACCATCAAATGATTGTTAAGAGATGATCTCCAGCCTGAGAAGGAGATGGCAATCCTTTCTCTGAAGGTTGATATCTGACCAACCTCTTGATGCAGGTCCTTTGCATAGGAATAGAGATTCGGAGGTTTCAGACTAGTTAGGTCAAAGAGTTGACTTAACGAGATCGAGATAACCAAAGTCCTATATCGTATGCTGTCATGATATAGGCACGCATCCTCTGACCGGAGACAGATGTGTTACTATATGTTTGAGTATGTACATTTGGCAGACCAATAGGTTGATGACCTAATCAAGGTCTATACACCGACGCGCTGGTGTGCATATAAGGGCATATGAGTAATACGATCTCTCAAAGGGATCATACAGGTTCACTACTGAACTGGAAGACATGAGCTCACTCATGAGATATTGGGAAGAATCAAATTCCGTGCGCACGGTCGTCTCGCTTTGGAAGCTTGACTCAATTTGTTGGTTTGATATATACTTTTGGAAAGTATATGATCAAGACCTAGGTATGATATATGCTTTTGGAAAGTATATGATCGATACCGACTCCCAATGATCGAATGAGAAACTTACTGATAAAACCATGAAGTAGACAGTATAAAGTTGATCCAATACTTCGGGTTTAATCTGTCTTCCAGTATGCAGGATGTACAGGTATTGGGAATACATGAGGATGATGTGATCATAAACGACTGTATAACCATGACGCTTCCATTCCTAGGGAGTAATGAAACGGGTCTGGATTTTAGTGACTCCTCTTAGTAGAGAAGTAACCTAATCTTAGTCCAAATATTGAACATTGATCTGAATGTGATTCAGATCCAATGAGAAGAATAGATTTACGATCTTGATTTAATCAAGCATCTATGAGAGGCCGAGATCTGGATTTGAGATGTAATCTCAATATCCAAGTCACTATACGTGGAACAATACAATCACCCTGTCCTTATCTCCAAGTATCTGCGGAAAAAGCGCATTATCCTTGAAAGAGTTCAGGGATAATTCTATTGTTGATACATGTATCGGAGCATTGAGAAAATGGATAATTAAATGTGATTTAATGATCATGATTAATATGAATTTGATTCATATTATTTAGAGAGCTATCTTAGATAATTAAATGTGATTTGATTATCAAAGATGTAAATAATGTGAATGTGATTCATATTATTTGAACACAAGAGAATAGAGATCCAAGATGATTAAATGTGATTTAATTATCATGGATATGAATAATGTGGATAGCAATATCTATATTAGTCATATATATTATAAATGTGATTTATAATATATAAGAGAGAGCTATTTGTAATTTACATTTGTTAATTAAATGTTAATGTGAATTGGATTCACATTGGACATTAAATTGAAAATGTAATTTACATTTTATTTTGGGTTGTGAATATGATTCACAAATTTCCAATGGCATGATTGCAATGTTCACAAAATAAATTGGATTTATTTTTGTGAAATAATTTGCAACAAAAGTTGTTGCAAATATTGGAGAGAATCATGAGATAATGTAATCTCATGTAATAGGAAAAGGGCCTCCACCTTCCATATAGGAAGAGTGGACGGACACAATTCCCATGAGGAATTGGTGACAGTCCACCCTCCTTATGGAAGGAGGCTTGCCTCCTTTCCTATTTCTCCAATGGAGATTGATTTGATATAAATCAAATTATATTTGATATATATATATATATTTGATTTTTATTAAATTAATTGTTGTTGTGTTTTTAGCAACAAATCATGACCATTGAAAGAAACACAAATCAATATGAACCATTGGATTTGTGTTGTCCCATGGATTGAGATCCATGGATCCCAAAACCCTATAAAAGGAGAGGCACCCCATTGCTCTTCTCTACACACACATAAGTGAGACAACAAGTCTCTCTCTCTCTCTCTCTCTCTCTCTCTCTCTCTCTCTCTCTCTCTCTCTCTCTCTCTCTCTCTCTGTCTCCCTCTCATGGCCGTCCACCATGGATGCCCTAGAGAGGCTCTCCATCCCCGCGGCATCATCGTTATGTTGCCCGATTGTTTTCTCGTGGATCTCCGTCTCCTTCGATGCGTCTTGCTCGTGAAGAAGACGTCGAATCTCGTGTGTCGAGATCAGGAGATCCTATCGCTTGGATCATCAACATGGATTGCGAGAAGCACGCGGTTCATCCCCGCGCTCGCAAGCGTCTCCTCCGTTGGATCGGACTTGAGACAGGAGGTCTCTTTATTTAGAGACTCGATCGCAACCACGCTTCAAGAGGTAACCCTAATACTTGTTTGTGGGAAACTATCCGAGAAGTGTTCTTGGATCATGTGGTTTCGTTGCATGAAAAATTTTTTAATTTCCGCTGCATAGAACAACTAGTGCGACTAGTCGTTCTTCGTCGTATCCGATACGACGATCACGCTTCCGCGATGCGCTTGAGGATCTAACCATATCCTTCAAGTGGTATCAGAGCCTTAGGTCGACGGTTTCGAATATGATTCGCAAATCGAGGACGACTTGGGTTCGTTAAGGTCGCGAAAGTTTTTATCGCATTTGATTTCGCAGATCTGTTTAGTAAATAATTTCAGCCATGTTTAAATTGTTTAAGCACGAATTATTTAATTGGATTTTGTTCCCCATTAAATAAGGAAATCATAGGATCTGAGTTTACGTAAATTGGATTTCGTATGCTCTAGATATGGTTGTTTTAATGAACATGTATGCACTTTTGCGAGAAGTGTAGATCTGAACGTGATTAAAATGTTAATTACTGTTTAGACTTTCCTCGAAATGCGTGAAACATCACTTGGATTCTGTCCTAAATCAAATTAGCAATCTATGAAAATTGATTTTGTCTAATTTGGATTTAATATGATTGAGATGTACTAATTTTAGTAAGTAGGGGTCACTGGTGAAATTACATTCCTAATCTAGAACCATGTGATTGTCAATTAATGAAATTAATTGTTAATTTCAAGAAATAATTATGGAAATATTGGAATATGATTATTTCCTTAATTGACTTGTCCTCAACCAATTAATTGATTAGATTTGATCTAGATCATAATTGGAAACACAATCATCAAACTCCTTGCTTGAATAGGATTGGGAATTTGTCTAGCAAATTTCCTTATAATCAAAATTGTTTTGATTACTATATGGTATAATTTCGGTTGAAGAACTGATGATAATATCAAGTACAAATTAATAAATTTGGCATTATCCTTTCCCGAGGCGGATATGGTGTATAGTCGGGGATCGATGGGGTAGCGGGTTGCAACGTATGCGGTCCGTCCCACTCCCGCCGGTACTGGCCATGACAGCGGGTAGGGCCGGGATAATGTCCGAGGGATTAAGTTGTATTTTTCTAATTATTAAAATACGAATTAATACGTACTTTGAGAATAATACCATATATATTCAAGTAAGACAATCAAGTTTGATTGATTGAAATGGATTGATAATTAATTTAATATGATTAAGTTAATTATATCCAATTAAGAACACTCTATTATGAATAGAGTTATTATTTCCCTTGGAAGAATTAACCGTAATGAATGTGATTCATAATGATTAATTAGAATTTGAATATGATATGTAGGATCGCATAAGTGACATCCATGGTCTCCCATCAAGGCGAAGAGTTTCGTCGCCAGATATTAAATGTAGGAGACGTCTGTCCGAAGTGACAACTCATGCATATGATCCATTTGGATCGGGCTCGTCGCTTCTCGAAAGAGTAAGGACGTATGCGTAGTGACCCCAATATCGAGTCCTCGTATTATTGGGGCGATATTGGATTGCGCATAGCGAGTTGTATTCCTGTTGACGGTTGGTTCAATTAATGACGGGTCAACATTGCCTTAGGGGTGGTGGGCCCGGGTGTTAAAGACCGAATTGGGAGATACAAGTTGGACTTGCAAGGCGGAATGTGTTCCCTCTTCTTTTTATCCGAGTTGTAAGTTCTCATATTATTGGGATGCAACAAAGATAAGGAAGGAGATCCCAGATCTTGCTTGAGATATAATGGTAAGTATATCTCTTACATTGAAAGTGATTAAGGGAATGAACTTTCATTGTTGGCATGGCAAGACAACTTTGATATAAAAATTCCTAAATCAAAGTAAATTAATTATTTATATATATTTATGCAAATTTCTTATTTCAGATAATCCTTCATTAAACCAACTCAATATTGTACTCAATAATAACCAGTAAAATATCACGGATTAGACCTTTGATCCAGATATTATACTTGCAATTGGACACATAATGTATGTGGTTGCAATGTGCAAGTTTCCTCATAATAATGAGGAATGATAATTGAATAAGACAATAGGACTAAACCCCTAGGGTTTGTATGTCTCTATAAGTCTTGATCTTATCGAATGTACTTTGGAAGTGACATGTCGATGATGATCGCAATTATCAAATAATCCTTATAAAATCAATAAAGATATTCTGGCATACATATGTGCTCTTGACATTTAATCATGAATGACATGGTTCTCTGCATCATGTAGAATGGTGGCTCTGTAAGAGATGATGTATTCAAATTGTTTGAGTACCTACCTGAACCTAAGTTTTTAGAGTTTAAATGGATGTAGATATGATGAGTGTCATCATTCTACTATCTTTACTCTAGTCATTCCTGAAGCTTCATAATATTCATATTGTATGAATTGAATGAAGCATGTATAAATGTTGAAATTCTCTTATATTGAAATTTTTGATTTTAACATAAGAGATCCTCTGTCTTGAGCAATGGTTGCTTATAGATAAAGGGAGAGCAGTGGAAGCATGGGTTGGACCCAAGTAAGAAGTATAGTCAAAAGAGTTGAATGTACTTCTGTGACTTCCATGTAACATCCAAAGAGTTGGGTAAATGCCAATGCTGCAATAAGTTGATGTGTTGATAGTATGACTATCATATCTATCTAGAATCCTTAGAAAAGGAATCGGGTAATACATCAGAATAATCTACATATAATCATTGAAATTGACTTACTTATTTGATAAGATAAAGTCTAATAATTGTATCTCAATCTTGTAATGATACTTGCAATTGTTTGCATATGTATTAGAATATTATAAATCTGATCTTAAGGTTTAACAGTCATCCATGTTGGAATTGATGCAATTGTTGCAACAATTTCCACCTGATGAATATACTTCATATTTTCAGTGGGAGAGTCCTTAATCTTAGAGAATGTCTCTATAACCTAGATATCAGAATACACTCATTATTTATTTCCAAATGTTGGAAATAAACATGAATTCTGTAATAAATCTGTCATAAAGAGTTATGATGGAGATATTTCAGCTAGTGATCTAAAATCTTGTGGACTCTACTAAATTAGAAAATTAATGAATGGTTCATTAAGATTTCTAATGCTGAAAAATAAACCATTAAAGATCAATAGGAGGATGAAGATCATTTGATAATGATCTGGCATCATGTTTTGGACATATGTCTATTGATGAGATCAAGGACAAGTAAGAGATGAAACTTTAGAATGTCTAAAATTTCAAGACTTGCATACTTATGAATATTGTATTCAAAGTAAAAATGTCCAATCCACACTTCTTTGGGAAAGGTGTAAAATGTCAAGGTATTCAGGATCTCATACATATTGATGTATGCGGATCATCTATATCATAGTAAACATTATGGATATGTGATATCTATTGATGATTATTTGTGATATGAGATTTCTTCTCTTCACTGAGAAAACTTTGAAATGTTCAAAAATAACACAATTTTGGTTTAGAACCAAAGTTTGAAGGAAGATGAAATGAATTTGATCTCATCAAGGTAGCTTGTACCTATTAGATGAATTCAAGAAATACCTTATGGAGATATGAATATCATTCCTATCTCAATCCTCCTAATGGACCTTAACTCAATAGAGTTGTAGGGAGATACAATTGATCATGTGTGACATGATTTGATCAATGATTAATCTTAGCATAATTATCTCTTAGTTTCCAGGTATATATATGTGGTAGAGACTACATTATATATCCTTGATAAGGTTCCATGTGATTAAGCTGGAATCTGGCACTAGAGAATGCTACTTCATTAGGAAATTAAAGGATGGTATTGGATATTTACTTTATGACCTTGAGATTCTTAAAATATCTCATCTCTGAGAATGTGATTCTTAGAGGTTGAGACTCTTGAGAATCAAGATGAAAAATGAAGTGTAGGAACTCATTTAATCTTGAGATGATAATGAGGCTCCTGAAACCGGAAACTAAATAGACAATAAAAGATGAAACATTAATACCTCTTCAAATAAGTTTGAGGATGGATTCCATGTGTCAGTTAAATCTGACGATGATCGGATTTCATGTGATGAAGCTCCTGAGGATCATGACATGGAAAGATGGATGTTAGCAATAAAGTCTAATGTAGACTTCATATACAAGTGTTGTATATGGACCCTTGAGGATCCACCTATATGGGTAAGACCCATTAAAGTGTAAATGGATCTTCAAGAGAAAGAGGGAACCTGATGAGAAGGTAGAGACCTTCAAAGCACGGTTCATAGCCATAAGCTACACACCGAAAAGAAGACATCGCTTGCGATGAGACTTGCTCTCCAGTGACCTTGCTTTAACCCATCAGAATATTGCTAACTATAGCTACATAACTTGACTATGACATCTTCATGATGTGAATCAAGATTGCATTCCTCTGTGAATTCCTCTCTGAGGATATTCATATAAAGTAGCCCCAGGGCTTTATGGTTGAGGAAAGCAAGGTGTGCAAGCCAAAGAACTCCATATTTGGACTCAAATAAGCTTCTTGTAGTTGGAACATAAGATTTGATGAAATTATAAATGTTATGATTTCAGATAAAAATCTTGATGAACCATGTGAAGCTTAGTGGGAGTGCCATTGTGTTCATCGTGCTAAATGTAGATATTATTCTAATCATTTAGAACGATATAAGAATAATAATAAGTGTTTTATAATTTGGTTGTTCCATACCTTGAGATATGATCTCAAGGATACCTCTTAGATCCTAGTTCTGAAGATGTTCAGAAGCAAAGAGAAGAGGGTATTGGGACCAACACATTAGTAGTACACCTTGGACTTATTCCATTTTCTGAAAAATTCCAAGAAAGGCTTCCTTACCTTAAGATGTGGTACTGACCTATCTAAACGGATAGCACCTAAAAGAGTTGAGGAAGTGAATGCTAGAACTGCTTGCACTTGTGCATCAGTTACGAGAAGCTGAGTGTATGCTAGATGTGCAAAAGAGCCAGATGTCTGCCATGCAGTGGGAGTAGTAGTCTGTTACTAATCCTACTCTGGAAATAAAAACACTTAGTTGCAGTAATAACAATATCTTCAAAAGATGATGAAACTTAGAGATAGTGATCTCAAAGTCTTATCTTCAAATGTTTAAGACCTTGTAGATAGTGATCTATGAGGGTCTTAACTTTAGATACCTTAGGAGATAGAGATCTCCGGGAATGAAGGTATTCTAATAAGGATTATGGGAATACTTGTTATAATAATTATCGAGCTAAAGTGTCAATGACACTATAACGAAATTGAGTATTGGTTGCATAAAATGCAACATTCGCATTGGATGCGAGCACTGTTACTGGGGATATGCAAATGCCGTAAAAGGACTTGGTGTAGTCTCTTGGGAACAGAGTGACTGATCAACTTACCTAGCTAGTTTCTAAATAGCTTATGATTGTCACATGAGTGTGGGTTTAAATGATTAGCTCATTAATGGCTCTTTGGGCTAGTGGGAGATTGTTGGAAATGCGAGCCCACGGCGAGCCATTATGCAATAAATGTTATTGCAATGCACTCCTTAATCTGAAATGAAGAATACATAATTTGCATAATAGGTCCCTTAGTACAATTAGGGTTATGTACCATGGCCATCTTGATGATCATACAGCTGTTGATTCAGTTATTGAATCATAGAGGCCGGTGCTTGGATGAATATCTAAAGAGTTAGATTGAGGACTCATCAAGCACCATCAAATGATTGTTAAGAGATGATCTCCAGCCTGAGAAGGAGATGGCAATCCTTTCTCTAAAGGTTGATATCTGACCAACCTCTTGATGCAGGTCCTCTGCATAGGAATAGAGATTCGGAGGTTTCAGACTAGTTAGGTCAAAGAGTTGACTTAACGAGATCGAGATCACCAAAGTCCTATATCGTATGCTGTCATGATATAGGCACGCATCCTCTGACCGGAGACAGATGTGTTACTATATGTTTGAGTATGTACATTTGGCAGACCAATAGGTTGATGGCCTAATCAAGGTCTATACACCAACGCGTTGGTGTGCATATAAGGGCATATGAGTAATACGATCTCTCAAAGGGATCATACAGGTTCACTACTGAACCGGAAGACATGAGCTCACTCATGAGATATTGGGAAGAATCAAATTCCGTGCGTACGGTCGTCTCGCTTTGGAAGCTTGACTGAATTTGTTGGTTTGATATATACTTTTGGAAAGTATGTGATCAAGACCTAGGTATGATATATGCTTTTGGAAAGTATATGATCGATACCGACTCCCAATGATCAAATGAGAAACTTACTGATAAAACCATGAAGTAGACAGTATAAAGTTGATCCAATACTTCGGTTTTAATCTGAGTCTTCCAGTATGCAGGATGTACATGTATTGGGAATACCTGAGGGTGATGTGATCATAAACGATTGTATAACCATGACGCTTCCATTCCTAGGGAGTGATGAAACGGGTCTGGATTTTAGTGACTCCTCTCAGTAGAGAAGTAACCTAATCTTAGTCCAAATATTGGACATTGATCTGAATGTGATTCAGATCCAATGAGAAGATTAGATTTACGGTCTTGATTTAATCAAGCATCTATGAGAGGCCCGAGATCTGGATTTGAGATGTAATCTCAATATCCAAGTCACTATACGTGGAACAATACAATCGCCCTGTCCTTATCTCCAAGTATCTGCGGAGAAAGCGCATTATCCTTGAAAGAGTTCAGGGATAATTCTATTGTTGATATATGTATCGGAGCATTGAGAAAATGGATAATTAAATGTGATTTAATTATCATGATTAATATGAATTTGATTCATATTATAAAGAGAGCTATCTTAGATAATTAAATGTGATTTGATTATCAAAGATGTAAATAATGTGAATGTGATTCATATTATTTGAACACAAGAGAATAGAGATCCAAGATGATTAAATGTGATTTAATTATCATGGATATGAATAATGTGGATAGCAATATCCATATTAGTCATATATATTATAAATGTGATTTATAATATATAAGATAGAGCTATTTGTAATTTACATTTGTTAATTAAATGTTAATGTGAATTGGATTTACATTAGACATTACATTGAAAATGTAATTTACATTTTATTTTGGGTTGTGAATAAGATTCACAAATTTCCAATGGCATGATTGCAATGTTCACAAAATAAATTGGATTTATTTTTGTGAAATAATTTGCAACAAAAGTTGTTGCAAATATTGGAGAGAATCATGAGATAATGTAATCTCATGTAATAGGAAAAGGGCGTCCACCTTCCATATAGGAAGAGTGGACGGCCACAATTCCCATGAGGAATTGGTGGCCGTCCACCCTTCTTATGGAAGGAGGCTTGCCTCCTTTCCTATTTCTCCAATGGAGATTGATTTGATATAAATCAAATTATATTTGATATATATATATATATGTGATTTTTATTAAATTAATTTTTGTTGTGTTTTTAGCAACAAATCATGACCATTGAAAGAAACACAAATCAATATGAATCATTGGATTTGTGTTGTCCCATGGATTGAGATCCATGGATCCCAAAACCCTATAAAAGGAGAGGCACCCCATTACTCTTCTCTACACACACATAAGTAAGACAACAAGTCTCTCTCTCCCTCTCTCTCTCTCTTTCTCTGTCTCCCTCTCATGGCCGTCCACCATGGATGCCCTAGAGAGGCTCTCCATCGTCGCGGCATCGTCGTTATGCTGCCCAATTGTTTGCTCGTGGATCTCCGTCTCCTTCGATGCGTCTCGCTCGTGAAGAAGACGTCGAATCTCGTGTGTCGAGATCAGGAGATCCTATCGCTTGGATCATCAACATGGATTGCGAGAAGCACGCGGTTCATCCCCGCGCTCGCAAGCGTCTCCTCCGTCGGATCGGACTTGAGGTAGGAGGTCTCTTTGTTTAGAGACTCGATCGCAACCACGCTTCAAGAGGTAACCCTAATACTTGTTTGTGGTTTAGACGAAACGATCCGAGAAGTGTTCTTGGATCATGTGGTTTCGTTGCATGAAAATTTTTTTAATTTCCGCTGCATAGAACAACTAGTGCGACTATTCGTTCTTCGTCGTATCCGATACGACGATCACGCTTCCGTGATGCGCTTGAGGATCTAACCATATCCTTCAGCAGGAGCCGCCAGATCGAGTGCCCTCAGAACCGTTTATATCTATTAGATGATATAGTCTCAGTAGTCCATATCCAAAGGGGTACTCGTCATTGGGCGCACGACACGTAGATGTGTGAGGCACCTCGCACCATTCGAGTTGCATCTTGAGGGGGTATTTTGCATCTTTGTCCCTCCACTTTTGTTTATTTATCAGTTAGTCTTTTAAGCTTGTTATTTAGTTTAAAACTTTTGGTAAAAGTTGCAAGCACACCCTTGTACTCTCACTAATTGCACTTAGGTCCAAGCCACATCGCCTCATGTGAGGGGACTGGGCTTTTTGCACCTCCCTGGGATTTTTTGTATTTTGTTCTAGTTTATTTAATTCGCGAAATAGTGTAATTTTTCTAGAACAATTGCATCTGGCCTCTCAGACTTGTATTAATTTGCAAAAATACCCCTCTAAGTATATATTATTGGTTTTTTAGATAAATTTGTGTTTAGCCCTTGTACTTCTTTGAGGTGTTCGTATTAGGTCCCAAAACTTTAGGTATTTGCAAAAATGTCCCTGTTAATATGCATTTTCTTTTTGTAGTTTTTACTTTGTGAAAAATAGCTCCAAGTCGTTAAAAATATGTAGAAAATTCTTGTAAATACCTGACATATATTTATATCACATATATTTTTGGTTAGGTATTTTAAAATTGTTTTCTTTTTATAAAATAATCAGAAAGTGAGCTTTTATTTTCCTTTTGTAGTAAAAAAAACCCATAAAAAATATAAAACCTTTTTGAAAAATTCAATAAATATATTTTATGTATTATTGCATTTTACTACTCCAAATCGAAAATCACTAAAATTATCAAAAGAAAAAGATGAAAAATTAATATGCTTCAAAATCCTTTGTAAAAATATAAAAAAGCCTACAAAAATCCAAAAAACACATTTTCTATCTCTAAATTTTATCTATTGTATTTCTTATTAATTAAGAATGGTTTTGGAAAATTTTGAGCCTTTTTGCTATTTTCAATTTCCAAAACAATTAGGGACATTTATCTCATTCACTGTTTTGTCTTATTTTTTGCTTAAAAATACCAGAAAATTCGCAAAAATTGCCCAAAAATCACAAAATAGTATAAAAATACAAAAAAACATTTATTTCTGAAATTTTTGATTACTTCTAGTTGTATTTATACATATATTTCCTTATATTGCCTATATAGTTATCTATAATCCTATATTATATATTAAAAAGAAAATAAAAATAAAATCAAAATCAAAATCAAAACATATAAAAATATATATAATTGAAAATGATTTAAAACTATAAAAACTATAAAATGTAAAATTAAAACCCACAAAAATTCAAAATACCCTAAAACGTCCAAAATCATTTATTGTCTTTCTTTGCTAATTTTTATTGCATGTCCTCCATTGTTTCATGTGTTTGACCCCTGTTATACTTGTCCTCTATGTGTTTCATTGTAGGTATAATAATTTTTTATTCATACGTTGTGGGTTATATGTTGAGTAGACACAAATGTTGAGAGATCATCACAACGATTGAGTCCTCGCCTTGGGAGGCTCATCTTAAACTATTCGATATCTGTGTTTATAAGTGTTTCTTATTGTTATAGTGGGTAGAGATGGATTCAGGTTCATTGGAAATCTATGGAGAAGTTTTATAATAGGTCAAGAGGAAGTTTTGATTTTTAGTTTTTACTCGGATCGAGGGGGGTTTTGGGGATCTAGGGCTTTGGCGTAATGGCCCTTGATCATCCGAACAAGTTTCATTAATAAATCTGGCCAAAAGGAGCAGTGGATTATAAGTGAAAAAATGTAGAAGGTGAGGCAGCTTAGTAGTTCTGACAACCTAGGTATGTAAGGGGGTGTTGATCGAGGGTCGATAATCCATAGCCCCTGATTAGGCCACGTCAACCTCAAAAAGATAAAATAGAAATTAGAAATAAAAGATAATTCTAAATAAAACAGAATTTGATTTTATTTTAAAAAACTCAAAACATGAAAATGAGTATTATTTTCTAAGCTATATTTTAGTTATTTTTATATATTTAGTACGGTATATCTTTATATACTATTATTTATAGGTATTTATATTTGTATTCTATGTATTTACATTTTCATTTTGTTATTTTTATATATATTACCATATTTAAATAATCTATTTATTTACAACATTATTTAATACATAATGTATTTTCGTGATTTAATTTATATGTATAAATAAATACATATATTTACAAAATAAATAGATTATTCATATGTATTGGGGTTTATTAATTCTTTTTGGTATTTTTTAGTACTTTTAATTTTTATTTTACAATCAATTATAAATAATAGGAAACCTTGAAAATAAAATATTTTGGCTTATTATTTAGACAGACCAATACTATAGCACCCCAATTAGCCAACTTTTATATTTTAACTCCAATTTAGATGACATTACTTTATAGATGATTCAATTTGAAATACAATGGAGATGGGTTTGGTTTATTTTGAGTTCATATGGATACGATATTGATCTATGAAGTTTTCTTTATTTTTTTCAACTGAGTGTACCAAGTGCCAGGTGCATGATTTATTTTTACCAATAATTTTATTATTTTTATACATTATTATGTACAAGCTTGATGTTGAACATATTTTCGTCTGGAGCATGTATGATGATGGATAAAATAATACAAGTCTAAGCTATGTAAATAGTGTATTGTATTTAGGTTTTTTAGGGATTTTCTTTATATTGTTGTACATGGTTTCACCTATCTCCCCAACTTTATTCATGATCGATTTAGTCTACACTTGACTTAGTCTCGGAGTTCAGGTTCATTCAGTATCATAGACACCTCCTTTTGTTTTTTTTTGTTTATTCTTTTATTTTAGGTTATACCAATATTAATATAGTATTTATAGACAAATGTTAGAATACTAATTCATGCAACTTAATGGTTTTTACATGCATTTTGCTAAAGATTTAAAGGTGAATAAATGGATATTCACAAGTCTGAAGTTTCAAGTCTCCTTTGATCTTCTCTGCATTCGATGAAGAAGAGTCGACCCACCATTCCAACCAGTGCGGCCCCTTGTCCAATTTTTAATCATGTTTGTTAGGGCTCCAGCTATCTTCCTCGACCTTCATCAACTTCAGAACGAAGTGGAGGAGCATTAGGGCCCTCGCCGAAGCCCCGTATTTGTTCCACCGCTCAAGGAGGACAAGCTTTTTGGGAGGGAGTACATGTGTCGTCAAATCAAATCCATTGGGATAGATCATCTGACCCAGATCAGATATGAGGGTCTGCTCTGAGCCTTGATCCTAAGTGGGCCCTACCCTCACCCAAGGCGCCATCAGCGCAACTTGTGGCCCGAAGTTGAACCGCGCTCCGAAGTACACACCTATGCATAGTATCACGCCTCCATCATGTGACCGCTCAGAACTTTTGTAGTTGTACCCCACTAGGTTTTCATAATTCCAACTACACCCCCACACATTTAGTTAATTACAGATAAAACCTTGTGGCTCTTTTTATTTGCACTTTGGTCCATTTTGAAAATGTTTGTTATGTTTTATGTGTTTCAGATTGTGTCTTCTTTGCATATATACCCTTGGAGAAGTCATTAATAACTTGTGCATTTTAACTCCAATTAGAGTGAATTTGGTCTCGTTTGAAAGCTCATTTTATTACTTCATTATTGCATGTTTAATTCTTTTATATAATCTGTTTTTTCCTTTAAAAATAAGAGTTCTTTATTTATTTCATCTTGATTATAATGCCATTAATGTAACATATTTTTCTCTAATGCACCAATTGAACCTTGATTTACTCATCACAGTTACAATTTAATTAGATGATCGAATAATTTATTCCATATCACTAGTAATCTGATTAGTTTGCTAAATATTTATTAAGTTAAGTGCTTTATGAAATATGTAGGTTTATTCACTAAGTTTAAAATTGGAGCATTCCTTGATCAATTTTAGGACTAATTAAATTTGTAAATCAAGCTTAAGTTAACCAATAATTCAGGAACATTTGTTGTGATTGTGATTGTGATTGTGATTGTGTGTATTTAGTTGTATTTGCATCGTCATTTTGTATTACTTAATCTACTCGCATTTGAAAAGACAAAAAAATCATACATTCTTTACCTTTGTCAACTTGACTTAGATACACATTAAATTCACTTGACCTAGATATTTAAACCTTGATTAGATTACTTAATTGCTTGTGTCTTTGCCTTTGACCTTGGACTTATCCATGTATGAATTAATCTATGATCTCTTCACTGAGTTTCAACCATCGAGTTTCTGATCAATTGCTATTGGCTCGTATTACAATGAGACAGTATTTACTTAGTCATTTAGCTATTAGTCATGGTGCAAGATGTTTGTTTGTTTTTTTGACTTTTTCTAGGTTGCAATTTTGTACCTTTTGCGGAGTTTCCCTCATTATTAACTTAAACTAATTATAAGAAATTAAGAATACCTGAAAGATAATTGTAGGGTTTGTCCCACAATGTACTAATTTTGATGCCCCCAACCTATCT
The DNA here is from genome assembly GCA_037367405.1 of Ottelia alismoides. Taxonomy (NCBI): domain Eukaryota; kingdom Viridiplantae; phylum Streptophyta; class Magnoliopsida; order Alismatales; family Hydrocharitaceae; genus Ottelia; species Ottelia alismoides. The sequence goes on from JAZKJV010008882.1 coordinate 784,517, forward strand.
GTGTCCCTTTATTGTGCAACATCTGTGCTCAAAATACCACGTTGAGGCAAGTGGTTGGGGATGGTAATGTGAGGAGAAATGATAGATGAAATTAGAAACAATTGACATGGGTTACTCTAGATATGAATGGATAGTCACATGTGTGGGTATGTGCCATGGTAGCCATACCAGTAGTATAATATATGAATCAAGTGGTACCGATATATCGAGAAAGACTTTCGATATGTCTTAAGCCTTAGTCGAGCAGACAAGTCGGGTGTAAATCAGAGGTAAATGGTTGAGTCTGGGTGTTTAGTCCTCAAAAACAAGTTTTCATCCACAGTCATCTTCCTCTGCAATTTCATTGTAATTGTACTAGATGTTGTCCTTTGTGGATCCTTAATTTTAGATCAGTCTATAGGGAGCCTCCTCAATATATAAAACCATAGGTAGTGTGGGAGGGAGGGATGGAGGGTGTAAAGGAAGTATGGGTGTAATAAACATGATCTTCCTCTATATTATCTACTCCGAGTGGAACGTGACTGTAAAATGTGAGTTCAACCAAGATGGTGCCTATGAGTTGGTTGGTTGGTTTGTCAGCCTCACATTTAAAAAAAAATATTGAGTTTCAATTCAAATCTTTTCAGGAACAAACGATCATCCTTATCCAAAATCTAGTCATTGTCAAAAGTTATCGGTTGAGAATAATGCACTTAGTTAGATATCTCTTCTTCCCATTCAAGATTAGAGGTGGCATTTATTTCTTCATTGCTGAAAGAGTCATCATGAAGGACTTCAAGCCTAAAGTCATGGGTTGATGAGAAAAATTGTATAACACTCAATCTTTCGATATCTCATTCATATCATTAAAGAATTTATTCCAAGAATCATATTTAGTTCCATATATGTTTGAAGATTTTATCTCAGAAGTAGAATTCTTCCATCATTCAATATCAATTTCACCTTCTCCAAAGATTAAATCACTCTCAATTTTTTCCAAAACTCATTATTATTCTTATAATATCCAGCTTAGAAAATTTATCTCAACTCATAAAGTTCTTTTAGACTTATTTGAATCAAGAATGTCTAGATTATATCAATTTCCTCTTTTTTCGAAATAAAATTCAAACTGAAGAGCATCCTCAAAATCAAATTCTGTAATCGGCCTTTCTCAATCATAAAAAAACATCCCATGTTCAAAATTCCCAAACATGTTTAAATACACACGTTTTATTTTTTAGGTCACTGGACTTTCGAGAATCACATGGTGTGCTTCAGGAATTTCAACAAAATTATTTGATTCGAGATCATATGGAGTGGATGACAATAATTAAGAAATTCTTATCCTATATTCTCAAAATCAAGATTATCAAATTGTATTGTGTTCTTAGTCTTATCGAGAACATGTTATTCACCGTCAATCATGACATCATAAAATACCCTATGTTTGTCTATAATGATAAATAATTTTGATGGTGTACATGGAGGATCACATGATTGATCGATATCGAGTAAATGATCCTCCTTTAAAGTAATTGTCTCTAGAAAACCAGGTGAGGTAATATTGTATTCTGTGTATGGTAAAAAATTATATACGAGAATATTATTGTAGAGGCCCTATGATAATGGATCTAGAGTGGAGGAGGTTTCTTTAGAATTGATTGATTTTGTGGACTCGAGTTTCTTCTTGTCTTGATTTTCCATGAGTCTTGCTATTTTCTTAATGGAATCATTAGGTCATGTTCGGTTAGGGGGGTAAACCCCCCTTGGGGTGGTTTACCCTCCCTAACCCACTCCTTTCTCCCTCCACGTGGGGCCCACTTTTTATCTTTTTTAAAAAAATTAAATAAATCAATTCCCCATCATCAATTCCATCAAAAAATAATATACTATACCATCATATCATATAAAAATTATAAATTACCTCACTTATACTCACTTTTTCAAACTCCAATACAATCACGTCACAATAACTGCTCACTTTTTCAAACTCCAATACAATCACATCACAATAACTACTCACTTTTTCAAACTCCAATACAATCACATCACAATAAACCCTCTTCTAACCCACACCCAGTTTAACCATCTATCCAAATACCAAAACCAAAAAATGGGTTACATGCTACCAGGTTAACACACGTAAACCCACTATCCAAACACACCCTTAGTTAAACATAATATTTTGGGCCCTTGCTTGGTCAGTAGAGGAGGGTTTAGTATCATCTCCAAGATCCCTTATTTTGCAACATAAATGGATATGAGATCTTGTAATATACCTATGAATGGAGTATTGATAAGTCACTTGAATAGATGTACTTAGTTAAAGACCCGAGAGGATCAACATATCAAAATTCTCAACACAAGATAATGGTTGTTCATCAACACAATATCAGTTGCCTCAAAGCGGTTATCTTTTCGATTTTTATTTGTAATGTTCAACAAATCAAGCACTCATCTATCCTAGGTAGGTCTACACATGGAACAATGATTGTCCCAAATTCATACGACTAGTTGCATCTGCTTTCACCCAATATGGATGTAAGTACGGATCGTATAATGGCTAACCATGTTACTTGAGCATGGTGTCTCACACGTTATTCTTTAACCACCCAACCTTCTAAGAGGTATTGTAGTTTCCTCGTTGAGAAGCAGGTACTCATTTGTAAATTTTGGTGGTTAGAAAATTCACAAGGATTTGGGTTATGACGTAGTCTTATTGTGTGCATAAAATTATATCCAATATGCAATAAGTCAATCACTTCAGTCTTCTTTTGTCCAGTCCACACGGTGGCCTTCCCAAACTTATATGAGTTAGGCAAGCAACCAATTGGTGATACTGTTTGGTTAGCGAGAAAAAGAAGAGAGACATCAAAGATGAATGCATCAAGAATAAGTTGATTTTATGTCTTTTATAATATTTTGAAATCACATAAATATGCTTGCAAAAATGAGTGATACATAGGGATGCCTAAGTGAAGAACGATCTTATAGTGTGTGGTTTATGCTAATTATACTTGGTGCTTGAGAAAATGAGACCGAGAGAGATTAAGTGAGAACTTTCCTTCTTTTCGTATAACTTTTTTTGTACATGAAACAAAAACAAACAACTTAGTTTACAAAAGTAAACAAAAAAGTAAAAGTTCTAAAATAAATTGTGTAAGGTTGACAAGCCTCTAATAATTATGCCAAAATGAAATAGTGATTTCAATGTGCTAAGGTGTTTTTAAGTGTTACTTCATGTAGCCACAAAAATCAAGAGAATTCTGTTAAATTTATTTCAACTACAAGACACTAGATACCAAATAAAATAAGAGGTAAGTAGAGGGCTAATGCATAGGGACTCTAATATGTTATGCAGAATTTTATTGTATTTACGGAGGTATTTTTGACTTTATTGATTCAAATCAAATCTTATTTTTCTTTTTTTCCCATGGGACATGAAAATGGGGTAGCACTTAGTTTATTAGATTTTAGACGTACTGGGATCACAAGGAAATTTTCTTTGGAAGTGACAGGCACATATTCGTAAAGTTGTAGGAAATCTAGGGGCTTAAATGTGAAGAAACAAAATCTTAGGGGCATCTCTAAAATAAAATAAAAGCATCGGAATAGAGTTTTTAATACTTACAGAAGAGGCGAAAAAACAATGAAATCAACTCGAAAATTTCTTAGTTATGAAATCTTAGCATGATAAATTGGAGATTCATCGTAAACCCAAATGTAAGATATTAAAGTAATCTCATGCTAGCACATTTCAGAGCTATAAAGAAAAGTTTTAAATATTTGAAAAGAATAGTATATTAAAATTAGTACAACATGTTGAATTCCATACTGTATTAGGATACTTAAACATCGATTCATAGGGGATATGAATGATAGGAAATTTTATATCTGATTGCTTTTTCATTTTGGGGATGTTATTATCTCTTAGGATAGCAATGTGTATATAGATATATAAAGGAGTTGTAAGTTCTTATCTATGATTTATTATATATACAAAGCATGGGTGAGTCTCTCATTGAGTTTGTACTGTTTTTTTCCTAAAAAAAGATATATAAAGGAGCCAAAAGACACTGCATGTAGTGTGTCCACCACTCGTACTCTATAGATCAATAACTTCTTAGAGAACGTAGAGCTTAAATTGGTTAAAGGACCAATTGAATTGTGTGTTGTTAATCAACTTGGGGTAAGCTTGATTTATAATGGGCTACTACTTCTAAAGGAAATCATATACACCATATATTTACAAAGTAAGAAATATGGCAAGCTGATTCTATGAATATCACACACTACAAGCTGATTCATTGAGATTGAAACCAACCCCAAGTAAAACCACTAAGCATTCGAGCATTGTTAGCTCTTAGCAATTATCGAGCTTCTCACGAAGCAACACACGGTTTATTCATTAGCTCGTGGAAGGATTTGACGCAACGTCGTCATTATTACAGCCTCACGACATGGTGACAACTCTTTATCGTTTCATCGTCAAGAATCATATACACTCTTTATTGTAATATCCCTGTAAAATCTTTTTTTTGTGAAAACTATGCATTATTTGGCATTTGATTTGATTCTTTTTCTGTCTAGACCACACAAATAAATGAGGAATGTTTAAGGAAAATGACGAGTTCCCTATAACTTGTGAGAGTTTGAGGTTCATTTGTGCTAGCATATGATTACCGCAGAATAAAATGGTATTATTTTTTAAATTGAACTGCAATGTTGAGTCCTTGCAATCCTTGCAGTTGAGGTCTAGAAATTTTGTTCATTTGGGTTGAAATTAGTTAGGATTGCTTGAAAATTTTAGACCAAAAAAGTTAAAGGAAAGTTAGTGTTGCTTAATAGTCATTAGAATAGTCATTAAAATAATGTATAATAAATTCTTTAGTTAGGGTTGAATAATGTATAATTAATTCTTTAGACCAAAAAAGGCTTAATAGTCATTAGAATTACTTAAAAATTTTAGAATCAAGTACGAAAGTAATTGGAAATAACACATCAAGAGTTGTGTCAAGAGTAGTCAAGGAAAGTTAGTTGATTGAAATCAAATTAGTCAATTATTTTTTAATCTATGTGTGTAGATATTCTAATATGGTGTTGGAACTCTCATTTATTGTGTGAGTCAACCAAATATTAGAAAAATATCTGTTACTCAATTATCTATTATACATTTTTAGAGATTTATTTTCTGAATTCTATATATTATGAAATAAAATCTAACTTTTGATTTAGAGTTTCAATTTTATTAACATGTCATTTTATACGTGTAGGTTATTTCCATTAGTTGCAATTTTATATTAGTTTTTGACATGTTAGTTATTTAGAGTGTATTATATGAACTTAGATTCGATTTATGGCTAAAAAACCAAATGTCTCCTAGGTAAATCGTCGAATACAGCTTCAATCAATCATGTAACTCTACTCATCACTTTCAAAATAATGTAACTCAATAGTAGTATGTATTTTGATTGATTAAATATTGGCCCCACCTATAAAAATTTCCAACTCGGCCCCTACATAACTTCATTCAACTCATAACTCTTGTGTATGGATCCAAGATTTATTACACCATATATCCTATGGGAGCATGGATCCTCTGCGGTACTGCAGAGGTTGGCTGTAACGAGAAGCGTGGCCCGAGCCGCTCGATCAAGATGGAGTGATTCACACAGTAAGAGCTGAGAAGTACCTGGATTTCGTGTGAACTGCTCGATCTTGATCGAGCGGCTCGGGCCACGCTTTTCGTTATAGCCGGCCTCTACATACTGCAGATGATCCGTGCCCTTTTTGTAAGAGCTATTGGTCACGATCCACGGAGTCAGGAGTCGTTCTTTCTCTTGGAAATTAATGAAAACTGACAATTTCGTTAGAATTGCTGCCTCCCTCCGACTATAATGATCCTATGAAAATGTTGAGCAGGCACCAAAATTGACATTCAAGAAGCCCATTGGAAGTGTGAGCGTGTCTGGACACAAGTTTGTGGGGTGTCCAATGCCTTGCGGAGTGCAGATCACCAGACTGGAACACATAAACGCTCTGTCGCGTAACGTCGAGTATCTTGCTTCCAGAGACGCAACCATCATGGGAAGCCGCAATGGCCACGCTCCGATATTCCTCTGGTACACGCTCAATCGTAAAGGCTACAGGGGCTTCAAGAAGGAAGTGGAGAAGTGCCTGAGAAATGCCCATTACCTGAGGGACCGTCTCCATTCTTCTGGGATTGGAGCGATGCTAAATGAACTCAGCAGCACCGTTGTATTTGAGCGACCCCGGGACGAGGATTTCATTCGCAGGTGGCAGCTTGCCTGTCAGGGGAATATTGCTCACGTAGTAGTGATGCCCAACATCGACGTTGCAAAGCTGGATATGTTCTTGAATGAGCTGGTGCAGAGACGCTCCACCTGGTATCCCGAAGGGATCTCTCAAACTCCATGCATTGCTGCAGATATTGGGAATGAAAACTGTGCCTGCGCAGAACACAACAGCTGAGAGTTGCGTCTGCATTTTTCGGCAGTGATTTCTGAGGTCATCATTTGATGCTTGTGATTTCCCGTCATTCAACGAAGACAATTGCACTTGGAAATGTTTATTGCACTAGATTTCTCGAGCTGTTTTCCGTAATCGATAAGATTCTAAGCACCCGAGCGATGCTCCATGTTTTCGCCGACTTTCTTGAGATGCGTACAGTTAGTAGTGTTGGGCCTGCATCCTCTCGTGTTTGCTGTAGTCAGTGGTTGGTTATCCTTTGAATTCAGTATTAACTCTTGCGGTGTGCACACCTCAACCTCCCCTGTCTCATTTCAAGGGACAACAGTTCCATTCAGATCTACTATGAGCCACCCCATAGGAATGTGTTTTGATATTGTCTATACATTCGTGAACTGAGGGAATAATTGCACGAAACCCCCTTTTTTTCAAAGATGCTGACATAATAACCCGTATACGTCCATCAGTGGGATATTTGTGATATTTTTTGTTATTTTCCAACATTTTAGTCAGTGAAGTTTGATTTTTATTTAGTCATTTATTTCACGGTTATTTCTTGATTGGATAATTTTAGGGGGTTATACTAAATATATTTATGCTCTTAGATTTTTATTATATATTTATTGCATGTTTTAATAATTTTAAAAGTTTATTTATGATAAATGCAGGTTTAAAGTAATTAAGTGCTAGTTGATTGTTCACATTGTAGGTGTCTACGAAACCTACTTTGCCCCCAAGTTTCATCAACAAATATCAATATTTTTGACATGTGAAAATTTTCTTAATTTTGCATTGTCGAGTTTTCTCGCCTACATTGTCTACTATTTTGCTACAATAAATATACCCCTATGTATCCATGGTATATATGTACATCCCATATTTTTAGTCTTAAAATTATTATTATTTATTTTTAAAAAAAAACAGTATCCCAAAAACAATACAATTACTTTCTGGAAAACATTTAAAATAAAAAAACTTCATATGATATTTTAAAATTATTTGGCATTGTAGGTCATTGTATCTAGTAAAATACATCCAAAAGTCTAAAAAACACACAATGCTTATCTTCCAAAAAAAACAAAAATACTAATAAACTTGATAATATTGCATAAAAATCTTAAAAATAGTGAAAAGTACCATTAGTCATATATAAAAATAACTTCATAGAAAACCCATACCATTAGGGTGCATTTGGTTATCGAGTTAGCCCGTGTTAAATTGTGGGAGGGTAAATCGTCTTTGTGTTCTGGATAGAGGATTAGGGGTTGAGTGGGTTTGTTGTGATGTGATTGTATTGAAGTTTGGAAAAGTGAGTAGTTATTGTGATGTGTTATATTGAAGTTTGAAAAAATAAGTAGAAGTTGAGTATTTTATAATTTTTATATCATATGATGGTATAATATATTATTTTTTGATGAAACGGATGAAAGAAAAATATTTTATTTAATGTTTAAATAAAGAAGAAAGAGTGAGCCTCACAAGTGAGAGAAAATGGGAGTTTGGGGGGTAAACCCCCAAAGGGGGGGAGGGGGGTTAACCCCAAACCGAACGGGTCTTAGTAATATATAAGGCCTTTTAGAGTCCATATCTTCCTTAACCGATTATTTTCAAATGGTACTTGTTTTTAAAACCAAATAAACTGATTTGCTTATCTTTGAAAATCTAAATAGACTTTCAAAAGTCAAATTTTTTATAACATATTTTAGTCTATTTTATCACCTTTTTCAATAAAAAACTAGCATATATCTATAGATATCAAAGTTTTCCCCAAAAGTAATTCAAATTTTAAAAATTATTATAAAGGAAGAAAAAAGAAAATTAAAATTATAAAATTAAAACACAATAATATTAAAATATAAAACCCATAAAAGTATAAAATGTTCGTATATTATCATATATGTATGGAAAAATAATAAAAACAAATCAAAAGCTCATAATGATCAAATACAAAACTACAAGAGACCTTAAAAATCCCTGAAAATCCTAAGCGTACACACAACCTTTGTTTATTTACCTATCATATCTCCTTAGTTGAAAGATTGCGTCCAAAGTCAACTTTGATTTCCCCAAAAATTGAAAGAAAATAGAATTATTTTTTAGAAAGCAACAAATATTATCAGACCATAAAGCTAAAGAAATATTCTATAAGTAGGATCATCATGACAATGTTATGCCCAATATACATAAAGAAGGTTTTATCCCCGAAAAAACCCAATAGAACTAGTTGAACAACCAAAAAGAACTACACAAAAGGAGGACCGTACCCGCATCAGATTAACATCGGAGGAAATGAAGATCCCAAAAAGTAGACTTAAAGTCCAAAGTTGAAGCCTAGATAGACAACCAAGAGAGGGAAAATAGAATTGTTTGAGTGAGGATATCTGATATTGCAACTACACATATATCTAGCTACGAGGTCAAGAGTCAGTATATATGACCCATGCCATAGTTGAGCACAGTGGTGGACTGGTACTAATCGTCCATATTGTAATGTTAATTTGTTACTACATTGATCAAGGTCATTGAACCTCTGATGAATATCCATTTCGTCGCCTTTATTCTTTTATTTTGGCCTTAAATTCCTAGCCAATGCATGTAAATAACATTAATTTGCACAAAATATGACTCAATAATTGACTGACAAATAATATATAAATACATGTATTTAATTCCAAAGTAAAAGAATAACAAAAAGAAAAGGAAAAACTAAGTGTCAAAGACACTGAATGATCCTAGACCCTAAGAGCAAAGAAATATTGACTTGGTCAATAAGGAATAAAATAGGAAGAGATATGACAGATTAATTGTACAGAAAATACACCAAAACCTTAATTTTATTCATTAATAAATAACCTTTTGGACCCTGTTTTATTTTTCTTTTTATACACCTCAAATAATAAAACCCTGGATATGAAAGTTGTACATAAAAATAAAAATTAATTACACATAAAAATAATGCACAATGCACCCAGGACACACAGAATAAAAAACTGTAAATAAAACTTCACAGACCAATATCTCCTCCATACGAATTCAAAATTGACCAAACTTACCTTTATTTTTCATAAAATTATATTATCTATTTAATAAAGACGATTTCATTTAAAATAGAGATAAGATGCAAAAGATGGCTTTCGGGTCCCCATTATGATGCATACTTATATATAAATAATCAAGAAATTCATTCTTTACAATATTTATTCTTTTACATTTTAAATATTTGTAAATATTGTTTTAAATACATTAAAAATATAAACATAAAATAAAACTATTATAATACATTAAAATAAATAAAGTAAAACATACAGGTAAACTATACATATGTAATACATATACATATTTATTTAAGTAAACAAATAAAATCAGAAAAATATATTAAAAATATGGAAATGTGTTTTAAATATACTATAATATATAAAATATATAAATACAATAATAAAATATAGAATACAAAATAAAATAAAAATACCTAAAATACATGTATTTATACTTATATGTATACATGTAAAAATTAACACCTAATAAAAATTGTTGTAAAAATAAATAAAAATACCTATAAAAATATTATATAAAATAATAAATGTTTTTTATGCTTTGACCTAGAATTAGTAAATCCATTTATTATTTATTTTCAAATCAATAAGGGATTTTCTTCCCCCTTTTTGGTTTGTTCACGTGGACCAACCAACACCTTTCGATTGTTGACCTCTGACAAATTGTCCTTTCTTCCCTCTAGCTTCTGTCGGAGCTCCCAAACACCCGATTTTCTCCCAATTTTTTGTATTCCTCTATACACTCTTCATCCCCGAGACCTCCACCTTCATGCTCCTCCCACATCCCTACTCCATGCCTGACCTCTACCTCTCACCAACACCTAGGGCTGGCTATTGAGTTAAGGCTCGATGAGCTAGGGTCGGGCTCGGCTCAATAAGGGCTCGTGAGACTGGCTCATTAACCTATTGATATGAGCTCGAGCCAGAATTTTGGGCTTGATAACTTAACGAGCCAAGCCTGAGTTAGACCCTGCTCGGCTTGATAACTCGATAAGAAGCCCGATAAGGAATATATATATATATATATAATACACGCACAAGAGAAGTTGCATGTTCAATAATCGGTACCTATATCTATAGTTGTAGTTGTCTATGTATGTAGTTATTATATATATATATATATTATACCAACCCAAACTGTAGATCAATATAATTTTGTTTTGTCAGCACCTTAGAACTATATATGTCCATATATGTGAATGTGAATTCCAACATGGTAATGTTCTATATATATTATATTGAGACTTAATTACGATCTCATGTCATTATACGCCTTTAAATAGGAACACATTTGATAATATATATCATCCACTAACTTGCTGACCAATGCTATATTTTTCTAAGGAACATATAGCTACATCTGTATTTATATTTTTCAATGTTATAATTAGAAAGTAGTATTTTTATTAGCAAATAGAATGTTACAATGTATAGTATAATTTATTTTTTAAAATGTAGCTCACCTAGTGGTCTACTAGTAAGGAAAACAATCCCTCAAAGAAAAGGCCACAGGATCAAGCCCATGCACTGCACTTTTGTACCAAAAAATGTTATTTCCCTTAACGAGCTAGGCTTGGCTCGAGTCTATACCCCGCAAAATAACAGGCTCGGCTTGAGCTTTATCGAGCCCGAGCTGGCTCGACAAAAGGCTCGTGCTCACCAAGCTTGAGCCTGAGACAACTCGATTGGGCTCGAATGAGCTCGAGCCCAAGCCCAGCTGAGCTTATCGAGCCCTAGCCAGAGCCAAGGCCCAACTCGACTTGTTGCACTCAATAACCAGCCCTACCAACCCCTCCCTCCTTTATGTCATATCCTTCGCCCCTTTGCTCCATCTTTGCTTTTAAACAAACCTCTCATATCACCCTTTTTATTTTTAATACCCCTTTTTCATCTCTAACCCCAATAGGATCTCTAAGATTGAAGAGCTCGGTGACAGTGACCTTGTCTCCTCCTTGTCAGTGAGGATAAGGTGATGGAGGCAGTGATCCAGATGATCTTGGAGCAGCTCCGGTGACACTTCATCTGCTCCTTGGCTCATGTCACTTAGAGTTGCTTTATTCACATTTTCTTTTTGCTTTTCAATTTGGCATGTTAGTTTAGATTTTAATTCTTGCATGCAGTGAGTAACTTAGTTTAATTTTATGATTTAAGTTTGTTGGAGCCTTAAGCTCCAGCTTGATTTCATTGTGAACCCCCTTACTATTTCGACCCATTTTCGCCTCACTTTCAAACCCTATCTAATCGGAGCTACAAAGCTTCATCGTCCACCATTTTGCCAGACCACCTCTCTTTGCTATCAGCTTCATCCATGGGTTGATGGATACCCCTCGAGCCCTTGGAGCTTTTGGTGCAGGAGTTCAAGCCTGAGGAAGCGTCATGAGTCAAGATCAGAGGAGGTACTCCTTCTCCAGGCCATGACCTATAATGACCCCTAGTCCCCATTGATGAGACCTGGAGAATTTTGAAGAACTTCAGCACATACAGAAGAAGCCCATGGAGCTTTTGAGACCAGAGCAAGAGTCGGAGGAGAACATAGCAGCTGGAAATGAAGGATCAGAGCTCACTCAGGGACTATTATTGGAGTGTTCTTCGTGACACCCCTACAAAATGTTAGATCAAGAACGGTGGCCCATATCTAATATGGGATGTCCAATCAAGTGAACCGTTATACCCTCCATCGTCACCCAATTGGACTTTAGTGCGCCACGTGGAGCTCCCTACGCTGCTTTATGGGGTAATTACGCATAACCCATGCCATCTTTTGTATTTTCTATTTGGTCCTATAAATATTAAATAACGCTTAACTACTTTTATAATATTTGCATAGGGCCCTCCATACTTTGCCTATATTGCATTTAGGTCCTTTGTTGGCTCACCTCACATGCCTTGTTGGACATTTTGCAACCTAACCCTCCCGGGTTTAGGTATTTCATTTTAGTGTCTGGACATTTTGCAACCTAACCCATTGGAAGTGTGAGCGTGTCTGGACACAAGTTTGTGGGGTGTCCAATGCCTTGCGGAGTGCAGATCACCGGACTGGAACACATAAACGCTCTGTCGCGTAACGTCGAGTATCTTGCTTCCAGAGACGCAACCATCATGGGAAGCCGCAATGGCCACGCTCCGATATTCCTCTGGTACACGCTCAATCGTAAAGGCTACAGGGGATTCAAGAAGGAAGTGGAGAAGTGCCTGAGAAATGCCCATTACCTGAGGGACCGTCTCCATTCTTCTGGGATTGGAGCGATGCTAAATGAACTCAGCAGCACCGTTGTATTTGAGCGACCCCGGGACGAGGATTTCATTCGCAGGTGGCAGCTCGCCTGTCAGGGGAATATTGCTCACGTAGTAGTGATGCCCAACATCGACGTTGCAAAGCTGGATATGTTCTTGAATGAGCTGGTGCAGAGACGCTCCACCTGGTATCCCGAAGGGATCTCTCAAACTCCATGCATTGCTGCAGATATTGGGAATGAAAACTGTGCCTGCGCAGAACACAGCAGCTGAGAGTTGCGTCTGCATTTTGCGGCAGCGATTTCTGAGGTCGTCATTTGATGCTTGTGATTCTGTTCCCGTCATTCAACGAAGACGATTGCACTTGGAAATATTTATTGCACTTGATTTCTCGAGCTGTTTTTCGTAATCGATAAGATTCTAAGCACCCGAGTGAGCTCCATGTTTTCGCCGACTTTCTTGAGATGCGTACAGTTAATAGTGTTGGGTCTGCATCCTCTCATGTTTGCTGTAGTCAGTGGTTGGTCATCCTTCGAATTCTAAGCCCCGTCCTTTTGACATTTAAATCCGAGTCACCATTTAAATACGGTGATTGTACGCATGAGTTATATGGTTACAGGGAAGAGGATCCTATGCTGCAGAGAGGATTGCAGCAGAGGTGTTGTAATCGTTTTTATTTATTTTTTCTGATCTAGATTTCAAAATCCAACCTTATAGATTGAATCTTAGATTAGTTCTCTATATACCCTTCAAATTTCGTTTAAATCCGTGATTATTTGCTATTTATCTTAATAGTTGAAGATTCAGATATTTTTTAATTGGAGTTTGAGATGCTTAGATCTTGACCGGATGTTTGACCACTAAGATAAAATAGCAAATAATCATGGATTTAAACGAAATTTGTAGAGTATATAGAGCATTAATCTAAGATTCAATTTATAAAGTTGGATTTTGAAATCTAAAATGATAATAAATAAATAAAGAGGATTACAACACCTCTGCTGCAATCCTGCAGAGGATCTCTTACCATGGTTATAGACTCTTTTCATGCCACTTGGACAGCAGAATTGCTTGTCAAGCATTGTATTAAACAATAATCCTAACTCTGTATATGCAGTTCCTACGTCTAGTGCATGCCTTTATCGACCTATAATATCGTCTCCATTTTCTTCATTTAAATTCTCCACCAAAAACCACCATAGTTTACCTCGACCTCCCCTGCCTCGTTCCAAGGCACAACACTTCCATTTAGATCCACTACGAGCCTCTCCATAGGAATATGTTTTGATATTGGCCACACATTAGTGAACTGAGGTAATAATTGCACGAAACCCCTTTTTATTCAAAGACGCTGACATAATAACCCGTATAGGTCCATCTGTGGGATATTTGTGATATTTTTTGTTATTTTCCTACATTTTAGTCAGTGAAGTTTGGTTTTTATTTAGACATTTATTTCACTGTTATTTCTTGATTGGATAATTTTAGGGGGTTATACTAAATATATTTATGCTCTTAGATATTTAATATGTATTTATTGCATGTTATAATAATTTTAAAAGTTTATTTATGATAAATGTATGCTTAAAGTAAATAATTGCTAGTCGAGTGTTCACATGGTAGGTGCCTAAGATGCCTACTTTGCCCCCAAGTTTCATCAACAAGTATTAACATTTTTGGCACGTGAAAATTTCTCAATTTTGCATTATCGAGTTTTCTCGCCTATATTGTTTTAAAATTACCGAGTTTGCTACATTGAATATACCCCTCTGTGTCCATGGTATATAGGTACACCCCATATTTTTATTTTTAAAATTATTACTAATTATTTTTTTTCAAAATTCAAGATCCCAAAAGTAATCCAAATACTTTCTAGAAATCATTAAAAATAAAAAACTTCACATAAAAATTTAAAATTATTTGATACAGTAAGTCATTGTATCTAAAATACATCTAAAGGTCTCTTATATATAAAGCTTATATTCTCCCTTTCTTTAAGGGGTGGTATGGCTTTTCGGTCGCAGTCGCGACTCTTTCATCTCCCCCCTTCGGGTGCAGCCGATGCAGGATTGCAACTCTCTTCCAATAGCCAAAAAAACAAAAATACTAATAAACTTGATAATATCACGTAAAAATCTAAAAAATAGTGAAAAATACCGGTAGTCATGTATAAAAATAACTTCGTAGAAAAACACCACTAGTTATGTATAAGGCCTTTTGGAGTCCATATCTTCCATTTTTTATTTTTTTAAATGATAATTGTTTTTAAAATCAAATAAAATTGTTTACTTTTCTTTGAAAATATAAATAGACATTCAAAATACAAAAGTCAAAAAATATTTTATATGTTATTTTAGTCTATTTTATCACCTTTTTCAATAAAAACTACCGTATTATATTAAAATTAATTTTTTTCTTTAGAATAATGTAAAATATAAAATTATTATAATAGAAAGATGTGTGTATATATAAATATTAATATAATAAATATAAAGAGAAATATGAATTTTATAAATTTTAATTTAATAAAATATTAGAGTAGAGAGAGAAAGAGCAGGGAGAGAGAGAAGAGATAAAATTATTATAATACAAAGATGTACGTATATATAAATATAAAGAGAAATATGAAATTTATAAATTTTAATTTAATAAAATATTAGAGTAGAGAGTGTGCAGGGAGAGAGAGAAGAGGAGAGAGGGAGAGAGAGAGATGGGTTTGAGAGACATAATAGAAATGGAGAAGAGAGAAATCAAGGGAGAGAATGAGTGGAGAGAGGGAGAGAGAGAATGGTGGGGAGAGTGAGAAAGAGGGGGAGAGAGAACGGTGGAGTGAGGGAGAGAGAGAGAGTGGAGAGAGAGGGAGAGAAAAGGAGAGAGAGAATGAGGGGGAGATTTTTTCCGGATAGGGCATATCCTTGCCAGTCAGGTCATGTCAGACAATTTTTTCCCAGTCAGGGTATAATTCGGCGAATGGTTCGCCGATCGGCAAATAGGGATGCAAACGGATGCGGATATATTCGTATCCAATCTGTCACCGTATCCGTTTCATTCATATTTTAACATCCGTATCCGTATCCGTTTTAAAATGGATACGGATATGGATATCGTTTTGATATCTGCAAACATCCGAATCCGTATCCCATATCTGTTTTTGTATATAAATATAGTCATAGATTTATTTTTAACATTATATAACGCAATCCTCTACCTTCTTTTATCATATTTATACAATTTTTATGATACAAATACATTTAATAAATTAAAATAAGGTGTTTTCCATCCATTTCATATATATTTAAGCCGATTCTATAGAGTATATCTAGCATTACTCATGTGTAATCAATATCCGTTTTACATCCGTATCCGTTTTTTAAGGATATGATAAGATAGTTTTAATATCCGTGAATATCCGTATCCGCATCCGTATTCGTATTAGAAAACGGATAAGGATATGGTAATACCTATATCCGTATCTGTATCCGACAATTTGCATCCCTATCGGCAAACCATTTGTCGATCATACATAAAAACAATATATAATATTATTTCGAAAAACTTTTCCAAATATTAACTTTCCGAAATATCGTTCATCGACGAACGGTTCGTTGATCGGCGAACCGTTTGTCGAATCATGCCTTGATTGGAAAAAAACTTTCGTGTGATGCCTCGATCGGGAATTACGGACAGGGCTATGCCATGTACAGGAAAAATCTCAGTGAGGGGAGATGATCCATGTGTCAAAAAAAACTAAAGAAAGGAGAAAGGGAGACCACGGGTATGGAGTGAAATGGAGAAACTGAGGGACCTAGTGGTCATATGGGCTAGGAAATTACCATTTAGTATAGTTATAAGATATGCGTGCTAAAGTTTACTAAATAGTAACGTAAGAACATTATGATGGTAATTTCTTGGATTTTATTTTGTTAAAAAATTATGATCTCATTTAAAAATTTCTTTGTTCAGATAATACACATACTAATTAACATGAGTTGATTTATGTATGATTATTGACTATGATTGACATTAAATGATCAATTCTTGATTCCCTCGAGGATGAGGCTCTTTAGTAATAGGGTTGGAGTATGTTTCATTTCGAAGAGTTAGAAAGATGCAGAACTCCATCATAAATACTAGATGTTTTGATAGGTGGATAGATCGGTATTCAATGTGATGCTGTATTTTTATACAATATATTAGTGATAATATTTATGATTAAAATATATTTTACTACTTTTCTAACAATGGCTCACACCAAAAGCCGTACAAATTTCATAACAAAGCATATCCAAAATAGTGGATATATGTGTGTGTCCACCGTGGTCATGGTTTGTAGGGGGCTCGTCACCATTTAAAACACAATTTATTTTGCGGCATTATTTTCCAGATAGATCGCAATTTGCAGCGAAAGAATATTTCTGGCTACGTCTCCAACAATTGTTCGCATGAACATCAAGATGTTTCTAGTTATGATGTCCTTTTTATTAGTTAATATTTCTCATCAATGTAGTTTCTAGTTACACATGTCAGGTAAGTTGTACATCAAGTGCGAGAATCTATGTGCCAAGACATCGGCAGGAGGCTACGGACGCACCATGAAGATGAATTCTCCAGATGGTCCTCTCGAGTTGACGTGCGCTTCTATATTAATGGATCTGAATGTTGGTCCGATGCCCGCTTGTAATTATGCTTCAACCGGTGCGCGTCATTCGAACGGATGACAATACTTCTCAGTCTCCGTGTTGGGTGGATGACCCGGCCGATGGAAGAAGAGAATGTCCTCTCGGCCAATCGTAGGGGGCTTTGCATCCATTCATGAACATCATGAAGGGGTGCAAAGAGCCCTACGAGTGGTCGAGAGGATGCTCACCATCTCTCACCATCCCAGCAAGCTTGTACAACATATATAATAGCAAATTTACGCAAACAATCATAATGGTATTACATGCATGAAATTTTACGCACCTCGATTGTTATTATGTACCGTGATGCTTTCAGTGGAAGAACTATCGACATTGCCGTGCGAGCTTGCCCACCCATCTCTTTGCAGCAGACATGAATGTGATGCTTTTCCAAAGAAGAAGATGACGTTGCTATATATATATAGTCTTGTAGATGGAGGTTGTAACTTGCGGGGTGGGAGGGATGGGGGAACCGCTTCTTAGGGAGAAAAGAAGGATATACATGGCAGTTGGTGAACGAAATGGTGGTCATCGATCCGATTCTGACGGAGAGAATGGGAACAGAAACCCCCATTCCTTGTCTAAGGGGCCGTCCGGATACTCTCCCCTACCTCATATTTTCTCCTTCTACGCGGGCCCCACTTTATTCCTTTTTTAAAAAATTAAATAAATAAATTTTACATCATCAATCCTATCAAAAAATAATATACTATACCATCATATCATATAAAAAATATAAAATACTCCACTTCTACCCACTTTTTCAAACTCCAATACAATCACATCATAATAACTACTCACTTTTTCAAACTCCAATACAATCATATCACAATAAACCCACTTCTAACCCACCCCCAGTTTAACCTTCTATCCAAACACCAAAACCAACATATGGGTTACCTGCTACCAGGTTTCCCCACCTAAACCCTATAGTCGAACACACCGGGTGTGTTCGGTAGGAGCATAAGGCGGAATGGAATAAGGGGAATAAGCCCCCAACACGCTTCCCCGTGGTACGACTATTCCCCATTATTTCATCTTATTTCACTCTTATTCCTATCTTTATCCCACCTTACCTACCTTTATTTCACCTTATTCTCCTTATTCTTATCCTCTAGCCGAACGGAGAATAGACCCTTATTCCTCTTATTCCCCATCCTTATTCCTGCTTATTCTCCTACCGAACGGGCCCTAAGGGCTTCAACTTCCGCGTACAGCAAATAAGGATTTGTTGAAAATCTACTACGGTGTTTGTGTTATATATACATTGAAGCATGGGTCTCGATAATTATGTCAATGTTTAATTTATTTTTTTAAGTGGACTTGGAGCTAATATTATTCGTTAACAAAATCGAAATAATCCAAATGATATTCTCAACAACGGTAGAGATATAAAGATCTAAATATAAATAAATATATATCCAATATCAAGTGTCTTTAAGGTCAGTGAGGTGAATTTCACTACGATGAAAATTCAATATGACAGAGAATAATTTAAATAATTTTTATCTTATTTTGAATAGAGTAAATTACAGGAAAAGTCTTTAAATTACACATCCAATCTCACTGTCATACCCGAACTTTAAAAGGTAACAATGTGATATCCAAACTTAATATGTGTATTAATGTGATCCTTGACTGTTGAAATTTAATATTAGAAAGACGAAATGATCAACTAAATTTCAACAATACAGGATCGCATTGTGATAAACGTTAAAGTCCGAGTACCACATTGTTACCTTTTAAAGTTCGGATATGACCTTGAAATTAGGTATATAGTTTAAGAACTTTAAATATATTCATAGCAGAACGAATGTCGCATTTGTTGGTATATTGCTAGCAATGAATAATATCGCAACAATGTTCACACTCTCCGTGATTTTTCTTATAACCATAGCTAACTCGGTAATAATTAATATAAATGTTAACGAAAAAATAATTAATAATTATCTTTCTATAGTTTTACTAATGTTTCTGACATTAGTTAACAAATTATATATTTTTTACTGTAATTTTAATGAACATTGTAAGATACGGTAATGGATACTCAAATATTTGTTACCATTAATCAATATTACTGTTGGAGTATATGCATGAGAATAGTCCAACTTGTTTGTGGATGTTGGAGTATAAGTTGTATGCGCCTATTGTGTTGTAGCAAGGTAAATTGATCCTGGAGAATATCCATTTACCCCATCCAGTGTTTAGTCCCACATGGACCAGTGGTGGGACTTGGAGGCTCCGGGAAGGCTATATAAGGAGCCCCAGACCTCCTGTACTCATTGAGAAAAAGCAATGAAGCATATGCCCCTTTGAGGGCTTCTCCCGTGGTTTCATCCCGCTCCTCACGGAGTAGGGTTCCACGTTAAAATCTTTGTTCTTATTGTTCTATCTTTATTTCTGATTCCGCTTCCGCATTCTTCATATTTTATAACATGGTATCAGAGCGGGTCGATTCTTGAGGAGTTTTGTTCTTTATTGTTTTATTCGAGAGTCGAAGTTGAAGTTGTCGTTCTTGAATATGTCTAGTTCAAGTTTACGTTCAATTACAAGTTAGGCGTGTTTGAAAAATCTAGGGTTTCTTTCGTGAAACCCTATTCATGCGTAGTCCAGATTCGTGACGTGTTTCATCTCCAGGAGCGAGAAACCCTAGTTCCTCCTTTGTGAGGATCTTTCAGTCAGGAGCGAGAACCAGATCCAAAGAATCAGATCCAGGCTGCCCTTGACCTTAAGGTCGATGGCGCACTCTGCGCACCTTCCAGATGCCCTTCTTCACGCGCAGATCCCAGGCCACGCACCATGAAGCCGAGCTCCTTCCTGATGTCATGTCCTAAGCAGCCAACCCAGGCGGTGCGTGCCACAGGAGCAACGCCAAGCGCCACCGCTGTTGGCCCTTCAGAAGCAAGCGTACCCCGCAGCAGGCGCACCCTAGGCGTAGGAGCGGCGAGAAAAAAAATCTCCCTTCAACATCTGATTTCGCACGGAGCAAATGCTCCACCAGGCGGAGGCACCAGCCCCGCCACAAACCCCAGGCACTATCGCCCAGATCTCCATGGCATGGTGGGCTCCCTCCGCGTGGCGTGGCGCATCGTTCCTCCATCGAGCCTGGCGCAAAAACCAAGCCCTAAGTTCCGCAAGGGCCCAGCGGCGCTGCCATCAGCCCTAGCATTCTTCCAAGTCAGCCCGCCTCCATCGGGCGAGCTTCTCCAGGCTGAGGTCGACCTCCATCGGGCACACGTGCTCTCTCCTCACCATCGTTCTCGCAGGCAGAGCAGAGCCTAGGCGGCGATGGTATCCAGGCGACTCCATCTTCATCGGCGCGGTTTCTAGCGCGACCCCCCTTCTAGGGGCGACTCCCCAAGCGCGCAGGCGGCCCCTCTGTTATTTCCAATAGGCGGCGGCAACCCCAATCGAAGGGGGTTTCCGGATGGAACCCTAAAAAGGGTTTCCTATTTTGCCCAAGTGGGCCCGAATCCATTTGGTTTTGTTATTAAAAAAATTGCGGGTGCGACAGTTCTAAGACCCAACAGGCCTGTTTCGTAGAAAAAAAAGGAAGAGCCCAGAAATGTTGGGGGTTCGTTGATGTTGAAAAAAAAGGGAGAGAGATGTTTGAGAAAAAAAAGGAAAAAAAGAAGAAAAAAAAAGGTACGTACATCGAAAAAAAATCGTACGCAAAGAAAAAATTTGGAGGCTTAAAAAAATGCAAAAGCCGGAAAAAAATGTTGATGAAAAGCCGAGAAAAAAAATGGCTTAAAAAAATGTTTCGAGAAAAAAATGAATGTTTTAAAAGCCGACAAATGTGTAATCGGCTAAGTGGTTTTTGTTTTATCCCCATCAAATTTGTCTTCTCCCAACTTGGTCGATATCATATTTTCCGACTAGTATGGGAGAAAGGGGGAGTATATGTAAAGTCACAGGTATTATTCAGATGATCCAGATTCAGATACAGATCTCCAGACCAGCCAGATGATCAGACTCTACAGTTCGGTTTCAGACTCGACGATTGTCTTCCGAGTCCTCAGTTTCAGACACGCACAAGTGTGCGGTCATTTTCAGATGAGCATATGTTGCCATCATCAGTTCGAGGTCCCCATCATTCTTGTTGTTGTTCGGCCAGAGTTTTCATGTGAGCCATAGGGACTCCAGAGCAGAGGACCATTCCCTTGAGGGCAAGGGTTTTCATGTGGTATCATAGGTACACCAGAGCAGTGCACCATTCTCTGAGCCAGATGGGAGAGACCCAGTTCTCCGACGAGGAGACTTCAGGCGCAGTTTCAGACTCGATGGTCAGATTCCGAGTCTTCAGTCGACTCACACTCCAGCCCGTTCGTCCTCCTCACCTGCACGGCATGAGAAGCAACGTCCTCGACTGCAGCAATGTGCGCGTTGGGTTGATATTGTCCGTAGTGTCTTGTAGTGTTGAGTTGAGTTTCTTTCTGTTTGTCCAAGCTGAGCATTGCATGCTCCAGCTTGAGGGGGAGTATTGAAGTATAAGTTGTATGCGCCTATTGTGTTGTAGCAGGGTAAATGGATCCTGGAGAAGATCCATTTACTCCATCCAGTGTTTAGTCCCACATGGATCAGTGGTGGGACTTGGAGGCTCCGGGAAGGCTTATAAGGAGCCCCAGACCTCCTGTACTCATTGAGAAAAAACAATGAAGCATATGCCCCTTTGAGGGCTTCTCCCGTGGTTTCATCCTGCTCCTCACAGAGTAGGGTTCTACGTTAAAATCTTTGTTCTTATTGTTCTATCTTTATTTCTGATTCCGCTTCCGCATTCTTCATATTTTATAACAGTGGACACTAGTGGGAACATGAAATCGGGACATAGTCGAGTGTAGTAGAGTATTGTTGTAATGACTCATAAATTATTAACAAAAATATAAAAATAGTAAAAAAATATTAAAACAGGTAGCTTCGTGCTTGGAAAATATGAATCTCTTTTCTATAAAAAATGAACAACACCTCAACCTATGCTATAAATAGGTGTCTTGGCCGCTACTTCATCCATCCCATTCAACAAGTATATATGGTTCTAGTTCTAGAGGAGAAAAGAGAGTGATAATGAGAGAGTGAAATAGATAGAGAGGAATAGGTAGAAAATCATGCGTACATGAGGGAAGGAGCAAGAGAAGAATAGGAGGTGTGTATCAGGTCCAAATCTGGCAACGACATTCCTCTCTATCAATGTTGAGTTTTGTCTATTTCGAAAGAATCGAAGGAGCGTCGTTGTGGTCTACAATGGTTCAGATAGATGGAACTGTCTTCGCGAGCAAACTCTTGGTATCATCGAGGTATGTGTCGAAACCTAGGATCCGCATTTTTATGATAGTAGCATATGATATCGGATATTAATGTTACAGTTTATTGTTGGAATGTGATTGTCGGTGTCTTGTTGTAATGTCTCCTAGCCATGAAACGATTAAGAAGATATTCTTTGGTATTTCTATTCCATACGCGTTGCATGGAATGATTGTCTAATGATAGGGCATAACCTTTGTACATGGGACTTCACCCTTGCAAATAGTTGGACTAATAATACAATGGAAATGATAGTAAGGTCCCCTTGTTTATTTCAGTCCTTATAATTAGTACAAAAGTGCCTTTTTCCAATCCGTTGATCTAATAGAGATTGGTAGTTTCTTTATTTCATAATCCAAAATGAATCAAATAGTTATTTGTAGGAGAGAATTCCAACCTTAATAATTTTAGATTTCGTATATACACTCTATAGTTGTATTCCTGTGATAGCCTTTAAGAATTAAAATATATGCTCACCTCCTAACTATAAGATATCGAGTTCTAATTGTAATTATTGTGATTATATAATTCGAAAGCTCATGTAATGTTTCCATAGTATAGTACCCATATGAACTGCTCACCGTTATTATATTTCATATTATAGATTTCATACAATTGTATTCATTAACAAGGAAATATTATGTGTATATGTAACATGTAAACTACAAGGGTATACCATGCTATGTATATACTTTTTACATGATGTATGTTATACGTTGTAACTAGGATACCTCTGGTAAATATGATGAAACATCATACCTTATATTTATAAGTGTATCGCCATTGACATAGTTAACTAAGATGGTAAAATCACAAAGTTATAATGAAGTGATAAATGTTCACCTTCAATGTATTGATAATATAGGTTTTGAATAAATTGTGTATGTAGTAGATAAACGTTCAATTACCTATTGTGGATACGGAAAAATTTTATGTGTATATCATTCATTGGTGATTATTGAAACCATTAAGAAATAGAACTGTTAACATGACCCACTATTTTATGAAAAAGCAAATGCTATTCAAAGAGTTCAAATTTCCTTAACATGAATAGTGACACTTAACGGTAAGCGGAGCTAAGTACTACACCTAAGGTGGAAGCCATCTCTAGAGTCCGTTTATCGACTGTCGAAAGGGCAACACCTTCTGAAGGTGTCGGATTTAGTAGAACCTAGTGGAAAGTCCACAATTGACTCATCGTTGATGTCATCATGTTCTATGTAATGATTGAGTGACCACTTGTGCCGGCGGTAAAAACCACCAAAGCCGTCCAACAAATTATGAGGTAAGACGAATTCGTAATGAATAAGTGAAGTGCTTATGATGAAGTAGAGTACTTATTTGAAAGTTAAGTGTATATGTGCATTTATGTGAAATGATAAGTGTATATGTGCAATTATGTGAAATGCCAAGTGTATATGAGCAAGTATATGAAATGCTAAGTGTATATGCTCTATTATTTGAAATGCTAAGTGTATAGGTGCAATTACGTGAAATGCTTAGGTATACATGCAATTATGTTATTTGTTGTGAGCATATGTGCAAATATGGTTAATCTTAATGGCATATATGGAAAGTATGGTATGCAATGCATGAATACAAAAAAAATACTCTTTTGTATATATAATTAAGTTCATTAAGGATCTATAGGATGATATTACATGTGACAAGTCAAATCTTTTAATTTGCATAATAAGGGTGAAAACGATAAACTGATTATGTAGCATATGCATAAATAAAGTGAATGTGTTAGCGTATATGTGAAATATCACATGTTGTATAATATGAATACCCTTATGTACGATGATAATTATGAATAAGTTGTATTATGGTTGCGAACTACATTTCCATATATTGAGCTAAGGGTATTGTGGATATTGCTAATAATAGGTATATGGATGTGACACATTTACATATTTGAGATTTGGTATTTTTAAGGAAATCACCTTATGCATATACATGAGAATGATTATGGAAAATCTGATTATGGAAAATCATGAACTTCTTCTTTATAATCAATTGCAAATGTTGCTAATTATATATGAACAATATAGGCAAATATTATTCATAAATGAAAAATAAGGTAAATATTAAGTTCTCATGTTAAGATTATTTCTGTTATGGATGAAGTGTTTGAGGTAGACTAATGAAGACTTGATTTTTCGCTAGCCAGTTTGACCTTATCTCAACACATACTGAGCATTAGGCTCATACCGTATATTTTTGTGTTTTTATTGCAGGTCAATGTGGGAAGAAATTTAGTTGCATTTTTAGACTTGTTGCGAGGTCTGAAGGAAGGATATCATTATGTCCACTGGAGGAAAAGATCTTAATTTTGTAATAGAGTTGTATTTGTATAAAAGAATGTTAAGATGGCTCATATATGTTATTGGTGATATTGTTGATGTTCGAGAGTAACACTCGGATCCGACGTTACATTTATTATGTTTCCGCTGGTCACTGAGAATCCGGACTGTTACAATTGTTACGCCAGCTAGAAATTCAATACATTTAGGCGCATTATGCAATATTAAAAGTTAAATCAATCATCTAATGATGCTAATTATAAGACTCAATGGTGAACTCATATATCAGAATTGCTACTTTTTTTCTAGATAGTATGGAATTGAGTAGAATTGGGCCATCCTTTTAGATGGTACTTATGCTCACAGAAAAGGATATAATTCATTTCTATAGTGATGAAAATATACGTATTTTTCATTGATTATTTCCCACGTGTTACTTTTGTCTAAAGAATATAGGGCGCTAAAAATATATTTTTTGATATAATCTAAATCAACAATATTTTCATACACAAATACATCATTTACTAGTGTGTTGGACTACATCCTTAGGTGATGGTGAACATTTTTCACTGTGAAAAAAGAAAGAAGTCCTCGGTGTCTTTCGCAATATTTTGCAGACCTCACGACTCCACTTGATATTTTAATTTTAATGAAGAGCGATCAATGATATTAATTGAAGTTGGGATTTTGAATATGCTCTACTCGTCGGAGATTTTTTGATGCCATTGTACCTCAAATTTTGACTATGAAAACTCACACACGCACACGCCCACACACAAGCACACGCGCACGCAGGTCCACATGCATGCACATGTACATGCCCACGCGTACATGCGCACGCACGCACACATATGCACACACACGCACGTACACATGCGCACACGCGCACACACACGCAAGCTCACGCGCACACACACGCGCACACACATACACACACGGGTTAATGTCTCATTTTTCTCATTTTTTTATTTTTTTGAAAATTTCTTCCATGGATTTTCATCAATATAGTCCTATGTTATGTCATTCAAGTTTCGTGTGAAAAAGAGACTCTTATGACCTTTATCTAAACGGGGTCGATTTCAACAATTCTGTGATCGTTAAAAAATGATTGTCTGGATGGAGAACGTAGGAGTCTCTGTTTCGCATAAAACTTGAATGACATAATATAGAGATATATTGATGAAATTTCATGGAAGAAATTTTCAAAAAATAAAAACAGATTAAATAGTACGGGGATGGTAAAATAATGAAATCAATCATACAATAAAATAGAGTTAATGGTTTATTATTAACTCATAATTATGTCCAACAAATGAAATTAAAAATAAAGGTGTTTTTACCTAGAAGATCCTATAATATTTATCAATTACCTGCACAACCTTTGAAACAACTTAACTCCTCCCTCGACCCCGTAAACTTGCTCCATTTTACCCCCACGAACTGTACTGTTAAATTGACACATCTTGAGTTAACTTCGTTGGGTTAAAAACGAGTTAATCTAACCAATCCGCGATTAGACAACTTGAATTAACTAGGAAGGTGCATCGCCTCTTCTATCTCTCCTCTTTCGACGAGGGCACTGGCCTGGGGGGAGGGGGAGCTTCTCTGCCTCAGCTGGACTGGTGGGTGGGTCGGTGGGACCTGGGTTGGAGGAGCGGCGCTCGACCTGTTGGAGGAGGGGGAGGGAGGGCTCGACTGGAGGGGTTGGCAGTGGGCCGGGTCGGGTTCCACCGAGGGGTGGAGGGGAGGAGGTTGGCGAGGGTCGAGAGAGGCGGCCTGGGCTGGAGAGGGGGCGGGGGGGGGGGGGCTTCGAATGACGGGAGGGCTTCATGCAGAGGGACAAGGGGGAGGGGCTACGAGCGACGGGAGGTTTTCGATCAAAGTGTCGCTCCCCGTGCCATCGCTAGCATCACCTCCAACATTGCCACCAGAACCACCGGCAGCGCCATCAAGTCCGACCATCGCCGTTGTTGCGAAGCGTTGAGAGGTTGAGTGAGAAAGAGATTGATGAGAGGCGAGACAAATGGCGGCCAGTTCTTTCATCTTATATATGGTTAGGGTCTTTTAAGAAAAAAGGGATGACAAGTGTGGGACATACTCCCAACGAATACTCTTACACGTGGGAATTTTGTTATGTAAGGGGGATTTAGGCGGATGTAGGTGGCAGATATCTGTCACAATGAATTCTGTCGCATAAAAACCGTCGTAATAATCTATTTTTGTTGTAGTGCAACGACAACCCCACCTCCCTCTCGGATGTACCGTGTGTCAGCTTCCACATCTCGATTGCACATTTTAAATGCAGGTAATTTTTATCTCTATCTCTCACATTCAAATATATGTGATATATGAATGACTCTAATAAATAAAGTTGGTATTATTTAAATCCATCACTATATTGTGTATTAACATACGTAAAAACGAAATTATTAATTGCAATTTTTCCATATGTAGGTACTTGCATAATATTACTTGTATCTTTTCTACGATATCATTAATGTAAATGTTGCATATTACATATATGTGGACAATTTTCTTATAAAAAAGTCGTCCACTCCTCATTTCAAATAATGGTACGCAGTGAGTATGCATGAGAGGACCGCAAGGATGAGGCCCTTTTGAATATGGTTGGAGTATGTTTTATTCCAAAGAGTCAGTATGTTTTATTCCAAAGAGTTAGAAGGATGCAGAACTCTGTCATAAATAGTAGATGTTTTGAAAGTTAAGTAGATTGCTATTCAATGTGATGCAATAATTTTATACAATATATTATTGATAAGGGTAAAATGGGGCTGCCCCCAGGGAGTAGCCAACTTGGTTACTCCCACCCCTATTTTTCCTTCATTTTTTTATTTTTTTGAAAAATAAAAATTTATATATTCATCATTATATCCCTCTCACATTCTATTAAAATTTCGTCAGAAACAGAGACTTCTAAGCCCTCCATCCAGACGTCATTTTTTTAACGGTCGCAGGATTTTTTAAATCGACCATGTTTGGATGGAGGCCGTAGGAGTCTCTGTTTCTGACAAATAAAAAAATGAGGGAAAAATAGGGGTGGGAGTAGCCAAGTTGGCTACTCCCTGGGGGAAGCCCCATTTACCTCGATTGATAATATTTAAGATTAAATTATATTTTAGATAAATAATTGATCTACTTTTCTGACAATGTCTCACACCAAAAGCCGTACAAATTTCATAACAGCATATCCAAAATAGTGGATATATATGTCCACCGTGGTCATGGTTTGCAGGGATCGTCACCTTTTTTTAATGTAACGGAAAACAATAACATAAAAGATTTACATCGGAACAGACGATAAGCGGGCAACAAGCTGCGCCGTTAGTCACCTTTTGATGAACAAAATATATTTTGCAGCATTAGTTTCCAGATAGATCGCAATTTGCAACGAAATAATATTTCTGGCTACATCTCCAACAATTGTTCGCATGAACATCAAGATGTTTCTAGTTATGATGTCCTTTTTATTAGTTAATATTCCTCATCAATGTACTTTCTAGTTACACAAGCCAGGTAAATTGTACATCAAGTGTGAGAGTCCATGTGCAAAGACATCGGCAGGAGGCTATGGACGCACCATGAAGGTGGCTTCCACACATCAAACAAACAGGAATCCTCCAGATGGTCCTCTCGAGTAGACGCGCGCTTCTGTATTAATGGATCTGAATGTTGGTCGGCTTCGATGCCCGCTTGTATGAAGGGGGTGCAAAGAGCCCTACGAGTGGTCGAGATGATGCTCACCATCTCTCACCATCCCAGCAAGCTTGTACAACCATATATAATAGCAAAACAAAGTAAAAAAATCTATAATGGTACTACATGTATGCAATTTTACGCCCCTCGATTGTTATATGCATCATGATGCTTCCAGTGGAAGAAGAGCTTGCCCACCCATCTCTTTGCAGCAGATATCAAAGTTTTTTTCCCAAAATTAATTATATGTTCAAAAATAAATATTAAAAAAGGAAGAAAAAATAAAATCAAAATTATAAAATTAAAACAAACAATACTAAAATATAAAACCCATAAAAGTATAAAATATTCGTATATTACTCCAATATATGTATGGCAAATAATAAAAAATAAAAAACTCATAATGATCAAATACAAAACTACAAGAGACCTTAAAATCCTTGAAAAGTGTACACACAACCTTTATTTATTTGTGTATCATGTCTCTTTAATTGAACGTTTACGTCCAAAGTCGACCTTGGACTTCCCTAAGTAAATGAAAGAAAATAGAACTATTTTTTAGAAATTGATTAAATTACTCTTCGCTAATCTCATGGAATTAATGCTTTAATATTTTTGTTGTAGGAAAGAAATTTAGATCAATCAAAAAGACCACATAAATTAATGCTTAATTTAAAGAGAGATATCGGATTTATTTTACTTGGTCAAACCCAAGGTCGAACTCGCGTAGGCCACTATCTCCTTAGGTCAATTAATAGATAATCTAGATGCTAGGTTTCCATAGAAGAATTTTTTAAATTAATTATGAAATGCAATTTCGGACAAGTTTAGGGGCTAAAATACAAATTTCAATCAAATGAAGTTCAAAAATCCTAAAACTTGGCCAGAATGTGAAGATATGCAAAATTAAGCTACTGTGATTTTTTTAAAATTTTTTGATACAAAAGAATCTATTATGAATTAAATATACATGTATGGTGATTCTGAGCAAATTAAATTTAATAATAACAAAAACTATTTATTATAGGAAATAAAATTATCCTCGATAGTTTTATGTGAGAGGTATTCAGGAAAAATAATAGCTCATAAAATTGTTGGGTCTACATCCTATTAATTAGAAATTAATTGTTAAAATCACCACTTAATTTATTCTGGTCTTGATATACGTGTAAATGGAATGATTTTTGGAACGATGTAAACGCACTTAATTCGAACAAATGTCATTTTTTTAGAATTTTTGGAGCAACAATCATTTTAATATAAATTTAAGAGCACATGGAGGACAAAATATGCTTTTACAATAAATTAATTATATTAAATCCACCTAAGCTCATAAATGTTCAATTAAATATCCATATCTTACCTTATATTTAGCCCGTGCCCTTGGTACCGTAGAAATCTTACACCCGAGAAATTTGATGAACCCTGCCTTCTCCATTTTCCTTTTTATACATCTTCCCCTGTTTATTTGCTGTATATTAAAAAAAAGCTTTGTCTCAGGAAAATTCCAGATGATTTCATCGCCTTCTTCCATATTATTTGATCTTTCTCTTTTGTCATTTGCATGGTCCGTTGACGTGTCATCGAAACGTGCATTGCACCGGATGGTTCATCCTATTTCTTTCACAAGCATGTAAAACCTGCTATTGTCATGCATGCATTACATATTGCTATTTTTCACACTTTCTCTCTCTCACATATCCAAAAAACTCCACGATATCCGCGATAAGTTGTATCAATTATTTGTTAAATGGTATATTAAAAAATCCTGTCACTTGCATGCCCCTTGACGTGTCTGTCGTCGAATGCTTTAGGAATGCCAAATATTTGTTGCATCTGAAACGTGGATTGCACCCGACGGTTCCTATTTATGCCATCCTCGAGCTTATGTCCAAGTTCATCCTCTCCTTTCTTCCATCTTCGCGTTGTTGTTCATGCAGCCTCTCCAGCACCGACGTCCACGCAAATGAACTTTCTTGAGTGATTGAACCTCCAGAGAAAAGGGTGAAGGGTGAGCTTAAAGGTGATGCCCTCAGATTTGTTCCATGCCAACGGAGGAGGTTATTTTGGATGGTGCAGCTCGTCATTAGCATGGGATTCCTGGAGGTCTTCCATACAGTCGGTGAGCTCCGATCACAGTTGAGTGACCCCGGTTAACGTTGATTCAGGCGTGGGGCAGAACAGGAACTGAAAATCTTTCATCGACTGATGATGTTGTCATATTGGCAACATTATGATCAACTGTGTCATGGATAAGGTGGCGATCTTGCTTCTTTTCCTCAACTAGACAATCCCAATGATTAAGGAATGTTAAATTGTTCCAATTGGATGTTTATTCAAAATAATATTGGAGACATTTTTTTTATTATGCAGGTTTGAGACGTTTTTTTCCGCACATGACCGACGCTCACCAGTGAACTTTCTACACAGCGACCCCATCCATGTCTTTGTTTGCGGACACATGCACTACTGCATTAAAGTATGTCAGCGACACAGTCGCAGAGGTGCATGAAGAGAAGGGACACCCCTATTTTCGTGCCAATCGTTGTCTTGCCCATATTCTACTTACAATATTGTTAGTGGTTAATTGAACACTCATTTGATTTGAAGGTTCTTCTCTAGCTGCAGGGGATCAAGTTGTTGGCACCATTCGTGTTACTTGCATCTGCAATGGAATGCTACATTCACTTCGATGGCCAACGATGTGTATCTGTCATTAATATCTCAACTATTGCAGTTGAAACATTTAATTGTCCTCTCTCCGCAGAGTATGCTCAAGGTACATGCACATCCTACAATTAGTCGTTCTTAATTTTTTTTATGTAGGCTTGTGGAAATCAAGTATTTACGACCAGCATCCATACAATTGCCTTATATGGGATTCTCTCGAATCACTAGAGGTGATTAGATTCAGTACTTGGTAGTTGACAAGGTATGAACCAATCATTGAATTATGATGATAAAGTTATCTATGTGTGTTCCAATTATATATGCAAGATATTGTTTATTTTGTTTCTTCATTCTTGATCAAAATAGATCTTCAAAATTTTGACATTATCATTATTGATGATATTTTTAGTAGATTTTCGCTTTACTTCTCGAAATCCAGTTGTATATATCTATGTACCTGTCTTTACGTACGACTTTCCATGGGATTGATTGCATTTTTTTCATATGGGATTTTTTGTTCTTTTTTGTTCACCATCACTAATTCTAAAAAATATCACTACTTTTCATCAAAAGAACGTAGTTTTATTAGAATTGTGGTTTACGAAAATTTCAGAATCTTTTGCATTCGTCTTTATTAATGTATAATAATACTTACACTTATATTAGTCAATGGTAACTTTTTTCCACTTAGGCCAAGTACTAGGGAAGAATGCACGGTAGAAACTGGCATAGTGAAATACATGGTACAAAACTAGCATCTTTAGTGTGATTAAATTATTTTGCTATGCGAAGATCATATTTTTTTGTTTTATTGCAAAACATTTACTTGGGGTGGATTGTAATGTTTTTAAGTTATCATTTATCACGTTTTTGAATTTGATACCCATGTATTCTATTACAATTGTTGGTGTGGATGGTGAATAAACTTAAAAATACTTTTAAAATGTAAGGAAATGATTATAAAGTAGCATGTCCTGAAGCTTATGTTTTACCATGAAATTTATATGCGGCTTTCACTGACCCAATCCTTCCTCCGGGTCAAATCCACTTTTCATTGAATCAAAAGCTCAAACTTATTTCCTGGGCAACGCACAGGGGCGCCTACTAGTGATAGATAATAAACTATAAAGTGCAATTTTTGAAAGTAGAAATAGATACGAAGTGATTGTTCAAATAAACATTCAAATATAGAGGTGCGAATGCACTGTAGATAATAAAATAAAATAAAATAAATGTGAATAGGTAAAACAGTAATTACAAAAACCCGCGGGAGGTTTGGCGTAAGATGGCCAGCGGGCACATGAGCGTCACTTGGCTACCAGAGGTGGGTCCTCTGCACGATTGGCAGAAAATGCGGTGGTTGATTTGCAATATTCGTGCATGCACACATGCAAGGCACATGCCTCCTGGCTGGCGGGGCAAGCGTGTGAATTTCCAGAAACACGTAGGGGTTGAGCGCAAAAGGTTTGTGTTATAAATGTGAGGCATCCACATGTCGAGGGGGATGCTTCACGCTTGCCTGAGGCACGAGGCTCGGGGTGGTGGTAGCTTTGTTTGTCCGGGATAAGGTTCACCTCCCGAGCCTACACGTGGCTTGTGGAGGGGGCTCAGAAGGCAGGTTGGCCGATGGTGCAGAGGAGACGGGTCGATTGGGCTATCGACGGTGGAGGCTCATGGCCCGAGGGTGGCAAAGCCAAGGTAGTGCAGCAACTGGCGAAGTAGGCCGAGGTGCATCGGTGAGGTGAAGATTTGCCTAGAGGTAATCGGCTATGGAGGGCTGGAACTGGCGGTGGCGTTGATCGGTGCCTACAGTGGTGCAAGGATTGAGGTTGGTAATCGACGAGGGCAATTCTTCTTCGGTCGAAGTGCTTGGGGATGGTCATATGTATCTTCAACTGGCTGATGCGGAGGTGCGGCGGCTGTCATGGAGTAGGGGTCGAGTGTGAAGGGCGACCGACAAGGGACTTCGAGGTAGTGGCGAAGGCCGGAGGCGCACGTCGGTGGAGCAAGGTTGTACTGCAACTGGTGGTGAGCACTGGAGGATGATGGCATGGGGCGGAGCTCGAAGCAGTGTCTATGGAGGTGAAGGTGTGAAGTGGAATGTGTTGGAGTGCGTCAAGTGTGAGGGAGGTCAGTGAGAGATGTGTGAGGCAGAGATGGGGGATGTTGACGATGAGAATCGATGAGGCACTAGGGTTGAGGGTGCTAGCATTGAGCATGGAGGACGTGAGGATGATCGGTGGAAGAGGAGCGGAGCGGACGTGAGTGGTGGTCTGGTGAAGATGATTGAAAGGAAGGTGAAGTGCGAATGGCGGAGAAGATGATGACGAAATAGAAGAAAGAAACAAAAGAAAGGATGAAGAGAATTAAATAGAGGTTTGAAAACCTCCGGTGGTTGAGGTCTACATAAAAGTTGTTCGTCTCAACAAGACCTATAATGGCCACTTGTTTCATGAAGGACCTAATCAAAAGAGACCATCTGAAAAAATATTTTTTTGGTACTCTATAGATATAAAATACTGATTTTTGTATTTTTTTTAATTTTTTTAATTTTAAATAATATAAAAAATCAAAATAAAATCAAAGAAATTATGAAATAAATATTTACAATATAATTTAATTTTTTTGAATTTTTAATAATTAAGAAAAAATAAATGTAACATATGTACAGACTATATATACATACTCAGATTGATTTATTTTCTTTAATTTTTCATCAATTTTTATTTGATTTTTGCATGATGTATTAAAACATAAATCAAATAAAATAAATGAAAATAAATAAATCAAAAAGATTTATTTTTACACATAAAATAATAGGGATCAAATTAGTTATTATGTACAATATACAATTAGGCTCCAAAATCCAAGTTTCACATTTGAACTCGATTGTTTTGAATCTAGTCTTGTTTTGCGGATAATTGAGCATACATTAATTCAAAAGTAAGTATGGATTCATAGGATACTTTATGAGAGAGATATTCACTTTTACAACTTTTAGTCTCAAAACTAGGGTTTGGATTTTATTAGGCAACTATATAAGTTAGTATTTTTTTGGTATTTTTCTTTTATTAGTGTTAGTAATATGTACATTATAGATTGATTTTATTTGGTTTAGAGTTAGTGAAAATTAAATTAAAATAGGGATAAATTGGGTAATATATTGGTGATAATTTACAAGATTTTTGGGCTTTTTTTAATGCAATTATGCATGCTTAAAAAATGAATATTATTTACAAGTGCATGAATGATAATAATGTAAAAAAGATGATTAAATGCAACTAATTACTTGGGAATGGAGCTCTATTTTCATCTTTTAGAGTGATGAATCACATATTCATCAACCCCCTATACTTAAATTTTTCTCGTCTCCGAGCAACTAAAATGAAATGCATAAGTGAAATGATATTGGGTTCCATACTGAGGTCATGAAAAAAAGGTGAAAATGGAGCTCAACTCAGGCTTTAGATTAATATTGTGGCAGAACTCCTTATGAGAATTAGGGTTTTAATAACGCCTCCAAGTTTGCACAATTCAGTATCCCATACCCAACTCAGAAATCATCTTAGATCGACTGCCTCCTAAAGCATCCCACATGAACACTGAATAATTGTCTCTGGTGTGTGAAACATGTTAGCTCTTACCATCTAAGATGTCAGACTACCATGCAATCTCCTCCTCCAGTAACTTGTCCTTGGGGAGTCAGGTATTTCCTTCTAAGTTCAGGAACTTGCTAGTTCACAATGAGTGGGGGGAGAAGTATAGAAGAAGGGGAAAAGAAGGGGAGAATGAGTAGTGTAGTCAACCTATGGATCTTAGCTAGTGTAGTCAAGTCTACATAAGATCTGCATGTTATCTGAAGCTTGGATTTTTTTTCTTGTTGACTTCTTTTTGGTAGGATTTTGTGGTTTCTCTGCATGGATCTTTTGTGCCATGATCGATATAGAATCTTTTGATCTGCCCATGTTTTGGGGCCTTAGAAACAATCGTGCTAGCAGTACATCCCTCATCCGAAGCTTTATTTCAATCCGGTATTCTAGTCTTTAGATGTCCACGCTACCAAATAAAGAGACATACAGCCTTCCAACACCTCATATGAGTTGAGCTAAGTGCCCAGTTTAAAGTACAGAATAATTCCTTATCCAAGGGCCTACTCAAAATGAGGCAACCAAGTTAGACACTGATGAATCTCCATTTGGTTACCTTTATTCTACCATTTTGTCCTTAAAAAACTCTAGCTAATACATGTAAATACCATTAATTGCGCAAATTAACATTCATTCTTTGTTGTATAAATACTATATGAAATATTATTTTTTAAGCCAAAACTATAAAATAAAGAAAAGAAAAAGGAAAGAAATAAAATACCAAAGATATTTTATGACCTTAAACCTCAATCCCTCGGCATCTTGATGACTAGGTTGATAAGGAATAAAGTAAGGGGGATAAGGGCCAATAATGCGGACCCCCGAAATTACCGGGCCTACTATTAAAAAAAGGGGCAATAATACAATATAAATCCCATTCTTTTAATTCATTATTTATGCATTTTTAGGACCTATTTTACTTTCTACTTTTTATACATCAAATATAGAAACTTTGTACATGAAAGATGTAGATGATAATACATAGAAATAACATAAAATTGAGTTTATATAAAAATAATACACAGTGTAAAAGTTGTACTCTAAATAAGATTCCAAATTCCATACCCATATCTATCAAATAAAAACTCAAAATATATCAAAATCACTTTAATTGTATATAACTTTTTAATAAGCTATTTAATGAAGGTGTTTTCATATTTTTTGGAGTTAAGGTGTGAAAGTTAGATTTTGGACCCCTATTGTACAATATACATGAATAGAATATTCACTTTTTATTCTTCAGTATTTTTATAATTTTATATTTTTTATGATCATGTAAATATTACTTATATAATAAATAAATATTAAAACTAGAATAAAACCCTAAGGGCATGTTTGGCTACTGGGTTGGA
Organism: Ottelia alismoides; assembly: GCA_037367405.1. Classification (NCBI taxonomy): domain Eukaryota; kingdom Viridiplantae; phylum Streptophyta; class Magnoliopsida; order Alismatales; family Hydrocharitaceae; genus Ottelia; species Ottelia alismoides. Next base: position 820,941 of record JAZKJV010008882.1, read on the forward strand.
CTGAGTTGGGTTGGGGTACACCGGTGTACCCCTCCTTCCAACCCTCCCAATCCTCATCACAGTTTACTATTCACAGGGGTACATTTTACTATTAATAGGGTATCCCAACCCAACCCAACCCAGCAACCAAACAGGCCCTAAATAAAACATTAAAATAAAATAAGTATATAAAATACATAGATGAAATACATATACGTATACCTATCTAACTACTACCCTTATTTATTTAATTGTATATAATATATCATAAAAATATAATAAAATATATTTATGTATTTAAAAATAGGTTATAAATATATAAAATAAGAAAATAAAAAAGTAAAATAAAAAATGCAAAATAAAAATAAAAGACTTAATACAAAGATCAATATATATGTATAATACCCTAAAAATTAACTTGTAATAAATAACCTCTAAAAAAATAATAATAATAACAAAATAGTTCAGAAAAATAAAAAAACATCTTTCATTTTATAACTTTAATTTAATAAAATCAACTAATTTATAAATAATTTCAGGAGGGTTTTTCCTAGTTGATCCATGTGGACCAACCAGGTGGATCTGTCAGTTGACCTTGGGCAATTGAGTGACCCTCTCCTGCATCCTCTGGCACCTCGTTTGATCCATTTGTTCCTCAATTTTCGTCGCCCGTTACGATCATTTTTGGGGGAAGATTCCCCTTCCACTTTTATCCTCAATCATGGCTCCATCACGTATGTGTGCTTCCGCGAAGAGTGGATCATTGTGTCGACCATTTCGCCTCGATCTTGGACCCCATTTAGTCACTCGGTACAAAACCCCTGCCCAACTTTCCTCTCGATTTTGAATCCCTTTTGGCCCTTGTAGCTCCCTCTTGTGCGCTCAGGATCAAAGCGGGTGGCAGACGCTTCTCCAGCGGCTTATAGTGGGTTCATACAAAGTCTTAGGTCTAGGTGTTCTCCACCCACCTCCGACGAAACTCCGTTGATGAGGTCCATCTCCTCAGTCCAGTCTTAGACGAGGTTGTTTTATTCGCTTTTTAGTATAGTTTTCATTCTCGCATGATCTTCATGTCATTAGTTTAGCATTTTCTTTTGGTTTAGCATAATCGATCCCAATCGTAGTTCATTGGATTTAGCTCCGGTGAACCCCTTCTATCATACATCCTGATGAATCCGTGATTCATCGCCTTTATTCTTTCATTTCGGCTAAAATTCTTGGTAAAATGCATGTAAATATCCACTAATTCCATTTAATTAACATTCTAACCATAAAATATTAATATTATATAATTAACACTTAAATTATCCAAAATAAAAGAATAAAGAGAAAAGGAAAGAAAAATAAAAGAAGGATGTATATAGAAATTATACAGACTGATCCTAACCCCGAGACCAGGTCAATATTGACCGGGTCGACAAAAGAAATAAGTAGGGGGAGATAGGATCCTAATTTATAAAAATAATAATAAAATATAGACCAAAAAATAATTTACCCATTTTTCACCATGTAAATATTTCACCTAATTTATTTATCATCAAAACCATCTCAAATTAAAACACTCCTTTTATAAAAATTATTCATAAAAATATATATTATTTTATAAAAATATTAGAAAAATATTTCAGTACAAAAATAAAATAACCGTAATGAACCGGAAAAGCCACAAAAGACGACTTCCGAGATTCATATCTATTTATAGAAAACTCCAAAATGATCAAACTCATTTTTAAAATTCGTTTACACTTAGTACTATTTATTAAAAAAATCAGAAAAATATTTGGATAAAACCGATGAGTTTCGGCTTTTTGGACCTGTTGTCTATATGTATTATATGTAGAAACTTTACCGATTTTTAATTAAATAACCGTAAATCCGATTAATATAATTCTTTTTCCTAAAATCATCTAAAATTGTATATAAAAATATAAAAATATAATAAATCCAAAATATCAAAAAAATCCAGAGGTCCGAAGCCGCTACTTTTTTCGTCCGGACCTCATAACTCGCCTGTATGAACCCCGAATTTAGTAAAGCCAGTCCCTAAAATTATATTTTTTTAATTATCTACAAAATTACACTAGTTTCGCTAAAATCGGAGTTAATGCGAAAAACGTGGTTTTTGGTGTCTGCATTAGTATAATTGTAAAATAAGCTGTAACTTGTATTATTATTTAATACATCAATCCTTTATTTTACTTAAAAAATAAATAATACTTTATTTACTCATTTATTTAAATTATTTAATTAATTAATTTAATTAATTATAATTTATCACACTATTTATTTATTTATTTAATGTATGAGGTATTTATACTTGTATATGATTTTTTTGTCTTCATCTTTGTTTTGTCTTTTTCTTAACACCTCCTTGTCACGTGGCGGGCTCTAATTGGCCATCTTTTCTTTTTTTTCTCTCTTCCTACTTTCCCAATTCTCTCCCCGTCATCTTCTTCCTCCCTTCTTCTTTCCTCCCTTCTTCTTCCCCAAGCCAACCCATCTTCTTCCTCTCCCCCTCCCTCAAGGAGCCGGATCCGCCATTTTTTTCCATTTTCCCGAGCTCCGGTGAGAGAGCGGTCGAGTGACAGTCTACCTCTCTGTCCGCCGTCGAGCAAGGAGGAGCGAGGGTTGGCGAGATCTCGCCGGTGTGAGCATCTCTCCGCCGCGATACAGCCTCCGCGGTCCGCACGTCGCCGCGTCGAGGCAGTGATCTGCTGGACTTGTCGAGTTTCAGCACTTCCAGGCGCGTCCTACTTCCTTCCATTCTCCACATTCCGGGTTAGATCGTCCTTCCTCTTCTCCTATCTCTATTTTTCTTCAATTTTATTTCCCTTCCACTCATCCGTTTCCCATCTCTGTTCTCGTTACTGTTAATTCCAACTCGTATCCTCGTTTATTCTCATCCGTTTCTCTTCCAGCCTTCCTCTTGATCATCCTACTTTCTGTTTATTTCTCGATGTGATTCCGTTTTCATATAATCCAAACTTTGAGTATAGAGAGGTTGTCCTTGTAGTTTGCAGACGTTGATCCGAGAGAGTATTTTTTTTTGTGCTTCTAATTTGGGATCCGATTCTAGTCGAATCGAGAGGAGTGCCATCCATTTGCAGGTCGAGCTTCAACAATTGGAGGCGTCTGTGATCAAGTCAACGGCATCGCGCACGAGGATTTGCATCTCCTGAATGAGAACTCGTTCCATATCAGCATACCATCTGAGGAGTGTTGAAGTATATTGTATGGAAATCGGAGAGTATCGAGCATCGGCGCTACTTCCGTAAATAGGTGTTCATCCACAATTTCGTCCACCATTTCCAGAAGTACAACAACATGAGACCTGAAGCACCTCCAAAATTAGAGGACACGATCAATTTTTATTGAATCTGAACGTCACCTGGAGTGATTTGAAGCTGTTGAACTTATTTGGAGGTTATTCACCTGGAGCTCGTCATTCCTTCCAGTTCCGAATACCATCGAGCACCTCTACGAGATAGAAGCAGAACCAACCGATTACTCTACTTCGAGAGCTCCGCTGCACTTGTTCAAGAGCCCCGCCACATCGAATCTTCTGCACCTGGAATCGTTCGAGCCCGATCACCAACAGTCTGGATCAACGCCGTGTTCTCAGCAATTTGGAAAAATTAGCTCCTAATTTCAGTTCTCATCTAACTGCAATCTTCGGATCTGCATCCAACGTGGAGGTCTGCAACATTGATTCACGGATGATCGGTTAATCGAATTCAACCGCACAGCCTTCGTCACGCTACGCGTCCGCACCTAAGCATTTTAACCGCCCCACCGCTCTCGCGGTCACGCGCGACGCGCGTGTGAACAAAAATCTTCCGGGCATTTTACACTTTCAGTCCCCTTACTTCTTCCATTAACAGAAAGGTCCAACCACTGCAACACCACGTGCATGCGCACGTGGTTCCCTGGCGAAATTACACACACTTCTTCCGTACTTTCTTGATTGACAGCAGGTATGGTCTAAAACCACGTATAGACGAAATTATACACTTAAGTTTAGGAGTATAAATAAAATAAAAGAAGATTAATTCACCTTAATCTTTTCTGACAAAACCCACTCGGTCGATACAACGACCGCGATATTTTCTCTGTGTCCTTTTGCAGGAATAAAGAAGTGATCGAGTGGTGCGTTTTTCACATCCAATGTTGACCGATCTCGCTACTACATCAGTCTTCTTCCCCTTCGCCTTGTCCATCACCTCCCATCATCCGATCACCTCGTTCCCCTCAGGATCGAAACTCTGGTGCTCCTTCCTCCACTTCTGTCAAAGCGCCTCTGCCCAAACCACCCACATATCCACCTTCGCCCATAAGATCTCTGAAACCCCCTTATTGTCCGCACGTACCTTACTTACAGGTTCTAGAGCCAAAGTCCCCTGAAGGGGGTCGATTTTGCGAGTCACTTAAGGTACCTGGAGCCTCACTCTGCACCAAGCTCATATGACGCCATCGCGATTCTGGGGTGCCTTCTGAAGCATTCATTAGAAGCGGAGGGACTTCGGCTTCATTTTGGCCCTGCTCAGAGTATCCCAGATGGTTGGAGGCTTGCTTCATCGCCGATCGAAGCTTGGAAGAACGAGATTTCTTCCATGTTCTTCTGAGAATCCTCACAGTCATCTGATCTCCTCTTACTTCCAGAACGGCCAGGTGTTGATGTATGCATTGCATGTCAGATCCAGATCTGGGATCTAATCCCAACCGTCCCGCCGAATCATCATCGCCAATCGAGAAGCCAACACATGTGCAAGTGGGCGCATTTCGCCCGTCCAATTACGCATTAGCTGGATATTTTGCAACTTAAACACAGCAAGTTTTTGTATTTAATAATTAATATTTAAACATTCCCCTGCCTTTATGTTAGTTTTGTAATATTTACAAATAGCCCCTCCCGCTTTCGTTATTTGTGTTCTAGTCCTTGCCAGCGAGGCTCACGTGTCCATACACGTGAGCTTGGCTATTTTGCGGGCAAGCCCTTATAGTTCTTGTTATTTGTATTCGGTCTATAAAATTTCATCTGTTTTTATATATTTTGTGGATTTTTTGCAAAGAGACCCATGTACTTTTATATTTACACATATGCCCTTGTTAGAATATGCATTTTTGTTAATTCGTTCTATTTGTTAAATACATCAATTGTGCTTAAAAAATCTCATAAAAATAAGATAGGTTCATGATTGCTTCTAATTCCACGTTATATTTTTATTTTGCAAATTAAGACTTTTAAATATTTATTAAAAATCATTTTGAGCACATTTTTGCCCTGTCTACAGTATAAAATACCTAAAAATATAAAATCTTTTTTGAAAAATTCTAAAAAATATATTTTGTGTTTATTTTTTTCTAACATTCTAGGAGGACGAATCAGAGTTTGAAAGGTAGGTACTGGGTCAGATAAAGATGATGCTAGAAGGAGTTGGTTTGAAAGCCTAACTTTGAGGGCATTAAATAAGGAGTAATGAAAGGAGTTAAGTTAGATAATAGGGTAGGCATGGATCATGGATGATCAGAGTAGAGGATCCAAGGGTTATATTAGGAATAGGTTGCTAATCAAAGTCAGAATAAATTAGTGAAGGTAGGTTGTTGGAAAAAGCGGTAACATCCTAGTTCTTGAAGAAGATTTGTGGTGCTTACACGTGTCAACACCACAAAATCAGAGGTGAAAATAACTTATAAATTAGTTTGTAAATAATATATAACATTATTTTAAATAAGTACAAAAAATAAAATGACTATAATTAATTTATCTAAATTATAATGTATTTTATGCATATAAAAAATGCTTGTTTGATGATATGTAGATAAAATAATAAATATATATAGTTTCCTTATAAATAGCATGTACATTTTTAATTCAATATTTTAATAATAAGATAGTATTTTTATATTTTTTAATTTAGATAATAATAAATAAGAGTTATAGGAATTTTTATAAATTTTAATAACTTAATTTACATATATTAATAAATACATGTATATACACTACAATTCAAAATCATCTATTTTTGAGGATTTTTTATTTACTTAAAATAATAAGTCAGGATTTCAATTTCTGGTTTTATTTTATTGATAAACTACAAGATCAAAAATAAATAAAAATTATTAAATCAGTAATGCTATAAATAGTATACGTCGAATACAATAAATAGCCCAAAAACTCAGTTGTCATTAGGTCCAACAACCGACTTTTTGCAAACGGGCTCTGTTTTTTATGAGATCGCCTTCAATAATTAGAGAATTTTAAGTCTTGAAAGGTGAGTAGAGTGAAATTGAAGTTCGTATGATGATGTTATGAGGTTTGGAAGTTGGGAAATTGATAATTTGGAAGTCTTTTTACTTTTCATATATACAGCTTAGAATTTTTAACTTATATATATAAACATAATAGAGAAGAGTTTGGTGAAAAACATGTATCTATGAATTAATTAAATTTAGTTGAATATTATATATAATAAATTAATGGTATTAATGTGTAATGTACAAGGTTAATTATTTTTGTAGTTTTCTTCCTTATCTCTCATACTTTATTATTTGTCGACCAAGACATGTTGAGTTGGTCTAGGAGGTTAAGTTATATAAACATATTTTACAACTATATTTATATTTTAAAAGCCATTATGTACAATATATGCATATTTACAGTTTGCCTTATTTTCTTTCTTTTTATTTTTATTTTTCATATTTTTATGTCTTTTTAATGCATAAAAATACATTTTTATTCAAGAATGATATTTTGATAAAAAATGATTATTAATGCATATTTACGTATATTTGTTAAGGGCTTAAGAAAAAATACGACAGAAACGTTAATGAATCAAAGATTCATCGATTACTCTTCTTCCTTGCATAACCAATAAGAACGACGCAATGGTTGGTATTAAAATTAAGTAGAAAGGTGTATGGCACTCACTCAGGAGTCCAAACTCATCGGCTATGCTTTTTTCTTCGTCGACGATTAACGGGAACTTGTTACGCCATTCCGAAGAAAGAGACACCCTTCGATTTTTCTTCAAATGGAGAACGGGTTTAGAACGGAAAAGCCAATAGTTTTATCGTGAAATAATCTAAGAACAACCATCGAGGGTTAATAGATTAAACTTCAACGCAAACGGAATGATATTAATGTTGAATGTAATTCATATGAAATTAGGGATGTGCATAGTTAGTAGGTTAGGTGGATACCCGCCTTGTCTGATCCATACGGGTTGACCCGCACCCATGGATATCCAACAAAGTATTTAGGCTCGGACCCCCCCCCCCCCCCCCCCACTAGGCGATAGCTGTTTAATAATGATGCAAATGGTAGGATATGGGTGGTTGCATCCATGTCGTTATTCGTTTAAAATACAAATACGAATACATATGTTCGAGGATGTGAAAAATATATTAGCATATCTTTAAAAAATGGATATGGATGTGAAATGCATACGGATACTATCAGATTTGGTCTATAGATTATATGCATGTATCGGATAATCTACACATGATATAAATATACAAATTGTACATACATCATATATATATCAAATATGATAAAAGAAGGTATAAGATTATGTTATATAGGTTTGAAAAAAAAATTAAAGTTATATTTATATATGAAAATGGATATACATATATAGATATAGATATTTTGTGGATATCAAAGTGATATCATTGTATGTATCCATTTTAAAATGGATATAAATATGATGTTGAAATACGTATAAAAAGCATATGGTGACGGATCAGATGCAAATTTATGGTTTCTCGACGGTCCTAATGGCTCAAACTAACATGGGAGTTAATGTTGTATTTAATGTTGATGTAATTAGGTTTTAATTTGATAAATCTATGCAATTACATTGGTTTTAATTTTGTTTCAATTGAAAAATAAAATGGAGGAAAGTTGGGAATTCCCATATTCGAAACAAGGTGAGACTTGGGTGGAAGTTTAATACTACATCTAGTATTTTTAAAGTTTTGGTAGGCTTGTATATGAGTTCACACTCCAAGCTCTTGTAGAAATAGCAGAGAAGAGGAATGGAGGACCACACATGCACGCGCACTCTGCTCCGTTTCTGGTTCCAGATCTGGAGAGTCAATTCGGATTTCGATTCTTTTGTTGTGGATTTCATTAGTGGGTCGAATAAATTAATTCTGTAGACTAATTGTGATTCGATCACAATAAGGGAATTCGACTCAACTCCAATGGCTCTAATCTGGATGCCATTTCAGAATCTGAAGAGATGCCGTTGAGGGGCATTTTCAAAATACGAAAAGTCATGTGTTAGGTTTATTTATACCTATTCGTTGGACTTCGTTTTCTTCACTTGCAAGAAAACTCTCTCGTCATCTCATGCTCTATGTTCCACCATAATTGTAACATGTGATTCTTCTTCTCTCAACTGCAGTTCTCTGATGTACTTCAGAGGACTATATCGTCGGTGTGTGTGGATGACAATCATGTGTCATCGTATCCTAGGAGTGGATAATCAGTACCATCTGTATCGGTATTGTAGGGACGATATCCTCTCTAAGGATAATATGTAATGGACGCTTAAGTGATCTATAATCCATTGATACTTCACAAGTTTTAAATGTGGGAGTATGTTTCAGGGTTGGGGTATTACAACTTCACCCACTTATATTCGCAACGTCTTTGTTGTGATAGGGCCCATCACTTATTCTGAGTGACAGTGACAACTGCATGCTCCGGGTAGGCTTTTCCTCTTATCTCTTTGTAGTTATAGCTCCACCTCTCGAGTATCCCTTTCTATTATCATAGGAAAATCAGCTCTGATACTATTTGTAACATCCTAGGATTAAATCTCTAATATGTTATCAAAGAAAACTGACTCGGAGAGCTATGCCTTCCTCAAGGAAAGTTAATTCAAAAATTATCAAAGATCAAGTCCAAATAAGGTGTGTTATGATAAAAATAATTATGGCAATAAATCCTACAATTATATTGAAAGTGGACACCCACTTTGATTATAGAAGGAGGGGGGAGGCCTCTCTCTCTGTGTGATGGTGTACTCAATTGTTAGAGGAGTCATCTTCCCCTACATGTCCAATAAGAAGAAGTGGAATTCATGAGACAAAATCTAGAGATGGCGATCAATCCATAACGTCTTTGAAGTGGACAATGGTGGATAGAATAGTCTCTCAAGTAAACGAGAGGCTTACGATCCCGTGAATGCATGAGTCATCGATCAGGCTCAAATCAGGAGGTCTTTTTCGTTAGATACTATATGCATTAAAGGTAACATTTTCCTTTCTTATGTAGTTAACAAACAATGAAGAAATCATTTCCATAGTCATGTGGTTTTGCATTACGATGAGATTTGTATTTTTTTTCAAATTTGATTTGTATATACATATTTCGATGGTGTGGAGGTTAAGCCTTCCATCAAGGAGACATAATTAAATACATGACTCAAAGATATAATTTAAATCAAGGATATTTGGATGATTTAACTGAGGACATCGATTAATTCACTTTGAATGGTTATGGTGTATTGTTCGCGTCAAGGTGTGTATGATTGGATTTTTGGAATGTCGACTATTTTTTCTTTATTGTAGACTAATTGTAGATATCATTTTTTCCTTTTCTATGTACATTGTGATTTGATTATCAGGAATGTTATCATGTTATCTTTTTAGCATTTGAAGTTTAATTTTTTTTATTTGTCTCCGATGTTATTTTCCCTTAATTTGCTTGTGATATTGTGAGAGTTTTTTCCTCTTTTTTGTTATATAAACCCGAGAAAGGTTAACTTGGACATTTACAAATGTCAATATAGTTCTTATTTTGGACATGTTCTCTAATCATTTTACTTATCTATATGGCTTTGTTTAGTAATTCTAATATGATTAAATTTTCTTGATTTTCTCTTACCATAAATCATAGTATTGAGAAAATCAAACTGCATTATGAACTCCAACTATTATTGACTGTGATACTCTTCAAATCCATATTCAAAGAAATCATATTCAAGTCGAAGGTCAGGTGGTAGTGCCTACCACCCAAAGGAACAGGGTTCAAATCCCACTTGGAGAAGTTGCGTTAGGTAGTCGACAACATGCATAAAAATAATCAGATTTTTCAACGTGGATTTGAGCAAGAATCCATATAGCCGACTATACTTAAAATGGGAGTAGGCTTCGCCAGTTTATATTCAAGTCGAAAATAATGATCATATTTTTTTTCGTTACTATGTATTTGAGAACATGTGAATTCCATATGTTAGTTATTTTCTTTACTTCAACCCAGTATCTCTCATGGAATTACTATTAGCTTCGTCCATTTACAAGGATTAAATTTAAGCTTAATCTATGTTCAATCCAACTTTAATGGATTAGAATTTCTCTCAATCCAGCTAATCACTCTAAGCATTTAAATTCAATCCAATCTACTGATTTCGATTGCGAATTGTATCCGATTTTTGTGCTTAAATATTCCATCCTTGAAGCCTTCTTTCGCGTTCGTAGCAATAGGCATTCAAATTATATTTCGATGAACATGCTAGATGTAAGCAAGTATATGTTTATTAAATATACATAAATACATAAATATGTATATGTGCACATCAAGTTTACATAAGGTTCAATCCTTTTGTTAGATGGTTAATATCATTTTAATGTGATAACAAAATATTTGATCTTACGGATTTTATTCGATATAGTGAGCACCTCTAATAAAACTGCATAAACAATCTTCGAATGTACTAAAGCACATAATAATCATGCATTTGTCTTCGCTATCTGTCTCCAATATAATAGAAGTGGATATTGGGATCTTCTCCATGGCCATAGTTTAACAGATGTGGATTGTAGGGTTCTACTATACTTTCATATATAATTCATCTCCTCTTCAAGGTCAGAAGTCCACACATTCTGGATTTGCTACTCTTGAATATTTTGGAATACGAGTGATTGTTGTTGTAGTGAGATAGGATTAGAATATTGCGTTCCTTCGCTTGAATGGATCAAACTGTGGATTTTATACATAAGTTGGTAAGATTTTAATCCTAGAACAAAAAATTTAGTCAAATGACTATTACTTGGATTATAATATGGGGAAAAGGAGTATACTCTCTGGGTGCATGTAACTTACATGCCCATACTTTTTCCCCCTATTTTTTTATTTTTCTGAAATGAAACCTAGTAGAATTAGATCACAATACATCACCATGATGTCATTCAAAATTCAACTTAATTCGAGACTTCCGTCACCTGTAAAATTTTAACGGTCTCAGAATTGCTGAAATTGACTCTCTTCAGATTAAAGTATTAGGAACGTCTGTTTTGCACGAAATTTGAATCGCATATTCCATTTACTATTCGAAGTAAATCCCTCTAGGGTTTCATTTCAAAAAAAATAAAAAATAGTGGAAAAAAGACGGGAGCATGCTCTTATATGCTCTCAGGAAGCATACTCATTTAACCCTTGTAATATATATGGAATAACTTTCGAAATGCGGCATTTTGATCTTTTTTCCACCATGTTAGACGACCCTAAACAATATAATAGGTGATTAAGTTTTCACATAATCACAATCACGCATAAAGTCGCTTGAAGTGATAAAGATTTGCAAGGACATAATAGGCTCTTTTAAGCATCTTAGTTTCGCTAAACAAATTTAACATGAAAGTGTGCATAATAAATGGCTTATTCTTTCACATCAATCCATCTCCTTTTAAACAACTTACTCCTTTAAATCAATTTATTACTACAATGGAAATTTAGTTTCCATATTCTATTCACAAGCATAAATGTCATATTTAGATGAGGGACAAGCATCACTTATCCTAAACAAAGAGATTTTTTAATTATAAATTTTGGAATAAGAACATTATGGTTAAACATCAATAACATAATATTTATTCAGTTTTGTCCTTTAGATCAACCAATATAAAAATGGAGAATAAACTCCATTTATTTCTTATTCTCCTTTATTCCTTATTAAACAAGATCTAAACCTTAAAAAGGGACGATATGGGAGACAAGGAATAAGATAGAATGAGAGATGAAAAACTCTCAAACTTCTACTTCTTTGGTTGGTTAAAATATAATCCATCATGAGATTCAAAGATAATACTTGATTTGATGACATTTTACAAAGGAGCCCACGGATAAAAATAGGGTTTTATTTACTTGTATTCTTAAATTTTGCAATATCAATTATGTCTCTTTCTTTTTTTAATAACAACTGTACCTCTGAGCCCTTACAAAATTCATAGTTCTGTCTTTTCGTTAAGGTAAAGTAGAGGCACAGCTAATATTATAAAAGGGCAAAACTGTTAATTTTTTAAGAAGTCAATAGCACAACTGATATTACAAAAAAAGAGAGGTATAACAAAGAAGGGAATAACATATACTACATAAGTTAAGTAGGGCACAAGAGATAGGAACCCATAAGAGTGTGTTTGGTTGGTGGGTTTTCTGGGGGTTATCTGGGGGTGGGTAACCCGTTTTTGTTTTAGTGTATTTGGTTGGTGGGTTAAGGGTTGGGAGGGTTTGTGTGATGTGATTGTATTGGAATTTGAAAAAGTTGATAGTTATTATGATATGATTGTATTGAAATTTGAAAAAGTTGGTGGTTTTTGTAATGTGATTGTATTGAAGTTTGGAATATTGAGTAGAAGTTGAGTAATTTATGATTTTTAGATGATATGATGGTATAATATATAATTTTTTTGATGGAAAGGGTGTGGGTCCCACTAGTGGGTTAAAAATGCGGGTTTTGGGGGGTTACCCACCCAAAGTGGGGGGTAACCCCCAATCCGAACGGGGTCTAAAAGTAAGTGGGTAAAAAAAAGATCCTCTGTTGTACTTTGTTTTACAATAGAGGTGTTGTGGTTCTTTTTTTTTTTATTCTCATTTTGAAAATCCAACCTTATATATTATATCTTCTATTAATGTTCCAAATATCCTTCAAATTTTTCTCAAATTCAGTGTCATTTGCTATTTTATCTTTAAGATCTGAAATTTTGTTCTTTTTTAAGGAGTATTTAAGTTGCTTAAATGTCTATCGAACCTTTGATCATTAAGATAAAATCGCAAATAAGTTCGGATTTAAATAAATTTAAAAGATATGTAAAACATTAGTACAAAATATATTCAAAAAATGGATTTTGAAAATAAAAATTACAAAATAAAATTGAATTACACCACATCTGCTGTAAAACACATTACAGCGTCGGATCCTTTTCACAGTTATGGACAGACAGACCTCATATTGCCATCATTAATCAGCGAATCCCCTCCGCTCGAGTTATTTCCTATTTTGGGTATAGGAGTAACTTTATTACCCAGATTGGGTACGGGTTGAAAATATTTACCAAAGGGGGGATATATCGGCAAACGATTTGCCGCGCGCCTAGGTGGCGCGGCAAACCGTTTGCCGCCCCTGCAATGATTGGCGCGGCAAACGGTTTGCCGCGGAAATGATTCCAGCGGCTAACCATTTGCCGCAGCTCAGGCCAAACCAAGTGCATTAAAAGTGATTCAATCTATTTAATGTAGAGGTCCTACACCATATTTTTTATCCTTAAATTTTTATGTGTGAATCCCCCCTTTTATGTATTTTCCTCATCCTCAAATCGAATACAAAGTTTTTTACTTATCAAAAAAATATTTTTAATTATTTCTTTTGTTTAGTAAATTTAGTTATTGTATTTGACAAAAGTAATTTTTGCAATATTACAAAATTATTAAAAATTTTAGATAAATTAAGTTAGCGTTATTATTCTATATTGTATAATTTTCCATTGCGATATTTTTGTAAACCGCAGAACATTTGGAGTTGTACTACATTACTAAAATATGTGTTCTTTTTAAACGTGTTTAACAATTCCATCTTCATAAAGCGGTGTTACTCATATGTGTACGTTGATAAGTAAAAAGTGTCATAGTCAGATATCAGTGAATTTGTAGAATCACAACATAAAGTTAACTGAACTTCATGACTAGCATTTAAATGACAAACGAAAATCCGAATATGTGCCTTACAATATTAAAACAAAATGCACATATTAATCCTTCGATACGTAATACATCATTACACTATCTCGAACTAATTCAGCGCCTCGACCTCGCTCGCGCTCCTCGAATCTCGCTCAGGCGTGCGTACTTCAACGCGATTGTACGATGTAAGTCAGCCAATTCTTTATACAAATCTTCTTCTTCGTCATATACTTCTGTGCGAGGTGAAGTCTCACTCTAGGAAGAGTCTTCTGAAGGAAGTGGCACCGTCAGAGGTGAGTACGGAGTGAATTGAGATTCAGACTGGACCGGCTCTGATGGGTCCTCCTCAGAAAGAAGCAGTGGTGCTGGTGGTGACTGTGGAACCGGTGGTAGCTGAGGTACCGGTGGTGGCTGGGGTACCTGTGGTGGCTGGGGTACCTGTGGTGGCTGGGGTACTGGTGGTGACTGTGGACCATGGCGGAAATCACGGCGTGATCCTCTGCTAGAAGATGGTGCACGCGCTGCCAGGAAACGATTATCGGGAAGGCGCACCGACTTGCAAGCTGTTATGCGTGTTATAGCCATAACCTGCCTAAGAATAAAAACAATTGATAATATTTTAAAAAAAATTATAGTCCTAACCTGCATAATCATAACAAATGTCATAACCTTTACAAGTATAACAAAAAATTATAGTCATCACATCTATTGTCAAGCAATAATAACATAATTTACTAATGTAAAATGGCAAGTTTCTATTTTCATGAGAGATGACAAACAGAAATAAAAGTAAAGAGTTGTTGAAAATGTAATATTTTTATTCATCACAAAATTAAAACATCATGTTACATTCAGTGAAACCAATTCTTAGTTTTTTGAACAATGTCGGACAGACGACCCTTTGAAGCTGACCCTTTTTGTTTTCCACGTCTGGACCCCTCTCCCACTCCTCGATCTGCCTCCACCCCTCCTGTTTCTCCTCTTCCAGTTGAACCTCTCCCTACGCCACCACGACCATTAGCATCAGTAGCAGTAGCAGCAAGCATATGGCCCTTATATTTGCCCCACAGATGGGTGGCGTCGATGCTCAAGACGGGACGACAATGCTGAAAACCAGCGATTGAGGGGGCAAAAGCCCAAAATAGACGGAAAAAGGCAGCCCGTCCTTCTATGAGTGCCCCGGTTTTAGGGTCAATCGCTGGTTGATGTTCGAACTCGTAAAACGACCCGGGATTGCAGTGTCTCATCACCCACATGAATCGTCGAATATCTGCATATGAGCCAACATCATCTCCAAATATCCTCTCCAGAGCTCGTCGTTTGCCATTCCATGCTTTCTTATAGGAAATTCTGACCTTATACTTCTCCTCTACGAGTGATTGGATAACACTTGGAGTAAGAGTTAAATTTGATCTTAGAGTTGCAAGAATAAATCTTCCAACAAATTTTGAAGTACAAACGCGATTATCGACAAGAAGTATTGCATTACGACAAGTGTGTTCTGCCCGGTAACTGGTTACTTGCCAACTATCGCGATGACTGTTGTATGCTACATGTAATCTCCAGTGACAATTACGGTGTATACAACTGGCCGTATACTGGGTGCTCTTCGAGACATCTACCTTGAATTGGACGTACTTTGAGATATTCCAAGTGGACAACTCGTCAATTAGGCTCGTCTTCGAATCGAAAGATCGATTGAGCCAGAAGTCCTTACCCGATGCTCCATCGTTCCGAGCATCATCAACTTTATTCAAAAAAGGAACCTCCTCTGCAAAGGTACCAAATATCCAATCTTCTGAACCGAAGATGTCCAGTAGATCGTCCATATGATCCAAATCCATCCCATAGTCCACCGGGGGATCATATATCGGTTCGTTGTGTATTGATGAAAGAAGAGATTCCTGACCGTGATCAGAAAACATTTCAACCCTAGTACCACTGTTCGCCATGCAAGCTTCTTCAACCACAGTTTCAGCTTCATTCACCCCTTCCTCCTCCTCCTCGTCCTCATCTTCATCTCCCTCGTCACCATTATTTTCATTGTCATATTGAACATCATCTTCCTCATATATGGATTCATTAAGATCAAACAATTGTCTCGATGATGTTCCTACATCTACTTGAGAAGGAGCGATCACAGCTTCCTCAATTAAAAGCTCCATCATCCCAACTTGCCGACTCACTCGCAACATTAAGTTCGTAATTTTATTTGTGTCAATTACGATCGGACGAAAGGACCTTGCACTAGCAGGCCACTTGCAGGTGATTTTAATATCATATACATCATGTGTATACTTAGTAAGTCCATATATATGACCAAGTAGATCGTCATAAGTACTAGATACAGGCACTCCGATCATGTCTTTATAACCCCCTTCGTAGGCAACCTCAAAAACCATTATTTTAACCCGTCCGCCCCAGAAAACATATAGCGCAGCAGTCTCATCCATTTCCTATATATCACTAAAAATTATCAAAAGTTACCACATATTCTAACAGTTTTAGGCAGTTCTATTTGTAGGCAGAGCATGTACTTGTATTGGGACATTTTTATAACTACAGAATAAGGACAAGTAATATATTCTAACAGTTGTACAAATACTACATAATGTTACCACATGTTTATAATGTAAGACAACTATAACGATTTAGCAAGAGTACCACATTTATGAGGTTAATAACAAGTATTAGTTCAAGTATTACTTGATTTAGCAATATTTATGAGGGAGGAGAGGGTGTGTTGTGTGGTGAAAATGAGAGGGGAGGGGGCTTTTATAGCCGACTGGATGGCCTGGGAGTGGCAAATGGTTTGCCCAAGCGGCAAACCGTTTGCCGCGGTAGCCCTGGTCAGCGACATCTCTGCCGCGGCAAACGATTTGCCACGGAAGAGGCATTCACGGGCATTAATTCCCTCGAAGACCGGACCCCATCGTCGACCGCGCCCAACGTCTACTGCGGTAAACGGTTTGCCGCGCCACCTAGGCGCGCGGCAAACCGTTTGCCGATATATCCCCTTTGGTAAATATTTTCAACCCGTACCAGAATGGGTAATAAAGTTACTCCTATACCCAAAATAGGAAATAACTCACTCCGCTCCGCTCCTCTCCTCTCTCTTGGGTGGTGCAGAGGAGATGGCGGAGCCGTACAACGGTCACCCGGGGGTGGTGGCGCGGGAGACGGCGGTGCAGGCTCTGAACAGCATAATCCAGCTGCACTTCGAGAAGACGCTGGAGAAGAAGCGCGCGTTGGACGCCCAGAAGAAGGAGCTCTGGAAGCTCTACCACCTCTTCTTCCTCTTCCTCGCCCTCCTCTTCTCCGCGCAGGTCCAGTCTCCCCCTTCCCGCGTCCAGTGCCGCCACTGCTGGGCCCCCATCTCCCTCCTCTCCCTCTCCCACCTCCTCTTCTACGTCTCCGTCGCCCAGACCCTCCGCTGCATCAACGGCTTCAAGTACCAGCGCCGCTGCCACAAGCTCACCCTCGCCCTCGCCACGGACCGCCTCAAGCACCTCAAGCTCCGCTTCCAGACAGGGGAAGACCCCAACGCCGCCGTTGCCGGTGGTGGCGATTTCGGAGACCTCGAGATCCACTACCAGGAGCCCCCTGAGAGCTACTTGGCCAAGTTCAAGAGGAACTGGGCCCTTCACTTCGTCTTCCTTATCTGCACCTTCGCCTTCGCCGTCTCCTCTTCCGTCGTCATCCTCTGCTTTTAGCCTCGACATCTTCTTCCTGCTACTTTGTTATGTCTCTTCTCCTGGGTCGTCACCCTCCTCTCCTTGCGAAGGTGATCGTATGGATGAGTAAAAGACTGTAACTCTAGATTCTGGGTAGATTCCTTCAGATACGACCTTGTTTGAGAATGCAAAACCTTGTTGCATGATGTAAAATCATGAACCGGATTGCGTATCTGTATTCTTCTTTCTTCCCATCGAAAAGCTTTGAAAAGTGACCAATGTACTGACAAACCTGAACGAAAAACTGCATGGAGAATCCATTTGAATTGTCCGATGGTTGAGCACCTAAAGAACCGATCTTCAAACCTCGCTGATCAAGTTTGTGGTGAATTGTTGTGCAGCTTGCAGTGTAGCATGTCTTCGCCTTGTTGGAGCATTTGCAAGCTTAAGAAATGCCTTGTTAGAGCATGTCGGTTGGCTATCTGCAGTTTCTGAAGGTGCGTCTCCTTCTCCAATTAATTGATTGATGTTTCAAACTTGTTACTTTAGTCTTTTATTAATGCATAGGAGCATCTTGCTGTCTCCTAATCCTTGAGAGATGACTTTATATGGGTGGCTAATGTCTCTTGCTTGCCTTTGACCTTTACTATGCACGTCTATTTATAGGTTGGAGATGGTAGTTTAATGTCATCCTATACAAACCATTCAAACGACCATCCATCAACTAAACAATATAGGAATTGAAGTATTTATTAAAACTGATCATCATCATATGAACCATCACAATAAGAATAATGTTTATTCAGTAAATAGCTTTAATTGTGATTGTATGATAATTTATTAGTAACTTAATTGTGATTGATTTTATTCCAGTAGTCTCTTGTTTCATACTAGGCTTTACTAGACAAGTACCTATCATTGTCTTTGTTTTTAATTGAATCTCTTTTGTTAGTAATTTATATCCCAAAGCCTTGATTTAATAACAAATACACATTTTTTTGATAGGCACTCGTAATATTCTATCTTTGTAAATTGTAGGAACTTATGATTTCAAGGTATAGTACCTCTCAAAGAAGTTAGAATTGTTTACCTTGTTCAAGTTCAATTTAATGCATATCATTGTTGTAAACATGCCACATATATTTGTGCATACATATACTTATGTGAGCTAAGGCATATGTACCAGGAAATCAACTCAAGCCATCCTTACAATTTACCCAAAATTGATCGATAAACTTGAAGTGCATGACCAATCAACCTTGATCTTCTAAAAGATCAAATTCAACCGTTCATACGAACGATTCTTGATGATCCTTGATCGATCAAGGTATACTTTTGATCAATCTAATTTCATATTCAATTGAGCAACGGTCATCTAACGTTCAAAAAGTGATCGATCATCATGGTAATTCTGATCGATCATCAGTTAATCGATGAACCTTTGATTATCAGTCAACTTTGGCTTCTTGGTTCTTCTTTCAAATACAAAATACTTCCTAACTGAACTCCATTAGCTATGAGATAGTTCCAAAGTTTATGAGCACTATATAAGGACCCTTAGACCCCCCCCCCTTAATATTCTATCAAGTATCATTATGTACTCTCTCTCTCTCTCTCTCAACATTCTATCATTGTTGTATTTTATTTATGAGAATTGTTTGTGCATTCTTATACATTGAGAATAGCTCTTTTGTGCTGTAACAATCTGAAGCTCTCAACTAGCCACATTCTCCATTCTATCTTTAAGCAATATACGAGCCCTAGAGAAGTCTGTTAGCGTGTGATTCCTCTAATGGCTATTCATTCTATTGTTCATTCTAATAATCATTAATTTTGATATTTGAAATGTATTGATATTGTGCTTTATATATGCATATTACATATTCTCTATGGTCATATTTAAAAGATATACACTATGTATCTCTATCTACATAACTTTTTCCCAGGGCAGACACCTCTGAGTGTTTCCCCCTTGTTTGATTTAAAAAAAATTACATAACTTTTTGCATTTGGACGTGGTGCCTAATACAAGCATCACAGGAAAGCATTAGTGTTTGATTCAACCTTGCAAGTTACATTGGTGTTTGTTCCAAGAAGGTCAGAGGTTTCGATGTCGGATCCAAGCTTGATGGTACCATGGTGTTTGGTCTAAGAAGGTCCAAGGCTTAAGTTTTTTATCCAATGTCGATGAAACCTTGATGTGTGATCCAATAATGAAGACTTTGGTATTTGATTCGAAGCACAAACTTTGGAATGTGATCCAAGGTTGCAAGTATTTTGGTGTTTGATCCAAAGTATTTTTAAATGGTTGAGTTATTTGTGGAAAATAACTCTAATAGTGAAAAAGTTGATCGACATGGTTGATCAAAAATCATAAGTCAATGATTTAGGTCATAATTTTCACATTGTTGTGTTTCCATGTAAGCATCATCATTCAAGTGATTGCTTATTTGGTTTGATCTTTCTACTTGCAACTTATATTGTTGTTGCATATTTTATATGGTCATCATTTGTTTAAACTACTATTCACCCTTACTAGTATTTTCATACTAAGATTTCGTATCAAAGCCTCGTTCATGTGAATGATGTAACTAGACTTGGCACATATGGCCTCCTTGAAAGCAACAACAATAGCTCCGAAAGCCAATCCACAATAAGATCACATCCTTTCAATGGAACTAAGTACAACTTTCCTCTTTCCAGCAACCTTCGTGTCAAGCGACGACCGCCCTTGTCCCTTTCCTTTTCCCCATAACTAGACACTAACTTCATCTACATTTTTTCCAAAAAGAGTTGGGAGCACAAGTTCTTGGTGTGATTCCTTCCCCTTTTCAACCCCTCTTCCAAAGTAAACACACCTTTAAAAAATTGAAAATGCATATATTATTTGAGTTGATGGACTATGAATTGTGGAATCGTCATTGAACAAAAGTCCGCATGCCTCATCATAGGAACAACGGTCCTAACAAATCTAGACAAAAAACATGCATGACTCTTCTTGAGGCAATGAATGTTAGATTATGTGCTACTATGAAAGAAAAGTTCAACCACGTGTCAGCATGCAAGATGACTTACGAGATTTGAAACAAGTTATGTGTCACATATGGAGGCACAAGTAAAGTAAAAGAAGCTCTTGTGAACCTTTTGAGGCAAAGATATAAATTAATCAGAATGAAAGACGGAGAAACCATCAAAAAATATGTATACAAGATTCACAAGTATTGTCAATGATGTAAAAAGTCTTGGTATAGATAATAAAGATCCTATGCATGTAAAGAAACTTCTAAGATCGCTGACCATCAAATTTAGAACCATGATGACCGCAATGAAGGAAGCGATTGGTACAAACAAACTTTCGATGGAAATCTGATTGACTAAATCCTCTTATATGATGTTAAAAGGCAGTGAGAGAAAGAAGTCAAAGATGAGATAAAAAAAGAAGGGTTACATTAGCGAAAAGCTCAAATGAAGAAGTAGCTATGTTGATAAGGTGGTTCAAAAAACTCATAAAGGGGACTCAAAGAGAAAGGAAATGATACCACTTGCTACAACTTTAAAAAGAAATGGTAGTTTTAAAAAGATCGCCCGTTGAATAAGAAAAGGCCATGGGAAACAATGTGAAGCGTACAAAAAAAGAAGGTCGGTGATAATGAAAAATCAAGAGTATCATCAAGGCATTGTCGCAAGTTTCCAAAGAGGAACGTTATGCAAGCCATGTAGGACTCGTCTAACTCAAGTGAGAGTGAATTTGATAGCTCAAACAATGAGGAAGCACTACTCGGATTACTAGCAATCGATGATGAGGTAAACTTTGATGAACCCACTTTTGATGAACCCACTTTTGATGAACTTAGAGATGCTTTAACTGAACTACATGGGTTTGCTACTAAACTAATAAAGAAAATAAGTTGCTAAAAATTAATGTGCGCACAATACAACAGCATACTCCTAGTGTGGCCTTAAATATCAATATTATGTGTTCGTAGAATCCAACAACATACTCCTAGTGTGGCCTTAAATATCAATATTAGTGTCATTTTACCAAAATCTAGAAAGGGAAATATTGTGAAATGTCGTCGACATATCATTTATATCACTAGAAATCATGGAAATCGCTATAAATTTCAATTTTCTCTAAAATTAGAGTTCCAAATATTCTTTAGTCAACAAATTAGATAGGAATACACGTGTATTTGTTAAAATAGATGTGTAATTAGGAGGTTTAACTTATGCCACATTATATACAACATGTTAAAATATCGATATATGTCTTAAAGATTATATTTTGTTGTTTGTTAAATAGAAGAACATGATGTTATATTCAATTACAAATGTCAATTTGTGATTCGTCATCTATGTATGTATATATATGTCATGGGAGGGGGACTGATGCAATGGTAAGTTGTGTACTCATGAATTATTGTTTGATGTGACTAGTCATCTATGTATGTATATGTGTCATGGGAGGAGGATTGATGCAATTATTATTTGATGGCATACCTTGAATTATATCTTGTCAATTAGTGCAATGCAATTGTAATTGGGTTTATATTTGCAATTTCTCTTAGTTAGACCTACGCTTTGATAAAATCTACATATCATGATCTATTTATATACTTGGAGGGGCTATTATGAACTTTAATATTATCGTAAATAATCAGATGTTATATGACGATAAATAAGATCATGTGCAAATCATGGATCTCGGGCTTCTTAGAAAAGAGGAAGATGAAACATTAAATAAATGATAAGAAAATATTCCCATTAAAAGTAATGAAACAAAATTGACATGATAGTAAGAGAAATATTATCAAAATTGAATGAAAGCTGTTACAAATTTTTTGGATGAAAGCTGAGAAGATTGCAAATAATTTTTTGGGATTTTTATCCAGCAGAGCCTATAATCTTTGTCAATGACCTCTACGATCTTTGAACATCAATATTCCTCCCTCAACCCCGTAAACTTGCTCCGTCTTACCCCACAAACCATGCCATTAATTTTAACTTTATTTGAGTCAATTACTTGGGTTAGTCTTGCGTTAATCTAACCAATAGAAATCCAACGGTGGATATTCCACCTCCATGTTCTTTCCAAAGGGAGGAGGCTTGGGCGCTCCGAAGATAAGGTTACCGCGCTCCGTCTCCGCAACCTCAACCTCTTTGGCGTCCTCCCCCCCTTCCCTTGGTAACCTTACCCCCCTCTCCCGATCGGAGCTAAAGAACAACCGGCTCTCCGGGGCCCTCCCCTCTCTGCGGGCTCTACCTCCTCCAGACCCTCCTCCTCCACAGCAACGGCTCAGAATATGACCAACTTGAGTGCTGGAAGCGATGGTGCAAAGAGATCATCGTCTGCGTCGGTAGGGGTGATTGCTGGCACTGTTGTTGGTGTTGTTGCTATACTCGTTGTCATTTTATTGGTGGGCGTTTGCTTACCACCACGAACCCAACCCCCTCCTCGTGATGTCCCTATGCCGCTCTGCCCTCCTCCCCAATGTCATCCCCTATCGCCACCCGGACTCTGCCCCAATCCCCATGGCCACCCCCACGCCTCCCCGACCTCCGCTCCCTCTCTAGCGACAACCTTCCGCTACCCCGATCTCAGGCGGAGAGCTCCAATGGGGGCGGTTTTGCTATTATCAGGACAGCATCGATGAGTTGTGGAAGAGTCTCTCCGACCGTGAGTACGATGAAACCCACAGGATTGGTGGTATGCGTGAGGAACTTAGCATGATGAGGAGCACACAAAAATCTCTTGTGGAGTGACGGCTCACCTTCTCTTATTGTTGGAATGAAATGGCCTTGTCATGTAGATGTGTCCCGTTCCGGGAATGGGTTGAAGCACGAAGGAGAGCACGATGTTACGATTGAAGGATATGGTATTATCCTCAAGCGCATAACAGAAGTGGAATCGTCGTATCGAATACGACGCAGAACGACTAGTCGTACTAGTGGTTCTGTGCAACGGAATTTAAAAAAAATTCATGCGATAAAACCACATGATCCAAGAACGATTCTCGGATCGTTTCATCTAGAATCACAACAAGTATAAAGGAATACCTCTTGAAGCGTGGTTGATCTAGTCTCTAAGAAAAGAGACCTCCTGTCTCACGTCCGATCGTCGGAGAAGTCGCTTGCGAGCGCGGGGATGAACCGCATGATCCTCGCAATCCAACAAGTCGATCCAAGCACGGTGAGCTCATGATCTCGTCATGCGAGATCGAACGTCTTCTTCGTGAGCGTAGCACTCCAAGAAGACGGAGAACCGAAGAACGTAGAAGCGGCGGCACGGTGGCAAAGGCGACAACGAAACTCTCCTCTAGGGTTTTGGTGGACGGCCACTAAGAAGAGGGAGAGAGGGTTGGCGTGTGAGAGGAAATGAGAGAGAGAGTTGCTCCAAAATTGCATAGCCTTAGAGAGCATGATATGCCCCTCTATTTATAGGGTTTTGGGATCTATGGATCTCAATCCATGGGACATATAAAATCAATGGATGAGATTGATTTATATTCAATCCAATGGTCCAGATTGTTGTTGGTAGAAGTCAACAAATAATAATCTAATTTAAATCAAATATTTTTGACATGTCAAATATATTTCAATCCTAAATTAGATCAAGCAATTATGGACAGATTAACATGGAGATCTCTCCCCATTAGGAATGGTGGGGACGGCCACCACATTCCTTGTGGGAATTGGTAGTCGCCCACCATGTCCCCATGGCGGAGGCAATCTCAAGTAATCTCATGAGATTGCATATTTCCATAAATTTCTCTCATAATTTCCAACAACTTTTGTTGTGATTTATTCTTCAAAAATAATTCATAATTATATTTGAGAATATTGCAATCTTACCATTGGAAATATGTGAATCATATTCACAACCCAAAACAAAATATAATTTACATTTTCAATTAATTAAACAATGTGTATCCAATAAACATTAATAATTAATCAACAAATATAAATTATACTTAGCTCTCTCTAATACATTATAAATCACATTTATAATATATTATGAATAATTGGATATTCCTATCCACATTATTCTTATCCATAATAATTAAAATCACATTTAATTATAATGGATAATTTCCACACACATCAGGATGACTAAATCATATTTAATCATTAATTCTTCAATGCTCAGATCTATGAAATTATTCTTGAACTCCTTCAAGAATAATGCAATTTCTCTGCAGATACTTGGAGATAAGGACAGGGCGATTATATTGTTCCACGTATAGTGACTTGGATGTTGAGATCATATCTCAAATCCAGATCCCATGGACCTCCCACAGATGCTTGATCAAATCAATACCATATACCTAATCTTCTCATTGCATCTGAATCTCATTCAGATCAATGTCCAGTACATGGACTAAGATCAGGTCACTTCTCTAATGAGAAGAGTCACTAAAATCCAAACATGTTTCATCACTCCCTCGGAATGGAAGCGTCATGGTTATACAATCGTTTATGATCGTATCACCCTCAAGTATTCCCAATACCTGTACATCCTGCATATTGGAAGACCTGTGATCATCCTGAAGATATAGATCACTTTTATAATGTCATCTTCAGGGTTTGATCATTAAGTTTCTCAATCTTGGTCATTGGGAATTGGTATAGATCATATGATTTCCCAAAGCATATATATTACCTTCGAATTCATGTCATGCTTCCAAAGCATGACGACCATGCATGGAATTTGATCAGTCCCAATACCTCATGAGTGAGCTCATGTCTCCCGGTTCATAAGTGAACCTGTATGATCCCTTTGAGAGATCGTATTACTCATATGTCTTTACATGTACACTAGCTCGCTTGGCTAGGTCATCAACCTATTGGTTTGCCAAATGTACACATTCAGACATATAGCAACACATCTGTCTCTAGTCGGAGGATGCATTCCTATGTTGTGACAGCATTCAACATAGGTATTTTGGTTATCTCGATCTCATTAAGTTAACTCATTAACTCAACTAATCTGACACCTCCGAATCACTATTCCCGTAGAGAGGACCTGCATCAAGAGGTCAGTCAGATATCAGCCAGATGAGAAAGGATTGTTATCTCCTACTCAGGCTGGAGATCATCACTTAACAATCATTTGATGATGCTTGATGAGTCCTCTATCTAACTCCTTAGATATTCATCCAAGCATCAACCTCTATGATTTAATCAATGAATTAACAGCTGTATGATCATCAAGTTGTCCATGGTACATAACCCTTATTGTACAGAGGGACCTTATTGTGCATTCATTCATTTAATCTCAGAAAGGGAATGAAAAATAATCAATAACTTTTATTGATAATTCATTTATTTCAATAACATTTATTGTAGGAATGGTTCGCCCGGGGCTCACATTGCTAACAACGATGTTGCATGATATTGGTGGAACACGAAGCTGCAAGCTGCAGCTTTGTTGATTGGTATGAACCTGAGAGCAAAGGATGTCCGAGCGCTCCATTGATGGGATCATG
Source organism: Ottelia alismoides (assembly GCA_037367405.1). Lineage (NCBI taxonomy): Eukaryota > Viridiplantae > Streptophyta > Magnoliopsida > Alismatales > Hydrocharitaceae > Ottelia > Ottelia alismoides. The sequence goes on from JAZKJV010008882.1 coordinate 847,046, forward strand.
CTCGATGCTTCTGCTAAAAGTTAAGACTTAATGGCTTCCTCCTTTGCCTTGGTCCAGATAGTTGCAGTACTTGCAAGAAATCTCTATGGATGGAGCAAGAGCTCGGCTATTGTGGATCAGTGGCACCAAACGGGAGAAGAAAGGGTGAATGGAAGTCAAGCTCTTGATCAGTTGATGTGTCAGAGCCATGTGGCTAGGAGGAAGAAGATCCATGTGGCTATTCAGAGCTCCAATGCGATGGTGATCCATCTGCGTTTCTCTGGCTCAGATCCTGATATAATCAAGATAACTGTTGCGGGGTCAAGTGTTAAGGTTACCGAGCAGGCAGAAGGGAGGAGGCCTGGGCGGGGCGGAGGCAGAGGGGGATGAGGGGCAGCCACGAGGGGTGCAGGGGGCGAGGCCGGAGGTGGGAGGGCGAGGGGCAGAGGGCAGGGAGGACCATGGGCGCAGAACGGGGGGCGAAGGACGGGAGGGCAGAGGGCGACAGACGGACGATGGGGAGGGCAAGGGGGTTGGAAACGGAGATGAGGAGGAGGGAGAGGGGGAATGGCATTGAATGTAAATTTGATAATAAAATGGGTATAATGTAAAAGAACAAAACAGAATCCGGTTAGTTTTAATGGGTAAATGGATGGAGGTTAACCACAAGGTATGGAGGGTAAGGGTTAATAAGTTTACAAGGTCAAGGGAGGAATATCGATGTTTCAAAGGTCGTAGAGGACATTGACAAAGATTATAGGGTCTGCCAGATAAAAATCCCTAATTTTTTAGATAAAAATTGGGAAAGTTACCAATTTTTTTCAATATTACTGACTCGATGGTAAACAATATATTGATGATATATCAATAGATATATACACCACCTTAAACCATGACTATCTTATTGGGTTGGGTCATGATTTGAAATTGGAAGAGTAAAGTGCACCCTATTTCTCAAGGAGACCTCAGAAATTCTAGTTGTCTAGATATATGTCGTTGAAATTATCTTCAGATCCTCTAGTTAAAAAATGTTTGAATAATTTGCAAATAATGTAAAGAAAATTTTGAAATAAACCTAATGGGAAAATTGAATATTTCTTAGGTTGCAAATTCATCAACTAAAGGATGGAACCCAATATATACTTAAGAAATCTAATATGATTGATGCCAAAGTAAAAAACCATGCCCATGCAACATAAGGCATCCTAAATAGTAACGGGCAAGCAAAACTATATATCTGACTTTACATAGAGGAATGATTGGATCTTTGTTCTGTTTAACTACCAAAAGTTCTATCATTATTTTCATTACTTGCTTATGTGCTCATTTTCAAGCAAACCTAATAAATCACTTTTGTAAAGTAAAGATGATAGTAAAGTGCTTAAAATATATAAAATATTAAGGATCATTTTATCCAAGAACCTCATCTTCCAATTTATTAGCATACAATGATTTCGATTAAGTTTGAAGCAAAACAAATAGAAATAGTACTAGTGGATCATGTCATTTTCTAGGGAACTCATCAGTATTATCATTCTCCAAGAAGCAGAACGGTATTGCTTTTATCAACAAATGAAGCGGAATATATTACAGCTCCGCTTGCAATTTCTCAAGTCATGTGGATGAAAAAGACACTCTCAAACTTAAGACTAAACTTTGAGAAGATCAAGATTCTTTGTGATAATACCAATGCAATAAATTTATTGAAGAAACCAGTGAACCACTCTATGACGAAGACAATGATATAAGACATTGGTGCATTAGAGAAAATGCTTTAAAATGAGAAATAAAACTTGACTTTATAGGTACACTTGATCAATTAGATGACATCTTCATCAATCACTTAAGGTTTGATAAGTCTATCTATGTTAGAAGACAACCAAGACTATGCTTCTTATGTGATGTAACTTCAGAAGTGTATTGAACTCAGCAACCAAGATAGTCAACTGATCAATTCCTTATTCACTTAGTGATATGAGGACATAGCACAAGCTAAGTACGGGAGTGTAACGTATATATTTCATATATACTTTAGTCGTCACTCATGTTCTCAAAATTTTTAAAAAATTTTGGGCTAGGGTAAAATATTTATGAACTGATTTGTGTAGAAATATTTGAAAATGGGTTGAAAAGTTTTATAACTACGTGACATTGTTTTTGAAAAATGCTTTACGATGTTTGAAAAATGGAGATTTTGTTTATTTTGAAAACCATTTGAAAAATGTTTGGAAGGCCTACATTTATGTGACATGGTTTGTAAAATCTTTTCAAAAAAAATCAAAATGAGGGTGAAAATGAGACTAACATGTATTTTGTAAACAAATCTAATCATATTCAAAATATCATAAAAATTGAAAAAAAAAACTAAAATAACAAAAATACCAACCAAACGAGTTGAGCTAATCCCTGACACGTTCACCATCACTCAAGGTTTGAAGAGTAAAAAAACACTTGGTTTGTGAGGTCCTAGGATTCAAAGTTAACCAATCTTAGTCATTAGGATCTACCACTTAATTAGTCACACTTTCCTAGTTTGAAAGACATGTGTTCTATATTGCATGCTTAATATCTACCCGTTCGGTAGGAGAATAAGCAGGAATAAGGATGGGGAATAAGGGGAATAAGGGTCTATTCTCCGTTCGGCTGGAGGATAAGAATAAGGTGAAATAAAGGTAGGTAAGGTGGGATAAAGATAGGAATAAGAGTGAAATAAGATGAAATAATGAGGAATAGTCGTACCACGGGAAAGTGTGTTGGGGGCTTATTCCCCTTATTCCATTCCTCCTTATACCCCAAACGAACAGGGCCTAATTTGAGTTTGAACCTAATTTAATGATGCTTAAGAATGGGATAAAATCAGTAAAAGCTTCATGAAACCTGAGTGTCAGCAACTTATCCAGTATGAGAACAATATTCTTGTACTACCTTATGATATTGACAAAGAGTCATGGTGTGAAAATAAATAAATAAATATTAATTAGTATGAACCAACTTGATAAAAGCAATAGAGCTAGCCAAAAATTAAAAAAGAGAGAGAAAGAAAAGCTCTGACACTTCAAAAACACATTCAAAAGCTTCCACCAAATTTAAGCACCCCAACCTCCCTCGATTTGATTGAATCAAACTCAAAGAAATGGGACTTAGTATTTAAACCCAATTTTTTAATCAAGCAGCCATGTATGTAATAACTAATTTAAGTTCATAATTATGAAGCTACTTAAGATTATAGGTGCAAATATTCCTGATTTTTTTTGGATCTTCCTATTAAGGCAATTTCAAGTTTAGCATTCTAGTATTTTTCATTTTATTTATACTAAGTCCAAAATTATGGAACAAATATTTGAGATGTCGTTTATATATTAGTACAAACCTATTTAGAAAGGGGTTGAAACTCTCATTTGCAAAATTGAGATTACGAGGGATAAGAAGGAACACATGGTGGTAATTTGCTGTTCATTCTGTTGGATAAAAAGATATAAATAATAACTTTGGACTTAGTATAAATCATTTACAATCATTTACAGTAATGGTTGGAAGGAATAGAAATATATTATTGTAAATGATTGCAGATAGAATGCTTCTTTGAGAAAAAAAGAAGTAAAATTCTTACAAGTGGTGCGGTGTTCCAAATTGAGCATTTTGTTTGTGAGATACATACAATTTTAGATCACATAAATCAACATGAGAGATATGATCTGAAACATGGGTGCACGAAGGATAACAAGTCAAAATCCTGCATCCATGTATCCTCATCTACAAAGTAAGCATATCTTCGATTAAGCCATGCATCTCAAACATAAATACCACCTAAATTAATCACAGCAAGTGCATGATTTAATCGTATGGTAAGAATACGCACTCCCCAGTAAACGTCCGATAACGTTCACTCTGCTAAGTTGCTTCTACAGACAAAGGACCGAATACACTGCAAAATTGAAAGGAAATGGAAAAGAGATTGAGTGGCTAAACAGTTCAGATGAAAGAAGGAGACGGAGGAGAAAAGAAACCATCTCAATAAAGAAAGTCCCCATCATTACAACGAGATAAAAGCTCCGTTTTAGCACAGAGGGGAACAGAGGAGAGGATTCTCAAGCCCTCTCCCCGCGGATCCTCCTAGCGAGCTGGATGTCCTTAGGCATGATGGTCACCCTCTTCGCATGGATGGCGCACAGATTCGTGTCTTCAAAAAGACCAACGAGGTAGGCCTCGGCAGCCTCCTGCAGAGCAGAAACAGCGGAGCTCTGGAAGCGAAGGTCGGTCTTGAAGTCCTGGGCAATCTCGCGAACTAGACGCTGGAAAGGAAGCTTCCTGATGAGGAGCTCCGTGCTCTTCTGGTACTTGCGGATCTCCCTCAGAGCCACCGTTCCAGGACGGAACCTGTGGGGCTTCTTGACACCACCGGTGGCGGGGGCGCTCTTCCTCGCGGCCTTCGTCGCCAGCTGCTTCCTTGGGGCCTTACCTCCGGTCGACTTGCGGGCCGTCTGCTTTGTACGTGCCATTGGCGTTTAGGGAGGAAAGATTGGCGTCTTGCGGGTCCGGCGGTGGGTGGGAGAGGGAGCCCGCGTAGGTATTTGTACTTCGTGAACATTTCGGGGCATCCTGGCGGGGAGGAATTGTAATCGTTGGATGCTAAGGTTTCGAGCGGACGAGATCGCGATCCGTGGGACGTGGCGCCAAAAACAGGCGGCTTTGAAGATTTTGGTTACTTTACCAGCATTGTCGGTGAGACCGTGAGAGGCCCAAAAGGGGTAACTTCTGTGTAGAAGATTTGGAAATATTACAAGTATTTTCTAAAGGAAAAAATGGGATTGTTTTCTTGAGCAGCCAATATTCTTAGTTATATTTTTTAAATTTTTTTTGAAAAATATTATCATATATATTTATCTACATATCTCTTCTTCAATATGTCATTCGAATTTCTTAGTTGTTTAAGTAGAGGGCATAGGAGTTTCCAAATCTGACGAAATTTGAATGACATATTGCAGTGATATATAGATTAATATATACTGTGTTATTTTTCAAAAATAAACAAATTGTGGAAAATGGGATGGGGGCAACCCATATAACCCATTTGTAAATGGGAAAATTGGGGTTGGCCCTTATGGGTAGCCAACGGGTTGCTCTTGTATTTTCCGTATTTTTTTCAAAAATATCATGTATTTGTATCATTATATCATTTTAATATGCAATTCAAATTTTGTCAAAAATAAGGAGTCATATACCTTTAATCTAGAACATTTAACTTTAACGATCATAGAATTGTTATAATCATCATGTTTTAGATGGAGGGCACATGAAGTCTATGTTTCTGACGAAATTGGATTGGCATATTAGAGGGATATAGTGATGGAAATATATGGCAAGCGGTAAGAAGACTACTAAAAGAGAAAGGAAATCATACCATCACCTATGATGGAAGTATGCCATAGAGATCCATATCATATATGATGGCAAGGGGTCGAGGTTTTGATATGCCTTGAAACCTACAACACGATGCCCTCCCCCTCCCCCCCAACACCACCATACATTACCAGTACATGAGTCTCGATGTCTTGCTGAGGGGGTTGTCCTGGAGAGACCACGTGCACTGTGCACTCCCCCCACCCACCCCCCTCCTGAAACTTTTTCTTATATATGTCTGCGGATCTGTCTGACTTGGGATCTATTTGTACATGAATAATAAATAAACTCCCTAGGGTTAGGGCTTTCTATATTCTATGTATTCTCTATACAATGAAAATTGACCATCGTTGCCCAAAGATATAGCCCAATTACAGGCGAACCTTATAAATCTATGTGTGTTCATGCTTGCTTGCTTGCTTGCTTGATCACGTTTGTGCGTGCTTCAATGACTCGTTAGAAATGATATATTGAAGTCGATGGTAATATGCATGGGAATAGAAGTGCAAATGATTGTAGTGTAGAGTTGATGGCGAAGATGGGGTTGAATGCGAGAAAAGGGCTTGGCAAAAAGAAGTAGGTGTCAATATTGCTCATGATGAAAAGATATGGACAAGCATGTTGGGGTGATCGTGAACGCCAATAGAGGCAAAGCTAAACATTAAGAAGCATGAAAGCGTGGACTTCAACAGAGCATCCACTCATGTGATGCTTATTAGGAACATGGGGTAAAGCCCCTCCATGGACTAACATTGGTGCAAAAGGCGCACTCATTGGTAAAGCCCTCCATATTTAAAGGCCAATGTGCATTTAATCCAATTTCATTTGGAAGTAAGTAGATGAAATAATCATTATATGACAATGTAAGTAGAAAACATTATCGCATTTAACCATAGTTTAGGATTGAGAATTTGCATTATAGCATTAAGCTTACAAGCACAACATATTAAATTATAGCAGAACTAAGCAATTTCCAATTAATCATTTTCTTCATTCACAAGAATTGTTTTATCGTATTTTAATCACTAAGTACGAGAAAAGAATGTACAACCAGATTCATGTTGTAGCAAGCTTGTAAAAGTACTCTCAAACCTCCCCCCAACACGTGATTAAGCGTTTCTCTTGAAATCGTCTCCATAAGAAGGCGGCACAAGAATATTTGTAATGTATATCTTATCATCAACAAATGTTTGTCATATCTACATAATGGTAGGGGCTTCATAGTATGACCTAATCTCTTTTCCTTCTCCATAATAAGTTTAATTTCAGCTAGCAAATTCATGACTCCCTTGGGTTTAGTCCAATTACTCATAATCACTTGATATAATTTAATTGTTACTCCATAATATTTGTTCATTTCCTTCAATTTCTACAATATATAAGATTAGGGGATTTTTTCTAAATAATTATTACTTTAATCTTAATTAATTAAATAGTCATGAGATTTCAAATTTTAAATTTTTAGGTATCTATCGGCACATGAGGTGTCAAATTGGGGAGAAAACCCAAAACAGCACCTCAAGTGTCGATTTGGGAGGGGAGGATTTCTCACATGTCCTAGCATTTTGCATATATATCCATACCAAAAAGTAATTATATAAAAAGTCATCTCTTCTATACTATTAAAGAAATATGTAGTTTAACATAGTTTTCTTGATGCCTTGATTTTCATAAATCACAATGAAAAATTAACAATTAATAATTTTATAATTACAATAAGTGAAATTAATGCTTCAATTTTAGTCACGTATATGTTAGCCCTTGTCATTGGGATGCAATCGAATGCATATATACCTATATCCATACATATATGTTTTTTTTACGGATATGGATAGTATTTGTATGCTATCAACTCTGTTCTAAACGAATACTGATATGTATTTTTATTTTGGCAGATGTGAATATGTATTTTTGACGAATACAGATACATAAAATAATACAAGGTTTCAATTTCAAAACATGCATATAAAAACTGTTACCATTTTCATTTTTTCAATATGGATACGGATCTAAGTATTAATTTTGGGGTTGTTTATATGTGTTAGCTTCTGTCATATATGTACAACCAGATAATATGTATGTGTCCATTTACATTATGTGTTTTAAGAAGATATGGATACATATTTTATTTAACCGATATAATTATGTAATTTTAATTTGACAAATATTGATATGGAAAAGAATAGTTGGGTTTCAATTATTTTTGCAAATACGATATAGATACAAACATTCTGTCATCTTTACTGATACATGGATACAAATATGAGTATTATTTTTAGTTTTATATATACACATGTTTTTATGCGAATATGAATACATAAATTGTAATTTAATGGATCTAAATATGTAAGTTTATTTTAATAGATATATATGTCGAAAATAATACAATGTTTCAATTATTATTTTTGAATACAGATATAAATACAGATATTGTTTCATTTTTTCAAAATAATATATATCTATACATATAATTATATATGTCTCTAAAATATAATTACAATAATTGAGTATAATAGATATACATATCTAAAAAAAGTTATATAAGTGTATTTGTATCCTTATTTTAAAAAATAGAAATTATATGTATATCACAAATAAGTTGAAGTTTATTTCTCTTATCAAATGAAAATACTTATATATATCAATGAAATAATCTATTTTATTCAAAGCATTAATTCACTTTTATCGTAATAGTGAAATTAACTATTATTATTTTTTTATTAGAGATTTTTATACCCATAACCCTGAGTTAATTCTGCAATAAAAATCATAATAATGTATAATCATGAATTACATGAGAAACCCTGAATAATGGTAACTCTTACATGACATAACCCTGTGTTAAATTCTGTTTGTCGCACACGTTATATTTGACGGTTTTCATTGAAAAGGACGAAACTGCCCCAAAAGTTCATTTTTATTTGCATTAGCACGCCATCGTCACTCCCCCCCCGGTCTGTCGAGCCCTCCACCCAAGGTTCCCCACCCGTCGAGCTCCTCCTTGAACCCCATCCCGACACCGAGCGAGCTCTCCTCGAAGCTCCGCCCCTACCGTCGCGGCGCCCCAGCTCCCCCCCCCCCCCCGACCCACCATCCAGGTCATCATCCCATGCTCCCCCTCCCGCACACCACCTAGGTGACCCGTCGCCCCCCAATCGCCCGCCCCTCACCCTTCCCCTGCTCGACACCCCCCACCCAACCCTTCCCCTGCTCGACCCCCCCCCCCCCCCCCGGCGCTACCCAATGCCCGCCAAGACTGCTCCTCCCCTGCTCGACCCTTCGCTTCCCAATCGCCCCCGCCCCTCCCAAAACCCCATGCAATGCCCTCGCCGCCGCCCCACCCCCCCGACAGGCGGTCACCTCTGCAGCCCCCCTCCCCTTCCCCCACGTCGACCGCAACCATCTCTGTGTAGATCAAAGCCCCTCCTGCAAAGACCCCCTGTCGTCGCCCTGCAACCCCCCCCCCCCCCCCCGCGCTCACCTCTGCAGCCCCCTTCCCCTCAAAGCCCCACCACCACTGTGCAGGTCATCGAGAATGAGTTAGATTAACTCATTCATTTGGTTGAGTTAACGTCTTAAACTAACGGAGGGTTATGAGTGTGAGACGAAGTAACTACAGTGTTTTTCACGTAATTCATGATTATGCAGGGTTATGGTTGTTATTGCGAAATTACTCAGGGTTATATGTGTAAAAACCCCTTTTTATTATGATGGTGAAAGTCGATGCATTAATCAAAATATGATAAAATATGCTTCTCTTTGATAGTATACAAGAGAGGACTATTCATATAATTATTTTTCGGGATGGATACAAATGCAAAATGCTTAGAGGTAAGTGAAATTGTTCCCTCCTAAATCGGCACTTAAGGTTCCGTTTGGACTTTCTCCCCAAGTCGGCACCTCAGTTGCTGTTACTTATCTAAAAATTAAAATTTTGAAATCCCATAGCTATTTAATTAAATAAAATTAAATTAATAATTATTTAGAAAAAAAATCCCTTAGCCCACATCTTAAAATAAGTTTTAGATGTTCGACTTTGAAACACACCATGAACTAGGGATGGAGGTGTGCATTGGTTGTATGAAACATCTAAATTCCCTTATCAACTTCTTGTTTTAAGCATAGTGATATTAACTTGGATTTGAAGTACTTATTATAAGTATAGTCGTCAATATTAGCATGCTATTCAGAACTTTAAGACTTAAGAAGATCACAAATCATTCTAAGCCACTCCTGAGTTTAGTACATTAAACTTCGTGCTAAATCATCATTTGTTGGTGGTATAAACATAATCACATAGCTAAAGCAAGATATAACATTCATTTCGTATTTGTATGATTTAAAAGTCAATTTCAACCATTACTCAATATATCACATTCTCATTGTGTAATCCACAATCAAAAAAGGTTTTGATAAGCTTTAATCACTACATGCAAATTGTGAATCATAGATTCATAAACTTAATAGTTGCATCTTAGCTTAAAATCCTTATTAAACACATGCACAACCATATTAACGTCTTGTTCTTGTAATTGTCTCCTTAAGAATAAGACCACCATATTGTTAGAATCTTAATTACTCTTGTTTTAAAGCTAACACACACATTAGTTCTACTTGCATTTATGTATTCATACAAGGTTCAAGATATCACCAGAAGCTCTTCCTTTCATATTGTATCTCGTTAAGTATTTTTGCATTGTACTTATTGTGTAATCATCAAATGTACTATAAATAGTATTCAATTATTGTTTCTCCAATGATCTACACAAGAGTCGTTATTGATATTGGTCAAGTCAAGTTTTTCCAGCAAGTCCAACTTCAAGTCAGACCATCAATTGATTGCATATTGCAATTCTCATTGATCGATCATTAAATGATTGCTCATTTTTCTTGATTTGATCAATCATCTGCAGCTCGTTGAAGAATACTTGGAATCGATCGATCATTATTTTTTGTATGATCGGTAACAGGGATGATTGCTTATCACTCTATTCTTAATCGATCTTTATTTGAACGCTATCTACCTTCGACCATTTCATTTTCATAATTAGTAAGTAACTTTTTATCATCGATTATTTATTTCAATTTTGAATTCCATAATCGACCTTATGATCGAACATAGGTCATTAACTGATCGATCATAAGCATTGATCGATTAGTGCCTTTTGTTGATCGAGCATCCCATATTTAAACGTTAATATTTTTGGCTCCCAACGGTTACTTTGTACAACCACTATAAAAAGGTGAACATATCTCTTCGACGCACAACTCATTCGAGTATTCCTCTATACTTCTATCATTCTTGAGGATTCATATTTTTCAAGAGCTGGTCTAATCTATAGAAAACTCCTCAAGCTCTTTGTATGCAATCAGATATCCTCTTCAAGCTACTTAGAAAATTTTGATCATATTTTTAAGTTATACAGCTTTCACTTACTTTAGAGATATATCTAGTTGAATCAAGTAATTGTATATCATGTTGATATATTCTCTTTGTTGATCTGGTTATTGTGATTTGATTATTTTATTTGTTATATATTTGCATCTCACTCAGATAATTGTTTTATCATGTTCACCTAACATTGAGTATGTAGATATTCTGAAAAAGAGTTCTCTCTACAGGAAAATCAAGGTGAAGCCTCAAGCGGTGTTGTAGTGACTTAGTTGTCGCGGTGACTTTGGTGTTTGATCCAAAGTTGTGACTTTGGCGTGTGATCCAAGGTTGTAAGCTTCATGATTGTTATAGGATAAGATATATGTCTAAATATCTCAAGATATAGAGGAAAAGTCGGTTGTCTCAACTAACCAAAAATTTTAAATCAGGAAGGTTTGGATCATGGTTTTCACCCACTTGAATTCCACGTTAACACATTGTGCATTGTGATTATTGGTTTGTTGTCTCTGATTGGATTTCATTGCTTGTCTTCTGCTTCTACAAAAAAAATTGAGCATGCCATACACCATTCATCTCCCCCAGTTGAAGTGCATTCGATCCACAAATTTTGTCACGTATTAACAGCAAAAATACTAAAAAAGTACAAAATCAAAAAATGAAGTCAATAATAAAAATAAAGAAGGATGAATTATATGTGAGTTTGTCTAGAAAACGAATAAATAGGATGGTAGATACTATTTACAGACCATAACCCGGAAGACTCGATCAAAGTGGTTGGGTTGACAAAGAAATAAAAAAGAAAATTCAAATAACATCCAAAAATTTGTTTCCTAATTGCATATAATGCATGCATACATACAATATGTACAATCTATACAAAACCATAACAAACTCATATCAAATCATTGTGACAAAAACTCACTTGCTTCATCTAGATAAACTAAACACAAGGTATCAAATTATCCGAAAAAATACCTCCACGTAAATATAATCATAAAACTTAACCCTGATTTAAAATGTTTGCATTTAGAAGCACATAACTCATGCATACAATCTCATATGAAAATCAATTTACCTTTTAGTTAAACACACAATTAGGATTTGGACCACTATTGTATATATGTATAACCTAATCAATGTATATCATTTTACATATAGCTTATTTTAGCATCTTTTTATCCTCTTTTATTTTTTTCAATCATGTCTTGAGCTTATATTGGCATATAAAAATATGAAACTCATAAAAATTGAAAAGAGAAAAAGAAACAAAAATGTGTGCACTTATGTATTCGTATATTTGGCATACATATGCATTTGCATATTTTCTATAGCATTCATATCAACCTATTAAATTTCCAAAAAATAGAAAATTCCATATGCATTGTATAGTTATAATAGAATGTAGAATATATAATTTACTACCAATAAAACAAAAAAAAGAGCACGCACAACATGGTATTTTAAACATTCAAGATACTCCTAAAATAATAACTCCTTGAAATGGATTGATTTTGCATTTTTACCCTTCATATAATAAGTTCCTCGAAAATATATTCTAAAAACTTTGTAGAAGGAAGCTTGGGCCAAAAATCTCTAAAGTAGAAGATAGGGAATTATTCCATTCTTTCTAAGTATTAAAAAACCTAGGTTTTAAAGTTTTGTATTTTTTATTTTATTTACTTATTAACAATAGCATCATTTTATTTTTTTACAATAATATTAAACATTAGAAGGTACTCGTAGATATTTTATTGATTTTTAATTTTACGATATAAGATAATTACAAAATAAAATAGATAGAACACATGTAAAAAAAATATGTTTAGAGACATTATTTTGTTTCTTTTTAATTTTATAGATTTTTTTTATGTGTATTTTTAGTGAAAATAGAATATGCAAAGAAAAAAAATTAAAATTTAACCATGTAAAATAAATTAAAATCTTACATGGTACAAAATATACAAGCTCCCATCACAATTGTACCGAAACTTTCTTTTCACATGTGACCTACACTGGATTCCTTTTAAGATGTAAAACTATTTTAAAGAAAGAACTTTAAAAGTGAGTGAGTCGAATTGGAGTTCGTATAATACACATATAACATCTAGAATACTTGCATATTGGAAAAAAAATGAGTTATTTTCGAATGTCATTTATGTAAACTGATATTTATGACTAATTGTAATTGATTTAAAATATATAAATTATTATTTATTATTAATGATACATTAATGAATTCCATGTTGTGGCACTTTTTTATATGTTTCTATACATTCTTATCGAAATAAAGAAAAAAGTCATTCCAAGTTGTATGAAAATATATACAATTATCTAAAGTTTGTGAATATTTGTGCATATATGTTTGGATGATTTTATGTACAATAACATATCTTTTAGATACTTCCTTATTTTTTCCTGCTATTTATTGAGTCTATCAAGGACTACAACATCGATTTTGGATGAGGTCATCATGCATGCATGCATGCAATCCTCTTTTTTCTTCATTTTTTGCATATTTTTAGAATATTTTAATTTTTATTCTTCCACTACCAGTCGATAAACCCAAGAGTCAAGTGGTCGTGTATTCCACACAAGGCGGGAACACAGTCGGTGTGTTGACCACTCAAGATCCGGATTAGTCAACAATGAACCCACAATCAAATCAATCAAACAATGAGAAATAAGTGTGGAGTCAAATTTATTTTAACTCTACAAATAGGTGTATAGTGTAAGTATGTAGAGTGTCGAACTCAGGGAGCAAACAAGATAGATTGGGCAATAATGCACAAAAATGTGATGTGATTAAGTGTCTACAATTATGCAAATTTTTTGTGGGTTTTTAATATTATATTTTTAAATTTTATTTTTAATTTTTAATTTGTATTTTGGTTTTTAAATTTTCTGATTTTATCTTTTTCTTTTTATATTTTATATTTTTTTGTATTTTCTTTTTCTATAATAGAATATATATATAAGATAAGGAAGAGAGGGATAGAGTATTTATAAAAATGAGGAAAAATGCTCAAAAATTAGGGAATAAAATATTTTTGGTCTTTTTATAATTTTGTAATGTTTTTGTGATTTTTGGGGATTTTTCAGAATATTTTTGGTATTTTTAGATGTCAAAATACTAGAAAACAGTGAATAACAATGCTGGCCGAAATTAAAATGGGAATGCAAAATAGTAAACAGTAACACAATTTTCCCAAATTAATTTTAACTTAAAGGTAATAAAATAGAGAAACTACAGAAATTGAGTTTACATTTTTAGGATTTTTCTATGATTTTTTAGATTTTTATGAAGTTTTTAGGTGTTTTCTAATTTTTAAGGTTTTTGTTTTGAAATTTTTAATGATTCTTGGAGTGACACTAAAATATGATAAGATAAGCAAAATATAATTTTTTTTGGAATTTTTCAAAAAGGTTTGATATTTTTTGGTATTTTCTAATGCAAATAATAGCTAAAATGCATGTTTTTGATTTTTAATAAATATTAAAATGCAATAAAAATGAAATGCAAAAATATGGCGTGAATGAGCAAGCAAACATGAGCCTAAACTAATTTTTGTGGATTTGTTAGCAATTTATGGATGCATTCAATAAATAGAGACAACATAAAGAAACTACAAGCCTGACAGGGGTAATTTTGGAATATTCAAAATGTCTGACGGCCTGCTTGCAAAATTCTGCAAAACTTATAACTGAATAAAAATGTTTCAGGACTAAACATAAATAGCTAAAGTTACACGGTTGTGGATGCAAAAACGCCCAACCTCACATGCATAACTCACGCGCCAGGCAAGGACTACAATGTAATAACTAAAAAGTCCAGGGCTAAATCACAAAATTACCCAAAAACTTAATACGCTACAGCAACGTTTAAGGACTGATTAGAAATATGATAAGAAACTGGGCCTTGTCCGCAAAATAGCCAAGCGTACGTGCGCGAGCACGTGCGCCTCGCTGGCAAGGATGATATTGCAAAATACGAAATGTCCGAGGTCCTAGATATAAATTTTACAAAAACTTAAATACAGCATATGAAGGTTTGAGTGTCGTACATTCTATACCAAAAATGCTGAGGTAAACTTCGCAAAATACCTAGCAGGCGCTGATCGCACGGTCGATGTTGCGCCACTTATGCCACGTGTCACGTGCATGGGGCGCGATACCCCTTCGCGTAGACGGCCCTGATTAGATGGTTGAAATTGTTCGAACGGCAGGGGCAGGATCTGATCCTACGGTGGCTGCTCGCCTGGATGATCGGGGGGAATCCAACGGTATTGGGTTGACCAGGAAGAACACGCGAAGAACAGGAGCCTGGCGAGATTGGATCGGCCAGCACTCGAGCCTCCGTTCACCTGGATCTCCTCCGACGGCCTCTTCATGCTCCTGCAGCACTCCCGCGACTCCCAGGTGGATTAGATGGGGTCGAAAACCAAGGGATGGCCCTCCTCCCCTTGAGGACGCTCTAACGGACCTGGGAATGATCCTTGGTGATCCTTGAGGCCAAGTAGCCTCCTTCGGGTCCTGCAAATAGAGAGTAAGACGCAGTAGAAAAGGGAGAAGCCAGACCCGGCTTTTATTTCGGAAGGGAGGCGGGTATGGAGTGGATGAGGGTCGCTGGAGCTCGAGAGCTCCGATGGGGTGTTTGGTTGCGATTGATTGGGCGAAACGTGAGTGATGATGGGAATCAAATCTATGGCTAAAGGCAAGTAAACAAAGCAAAAAAAATGAAGAAGAAATGGACCTCGAGGGTAAGAAACCCATGGTAGAACCTCATGGTGGCGCGGCTGCCGGAGATGGTTGGAACTCGACTTAAGGCTCTCGCCGCACCTCGGCCGAAATGTGGGGAGACTCCCCTGTCACCGGAGCTCAGCTCTACCCACACCGGGAGGATTTAGGCGCCCAAAATTGGTTCAAAATGGAAGAGGAAGATGGCGGTCGTTTTTGAAGGGATGGTGGAGTGGGCACACAAATCGAGTCTGCCGCTCGCTACAGTGATCCTGAGCCCAAGGTATACCTTGGGCGTGAATCACCATAGACCGAGGAAAAACTCTCAAGAAGAGTGTGACACAAGATGGTGTCAGACGTAGCCTCCAAAAAATCGAGAAAATGGGTGGAAACCTAGTTCTGACAAAGGCAGTGGGAGGAGGTCAGACAGTTGACCGGAGGTCAACTGTCAGACCAACCTGGTTGGTCCTCGTGGAACAACCAGGAAAAATCCCTGGAAATGATTTATTAATTCATTAAAAAATAGTAAATGATTTATTTAATTTTAGGTTATTTAATAAAAATGTTTATTATTTTCTAAATTATTTTATGGTAGTTTTTAATTATTTTTATGAGGTATATATTTACATGTTACCTTTTATACCCCTTATAGGTATATATATCTATGTATTTGAATATTTTATTTTTATTTTATACAATTTTATTTTATTATTTTTGTTTATTATTTTATAAATTTATAAAGTATTTTTATATACTTATAAATATTTTTATTTTATTTTTCTGAAGTGTTTTATACACTTAATAAAATATAAGTATTAATTGTATAGGTATAAGTATAGGTATTATGCCTATGTATTATGTATATACGGGTTTTTATTCTGGTTTTGATGTACAAATATATTATAAGTAATATTTACAAAATTATAAAAATAAGAAATTATAAAAATAATGAATAAATAATAAAAAGAATATTTTAATCTGTACAAGTATACAAGTGGGGTCCAAAACTAAACTTTCAAACCGTAGCTCCGCCAAATGCGAAACCACCGCCATTAAATAGCTTATTTTTAACTATATACAATTAAAGGTCAATTTGATGGATTTGGAGTTTTTATTTGGGAGATACAGGTCTGGGAAGTTGGGATTCTGGAATTTTATTCAGACCGTAACTTTTTATCTGTACTTATTTTTCTGTGAAATCAATTTTGTATTTTTCTATATTTAATTATCTGCAACTTTCATGTACAAAGTTTCTTTATTTGAGGTATAAAAAGTGGAACCAAAAATAGGTCCCAAAATGAATAAAGAATGAATTGAATAAAAGGTATTTTATTAGTATTCTGGCCCTTATCTCCCCCTACTTTATTCCTTGTCGACCTATTCATCTAGATGCCTAGGTCTCGGGGTTTTGGGTCATAAAATATTTACAATATTTTATTCTTTTTTCTTTTATTTATTCTATAATTTTGGCTTTAATTACAATATTTTATACACTATTTACATGCACATGCATGAATGCTAAAATGCTCTAATTAATGGTATTTACACGCATTTAATAGGGTTTTTGATGCCAAAATGATAGAATAAAGATGATGAAATGTGGCTTCATCATCCCCCAATACTTTACCTTTGCTAGTCCCTAGCAAACACTTATGCAATAAGTGCAAAAAGAAAAAGAAAGAAAAGAAAAAGAAGAAGTTAGATTAAATTTGATTATCAAACTTGCCTTCACAAAATCAAAGTTTGGAGCTTAAGTTAGACTTTTGGAATTTTATTGTGGGCGGAACCTTAATGAGAACCGGATTTGAAGTCCAACATCCCTTGAGAGTCCCAAAACTCTGCTCAAGTCTCCTCAATAACCAGGTCAGAGATATTTCAACTCATACGCAAACCCTTATGACTATGAATCTGACTCGTACAATGTAAGTGATGGTGACTCTCCCCAACTGAAATGACAAAGAGACTGACTTCTCCAATATGACAACCCAATGATTCCCCAATCCAACAACTCATTCCTCAAGGAGCAGGGTACTCCCTTCTAAGTTCAAGTGGCAACCAGCTCATGAGGAGGGGGTGAAGAAAAGAATGGACGGTAGCCAGTGTAGCTACCTATCCTAGGATGCAAGACCAGTGTAGTCAAGTCATCCAGCTGCAGGCTCACATGATTTGACTTTGAAGCTCAAGCTTGCTTATTTGATTTTACAACATATGTACACTTCGGCAGGCATTTTTATTTTTGTACAGGCTTGTCCACTTTTTTTTAGAGTTTTTGCTTTTGCATTTTTTTGAATACTATATACAACAGCATTTACATAGGGAGTTTTTCCTCTTGAGCCAGTAGACTATCCCTCTTTTGAAGCTTTATTGCAACCCACAATCTCCTATCCTCGAAACTCATCATCACTGGATGGGTTGGGTGCACTTCCCTCCCTAGAGGAGGACAAGTGTTTCCACCTGTGTGCGTCTCATACCGGCAAATCCAACCTCCTCACCACTCCAACTAAGTTGAGCCATGTGAAAGGTGCAGGTGTCCAAGTTAGGTCATTATCAACAAGAGTCGTGTGTGCGCTCCGAAATATTTTACTTAGGCAGTCAAGAATCCATTGAACCAAGTTCCGTGATCCTCAAAGAATTAAGTCAACTAGACCTGAAGTACCTCAATTCTAGCTCCTATAAGGGTTCCTGTTAATTAGGTAGATTTAAGGTCCAACTAAGCTCCAATCTTCGGATTTTACTTAGACTCGTTCAATTATCAAACTCAATCCGAAAAATGCTAATGCCATGCAAATGCTATGTAGAAAATATTTTTGTGATGCAATTTTCAAGATTTTGAACTTTTTATGGGTTTTTGAAAAGATGGTGATGATGCACATGCATTTTTAGGTTTTTCAAAAAGATTTTTCAAATGTTTTTGGATTTTAATTTTGCAAATGTTTTTGGGATTTTTGAAAAGAAAAGATTTTGGCTAAAAGCTAGGCTAAAATATTTACACGGGAGTGCTTCTTATATATACAAGAAGTGGATTTTAAGAATTTACTAGGTAAATGATCAATTTTATAGGTATATATAAAGAATTTTAAGTGTGATGTATATATTCCTCAAACTTATTTGACACAGGTTTTTCAAACAATTTTTAAAAACTATAGTCCAAAATAATTTTTACAATCAATTTTACACACATGTACACACATTTGAAAATCATTTTGCAAAGGTTTTCCAAACAGTATATATAGATTTTTCAAATATTTTTGCAACAATTTTTCAAACCATTTGCAAATCATTTTTCAAACATTTTATTTCACACAAAGAAAATAATTTTACAATCAAAATGTTTTTACAAAGGTTGGAAACATGTAACAAAATGTTTTCCAAATAGTTTTCAAAAGATTTTTCACAAAGATTTTCAAATTATTTTTCAAACATTTTGCAAAAAATATTTTCACCTGATTTCTTAATCAGTAAGTAGAAAAAGAATCTGAGGAATAACCACATCTTTTTATTAAGGTTTTTAATGAATTTTAAAAGTATAATTAGCCATAGTTATTAGTAAAAATACGAAAGTACGAGTTATGGCTAAAGTATATACACAGTATATACAACCCCCCTATACTTAGCTTGAGCTATGTCCTAATAGATCGGAGAGAAAAGAGAAGACACAACTCCTACTGAGTATAGAAAAATCTAAAGAATAAATAAATAAGAGGTGAATAAACGAATGAGAAGTTGACAGTCCCCCCTATACTTAGGATTAAATAATCCTAAGTATAGAAGACTGTACACAACGCATGGAGGGTCAAGGGTGGGAATGAACAGATCGTACTCATACTCTCTCCCCTATACTTAGGGTAAGATATCCCTAAGTATAGACAAGAAGAGAAGACAATGGAGAGGATCAAAGAATAGAACAACTCGGGGTGCACACCCCCCTATACTTAGGACAAAGTACGTCCTAAGTATAGAAGACTGTCTACAAGTGGCGACACCTTTTTGATAGATACAGAAGAAAGAAGAGGAAAAGAAGAAAAGAAGAAAGGTATCAACAGATGGAAGAAGATAGAGAAGAATGTACGCATCACTCCCCCTATACTTAGGGTAAAAGAAGCCCTAAGTATAGGCAACAACAAGAGTGATGAAACGGAACGACGAATAACACTCGGCTTGTCCACCCCCTATACGTAGGACAAAGTACATCCTAAGCAAGGCAAACACGAGAATGGATAGACGAGCAATACGGAAGAGAGACGGAGATGAACAAAGGTGAATATACAACAGAGATGGATACACACATGATCAAGAAGGTAGAGAGCAAACCTTCTTGCAAGACCGTTGAGGGATGAATCTAGTGTGGTGGAGGTCGACATCGGGGTCCACAGTGGACGGAAGCCGATCAAGGTCGACAGGGTGAAGGCCCTCAGTGGAGTCAAATCGAAAAGGGACGAACTGGTCAATGGAAGTAGTATGGCTAGGTCCGCCCTTGGTGGTCCTATGGGGTGAAGGTGTAGATGTGTGAGTGGAAGAAGTATGGACAGGTCTGGTGGCCTTGGGGGTCTCGCTGATATCAAAGTGGAATGGGACAAACTCATCATCCTCGGATGAAGTGTAATCGGAGTCGTCCAACGAGGTCTCTTCCAGGTCAAAACCAAAAGGAACGAAATCATCTGTGGAAGTATCTGAAGTCTGTTCGCCCTCAAGAGTTTCCCCTGAATCATTGTCTTCATCAAAATATCTGAATCTATCAAAATAATGGCCAGCATCATAACCGACCTCAATCATCTTTACTTTTGAGTGACCAGGAACAGACTTATCAGTGGAAGTAGTCAAACCAGGTCCGTCCTGTCTAGTCTTGGTATCCGCCCTCCGCTCAATGGGATCAATCATATAAATTCCGCGGATCTCATCAACACATCGCCACACACCAGAAGGAGGAATTGCAAGGTCTATGCTTTCCTATTTCCTCTCCTTTCGGAGGGTCCCTCGAGTCTTATCAGCGGTCGCTAAGCAAACATATCAGGTCGGTCACAGGCCTTGGAGTCAGCTAGAATCGATGAAGGTGCATTAGGTGCAGGTCTATGGTCAACTGTAGGTGTGGTGATCAACGTTTTGCTTTCTTCAACAAGACAGAAGCGAAACTCTCCTGATCCATAGTCAATAACGACCCTCGCAGAAGAAAGGAAAGGTCGTCCCAGGATGATTGGAGATGGCTCCCCTGTGGTGGTCTCCATGGGCAATACGACAAAATCAACATGGTAGCTCGTGTCCAGAATCGAAATGACGGCGTTTTCAAGGATACCCTTCGGCCTCTTGATAGATCCATCAGCAAACTGAACGATCATCCTGGTTTTCTTTAGAGGCCCTAAGTGAAGAGACTGTACCAACGAGAAGGGTAATATGCTAATAGATGCACCGCCGTCTAGGAGAGTGTGATCACATTTATGGTCGGAGATGGTGCAAGTGATGAAAGGGGTAGTTGTTTTCTTCTTCCTGGGAATGGGACGGTGTGTGATGGCGTGGGCAGTGGCCATGGTCAGAATGTGACGCTCAGATCCGCTCCTCCGCTTTCTCTTCTTGGGAAGAGGAGCAGATAAATGGGTCATGGCCTGTTGAAGTGGGGCACGGATGATCTCATGAATAGTAGCCACCACTTCGGGTTCAATCAACATTTTTTTGAATTTTTGGACCTCCTCCATACAAGGGAAGAAGTCGGAATCGTCATCTACATGAGGCATGCCAAGAGCAGTCTGTACAGCGGCATCCTCGGGGTCAAAGGTGGGACAGGATGTGAATGGATGTGTAGGTGAACGATCTAACAAATGGACCCTCTCCTTACAATCTGAATCAACCAAGTGTCTCCCAAACTCTTTTTGTGTTTTAAATTTTTTCTCATTTTTTTGTATTTCTGGCGATTGCAATCTCCCATGATCACCCACAAGGAATTCCGTATCCGCGACGAATGGAGCGTCAATCTGTTTTTTTCCTCAAGATAGCCATATCCTCATTCATCAAATCAAGACGCTCTATCATTCGATTCAAGATATCACTCATAGAGATCGAGGGAGGTGACTCCAACATGTCAGACTCGGGTGGATGTGAAGGTGGAGGTGGATAATATACAGGTGGAGGTGGAGGTGGGTAGAAGTCCGAAGTCTGATACTGTGGCTGAGGCGGATATGTACAAAAATTAGGAGCAAAGTCCTCCTAGAAAAAAGGAGGTGGACCGGCTGGAGTGAACGAAGGATCCGCAAAGTCCGGATAAAAGATGCTCCAGGAGTCCATCTCGAAACAAGAGCAAAATGATCGAGAGAGCACGAAGGTCAAGTCAAGAGAGTGAAGAAGAAAGCGCAAATGCGCAGAGAAGATCTAGGATACACACAAGCTAGCACAATTAAACTCACAAAACAAACCCTCAATTCACCTACTCAACTCGGTAGAGACCGAAAAGTCGGTCTTTTTTTCTTGTCTGTTTTAGAGTTAGGTGAGAAGTCCAAAATTGCACAAACACTTAAGGGGTTGAAATGGGATTTGGGCACTAATCCTTAGTGTGTGTGTGTGTGTGTGTAAAACGAGGACAATGAGGGTATTACTCACCCCAATACAAGTTTTTTTCCTTTTGGTGGTTTTTAGGGTCGAGTAATATTAACAGTCCTAATTTTATTGATTATCACTTTTTTTGAATTTTTAGTGAGAAATGCACGAGCCTAACGAGGAGTCAATTTTACTTAGCACCTAGGTTGGCAAAATCAGAGGTAGAGAGTCAGAAAAGCAATGCAAGCAGTAAAAACAATGATGTATGCTAAAGAGAAATGCTCACCTTGCCTCCATCACTCTACATGCAAAGATGCTCAGCAGAATTGAAACCTATCTATATGCAAATACAAAGCCGATGAAATCGCCCTAAGTTCAGAAATTGCTATTAGCGTCAAGCACCACAAGTCGGTCACCGATCTTCAATCCAGGAGTCCAGTCTAGGCTCACCCCTCCTCTTCTCGACACATCGAGTTCAGGAGTAGCGCTTGACAGGGTGGGCTCGCGGCACGTAGGCTTGAAGATGATGAGGCGACTGTTTAAAGATTTGACTAAGTCCAAAGTGCACTATAGGTACATGCAAGATATTAAGTGTTTGGCCTTAGTCTATCGCAAGCAATCCTAAAACTAGGGGCTCAATCACACAAAGTAAAGAAAATAAAATCGGAAAACAAATGAAAAAAATGCGACAAAAACCGTGAAAAGCCGCGGCGAGCCCCCAAGTGAACAAACACTTGGAAATTAGGCTCAAGAGTCCAAAGTTCGGGGGTACCTGTATTATTACAAATATAAAGTCTCTCTCTCACTTAATTACAAAATTAATTGCAATAAAATAAATGCTCAGGAATTGTCTTCAAAATTCCCTCCAAGTCCGCCTTGGTGCGAAGCCAAAGCCGCCTCACGAGGGTGCACGGGCGCTCCTAGAAAAGAGTGCCTCCCTCGATCCGCATACCTCGCACAAAGTCAAATAAGAGGGTGGTTAGACGATTCAAAGGATATATCCAAAATGAGTAAAAATAAAATAAGCAGAAGAAAAAGCCACAAAAATAGACAAGCAATCACAATCACAAAGCAAAAAGCCGAACTATGCGTTGTTGCTCCCCGGCAACGGCGCCATTTGATAAACCCAAGAGTCAAGCGATCGTGTATTCCACACATGGCGGGAACACAGTCGGTGTGTTGACCACTCAAGATCCGGATTTAATCAACAATGAACCCACAATCAAATCAATCAAACAATGAGAAACAAGTGTGGAGTCATTTATTTTAACTTTACAAATAGGTGTATAGTGTAAGTATGTAAAGTGTCGAACTCAGGGAGAAAATAAGATAGATCGAGCAATAATGCACAAAAATGTGATGTGATTAAGTGTCTACAATTATGCAAATTTTTTGTGGGTTTTTAATTTTATATTTTTTTATTTTATTTTTAATTTTTGATTTTGTATTTTGGTTTTTAAATTTTCTGATTTTATATTTTTTTATATTTTTTATATTTTTTGTATTTTCTTTTTCTATAATAGAATGTATATATATATGTGTGTAAGATAAGGAAGAGAGGGATAGAGTATTTATAAAAATGAGGGAAAATGCTAAAAAATTAGGGAATAAAATGTTTTTGGTCTTTTTATAATTTTGTAGTGTTTTTGTGGTTTTTGGGGATTTTTCAGAATATTTTTGGTATTTTTAGATGTCAAAATACTAGAAAACAGTGAATAACAATGTTGGACGAAATTAAAATGGGAATGAAAATAGTAAACAGTAACAAAAATTTCCCAAATTAATTTTAACTAAAAGGTAATAAAATAGAGAAACTACAGAAATTGAGTTTACATTTTTAGGATTTTTCTATGATTTTTTAGATTTTTATGAAATTTTTAGGTGTTTTCTAGTTTTTAAGGTTTTTTTTGGAATTTTTAATGATTTTTGGAGTGACACTAAAATATGTTAAGACAAGCAAAATATATTTTTTTTGGAATTTTTCAAAAAAGGTTTGATATTTTTTTGGTATTTTCTAATGCAAACAGTAGCTAAAATGCATGTTTTTTATTTTTAATAAACATTAAAATGCTATAAATATGAAATGCAAAAATATGGCGTGAATGAGTGAGCAAACAGGAGCCTAAACTAATTTTTGTGAATTTGTTAGCAATTTATGGATGCATGCAATAAATAGAGACAACATAAAGAAACTACAAGCTTGGCATGGGTAATTTTAGAATATTCAAAAAGTCTGAGGGCCTGCTTGCGAAATTCCGCAAAACTTATAACTGAATAAAAATGTTTCAGGACCAAACAGAAATAGCTAAAGTTACACGGTTATGGATGCAAAAACGCCCAACCTCACATGCATAACTCACGTGCCAGGCAAGGACTACAATGCAATAACTAAAAAGTCCGAGGCTAAATCGCAAAAATACCCAAAAACTTAATACGCTACAGCAACGTTTAAGGACTGATTAGAAATATGAGAAGAAACTGGGCCTTGTCCGCAAAATAGCCAAACGCATGTGCTCGCGCACGTGCGCCTCGCTAGCAAGGACGATATTGTAAAATACAAAATGTCCGAGGTCCTAGATATAAATTTTACAAAAACTTAAATATAACAGATGAAGGATTAAGTGTCGTACATTCTATACCAAAAATGCCGGGGCAAACTTCGCAAAATACCCAGCAGGCGCTGATCGCACGGTTGATGTTGCGCCACTTATGCCACGTGTCGCGCGCACGGGGCGCGATACCCCTTTGCGTAGACGGCCCTGATTAGTGGTTGAAATCGATCGAACGGCAGGGGCGGGATCTGATCCTACGATGGGTGCTCGCATGGATGATCGGGGGGAATCCAACGGTATTGGGTTGACCAGGAAGAACACGCAAAGAACAGGTGCTTGGCAAGATTGGATCAGCCAGCACTCCAGCCTCCGTGCACCTGGATCTCCTCCGACAGCCTCTTCGTGCTCCTGCAGCGCTCCCGTGACTCCCTGGTGGATTAGATGGGGTCGAAAACCAAGGGATGGCCCTCCACCCCTCGAGGACGCTCCGACGGACCTGGGAATGATCCTTGGTGATCCTTGAGGCCAAGTCGCCTCCTTCAGGTCCTGCAAATAGAGAGAAAGACACAGCAGAAAAGGGGGAAGGCAAACCCGGCTTTTATTGGCGGAAGGGAGGCGGGTATGGAGTGGATGAGGGTCGCTGGAGCTCGAGAGCTCCGGCGGGGTGTTTGGTTGCGATTGACTGGGCGAAACGTGAAAGTGATGATGGGAATAAAATCTATGGCTAAAGGCAAGTAAACAAAGCAAAAAACGAAGAAGAAATGGACCTCGAGGGTTAGAAACCTAAGGTAGAACCTCACGGTGGCGCGGCCGCCGGAGATGGTTGGAACTCGACCTAAGGCTCTCGCCGCACCTCGGCCGAAATGTGGGGAGACTCCCCTGTCACCGGAGCTCAGCTCTACCCACACCCGGAGGATTTAGGCGCCCAAAATCGGTTCAAAATGGAAGAGGAAGATGGCGGTCGTTTTTGAAGGGATGGTGGAGTGGGCTCACAAATCGAGTCGCGTCGCTCGCTACAAGGTATACCTTGGGCGTGAATCACCATAGACCAAGGAAAAACTCTCAAGAAGAGTGTGACACAAGATGGTGTCAGGCATAGCCGCCAAAAATCGAGAAAATGGCTGGAATCCTAGTTCTGACAAAGGCAGTGGGAGGAGGTCAGACAGTTGACCGGAGGTCAACTGTCAGACCAACCTGGTTGGTCCACGTGGACCAACCAAAAAAATCCCTGGAAATGATTTAATAATTCATTAAAAAATAGTAAATGATTTATTTAATTTTATATTATTTAATAAAAAATGTTTATTATTTTCTAAATTATTTTATGGTGATTTTTAATTATTTTTATGAGGTATATATTTACAAGTTACCTTTTATACCCCTTATAGGTATATATATCTATGTATTTGAATATTTTATTTTTATTTTGTACAATTTTATTTTATTATTTTTGTTTATTATGTTATAAATTTATAAATTATTTTTATATACTTATAAATATTTTTATTTTATTTTTCTGAAGTGTTTTATACACTTAATAGAATATAGGTATTAATTGTACAGGTATAAGTATATGTATTATACCTATGTATTATGTATATACAGGTATTTTATTTTGAGTTTTCTTTAGGTTTTTATTCTGATTTTAATGTACAAATATGTTATAAGTAATATTTACAAAATTATAAAAATAAGAAATTATAAAAATAATGAATAAATAATAAAATGAATATTTTAATCTGTACAAGTATATAAGTGGGGTCCAAAACTCAACTTTCAAATCGTAGCTCCACCAAATACGAAACCACCTCCATTAAATAGATTATTTTTAATTATATACAATTAAAGGTGAGTTTGATGCATTTGGAGTTTTTATTTGGGAGATACAGGTCTGGGAATTTGGGATTCTGGAATTTTAATCAGACTATAACTTTTTATCTGTACATTATTTTTCAGTGAAATCAATTTTGTATTTTTCTATATTTAATTATATACAACTTTCATGTACAAAGTTTCTTTATTTGAGGTATAAAAAGTGGAACCAAAAATAGGTCCCAAAATGAATAAAGAATGAATTGAATAAAAGGTATTTTATTGGTATTCTGGCCCTTATCTCCCCCTACTTTATTCCTTGTCGGCCTATTTATATAGATGCCTAGGTCTCGGGGTTTTCGGTCATAAAATATTTACAATATTTTATTCTTTTTCTTTTCTTTTATTTATTCTATAATTTTAGCTTTAATTACAGTATTTTATACACTATTTACATGCACATGCATGAATGCTAAAATGCTCTAATTAAGGGTATTTACACGCATTTGCTAGGGTTTTTGATGCCAAAATGATAGAATATAGATGATGAAATGTGGCTTCATCACCTGTAGATACATATAATAATGACATGTTAGTGCATAAATGTATGTATTTTCAAGGATTTAGCTCGTTTCCATGTTTAAGGTGGGTGAAACATGGATTAATCACCCCACTCTATTTCAGCTTTGCTAGATCCTTGACAAAAACCTATCAGAAGAATGAATGTGAAATTAACTTAGGTTCCATACCAAGTTCATCGATTAAGAAGATGAAAAAATAAAGCCTGATAGGTTCTTTGATTTAATGATTTATCAGAACCTCTTTAGAGTTAGGATTTCAAACTCAACAGTCTCTAACTTCCACAAGTTCATATTTAGTTTCAAGTCAAAAGTCAGCTCGATCCACCCCCTCATAAGGCATTACCCTTAAACATGTAGTATCTTAGCTTTTCCCCACTCAAGGATACAAATAATCATTTGAATTGAGCACCCTTGGATTCCTTCATCTAATAACTCTTTCCTCAATGAGTCAAGAATTGTTCGCATGAAAATAACTCAGTGTTGGGCAGTGCACAACCCCACTGTAATTGCATCCCTTGTTGGGCTTCAATGCGAATGGCCTCCTTTGGGCATGGATGAAAAATACTCAGTCATTTCTTGCTTCCGGCAAACATAGGCCAAGGGAGAGACGTCCCATTCTCTCCATCTTGAGTAGGTTGTTGCTTTATGTTTTGAGGAAGAAGCTAGGAATGCACATTCCTCTTCCATTCTCCTCAGGTCCAGCCGTGTTTACTGCTGTATGTAGGCTCCGAAGTTCGAGTAGATGTGGAACTTAGTTTGGCCAGTCATATTGGGTGACATTTCTCCATCTTCTCCCTTTTTCATTTGGTTTGGAGTGCTACTTCGTTGATATACCTATTTAGAGAAGATTATGGCTTTGTATAGTCTTTAATGAGAACTTTGTCACCAAGTTTTAGCGAATAAGTTTGATCAGGTTGAGTCAGACCTGTGGTTTTTTCTCTCTTATTTTGATGGTTTCCGCATTAAAATCCTTTGTATTTATGATTGTGATTGTAATTGCATTTTGTGCTTGATTGCTTGTGATTCTTGTGCCATTTGATTTGCTTGTTAATCTATCAAGTTGCTCGATTTAATACATGCTTCCACAATTGTCATGGGATTGTTTGTTCCCAATAAAGTAGTGTCAAAGCTTGTTCAACAGCGGATTACAAAAGTATATGATTCAAGTTGTATGATTTGTCTAAATGGGACTGACTATATTTTATGGAAGAACAATATGATGGATCTTTTATATGTGAAGGTCATGTACCTTTTAGTATTCTCCACCTAAAAACCTGAAGCAAAGTTCGATGAGGAATGGGATTTTGAACACGAGCAAGTCTGTGGCTATATTGGACAGTTTGTCGATGAAAATGTTTAAAAGCGCATCCAAGATGAAAATCACGCTCAATACATATGGTTGAAGTTGGAAAATCAGTATGTGTCCAAGATGGAAAGTAACAATTGTTTCTTTTGAAGAATGTGGACTTTATATTCAAGGAGGACAGCTCTATGTTATACTTTCTTAATGACTTTCACGACATCACAAGTCAATTGACGAGCATGGGAATCAAGTTTGAAGATAAGGTGTTAGAACTACTGTTGCTTGTAACATTGTTGTCTTCAGAGACTTGTATATCTATCTTACCAACTCTACAGCGAATAGGATTGTTTCTCTGGATACTATGAAGTCGGGCATCTTCAACAAGGAGATGAGAAAATCTTAAGTTATTTACATTCAAAGGTTCTTATTACTGAGAGCATGAAGAGAAGAATGATCAAGAATGAAAAGGGTAGTCCTTGTTGTAGTCCTTGTTGTATGATCAAGAATGCACAAAACGATGTTGTAGTCTCTATGGTCTAACAAGTCCAGATATTAGACCGTAGAGTACGATTATTGCAAGAAGAAAGAGCACAATAAAAGATTTTGCTTCTAATTCAAGATCGATAACAACATGGAGGCGACAAGAAAGAAAAGAAAATAACAATGTCGGATTAACATTATTTTATATAGTTGACATTACATGTTCTAGTGCATGTGATGCAGTAGTAGGAGATGCAATGGGTTTACAGCCTACTCAATCAACGTGTGTTTGTTAACGAAGGCAAAGGTTACGAAAGGGTAGCATAGTTCGCCGTTACATTCAAACTGAGAGGTTTTGCTTCCCAAAAAATCGGCGTAAACGAACCCAACAAGGATGGCACAAATTTATACCAAAGACCAGAGGTGATAATGCGATAACTACCGGCCGGAGTCGTTAATTGCTAATCAAAGAGACCTCCGAACGAAATTTAGACTCAATGCATGAGAAACGATTCTAAGATGAAAATCCAACCATTCCACTTCCATTGATCAACATCCACACCAACCCTAAACATCCATTGTTACAGATAAATACAAGCGACAGCGTCAAAAGGAACATTAAAATTCGCTCGAGAAACGCGACATATACCACATCAAGCCCTCTCCCCGCGGATCCTCCTGGCAAGCTGGATATCCTTGGGCATGATGGTGACCCTCTTGGCGTGGATGGCACACAGATTCGTGTCCTCGAAGAGACCAACAAGGTAAGCCTCGGCCGCCTCCTGCAGAGCAGCAACAGCAGAGCTCTGGAAGCGGAGATCGGTCTTGAAATCCTGCGCGATCTCACGCACGAGGCGCTGGAACGGGAGCTTCCTGATGAGGAGCTCGGTGCTCTTCTGGTACTTACGGATCTCCCTCAGAGCCACCGTTCCGGGGCGGAACCTGTGGGGCTTCTTCACGCCGCCGGTTGCGGGGGCGCTCTTCCTGGCGGCCTTCGTCGCCAACTGCTTTCTGGGAGCCTTTCCTCCCGTGGACTTGCGAGCCGTCTGCTTAGTACGCGCCATTTCTTTGGGGGATGGAAGATGGAAGCTTTGGAGACTCTGCTTGAAATGCAAGGGACGATGGTGTCCGACGGGGCGGGTTGTGGTATTTGTAATGTTTGGGGGATATGGCAAGAGGTGAGGTGGAGAATGTGGACCTTAGGATCTCAGGGTTTTGGACGGCATGATTACGTCTTGGTGGGTATCGAAGGATTGCAATCCGTGGACATGAGGAAGCGACCAATGGGAGTTTGGTGTGGGATGTTTCGTCCTCCCATGTGATTATTTCCCTCCGAAAAAGAAATATTTTTACCGAATCGGTCACATCCGTTTATGGAGATTGTGTAAAAGAGAATTACGTCGGATTGGAATTACCATGAAAATTATAACCACTATTATTATTTCATTATTTTGTTGAATGCGAAAATGTCGTTGGAATTAAATGTAGTAGGTTTTCAATTTCGATCCAACCTCATCATAAAACGCATGATTTTACGCATATGGGCAATCTTGGATAAGTTTAGGCTTGATTCAGATACAGGATAGCATTTATTTATCTAATGATAATAAGAAGATGTTATCTTAAGATAACCTATCATCATGTAAAATAAATAAATAGATTGTCGTTGTTTTATTCATTATATCTAGGGAAAAATGGAGTTGCCCCTTGGGGGAGCTAAATTGGTTCTCATCTCTTATTTTTCTCATTTTTTAAAAATTAGTTAAGTGAATTTTCATTATTATATCTATATATTATATCAATCAAATTTCGTACCAAACATAGACTAGTACGACCTCCATTCAGACGGGGTCGATTTCAACAATTCTGCAATCATTAAAAAATAACTATCTACATGGAGGATATGAAAGTCTCTTTTTCTCACGAAATTTGAATGACATAATATATGAATATAGTGATGAATTTTCATGATTTTTTTGAAATAAATAAAAAAAATAGGAAAATAGGACTGGAAGAGCTAAGTTAGCTCCCTAGAGGGCAGCCACATTTTTCCCTTATATCTATGCATATAACATTTATCTACTCTTTATCTTTCAAATCAATCAAATAAAAATGAGAATTAAACCTTAGTTATTGTGTATCCCGACTTATTGCTCATCCTCTTAAAACAAAATCTGGAAAGTACCCCAAATATTTGTGATCTCAAGTTATTTTATAGTTGATAGAGAATCATATTGTTATTTTTCGGATGACTTCAAAAAAATAATCCATCAACCTTATTTACATGTTTTTTCAATGTATCAATTGTTGGAGTGGTAATTAGATAATATCATAATATCAATTATGATATAATTGTTTTATTCAACAAAATCGATATTGTAAGATACTGATAACCCTAAAAGGATGGCTAGCCGCAAGACCTTTAGGGGGTGTTTGGATAGTGGGTTTAGGTGGGTTAAACTGGTTGCAGGTAACCCATTTTTGGGTTTTGGTATAGAGGGTTAAACTGGGGGTGGGTTAGAAGTGGGTTTATTATGATATGATTGTATTGGAGTTTGAAAAAGTGAGTAGTTATTGTGATGTGATTGTATTGGAGTTTGAAAAAGTGAGTAGAAGTGGAATAGTTTATATTTTTTAGATGAGATGATGGTATAATATATTATTTTTTGATAGGATTGATGATGTAAAATTTATTTTTTTAATTTTTTAAAAAGGGAATAAAGTGGGGCCCACGAGGAGGGAGAAAACATGGGTTAGGGGAGTTAAACCACCCCGGGGGTGGTTTAACCTTGTAGCCGAACACACCCTTAAACAACAAACTTGGCATGGACTACATATGCTATCATCGATTAAAAGGTGTTGACTTTAAATATTGGATAAAAAAAGTTTGAAAACCTACTTTTTCTAGTCACACTCGTAGGTCTAAAATCCATCACTTGCTACGGTACATCTTACAACTGCATGATACATCTTAATTAAAAAGAACGCACGTTGTGCCTTAAGTCATTTACACGTATACATAAAACACATTTAAATATGCATTGATGCCCATCTCTTATAAATATACACAAAAATAATAAAAAATGCATTTGATCATCGAAATAAAATAAAAAGAATAGAATAAGAAAAAAGAAAGAAAGAGTATAAGGATGTGTCTATGTAAACATGCGCAAATTGACAAAAAATGGTAGTAAGATATATAAATGATCTCAATCCTGAGACCAATCAATTGATTAAAAAAATAACAAGTAGGAAAATATAAGGAAAAATAAAAAAAATGTTTTTTATAGAGATGGCCATTTAGAATACATGTTTACACTTTGCATGTAATTTCAAAGAATTTTCATTTTTTTAGATTCATGGCAAAAATAGTGCAAAAAATGGCATAATACTATTCAAGGGGTGGCTTTGTTATATAGTGTGAAATCCTAAAACCCTAATAATGGAAAATACATATCCTAGATAAGTTATCAGATAGTAATCCACCACGCTTATAGCCCAATCTAATAACACGAAAATTTTTGCATCCATAGCTATGTATAGTTTCATCATAACAAGCATAACCCACCATGATCATGAATTACACTCAGAACCAGTTGCTAGCCTATACATGGCATATCATGTGTTAACTCCATTGTCTTTGATGGAATCCATCAATTTTTTATTTTTTCCCCTTCACATTAGTAAGAGGTGTCATGCCTCCAATCTAGATATCTCCAACTCTTCCTTCATCGCCTTGATGTCGATTATGATTGTGATCCAGCCAACCACAGTCGACCATGTGCCTCCTCATCGAGAAGCTGCTCTACATGGTGCTAGTGTACATTTTGGGCTCGGATATAGTCATCGCGATTATCGTCTACAGCATGGTGCATCCCATGATGAACTAGATCATGGCGCACATGCAAGATAGGGAGGCTCTGGTGTGATCCCCGTAAATGTTTCGGAGTTCCTTCTTATGTTGTTTTTTGTAGTGGTGGAGTTTGAATTTGACATGAGGAGGGGAGGCAAAAGGAGGGGATAATAGAGAAAGGTGCTCTACCTTGGCAGTGTGGTATATGAGGAAGGGGTAGAGGGAGGGAGCAGCTCGGTGGGGGACTCTGTAAGAAGACGGATCTGCTGGTGGCATAGTGTTGGACGAGAGAAGGCAGAAGCAGGGCGACAGAGGTGCTATCGAGCTTCAATTTTAGGTTAAGGCTTCGCATCGAGCCACCCATTCTTTTTATGCAGGAGGAAGCACTTGAGGAAGCTATCTGGGCTCGAATCAAACGACGAACCATCTCCATGTGCTTTGGCGCTGCATGCGAACCAGGCCCCTATCGATGGGGCCCGGACCTAGCAGATACCTTCTGCAGACGTGCTACACCCCCAGCTTCATTTTGAGATCAGAGTAAGGACCTGAGACAGTCGGAGGCTCAAGATTTTGATGATCGAAGGACGGGAGTTGAACATCTTCTTCCCCATTCCCGTTCGTCCGGGTGGCCTTCCCGTCGTTGGATGAGGAACACGGTCCAGATTTAATATGGGTCGTTTAAATCAAAGCGAAGCGGTATCCTCTCTCAATCGTTCATCATAAGTACAACCACGTGGAATGTGTTAAGCCATCCCATAGCGCATCAATGGTAAACTATTTAGTAACCCCACCGAATTTTTTTATTTATAGTTTAGTCATGTATGTGTTTGCATGTGTTTTAAAACTTCTGTATATTTCACAATAGGATCCCCATTCTTCTTGAATATTATACAAGGGGTACTCGCGCCTCACGTGAGGCGCTGTAACTTTTGCACTAAAGCCCTGCCGACTTTGCTTTATTTATGTTTAGTTGTTAAATTTGTAATACAAGTGTTAACTATTGGGATATATTGGACACAAGCCCTTGTAGTTTATTTTGATCGCTAATATACCCCTTCCAAGTTGTTTATTTTGTTTGTTGAATTTCCATTTTTATTAAATAGCTCGTGTGCTTCATAAATCTTGGAAAAAATGTACTAAATGCATGATTTAATCCTTGTAACACATTGATGAATCCTCATTCATCACTCTTTATTCTTTTATTTTACCTAGATATCTTGGCAAAATACCATGTATATGATTGTAAATACAATAAGTTACCAAAATGCATGCTTTGTGTAAATATGAATAATTAGCATGTATTTGTGCATAAATAAAAGAATAAAGAATTAAAGAAAAAGAAGGAAATATTTAGAATAAAGATTGAGTGACCTAAACCCAAGAGAGGGCCCAACATGGATCTGATCGTCAAATAAAACAAGTAGAGAAAGATAGGGCCACTCATCCTTGTACATATCCGCTATATATATATGTATATACATAATTTATTTTCTCAAAAATAAAAATAAAAATGTGTTTCTCTTATTTTGTACATATTTATAAAAATAAAATAAAAGAAAACAAAAATAAAATAAGTTTTCTCTTTCCACAGTGTACATACCATGTATATATGTAACATGTACTTATTTATTTCACCTTTGTAAATAATAAATAAAAATAAAATTATTTTATATCCCAAATTTGATGTTGTAAATAAATAAAATATAAAATAGGATTTTGTATAAAAATAAACAAAATAAAAATTAAAACAAAAATACATAGGTATTTTATACGTGTATATAATATTATATTATGTATATAACATAATTTATTTTTCAAAAAAATAAATAAAAATCACAAAAAATAATTTGAAAAAAATAAACATTTTTTATTTTGTAAAATATTTTTAAATAAAATCATTTTCGATTTTTAATTTAATTTATAAAGATTTTTTACCTTGGATTTTTCTGATTGGTCCACGGGGGATTGTTGACCCCCGGTCAACTCCCCCCTGGACCACTCTTCTCCGCGGATCTTGTTTCCAACCCGTTTTTGCCAAATTATTACAAACTGATCCGACCACCTTCCCTCTCGATCGAGGCCCCGTATGTCGAGGACAGATCCATGATTCACGCCCGCCTATTCTCTTAGAGGTCCGCTCCTCGATCCGCGTGCTTCGCTCCCATCTTCTCGGACCCTCATCGAGTATATAGTCATTTGGAGCCATACCTTTTCAAGCATCTTCGGTCATTGTCTTCGACCCCAGTGACCTCCATTCTCCTCCTTGAGTGACAGCGAGTGTAGGGGAGTGCTGCAGTGAGGCCTTGAAGCCTTTAGCCCTAGGTCCGGCGAGCCCCCTCACCGTGCTCTGCCATCCGGTGAGCTTGAGCCTCTGGAAGCGTCATTCCATCGGGGCGACGATATCAGGAGGTAGATGGTCTCCAACACAGACGCCTTCAGCCATCAAGTACCCTCGATATAATCTAGCCTTCTTTACATTTCGATCTTTAGATTTCCGGCCAGAACCCTTCATCGGACCGCCTAGCTCAATCCGATCATCCATCTGCCCTCCCGACCATCCCATCATCTTCGCGAGACTCCTGTCCACGTTCTTCGCCCCTTCGTTCCCCCTGGTTCGTCCCGGAACAGGATATCGCTCTCCTCTATCGTCGCCTCGCCGGAGAGCATCGCTCCGCTTCACCCAGCCACCCATTTCGCCTGTAACCGGGTTGAGGCACTTTGCCCTCGACCCAGCTTTCTTCCCGTGCAGGTTTGAATGAGAACGAGCCTCATCTAGAGGTCCGAACACCCAGGCACAGCCGCTCCAGGTCCTTGACGTCGCCGGGGTCTTCCAGGACCTCCCGCCTTCATCGGAGCAGACCATCAGCTACGGACGTCCTTAAGCTTCATTTCGCCCATCTTAGCAGCGCCGGAGGAGCTCCCAGGCGTGCGTATTGGCCGGTCGAAGTTCGTCGGTGAGCTGTTCTTCCAGGAGCCCTCCAAACCGTCGGATCGAGTGTCTCCACCAGTTTCGATCGTGACCTTCCATCTATGGAGAGCTCGCAATCGTTGGATCCATATGAGGATCTGATCCTGTGCATCCATCGCCGAAGGGGTACAGCCCAATCACAACCGTCCCATCTCACGCGAAGCCCCTTGGCCGTTGGATCCATAATAAGAGGGTAATTTACACTTAGTCCCTCCTTAGTTTCTGCATTTAGTTTGTAGTTTTGTAAATATTTTTAGACGTTATTTCTTACTTTGGATAATTTGCACGTGGGACCTTGAGTTTATTTTATTTGCAATTTAGTCCCTCTGAACGTGGAGCGCGTGGTCTGTCACGTGCTCCCTGGCATATTTGCACATTTTCTCCTGAGCTTTATTGTTGTTACCGTTTGGAGTTTTATAAATAGGAATAACATTTATGCCCCTCTGTGTCTGATTCACATGCCAACCTCGTACGTGCTTGGGATTTTTGCATTTCCAGCCCTACATTTCTTTCGCGTGTTATTATTTGGCTGGATGGTTTTCATTATTTGCACTTAGGTCCCTTTGTGTTGTGAGCCTTTGATTGGTTGAATAAAATAGCAAATTAACTCCAAATCTCCTGATATTTGGACACGTGGCCCTGCCACTGTGTGAAAATTTCATTGAATTTTTGGGACATATTTGTTTTGATTTTTTATTTTTAAAAATTCAAAACCCCTTATTTTTGCTGAGGTCTAAATTGAAAAATCAATTAAAAATATTAAAAATCCTTTAAAAATCCAACAAATTTACCTTGTGCTTGTTTTGTTGCCTTTTCGATTTTGTGAAATTTTGTTGCTTTTGGATATATAAAAACCCTAAAATTTGAAAAAACTAAAAAAATCATAAAAATCATTAAAAATTCAAAAAAAACAACAAATGCAATCTCCTTTCCTTTAATTAGATTTTTATTTTTAGTTCTTCATAAATTTATTGCTAGACTTTTATAGGCTATTTTTTTATTTTTAAATAGCCTTTAGAGTCTGGCTGCACAATAGTTTGCAGTTTTGCTCTTATTTCATTTTTATAAAATCAATTAAAAATCATAAAAATATGAGAAAAATATCAAAAACATCTGAATATTCATAAAACACAAAAATATTTTTATTTCTATTTTCTGACCTGGTTTGGTGTGTTTAATAAATAATTGTTTGTGTCATCTTGCCTTGCTTTATTCCTTTTCTCATTATTAAAAATTACAAAAAATTAAAAACTTAAAAATCCACCAAAAATATTTTATTTTTGATTCTCGACTACTTCGTAGGCTTCTTAGCCAATATGTGTTCCTTGAGTTCGACCCTGGTAGCTATACCAGGTTAAATAAATAGCTAGACCGCTATTTGGATTGACTTGTTTGATTTTCTTCATATTTGATGGTCTGATTTTTTTTTGTTGACCGAGTCTCGCGGTTCGGGTCGCAACGACCTGATAATTTATACCTATACTCGAATCGCGCAGATTTTTAGGTCATCATACATTCATATTTTTATTTGGCATTTTATTGCATCTTCCCATCTATTAAAAATATAATAGAAGCTATCTATTCCATATCTACATATAAAAATAAAAAATGTATATATATATATATAATCAATTTGAAAATTCCAAAAATATATATAATATATAACTATATATTCTAACTCCAGAACAAAAACCATAAAAAATATAAAAGAAAAACTTTAAAAATTACAAAATTCTAAAACCCTATAAAAATCAATAAAAATTCCTAAAAATCCAAAAAAAATAGTTTTTAGTTGTATATTTTCATTTATACTATACAATGTATATTAAAATAGTTTTGTGAATTTTTAAATTTATTACCTACTTTTAATACCCAAAACAATTCATATTATACATTATATTCGTTGTTTTGTATATTTACAATAAAAACATAAAAATTAACAAAAGGTTATATAAATCCAAAAAATAGATAAAAATATTAAAAGCACAAAATATTTTATTTTCCAATTTTCACTATATATAGATATATTTAAAATTATAACAAATTATATATACTATGTATATTTATTATTAGTATTATTACTTATAAATAGATAAAATATATTTAAATCATTTAAAAACTAAACATGGATGTTCTTGTATATATTTACGAATATTTGTTTATTAAATATATCTTATATATTATTTATGATATCTATAATGTTATTATTACTATATATAGGTGTATCAATACATATTAAATCTTTGAAAACAATAAACTGAAAATTTTCAAACAACAACAGAATCTTTTCCCACAATTAAGTAGGGACGGCTACATGGATTCTTCGCCTCCATTCAAATCTATCTTGGGTCAGTCTCGAGCTTAAATCCAAAAAAGTGAGATCCCTTCGTATAGTCTATTTCCAACACTTCTTGGGGTCATCTTCACCCTCTCTTAGCCGTCTCAACATCCCAGCACTCGCTTCTCCTAACTGGTACATCAGTTGTTCTTCTTTGCAAATGACCAAACCATCTTGAGCGGTTTTCTCGCATCTTATCCTCAATCAGCGCTACAACAACTTTCTTTCCAATTGCATCATTCCGAATCAGATCTTTATGTGTGTATCCACACATCCACCCTAGCATTTTCATTTCTGCTACAACCATCCTCTGCAAATGTCTATGGTTCACAGGACAACACTCCGATCCATAGAGCATAGCAGGTGTCATGGTTGCTTTGTAAAACTTTCCTTTAATTTTTAAAGGAATATCTTTTCACATAGAACAGTAGAGGCTCCTCTCAACTTTAGTTGGTCTGTATTTATTATATCACTAACATATCCATTAATTTCCCCATCATGTTCCAAAATACATCCCATATATCTAAAAGAATCTCTCTTTTTGAATGTTATCATCAACAATCTTCACCTTGATTTCTTCATCATTGCTTCCAACAAAGGTGCACCCCATATATTTTGTCTTAGCCCTACTTATAAGAAATCCTTCAGTCTTCAAAGCATGTCTCCAGACCTCAAGCTTCTCATTTACTCCATCTCTAGTCTCGTCAATCAAGATAATATCATCGACAAATAACATACACCAAGGCAACTCCTCCTGAATGTGGCTTGTCAACTCATCCATAATCAAAGTAAAAAATAAATGGACTCAAAGTTGAACCTTCATGTAAACCATTGTTGATGTCAAAATAGTCAGTCGTCCCATACATGGTCCTTACACATAATAGTCTTATAATACATATCCTCTACGAGGTTAATGTATAGGATATGTACTTGTCTTTTCTCCAAAACTCTCCATAATATCTCTCGTGGGACAAAATCATAAGCTTTCTCTAAATAAATAAAGATCATATGGAGGTTCTTCCTTTTAGCTATATAAATCTCCATTGTTCTCCTCATTAAATGGATGACTTATATAGTCAAGCGACCTGGCACGAAATCGAATTGGTTTTATTTAACTTTGGAAACTTGCCTCAACCTTCTTTCGACCACACGTTCCCAAATTTTCATAGTGTGACTCATCAGCTTGATACCTTTGTAATTTGAACAATTTTGAATGTCTCCTTTATTCTTATAAAGAGGCACCATGATACTCCCCCTCCAATCTTCATGCATTTTCTTACTTCGCCAAATAATATTGAATAGATTTGTAAACCAAGTCAAACAGTGCTCACCTAAAACTCTCTATACTTCTACAGGGATGTCATCCGGTCCTATACCTTTCCCATGTCTCATAACCTTCAAAGCCTTCTCTACTTCATTTCTTTTTATTCGTCTATAGCGTGCACGTTTCAAGCAACTTTCACTACTAGTTAGATCACCCAAAGTGATCTCTCTATTTCCTTCCCCAATGAAAAGTTTATGGAAGTACTGCTCCCATCTACTCTCTATATCCTTTTGAGTAACAAACACATGATCTTCCTCGTCCTTAATGCATCTCACTTAAGAAAGGTCTTTGGTCTTTCTTTCTCTTGCTTTGGTCAACCTGAATTTATCCTTTTGACCCTCCTTAGAGTCAAGATTTCTATACAAAACTTCACAAGCTTTTGGCATAGCTTCGCTTACAACCTTCTTTTCTTCATTCTTCACTATTTTGTAATTTGTGAAAGTTTCCTCTGTTCTATCCTTAGACATAGCTTTAAAGCATGCTCTTTTAATTTTTAACTTCTCTTGCACCCCTTTACTCCACCACTAAGCCTCCTTTGACCTGGAGCTCCTCCCTCTGACTCTCCTAGCATATCTTTGTCTACCTTTCGTATACAAGATGCTATTGTCTCCCACATCTCGTTTTCACTTCCACTGTAATCCCAAGATAAGTCTTCTAAAACCTTCTCCCTGAAGCTCGACTGCTTGAGTGGGAGATTCCTCCATCTAGTTCTAGTGATCTTAGAAACCATCCTTTTCTTTACCATCCCTTTTATTAGCACATCCAAGACTAATAAGCGATGTTGGGTTGTCAAACTCTCTCCTGGGATTACTTTGCAGTCTTTACAACACAACCAATCTCTTCTTCTCAACGCAAATTAATCTATCTGTGTTCTAGTTGGGTCACTCTTGTAAGTAATTAAATGCTCCTCCCTTTTCTTGAAGAGATTGTTTGCTATGAAAAGATCATATGCCATTACAAAATCCAGAATTACTTTTCCCTCTTCATTTCTATCCCCAAAATCATGTCCTCCATAAACACTAGCATACCCTGAAGCATCTTTTCCCACATGTCCATTAAGATCTCCACCTATGCAAATCATCTCTTTGTGAGATTCCTCGTAAAATCTTATATAGATCCTCCCAAAAAGCTTGTTTAGTTATTTCATCTAAACTAATGTATGGTGCATAAACCGAGATGATATTCAGAATTTCTTCTTCAAGCATCAATTTTAGCAAAATAATTTGATTCCTGAATCTTTGCACCTCAACCACACAATCCTTCAAATCCTTTTGAACAACCATCTCAACACCATTTCTGGCCTTATCTTCACATGAATACCAAATTTTAAAGCGTGTCTTCTCAATCTCCCTTGATTTCTCTCTAATCCATTTAGTCTCTTGAAGAAATAGTATATGAATCTTCCTTATTTCCATCATATCCACTATCTCCATCAAATTTTCTGGTTAAAGTGACAATATTACAACTACCAATCCACAACTTCTTTTGCAATCTTTTATGGACTAACTTCTTTACTCGCATGCATCCATTATGCAAGAACCCTTGCAAATTTTGGACTGCATCTGTACGGTGATGCAACAGAACTAGCTTATTTACCCGTACATGTTCCTCATGCGAGAACCCTTGCAAATTTTGAACTACATCGAGGATGCGATTAGTGAGCAACCTCGAGAATACTGGACCTGGGGTAGCGGTCCTTGCCAATTTTTCATTGCATCCGGGCGAAGCAACGCGTCGCAAGTAGGGAACACCCCAACGAAATCTATATGTTTGCTCAAGTCTATGTAGAAAAGATCTGACTATCACGAGGAAACTTCCTAAATAGTTTTTTTTTAAAAAAGTATTATCTAGGAAGTTTACTCCGACTATTTTAAGATGGATGTTGGCTACCTAATGCAACCCTCCTCATTTACCCAAGCTTGGGACCGACCATGGCTGAATTAAATAAAATTTACAAAATTAAACAAATTGAAAATTAAATTATAAAAATACAAAATTAAAATTTATAAAAACATTAAATATAATTAAAAATCCCATAAAAATAAAAACCAAAAAAAGTACAAAAATAATTATTATCAATTTTTATTAATTGATAATGATTATATCGATCCACATTTACTTCCAGCGGTTCGACCCCTACTACTTTGTCACTGTACACTTTTTGTAGGGTATAATAAATTTCACCCCACATTTATTCTTTGTTATATCTATATCGTTGGTTGATTGTTGATCTATTTGGTTGATTGGGTTCCGAAAGCCAAGAGAGGCACTGCTACAACGATTGCCAGATCCGACATGTCAAACACAATATGCCCTCCAAGACCGGATGTTAGGATCCCTGATCTTCCAAATTATCAAATGATGTCGTTGTCGGGGAGCAACAATTTAGGATAGTGTATGCTAAGTTGTTCATGTTATCTATATTTTATTTCATTTTACAAGTATTTTTTTATTTGTTTTGCCCAATTCTCTTTGTTGACTTACGAAGACTTTTGCAGCCTCTTGAGGTGGGGACTAGCTTTCTTCGTTGAGTAGGTAGGAGAGAGCAAGAAGAATACATGGATTTGAGAAGAGTAGTTTAGTGTGGATTTTATTTTATTTTTAGAGAGAGACGTTTATTTTAGCATTATTAATTTTTAATAATATAGGTACAAGACATTTGGACATTTAAACTCACAAGGACCTTGTATACCAATTGTCTGTTCACTTGAGGGCCCACTCGGTTTTTATTGTATTTACATTGCTTTCTACCTTTTGTCCTCCATGTTTTCCACTTGTTTTTACCCGTTTACCATGTTTTATATTTTATTTTTTTATTTGTTTCATGTGATTGAATCCTTGATAGAATGTTTTGGCGAGAGGTGTCTAATGTCCAGTCTTGGAGGAACCTACGGTGTTTGATAAATCGGATCCGGTAATCGTTGTATCAACCCTCTCTCGGCTCTCAATACGTCCCCAAATAATCATAAAAAAGAAACCCATAATATAGATGAAATAACAAAATGATGCGCAGTGAAAATTATTATATCCTACATAAAGATGTGTATAAACAATAAGTGCAAGGGTCGAAGCACTAAGAGCAAGTTGTGGATAGGTAAATTATTGTCTATTAATAATAATAAATAAAATTTGTTTTTGTAATTTTCTAATTTTTAACTTTTTGGATTTTAAATAATATTTATTTTTTTATGGATTTTTATATTACATTATATTTTTTATATTTATAGTTTTTATATATTTTTTATTTTGTAATTTTTACCTCTTTAAAGATACAACAAGTTTGTATATATATATATATATATATTAATATGTATATTACAAATACTTTATATGATATATTTAATAAATAAAAATGTAAACATATAGGAAATATATATAGGTACCGTCCTTTTAGTTTTTTTTAAAAGTTTTATGTAAGTAATTGATGAATCCACATTTCATCATCTTTATTCTATCATTTTGGCCTCAAAAACCCTAGTAAATGCTTGTAAATAGCATCAAATAGAGCATATTAGCATTCATGCATGTACCTGTAAATAGTGTATAAAATATTGTAATTAAAGCCAAAATTATAGAATAAACAAAAGAAAATAAAAAGAATAAAATATTGTAAATATTTTATGACCCAAAACCCCGAGAACTAGGCATCTTAATGAATAGGTCGACAAGGAATAAAGTAGGGGGAGATAAGGGTCAAATACAATACACATTCTTTCATTCTTTATTCATTTTGGGACCTATTTTTGGTTCCACTTTTTATACCTCAAATAAAAGAACTTTGTAAATTAAAGTTGTAGATAATTAAATAAATAAAAATACAAAATTAATTTCACTGAAAATAATGTACAGATAAAAAGTTATGGTCTGAATAAGATTCTGGAACTCCAACTTCCCAGATCTGTATCTTGCAAATAAAAACTCGAAATGTACCAAACTCACCTTTAATTGTATATAACGTAAAATAATCTATTTAATGGAGGTGGTTTCGCATTTTTCGAAGTTATGGTTTGAAAGTTGAGTTTTGGACCCCTGTTGTATACTGTACAGATTAAAACATTCAATTTATTCTTTATTCATTACTTTGATAATTTTATATTTTCATAATTATGTAAACATTACTTATAATATATTTGAGCATTAAAATCAGAATAAAAATACAAAAGACATGCAAAATAAAATAGATGTATATAGAATACATAGGTATATATACCTATAAGGAGTATAAAAGTAAACTTGTGAAAATATATTCCATAAAAATAATTACAAATCAGAATAAAAAACTACATAAAATAATAAATATTTTTTATTTTATAATCATAATTTAATTCAGTCATTTTCTAATTTTAATTGAATTAATACATCTTTTTCTAGGTTTTTTCCTGGTTGGTCCACGTGGACCAACCAGGAGGGTCAGAGAGTTGACCCCAGGTCAACTCTCTGTCCCGACCCCTGTGGGTTGTCAGAAAATAGCTTTTTGACCATTTTCGAGGATTTTTGGAAGGCGATCCTTGCACCCTTTGGTGTTGCACTCTGAACGACTT
Organism: Ottelia alismoides; assembly: GCA_037367405.1. Classification (NCBI taxonomy): domain Eukaryota; kingdom Viridiplantae; phylum Streptophyta; class Magnoliopsida; order Alismatales; family Hydrocharitaceae; genus Ottelia; species Ottelia alismoides. Next base: position 890,828 of record JAZKJV010008882.1, read on the forward strand.
TTCCTCCTCGTTGAATGGTGATTCATGCCCATGTGCAACCTCGGGCCGTGAATCGACGATCTCCCCGCTTTGCCTCGGTCTTTCCCCCATGGCCGTCAACCCTACTTAAGCAAAGTTTGAATTTCGATTCAAACTTGAACCACATTCCATCCAGAATTTCTCCCCCTTTGGCTCTCGTTGGAAGCCTGGAGGTGACAGCTTCAGGTCCCAACCTTCAAAGCGGAGGGACGTTAATCGTTCTGGACGCGTTCCTCATCTCCGGCGAGCCTCACCGTTGAGGTTTCTCAACCTCGGGTCCTGCCCCCTTGAGGTATCCATCCCCTTTATTTCTTTGCTCGTTTTATTCCCCATAGTCATAGCTTCATCAAGCCATCTTAATCTCCATCGCTCGCCTATCGATTCGCTCAATCGATCGTTCGTCGGATCTATCTCCGGCCAACCTCGCGTTCACATCATCCGTTGCCGTACACCGCCATTCCACTTCGCTATGTGGTTGGGGCAATTTGCCCCCGACCATATCACCCTTTTTTGTGCAGGTAACGGAGCGTATCGAGCACCTGGGGTGTTTTTGCGAGTTCGCCGGAGGTATTTTGGGAGCCCTCGTTCCTCCACCTTCGCCTGCGAGCTCTGGTGGCCACCGCCACCTTCTGAAGCCCCAGGCGAGTAGAGATCACTTGCAAGAGGAGTTTGGCCCATTCTGAAGCAAAAAGGACCGTCAGCGGAGGAGGATCGAGCCGGAGAAGCCTCGCTGCGGCGATGTTCCTCCCTGTTCGTCCACCTGCCTCCGTGACCGTTGGATCAGGCCCGATCTTCCAGATGCTACAGCCGCCCTCGGATCTTTCTCAGGCTCAGCCGTTCGATCAGTCAATCTCAATCTAATCTGGACCGTTAGCGGCCGAAGGGGTATCACGCTACCACCGCACGACACGTGTCAAGGGGACGGCTTACAGCCGTCCGATCAGCGCCCGCCTTGGGTATTTTGCAACTCAACCCATGGTGTTTTTGTAATTTAATTTAAGGTACTTAAACTTTCCTATGTCATGTTAAAGTTTTGTAAAATTTATCTTGAACCCCTTGAACTTTCAACATTTACAGCTGGGTCCTCGGCGACGTCACCTCACGTGACCTGTTCACGTGAGGCGCTGGCTTTTTGCAGAGGAGCCCTTGACCTTTTGTGGATTTCATCTCAGTACGCTAAGTTTTGTATTAAGTGTTAACTTTTTGGGAAAATTGCAAGTGAGTCCCTGGGTATTTTGGATATTACGAAGTAGTCCTTCCCAAGCGCGTGCAAGTCACGCGCCCTGGTGGGAGATTTGCAGGAACACCCTCCCGGGTTTGGTTATTTTAAATTGGTCCATTAAATTGAATATTCAGTTATATATTTTGTGGAAAATTGCGTGTATGCCCCTGGATGTCTTGATATGTGCACTTATCCCCCTACCAGGCTGTGAATTTTTGCGTGCTTGCTCTATTTATTTAAGGGATCATTTTAACTTGAAAAAATCCACAAAAATCATACTAAACTACTGTTAACTTGCACTTGCACGCCATATCTTTATTTTTCATTTTTACTACATTTTTATATGTATTAAAAATAAAAAAACATGCCATTTCAGTACTGTTTGGCTTATAAAATACCAAAAAATAGTAAAACCCCTAGAAAAATTCCAAAAAAAACCTACTGTCTATTTTATCCTATTTTAGTGTCAGTCCAAAAATCACTAAAAATTTCAAAAGAAAAACCTTAAAAATTTGAAAATACCTTAAAACTTCAAAAAATCTATAAAATCGTAGAAAAATCAAAAAAAATACAAATTCAAGTTCTGTAGATTCCCCATTTTATTATCTTTATTTTAAAATTAATTTGGGTTGATATTGTTTCATATTTTTCATTCCCATTTTGATCTCGGCCAGATTGTTGATTCACTGTTTTCATTTATTTTGTCTTTTAAAAATACCAAAAAGATTCTGAAAAATACCCAAAAATCACAAAAATAGTACAAACTCATAAAAATACCAAAAAAGATTTTATTTCTGAATTTTTGAGCATTTTTGCTTGCTTTTATAAATATTTTTTCACTTCTTTTATTCCATTGTTTATAAATTCCAATATTTAAAAAGAAAAAATATAAAATATAAAATATAAAAAATTAGTAAATTAAAATCAAAATACAAAATTAAGAATAAAAAAATTAAAAAAATTAAAAACCCACAAAAATATTTGCATTGCATATTGTAGACAACACATTCACACTCACTCACATACACATTTTGTAGATCTATCCTGCGTTGCTCCCTGTGTTCGAACTCTTTGCATACTTGCTTCTATACATCTTTTGTGCAGAGTTAAAAATAAATTTTAACTTTACATTTGCTTGTCATTTTGTGATACTTTTAGTGTGGGTTAATTGTTGATTTTATACGAGATTCATTTGAGGGTCGCTACAGCGACGGTTGTCTCCGCCTTGTGTGAGACACTATTTTAGACCCCGTGAATTTCGCCCTAAATCAGTAATATATATTATAAGTAGTCTATATAGAGTTTTATATTTTTGAATATATATATATATATGTTGAAAAAATATAAAATAAAATGTTTTGGGTTTTCTATTTTTTCTCTATTTTGTGATTTTTCTTATATAATTTTCTAAGTTGTAGGCATTTTTAATTGATTTTAGATAAACAAATAGGGAATGAGATAAATAGGTGAATTGTTTTGGGGTTTTCAAATTAGATAAATGCTTTAAAATTTCCCCAAACTACTTTTAGTATATAGCATATTATATAAGTAAAATTACAACATAGAAAGCTATTTTTTAGATTTTTTGTAGCATTTATACTGATTTTACAATATTTCCAAGGTTTTTTATTTTTAATATATTCCTTTTATTTGTTAGGGTCTAGAGTTTAATAATATATGTTATTATTTTATTATTTTTAAGGTTAGTTTTATATTTTTTTGTATTTTTATAAGCAAACATGAAATGCGTATCTTCTATTCTATTTTAAATAATTAGAAATGCAATAAAATGAGAAATAAAAATATGAGATGCATCAACGTCAATTTAGGAATATCCCACAATTTTTCCAAAATTTATAGAGTACATGAGCTATTTAAAGAAATTAAAGATGCAAATAAATAATTACAATAATGGGAGGGGCATTTATGTGATAAAAATAAAGTCTAATGGTTTGTATGCAAAAATACCTAAAAGTTATTACATATTTTATAAATTTTAATAATAAATACAAATAGAGGAACCGAAAGGGCTTCCTTGCATTTGCCAATCTCACATGGGCTGCCACATGAGGTGACCTAACATGAACCTAAGTGTAATATACAATAAGTCCCGGGGGATCTGTACAATTATTACACAAAATATAAAGTGGAACTTAGTATTTATAGGACCTACTATTAAATAGAAAAAATGTTAGGATTAGTTTTATATTTACCTCTCAAAGGCACTTCATCAAGTGGCTCATGGCGCTCCACATGGCACGATTGGATGGCGATGGGAAGACTTCGTTTCATATGAAATGAATGGTCAATATTAGATGGGTTGTGGCTCTGATTGGACGTCCCTTGAGGTGTCTGGAAGAACACCTCGAGAACTCAGCTGAGGCGAGCTTCTCTCTGTTGATTTTTGCACCTTCAACTACTCGTCTCTTCAATATGTGCTTGGGCTTCCTAGAGCTCGTGCGCACCTGTAGGTGTGTAAACAAGGTCTAGGACCCATTGAAGGGGGGGTCCTAGAGCTCAAGTGACCTAGAGCTCTGATATGAGCTTCAGATGGGCTTCCAGGACCCTGCAAGTGTTAGCCATGTGAGCCCGAGGCAAACTATTTCTATAATAAATGTTATTGTAATGTTTGATATATCAATAAAAGTTATTGATTTATTTCACTAAGTGGTCTGATGATAAATGAATGAATACACTACAATGTCCCTCAATACAATTATGGTTATGTACCATGGCCATCTTAATGATCATATAACTATTGATTCAATTGTTGAGTCATAGATGATGGACTTGAATGAATATCTAAAGAGTTAGATTGAGGATTCATCAAGCATTATCAAATGGATATTAAGAGATGATCTCCAGCCTGAGAAGGAGGTGGCAATCCTTCTCTGTAGGCTGATATCTGATCAACCTCTTGATGCATGTCCTCTGCATATGACTAGAGATTCGGAGGTGTCAAAAGAGTTAAGTCAAGGAGTTGACTTAACAAGATCGAGATAACTAAGATCTATGTCACATACTGTCACAATATAGGCATGCATCCTCTGATTGGAGAAAGATGTATTTCTATATGTCTGAGTATGTACATTTGGCAGACCGATAAGTTGATGGCCTAATCAAGGTCTATACACCGACGAGATAGTGTGCATACAAGGGCATATGAGTAATACGATCTCTTAAAGGGATCATACAAGTTCACTTGTGAATCGGAAGACATGAGCTCACTCATGATGTATTGCTAATCGAATTCCATGCATGGTCATCTTGCATTGGAAGCATGATAAGAATTTATAGGTATGATATATGCTTTTGGAATGCATATGATCGATACCAACTCCCAATGATCGAATGAGAGACTTAATTATAAAACAATGAAGATGACAATATAAAATTGATCTAAAATTTCGGATTTATTATAGGTCTTTCAGCATGTAGGATGTACAAGTACTAGGAATACCTGAGGGCGATGTGATCATAAACGATTGTATGATCATGACGCTTCCATTTTGAGGGAGTTATGAAACAAGTCTGGATTTTAGTGACTCCTCTCAATAGAGAAATTAGATCTTAGTCCAAGTGTTCGGACATTGATTTGAATGTGATTTGGATTTGAGATATGATCTCAATATCTAAGTCACTATACGTGGAACGTACAATCGCCATGTCCTTACCAAGTATCCGCGGAGAAAGCACATTATTCATGAAAGATTTTATGAATAATTCCATTGATGTAATGTATATCCAAGCATTGAGATATGAATAATTAAATGATATTTAATTATCATGGATAATATGAATTTGATTCATATTATTAAGATGCATGAGAATGATGATCCAATACGATTAAATATGACTTAATTATTACAGATATGAATGATGTGGATAGTACTATCCATATTAATTATATATATTATAAATGAAATTTCTAATATATAAGAGAGAGATACTTAAAAAACATTTAGTTTTTAAATGTTGATGTGATTTGGATTCATATTGGATAGATAATTGAAAATGTGATTTACATTTATTTTGGGTTGCGAATACGATTCATAAATTTCAATGGCACGAATGTGATATTCACATAATAATTTTGAAGTATTTGCGTGAATAAATTTACATAACTTGTTGTAAATTATGAAGAAAATCATGGGATGCATAATCTCATGAAAAAGGATAAGGAAGCCTCCTTCCCAATTGGGAGGGTGGATGACCACCATAGTCCTACTTCTAGTAGGGTCGTCCACCCCCCTTATTGAAAAGAGGCTTGCGTCCTTCCTATTTCTCCTATAATGATTGGTTTAATTAAATTAATTTATATTGATGATTTATTCAATATGTATTTAATTAAATTAAATTATTTGTTGTTATGTTTTTACAATAAAATCATGGTCATTGAAAGAAACACAAATCAATCTCAATCATTGGATTTGTGTTGTACATGGATTGAGATCCATGGACTCCCAAAATATTATAAAAGAAGAGGAAACCTTAACTCTTATTTTAACAATAATAGAATTCCATCTCTCTCATATTCTCATACACACCCTCTTCTCTTCTTCAAGAGTGGTCGTCCACTTCTTGCCCTAAAGAATATCATCGTCGTTGTTACATCATCGTATAGCCGCTTTAACCGCTCGTGGATCTTCGTTTCCCTTGGTGTTTATTGTACGCGAAGAAGACCTTCAATTTCATGTGACAAAATCAGGAGATCCATCACATAGATCAATATCTTAGATTGCGAGAATAATGTGTCTCATCAACGCGCTCACAAACGTCTCCTCCATCGGGTCGAACTTGAGACAGGCGGTCTCTTTGTTTAGAGACTTCGTTCGTAACCACAATTCAAGAGGTATTTCTACATCTACCTTGTGGTTTAGATGAAATGATTGGAGATTTTTTTCTCAGGTCATGTGGTTTCATTACTTTAAAAATTTTAAATTTTGCTGTCCCGAGCAACTAGTACGACCAGTCGTTCCTGATTGCATATGACATGATCTTCATGTTTCTGTGATGTACTTAAGTTACTTTCAATAACCTTCAGCAAGTAGCTCATACTCAAACAAAATTGAAGAGGGCACGAAGGGATCGTCCTCGACCTATTGCTGAAGCTGAAAGCACTATGGAGGAGCGAGAAGGAAGAGCACTGGTGATAGACGACAGAGGGAGCTCTATGGACCTCGATTCTTGTAGAATCGATGGTCAATCCAAGAAGGGGAAGTGGAGAAGGTGGTGGGTAAGGATAATGGAGGGAACGTGAGTCGGATCACAGGCGAGGAACGACGAATTTCAAGCTGGAGCAAAAACTCCAGCATATATTAACTTCTAAAATTACTCTAAACTACAAGCTAATTGACTAAAATGAAAGCTAAATTAAAATACCGGAACTAAATGTATGAAAAAGACTATGGCTAGCATCTCATACATGGCCAGAGCCAAGGAGCAACGAGATGTTGTCGGAGGAGCTCCGACAGCACATGGATCGTGTCGTTCTACACCTTTATCCACATTGACAATGCCTGGAACTCAATGTTGTCACAAAGAAGGTTCTATAGGGAGGTCCTATTGGGGTTACAAGTGAGAAAAGAGGATCTAAACGATAAAGGGGGTGAAGGTCAGATTTTATACATGTGGATTTGGGGCAAAAAGGCGAAGAGGTTGTGTGAGATCTAGAGGTGGTAGGTGAGGTCTAGAGGTCGGCGTGGGTTAGGGGTGATGGTAGATCAGACATGGGAGGTCTAATGTGGGGCGCTCAAGGAGGAAGAAGCATGTGAGTGGCGTGGAAAACAATGGGAGTGGCGAGGAAAACACGAAGTTAGGGGTGGTCCTATTAGGGTTACATGCGAGAAACGGTGAGGTCTAGAGGCCGGGCGTAGGTTAGGGGTGAGGTTTAGTATAGGGCGCTCGAGGAGGAAGAAGCATGTAAGTGGCATGGAAAAAATGGTGAAGTCAGAGGGGTTACAGGGTCTCTAATAAAGGAGGCAGGTGGAGAGGACCGTTGACCCGTTGGGTCAACTTTCCTCGTGCCTGATGGTATACGTGGACCAAGTAGGAAATTCCAAGGAAAAATTTCCTTAGAAAATCAATATTATTATTTTTTCAAATATAAAAATATATATTATTTTATGTAGTATTTTATTATGATTTTCATTTATTTTACAAGTTAACTTATTATGTGTTAATATTTACATGTATATACATAGGTATATATACATGTATTTAGTATATTTTATTTTTTGTACCTTGTATCTTATTATTATATTTACATATTTTATTTATTTATAACTTATTTAATTACATATTTACATATTTTTAGTTTATTTTTCTAAATTTATTTATTCACTTGGATAAATACGTACATATATTATGTATGCCTGGTTTACCTATATGATTTATTGCATTATTTATTTTAATGATTTTTAGTGGTTTTATTTTATTTTTATTATTTACATGTATTTTAGATAATATATAAAAGTTTATAAAAATATAATAATGTAAAAAAATAAATAAATATATTGAATATTATATACAAGTATACGATACAATAGGGATCTAAAAGTCAACTTTTGCATCTCAACTCAAAATTAACTGAAACTACCTTCTTAGATAGATAGTTAAATTTTTCTAAACAATAAAGGTAAGTTTGGGCAATTTTGAGTTTGTATGGAGAAGATACAGGTCTGGAAGTTTTCTTTGCAGCTTTTTATTCTGTGTGTCTCAGATGCATTGTGTATTGTTTTTAAGCAAAATCAACTAAGTATTTTTCTTTGTATCTTTATGTACAAGTTTCATGTTGAAGGTTTATTAATTTGTGGTGTATAAATAATAAAATAAAATAGGTCCCAAAAGCCTATTATTGTCAAATAAATTAGGGTTTCTGTGTAGTGTTTTCTGTACATTTGGCTGCCCTATCTCCCCCGATTTTATTCATTGTCGACCAATTCATCATGATGAGTGAGTCCCAAGGTCTATGATCACTTAGTGTTTTTGAAACTTCCTTCTTTTTCTTTTCTTTCTTTATTCTTTAATTTTGGAATTAAATATTGTATTTTACACAATATTTACAGTTCAATCATTGGGTGTTATGTTTCACATATTAATGCTATATACATGCATTTAGCTAGGGATTTAATGCCAAAATGAAAGAACAAATGTGATGAAATGGAGATTCATCGGCCCTTAGATTTTAGGACTTGCTTGACTGAGTAATCTAGATCAAAATCCCTAATATATGCATATGCCTATAGACTCTGATACGTTTGGACTTAGATCAAACTAAAACTGCTCTTTACGCTAATAGAAATTCATGCTCAGGGCAATTTCACCGTTTGCATACCACATATAATGTAAATTTAAATTTCCGTTTTGCATCCCGTATGGAGAGTGCCGGGAAGCAATGTGAATCTTCTAACTAAGCATGCATCATTAGACACAATGATGTGTTCTCCGTCATAGTATCACTTGCACGACTTTTCCATCTTCTCTCTCAGTTTTGTATCACTTAGGATATTTAAAGAAAATAAAAAATTGTTAGGTGAATTATCCTGAAAAAATATCAAAAAAGTGAAATTTTCAAAATTGAATATAGGAGGGTTGCTAATAACAATCTAATCAAAAATAAAATTCATAACGGACGTTCATTGTATTGGGTTCATAAAGCCTACATTGTTTCCAAGTACACTCCTGGCAGAGTGAGGCGCAATCCTAAGAAAATAGAGTCAAAATCCCAACATGGGTATTACCTTATTGTTGAATGGATCCACGAAGTATTGGCTCTTCTATTGTACGTGAGCGAGTAAGGCTTTGTCTGCTTGCAGACTTAGTCTGAAGTATTGAGCTTTGGCCATCCCCTCACAGGGTTGTTTGTCTCATCGTTCCATGTCTGAGTACCTTGCTAGGGGGAAGTATTGGCTTCGCCTATTGGGTTCCTCCTCTATTCTTCATTCTTCCTCCCTCCTCCTTCTCCTTTGACTCCTCATCCCTGGCCCCGCTCCCTCCAACCCCTACTCCTCCTCCTCCGACCCCCCTCCAGTCCTCCTCCCTGCCCTCGTACCTTATGCTCCACCCACCATGGAGAATCTTGGACCAATCCACAACAGAAGAGAGCTGCACTACCTATACTTTGGATAGGTCCACTGTGGAGATTCTCGTACCAATCCCCTTCCATAACCGCTCGAACTTAAAGGAGCTCTACCATTCTCTAACAGCCTTCGCGAGATCCACGTCTAAGCTGCTCAATAGCTAGACTTCATCTAATTCGCCTCCATGGGGGCCCTCGAGGAAGCTCTCTGTTGGTCGGCCCTCTCAAATGAAGGGGAAGATGTCTCGAAGCACACCTTCGGGTTTGCTATTCTTGAGGATCCAAGGCACGGATCCAACCTCGAAGATGTTGTTGTTGTGTGTAGCTTCGGATTCGAGGTAGCATGGAGTTGTCCATCTGCTTTTAGAAGTCAAGATACTAGTGCGTGACCATCTTTGGGTACCTGCGAATGGTGATGGGGGAGCTCGAGCCAGGGCTCGAGTTGATGGTGAAACGAATATGGAGTAGGAGTTGTAGTGAAACAAGGCGGAGGTTCGAAGGAGGTGGAGGGAGGTAGAGCAGAGGCAGGGAGAAGGTTGGGGGTGTGTTTGGTCATTTTTGCCCCTCTTAATCACATATTGATTTAATTGAACCATGGTTAAGTTGAACTCATGACGACCAAACTAATGGAAGTGCAAGTGATAAATGTGAATGAATTCGGGGACGCGGGTGATATTCCAAAAAAGGAAGGGGCACAACCGATATTGCAATATCTCCGAGAAGTATAAGTGATAAAAATCCTAAATTCTAACTATAAATTACAAACAAGAAATATAAGTATATTAAGATGACTTATTTTGAACCCACTTCCTTCGTGAGAATTCAATATCTACAACTTTCATTGTTTGCATTTTTTAATTCAATGTCACATTATATTATATTTTAATTTTTTATCCATTTAAATTTCTTGATTATTGCTGAGTGGACATGTGTTCTAGTCAACATCCAGACCCTCCAGTGCCATGCGACGCTCTCTGATTATACCACTTCCGCCTCTTTTTACCTACTCTGACCACTGAGGCAACGCCAATCTTCCCCAAGTCTTCTTGCTCTTTGATTGGTCAACTGGAACCATCTCATCACCGATCTGTTGACCCAATAGTCAACTGGTCCTTCAAATCTTGCCTCCACTCGTCTGTGACCTATCACCTCGTAGATTTTCTCCACTCATCACCTTCCTCTCATTCCTCTAGCTTCTCGCTCTCTTCTTACTCGTTTCCAACGCCCAACTGCCATGACCACCTATAGGTACCACCTGCAACTCCCTGGTTCGTTCTGCAGCAACCTCCAACTGCCAAGTTTTTGAGACTCCTCCATTACCTCCTCTTCGTCCTTCATCCTCCTCGACAGAAACCCCTTTTAAGAAACCCAAATACTCCATGCTTATTTATACTACATCAGAGCCCCAAATCAACCCTATCCACCATCATAATAGCTCGAGCTCCAGTTTACACTTCCAGCTACAGAAGGGATAATGTTTGAGGCTACAGTGACCTCTTATTCCATTTTGGTGTGATCCAGGTGCCTCCACATCTGTAGCAACAGCCTCATCTCCCGTCCAAGCTTCTTGAGCTCTGCCGATCGATCTGAAGCCATCACAGGACCTTCCGCTGCATAATTCAGGTGAGTGTTTTTCCAGGTACCCCTTTTCTCATCTCCTTCTCAACTCTTCTTCTTCTTCTTCTTCAGTTCATTGTATGTTCATGTTTATTCCTCAATATATAATTCTACTACTCCAATCCCCCTTCGTTAATTACGTCTCCGACTAACCACGTATTGACACTAATGCACACATCTCCCTCTCACTTTCTATCTACCTCAAACCACCCTTCCACCTTTCTAGCAGCCACCAAGCTCGGGAGAGCAACCCTCGGTCCCTTAATCTGAGAAGGGCACCCGTGCTGCTCCTCTCATTTGAACCCCAGTGATCCTTAAGCTGAGCTTAATCTCGAGCCAAGCTTTGACTGTCAGGTGTTCGCGAGGAGATGGAGAATATCCTAGGCGATTGCTGCAGCTGCCATTTTTGCCACGGCAACGGTTAAGGCTTCTCCCCGTTGTGCGGGTTGGATGAAGAGGAGAAGAGGAGGCTGAGCTCTAAGCCTACAGCATCCGTCAGATGAAGAACAGAAATGATCCCAGCCATTCGAACATGCCTCAACTAAAGTTAAGCCCTCCGATCAAGCCATGTTGGTTATTGACAACCCCACGATTAAAGGAGCCATGTGGATTATTGACAACGCATGGCTCAACGAATCGGACGCCAATCACCGAGCCGTGTGGGTTATTGCCCTATGCTGACAACGCATGCCCCTGACGGCGATGCCACCTTCCTCCCCTGACGGCGACGCCTCATCGCCCTCTATCCCAACGGCGACGGCACCTCCCCTCCTCTTCCCCTGGCGGCGAGCGGGCTTGGGGTCGGGGGAGGGCGCCTGGCGGCGAGATGACTTGAGGTCGAGGAAGGAAAGCGGGTCGGGCGAGAGGGGAGGGACAGAGGAGTCAGGGGAGACGTCAGATCCTTTGGGGGACACGTGGCAGTCATCCACGCGTTGCAGCAGAGACTGCTGCAATACGCGTTGACAACCCCACGGTTAGAGGAGCCGGTGAATGCAGGATACCCCTCTTCATTTCAGGAGATGACCAATGAGTCCGCCCATGATAACACATCTGTGACGTCAGGATGCCTTTGGGCGAATTCTAGATGACCCCTACCAGGTCCGGGTATTTGCAAAAGTGCTTCTAAGTGTATTTAAATATTGGAATAATGCAATTCTACCCCTGATTTTAAACCTTTTAATCTTTAGAATCCTTACACTTTTATAAATTTTATGTGGCATTTGTTCCTTACATTACCATCTCTATATATTAAAGTTTGGTCGATTGATTTTGAACGAATCTGAATTATCTATGACTTTATTAGCACAACATGTCGATGTAACTTGTTTAATTCATAGAAAATCCATATCAAATCAGTTTGGCTTGAATCTTGGACATATGGTAAAGCTAATTTATACCAAATTTTAAAAAAGGTGTTATCGAAAATACTACAGTTTGACACATGTGGGATTTTTTTTGCAAAATTCATGGTATTTGGTTTATTCCCAGTGCAAATTATATCAAAATTAGAAATATAAAAATACGTTTAGTAGATATTTTGATGCTCTATAAATCTGATTTTTTATTAGAACTTTCTACCAACGCTTGCTTGCCTAAAATAAAAAAACAAAACAACCCATATTATTATAACATTTTCATTTTTCTGTATTATTGTAAAAAAACCTAAAAATAGATTAGGTTGTCTTTACCTAGGGTTTTTTAGCTTGGTATTTTATCACTTATTTTATCTAAAAAGATTAAAAAACATCAAAACTTTCCAAAAAATCACTAAAAATCATATAACATCAAAATGCAAAAAGAAAAGTAGTTTTTGGGAACATTGGATCACATTTTTTTAGGAAAATACAAATATTTTATCCTTCATTTTTAGCCTAAAATATAATTTCAAAGTTCGCTATTTATCGTGATATTTTTATTTTATTATCTCTTTTATATTTTGAATATTATGTCCACTTCCACCTTTTGAAAAATGGTCAAAAATAGTTGCAAAACCTCAAAACTCCAAAAAAATATTTTACATCATTTTATTTTATTTCATCCTAATTTTATTTAATTTTAAACCATAATATCTCTTCTTCCCTTTTTATATTATTTGTAATAATAACATTATAACATATTGTAATATTATATTTTTAAGTAAAATTAAAAAATGAACAACAAAAAAATAAATTTAATATAAAAAAGTTATTTTAAAACAAAAAAAAACAAAAAAATCTTAAAATCTATACAACATAGGCATTTACATACTAACAAGTGATGCATGTATTTATATTGATTCATAGACCGGGAGAGCGAGCCATCATATTGACTTAAACCCTGGTGCTTGCCTAGGTAAAATAAACATCACATGATGCGCTTGATTTTCATTGCATATATCTTTATTGTTTTGGTTGAGGGGTTTTTCTACTACTAAAATGATAATTTAAGAGCTTGTTCTTAATTAACGAACCAAAAAATCCTCTGTATGTATTGTCATATTATGTTTTTTTACAAATTTTATTTTTTTATAGTCTATATTAAGTCGATCAATGTCTATGGCCTCAATCTTTGAGTTCAGATCATATCTAAATAGACATTGCATGCACTTTTATTATACTTTTCTTGACCCGTTTATACACATATTCACACATATAATCTATCTCGTGCCTATTTTTTTATTTTCTTTTTTTTTGCATATTTTATGTGTTTTTGAGTGTTAATTAACTAGTGCTTCTTATTTTCAAGCATGTGTTCATAATAATGTAGTATAATGATGAAAATGCATGTACTATTGTTAAACATTTTAGCTCAATTTTCTCGTTTAAGGTAGATGAAATCTTAGTTCATCGGGAAGCCAATGTAGACACATCAACATGATATAATCTAATAGTTGCATGATCTCATATACTTGAGAGACACATCTCATACACATTAGATCAACATTCAAAGAAAAAAAATTATTGGAGGATAATATTAAATAAATACCCGAGCAAAAGTTATATTAATTAGTCCAAATAGAGGGATTACATCGGAATAGGAGACAAGCGGGCAACAAGCTGCACCGCTAGTCCTTTTTGAATTGCAAAACCAATTCTTCTGAACACTACATCTATAAATAAATAAAATGAAAGACTGTCTCATAAATCAGTCAGTAGGGAGTTTTTTTACATTATTTAATTATCATATTCTCTTCAAAGATCAACGTGAGGTCTTGCACTGTATGTGTGAGCATGCGTCCATGTATACATATATGATAAATTAGTGTATGCGCTTGCGCAGGTGAGGAGCACACATAGGTGTTTATTTCTTTAATGTGGATCAGCACATAATCCCTCAATAGATGGCTATATTAACATCCATTGTAACACCACAGAGAACTTGCTTTGATTAGATGAAATAAGTTGTAACCCATTCAATGATATGGGAATTGAATCGTCGTAGCTACTACAATGATACGAGGAAGCAGTTCCTCTGTTGAAATAATAGGTGTTGTAGTAGCTTCCGCTCACATGGTCCGATGGCCAATATAATATTTGATTAGATATCGGCTATTTGATCATAAAACGATATGGAGTTACAGTAGTAAAAACACGATTTTCTAGCAAAGAAAATGTTTCGTTTTAAAGACAAAATTTAACATTTATCATCCGAGAAAAGAACGCATCATATCCCTTCATAAAAGATGGATACGTGTAGGACGATATACATGATGTTCGGCACAGAGCAAAGTTGATAACCATCTACATGGTTATTTTTCAGGGTTGATGGTGTCTTTGTGTATGTTTGTATTCGGGCAAAGGTCTGCTGATTCATTTCGTTAAAAAGTAACAGAAGGCATACGTTACTGTGTATTCACGACATCTTCCGACGGATTAAAAACGTAAATCACGTAAAAACAATTTAACGCTCCTGGACGACAACAAGGGGAGGCACTATTACAAGGGTTGCTACATCGAAGGCGCCACCGATTTCATCTGTGGCAACGGCCTTTGAGGTATAACTGACGCTGTCAACCTTAACCAACTTTATATTACTGTGATCCAAGCACACGTGAACGTTGTAAGACCGCTTTCTTCACTTGCATGGGCAAACCATGCAAGGACCTTTGCCGCAATCACCCCTCTCGTCGTTACATTTAAAATCTAGAAATGCCACATTCATTCCATCTCGGGTGGGGGCGGTACCGTGCCACCACCGGACAACGGAGGGCCACGGCATCGGAGAACACGGGTTACAGCTTCCACAAGTGCAAGATAACTGGAAACGGCACGGCGTCGTTGGGAAGGCCGTGGCGGCCTTACTCCAGGGTCGTTTTCGCCCGCTCCTACTTGTCTGGTGCAGTGTTGCCACAAGGCTGGGATGACTGGGGTCTCTTCAACAACCAAAGGTATTTTAAAATCCTATCCTTCAGCAACAAGAGATATCTACGCATGCAGAATAAGTGACTCTTAATTACCAATCTCTAACAAATTCGATATCCTTTAATTTTGTGTTTTATCTGTGGCCGCAGAACTGTGTATTATGGGCAGTACAGATGCTTTGGCCCTGGATCAGGGACCTCCGCACGCGTCGAATGGGCCAGGGAGCTTTCTCATGAAGAAGCCAGGAACTTCACCAGCCTCTCTATGATACAAGGGAAGGAGTGGCTCCGTCCACTACCTAAGCATTTCCGCAAGTTCTCTGCCATATCTGGTTAAGCCAGTTTGGAAATACTTGGAAGCGTCTATTCCCTCGCATGCTATGCATCCGACTTCAGAAATCCATATTTCTCAGAGAAGTATCCTCCCACAGGATCGTCGTCGTTGTGTAAAATATATAGCTTAAAGAAGGGTTGTTGATTCAGCTTATCAATATACATGGAAATAGTCATATTGTCCGCGACCACATAAGAATGGTTACCTCCGTAATTTGCAGATTCCGGTGGATAGTTTAATTTGACCGCCCTAATTTAAAAAGAAAGCCAGTGAATATTATACCTAGTCTTCCCACATGAATGAGAAAAAAATGCTAATGAGTTTTGTGAAGCCCCATGTTATGCATATCATTAAATACAATGTTTTAAAAACTGAACAGAACATCAAATCGGACAAATAATTATGTCATCAGTTCATTCAAAGGGGAAAAAATCGAGACGTGTATATACTGTCAGTTGGTTCGTATGGTCCCGTTAGGTCAAATCGAGTTGGACTAGTATTTCATATAAATAAATATGAATAATGGTACATCATATATTTAAAGGATTTTTACACGTGTCTTTCCAAGATTTTTCAATAAAATTTATATCCCTGATTTTTTCAAACAATTACCTGAGTGCCCATTTATTTTTATAAAACTCACAGTATTAGTACGCTTGTGCTCCCATGTTGTATCAACATAAGGGCAATATTTAAAATTTTTAGAAAAATATGGGGCCACAAGTGTAGAATCTAAAAAGTTAAGGTGTATATTTTATTGAAAAAATGGAAGATATAATTAATATATTTTGTCATATATATATGATGTATAAAATTAACAATTTTAAAACTATTCAAACGCTGATTGATGATAAGTTTTATTACTTTACCGATTCTTACAATGTGACAATGATAACTTCTTTACGTGAAGGCATCATCTATATTTATTGGAAGGGGACAATCTCATGCACAATGTAGGAAGAGAGATGCAATGCTCATAAGGTAGGAATGGAGAAGCGAAATTAGGTCTTTGGCACACGTGGAATGAGAAGCGATAAAGAGTATCATATTATGAACCCAAGGAGTGGTCTGGTGGTAGAGCAGTGTGCTTCCACTTTAAATGACCTGGGTTCGAATCCCAATGGAGATGCTTCGGACCCAAATGGTTGAACCGATGGTTTGGTCTAATTAGTACAACTAGGCAAGCACTCCAATTAGGTTTTAATTAATTTTTGTTTTATAAGTAAAAATCAGGTGGTTGATCTTTTTCCGATTTTTTAATCAGATGAATCGGCCAGTTTGATTTTTAAACCTCGATTAAATATAATGAATAATTTGACCAACTGATGTTTATAGGTGGAATTACATGCAGGAATCTAACAATAAATTATAGCATTGAAAATGTTGAACGTATATTATTAAAAAATATTACCATGGCAAATATCTAAAAATATTTGTACAAAATAGTATAAATACATCCAATTTTTTATATGCAATAACATGCTAATCAACAAAGCAAAATCAAACAACTATTATCAATATTTGCTTGAAAATGAACTTGTTGTTATATAATATATTGATCAAACATGGTAGAATCTATAACATGGTAGAATCTATTATTGATACTCATTTTCTCTGAATCCAAAATTTTGAGGATAATGTTTTCAAAAAAATAAGCAATACAAAAAAGGAAAGTCTATTAAAAAACTCTTGTATATAGGAGAAACTTCCAATAAGGTGTGTCTTTCTTCGATGCATGGAAAGTTAATCATCTCATCTTCTCATTATTAATCCAAGAACCATGATTAGTGACATGTTATCCTAATTTTATTATATGCTGAAAAATAACTATTTTAGTCATTTTGTCACATCCTAAAAATAAAATGTAACAACCCAGCGTTTAATTTTTGGTATATGCGTTGGGATATCCCTTGCTAGTTTTTTCTCCTCCCACAACAAAGGCAGCGGTTGGAGTTCACAATCCCTCCCCATCTCTCTCTCTCAATGACAATGTGTGGCGAAGAGGTTGCTGAATGACGGTTGCAACACGGTGGTGGAGAGTCACGGTGGCGGCGCGTAAGTAGATGCCTAGTGGTGGCTGGCGTGGTTGGGCAAAGATGGTGATGAGGTTGCTGCATAATAGTTGCTTCCCACGACGGGGAGTGTTCCTTTAATATATGACACCACGTGGAGGTGGTGGCTTCACATGGAGGACGTGGATCGTGAAGGAGAAGAGCAGAGAAAGGTGTAGGTGGAGAAGGGTGCAGCCAGAGGAGTGCATGATTGTTTTTTATAATCTCAGACCGTTTTTAACAATACCAGATTTTATTTACAATGTCATATCTTTTTTTACAAATCACTTATCGTCTTCTATAATATCATATTGTTTTGTACATTTGTCGTTTCTTTTATAAATTTCTAACGATCTCAAATCTTTTTTTACAATCTCAGGTTTTTTTACAATATCAGATCATTTTTTATAAATCTCAAATCATTTTTACAATATCAAATTATTTTTTATATTTATTCTTTCATTTATTAATTTCTATCAATATCAAATTATTTTTACAATCTTCTATATTTTTTACAAATCTCATGTAGTTTCTTAAAATATCATATTGTTTTTTTACATTTATCATTTCTTTTATCTATTTTTAATAACATACTTTTTTATTGCAGAATACGATATAAAATTTACAAATCGACCAAGAAATTTAACATAGGTGGTGTGGGTATTACAATCCTCAATTTTTTATATTATCTCTTTCTTCTTAATAATTGATAAACTACTAATTATCTATTTTTTACACATCTAGATAGGAATATTACAAAACGAGCACTAACTTTTACAAAGTCATTATGTAAGTTGCAATCACAATAATAAGGGATTGTTTATTATGATTTTATTTTATAAACATTATACAATTTTATAATGACATGCGGATTTTATAAAGAGTTCTGTCATTCTGCATAGCATGAAATGCTATTACATTTGTGAAATCTCATTGAATAAATAATAATAAAAAAGTCAAATCAGACGCGCTAAACATGGTAAAATAAAAGGATCATATTAAATTAAAATTCAATACGAAATTCAAATTCAAAATGAAAACACATTGACTAAAATACACTTTTGGATAAAGATCGGCTAGATCGAGATGTATCGGATCTTTTGATGGACTTTCCATTAATGTAGGAAAGGTACATCTCATCGTTGGAAGGGTCATGTGTGACTTTTCTCATTCAAAATGGATCGGAAAAATGAAAATTATTTTATAATATTCAAAGTTTACTTTATGTTTCTGCATCTTCTTCAAATTTTAAAATAAAAATATTTTTGAAATAAATATATTTTTGTTTTCACTATTAAATTTAGGAGGGATAAGATAAGTTAAAAAGCATCATTTAAACCATGTAAATAAACTTGTTCATTTCACATTAAGTTTTTGCTCTCACGTTTAAATAATGAAAGAGAAAGAAATCTAAACTCACAAGAATAAGGGCCCGTGAAAGGAAGAGAAAGTATGTGTATACGAAAGAGAGAGAGAAACGAGAATAGGTATATAGAACAATCATCTTTAGTTAAGGTGTGATTTTTGAAATAGTCTACTCTACTGTACTCTATATGACTTTTTTAAACCTTAATTATAGATAATATAAATGTATCGAACAAAAAAGTGCCTAAAAATGGGAGGATGGATATGGGGAGAAAGGGCAGAGTATAAGAGAGATAGAGAGGACATTTTATTGAGAAATGAACATAATGGGGGGAGAGATTTCTAGAGAGAGCATCTTTCTAATGGGGAAGAAGAGATGATGGGCATGGGAGAGAAGGAGTCTCCTTTCCGGGAGAACTAATGCATGTTAGGTATTTTGATTTGATATTGTCTCGCATCTAAAAAAAATCAAGCTATGTCTGATTCTATTACAGAGAATCAGTTTGGATAAATAAAACTCATATTCTACTTCTTAGTAATTATCGTAAAATTAAAGATAAAAAAATAAATTTATTGATTCCGAGGATTCACTGTCGAAACATATTGGTAATTATTTAACCCCAACACCTTGAATTGACGAAATTTCTTCGAAGTATCAAGGAGGTTATTTTACATTCCTCGAAGACCCTCGCAACATCACCATTTAATATTTTCTGAACCACAATTGGCCGGACTACTTGAGCATGTCCTAATTGGTCAATTCACGAGAAGATATTGAATTCTAGGGCTTGAAAATTTGTTCATATATTTCTATGAAGTACGTGGTGATTGAACGAGCAATTTTTAATCATACCCCCCTATGTAAGATAGTGTTTGTTGTTGCGTCGGGAGTTATTGTACTGGGTGCTAGATCATGAGTATTTGTATCTATTGAGCAAACATGGGTTGCATTTATATAGTGATATTTGAAAGCATATCTTGAGGACACCCTAAGGCGGGTGAGAGACTTGGAGAGAGTGCATTGAAGAGGGCCACATGTTCTAAACACAAATAAGGGAGAGAAGTTCCCGTCTTTACTTCTACAAGTGTAATAACTCGAGTTTCGTTGTAATTATGATCACCATGTTCACAAAATACTTGATTTATTTACGATTTTTATCACATTTGCCCTCCTTAACTTCATTGCAGGCTGGCTAAAGCAGAGAGGGGCCTCTATTGTTCTCTGTGATAAGAAAATTCCTATGAAAATCAAAGAAAAGTTGTATAAAGCATCTGTGAGACATGCTATATTATATGGATCTGAATGTTGGTCTATGAACTATATACATGTGTAGAGAATGACAGTAGCAGAAATAAAAATGCTAAGGTGGATGTATTGACACATAAGTAAAGATCGGATTCAGAATGATGTAATCAGAAGGAATGTTATTATAGCTCTGGTTGAGGATAAGATGCGAGAGAAATTGCTTAAGGTGGTTTAACCATGTGTAAAAGGAGGTCAATGATGAATCCACGTTTCATCATCTTTATTCTATCATTTTGGCCTTAAAAAACCTAGTAAATGCGTGTAAATAGGCTTAATTTAGGCATTTTAACATTCATACATCATTGTGTAAATATTGTATAAAATACGGTTTTTAAAGCCAAAATTATAGAATAAAGAAAAGAAAAGAAAAAGAATAAAATACTGTAAATATTTTATGACCCGAAACCCCGAGACCTAGGCATCGCGATGACTAGATCGACAAGGAATAAAGCAGAGGGAGATAAGGGCCAAAACAGAATAAAAATACCTTTTATTCAATTCATTCTTTATTCACTTTGGGATCTATTTGTGGTTCCACTGTTTATACTTCAAATAAAGAAACTTTGTACATGAAAGTTGTATATAATTAAATATAAAAAAATACAAAATTAATTTCACACAAAAATAATGTACAGATAAACAACTATGATCTGAATAAGATTCCAGAATCCCAACTTCCCAGACCTGTATCTCTCAAATAAAAACTCCAAATGTACCAAACTCACCTTTAATTGTATATAATTTTAAATAATCTATTTAATGGAGATGGTTTCGCATTTTGCGGAGCTACGGTTGGAAAGTTGAGTTTTGGACCCCTATAGTATACTTGTACAGATTAAAATATTCATTTTATTTATCATTCTTTATTTCCATAATTTTATATTTTTATAATTTTTTAAATATTATTTATAATATATATGTATATTAAAATCAGAATAAAAACTCAAAGAAAATACAAAATAAAATACTTGTATAAATAGCATACCTAGGTATAATACTAATACATATACCTATAGAATTACTGTTTATATTTTATTAAGTGTACAAAATACATCAAAAAAATCAAATAAGAATATATTAAGTGTATAAAAAATATCCTATAAATTTATAAAATAATAAACAAAAATAAATAAAGTAAATACATAAAATAAAAATAAAATAATAAAATATATAGATATACATACCTATATAGGGTATAAAAGGTAACTTGTAATTATATACCTCATAAAAATAAATAAAAATCACCATAAAATTCTTTATAAAATAAAAAAACATTTTTTATTTTACAACCTAAAATTAATAAATTCATTTACTATTTATTTCGAATTTACAAATAATTTTGACCTGCATTTTTCTGATTGGTCCACGTGGACCAACCAGCGCCGGTCAAGTGTTGACCTCGGTCAACTGCCTGACTGAGGTTTGCCACCTTCTGACAGCGGGATTTCTTCCCGATTTCACCCAATTTTCGAGCCGATTCTCTTCGTCTTCTTCCCTCGATTCTTCTTGGGAATTCTTCCTTGATCTTCACTCAGCCACGCCATGCCTTCATATCACGCAAAATCTCCATCATTTGCGCGTGGCCCTTGCTTGAAGGAGACACCACCACCATGTTTATAATCGACCTGTCACCTTCGAGCTCCAGTCTGAACCCTTCTTGGCCAACAATCCTCCTCCCTTTGGCGTTCTTCGCGTTGCTGGAGGTGACAGCTCCTCAACCATACCCTCAGGCGAGTCGAGGAAGCCTTGTAGCAGCTCCACCATCTCCGCCGACCTCCGGCGTCGAGGTTCCCCCTCCTCTGGTTCCGGCCATCGAGGTATACCCCTTTCCTCCCTTTTTCTTCTCGTTTTTTATTCCCCGTAGTGCTAGGATCATTTCCCCCTTTCGATCTTCGAATTTCGTCCACCGATTCGCCATCCATCGATCATCGTCGGAGCGCACCTCTAGCTGTATCTCCTCTGCCTTCCATAGCCCATTTCCGACACCTATTCCACCTCCGCGGGGTCCAGGCACTTTGCCCTGGTCCCCTTCACCCCTTTTTGCAGGTCAAAGCACGTTCAACGCACCTGGAGACCGTTTTGCGTAGTTCGCCGGAGACACCTAGAGCTCCGAGCTCTACCGCCTTCGTGCCAACACCCCAACGCTCCTCCGACGAACTTAGGACCTCCAGCACATAGCCTGACCTCCCAGGAGCACCCCGACCATTTTTGCGCGCTCTCAGACCACCGGAGACCCGGGATCGAGCTCGGGGAAGTTCGCCTCGCCGACGTTCTTCCCCGTTCTTCCCCTTGGCTTCTCCGCCGTTCGATCGGGCCACCGCTCCAGTTTTGATATCAGCCGTTGGATCACGTCGCGCCACCACCGTCGGATCTCCGGGGAAGATCTAATCTCGCCCGTCCAGCGCGAACCGTCATCGTGCAACCTTGAAGCGCCACGTGTCAAGTATACGCTCCCCAGCCGTTCGATCACGCACGAGGATATTAGGCGTGGGTATTTTGCACCTACACCCTCACAAAGTTTGCATTTCATTTTCAGTCCATAAACTTTAATTTGTAGTTTAAATATTTCTGTAATATTTGCATCCATACCCCCATACTTTCATTATTTGCATTTTGGTCCGAGCCACGTCACCTCACGTGACTCACGCACGTGGGATGGAGGGAATTTTGCATCGGATCCCCCGAAGTTTATTTATTTCATTTCGTCCATGAACTTTTTAGTTAAGTTGTAATATTTTGGTAAAATTGCATGTTAGTACCTGGATATTTGTAAAATTGGAAAAATACCCCTGCCAGATCACGTGCCCAGTGCGCGTGAGTTTGGACATTTTGCAGCAAACCCCCTCTGTGTTTAGGTTTTTATTTTTAGTCCAGAAAATTGTGTTTAACATTATATATTTTTTTTGGAAAAATTGCAAGTAGGCCCTTGGACTTCTGTGTATTTAGATCTATGCCCTTGCTAGTGTTGTGTTTTTACTTGGATGTTTGTATTTATTTCATGCATCATTTTAACTCGAAAAATTACCAAAAAATATATAAGCTCCTGTTGCATTGTAGTTTAATGCCATATTTTTAGTTTGCATTTTTATTGCATTTTCGTATTTATTAAAAATAAGAAACAAACCTTTTTTTCACTGTTTGCATTAGAAAATACATAAAAATTATAAAAAAATCTTTAAAAAATTCCACAAAATTTATATTTCGTGAGCTTTGGTTTATTTTATGTTCTCACCAAAAATCCCTAAAAATTACAAAAGAAAACCCCTAAAAATAACAAAATTCTCAAGATCTTCATAAAAATCTAAAAAATTCATAAAAACTCCAAAAATTATGTTTTCTATTTTTGAAACTTCCTTATCTTATTATCTATCTCTAAAAATTAATTTGAAAAATTTTCACTCCTGTTTGCTATTTATTTCTATATTTTTGTCTTGACTGTATAATGTATTCACTGTTTACTAGTGTTTTCGCCCTTAAAAATACCAAAAAAAAATTAGGAAAAATATAGAAAAATTACAAAAACATTAGAAAAATATAAAATCACAACAACATTCTATTTCCTGTATTTTGAGCATTTTCCCCTATTTTTATCCCTCTCTTATCTCTAGTGTACATATATATTCCTTATATACATTATATATTTGATAAAAGAAAAAGAAAATATAAAAATACAAAATATAAAAGAAAATACAAAATCAGTAAATTAAAAACCAAAATATAAAAATATAAAATCAAAAAATACAAAATTCAAAACTTACAAAAAATTAGCACTTGTAGGCATTTAACCACTTTCACATTTGTGAACATTATTGCCTTAATCTACCTATTTGCTCCCTGTGTTTGATACTCTACAAACTTGCACTATACACATATTTTATAGAGTTATAATAAATTTTAACTCAACACTTTGATTTCCATTGCTTGATATTATTTGTGGGTTAATTATTGATTTAATCGGGATTTACCGAGGGTCGCCGCAGCGACTTTGTCTCTGCCTTATGTGAGACATTTAAACCCTCGTATCTCGCGGTTAATCAGTCAACTAATGCACCAGTTAAGAGATGCAAGTTCTAGGATGCTGAGCTGGCTAAGAGAGGACAAGGAGTGTTCAAGAAGTTTTGGAATGGGACTATACAAAGGGATCTTAGTTTTTTAGATCTAAGATTGAAACTGATCCAAGATAGATATGATTTATCTGAATAGAGACAAAGAATCAATGTAGCCGACCCTACTTAATGTGAGAAAATATGTTGTTGTTGTTGTGACCTTAACTTCCGCTATATCAGTTATGCCCATCCATTTTTGTAATATCAAATCGTGTCCTTGACTTCTTACAAAATTCACAGTTCCACCTTCCGTTAAGGTAAAGTAGGGACATGATTGATATCCCCAAAGGGTAAAATTGTGAATTTTGTAAAAAGTCAGAGGCAGAATTGATATTATAAAAAAAATGGCGGGCTTAACTAATATTGTGGAAGTTAAGGATACAAGTGATAAAATCATATTTTATGTGAATAAAATATCTATTTTGAGTTTTTAATAAAAACTATTTACAAAAAATTAAATAAAATACTAGAAATAAAATTAAACACTATCTATTTTTAGATTTTATTAAAAAAAGTGAAATAAAAATGAATAAAGGAAAGAAATATGTACAATATATATATATATATATATATTTGTTTCTTTAATAATGATTTATCATGATCGAGATTTGTCCTTGTAATCTAGTCTATCTATAACACATGCTAAGGGTCTATTTAGTTATTGGGATGGGGTGAGTTGGAGCAACATTCTGTGAATAGTAACTCTTTGTATAGTTATGAGAGTTGGAGATGGTTGGAATAAGGAATGTGATGTGATGTCACATTGATTTGTGATTGAATTCCAACCCAGGAGTGGAGGGAGTTAAACTGGGTTACACCGGGTAACCCGGTAACCAATCATACTCTATGGATTTGTTTGGTTATTGGGATGGGATGTGTTAGGGCAACATGATGTGAATAGTAGCTGTTTGGGATGATTATGAGGTTGGAATAAGGAATGTGATGTGATGCTACTATGATTTGTGGTGGAATTCCAACCCAAGAATAGAGAGGGGTAACCGAGTTACCCCGAGATAACCCAAATACCAAACATACCCTAGGGTGCGTTTGGTTTGTGACGTGTCCCTAATTATGCCGGAATAACCCGATAAAAGTCCATGCAATCATGGATTGAGATTCCATCATAAATCAATGCGACATCGCATTTCTTATTCCAACCTTCTACCAACCTTGATAACCATTCAAACACCTACTTGTCATAGGAATTATCCCAAACCAACCAACACAATACCCAAACCAGCCCTAAAAGGAATACATCATTTTTTGCATCTAAATATTCGGTTTTGCTCCGTCCCCTCCCCGTCGCACCCCGCTGCCTCCCCTCCTCTGTCGCCACCCACGAACCCCTCACGCGTCGTCTCTCTGCGGAAAGGCGTCGCCTTTGGCCCTTTATCTAATTTAATTTTGGCCCTATGTTTTCTTCTCTTTCACCCCTGAAAACGAGCGTGCTCTCCACAGAAAACGCGCGGACCAATTACCAGCTTCTACCCAACCTCTGTAAAGCTTTACCTCCTGTCCATAATTTCTTCTCCTCTTCCTCCTCCCGACAATCTTAGTTCTTCTCACATTTTGAAGCAAAAATGCAAAAATTCGTTTGGAATAGTATATGCAGGTTGACGAATCCCTTGTACCAAAATCGCAGTTGTCGCCTGTTCCACTCGACCCCTTCTTCTTTCGCGAAATGGAGGGGCAAATTCGTCCAGGACGCGAAGGTTTATCCCCCAATCAACATTTCCAGTCGTTTTAGTTTGACACTAATCATATTTCTTTGCTGCATATTGGTTCTCCGAGTTCGTATTGTGGGGCGGTGGTTATGGTTATTGGCTGGCTGTAACCTTTGAAATTGCACTCCAACTGTTTGATGGAGTAACTCGAATGATTCTTGAACAAAATAGTGCTGTGTTTTGTTCCAGAAGGAAAGTTTGTCGTTTGTATGAAGAAAATGTGTTATTAGAAGCAATTTTTATTGTTTATATGGGGAATGCTAATTTGATGGATGCCAACATTTGGTATCACATTCCGGGAGTTGTAACTCTTTGTTTATTTATTGGACCAATTTCTATGTTTCAGTGGTTGAACATGAAGTTATGAAAGTAAATTATATGTTGTGCTTGTAATGGAAATAAAAGGAACTCAAGAATCTATATTTACTAATTAAAAAAACGTAGGAAAACAGATAAAACTTAGGGAAAATGAAAACTTTCCATTTCCATCACCTTCTTTCGTTTCAGGGAAGTGGCGCAAAACGAGGTGGGTAAACTCATCTTGGTCCAACAAAATGGTGGAAAAATTATTAGCCTCTCAAAATTTTGGGTCCAATGGAAACTCATTCTTTTTCTTTCATTTCCTTTACTTTTAAAGAGTAGCAACTAGCAATCCCTATTGTCCTATTTCTAGAGGAGACAAATCTTCTGAGTGGTATGGTTAAGATTTGTGAAAAGGTTTTATGGCAAGAAGGAAGAGGTCAGGGCGGGGGCCACGTGTATGCTCATGGCCATTACATGGTGCCTCTTTAATTCACGATGTTGGTAACTATGTTTCTTTTATGCCCCTATTTCCCTTTCATCTTCCAAACATCTTAGTTTCCTTGGATTTAGTATCAAGTTGTAGATTGGAATGTGAAAGTTGGTGATCTTGTTAGTAATGTACACGATCATTAAGGTAAAGATTACTATTCTATACATGCAACCTAAATGGGATTGCATGGTGTAGAGATAGCACATGAGATTTAAAAGACTAAGTTGTGGTGTCCAGGAAAGCTAGATGCTGGAAAATGGTTTCATGTACTTATGCATGGCCTCAAGAAAGTTTTGTAGGTAAAGAGATTTGGAGGTCGAATTAAAAGAGTAGATGCCCCTGGTGATCAGGAACACAACTTGAACCCCAAATATCTAAATGAAAGAGCTCAAACAATTGAGAACTGATCCGACCCTGACGAGAGTGAAATGAAGAGCGGTGGTGCTTCCCAAGTTGGTAAGCCTCGCATTGGAAGGAGGATCACGTGAAAATTTGTGGGAGAATATGGCACAACTTATGCTGAGGAAGGTGACCAAAACGGAAATGCCACAGGTACGGTAAGACTGGTCCAATAGTAATAGTAGAAACACTAGCACGAGGAGGTTGGGTCAGTATGTATAGCCCCCATTGTTTACGACCACATTGAATCGTCTTGCTAGTGAGTATGTCCTGAAACACAGGAGAAGAGGGGTACAAAATGGCACGATAATGGAGATCCGTCGTGATCTGACTAATAAAAAGCAAGTTCATCTAAAAGTCAGGAGCATGTATAACATTATGCAAGTGCTTGGATGGCGGCAAATGCAACTCCTCTTGTCTTGTGACGGGTAAGTGAACCTCATTGGAAATGACAACCCATCTACCGGGGTAAAGACCTGTAAGATATGAACTGGTTTCTGTTGCCACACAGATGGTGAGAAGCACCAAAGTCTATGATCCATTCCGTCATATTTGCCCTGCTACAACCGGTAAAAGCGTATGTGACATTTAAGGAGATCGAAGAGGCTCTAATAGCGGCTGCAACATCTGTAGTGATGGTGCCGACAGCATGAGTCATGATCTCTCGTATACGAGAGACATTGTCATCAAGGCGTGGATCTGCCTGAGGAGCCAAAGTGTCTGGAGACTCAATCTGTTTTGTCACTCGAGCCGACACAGGGTATTCATACTTCTGATAGCATTTGTCCTCAGAGTGTCTTGGAAGCATGGAAGGACATATCGATATCGGTATCGATATCGGTACCATGTCGATACCGATATATCGCCGATATATCGGCGATATATCGACGCCATATCGCCGACATCGGGATTCAGCTTGCCTTTTTTGCGTGTCGATACCCGATATCGGACATATCGACGATATATCGGTGACCTGTCGATACAGATATATCGCCTATATATCGTCGATATATTGGGATACGGCCTTCCATGCTTGGAAGACGATAGTAGGTGTAGGGGCTACGATGACGTCCACCCCTCTGCCACGGGGACCACACCCTCTGAACTACATATAACCTCCCCTACTGCAAGATGCAGCCATAGCTGAGGAGGTTTGTGTGGTGGCATTAGATGATATATCAACTATGATGTCAGCAAGATGAGACTTGGTAGTCTACTGAGAGTACGTCTGTGCCGATTCTTCCCACATCTCTTTCATGGTCTCCTTGTACAGGAGGTTCGTCGCAATGTTGGGCTTGGCACTATTGGTCATCCATTTCATGACTTGATAGTTGTCTCCAAGCCAGGACTTGTAGTCCTTGTCCGCCTCCTTTAGAAGCTCTTTTGCCAAGATCAATATTTTTCTTTGACCTCCGATGAACACTTTGAAAGCCTGAGACAAAAGCACACAATTCTCTATATCCTGGAGTTTGATAAAAGTTTTGTGCATTATCATGGAGGAAGTAGTAACAGGTGTTTGGTCTCGATGGGAGTCATGATCGTCGTGGTCAGAGGCATGGAGAATCAAAGAAGAAGGTAATTTGTCATGCATCTAGTGCATGAGATCCAACGTCATGATGGGGCTTACGACTCAAGAGGATGCTTGAGAGAGGGTTGGCGGTGGTAGGATGTCCGAGAAAGTGCTAGTGATGATACTAGGTACCACGAGAGGGTGATACGACCATGGAAGGTCTCATGGACAGATCTGTGGTGGAGGAGCAAGCCACTTGGGAGATCTTGAAGGGGCTAGCATCATTCCCGCGGTGGCAAAACGAGCCTTGGAGGGGCTAGTAGCAGACTAGTGGCGGTCATGGTATGGCGATGAACCCTGAAGCCCTACATGGCTAGGTTTGTGGTGCCTACAGTCATTGGAAGAAGGGCTGGAAGGCCATATGTATGCGGAGACAACCCTGCGCGGTGCTTGTGGATGAAGGAAGGTCCGCGAGAAGGGTCAATTAGAAGGTGGGGCTCATGTGTGTCCGAGAAGGAGGGCTTGCATGTGACCGACGAAGAGGCTGGAGGTGGCAGCCGGCAATTAGGTAACATGCCTGGTCTAAGACCGTTGCTTTGATACCATGTGGAGAATGAATTGAGAATAAATGACTTATCTTATTCAAGAAGTTTGGGACTTCTTGTATAACGTGAAACCCTGTATAGCTCAAAAGAGAAAATTAGATAAAGACCTCGAAGGGTTTATAACCCTCAACAAAGGGATAAGGATAAATAATTAAATAACTCTTAACACATGCAAAACAATAAATGGGGTAATTTCCATATGGCCATCAGAACGATACTGAGATATCATGATATTTTAGTCGACATGCCTCTCATGCGGCCACCTCCAATGTTGGTGCATTATAGATTGCACCCAACATGCATCTCACTCCTTGCATGCTGCTGCACTCCTTTTGTACCTTAGTGCTTCCTGCACTCCTCATGTACCACCACCTTTGGTGTTGCTGTACATTGAAAGCTTAATATCGATACGCTGTCCCTCGTGCGGCTGTCATGCCTCTTGGATGGACCCAGGATAGCCACATGTCCCCATGTGAACCCTAAAGAATCTTGAATTGTAAAAATAAAAGAATGGACTTTGAGAAAACATTAAACATGAAATGCCTCTTAGCATTGCTCCTATATCTCGTGGAAAATTTAATATAATGAATCACATTATCCGAAGTTTTAGACGAATAAAACATGATATGAGACAGTTTGGATGATCATGCTATTCTATGCAAGAAGCAAATAAGTAGCGTAATAGCCACATGCTTATGTTACTTCGTCTTACTCACTGGTCCGAAAATAAGGACAAGAAAACTGGGCCTTGTGCTCCCTCACCCCCAAGCCTGACCAGCACTCAAAAGTCAAAACCTACTTTAAGCAGAGAGAGAACTGAAAGAAGAAGAATGTGTGTATTTTGTATATCTGGCATTGTTATTGAAGGATAGCTCCTTGTAATTAATGCTTATTCAAAATATGACTTTTGCTACTTGGTGGTATATCATCACAATCTAACCTAGCCAGGCAACTGAACATGCATGGAAGAATTTTTTATAGAATGAGTGATTGCAGTCCCACTAAGCTGGTTCCCATGAAAAAAAAATAAAATCCTCTAGTTTGTGAAACCCATGAAATTGTTGTGGGCTGTTCCTAAATAATCATTTTCTTTGGAGTTTTAGCCAATATTGGTAATACACCAGTAAGTATTTTTTTTTCTTAGGCCTAATACGCTGGTGGATATCTTTTTTGAATTGTAGTGAGTGGTATAACATCCGGTCATTTGGTTGACATAAGGAATTAAAAGTAGAAATGCGTATTTGTACAGAGAGAGAAGTGAGGAAGATTTCCATATCGTTTAGAATATCTTCTTTTATCCTATAATTTTTCTTTAAGTAAACTTGGATATTCATTTAGAATTTCATTTAGAATATCGTTTAAAATATTTTTTTTATCCTATAATTTTTCTTTAAGTAAAATCTTGACTCTAAGGAGGGACAAAAGGATATGTTCAAATTGACCAAAGCAAGAGAAAGAAAGACCAAAGACCTTTCTCAAGTGAGATGCATTAAGGACGAGCAAGGTCATGTGCTTGCTACTCAGAAGGATATAAAGACTTGATGGGAGCAGTACTTCCATAAACTTTTCATTGGGGAAGGAAATAAAGAGATCACTTTGGGTGATCTAGCTAGTGGTGAAAGTTACTTGAATCGTGCAAGCTATAGACGGATACAAAGAAAGGAAGTAGAGGAGGCTTTGAAGGTTATGAGACCCGGGAAAGGTGTAGGACCATATGACATACCTTTAGAAGTATGAGAAGTTTTAGGTGAGCGTGGTTTGACTTGGCTTACGAATCTATTCAATATTATTTGGCGAAACAAGAAAATGCCTGAAGATTGGAGGAGGAGTATCGTGGTGCCTCTTTATAAGAATAAATGAGACATTCAAAATTGTTCAAATTATAGAGGTATCAAGCTGATGAGTCACACTATGAAAATTTGGGAACGTGTGATCGAAAGAAGGTTGAGCTAAGTTTCCAACGTAAAAGAAAACCAATTCGGATTCATGCCAGGTCACTCAACAATTGAAGCCATCCATTTGCTGAGAACAATGGAGATTTATAGAGCTAAAAGGAAGAACCTCCATATGATCTTTATTGATTTGGAGAAGGCTTATGATTTTGTCCAACGAGAGATATTGTGGAGAGTTTTGGAGAAGAGACAAGTGCCTGTCCTAAACATTAACCTCATAAAGGACATGTATGATAGGGTTTTATCTTGTGTAAGGACCCCGTCTGGGAAGACTGGATATTTTGACATTAGCATCGGTTTACATCAAGGTTCTGCTTTGAGTCCATTTCTTTTTACTTTGATTATGGACGAGTTGACAAGTCACATTTAGGATGAGTTACCTTGGTGTATGTTATTTGCTGATGATATTGTGTTAATTGACAAGACTAGAGATGGAGTAAATGAGAAGCTTGAGGTCTGGAGACTTGAGTTAGAGACTAAAGGATTTCGTATAAGTAGGGCTAAGACAGAATATATGGAGTGCATCTTTGATGGAAGCAATGGTGAAGGAATCGAAGTGAAGATTGGTGACGATAACATTCAGAAGAGAGATTCCTTTAGATATCTGGGATCTATTTCGCAACATGATGGGGAAATTGATGGAGATGTTACTAATAGAATAAATGCAGGCTAGCTAAAGTGGAGAGGAGCCTCTGCTATTATCTGTGATAAGAAAATTCCTTTAAAAATTAAAGGAAAGTTTTACAAAGCAGCCGTGAGACCTGCTATGCTTATGGATCTGAATGTTGGCCCGTGAACCATAGACATGTGCAGAGAATGAATGTAGCAGAAATGAAAATGCTAAGGTGGATGTGTGGACACACGTAAAGATCAGATTCAGAATGATGCAATCAAAAAGAAAGTTGGTGTAGCTCCGATCGAGGATAAGATGCGAGAAAACCGCTTAAGATGGTTTGGACATTTGCAAAGAAGATCAGCTGATGCACCAGTTAGGAGATGCGAGTGTTGGGATGTTGAACTGGCTAAAAGAGGGCGAGGACGACCTAAGAAGTGTTGGAAAGAGACCATACGAAGGGATCTTAGTTTTGTGGATATAAGCCTGGAATTGACCCAAGATAGATCTGAATGGAGGCGAAGAATCCATGTAGCCGACCCTACTTAATTGTGGGAAAAGTTGTTGTTGTCGTCGAAACTTGGATATTCATCCGAGTGGTGAGCAATTGCCAAAACAAATGTAGCTTAAATATCTGACGTGTATACTCATAGAACCTTCTGACGTGCATATAATTTGCAGTAGCCTTGATGCTTGTGGACCTTCTTAAGTTGTTTCCCTAAAATCATTCTCAGTTAGAAACTGTTCATGATTTGATATCCCACAGTCAAACCCGAGAACTTTGTTGAGAAAGAAACTTTAATATGCCCAGACGCCATATGCAATGTCTGTGTCACAAACAACCCAATAAGGTAGGTTGAAACTACAAATGAAGTTGAACAATTTGGCAGGATGTCTCAGTGAAACTCCCATACATCTGTAGGGCTCCGTAGGACCTTTATGGACTGGGAATATCTAAGGTTTATGGCTATTAACTCCACGTACCAGTAGGTTCAATGCTATTCCATCTTTAAAGTGGGATGCATGTACACCATTCTTTGGAGCTTAGATGGCACCACATGCAGAATTTTATGACGGATAATTTTCCCCATTTGGCTGCACGCATGAAGGATGGTATG
Source organism: Ottelia alismoides (assembly GCA_037367405.1). Lineage (NCBI taxonomy): Eukaryota > Viridiplantae > Streptophyta > Magnoliopsida > Alismatales > Hydrocharitaceae > Ottelia > Ottelia alismoides. The sequence continues at coordinate 923,980 of JAZKJV010008882.1, forward strand.
TGACATGCAATATTTATTGAAATGAAGCAATGGTCACGCTGAACATGTCTTACCAGTCTAAATAAACTATTACCTTCCAAGCAAACATCGATGATAGGCCGAAGAATTGCCCAGAGGGTAATTATAGAGAGTAGCCGTTGATACAATTATTAATGCCCTTCTACTGAATGTGCATCCTCATATGGATGATACATATTGGATGATGTATGATGCATATTGGATGATTTCATGGAACTACATCCTCAGCACATAAATAAACAAATCCTCCAAGAAGAGAAAATTGGCGACCCTTTACTAAATATTGTTTGAAAATACGACAATGAATCCAGTAAAAATCGACCTATATATATAGTCCCAGCAACTCACGAACTCAGTTGGTGGTGAGGGACTAAACACATGTCTGCTTAATTTTTTTTCTGCTAGGCACACTTATTTTTGTAACTTGCTCAATGAATTACATCATGTATTTATGTCACATTTCTAGATTATACTACTTGCCGACGAATTACTTTAAATAGTTTTGTATTCAGATTAAAGTGTTGCTTGATGATTGACAGGATGAAGATAGAAGCTCACAACCATCCAAGGTAGTGGCAAGCTTTTGGTAATATCCTCTGCCTACGTTTCAATAAATATAATCTTCTGCTCTTGTTTACTTTGTGAGTCTAGGTTTCACTTTGTTGTTTGTATAAATCAAATTTGATTCATTTGTTGCACCGGAGTATGTGGCTTTCTAGAATTCTGGACTGCGGTGCATGTTCTTGCTAATAGGGCTTGTTTACACGACAAAGGTTGAGTTTTTTACTTTTATGTATAGGGTTTTTAACACGCCCTCTTGTAGGATATTCCTACATTGTAAATATGTTAGATTCACATCCTGTATTTTTGAATGCTGTTTTTCCCTCTTACCATATCATTCAAGGCAGAAGTCAAAATATTCCGACCAAGCCCCTTGTAGTCATATATGTCTTTTGTAGATGCCATACTCTTTCGAGGACTGCCATGCCCTTGTGACGTTGTGTCTCTCTAGTGGCATTGCCCTCTAGGCATCGCCAACATTAGCTCTAGAAGTGCTTCTATTACATTCCCTTGATCTTCAAAGGTGTTGTCGGACTGCTTAGATCTAGGACAAGCCAATTAAAGGCACTTTCTTGATCACCACATCACTTGAATCCTTTGTCGCTTCCTGATGCCGCATGGTCATCGTATTCACATGCACTTCTAAAGGGGCTTCAAGAGACAAACCTTGAAGCTCCGAGCGAGGTCCCATCACTCGGGCAAATAGATTCCATAGATGTAATACATTATCTTCTTGTGATAGATTGGGGTGTCATATTTGAGCGTTAATTTTTTCCCACGACTATATTTCTTCTTTATCCAAGTGGGCCCTAATTCCTTGCAATTGCATAGTTTTGGTCTAACATCTAGTGGGCCCGCACTATTCCAGCCACAGTTGAACACTTCTTTTGGTTTAGGAAGTTAATCTCCATACATATATGTATATTCGAGTATCTTCTCAAAGCTTCTTTTCCATGACTTCAAATACTTTGGTTTATATAGTCAACCTCGAATCACCCTTGAAGCATTGAAGAGACCACCTTTCAAGTACCAGTCGCCAAGTTTGATGAGATAAAACATGACTTGTGGGTACAAAGCATTCTTAGTTTGTTGATGCACATGACAAGGAGAAGATCTTGAATGAGGAGCTTTATGAGAAAATGGACAAGTACTTGCCGCGGAAGCATTCTAATGCTCTTGTGAAGTGTTGGATTCGGTCTACTCTTGTTCCTAGGGTTGCTGTAGAAATATAATTTATGTTATTTGTACTGTTTCATATTTTCTATATTCTTATGGACTCTTGATGTAATTTACCCATAGGCTACTCCCCTATATAAGAGAGCCTAGGGTTTATTGAATTAACAACTCTTTTGATTTTCCCAACATGGTATCAGAGCGGTGGTCCTGGACCGGAGCTCCTGTACCCTAACCCTAACCCCACCGCACGCCACCTCCTCTGCACGCCGCCCCTTCCTTCTACGTGCGTCGTCTCCTCCGTGCGCCGTTAACCCCGTGTGCGTCATCTCCCTCTCCGCGCACAGCCTACGCGCGCAGCCACCTCCTTCTCTGCATGCCACCTCCGTGCGCCGCCCCTAACCTCCGTACGCACCGTACCTCCGTGGTCTCCTCTGCATGCGCATCCTGTCCGAGCGCCGCCTCTACCTCGGGTCGCCCTGTATCGCCTAGGCCATCACCGCCTAGGCCCTCTCTTGCCGGGGCCGTTACATAGGTTCTCGCCGAATCTTCTTCCTTATGGGTTTGGTTGCTTGAATCTACACATGCAACTGAACCCATGAATGTTAGTGTAGACAACCATATCTCCAGTCTACAACCCTAGTCTTCTATTATCATTATGTCAGAAAGCAAGACAGATATTCCATCTACAGGCGCCTTCAGAGATCCTACGCCTATTGTGAAGATGGACGGGTCAAATTATGAACTGCGGGCAATGCAGATCATGAGTATGATGAAGTCGACCGATAAGAAGCACATTCTTACTGAGGAAGAGCCTGCTGAGAAAACTGGGGTTAATGCCTCATGGGAGGCGGAAGATGCATACGCTAAGGTTTGGCTATCAAGAACATTAACAATTGAGATTGCAAATGATATTCTCCATCAGCCCACTGCAAAAGCAATGTGAGATATTATGGCTGCTATCTATTTACAAGCAAAGAATGAGACGAAGTTTCTGCAACTCCAACATGACATCTTTACAATCAAGCAGAATGGACAACCTCTACACTCATTATACACGTCTTTACGTGGAATGTTTGAGAAAATCTATAGCTTCATGTCTCTCACAACCACTCCCGAGCAGCAGAAGACCTATAGGAATGCCACTATGGTTGGTGTATTCCTGACAACCCTTGATCCAGAGTACGAGGCAACACGTTCCCAGATCTTGGCAGATTCCACTATTCCTCGGTTTCCTCCGATGAAGGAAGCTTTTTACAGATTGAGTCGTATTACTGTTCCTTTATCTACTGCCAATCAGACTGCCTCAGCTATGGCATCATCTCGCGGTCGTGGGAGTCATCATCAGTTTCGTGGTCGTGGACCTTAAGGCAGAGGGAGTCGTGTTCGGCAACCATGCACTTTCTGCCATCGTTATGGACATACCGAGGACACATGCTATTCCAAACATGGATTTACTGCTTCTGCACGAGTAGTTGAACAAATTGAACCTCCATCTGCCTCTTCTTTGGATTAACAATTTGATGATCTTGTAACTCGTCTGAGGGGTATTATCCCTCCATCCAATCCTGTTACATCAACGCCAACCTCTGAGAGTCATTTTGATGTTGTTGCTTCTACATCCACCAGTACCTCAGGTAGTACTTATGCATTCACTAGCAGTAGTGGATCTGATACTTTAGAGTGGATTATGGACTCTGGTGCCACGTCATCTGTGTGGTGATCGAGGTCTACTTTCAGCCTACCGACAGGTTCCTCCGGGACGCACTGTGGTTATTGCTAATGGGACACACTCCCCGATTACTTGTCAGGGGGAGATTAGCCTGACACCATCTATGCACCTCAAGAATGTGCTGTACGCACCTGATTTTTCTATGAATTTGTTATCCATTAGCCAACTTACAAAGAATTTACATTGCCGAGCAATTTTTGATCCATCTTCTCTCATTTTCAGGCTATCCTTACGGGAAACGTGATTGGGTGTGGCCATGAGCAGGGTGGACTCTATCGCCTCAGTCGGACTCCATATGCCGGAATCTGTCTCCTGCTGGACCTGTCTCTCCATTCATGTGGCACCTGCACTTCGGTCTACCGCTTCAGAAAGTGTGTCGTGTTTTACCCCAGGTTTCACCTCACACGTCCATCCAATGTGAGGCTTGTCAGTTGGGAAAGCATCATCGGTCTACCTTTCCCAGTCGTCAGAGTCGGAGCAGTAGCTCAAAGTTTGAGTTGTTTCATGTTGACATTTGGGGTCCCAGTCGTGTTCCTGATCATCAGGGACACAGGTTTTATATTGTCATTGTGGATGATTTTTCTCGTTTATCTTGGACCTTTTTATTAACTAATAAATCTGAAGTTGGGAATATTATCATAAATTTCATAAATGAATTCGTAATATCTTTTCTGCGTCTTTGAAAACTGTGAGAAGTGATAATACCTTGGAATTTTGTACTCTTACTCTTTCAAATTATTTTTCAACCCATGGAATTATCCACCAAACATCCTGTGCCTATATTTCCCAACAAAATGGAGTTGCAGAAAGGAAACTTGGCCTTTCCTGAAAAGGAATTGTTCTCACTTACCCCACGTGTGTTTGGTTCGGTTGCCTTTGTCCACCAGTTGTTTCCAGGTATTGACGAGCTCTCTCCTAGGGCTGTCTAGTGTGTTTTCGTCGGGTACTTCAGGACACAAAAAGGCTACATGTGTTATGATCCGCTATGCAAGAAATACCTTGTTAGTGCCGATGTCACCTTTTTTGAGTCTGTTATGTACTTCTCTCCTACAGGTGATCGACTGGCATCCTCAGACACTGATGAAGCCATATACATGCCACCACTACCACCACCTCCACCTACACCTGCACCTCTACCACTACCTACGTCACCCGCCCCTCCTGTTACAGTTCTTATTCCCCCATTGCCACTACACTATACCCGTCGACCTGCTTCTGCTCATGGTTACCGCTCATCATCTAGCTCGCCTAAGGTATGTTCTGAGAATGTAATTTCTAATGATGGATCTAATGATTTACCTGAGCAGGTTGTGTTACAGAGGACAGATGAGGATGCAAGTGATTTGGATCTACTTATTACGCTTCGGAAACAGAAGCGTAGCTGCGTGTCCTATCCTATAGCATCTACGGTTTCTTTTGATCGTCTTTTTGGTGAATTCATGAGTTTTTCTATTGCACTATCTGCCGTGGATATTCCACGGAATTACCAAGATGCATTGAAGGACAGCCGATGGCGTTTAGCTATGGAAGAAGAGATGGCTGCTCTTCAGTCAAGAGGTACCTGGAGCCTTGTCCCTGCACCTACCGGTGTGTCTACAGTGAGATGTAAGTGGGTGTTCACAATTAAGTAAAATGCAGATGGCAGTATTGACAGATACAAGGCACGCCTGGTTGCCCGAGGATTTACACAGACATATGGGGTGGATTATCTTGATACATTCTCACCGGTTGCTCGCCATTCCACCTTACGGATCCTTCTCTCTGTTGCGGTTATTCGTGATTGGCCACTGTTTCAGTTAGATGTTAAGAATGCATTTTTATATGGTGATTTGCAGGAGGAAGTCTACATGCAACAACCACCTGGTTTTACTGTTGAGGGGGAGTATTCAAAGGTGTGTAGACTTCATAAGGCCATCTATGACCTTAAGCAGAGCCCTAGAGCTTGGTTCCAGAAGCTCTCAGACTTGTTTGAAAAACATGGGTATAAACGTTCCAATGCAGATCATTCCTTGTTTATACAGAAAACATCCAGTGGTATGATTGCAATTATGGTGTATGTAGATGATATCCTGATTACAGGTGACGATGCACAAGGAATTCATAGGGCGAAAGAAATACTGGGTCGTGAATTTGTCACCAAGGATCTTGGAGTCCTTAGATATTTTCTGGGACTGGAGTTTGCCAGAGATCCACATGGACTTGTGATGACGTAGAGGAAATATGTCACTGACTTGCTGAGTGAAACGAGAATGCTTGGATGCCGACCTGCCACTACACCTATGGATCCAAGCATGAAATTATATGATGATGACACCGATGAGGTGGATAGGAGAAGATACAGAGAACTGATGGGAAAACTTCTTTATGTTACCATTACCAGACCCGATATTTCCTTTGCTGTTAGTCGGGTGAGCCAGTTCATGGAGCAACCACGTCAGGTACATATGGATGCTATACACATGATACTCAGGTATCTTAAATCATCTCCAGGTGCAGGCCTATTGTTCAAGAAAGACAAGGAGATGGCTATCTCAGCATGCGTAGATGCAGACTATGCAGGATGTCCCAAGGATAGGAAGTCCACCACTAGATTTGCTGTATATGTTGGAAACTCTCTTATCTCATGGAGAAGCAAGAAGCAAACTGTTGTAGCTAGATCCAGTGCTGAGTCTGAATATAGGGCTATGACCCAAGTTAATACAGAAATGATGTGGGTGAAAGCTGTTCTTACAGATCTAGATGTAGAAGTCCCACTTCCCATGGCTTTGGAATGTGACAATCAAGCTGCTATATTTATTGCCAATAATCCAACATTTCATAAACGAACCAAGCACATTGAGGTTGATTGTCACTATATACGAGATATGATTCAAAGGGTTTTATTTCTACATCCCATGTTAGCTCAGGGGACCAAATTGCAGATATCTTTACCAAGGTGTTACTTAGAGGGCCATTCCAGAAGTGCTCGTCCAAGCTGAGCATGATCGATATCTATGCTCCATTTTGAGGGGGAGTGTAGAGATATAATTTATGTTATTTGTATTGTTTCATATTTTCTATGTTCTTATGGACCCTTGATGTAATTTATCCATAGGCTACTCCCCTATATAAGAGAGCCTAGGGTTTATGGAATAAACAACTCTTTTGATTTTCCCAACAGTTGCCAATGTTGATATTGTTAGTATTTCTTATTTATTTCTTTTGTAATTTGCCTTCTAGGGTTTCTCCTCTTCATATAAGAGAACCCTATGACCTCAATCTATTCATTTCTTTCCACGTGGTTTCAGAGTGACAACCCTAGATTAGTGCTTAGCTCTCCAAAACCATAGCGCCACCCGTCGTCCGCCCTCCACATTGTTGTCACCACCCTCGAGCACCGCCCCCGCGTGTGCCGAATTCCCTGATCTCTCTCGCAGACGCACCCTCTTGCTGGGGTCCTTCCACCATTACACCCTCGCGGGGGTTAGGATGGGGTCCTAGCATTGCCGTTGTATCCTCTCTATCGCCACACCCTCGCGGGCTTCTAGCCGCAACCAACAACAATAACCCCTCATGCTTCTCCTCGCTTTCCTCACGTGCCACCACACCCCCTCGTGCCAGATCTGAGTTGATGGAATTGCACACCCGAAGAAAATGTGGTCCGCATCTTCCACCACACCCTCACACCTGTTGCAATACGTATCTGTCAAGCCGAACAACCTCCCCCTCTTTGCTTTGTCACATAAACGATTCCTTCTCAAACACCATAGAAAGATCTTCACTCTGCACGGGATCCTGGCTGCCCAGATAATCTTCTTGTCTGCACACATCATCTCGTCACGCTCCTCCGCCTCCCCACTCATAGCTTTGTAAGCCTTCTTAACCGAGAATCTCGTCCCTGACCATGTAAAATGGTCAGCCACGTCAGACCACTCCCCTGGCTAGGGAACCTCCGCCAGCAACATCAAGAAATCCTCCAAGCGTTGATCCGATAGATCGGAGACGAACCGTAGGGCCCATGAGCCAGAGTCCGCCACCTCAGCCAGAATCACATTTCTATTAGTCGCCAGAGCTGACAACCCAGGGAAACGGATCCCTAGAGCACCTTCCCCCATCCAGTCATCAAGCCAAAATATGAAAACCTGGCCGTTCCCGAGGCGCGAACTTAGATTAGGAACAACACATGGTAAGACGACCCGGATCTTGACCCAAAGCGGAGATTCGCATCTCCTTCTAACCGCAGTCAACTCACCCTTAACTCCATAAATGGACCTCAAAACTCTTGCCGCTAACGAGGATGAAGGTCCCCATATCTTAATCACCTACTTGGTCAACAACGCTTTATTCATGAGTTCCACATCACGAACCCCAAGGCCGCCATCGAAAATCCTCTTCATAACATCCTCCCAGCCCACCAGGTGCAAGTCGTGCCTCTGCTGCCTCCCATCTAGGGTGGAGCATTGGGTCGGGCCGACCCGGACCCGACCTTGGCCCGACCCGCAAAAGCTCGGACCCGACTCGAATCCAATGTACACGTGGGGCCATGCCTGGGTCCTAATTTTGTTGTATTTTCAAGCATGGGCCGGGTCCAACCCGAACCCAAGATGACCCGCTAAGGCCTGACCCGGCCCGACATATTTGCATATGTGGGTTTTTGCATGGCGATATCTATACCGCACAAGTTCCCCTTATTTAAATACCCCTATCATCATATCACATATGTCGTGCTCCCTATTACACCATGAACACTACTCATTTCTATCATATTCCAATTATAGCCCACACTTCACAGAAGGAACTCCTCGTATTTTTTGTTATCAATGCATGCATTCACGTGGATCTCCTAATCCTTTGCGGCATACACCAAACTCAGCAGTGAGTAGCGTTCCCTATGATCTTATCGTTTCTCAACGTAGATCCGTGTCCGGATAGGAGGATCGATCGAGGTCACAACACAGTAGAGAAGGCCGAGCCACGATGGGCTCTCGCGCGTAGCCGTGACATCCTCGTCAATTGTTGATCACATTTGCCGTGGACAGCCGCGACCTACGGTATCAACCACTGTGCCGTGTCTCCGTCTCATATCTTCGTTGCGGAGGTTCTTTATTGGTGGTGGGTGACAACCACTATTGTCACAAACCCGAGATTCATGGCCATAGCTATGCCGCACTTCGTAGAAATCAAAATGGGGGCAGACCGAGACCGGCCCGAACCCGGGTCTGACCCTATGGGCCTTGGATCGGGCTTAGGCCCTGGAATTGCCTAAAAAAGCAGGTCGTGACCCGGCCCAAGGCCCGAAAAAATTTGTTGGGCCCGGGCCGGGCTTTTTCGGGTTGGGCCGGATTGAGCCCAATGCTCCACCCTACTCCCATTTGACCACAAGAAGGACCTCATGAGAGATTCAACCTTCGTTTTGAACCCAACCGACATCAGCCTAGTAGAATAGAAGAACACCGTGATAGCAGCAAGAACATGCTTGAGGAGGGTCAACTTCCCTCCCCAAGATAAAGTGGCCGCCGCCTTCCAACCTGCCAACCTCTCTTCCATTCTGCGCAGAACACTGTCCCAATCTGACTTTCGAAATCTGCCATCCACCAGCGGTAGGCCCAAGTAGGATATAGGAAGGTTCTCCAAGGGATATCTCGCCCAACCAGCGACCCTGTCACTCTTGGTATCATCCAACCCAAAGGTAACCACCACCGACTTGTGCCTGTTGATCTGAAGCACAGATAGGCTGCCAAAGATGTCCACCAGAAAAATTACGTTGCGGTTTTGGTCTTCCGACCCCTTTAGAAAGATGATCGCATCATCTGCATATTGAAGCAAAGAGATAGAGATATCCATCAGATGGAAGCCCTTGCACCACTCGGCTTTTACCGCTCGCTTCAACAGAATCGCCAAACAGTCCGCTACAAGGACAAAAAGCATAGGATCCAGTAGGCAACCTTGACAGACACCCCGCTGTGGCTGAAAAAAATCACCCTCAGGCTTGCCATTAACCAGAATCGTGAAGGAGGAAGTAGCGACACATCTCTTCATCCACTGAACCCACATCTCAGGGAACCCCCTTCGCCTAAGGGATGTCCATAAAAACTTCCAACTGACACAGTCATATGCCTTGGCATAATCAATCTTCCAAAGAGCCCCCTTTTTCTTCGCGCGTTTTCAATCAAGGCAGATTTCCGACACCACAACAAGACTGTCAGCCATATGCCTTCCTGGAACGAAGGCCGACTGCCCCTCAAGCACCACCGAGCCCAAAACCACCTTGAGCTTGTTCGCTAGAACCTTTGCTACTACCAGGTATATGCTATTCGAAGCATGACTTTCTAGCCTATGCAAGTGTCACAGAGCAGGTTGAGACTCATGTTGCTCCCGCTACTTCTATTTACCCGAGGTTCGAGAGTTTGTCACCCGATCGAGGGAGATATGTCACCCGTTCCTGGACCCTCTAGTGCTCCATTGAGCTCGTTTGACATCACTGCCTCATCATCTGCTAGTACTTTAGGTATGACCTATGCTCTTTTTAGTTATCCTGGTCGTCAGAGTCGTAACAGTAGTTCTTTATTTGAGTTAGCACATTTTGATATCTAGGGTCCAAATCGTGTCCCTGACCATCAAAGACACATATTTTATCTTGTAGCTGTAGATGACTATTCTAGATTATATGGATTTTTCTATTAAAAAACAAGTCTGAGGCTGGGTCTGTCATTCAATCGTATATTTATGAAATTAAGATTTTTTTGCTATAATTAAATATGTTCACTCTGATAATGCCTTGGAGTTTTCTACTACTCGGTTATCCCGGTTCTTTAGGTCTCATGGCATTATACGTCATACGTCTTGCCCTTGCACTTCTCAGTGGAATGGTGTTGCAGTATGTGGACACCTTCATCTTCTTGATGTGACCAAGAATCTTCTCATTTAGAGTCATGCTCCCCACTCCTTCTTGGGGATACTGTTCTCACTGCTTGTTACCTTGTCAACCATATGCCATCCTCGGTATTTGGTGAAAAGATTCCTTTTTCGATTACGGGTTCGGATAATGATCTTTTCTATGTAACCCACCGTATCTTTTGTTCAATGACTTTTATATAGGTTGTAATAAGCTCTCTCCCAAAATTGTCACGTGTGTCTTTGTGGCATAATCTCAGACCCAGAAAGGGTGCAACTGCTTTGATCCTGTTTGGATGAAGTATTATGTTAGTGCTGATATCACCTTCTTTGAGTCGGTTATGTGCTTTAGTCCTACAGGTGTCAGAATCAATGCCTTTGAGTCCGATGAGGAGGTGTACGTCCCCCTCCTCCTACTCGATCTCCGCCTCCTTTCGTGGTACCTCCTATGCTCACCTCCTCCATCACCTCCACTATCACCAACTTCGTCAGCTCCACCACCACCGCCTCTACCTTCCTACTATGGCTGCTCCTCCGTCCCCACCACCCAGAATGTTGGCTCAGTTTTTGCCACTTTTATAACATTCACAAGCCTCCTTGAGAAATAAATAATAAGAGATACAAATATCTCAATACCCCCCTCAATCTGGAGCATATATGTTTATCATGCTCAGCTTGGAACATCTCTGAAAAGGACCTCTAGCAAGGGCCTTGATGAAAATATCATCTGTCTGATCTCCAATAGAAACATGAGAGGTGGATATGAGACCCTTCTGAATCATGTCTCTGGTATAATGGCAATCCACCTCTGTATGGTTGGTTCGATCATGAAATGCAAGATTATTGGCAATAAATAGAGCAGCTTGATTGTAACATAAAAGCTGCATGGGAAGAGGAACCTCAACATCAAGATTAGTTAAGACCGATCTATCCTACATCATCTCTATCCTCCTCTGTGCCATGACCATGTACTCAGATTCTGCACTGGATCTAGCAACCACTATCTGCTTCTTACTTTTCCATGGTATGGGAGAACTCCCAACAAAAATAGCAAAGTCAAAAGTAGACTTATTGTCTCTAGGGCATCCTGCATAATCTGCATCTGCACAAGCTGTCACCTTAAGAGACAAACCTCTGCTGAATATAAGACCAATACCAGGTGAAGTCTTCAAATATCTCAAAATCATATAGACAACATCCATATGAACCTTCCTGGGCTGCTCCATGAACTGGCTCACCTTGCTCATAGCAAAGGATATGTCTAGCCTGGTGATGGTAGCATATAGGAGCTTCCCAACAAGCTCCCTGTATCTCCTCTTATCTACCTCCTCAGTCATCATTATATAATATCATACTCCGATCCGTAGGGGTAGTAGCAGGCTTGCACCCTGTCATACTTGTCTCTAGTAGAAGATCAATCACAAACTTCCTATGGATCATCAAAAGACTACATTGGTTCCTGGAGAACTCTAATCCAAGGAAGTAGATTGCCAAGGTCCTTAGTCACAAACTGTTGACCTAGAAACTCCTTGGCAGCCTGAATGCCCTGCTCATCATCATATGTGACAATAATATCATCAACATAGACAAGAATAGCAACAATACCTCTCTGTGTCTTCTGAATAAAAAGCGAGGGACTCGCAGTGGACCGCGCAAACCCCTGGTGCTTTATCAACTCTGAAAGCTTATGGTACCAAGTGCTCGGACTCTGCTTTAGGCTGTAAATCACCTTGTGGAGCCTACACACCTTCTGAAACTCCCCATCAGCTGCAAACCCTGGTGGCTGCTGCATATATACCTCCTCCTGTAGATCGCCATATAGAAATGCATTCTTCACATCTGTTGGTAAAGATGCCAATCCAATGAAACAACTGGTAGAAGAATGTGTATAGTCGATTATCTGGCCACCGGAGAGAAGGTATCCTGATAGTCTACCCATAAGTCTGGGTGAACCCACGTGCTACAAGCCTTGCCTTGTAGCGATCGACACTGCCATCTGCTTGTTGCTTCATCGTAAAGATCCATTTGTACCCCACAACGGAGGCACCTGGAGGAGCAGAAACAACACTCCAGGTACCACAATACTGCAAAGCGGCCATCTCCTCCTCCATGGCAAGTCACCAACTACTATCTTGTATAACCTCCTGATATGTTCGCGAGATAGTAACAACAGATAGTCCCACAATAAACGTCCTGTACTCCTTTGAAATATGGTCCAAGGAAACATGCACAACTGGAGGATAAGTGACACAATTATGATGCAGCTTCCTCAAAGCAATAGGTACATCTAGGTCATCAACCTCTCTGTTCTCTGGTAACAACTCCTCCTGTACAGTATCCTGTGGAACATGCAAATCACGAGTGCTATCAGTAGAAACAATGTATTCATTACATACCTGAGGTGTACTGGATGACGGAGAAGGCACGCGAGCAAAGGGGCAAGTAGACGACCTACGAATGTAAAACCGTGGTAGGAACTGCGTTAGGGTAGACAGAGGTGGAGATGGTGGAGGTGGTGGAGGTGGAGATGATTGAGACTCAACATGGGGTGTAGTTAGTGGAGATAATGGAGGTGGTGGAACAAAGACACCCTCGCTAAAATTAGCATTAGACAACCTATCACCTGTAGGAGAACAATACATAATAGACTAAACAAATGTGACAACACTAACATAATACTTTCTCCCTACATGGTCAAAACATCTATACCCTTTTTCGGTATGAGAATAGCCAACAAACACACATTTGACATCTCTTGGAGAAAGCCTGTCACGACCAGGAGTAAAATTGTGAACAAAAGCTTCTCAGGAAACACAATCAAGAAAGGAACCTGTAGAAATAATTATGTAGTCGATGTATCTTTTATCCTTTTTTGTTTTCTCTGTTCCATCTTATGTAATTTACCCATGGGCCGCCTCTATATAATAGAGCATAGGGTTCCCTTGGAATAATAACACACAACTTTCCTCTAACATGGTATCAGAGCTAAAACCCTAGAACCCTAAACCCTTCCCACACCCCCGCCCACCCCCCGCCCCCTCTCTCCTCGGCACCGCCCCTCCTCCTCGGCGTCGCCGCCCCTCTCCCCCTCTCTTCGCCCCACCGCCCCTCTCCTCGGAGCCGCCAGTCGCCGGCCCCTCCCCTCCTTCCCTCCCATTGGCACCTACCCCCCTGCCGCCGGGCCCCCTCATGCCGGCGACCACTTGTCGGCTCCTCTCTAGCCGACCCCTGCCGCAGTCGCCTTATCCAACATATCCATGGATTTGAGCACGTAAAGTCTACATACACACTCAAATCCTATGCAATTTATGTAGATACTTGTCTTTTCGTCTACAAATCCTAGTTCTTCGTCTCCGGCGACATGTCAGAACACAAAGTTGATATGCCCTCCATAGGCATGTTCAAAGGACCCACGCCAATAGTCAAGATGGATGGGACGAACTATGAGCTCTGGGCGATGCAGTTCATGAGCCTCATGAAGTCGAACGGTAAGAAACATATTCTTAGCGAGGAAGAACTGACAGAGAAGATTGGGACCTATGCCTCATGGGAGGTTGATGATTCATATGCCAAGGTCTGGTTTTCAGGCACGTTGTCGATGGAGATTGCTAATGTTGTCCTCCATCAGCCCACCGCTAAGGCGATGTGGGACATACTGGCAACGACATATTCACAGGTACGGAATGAGACCAAGATGTTACAACTCCAGCATGATATATTCAGAATGAAGCAGAATGGGCGGCCACTTCACTCCTTGTATACATCCCTACGGGGGATGTTTGAGAAACTCTACAACGCTATTCCTCTCACGGTCACTCCCGAACAGTAGAAGATATTTATGAATGCTACCATGGTAGGAGTCCTGCTTGCGGCCCTTGATCCTGAATATGATGCTGTCCGATCACAGATACTTGCCGATGTTACCATTCCTCCTATGGAGGATGTCTCCCGGAGGCTTAGCCGCATCTCTGTCTCATCTAGTGCTTCTACTCCACCACCCTCGACGATGGCTGCTTCTAGAAGGAGAGGTAGCTCTTCTTCATTCCGTGGCCGTGGACCTCGTGGTCGAGGTGGTCGCTTTCGTCAGGCATGCACTTTTTGTCATCGTACAAGACACTCTGAGGATACATGCTATTCTAAGCATGGATTTCCAGCCTTGGCACGAGTAGCCGAACATGTTGCATCCCCATCAGTATCTACTTCGGATCAGAGGTTCGAGGAACTTGTTGCAAGATTGAGAGATATCATTGCCTCCTATTTCTACAGATTCTCCTGGAGGCCCTTCGGATATTGCTGCGTCAGCTTCTGCCAGTACTTCTGCCACAACTAGCACGTCAGGTAGTGCTTATGCTTTTACATCATGTTATAGTTCTGTTGTCTTAGATTGGATCTTGGACTCTGGTGCCACACACCATCCTTGCCGCGACAGAAACGGACTTATGTCATACAGGGAGATTCCACCAGGACGATTAGTTGTAATAGCTGATGGGACTCATTCACCCATTATTGGACATGGGCAGGTTACTTTGTTGCCGTCCATGCATCTGTAGAATGTCTTACATGCCCCTGATTTTTCGATTAACTTACTTTCTATTACTCAGATTATGAATTGCACTGTCGCGCTATATTTGACCCATCTTCTCTTATATTTCAGGACATTCTAATGGGCAGGGTGATTGGTTCCGGTGTGAAGCCTGTTAGTTAGGAAAGTATCATAGATCTAGCTTCCCTAGTCGTCAGTGTCAGAGCAGTAGCTCCCCTTTTCAATTATTTCATGTCGATATGGGGTCCAAGTTGTGTCCCTGATCACCAGGGACATGTTTTATCTTGTAGTGGTTGATGATTTCTCTCATTTATCGTGGGTTTTTCTATTAAAGAATAAATTTGAAGCAAGAGATGTTATCAGAAATCTTATCAATGAAGTGCAAAATGTGTTTTCCTCCCATGTGAAATATGTTCGTACTGATAATACTTTGGAATTTTGCACTCGCTCTCTCTCACAATATTTTTCGTCAAATGTTTATTCATCAAACTACATGCACATACGCCTCTCAACAAAATGGAGTCGCTGAGGGAAAACATCGTCATCTTCTTGATATTACTTGAACCCTACTTGTTCAGAGTTGTGCTCCTATTTATTTTTGGGGAGATGCCATTCTTACAACTTGTTATCTGGTCAATCGTATGCCATCCTCAGTTCTTGGTGAGAAAATTACCCTTTTTGTTGTTTTTCCAAATAAGGAATTATTCTCATCTCACTTACTCGTGTGTTTTGTGCTGTTGCTTTTATTCATCAGTTGTCTCCCGGTCTTGACAAGCTCTCGCCTAGGGCTGTCAAATGTGTCTTTGTGGGTTACTCTCGGACTCAGGAGGGATACTGTTGCTATGATCCTGTAAACAGGAAATATTTTGTCAGTGCTGATATTACATTCTTTGAGTCTGTTACTTTTCTCCTGCAGTTGATAGATTGGCCTCATCCACATCTAATGACGGGGTCTATGTTCCTCCTCCTATTGTGAGTCCACCAATGTCCATTCCACTTCTTGTGGTCACACCAACATCACCACTACCACCACCACCGCCATGGAATGAAATTTCGCGAAATTTCGGCGAAATTTCGGTTTCGAGAGGTTATGGGTATCGAAACTCCTATATATATCGATTTCCCGGATTTCGACCTAAATTTCGGTGATATTTCGACATTTCGATCCATTTCGACCCATTTCGATTGAAATTCATGGATCTCAGTACAAAATTTCCTGGATTTCGACCGAAATTTCGGTGATATTTCGACATTTCGATCCATTTCGACCCATTTCGGTTGAAATTCATGGATACATGGTATGTTGAGACAAGATGGTACATACATCAATTATTCAACTTGGGGAGCTTCTTCCCCTTTGGGTTTAAGCAGTGGAGATGAAAAAACTCTATAGCTTCTATATATTTGATATGGCTTGTTCCTTTCATTTGTTTGTCATTTATCTTCGTAAATAGATGCATCTTTATTGTAAGTATGTAATTAATTCTGTAATTCATTCGAACTTTGTCTGTGACGGTTATTTCTATGAACAAAACATTGTTTAATTAATCATTATCTACATTTTTAAATAAAAAATTCTTTTCTATTTTTATGAACAAAAGATGTCTTCTAAGTGTTGTTAACTTAGTTGTTTTGATTTCCATTTCCAGTATCTATCCGACTGCTCAACAGTATGTCTGATATGACCGATATGGTATGATATAAGGCACATGGATGAGAGATGTGTGTGATATAAGTGTGCATTTGTAAGATGTTGTTTTAAGATCTTGGATTGGATGATATTAATTTCCAGTACATATCAGTCAAGAATCAACATTAACATCGATTTGACCGATATGACCGATATGACTGATATGACCGATATGTGCGATCTAAGGGGCATATATAAGTAATATGTGTGATATAAGTGTGTATTTGTAAGCTATTTGATGTTGTAATAACTCATAAGATCTTAATTTCCAAAAAAATCATCGAAAAATGGCTTTTTTGAGTCATTTTCGACATTTCCACCGAAACGGTCGAAATTTCCCGAAATTTCACCGAAAATGAAATCGAAATCGAGATTTCGAACCTTGACCACCGCTACCACCATTAAAAACACTTGTCTCACCATTACCAAAATATTATACACGTTGGTCGGGTCCTGCTCATGCTGCACGTCAATCATCCACTACGCCTCATGTATGTCCAAATGTTACTACTAATGATGGGTCGAATAGCATGCATGTGCAGGGTTCATCTTTGCAGGAGGAATGTGATCCGACGAGTACTGTGGTTGATGATCTGGATGCCCCTATTGCTATAAGGAAGCATAAATGCACTTGTGCTTCGTATCCTCTTACTTCCCAGGTTTCCTTCCATCGCCTCACAGGGGACTTTCAGAGGTTTGCAGTGGCTTTGTCTTCTGTGGAGATACCATGGAATTATCAGGATGCCTTGGAAATTTTTTGTTGGCGTTCTGCAATGGAGGAGGAGATAGCTACCCTACAGTCACGAGGTACATGGAGCTTGGTTCCCGCTCTCTCAGGAGCATCAATTGTTAGCTGCAAATGGGTATTCACTGTCAAGTATCACGTATATGGTAGCCTTGATCTTTACAAGGCACAACTAGTGTCGTGAGGCTTTACTCAGACATATGGCGTGGATTATATGGATGCATTCTCTCCAGTTGCTCGCCATTCCACTCTTCGTATTCTTTTGTCAGTTGCTGTGGTACGTGATTGGCCCGTCTTTCAACTTGATGTTAAGAATTCATTCTTGTATGACGATCTTCAGGAAGAAGTCTACATGCAGCAGCCTCCGGGGTTCGCTGTTGAGGGGGAGAATCATATGGTGTGTACACTTCATAAGGCAATATATGACCTTAAACAGAGCCCAAGGGTGTGGTTTCAGAAGCTTTCCCATCTAATTGAACAACAAGGATTCAAGAAATCAAATGCGGATCACTCGTTCGTTCAGAAGACTCCTAGAGGTACGGTTGTCATCATGGTGTATGTTGATGGTATTTTGGTTGCAAGAGATGATACTCAGGGGGTAAAGATGGCAAAAGCATTTTTGGGCCATCAATTTGTTCCGAAGGATCTTGGTACACTACAATACTGTCTAGGGTTGGAGTTTGCCAGGAATGCATTGTGATGACTCAAAGGAAATATATTACATATATGCTAATTGAGATGGGCATGGTTGGGTGTAGACCTTCAACTACTCTTATGGACCCCAGAATGAAATTATATGATAATGATATAGAGGAAGTTGACAGGAGAAGGTATAGAGAAATGGTGGGTAAGCTTCTTTACATCACTATAACTCGACCTGATATTGCCTTTACAGTCAGTCGGGTAAGCCAATTTAGGAACAACCGAGACAGGTACATATGGATGCCATATATATGATACTGAGGTATCTAAAGTCGTCTCCTGGCTCAGGGTTGTTTATAAAGGAAACAAGTTTATCTATCTCGGCATGTGCGGATGCTGATTATACAGGATGCCCTAAGGATCAGAAGTCTATTTCATGCTTTGCAGTGTTTGTGGGTAGCTCTCTAGTTTCCTTGAAAAGTACGAAGCAAACAGTTGTGGCTAGATCAAGTACCGAATTTGAATATAGGGTTATGACACAAGCAAGTATGGAGATGATGTGGGTTCGAGCTGTACTCGAAGACTTGTATATAGATGTACCTCTACCCATGTGGCTACATTGTGATAATCAAGCTGCAATGTTTATTGCCAATAATCCCGTCTTTCATGAAAGGACTAAACATATTGAAGTAGATTGCCAGTACACTAGAGATATGATCCAAAAGGGTCTGATTTCTACTTCACATGTTTGTTCAGGGGAGCAGACTGCCGGCATCTTCACCAAGCCATTGCTCAGAGGACCATTCCAGAAGTGTACTTCCAAGCTGAGCATGATTGATATATATGCTCCATCTTGAGGGGGAGTATAAAGATAATTATTTAGTCGATGTATCTTTTATTCTTTTTTATTTCTATGTTCCATCTTAATTAATTTACCCACGGGCTGTCTCTATATAAAAGAGCCTAGGGTTCCCTTGAAATAATAACACACAACTTTCCTTCAACAGAATCTTTTACTCCAAGAATAGTAGAAGGCATGCGGTTCACCAAGTAGTAAGCAGTAAGAACAACATCACCCTAGAACGAATGAGGAGCTCGAAGAGTCCTTGTGACATCCAACTAACAATGTTTGTGTTCAAAAATGCCATTTTGCTGTGAAGTGTAAGCACAAGAAGCCTGATGAACAATACCAAGAGATATGAGAAAATCAGATAGCTGTAAAGTGGAAAACTCCAAGGCATTGTCAGTACGAATAAACTTCACATTAGCAGAAAACATATTTTTAACTTCAATAAGAAATGCTGGATTCAGGAGGCGAGCTTCAAGGATATTGTGACTGTGCATTGGGCTCAATCGCGCTTTGTGGGGTGTGCGGCTTCCAGGTTGAATCAGAAACTTGTGTCGCTGCGGAAGAAGCTGGCTTTGTTCAAGAGGGATTCGAGGTTGGCGAGAGTCTCGGCCAGGGCTGAGGATGTTATTGCGAAGTTAGATGTGGTGGAGAATGAAAGGGAGCTGATGCCTGACGAGCTTCGTGAACGTTCTCTTGCGCAGAAGCGTGTTGCGGCGGAGGACAAGAAGCGAGCTTCTGAATGGCGGCATCGATCGAGGTTGAAATGGATCAAAGAAGGTGATGCAAACACGGCTTTCTTTCACCATGTGGCTAGCGGAAGGAAGCGTAACAATGCGTTGCGGGCTATTTCCATTAATGGGACGAGGTTTGTGGGGGACAAAGAGATGGGGCGTGCAATTGCTGAGCATTTCAAGAGCTTCACGGCGAGGCGCTCCCCGAGGACATGGCGCTGGCTGGGGCATGGGGCCCCATCCATTTCTGATGTGGATTGCGAGATGTTGACTCGGGTGATCTCCTTGGAGGAAACTAAAGCTGCCGTGTGGGAATTGAATGAAGATGGGTCCCCGGGCCCCGATGGATTCTCCGTGGCGTTCTATCGAGATTTTTGGGAGGTAGTAGGCGAGGATGTTTTCGAAGTTGTTACCGAGTTCTGCAATGGGAATGCGGGGTTCGATCGGATTAATAAGGCCATCTTGCTGCTTATTCCTAAGTCCCTCGCGGCGGAGAATATTGAGGATTTCCGTCCCATCTCGATATCCAACGCCATTTATCTAATTGTCGCCAAGGTGTTGGCTCGTAGACTTGCTCATGCCCTTGACTCGATTGTTTCTCTGATCCAGGCCGCCTTTATTCGAGGCAGACATATATCTGATTGCATTACGGTGGCTTCGGAATTGGTTGCTGATTGGAAGAACACTGGTAGACATGGAGTGCTATGGAAGATTGATTTTGCCAAAGCGTATGACAGCCTTGAATGGAGCTTCTTGTGGTCGGTTCTGAGAAGACGTGGTTTCCCTGAGCTTTGGATTTCGTGGATGCGACGGTGCGTGACCACTGTGTCTTTCTCTGTTTTGGTTAATGGTCGGTTGGAGGGGGGCTATTTCCAGCCTAGACGGGGGCTGCGCCAGGGGTGCCCCCTGACCCCTCTCCTGTTTGTCGTGGCCGCTGATGTCTTGGCTCGTATGGCTGACCGGGTCATAGATGCCGGGCTCTCGAAAGGGTTCTCTAAGGGGAACCTTTCCGTGCCCTTGCTTCAATTCGCTGATGACACCATTTGCTTTATAGAGGGAGGATTATCTGAGGTCTCCGGCATGGCGGTGACCCTTGATCTATTTAGTGAGATGTCGGATCTGTTTATGAATGGGAGCAAATCCAAGGTTATTCCTTTTGGGATGACGGAGGCGCCGACGATCGAGTACGGCAGGATTCTGGGGTCTCCTCCAGACGAGGTTCTTATTGGGTACCTTGGTCTACCGCTGGTGGTTGGGAGGGCCAGGATTAGGGATTGGCTTCCGGTTGTCGAGAGGGTGGAGGCGCGCCTTGTTGGTTGGCGTGCAGCCCTTCTATCGAAGGGAGGCCGACTTGTTCTTCTCAAAGCAGTGCTCTCCTCTATCCCGGTGTTCTTCTTATCAAATCGTCGTATGCCGGTGGGGATCCGCAAGCGACTTGATAGATGTATGCGTAGGTTTCTGTGGGGAAGAAATGGTGAGTCGGGGGTTGGGATTCATCTCGTGGCGTGGGATGAGGTGTCCAGGGGGAAGCAGGAAGGGGGTTTGGGCGTGATGCGTTTGGAGCTTGTTAATGATGCTTTCTTTCTCAAGTGGGCGAGTAGGGTCTGGGGCCAGGGTGAAAATTTCTTTATTGGCATCTTGCGGGAGATCCATGGGGAGGGAAGGGCGGGGGAGGAGCGGGTTGGGGTGATTGGTGCTCAAACCTCGTTTTGGCATGGTGTGCAGGAGGTATTCGAAAGGTATAGATCGCTGTTTAAGCCTGTGCTGGGGAATGGAGAATCGTTTAAATTCTGGAAAGACACAATTGGTTGGGAGGGGGTCCCTTGATTGTTCGTTTCCCACGTTTGTTTGCTCTGGCGGCTGACAAGGATGCCTCGGTCGCCTCCTGCTGGGCAAATGGGTGTTGGTGTCCGCGCTTCATGGCGAACTTTTCGGATCAAAAGCTTGATGACTTTCTTTCCCTTCTCGACTCCCTCGGTGTTGCTGGTAGGCCTTCCGATGGGCGGGACCACTGGGCCTAGAGGGACGACCCCTTCTCGACGCGAAAGGCCTTTGGGGCGTTGGCTCAACCACCGCTGGTGCGATCGGACATCTTGGTGCGGGATTGTTGCTTTTTCTGGGGGCTGAGGCTACCTGTGCGCCTTGGCTTCTTCTTATGGCTTTTCCGCAGGAGAAGGCTGTTGAGAAGAGATCGCTGCGCTAGGTTCTTGGCCAATATCTCCAACCTCTGTGTGCTTTGCGATTCGGTGGTGGAAACCTTAGAGCATTTATTCTTCGAGTGCCCCACGATAAGAGGGGTTTGGGAGGAATCAGAAGTGGATTGGGTGAGAACGGATGACATGGTGTCCTTCTGCGGCTCGTTGGTTCTTAACAGAAATAGAGATAGAAGGGAAATATTGATTCCAGTGGCGAGGCTTTGGTCGATTTGGCTTGGGAGAAATGAGGCCATCTTCTCAGGCTAACGCTTTTACAAGGAGAACGTGCTTATTCACAATGCGAGATTGGTGGAGTGGGGTGTGGTTTAGGACTCAGCTCGTTTTTTTGGTTTGAAGGAGGTTGTGTTGCCTCTATGTACAGTTTTTTTGTTGTTTTTGTACACCCGTTTTCCTTTCCTTTTTATCAAATATATTGGGGTGAACACCGTTGAGTGTCTCCCCCTTGTTTTTGACTTCAAAAAAAACTTCAATAAGAAATGATTTAATGATAGGACCCGCTTCAGACTTATTTTTTAACAAAAACACCCAAGATAATCTAGAAAAATCATCCACAACAACCATATAGAACTGATATCCCTAATGATCGGAAACACGACTAGGTCCCCAGATATCAAAATGAAACAACTCTAATGACTGACTACTGTGACGACTCGAAAAATATAACGATGATGCTTCCCAAGCTGACATGCCTCACACTCCAAGGTAGTATGAGTAGAGATCTGAGGGAGAACATGACACAACTTCTGTAGAGGAAGGTGTCCAAAGCGAAGATGCCATATGAAAGGAGAAATAGATCAAGAAGGAATGGTAGCAACACCAACAGACAGAGGCTGGACAAGCTTGTAAAGTCCTCTCTGCTCACGACCACATCTAATGACCCTGCCCATGAGTATGTCCTGAAACACAAGAGAAGATGGATCAAATATGGCACGACAATGTAAATATTTTGTAATCTGGCTAATACACGAAAGATTCATCTGAAATGCTGGAGCATGTAAAACATTATGCAGATGCACGAAGGAGCTAGAACAATCTCCCCCTATGAACCCCCATTAGGAATCACCACTGATCTACCGTATGGGATAGACCTGTAGGAACTGAACTGTACTCGATCGCCTTACATATGATGAGATGCTCCAGAGTCCATGATCCATTCAGTCAAATCTGAACTATTACAACTGGTAAGTGCATAAGCAATACCCGACGGACTCGAAGAAGCTTTGGCAGCAACTGCGACATCTGAAGAACCTACAGTTGAAGTGGTTGGAGTAGTCATCATCTCTCTCAGTCTGGAAATAATATCATCAAACCGCGCATCATAAGAAATAGTTCAAGTAGGCTTTGTCTGCTCAACAACACAAGCAGATGCATGATACCCATGCTTCAAATAGCATGTCTCCTCCGAATGACCTGGGCGGTGGCAATGTAAGCATGAGCCACGTTGACGTCCTCCTCCTCGACCACGTGGTCCGTGCTTGCGAAACTGAGAAGTATCCCCTCTGCCACATGAAGCTGCCATAGCAAAGGGAGTTTGGGCCATGGTAGTAGATGAAGTAGTGATCCTGCTCAGCCTCTTGTAAACCTCCTCATTTGAGGTATCGTCTCTTCAATAAGTAGTTGAGTACGTGCTGTAACGTACTCAGAGTCAAGGGATGGCATAAAGTTTCCTAAATAATGGCATTCCGGTATGCCTGCTGCTGCTCAGTGCTGGTAGTAATAGACATAAAGATATGCAGACGCTCAAACATGCCTCTAAGATGCGAGAAGTGGGCATGAAGAGGTCGACCATTCTACTTGGTCGAAAAAATATCATACTGCAATTGTATAATCTTGCTCTCATTCTTGGCCTGCCCATATATGTCTATTAAGATGTCCCACATAGCCTTCACTGTGGGTTGATTGACGATGTCGTTGGTAATCTTCGTGGTGAGTGTCCCGGAGAGCCAAATCCGAGTATAGGCATTATCCTGCTTCCAAGGAGCATTAGCCCCAGTCTTGTCTGCCGACTCTAAATCCGTCAGAATGTGCTCCTTGCTATGGCACTGCATCAGGGTGCGAAACTGCATGGACCACAACTCGTAGTTGGTCCCATCCATCTTCACGATGGGAGCTGGGCCCTTAAAGGAACCAGGCGATGAAAAAACATCACCCTTGTTCTCTGGCATGATAAAAAGAACGTCGACAATCCGGGACAAAACTGAGGAGTAGACTACTCTGAACGAGTCTACACAATCATATGGAGGATTGGTTGTACGCGTAGACTCATACAACCATCCTCGTCAATCTTTGTTGTAGGCTAAGGGTCGGAAGACGTGATTTACGGGTTCAAAATCACAAAATCCAAACAAAGTCAGACTGCATAGGCCTGCAAAAACGATCAAATTGCAGCCCGAAATATGTGGAACGACCCACGAAGTGGTGCCAAGCAACATAGCCGCAAAGAGGAGGAAACCGACGACAGGGGGAGGCCGGTTCAACAGGCCACAGTGGTCGTTGGGCGGCGACCCGTTGGAGGGAGGTGCAACTGTTGGCGGTGGGCAAAGGGACTGCGAGTGGCTAGATGGCAGGGGGTGGGGGTGGGGGACGTGAAGGGTTAGGGTTGTTGGGATATGGAACCCCGGTCTAGGACCATTGCTGCGATACCTATCATAGAAGTGAACCAAGGGCTCTTTTATATAGGAGAAAAGCCCTGGGTTAATTACATGAGAGGTACATAAAGAAAATAGTAATGAGAAATAAATAACAAGAGATACAAATATCAACAGTTTCTACTGATGGCACTAGTGATTTATATATGCAGCAAGTTACTTTACAGGACGATCATGTGCCTTCACAGGAGGCTCCTTTACATGTTATTGATGATACATATGATCTTGATGTACTCATTGCTCTACGGAAGCAGAGGCATACACATGCTATGTATCCATCGCTGCTCATGTCTCTTTGGGTGTCTTTTAGAGGATTTCAAGAGGTTTATAGTGAGTCTATCTAATGTAGAGTTCCCATAGACATACCTGGAAGCTATGTGAAACTGTCAGTGGCGTCTTGCTATGGAGGAGGCGATGATTACAATACAATTAAGTGGCATGTGGAGTCTTGTTACTGCCAAGGTTTTAAATTTCGATATTAGATATCGCATCGACACCATGTCAAGCAAATTTTCATCGAAATTTTGTCGAACTTTCAGTAAATTTCGATTACATTTCACCCAAATCGAGCAACATTTGTGAAGTCCCCCATATCGGCATTTCATTCGAAATTTCGATCCAATGTCGAAACCGAAATTTTGGCAAAATTTCGTCGATATTTCGCGAAATCTGAAACCATGGTTAGTGTAGCACCTATGAGGGCCTCTGTGGTTGGATGCAAGTGGGTGTTCACAATGAAGCACCATGCACATGGTAGTGCTTATTGCTACACTGCAAGACTTATCACTCGTAGGTTCACCCAGACTTATAATATGGACTATGGACTATCATGATACCTTTTCTCCCGTGACTCGTTATTTTACACTGTGGATCCTTTTCTCAGTTGCATTGATACATGATTGGTCCTTGTCTCAGCATGACATGAATGCCTTTTTTGCGGTGACTTATAAATAGAAGTCTACATGCAACAACCGCTTGGTTTCGTTGTGGGGGAGGGGGGTGTCGGAAGGTTAGTAGACTTCATAAGGCTATTTATGGCCTTAAGAAGAGTTCCAAAGCATGGTTTCAGAAGCTCTCGGATTTGATAGAGCAGGAGAGCTTTACAAGAATGACTGCAGATTCACTGTTTGTTCAGAGGACTCAGAGAGGTATCATTGTTATACCGGTCTATGTTAATGATATCATTGTTACAAGAGGATGATATGCATGGTATTCATGCAGCTAAGGAATTCCTTGGACAACATTTTGTCACCAAGGACCTCGATGATTTATGTTACTTCCTAGGACTTGAGTTTGCCAGGAGCTAGCGAGGTTTTGTTATAATCCATAGTAAGTATGTTACTAATCTTCTCTTTAAGTTATGCAATGCGGATTGCAGGCCTGTCACTACTCCCTTGGACCCCATCGTGAAAATATGTGATGATATGGAGGAGGTAGACAAGAGGTGGTACAAGGAGCTCGTTGTGAAGCTCTTATATGTGACCATCACCAAGCTAGACATCTCTTTTGCAGTGAGCAGAGTTAGACATTTTATGGAGCAACCGCGACTTGCACATATGGATGCGGTTCACATGATTCTGTGGCACCTGAAGTTCTCTCATGGTACTGGACTATTCTTTAGCAGAGTGACATCCCTCACCATTATAACATGTGCAGATGCATATTATGCGTGATGTCCCAAGGACATGAAATCTATCTCGTTTTTTGTAGTGTTCATAGGGAGCTCTTTGATGTCATGGAAGAGCAAGAAGCAAACTGTGATTGCTAGATCTAGTGCAGAGTCATAGTACAAAGCCATGGCACATGGGAGCATTAAGATGATGTGAATCTGATCCATTTTGATGGACCTAACTATTGACACGCCTCTTCCCATGCACCTACAATGCTACAACCAACTGCTTTTTTATTGCCAACCATTCTTCCTTCCCCGAGAGGACCAATCACATTGAGGTTGATTGTCAATACACTCACGACATAATTCAGAAGGGATTCATCTCTACTTCCCATGTCAACTCAGGGTAACTAACAACAAATGTTTTCATCAAGACTCTAGCCAGAGGGTCATTTCAGAGGCATTGTTCCAAGCTGAGCACGATTGACATCTATGCTCCATCTTGAGTGAGGGTTTGAGAGATAGTTTATCTTTTCATATTTCATGTATTCACTTCATCTTTTCATATTTCATGCATTTCTATTTCCTTTCATCTCTATTATATAATTTGCCAAAAAAAAGTTCTCCATTCTATATTATATAAGAGAACTCATGGGCCCTCTTGATAATCCAATTCATTATTTTCTCGCCACAATATATTATGTTTTCTAATTCCACACATACCGATAACCAATATTTAGAAATCACCAAAGAAGTATGATACTGTTCATTTATTCAGTGTCCTACAAGGAGCCTTTGATGAAGAAGGCATACCTTTTTTAGAATAAAATATTAAAGTATATATCACTTATCACGTAAGATGGGTAAATGGATCCTTCCAAGATCCATTTACAACATCCATTGTTTAGTGCCACGTCTACCAATGGTGGGAATTGGAGGGTTTGTGGAGGCTATATAAGAAGCCCCAGACCCCCAATATCTGATGAGAGTCAATAGACACATCAACCCTTTGAGACATTCTCCCGTGGTTTCATCTTGCTCCTTAGGGATTTGGGTTCCACATTAAAATCCCATGTTCCTCTATGTTTTATTCTTTTCTCTGATATTTGCTTATATTTTCTAACATGGTATCAGAGTGGGTTCGATTCTCGTGAATTATATTCTGTTCATAGTTTGTTCAAGAATCGAGTGTCGATTTTAGTGTTTTGTCCTTGAAGATTTATTCATTGAAGATTATTATTATATATAGTCAAGTTCATGATCAAGGATCAGATTCTGATCAAGAATTCGTTCTCAAGAATTTGTTCTCAAGATCTCTGTTTCGGATTTGATGCAATTGCAATCTCCGTTCCAGAATCTGTTTGGGTTTCTCATGAAACCGTATATATTTAGGCTATCCGATTAATCCTCTAGATTGCATCTTCACGAGAATCAAGCTCAATTGCGCTGGGCTGTGATTGAAAAAAGGAGACGAAAAAAGGGTCTTTCCTTTTTCTTTCCCAACAGGCCTGTTGTTATTAAAAAAAGTGGGAGAAAAGGACCGAGAGAGAAAAAAGAGGGGTCACAACTCTTAATTTTTTTAAGAAAAGGCACGTACAAAGAAAAGCCGTATGCAAAAGGGAAAAAAGAAGGAAAAACGTAAAAAAATGAAAGGCTTATTAAAAAAATTTGATTGATTTGCAAAAAAAAGAAAGAAAGAGAAAATCTGAAAAAAATCAAGATCGGCTAAGTGATTCATTGATTCATGTTTTCCCCGTTCTCTTATCTTTTCCCAACTTTGTTGATGTCACTATTTTCTGATAAGTATGTGAGAAATGTGGAGTATTATGTAGTGTTACAGGCCACATAATTAGGTTCTCCAGATTCCAGATTTCAGACCGGTCATATTTTTTAGACTCTACAATTCAATTTCAAACTATATGAAGGGATCTTAGTTTTTTGGATATAAGCCCTGGATTGACTCAAGATAGATCTGAATGGAGGCAAAAAATCCATTTAGCCGACCCTACTTAATTGTGGGAAAAGGCTTTGTTGTTGTTAAATTGGGTTTCAAACTCTGTAGATTGGTTCAGAACCCAAGTTCGTGGCACTCCATATTTGAGTGATGCATTTTCTCCGAGTTCTCAGAGAGAGACTCCTTTTCAGACGTACATATGTGCGATCTTTTTTATGTAGTCCCCTTCTTTTGTTTTTTGGTCTCAGAGTTTCGTGTGTTCTATAAGGACTCCAGAGTAGAGATCCTATTCCCTATGCCATGTGGGCTAGGGTTTTCATGTGGTTTCTGTTGGAGTATTTGGTTGTGCGCCCATTGAGTTGTAGCAGGGTAAATGGATCTTGGAGAAGATCCATTTACTCCATCCATGTGTTTAGTCCCATATCATCTAATGGTGGGACTTGGAGGCTCTGGAGAGGCTATATAAGGAGCCCAGACCTCCTGTACTCATTGAGAAAAAGCAATGAAGCATATGCCCCTTTGAGGGTTTCTCCCGTGGTTTCATCCCGCTCCTCACAGAGTAGGGTTTCACGTAAAATCATGGTGTTCCATGTTCTATCTTTCTTGTTTATGCTATGTTTATCAATCGCTTCCGCATTCTTCATATTTTATAACATGGTATCAGAGCGGGTCGATTCTCGAGGATTTCGTGTTCGATGTTATTCGAGATTTAATATTTGATTGATGAAGATTCTTATTATAATGTATCGTTCAAGTTTTTAGGGTTTCTTTTTGAAACCCTAATCTGTGTTCGATTAAGGTTCCACGATCTAGTTCTCAGGAGAAGAACCCAAAGAAGATGCCCCATCGTTTTTTTAGATCTGTAGCAGGCGAATGACCACGCGCGGAACCCTAGAGGCGATGTTGGTCGATTTTTTCATTCTCATGGGGTCCTTACTGCATCTCCATCGAAATAGCCCCATGCCGCCTCTTCTTCAGATCACTCGATGCTCATTGGCGGTTCCATCTCCCAAGCGCGCCCCCAGGCGCGACTCCAGGTCTCCTGGCGATGTCTCCTGGCGATCGCCTACCAGGTCTCCCCTGCTGCAGCGAAACCCAGGCGCACTCGGCAAGGCCGCATCTCGGCTTCTTCTTCCAGAACGATCCAGGCAGGGCCTCCAAGTCCGATGGCACCAGGAGGCGCACCCATGCGCATGAACTTGCCCTGGCGCGTGACTCCCAGCCCGATGGCTCCAGGCGACAACTCCTCCTGGCGGAACCTCAGATCTCCTCGCGCCTCCTTCCAGCAAAGGCGCATCCCTCGCAGGCGGCGAGCCCTCAGGCGTGCCTCCCTCCATCGCAGTCCCGCGCGCATCTCCCAGGCGCGCATCCCCAACGCGCGGCTTCCTCCTCCGAGCGCCCAGCTCCGATCCTTGTTGGTGGCGCTCCCTCGCGCAACCACGTGTATGTCGGCATCTCCGCGCATAGGCGTTGGCGGCGCAGGATCTTCGCCCAGGCGGCATCTCCACCCTGCGCTCCTACGGCTCCTGTTGGCGGCGTACCCAACCCTAAAGCCCCATCAGGGCGGCTCCGTTTTCAAACAAAAGTGTTCCAAAGGGGAACCCTAAGCATTGCCGCCCAAGTGGGCCCGAATCCCTTTGGTTATTTTATTTTATTTTTTTTAAATGTGCGGGTGCGACAGTTCTAAGGCCCAACAGGCCTGTTTCGTAAAAAAAATAGGAGAGGGGGCATTTGCCTTCAAGGCCCAAGCAGGCAAACCGAAAAAAAGCAGGCACAAAGAAAAGCCATGCGGAAAATATTTGCAAGTTCTCGAAAAATGAAAAAGAGGCGCGTACATGTGAAAAGCCATACGCAAATGATTTAAAAAAATGAGAAAAAATGAAACGGCTTAAAAAAAGGATTTGTGCAGTCGGAAGAGAAAAAATGAGATCGACATTTGTGATTTTTTCCCCTATTCATCTTGTCTTCTCCCAACATTGTCGATGTCCATGTTTTCCGACAAGTATGGGAGAAAGGGGGAGTATATGTAGAGTCACAGGTCTTGTGTTCCAGATTCACATGCAAATTCCTCAGACCAGCCAGATATTGTTCAGACTCTACAACAGATGTTCAGACTCGACGACAGATATTTCCGAGTCCAGTTTCAGACACGTACGAGTTTGCGGTCATTTTCAGATGAGCATATGTTGCCATCATTTGTTCGAGGTCCCCATCATTCTTGTGGTTTTTTCGGCCAGAGTTTTCATGTGAGCCATAGGGACTCCAGAGCAGAGGACCATTCCCTATGCCATTGAGGGCAAGGGTTTTCATGTGGTATCATAGGTACACCAGAGCAGTGCACCATTCTCTGAGCCAGATGGGAGAGACCCAGTTCTCCGAAGAGGAGACTTTTCAGACTCCATTCTCCAGCGACCGTGGACTCTGACGAGGATTGCACAGCCACGACCCTTTTCAGTTCGACCCTTTTCAGAGATGGAGCAGTTGTCCACATTATTGTGGCGGGCCAGAACATTCCTACGAGGAGACTCATTTCCAGTTGCAGTGACTCTGACAGACGCAGTTCAGAGCGCATGCTCTCCGGCGACGAGATTCAACAGACCCACACTCCAACCCGTTCGTCCTCCTCACCTGCACGGCATGAGAAGCAACGCCCTCGACTACAACAATGTGTGCGTTGGGTTGATATTGTCTGTAGTTGTGAACCCCTCAGGATCCGGGTACCCGTTTACGCGCAATTCGCAAGATATCATTCATGTTTAATCGCACAAGTCGCAAAAATACAGGGAAATTTTTTTTCGCAACTATGACATTCATTCTCAATACATGACCACAAGTAAAAGAGACAATATGGCACCAAAATTCTTTTCATTAATATTCATATCCATTTACAACATGTACAAGCATATTCCATGTTACAACATATATCCCAAAATGTGATACAAAAGAGATAACATTTACATCATTATCTGGACAAAAACTGAGACAAAGTAATTCATACCGTCGGGTATAAACTCTGTCTCCAGGAAGCATGTATAGCTACTGAGCTGCAGGCTGTTTGCCTGCCAAACATGTTAGGAAAGAAAAGGCGTCAGCGGTTGCTGGTACCTCCCAAAAACTTATATAAAATAACAGGCATTTATTATTTACAAAAGAAAGCAAGTAGAGAGGCGAGAACAACTCAAATTAAACTTTATTTCTACTTTGCAATAAAAAAGGTTTTTCAGGCTACTTGTAAGCATCTCAAATGTTTGTCCCATACCCCGGCATTCCCCACATGTGACATATTTTATAGTACTTGAGTATTCATGAGTATCTGAGTGTAAGCACATATCTATTCATAGATCATGTTGTTGAGTGATAATGGAAAAGTTATGATTGGAAGGATCTATTAATTTATTTTAATCATTGGGTAGAGAGAATGGTCATTTCCTACTAACCCTAACTTTTGATCGTAACTTCTCAAATTCTTAATTCCAATGTTTCAGATACAATTCCAGATGGTATAGATGCAGATATGGATGATCTAGATGTAGAATCGCCAGGTCTGTTGGCGAAGTAACTCAAGCGGTGAAGAAGCCTACAAATGGCTCTTCCGTCTCGCCCTCTAATTGGAAGCGCGGTCCGATAGAGGGATAGGTCTATTCTCCAACTACGCCACTGAGACGGGTGAGAGTGACTCCCTAGAAAAGTCGCTCTAGAAAAACAGCCCGACTAGTACGGGCAACCGAGCTCGTACGTAAAGCTGAAAAACCAGGATCCCCCGCCTGGGCATCCTAAAACAGGGTCAGCGGAACTGGTCTAAAGTCTGGATCCCAACGAGGCGTAAAAACACTGCGAGCTCGCGTAAAAACCGAAAAGGGACTGGGATCCTAGACCCGCGCACTTGGCGGCCGCTGCCCAAACTGGGCTTCCTATCTCCCGCCCAGTTGAGGGTCACCGCGCCCTCGCACGATCAGGTGTAAAGGTCACTGTGACCGGCACTTTAAATTATAGGTCAACATTGATTCACTATCATCTTCACTTG
Organism: Ottelia alismoides; assembly: GCA_037367405.1. Taxonomy (NCBI): domain Eukaryota; kingdom Viridiplantae; phylum Streptophyta; class Magnoliopsida; order Alismatales; family Hydrocharitaceae; genus Ottelia; species Ottelia alismoides. The sequence goes on from JAZKJV010008882.1 coordinate 955,992, forward strand.
TTTATTCATCTGATCTTTTCTCAATTCCTTCCATGGTTAATTTTACAGATTTTGATCCACGATCTTATTAATAGTGATCCATAGACTAGAATGTATACCTAAAGGATTAATTTATAAAAGTTATCGGTTATTATGATTCTAGGTTATCACCTATAAATTTTATGGGATTAGGTGTCATCCAGTTATATACCCTCTTCTTTCTCCGGTGGACTTAATCATCCAAATCTCAAGGCCAAGCATTATGTAAGGGTGACTCAATTTGGAATATCTTTGAAGTAGTATTAATCTGACTCTAGAGAGTACAACAGTCTAAGAATCACATTAAATTTCCGAATATTATATAATTCTGGAAGTTATTTGAGAATGTCTTAATCATAATTGAGACTAGCAGGAATAAAATGAATAAACTCAAACTACACCATTTGGCAGAGGATGTAATGCCTGATGAAGACAAGGACAAGCTTTTTGCAAAGTATTGGTTGGAAATGCCGTATCCAGGGATACTTTTGCTGAAAGTGGTTTTGTTGAGAATTATATTAGGACCGATATTATCAAGGAGAACACAAAGAATGTTTCTTATGTTGTTTCTATAACAAATATCCGATGCTTTTACAAGGCGCTGCGTCAAATGGGAAGACCAGCCTTGTTCGTTATCTCGTTTCTATTACTGGCCATGAATTTGTACATATAAATAATCATGAGCTTACATATTTGCAGGAATATTTTGGTTCATACATAACTAATTCCTATGGAAACCTTAAGTTTCAAGACTTCATTCTAATCAAGGCTATGAGCATGAGGGACTGGATAGTTCTTGATTGAACATGATGAATTTAACTTAAAATAGCTGTCTACAATACTGGATGGAGGGTTATTATTATATCATCTGCTGCTTATTTTGGTTGTCAAGTAATAATAATAGGATAAACATAATCCAACTTGTGGTTCGTATACATTAGATAATCAGGTTTCTGGTGGTTGATAAGTTATATAATGAGATACTGACTACGGTGTTATTCTTATATATATATATTTGAAAATAACCAGGTTTGAGTTTAACAGAACTGCTCTAGAATTATAATTCTACAAACAGCAAGTAGCCGATTACAAACATTCATTCAAACCAGATATATTTTATTTAAAACAACAGATTACAGAACTTCAACTTCAGAACATTATAAATAAATTTAGATCCCAATTTAAGATCTAAAATTTAAGACTAAAACATCCAAAAGCCCCTATGTCTTTATAATATTTGTTCAAGGAAGTCAAATTAGGAAATTAATAATGGTTAGAATAGCATGCAGTCTAGTCAGACTATGAAATCTTCTCCTCTCTGCATTATATAATTTCATTCGTATATTTTTTTGATAGATTTTCTTTCTTTTAATAAAAGTTCCTTTAATTCTCATATGGATATATATATTTTCAATAAAGAGATCAAAGTAATTTCTTTCTCAAAACACTTGGAAGGTCTGAAATTATAGTGCAACTAATCAGTGGAGTTGATTTGCTCAATGAGGGATGTAGGTGATGAAATTTATATGAACAAAATTACTGGAAATAGGAATTTAAACCATAACCAGGATGCCTCCTATAAATAAGGATCAAAATTTCAAAAATTTCAAATATGGTAATAAAAGAGAGGGTGATCTGTGCATGCATGGCAGCAAAAGAGAGATAGGATTGTACCTAATTAGATCTTTAATGGAGATCTACTTGCATGCTAAGGTGGGTGCTTTGGAGCAGCTCCAAGGCTCCAATGTTGCAGAAAATTTAGAAATGGAGCTCCAGCAATTGGGATTGTAGCAGGGGCTGCAACAGTTCCAGGAAAAAGAAGGGCCTCCAGCTTCTATTGGTGCAGCAATGGGTAGCTCCAGCAAGAGGTGAAGCTACAGTTGATGTATCTTAACCCGTAGAAAAGAGAGGGAGGAGGTTGGGTCTCTCTACGGCTGTTCTTGGAGAGGAATAGAAGAGTAAAAGACCAAGAGAATGGAGCTATTTATACAAAGGAGGAGGGATTTGGCTTTGCCATGTGGACACTAAATGAGGAACACATGGAAAAAAAATAGAAACCAAGTGGCGTACAGTATGACTGTACTGTTCATAGATTTTTATACGAACAGTAGCAGTCTGCTACTGTGTATCAGAATTAAATTTATTTTATTATAATATTTTATTTTTGCGATATTTAAAACGTCCGTATTCGTGCCTCAAATGCCGGATTTCGACGCGTAATATCCCGATTTGATCGTCTCAGAATAACGGTCAATATGAGTATAATGTTGATATACTTTCGGTCGAGTTTTGAATACCCGAAATTTTCGGATACGGTTTTTGTTTAAGATTAAATTTTGCGATTTTTAAAATATCAAACGACCTCCGATTGACGAACGGTCGATTCCGTTGGTCTTGTTTCGTCGAATCGGATATCATGACGGTCTCTGTTTATTTCGTGATTTCCGAATTTGCGTCGCGGCTTTTCGCGGCGCGCTCTACGATGCGACCGTTTTTCGGTCGATTTCGCCCGAACGACTTTTGATTCAAAATAAATTGATCGTTTTAGGTTGTTTGGCATTGACCAACAACGTTTTTAGGTTCATTAGACCCAAAATCGGACGAGTTCGGGTTTGTTTGAATATGGATGTTACAGTAGTGTCCTGTAGCGTTGAGTTGAGTTTATTTCTGTTTGTCCAAGCTGAGCATTGCATGCTCCAGCTTGAGGGGGAGCGTTGGAGTATTTGGTTGTACGCCCATTGAGTTGTAGCAGGGTAAATGGATCCTGAAGAAGATCCATTTACCCCATCCATGTGTTTAGTCCCACATCGTCTAGTGGTGGGACTTGGAGGCTCTGGAGAGGCTATACAAGGAGCCCCAGACCTCCTGTACTCATTGAGAAAAAGCAATGAAGCATATGCCCCTTTGAGGGCTTCTCCTGTGGTTTCATCCCGCTTCTCACGGAGTAGGGTTCCACGTAAAATCATGGTGTTCCATGTTCTATCTTTCTTGTTTATGCTTTGTTTATCAATCGCTTCCGCATTCTTCATATTTTATAACAGTTTCATAGGGACTCCAAGGTAGAGATCCCATTCTCTGAACTAGTATGGGAGAGACCAAGTTCTCTAACAAAGAGATTTTTCAGACTTCATTCTCCAGCGACCATGGACTCCGATGAGGATGTTTCCACGACTTTTTCAGTTCGACCCTTTTAGAGATGGAGTAGTTGTCCACATAATGTGGCAAGCCAGAATTCTCCAGGTGGAGACTCATTTTCAGTTGCAGTGACTCTGACAGACGCAGTACAGAGCACATGCTCTCCGACGAGGAGATTCAGTTTAACTCACACTCCAATCCTTTTGTTCCTCCTCACCTGCACGATATGAGAAGCAACGTCCTCGACAACAACCGACAGTTGTGCACGTTGAGTTGATATTGTTTGTAGTGTCTTGTAGTGTGAGTTTGAGATTTCTTTTTGTTTGTCCAAGCTGAGCATTGCATGCTCCAGTTTGAGGGGGAGTGTTAGAGTATACATCACTTATCATGTAAGATGGGTAAATAGATCCTTCTAAGATCCATTTACCACATCCATTGTCTAGTCCCACATCTATCAGTGGTGGGACTTGGAGGGTTTGTAGAGGCTATATAAGAAGCCCCAGACCTCCTGTATCCAATGAGAAAGTCAATAGACACATCAACTCTTTGAGGCATTCTCTCATGGTTTCATCTTGCTCCTTAGGGAGTATGGTTCCATTTTAAAATCCCGTATTCCTCAATGTTTTATTCTTTTCTCTGATTTTCGCTTCTGCATTATATTCTCTAACATAAAGCAAGGATGCACCAAGAACAAAATAGTCAAGGATGGCATGCTTATGAAGTGCAACTTCTAAGGTTGCAAAAGTCATTATTCGATATCAAGTCAACCGGGTTACTAACGATTAAGTGGCAGTCGGGAAACTAATCGGATTTACTTGAACTTTGGTCGATTTTATATTTTTTAATTATTTTTGTTGGATGCTCTGTATGGAGCATTAGCTTATAGCTTGGAAGACCTTCAGATGACTCGCTTGGATTGGATGCTCCGCCTGGGACAGGGGCGGCAGGCGTAGGAAGCACATAAGTAGGGGAGAGGCGCATTTGCCTGCTTCACTTCATCTCCTCTATCTCGGTACGATTGATCTTCTTGGCTGTAAATGCCCTCGAGTTTAAGATTCCAGATCATCTCCGCCTCCTTCGAACTAAAACTAGGGTTCCTCAGGTCGGGAGAACCCATATGTATGCTAATCTCAGAGATAGGGGGCCTGGAGGTGCGCCTGGATGGGCGAGGCACCGCCGCTTGGAGTCGTGCGCGTGTGGTTTTTACCTTATGGAGCTTTGCTCTATGCGATATGTACCGCCTATTGGAGATGCTAAAAATAGGGTTCAAGAAATTGAACTCCGTGATTAGGGTTTTAGAAATGGCCCTCGAGGAATCTTGGTCATCACGAATCTTCAAAACTTCGATGATGATCTTCGAAATGTGCAGAAATTAGGGTTTCATAAGAAACCCTACAATCTACTTGAACTTAAACAATATGAACATATCTTGGAACATAATCAAATGATATAATCGAATCTCGAACAAATTACAAAAATAAATCTTCAAGAATAAATCATCGAGAATCGAACACACTTTGATATCATGTTAGAAAATAAAGAATACAGGAGCGATGGCGTCTCAAAGGGCGACAGGGAAGGCGACTCAAAGGGCGACAGGGAAGGCGACTTGCAGGGCGACAGGGAAGGCGGTCTTTCAGCCGTCTGCGCAGGCTCTCGCTCCTCGGGGCCTAAAGGGTGAGCGGGTAAAGGGGAAGGATGGTGCTTCAAGCTCGCAGGTGGTCAGCCCCCAGTTCGTTGCTGCTGAAGGGGAGGACAAGCTACATCCGGAAGCTGGCTGGGTGACGGTGTCCCGCAAGCAGCGTGGGCGCGTTTGCTGGAGATGCGGGGTGAAGGGCCATCTGGCCTCGGTTTGCGTGGCGAGGCCTCGCTGTTTTGCATGCGGCGGGGTGGGGCACAAGCAAGCGGGATGTGGTGTAAGGTCCAGGGGGGATGCGGGCCGCTTGACTCTCGGTGGTCCTCCCCCAGAGGGGGTTTCTAGCGGGTCAGGATCTCGCAATGCAACGAGGTTCCCCTTGGTTGATGCTGGAAGGTCGTTCGCGCAGGTGGTCGCGGGGGGGGGGGGGGGGGCGTTCTTCGCCGGAGGTCAGCGGAGCAGGCGGAAGGCGCGACTCTTGCTCCCATGCAGCGTTCGCCTCGCGAGGGGTGCATGCTCCTGGGAGTTCTTCGGCGGTCGACGCCGTGTCGGCAGGAGGTGCATGTTCCACGTTTGGGGGGACGAACGAGATGCGGGGCTTGCGTGATGGCAGGGTGCTGGTAGGGGTTTTCCTGGACCGGTGCTTCTCTATCGGCGAGGTGCATAATGTTCTCAGCGGCCTTCTGGGGGCCAGCTTCGCGGGAGACCTGGTCCTGCTGGGTTCGAAGAGATGCTGTGTTAGGGGTCTCCTGCATCACCAACGTTCCCGTTTGCTCCATGCAGGGACTCGTGGAGGCATCGTCTGGAGGGACTTGCGCTTTGCTGACGGGGCCTGCTCGGAGGTGGAGGTGTGTGTGGCTGAGGTCAGGGGGGTCCCTTTCCTGTCTCGTTCCGTTCACCGCCTTCGGCGGCCTCTGAGAAGGTGGTGTGAGGTCTTGGCTATTACAAATGACGGCTTATCGCCGGGAGATGATCCTTCAGTTACGAAGATCCTAATGGAGTGCAACAAGTCCTTCCTAGATCGGGCGGATGGCCAGGTCTTCTTCGAGGAGTTAAGTTTGGGTCGATTCTTCTGTAGAATTGAGTTCTCCGTGGTGGTGCCTCCGTCGCCCCCACCTTTGCCGGATTGGAGGGCTGTTGGGGGGGAGGCAAGCTTGACGGGCGTTCCGTTTTCCGAGGAGAAGCGGCCGCTTTGGGACTTCGTCTCGGAGATCTCGCCGCAGATGGGCTCCTCGTTGGGGAGTGCGCTTTGTTATGATGTTTTCGTGAGGCCCTCTCCGGCTGCTGTACGTGAAGCCCATCCCGCTGCATGGAATCGGTGCATGGTAGCCGCCCTCGGGAGTGTGCGGGGGGACGTGGCGGGCTCGGGGTTAGGCGGTTGGAATGACGTGGAGGGTAGGTGCACGAAGCCCGGAGGAGATTTGACATTCTCGGTGGGGTCGCATCGTTCTACCTTCCGGATATTCTCGCCAGGCTTTGATTTCCTTGGACTTCCCGCCTCCCCATCATTCGGAGCTGCTCGTCGTTCCCCGAACCGGGTTGCTGAGCTGGACTCGGATTTCGTTCCAAAGGCGGATCCACTTCTTCTTTCGAGTCGGCCGGGGGCTGATTCGGGTACAAGGCCTCTGGCGGACCCTTTTGGGATGGCGGACCCTCTTCGATCGGCGGATCAGCGTTTTTTGTCGGACCCTCCTCTCCTGGCGGATCCCCCTTTCTTGGCGGACCCTCCTCCCTTGGCGGACCCTCCGTTGATGGTGGATCCTCCTTTGCTGGCGGACCCTGCTTTGCCGAAGGATCCTCCGCTCTTGGCGGACCCTCCAATCTTGTCCGGCTCTCAGCTTCTCAACCTCGAGATGGAGATCTCCTCTTCTCGGTCTGGCCCTTTGTTGCGGGAGAGGGTCGCCATTCGTTCTGACTCGCCCGCTGCGGAGCCCGGTGGTGATGAGGCTTCAGATGCTGAGCCTTTGAAGAGAGCTTGCAAGCGTTACAGAAGGAGGCGAAACGCGCGCTCGCTGTCGAGGGAGCGCCTTTCTTGCCTTTCCTTCGAGGAGGCGGTGGCGGAAGCAGCGGGGCGGAAGCAGCGGAAGCAGCGGCTCGCAGGAAGGAGCTTTGGGAGGAGCTCCGCAGGATCTCCTTGGACAACGAGGGTGTGCCTTGGCTGGTTGGGGGAGATTTCAACGTCACGTTGCGGTCGGCTGATAGGCCCAGGTCCAGGGGGGGTCTCGACTCGGGGTCGGATGACTTTGCGGACATCATCAACGACTTGGCTCTTCAGGACTTAACGGCTTCGGACATCAGGTTCACTTGGAGGAGTTCCTCCTCCAAGTCCTGCATCGACAGATTTCTCGCTTCCTCGGTTTTCATGGAGCTCTTTCCTCTCTCGGTGGTCCTCTCCAGACCACGTGCTTTCTCGGATCATTCCCCAATCATCTGGGACTCCAAGGTCTCTTCTTCGGTGGGGGGCTTCTTCAGGTATGAGAGGTGCTGGCTGTTGGAGGATGATTTCCGTGGGCTTGTGTCTTCTTCGTGGGCGGAGCCTTGTGAGGGTCGATCGGCGGTGGAGAGGTTTCGTAGGAAGCTTGTTCGTCTCAGGGGCGTGCTATCTGGTTTCAAGAAGAGATCCCGGGAGGCTAGGATGTCTGCCAGGAGGGATGCGGAGGCTATTGTGGCTGAGCTGGACGGTTTGGAGGGGCAGCGTGAGCTCAGTGCGGAAGAGCTGCTCTCCAGGTCTGTGGCGATGGCCGCGGTAGAGAGGGAGGAAAGAATGAGGGTGGCGGAATGGCGCCAGAGGGCGAAGTTGAAGTGGATCAAGGAAGGTGACGCAAATTCCTCCTTCTTTCACAGGGTCGCTTCTAATAGGAGACGCTCAAGCTGGATTCGCTCGATCTCCTTCGAGGGTCGTGAGGTTGTGGGCGAGGAGGCAATTGGGAAGGCGGTGGCAGACTACTTCAAGGCCTTCTCCGCGGTCCGTTTGCCTCGGCGTTGGTGCTGGCTGGGGGAGGAAGACTCCAAGCTTTCGTCGGCAAGCTGTGCGGAGCTGATTAAAGAGGTCTCTTTCGACGAGGTCAAGGCTGCTGTCTGGGATCTTAATGCTGATGCCTCTCCTGGTCCCGATGGATTCCCTATTGCTTTTTACAGAGATTTTTGGGAGGTGGTGGGATTCGAGGTCTGGGAGGTGGTCTCGGAGTTTTGTGCTGGAAACTTTGGCTTTGATGGGATTAATAGGGCTCTTATCGTTCTTATCCCAAAATCTAATTCTCCGGTTGCAATTGAGGACTTTCGGCCGATCGCGATTTCTAATGCCGTATACTTGATTGTTGCGAAGGTGTTGGCGCGGAGACTTGCGGTGCTGCTGGACGATCTTATCCACCCCTCGCAGGTGGCTTTCATTCCGGGTCGCAGGATCTCGGAGGTTACGGCTCTTGCCTCGGAGATGGTCGACAGTTGGGTGAGAAGGGGAAAGCAAGGGGTTCTTTGGAAGGTGGACTTCGCAAAGGCGTATGACTCCTTGGACTGGACTTTTCTTTGGTCCGTGTTACGGGCTCGCGGATTTCCGAATGTGTGGATCTCCTGGGTGCGGCGGTGCGTTACCACTGCTTCCTTCTCTATCATGGTTAATGGCAGTATCGCTGGTAGCTCTTTCCAGCCTAGGAGGGGCGTTCGGCAAGGGTGCCCTCTGGCACCCATGCTTTTCGTTATTGCGGCAGATGTAATTCCAAGGATGGCGGATAGGGTGGTCGCGCGGGGATTCACATCGGGTTTCCGCTGCGATTACAAGAACACTCCAACTCTCCAGTATGCGGATGACACAATCGCCTTCATCGAGGGGGGTGTGGAGGAGGTTAGAGGGATGGCAGCTACTTTGAAGATCTTTAGCGAGCTTTCGGGGCTGCGCATCAACCTCTCCAAATCCAAATTGATCCCTTTCAACTTGGGGGACAAGGAAGCGTCGGCGTGCTGTTGGGTTGTCCACCCTCTTCTCTTCCGGTCGACTATCTGGGCATGCCGCTGGGCGCAAGAAGGGCAAGATTGGTTCATTAGCACAGGGTGATGGACAAGGCGGAAAGAAGACTTGCTGGATGGGGGGCGGCGATGCTCTCGCGGGGGGGGGGGGGGGGCGCCTCGTCCTAATCAGATCGGTCCTTGCATCCATTCCTGTCTACTTCCTCTCGAATTGGGCGATCCCGGTGGGGACTAGAAGGCGTCTTGAGAGCCTTATGAGATGCTTTCTCTGGGGGAGAAGGAGGCATGAGTCGCGGGGCATCCATCTGGTGGAATGGGCTGAAGTTGCCAAAAGGAAATGCGATGGTGGTCTCGGCATTCGAAGACTTGATTTGGTTAACGACGCGCTGATGCTGAAGTGGGTCAACACGATTTGGGGTAGCGTCATCGGATTCTTTCCTTCTATGCTGCGGGAGGTTCTTTCCATCGGGGGGAACATGATGCGGGATGTCGTCTCTGTGCGCTCTGGTACCCCTTTCTGGAGAGGGGTTGCTTCGGCGGTTAGGCGGTTCTCCCATTGCTTCAAGCAGGCGATGGGAGATGGTAGCTCTTTGCTTTTTTGGCACGACGCTTGGGCGGGGGAGACCTCGCTTGCTTCTTCTTTCCCCCGCCTTTGTGCGCTGTCCTCGAACTCTTGGGCGACGGTGGCATCTGCTTGGAATGGGAGCGATTGGTTCCCAGAGTTTGCTAGCAATCTATCCGACGAGCGTTTCGATGATTTATTGAGGCTGCTACAGCACCTTTCGACTGCGCCAAAACCATCTTCCTCATCTTCCAGGGACCATTGGGTTTGGCGCGACGGCCCTTTCTCGTCTAGGAGGGCTTTCAACGTCATCTCTCAGCAGCTGAGTACTGAGCGGGGCCTTCTTTGCAATAATCTGGGTTGGCTGTGGCGCTTAAAGCTTCCGGAGAGGGTGACTTTCTTTCTTTGGCTCTTGAGGCGTGGGAGGATCTTGACTCGAGATAGATGTGCGAGGTTTCTCTCGGAATCTGAATCCTTGGATTGCGTGCTGTGTGGCGAGTTTGCGGAGACTCTGGAGCACTTATTCTTCCATTGTCCGACAACTGCTGCTGTTTGGCCGACCTCAATGTTTCTTGGCTCAATGCTTCCTCGGCTGACTCTTTTTGGGCCTCCGTGCGCTCGGGTGCCGATCGACCTAGGCGGGAAGTGCTTTGCCCGTTCGCTTGCATTTGGGCACTGTGGCTCGCTAGGAATGCTAAGATTTTCAGGGGTCAAAGATTTTATAGGGAGAATGTTCTAGCACACATTGGTTGTCTTCTGGGTGACTGGCTGTTGTTGTAGTTTTTGTTGTGTGTGCTGTTGGATCCTCTCGATCCCTTGTGTCTGTATCTCTCTTCTTTCTCCCCCCATTCCCGCTCCTTTTTGATTCTAATAATATTTGGGGCGATCACCAGGACGTGCTTCCCCCGAAAAGCTTTGGTTTCAAAAAAAAAAAGAATACAGGAGCTTGATCATAGAAAAAGATATAAACATTGAAGAAGACCGGGATTTTACGTGGAACCTTACTCCTTAAGGAGCGAGATGGAAAAGAAAAAAAATCTCGGCTTTTCTTCACAATCATTTTTTTCTAGACTTTTTTTATAGCCATCTCCTTTTTTTCAAGCGTACAGTTTTTTTCCTACACACCTCTTTTCGAAACACATTTTTTAACGAACTTGGCCCAACTTGAGCCCAAACTGCAATAGCCCACTTTTTTTAAACTCGCAGCTGAAATATCCCCTTTTCATTTTTTTTCTTTTTATTTTTTAACTTGTGCCTCCATTTACCACATCCAGTTGTTTAGTCTCACATCTACCGTTAATGGGACTTGGAGGGTCTGTGGAGGCTATATAAGAAGCTCCATACCTCTTGTATCAGATGCGGAAGTGCAATGCAACATATGGCCCTTTGGGGCCTCCCATGGTTTCATCCCGCTCCTTGGAGTGGGGTTCCACATAAAAATCCGGCTTTCTTCATTGTTTTTATCTTTTATTTCTGATACACTTATGCATTCAAGTTTTCTAACTTGGTATCAGAGCATGTTCGATTCTCGAGGATTTTTTTGTTTGTTGTTTGAAATTTGAGATTCGATTCTAGTGTTTCTATTGAAACGCTCGTTATGATCTTGAAGATTACTTTGAAGGTTTATTGTTCAATTCAAGTTCATATTTGCGACCAGGTTCTAGGTTTGTTGAAACCCTATTCTACGCCGATGCAAAATCTAACGAGCAAGATTCTGCGAGGGTTCAATCTGAAACACTAATCATAGATCCATTCAAGTTCTGGAGATCCTGAAGTCGTCAACAAGCTTTCTCGTATATCCAGGGGCAACAAGGGTTCCACGTACACACATATCTTCCAGATTTCAAAAGTCCAAAGCAAACAAAGATAGTCCCATAGGATCTGCTCCCTTCGGACTTTATCTTCCTGGTATTATAAAAAAAATGCAATGGCACAAAAGCGACATCGCTAGAGAAAAGCAACATATGCTCATCCTCTGTGGAGCAACATCTTCCACTTGAATTAAAAAATGAGGCGACACTACTAAGGAGGCACATCTTCTCCAAACTCCATGCGCATGTGGCACGATTCAGTACCGAAACTCAATCCTAGGAGCACCTCTGCAGGCGGCGATGGCCGCACCTCTCCCAGCGCCGCACCTCATTGGTACCATCCCTAGGCCTCACACGCACCTCCTCCCAAGCACGCATCTCCTCTCAAGGCTCGACGGTGCTGCATCACGTAGGACGTGCATCCAGGCGACGACATCTCGAAGCTTAGGGTTCCATCGTGGTCGATGGGAACCCTAAATAGGGTTTTCTTCCCTTTACATGCTTGAGTGGGCCGTGTTTCAAGAAATAAAAGGGGACAACTGCTTGTTATTTGAGGCACAATTGGGCCGTGAGTTTAAAAAAAGGAGAGGAGGATCTTTGGGTCAAAGTGGCTGTATGTGTAAAGAAGAATATGGAAGGCCCACCGTTTTGTAAGCCCTATTCAGGCTGAGTTTCACGGGTCCAATTGGACCACGAGTTTCTTCGTTTAAAAAAAGAGGGAAGGCACATACAAAAGAAAAGGCGTATGCAAAATAAAAAAAGAAAAGAAGAGAAAAAAACAATGATGAATGATTTATTTAAAAAAGAAGATGTGACGCCTATTAAAAATGAATGAAATAGCTGGAAAAATGATTTGAAAAAAATGATTTGAAAAAAATAAAAATAAAAACCGAAAAATGAAGACGTCTTGTGTGATTCATGTTTTCGTCATTCTCTTTTCTCTCAATTTTGTCAATGTCATTATTTTCCGAAAAGTATGGGAAATAGGGGGAGTATTGTATAGAGTTACATGCTAGTTTTTCAGATTCTCCAGGCCAGCCAGTTGTTCAGACTCTACAGTTTTCAGTTTTAGACTCGACGTTCAGATTCCGAGTCTTCAGTTAGATGTACACATGTTTGCCATCATTATTTGTGTGGTCCCCATCTTTGTTTTTTCTTGGTCTCAGAGTTTTCATGTGATCCATAGAGACTCAAGAATAGAGATCCCATTCCTTATGCCATGTGGGGTAGGGTTTTTACGTGATTTCATAGGAACTCCAGAGTAGAGATCCCATTCTCTGAGCCAGTATTTGAGAGATCCAATTCTCCGACGAGGAGCTTTTTCAGACTCCATTCTCCAGCAACCGTGGACTTCGACGAGGATGTCTCCATGACTTTTTAGTTCGGCCCTTCAGTTGTCCACATGATGTGGCGGGACAGAGTTCTCCAGGTGGAGACTCATTTTTAGTTGCAGTGACTCTGACAGATGCAATATAGAGTACATGCTCTCCAACGAGGAGATTCAGTTTGACTCACACTCCAACCTGTTTGTCCCTCCTCTCTTGCACGACATGAGAAGCAACGTTCTCGACAGTAGCCAGCAGTTGTGTTTGTGTTGAGTTGATATTACCTATAGTGTCTTGTAATGTGAGTTTGAGATTCTTTCTGTTTGTCTAAGCTGAGCATTGCATGTTCCAGCTTGAGGGGGAGTGTTAGAGTATGCGTCACTTATATGTGTAGATGGGTAAATGGATCCCCCCAGGATCCATTTACCACATCCAGTTATTTAGTCCCACATCGATCGTCTATGGGATGTGGAGACTCAGTGAGAGCTATATAAGATGTCCCTCAACCTCTTGTAATAGTTGAGAAAGTGCAATGCAATATATGGTCCTTTGTGGCCTTCTCACGTGGTTTCATCCCGCTCCTTAGGGAGTAGGGTTACACGTAAAATACCGGTCTTCTTCAATGTTGATTTCTTTTTTTTCTGATCAAGTTTCCACATTCTTTATTTTCGAACAATTTTAAATATATAAATCAATTTTTATACCTATATTATTATATATCTACATAGATTTCTTATGCAAGTTGGGCTATTCGGCTAATTTTTACAACTGTGGCAACTATAAATGCAAAAGTGTGTCAAACATGCAATGAAGGGGCCAACGAACAACTCTTAAGAGCACGTCTTCATCCATGCTACCCAAATATTGGGGAAACCTCATTGGGGCAATTATCACTAGAAGAAAGAAGAAAATCTACTTAACCTACAACTTTGAGTAATCGACCTTCCTTACACAACCATGGCTCCCATTATTCTTTGAAGGGCTCACCATCTCAGTCGACAGGATCACACCATCCATAATACGATGACATACGATAAAGGCTGATTGGTATGGGCCAATGATATTCCACTTCCCGTACCATCTATTTGCTAAAACATATTTACCACTAAAGGGTAAATGGAATGTGTGGAGAAGAGAGACAAATAAGATATCTATTTCATAAGGCTAGGGTCTCTTATATAGAGAGAAAACCCTAGAGAGTACAAAAGGAAAAATACCCCCGAGGGGTTACGAAACCGAAGGGTTGAAGGGTTATGAAACCCGAAGGGTTACGGACATAATTGTAAGTATAATAAATCTAACACTCCCCCTCATGTTGGAGCATATTCGTCGATCATGCCCAACTTGGATACTAAGTACATGAGACGTTTCCTTGGAAGAGCCTTTATGAAGATGTCAGCAAGTTTAAGTTCAGTGGAGATGTGTGGAGTGCTGATTCATCTTCCTCGTATTGCATCACGAATGAAATGGCAATCAACTTCAATGTGTTTCGTCTGCTCATGGAAAATTGGATTGGTAGCGATGCAAGTGGCAGACTTGTTGTCGCAGTATAATGGTACAGGACTGACAACTGTCATGTCAAGTTCTGTTAGGAAAAGACAAGCCATGTAATCTCACAGGTGGCCTGAGCCATTGTCCTGTATTCTGCTTCTGCACTGGATCTGGAGATCACTATCTGTTTCTTGCTTCGCCAAGTGACAAGGCTATCCCCAACAAATATGGCGTATTCTGTAGTGGATCGAAGGTCCTCTGGAGAGCCCATAGTCAGAATCTGTATATATAGAGATATTAATGTGCCCATTCACCCCATAAAAAAGTCCACGTCCAAGAGATTCCTTCAAGTATCAAAGGATCAAAAGAACATCCTGCTAGTGACTGTAAAAAGGCTTTTCCATATGCTGACTGGCTTTGCTCACAACATATGATATATCTAGCCTAGTAACAATGAGATAGAGTAATTTTCCCACTAAACTTCTGTACCGTGTTGCATCCTCAAAAGCTGGATTAGTAAATGCTGAATATTTTCTCACTTCTGCAGGGATGTCAGATGGCTTGCATTCAAGTAGTCTTGCCTGAGTTAGAATATCGAGGCAATACTTACTCTGTGAAAGATGGAACCCCTCTGTAGTGCGTATTACCTCGATGCCAAGAAAATAACGAAGTTGACCGAGGTCTTTCGTGAAAAGACCTTCTGGAGGAAGGTCTTGGTCTCCTGCATACCGTCTACATCATCTCTTATGACAACCATATAAACATAGACAACAAGAATGATTGTGCCAGTATACTGTCGTCTAACAAAGACAGAGTATTCAGATGTTGTTATCTGAAAATCAAGTGTGTTGTCTCCGTAGCGAGCCTGTCAAACCATGCCCTGGGGCTCTGCTTCAAGCCATAAATGGCCTTGCATAGTCGACATACATGCTCCCCGTCGGCTACATACCCCGACGATTGCATCATGTAGACCTCCTTCTCGAGTTCACCATAAAGAAAGGCATTTTTCACATCAAGTTGATAAATGGGCCAAGCCTTGTTGGCAACAACAGAGAGAATGGTATGTATCGGCCCCATTCTGGCAATGGGTGAGAAGGTCTTAAAATAATCAACTCGAAAGGTTTGTGTGAAATCTTTGGCAACAAGTCTGGCTTTCAACTTGTCAATAGAACCATCAAGCGATTGTTTGATCGTGAAGACCCATCGACAAGCCACAGGGCGAACTCCCGGGGAGCACAACACAAGATCCCACGTGCCCCGGGAGGTAAGTGCATCCATCTCCTCATCCATGGCCTGTCACCAGCCATGATCCTGCATTGCACTGAAATAATCTCTTGGAATAGAAATAGAATTCAGAGCATCTGCAAATCTCTTGTCACAGCTAGATAAACCATCTGCAGAAGTAAAATGTGATATGGGGTGATATATACATTGCCTTTTTTGCTTGTGTAGAGCTATATTGAGCTCCTCGAGTACATTCAGGGCAACAATGATGTGAGCACTCGAAGTGGTCATATCATCCTGCATAAAAGGGATATGCAAAGGTACAGACACTGGTGTAGAAGGTATAAAGGTATACTGGCGAGATAGACGATTGGTGGAGGAGGAAGATCCAGAGGAATGCCATTCATAGTCTGTATGAAATAACTTGTTTGCTCAAAGAAAGTGATATCAACATGCACATACTATCGATGCCTGACAGGATCATAGTAATGATAGCCTTTCTGGGTACAAGAGTACTAAAGAAAGACACATTTGATGGCACGAGAGGATAATTTGTCAGCTGCATGAAAGTTATGAACAAAGGCAATACAACCAAAAATTCGCAAAGGTATGGGAAAAGAAGAATCGGTAGGGTAAAGTAAGGAAAATGGAGTTGCCCCTTTTAGAACAGACGAAGGAACACAGTTGATGAGATAAACTACAATAAGGATAGCATCTCTCTAATAATGTTTAGGAACATTCATATGACTAAGAAGAGATCTGACAACATTTAGCAAGTGTCGGAATTTCCTCTCAACTATACCATTCTCCTGTGAGGCATACAGACATGATGTTTAATGAACAATACCTTGGGACGCAAATAAAGAGGTCAAGTCCTCTTGGGTTAACTCAAGAGTATTGTCAGTACGAATGATCTTAACAATGATATAAAAGAAGGTTTTAAATATTGAAAGAAATTTCTGACAATTTGATTAATCTCCGAACGCTTCTTTAATAGATATCCCAAGAAGATCGACTATAATCATCAAAGAAAACTATAAAATAGCGATGACCATTTAATGTGCGGATTGGACAAGGTCCCCAAACATCACAATGAACAAGATGAAAAGTAGCAGTACTACGAAACTCAGTATGAACATGAAACGAAGTTCGATGGTGTTTCCCAAACTCACATGCCTCGCACTGAAAGGGATTCAAAGCAGAGAGTTCAGGAAACATCATGGAGATGGCCTTGGCAGAGGGATGCCCAAGGTGCAAATGCCATAGGAGCAGATCTTCGGAGATGGACGCAATATCAACAAAATTAGAATTTGAGGGTATGTCATGATGATATAGGCCGTTCTTCCCTTGAACCCCACCAAAAATCTGCCTCGTCTGAATGTCTTGAAAATAACAAGATTCATCAAATATCATACGGCAATGAAGCTCAACGCAAAGCCCATGAACTGATAACAAACTAAGAGGAAAATCGGGAGCACAATGAACCCCAAAAATTTGGAGCTTGGAAGAGAATTCCATAGCTCCGACAATATTAATTGGTGATTGAGTTCCATTAGCGACTTGAACTTACTTCATTGAGATAGATGTTACGGAAGAGGTAAGCTGACTATCTTTTCCGGTGAGATGAGTAGAGGCACCAGAATCAATAATCCAAGCTGGAGGATTAATCTGTGTCATTAAGATGAACAATCTTGTCACTGGAGGTTGCTGAAGGCGATGCTTCTTCCACATCATAGGCATCCTCATAGGCATTATGGCGTGATAAGAATGTATGCCAAATTTCTGCCATCATCATTCAGTCGGTGGTTCCACCTACCATAATGAGTGCATGGGGCAGTAGAGTCTCGCCCTCGGTCATGACCAAAGTCACGACCTCGTCCAGATTCTCGTCCACGACCACGACTTGGATCATGACCGCGTTCTCCTCATAAGCCATATCTGCCTCCTCGCCTAGATGAGACTATGCGTGCAAAGTTCTCTATTGAAGGTAAGACGAGAGGTTGGACAGCTGATGTCTCGAGTTCCTCAAGTCGGCCAAAGATGACCTTCATTGTTGGCAGTGTATCTGATATAAGAAATTGCTCCTTTGCTGCATGGTATCTAGAATGCAGGCCATCAAGAAAGCGGTATACAGGTTAGTCAGAACGCTCTTGTATCTGTTTGGTGCAACATGAGGGTTGGAATATTGCAAGCTCATCCTACGGCTGGAGAGATGCATGTGGGTGGAGTCACCCTGAGATGCCGACCAGATTCACCTGTAAATGTCTGCAAGGCGTGACTTCGTCTTCTTCTGGGAGTATGTTTGCTCAAGATCTCCCACATTTCCTTGGCTGTATTTTTGTAAAGAAGATTTGAGGGCAATGTGGGCCTTAACACTGTTGGTCATCCGGTTGATAATCAAGTAGTTGTCTGTCTGACAGTTGCCGTACTCTTTGTCCTTTTCATCTAATAGATCTTTAGTAAAAATGTAGAGTTTCCTCTGACCATCAATGGACACCATAAAAGATCGAGACCAGAGCATGTAATTTTCTGTACCTTTGAGTTTGATAGTAGTTCCTTGTGCCATAATATTCGTGGCCAAGGGCTTTGTCTCGGCAGAAGAATGCGTCATGGTGGTCTTAAAATAGAAAGAAGATCTTGTGATCAATTAAGGATGCATAAAAGGGCTAGAAAATGCCTTAGAACTCATGTTTGCCCTTGAAGGAGGGCTGAAAAACCTCAACGAACAGCGATTCCTGGAAGCACCGCGCAACGCTAGCGGGAAGGATTGTGACCTCCTGGCGACACTAGCGGGCCTCCGTAGGTGGTTCCCACAGCACCAGTAGGTGCTGGAGATGATCCTTTGGGATCGAGCTGTTGCACTGGAGGCGATTGGAGGGCCCGCACAGGCTTTTGCGAGGCTTGAAGGTGACGGTGGGGATTTTAGGTCAGAACCCCTTTGTAGGACCGTTGCTCTGATACCATGTGGAGAAGAGAGACAAATAAGATATCTATTCCATAGGGTTAGGGTCTCTTATATATAGAGAGAATCCTAGAGAGTACAAAAGGAAAAAATACATAAATACCCCCCGATGGGTTACAAAACCCGAAAGGTTACGAACATAATTGTAAGTAGAATAACTCTAACAGAATGGAGAGAGATTGACCAGAAATCCTTCACCCTTTCAGTGCCTTACTTCTTTATAAGAAAATGAGGGACGTATTCAGGTGTTCAGTCCCCCAATTGCTATCTTTTGTCTCACAGCATCCCCACCGATTTTTTTTCCGTACGGGCTAGAACTCCTGGAAAAAGGAAAAGGGTTTTGATGCTTGGTGATAATGTTTTCAACCAGTTGCAGCTGCTGGTTAAGCATTAAAATTTCTGCAGTTAATGAAACTTGCAAATACCGTTTTTAAGGATCTTATTTGCAGGCTTAAAAAAAGTATAGTGGTTTTCTAAGATGGTTGCCCATTTGTCCAATTGCATTATATGCAGGTAAAGTATGGACATTTGTTAGCGAAGATGAAGAAATGCACCCTGAAACTACATTTAAAGCTAGTTTTACAGGTAATCATTGTAGATGGTCTTTCAAGTCACGGGCTCAGGGACCTGGAACAGGTTTTAAGTGGAAAGATAGCACAAGTTGGGCCAGTAATGGGAAATCATCAAGTGGGACCAGGGAAGAGACTGAAAACTCAAGTGCAACAAACAACTTTAGAAGAGGATGCGAATCAGAGAGTGACTTTGATTCCGAAGATGAACCTGTGGAGACCGAAGTTAGTCAAAATTCATCTCTGCAAAGGATTATTCTTGGTTTACCACCAACTGGTCAGCTAATGATGGATGACATTAAGACAGCGTGAGCAATCTATTGTCTTTTATGCATCCTATGGATGGGGGAATCATGTAGCGTTTGTATGCTTGTCTTTACATAGTCATCGATCTTCAGATGCTATAGTTTTCCTCATGTAACATCTATTTGATGCAGTTTCCGAGCTTCTGCTTTGAAATGGCACCCCGATAAGCACCAAGGGCCCGCACAGGTCAGATTTTTCGTATAGCTTGGATGCTCGCTTTTTATCGTATTTTCAAGTGTATTTATTATTGTGTTTAAGTTTCCAGTGATGTCAGAACTAAATACTTATCCTTCTGAATGGCCAGTGAGTCTCACATTTGTAAATTTTGCCATTCATCAGAAGTTAGGACAATATCCCAGCTTATGTTGCCATTAAAGTGCAGATGTTTGTTGTTTATCATTTTCTCAGCAAAAGCTATTTTAAAATATTTCTCTTTCCACCCACCTTCAAAATGCTTTTTGCTCTTAAACCCATTAATTGTGCTTTTACTAAGTGAAGAGATTTGAGGGAGGTATTTTAATATAGAAAACAATGGGAAAATGCATTGGTCTTTCTTAAAATGGTATTATGTAGGGAAGTTGCATTTTTTCCAAAAAGTATGAAATTAACCAAACATATGTTGAGTATGCATCCATAGATGGTAATTGGATCTCTCCAGAGTCTAATTACCACATGCACATAGGTTTAGTCCCATATCATGGGACTTGATCATATTTGCGGGGGATATATAAGAAGCTCACATTGCATGTATTCATGAAGAGAATTCAGTATACACTTCCAGCCCTTAGAGGCCTTCTCCCATGGTTTCGTCTCGCTTCTCATGGGGTAGGGTTCCACGTAAATACCCATATTCTTCATGGTCCTTTATCTCTGATTATGCTTCTGCATTATCATTTTATGCATGATATCAGAGAGGGTTCGGTTCTTGGAGTTTATTCTTGAAGATTTATCTTGATTATGTTCACATTTGAGATTTGTTCGTGATCTCTTCAAGTTCGAGAAAATTTTGGACTTCATGAAACCCTAATTTTGCACAGTTCAATTATCAGAGCGGTTCCTTCGAAGATCATGTCTTTATCATTCTAGGATTTCTCATGAAATCCTAATTTTACATAGGCAGTGACATCTCCAGATACATGGATATGGAAATCATCAAGTTCGAGAAAATCAGTAGGGTTCCATCACCCTAATCATATTTAGCCAGCATCAAGGCACATGTGGCTGATCCCTCCTGGCCGCGCCTTCGCGCACGAACTCCTCAAACTTGTAGATGTCTGGCATCACGCATGAAAACCAACCAACCTTATTCCCAGCACGTGGTGGCCCCTTGCACGTAACTCCATCTTCTCTAGTCAACTGCATCCATCAGTGAGGAACCCTAATCATATTCCCTCGACTCGAGGGCATCTCTGGTAATTCTTGTAGTCCTATTTTGTACTCAAGAGCATCTCCCCAGTAGTCCTATCTCCTGGACTTGGGGGCATTTCCAACAAAGATGTGTTCTCTCGTACCACAAAGAAGCTGCATCCCTCTCACTTGCAAGATCTAAGTCTCCATCTTCACGGGACCATGAAGCAGCTTCGCCACAACGACCCATCTCCACCAATCTTTTGCAAACTTAATCGACTAGTGCATGGCATCACTTACTCTGGACTCCTCTCGATGGAGCCAATCGGGCAAGGGATTCCTATCAGGGGCGATGGGAGTTGGGTTCCTTGAGGGGAACCCTAAATAATAGTCAAAAGAAAGCCCCGTGGCTGGGGGATTTATTGCATTATGTTTTTGGCCAGGGCCTACAATTGCAATATATTCGAAAAATATAAGAAGAAGAAGGGGACATTTCATGGCTTAGATGGGCCTAATAAGAGGCATGACCACTGTTATTAAAAATGGGGAGAGATTTATTCTTCAACAAAAACACTCATGACAACTGAGAAAAGTCATCAACAACAACTAGGTAAAACATATACCCATGGTGATCAGGAATACGACTCGGACCCTAAATGTCAAAATGAAATAATTCAAAAGGGGAGTTACTGCTCCGAGACTGACGACTAGGGAAAGCAGATCTATGATGCTTTCCCAATTGACACGCTTCACATTGAAAGGAAGAACTCAGTGAAATCTGCTGCAAGATATGACACATTGTCTGAAGAGGGAGGTGACCAAAGCGTAGATGCCATGTAAATGGGGAGACCGGTCTACTTGACTGAGAGGAGACACCAACATAAGAAGTTCGGACCAGACGATAAAGACCATCCTGCTCACAGCCACAATCAATCACCCTGCCCGTAAGAATGTCCTGAAAAACAAGAGATGATGGGTCAAATATAGCGTGCCAGTGCAAATCCTTCGTAATCTGACTGATAGATAATAAATTCATCTAAAAATATGGAGCATGCAACACATTTTGTAGATGCATAGAAGGCGTTAAACTGATCTCCCCCTGTCCAATGATGGAGGAATCGGTTCTATCAACTATCACGACAGATTGCTCCGATGGAATCTCCTTATATGATGTAAGTTTATCTTTGTCTCGCCAAAGATGATGTGTCGCGTCGGAGTCCATAATCCATCCTGAAACGTCAGATCCATGATAGGAAGTAAAGGCATAAACACTACCTGAGGTGCTAGCAGTGACTGATGTACTGGTAGAGGCTGAAGCATGATATCTCTCAATCTGGCAACAAGTTCCTCAAACCTCTGATCTGAAGCAGATGCTGGTGGAGAGACAACATGTTCGGCTACACACACCGATGCTGGAAAACCATGCTTAGAATAACATGTATCCTCTGTGTGACCTGGGCGATGACAGAAGGTGCATGACTGACGGATGCGGCCACCTCTACCATGAGGTCCATGGTCATGGAACGAAGAAGAGACTCCTCCGCCTCTGGAGGCCGCTATCGTCGAAGGAGGCTGGGTAGGAGCATTGGATGAGACTGTAATTCGGCTAAGCCCGCGATATACTTCCTCCATTGGAGGAATAGTCGTATCTGCAAGAATCTGCGAGCGAGCAATATCATATTCAGGGTCAAGTGCCGTAAGTAAGACCCCCACCATGGTAGCATTCCGAAAGGTTTTCTGTTGATCGGGAGTTGCCGTAGGGGGAGTGATGCTATAGAACTTCTCAAACATCCCTTAAGGATGTATACAACGAATGAAGAGGCTGTCCGTTCTGCTTGACGGTAAATACGTCATGCTGGAGTTGAAGGATCTTGGTCTCATTTCGCACATGCGAGTATGTTGCTGCTGTAGAGATATATGTTAGTCTATGTTATTCTCGTCTGTACCTTTTCACATTTTCTTTTTCCCGTTGGACTCTTTATGTATTTTATACATAGGCTACTCTCCTATATAAGAGAACCTAAGGCGTATGGAATAAACAAGTTTCCCAACATGGTATCAGAGCGACGGTCCTAGACCGGAGTTCTCGAACCAAACCCTAACCCTAACCTCCACCCTTGAGCCCTCCACGCGCGCCTCTCCGCCTCGCGCCGCCTCGCACCGCCTTGCGCCGCCTCCTGCTCGGTCTCGCGCCGCCCCGACGTCGACGCTCCTGTGCACCTGTGTCTGCGCACTCTCGTGTGCGCCTGAGCGCATGTGCACCTGTGCGCGTGAAGCCGTGCGCACTTCTGTGCGTGCCCCTGTGCTGCTGTGCGTGCTCCTGCTCGTGATCCTGCACGCGCATCTGTACGCATATCTGCGCGTGTTTCCGTACGCATACAACCCTAGGCTAGCATGCGTGCGGCTTCAATACTCGTTCCGCGCGCGCGTTTCCAGATTAATATGTTTGGTTGCTTGAGTCTACACATGCAACTAAACCCGTTAATGTCCGTGTAGACGATCATGTCTTCAGTCTACTCCCCTAGTCTTCCATTATTATAATGTCAGAAAGCAAGGCAGACATCCCATCTACATGCGTCTTCAGAGGTCCAACGCCTATTGTGAAGATGGATGGTTTAAATTACGAACTGTGGGCCATGCAATTCATGAGTATGATGAAGTCGACCGGTAAGAAGCACATTCTTACTGAGGAAGAGCCTGCTGAGAAGATGGGGGTCAATGCCTCATGGGAGGCAGGTCATGCATATGCCAAAGTTTGGCTATCCGGAACATTAGCAATTGAGATTGCTAACGATATTCTCCATCAGCCCACTGCCAAAGCAATGTGGGACATTCTGGTTGCCACCTATTCACAGGCAAAGAATGAGTCGAAGATTCTGCAACTTCAGCATGACATCTTTACAATCGAGCAGAATGGACAACCTCTACACTCCTTGTACACGTCTTTACGTGGAATGTTTGAGAAGCTTTATAGCTTCTTGTCTCTCACAGCCACGCCAGAGCAACAGAAGACCTATCGGAATGCCACTATGGTGGATGTATTTCTGGCTGCCCTTGATCCATAGTACGAGGCAACACGTTTCCAGATTTTGGCAGATTCCACTATTCCTCCTATGGAGGAAGCTTTTCACAGGCTGAGTCGTATTACTGTTCCTTCGTCTACTGTAAATCAGATCGCCTCAGCCATGGCAGTCAATCGAGGTTGTGGGGGTCATCATCAGTTCCGTGGCCGTGGACCTCGGGGCAGA
Organism: Ottelia alismoides; assembly: GCA_037367405.1. Lineage (NCBI taxonomy): Eukaryota > Viridiplantae > Streptophyta > Magnoliopsida > Alismatales > Hydrocharitaceae > Ottelia > Ottelia alismoides. Next base: position 979,589 of record JAZKJV010008882.1, read on the forward strand.
GAAGGCCGTGTTCGACCATCATGCACCTTTTGCCACCGTTCTGGACATACCGAAGACACATACTATTCCAAACATGGGTTTCCTGCTTCTGCACGAGTAGCTGAACAGATTGAGCCTCCATCTGCTTCATCTATGGATCAACGCTTTGATGATCTTGTAGCCCGTCTCAGGGGCATTATTCCTCCATCTGGTCCTGTTGCTTCAACGCCTACTTGTGAGTGTCACTCTGACGTTGCTGCTTCTGCATCCACCAGTACCTCAGGTAGCACTTATGCATTCACTAGCAGTAGTGGATCAGATACTTTAGAGTGGATTATGGACTCTGGTGCCACGCATCATCTGTGTGGTGACCAAAGACTGCTTACAGGCTATCGACAGGTTTCTCCAGGCCGTACTGTGGTTATTGCTAATGGGACACATTCCCCGATCACTGGTCAGGGGGAGATTAGCCTGACACCATCTATGCATCTCAAGAACATGTTGCATGCACCTGATTTTTCGATGAATTTGTTGTCCATTAGCCAACTTACAAAGGATTTACATTGTCGAGCAATTTTTGATCCATCTTATCTCATTTTTCAGGACATCCTTACGAGCAACGTGATTGGGCGTGGCTATAAGCAAGGCGACCTCTATCGTCCTAGTCGGACCCCTTATGCTGGAGCCTCCTCTCAACCTGCTAGATCCATCTCCCCATTACTGTGGCACTTGCGCTTTGGACATCTACCGCTTCAGAAACTGCATCATGTGTTACCCCAGGTTTCACCTCACACGTTCATTCAATGTGAGACTTGTCAGATGGGAAAGCACCATCGGTCTACCTTTCCCAGGCGTCAGTGTCGGAGTAGTACCTCCAAGTTTGAGTTGTTTCATATCGATATCTGGGGTCCTAGTCGTGTTCCTGACCATCAGGGACACATGTTTTATATAGTTATTGTGGATGATTTCTCTCGTGTGTCGTGGGTCTTTCTGTTAAAGAATAAATCTGAAGTGGGGAATATTATCATCAATTTCATCAATGAAGTTTGTAATGTTTTTCTGCATCTATAAAAATGTGAGAAGTGATAATGCCCTTGAATTTTGTACTCATACTCTCTCCAATTATTTTTCATTTCAAGAAACCACCAAATATCCTGTGCATATACTTCCCAACAAAATGGGGTTGCAGAAAGGAAACATCGTCATTTACTTGATGTCAGCAGGTCGCTTCTCATACAGAGTCATGCCTCTAATTCTTTCTGGGGCGATGCTGTTCTTACGGCATGTTATCTCATTAATCGTATGCCGTCGTCTATCTTAGGTGGGAAGATTCCTTTCTCTCTTGTTTTTCCTGACAAAGAATTGTTCTCCCTCACTCCTTGTGTGTTTGGCTCGGTTGCCTTTGTCCACCAGTTGTCTCCAGGGATTGACAAGCTCTCTCCTAGGGCTGTCAAGTGTGTTTTCGTCGGGTACTCCAGAACATAGAAGGGGTACAAGTGTTATGATCCATTGTGCAGGAGGTATCTCGTTAGTGATGATGTTACCTTTTTCGAGTCTATTATGTACTTCTTGTCTACAGGTGATCAGTTGGTATCCTCTAGCACTACTGAAGCTATATACATGCCACCACCACCATCACCACTACCACCTCCACCATTACCATCTCCTACACCTTCTGTCACTGTTCTTGTTTCCCCATTGCCATTCCACTATATCCGTCGGCCTGCTTCTGCTCATGGTCACCGCCCATCATCTAGCTCGCCTGAGGTATGTTATGAGAATATTATTAATATTGATGGATCTGAGCAGGATGTGTTACAGAGGCCAGATGAGGAGGCAGGTGATTTGGATCTACCTATTGCTCTTCGGAAGCAGAAGCGCAGCTGCGCGTAATATCCTATAGCATCTACCGTGTCTTTTGATTGCTTAACTGGAGATTTCAGGAGCTTTGTCCTTGCACTATCGGCGGTGGATATTCCACGGAATTACCAAGATGCATTGAAGGATAGTCGATGGCGTTTAGCCATGGAAGAAGAAATGGCTACTTTTCAGTCAAGAGGCACCTGGAGCCTTGTTACTGCACCTACTGATGTGTCTACAATGAGCTGCAAGTGGGTCTTTACAGTTAAGTAGAATGCAGATGGCAGCATTGACAGATACAAGGCACGCCAGGTTGCTCGTGGCTTTACACGGACATATGGGGTGGATTATCTTGATACATTCTCGTGGATTGCTCGCCATTCCACCCTACGGATCCTTCTCTGTTGCAGTTACTCGTGATTGGCCACTCTACCAATTAGATGTGAAGAATGCATTCTTATACTGTGACTTACAGGAGGAAGTCTACATGCAACAACCATCGGGTTTTGCTGTTGAGGGGGAGTATTCTAAGGTGTGTAGATTTCATAAGGCTATCTATGGCCTTAAGCAGAGCCCCAGAGCTTGGTTCCAGAAGCTTTCAGACTTGTTTGAGAAACATGGGTACAGACGTTCCAATGCAGATCATTCCTTGTTCGTACAGAAGACACCCAGAGGTATTATTGCAATTATGGTGTATGTAGATGATATCTTGATTACAGGTGATGATGAACATGGAATTCATAGGGCGAAAGAAATGCTGGGTCGTGAATTTGTCACCAAGGACCTTGAAGTTCTTAGATATTTTCTGGGACTAGAATTCGCCAGAAATCCTCATGGGCTGGTAATGACCCAGAGAAATATGTCACTGATCTGTTGAGTGAAACATGAATGCTTGGTTGCCGATCTGCCACTACACCCATGGATCCCAATATGAAATTATATGATGATGACACTGATGAGGTGGATAGGAGAAGATACAGAGAACTGGTGGGCAAGCTTCTCTATGTTACTATTACCAGACCCGATATCTCCTTTGCTGTGAGTCGGGTGAGTCAGTTCATGGAGCAACTAAGTCAGGTACATATGGATGATATACATATGATACTCAGGTACCTTAAGTCATCTCCAGGTGCAGGTCTGCTATTTAAGAAAGACAAAGAGATTACTATCTCAGCATGCGCAGATGCAGATTACGCAAGATGTCCTAAAGATAGGAAGTCCACTACTGAATCTGCTGTGTATGCCGGAGACTCTCTAGTCTCATGGGGAAGTAAGAAGCAAATGGTTGTAGCAAGATTTAGTGCCGAATCTGAATATAGGACTATGACCCAGGTCAGTACAGAAATGATGCGGGTAAAGGCTGTGCTCACAAATCTATATATAAAAGTCCCGCTTCCTATGGCTCTGGAATGTGACAATCAAGCGGCTTTATTCATTACAAATAATCCAGCATTTCATGAACGAACCAAACACATTGAGATTGATTGTCACTTTATACGAGATATGATTCAGAAGGGATTTATTTCTACATCCCATGTTAGCTCAGGGGACCTTACTGCTGACATCTTTACCAAGACATTACTTCGAGGGCCGTTCCAGAAGTGTTCGTCCAAGCTGAGCATGATTGACATCTATGCTCCACCTTGAGGGGGAGTGTAGAGATATATGTTATTCTATGTTATTCTCGTATATTTTTTTTCACATTTTCTTTTTCCCGTTGGACTCTTTATGTATTTTACCCATATGCTACTCTCCTATATAAGAGAGCCTAGGGCGTATGTAATAAACAAGTTTTCTCATTTTCCCAACAGCTGCAAGTATGTCCTACATCGCCTTAGCAGTGGGCTGATGGAGTACATCATTAGCAATATCTATCGTTAGTGTACCTGAAAGCCAGACTTTGGCGTACGAATCATCGACCTCCCAGGAGGCATAAACTCTAGTTTTCTCTGCCGACTCATCTTCGGTAAGAATATGCTTCTTACCATTGGACTTCATGAGACTCATGAGTCATGAACTGCATAGCCCGGAGCTCATAGTTCGTCCCATCCATCTTGACAATGGGCGCTGGACCTTTGAAAGCACATATGTAGGGCATATCAACCTTGTTTTCTGACACATGGATGGAGATATAGAACTAGGGTTTGTAGACCAAGGAACAAATGTCTACACAAACATCAAAGGATTTGAGTGCATATGTGGACTTATGCACTCAAATCCATAGGGGCCGGCGGCGGGAAGAGAGGAGGGAGAGTGGGGGGGGGGCGATAGCGGGAAGAGGGGATGGGGGGGCAACGACTGAAAGAGGGGGGGGGGGGGGTGGGGGTGGGGGCACCGAGCGGAGAGGAGGGAGGTGGTTGGCAGACGACGAGAGAGGGGAGATGGTGGTGGGCGGCTAGGGTTTTGGGGTAGGGTTTTAGGTTGGCTCTGATGTCTTGTTGGAAGAAAAGGATTCGTTGTTTATTCCATAGAACCTTAGGCTCTCTTATATAGAGAAGGCCTATGGGTAAATTACATAAGATGGAAGCACGAAAATAAAAGTAACAGAAAAATACATAGAATATAGAAATATCTCTACACCAACCAATAATGCTAATGAATGAATAGCATATAAGAATAAATAAGCCCTATGTGATTGTTTATATTAACCAATACCATTAGCATTAATAATAATACACTACTAAATAGCATAAACTATTGATATACCTTGAATCCTAAGCTACTATGTTTGGCCATCACATTATCATATATATTGCTTGTGGTTGGCAAGTTAAGCCAGTTCATGGATTCTCCTACTTCGGTTTACTTTGATGCAAGCATCGTGGTTTTGTAAGACTTCTTGTCCTCTCTAGGAAGGGGACCGATATTCTCTAAAGGAGTCATCTTCGATCTAATTAACCTATTCTGATGCTGATTATGAGGGTTGTATGCTGGATACAAAATCAACTACCAATCTCGGCACCTACATTGCAAGGAACCCTACTATTTAGAGGACTAAGTATCGGCCAATTGTTTCCTGCTCCAGTGCGGAGAGCAAATACAGAGAAATGACTCATGCAACAAAGTTAATATGGGATCTATTCTTACATATGAATCTACAAGTCAATCCTACTGGGTTTTGGAGCTCAGGTGCGACAACTGGATGGCAATTCATATAGCCAATAATCTAATGTCTGATTACACAAAACATCTGGAGGTTGACTACCATTGTACCGTAGATTTGATAGAAATAGGATTATTGCACACATGTAATGAATTCTCAGAAGTAAGCCCGTTTACGTATTCACCAAATCTTTCATCCATACACAGTTTGAGAGATGTTGTAACAAGATGAACATAATTATTGTATATGCTCCATCTTGATGGTAATGTTGAGAGTTATTTTGTACAAAAGGTACACCAATCATTTCTTGTTATGGTATCTCGTCAATGTAACCATATTCTAGGACTCTCCTTATATAAGGATTCTTTAGGTACCCCAAAGTTACAGGGCTTTTTTTGCCGAGTTCCTTAGAAAGAATTATCTCCTCACAAAGGGGTCACAGTAACCAGACCCGGAAGATTGTTTACCAAAAATACAGGTCTTCGCAAAGTCGTAAGACCGTGTATGGGGGCTGACGCCTATCCACTGTCAGAAGGTCAAGGAAGTCGGTGACCTGATGACAGGGGAGCGAGTGACCGAACCCCGGTGAACGGCGACTGTAACTATAACAGCCCTAAGGTAGCAAGATTCCTTGTCGGGTAAGTTTCGACCTTCACGAAAGGCGTAATGATCTGGGCACTGTCTTGGAGAGAGGATCGATGAAATAGACATGTCTGTGAAGATGCGGACTACCTGCACCTGGACATAAAGACCCTGTGATGCTTTACTGTTCCCTGGGATTGGCTTTGGGCCTTTCCTGCGCAGCTTAGATGGAAGGCAAAGAAGACCTTCCGAGGGAGCCCGAGCCATCAGTGAGATACCACCCTGGAAGAGATAGAATTCTAACCTTGTACCAAGACCTACAAGCCAAGGGACAATCTTAGGTAGACAGTTTCTATGGGGCATAGGCCTCCCAAAAGGTAACAGAGGCGTGCAACGGTTTACTCGGGCCAGACGGAGATTGGCCCTCAAGTGCAAAGGCAGAAGAAAGCTTGACTGCAAGACCCACCTGTCGAGCAAGGACGAAAGTCGGCCTTAGTGATCAGACAATGCCGAGTGGAAGGGTCGTCGCTCAACGGATAAAAGTTACTCTAGGGATAACATGTCGATCTTCCCCAAGAGTTCACATCGATGAGAAGGTTTGGCACCTCGATGTCGGTTCTTCGCCATCTGGGGCTGTAGTATGTTCCAAGGGTTGGGCTGTTCGCCCATTAAAGCGGTACATGAGTTGGGTTCGGAATGTCATGAGACAGTTTGGTCCATATCCAGTGTGGGCATTAGAGCATTGAGAGGGCCTTTCCCTAGTACGAGAGGACCGGGAAGGACACACCTCTGGTGTACCAGTTATCGTGCAAACGGTAAACGTTAGGTAGACAATTACAGAGCGCATAACTATTGAAAGCATCCAAGTAATAAGCCCACCCCAAGATGAGTGCTCTCCTATTCCGACTTCTCCGGAGCCTCCGGTAGCACAACCGAGACAATAACGGGTTCTCTGCCCTCGTAGGGATGGAGTGACAGAAATATTGAGAATTCAAGATAATGTCAAGGCGAGACGAGCCGTTTATCATTACGATAGGTGTCAAGTGGAAGTGCAGTGATATATACAGCTAAGGCATCCTAACAGACCGAGAGATTTGAACCTTGTTCCTACATGACCTGATCAATTCGATCAGGCACTTGCCATTTATTTTATTCTCTCATTCTCCACTCCCTTCGATACTCTGTATTTGTTCGATGAGTGACGTCTTCATCAATTCTATCAATCATTCAAAATATCAAACCTAAAAATTTAAGAACATCCTTATTTGGAATGAAATGCATTCCATGTTTACCTCTGTGACATGTAACTTCCTCATCGTTGAACTTATATACTCAAATCAATCTTTACATTCCAGAATCTTCCTTCGAAGCTCATGAGTTTGTTGACTCCATCCCTTGTCTCGTTCACTAAAATAATGTAATTTACAAACAACATTTATGCATGCACTTCTACGTTTATGTTCTTGTTAATTCATTCTCAATCGAGGTGAAAAGGTAAAGATTCAGGAACAATCCTTGGTGCAGACCGAAAGAGATATCAAAATGGTTCATCAGTTCGGTTAGAGTTCTTACACAAGCTTTTGCTGTCATACATATCTCTTATCACTTCAATATATAGAAAAGTCACCATGTGAACTCTTCTTACATTATCATAAGCCTTACCATTGAACGTTCATGTAGCTATCTTGTTGAGATCTTTATATGAGACAGGGTTCACTAACCCACAAGTTGTGAGTTTCGAATCGACCTGAAGGTCGAGGCTTGTGAAAATAGTGCTTTGAAGAAACTGTACTATAAATCCAGCTCCTTTTATTTATGAAAAGCCTTGCTTTGGACTTAAAAACTTAATTTTCCTGGGTGATGTTATGCTTCCCTCTTTTGGGTTTTTTTTTCATTTAGTTTTCTTGTACAAAAAAGTCCAACCATTTTTTATGCTGTTTAACAAGGCCTTCATTAATCTTGCAGATTATGGCAGGTGAGAAATTTAAGCTTTGTATGGAAGCATACCATTCTTTATGCAGTTCTCTAAAATCTCGTTGATCCTTTCGTCCAATTTATGGAAATCACTCCTTGTGTTGTATTTTAACAAACATGTTATAGGTATTCCTCATCTTCTAGTCATTGCCGATCTTTGTTGGTTTTTGTCACATGGTTTTGCAGTTTTCTATGTATTATTATGTTTCTTTTTTTACTTCTTGCTTCATGTAAAGGCGCACACTCAGTTTTTGAGGTCGTAGCTCATAAAATACAAAATGTACCAGTACACCGACAGAGTTTTAGGAAGTAACATGGTCTCTGATGGTATTTGATTGAAAAAGGAACCTGGCTTGGTTTGTTATTTGATTAGTTATACTCGAAACAATAGTGCAAAGACACTATAAAAGATCCATTGACACAAACTCTCCATATGGAGGTGCGATTAATCTGAACCAGCTTATCATCAACTCTCAATCTTCGCCACACTCAAGTCGGTGTTTATGCTATATTGTTGGATGATCAAGAGGGCATATAAGCATGTTGACAAGTCGACAAACAAGACTGTCTCAAACAGAGAATGAGTCCTCGAGTAATTAACTGGAAAATTTTGCTGTAAGATTTGCAGGAAGCAAAATGAAGCATGCTGATATTTAAGAGCTCTGAGAGGAGAATGTACTTGCGATAGCCCTGGATCTGAGAGCGATGACAGTATAAGGTGCTCCTTCGTCTGTATAATGTCATCGTGTACATTGGTTATTACAGTCACACTTGTTGTAGGCATCATCGGCCTCCCATGAGGCATAGATCCCCGTCTTCTCCGCAGGCTCATCTTCGGTAAGAATGTGTTTCTTACCGTTTGATTTCATGAGGCTCATGAACTGCATGGCCCATAACTCATAGTTGGACCCGTCCATCTTCACTATTGGCGCCGGACCCTTGAAGGCGCCGATGGAGGGCGAATCGACTTTCGATTCTGACATACTGCTGGTCGAAGAAGACGAAGGGATAATGGACACTGCGATGAATGTCTACACCAACTGCATTGGATTTGAGTACGTGTGTAGACTTTTACGTACTCAAATCCATAACCCGAAGCGCTTCTGGACTGCTGGAGATTATGGACGCCCTACAGCGACCGAGAACGGTGTTGCTGGAGCGTCTAGGGCCGCAGAGGCGGCTGCAGGGGGCGGCTGGAGATAGCCGCTGGTGCGGCTAGGGCCGCAGGTTGCTGGGGCTGCGGAGGGGCGGAGGAACGAGCGTGGTGCAGCGCCGCTGATGGAGCAGCGGAGGGGCGGAGGGGCGGCGGGTGGGGAAGGGAAGGGGTGGAGAGCCCTAGGGCGGCTCTGATACCATGTTAGAAGAAAAGAGTCTTCGTTATTGTATTGAGAAAACCCTAGGCTCTCTTATATAGAGAGAGGCCGTAGGGGTAAATTACACGGATGTCTAAGTAGAATAGAGAAATAGAAACTGGGTACATCAACATATAATAATAATAGAAACTAACTATCTCTACAATTAGTATATGTTATTTGTAGTTCATGATGATTAATCAATATTACTATGGGAACTAGTTAGACATAGGATGAACCTTGGATAGTAGTTGCAGCACATTATTTACAAGATGACATGTTGCTAACAGAGTACCATGTCATCACGATGTGAAGCTGACTTGAATGGTTCCTTCATTGAGACGATGAATCTTCGGGCGTTGATGGTGAGGGTGGATGAGATGAATGGTTCCTCCATTGGACATTATGGTGGATATTCCTTCAGCCACAAGGGAAGGGCTGTGATTCTCCTGCAAAGGAGATTCTTAATGAATGGAATTATGAACATCTAGTAAAATTATAAATGTTGTAAGATGTTGATGAATGCTAGTGCGACATAGAAATATCATGCTTACGCATCAATGGTGCATAACTAATGGGTAAGGTGGATTTTGCTAATGGGATGTATTGATGTTGATATTCAGTGATTCTCTCAGCCATGAGGCTATGAAACAGTAAAGACACTGCTATGTTTGCAGAGTTTGTTCTAAATACTAAAGCATTGCTAATACTCCATCATCTTGAATAACATAAAGGTCATGACCCTTAGACAACTAGGAGATGGTGGTATAAATGAGCTTTAAGGGAGGTGGTGATGGTTTTTTGTGAATCAAGAAACTCGGTTTGTCATCTAAATGACAAATGGATACCCTGAAGAATGGATTGGTGATGAATATTAATATACAACACGATGCTATGCAAGATCAAGGAATACAAGTGCAAACTAGCTAGGAGTCAAATGTAACCAAAGGTTGTTAAAATCAGGAGAAGGAATCAATGGGAACCATGATCTACATAGGAATGAGAACTAACACAATTACATGGAAACCGTTGTACTTAATTACATAACATGTGTTTTTACCTTGTAGTCTAGTCTAATAATGACATAGTATGAGCGAAGATTCATCAGGAGGCATACTGGGTATGATGCCTCTTCTCGAAGTTGAGATGAAGCAACGACACCCTCTACATCACGAGGACAATGCGTGAATCAAAGGTGTGTAGCATGCCAGAGATTCGGGCATGTCAATTTTGAATCTAATCGTGATCCAAAAGTTGCTTGCTCACCCAAATCTATTGGGCTTGAAGAACATGTGATAAATGACCAAATTTGGAAGTTGATTGTTAAAGCGTCAGAGATTTGATTGTGGCGAGCCTAGCTCAATCAAAAGAGGGTCAAACCCTCTTTTAGCCAAACCTTGATAATTGAACTAATTCATTCCTCGTAATGTGCCTATCTAAAGGTTAGATGTGCCTCTGATGCATTTGCAATCACCTCCGAGATTTTATCCCAGTGGACTCAAAGCAAGGTTAAGGTTATGGTCTTTAAAATCGATCTTAAAAAGATTTTCGATTCTCTCTCAAATGGAGTGCTATGACTAATCTAAGGCCCTCTCTTTAAGTGGTTGTCCTCTCAAATTCATTGAATGAATTACATCATTTCTCAAGAGTACAACGATATCCTTAAAAGTTAACAACTCAGTATTGGGCTTCTTCAAACCCCTCTATGGTGTTAGGCGGAGTATGTTAGAAGGCATGCTCTAGAACCTATCTAAAAATCATTTGATTGAAAGTATCAAATTCATGTGGAGAATCACATTATCACCGATATGTTATTGGCAATTTGGCAGATAATATCTTCGTCTTCCTAAAATTTGATGAGTGTGCCTTTAAGTGTCTGAATTTCACCCTCACGATTTCTTTTGAGATCTCTGACCTTTGTGTCAACCATGGTAAATCTATAATATATTGTCTAAATACATTGGATAAAGAAAAAAAATTGGCCTCGATCGTTTTCGAGTGGAAACTCGAAGAGTTTCCCACAAACAACTTAAGGATCCTACCAATCCTTTGGAGAAATTCGACCGGCTCCTCCTTATAGAGAGATTTAAGAAAAAAATCTCCTTGCCTGAAGTTAAGGATGTTATCCCCCCATCTCAGGTATCACTCCTGAACTCTTCCCTTAGCCCCAAGTTTTAACCACATTCTATTAACTCTCAAAATCCCTAAATTATCATCCTTGATATTGACAAGATTAGACATCATTTTTTTGTGGAATGAGAACAACACTAAAAATAAACACTAGGCTAGATTGGAACACATCAACCAACCCAAGACAAATGATGGTGAGAGCATCCAAAACTTAGAATTATTCAATGTCTCTGTGCTTTCTAAATCGTGGGTCAAAACTCAAGAAGATCATGCTTCCTTATTTACAAGTTGTTAGGAGGAGATACCTCAACTCTAGACCTATCTCCATTGTGGAACCCCTAAACCCTAGAAACTCTTCTGCTGTTGTTCCAATCAGAGATATGGTTCTAGATCCATAGGATAGGTCCAGGAGACCGGACTCTTTTTTGGTTAGATATTATCAATGGAGACCCTCCACTTTGCAAACTTCTTCCCTCCAAGTAGGAGACCATATCCAATAAGTACATTACCTTATCAAAATCCCATGCAATGCTTAGCATCAATAGAATTGACTCAAAGCCCTCACCCGAAGATCAAATCTGTCCCATGACCTATTAAAACTAAAGCAACTTTATCCATCCACCACCTTGCCTCACCTCCTATGATACTATAAATTGTCCCTAATAAACAACCTCCCCCATACTCACAAATGATCTATATCATGTTCTCTCTCATGTGGGTTTAGGAGCTAAGCTTAACATAAAATTCTTGTTAAAACATTTTCACCATAGATTCTCCATATTCTTATGGTCACAAAGCCATTGAAAGTTGTGTACACATGATAGACCATTACTTCTCAACATCTCAACTTTAAATGCTTGTCCACTGTCCTTGGCTGATGCTGAAACAATCCGTCACCTATTCTTGACTGCGCATTTACTATGAGAATACTTTCCATTCCAAATATTTCAATTTTTGGTGGGAGCCTAGAGGATTTTTTTTGAATAACATAATTCACTTCCATGTTGCTCATTTCATTAGCAGATATCGGCCAAACGAGCACCAATATGATGGTTGATGTAGAAGAAGTGATGTTTAAGGATATTTCAGGGTAATTCTCACTCTCTCATGCAAATTGCGAAGGATGTACTATTCTTATTTAATCATTCGGCCTAACTCTCATACTACACATACAACCTAAAATCTTCTCTTTATTAAGCCCACTCAGTGTAAACAAATGTTTACCTCCCATTATTGCAATAAAGATGTAGCCAACTCCTTGAGCCTGCGCCCTTGCACCTGTGATCAACTAGTTGCGAAGAAATGAAGTCTCTCTATGCCACCTGCTCAATCTGGTGCGCAATCTGGAGGCGAGAGGGACTCTAATGCCGAGGCTTGTTAGTGGCTAGTAGATGGGCACTGCCCCTGCAAAGAAATGGACCTATGTTGGAAGTTCTTATTATACCCACGGCTTTGGGCCCAGAAAATTCTTTATTTATATAAAGTAAGTAATATAATAAAAAACTTCATATAATAAGTATAATATTGTTAATGTAACAATAACATAACATACAACTGAGAATATACAAGGGTTTAATATATAACATAGAAAAAGAACAAGTTGGACTCAATAAAACCTAAAAAATAGTATAAGAAGAAAAATTAAATAATGTATACAAATTATACTAAGTATCCGTAAGAAAAACTTAAATTATATATACAAATTATAAAAGAATAAAGAAAATAAAAGAACAAGAAGGAAATGTCAAAGACACTGAGTGACCTTAAACCTTGAGACCCAGTAATCATGATGACCAAGGAATAAAATAGGGGAAGATAAGGGCCAATAATTACACAAAATCCTAATTTCCATTTTTCAATAAAAACAATTTGGGATCTATTTTATTTTCCTAATTTTATATCTCAAATCAATAAATCGTCTATATAAAATTTGTACATAAAAATACAAAAATATATAAAATTAAGCACTAAAAAATAATGATGTATGCTAGGGACACAAAATAAAAACCGCAAAGAAAACTTTATAGACATATATCTTCTCCATACATAATCAAAATTCACCAAACTCACCTTTATTGTTCATAATATTAAATTATCAATTTAATAAATGTAGTTTTATTTAATTTGGAGTTAAGATGCAAAAGCTGGATTTTGGACCCTCATTGTGCAATATACCTGTATAAAATAAAATTTATTTCTTCTTTACATTTTTCACCTTATTATATTTTTTTATAAATTTGTAAATATTATTCACTATATATACGTAATAAAAATAAAAAATAAAAAATGAAAAATAAAATAAAATAAATAATATACTTTAATATATAGGCAACGAGTACATATAATATACATATATTACACATACTGATAACACAGATTTTGCGAGGTTTTAAATATGTCTTACACAAGACGGAGACAAAGTCGCTGTGGCAACCGCTCACGAAATCCGGGTCAATCAACAATTAACACACAACAGATAAATCAAGCAATGAAAGTAAATGTGCGGAGTTAAAATTTCTTATAATCTACAATGAATGTGTATAGTGTGCAAGCATGTGTACAGTGTCGAACACAGGGAACAAGCATGATAGATCATGCAAAATCAATCCACAAGGATGAAAGTGATCAAATGTCTATACAAGTGATATTTTGTGGGTTTTTAATTTTATATTTTTTTATTTAATTTTTTCTTTTAAGTTTATATATTTTGATTTTTAATTTAATTATTTTATATTTTCTTTTTATATTCTATATCTTTCTATTTTATTTTTCTTTTAATAAAGGTATAAAAATATATAGGATATATGCATATACAAGAGAAATGAGATATATATAGGGGAAAATCTTCAAAATACAACAAATGAAATATTTTTATACTTTTTATATTTTTGTAATGTTTTTGTGATTTTTCTAATTTTTTTCCTATTTTTTTGGTATTTTTAAAGTCAAAATACTAAAAACAGTGAATAAAATTAAAGGCTGAAACTAAAATAAGGATGAAAAATATCAAACATAGTCCAAAATTCCTCAAATTAATTTTAAAGTAAAGATAATCAAACAAAAAAACTCAAAGACAAAAAATTATATTTTTAGGATTTTTGTGGAATTTTTAAGATTTTTATGAAGGTTTTGGGATTTTGCTATTTTTAAGAGCTTTCTTTTGTATTTTTTATGATTTTTGATCTGAAGTCAAAATATGAAAAACACACGAAATATAGTTTTTTTGGATATTTTTAAAAATGTTTTATAATTTTTATGTATTTTCTAATGCAAACAGTGGAGAAAATGCATATTTTTGAATTTTTATAAATAATAAAATACAAAGAAAATGAAAATTAAAAATGTGGTGTGATAGAGTAATATAACAGACACAATGATATTTTTTTGGGAATTTTTAGGGTTTTGTAGATGCATGAAATTATTAGAGACAACAAAGAAAAACTACGCTACTGGCAAGGGCATATTTGTAAATATCCAAAACATCCAGGGCCAAAGTGCAATTTATCTAGAAAGTTATAACTAGTTGACAAAATTCTAGGACCAAACACAAATACTCAAATCCCCAGGGGCCTTCCTGCAAAAATACCAAGCCCCACGTGCACGAAGCACCAAATCGCAAATAACCAAAAGCCCGAGGGTGAATTCGTAAATTTTCCAAAAATATTACACTATTTCTGAAAGTTCCTGGACTGAAATGAAATAAAATAAATAATGAGGGCCCTCATGGAAAATACCCCGTCCCCCACGTGCATGGGTTACGTGAGGTGACATGGACATGGACCTAAGTGCAAATACTCAAACTATGGGGGTGATGTGCAAAATGTCTAAAATAAATATAACTACAGATGAAAGTTTCTATGCTACTAAATAAATATAAAAATGACCGGGGTTAAAAATGCAAAATACCCAGGCCAAGGCACATCCGACAGCTGATGTTCTTCACTTTGCCACGTGCCGATCAATGGACGACCGATGACGGTTCGGAAACGGATGGCCATGATTACATTTCCTCGGTTGATCGAACGGTGGCGGCTGGCGGAGATCTGACGGTGACTGTACGATCTGGATCCACGGCCCGATCGAACGGCTGGGGATGCAGGAGGAAGAACAGGGAGGAGCTCCGGCCAGGCAAAGTTCTCCGAGCTCTCCCTCCGGCTTCCGACGGACTTGAGGCTTCAAAATGGTCGGGGAAGATCCTGCAGGTGTCCTCTATTGATTGGCGGCATCAAAAGGTGGCAGCGGCCACCAGAGCGCGCTGGCAGAGGTGGAGGAGCGGAGCACCCCCAAATGCCTCCGACGAGATCCCAAAATTGCCCCAGGCACGCAATAGGTTCCAATACCTGCATAGAAGTGATGACACAGTCGAGGGCAAAATGCCTCGACGGTTTGCAAAGCAAATGGGTGCGGGGGACAACGATATGAAGGACGGTCGGAGCTAACTCCGACGAGGGGTGCGATGTGGCGATCGAATGGTCGAAACTCTAACATTAAGATTGGATTTTTATCCTATGGCTACGACGAGCGAAAAGAGCAAAGAAAGTAAGGAGAAAAGGAACATCAAAGGTGAATGTCATCTGAGGTGAAGAACCTCGACGATGAGCTTTGCCGGAGGTGGTGGAACTTCCCCGATGCCTCTCGATCCTCCTGAAGGTCGGTGAAGGGAGCTGTCACCTCCCTCTAGCTCTGGGACACAACATCTGGAGAAGAAAGTGGGTCAAAGGGGTTCAAAATCGAGGAGGAAGGTCGGGGGGTGTTTTTGAAGGGTTGACGAGGCGCTCCAAAGATCGAGGGAGATCGACGAAATTGATGATCCTCGGTCTAGGAAAGACATGGGCGTGCAAGAGCGATGAACGAGGCACAAACATCGTGAAGAAATCGACATGAAAGGAGGAACGATTTGACCTCGAAAAGTCCGCAAAGAAGGGCCAAAAATGAGGTCTGACCGGGGGAACATGGGGCGGGTCAGAGAGTTGACCGAGGACCAACCAGGAAAAACCCTGTAAAAATAATTTGTTAATTAGTTTTAAAATAGTTAAATGAATTTATTGATTTTTTGTTATTAAATAAAAAATGTTTATTATTTTGTAAATTATTTTATGATTTTTATTTTTTTGAGGTATAAAAATACAAGTCCCCTTTTATGGCCTATATAGGTATACATATATATACATATATATATTTTAATATTTTATTTTTTATTTTGTATATTTAATTTTATTATTTTTTATCATTTTATAAATTTATAACTTATTTTTATGGACATATATATTTTTATTTTATTTTTTTGATGTATATAAGTAAATAAATAGATATATAATCTACACAGGTATTGACATAGGTATTTCTTCTATATATTGTATATGAGTATTTTATTTTTGTGTTTTCTTTGTGTTTTTATTCCTATTTTAATATAAAAATATATTACAAATAATATTTACAAAAATATAAAAATATAAAAATATAAAAATATAAAAATATAAAAATATAAAAATAATGAATTATAAATAAAATGAATATTTTAATCAGTACAAGTATACAATAGGGGTCCAAAACTCAACTTTCAAATCGTAGCTCCGTAAAATAACCACCTTCATTAAATAGCTTAATGAAAATCATAAATAATTAAAGGTGATTTTGATACATTTCGAGTTTTTATTTGAGAGATACAAGTTTGGGAAGTTGGGGTTTTGGAAACTTATTCAGATCATAATTTTTTATCTGTACATTATTTTTGTATGAAATTAATTTTGTATTTTTCTATATTAAATTATCTACGACTTTCATGTACGGAGTTTCTTTGTTTGAAGTATAAAAAGTGGAACCAAAAATAGGTCCCAAAATGAATAAAGATGAATTAAATAAAAGGGTATTTTTATTGTATTTTGGCCCTTATCTCCCCCTACTTTATTCCTTGTCAACCTATTCATCTAGATGCCTAGGTCTCGAGGTTTCGGGTCATAAAATATTTACAATATTTTATTCTTGTTCTTTTCTTTTCTTTTTTCTATAATTTTGTCTTTAAAAATCGCATTTTGTACACTATTTACATACACATGCATGAATGCTAAAATGCATGATTTAGAGGTATTTACATGCATTTGCTAGGGTTTTAAGGCCAAAATGGTAGAATAAAAATGATGAAATGGAGGTTCATCACACAACTATTTATTTTAGTAAATAGATAACCTCAGAAAAATAAAATAAAAATATGTACATATGTATTAAATAAGTTATAAATATAAACATTATGTATATAAAATAATAAAAGATAAAATAAAACATAAAAATGAATTGCAACATATATAGGAAAATATACTTATAATTATATAGTAAAAGTTAACACCTAATAAATTAACTTGTAAATTTAAATAAAAATCATTATAAAATACTACCTAAAATAATAATTACTTTTTTATGCTTTTACATTTATTTAATTAATTTGTTTTCTATTTTTATTTCATTTATTTATTCTTTTTTCGTGGTTTTGTCCTCTAGCAGAGGATGTGGACCAATCTGGTCCTTTCCTCAGCTAACCTTGGGTCAACTCTCTGATCCTAAGCTTCAACCTATGGTAGACCTAGTAGAAACCATCTTCCTTGGATTTCTTCGCCTGAGTCACTACTCGATGCATTTTGATTCCTTCACAAACCTTAACCCTCGATGCTTCGACATTCACACCTGACCATTAGATTGGTCAAACTCACATCGATTCGGCCAAAAATCATAACGCAATCCACCCCTTTGTCACAGCTATAAAACCGAAGCCATGCTTTCGATTCATCTCTTGATCCCTCTTGAAGACCTTTTGCCCCTTGAATCGAGCTAAAGAGTGACCCTTGGTGACAGGAAGGTGTTTGCCTTCGAACCACAACGAGGAGAAGGTCATCCTGAGAAGATCCGAACCTCGCCGGAGCTCGTCCGAGTGAGTTGTGCTCCCAACCATCCTACAACAAGTGAGCCCTCTTTTTTTGCATTTTCAATTCCTAGCAATGACAATAGGATAGAGTAGTTTTTTATTTCATTTAATTTCATCTCTTATTTTGTAAAATCCTAAAATCATAGTTCGTCGGAGCTAGTGCTATGACCTATGTTCACCACCGTTTCAACCCTTGTTTCCACCCGCTGACCATTCCATTTCCTTCCCCTTTTGCTAATGCACTTCTAACACCTCACCAATCACCTTGACCTTGCACAGGTTAGAAGATCAAGGCCTCCACCTCCGTCATATGCTGGAGACCTCTACTCTGATCCATTTCATGTTGTTTTGACCCCAAATCAGCCCAGAACCTTCATCTCTTTGTTTATAAGATAACCATGCAGGTTCTGGCACTTAAGGACCCAATTCAGGTCGATTTTTGTTCAACCACAGGTATCCCAGGAGCTCTGACTTCCCAGGCTTTCCAAGACCCCATCGATAGGTCCTGGACCTTTCTGAGCATCCAAGTCGACGTGGACAAGCATCATCTTTGTTTTGAGCTGCTGGAGTCGACGAGGAGCACAGATCGAAGCTTGCCCACTTGAGCATTCTTCCCTGTTCTTCCAGGTGTGCTCCCACCTGTCAAATCAGGAGCCACCACTAGGTGTAGCAACTATCGTCATATCTTTCCAAGCCCGTCCATCAGATCCACAGTCGAGATTTAATCTTCGTCCTTCATCTGTGAAGAGGTATTGGTCGTTCGTTGTGTGCCACGTGGATAAGTAGTATCTCATCTGCCATGCATCGACGTGGGGATATTTTGCATCTTCTCCCATGTGTATTTTGTGTTTTATTTAGTCCATAAACTTTCAATTGTACTTCAAATATTTTTATAATATTTACAGTTTGAACCTTATCTTTCTTTTATTTGCACTTATGTCTCCGTCATGTCACCTCACGTGCACATACACGTGAGGTGGCAGGGCATTTTATAAGGAGCCCCTCCAGGTTTGTGTTTATTATTCAGTCCTCATTTTTGCATGGTAAGTGTAAACTTTTGGGAGTTGTTTGTATTCTGGAAGTAAGTTTATTTGTAAAGCACCCCTACTAGTTTTATTTATTAATTAAATACACGAGATATTTACATAGGGACACCTAGATTTCCTATATTTGTTAATATTAGGCCATTAAATTTTTTGAAAATTGCAATATAATCCCTACCAGTGCATTTTATTTTTATTTTTTATTAAAAATAGCATTTTGCATCTAAAAATCCTAAGAAAATTATCTTAAATACCTGAAACCATTTTAAATCACATATATTTTTCTTGAGGCAATTAAAATTATTTTCCTATTTATAAAAATACAAATCATGTATTTTTTCTTGTTTATATCTATATATATATAAATTATAAAAATATTTTGAAAATTCCAAGAACATTCTTGTGTTTATTTATGTTTATTTATTTTTCTAACCTTTTTTGTAAAATATTACAAAAAACACTTAAAAATTTAAAACCCCAAAAAACTTTATAAAAACAGCAAAAATATTTGAAAGCCGACAATATTTATTTTTGTTTCTAATTTTTGTTTATATTATATATTAAAAATAATTTTGGGAATTTTCGAGATATTTATCTACTTTTAAATCCCAAAACAATATGGCATATTATTATTAGTCATTGTTTTGACAATTTTTACATAAAAATTAGGAAAATTATACGACAATTCAAAAAAAATAGAGAAAAATCTTTGAAACAAAAAATAATTTATTGTATAATTTTTAACTATATACATTTATACTTATAATTATAATACCTTATATGTAGCTTATATATTATTACTATATATTATTTATAATTATTATTAATATATAAATGCCTATACATATCTAAAAGCCCTTAAAAAAGGATTGTACTTACTTGTATTTTCCTAATTATATGTATGCAATATATTTATATCATATATAGTAATTATATTTTACATTTTATCTACTTACATATATACTTATTACATATTAAAAAGGAAAATTTAAAGATATAAAATATAAAAAGAATACGAATATAAAAAGAATTTTTTGCGGATACGAACACGATTACAAATCCTTAGTTAGCGAATACGAATACGAATACGAAAAAAATAACGAATACGAATACGAATATGAATATTCGTTACTTAATGGTAATTTTTATTTAACATATTTAACTAATACCTAGGGTTTCTTCCCCCAAAATTTTCAATCCCCACGGATCCCACCCCCCACGCGGCCACGCCCGACCTTCTCCTCTCCCTGTCCAGACCCCCGCGCGCCGCCTTCCGGCCCCCTCCGCCTCCAACCCGGCTACCCGCCCCCCTTCCGCCCCCTGTCGGCGCCCTCCGCCCCCTCCTTCCGCCCCCTTGCGCCCGCTGCTTCCCCCAGCCGCACCCTTGCCGCCCCCCTCCGCCCCGCCTTCCGCCGCAGCCCTTTGCCGCACCCTTATCGCCCCTCCGCCCCGCCTTCTGCCGCAGGCCCACAGCTCCTTCCGCCCCGCAGGCTCGCAACCCTTCCGCCCCCTCCCACCCCCTCCGCCCCCTTCCGCCCTGCAGCTCCTTCCGCCCCGCAGGCTTGTAGCCCCTTCCGCCCCCTTACGGCTGCCCTCCGCCCCCATTCCGTCGCAGGCCCGCAACCCCTTCCATCCCCCTCCGCCCCCTTCCACCCAGCCCGGAGCCGCCCCTGTCGCGTCGCCCCTTCCGGCTGCCGTCTGTTCGCCTCGACGGTTCCGTCCCTTGCGTTGCGCCACTGCCACCCTCCGCCTCCATTTGCAACCGATCTGGTAAAATTCGTATGCTTGTAATGTTTTTTTTTTGTGTATGGATTGTTTTGTTAGAAAGAATTAGAATATGTTTGATCTTATTAGAAGATGTGTATAGAATGTATGAAATGTTTGTGTGTATGGAACTTATTAGAATATGCTTGCTTAATTGTTAATTTCAATGTTTGCAGAAAATAATGAAACCCTTTTACTTTGCAAGATATTTATTTATTTCCATCAAACCCTTTTACTGCATTATTCGTTATTATATTATTGTATCATAATGAGTTAAATTTCAGATTCAAGTCATAATATGGAAGTAATGCGGAAGTGATTGACAAATAATCAGGTACGCTTTTATATATAATTTTTTATTGCAATATTCGTTTGATATTCGTATTCGTTCGTAAAAAATTCGTATTCGTATTCGTATTCGTATTTTGAGGATATGGATCTTGATTTTTTACATTCATATAACTTTCGTATTCGTATTCGTATTCGTAATATAAAATGAATATGGTTATGGTATGACCTGAATTCGCATTCGTATTCGTTCGTTTGCATCCCTAGGTAGGATAGTCTAGAGTCATCTTGCAAATTGCAAGCGATCTATCTAGTTGTTCCATTAATTTGCAAACTAATTGTCTATAAAGACCTATATCTTCAATAGTTCTTTGTTCATATATAAATACCTTGGGATCCATTGGTATACATGTTGGATTAGATCTTAGCATCCTTGTCTCAAGGAGTAGATTGATAAAATACTTTTGTTGGGACATAACTAGAGGGAGCTATTGCAATCCCAAGACGTATTTAAGGGTTCCACTCTTTGATCACAAATTGTTTGGCTAATTGCTCGCTTCTTTACCTATGTAATTTCATCAGAGTTGTCTTCTGTGATGATGATATCATCTATAAAACCAACACTGCTACAGTTCATGTTATGTTCTTCTACACAAATAAGGAATGATCTATTGATGACCTGAAAAGATAGGCTCTCTATGCACTTCAATTATTTTTGAAACTATGCTTGAGGGCTCTGTTTAATCCCATAGATGCAACTTCAACCTTGCCTCGCTCCAACTTGTGCCTCGTTGTCGTTTACGCTCTTTATTCTGATAGTCTTTGCCTGTGCGTCTGACTTCTACAACCACACAAAAGCAATCTCCATCCACCTCACCCCATCTGCCCAATGTCATCACCTTCATAGCATTAGTTAACATTGTTCTCAAGAGCTTTCAAGAAGATCTAGGTAAACATTTCCCATATTTATCTTTTCCCCTTTTTTATTTTTTGCCATTAAGGACTAAATTGTAAATTTAAATTTTGGATTAGACTGACTATCTTTTAATTGGTTTAAATGCAAATTAACCATTTATCAATGTTTTAACCATCTGCTAATAAATTATAACAAAATTATTTTTGCTTTCATTTTCTACTTTGTCCATTTTTTTTGAGAGAAAAGAGGTGCAGTCCCGAGCTAAGTCTCACCGCGCTATGCTTTTATATATGAAATAAAAGTGGGAAATACACTACTTTGTCCATACATGCCCTAAACATAATTAGAAAGTTTAATGCAAGCTTCCTAATGTCTATTTTTTATTGTCATGTATAATTTACATTCTACTCATTAACATTTAAATAAACTAATTAGATTAATTTACTTGCAAATTAGCCACTACTATTTCAAGAACTTATATTTTTAGCCCTGTGAACTTGTTCTGAACGTTAAATTACTAAAAATTCTAAAAAAACTAGAAAATGTGGTAGAATGCTTTTATATTCACCTCATTTTGACGCTCATAAACTTGGAAATAAGAATGGAGTCCCATTTCAGTCATTAGGAGTCAAAATAATGTCCAGAAATCATAAAAAGCATACACGAGATTTGCGGAGGTATTGTACTTGTCTATTACATGCTTTGTGCATCACAACAGGCATCTGTATATCTTTATCTGAAGCGTATGGATCACATGTGTAGAGAGGATCGTCTGTCTGTTGTGCAACACTCTGTAGTAGAGATGTGGGCTGCTCGATCTTGATGGGATGGTTCATGTACGCTCAGATCAAGATCGAGCAGCCCAACCCTTGCCGCCGAGTCTAAGCAGACGATACATCTCCTCACGTGTGTGCACGACTTGCTAAAAACCAATTTTTAAATCACACAAAATCTAGTTGCACGCTTTTCATCAACGACAGTAAAAATAACCTTGGACATATCCATGTACTCGGCAAGATTTCTGTCACTGCTATCCACAGTGTTCCAATGACTAAAGCCGTATAAACAGATTAGCGTCCATATGAAATCTCCAACGGTGGTACCTTATCTGGGCTCTTATGTTGTTATACGCGTTTAGCAAATTTCATTTTTGTTACTAAAAACTGTCAATAATCGTCTCCATGAGATCAGGGGCGACCCTGGGCATTATTTTGAAGTGCAATTGCCCAGGGTCCACTAATTTTAGGGGCCCAAGTTTGCATGTAATCTAATTTTTAGGTTAGGGATAAAATAGAATTTGACGTTGAAACAACTTACTGAAAAATAAGTCTCTATAAATTAGGAATGAAAACAAGATAGGATATGGATTGGATATGCCTATTTCTATATCCATATTCATTTTATCTCTATCGAATACCGATATGGATATGATTCGGATATACATTAAGGAAATCATATCCTTAAAATACCGATACGAATTCGAATCCGAGTACATACCAAATAAAGAGCGGACCCGAATGTGGATCGAATAAAGAGCCAATCCGAATATGAATCAAATAAAGAGTGAATCCAAATATAGATTCAATAAACATGGAATCCACATACGGATAGAATAAAGACCACATACGAATACGAGTTGAATTTCTATCAAAGTTCAAAATGATTTTAAAAAAATGACCATGAAATATAAATAACTTGCATCATAACAAGAGGTAGAGTCGAAGTAACATGTGTTCTTATCTGGAAGTAAAAGTGGTGATAGGGTATCGTAACTTTTGTTAGTGCCCATTCCCAAACAAACGAAAGTTTAATGATACCATTATTATATTATATTATATATAATGCTAATAATATCATGGTGTTGTGGCGTATATTACATTAACTAATATATAAAATAATATTAAATATTGTATTCGGATATCCGTATCTGGATCCGGATATTCAAGTCATTACCATAGCTGCATATGTATTTGGAAAATTTTACTACTTATATCCATATTCGATCCATAATCGATTAGTAGTCGGATACAGATATCTGTATCCGGTAATTTTTCGAATACGATAAGCAGATATTCGCATATATTCGTATATGCTTTCATCCCGACTATAAATTCGAATTTTCGGTGAATATCCCAATGCTAAAGTCAAAAATTTAATGAAATTATATAAGGGTTGATTGTTCCTGCATGAGATGAAAAAATATACAGCACTTTAACCTCAGTAATGTTCACTTCATGATGGAGATTCCAAAGGACGTCCTCTCCTATGCACAACAACGAATCTCCGTCGTTGATTGCACGATCAGAAACCCTGAATGCATGGCCTGCTTCACTGGATTCCTGCATTTAATCGTACGACCAAAAAATCGAGATTCCTCGATATACATTCTCAGGAAAGGAACTCCTCTGCAATGATTATACATGTCCACAATCAAAGGTTGATTCAAAACCCTACTTTCTACTCTTTGTATAAAGAATCCAAAACAAAACATTCTTCCCAAGATACATGGCACAAAGCTAGAGTCAATGCTCTCAAATCAAACTTAAACAGACATTCCTTGTAACAAATTTTCTCCCCCATGAACTTGCAATACGAAGCTTATAAAACATAATTCGGAACTATTAAGTAGCAAAACGGAGATGAACGCTTCTTGATCGAGACCGAGCATTGCCTCAGAGTGGATGAAACGGAGACATGATTCCCGTTCTATCCTCTACGCAGTCCTTTTCGGTTTGAGATGTAGGCAGCTTTTAATTGATCCTTCTGTTCTTTGCTCTTTCCCCACAGTACACCATACAAACCCCCGATCATTAGGAGTCCACCTAGAAGGCTGCAACGAAAAAAAAAACCAAACTTTTATCCCACTACATGTGAGGGAATCTATAGTAAGAGAGTGCTTCGATACACCACTCACCTTCCTAAAACAATGGGTTCACCAAGAAGGGACGATATTAAAATGGTGAGAACGAGGGTCAAAGGCATTGATATCGCCAAGAACACCGGACCCTTCTTCTCAATGCACCACGCTTGCAGGTAAAACGATATCCCGGTCACGATAAGGCCCTGCAACCGTATACATCAGTCAAAATTAGAACACCAACTAGCTTTTACTGTATTGAAATCGAGAGACTGTTGCATTACACAGTAAAGCACAGCAAGGAGTCCAATGTCGATGCGTAGTTTCCATTTGGAGAAGTCTCTTTCCAGAGCCACACCGATGCAGAAAGACTGGATGGTGCTGAACAAGCATTGGAATGTGGTGAAGAGAAGCTTGGAAGGGTACTCAGCTAAAACCTTTCCCTGCGCAAAAAAAAAACAGTATTCAGATACACACTCATATAGAAATCTGCAGTTGATCGATTTCGCAAATTGCAAGTGACAAATCGTAGCTATCTATGGCTCCCCTACCTGGAAAACCATCCAGAGTGACCATGTAAAGTTTGAAGCGATGAGGAGAAAAGTTCCTTTTATCCAATCAACCTTGGAGGTCAATTCAGCTTGAGCTCGAGGAGTACTGCTTTCATGTGTGAAGGCGTGGAGGTGGAATAGATGAGGCTTTAATGAAGGTCCAATGTAGAAAGCAATGGTCATGACGCCACCTAGGCATAGACTCACACCTACCAATTTAGCAACACCTGGAAGGGTCTTCAACCTCAGTGCCTCCAACCTGTTTGAATTCGATTGCACACAGAACAGAGAGAGAGAGAGAGTCATAAATTAACTGCTACACCACAACATTTTTTTCATATATCTGTCAACTTACCCGAGTAGAACAGCGAGGGTAAAGGTAATCACAGGTATGGAATTAGAAACTGCCGACGCCACAGTCGCAGAGTGTAGCTGAGGCCAATGTTGTATACGTTTAAGCTGAACGTGATCTGGATCATCAAAGAAAATAAGGTAATAAATACGAACAGAACAAAGAAGTGGATGTGATCAACTAATCAGAAAGCTTACCCAACTAGCGCTAGCATGAAAATCTTGAAGAGGATCATGAAGGAAATCTGTCCAGCAGTTTTCCTAAGCACAGACATGTTTAACACAGTCAGAAATCTTCATATCAGTATAAGCTTTTCTAACAATCCCTATCCTCTATGCGCAACGTTAAGCACCTCTCAAGAGAGACGGCAACGGGAGCTAAGAAGATGGTAGCGAATGCCTGCCGGTAAAAGACGAACACAAACGTGTTCATCCCTCCATCAAATGCAGCTTTAGTGAGCAAATACATGCCTGCGTAGATGGCATTCACAAGGAGAACCACAAGATATGGTTTCTTTGCATCCATTGTTCTATCTCAGACTCTAAACGTCCCGAGGCCAAACTCGATATTCACTATGCAGAAGAAAGAGGCGGCAAGTGTGCATCTTTATAGAGGTTCTTCACATGGCTTCTCCTTCTATCATGGGCCATGCAGGCTAAAGCAGGAAAAAAAGCAGCTTTATTATGGATCCCTACGTCTCTGGCCAAAAGGAATCCACCCACGAACTTACCTAATCGTCTTTTCAATAATGTGAAAAATATTTATGCACGCATTTGGACAAATGTGCGGATCGGACGAAAGGCTTTGTGATCATATCTGCTTTTTGGGCTGAAGGATATACGAACGTTGGGATATAGAATGGTGCTTTTTCCAAGCAATATCCTTAGATCCTGTCATAGTTCGTTGTCTACAAAGCAATAAGAATTTGCGTTAGTCTTCGTGTCACTTCTAAGCAAACGACAAGTTCGAAGACTTGTAAGCTGAAAGAAAGTGACAATGATTGGGAGCTAAACATGGGGTATATGTATATTATATGCTACTCGGCAGTGACTCTCGACTAATATATAGTACTATATATATATTCTAAATATATTATTTAATAACTAAAATTTACATGTTATCTATAGTAGCCCCCATATCTCAACAAAATAAATCAATATATAGAGAATAAAGGGGCTGCACCTACCTTATTTTTCCGCAATTTTTTTATTTTTTTGAAAAATATCACAATGTATATTCATTTATACATCCCTCCAACATGTCATTCAAATTTCATTAGGAATAGAGACTCCTTTGTCCTCCATCTAGAACATGTAATTTTAACGATCTAAACATTGTTGTAATCGACCAGTTCTAGATGGAGGGTATGAGAGTCTCTGTTTCTGACGAAATTTGAATGACATATAGACGTGATATATAGATGAATATACATGGTGATATTTTTGAAAAAAAACTCGGAAAATAAGACGAGGGCAATCCCATTGGACCATATATAAAATCTAATTACAATAATTTTTTTGAAGCCAGAGAAGGGGGAGACGCTTTAGGTGTTCACCCCATATATTTTTATATAAAGTAAACGGAAGGGAAAAATGAAAAAAAGAGAAAGAACGAAGAAAGTGTCTAGACAACCCAAGAGCGCAACAACCCCAACGCACAAACACAAACATTTTCTTTGTAGAACCTCTGACCAGAAAACAACAGGTCATTTCTGGCTAGCCAGAGAGACCAAACCAATGGAAGAGGTCGCAACAGTTCCAACCTAGGCCGATGCCTAGCGGTAACCAACTCCCCGCAAAAGACCTCAACATTTGCCCTACCAATCCAATCCAGTCCTGGGTCCACCCAAACAGGAAGCACGGAAGGGAACGAGAAAAAGAGATGCTCCAGAGTCTCAATCTCCTCCTTGCACTACAGGCACCTGTTAGAGATCACGCCCAGAAGCCTAGCACAGCGGTCCCGCATCATGAATCTTTTCCTTTTGAACAACCAGAAAAAGAAGGCAACTTTCTCCAGAAGACTCAACCCCCAGAAGAAAGTGCAATCCCTCACCAGCTCCGCAGATGAAGATGGCGGTGGCCTGCAAATCGTCGAGTAAGCCTTCCGAACAGAGAAGGACCCGCCATGCCATTCCCAGTGGTCACGACTCGAGGAGGGCCTTGGGCCCTCTCCAAGCATGTCAATCAGCCGCAAGAGCTCCTCAAGGCGCCCGTCAGAGAGATTCGAACGAAAAGCCGACAACCAGTTCCCGTCCACCCAGCATTGTGCAACACGAGCATCCTGGTCCGCAACCATCGCAAATAACCGAGGAAAGCGAAGGGAAAGTGCTCCCCCGACCGTCTAGTCATCCCTCCAGAAAGCAAAGTAAAGGCCATCACCAAGCGCAGGCCTGAACATCGTGTGGAAGTTGGCAGTGAGCGACTGAATCACCCTCCAAAAGGGGCACGATCTCCTCCCATGCGAGCCCATCGCCATACCTCCCACAGGAGGAATCCCTCCAGCCCCGTAGACTTGTCGAAGGAGCGTGCAACAAAGGTCCTCCCTCCTCCCCATATTCTGAAAACCCACTTCAGCAAAAGCGCATCATTCAACTCGCCCAACCGATGGATCCCGAGTCCCCCATCACACTTCTGCAGTGTAATTTCCTCCCAGCTAACAAGGTGCATCCTAGTACCTTGCCCCGTTTTTACCCCACAGGAACCTCATCATCATACCCTCCAGCCTCTTCTGGATGCCCGCATGCATAAGCCTCGTGGAGGAGAAGTAAACCGGCAAGGCGGACATAACCACCCTCAATAACACCAGGCGGCCACCCTTGGAAAGCACCGCCGCCTTCCACCCCACGAGTCGCCCCTCCATTATCTCGATAAACGGAAGCCAATCTGCCATCCTAGATCTCCTGAGACTCAATGAGAGACCCATGTAGTGAATGGGGAGAGGGGAGGTCTCCGTGGCCAGCGCCGAACCACAGGAAGCGACCAACTCCTCGGACATACTGAAAGGGACCACCATGGACTTGCTGCTGTTCTGTCTCAGCCTAGACATCTCACTGAAAAGCTCCAGTGTCATCGCCATGCCCTTAGCTTCTTCGAGGCCCCCCCTTAATGAAGAAAATGGTATCGTCGGCATACTGAAGAAGCGGGATCTTCAAGTCACCCCTCGTGTAGCCGTTTCGTAAGACCCTCCTGCTGCACTCTGTGGACCATACAAGCAAGGACGTCCATCGCGATGATGAAGAGTAGAGGGGAGAGGGGGCACCCCTGTCTCACCCACCTCTGTGGAAGGAAAACCCCCCCTCCGGATGCCCGTTGAGGAGGACCGAGAGGGAAGTCGTGGTTACTGATGAGCCGAAAATCCCACGAGACCCGAGCAAGGGATAAAATCAATCAAGGGTCGTTGCGACTCGGATATCGCAGATCGGACTCAATAAGAAAAATAAGACCACCAAATCAAAGATAAAACAATTAAACATGAATAGCGATCTTCGCTATTTATTTAACCTGGTATAGCGAACAGGGTCGAACTCAGGAGCAAGGATTGGCCGAATCGGCCTATAAAGTAGTCAAAATGAAAAAAATGAATAAAAATCTTTTTGGTGGCTTTTTTTCTATATTTTTTTCAATTTTTGTGTGTTTTTACTTATAAAGGAAATGTCAGAAAAGGCTAGAAAGGAAAATTTAATAATTTATTAAACACTAAAAAAAGGCTCAAAAAATTCAAATAAATTGTTTTTGTGTTTTTTATATTTTCAAGTGTTTTAGGTGAATTTTTCAGAATTTTCTAAGTTTTAGTTGATTTTATAAAAATCAAGAAAGGGGAAAACAATGGATCAATGTGCAGCAGACTTGAAAGGCTAATTAAAAATATCTAACTAGCCTATAAAAATCTGAAGGTAATTTTTAAGAAAACTATATACAAAAACTAAGCTACAGAAAAAGAGTTTGCATTTTTTTGAATTTTAGAGAATTTTCAAGAATTTTTATAAAGTTTTAGGGTTTTGTGATTTTTCGGGGTTTTGTAAATACAAATGACACAAAAATTGGATAGAAACTTGAAAACAACAAAACAAGCAATCCCTAATTTTTTAGAATTTTTGGAAAAGTTTTTATATTTTTAGTTGATTTTCTATTCCAGACAATAGCGACAATGAAGGTTTTGATTTTTTAAAAATAGCAAAAAGCTATAAAAATGTTCCAAAAAATTAGTGAAATTTTACACAGTGGTAGGAGCCACATATCCAAATTTCAGTGGATTTGAGTTTAATTTTATATTTTATTCAATACAAACAAGGGCTACAACATACAAGGACCCAGATGTAATAAAAATAAAGTTTCAAGGCTGAAAAGATAACACGTGAGGAAACTAGAGGGGCATCGGCGCCAAAATCGCATGAAATCCGCACATGTTCATAAATCGCACGCACAGAGGTATAACTGTAAATTTTAAAACTTAACTTTCAATCCAGAACACCCACAAACTACATCCCAGATAATGCAAATTAACCCAAGATACCACGTGCCTAACACGTGGTTCACATTCATAGGGACCAAAATGTAATTCTAATTAATAAACATGCGAACTGTAATACCTTAGAACTACAGGATCAAAGTTGCAAAATGTACAAAAATCACGCGTCGAAGCACATGTCTCACACAAGCAGGGACTAAAATGTAAACAAATTAAAATAGAGGTCCAAACATGCAAATAACCCAAGAGTGCAAACTTATTTAATAGACTAAATAAAAACTAACTAAAACTGTAGGGGTATGGGCGCAATTACCCAGGATGAGGCGCATGAGGGGTGCACGTGAGTGACAGGTGTCGGGCTGTGCTGGCGGTGAATGGATGGTCCTGATCACGCCCTCTGGAAGATCCGACGGTGCTGGTGCAGAGGCGAACGTGGGACACACGTGGCTGTCAGATCGTGGATCTAACAGCCTAACAAGAGCAGGCTACGTACGACTGTAATTAGACCTCGCGCAGAGGGTCGATCCGACGGCTACGAGAAGATGATGAAGAACTCCTCTTGGGTAAGCTTCTCCGGTGATCCGGAGACGATCCAGATGGTTGATGGAAGATCAGAGCGGGGGGTCTTCTTCTCGATGGCGTTCCGCGTCGGGTGGTGGCCTCCGATGAGGGACCCAACGGTCAGATCCTCCGGCGAGGGAGGAGCAACCTAGAGCAGCTCCGACGAAGGTGAAAACGACAGCCAAGGGGGATACCTGCGATTATTGACCTGCAAAAAAAATCTCCTTCTCAGAGGGATGCTCCGGCAGGGGTTATTGGCAAAAAGGAGAAGCGAGACGGCATGGATGGGCTATGGGGCGTTCCGGCGAATGTGATAGATGGAACCTAACTCGATTTGGGCTTAGATGGCCCAGCTCGAGGTGATCAGGTCGCGTAGGGAAGGTGGCGATGAGTCGGGGGATCGATCGATACGGATAAGATGGACTGGCGGAGCTCCGGCCACTAGGGCAGAGCTGGCGGAGCTCGAAGGTGAAAATCGAAGCTACACTACTGGCTATAGGCTAAAGGAGTTACCTGATGGTCGAAGTCGACTGGGGAGGAGATGCTGGTTCTCCGGTGGTCTTCGCCTCGATGGAGCGTCGCCTCCAGAGGCTCGGGCTTCACCGGCGTCGGAGCACGTTGACAAAGGGTCGGCCGGACCTGGGCTACACACCTCCAAACGCTCTCTCAAACACTCTCCTCACTCGCTGTCACTCGAGGAAGACAATGGAGATCATAGGGATCGAAGATGGTGGCCGAAGGTGCGGCTAATGAAGGTCTAAGATGATTTTATATACTGGTGGAGACCCAGCAAAGATGGAGTCGGGCAGGGCAAATCGGTGCACGGATCCCTAGGAGAATGCCCGGGCGTGAATTTAGGATGTCAAATCTGTAAATGGAGCCCGGGGTTTGGGTGAGAGGAGATCGGACCGATCAAGGATAAATGGGAAAAACAGGTAAGTAACCGGGTCCGCGAAGAAGAGGTCCGCGGGGAAGAGTTGACCGGGGGTCAACAATCCCTCATGGACCAATAAGTAATTCCATTTATTAATTATTTGTAAAATCATTTTAAAATAGAAATGATTTTATTTAAAAATATTTTCAACATGAAAAATGTTTATTTATTTTCAAAATATTTTTTTAGTGATTTTTATTTATTTTTTTGAAAAATAAATTAGGTATTTACATTATATTTACATGTATTATTTACATATGTATTTTTTGATATTTTTATTTTTTATAATTATTCTATTTTTGTACAATTATCCCTATTTTATATTTTATTTATTTTCAACATAAAATATGGGATTCAAAATAATTTTTATTTGATTTTTATTCATTATTTACAAAGGTAAAATAAATACATCTTATATATACCTGGTATATGTACACTGAGGAGAGAGAAATTATTTGTTTTTATTTTTTATTTTTCCCATTTTTATTTTATATTATGGAAATATATACAAAATAAAGGGAGCACATAAATATTTTTATTTTTAGAAAATAAAATACTTTCACAAAGAGGGGTATTTACACCATGTTGAGTTACCCTATCTCTCTCTACTTATTTTATTTTGCGGTCAGGCCCATGCTGAGCCCTCCCTTGGGTTTAGGTCACTCAATATTTATTCTAAATATTTCCCTCTTTTTCTTTATTTATTTATTCCTTTATTTTTATGCAAAAACATGCTAATTATGGCTATTTACATGATGCATGCATTTTGACAAATTCTTGTATTACAATTATTTACATGGTATTTTGCCAAGGTTTCTAGCTAAAATAAAGGAATAAAGAGTGATGAATGGGGATTCATCAGTTACACACGCTTCACCTAGGTGATCCAGAGTTCAAGGAAGCCCCTTCTATGCAACGTCGCCCAAAGGAAATGCTAGCCCAGTGTGTCGAAAGCTTTCGTGAAGTTGACCTTCCAAAGCATTGCCTGCCGACCGTTCCTCTTCCAATTGGCAATGATCTCAGAGGCTACGACAAGGCAATCCGCGATCTGCCTCCCAGGAACGAAGGTAGTCTGAGTCAGGGCAATGAAGTGCTCCAGCACCCTACTTAGCCTAGTTGCAAACACCTTGGCCACGATAAGGTACACTGCATTGGATACTGCAATCGTCCTATAGTCCTCAATTCTTCCAGCCCCCGCCTTCTTCGGGATGAGAATCACCAACACCTTGTTCAACCGCTTGAAACCTGAATTTCCTTGGCAGCACTCCGCCACCACCTCCAGCACCTCGGCGTCAAGCAAGTCCCATAACTCCTTGTAGAAGGAGACAGAGAAGCCATTTGGACCTGGAGCGCCATCGTCGTTGAGATTCCAGACAACAACCTTTACCTCCTCCAGAGTGACGGGAGGAGTCAAACTGGAAGCACGTGAGTCCGAGAGATGTACCGTCCCCGAGCCCGACCAATGCCATCGCATGTCCCCACCCCTTGCGGATAGCCTGTAGAAGTGATCAGCAATTGCCCTCCCAAGCTCTCTGTTCCCTTCCACCATCTCCCCACCAATACGTGCATGAGCAGATACTGATACATCTATATATGTCCATCATCATATACATTTGTAAACCATCACATATATGCATTTTTTATTTTATGATATATTATATAGATAATGATTTTCTTTTTATTTTTTTACATATACAGATATGGATTTGGATACCTCTTTCATTTTTTAAGATTGCAAAATAGATGTGGTTACATATTTTTCTAGTGTATACATATATGTATACAGATACCTATTTGTATTTGCATTTTTGCAACCCTATTTGTATTGCATCCATTTTATATTAGATATGCAGATAAACGTACACATGTCAATATATATATATATATATATATATATATATATAACAGAAATGATAAATGATTAGTACATATATCTATATTTGTTTGCATCCATGTAAGTAAAAAAGTAGGGTTCTATCAGTTGTACCCCTATGAGATATCACAATTTCAGTTATGCCCCCTATCGTTTTGGTAATATCAGTTGTACCCCTCACTTCTTTTCTCCATTATCACTTGTGCCCTTCCATCAGATTGACCGTCAAAAAACTAAAATAACCATGGTTTATTCAAATCATGGTGTGGTTAAGAAGGGTATTATGGTTAGAATAAAATCAGGGGTCGATCTGGGGAGGATGGAGCAGAGCATGGTGCTGGAAGGTTGGGCCGGGGAGAGGGGCGGAGGAGGAGCTCAGGGCGGCACTCGAGGTTGGAGGGGACGGGGTAAGGTAGGAGGGGGGAGGTTGGGGAGGAGGGGGCACGTGCACGTGGAAGGCTACCGCTATAGGGTAGAACCCGCGTGCAAAGCAGCTGGCGGCTACTCGTAGGAGGTAGGGAGCAGGTGAGGGCACCACGAGTGGGCGCCTGGGGCTAATGGAGAATTACGGGAGGAGGGTGTGCGTGGCTGTGGACTGGCAGTTGTGCAGGCACACGAGGAGGGTGCACGTTAGGAGTGATGACGAGACTTTCGTGATCCAGGTAAAGGTAAAAATACGGGTCGTTGTGACCTGAACCTCGAACCTCAATCAACATGAAAATCAAGATCACAAAATAAATAAATCAATCATTAAAGTCGAATAGCGGTCTCGCTATTTTATTTAACATGGTATAGCGACCAGGGTCGAACTCAAGGAGCACGGAGTTGGCTAAAAGCCTACGAAGTAGTTAGAAATCAGAATGAAAAGAAGAAATATTTTTGGTGGTTTTTATGGGTTTTTAATTTTTTTTTGTGATTTTTAATTATGAAGAAAATATGAAACAAAGCCAAAAAGTCACAATCAACCAATTATTTACAACACAAATCAAGTCAGAAAATTGAAATAAAAATATTTTTGGGGTTTATAATTTTTCAAGTGTTTTTTATAATTTTCTCAGATTTTTTTAATTTTTAGTTGATTTTATAAAAATGGAAGAAAGTGAAAAATGGAAGCTACTGTGCAGCCAGATTTGAAAGGTTATTCAAAAATATAAAAATAGCTTCTAAAAATCTAGAAACATTTTATGAAAAACTACAAGTAAAAACTGAACTACAGGAAAAGAAATTACATTTTTTGATTTTTTTTAGAATTTTAATGAATTTTATGAGTTTTTTTAGGGTTTTCAATTTTAGGGTTTTTATAAGTCCAAATGCAGCAAGAATTGGATAGAAATAAAAACACAACAAACAAGCAAACCACAATTTTTTTAGAATTTTTGGAGAGTTTTTAATATTTTTAATTGATTTTTAAATTGAAATAGTAGCAAAAATGAGGGGTTTTGAATTTTTAAAAATAGAAAATCAAAACAAAAATGTCCCCAAAAATCATTGAAACTTTTACACAGTGGCAGGGGCCACGTGTCCAAATTTCACGAGATTTGGGATTAATTTGCTATTTTATTCAACTAATAGAACATGCACAACACACAGAGACCTAAGTGCAAAGAAAATAAGTTCCAGGGGCTTAACTATAACACACGCTCAAAATATAGGAAGCTCAGTGCAATTTTCACTTTAAATTCGGCACTTGTTCAAATCCATCACGTACAGGGGTTATAAATGCAAATATTGAAACTAAAACTTCAAAGCATAACATGCATTAAACCCAAGCCCTATTCATGCAAATGTCCTAGAAAGTCACTTGACGAAGCCATGTGCAACACAAACAGAGGGACTAAAGGCAAAAGCTAAAAGTCTGAGGTCCAAAGTGTAATTTATCCAAATAAAAAACAACGACATATGATTACAGAACTGAAAAGTAAATGCTCAAACATAAAGGCCTAAGTGAAATTTACCCTTATTATAAGGATCCGACGGGTGAAGGGAGGTCCACTCATGATCGGACGACTGTGGATGGCTGGTACCCCTTCGACGATCGATGCTCTAGATCAGATCCTCAGATGGATTTGGACGGTCAAGACCCTCGGGTGATGGACGATGAAGATCAAAACTGGCATGAGGGTTCGATCGGACAACGGAGGAGGACTCTGGATGAACAGGTCGCCGGCTAACTTCGCCGACCAATATGCACGGTGGGGAGCTCCTACGAGGCTACTAGGATAGGTAAAAGAGAGCTGATGGCGTTCCGCAGCGGATGGGATGCTCCGATGAGGCCGGGGATCCTGGAGGACCCCGGCAACGAAGAAGAACCTGGAGCACTACGCTTCAATGATAGAACCTCTAGATGAGGTCCATTTACCTTCAATCCTGTACAGAACGAATGCTAGGTCGAGGGCAAAGTGCCTCGACCCGGTTACGAGCGAAGTGGGCGACTGGGGGAGGTGGAGAATAGCTCCCCGACGAGCGACGGTGGAGGAGAGCCAATGTCCCTATTCCTGGGCGAACTAGGGGGAACGGATGGGTGGAGAAAGCGGAGAGGAGACTCGCGAAGGTGAAGGGCTGATCGGAGTGGCAAATAGATGATCGAAAGGTGCGGGATGTCCGATGAACGCCCGACGGTCGGAAATCGAAGAATCATAAATTAGACGAAACTAAAGGCTATCGAATCTACCTGATGGATGAAAGCGTCTGGGCTGGAGGTACTGGTCCTCCTTAGATCTTTTCCTCGATGGAGCGACGTCTCCAGAGGCTCAGGCTCGTCGGTGGCGGAGCACGGGGAAGTGAGTCGCCGGATCTGGGTTTAGAGCTCCTCGGTCCTCGCTGCAACAATCCCTAAACATAGGTGTCACTCAAGGAGAGGGAACGGAGGTCCCTGAAGCCAAAAGCAATGGCTGGAGAGGAGTGAAATGGCGGTTGGGGGTCAAGCTTTATACGGTGAAGGGTCCGAGAAGATTGGAGTGGAGCACACGGATCGAGGAGCGGACCCCAAGATGATATGGCGGGCGTGGATCACGGATCTGCCCTCGACAATCAGAGCCCTGGATTAGAGAAGATGGAGGTCGGATCGATTCAGGAATATTTGGAGAAATCGGACAGGAACAAGGTGCAAAGTGGTCGGGAGGGGGGTTGACCGGGGGTCAACAATCCCCCGTGGACCAATCAGAATTCAGCTTTCAAACATTATTTATAAATTGAATTAAAAATAGAAAATGATTTTATTTACAAATATTTATAAAATGCAAAATGTTTATTATTTTTCAAATTATTTTTTAGTGATTTTTATTTATTTTTTTGAAAAATAAATTAGTGTATATACATAATATATAATATATACAAGTATAAAATACCTATGTATTTTATATTTTTATTTTTATTAGTTTATTTTTGTACAATTACCCCAATTTTATATTTTATTTATTTACAACATAAAATTTGGGATATAAAATAATTTTTATTTTATTTTTATTATTTATGTACAAGGGTGAAATAAATAGGTCTTTTATTGGTATATACATGGTATATGTATAAGAAGAGAGAGAAAGTATGTTATTTTTAGTTTTATTTTATTTATCTCATTTTTGTTTTATTTTTAGAAATATATACAAATTATGAGACATGTATTTTTATTTTTATTTTATGGAAATAAAATATATACACAAAGAAGGAAATTTGTACAATGATGAACGACCCTATCTCTCTCTACTCATTTTATTTGGTGATCTGGCCCATATTGGGCCCTCTCTTGGGTTTACGTCACTCTATATTTATTCTAAATATTTCCTTCTTTTTCTTTATTTCTTTATTCTTTTATTTTTGCACAAAAACATGCTAAATATTGATATTTACACAAAGTATGCATTTTGATAACTTATTATATTTACAAACATATACATAGTATTTTGCCAAGATATCTAGATAAAATAAAAGAACAAAGAGTGATGAATGGGGATTCATCATGGAGGCCGGCGGGAGTTGGACTGTAGGATGCGACCTGGGTTCTGGTGTGGTGGCTGGCGAGTGGTTGAGGGAGTATGTGGCGATTGGCGGCGCATGACCACCGGAGGCGTTGCAGTGGCTGCAGGAGTGGGGTCGCGCGGAGGGTGCATGACCAGAGAGACGTGTGCGGGGGCATGGGTCTAAAGCTTGGTGACTGCGCGGCTGTGACGTGGCATGCAGGCGATAGTGATGGAAGCGGGGAGTAGGCTGGAGGGCGCTCCTGGTGGAGAAGGGGCGACGGTGCCACTGGAGGGACACGAGGTAAGGGCTGGAGCTCGACCGCGAGAGTGGGGGGGGGGGAGGCGACGAGGGCAGGGGAAGGAGTAGCATGAGGGTGGTACAGGGGTGGCAGGGGCAGGGGGAGGTGTAGCGGGAGGGGGGCGGCAGGGGGAGGAGGCAGGGGTGGAGGAGGCATTGGCCAGGGGGGCCATGGAGGAGCCGGGGCGGAGGTGCGAGGGCCGGGAGTAGGGCTGCTAATCGAACTGAACATGTTCATATTCGATTAGAGTTCGTTCGATAATAGTTCAAAAAATGTTCGTTCATTTTTAAATGAAATGAACATGAACTTCAAATTTTAGTTCGATAGGTTAATGAACTGAACACGAACATAACATATGTTCGTTCGATAAAAGTTCGAGTTCGATATATGTATGTTTATGTATTTGTATATGTAACTTAGTATTTATATACTTAGTAAATTTTGAGGTTAAAAAAATTATGGTGTTTATTGGACTTTGTATCGCTTTAATTTGAATAATTTCTTATTTTTATTGCTTATCGAACCTTGTTATCGAACTCCAGTTTCGAACTTGTTCATATAAATAAGTTTTGGTTAAGTTAAATTGTTAACGAACTGTTATCGAACCGAACTCGAACGTTCGTTTTCTAAATGAATTTGAACTCGAACATATCCTATCGAACATTTATCGAACCGAACTCGAACTTTTGAACTTACTTATCGAACCGAACTCGAACATAGGTTTGTTTGTTACAGTTCGGTTCGATTAGCAGCCCTATAGAGGAGGAGCTCGGGGTGGAGGGATGGGCTGATGGCGGTCGGGAGGAGACGGTGGAGGAGCAGGTGGCTGGGAGAAGAGAGAAGGGGGAAGAAGAGGATGGGGGAGGAAGAAGAAGAGTTGGACATTTCAGTCCATTTTTTCAATTAATTCCACTTGTGTCCTTGAAGTTAATGTCCGCTTGTATTAGGGATGGACAGAAACTAACCCGAGGGTACAAGTGATAGAATGAGAAGAAGTTGGGGGTACAACTGATATTACTAAAAAGATAGGGGTATAACTGAAATTGCGATATCTCAGAGGGGCACAACTGATAAAAATCCTAAAAAGTATTGTATAGTGTTACTTGTTTGAAAATAGGGATTTTATCACTTGTGCCCCTACGAGATATCGCAATATCAGTTATACCCCTATCTTTTTGGTAATATCAGTTGTGCTCCTAACTTCTTGCTCCGTAACCAGTTATGCCCTTCCGTCAGATTGACCGTCAAAAAATTAAAATAACCATGGTTTATTCAAACCATGGTCTGGTTAAGAAGGGTATTATGGTCTATACCCTTCTTCATCTTCTTCCTCCTCCATTTGCTCTTCTTCCTTCTATTTAAACGAACCTGACGGAAACTCTCGCATGACGGTGGTGGAAGAGGGTCGCGCAAAGTATAGGGGTTGTAGCAGATCTCTTGAAGGTCGGCGTGGGTGGTCTGCAGCGCTGCCGACGACCGGCGAGGAGATGCAGTGGTGCGACCTTAGCAGGGGATCAACGGTAGTCCCACACGCAAAGGGGTTGTGTTGTTTGAGGTCGCGGTGGATGTGCTCCTCATGGCGGTGTAAGAGCGATGATGGATCTGGATGGCGATGGGCTCTGGAGGCGGTGGCGCAGTGAAGGACGGCTGCTGGCGCTGGGCTTCACGCGGGGGGCTTTGATTGCAGGTCTCCAGGTGGACTGGAGTTGAGGGAAGCGATGGCAGCGCGGAGCGTTCAGGGGGAGGGAGAGGGGCGGCAGGGGACGGGGGGAGGTCGGGGCGGAGGGGCGGCAGGGGTGGGGAGGTCGGGGCTGCAGGGGGCGGCGGAGGTCGGGCAGAGGGGCGCCGCGCGCGCGGGGAGAGATGGCGGCGCGAGTTGGTTGGTGCGCACGGGGAGAGATGGCGGGCACGAGTTGGTTGTTGGCGGCGCGAGTTGGTCGGGCAGAGGGGCGCCGCGCGCGCGGGGAGAGATGGCGGGGAGAGACGCGCCGCGCGTGGAGTTGGTGCGCCGCGGGAGGTCAGCGGAGGGAGGTCGGGGCTGCGCCCGATCGCGCGGGGTTGCTGAGAGATGGCGGCGCGAGGCTGCGCCTGGAGATGGAGGCGGAGAGCTCGAGGCGGAGCTGGGCGGCGCGGGGCAGGGGCGGGGGCAGCGGCAGCGAGGGAGGAGGAGGAGGTGGAGGAGGAGGAAGAAGAGGATGGGGAGGAGGAGGAAGAAGAAGAAGATGAGGAGGGTGTAAAATGACCTCCTAACCTTTTTTTTAAAGTAATTCCACCTATGTCCTCAAAGTTAACGGCCGTTTGCACTGTGGATGGACGGTCACTAACCCGAGGGCCACAAGTGATAAATTATCAAGTTTTGAGGGGCACAACTGATATTACCAAAAGAAAGGGGTATAACTGATATTGCGATATCTCGGAGGGGCACAATTGATAAAATCCCTTGAAAATATTAAATCGAGTAGTATTTCTTTAATATCACATAAATAAATGTATATTTCAGTGATATGAAGAGTTTTGTATGGATCTTTTTGTCAACACAATGTTTATATAGATTATTTATGTCTAATTATAAGTTATTGATGAGTACCCATTCATCACTCTTTATTCTTTTATTTTAGCTAGATATTTTGGCAAAACACCATGTATATAATTGTAAATATAATAAGTTATCAATAAGCATGCATTCGTTAAATACCAATAATTAGAATGCATTTGTGAAAAAATAAAAGAATAAGGAATAAAAGAAAAAGAAAGAAATATTTAGAATAAATATTGAGTGACCTAATCTCAAGAGAGGGCCCAACATGGGCTTGATCGCCAAATAAAATGAGTAGAGAGAGATAGGGACACTCAACCTTGTACATATACCGTCTATGTATATAAATAATTTGTTCTCACAAAAATAAAAGGAAAAATGTGTTTTTATTACCATGTATATATTTCCAAAAATAAAAAAATGAGAAATAAAATTAAAATAAAAACAAAATAACTTTTCTCTCTCCACCTTGTACACACCATGTATATATGTATCTATTCCTATTTATTTGACACTTGTAAATAATCAATAAAAATAAAATAAAAATTATGTTATACTCTAAATGTTATGTTGCAAATAAATAAAATATAAAATTAGAGTATTTGTACAAAAATAAGGAAATAAAAATAAAAATATAAAATACCTAGGTATTTTATACCTGTATACAATATAATATAATGTATATACCTTAATTGTTTTTCAAAAAAATAAATAAAAATCACTAAAAAATAATTTGGAAAATAAGGAACATTTTTCATAGTTAATATATTTTTAAATAAAATCATTTTCAATTTTTAAATTATTTTACAAATAATTTAGAGCTCAGATTTTTCTGATTGGTCCATGGGGGACTGTTGACCTCGGTCAAGTGCTTCCCCTAGACCACTCTTCTCATAGATCTGGTTTTCAGCCCGATTTCGCCTAATTCTCCTGAGATAATCCAATCTCCATTTGCATCACTCTGAGGCTCCAAATACCGAGGAACGATCCGTGATTCACGCTCGATGTCATCCTTAGGAATCCGCTCCTCGGATTGCGCGCTTTCGCTCCCATCTTCTCGGACCCAACGTGGTACATAGGAACCCAGAGCCGCCATTTCTTCGGCATCTTTGGCCCTTGCCCTCATCCCCAGTGAGCTCCGTTTCCTTCCTTGAGTTACAACAAGTGCAGGAGAGCGATGCAGTGAGGAGGTGAGGTGTCTAGCCTTAGGTCCGGCGAGCCTTCTTGCCGTGCTCTGCCACAAGGTGTGCCCGAGCCTCTAGAGACGTCGTTCCATCGAGGCGAAGACCCTCGGAGGTTACTGTCCTCCAGCCCATACGAATCCCTCCACTAGGTAGCTTAGATACCCTTTAGGTTGCTTTAATTTCGACATTTTTGATTCCTGTCAACCGAGCTGCTCCGCCCTATCTTGCGTCATCGGACCATCGATTTGCCATTCCGATGATCCCTTCACCTCCACGAGACTCCTACCCATATTCTACGCCCCTCCGATCCCCTTGGTTCGCCTAGGAACAAGACTTAGGCCCTCCTCCGCTGTCGCTTCACCGGAGGGCCCCGCTCCGCCTTGCCCCGTCACCCATTTCGCGTGTTAACGGGTCGAGGCATTTTGCCCTCGACCCAACTGTCATCCTGTGCAGGTTTTGAAGCCAACGAACCTCATCTGGAGGTTCAACTACTGAAGCACATGAGCTTTAGGTTCTTAGCGTCGTCGGGCCACTCCAGTGGTTCCCGACCTCATCGGAGCATACCAATAGCTATGGACCATCACCAGTAACATTTCCCCCATCTGAGCAGCTCTGAAGCACGCCCCAGTCCCTCACAGCAGTCAGACGAAGCTCGGCGATGGCGAGTTCTTCACTGTTCTTCTAGGAGGCGTCTCCGTCGTTGGATCGTGCTTCCCCGCCAGTTCTAATCTCACATGTCCATCATCTAAGGATCTCGACCATCCTATCCTTATGAGGATCAGATCAGAGCCGTCCATCATCGAAGGGGTATCTGAGAGTCTCCACCGTCCGATCGTAAGTGAAGTCCCTTCAACCGTTGGATCATTAATAAGGGTAATTTACACTTAGGCCCTTCGCACTATTTACATTTCTGTTTAGTCATGTAAATATTTTTAGCCGTTGCTTTTATTCTGGATAATTTGCACTCAGGACCTCGTACTTCTTTTATTTGCAAAATAGTCCCTCTTTGTGTTACATGTGGTCTGTCACGTGTTTTTTGGTATTTTTGTGTATTTTCTCCTAAACTTCATGAATGTTACTGTTTGAATTTTTATAAATAGGAATGACATTTATGCCCCTACTTGACTGATTGACGTACCGACCTCGTGTGACCTTGGGTTTTTTGCATTTTCAGCCCTATATTTCTTCCACGCATTATTATTTGGCTGAATACTTTTCCACATTAGCATATAGGACCCTGTGTGCTGTATGGTTTTGATTGGTTGAAATAAATATCAAATGTTACCCAAATTTCATGAAATTTGGAAACATGGCCTCTGCCATTGTGTAAAAATTTCTTTGAATTTTTGGGCCATTGTTGTTTTCATTTGATTCATTTAATATTTTTAAAAATTCAAAAACCCAAAAATTTACTTCTATTCAATTTTAAAAATCAACTAAAAATATTAAAAACCTCTCAAAAATCTAAAACAATGATTCTGTGTTTTTTTGTGGGCTTTTACTTCTACTCAAGTTTCGTTGCTTTTGGATTTATAAAAATCCTAAAAATTGAAAAACACTAAAAAATTTAGAAAAATCATTAAAAATTATTAAAAAATTATAATAAAAACAATTTCAGTTTATTTAGTTATTTTTTATTTCTAGTTTGCAATAAAATTATTGCTGGAATTTTATAGGCTATTTAGGTATTTTTAAATTGCCATTAGATTCTCGCTGCGCAGTAGCTCGTATTTTTGGACTTGTTTCATTTTTATAAAAGAAACTAAAAATCAGAAAAATCCAAGAGAAATAAAAAAACATCTGAATAATTTTAAAATCCAAAAATATTTTTATTTGAATTTTCTGCGTGTTTTTGAGGTACTTAATAATTGCTTGATTGAGATTTTGTTAGCATTTTTACTCTTTTTTCTAATACTAAAAATCCAAAAAATTTAAAAACCTAAAAATTCACCAAAAATGCTTGTTTTTGATTTCTGACTTCTTCGTAAGTTCACCATACCATGCTCCTTGAGTTCGACTCTAGTAGCTATACCAGGTAAAATATATAGCTAGACTGCTGTTTTTGACCTGATTTGTTGATTTTTATACTTGGTGGTCTTGATTTTTCTTGATTGACTTAACTTCGCGGTTTGGATCGCAACGACCTTATTTACACCTTAACCAGAGTAGCTAGGGCGTGTCATCAGAATGACGCCGTTGCCATGGAGCACGACTTAGTAATCGATTTTCTCTTTCTTTTTTGGCTTTTGTTTTTTTCTTGCATTTTTTATCATTTATTTCCATTCCATTTTTATCATTTTATAATAATTATGGTTTGACACATTCTTGTTTCTGATTTTCTTGCGAGGGCTCGACGATCGAGGGCGGATTTCCTTAGAGAGCCGAAGCAACCGTGGGATTCGGAGGCAGCTCGTTTCTGTATCAAGCCGCAGGAGGATGCAGGAGGACCGGAGCAGGAGTGTGGGGAGTGTAGCTTAGTTTTAGATTAGTTTTATTTCTGCACATTAGTGTTGTAATAATACAGGGACATATAGACATTTTGGACTTGGTGTTATCTCGGGGCCTGTTTCGCCGAGCACCGGTGTGCTCGGGGGACCTCACCGTAGATTTTCGCCGGATTTGTTTTCACTGTTTTTACTTACTGCTTATCTGATTTTCGAGGATTTAGCCTTAGCCTTAGGATTTTCTCTGATTGTGGCGTAATTGATTAAGGACAAACCCTAATTATTTACCTGTGCCTATAGTTTGATAATTGGACTAATTAATTAAATCACAAAGAAAAAGTCAGATTAATTAGGCTCGAATTCACATGCCGTGAGGAACCACATACAGCAGGTGCAGGATCCGTTGTGGCGAACACCGAGTGGTTCCCAAGATTGGACTCAGGACTTAGCTTGATTACCTGACTACCGTGCTTATCGTGTAGAAACTGCTTCGTTTAAGGCCGTTTTCCTTGTGTATCAAATAGGTAGTTTAATTTCAGTCTTTATTTTATGCGTGGATCACTCTACATGTAGAGAGCTAGAGTCATGTACGCATTTCTAACTCCGCATGCATCATCGTGTTCGATCTTGCATCGGCTTTTTCGTCTTCTCCCCCAGTTTTTGGACTTAAAATAACCAGGAGAACCGAAAAATTCGTTAGGCGTTGTTTGATATGAAAAATACCTAAAAACAAAAACTATAAAATTGGGACTGCTAAACACACTTGATCCTAAAAGATAGTTTACCTAAAAATTTGTCTTGGGAGAGTAATCCCCTCATTGTCTGGTTTGGATGAGCGAGAGAGTGACCCGCACACTAGGCTAGAGCCACATCTAATTTCTTAATAGACTACCGACCTTTTATACGGGACAGTCTGTTGGGAGTATTAGATTCCTATCAACTCGTTTAATCGCTCTGAAAGACTATCTGATCACCTAATAAAAATTGACAAGATAATTGACCGAGCCTTTACGGTCTTCAGC
The DNA here is from genome assembly GCA_037367405.1 of Ottelia alismoides. Lineage (NCBI taxonomy): Eukaryota > Viridiplantae > Streptophyta > Magnoliopsida > Alismatales > Hydrocharitaceae > Ottelia > Ottelia alismoides. The sequence continues at coordinate 1,024,532 of JAZKJV010008882.1, forward strand.
TCCGCGTTGAGTAGGTGAATTGGGGGTTTGCATTCTTATCTTGTGTGTTTTCCAGATATCATCCGCATTCACTCACCAGATCGAGATGATGGGCAAGAAGTCTCTTAGGTAGCCCTTGGCTGCACCGCTTCATATCACTCCAGCCCGCCCATCTAGGTTGGTTCACGAGAGACGAGACCCGCTCTCCGAACCCGAGTTTGATTCCGCCATGTTCCCTCTCGACCACCCTTCTATCAATCCTGAGGTGCCCAAGCAGAGATCGCAGCAGATACCCGATGATTTATCGGCACCTGAGTTTAGGTCTTTTGCCTTTGTAGAGACTATGACCAGCAACGAGGAGCGCACTGATGGACCCCGTATGGCAGAGACATAAAACACCCTGTTAGCCTCTCTGGAGACTATGTAGTGTCAGATCAGAGACCAGGGGGCTTTCATGGTGGAGATGCGTCATGAGATGGAGAGACTAAGAGTAGACAGAGATCAGCCCAGAGCAGCCGGAGAGGGAGACATTCCAGACAGAGACCTTGAGGAGCCAGTCCAGCCAGCACAACCAGCGCGACCGAGGAGGGAGTCGCACAACCCGGGTTCGACTCTCACACACAGATGGATAGTGCTGCCAGCGATTGTGGGGGACTTCTAGTTCCCTCCTCAGATGATTCAGCTTCTTCCCCGCTTCAATGGGCTCTCTATTTAGGAGCCACACCTCCATCTCCAGGAGTTCAAGATGATCTGCAGTACTGTCCACGATCGGCATGTGGATGAGGACACCATCCGGATGATTGCCTTTCCGTTCTCCCTCGTAGACAGAGCAGCCAACTGGCTGAAGCATCTAGGGAGATTTGTTACCACATGGGAGCAGCTCCGAACCGAGTACTTGAACAAGTACTATCCACTTGTTCGGACGAATGCAGCCAGGGCCTTGATCAGCAACTTCTCCATGCTCCCCAATGAGCAATTCCACGAGGCATGGGAGAGGTCAGGGATATCACAGACCAGTGCCCACACCACGATATATCCAAGCCCAACCTTGTTCATAGTTTCTTCTGCGGGATTACACTAGAGGCTGTTGCTGGGAGCTGGTAACTCCGACCGACCATCGGAATTCGGGATGGTCTCGTCGGATCCCAAGCTGAGGTCGGTCATACCAGATCCCATTGACATCCATCAACGACTCCTGCTCGTACGTGGGTGGGGGAAGGACTGCCAGGGGTTGATCCGGCTGGTAGACCACCATCTAAGTGTCCTGAGATGGTGGTGGCTGGTAGAACTGCTGCGGCTGCTGGTACGACTCTGCCTGAACATGGTGGACCTGTCTAGGCTGGCTGGAGTGCTGGGACAAACTGTCGCTGCTGCTCAGATCCGCCCGTGACCTGAGATGGGGCTGAGAAGCCGTCTATGCCTCCTGGAGACACATGATCTAGGTCTTCAGGTCACTTCACGTCTGTGCCATCTGATCAATCTGTGACATACCCTGGCACTGCTTATTTTTGATCAGCTCAATCCAGTCCAACTTCTCGTTGATAATCCCCATATCAGCGGCTGTAGACTCTGCCTGCGCTGCGGCTGCTGCGGATGTAGAAGGACCAGCCTCAACTCGTGCAATCCTATGATAGGACATGACTGGTGGGTGGGGCTTCCCCTGAGTGTATAATCGGGTATGAGACATCATGGTATAGTTCTCAACCATCTCTTCATAGATGGCCCAGACCTGATCCTCATCCTTGGCGAAATAGGAGTCCCCACAAGAAGCATTGACGAGCCCCTGCAACTTCGGTGTCAAGAATGTGGTGGCGGATCATCTCTCTCGATTAGAGCATCTTGAGGATTTTGAGCAGATTGATCATATATGTGAGACCTTCCCAGATGAGGCGATCCTTGCTATCGCCTCACTCCCGTGGTATGCTGATATTGTGAACTATCTTGTTACCAAGAAAGTTCCACAGGTTTGTGAAGGATATGGTGAGATCCTCAAGCGCATCACGGAAGTGTGAGCATCACATCGAATACGACGAAGAATAACTAGTCACACTAGTTGTTCTATGTAGTGGAAATTAAAAAATTTTCTTCTGATGAAACCACATGATCCTAGAACACTTCTCGGATCGTTTCGTCTAAACCACAAATAAGCAATAGGATTACCTCTTAAAGAGTGGTTGCGACCGAGTCTCTAAACGAAGAGACCTCCTGTCTCAAGTCCGATCCAATGGAGAAGACGCTTGCGAGCACGGGGATGAATCGCGTGCTTCTCGCAATCCATGTTGATGATCCAAGTGGCGGATCCCCTGATCTCGACACACGAGATCCGACGTCTTCTTCACGAGCGAGCCGCACCGAAGGAGACGGAGATCCACGAGCAAATGATCGGGCATCATAATGACGACACTGCGGCGATGGAGACTTCCTCTACGGCATCCATGGTGGACGGTCATGAGAGAGGAAGAGAGAGGGCTGATGTGTAGAGAGAAAGAGAGAGAGAGTTATGTTCTCTAGTGTGTGTAAAGAAGAGCAATGGGGTGCCTCTCCTTTTATAATATTTTGGGATCCATGGATCTCAATCCATGGGCAACACAAATCCAATGGCTCTCATTGATTGTGTTTCTTTTAATGGCTACGATTTGTGTTGGTAAAAATCAACAACAATTAATTTAATTTAGATTAAATCTATATTGATAAATTAATATAAATCAATCCCAAATTAAATCAATCAAGCATGGAGATTATGGAATGAAGATTGCCTCCTTCCATAATAATGGATTTGGTGGCAATCTCATGCAATCTCATGAGATCTCATGAGATTACATTATTCCATGGAAATCTCCAAGATTACAACAACACTTGTTGTAAATTATTCTACAAAAATAATTGATAATTATTTTGTGAATATTGCAATCTTGCCATTGGAAAATTGTGAATCATATTCACAACCCAAAATAAAATATGAATATCATTTTCAATTAATTGTCCAATGTGAATCCAATTCACATCAACATTTAACTAACAAATGTAAATTACAAATAGCTCTCTCTTATATATCACAAATCACATTTATAATATATATGACTAATATGGATATTGCCATCCACATTATTCATATCCATGATAATTAAATCACATTTAATCATCTTTGATCTCTATTCTTGTGTGCCCAAATAATACGAATCGCATTCACATTATTCAAATCTTTGATAATCAAATCCCATTTTCTTATCTCAGATAACTCTCTTTATAATATGAATCAAATTCATATTACTTAAGATAACTAAATCGCATTTAATTATTTATTTTCTTAATGCTCGGATACCTATATCAACAATGAAATTATCCTGAACTCTTTCAAGGATAATGCGCTTTCTCCGCGAAAACTTGGAGATAAGGACATGGCGATTGTATTGTTCCACGTATAGTGACTTGGATATTGAGATCATATCTCAAATCCAGATCGCGGGCCTCCCATAGATGCTTGATTAAATCAAGACCGCAAATCTAATCTTCTCATTGCATCTGAATCACATTCAAATCAATGTCCAACATTTTGGACCAAAATCAGATTACTTCTCTACTCAGAGGAGTCACTAAAATCCAGACCCGTTTCATCACTCCCTAGGAATGGAAGCGTCATGGTTATACAATCGTTTATGATCACATCACCCTCATGTATTCCCAATACCTGTACATCCTGCATACTGGAAGACTCAGAATAAACCCGAAGTATTGGATAACCTTTATACTATCCACTTCATGGTTTTATCAGTATGTTTCTCATTCGATCATTGGGAGTTGGTATCGATCATATACTTTCCAAAAGCATATATCATACCCAGGTCTTAATCATATACTTTCCAAAAGTATATATCAAACCTACAAATTCAGTCAAGCTTCCAAAGCGAGACGACCGTGCATGGAGTTTGATTCTTCCCAATATCTCATGAGTGAGCTGATGCCTTCCGGTTCAGTAATGATCCTGTATGATCCCTTTGAGAGATCGTATTACTCATATGCCCTTATATGCACACCAGCACGCCGGTGTATTGATCTTGGTTAGGTCATCAACCTATTGGTCTGCCAAATGTACATACTCAGACATATAGTAACATATCTGTCTCTGGTCAGAGGATGCATGCCTGTATCGCAACAACATATGATATAGGACTTTGGTTATATCGATCTCGTTAAGTCAACTCTTTGACCTAACTTATCTAACACCTCTGAATCTCTATTCCTATGCAAAGGACCTGCATCAAGAGGTAGTTAGATATCAGCCTAAATGAGAAAGGATTACCATCTCCTACTTAGGCAGAAGATCATCTCTTAACAATCATTTGACGGTGCTTGATGAGTCCTCAATCTAACTCTTTAGATATTCATCCAAGCACCAGCCTCTATATTCAATAGTTGAATCAAAAGCTGTATGATCATCAAGATGGCCATGGTACATAACCCTAATTATACTAAGGGACCTATTATGCAAATTATTCATTCTTCATTTCAGATCAGGGAATGATATGTGCAATAACATTTATTGCATAATGGCTCGCTGTGGGCTCGCATGTCCAACAGTTTGGCCCAGGCAGAGACTTGAGACCTTCCTAGTGAAGGCCAAGTCTTATCATTGGGAGGATCCCATCCTTTACCATGAGGGAGGGGATAGTGTCTGGCGACGGTGCATTCCTCAGGAGGAGTATCATAGCGTCCTCACCTACTGCCACAAGCTGGAGGCAGGAGGACATCACTCTGGGAGGAGAACGACACAGAAAGTGCTCCAATCTGGCCTATGGTGGCCTACTCTCTTCAAGGATTCTGATGAATTCGTGAAGAAGTGTACTGACTGTCAAAGGATGGGTACTTGTGGAGAGCGTGATATGATGCTTATGCAGCCCATTCACTTTTGTGAGGTTTTTGATGCATGGGGCATCGATTTCATGGGTCCATTCCCTAAGAGTCAGGGATTCGAATACATTCTGTTGGTCGTTGATTATGTGAGTCGTTGGGTTGAGGCCATCCCCGCCCGAACCGCAGATGCTAGGACTGTATGCAGATTTTTGAGGAAGAATATCGTTTCACGGTTCGGGGTACCTCGAGTGTTGATATCTGACGGGGGGTCTCATTTCATCAACGACAAGATAAAGGCCCTTGCTAGCGAGTTCATTGTAGACCATCGAGTAGCCACTCTATACCACCCTCAGACCAATGGTCTTGCTGAAGTGTCGGATAGGGAGATCAAGACTATATTGCAGAAGGTCGTTCACCCTGACTGAAGGGATTGGTCACAGCTTTTGGACTCGGTCTTGTGGGCATATCAGACATCCTTCAAGACTCCTTTGGGTACATCTCTCTTTTGCCTCGTTTATGGCAAGCCCTGCCATTTACCTGTTGAGTTGAGACATAACTCACTTTGGGCTGTTACAGAGATACTTTTGGATCCAGTGAGTGTAGGAGACCAGAGGAGGGTAAAATTGGCATCCCTGGAGGAGCTTAGAGATGAAGCCTTTTCAAGCAGCCTACATTATAAGGAGAGAGTGAAAGAGTGGAATGATTCTCATATCAGCCACAAGCAGTTTGAGCCAGATCAGAGAGTATGGTTGTTTGATGCCAGGCTTCGATTATTTTCAGGGAAGTTGTAAAGCAAGTGGAAGGGACCATATATAGTCTGAAAGGTACATGACAATGGAAGCATTGACATATCTGAGTTGTCTTCTGAATCTACCTTTCGTGTTAACGGACAACGGCTCAAACCATATCTAGATCATGAGCCGTTGGTCGTTAACGTCGCCCCTATTCATTTTGCGTGAGATGTGATCATTGACTCACATCTAATGCATCTCACGCCTGATTATCACTGTATTCTCCTTTGTATAGATCCAGTTGTCCATACCATTCCATTCCTTAGTCCCACACCCATCTTGATCTTATGATTATGCTATACTTAGGTGTACTTTACCCTAAGTATGGGGGGGGGGTGTTGGACTCTCGAGTATTCTTTTGATTCTTTCTACCTCTATTTTGCCGACTATACTTAGGGATATTTTACCCTAAGTATAGGAGAGGTAGACCATGTACTTTCTTCCACACGGATTTCCCTTCATGTACAACTTGCTATACTTAGGATTACTTGATCCTAAGTATAGGGGGAAACACCGAGTCCTCTTCATTCTATTCTTTGATTCATCATTGTGGTATATTATTTCTTTTCACTTCCCTATACTAACCACGAGTTATGTCTTCTTCATCGCTCTTGCTTCACTCTGTGGACATCGTTCGAGCAAAGTATACGGGGAAGTCGTATATACTTCATAAATACTTTAGCCATAACTTGTACTTTGTGTGAGTGTGTTAATAAATCAAATGGATAGAAATTCTTTTATCCAAAAACCATAAAAATTTTAAATTTTTTTCCTTGTACATAAATTCCTTCTTGCACATACTTAGCTATTTATAAAAATTATTTTTGTACAAATGTTTGTAAAAATATTTTGTGTGTAAATAGTTTGTAAATATTTTGATATCAAAATTATGTATATAGTTCAAAATTTTTGTAAAATGTTTGAAAAATAAAAAGTTTGAAAAAACCTTGTGTAAATGTGTGTAAATATTTTGCAAAACTTCTGCATTCATGCATACATCCATGTTTTCAATCATTTTAAAAAATTTTGCACATTTTCAAAAATTTTGTAAAAATTGCACGTTTGTAGATATATGTACAGTTTTTCTGAATCATAGTCGACATTTAAACTAGATTGGAATTAAATTGGAAAATGGAGCTTGGTTAAGGCCTTAATCCACCTAATTATAAGAAGAACTTTATAGGCTTAGGGTTAAGACTCTTCAAGTCCATGGGACTTAATTCTTTGAGTCCACTAGGCTATGATCACATGTCATCTTGATGAGACTAAGTAGAACGCTTAACAATGCACACATGACTCTTAGAGACAATGTCTTTACTTGCACCAACACATTACACATAGCTCTCCACAGATGAGGTGGTGAGGAGGCATTTTCCTTCGGCTTGGGGTAGCATATGAGGGTAGTACTTTTAGGCGGAACCTCTCTTCTTGTTATAGTGAAGGAAGTGTGTCTCAACTTGGTCTGATGGTGTTGAAGTCTAAAGACAGGAGTTGTGGGTTGCAATAAAGCTTCAAAAGAGGGATAGTCTACTGGCTCAAGAGGAAAAACTCCTTATGTATATATGCTGCACCATGTAGATATGTTGTAAATATGTACATAAAAAATGTGCAAAGAAAGAAAAACTCCAAAAAAATGTTGGGTCTGATTGAAAATAAAATACCCACCAGAGTGTACATAACCAAATAAAGGAAAGCTTATGTTACACATGACCATCTCATGAAGCTTGCAGTGGGAGACTTAGCTACACTGGTTGGGCTCCCAAGGATACATGGCTACACTGGTCATGGTCCATTCTCTTCTTCCCCCTCTCCTTGAGCCGGTTGTACTTGAACTTAGAAGGGAATACCCCGCTCCTCGAGGAAAGAGTTGCTAGACCGAGGCATTAGAATTACCTTGTTAAGGCGGGTTGTCACTTTGACATTTCTAAGGTGGGGAGCTACATATCACTTACACAATACAAGGAAAGATTCATGGTCATTAGAGTTTGTGTGTGTAGACTTGTTCTGATCTGGATTGTTGAGGAGTCTTGACCATAGATTGGTGAAACTTAAAGGCTGTTGAATCTTAAGCTTAAGTCGAAATAAGGTTCCGACAAATTAATAATCCAGCTCCATACTTCAATTTAATGAAGGAAAGTTTAATAATCAACCTTAATTTCCCATCTTTCTCTTTCTCTTTTTCACTTATTTTTCAAATAAGTGTTTGCTAAGGGACTGGCAAAAGTAAAGTATAGGGGGGTGATGAATACCCATTCATCACTCTTTATTCTTTTATTTTAGCTAGATATTTGGCAAAACACCATGTATATAATTGTAAATACAATAAGTTATCAATAATAATGTATTTGTTAAATATTAATAATTAGCATGCATTTATGAAAAAATAAAAGAAAAAAGAAAAAAAGGGAAACATTTAGAATAAAAATTGAGTGACCTAATCCCAAGAGAGGCCCAACATGGGCCTGATCGCCAAATAAAATGAGTAGAGAGATAGGGACACTCAACCTTGTATATATACCCTCTATGTATATAAATGATTTGTTCTCACTAAAATAATAAAAAATGTGTTTTTATTACATTGTATATATTTCCAAAAATAAAACAAAAATTAGAAAAATAAAATTAAAATTAAAACAAAATAAACTTTTCCCTCTCTACCTTGTACAAACCATGTATATATGTATTTATTCCTATTTATTTGATACTTGTAAATAATCAATAAAAATAAAATAAAATTATTTTATACTCTAAATTTTATGTTGTAAATAAATAAAATATAAAATTAGAGTATTTGTACAAAAATAAGGAAATAAAAATAAAAATATAAAATACCTAGGTAATTTATACATGTATACAATATAATATAATGTATATACCTTAATTTATTTTCAAAAAAATAAATGAAAATCATTAAAAACTAAAATTGGAAATCAGGAACATTTTTTTATGTTGAACATATTTTTAAATAAAATCATTTTCTATTTTTAAATTATTTTACAAATAATTTGGACCTCAGATTTTTCTGATTGGTCCACGGGGGACTGTTGACCTCAGTCAACTGCCCCCCCTGGACCACTCTTCTCATGGATCTGGTTTTCAGCCAGATTTCTCCTAATTCTCCTGAGATAATCCGACCTCCATTTGCATCACTCCGAGGCTCCGAATATGGAGGAACGATTCGTGATTCACGCCCGATGTCATCCTTAGGGATCCGCTCCTCAGATTGCGCGCTTTCGCTCCCATCTTCTCGACCCTGCGGGGTATATAGCCACCTAGAGCCGTCATTTCTTTGGCATCTTTGGCCCTTGCCCTCCTCCCCTGTGAGCTCCGTCTCCTTCCTTGAGTGACAACGAGTGCAGGAGAGCATTGCAGTGAGGAGGTGAGGTGTCTAGCCTTAGGTCCGGCGAGCCTGCTCGCCGTAGTCTGCCACAAGGTGTGTCCGAGCCTCTGGAGACATTGTTCCATCGAGGCGAAGACCGCCGGAGGTTGCTGTCCTCCAGCCCAGACGAATCCCTCCATCAGGTAGCTTAGATACCCTTTAGTTTGCTTTAATTTCGACATTTTAGATTCCAATCAACCGAGCTGCTCTGCCCCATCTTGCGTCATCGGACCATCGATTTGCCATTCCGATGATCCCTTCACCTCCACGAGACTCCTACCCATCTTATCCGCCTCTCCGTTCCCCTTGGTTCACCTACGAACATGACTTAGGCCCTCCTCTGCCGTCGCTTCGCCGGATGGCCCTTCTCCTTCACCCATTTCACGTTCTGTCGGGTCGAGGCATTTTTCCCTAGACCCAGCAGTAGTTCTGTGCAGGTTTTGAAGCCAACAAACCTCATATGGAGGTTCAACTACTGAAGCACGGGAGCTCCAGGTTCTTAGCGTCGTCGGGGCACTCCAGTGGTTCCCGACCTCATCGGAGCATACCAGTAGCTGTGGACCATCACTAGCAACATTTCCCCCATCTGAGCAGCTCTGGAGCACGCCCCAGTCACTCGCAGCAGTCGGACGAAGCTCGTCAACGGCGAGTTCTTCACCGTTCTTCTAGGAGGCGTCTCTGCCGTTGGATCGAGCTTCCCGTCAGTTCTAATCTCAGACGCCTATCATCCGAGGATCTCGACCATCCTATCCATCTGAGGATCAGATCAGAGCTGTCCATCATCGAAGGGGTGTCCGAGAGTCTCCACCGTCTGATCTTAAGTGGAGCCCCTTCGACCGTTGGATCATTAATAAGGGTAATTTACACTTAGGCCCTTCGTATTGTTTACATTTCTATTTAGTCATGTAAATATTTTAGCCGTTGCTTTATTCTGGATAATTTGCACTCAGTACCTTGTACTTCTTTTATTTGCAAAATAGTCCCTTTGTGTGTGTTACACGTGGTCTGTCACATGTTGTTTGGTATTTTTCCATATTTTCTCCTAAACTTCATGAATGTTACTGTTTGAATTTTTATAAATAGGAATGACATTTATGCCCCTGCTTGACTGATTCACGTGCCGACCTCGTGCGGCCTTGAGCTTTTTGCATTTTCATCCATGTATTGTTTCCATGCGTTATTATTTCGTTGAATACTTTTCCATATTTGCATATAGGACCTTGTGTGCTGTATTGTTTTGAATGGTTGAAATAAATATCAAAATGTTACCCAAACTTCATGAAATTTGGACACATGGCCTCTGCCATTGTGTAAACATTTCTATGAATTTTTGGGCCATTGTAGTTTTCTTTGATATTTTTAAAAATTGAAAAACCCAAAATTTGCTTCTGTTCAGTTTTAAAAATCAATTAAAAATATTAAAAACCTCTAAAAAATCCAAAAAAATTACCGTATGTTTGTTTTTCTTCTACCAAGTTTCATTCTTTTGGATTTATAAAATCCCTAAAAATTGAAAAACACTAAAAAACATAGAAAAATCATTAAAAATTCTTAAAAAATAAAAAAAATACAATTTCAGTTTCTGTAGTTAGTGTGTTTTATTTTCTAGTTTGCAATAAAATTGTTGCTAGAATTGTATAGGCTATTTAAGTATTTTTAAATAACCTTTAGATTTGGTTGCACAGTAGCTTGCATTTTTGGACTTGTTTCATTTTTTATAAAATCAACTAAAATCAGAAAAATCCAAGAAAAATATCAAAAACATATGAATATTTCTAAAATCCAAAAATATTTTTATTTGAATTTTCTGATTGTTTTTTGAGGTGCTTAATAATTGCTTGATTGAGATTTTGTTAGCATTTTTACTCCTTTTCCTAATACTAAAAATCCAAAAAAAAATTAAAAACCAAAAAATCCACCAAAAATACTTGTTTTTGATTTCCGACTACTTCGTAGGTTCACCATACCGTGCTCCTTGAGTTCGACCCTGGTAGCTATACCAGGTAAAATAAATAGCTAGATCGTTGTTTTTGACCTGATTTGTTGATTTTATACTTGGGTGATCTTGATTTTTATTGATTACTTAGCTTTGCGGTGGGGGTCGCAACGACCTTATTTACACCTTAACCAGAGTAGTTGAGGCGTGTCATCAATTATATAGGTACTTTTATAAAATCTATTCCCAATATTAGTTTCGATCAATTACGAAATATTGAAAACTCACCTTATAGATTGAATTCGTTTCCAAGAATCCAATTTTATAGATTTAAATTTCCATTAAAGTTCTATATACCCTCCAAATTTCGCTCAAATCGGATGTCATTTCTTATTTTATCTTAGCGATTAAAAGTTCGATCAATATTTAAGAAATCTATGTCTCATTTAAAAGAGAAATAGGCTTTTAGTCATTGATATAAAATAACAAATGATCTTGGATTTGAGTGAAATTTGGAGGATATGTATAACATTATTCAAGATTTTATCTATAAGGTTGGATTTTAAGAAATAAAATTGAACAAAAAATAGTTACATCACATCTTTTGTAACCCCCGTTGCATCAAAGGGACCACTTCTCAACAACTAAAATGACAAGATAAATTAGATAAATAATATTTAAATATTTTACCCTCCCCCCATACTGACTTTCCTAGCTTCATCCCTACTACTCGAGAACGGATTCTCTCCCGTAAATGGCAATTACAACCGATGCTGTAATCCGCAGGGTCCATCGGATGAGAATCGGGTGACTTGTAGAGGAGGCTAAGGATAATGAGCTCGCATCTCGAGATCATCCATTTGTGATCGAACGGCTCTGCCTATTGCAACAGGATTTGTTGTATAGCAGACGATCCTTTCTAATGCTACTCAGTGATGATTACACATATCTGCCATTTGTGATTCCTCTTCTTCCTATTGATAGTTGTTTCTTTCTCAAGTTCTTCTGGAAGAGTAGGATGTGCTCTAGTGCCTCCTATAGAGTTAGCTGTATCTGGAACCGATCTTCATATGCTCGATGAACTCTATCTGGTATCTCTTTTTGGGATTTTCTTTTTTGGTCCCTTTCCTAAGTGGAGTGCTTGAGGGAAGGGGATGGAGGGACCCTCTCTAGAGAGATGAGGGACATGAGTAGGTTCCTGTGCATGCAAGAGGCTAGAATCCATACAATGATCATCATATAAAGTAGATGGATTCACAATAGATACAAAACTTTCCTTTATTTCATATTTTTATTTTTGATTTTTGATTTTTTGTATTTTTCTAAAATTGTCCTCAAGTACAGGAAGAGGTAACACAACTGAAGGTAAATTGGTGACATCAGTACCACCCACATCATCTATTTTTACGGCATCAACATCACACTCTGGTCAAGCATCTAAAATCATGGTGGAATCAACATCAATGTCTGCAACTAGAATTATGACAACCTCAGTACCGTCGGTTGGATTAACATCCTTGGTGGCTTCAGCACCACCGTCATCATCATCATTAGCAGCATCATCACAACTTCCATCCTCATCTGGTGCCCTGGAATATGCATGGGGACATCACTCATATGAGTCACCTCCGGCTGGCATCTTACTGCTCCTAAGTGTCACAAAATCAACATCAAACAGAGTGGAAGAAGTATCATGCAACATCGCTAGGACTGGTAGTCTCTATAAATTGTACCTGCTCAGACTTTCTTCTCATATTGTTCAGGTTTTGGTTCAATATGAGCTTGTATGATGGCCTTGCCCTTTATAATCTCCCTTGTTTCCTTCCAGAATGCATTCATCTCTCATCGGAAGGATGCCGGCTGGTCCGATAGTAAACAGGCGAGGTCGTCAAGGGCTACGTTCTCATGAATATGTGCATGAGAACCAGATGGATTGCCTCGCTATAAATGTGGTTGCGACTGCTGCTAGTAGTGAGGAGGAGGTGGGAGTAATGTTGAGGCTGTTGCTGCCTTGACTGTTGTCCCTGATAGTTGGTACGAGGACCATGCTGCTGGTACTGCTGCGGTGATGGGGTTGCTAAGTATGCTTGCTCTGCTCTACTTGAGCTAGAGGTTGTTGCTGGGAAGAGGTTCCTCTAGTGGACCATCAAAAGCCAGGATGGTTACTAAGAATACTGGGCTGAGGTTGGTACTGGGAGTACAAGATCCTATTGAATTCCAATAAATGGCTCCTACTGCTCAAGGTATGACGGGGGAAGGGCTTCCAAGGGCTGATCAGGCTGGTAGACCACCATCTGAGTATCTAGAGAAGGTGCTGGCTGTTGGTAGTGTTGGAGCTGTTGGACCGGCTCTACCTGGATGTGGTGGATCTCTTGGTACGAGGCAAATGGCTGGGTTAAGATGCTCCCTGGATCGGCCCGTGACCTGAGAGAGGCTGAGAAGCCATCTGTCCCTCCTGGAGACACATGATCTGGGTCTTCAGGTCACTCAAGGTCTGGGCGTGCTCATCAAGCTTGTTGAGCTTGTCCATTCCTTGGCTCTTCTTCTTCTCCATGATCTCGATACGATCCAACTTTTGACTGATGATACCCATGTCGACAGCTGAAGACTCGGCAAGTGCTGCTACTGATGACGAAGTGGAAGGACCAGCATCGATGCGTGCAATCCTCTAATAGGAAACTGCCTGTGGGAGGGGCTTCCCATGAGTGTAGATCCGGGGTCGGGACATCATTGTATAATTCTTGGCCATCTCCTCATAGATAGCCCATACTTGGTCTTCGTCCTTGATGACGTAGGAACCTTCACACGAGGTGTTCACAAGCCCCTTCATCTCTAGTATCAGCCCACAAAAGAAACACCGAACAAGGTTGGGCTTGGATATCTCATGATGTGGACACCGATCAATGAGATCTCTGAATTGATCCCAAGCCTTGTGGAACTGCTTGTTTGGGATCATAGTGAAATTGCTGATCATAGCTCGTGTTGCGTTGGTCCAGCCAAGTGGATATACTATTTTAAGTACTTGGTCCGAAGCTACTCCCATGTAGTGACTACCTTCCCCAAGTGCTTCAGCCAGTAGGCTGCTCTGTCAACTAGTGAGAATGGGAAGACAATCAATTTGATAGTGTCCTCGTCCACAAATCTGTCGTGGACAGTGCTACAAATCATCTCGAATTCCTGCAGATGGAGGTGCGACTCCTCGGTGGCTAGCCCATGGAACTTGGTCAATAGCTGAATGGTTTGAGGGTGAAGCTTGAAGTTGCCCTGGATCTCTGGCAGCTGGATCCACCTATGGGTGAGGGTTGCACCAGGGTTGTGCAAGTGCCTCATCGACCGTGGTTGTCTCGCTAGCTCCTACAGCTCATTCAGGTGTCCGGGTCCTCCCCCAGCTTTGGGAATCTCTCCACTGGTTGGTCTCTATGGCTCATCTCTGTCGGCTCACATCTGCGTGAGCTCCCTCCTGACATCGGCCATAAAAACTCCTTGGTCCCGAATGTGATGTTGCACGGTCTCCAGGGAAGCAAGCAAGGTGGTGTTGATAGCTGCCTGGTCGAAAACATAGGAAGAAGTCTACGACTGCTCATCGGTACGATTATCACTGCTGGCCATCTCTTTGGTCTCTACAAAGGAAAAAGACCCCAACTCATGTGTTGTCAAATGTATGACTAAGTTTGTTGACCTCTGATCTAGCACCTCAAGTAAAGAAGAAGGGTGGTCAAGGGGGAACATGGTAGTAGCGAACTCGAGTTCAGAGAGGCGGTCTGAGCTCTCTGAAACAACCCTAGATGAGTGGAGAGGAGCGCTAGAAAGTGGTGCCGCCAAAGGTAGCCTAAGAGATCTCCTTCCCATTATCGTGATATGGGGATTTATGATGATTGGATCTGAAATGCAACCAATATGAGAAATCAAACTCCTTTTTACCTACTCAACACGAGCTGATGACCGTGAAAGTTCGGTCGTTAATCTTGTCTAATTTTATTTAGGTGAGAATTTAATTTATCAAAGCGATTAAGCGAGCTGTTAGAAGCCTAGTACTCCAAGAAGACTGTCTTGAATCCTACAACTAGTTTTTCCCAGCCAATATGGGTGCGGACCGTTTACCAGCTACCCGATCTGCCCAATCTGCTACGGAAGTCCTGGACCGATTACTGGCTACTTAGTGAAATCCTCACTAGAGAACAACTAATCACAAGATCAGTAGTCTGAAGAGAGATTGGATGTGGCTCTATCCTAGTGTGCGGGCTACTCTCTAGCTGTAGATAAATCAAACAAGGAGGGGGTGACTCTCCCCAAAACAAAGATTTTTAGATGAAGTCGGCTTTAGGGTCAAGTTTGCATTAACGGTCCCAATTTTATTTTGTTGTCTATATTTTAGGTATTTTTCTGAAATAATACAACGGTTAATGAATTTTCCGATTTTTTTGATTATTTTAGTCCAATAAAATATGGGGAGGAAGTCAGAAAAGTCAATGCGCGATCAGAAAGATGGCAGAAAGAGGGGCAAATTGGCACATTGGGCGGTGAATCTTAGAGGAAGGTTGTGGGAGAGCTGGAGGAGCGCAATGACGATGTAGAAGATGATGGAAGCTTGGAAGCAAGCCCTAACAACGAATCAAAAAGAAATCTGGGTGGATTGGCAAGTGGGGTTGATACCTGATCAGAAACCTGGTTCTTCCATTGTGTTTTCCATTGGGTCGTAGGGTTTAACAGGTCATGAACTTATGTGTACCTAACCCAGAGTAATAGCCGGGTTTGGATGGGTACCCATTTGAACACTCTAATGGAATCTTGTCCTTTCCTAGTTGAGCTTTACGTGCTAAGGGATGACTTTAAACCCAATATACGTGGTGTGGTATTGCTGCAACTCACCTCATCTACGTGGATGACCTCCTTTTCTTCATCAAGAGTTCCCATAAGTCTCTCAAAGTGCTTAGAGAGGTCTTATTATAAATTCCATAGTTGCTTGAGCCTTAATCAGACATCTCGAACAGTAGAATATTTGTTCCAAATGGTGTACGAGATATTTCTCCCTTAATCTTAATCTTACTGGCGGGATCCTTGACATTCCATTTTCCACTGCGTATCTAGATATTCCTCTTGAATCCTCCTTCAGTAGGATGTCTTTTGGCAATTCCTTTAAGGATTAGATACTAGCTTTACTTGGAGTATAGAAAGCCAAATTACTTTCACTTGTCGACCGACTAATGCTTCTCAATGCCGTCATTACAGGTGTCTTGTTCCATTGGACTTCCGCAACTATTAACTGAAATCTTTGATCAAGGCAATCAATAGCACGTATGAGTACGTAATTATTTTCTTTGGATATACCAGAGGACCCAGATCATCGGCTGTGGGTCAAAATGCAGCAAAGTGTGGCCGTTGGAACCGCTCGATCTTGATCAAACAGTCCGTACGATTTTGCACTTTTTGTGAGCCCGTACTATGCAAAATCGTCTAAACCACTCGATCAAGATCAAGCGGTTCTCACGGTTACAGCAGGCACAATAACACAATAGAGGATTCTCTCTTAACCATGATGTGGCATGGGAAATCGTCTGCATCATGAAATATGAGGGGGGCATGGGTCTTTGCTCTCTGAACACTCTTAGAGGAGGTACGAGTCTTTTGTGGATATGGCATATTCTCACATCTAAAGACTCAGTTAGGATTAATTTGGGCATAGAAGGTACTCAACGGGCGAGGATTTCAGTATGGTAGCTTCCCCACTGTAATCATCCATGTTTTGTCGCTCCATCTTGCTTGGTTTTCCAGTGGTGCACGCTCGATTGGGGGTATCTCACCCTCGTTCACTTTGCTTGCCACCGGAGACTTTTTCTGCTCGCTATGGCCTGCCATGTTGTCTGCTCATAGGCAACAAAGGTGGCGCAAGATCTGGAGGTCTGGGCAACGTGTGGGCACCAAAGCACTCATGCTGCATTTACAGGGTTCTTCTGAATCGCCTCCTCGCATGGGATTCTCTGGATAGGTTCAAAAGCTTAAGCTTCTAGTCTTTTTCAGTCGAAAGGGTTGGTTTTGTCTTTGATTTTCCGGAGGCATGTTGCTGGCGAGTGCACAGGTGCTTGGGAGGAGGGCTGCATAATTTCGATATGAGATGAGAAAACAACCATGTCATATAAGTAAGCAAGGTTAATATTGATTCGAGAATCATCAATAACATAAAACTACGAAAATAAAATTTGAATATAATTGAATCATCCCAAATGTTCAGCTAGAAAACTTGAGTTATTCGCAAATTTCAAAGGATGATGAGCTCTACCCTCGAGCAACGTTCCTTCCTGTCAACCACCACACATATGCAATAAGCTAGAGTTCTGTCTAATGCAAATCTCTACAGCTTGCATTCATCTTCTCTGCAAGCTGATCTGTGGAAAGTACACCTTTCTTCTAAGGCTGAGTGATGCCTCTTATTCCTATTTTGTATTTTATTGCCATACTTTAAAAAAGTGTACATTGAAAAGAAAAAAATGATTTTAAAATTTTTTTATACATGTGCTTAATCTGCAGATGGCCTACGCGCTTTCTTCCTAATCACGTGGGAGCTTTCTTTTCTGAAGTAGATCGCGTGGGGGGTTAAATGATTGAGATCGGAGGCCCCGTGTTTAAAAGATGGACATAAACCAGAAAGCAGAATGAACAAGAAAACACGTGCTTCAAGGCATCAAAGGGGATAAGTAAACGCAACCACGAAGGAACACGCACGGTTTCCTCAACCACAGCAAGACACGTGGATGATGGACGAGACGAAGGTTCTCGAACTCTATCGTCCTCCGAAGTCGCAAGGACACAAGCTTAATCGAGACCGTAGTTTGAAATACAAAGTATTAATATGCCTTGAATCTTAACCATCTGATTCAGGTTAAAGAACTCCCCATGCATCCTCTCTTGTCTTACAACATCACAACATGACGGGGATCTTGTACCCTCATGATGTATCATACTCAGGTTGAAGAATCTGTATATGAGCGGTTCTATTTGTATTCGGGTATTTGAATATGTTTATTCAGAATCTGTCTGTACGGAAGTAGTATATAAACTCTCTAAGGTTAGGGCTTTCTGTATCTTCAATACTTTCTTCTCTCTCCATATAATAAAAACCAATCGCCTTGAGCCATGGAATGAGCAAAATCATAGTTTTTGAAAAAACGTTCTACACATAAAACCTTTTATACTTTCAAATTTACGTGCTGAACTTTCTACCATTCCGAATTATATGTAGAATCCTGAATATCTGTTAATCATTATATGGCATAACTTTGTGTTAACTTTCATCTATTTTTCCGTAAATTTTGACGAAAATAAATATGTACAATTTTAACACATTGAATTCAATATATTTAGGAATGATTACCCCTCCTCCTCCTCCTTTTCAGGAAATGAGGGGCATGTGAATTGGCTCACTGCTACTCTCCCTCCAAAAGCAGAAATGACCACCTCCTCCACTACTCAAGGAGCAATAAGAGTGGTGGGGGGATCACCTTGAACTCCTCCTGCAAGGAGCTTGAGGCGTGCATGTCGTTAGCAGAGATGGCGGTGGGTCCACTGACTAAAAGAGAGCAACGAGAATGATGGTGGGATCTGCTTGAACTCCTTCTGCAAGGATCTTAAGTTGTACACATCATTAGCAAAGGTGGCGGTGGGTCCACTAAAAGAATGATCCAACGAGGAGCTTAAAGAGCACTTGGCCTAATGTCACATTTGAGAAAGTTCGGATACACCCACTTTTGTCACCGTCCACACATCTTCTTAGAAGTAGTTCCATACCAAGTTTGCAACATAACAGAGGTAGAGGATATGCTCGTGTTCATGGAAGAACGATGGTAGCCTTTTCTCAGCAAAGTGTGGATCGGATTATGGTGTCAAGAGAAGGGGGGAGGGCTCCAACTTCTATGTTATCATTTCCATCGCTCCTAGAGGCACCGCTAGCCTCCATGCATCTCTGTTGTGTGATTAATTATCCACGAACATTATCTCCACACCACCACTTTTGGCTCTTATGCGCACCAATCTCCGGGAGCATGTCCCATGAAAGTGTTGCCTCATGGTCCTCTTGCTAGTTTATGCATGAAAGTGTTGCCTCATGGTCCTCATGATCCGAGAATTGCAATGCCAAGTCTAGGACAAATCTGGTCTTGGAGGATATCTAAAAGGGTGAAAATTTTCCTCTGGTTGTTCGGGAGAGAGCGGGTGATGACTGGTGCTCGGAGGGCTAGGCTCTTTGGGGCTAACGGCACATGCTTGCGGTGTGGAGAGGAGATGGAGGATGCTAATCATTTGTTTTTCCTTTGTTCTTCTTCGAGACATATTTGGGCAGGGGTCAACTTATCTACAGTTGCATCCTCAGGAGCTAGAGAATTATGGGAGTCCATTGGTATGTCTGGAATTGGCATCATAGTTGAGAAACATCAAGAGGCATCTATTTTATGGGCGATTTGGTTGGCGAGGAATGGAACTATTTTCTGTGGGGAGAGATTTTATATGGAAAATGTAATAGAGCATTCCAGACTCCTTTATGGGTCTTGGTCTTTGTAACCTTTGTATCTAACTTGTGAATATAAGTTATTTGGGTGTCCACCTTTACGGTTTGACAAATTTTTTCCTTTAAAAAAAACAAAACCTGTTTTGTAGCTTGAAGTTGGGTCAAAATTAGAAAATCTATTAGACTAAATGAAGAAAGATCTAAGAAGCTCAAAGGAGTCAAAAGCTAAGGAACTCAAGATCAAGAAGAAGATGAAGACTTTTCTTTTACTGAGTCATGCATTTTTTATTTATATAATTTATAAAGAACCTCAAAAGGTATCATATAGCTTGCATTTCAGAACTTTGACTTTTAGGTCAAAATGTCAAGTTGATCGATCAACCTTTTTGCAGCTATTAATCACCTTTTGATCCGCCAGATTCTTTGCATTACGATTATCTGTGATCGATCAGCTCCTTGTTATGATCGATCAATACTTAAATTACAATATTTACTTAATATTCATTATCGAAAATATTGTTTTACTGATCTATCACTTTTTTAATTGTGATCGATCAACCTCTATGACATGATCAATCATATCAGCCTAGTCAATCATAACAATGTGGTTATTTTATTTGAGATTTTTTGAGTGCATCAATCTACTATTTATTTGAGATTTTTTGAGTGCATCTACTTTTTAGTGCACAATGATAAGGAAGGAAATTAAGATCATTGAAGAGAAGGAGTCTAGATATTTCACAATAATGTTGGTACAGATGAAAATCAACTCAAAAGCAAGAAATTCCATGTACGGTGTTCTATCCAAAGTTAAATTTGATCGATCCTTAGATCTAGACACATCATTCAATATTTGGAAATTCTTGGAAGCTATCGATGAATGTATACCAAAGGTAAAAGAATCTTATTTTAGAGGGCTCACTCTTTATTATGGAACATTTAAAATCCAAAAAGAGGAGCCTATCAACGATATGCATGTTCGATTTACTTTGATAACCAATCAATTGAGAAATTTGAGAATAGTTTTCCTAGTTGAACTCCTAAGCAAAACTATCACTTCTCTATCGTTGGAGAGGATGCAGTAGTTCACAACTATAGAAGAAACAACACATTTCAACAAAATATTTATGGAGAATCTCATATGGAATCTTCTTTCCTATGAAAAAGCTATAGAATGGGAAGAAAGAAGAAAAGAAGTTAGAGAAAAGTCTAGCCCTTACAATCAATAAGGAAGTTCGAGAAGGATATAATTAAGATGATGATGTTGCATTCATAACCCAACAATTCAAGTCATTTCTCAAGAAGAAGAGAAAAGGAGAATGAAATTAAATGCTACCAATCCTACAAGATGGGACATGTAAAGAAGGAATATCCTCAACTAAAGAATAATTTCAGACAAAAGAAGAATTCCAAGAGGATATTATTGCAAGAAACAAGAGAAGATTTAAGCAGTAGTGAAGGAGAAAGCAAAAGTGTATGCATTAGATTAGTTTGCCTAGTCAAATCCGATTCACTGATTCTGATGAAGAGGTATGTAATCTTTTTTATGGTGAATTTTATAATAGCTCTCAATATCTTTTTAGACAAGTCATGAAGTTTGAAAAGGAAGTAGATTCTCTTACAAGTATTCATAAGAAATTAGTAGATGAAAAATATCTTTTATTACAAAAATTAGATGTCTTGAAAAAAGAAACAACTTGCTAAAATTTGGTATAAGTACTTTTATAGATAAAATCACATGTTTCGAAAAAGGAATTATATTGCTAAACGGAAAAACTATTTTTGTATTGGCTAATGAAAAATGACAAGGAAAAAAATCATGCTTCTAGTTCTATCACTTTTAAGAAAAAAAAGATGGATTTATGTAAAGAGAGATATACTGTTATCTTATGCTAAGGATGTAAAAAATGGGATAAAAAATACAAATTTTGATGGTACTGAAGGTTAAGGAAAAAATAAAATGGAGGAGGTTGTATCAACATCCAAGATGGATCCTCTAAGGCCAAATGGCTTTCAAATACTTAATCAAGAATGGATGGCACCACCATGGAGAAGGTATCAAGGATAGATGACACTCCAATGATTGTATCTTCCTAAAAGGTGGATGATGATGAATCTGTGATTCATCACTCTTAAAGTTGAAAATAGAGTTTTGTCCCCAGGTACTTAGCAGCATATTTTCCTTTATCTTGCATAAATAACATTCATGCATCAATCCACAATACATGCATTTTAACATTCATATTTGCATGAAATAAGAAGCCAATTCATTTGTAAAATCCACTTATAAAATATCCACCAATAACTCACCTTATTATCTGTATTTTGTATCCCCTCAAAATGAAATAACACCTTTCTTATAAATATAAGGAAGAAGGCCAAAATCCCTATCTTGTAAAATACCCAATAAAGTCCCAAACCCCCTGGACCTTAGAATGTCAATATGTCTCTCTTACAAACTCCGAATTAGGTCTACTCACCTTCAGATTAATACACATCCACAGACCTTTAAAATGAGACTAATTTCATTCAATTCGGAGCTCGTAGGCAAAACTTGGGTTTTTGGGCCCCCTTGTATACTATATATACGTACTATTGTATTTTTGTATCATATTTGACCTCATCTCCATTTTTGGTCAACTTGAAACTTGTAGATCTCATCGAGATATACAACTTTCATGTTTTGAGTTTTTCCAAATTCGAATACTTCTCTCTCTAAATTCGCTTTCTTTCTCAGCCACTCAGAGCTGGACACGTGGCACCCTCTGATTGCGCCACGCGGCCTGCTCCTTTGCGCGCCACGCGCCGGGCCTTCCCCGCCGTCCGATCGCCTCTTCTCCCTCTCCATCTGGGCCTCCATCTGGGCCATTCGAGCCGCAACGCCTCCTGGCCCTTTGATCAGACCTTGGGCCTAATCTGGATCGTCCCTTCGCACCGCATCCTTAGCACGCCACGTGGTGCATTAGGCTCCCTCCGATCATCGTCAGAAGCATCGCATCCTGGCCCTCCATCTCACATGATATCTGGGTCCTTCGATCGAAACCCCAGACTTCATCTCCGTCACACTTAGCGCCTCGACCTGCGCCCTCCACGTGGTAAGCCCGGTGCCCTTGATCGCGCTCTGCCGATCTGATCCTCACCCTCCGCTTCCGCCCCTCTCCTGACCGTTGGATCTCTTGATCCAATGGTCGATGCTTCGTCGTCTACCTCCCGCACACCCCGCGACCCTTGTCTTCCACCGTGCACAAGGGGCCACCCCCTTTCTATTTTGGGTGCCTCGCCGACTACCATGTCCGCCCCCTGACACCACCACTGCACAGCCCACTCTTCCCTCATCCTCGCCAATCCCCTCGTTCTCCATAAACGCCCTCAACCTCGCTCCAGGATCCCCACCAACTCCACCTCTTCGCCATCTATGTCGTCACCTTCCTCCTATAAATACATCGCCTCCGTCCACCTTCACTCCCATCCGCCATCACGGAGAGAATCCCCGAGCTCCTACCTTCAAGTTGGTGACAGCGATTTGACGTGACGACGAGCGAAGACCGCGATTCTTCTCCGGTGAGATCCACGACCAACCCCGCCATGCCGCAGCTTCCCTCGTGAGCTGCACGAGCTCAGGTCCCCTACCAGCCTTCGAGTGACGACCCGGAAGCTCCATCCGAGCTTCTGACCCTAGGTAGACACCTCCACCTTCTCTCTGATCTTCTTCTTTATTTTCTTTCTTTTTCTCCGATTTTATTCGTTGTCCTCCCTACACTTCCTGCTCCGTCAACCATCCTACGAGCTCCGCAAGGGAGATTTGATCTTAACGCTACACTCCATTCCCTCTGATGACACACTTCACTAATCACCAATACCAGCTTCGCCACCTTGACGGAGCTTGATCACCGGACCTCCATTTCACCGCTCAGACCTCGCACCTCACTCTCGACCACTCCACGTACACGGTGCACACCTTGGCTATACTGCTAACCACCTGTAGGTACACCTACTTCGACTGATCGGAACTTCATCGGAGCTGCCCTCGAGCTTCTCCGCCACCGCAACCCAGAGTCGCTCAGCCACTTTTGAGACCGCCGGAGGATCCCCAACACCTCCACGAGTCTCCCCAACTACTTGGGAGCCTCCGGCGAGCTTTACCGATGCCCAGAGGATGAGGCAGAGTCAGCCCCCCTTCGTCGGAGCCCAACCTTCTCCGCCGCAGGAGGCAGCGGGCTGGTTGAGGAAGAAGAACAACACCCGTTGATCTTCACTAGATCGAACGGTCAGGAACACGCCACGTCCCACAGCCGTAGGATCAGGCAGATCCTACGTATCTGAGTAAGCCACATCACCGTTTCCCCCGCGCTCCAGACGTTGTTGGATCACCTTCGATCTGACGGTCGTTGATCGTCCACGCCTTCATCTCAGGAGCCCACGTCCACCGTTGATCTTCACTAGATTGAACGGATCCAGGCGCGCCACGTCTCCAACATTCACCAACCATTGGATCTTCACTGGATCCACGGTCCAGATCGAGCCATGTCGCCTGATCCGAGCCGCCTCCCCAACCACTAGGCTCGGATCCACCGAAGCTAGCCGAGCCTCCTTCTGAGCCAAGTCCGAGCTTCCAGAGCTACCCGAGCCTCTGAAGTCCACCAAGCCTGGGGCCCCCACGTGATCTGCACGTGCGGCTTGGGCAATTTGCAGCGAAGCCCTTGGAGGTTTCCATATTTGCATTTCAATCCCACCAGGAGCCCCCATGCGAGGAGCACATGTTCTGTGGAAAATTTGCATCCACACCTCCATATTATAGGTAATTGCATATTAGTCCCTGTATGCAAGTTTTATTTTTATCAATTTTATTTCCTGTAATTGCATTTATACCCTTGTTTTTGCACACATATTTTGGCACTCATTTTAAATCATTTTCAAGTTTGAAAATTACATTGTGTAGCCTACTTTGTCCTCTTTCATATGTGACACTTGGCATATTTTTGTATGATCAATGGATTTTATTATTAATTAATTGGTGAAAATTTGTTAAATTTACCCATTTATGCCTTTTAATTCATAGTAATTTCTCTGTAACTCCAAAAAATCACCAAAACTTCACATTAGACGGAGGATAATTAGGTTTACATAGTGCCCAAAAATCATCTCATTTGCACGCATCTTGAGGCCTAAATAAATCATTTAGTGATTTACTTAATTGATTTTTAATAGGTGCATTTCACATAGAAATTTAGGTTGATTAATTTTCCTGGATTCTTCACACTTAGATATATCAAGGATAATTTTGATATCTGAAAATATTGTGATTTGATATTTATTAAAATTAATTTAGTCAAAATCACTTTGCATTCATTTTAAATTCATAGTAAATTCATCCAGTGTCAGAAAATTCTAAAAAATAGTGTACCTTAGTTTCATTATATTTCATCATCTGGCCAAGTTTCATAATTTTTGGAATCAATTTGACCATCTTTTTGAATTAACTTGCAAACTGGCTTGATTGTGCATGTGTCTTTTCCTTCTTGCATAAAAAAATCGAAAAATACCAAAAAAATCATCTCCTGGAAATCAAACTTTGGAACTTGCTTAAAATCTACCTAAGGAGACAGTTGCCTCCCTGAGTTCGACCTTGGGCTTGCCCAAGTAAAATAAATTGCCACTCGTGATTAATATGACTTTAATTGAAAGTGATTTTTGATCTGCTCTTATTATCCAACAGCAACGAACAAACACAACAATTAATTTGATTAAATTAAGAAGGGTAGTAAGATGCAATTTCAGATGACTCTTGCAGGAGACTCTCGTATACTTTTTAGACAAGCAATGTGTACATCTTTCTAACTTTTCTTTCTTCACATCTGCCAGAGAACTCTTCCTCGCAAGCAATGCAACCCCTTCTTGCCCATGTGACCCATTCTTCAATTTCACAACTCAGTAGAAGTGATATCTTGAGCAATATGTGTCACATCAAGGAAAATAGATGCATTAATTATGTGCTGCATTTCTTGCCATGAGCAACAACCAAGGAACCTTAGGTAATCTTCCATTGCCCGCCACTAAAGGTGTTTTGGTATCCTTCATTAGCGGGCCCTTGCAGAGTTAAGGTTCAAGTGTGTATGGAGTGCATGTCGCACATCCTTGAGTGTCAACAAAACTCTATTGACATTTTTCAATGCAATGTTACCGATCCAACAACATGGGACAAAGAGAAATTTCCCATTTTTAATGTGTCAAAGTCGTCAATTTTATAAGAAGAGAAGAACTCTCTCTAAGATGTAACATGAAGAACAAAGCCACTATCAACAAGCCAATAAGTATTATCATCATGGGAAATATTCACTCTCTCCTCTTTATAAACAATGAGGATCTCATGTTGTGCAGCTGCATCGTCATTGTTATTCTTCTTTTCATACTTGTCTCCTCCATTTATGTCATATCTCTTGAGTTGAAAGAAATACTTCTTGATGTGACTTTTCTTCTTGCAGTAGTTGCACTCCATGTTTTGATATCTGGACTTAAACTTGCTTTTACTATTATTATCTTTGCCCCTATTATTCTTGATCATGTGCTCCACTTGTTCGCAATAACAAGAACCCATGATTGTGAAGAGCTTCCTTAATATTTTCTCTATATCTCTTAATTGGTGATGCCCCACTTGACAATATCTAGAGAAACAATCCCATTTGTTATAGAGTTGATAAGGAGACTCTAAAATTCTCCCAAGAATCTAGCAACATAGTAAGAAATAATAATCTCAAAAACTTCATTTTCATATTTGATGCATATGCACATCATTTGATTTGGAATGCTTTTCAAACCATTAAGAAAATCTAGTACATAGATACATCTTTGAACCTTAAGTTCACCAATCTCTTGAGAATAAATAATCTCTTGATAATAAATAATTTATTACTTCTTGTCTTGGAAGTATAAAGAGTTTTGGATGTGGTTGTAAACATTTTCATTTACAAATTACATGATGAAACAACAAATTGCTCGTGTTTGAACTCATGTTCTTCATTGGATTTGGCTTCGGATTTTTGGGTAGAAAACACTGGAAGGTGCATGGCCTTCACATATAAATGATCCTTCATCTTATTCTTCACAAATTATAGTTAGTATCATTTAAATTAACTACTCGGCTCGAACCAAAATAGTTTGTAATCTTGAACCTGGTTTTAAAACCACTTGTTGGGAAACAACTTCTCCTCGAGCGGTGTGACTTGACGGATTAACAAACAAATCAATGACAACTAGAATAATGAGCAATCAAACAACAAGCAAACAATCACAAGAACAAAAAACACAAGAGATTTTAATGTGAAAACCCTAAAATGTGAGGAAAAAAGTCACGAAGCCGACTCGGCCATCAAACTTCTCCATTAGAGCTTTGGTAATAAATTAGTTTTCCTTTTAAACAATTTTTCCCCCAAGGTGTAATAACAAGGTATCACACCAACACTAATGAAATGAGGGAGAAGATAGAAAAATATCACCCAAAACTGCAGCCCTAGCAAGCTCCAAAACAACCCTTTCTTTATACATCTACAACATGATCTCCAACAGCAAATCCTGACCTGATCCGAATGGATTGACGGAGAAGAGAAGAGAATGGTGCAGCCGTAACTTAGCTCAAAGTAACAACGGCTACAAGAACGGAGAAAAGGATGGTCCAGTGCAAAGATTGGCTGAGCATTTTGCAACAATACCCAAGTGAGATCTTTTGCATCTACGCCCTGAAATGTGCTGGAAATTGGCTGTCCACAGCCCAAAAATTACGAACCAGCTGCTTTCTCCTTGTTTCCTAATCGACACGGGGCACGGCACCTTTCCTTGCGGGCAAGAGCAATCTTACCAGTTTCCTAAGGCCATGTTTGGTTGGAGAATAGGCCATGGAATAAGGGGTCAATTCTTCTCCTGATACGGTTCCCAGTGGTACGACTATTCCCCATTATTCCATCTTATTTCACTCTTATTCATATCTTTATCCCACATTACCTACCTTTATTTCACCTTATTCTCCTTATTCTTATCCTCCAACCGAACAGAGAATAGATACTTATTCTCCTTATTCTCCATCCTTATTCCTGCTTAATTGAAATCGGGGTTACCGTGCTCGATTTATTGAAATATTTTATGCAAATTTCACAGATATGAACCAGTTTCTCGCCCCTGGACATTTACCGGGTCTACCCGTCGCATGGGCATATTCAAGCACCTACCAGCACCCTCCACGTGATCATCCCATCTGACCGCAGAGGCAACGAGCCAACCACCTCATATAATCTCTGTTTAATTCACAATTTTATATGTTCTGCACATAAAAAAATCCCTTGATTTTATTGTTATCATGTAGCTGCATATCTTGTTCAGCTGATCCTTTGAATTTGATCGTTTTATATGCAATCCTTGCTATATATTCTGCTTAAATAAAAGCATGGTACAGTAAATATTGCACCTACACATACTATACAAAACTATAAAGGCGATAGATTCAAATCATCAATTCTCTGGGAAGAATCTCCTTCAACAAAATCCACCTGAAATAAATTATTCATAAAGAAGCTTATTGAAGATGGCCATTGGTATCATCTAAATACTTCCATCCATAGACATGAAAATCAAAACAAAGATTGTGGCACACCCAGTCCCTGAACCTTCTAACGATAGAGCAATCGAAGCAGTTGAACGCAATAAAATAGAAATTCGATAAAAATCCATTTTCCAGCTTCACATTGAGATGCTACACGGCAACAACTTCCTTGGTGGATACGAGCATTTCGACCTCTTTGTCAAGTGCATGGATCCTCTGTTGTAGAATCCCCTCCTGTAACACAGGAGATGCGTCGGATGGGGAATCAACGACTCGGATAGGTTCCCCATCCAACGCAACCGCTGCGTCAGCAGACGACCCGGCATCAAGTGCGTGGATCACAGATGACCCTTTGTCAAATCCCACTCTTTCCGTCTCCTTGTTGGTTTCATTTGGAATGAACCCCTTCTCACCGCAGGTCTTGATGGCACCATCAAACATATCCTCTACAGTGTACTTGAATTCAAATCCAAGTTCCAAGAGTTTCTTGGAAGAGAAATGAACCCTCTGAATGTCGTCATCGATCCCTTCGAACCTACAAAAGCAAGGAAGACTATCTTTAGAGATATGCCGGTTGGCTCATATAGGGTTGACTGCGAAGTGTGATATACCTTTGAGGAATGAGGTACTGCGCATAGCGATCACTCATCATTTTTGCGAGCTCAAAAATTGTCATGTCATGTGAGGAGCACATGTATCTCCCACTTGCCTCAGGGTGATTGAAGAGGAAAATATGAGCATTGCAGAGGTCATCCAAGTGAACCAGTTGGGTTTGCTTTATGATCGAGTAGTGAGCTTTGTTCTCTGGAAAAACAATTAAATAAAAAGTTGAAATTCAGCAAAACATCTGTGCATAGCTTCCTCTGAAATTTCATATGTTGACGGTAGAACTTAACCTAAGACCAATAGGCTACTCATCAATGGAGTAAGTAGGATGGATATTTTACCAGTGATCAGCGACAACGCGGTGATAAGACTGGGAGGCATCGAAGTGCTTATGAAAGGTCCCACGACCAATGGCGGAATGACGGAGATCAGATCCATATTGTTATCCTTGGCAAAATCCCAAGCGGCTTTCTCCGCAAGGATTTTAGATACAAAGTACGTCTGAAACGAGAAGCATCGCAACGATATGTATGACGAAGGGTTTAACTTGAGGTACGGTAACGAAGGAAGCTTACCCAACCCGTCATTTTGACGCGATTGATGAAGTCGAGATCGCTCCACGAACTCTCGTCGTAGGACAGCTTCGGCTGCTCCTCCACATCGACAGTTCCTGCGGAGGTCGTGAAGACGATCCTTCGAACGGTACCGGCTCTCTTGCAGGCCTTCATGATGTCCAGCATCCCCTCTACTGTGGGTTTTATTATCTCGTTCTGGAGTACGACGAAATAATCAGAATTTCCCGAAGGAAAATAAATGCTGGTAATGCTGGTGAGTGATAATCAATAAGAAACACGCACCTCGGGGTCGTCGGAGTGGAAGTCCATAGGAGTGGCGACGTGGAACACCCCGGTGCATCCTTGTATCACTTGGTCGAAGCTCCCTTCTACGGATAGGTCTGCCTTCCATATGGTGAGGTTGCTCTCGGCGTTGGGGAGACTCAACAGGGGGTTCATCTTCTCGCTGTTCTCTGTGGAAGAAGAGACGTGCAATGTGAAATACTGCTGTACATGTAATACAACTAGCTAAGAAAGAAGCTTTGAGATCTGACTGTCACATTTTCATGGCCTTTAGCTACGAGAGACTTGTTTACAATTGCTAATCTTAAAAAAAAAAGATACGACAGGAAGCGGATCCTCTGCTGTGGCATGGGTTGCAGCAGAGTCTGTTGCACATCCAGGAGCCGATCGATCTTGATCGTGCGGTTCCCACGAATTTGCATGATTGACAACGTCAGATATACAAAGATGAATGCCGCAATATTTGTGATAAAAAGGAGGGAATAGGAAATGGACCGGGATCCCTGACGGTGGCACGCACAACGTATCCTTGCTCGAGGAGCCTCATGACGAGCCACGATCCGATGAATCCTGCGGCACCGGTCACAACTACCGGACCCTCCTCGATCTTCATCTCTCACCTGTGGCTGCTTCCCTTTGCTTGATCTCGCACTTGGTTGGGCAACCAATAACAACGAAGCTAGTGATTATATGTATGTATCTAAGCATCCAACCGCTTGGTAGCTAAGATCCCACTAGGTCGGTAGATATGTCATGTGCCAGCCACCATTCAATGATATTTGTATGCTCAGAGCAGCAAACATATGCATATTAACCTACCACCAATCAAGGGATGCTTAACTAGTCTTTCAACTCTCTTCTCCCTACGTGGTGGTTGGAGAGATGGGATCCCCGGCCTCCTATCCTGGTCGTACAACAGACAATCCATTCACGGGACCGGATGGACCAAAATGCAACATAGTCTGGTGCGCTCGATCAAGAGGATTTTGTATTTTTTTGTGGGTCCATACTATGCCATATCATATGAACCGTTCGATCTTGATCGAGCAGCAGATCCTCCGTAGTAATGCGAGGTGGCACGCACTGGAAGAGGATCCTCTGTTGTAGAGGGGATTGCAGCATAGGTGTTGTAATCCTTAATAACTTTTTTGTGATTTGGATTTTAAAATCCAACATTATAGATTGAATCTTAGATTAATACTCTACATATCCTTCAAATTTTGCTTAAATTCAAGATTATTTACTATTTTATCTTAGTGGTCAAACAACTAATCAAGATCTAATCAACTTAAACTCCATTTAAAAATGATCCGAATCTTCAACTATTAATAGAAAATAGCATAATCTTGGATTTAAGTGAAATTTGGAGGATATGTAGAGTATTAATCTAAGATTCAATCTATAAGATTGGATTTTAAAATCCAAATTAGAAAAAAATTATTAAAAATTACGACACTTCTGCTGCAATCCCCTTTAAAGCAAAGGATCTCTTCCGAGACGGTGGATTTTACTCTCTCAATGGGAGAATATCTGTATTATTTTTATTATATAATATTAAAGCTGCTCCAAGTGGAAGTATCCTACAGCAGAATCCTTGTTTTTTCCAGTGAGAATTATCCAATGGTATGGTTTTAATATATGCATATTGCTCAACGTACATTAAATATTGGGCCTTCATGAGTTTTTTTATTGTGGCTCTGACCCTTGAAGATGTGTGGTTTAACTTCGGTTGTGGACGACTTTTTTTTGTCATTTTTTTGGATGAAATGAACTTTTGAACGTATATAAAAAAAGACACAATAGTCACACTTATTGTAGGTTTGATTGCGAGGTTACCTCAGAGTAACCTTGCATACTTCATTCTTTATCCTTAATTTCTAGATTGGAATTAGTTGTATGGACCGTACAATTTCCTTATTATATTATTTTTTAATCATGCTAAAATAAAAAATTAATATAAAAATATATTATAATGATCAAAAAGTCAATATAACACATAATTAATACAACATCACATTTATCATTTCAACCCTCTTCAACCCTTACAATCATCCAAACAACAACTATTGACAGTAAAATACCCCAACCCAACCCAGTTACCAAACAAGCCCTTAGAGACAGGCCACTGTGAAACTATGTTCCATCTATGAAATTGGTATGTCGACGTGGGAGAACATTACCGTCCATTCCTCATCCAATGCATCCCCTACGATCCACCCCCCCTACATGCGACTGTAATAGGATGGCTCCATTGATATTTATTCGTAATACCATTATAGTGGGAGCAACCTTTGCCTCTTGATCGGTGATGTCGGTGCATGATTTGACGTGATGAAGGGATGGTGAGACCTTATGCTTGTTAGCCAATTCCTTTTTTTCTAAAAAGTGTTTTAGTCCCTTAAAGAATTATCACCCACAATAAACAGTGTATGTTAGTCCCTACTTAGTGCCGCTAAATAATCCCAAGGATTCCCTTTTAAAAAATAAAAAGCTCCAAGTTATCACCCCATGGTATGGTATTGTTGTCGTCATCAAGAGATACGGGATCCTGATGGAGCCTTTCTCTTATTTGCAAATGTTGGCCATTCCTGATGTCGGCGTGTCGCAGTGGTGTCTCTCAAGTCTTGGCATGTGACTTGGAAGAGTGAAGTAGGAGGAGGTCTAACACGAACTCGCGGAAGTTTATGACATGTCAGTCAAAGCAGGTGGGTCGGTCGAGATCTCCATGTTCCCCTGTAGCTGATGCACACGTACGTTGTTCAACCCTTCGGAAGTGGCATCATGTGCTGAGATTTGCTATTGAGCCAACTTTTGTGCGCAGTCCTTCCCTCCTAGGGTATGTTTGGATGGTGGGTTGGGTGTCGATGGGTCGACCCATCCTGCGTTTGGATATTGGGGAGTGCGGGTTGTCCGGTACGAGGTGGTGGTGTGGGGGGCGATTGTCCCGATGGCATTGATGTTCCGTAGTTCCTTTCTGCAAAAGCAAGCAACCTTTTGCAGCACAACCTTGGTCTCGAACGCGGGCAGAATAGGGATCTGGCTCCTTCCCTTCGTCGTCTTCCCAGGCTCTACAATAACTTCATCGGCACAAGCTTTCCTATCTTGTGCCCCCACTAGGCTACAGACGAGCGTTCAATGGCACATCGCGAGGACAGTTCACTGCATACTGCGAGTGAAGATTGACAGGACGATGGCGATGACAGACATCGAGGCACACGCGAGGTTGAAGAGTCTAGACCTTCCACGATGGGCATCTCCAGCGGCATTAACTCAGAGCCATGCCTAGGTATGCTTCCTCTTGCGAATCGATGGCCCCAGAATTATCTCCCCAGCCACTGAGATGGGGAAGGAGGCACACAAGGGTAGAAAAGGAGATCTACCCCTGTAAATTGTGTGCGGTGGTCATTCTCGACTTACAAGCTCTCCTTGCTGCTGGCATATCCGTAGGAGCGGAGGAGTTGCAAGAACTATCACGGTGCGTCAAGGCGGTGCTTGGAAGGTATGTCGACATCTTGCTCTCGTTTCCTCCCCTGCCCGAGCTGTATTGAACCAGTCTTTTCGTTATGCTGCTCATAGACCATACTTTTGATTCCAATGTTTGAACATAATGGGTTGTATTCCAGTTGTGATTCTTGTTATGGATTCCAGTTTGAACGTACACTCTTGATTTGAACATAATGGGTTGGATTCCAGTTGTGATTCTTGTTACACTCTTGATTTTTGATTCCTGCTTTCGATATCAGTCGATAACAGTGGATAACTGTTAGATCACAATATTTTCGTTTGCGATTCCAGTTGTTAGATTATTTTGTGCTCTTGTAATACCAAATCCCAGATAAGGCCACAATTGAATAACCAGTTATGGGACCATATGTCATTTATTACTAATATGTGTTGTCCACTAACAACAAATCTAAATTATTGCCAAAAACTTATGCCAATTGTCGATAACCCTTCAAGGTCTATTGTGTACTTATGTTTCTTTGGGAGGGGGAGCCAAACCCATTGCCTCAATTGGCACACTAATGTCACTAACCCATTACTGAAGATTCGACAACCCACAATTCTGGATTTGGATTTGCGAGAACCCATTACCTCAATTGACCCGCTATTCTACTGATTCTCAAAAATCGCGAAGATATTAGCCCATCGTCCGTATGATTTAATGGGAGAATTGGATGGTATGGGGGGGGGGGGGGGGGGGGGGGGGGGGAGGGGAGACCTTGGAAGATCACTTGCGATCTCTAACCACAGTAGTTAAGACAAACATCCCTAGTTTCTAATCTCAACCACTTTTCAATATGTTCATGTGAATGGGAATGAAAACATATTCCTTCTACTTTGGTTGCGTCAATGCGACTTTTTGGAATACAGAGATCTAACAGGCAAATGTTGTTTACTTGACGTCTATGTTAGAACATCACTTCATAAGTTATACACTATCATTTAAGCAGATCTAACAGGCAGTCTTACTGTGAGAATTGGAGGGTGGGGGGAGGTGGGAAGGTTTAAGAAGATCACACGAGCCATCTATCCACAACAATTAACTTCAAACATCCCCCAGTTTGTTTTCTCATCCGCTATATCATCTGTTATTGTAAATGATGAGAACTATGGATTGTTTCTGGATATACCAACCCCCAATTTTGGACTTTATGCCATTCATGTCGTTATTTGTCTTCGCCACTAACACATAGCCCCAAAAATTCCGATTATTTCTTACCCATTATGACAAGATATGCCAGACTGGATGGACACTAATGATGGAGAGCTAGGAGGAGCATCTGATGTACCCATAACAAGAGCTGCACAAAATGCACGTTGGAACTTCGCACTAGATAAGATCTTTGTGGACGTTATGCTAGAGCACGAGAGTTCAGGGCAGGAAGCACCTTCACAGTCCCCGTTGGCATTCTATCGTGAGGAGGATCAATGAAGTTGTTTGTCGAAGCTATACGAAGATACAACTGCAATATCGCTGGAAAAACCTCAAGAAAGACTATGACTCCTATTTATACCTCCGCAACAAGTCTGGATGGGGCTGGGACAGCATCTACAACAAGCCTATTCCCCCGTCAGATAGTGCCTAGTTTGAGGTAATATTTCAGCTTTAAATTTCTCACTTTACGTCACTTTTTTTTCTAATCGAATTTTTTCATACTAAGTTCCTGATAGATATCACAAATAACGCAACAAGCCATTCCTGTACTTTGGTGAAATTCAAAGGTTCTTAATTAGGGACATCGCAATAGGAGTTCATGCAACATCTTCGCTAGCTGAAAGGGAGAAACAAACAATGGGGGAAGGAAGTTCACGCACAGTAGCAACGTAGAGGGAGTTGAATTTAAATGCACCTCACATTATGTTTAGACCAAAGCCATGTGTAAGGGAAGATTCTACTGAGCTACCTTCCTGGTTACTTCCGATGTCTCATGGGGGCAACCCTCCTTGTAATTTGAATACTGAAGCATGGTCATCCCATTCAATGCACATACTTCTTCCAGGTATATAGCAGAAGATGGTGGTTACCAATCGGAGAATGAAGAAGAAAATGTAGAAGATAAATCTCGACGAGTGTATGCCTGAATCGGCCAAGGAAGCATACGACAGTGATGCAATGATGCATACACCGTTATCTCGGAAAAGAAACATTGGTGGTAAACACGCAGGAAGCAAAAAATCAAGGAGTGGGGGCTCCATGAGCGCAGCTGGTCAGGAAATGTTGGAGAAGTTTCTGAGCAATCTCCCAAAATCTTTTGCTGAGGCGATGGAAGATCCTGACAAACTGGCTAACGAAGCATGCAGAGAATTAGTGCGTTGAGGCCGGTTCTTGACATTGACCAATTTGAACGTGTTGCAGAGAAGTTGGCGACAACGAGTGATAGGAATGTTTTCTACCATGTCAAGGGGGATCCGGACAAGCTGAATGCATGGATCGAGAGGACTATCTGTCCTTAACGGATGGGTTACCCAAAAAACAATTTACATATTTTTTTCATGCTGGACACATTTTCAACTTGCTATCATCGATTTTATCGATTTAGGACTCCCTCATCTGATGTCTAGATTTGTTAAGTTAGATAACATTTTATTGGGTGCATTGCAGGTTGGATTTTATGGTTAGGCTTAAATAGGTCCATACAGTGAATAATCTTCCATACATTTTCTTGCAGGTTGACTATGTCTTTACATACTTAGTGGCATGTTTACTCCTAATTACCGATTCTTGCAGGTTAATTGGTGTATGAAACATGTCTAGCAGGAAACTACTACTTCGCTTACCTTTACATGTCCAAAATTTGTGGAAAATTTTCTCAAGCGAAGTCTGCTTGACGTTTGTTTTCATTTGCTGAGATGCCCTTGTTGTTTACGTATGCCATTAGTTGTTTTCAAAACGTATTGTATTATTATGAAATGTTGTTTACTTTACCTACGAATTGTTTGATAGCTTAGGGAAATTTATATAATGACATAGGTCAGTGGGTATGGCATTGCGTACCTACAATCCATTTGCGGATGTCGGGGATCAACTCCTCATAGTCTGTGTTGCAGTAGTAGGGACTATTGCTATAGAGGAGTGGAACTCAGAAGCCATATGTATTCCACATCCACTGCATACACGACCACTCAGTGGTCGTGATTGGATTAAGGAGATGCCTGATAGACACGATGATAGATCATTTCAGAATTTTCAAATGAGACTACCCATGCTGAGGAGATTTGTGTGTATCCTATCCGAACATGGCTTGACACAAACAAGACATATGGATATCGATGAGCAGGTCTGTCTCTTCCTCTATGCATTCACCAATAGCCATTCAAATA
Organism: Ottelia alismoides; assembly: GCA_037367405.1. NCBI lineage: Eukaryota > Viridiplantae > Streptophyta > Magnoliopsida > Alismatales > Hydrocharitaceae > Ottelia > Ottelia alismoides. The sequence continues at coordinate 1,060,843 of JAZKJV010008882.1, forward strand.
AAGTCATCCAAGAATCATTCCAGCATAACGCTGAGACCATTTCCCGCCATATTAAAAATGTTCTTGCAAAGATATTGACATTGGAGCAAGAATATATACGATTGACTCCACCCGTCACTCCAGATAAGATCACTTGAGACCCTCGCTACTACCCGTACTTCAAAGTAAAGTGTGGACTTTATTTTTCCTAAACTCCACTATTTTTTCCCTCATATTCCCTTCATGGCATAGGGAGTGATTGGAGCAATAGATGACACTTACATTCCGGCACATGTGGATCCGGAGATGCAAGGAGCATATCGGTGCAGGAAAATATTTCCAGCACAGAATGTCATGGTTGGTGTTGACTTTAACCTATGCTTCACGTACGTCGTTAGTGGTTGGGAGGGTTCCTGTGCGGATGTGATGGTTATTTGTGATTCGGTCGAAAGAGGCTCCCTTCTCGTCCCAGAGGGTTGCAAATACTTAGTCGACTGTGGCTATGCGAATACGGACACATTCATTGCTCCGTATCGGGGTGCTCTTTATCATCTTCGTGCTTCGCGGGTACATGGATGCATATACGACAATCATAAGGACTTATTCAACCACCACCACGCATGTTTGTGCAATGTAGTAGAGCACACATTCGGTGTATGGAAGAACATGTTTAACTGCTTGAGACATATGTCATCTTACTCCTTTGACGTTCAAAGGGACGTAGTTAGATCCACATGTATTATTCACAACTGCGTACGACTTAATGGAGGAGATTCAATATATGACGACGGGGAGGAAGATATGTTGCCAGAGGCCGTCGACGAAGATCAACTTCGTGTAGTTGGCATTCTTCACGATGACATTCGACGAGGAGAGGCCCTGCGTGATAGAATAGCTCATGCAATGTGGAGTAAAAGACGAAGGGGACCATCATAGACCACTTTTGTTACTTTCTAGTTCTGCAATGCATCTGTATCGAATTTTACTTTTCAATTTTTAACGTCCAACTTGGGCATCTAGGACTTACCAGTACGTCACTTGTGCAAGAAGTTGTACTTACTACTTGGAATTAATGAGTTACATTATTCATCATCTATATTTCAAATTGTAGGAAGGAGGTAATGGAGTCGACTTCAAAATGCCGTTGCGGCATTCCATTGATTTTGAGGTACGAAGCGGGCTACATATACCTGGTAAGACGGCTCTTCTATGTGTGCTCAACGAATCTATGCGGTCATCGCCACCCGTATGCGCGTGCACCCAGAACAATGGACAATCTAGCATATGAGTTCTTCTTTATCGCCCCACGGTTGTGGGATGCGGAATGCAAAAATGCCGACCTCCGTCGAAAACTTGAAAGTGTCGCAGAACAGATAGACGATAAAAGACAACGAACTTAGTTTCTTCTACTCAGAGCTGGATGATGCAGAGGGGACGAGATCTTCATTGAAGGAGATTGTTGAATCACTTCGCCTGCAAATGCAGAATGCGGGAATCTAGATCGTAGACGACTGTGTCGTTGATAAGCATGTGATATGAGGGAAGTTGAACTGTTGTCCTTTTTTATGTTTTTCCTATTGTCGTATGGTTTGGCTAGCATGAGGCGGAATCGTTGGGTTTGCCTTATTGTAGCAGGGTAGTGTTTTTCGTATTGTAAAACATTATAGCGTTTCCTTTGGTGGATGAGGTGGTTGAAAGTTCCAATTTTTGGTGGCGCACGCGGAAATAGATGGATGTTGCCTTATCAATCATAGAAATAACTATTGATTCAGCATATAGAAGAAATTGTGTAAGCGGGGTATACAATAATATAATTTCGATACATATCATGTAGATTGGATATTTCTTTCTTCTAAAATTATGTTAGGGGGTGTGTACTAGTAATTGTATAATACAAACATTCCTTGTTAAAGAAATTTATGGGACGCGCGGGCTAGGATAGCTGATCATCGGTACTGAAACAAATCGTATTTAACATTTTACACAATATCTTCTATTGAAAGTGTTTTTCTATTAGAAATTTTATATACAGGGTTTTACTATAAATTCTCCAAAAAAATTAATGCTTTTTACAAATTATTCCTATCCTCATAGCTCTATCAATCTCAAAATAACCACACTCAATCATCACATCAATTCAAGTCACATCCACATCCCACTCCAACCCACCTCAATAACCAAACACCTACTATTACAAACAAGGTATCTACCTCACCATCCCTATCAAATGGGGGATATCCCATCCAACTCCAACCCACCAACCAAACATCCCAACTTTCCACTCCTTGCAGAAAGATTGAAAGCATTAAATAAAAGAAAACATATGTTGAGACCAATGCTGTCATGGGATGAAAAAGATAAGATGAGAGTTGCAGAGTGACGTAGAAAACAAAAATGGAGACTTTCGGAAAGAATGGAACTTGAGAGGGGACTGGGATTCATGTGAGGATATTGCTGAACTGAGGAGCGAATAGGCATCTTTACCATGCGAAGAACCAGCTTACTGACGCCTACCTAAGATCAGGGACGAAGCCAAGAATGTTGGATGGGAGGGCCATATATAATAAAAGAAATTAACATATAAAGTTTTTTAACTTTTGATGCAAAAATTTTTTGACTTATATTATATGAGATCTAAAAAATGCTATAGAACTTTCATAGCAAATTGTAACATTTTGAAAAAAAATATAAAAAGAAAGATTTGAATAACATAATTACCAAAAACTCATTGCATTGAAGTTAAACTGGGACACAAATATCTCTTCATATAAAAATTGCAAATGTAAGGAGTCATTCATCTTCTTGTAATATAGAATAGCTCCTGAAAGAAAAAAATATGTTATAATTTTTATAATATTAAAAAATAAAAAGAGATCAAACATACCTTTAACTTGAGCTATTTAAACCGCACTCTCCTTGACTTTGAATCATATTCATCAATAACTGATTCTGTTGAAATATTTTCGGCAACTTCTTTCTCAATGTAAATTAATAAACAATTTCTAAGAAAATCATCTTCCATCTTGTTACGAAGCCTGCATTTAATAATCTTCATTGATGAAAATGCTCTTTCAGATGTCGCAGTGAAGACGGGAAGAGTCAAAATAAGCCAAATCAATCGATCAACCAGATAATATATACTTGATTTACCAGTTTGTGTTAATTTATGGCAAAGATCAACAAGATCAGAAGAATTTTTAAGAACTGGATGAGTATCAAAATCTGAATTTATAATGTAATAGTTGTTTTTCTAACAACAATATCTCTTGCTCTGAGAAATCTGTTGGATAGAACTCTCCTGCTAATTTGCAAATATCAGCACTGTTGAATGATTTGTAATTGTCTCTGGGATCTAAAACCGCACTAAGTGTAAGAAGCTTGGTGGAATTTTCATTAAAGCGACTATTAAGTTCTGATAATTGAGAATCTATTGCAGTTATAAATATATCCACTCGATAATGATGAAGCAGTGTAACTTTAGTTACTTGACCACGAGACCTAATTTGGCTTGTAGAATAGAAAGAACTTTGGTCTGGAACTTCAATATTTCTTCTTTGAGAAAATACAATAGTTTTCAAAAATAGTGCATCCCAACCATCTTCTCTTAACTTTTGAAGATGTTCTTTGGTGGATGAGAAAAGCTGTAAAGCATTTAAAATATCTATATTTTTTCGTTGAAGAACTTGGCATAAATCTTCCGTTATTCCCAAAATTTCTTCTATAATATGCATGATGAGAATAAATTCAAAAGAAGTTACATCTTCATATGATTCATCTGCTTCTGCACGTTGTTGATAATTATCACCCCCGTCAATGATGGTTAAAAGTACCTTCCAGATTGCACTATACATTTTTATGAAACTGCAGATAGATCTATAATGAGAACTCCAGCGAGTTTCACCTGGACGTTGTAGTGTACCCATCTGATTATGTCCCGTGCAGATTGAATTTCATTCGTTGATAATAAATAAGCAATATCATCCGCATGAGCAGCTTGTAATTCATCATGTCGTTTAGATGATGCATTGACAATATTGACTATGCCACCCAACTTGTTAAAAAACTTATGAATGTGAATCACCTCCCTTGAAGTAGTTACAAGGGCTAGTTGAAGACGATGAGCCAAACAATGTATATAATAAGCATATTGATTTTCATTCATGATCAAGGCTTGTAATCCATTCCATTCTCCATGCATATTACTAGATCCATCATATCCTTGACCTCTATTTTTTTTATAATCAAGATTATTTTGCAAAAGAACTTCAAATAATCTACTTTTTAATGTGATTGCTCGTGTATCTGGTACATGGACCAAGTCAAAAAATCTCTCACGTAAATAACCACTTCTATCAACAAATCTAAGAACAATAGCCATTTGTTCTCTCTTTCCTTCATCTCTAGCTTCGTCAATTATAACACAAAATGCAGCATCTGCAATCTCTTCACGAATAGTATTTCTTACTTTACCGGCTATAATTTGAAGAATCTCTTTTTGAACATCTGGTGACGTGTATTTAGCATTTCCTAGAGCAACCTTTTCTACTTCTTCATTATAAGAAGCCACAAATTTCATTAACTCAATAAAATTTCCACGATTGGAAGAACTTGGTCGTTCATCATTTCATCTGAATGCACATGCTTGAAATGACAGCCAACGAACAACATCAATTGTAGTCCTTAAGCGTAATCGATTTGCTTGAATTTGCTTGACATCTTATTTTTGGATGACATGTTCAATATACTGTGCCTTATTCATAAAATTTCTTCTACTTTCTTCTGCCAAATTATGTGTAGAACCACTACTTCCTATGTGACTCCAAGAATGAGCAATCTTTTCCATTGTTAACTTTTTTCCAGTTTCGGAATCCATCAACAACAAAGATATTTATGCCTTGCTTTAAATTGAGCTTACCCGAAAAAAGATAGCAAGGAAAGCAAAATGCAACATCTTTGGAAGGTGAATACTCTAACCATGAATGTTGTCTAAACCAAGATGCTTGAAATCTTCGACGATGTTTCTCATTGTTATTATACGGATAGTTTGTCATATTGTATTGGTAAGGTCCTAAATTTAAATAGGATTTTTATCAGTTGTGCCCCTCCGAGATATCACAATATCAGTTATGCCCCTATCTTTATGGTAATATCAGTTGTGCCCCTGACTTCTTGCCAATATTTCACTTGTGCCCCTCGGAGGGGCATAACTGATAAAAATCTTTTATCAGTTATGCCCCTCCGAGGGGCACAAGTGAAATATTGGCAAGAAGTCGGGGGCACAACTGATATTACCAAAAAGATAGGGGCATAACTGATATTGCGATATCTCAGAGGGGCACAACTGATAAAATCTCATTTAAATAAGCACGAATTATTTCTTCTCTCTTATCATGTGGATACTCCCATATCATTTGACGTAGCCCAGGATCTCTTTCTAATGAACCATCAACAGATTTATGTATACCAATTCGTGAAATTTTTGAAGGAGGAAGTCTCTCTTCTTCAGGATTTTGAGAAGGAAGTACATTTTCTTTACTACTACTTTCATTCGTCGACTTTGCAAAATATGCGGTGATGGACCTCTTTGACATTGCTGATCTAAAAGCATCAAATTAATATCATAATTTTAAATATAATAAAAAATAAATTAGCTTTTTCAAAAGAGAATATTTTAAATTTAATCTAGAAAGAAAATTATGTGATTGGTATATCAACAATTCTATCATTATATCAATTAAAAATAAATAATAAATTTAAAATATATTCAACAATATTGATACCTGCACTTCCAATGAGTAATAAATGAAGATTGGATCAAATCAATATAAGCAAAGACTGAGCTTGATATGGTGTCAAAGAGACAATGTTGTTGAACCTGTCAAGATGATAAATATATTATTTTGAAAATCGAAAAACTAAAGTCCCACTAATGTCATAAACATATTACATTAACATCATAACTAGTTAGATAATATGCTTAAGTTTAATTTCACCATTTCATGTAATAAACATTTAAAATATTGATGACTATATGTTATGATACTATAATTCAGACCCTAAAGTTCATATTTTTAGACATCATAACATGCTTTCGTGATGAACACCAAACTTAGTCATACTTACCTCCACACCATTTGAACATGGGTATACCACACAACATGCAATTTTAGAGAACAAAAATAGTATCTATTTTATTTATGGTAAATATGTCACTTCTTCGTAGTACACAAGAATACCATTATTGTTATTTTTGTGATAAACATATAAGTTTTTTGAAACCATGTTCATTTTATATCTCTCATATGTTATATTATAATTATAGATTTTTTTATAGCACGTTGTTACCATCTTCCACGAGCTATTTAAGTTGTTGTGCAAGAATAACACGTGTGTTACTTTTTATATCAGGAGTTTAGTTTATCGGCGATTTTTCTTCATCTGTTGTATCAGTTCAGGAGACTGTCAATCCTGCATCCTATTATCATTACATAAAATGAGGTTCGGTGATACATCCTCAGCAAGAGGTGTTATGAACGGCACAAAGCATGATGTTCGGTCATCAGTTTGACCCACTCCTATTTAGGGATGCAAACGGATACGGATATATCCGTATCCGATCCGTCACCGTATCTGTTTTATACAGATTTTGATATCCGTATCCGTATCCGTTTTAAAATGGATACGGATATGGATATCGTTTTGATATCCGCAAACATCCGTATCCGTATCTGTATATCCGTTTTCATATATAAATATAGTCGTAGATTTATTTTTAACTACATATAACATAATTCTCTACCCCTTTTGCCATACATATATAATTTTTATGATAGAAACACACTTAGTAAATTAATATCAAGTGTTTTCCATCTAATTCTTATATATTTAAGTCAATTCTATAGAGTATTTCTAACATTACTCATGTACGATCGGTATCCGTTTTACATCCGTATCCGTTTTTTAAGGATATGGTAAGACAGTTTTAATATCCGTCAATATCCGTATCTGCATCCGTATTCATATTAGAAAATGGATATGGATATGGTAATACCTATATACATATCCGTATCCGACCGTTCGCATCCCTACTCCTATTACTTCAAATGAATATCCGTTAAGTCGAAGACCCGTCGTCTGAAAAATACAATGGATTACACGCATGTTTCCATGGATATAGGATGGTATAAGGACACATACTTGTACTTAATTACCTCCAATAGAATTTTCACTATATTGGCATACAAAAACAATTGATAGTGGTGATGTGTTTCAAATTCTAGACTTTTTTTTATCAAAACCTGTTATAATCTCTTCCCCTACTCCTTGAAGCTTTTCTTTGGGTCTTCGGAGGATAAAGCTTAAGAGATCAATAATTATTTGGTGATTATTTAACAAGAGATTTTCTTGTCAAATATGGGGAAATGCTCGTGGGATGCTCATCCCGGGGATATGTTGTAACATCCAGATTCGCATGAACTTTATATTTTTAATGGTATTTTTCGTATCTCTTTGTCACCTTTTATTTATAGTGCAAAAACAACATGTATGTCGTTTTTAGCCAATCTTTTCATTTTTTTCATAAGGTGCTATGTATCTCGCTCGTGCATCTTCATATAAATTTTTTATGATAAACCTGTAACTTTTTATAGCACTTTACTTATATCACTCACATTCAAAATATACACAAGCATGTGATGTACTAATATAATACGAAAGACTATAAAAAAATTGTCCATGTTTTATACGAGAGACATCATATATATTAATGAAAAGACAACATCGTGCTCTCAAATGTTTACCTCTCTATAATGTCTCCCAAGAAAGAAAAAAAACATCAGAGGCGTGAATCCCTTGTTGTTGATGAAGCTCGGATGCGTCGAACAGAGAGGAGGGAAGGAGGATGTCGGCAATGAAGGATTTGGAAATAACGGGTGAGAAACATGGTGGCTGGTATCGTACAACATTCTTTTTAAATCTGTTATTATTTTTTAATTTGGAAAGTTAACAAATTTAATATCAATCACATAGGATCTGGCCATATTTACAAACGGCTGGATTGTTGCCTGACAAACAATGTTTTAAAACCGGACCGGACCGGCCGGTTCAACCGGTCGAACCGGGAACCGGTCAGATTCCAGTCCATTTAGCCGGTCTAAACATTTAAATAAAAATAAGGAAATAAAAAATAAAACCGGGTTCAACCGAACAGTCTGATCCGGTTCAACCGGACCGGACCGAACCCATTGAACCGTTGCACGTCTCTTCCCCTTTCAATATTCGGATTTTCCCTAATTAAAGCCCTACCCGCTGCCTCGTCTCCTGTTTCATAACCCTTGTACCCTCCCCTCCACCACAATGTCCTCCTTATGGCGGCTTAACCTCCTCTTCGAAGTCGTGAACATCCTTCCCTCGCGATGGTGCAACCTCAATCATAAAGATGCAAGAGGTGTTGGAGGTAAGATGATTTGTCTTACTTTTGTACTGTATGAGTTTCCCTTTTCATTTTAAGGATACTGATTTCGGTTGCGTTAAAGATATGATTTTATTATTAGTTTTGGTTGAACTTTTTGGAAGTGCCTAGTTCTCACTATGCACACAAGCTGTTCAACGTTTTGCCAATGTGAGATAATTCGATTTTTCATATACGTAGAAACATGTCAATGTGAGATAAATTGAGATTCTCCTGATCCAAATATATAAAAAAATGAATAATATCATTAGAACCAGCAACTAATTGATGATGTTACATCAATGAAAAACCAATCAATCGAAGCATGTTGCAACTTAGTTTGATGCAGCATGATAGCAACTTAATTTTAGTAGACATTTATTTGGTCCAATTAGTATTTATTTTGTTTTATTTATTTCCCATGTAAAAGGCTCATTATAAAAGGCCTCTTTTATAATTTTTTCCTTTGATTTCTTCTTCCCTAATTTTAGGGATTTGTTGCTCCTTTTGTGGGGGAGTAGCCTCTATAAAAGGGCTCCCTTTGTATTAGTTTTTAATCAAGTTGAATTGAGATTACAATTTTCCCATCCCTAATCTCTCTCTCTCTCTCTCTCTCTCCAAACCCGCGCCTCCCCTCTCTGGACCCCTCTCTCTCCCCGTGTTTTCCCTAACGCCCAACCCACAACCTCTCCCCACGCCGCCGCCTTCTCCTCTCCTCCTTCCCCTCTCTCTCTCGCCGTCTTCCCCAAACCTCCATCTCCCTTCTCTCCTTCGAATCCTCCCTCTTTCCCGATTCCCCTTCTCTCCCCGAACGCCCTCCCAAAGTCCGACCTTCGCAGTCGCCCTCTCCAGCGCCGCCAACCGCGGCACCGCTCCCTCGCCTGCGCCGCTTCGCCCAGCGCGCCTTCTCCTTCCAGCATTCCCCGTGCCGCCGCCCTCCCCATTTCCGCGCCACCCCACTCGCCCTTCATCGCCCTCACCCCTCGGTCAACCAAACTCGACCAGCCGCCTCCCGCTACCCCCGCTTGCGCCGCAAGCGTACCTTCAGTCACTGCCGAAGTCCCAAACGGTGAAGATCAGCAGCCACCCTCGCAGTCCAGCGGCCACAGCTATCGCATCCCGTACCGCAGCAAACCGCGCAAGCTCCGAACGCCAACTATCGACCAGATCGGAAGCGCTGTTCTAAACTCCGTGCCGGTTGTGGTATGAGTGACCATTTCCACCTCTAATTTGCACTGCATAATAGTAGTTCGTGGCCTGTTATATTGCTGTTTAATTTGGTGATTAATTGAGATTCCAAACCTGCGATATCGTTATTAGTTTCCGTTAGCCATTTAACTACTTGATTGCCCAACGTTTGTGGAATAATCGGTATTAAACTGCGAGTATCACGGTCATTATTGTGCTGATTTCTGCCTGTCGCTCTCCATTTATCATTTGCGTCATTTTGATTCATTAATTCCATTGTTTAGGATCGTCATTTATGTTATTTCACGCATAGTTTGCATCATAGTTGTTGCCTCTTTGAGCTTCTGTTGGTGGTATGATGCTTATGCTCAAAACCTCAGCTAGTGCAATTGAACCTAGCCTTTCCTTGAAACAACAATGGTAATGTTGCTGCCTTATTTGTTGTTGTTGGAGGTGCTTCTATATAGTACAAGAACATCCTTATATAATGCATACCTTTTGTAAAAAAATATCGATTGATGTCCTTTCAGTAATATATTTTTCTATTGAAAAAATTGATACTTTAACGTGTTCATGATAATTTCATTGGATATAAATACATATGTATGTATATGTATCCGATTTTATCGGTTCAGAGAACCGGTTCGACCGGTCGGACCATTAAATTAACCCCGGTCCAGTTTTTCCCGAATCAATTGAAATGATGACGTCATGCTGATGTCATCACCGGTCCGACCGGTTTGGACCAACGATCCGACCCGATTAGACCAAACCAGAGACAAACCGATTCAACGTCCAGTCCGGTTTTTAAAACATTGCTGACAAATGCAAGTTTCGTTATTAACCTTTATTTCTAATATTAATTTCTTTGGTAATACTAAAAATAGGATGTAAGTTGAACCAAATTTGGACTTTAACGGGGGGCCTAACAAAGTAACCGCCGCCCATTGCTCCTAAAGTTAAGGAGAGGAGACGCGTGGAAACGGGGAGGCCTGCCCCCCCCCCTCCGTCACTGCCTAAGGTCCGTTGTATTGTCACAGGTGAAGTCCTCCAGTATTTATAAATATCTCATCCCTAAACAGCTTCACGGGAACTTACCTCCATCATCCATTAGGACAGTCTGATCCCTATCCAACAGATCTCCACAGTCTGATCCCTATCCAACAGATCTCCAAGGATTGTTAGCTACAACAAGTGATGTGTTTCCCATGTTGGTGATCGAGCAGTTTCAACTACTCCAGCCTGGCAGAGAGGATAGTGTTATGTCTGTTGTAACCGTGCACATGATTTTGCACGGTACGAGCTCACAAAAAGTGCCAATCATGCGAGCCTCTCGACAACAAACTTTGCTGCATTTTGGTTCACAAAAGACGATCCGGGCGCCATGCCTAGTACTATTATGTCAGCCTAGTTTCAACTTTTCCTACCTGGTACATTTTGAAAATCGAAATGGAGAAAAAATAATTGCAATTACAAAACCTCCTCTGCTGTAATCGCCATTTCGGGATCCGTGCCACAACCCTCGTCTCACAAGTAACCTTGTGTTTTCATATCAAAAGTTAAGCAACAATATTTAAATAAGAATGCATGGATGAACTCCTGAGGTCATTCTCCTACCGATACGGAGTGGACATTCACGGCTGTCCCAATCCCAAAAAAAACTCCTTTCTTCTAAGGCAAAGGAATGGCTGGAAAGCGATTTTGGTGAACATGAAATATGAAGCCTCCTTCATGCAATACCTGCATCCAAAGCTCCTGGCCGATGGTTTTAACTCAAAATTCTTCAAGGTACATTGGAACATAATTAAAGGAGATGTGAAAGCTTCTATATCATTCCTCCATGATAGGGGAGGTTTTGTGAGAGAAGTTAACCATACCTTTCTCACTCTTGTCCCGAAAGTGAACTCCCTCCTCTTTGGGAGATTTTAGGCCTATTTCCTTCTGCAATGTCATCTACAAAATTTTCGCCAAGTTACTTGCTAACAGGTTGGTTGAGGTCCTACCACACATAATCTCTCACAATCAGATGGCATTTGTCAAGGGTAGGCATATCGGGGATTGCATCCGTCTTGCAAAGGAGTTGGCATTCGACTTTGAGCGTAGAGCAGGGCCAAAGCATGCTTGTGTCAAGATTGATCTTACCAAAGCTTTTGATACTGTGAACCACCACTTCATACTTGATCGTCTCTACGCATGGGTTTCGGTGAGAACTGGATAAGTTGGATTCGCTCGTGCATATCTACGACCTCATTCTCTATTTTGGTGAATGGGGGTACCCTTTGGCATGTTCAAGGGCGATAGGGATCTCCGACAGGGAGATCCCCTAAGTCCCCTCCTCTTTACTATTACTATGGAATCGCTCTCCGGGCTTGTAGACTTGGAAGTTGGAAGGAGGATGCTTCAACCGTTGGGAAGAGGGACTGTAAAGGCGTCGATACACCTCATATATGCGAATGATTTGTTATTCTTCTGGCATTTCTCCATTAAGCCGTTGAACATCATACAAAAGATATTGGAAAACTTCCACGAAATTTCAGGCCTTAAGATGAATGCAAGAAAAACTCGTCTCTTCTGCTCCAAAAAAGTGAAATGGGAGTTTGCTTACAACCTGGCAGCCGGACTTCTTGAGCAACCACTGCCTACTACTTACCTTGGTCTTCCACTGGCACACTCCTATGAGGGGAGCAGAGCAGTCCATGCGTTGGAGGACAAAATAAGGGATCACTTATGTGGCTGGAAAGCATAGCATCTGTCAATGGTTGGGCGGATACAACTTCTAAACTCACTTGTTAATGGCATCCTAAATTACTGGATTGATAGTACTATTATTCCCAATGCTGATGGGAAAAAGTTTGTCTCCCTAAGAAGGAGGGAGGAATGGGATTGTGTTTCCTTGTCGATCTTACATCAGCGGCAACGTTTGCAGGGGCTTGGAGGCTCCTCACCTCTGATTAATCACTTTGGGCCTCCTACATGAAGACCAAGTACCTCCGATCAACAAACTTTTGGGATGCACAAATCAGGCTTGATGCCTCTCCTATCTGAAAGCGATTGCTCCATCTTCGGTCACTCCTGCAACATGTATCGATGGCGTAAACCCACCGTTTTCATGGCCTCATATATCATTGGGTTACTCTTTCAGATCTTCCTTCGATTTACTGTGTTGCAAAGCACCGGTGGTCTCATGGTGGAAAGATGTCTGGTGTGGCAAGGCAGCTCCAAAGCACACATGCTGCTTATATCGAGCAGTACGTGGCAAGCTCCCTACTAGATATCAACTCATGGGGCATAACCTAGATCAGGCAATGTCTCGTTTGTGAGGCTTCTCTGGAGTTCGTTGATCATATTTTTTGGGAATGCTCTTATGCCTCTCAGATTTGGACGGGGTTACGCCACTCGATACAGATACCTCATACACTGATTGATCTACATCTGCAAGAGTCTCTTGCGTGGGCGCAGAGCCTACAAGGCATTAATACTACTGGTGGGAAGAGGTTGAGGATTGCTCTCTCTACGACTGTTTACAGGATTTGGAACGAGAGAAATCAAAGATGGACAGGCACGGGTGCCAACAATGTTGAAAGTAATATGATAATATCTCTCCCATCTTCTGAGAAGTCTCCACACTAACGGCTTAAAGCCCCATATTTTGTTTGCGTACTTCTCCTTCTTGGTGCCCATTCATCTCTCAAGGCTAACTTATTTTCCCTTGAGCCCCTTACGAATTAACTTGTAATGTCAAAAGGGCCTCTTTTGTGCAGTTTTAATAGAAATACTTATCTTACCGTTAAAAAAAGTATGGATGACGTGAACATGGGTATAGCTCTTTGACTGGGTCAATAAAAATAAAATAAATGAAGTATACCGTTGTGGTTGCTATATGTACGTTTGTTTTCGGGAAAGAATCCTCTGAATGTGTTTTACAACAAGGTGTTGTAACTCTATTTTATTATTTTTGCAATTTTCATTTTGAAGATTCAATCTTATGGATTATATCTTCTATTAATGTTTCACATATCCTTCAAATTTTTCTCAAATCTGAAGTCATTTATTATTTAATCTTAACAGTCAAAGGTCTGGTTGACATTTAAGCTACTTAAATCCCAATTAAAAAGAATCGAATTTTTCTATCATTAATATAAAATAACAAATGATATCGGATTTGAGTGAAATTGGAAGGATACATGAAACTTTAATATGAGATATAATCCATGAGATTGAACTTTCAAATGAAAATTGTAAAACTAAAAAAATAGAATACAACATCTGTTGTAAAATACATTACAACAGAGGATCTTTTTTAGGTTTGCATGCCACAATGCAAAGCCAAAGGCTGTGTACGTGCCTCAAAGATGTGCAAGGGATTTTGCTTGTGAAGTCCAACAACATTTGATCTTATGACTTTGTTGTGTTACATGATTTGTCTTTGATATTTTATGGAACGATGGAAAACTATTGGTCATTTTTCAAAGAGCCATAGATTTTTCATTGAAGATGTTTATTGAGTATTTTCCCCTTGAAAATTGATCCAGATTTATTCATCATTTAACTAAGTAAGCATAATCCCATGCAAAGGAGTAACATCACGAAGCATAATGTTCAAAGCATTTCGTGATAATGTTAAGAGCAAAATACTGGGGAGGGGCCTGCATATGCACGGGGCACAAATAGTAAAAGATCGTGGTTCTTGAAGAAAACAAAGCATTCTAATTAAAGTAACAAAAGACTGAAACTTCCATTAACCCTCCAGTAAGGACATTCAGATCCTTCTATTTGTCGAATCAAGCATAATTCTTTTTACACAAGAGACTAGAGTGTTCGTCTTGTACACTCGATTTCCTTTACCTTGTGTAGAAGAAGATTTCATAGGACCTGAAAAGAACACAATATATCAATGTATTATTAGGAGTTAAGGTTTAAGATTCCCTTAGATATATTGCCCTTGTGAACTCATAAAGATCTATATCCGTTCCTGCCAATAAAATAATTTGACATCTTTGGCTAATTCTTTAATGACATGGAGAATATTATGATAGTGTTGCACTCAATGCGAGAGAATTCCAATCAGAGAAAATATCACATAGCATATAGATTGGTAATTTTTTTAAAGGACATTAAGATCTAGCATCAAATTAAACTCCTTGAACACTCTTCTCGTGATACAACAATAAGAAAACACGTGAGAAATACTTTCCACGTGTTCAAGACATAAATAACAACCACGAACAGTAGAAATATTAAATTTGTGTAGGTGGTCCTGAGTTGTAATTTTTCTATGGATCATTAATCAAAGAAAGTAAGTCACCCTAGGTTCAAAAGATCGAGATCAAATTTTTTTATGAAAGGAAGTGGAGATTCCACCATCAACAATGATGCTATAAATCTTTTTGGCGGTTGATTCTCCTTCAACGGTAATATAATATAGTCTTTATTGATGTTGATAATCGAACTGTGAACTGCAATAAGAGTTCTTCGTAGTAATTTAACCTTAATCTAAAGGTCAAAAGGTAATCTAGCTTTGAGACACGTTAAAATCAGTTATTTTTGGTATTCCAACTTTTAAGTCCTTCCCTAACAGAGATTTTTTTTCTATTTTGATATATTGAAAATATACTAAAATGTTTCACATAGAGGTCTGAAACTACTTATAGGATTAGACCAAAGGGATGTTAGGTTGCATGATGTTACTTGTTTGTAAATTATAGGAAGAAGGTCAGAAGTGTTAGGATTAGAGTCATATTGTGATTAGGAATCCTAATGTGATGAAACTCTTAATCCTAATAATAGTTGAGTTGTATTCTATTTATATTCCTAAAGGGAATATGACTATTGGGTTGTAATTAGACTATATATAGAAGGGTGGGAGGTATTGCGTCCACACCACCACAAGAATAATGTAATCCCTAGAGAGGGGGAGAGAGAGAAGAAAGAGATGAGAGAGCAAGGGAACGGAAAGAGTTGTACTCGTTCTAATTTATAGTGATTTTTCTTCTCAGGTGGTCAAAAGATCCTCTAATGTGAGCCTTCTAGGTTTCTGAATTAACAACTAAACCTCCTTGTAAGAAAGTAACCGGTTATCCAGCAAATGATGAGGCACTAATAAGGGTTGAAGCCAAGGTTTCTTGTGAACCAATATAAGGAAAGTTGATCCTCTTAACAGGGAGTTATTAAAATTCTAAGGTTGATAATTCTCCATCAATCATTGGACCTAGCGCATAAGACCTTTTTCCAGGCCACCTTCGTTTGCAAGTTTATCTGAGTGTTGCCACACCATATGAGTTTTCTACAAATTTTATCAATCTTGTCTGAAATTCCTAATGGTATCTTAAGACAAGACAAGACATCATGTGTATTGAGAGAGGAGATATTGAGAAATTCAAGAGAGTTGCTCTCGCGGGTAGGGGTAGGCATTTGGCTTTACAACCTTGCAATTAGCTATGAACTTAGCTATCAAGTGTTCCCAATCTTTAGTCTTTAATTTCTTGGGAGATAAGGTGAATCCCAAATAGTTAATAGAATGATTAAAAAACAAGACCGGATCAGTCTACCGAACTGGTTGGACCAGGAACATGCCCTGATCTGGTCAGTTCGGCCGGTTTATGTAATTAATTTCAAAAAAATAAAATAAAAAATTAGATCCGACCGGTATTCGGACCAAGTTGACCCGGATTGACCAAGTTTTGATAGTTTGGTAATTTTTTTAAAAAATAAAGGTTTAAATAATGAAACAATATGGTTCTTATCACTTATGCTCTTCTCAACTTCTGTAATATTAGTTATGTCCCTCTCTTTTTTGGAATATAAGTTGTTCCATTACTTTGTTAGAGGAATTTTTTAGAAGCAACTATAAATAAATGATTACAATAATATACTTAAATATAGTTCTAGAAAATGTAACTAATATTTGTATAGTTTTACTCTAAATAGAGAATCATGTTATTCTATTGAAAGATTTGACATTTTAAACGATTATTTCATTGATATATAAATGCATACTTACATATTTGTATCTGGTTTTATCGTTCAAATAATTGGTCGACCGTCAAACCAGTAAACTGAGCCCACTTCGATTTTTTCTGAGTAAGTAGGAATGATGACGTCATGTTGACATCATCACAGGTCCGACCGGTTGGACCAAACCAAGGACTAACCGATTCAATGTCTGATCCAGTTTTTAAAAACTTGGTTAATAGAGAAGTCTTTGATATGCTAGTTCATAAGTGAATGAATCCCATCAATTTCCA
The DNA here is from genome assembly GCA_037367405.1 of Ottelia alismoides. Classification (NCBI taxonomy): domain Eukaryota; kingdom Viridiplantae; phylum Streptophyta; class Magnoliopsida; order Alismatales; family Hydrocharitaceae; genus Ottelia; species Ottelia alismoides. The sequence continues at coordinate 1,077,703 of JAZKJV010008882.1, forward strand.
TATTTGTCAAATTCAACCCAAAAAGATCAAGATTTGGATGTACTAACCTCAAGTCCAGAAAGTTCGTCGAAGATTTGAATAGTGGACAAGACCTTCTTTTGTTCAGATTCCCTGTATTATAAGAAAACCAATAAGTCGACGGTAAATTGGATATTGGTAATCATAGATTCATTCCTTCTATAAAAAACATTGAAATTTGCCAGATATACTTAGTTTGGCTAACATAGCATCCAATATAGAGAGTGAGTGGATGAACAGTAGAGGGGAGATGGAATCCCCTTGTCATGCTCCTCTTTCAGGCTTTAGCCAATCTAATGAAGAATCATTGACTTTAAATGAAGCCTTAATGGTTTCAAGTAAAGCTTCAACTCATGAAATGAAACAAGTAGGATGGTTTGCTACCCTTAGTATTCTTTTCTAAAGTCAGTCTTAAGAATTAAAGATTTCTTCTCATATCTGGACCAATCATTAACAATGGTCGATGATACAATGAAAGCATCAGAAGAAGATCGATTTTTTAAGAAAGCACATTGTGAATGTGGTATAATCCATGCAAGAATTGGTGCCCAACAATTTGCAATTAATTTTGAAAAGATTCAGACTGTAGGTTTATTAAACTGATTGGATATTGATGAATTTGAGTTATTCTATTAGATCAATATGATAGGGAGACATAGGTTTGGAATCCCATTTGGATCACATGTCTCTTTCATTCTTGCCTTTTCATTGAATAGAAAAAATAAATGGTTAATTTGGAATAGCGGATGTCAGATAAGATTGGAGAAATTATAAATATCCCCAAGAAGTTCTGAACTTTTTAAGAAGATAGAACAATGATCAAGACAACAATATGATGTGAAAACAAGGTTACAAATATTGTAGAGTAGAGATTGGGTAATGTTCAAGTTTGAAGATGCAACCAAGGATAGAAGTCTGGAACAACATGGAGAACATCCCCAAAAGATCAACAAAATTCATAAAGGTGATAGACCAAACACCCATTGAAAGCAGAAATCACCCAAAAATGCAACTCTTTAGTTCAGAAGTCGACAATTGATCAAAATAATTGATCAGTGACAAATGCAACGAAAAACACAACAAACTCATCGTATAATGCTCATGAAAGATCTTACTCGTGCCTCTTATTGTGATGAATCATAGATTCATCACATTGAGTATTACGTCTTGTTGTCTCCACTCGTAGGGGTCGTGTCCTGGCGTGGGTTGAGTTCTACTTGCCAAGGGTATTTCGCCATCGTGGGTGACTTACACTTGTTACTTCTTTACGCAATTTTTCAACATTTACCTTGCATCGTTTAGCTGTTTAGCATTGTACCGGGTAACTTTACTCATAACATAGCTATTTTATGTAAATCCAACATGTGTTGTTGATGTTGCCATGGTAGTGAGTTGGCTTTTCGACTAGACTCAATTATGAAGTTGGTGCATTGTTTATGGGTACGTTTTACTTGTAAAGTTGTACTTGTAATGTTGATAACTTGGTAGTTCGCATTTCTAGAAATTCAGTCATGTGATTCTTTTAGTTGAGGACTCTGTTTATAAATAATAATGTATAAATTGTTGGGAACCATGAATATAATGTGTTGTTAGAGCATTTTATTTCAATTATTTCATTCCTACTTTACATTTTAAATGTTAATCATGATGTCAAGAATGTGGATATTGCTGAAAATCTCGATACTAAAAATAGGGGCATCACTACTTCGCGTCGGAACAACGATACTCTACTAGCCATCATACTTATGTCATGATAATTATAATCGATATTCAGGAATGGTTTCCTAACAAGAGTTCTAAAATATGAGACGATTAGATCTCTAATAACTGAAGATTGTAATCAATTTGTGCATAATCATGTTAAATTTTGATGATGAAGTTGCTCGCCAGTTTGTGATGATGATAGATATGCTTTGCAATTTGGAGTAAAGATATATGACCATTGATCATAGACTGCAAACCATAGGAGCAAAGACTTGAGAATTTAAAGAATCTGAAGGAAGTAATTGAAGATTCAAGAACTTCGTATCACAGAAACAAGGAAAAAATAACAAACTATTTTCTAAAAAATAATGTCTATTCATCGTATGAACAAGAAATTTCAACACAACGATTTGTGCCTTCATTAATTCTAAGGAAATAATCTCCATAATGATTTCTAATATCTATAATGAATAAAAAGAATAGACCAGGACTACCTCTTGAAGCATGGTTTCCTAATAAAAGAAACATCCCCTATATAGTTCGATCCACAATCTCTCTTTCATGGGAATGTAGATGAATCACGTTGCTTCCACGAACTTGGACATCATCTTCACGAACATGGCTTCAGAGGTGGAGAAGATGTGTATAGAGAGTCTTCTACTCTCTAAACTTCTCTCTCAATGATAAAGGTGACTTGGAATTATAAGGAAGACCAACCAAACTATAAAAGAGAGGCATCACCTTCTCTTTTATAGTCTGGGGGATGTCTATGAGGAATCTTTTCCTCATAGTAGACATCTTTCATGGTCTCCCTTGGATCATGGATCAAGGGCTATGATTTAGTCCTTATTCAATAAAAAATATGACTAAAATTATTTTCTTTTTATCACTAATTAATTAATAAGCAATAAAATTGAGAGTCTAATCCAATTAGGACTCTCATGGAGGGTGCCATGTGTCATCATGATACTTCCCCCACTTTCCAAATATAAATTAGAATTGTCGATCTATTTATTATGATAATACAATCATCATAATTGGTGATTTTACGAGAATAATACTCATAACTTATGAATCATTTTCATAAATCCAAATAAAAATTTAAATGTGATTTATATTAATTATTCTAGTGTGAATCACATTCACACATGTGCCTTGAAATAATTATATGAATCACATTCTCATAAATTTCAATTATATTGTTGACACGATTTTCCGCGATTTAAAAAGATGATTTTACCACGTCGTTGTTGTTCCACAAAAAATCACAATCAAACAAATAATATTACAACTACAAGCATGGTCGGATTACAGAAAAATTGTAAGTGGCAAGTAGAGGATCGAATCCACAGGGACCGAGCAAATTTGCAATATTTGTTCTTCTTTCAAACTTAAATCAACTCTTACTCCATGACGATGAGAGAAAAAATTATGAAATCTTAAAGAGTAAATGCAATCTATGGAAAAAAATATTTCTTAGAACTCAAAGTAAACAAATGTGGGCATGAGTGCAACTAAATAAGAAGACGAGGGTAGAATTGCAAATTAAGATAGAAAAATTAATGTAACATTTACAATGTTTCAAAACAGAATAATGGAAGTTAAACTTGCAATATATTAAGGCAACATAGAGTTGAGAAAGAACCTTACGAAATAAGAATGCTTCCAAGTTCAACTTAAACAAAACAAGTAATATAAAAAAAACAAGAGAACTTATAACATGAGAGTTGTTTCCTTCAAGTTCAACTTAAATAAAATGAATAAAGAAAAAAAATGTAAAAGGTAAGTAAAGATGGGAAAGAAGTCTTCTCTATTGGAGCTTGCAAATCTAAAATGGAGACGATGATGGTGCTGGATGTAAGGAGGCGAGTGCACGAGTTGGTGGGAACACCAACGGAGCGCACAATGATCCGGCCACGTGGGGAGGTGCTGGACACGTGCTAGGCCACACGAGGAAGGAGCCGGATGCGTGGGAGGTGGAACCGGAGTGCACGGAGAAGGAGCCGAAGTATGCGGAGAGGCTGATGGTCGCGCAAGGTGGAGGAGAAGGCCGCTAGGTTGCAGGTCGCACGACACGTAAGAGCAAGGAGGACGAGGAAGGGGTTGTTGCTGGCTACGCCTTCATCTGCATGAGACAGAGAGAGAGAGAGAGAGAGAGAGAGAGAGAGAGAGAGAGAGAGAGAGAGAGAGAGAGAGAATAAAAGAGAGAGGGGGGGGGGGGAGTAAGAGAGAATCACGAATGCAAGCTCTCCCCATCTTCATGTGTTGTGCCCCTTTATAGATGAATGTTTGGAATTAAAGGACACATCTCATGCACAAGAAGACAAAACATTAATTCTATTCATGCATGAGGAGGGGGGAAAGGATATGGACGGCAACCTCTTCACGAGTGATTGGGAATAAAGAGTGGGCACATGCATGTACATGAGTAGCTCTAGACATGGTATTGAAGAGTGGAAGCTTTTAACTTTCAACCCTCCCCTTTTCTTTCCAACAAATTTGTAATGCCAAGTCAACATGTTGGAGGCTATATTATTACATTCATTGCACTTTCATTTTCTCTTTTACTGTAGATGATTTATTCATGGAACTTTAGTATTTACTATATCTTCACCATATATAATCAATAAATAATATGTGAATGTGTATTTTTGAGAGTATTTTTCCTGGATATCACGATTTTCTCCTCTGTAATTATGGAATAAATAACATGTGAGTTATTCAAGATTGCAGATTATATGTCAAATATTGGGCTTGTTCTTCACGTAATTTTATCAAATTATACCAATATATATTGTAATCATCACACCCCCATACTTAAATCTTGCTAGTCCCGAGCAAGAATAATATAAGTAATAATGAAGGATAGGGTAAATAGACAAGATAGGTTGGGTAAGGGTTTGCAGCAGACATACCCACAAAGTCTCGAGTTTTAGAACACAAATACACAAACTTCAGTAGAGTTAACCCATGGATTAATGATTTTCTCGAATAGTCGACTTGACTTGAGTTTTGTAGTTTCAACAGCCTCTTAGTTCCAACAAAATCATACATGGTTTCAGAAGGTCGATCAGTTCAGCTCATCCCTAAGAAACAAGTATTCTCTTTGACTTTGAATGGATATAAACAGTGTTAATGATAGTTTAGCTTTCGTGAGTCAAGAGAACGGGCTAGCAACACGATCTATCGAGGTATCAAATGATTCCCTACACATATAACCTCATTCCTCACCTGAATTCATGCATATTCTCTTTTCACCCAAGTATGTCAGCATAGAAAAAATAGGTCATAATTCTTTGGAGAATGGGACTTAACTTTCGGGGTTTTTTCATAGACCGCTTTGGTCCGTCGCTCTCATTCTTTTCCTTTTGCAGAGCATAACCCTAGGCCTCTTTGGGCCTCTTTTCAGAATTTAGGTAGCATCATTGGACTGCTACCTGGCTTTTTGGTGGAGTAGGGTTATTCGGTGGTCTTCTTTCATTGCTTTTGCTTCGCACATCTTTGCATGATTGGTGGTTTTTGGCATTTGTATTGTGATATGCCTTTTGTGGTGTTTTTATCTTGGGTTTGGCATCAAAGGTAGTATCGGCTTAATATTGACTTTGGAGGCACGATACTAGCTTATTTGCTGACATACTTAGACTAGAGAGATCATGTTGCTCCTGAGTCGTGTTCCTTCACTGACTATAGATAAGGTTCAGGCATTGGCACAGCCAAGAGGACAACTCCTCACCTAAACTAGATTGTAATTGTATCTCGTAAAATAAACTCAGTCAAGCTAAGTGAAATGTGCAGTTGTTTAATATCCACTGAAGAGTTTAAGAGTGCTACTAGTTGCTCAGGTGATCTAGTTAGATATAGAAGTTCATTCATCAGTAGAGTTGGAGGAACTGAGAGAATAAAGTCCACATGGACCTAAAGAAAGCTTAAAAACTCATGCCTAGTGAAATTCTGATGAAGTTAAGTGGATTAGGATCAGCTCAACCTCAATCTATGATATATACAATGAAGAGCTGATTTCTCAAAAGATAAGATAAAACTAGGAAGGACATATTTTTGGTAGTTTTCTTGCTTTTTGAATATATATATATATATATATATATTAGGGGAAATTTTGCAAACTTTTTGAAGATTTTTTTATGTTTTGAAAAGTATGTAATTTTGAAAACTATGCAGACACCCCCCTATACTTATCAGAAACCATGTCCTCATGGTAAAGACAATGTGAAATAGGATGAACAAAAGAAGAGGTGAGTGAAAAGGTGTTTTTGTGTTTTATTGAGTTTTTAAAGTGTACCCCATACTTATATAATGCAATGCAGTAAAAATAAACATGTGAAAAGTAAGAAAAAAAGATACCTATGTGTGTGGACCCACAAAATGTTGTTGGTTTAAACGTCCCAACTCAATGATTCAGCTTATCATGAGTATCCAGTGTTGTGTGTGAGTGCAGAATCTGTATTCAGAAAACCCAAATGAAACTCTTGATATGATACAGATATCCTGGACCAGATGTGAGAGTGCGGTTGATGAATTTGATAAATGTGTGATCTCATTAATACGGTGAAGACATTAATTGGTTGATGAATCGGAACGAGAGATGAATCAGTTTGATCTTGGATTGGATGTGATGGGAGGGAAATGGGTGGACTGGTGAAGGGCTCATGGACCATATATGATGTATTGAAGTTGAGCTCTACATGATCAAGAATTGATTCCTCCATGAGGTCCTCTGTATATTGTGATAAATCATCATTTTCCCTCAAATAATCATCGTGGCTATCCTTAGTGGCATCTATTGTGAATTTCATTTCAGTTCTTTTCTTGAGCCACAGAGATGATTCTTTCCAAGAGATATGATTAGGAGATTCAGAGGCCAGGAGCGGGGGAATATTGGCTAATGGATGATTTTCTTTGATTGTTTTGAGTAGTTCCTTGGTATCATCCCAAAAAAGATCAGAGAATAGAAAATCACTCTGATCAGACTCGGTACTAGAAGATGTATCCATATAGTCATCGACTGAATTGATTTGATCTTCTTTCCTTGTGATGGGGTTAATGGAATTGGAAATTTCATCTTAGAACGAGTCATCGCAAAAAATCTTCAGCATATCATCATGTGTTGGTTGGAAGGGAGTTTTGGTGCATGAAGAAGTCAACTCATTGTCTGATGTGTCCTCAGATTCCAACTCAAAATCTGTACTTTCCTTAATTGAAAAATCACATCTGGAATCAACATAAAATGGTATATCTCCTTCTGTTTCTTCTTCCCACTCAACATACATGCTATCCTCAATTTCAACTTTTGTCTTAGACCAATCAATATCATTAATACACCGAGGTTCATAACTTTCAAAATCGCCTGAGGAAGGATCAATGCTATTATCAAAACATGTCTTCATCTTTGGCATACCCAGGGCTGAAGTTAATTTGAGATCAGTATTTAGTGTTTCCCAGGCTTCATCTATTTCAGAAATTTTTCAACCAGTGAGAGGACATGGTGGGGCTTCAAGTGCAGAGTCTAGATGAGACATGTCCTTATGAGTGAGTTGTGAGGTGTTCAGACTAACCTCCAGAGGGTCTTTGGAAAGATGGACATGGGCAAAATCATCAAGAATAGCACAGTTCTCTATCCATCCACAGTCCACAATTTCAGAGTCACCAGAAGTAGGGGTGACGTGATCCACAGGAATGTCTTTATCATTGATTTTCAATTCCACTCTCTCATCTTCACAGTCAAAATGTGCCTTGGCAGTGGTCAAGAACGGTCGTTCAAGTATGTTGGGTCTCTCACTTAGTGTATTGGCTTGATTGGACTTTTGTTGTGTTGCAACCAATTGATGAATGGCCTGGGTCAAAGCATTAAAATCTACAGCTGAGGTTGATTGTGTCAGTAAGGGCTCAATCAACTGTTTGGGCTGGGTGTGATTTTGGACCCAATGGACTGTGTCCTCTGCTGCAGAGAAATAACGTGTGCTGATGGGTGGTGGTCGGATGAGAGGAGCTATGGTATGTCGGATTGTCACATTCTCTTCTCTCAAAAGTTGTAGCTGTTGGAAGATGAGTTCCATGGTGTTCGGTTTCTCTGCTCCCATGTCTCCTAGGTTAGGTGAATTTTCAGATTTCTCAGTCAAAGGAGACGGATAGGATTTACAGACTAGGTCATAATCTAAAGATTGTTGCAATGGATTTTTCAGAAACCTAAGACCTAGCATACACAACACAATACACCAGACAATTTGTTGATTCACCAACTCACACAAAAATTGCCGCAGGAGCGGTTATCTTTTCAATTTTATTTTAGTGTCTCAATAAATGTTATCAGAGAATTTAAGTCCTCAATGAATAGGTGGGTGTGGAAGATTGTGAGAAATTGATGTCCTAATCCGGCTGGGGGATCCAGGGTGTGGTACTTAGATCGAGGATCTGCTCTTCCCACAAGAACCTGTGCCCAACGCGTCAAGGAGTTACGATTTCTCTCTGCAATCCTATGTGGCACCAGGGATTTTTGTCTCTATCCAAGGGTTCTATGTTCTCGTGATTTTTTTGTTATACATGTGCATCAAAACAAGCATTCAGAAATTTTGCCCACTTTCTGCTCGGGCCACTGCGGTGGCCTTCCAAGCTTATTTTTTTAGTGTAATAAAGCACTTTTTGGTGATCTTTTTAGGTGATCAGAGGGAGAAGACTGATGAGCCGAAAATCCCAAAAATCTGGTTAAAGGTAAAATCAATCAAGGGTTGTTGCGATCCGAATCTCGCGGCTCGGACTCAACAAGAAAAATTAGACCACCAAATAAAAATAATTAGAGAAAATCCGAATAGCGATCTCGCTATTTATTTAACCTGGTATAACGACCAGGGTCGAACTCAAGGAGAACGGATTGGCCAAGTGGCCTACGAAGTAGTCAGAAAATGAACAAAATATTTTTGGTGGATTTTTTATTTTTAAAATTTTTTAAATTATGAAGAAAATTTATAAAAGGCAAAAAGAATCACACTCAACTAATTATTCAACACATCAAAGCAACTCAGAAAAATGTAATAAAAATATGTTTGGGTTTTATAATTTTTTAAGTGTTTTTAGTAATTTTCTCAGATTTTTATATTTTTTTTTTATAAAAATAAAATAAGGAAGAAAACTGAACTCAATGTGTAACCAGATTTGAAAGGTTATTTATAAATAGATAAATAACCTAATAAAATCTGGAGACAATTTTTATAAAAACTAGAAATAAAAACTAAGCTACAGGAGAAGAAATTGCAATTTTTAGGTCTACTAAAAGGGCTAATGGTCCCCATTTTATGGCCATCCCTATTGGGCCGAGAACCCTCATGCATCGCCCTCTGCTCCCCCAAGGAAACAGAACAGCCTTCACACTTCCCCCTCACATGCTTCGTCCTCTGCCTCGGCTTTGGATCTGAATAGGCCGGCTATAGATTCGGTGCAGTCACAACCTCCTATGGGCTCTGCTGTGGAACCAGACCCCAAATGGGAGTTGAGCTCCCACAAAAAGAAAAAGAAGGGAAGCTCCAAAGGAAAAGCCGCCTCGATAGAAGCCCAATCTCCAAACCAGACACCATCTTAGTGCAGGTGGTCGCCTGTAATACAAGGGGCCTGAACATGCCTACTAATTGTAAGAGGCTCTTCTGTGACCTCCTAAACTCAAATACGGGCATCATTGACCTGGTGGAAACGAAAATAAGACCGGGGAATTGGTCACAATTCAGTAAACTCGTCCCACAAGGATGGACCTACCTACATAATGATACAGAGTTGAGAAGAATAGTCGTGCTCTAGAAAACTGACTGTTGAAACTGTAAACCCACCGTGGTGTCTAACAAAGTGGTAACACTACAATGCTCTAATAAAGGTGGGTTGGTTCTTCTTCTCTCCGTTGTCTATGGATCAGATTCTGCAACTGAAAGGAGAGGACTTTGGAATGATCTTGTGGGTACTAGCAACTTTGCTACTATGCCTTGGCTCGTCATAGGGGATTTCAACGTGGTGAGGCTGCATAGCGAGAAAAGTGGGGGCCGCCCCCCAAATGCGGAAGCACTGAATGACTTCAATAACTGCATAAACTGTGATGGGCTAGAGGATCTGGAGGCTGCTGGAAATCCGTGGACATGGACCAACTCGGTTATCAGGTGATGAATCCACATTTCATCATCTTTATTCTATCATTTTGGCATAAAAAACCCGAGCAAATACGTGTAAATACCCTTAATTTATGCATCTTAGCATTCATGCATGTGCATGTAAATAGTGTACAAAATACTGTAATTAAGCCAAAATTATATAATAAATCAAAGAAAAGAAAAAGGATAAAATATTGTAAATATTTTATGACCCGAAACCCCGAGACCTAGGCATCTTGACGAATAGGTCGACAAGGGATAAAGTAGGGGGAGATAAGGGTAAAAATACAATGAAATTCCTTCATTCTTTGTTCATTTTGGGACCTATTTTTGGTTCCACTTTTTATACCTCAAATAAAGAAACATTGTAAATGAAAGTTGTAGATAATTAAATAAATAAAAACACAAATATGATTTCAGTCAAAAATAATGTACAGATAAAAAGTTATGGTCTGAATAAAAATCCAGAATCCCAACTTCCCAGACCCGTATCTCACAAATGAAAACTCCAAATGCATCAAACTCACCTTTAATTGTATATAGTGTAAAATAATCTATTTAATGGCAGTGGTTTCGCATTTGGTGGAGCTACGGTTTGAAAGTTGAGTTTTGGGACCCTATTATGTACTTGTACAGATTAAAATACTCAATTTATCATTTATTCATTATTTTTATAATTTTATATTTTTATAAATTTTTAAATATTACTTATAATAAGTATGTACATTAAAATCAGAATAAAACCTCAAGAAAAATCAAAATAAAATACTTGTATATTTATAATACATAAGTATAAGACCTATGTACATACCTATATAATCCATACGTCTATAAAACACCTCAGAAAAATAAAATAAAAATATATTTATGTGTATAAAAGTATTTTATAAATTTATAAAATAATACACAAAAATAAATGAATTAAAATTCACAAAATAAAAATAAATTAATGAAATATATAGGTATATGTACCTACAAAGGGCATAAAAGGTATCTTGTATTTTTGTACCTCATAAAAATAATTAAAAATAAGATAAAATACTTTATAAATAGATAAACATTTTTTATTTAATAATCTAAAATTAAATAAGTCATTTTCTATTTTTAAATGAATTAATAAAACATTTTCCCAGGGTTTTTCCTGGTTGGTCCACATGGACCAACCAGGAGGGTCTGAGAGTTGACCGCGGGTCAACTCTCTGACCCGCCCCCTGTGGCTGTGTCAGAATGGGTTTTGACCTATTTTCACCCTTTTTTTGATATGACTCTTTACATACTTTCATGATGCATCCTAAAGGACTTTTTCTCCTCGATATTAGAGCATACACGCCCAACGTTAAGATCGGGGATTGGACCGCTGACCTCTCTGTTATCTCTCGATCTTTGAGCCACCTCATTCACCTTTCAAAAACCACCCAAAGTCATCCATCCATTTTTAAACTGGTTTTGGAGAGCCTCTAACCTCCGAGTGTGGCAAGGATGAAACTCCTGTGACAGGGGAGGATCCCGGTACCCTCGTCGAGGTGCGGCGAGGCTCGACGGCCGCGTTCCACCATCTCCGGCGGTCGCGCCGCCGTGAGGTCCTTCATCTCCTCAGCCCCGACAGAGTCGAGGTGCTTTTCTTCTGATTATTTGCTCTTTGGTTATCTGTAGGACTTGGCTTCAACTCTATACTCTTTAATTGCATATTGGTTAGCTTAGATTCACATCAAAAACCTTCACCGGAGCTCGTGAGCTCCGGCCACCATTCGCCACTCCATCATTTGCCAAACTTTCGCCAATAAAGGCCAGATACCTGTCTCCTTGTGCTTTTGGAATTTTCCTTGTATTTGCAGTATCTGAAGGACCCATCTGCGGGTCAGGAGCAACGTGAACATCGCCCAGGCCCGCCGGCGTTCGCGTGACCTCCGGGGATCATCCAAGGGTCCTTGGAGCCCTTTTGAGGGTGCCTGGTACTTTGCCGTTGCCGCAGGAGCTTGTGCGTATGATCGGAAGCGTGCAAGGAGGCCGGAGGACCGCGCTGCACCTCATCGAAACTCGCCAAGGGCGAGTTCCTCCAACGATCCTCCAGCCCACTTGCGCGCCGTTCGATATCTGTAGCGGCCCAGGTCATCCAGTTACCGCCGGATCTTGGACCCCCCACCGCCGTCGGATTATCCTGCCTGATCTGATCGTCGCCATTCAAGCCGAAGGGGTATCGCGGCTTTTCGCATCGACACGTGTATAAGTGACAAAAGGGAGCCGCCGTCTACGGGGGTAATTTTGCATCCTACCCCCCGGAATTTTTGTTATTTCATATTGAGTATTGTAATTATTTTATTAGGTTGAAAACTTTTGGCACTTTTGTAGCAAGGACCCCAGGTTTCTTTGTATTTGCGAAGCAGTCCTCGCCAGGCGCACGTGCTTGGCACGCGCGTTGGGAAATTTTGCAGAGTTAGCCTCGTACGTTTTAGCTATTGATATTTAGTCTTTAAACATTTTTAATTAGTTATAAGTTTCTAGAAGATTTATTTACAGGCCCTTCCACTTTTTGTATATTACAATTGTGCCCCTCCCAGGCGCGCGTGCCTGCGCACGTGGCTTGGGTGTTTTTGCTGGGAAGGGCTCACGGGTTTTGATATTCCTAAATAGTCCAGGAAGTTTTTGATTTAGTTATAACTTTTTGGGAAATTTACAAGCAGGCCCTCAGACTTTCTACATATTACCAAAATACCCCTGCTAGGCTTGTAATTTCTTTCTACTATATCCATTTATTTCATGCATCTATAAATACCCAAAAATTCCACAAAAACTAATCTAGGCTCCTGGTTGTTTGTGCATTCATTCCATATTTTTGCATTCCATTTTTGTTGCATTTAATAGTTATTAAAAATCGAGAACATGCATTTTAGATCTAGTTTGCATTGGAAAATACCAAGAAAATATTAAAACTCCTTGAAAAATTCAAAAAAAATTACCTAAGGTCTATTTTAGTGTCAGTCCATCACTAAAAATTTCAAAGTAAAAACCTTAAAATTAGAAAACAATTAAAAACTTCAAAAAATTCTAAAAAAAAACATAAAAAAACTCCAAAAATTATAAAGTCAGGTCCTGTAGGTTCCCTATTTTATTGTATTTATTTTAAATTTAATTTAGGAAAATTTTTTTTTGTGTTTGCTATTTTTCATTCACATTTTAATTTCGGCCAGTAGTTAATTCACTGTTTTCTCTTATTTTATCTTTTAAAAATACCAAAAAGATTCTGAAAAATCCCCAAAAATCACAAAAACAGTAGAAAGTTATAAAAAGACCAAAAATATTTTATTCCCTAATTTCTGACTATTTTTACCTATTTTTATAAATACTTTATCCCCTCTTTTCTTATATTGTATATATACTTAATTATTGAAAAAGAAAATATAAAAATATAAAATACAAAAAGAAAATATTAAATCAGAAACTCAAAAACCAAAATACAAAATAAAAAATTAAAAATTAAATATATAAAATTAAAAACCCACAAAAACATTTGCACATTGATTACAATCACATCACATTTTGCACTTAGCTTGATCTATCCTGCCTTGCTTCCTGTGTTCGAACTCTATACATACTTACACCTATACATTATTTATGTAGAGTTAAAAATAAATTTGACTCCACTTTATTTTTCATTGTTTGATATTACATTGTGGGTTCATTGTTGATTAAATCCGGATATTTAGCGGTCACCGCATCGACTTCTGTGTTCCCGCCTTGTGAGGAATACAAGACCATTAGATTTTTGGGTTTATCAAATGGCGCCGTTGCCGGGGAGCAACAACGTATAGTTCGGTTTTTGCTTTGTGATTGTGATACTTGTCTATATTTTTACCTTCTCTATATGCTCATTTATTTGATATCATTGCTTGACTCGTCTAATCACTCTTCCTTGTTGGACTTTGTGCGAGGAACCGCGGATCGAGGGATGCACTCCACCTTAGGTGCCTGTGCACCCACGTGAAGGCGGTAGGAGACTTCTGACCTAGAATCAAAGGAGGCAGGGAGGACTTGAGAACACAATCATCTTTTTGAGCATTTTTGTATATTTATTTGTGTAATTTTAGTGAGTGAGAGACCCCATTATTTTGTAATAATACAGGCACCCCCGAACTTTGGACATTCGGGCCCAATTTCCAAGTGTTTGTACACTTGGGGGCTCACCGCGGATTTTTCGATTTTCATCGCATATTTTTTCATTTGTTTTCCGATTTTGTTTTCCTTACTTTGTGTGATTGAGCCCCTAGTTTTAGGATTGCTTGCGATATACGAAGACCAAACACTTAATATCTTGCATGTACCTATAGTGCGCTTTGGACTTAGTCAAATCTTTAAACGGTCGCCTCATCATCTTCAAGCCTACGTGCCGCGAGCCCACCCCGTCAAGCGCTACTCCTGAACTCGATGTGTCGAGAAGAGGAGGGGTGAGCATAGACTGGACTCTTGGATTGAGGATCGGTGACCGACTTGTGGTCCTTCGCGATAATATCAATTTCTGAAACTTAGGGCGATTTCATCGGCTTTGCATTTGCATATAGATTAGGTTTTAATTCTACTGAGCATCTCTGCATGTAAAGTGCTGGGGGCAAGGTGAGCATTTACGCTTTAGCATACATCATGGTTTTGTCGCTTGCATTGCTTTTCCGACTCTCTACCTCTGATTTTGATCACCTAGGTGCTAAGTAAAATTGACTCCTTGTTAGGCCCATGCTTTCTCATTAAAAATCCAAAAAAAGGTGATAACAAATAAAATTGGGACTGCCAAACATTATTCGACCGTAAAAATCACCAAAAAGAAAATCTTGTATTGGGGCGAGTAATCCCCTCATTGTCTTCGCTTTTACTTTCTCGCGCACATACTAAGGATTAGTGCCCAAATCCCATTGAGCCCCTAAGTGTTTGTGCAACTTCTTGACTTCTCACCTAACTCTAAAACAGACAAGATTAAAAGACCGAATTTTCGGTCTCTACTGAGTTGAGTAGGTGAATTGAGGGTTTGTTTTGTGAGTTTGACTGTGCTTGCTTGTGTGTATCCTAGATCTTATCTGCACATTTGCGCCTCTTCTTCACTCTCTTGACTTGATCGTCGTTCTCTCCCGATCATTTTCCTCTTGTTTCGAGATGGCCGATTGGAGCGTATGGTATCCGGACTTTGCGGATTCTTCGTTCACTCCAGGCAGTCCACCTCCTTTTTTTCAGGAGGACTTTGCTCCTGATTTTTTTACATATCCGCCTCAGCCGCAGTATCAGACCTCGGACTTCTACCCACCTCCACCTGTATATTATCCACCTCCACCTTCACATTCACCCGAGTCTGACCTATTGGAGTCACCTCCCTCAATCTCTATAGTGATATCTTGAATCGAATGACAAAGCGCATTGATTTGATGAATGATAATCTTGCTATTTTGAGGAAAAACCAGATTAATGCTCCTTTCGTCGAGGATAAAGATTTACTTGTGGGTGATCATGGGAGCTTGCAATCGCCCAAAATACAAAAAAATGAGAAAATTTTAAAAATCCAAAAAGAGTTCGGGAGACCTTTGGTTGATTCAGACCGTGAGAAGAGTGCCCATCTGCTAGACTTTTTGACCACACATCCATTCACACACTGTCCCACCTCTGACCCCGAGGATGTCGCTGTACAGATTTCTCTCGACATGCCTCGTGTATATGCTGATTCCGACTTCCTCCCTTGTATGGAGGAAGTCCAAAAATTCAAAAAATGTTATCTGAACCCGAAGTGGTGGCTACTATTCATGAGATCATCCGTGCCCCACTTCAACAGGCCATGACCCATTTATCTGCTCCTCTTCCCAAGAAGAGAAAGCGGAGGAGCAGATCTGAGCGTCACATTCTGACCATGGCCACTGCCCACACCATCACACACCGTCCCATTCGTAGAAAGAAGAATACAGCTACACCATTCATCACTTGCACCATCTCTGACCATACTTGTGATCACACTCTCCTAGATGGCGGTGCATCTATTAGCATATTACCCTTCTCGCTGGTACAGTCTCTTCACTTAGGGCCTCTAAAGAAAACCAGGATGATCGTTCAGTTTGCTGATGGATCTATCAAGAGGCCGAAGGGTATCGTTGAAAACGCCGTCATTTCGATTCAGGGCACGAGGTACAATGATGATTTTGTCGTATTGCCCATGGAGACCTCCACAGGGGAGCCCTCTCCAATCATCCTGGGACGACCATTCCTCGCCTCTGCGAGGGTCATTATTGACTATGGATCAGGAGAGATTTGCTTCCGTCATGTTTACGAGAGCGAAGTGTTGATCACCGCACCCACAGTTGACCAGAAACCTGCACCTGATGCACCTTCACCGATCTTAGTTGACTCTGAGGCCTGTGACCGATCTGATGATATTGGAGATGTTTGCTTATCAACCGTTGACGAGACCCGGCGGATCCCCCGAAAGGGGAGGAACTCGGAAAGCATAGACCTCACAGTTCCGCCTTCTGGTATGTGGCGATGTGTTGATGAAATCCAAAGTATTTACGTGATTGATCCCATTGAGCGGAGGGCAGATACCAAGACTAGACAGGACGGACCTGGTTTGACTACTTCCGCTGATAAGTCTGTTCCTGGTCACTCTAAAGTAAAGATGATTGAGGTCGGTTATGATGCTGGCCATTATTTTCATGGATTCAGATATTTTGATGAAGACAATGATTCAGGTGAGACTCTTGAGGACGATCTGAGTTCATATACTTCCACTGATGATTTCGTTCCTTTTGATTTCGACCTGGACGATCCCTCGTAGGACGACTCTGATTACACTTCTCCCGATGAGGATGAGTTTGTCCCATTCCACTTCGATATCAGCGAGACTTCCAAGGCCAGACCTGACCGTACTTCTTCCACTCACCCGTCTGCGCCTTCACACCATAGGACCACCAAGGCTGAACCTAGCCGTACTACTTCCATAGACCAGTTCGTGCCTTTTCGATTTAACTCCACTAAGGGCCTTCACTCTGTCGACCCTGATCGGCTTCCTCCAGTATGGACACCGATGTCGACCTGCACCACACTAGATCTCTCCCTCAGCGGTCTCGCAAGAAGGTTAGCTTTCAACCTTCTTGATCCTGTGTATATCCATCTCTGTGTGTATATTCCCTTGTGTACCTTTGTTCTCTCTCCCGTATTGCTCGTCTACCCATTCTCGTGTTTGCCTTGCTTAGGACGTACTTTGTCCTAAGTATAGGTGGGTGGACGAGCCGAGTGTTTATCGTTCTGTTTCATCACTCCTGTTATTGCCTATACTTAGGGCTTCTTTTACCCTAGGTATAGGGGGAGTGGTGTGTACATCCTCACTGTCTCATTATCTCATCTGTTGATATCTTTTCTTCTTTTCTTCTTTTCTTATTTTCCTCTTCTATCTTCTGTATCTATCAAAAAGGTGCCGCCCCCTTGTAGATAGTTTTTTATACTTAGGACATACTTTGTCCTATGTATAGGGGGGTGTGCATCCCGAGTTGATTCTATTCTTTGATCCTCTCCATTGTCTCCTCTTCTTGTCTATACTTAGGGATATCTTACCCTAAGTATAGGGGGAGACAATCTGAGTACGATCTGTTCATTCCCACCCTTGACCCTCCCTGCTTTGTGTACAGTCTGCTATACTTAGGATTATTTGATCCTAAGTATAGGGGGGACGGTCGACTTCTCATTCGTTTATTCCTTCATCTCTTATTTATTTATTCCTTAGACTTGCATATACTTAGTACGAGTTATGTCTTCTCTTTTCTCTCTGATCTATGAGGACATAACTCAAGCTAAGTATAGGGGGGTCGTATATACTACGTATATACTTTAGCCATAACTCGTACTTTCGTATTTTCTAATAACTATGGCTATTTATACAATTAAAATTCATTAAAAACCCTAATAAAAAGATGTGATTATTCCTTAAATTCTTGGTGTATCTACTGATTAATAAATCAGGTGAAAATATTTTTTACAAAATTTTTAAAAAATAGTTTGAAAATCTTTTTGAAAAATCTTTTGAAAACTATTTTGAAAATGTTTTGTTACATATTTTCAACCTTTGTAAAAATATTTTGATTGTAAAATTTTCTTCTTTGTGTGAAATAAAATGTTTGAAAAATGATTTGCAAATGGTTTGAAAAATGGTTGCAAAAATATGTGAAAAATCTATACATACTGTTTGGAAAACCTTTGCAAAATGATTTTCAAATGTGTGTACATGTTTGTAAAATGTTTGTAAAAATTATTTTGGACTATAGTTTTCAAAACTGTTTGAAAAACCTGTGTCAAATTAGTTTGAGGAATACATACATCTCACCAAAATTCACTATATTTATTTATAAAATTGACCACTTACCCTTGTAAATTCTTAAAATCCACTTCTTGTAAATATAAGAAGCACTCCCGTGTACATATTTTAACCTAGTTTTTGTCCGAAATTCTTTTTGTTTTCAAAAATCCCAAAAACATTTGCGAAATTAACATCCAAAAATATTTGAAAAATCTTTTTGAAAAAATCTAAAAAAATGCATATGCATCACCATCATCTTTTCAAAAACCCATAAAAAGTTCAAAATATGTGAAAATTGCATCACAAAAATATTTTCTGCATAGCATTTGTATGGCATTCGTATTTTTCGGATTGAGTTTGATAGTTGAACAAGTCTAAGTAAAATCCGAAGATTGGAGCTTGGTTGGATCTTAAATCTACCTAATTAACAGGAACCTTATAGGAACTGGAATTGAGGTACTTCGGGTCTAGTTGACTTAATTCTTTGATGATCACTAGACTTGGTTCAATGGATTCTTGACTGCCTAAGTAGAGTATTTCGGAGCACACGCATGACTCTTGTTGATAATGACCTAACTTGGACATCTGCACCTTTCACATGGCTCAACTCAGTTGGAGTGGTGAGGGGGTTGGATTTGCCGGTATGAGACACACACAGGTGGAAACACTTGTCCTCCTCTAGGGAGGGAAGTGCACCCCAACCCGTCCAGTGATGATGAGTTTCGAGGATAGGAGATCGTGGGTTGCAATAAAGCTTCAAAAGAGGGATAGTCTACTAGCTCAAGAGGAAAAACTCCTTATGTAAATGCTATTGTGAATAGTATTTCAAAAAAAAAAGTGGACAGGCCTGTACAAAAAAAAATACCTGCCGGAGTGTACATATGTTGTAAAGTCAAATAAGCAAGCTTGTGCTTCAAAGTCAAAACATGTGAGCCTGTAGCTAGATGACTTGACTACACTGGTCTTGCATCCTAGGATAGGTAGCTACACTGGCTACCGTCCATTCTTCTCTTCACCCCTCCTCTTGAGCTGGTTGCCACTTGAACTTAGAAGGGAATACCCTGCTTCTTGAGGAATGAGTTGTTGGATTGGGGAATCATTGGATTGTCATATTGGAGAAGTCAGCCTCTTTATCATTTCAGTTGGGGAGAGCCACCATCACTTACACTATATGAGTCAGATTCATAGTCATAAGGGTTTGCATATGACTTGAGATATTTCTGACCTGGCTATTGAGGAGATTTGAACAGGGTTTTGAGATTCTCACGGACTGTTGGATTTAAAATTTGGTTCTCATCAAGGTTCCGCCCGCACTATTTCCAGAGGTCCGACTTAAGCTCCAAACTTTGATTTTGTGAAGACAAGTTTGATAGTTAAACTTAATCCATCTTTCTTCTTTTTCTTTTCTTTCTTTTTCTTTCTGCACTTATTGCATAAGTGTTTGCTAGGGACTAGCAAAGGTAAAGTATAGGGGGATGATGAATCCATATTTCATCATCTTTATTCTATTATTTTGGCATCAAAAACCCTAGCAAATGCGTGTAAATACCCTTAATTTATGCGTCTTAGCATTCATGCATGTGCATGTAAAGAGTGTATAAAATACTGTAATTAAGCCAAAATTATAGAATAAATCAAAGAAAAGAAAAAGAATAAAATATTGTAAATATTTTATGACCCGAAACCCCGAGACCTAGGAATCTTGATGAATAGGTCGACAAGGAATAAAGTAGCGGGAGATAAGGGTAAAAATACAATGAAATTCCTTTATTCTTTGTTCATTTTAGGACCTATTTTTGGTTCCACTTTTTATACCTCAAATAAAGAAACTTTGTACATGAAAGTTGTAGATAATTAAATAAATAAAAATACAAAATTGATTTCACTCAAAAATAATGTACAGATAAAAAGTTATGGTCTGAATAAAAATCAAGAATCCCAAATTCCCAGACCCGTATCTCACAAATGAATACTCCAAATGCATCAAACTCACCTTTAATTGTATATATTGTAAAATAATCTATTTAATGGCGGTGGTTTTGCATTTGGCGGAGCTACGATTTGAATGTTGAGTTTTGGGACCCTGTCGTGTACTTGTATGGATTAAAATATTAAATTTATTATTTATTCAATATTTATATAATTTTATATTTTTATAAATTTTTAAATATTACTTATAATAAGTATGTACATTAAAACCAGAATAAAACCTCAAGAAAAATCAAAATAAAATACTTGTATATTTATAATACATAAATATAAGACCTATGTACATACATATATTATACATACTTCTATAAAACACCTCAGAAAAATAAAATAAAAATATATTTATGTGTATAAAAGTATTTTATAAATTTATGAAATAATACACAAAAATAAATGAATTAAAATTCACAAAATAAAAATAAATTAATGAAATATATAGGTATATGTACCTACAAAGGGCATAAAAGGAATCTTGTATTTTTATACCTCATAAAAATAATTAAAATCAGAATAAAATACTTTATAAATAAATAAACATTTTTTATTTAATAACCTAAAATTATATGAGTCACTTTCTATTTTTAAACGAATTAATAAAACATTTTCCCAGGGTTTTTCCTGGTTGGTCCATGTGGACCAACCAGGAGGGTCTGAGAGTTGACCGCGGGTCAACTCTCTGACCCGCCCCCTGTGGCTGTGTCAGAATGGGATTTGACCCATTTTCACTTTTTTTTCGAGGTGACTCTTTACATCATTTCATGATGCATCCTAAAGGACTTTTTCTCCCCGATATTAGAGCATACACGCCCAATGTTAAATTCGGGGATTAGACCGCTGGCCTCTCTGTTATCTCTCGATCTTTGAGCCACCTCGTCCACCTTTCAAAAACCACCCAAAGTCATCCATCCATTTTTGAACCGGTTTTGGAGAGCCTCTAACCTCCGAGTGCGGCAAGGTTGAAACTCTTGTGACAGGGGAGGATCCCGGTACCCTCGTCGAGGTGCGGCGAGGCTCGACGGTCGCGTTCCACCATCTCCGGCGGTCGCGCCACCGTGAGGTCCTTCATCTCCTCAGCCATGGCTGAGTCGAGGTGCTTTTCTTCTAATTCTTTGCTCTTTGGTTATCTGTAGGACTTGGCTTCAACTCTATACTCTTTAATTGCATATTGGTTAGCTTAGATTCATATAAAAAACCTTCACCGGAGCTCGTGAGCTCCGGCCACCATTTGCCACTCCATCATTCGCCAAACTCTCGCCAATAAAGGCCAGATACCTGTCTCCTTGTGCTGTTGGAATTTTCCTTGTATTTGCAGCATCTGAAGGACCCATCTGCGGGTTAGGAGCAACGTGAACATCGCCCAGGCCCGCCGGCGTTCGCGTGACCTCCGGGGATCATCCAAGGGTCCCTGGAGCCCTTTTGAGGGTGCCTGGTGTTTCTCCGTTGCCGCAGGAGCTTGTACGTGTGATCGGAAGCGCGCGAGGAGGCCGGAGGACCGCGCTGCACCTCATCGAAACTCGCCAAGGGCGAGTTCCTCCGACGATCCTCCAGCCCACTCGCGCGTCATTTGATCTCTGTAGCGGCCCAGGTCATCCAGTTACCGTCGGATCTTGGACCCCCCACCGCCGTCGGATTATCCTGCCTGATCTGATCGTGGCCATTCAAGCCGAAGTGTTATTGCGGCTCTTCGCGTCGACACGTGTATAAGTGACAAAAGGGAGCCGTTGGATCGTCGTCTGTGGGGGTAATTTTGCATCCTACCCCCCGGAATTTTTGTTATTTCATATTGAGTATTGTAATTATTTTATTTGGTTGAAAACTTTTGGCACTTTTGTAGCAAGGACCCCAGGTTTCTTTGTATTTGTGAAGCAGTCCTCGCCAGGCGCACGTGCTTGGCACGTGCATTGGGAAATTTTGCAGAGTTAGCCTCACACGTTTTAGCTATTGATATTTAGTCTTTAAACATTTTTAATTAGTTATAAGTTTCTAGAAAATTTATATACATGCCATTCCACTTTTTGCATATTACAGTTGTGCCCCTCCCAGGCGCGCGTGCCTGCGCACGTGGCCTGGGTGTTTTTGCAGGGAAGGGCTCGCGGGTTTTTATATTCCTAAATAGTCCAGGAAGTTTTTGATTTAGTTATAACTTTTTGGGAAATTTACAACAGGCCCTTAGACTTTCTGCATATTGCCAAAATACCCCTGCCAGGCTTGTAGTTTCTTTCTGCTATATCCATTTATTTCATGCATCTATAAATACCCAAAAATTCCACAAAAATTAACCTAGGCTCCTCGTTGTTTGTGCATTCATGCCATAATTTTGCATTCCATTTTTGTTGCATTTTAATAGTTATTAAAAATAAAAAACATGCATTTTAGCTACTGTTTGCATTGGAAAATACCAAAAAAATATTAAAACACCTTGAAAAATTCCAAAAAAATTACCTAAGGTTCATTTTAGTCTATTTTAGTGTCAATCCAAAAATCACTAAAAATTTCGAAGTAAAAACCTTAAAAATTAGAAAATACTTAACAACTTCAAAAAAAATCTAAAAGAAACCATAGAAAACTCCAAAAATTATAAACTCAGCTCCTGTAGGTTCCCTATTTTATTGTCTTTATTTTAAAATTAATTTGGGAAAATTTTGTTGTTGTTTGCTATTTTTCATTCCCATTTTAATTTCGGCCAATAGTTAATTCACTGTTTTCTCTTATTTTATTTTTTAAAAATACCAAAAAGATTCTGAAAAATCCCCGAGAATCACAAAAACAGGAGAAAATTATAAAAAGATCAAAAATATTTTATTCACTGATTTTTGACTATTTTTACCTATTTTTATAAATACCTTATCCCCTTTGTTCTTATATTGTATATATACTTAATTATTGAAAAAGAAAATATAAAAATATAAAATATAACAAGAAAATATATAATCAGAAACTCAAAAAACAAAATACAAAACTAAAAATTAAAAATAAAATTAAAAATATAAAATTAAAAACCCATAAAAACATTTGCACATTGATCACAATCACATCACATTTTGCACTTAGCTTGATCTATCCTGCCTTGCTCCCTGTGTTTGAACTCTCTTCATACTTACACCTATACATTATTTATGTAGAGCTAAAAATAAATTTGACTCCACTTTTATCTTTCATTGCTTGATATGCGAGTTCTTGAGAGAGGAGCGCAAGAGATATGGGTTGTCCATCAGTTTTTTTTTATCAAAAGCTGTTTAATTTTATCGATGCTCATGCTGATTAATTAGATAGTTTTCTTTACGGTTCCGTTTGATAAATGGGTTGTGTTAGGTTGGGATATCCATGTGAATAGTAGTTTTTTTAGCGCTTGAAGGTTGGAATGATAATTGTTACATGATGTGACATTGATTATGTGTTATATTAACTTTTTTATGATTAATATATATTTTTTATGTTAATAATTTTAGGGATTTTATCAGTTGTGCCCCTCTGAGATATCGCAATATCAGTTATGCCCCTATCTTTTTGGTAATATCAGTTGTGCCCTCGACTTCTTGCCAATATTTCACTTGTGCCCCTCGGAGGGGCATAACTGATAAAAGATTTTTATCAGTTATGCCCCTCCGAGGGGCACAAGTGAAATATTGGCAAGAAGTCGAGGGCACAACTGATATTACCAAAAAGATAGGGGCATAGCTGATATTGCGATATCTCAGAGGGGCACATTTGATAAAATCCCATAATTTTATTTGAACATAGTTTAAAAATATTATACCAAAGAAATGATAGGATCAATATAAGTAATCCAAACTTAGGTTGGGAGGGTTGGAACGAGAGGTATATCGGTGTACACTAGCAACCAAATGATCCCTAAACAATTGCAGTGCCAGATTATACATCTTGTTTATATAATGCTATTATGTTGGAATGTATTAAGTAATCGGGAAGTTATAGACGTGGATATTGTGGATACAGATATTAAAAGATATTAAAATTATTTTATCATATCCTTAGAAACAGATGCAGATGTAAAATAGATACTGATCGCATACAGGTAATGTTAGAAATACTCTATAGAATCGACTTAAATATATACGAATTATATTGAAAACATATGATACAAATTTACTAAATGTGTTTGTATCATAAAAATTATACAAATATGTCAAAAAAGATATATAATTATGTTATATAGAGTTAAAAATAAATCTTTGACTATATTTATATACGAAAAATGATATACGGATACAAATGTTTGCATATATCAAAATGATATCCATATCTTCCATTTTAAAATGGATACGGGTACATATGTCAAAATCTATATAAAACAAATACGATGGCGGCACCGAACACAGATATATCCGTAATCATTTACATCCTATCTGGCTGACATATCTTCTTCCGAATTTTTTTATTGAGAGTCCCTTCCTTCCGTTGAATCCTGCAGAAAATAATGGATCGGAATGAGTCGTATTTTTAGTTGAATCTGTTTTGATCCAACCTTAGAGGATTTTTACATTTTAAAATCCGATCCAATCTATAACATATTTAAATCCAATCCACCACCAGATCACGGATAGGATCATATTAGGTCAGTACTAGGGTGCATACCCGCGCTTCGCGGCGGGAGTATTTTTTAGGGTAAAGAATGAAATTAGAAGGTTAAATTATAACAATGTACTTGTAACTTAATAGGCAAATTATGGAGGAACATATTATGTACAATTTATGTATCTTTTGAAAAAAAATGTACATCAAGCTAATATTATTTAAAAGTTAATTTCTTATATTAAAATTTATTTTTTATTTTGAAGGTCTGACTCCACTCAAAAATATAAAATTACAAACAAAAATGTATATATAAATATTAATATAATAAATATAAAATAAAATAAGAGATTTATAATTTTTAATTTAACAAATATATTTATATCTTTAACAAAATTAATAATGCGACTTTCTTATAATATGGTATATTTATAGAAATACAAATTATTACAGAATATTTTTTACAATATACAAATTACATTCATAGAAATACAAATTATTACATAATATAATTTTTTAATGACTACGTCGATCACTAATTCCAAACATCTGCTAGCATGACTGGTATCACCAGGAAAAATATTTTTGAAATAGTCACAAAGAATATATAGCTTCCCCACTGCAACCACAATCCATCAAATCCAAAATCAAAAGCATCAAATTAAAGCAACCATTCACATCAGAAGTACAATCAAACAAACATGTGAGATTTTCTTCTGCTTTCCACCATCTCAACACCACAAATCCAGTACATGGAGATAAACATAGAGTAACAGAGAGCTCCTCCACCACTTTCATTGGTGGAAATGAACTATATAATTTAAAATATATAAATTGCATGTTAAAAATGTTTTATAAGCTTACAAAATAGTCCAGGTGAGTTGAAAAAATCTCATAATCTAAATTTACGGATTCACCCATAAAGCCTTGGGACTGTAGCTGTGGTAAGGCTTGCGGCGGAAGACCACCGCCCACACAGCAGGTTGAGCAAACTCCCACCCCCAAGGTAGTGGTCAGCCGACAATAGAGGGATAGCTAGCGGGGGAATAGCTCCGTCGATGAAGCTCGAAAAAGATGTGGCTGAGAGGCGGCAGAAGCACCCCCTTACACAATGGAGATGCATTGATGGAAGACAATAGTGGTTCTCCTAGCGATCGAGCTAGACAGGAGAAGAGTAGCATTTCCTTTCTTGAAGTGTAACCTTTCTCAAATGCAAAAAATCGGTATAATTAATCTCTTACAATGTTGTACATCTTAAAAGATCAATTACTTCCATAGCATTATATATCCAAAAAAATAAGACATACTATGGGCAAGAGAAAAACAATCGCACCACCTTGCTTCCCCATTCATGCAGTTCGGCCAACTCTGTGTACAAAGGCATCTGGATCTTGAGGTGGATCATACTGCAAAGAACGGAGAACACCATTGTAGTAAAACTTGCTCCTTGTATTGTTACAGAGGTAACGCCCATCTCTTCCATTTTCTTTGACATTTTGTTTAATGCCTTGATGTTGGCTATTTATGAATGGTTGAGTTTTTGTTCTTTCCAATATTCTTTTACGCCTTCACTTATGCTTTTAATTGAATGCACTTATATAGGCTTGAAGTCATACTTCTATTTCAGACACATGTAAATGCGCATTGTTATCATATCTTTATATTAATACATATATTAGAGCGGATGTTGTTCTTTCAATATTTTTTTACACAATTTGATTCTAAGTATACACTTTTTTTATAGTTTTGAGGAGAAATATCATATAGATATCCATCTTACATTCTCCTACAGTAATCTTATTCTAAAATGATGGGAAATTTTTCGGGTGTATTGCATTTTGTTAATCTTTGATTACATATTATGTCACATTCTCACTAACTAATAGTAACCAAACTCATATACATATATTCTACTAAGATTTTCACTTTTAAATTATGTTTGTTCATCTTCAGTTTTCCTGCCCCACTTTTCTCTGCCAGGCAAGTTCGAAGAAGCTGAAGGCATCATTAATGACACTTTAAAGGCATGTGTAGAGCTTGATACAGTTGCTTATAACACATATGTCAAGGCAATTCTTGAAGCAAGTTTGTTGCTCCTTTGATCTCATCCTTGTAGATACATCTAATAGCAGCTCTGAAATGAATTGACATGGTTGTGCAGGTAAACTGCATTTAACGTCAAGAATATATGACCAAATAGTATGATATGGAATTCCTCCATCTATCCAGACATACAATACAATGATTAGTTGATTCCAAAAATTCATGGCTTCGTGAGTAGAAGTGGTTACAGAAATTCATGGGAATATCATTTGATGAAAAAGCATATACCAACATCATTATCTACTATGAAAAGACATGTAATGCATAGTTTATCTATAGTTTGAGAATTTCTTATAACGTTTCTTCTTCCAGGAAGTGCATGTAGTATTCTGTCTAGAAGTGACAAATTAAGTGAAAGTGATAAAACGGAGTCAAACATGTGCATATATGTTTAACTTATGACTTTGAGTGCACATTCATTTGATTAGGGAGCTACTTCGAGAAGGGAATCACACATGGTGAGGAGGAGGAGGACATCGAGGTCACGGGAAAAGTGCGAGAAGGAGGGGAGAAGAGGGGGCGGTGGGTGGAGGCAAGGAGGTAGAGGGGGCGGAGAAAGAGGCAGGCGAGGAGGGATGTCTTGGACGGGAGGGAACCGATGCATCCCATTCGTTATCCGTCAGGCCGAGGAGGAGCTGGTGGTAGAGTCGGTGGAGAGGCATATGGAAGGGAAATGTTACTTGGGGGGAGAAAGAGAAAAGGGGGGAGAAGAGGTGCAAGGAGAAAGGGGGGAGAAGTCTCTCCATGTTATTTCACTTGGCATTGCTATGGCTAAAACTAGGAGAACCTAACTTTAGTGTATTGTATAGATGTTCTCTTCCACATGCACCTAAGTTTTTTTGTAAAGTTTGTTCCTTTTAAAAATCTTAAAATCCAATCTTTAAAGCATCATGATACATTGTACATAAAAAGATTAAAAAATAATTTGAGGCTACATATCACAATTTGAATATACAATAAAAGAAATAAGAGACAAAACATCCTACTACGAAGTTGACATTAAGAAACGAATGATTTGAATAATCGTTTAATTCTATCTTATGATCAATGCTAAAGACATGACAACAAACATCAGTTATTGTTGAATTATTTTTTTATTTTTATAATTATCAACTAATGTCATATCCGTTGTAAAAGATCCATATGACTATGCTTTATTAGTTGACTTATTCATTAAATTAATATTCGTTGATAAAATGAATAATAACAATGATTGACAATGATAAAATGCCAACGAATATTCATTGATATATTATTTGTTTCTAAAAACAATGAATAATATTCCTTGCTATATATTTAATTACATAAAATATGTCAATATATAAGAAATTATTCGTTAACTTTTTTTTGTAGTGCTAGAGATTTTTATCACCCTTGTCTGAACTCATTGATTAGTATTCCATAATAACAGGTATGTTGTGTGTGATAAGTTTTATGTTAATAGGTATATATATATATATTTAGAGGTTAATGGGGCTGCCCTCTAGGGGTAGCCAACATGGCTGCCCCCGCGTCATTTACGGCGTTTTTTTTATTTTTTTTCAAAAAATATCGCCATGTATATTCATCCCTATATCCCTCCTATATGCCATTCGAATTTCGTCGGAAACAGAGACTCCTACGGCCTCCATCTAGACGGTCATTTTTTAACGGTAACAGGATTTTTTAAATCGACACCATCTCGATGGAGGCCGTAGGAATCTCTGTTTCCGATGAAATTCTAATGGTATATAGGAGGGATATAGGGATGAATATACATGATTTTATTTTTCAAAAAAAAAATAAAAAAAATACGCCGAAATAGAGAGAGGGGCAGCCATGTTGGCTGCCCCAGGGGGTAGCATCATTAAATCCATATATTTATATGAAATATTGTTTGTAATATAACTATATAAGGAGTCTAGAGGAAGATTTACATGTCAAATATACTCTTAAATGAGTTTAATCGATAGAGGAATATTTTGTATAAATAATCTATTAATCCGTATCTAGTTATAAAAGCATTTTTTATTGGTGGCATAATATTTCACATGTATTAATTAGAAGTAGTCTAAGAGGATTCTAATCAGTGGCTTAATATTTTGCTCGTAACAATGGATAATATTTTGCAGGTAATAATAAAGGATGGTGTTTGTAAAATAGCCGAAACTGTGACCCAAAATACGACTGGTGAGGAGCTGACGGATGGCAGATTGAGAGAGAGAAGTGAGAGATAACACAACCATGGAGGGATAAAGGAGGGCCTTACGTGTGTTAACTAAAATTGGATCCCGGACAAAGATGACATGAGTCATGAGTTAGGAGATATAAGAGAACATTGGGAATGAACCACGTGTCAAAAGAAGATGAAGCTGAGCTGAAGACCCAATTTTAGTATAGATATAGATTTTTTATACTTACATTCATCCACCCAATAGTCTATTCTCATATATTTGTACTTTATAGGATACTACCTTCAATATTTGATATATGACTCAAAATTTATAATATGGTTAGAAGTAAAGAAAGAATATTTGGAGATCACACAATCAAATTAAATTTGAGGAATTCCATAATCTATTGTAAAAGCTTGAAGACCACACAATTAAACTTGAAGATTATATTGAATTTGGAATTCAAGTTTCTTTTTAAGATTTTATCACTTTTGCACTTCTTGACTTCTACTAGTTATGCCCCTGCTTTTTTTAGAATATCATTTGTGCTCTTATATTCTTACAAAATTAATAGATCTACCCTTTTGTAATATTAGTTAATATCCCTACTTTATCTTATCAAAGGGTAAAATTATAAATTTTGTAAGAAAATAGGGGCACAATTGATATTCCAAAAAAGGATTGGCATACATGGTATTGCAGAACTTAAGAAGAGCACACGTGATAAAACCCTTTCTTATATATAATGCATTAGTTGATTTTTTTTCAATAGATTCCCAAACAAATAATCCAATAAAGCTACCAAATAATGATACAAAGATGAACTAGATAAGCAAATATGCCATTTATGGTTGCTTATTAATGAAGTCTATAATTAATTTACTCTTTTAAGCTATGCTAACATTAAATCACTACCAAGAACATCCTTCAACATCCTTCAAGGATTTATAACATATCATTAACCAATAAAACTATAAAATATTTATATTCGATTAAGTATACAAGACAATACTAGCTTGAATATAGCCCACCAGTTGGGAAACATACATGTCATTTAAAATTTAAATAGAATTTATTTGTAAGATTATACCTAGGGATGAGCATGGGTCGGGTTGGGCCGGACCCTAAAGGGCGCAAGCCCAATCCCATCTAATTATATCGGGCGTTGGACCGGGCCTAGGATCGCAAGTCTTGTTGTTGTTTGTCCCAAGCCCAGGCTCGACCCATCTCCTTTAGGTCGGGCTTGGGTCGTGCCGGCCTAAGCCTAGACATGTTCTGCAGATCTGTAGAAACATACCTTGGGATCGTCATGACTAATTTCCACGAATTCCTCCCGACAATAATCAATCCTTTCGTACTCCGAGAAGTATGACTACATGGATGATTTCTAGCCTTACAAAACCCCTAAATTGAATATGCCATTCTTCTCACATGTAATATAAAACATAAAACATTAACCAATAACATGGAAAATAATATTATATTACTTATGGAAAAATATCGTGAAATTGTAAATCAATCTCTCTAATTGTAAAACAATGGTGTTTTAGTGACAAAACAATGTTGAAAATTCTTAAAATCACCACATATTAAATTTCATTTGCCATAAAAAGGTTCTTCAATAATGATATATCTTAACAATTAAGCTTGGAGCCTTGGAGGGAAACAGAATCGTAGTAGGGTCTGGGAGGCCACAATGAGGCACCTTGGGTAGTCGACTCAAGCCTCAAGCCCTTATGGAAATGCCTAGAGGGTGGCTGGTAGCAAAGGACCTGGTCCTTAGTTAGCCATAGGCTCGGAGCTTAGGCTCTAAAAGGGATTGGAGGAGGGGGGACATGGCGACTTGCTAGCTACTACCACCGCGTGAAGAGCTCACTGTCGTCGCTTAGGGTTAAGGTGAAAGGAATCAAGCCTGTCATGCGAGAAAACTTGGGGTTTTTGAAGTGTAATTTGGGTTTCTTGTGCGTGAGGTGTTAGGGGCCTACGACATCAACCGTGGTTTGGCATAAGGGGAGAGAGGTGGGAGGGGATATGTCCCTGGCTAAGGCCCGCGAGCCACCATTGAGATGGGTCTTGGGCTCAATCTCGGGCCATACTGCGGGCCACCACTCAGGCCTATATCAGGCTGGACCTCGGGCCGGGTTGGGAGTTGGCCAAGCCAAGTCCGAGCCAGTCCAAAATAAATTTGGGCTAATATTTTAGGCCCAGGTCGGACCCAATGTCCTCTTGAGCTTGGGCCGGGCCGGCCTTCGGACTGGGCCGGTCGAGCCCAATGCCTATCCCTAACTATACCTATAATCAAAATATGTATTTTTTTTTTGAAAAATATGAATACAAATCGTATTTCAATTTTAAAAAGGAAAGAAATTCATGTAGTGCTAGATGGGTGTGTAAATCTGAGTATGTAGTTCATCTTTGGGATTTAGGTTTCAAGCTAGAACAAAAAATTAAGAAGCAAAATGATCAAGAATTACAAATGAACTTACCAAACAACCATCTCAAGTCTTTTCTTTTAATTGAAATTAGACAAGCAGCTTCACGTTGAGGACAAATGTTATCATGTAGGAGGAGGATGCCACGTGTGAGATGGGCAACAATATTTTAAGGGTAGGGCGGTGGGGATGAAATAGACTGAGATGAAGAGAGAAATGGGGGAAATATTGACGGTTAAGAGTGAAATGATAGGGAAAAAGAGTCGGAAGGGAATAATCAAATATAGTTTACATCTTTAGAAGTTACATCCATATTTTATTATTTTGAAAATTTAACGGTTGACTTTTAGGAGAGAATAGAGAGCAGCAACAAGAGGATTTGGATCAAGATTGAACATAATTTTGAGAATGAATTGAAATAAACATTGTGTGTATATATGCATATAAATATATCTATGTATGTATGTTAACGGATTAAATTAAATTGGATCGGATTTTGGTAATTGATCTGATCTAATCTATACTTTAACAAATTTATAAAATTTTAATCTTATGATAAAAACCAAATCAATCCAATCTAATAATGTCGGATTGGATCGGATTCAAGATTTTATCCAATCTTTGTGCTCCTCTGTATGACCTAACTCATATCCCATCCAAAAACCCATGTGGAATATCGAATACTTGTTAGGTATGTCATTGGAAACTTCCACTACCCCAACATATTCAAAAGATGTAAACGATTAAATAAGTATACGAATATAATTGTTGTATTGGTAAATAGAATTGTTATATTGGTATCTATTTGATAGTAGGAATGTAGTTACGAATATATATGTCAACGAATACGAGAAATGTTGTAAATAAAGAAATGGATATGAAAATAATCAGACTAGATACGACAATTAGTAGCAATATAAATTGAGTATCTTAAAGTTAAGTGTAGTGAATGAACTGCAAATAAAAATATCCTTATTCAATTTGAAATGAATATAAATGCCAATACCAAAATAGAAATAAACAGATAAGGTAATGAATTGGATACTTGAACCTACACGTCAACATATATAACAATTTTATCGTTGAAATCATTTATAAGGTTTCAATTGAATAATCTTGCAATAAAAAATAAACAAATAAATATGGTTATAAATTAGACACTTAAGCCTACATGTCTGAGAATATAAATAATTGGGATATTTACATCCATAATTATGAGTAATTTCGTTATTACCCCAGAAACCCTGTAAATCACGAATTACACCTAGAACCTTGAATACATACTTCGTTTTACACCCATAACCTTCCGTTAGTTTTTTTCATAAACTCAACCATAGAAGTGAGTTAATCTAACCGATATACGATCTAACAGCTAGGATTTATCTAATCAATCATGATCTAACGGCTACGATTAATAAAAAAGAAAAGAAATTTCTTGCAGGGGCTGGCGGGGAGGGCGGAGGGGCTTCGACCGGCGGGGCTTGTCGTGCGAGAGGGGGGCCTTGTGCCATGCGGCGGGAGGGATGGGGGGCTCCGCCCTGTGACGTGCGGCGGAAGGGGGGGCTCCGACTTGAGCCATGCAGGGTTGGGGGGGGGGGGGGGGGAGTGTTGCGGCCGGCCTTCGACCGGGGGGGTGTGCATTTGGGAAGGGGGGCTCTGCCCTAAGCCATGCGACCGTTTGGGGGGGGGTGTGGGGCCGACGGGGAGGGGGAGCTCCGACCTGGGGGCTTGCAGGCAGGCAGGAGGGGGGGGAGCTCCGACCTGGGGGAGGTTTCCACCATCGCTTTCAGAAGTTGGTCGACGGGAGGTCGAAGGAGGTGGGTATTGCTTGGAGGACAAAGGGGAGGGGAGGTAGTTTGGAAGATGAAGACAAGAGGAGGCGGAAGGGAATTGTAACAACCCGGATCCTCGATGACCAGCAGAAGCATATCAATTGTCACGTTGGATCCGAGTGTTACTCCCGATCAACAATGATATCACATTTCCAGTAAGGAATCATCTGTACATTTTCTATCCATAAAAATAATATACATCTCTAATACAACACCAAGATCCTTTTGTTCCTGTGGAAACAATGATATCCTTCAGACCTCGCAACGAGTCTCTAACTGCAGCTAAAATTATTTCCACCATGATCTGCAATAAAAACACGAGAATATATGGTATGAGCCGAATGCTCAGTATGTGTCGAGATAAGGTCAAACTGGCTAGCGAAAAATCAAGTCTTCACTAATCTACCTTAAACACTTCATCCGTAGTATAAATAATCACAATACGAGCACATTCTATTTATCTTATTTTCCAGTTATGAAAAATATTCACTTACAATGTCCATACGTACAATTAGCAACATTCGCAACTGATTATAAAGAAGAAGTTCATGATTTTCCCTAATCATTCTCATGTAAACATTTCATGTGAGTTACTTAAAAATATCAATGTGTAAAGGTGTCATGTCCATATGCCTACCATTAGCAATATTTGCAATATCATTAACTCGATATATGAAATAGAATTCACAACTGTCATATAACTTACTCATAATTGTTATCATACATAAGGGTATTCATATAACGTAGCATACAATATTTCACATATACCCTCACATAGGTGGCATTTCATATTCACATATACACACATGCAACATATTTACTTTAATTTTCACATATACTCTTAGCTTTCACGTAATTGCACATATACACTTGGTGAAATAATTACGCATATGCACTTCATATTTCATATAATTACACTTATACACTTGGCATTTCATATAATTGTGCATATGCACTTCGCATCTCACATAATTGCACTTATACACTTGGCATTTGACATAATTACACATATACATTTAGCATTTCACATAAATGCACATACACACTTAACATTTCACATAGTTACACATATACATTAGCATTTCACATAAATACACATATTCACTTAACATTTCACATAGTTACACATATACACATAGCATTTCACATAAATGCACATATTTACTTAACATTTCACATAGTTACACATATACACTTAGCATTTCACATAAATGCACATATTCACTTAACAATTCACATAGTTACACATATACACTTAGCATTTCACATAAATGCGCATATTCACTTAACATTTCACATAAGCAATTGGCTTCCACATAAGCACTTAATTTATTCATGACAGATTTGTCTTATCTCATAATTTATTGGGTGGCTTTGGTGGCTTTTACCGCCGACACAAGCGGTCACTCAATCATTACATAGAACATGATGACATGAGCGCTGAGTCAATGGTGGACTTTCCATTAGGTTCCACTGAACCCGACACCTCCGGAAGGTGTTGCCCTTTAGGCCAACGATAAACGGACTCTAGAGGTGGCTCCCGCCTTAGCGTAGCACTTAGCTTCATATATCGTTGCAATGCCAACATTTGTTTCTAATACATTTTCATATAGTAATGAACCTTTTAATTCCAATAATCAAAGGGTCTTTATTGTTCAAAATGCATAACTAATATAACACAACCACTCAGTACTTGGTGTTACCATATTAGTTTAGATTCTTGGATACTATATTTATTTTCAAGTAACACACAACACAGTTTCCGGATCAAACATCTTAATATAAAATATAAAAGAATTAATTGAATGATCAACCATGCACCATTTTCAGTTATACAAGATACCATTACTCTTTGCAAGCACATAATATTGTCAATGGTATTTATCTTATCATTATCTAAAAACGTTCCATACAAATAAAGGTCGAAAATCATTAGTGTGCCATATATGCAATAGATTAAGAACAATATAATTTACATTAATTAAAAAGGCACGTTCGTAATTGCCATACACCAACAATTACATGCTCTTTTAATGTGATTTTATAACAATGATAACATCCACGTTACACGGACAATACATTTTATTTCTTTCCAATAATAGTCGTGAATTATGGGTGGCCTGCCCTACTATAAATTTGACAACATTATGTATATATACACAATAGGTTAAATAGGTTACAAACTTCAAATACAATGAAGATAAGGGTAGTCAAGAAGTTGATCACATGAGTTGTTATGAATTCAAAGATAATTACATGCATAGAGTATATAAACAACCATAATAAGTTAATCAATTCATCCACATGATTTATTTATTTTTGTCTCTCAATTTCCCATAGATTTTTGTACATTCTAACATATGCAATCGTAGATGTTAACATATCCTCAACAATAACTTGTAGTTAATTTAGCATGCATGTACCCTAATAATGACATCCATAAAACCAGATCTAATTATCTCGATATATGATACATATACAATGTGCCACACAATATACACAAGTTGCATTCATAACAATAAAAAAACTCTATGTGCAGGAATATGATGATTGTATATTAATACCCAATCATGCCATATATATTTTACCTATTAATTTACCATTAGGTAAAACATATAATTTTTAGTTGAAGCAGAGAATCAAGAGATGCATTATTAACTACTCATATTATAAGCATCTAAACTCATTACATATTGGTTGTGTCGTTGGGACTCTAGTGCCATATAACCTATCAACAATTATCCCGTCAAACAACATATAGCTACAACTAAAACCATAAATGATAAAGATCAATTAGTAGAAAGAAAATCATTTAAATGCAAAGTGAGATTACCATGCATATGCTTATTATAGTATCCTTTCATATCTCCAATGATTATCCATTAAATGCTTGAGAAAAAATACTCACATGGATATCTTTGTTATTATTTTAATCTCTTTATTTGTAGTTAACAAATTCAAGCAAGAAACGTGTCAATGCAAATTTATATAATGGAAAATTAATCAACATGATTATGGTGAAAAACGATGATCAAATTTATCGCGTGTCATTCCTATGTGTTCGACACATACCTCGATGTAGGAAACATTTGTCCGATCCGAAGATGACGCGCACAGGATCTCTCGACTTCTTTCTCGCCCTCTTTGTCCACGCATACACATGAATCTCCATCTCTCTTATCTCCCTCTCATGTTCACTCTCTTTCACTCTATTTCTCTCATATATCTCTCTCTGATCTCTCTTTTTATATCTCTTGAGAAATGAGAGATAGTCCCCATTTTATAAATGAGAATCATGCATCATTAATAGGAAGTTGAATGGGCACTTTATAACCGCCTACCTTTCTCCTCTTTTTATGTTAAAAATCAATTAGATATTTAATTCAAGAAGTAACCGTCCATTTCCTCTCATCATGAGCACACACCTTCTCTCTCTCTCTCTCTCTCTTCTTTTAAGATGAATCCTAACACTATCATCCGTCTCTTCCCATGCATGAAATCCACTTTCCAAAAATAGAGAACATGCATGGAATAAGGGTGTTGAATTGGCCTCATAATGACCGTCCCTCTTCTTTAATTATTTTTTATTCCTCTTAATAGTATGTAGGCCGTTACAATCTACCCTACTAGAAAAAAAAATTTCGTCCCGAAATTTACTGGTCAAGAAACTCACAAAAACTCAAGATATTAGACTCATATCTCAGTCCTAAGTTGTTCTTTTTGCTCTTCACATTTTATAAAATCATCTTTAAGTTCCTATTATCTTACTTTAGCATTATTCCCTTGTATCTAGGTCTTTTCTCACAATATGACAATTGACTCCTTCAATGTTTTTGATTGCAAGAGAAACAAATCAGCAAGAACATATCTTCACCTAAGAGACAATAATAACTAACCCAACTAAATATTGATAAGAATTTGCAAGGGTCAATTTTGTGAGTTGTCACTCATTGAATGTGACAATAGTAAATCAAGATCTTCCAATATAGTATGTATGGAAATACCGATCTAGTCAAGGTTAAGGCATGGTAATCCCTAGAAATGATAGTGACTATTACTTGTAACCATCATATACGTCACCATATATTTTTAATTTGTTTTATTTATAGCAAACAAGGATCTTGACCAATGTTGATGTCATGACCAACTAAATTAATTAGATCCAGTTACCACAATCATGTATCATAAATAACTTAGCTGGTCTCGGATTCTAAAGTCCAACTTAATCACACATAACATTAATATTGGCTAATGGCTATATCAATAAATTGATAGACAATGTTTAAGAAATCTGAGATACTATCAACAAAAATCATCGCAAACATTCCTAGGTAACCTCAAAATACCTGACTTTATCACTTCATATGTAGCTAGCATCTTTGTGCGGTCAAAACTCATCACTAAGAATTCATGTCAGTCTTTGATATGTCTATAATCTAAATCGTAATTAAGATAATGGTATTCTAACTAGAGGTCAATCTTGGAAAATACGGTTGCTTGTTACAATTGATCAATTATGAAGAAGAAAATATCTTTATCTTTATGACGACCTTATTCAATAACCAATAGTCTAAATAAAGAAAACGCTCCAAGGGAAATACCAAGCTTGACCCATTCCTTATCTAATTGTCCTTTTAATTATTTTCAACTCATATGAGTGTAGTCACCGGTGGTACATCTATAGTGAAGTCAATAACTCTTTCGAACGGATGGTCATATCTCTTTAGTATGGATAGTCATAAGTTCATCAACAATTTTTATCTAAAAAAAATCTCTTATCACTTCCAAAATCCCAAGTCATACATGAGAATTTTTTTTGCCAAATAAGTCAGACAAAAGATGATATGTGCTACCAAAATAGTCGTTGACTTCTTCTTCTTTTTCGTATCTCCAAGAATAATCGATTTAATGTATTTGATCTACTAAAATCAATTTATTCTCTTTGGGAAAATCAGTAATCTCCAAGACTGATTCTATCTCCTTATTAGTCAGCCTTCTGCCACTCATATTATCTTCTAAAGGCATGAAGGTTATACTAAATCCTCGGTCTCTTTGTTTTTCTCCTACTAAAGGTCTTATGCTATCTATGATGTATATCTCATGCTCATAGGAACAACTACTCTGATACCACATGTAACAACCGGGATCCTCGATGACCAGCGGAAGCATATCAATTGTCACGTTGGATCCGAGTGTTACTCCCGATCAACAATGATATCACATTTCCAGTAAGGAATCATCTGTACATTTTCTATCCATAAAAATAATATACATCTCTAATAAAACACCAAGATCCTTTTGTTCCTGTGGACACAATGATATCCTTCAGACCTCGCAACGAGTCTCTAACTGCAGCTAAAATTATTTCCACCATGATCTGCAATAAAAACACGAGAATATATGGTATGAGCCTAACGCTCAGTATGTGTCGAGATAAGGTCAAACCGGCTAGCGAAAAATCAAGTCTTCACTAATCTACCTTAAATACTTCATCCGTAATATAAATAATCACAATACGAGCACATTCTATTTATCTTATTTTCCAGTTATGAAAAATATTCACTTACAATGTCCATGCGTACAATTAGCAACATTTGCAACTGATTATAAAGAAGAAGTTCATGATTTTCCCTAATCATTCTCATGTAAACGTTTCATGTGAGTTACTTAAAAATATCAATGTGTAAAGTTTTCATGTCCATATGCCTACCATTAGCAATATTCGCAATATCGTTAACTCGATATATGAAATAGAATTCACAACCGTCATATAACTTACTCATAATTGTTATCATACATAAGGGTATTCATATAACGTAGCATACAATATTTCACATATACCCTCACATAGTTGGCATTTCATATTCACATATACACACATGCAACATATTTACTTTAATTTTCACATATACTCTTAGCTTTCACGTAATTGCACATATACACTTGGTGAAATAATTGCGCATATGCACTTCATATATCATATAATTACACTTATATACTTGGCATTTCATATAATTGTGCATATGCACTTCGCATCTCACATAATTGCACTTATACACTTGGCATTTGACATAACTACACATATACATTTAGCACTTCACATAAATGCGCATATTCACTTAACATTTCACATAGTTACACTATATACACTTAGCATTTCACATAAATGCACATATTCACTTAACAATTCACATAGTTACACATATACATTTAACATTTCACATAAATGCGCACATTCACTTAACATTTCACATAAGCAATTGGCTTCTACATAAGCACTTAATTTATTCATGATAGATTTGTCTTATCTCATAATTTATTGGGTGGCTTTGGTGGCTTTTACCGCCGACACAAGCGGTCACTCAATCATTACATAGAACATGATGACGTCAGCGCTGAATCAATGGTGGACTTTCCACTAGGTTCCACTGAACCCGACACCTCCGAAAGGTGTTGCCCTTTAGGCCAACGATATACGGACTCTAGAGGTGGCTCCCGCCTTAGCGTAGCACTTAGCTCCATATATCGTTGCAATGCCAACATTTGTTTCTAATACATTTCCATATAGTAATGAACCTTTTAATTCCAATAATCAAAGGGTCTTTATTGTTCAAAATGCATAACTAATATAACACAACCACTCAGTACTTGGTGTTACCATATTAGTTTAGATTCTTGGATACTATATTTATTTTCAAGTAACACACAACACAATTTCCGAACCAAACATCTTAATATAAAATATAAAAGAATTAATTGAATGATCAACCATGCACCATTTTCAGTAATACAAGATACCATTACTCTTTGCAAGCACATAATATTGTCAACGGTATTTATCTTATCATTATCTAAAAACATTTTATATAAATAAAGGTCGAAAATCATTAGTGTGCCATATATGCAATAGATTAAGAACAATATAATTTACATTAATTAAAAAGGCTCGTTCGTAATTGCCATACACCAACAATTACATGCTCTTTTAATGTGATTTTATAACAATGATAACATCCACGTTACACGGATAATACATTTTATTTCTTTCCAATAATAGTCGTGAATTATGGGTGGCCTGCCCTACTATAAATTTGACAACATTATATATATATATATATATATATATATATATATACACACAATAGGTTAAATAGGTTACAAACTTCAAACACAATGAAGATAAGGGTAGTCAAGAAGTTGATCACATGAGTTGTTATGAATTCAAAGATAAGTACATGCAGAGAGAATATAAATAACCATAATAAGTTAATCAATTCATCCACATGATTTATTTATTTTTATCTCTTGTATTTCCCATAGATTTTTGTACATTCTAACATATGTAATCGTGGATGTTAACATATACTCAACAATAACTTGTAGTTACTTTAGCATGCATGTACCCTAATAATGACATCCATAAAACCAGATCTAATTATCTCTATATATGGTACATATACACTGTGCCACACAATATACACAAGTTGCATGCATAACAATAAAAAAACTCTATGTGCAACAATATGATGATTGTATATTAATACCCAATCATGGCATATATATTTTACCTATTAATTTACCATCAGGTAAAACATATAATTTTTAGTTGAAGCAGAGAATCAAGAGATGCATTATTAACTACTCATATTATAAGCATCTAAATTCATTACATATTGGTTGTGTCGTTGGGACTCGCATCTAGTGCCATATAACCTATCAACAATTATCCCGTCAAACAACATATAGCTACAACTAAAACCATAAATGACAAAGATCAATTAGTAGAAAGAAAATCATTTAAATGCAAAGTGAGATTACCATGCATATGCTTATTATAGTATCCTTTCATATCTCCAATGATTATCCATTAAATGCTTGAAAAAAAAATACTCACATGGATATCTTTGTTATTATTTTAATCTCTTTATTTGTAGTTAACAAATTCAAGCAAGAAACGTATCAATTCAAACTTATATAATGGAAAATTAATCAACATGATTATGGTGAAAAACGATGACCAAATTTATCGCGTGTCATTCCTATGTATTCGACACATACCTCGATGTAGGAAACATTTGTCAGATCCGAAGATGACGCGCAGAGGGTCTCTCGACTTCTTTCTCGCCCTCTTTGTCCACGCATACACATGAATCTCCATATCTCTTATCTCCATCTCACGTTCACTCTCTTTCACTCTTTTTCTCTCATATATCTCTCTCTCATCTCTCTTTTTATATCTCTTGAGAAATGAGAGATAATCCCCATTTTATAAATGAGAATCATGCATCATTAATAGGAAGTTGAATGGACACTTTATAACCGCCTACCTTTCTCCTCTTTTTATGTTAAAAATCAATTAGATGTTTAATTCAAGAAGTAACCGTCTATTTCCTCTCATCATGAGCACACCCTCTCTCTCTCTCTCTCTCTCTCTCTCTTCTTTTAAGATGAATTTTAACACTATCATCTGTCTTTTCCCATGCAAGAAATCCACTTTCCAAAAATAGAGAACATGCATGGTATAAGGGTGTTGAATTGGCCTCATAATAACCGTCCGTCTTCTTTAATTATTTTTTATTTCTCTTAATAGTATGTAGGTCGTTACAAATTTGTAACGTCCCGGGCTTAGGTCCCCGGTCCGTTATCAAGGAAAACTGACCCTGACAACTTGTTGGGTACGGGCCCAGAGGGATCCGTTGACAACCACCCAAAATGCTTTAGCTCAAGTTGTCAAGTAGTAATCCCCACCACTTATATACCACACCCACACTTTGTGAGTTTTCCATGTGATACTATGTTTGGTGTTAGGGTGTTACAACCTCCCCCACTTATATTCGCAACGTCCTCGTTGCGACATGGCCCATCACTTATTCCCAGTGATAGTGGCGGTTGCACGTTCCGGGTAGTCATTTCCTCCAATCTCTTTGTAGGGACGGCTCCACCTCTCGGATAGCCCTTTCCACTATCAGAGAGAATTTGGCTCTGATACCATTTGTAACATCTCGGGCTTAGGTCCTCGGTCCGTTATCGAGGAAAACTGGCCCTGATAACTTGTTGGATACGGGCCCAGAGGGATCCGTTGACAACCACTCAAAATGCTTAAGCTTAAGTTGTCAAGTAGTAATCCCCACCACTTATATACCACACCCACACTTTGTGAGTTTTCCATGTGATACTATGTTTGGGGTTAGGGTGTTACAGGGATAATGGCATTTTTTGTAAATACTTAAAAGTTAAATGCTATAAAATATAAAATAGTTGACGGATACCATTATAATTTACAGAAAATTGGATGGAAGGTAACATGGGGTTATGGATGTAAGAGTTAAACATTACTCAAGGTCTTGTCTGCCTGACTATCTCAGGTTTTTGAGTTAATTACAAAATTACTCAAGATTATAGGTGTAAATATCCCTAAATAATTTATCATAGAAATTATTAATAATATTTTAATAGCATGCTCTTGCAATAAAAAATAACTAGAATTGTGATGAAATTATGTAGCAATACCGAATCAATCAGCCAATGGGACAAAACTACGATCCCTAATATAATATATAATTAATATCCTCGTAATTAAAATGCATATTAATTCACATTGTTCTTTACTATCTTCGTTTTTCCCACCTTGACAAGCAAAATGGTAACTGTAGCTTTGACTTTGTATACACGTGTCTATGATGTGATTTGAAAAATCAAAATATCTGCAGTTTGTTATAATGTCGTTTTTTTTGCTAATTAAAAAAATCAAGCGAGCAGAGGAAGGTAATCTTCTGATGGGATTTGAAAGACATTTCATGGTGCCAGAGCTTGTTCTAAAAAAATCCAAAGAAATATTAAACTGTTATAAAACGAATGAATTAGCGTTAGTTGTTAACTTGTTAGGTAGTGCCTAAATATGAATAACAATTGTTGTCGCTCGCTAAATTCGCAGGAATAATCTGTGCTGCCGGATAAGATAGGCTCCATATCACGTGTATGATGGATCTGATATGATATATGTTGGTCGAGTCTTTTTCCATGGGGATATCCAGCATCCAGAATTTCTTGTCAAGATTGGACAGTTACGAAATCGTTTCTCGATGACGGTTCGTCGATCGATAAATCATTTGTCGATAGAAATACTCCTGACATTATTACGGGAACACACGCATCCTTGTTCAATTTGGCATTTATGAGTATCCGCTGGAGATGTTTGTGACCTCCTAGCTTGAGCTTTTTCCCGGACAGGGCATCGCCCTGTCCGTATTTCCCAGTCAGAGCATCGCAGAAAAAAATTTCCCGGTCAAGGCATGATTCGACGAACGGTTCGCCGATCGGCGAACCGTTTGCCGATCAATCACATTCCGTAATACTTTTCTATTTTATATTATACAAAATAATATATAAAATATTTGGAATTGCCAATCGGCAAATGG
The DNA here is from genome assembly GCA_037367405.1 of Ottelia alismoides. Classification (NCBI taxonomy): domain Eukaryota; kingdom Viridiplantae; phylum Streptophyta; class Magnoliopsida; order Alismatales; family Hydrocharitaceae; genus Ottelia; species Ottelia alismoides. The sequence continues at coordinate 1,121,340 of JAZKJV010008882.1, forward strand.
TTTGCCGATTGACAATTCCAAATATTTTTATATATTATTTTTTATAATATAAAATAGAAAAGTATTCCGAAATAATATTATATATTATTTTTTACCGTATGATCGGCAAACGGTTCGCCGATCGGCGAACCGTTCGCCGAATCATGCCTTGAGTGGGAAAACTTTTGCAAGGATGCCCTTACCGGGAAATACGGACAGGGCGATGCCCTGTCCAGGAAAAAACTCTCCTAGCTTTCCATTTGTTATGACATAATAAGACTAGAATATTGAGAAAAGGGAACATCAATCAACATAACATCCATTGATTCATTTAAATCGTTGTCATTTATAGCAGCTATGTATAAGTTACGGTAATCATCATACAGATTTTTTTAATAGAAAGCCTAATAGTTTATGTGATCCGAAGCGCTCTCCTTAAGATTCAAATCCATGAGCACAGTGCTATCATCATACCATTCCTTGAGTTATTCATAAAGATTGCACAACACCCTACATCTAGTTCCAACCTAGCGTCCAACCTATATCAAGAAACAAAGGACACAAATAAATATTGATATATATATTATATATTATATATGTATATGTATCCGATCCGTCATTGTGTCAATTTTGTACATATTTTTGCATTGCGTCTGTTTTAAAATATATACGGATACAAATATCAATATGATATCCGCAAACATTCGTACATATATCCATATTTCTTTATATATATATATATAGAGAGAGAGAGAGAGAGAGTTAAATGGTGCTGCCCCCTGGAGGGAGCTAACTTGGCTCCTGAAAAAACGAGAAAGCAAGAGCCGCTAAATAATGGTATGACAAATCAGACTCACTGTCGCTGAGGCGACTACTCTAGCCTTCACGTTTATCAACAATCAACTCACACAATTAATTAAGCAATCGAGCGCAAGGATCAAAATTTATTATATCCTACTAAGAATGTAAAGTGGCATGGAAGTAGGGATCGAACAAAGGAAGCACGGAGTAAAGCAAGCAGACAAAAAGTCAAGCCCTATGTCTTGTGAACTAATTAGCCAATTGGGACTTTTTTGTGAATTTTTTAATTATATATATTTTTTATTTTATTTTTGATTTTATATTTTTATATTTGGATTTTTAATTTACAGATTTTGTATTTTCTTTTTATATTTTGTATTATTTTTTTTGTATTTTTTTCTATTTAATTAAGATATAATATATAAGGAATATATATACACCAGAGATAAGAAAGAGGTAAAAATAGAGAAAAATAGTCAAAATACAGGAAATGAAGTATTTTTATCCCTTTTTCTAATATTTTTTGATTTTTCTAGCTTTTTCTGATTTTTTGGTTTTTTTTAAAGTAAACAAATACTGAAAATAGTGAAGAAGTTGCTGGCTGAAGCTAAATTGAGTATGAAAAATACTAATCAGAGTTCAAAAATCCTCAAACTAATTTTAATTGAAAGATAATAAATCAGAGAAAATACAGAAAGCAAATTTGTATTTTTAGGATTTTTGTAGAGTTTTTAAGATTTTTATAACAATTTTAGGGATTTTATAATTTTTAGGAGTTTTCTTTTATATTTTTTAGTGATTGTTATATTGAAATTAAAAGACACTAAAATAGGCAATATGTATTTTTTTGGGAATTTTCTGAGATGTTTTTGTAATTTTTATGGGTTTTCTAATGCAAATAGTAACAAAAATGCATGTTTTAGAATTTTTATAAATATAAAAATGCACTAGATATGCAAAATAAAAATATGAAGTGAATCTACAATGCAACAGGAGCTTATAATGATTTTTATGGATTTTTTATCAGTTTATCGATGCATGGAATAAATACTAGAAACATCAAGAAAATGCTGTCCTGGCAGGGGTATTTTGTAATATGCGAAAAGTTCAGGGGCCTCAGCGCAAATATTCCAAAATTATATAACTTAATTAAAACTCACTGGACCAATAACAAATTGCCAAAATGACAGGTATATATTCGCAAAATTACCAAATCCGCGTGCACAAGGCACGTGACCACGCAAGACTAGATAGCAATATTCAAAAGCCCAGGGGGCAATGCGCAAAATGTCTGGAAATATTTAACTGCATAGGAAAGTTTCTGGCTTAAAATATAATAAACAAACCCACGTGGTTCCCCCTGCAAAATGCCCTTGACCTCACGCGCACAGGAACGTGAGGTGACGTGGCGAGGGACCTAATCGAAATAAGGAAAAGTGCGGGGGGCTGTATGTAAATTATACAAAAGTTTAAAAAGGCCGCTGAAAGTTTAAATATTAATTAGCAAATACAAAAATGGTTGGGTCGAGTTTGCAAAATACCCAGGCTTGGGCGCTGATGAACGGTGGGATCCCTCCCACTTATCCAAGTGTCGTTGTCTCCTTGCGCGATACCCCTTCGTTTGCATGGCTGGGATCAGATCGCGGGCATCATCTGACGGTTGACACGGGGCTTGATCGGACAACCCGCGATCAGACAGGGGGCATGTTCTTCATCGGATGGCTGCGAAGCACGGTGGAAGAACTGGCGAAGAACAGTCGCCTGGTGACATGGAATTGCAGCAAGCGAGCTCCCCCGGCGGTCCCTCGAGCAACTGATGAGCCGGTGAGCTTCCTAAAGGAACGCCGGAGGTTGACGAGGGTCGTAGGAGAGCCAGGAACCCAATGAAGGAGTCATGGAAGCTGGGGACGTGCGCGCGACCTGGGGCTGCTGCGAAGGGCGATTCGGAGTTTAGATGCCACCTTCCAGAAGCTGAACCTGCACGAAAAGATGGGCGAAACGATGGTGGATCTACTGGGATTTTATTGGCGAGTTCAGAGGGTGGACGATGGCGTTTTGATGAAGAATGAAGTAGCCGAAGGTGCACTCCGGCGTGATGCTCGGGTAGAGCGATTCGAGGGGCGAAGAGCGAAGCGACGGATGGCAATAGATTCCTACGGGTGCAGTGAATAAAATGCTAAAGAAATAAAGATAAGAGAGGGGGGAAAGGGCCTCACCAAGGCACGCAGGAAAGGAACTCCGGCGAGGGGATGCGCCTCTATTCGACACCGCCAGGCCTTCCTAAAGGACGCCCTTGATTCCTGCTGTCACCAGGAAGAGAGCACGAGGCTTAGGACCTGGGTTTGAGGTGGAAGAGTAATCAAAGGAGGCTGGGAAGTCGGGGGTCCATATTTGAAGGGTTGACTGCAGGGTGAAGAGGCCCCAAAAATCGAGGATAATCTTTGCGAATCGATGACCCACACCCCTAGAAAACACTAGGGCGTGAATCACCAATATTCGAGGAACAAAAGTCAAGAAGAAGCCTACACCAGATGGTGAAAGACGCACCCTCCAAAATATAGAGAAAAATGCCAAAAAACCAATCTGACACGGAGCCAGACCTCGGTCAGAGAGTTGACTGAGGTCAACCAGGGAGAGGATCTGGTTGGTCCACATGGACCAACCAGAAAAATCCCTGGAAAAAAGGTTTATTAATTCAGTTTAAAATAATAAATGATTTAATTAATTTTTGGTTATAAAATAAAAATTATTTATTATTTTATGAAGTATTTTATAGTGGTTTTTATTTATTTTTTTGAGATTAAAAATTACAAGTTTCCTCTTATAGCCTTCATAGGTATATTCATCTATATAATTTTTAATAATTCATTTCTATTTTATGTATTTAATTTTATTTATTTCGTTTATTATTTTATAAATTGAATGAGCAAGGTAGGCAGATTATGTGTATGGTATCACCATCCTTCCATTGAAGTAGGGTGAAGTGAGGCTTCGGGAGCTTTGCCTGACTTTGTTCGCAGCCGGAGGAAAGAAGTCTATCTCCACCATCTTTGCTTCCGTGCCGGGCTAGCTTTTTTTCATAATATATTTGCGCAGGTTAAAAAAAGGCGAGCTAGAAGATAGTCGACGGAAAGGTGATCTTCTTAGGTGAGCTAAAAAGGAAGAAAATCAATCTAGTTGATGGTGGGCCCTGATCATCCTACCCCTCCCACACTCCTTCTGTGTGTTAAGGACTGAAGTGAAAGATCTTCGCCTTCCTTCCATGAACCCCAGGTCGTAATATATAGTAGCGGAGAACTTTCCTCCATTAGTCTGCGCAAATGAAGACGCCTTAGGCATTCGATCTTGAGAAGTATTTTTGTACACTTAAATATATTTTTATTTTATTTTTCTGAAGTGTTTTGTACACTTAATAAAATAGAAGTGTTAATTATACAGGTATATGTATAGGTATTATACCTATGTATTATAGACAAGTATTTTATTTTTGTGTTTTATTTTTGTTTTATTCATGTTTTAATGTACACATATATTATAAATAATATTTACAAAATTATAAAAATATAAAATTATAAAAATAATGAATAATAAATAAAATAAATATTTTAATCTGTACAAGTATACAAGTGGGACCCAAAAGTCAACTTTCAAACCGTAACTCCGAAAATACGAAACCACCTTCATTAAATAGCTTATAAGAAATTATATACAATTAAAGGTGAGTTTGGTGCATTTCAAGTTTTTGTTTGCGAGATACAGGTCTGGGAAGTTGGGTCTCCGGAATCTTATTCAGATCTTAACTTTTTATCTGTGCATTATTTTTGAGTGAAATCAATTTTGTATTTTTCTTTATTTAATTATCTACAACCTTCATGTACAAAGTTTCTTTATTTGAAGTATAAAAAGTGGAACTAAAAAGTGGTCCCAAAAATGAATAAGGAATGAATAAAATAAAAGGGGATTTTTATTGTATTTTGGCCCTTATCTCCCCCTACTTTATTCCTTGTCGACCTAGTCATCGAGATGCCTAGGTCTTGGAGTTTCGGGTCATAAAATATTTACAATATTTTATTCTTTTTCTTTTCTTTTCTTTATTCTATAATTTTGACGTTAAAAATCGTATTTTATACACTATTTACACAATGATGCATGGATGATAAAATGCATGAATTAACGCTATTTACACGCATTTACTAGGGTTTTTAAGGCCAAGATGATAGAATAAAGATGATGAAACATGGATTCATCATCCCCTATACTTGCCTTTGATAGTCCCTAGCAAACACTTATGTAATAAGTGCAGAAAAGAAAAACAAAGAAAAGAAAAAGAAGAAAATTGGATTAAGTTTAACAATCAAACTTGTCTTCATAAAATCAAAGTTTGGAGCTTAAGTCGGACCTTTGGAATTTTAGTGCGGGCGGAACCTTAATGAGAACTGGACTTGAAATCCAACAGCCTCCGAGAATCCCAAAACTCTGCTCAAGTCTCCTCAATAGCCAGGTCAGAAATATTTCAACTCATACGCAAACCCTTACAACTATGAATCTGACTCGTACAGTGTAAGTGATGGTGGCTCTCCCCAACTGAAATGACAAAGAGACTGACTCCTCCAATATGACAACCCAATGATTCCCCAATCCAACAACTCATTCCTCAAGGAGCATGATATTCCCTTCTAAGTTCAAGTGGCAATCAACTCAAGAGGAGGGGGTGAAGAGAAGAATGGACAGTAGCCAGTGTAGCTACCTATCCTAGGATGCAAGACCAGTGTAGTCAAGTCATCCTGCTGCAGGTTCACATGATTTGACTTTGAAGCTCAATCTTGCTTATTTGACTTTAAACATATGTACACTCCGGCAGGCATTTTTATTTTGTACAGGCATGTCCACTTTTTTGGAGTTTTCTTGCTTTTGCAATATTTTTTATTTTTGAAATACTATATACAACAGCATTTACATAAGGAGTTTTTACTCTTGAGCCAGTAGACTGTCCCTCTTTTGAAGCTTTATTGCAACCCACAATCTCCTGTCCTCGAAACTCATCATCACTGGATGGGTTGGGATGCACTTCCCTCCCTAGAGGAGGACAAGTGTTTCCACCTGTGTGCGTCTCATACCGGCAAATCCAACCCCCTCACCACTCCAACTGAATGGAGCCAAGTGAAAGGTGCAAGTGTCCCAGTTAGGTCATTATCAACAAGAGTCGTGTGTATGCTCCGAAATACTCTACTTAGGCAGTCAAGAATCCATTGAACCAAGTCTCGTGATCCTCAAAGAATTAAGTCAACTAGACCTGAAGTACCTCAATTCCAGCTCCTATAAGGTTCCTGTTAATTAGGTAGATTTTAAGGTCCAACCAAGCTCCAATCTTCGGATTTTACTTAGACTTGTTCAACTATCAAACTCAATCCGAAAAATGCTCATGATATGCAAATGCTATGCAGAAAATATTTTTGTGATGCAATTTTCAAAGATTTTGAACTTTTATGGATTTTTGAAAAGATGATGCATATGCATTTTTTGTATTTTTTAAAGAGATTTTTCAAGTGTTTTTGGATTTTAATTTTGCAAATGTTTTTGGGATTTTTTTTGAAAACGAAAGGTTTTGGCTAAGAACTAGATACAAATATTTACACAGGGATGCATCTTGTATTAACAAGAAATGGGTTTTAAGAATTTACAAGGGTAAGTGGTAAGTTTTATAGGTATATACATAGAACATTTCAGATGAGATGTAAGTATTCCTCAAACTTATTTGATAAGGGTTTTTCAAACAATTTTGAAAAATATAGTCCAAAATAATTTTTACAAACAGTTTTTTACAAACACGTACACACATTTGAAAATCATTTTGCAATAGATTTTCCAAATAGTATATATAGATTTTCACATATTTTTGCAACCATTTTTCAAACTATTTGCAAATCATTTTTCAAACATTTTATTTCACACAAAGAAGATAATTTTACAATCAAAATAGTTTACATAAGTTGAAACATATAACAAAACGTTTTCCAAATAGTTTTCAAAAGATTTTTCACAGAGATTTTCAAACTGTTTCTTAAACATTTCGCAAAAATTTTTTTACCTGATTTATTAAGCAGTAAGTACAAGAAGAATTTTGAGGAGTATTCACATCTTTTTATTAATGAATTTAATGAATTTTATAAATATAATTAGCCATAATTATTAGTAAAAATATGAAAGTACGAGTTATGGCTAAAGTATATACGCAGTATATACGCATTATATACGACCTCCCTATACTTAGCTTGAGCTATGTCCTCATAGATCAGAGAGAGAAAAAAAGACATAACTCGTACTGAGTATAGGAAAATCTAAAGAATAAGGGATGAATGAATGAACGAATGAGAAATTGACCGTCCCCCCTATACTTAGGATCAACTAATCCTCATTATAGCGGACTGTACACAATGCAGGGAGGGCCAAGGGCGGGAATGAACAGATCGTACTCGGATTGTCTCCCCCTATACTTAGGGTAAGATATCCCTAAGTATAGATAAGAAGAGGAGACAATGGAGAGGATCAAAGAATAGGAGAACTCGGGGTGCACACCCCCCTATACTTAGGACAAAGTAGATCCTAAGTATAGAAGATTGTCTTCAAGGGGCGGCACTTTTTTTCGGTAGAAAAAGAGGATAGAAAAGGAAAAGAAGAAAAGAAGAAAAGAGATGAAAGTGGATATAAACAACTCGGGATGTGCATCCCCCCTACACTTAGGAAAAAGTACGTCCTAAGTGTAGTAGTGATGAAAGGGATGACATCGTGTCGGTAGAATAAGAGAAGGAAAAGAAGAAAGGAAGAAAAGAAGGAAAGTCATTCAAAAATATTTTGCTCTGCTTTGTATTCCTCTAACGTTTCGGAAATATTCGGCTCATCTCTGTAGATTACTTGAATAGAGTCAACGACATATATGAATGTATCATGTTCAAGGTAAGGCTTCAGAAGCTGTCCATTGACTGCAAATGGTTGTGCGTCAGCTGACAAGTTAGATATCAATACACTTCCGTTGTCACACCCTAACCATAAATGGCCCAGTCCATTTGCTCTTCAATTTCCCTGGAAATATCTTTAATTTCACATCAAAAAACCACACTTCTGACCTGGCTCGAAGATCTTGCGACATATATGCTTGTCATGCCACGTTTTGACCTTCTCCTTGTACATTAGGCTGTTGTCATATGCATAATCTCTGAATTCCAATAATCTGTTCAGATCCAACTTTCTGTTCTTCCCTGCTTTCTCAGAGTCCAAATTACAGATGTTGATGGACCATAAAGATTTGTGAATTAATTCAACGGGCAGATGACATGGCTTGCCATACACAAGGCGGTAGGGAGACATTCCCAATGGTGACTTGTACGCTGTTCTATAAGCCCAAAGAATGGAATCAAGCAGTTGAGACCAGTTCTTACGATCGGATGCACAAGCTTCTATAGAATTGTCTTGATCTCCCTGTTTGAACATTCATCTAAGCCATTAGATTGTGGGTGGTAGGGTGAAGCAACACGGTGTTCAATGCAGAATTCCTGAGTCAGCTTCTTCACCTCTCTGTTTATGAAATGGCTACCCCCGTCAGATATGAGAATCTTGGGAATCCCGAACCGTGCTTTGATGTGATCTCTCAAGAATCAATAGACAGTCCGACTGTCAGCGGTTCGGGCGGGTATAGCCTCCACCCAGTGACTTACATAGTCGATAGCAAGCATAACATATTCATAGCCCTGACTGTTGGAAAATGGGCCCATAAAATCGATGCCCCATGCGTCAAAGACATCTGATATCTGAATGAATTTCAGGGGCATAGTGTCTCTCATTCCGATGGTTCCGCCCATCTTCTGACAGTCAGTGCATCCTTTGACATACTCATCTGCATCCTTGAATAGTGTAGGCCACCAGAGGCCGCTCTGAAGAACTTTTGCTGCCATTCGTCTGCCTGAATGATGTCCTCCAGAATCTTGGTCATGGCATAAGGCAAGGACACTCAAAACTTCTTCCTGAGGTATAGACCTTCTCCAATTACAATCTGCTCCCTCACGAAACAAGTATGGATCCTCGCACTGGTAGAAATGGATTTTAGACAGAATCTGTCTATTTTCAACTTCGACCAATCCTATGGGATTTTCTTGGTCACTAGATAATTCACGATGTCTGCATACCATGGAAGCAAGGTGACTTACAGAATTGCCTCGTCTGGAAAGGTCTCTGTAATCGGTTGCAGGCTCAGCTCAGGAGATTCCGGCTCAGGAAGCCTAGATCGATGATCGGCCACCACATTCTTTACCCCAGGTTTATCTCTAACTTCCAAGTTGAATTCCTGGAGGAGAAGGATCCACCAAATAAGGCGTGGTTTGGCATCCTTCTTCTGCTGTAGATACCGGATGGCCGAATGGTCAGTGTAAATGATCACTTTGGAGCCGAGAAGGTAGGATCTGAACTTCTCCAAGGCAAAGACTACCGCTCGCAGCTCCTTTTCGGTGATAGTGTAGTTTCGCTGAGCTTCATTGAGTGTTCGGCTAGCGTAGTGAATTGCAAATGGTATATTATCTTTCCTCTTTCCAAGTACATCACCAATGGCATAATCCGACGCATCTGTCATTATCTCAAAAGGTTGAGTCCAAATCGGGGGCTGTAAGACAAGGGCCTGCGTGATAAGTTCTTTTAACTGATTAAAGGCAAGGAGCATACGGTCATCCACGATGAATTCATTTTCCTTGCCGAGGAACTCAGTCAATGGCCTGACCAGTTTGCTGAAATCTTTGATGAATCGTCGGTAAAAACCAACATGGCCTAAAAATGACCTGACTTGTTTGATTGTTGTAGGTGGCTCAAGTTTGGAAATCACCTACACCTTGGCTGGGTCAACCTCCATGCCACGTTTAGAAACAACGTGACCCAGCACGATTCCTTCGGTCACCATGAAGTTGCTCTTCTCCCATGAGAGCACAAGATTCACAGCACCTCCGCACGACTCGGTCTAAATAATCCAGACATTGATCGAATGAATCCCCATAGACCGAAAAATCGTTCATAAAGACCTCGAGAAAGTTGCCCACCATATCGGCAAAAACTACAAGCATACACCTCTGAAATGTGGCTGGGGCGTTGCAAAGCCCTGTTTGAAGGCATATGTACCAAAAGGATAGTGAACATAATATTCTCTTGATCTTCAGGAGTAATAGCAATTTGATTGTGTCCAGAGTATCCATCCAAGAAGTAGAAGTATTCCTTCACAGCTAATCTCTCTAAGATCTGGTCGATGAAGGGTAAAGGAAAGTGGTCCTTCTTGGTGGCGAGGTTAAGTCTTTTGTAGTCCACGCATACTCGCCAAGAGGTGGGTACTCTGGTTGCGATCTCCTCTCCTTTATCATTCTTCACAATGGTGATCCCTGATTTCTTTGGCACCACATGCAGAGCGCTCACCCATTTGCTGTCGGAGATGGGATAGATGAATCCCGCATCACACCATTTCTAAATCTCTTTTATAAAAACCTCCCACAGATTAGGATTTAATCTTCTCTGAAGTTCTCGAGAGGGCTTGCAATCTTCTTCCAGAAAGTTGCGATGCGAGCATAGTGATGGATTGATCCCATGGAGTTCCGAAGTTTGCCAGCCTATCGCCTCGCGGTTGCATTCAAGAACCTCCATCAGAGGAGATTCTTGATCTTCGGTCAGGTGTGCATTAATAATGACTGGATACATGTTTGGTTCGCCCGCAAGAAAGGCATATTTCATGTTGAAGGGCAAGGGTTTCAATTCTGGTGGGGTTGGAGCTGCTGCAGCAGTGACTTCATCTATTAGTTCTGGTGGAGATTCTTTCATCTGTTCGGTATCCACCACACTCAGTTCTGCCTCTTCTCTCAATTCTTGACAGAATGTCTCTATGATTTCCTCTTCATCACCTGATTCTTCAACTATTTGCTCTTGTTTTTGAAGGCACATCACTTCCACGGCAGTCTCATGCAGCGCATCAGCAAATACCTCTTTCTGATCGATAGGGGGAAATTCGACTACGGTCTCCAGTCCCTCCTCAGGGCAGAGGAGTTCATGGATCTCATTGTCATCCAAGAATAAGTTGGTATCTTGAATTTCTGCCAAAAAGTCGCAGTCATCAGAATACTCAATCATCCTTGTGCATGATGCAGATGTTCGTTCTGCTGGTGCTTCCTCAGACAGGGTCTCCACTCTGATTGTTTCGTTACCAGCACCAAAAGTGATTTCTCCAGTCCCATAATTCACTACTGCGTTTGACGTCCGCAGGAATGGTCTTCTAAGTATGATTGGGGTAAGGAGCAATGGAGTGGGGACGTCCATATCTAGCACAACAAAATCGGTCGGGAACTACTTTCCCTAAACTGTGACTATCACATCCTCTAATAGGCCCCTTGGCTGCTTAACCGACTTGTCTGCGAACTGTAGAATCATCTTTGTAGGCTTAAGAGGTCCTAGCCTGAACTGTGAAAGCAGTGATGCTGGCATCAAGTTGACAGAAGACCCGCTGTCAAGAAGTGTTCGTTTAAATTCCTGATTAAACATCTGATAAGGCACAAGAGGTGCTCCCATATGGCTTTTTATCAGGGAGGTTGCTGATGGCATTAATTGTGCCCATTGTGAGGATATGCTTTTCGGACTTGCCACCTTTGTTTCTGGAGTTATGAGGGTGAGGCCTGTGCTTGGTTGTGCATGCATCTTTCAATCCTTTCTTTACAGCTGACATGTACTCAAGAGCTTTCATTAATGGCATGTTCAATACCAAATTCTCGATAATTTCTATAATGGCAGGATCAGACAAAGCATTTTTCAAAATTTTCATTTTTTTTGTATTTTTTCATTGCTTCTGGAAAATGATTATCTACAAACTCTTCACCAGTGTCATTCAAAGTATTGTTCACATGATTGTTTATAGGTAGATGGCAAAAAGGAATAAAATCATCTACAAGATGTGGACCAAAAACGGCAGGCTCGGCTTCAGGTGCTGACGTTGGACTCGCTGCAGGTGCAAGATTCCTTCTGTCCGTAGCTGGCTCTATAGCAGATGCAGACGTCTCCAATGCTGGCCTATCTCCACCGGGGTTGCGGCTATCTTTTTGTGTTTTATTGTTTTCTTCCTTTTTTTGTGATTTTCTGGTTGATGGTGCTGCTCCAAAAATTCTTTGTGGCCCTGGCATTGGCCTGGCTGATGATTCACCGTCAGATGCACGATGCTTTCCCTTCGCAGTAGATGATGGATGGAGTGTCCTACCGCTCCTGAGAGTAACAACATTAGATAAAAAACAATTTAATTCACCTGAATTGGGTTGGACACTGCCGACTACATGCTCCTTGCGTCGGAAGTTGTTCGGATTTGCCTCGACTTGAGCAGGGATGGCTATTTTCGCAGCCGACAAGTCGTAGATCTTCTGGTTCATCTCAGACATATTCTTCATCAACTGTTCAAGGCATGCCAGGGTTGGATTAACCAGTACAATCTCAGAAGAATCCCCATGCTGGGGCCTAGAGTGCTGGTATGTGATGATCAGAAAATTAAAAATCAAAATACAAACTGTGATCATTTGATACGCGCAGATTTCGATCGGTCTTGTGTTCCACACAAGGCGAGAAAACAGTCGAAGTGTCGACCAATCAAAATCTGAATTTAATCAACAATTAACCCACAATAAAGATCAACAAATTAGAACTAATGTGGAGTTAAAATTTATTTTTAACTCTGCACAAATGGTGTATAGTGACAAGTATGCAGAGAGTTCGAACACAGGGAGCAAGCAGGGTAGTTCGCAAAAATGGTGCTCAAGTGAAAGTGTGTGATGGTGTCTACACTAAGCAAGCAAGCAACTACAATTTTTGTGGGTTTTTAAAAATAAAATTTTTTTTATTTTAATTTTTTTTGTTTTGTATTTTGATTTTTAATTTTCTGATTTTTATAATTTTATATTTTATATTTTTTTTTCAATATTGGAATTTAAAGACAATGGAATAAAAGACAAGATAGAATATTTATAAAACTAAGTAAAAATTACCAAAAATTCAGAAGCAAATTGTGTTTAGTCTTTTTAGGGTTTTTTACTGTTTTTGTGATTTTCGGAAAATTTTCAAGGTGTTTTTGGTATTTTTAATACTGAAATAAAGCAAAACAGTGCAAATAAGGCTGGCTGTGAATAAAATGAGATTTAAAAATAGCAAGCAGCAACCAAAATTTTTCACACTATTTTTCAAATGAAGAGAACAGAATAAAGAACACACAGAACCTGGGTTTGTATTTTTTGAGTTTTCCTTGATTTTATATATTTTTTTGAAGTTTTTGAGTGTTTTTATATTTTTAGTGTTTTTCTTTTGATATTTTTAGTGGTTTTTGGACTGACACTAAAATAGGATAAAATAGACACTAGGTAATTTTTTTGGAATTTTTGGAGGTGTTTTACTATTTTTTTGGCATTTTCTAAGCTAGACAGTGCACAAGAGCAAGTTTTTGATTTTTAATAAATATGAAAATAAGATAAAATCAAAAACTAAATATGTGGCGTTAAAGTACACATGTCCAGATGCTTAAGTCTATTTTTGTGGAATTTTTGGGCTTAAAATGATCATTCAAATAAATACAACAAGCATCCAAACATTAAACAGTCCTGGCAGGGGTATATGTGCAATATTTAAAACATCCAGGGGCATACACGCAATTTTTCCACAAAAGTTTACACTGAAACTTGCATTTCAAGGATTAAATATGAACAACAAAACCCGCAAGGGTATCTGAGCAATTTACCCACCAGGGTGCGTGACTCGCACGCGCCTGGAAGGGGTATTTTTGCAATATCACAAAGTTCCAAGGGGTTCAATGTAGTTTCTCCAAAATATTACAACTTAAAGCAAACATTCATGGACTTAAGCGAAATAAATAAACCCCAGGGGGGTCCCTGCAAAATACCCAGCCCCCTCACGCGCACGGACACGTGAGGTGACGTGGATTGGACCTAGATGCAAATAAGAAAACTACGGGGTTCTAAGTGCAATTATTACAGAAATATTTAAACTACAGCTTAAAGTTTTTGGACTGAAATGAAATACAAAATTTGGCGAGGGGAAAGTGCAAAATACCCACGCCTTATCTCCTCGTGCGCGATCGAACGATGGAGGGCCGCTCACTTATCCACGTGGCGCGCGCACAACACACGATGACGGTTCGGCGATCAGCGGTGGAGATCAGATCTGGCGAAGAGATCGACGGACGACGCGTGCCAAGATCTGACGGCTGACAAGCGGTCTGGAGCGGGCCGAGGATCGGACGGTGGAGACACACGAAGGAAGAACAGGGAAGAACTCCGCTGCGGCGAAGTTCCTCCGGCGAGGTGACGCGCCTCCGGTGGTCTGGGCCGCTCCAAGAAGGTCCGGGAGTCTCCTGAGGTGATGCTCTGGCGTCTGGGGCTCTCAAAATCGCCGGAGAAGCTCTTAGGTGCTGCTGCGAAGGCGGCGGAGCTCGAAGCTCCAGGTATCTCCGGCGGAGGTCGAATCCGAGCCCCCAGGCGCTGTTATGCTCCAGGTACCTGCAAAAAGGGGTGAAAGGGTCCAGGGCAAACTGCCTGGACCCCGCGGAGGCGAAATGGAGGTCGGAGGTGGTCTGTGGACGGCGAAAAGATGTCGGCCGGAGGTGCGCTCCGGCGATGAGCGATGGGAGATCGATTTGATCGATGGAATTCGAATTTTTTTAAGGATTTTTGATACTGAAGCTACGGGGAGTGAAATGACATAAAAAGGAACGAAAATAATGGATGCCTCGAAGGTGGACTACCTGAGGAAGAAGAACCTCGACGCCGGTGGTCGGCGGAGGTGGTGGAGCCGCTACAGAGCCTCCTCGACTCGCCTGTGGGTGTAGATGCGGAGCTGTCACCTCCAGCAACACGAAGAGCTCGTCAGGGAGGAGGATTAATGGCTAATGAGGGTTCAAACTTGGGCTCGAAGACGGCAGGCAGTTTAAGTAGGAGGCGATGGCGTCTTCTTCAAGCGAGCTCCACGCGCGAATGATGGAGATATGGCCGGATCCGGATACATTGCGTGGGAGAGTGATGATCGGGGATGAAGTCCCAAGAAGAGATCGAGGCGTGAGGACGAATGGATCGAGCGCAAGAATTTCTTGAAAATGGGGCAAAATCGCGGGCGTCAGAGGTGGCAGGCTTTGGTCGGGGGAGTTGACCGGGGTCAACTCTAGACCGCGTCTGGTTGGTCCACGTGGACCAACCAGGAAACTCAGATTTAGAAATTATTTGAAAAATCAAAATAAAATAGTAAATGAATTTATTGATGTTAGGTTATAAAATAAAAAATGTTTTTTATTTTATGAAGAATTTTTCTGTGATTTTTATTTATTTTTATGAGACGTATTTTTACAAGTTTGCATTTATGCCCTTTATAGTATATATATCTATATATTTAAGTATTTTATTTTTATTTTGTGTATTTTATCTTTATTATTTTTATTTATCATTTTTCTAAAACATAAAATAGTTTTATGTAGATAAATACCTTTTTATTTTATTTTTCTGAATTATGTTGTACACTTAATAAAATGAAAGTGTTATTTGTGTATGTATGTATACCTGTACTATACCTATGTATTATAATATATACAAGTATTTTTCTTTGAGTTTTATTTATGTTTTTATTCTGATTTTAATGTACATAATTATTATAAATAATATTTACAACCTTTTTAAAAATATGAAATTGGATAAATAATGAGTAAGGAATAAAGTGAATATTTTAATCTGTACACTTATACAATGAGGGTCCAAAACCCAATTTTCAAACCGTAGCTCCGCCAAATGCGAAACCACCACCATTGGATAGATTATTTTATTCTATATACAATTAAAGGTGAGTACGCTGCATTTGGAGTTTTTATTTGTGAGATACGGGTCTGGGAAGTTGGCATTCTGGATTTTTATTCAGACCATAACTTTTTATCTGTACATTATTTTTCTGTGAAATCAATTTTGTATTTTTCTTTATTTTATTATCTACAACTTTCATGTACAAAGGTTCTTTATTTGAAGTGTAAAAAGTGGAACCAAAAATAGGTCCCAAAATGAATAAAGAATGAATAAGATGTATAGGTATTTTATCTGTATTTCTGACCTTATCTCCCCCTACTTTATTCCTTGTCGACCTATTCATCAAGATGCCTAGGTCTCGGGGGTTTTGGGTCATAAAATATTTACAATATTTTATTCTTTTTCTTTTCTTTATTTATTCTATAATTTTGGCCTTAATTACAGTAATTTATACACTGTTTAGATGCACATGTATGAATGCTAAGATGATGATTTTAATGCTATTTACAGGCATTTGCTAGGGTTTTTGGTGCCAAAATGATAGAATAAAGATGATGAAATGTGGATTCATCAGTATGACGGCTGAGACTGCGACTGGTAACCCTAAGAGAATTGGTGAAGAGGAGGGTTGGAGGAATACTGTGAGTTCTGATGATATGTAGCAGTTGGTTGATTATTAAAACCTTGTCCGCGGTACCCGTACTGTTGAGGACCATGCTGATAATTCTGCCTCCAGGTGTTTCCCTGAGATGGAGGCTGGTACTGGTATGAGGGCTGGAAAGGTCTCCCACCCTGCTGCGGCTGGTGATAGGGCCTGTTGCCCATGTTCTGACCCTGAGGATGTCCCTGAGGACGGGTCAGCTGCGCTTCGTTATTCCATACACCGTTGATTTCCTGGATCATCAGCGGGGGTGGAGAGAACTGCTCGGAGTAGGCTGGCTGGGGCTCTGGCTGATATACAACCATCTATGTCTGCGACTGGGGAGGCTGCTCTGGGGCCTGCACGTAGTACTCGTGCTGAACATGCTGGGACTGCAGTGGAGTCGGCTGAGGGGTTTGATACATTGTAGGCTCCTTCTTCTCAGCGGTCGGCTCAGCGACAGTAGATACAACGTTGCACATGTTGGCATTCAAGGCGCGGACGAGCTGCTCCAGCTGCTGGGAAATCACGTCGAGCTTTTCCAAGCCCTGGGTCTTCTTCTCAATGACAGATAATTTCTCGAAGTTCTGCGACCTTTTCTCAATGATATCAACCTTAGAAAGATGTCTCCCAATGATGCTCAAGTTGGAGCTCTCATCCTTGTCTTCGGTGTGAGAAGCAATGTTCACTGGCTTGCTGATGGCGGTTGGCACCTTCATGTATATTCAGGATGAGGATTGAGCGGCTTCTCCTTCAGCCATTTCCTCGAAGACGTTCCACACAACGTCCTCATCCTTGTTGAAATGGGAACCACCGCAAGCGGCATCGACAAGTCTTTGGCTTTCAAGTGTGAGCCCACCAAAGAAGTGTTGCACAAGGCCGGTCTTTGGAATTTCGTGATGAGGACACTTCTCCTGGAGATCCTTGAATCTCTCCCACGCTTCATGAACAGTTTCGTGGGGTTGTTGGCAAAAACTGTATATACGGGCGCACATCTGATTCAATCGCCCGAGAGGATAGAACTTATGGAGAAATGCAGACTTCAGCTCCTCCCAGGTCGTGACTACCTTCCCTAGGTGGTCGACCCAATATAGGGCCTTGTCTTGAAGGCTGAAGGGAAAAGCGGTCATCTTGACTACCCCAAAGGGATTCCAGGGTAGTGAGCTGTAGCACAAATGCGGTGGAACTTCTTGAGATGAATGTAAGGCTCCTCAGTGGTGTTCCCATGGAATGTGGGAAGCAGGGACAGAAACTGCGGCTTTAGCTCAAAGTGGGCATGAATTCGTGGGATTTGGATCCACTCTGTAATGCGGCCCGCTCCGGGATTATATGTCTCCTTCAGTATCGACTTCGGTTGCAGTGGGTCTGCGTCTACTCTATCAAACTAGGGTCCTCGCACTGAAAACTCATCTCCTTCCGGATGGAACTCCATGTCCAGCTCATCCTCCCGCCGGCCATCTCTTGCATCGACCCTCCTCCTCAGGTCATTGAACATATCTTGGAAGTCGGTCTGGGCCAGGGCTTGGTTAGTCAATTGCTGTTGAATGGCTTGGATGGAAGCCAGCAGCTGACTGTTAACATCATTATGTGTGGTATACTGCCCTTCCCCCGGATTGGCTTCATCTTTAGGTTGGGGTTGCGGTCCCTTTCCTCTTGCACTGGCCATCTCAGATTTTGCTTGACTTGTTGGCTTGGGATCGGGCTCTAGGTCTGCACATGGAAGAATGCCCCGATCAGTTTGAATTGTAGCACAAGATGTAGAGAAGATTTCTGTGTTAAGTTCAACACAGAACTTAGTTAAGGATGGTGATGTGTAAGGAGTGAAATCAGTGGCCATCCAAAACAGACAGAATTCGGGACAAGAGTGATCCCGGTTTATTGAAGAAGGCGGGGAGTCTAGAGATCGGTTCACGGAGTCTGAATCGGGTTCTCGGGAGTCGCCCCGAATTATTAGAGAAGGCGAGCGGATGGAACTGATGTGGATGTCAACGGAGTCTCGACTGAACTGTCCATTCGTTACCATCTCGAAGGTCAAGCGGAAGATCGATGTGGATGAAAGATACGAAGGTCAACAAGAAACAAACAGAGTGTAAAACAGTAGAAGGCTCACAATGAGCAAGGGTCAACTGGAAGGAGAGCAAAAATAGCGCAAAGGCGCAGTGTTTTTGATTTTGACCTTAATTCGACTAATCGATCAAACCTCAAAATAATGGTTTCACCAACTCGACCCGTAAAGCCGTGAAGGTTCGACAATTATCTTTTGAGTTTCAGATTTGTTTTTCAGGAAGTTATCTTTTAATGAGTCCTTAGAGCGCTACGCCAATAGGAGAGAGAGTACTGCCAGAAAAGTATCCCGTACTTGTCCTCCTCCTGTGTAACCTGTAGTCTTCACTTTTTATGGTCCTTGTAACCCTTCCTGGATCCATACTCAGCCAAAGAAATAGAGAGAGGAAGCCAATAGGCGAAACCGATACTTCGGAACTCGCTTGCAACGGAATCACCCGTGAGCGTGCAAGAACCTACTCGGACGCAAGACGATGAGACTGACACCCCCATGAAGGCGTGGCCTATGCTCGATACTTCGGACAAGGTCAATGCTCTACACAATAGAGAGTCACTGTTGCCGACCAAGCCCTACTCGTCTACGTACGATAGAAGTGCCAATACTTCGGAAATCCAGGCGATACACAAGGCAGCCACAGACTGGGTTTTAAGCTCTAATCCTTATGACGTCGCTCACCTCACTGGGAAGGAAACCTTCCTGTGCAACCTGAAAACAAATGAGGGCTTTGCTCACCCCAAGGCAATGAGTCCAATTAATCAATTTTATTAAGGTCAAGTATTTTCAGCAGTCCCTTTTTAATTTTTTTGTGTTATCAATTGTTTTGAGTTAATTCAATACAAGCACCTAACATTTTTGCCTTTTCTTTGATTCCTATTGATCCAAAAACAAAGGGAGAAGATCGGCAAAGTAATGCAAGACGACACTAAGATGAAAATATCACCTTAGTGCCTGAATGATGAATGCTCAGTTAGAAGACTTACAGTGCTTCCCAGCTCTCTCCATGCGGGATGCAAAACAGGAATTTATAAACCTATACTATATGCCGATATGCACACGGAAATCGTCCTAAGCAGACAATTGCTAGTGTGAAGAACCAAATGCTAAACACATAAAGCAAAACCTAGTAGTCTGGTCTTGGAATCTCCTCACTGCCCACCACAATGGGTCCTGCCAGCGTTGTACGGAGACTCTCGCGACACGGTGGTTTCGAATTATATGTTCAATAATTAATTATATCTAAGTCCAAATGATAAGACTATAGGTGCATGAAATGGTTGTTAGGTGTTTGGCCTTAGATTACACGATCAAGCAATCCTAAAGACTAAGGGCTCATTCCGCAAAATTTAAGAAAAGAAAACAAAATCGGAAAATAGCAAGAGGTGAAAAATACGTCAAAACTGCGGTGAGCCCCCAAGTGAACAAACACTTGGAAATTGGGCTCGAATGTCCAAGAGTCCAAGGTACATGTATTATTACAATTTAATCAAAAGTGTCTCTCTCACAAAAAGAATAAAAACCTAACTATCCTCTCTTTCTCTCTCAAGTCCCCTTGCTCTCTCCTGTCGGCTAGGGTAGAATAGCTGGCTCCTCCTCCCAAGGCTTCTCAGGATCCCCCAGACGATCCTCCTCGGTCAGTGGTCCCTCGCAAGAAAACAAGAAAGAGATGTCAGACAGTTCCAAAATTAATGAAAAGATAAGATAAGATAAGCAAAAATGGCTAAGCTAGTAAACAGACACAATTCTACTCAGAAGCCAATGCTCTCCGGCAATGACGCCATTTGAAAAACGAGAAAGCGAGAGCCTCTAAATAATGGTCTGACAAATCAGACTCACTGTCATTGAGGCGACTACTCAAGCCTTCACGTTTATCAACAATCAACCCACACAATTAATTAAGCAATCAAGAGCAAGGATCAAAATTTATTATACCCTACTAAGAATGTAAAGTGGCAAGGAAGTAGGGGTTGAACACATGAAGCACGGAGTAAAGCAAGCAGACAAAAAGTCAAGCCCTATGCCTTGTGAATTACTTAGCCAATTGGGACTGTTTTTTGTGGGTTTTTAATTATATATATATATATATTTTTATTTCATTTTTATTTTATATTTTTATATTTGGATTTTTAATTTACTGATTTTGTATTTTCTTTTTATATTTTATATTATTTTTTTGTATTTTTTTCTATTTAATTAAGATATAATATATAAGGAATATATACACTAGAGATAAGAAAGAGGTAAAAATAGGGAAAAATAGTCAAAATACAAGAAATGAAGTATTTTTGTGCGTTTTCTAATTTTTGTGTGATTTTTTTAGCCTTTTCTGATTTTTTTGGTATTTTTAAAGTAAAAAATACAGAAAACAATGAACAAGTTGCTGGCTGAAGCTAAATTGAGGATGAAAAATACTAATCAGAGTTCAAAAATCCTCAAACTAATTTAATTGAAAGATAATAAATCAGATAAAATACAGAAACTGAATTTGTATTTTTAGTATTTTTGTAGAATTTTTAAAATTTTATAAAGATTTTAGGGATTTTATAATTTTTAGGGGTTTTCTTTTATATTTTTTAGTAATTTTTTGGTTGAAGTTAAAAGACACTAAAATAGGCCAAATATATTTTTTTAGGAATTTTCTGAGATGTTTTTATAATTTTCATGCGTTTTCTAATGCAAACAGTAGCAAAAATGCATGTTTTTGAATTTTTATAAATATTGAAATGCACTAGATATACAAAATAAAAATATGAAGTGAATCTACAATGCAACAGGAGCATATTATGATTTTTGTGGATTTTTTTTGCAATTTATAGATGCATGGAATAAATACTAGAAACATCAAGAAAATGTAGTCCTAGTAGGGATATTTTTGTAATATGCAAAACGTTCAGGGGCCTGGGCGCAAAAATTCCAAAATTATATAACTTAATTAAATCTCCCTGGACCAATAACAAATTGCTAAAATGACAGGGATATATTCGCAAAATTACCAAATCCACGTGCACAAGGCACGTGACCAGGCAGGACTAGATAGCAATATTCAAAAGCCCAGGGGGCAATGCGCAAAATGTCCAGAAATATTTAACTGCATAGGAAAGTTTCTGGCCTAAAATATAATAAAGAAATCCACAGGATTCCCCCTGCAAAATGCCCTTCACCTTACGTGCACAGGCACATGAGGAGACATGACGAGGGACCTAATCGAAATAAGGAAAAGTGCAGGGGGCCGTATGTAAATTATACAGAAGTTTTAAAAAGGCCACTGAAAGTTTAAATATTAATCAGCAAATACAAAAATGGCCGGGTCGAGTTTGCAAAATACCCAGGCTTGGGCGCTGATGAACAGGGGGATCCCTCCCACTTATCCACGTGTCGTTGTCTCCTTGCGCGATACCCCTTCGTTTGCACGACGGGGATCAGATCACGGGCATCATCTCACGGTTGACACGGGGCTTGATCGGACGGCCCGCGATCAGACTGGAGGTGTGTTCCACAGTGGAAGAACTGGAGAAGAACAGTCACCCGGTGAGATGGAATTGCAGCAAGCGAGCTCCCCCGGCGGTCCCTCGAGCAACTGATGAGCCGATGAGCTTCCTAAGGGAACGCCGGAGGTGGCCGAGGGTCATAGGAGAGCCAGAAACCCAATGAAGGAGTCCTGAAAGCTGGGGACGTGCGCGCGACCTGGGGCTGCTGCGAAGGGCAAATCGGGGCTCAGATGCCCCCTTCCAGAAGCTGAACCTGCACGAAAAGATGGGCGAAACGATGGCGGAGCTACTGGGCTTTTATTGGAGAGTTCGGAGGGTGGAAGGTGGCATTTTGGTGAAGAGGGAAGTGGCCGGAGGTGCACTCCTGTGTGATGCTCGGGTAGAGCGATTCGAGGGGCGAAGAGCGAAGCGAAGGATGGCGAAAGATTCCTACAGGTGCAGTGAATAAAATGCTAAAGAAATAGAGAGAAGAGAGGGGGGAAAATGACCTCACTAAGGCGCGCAGGAAAGGAACTCCGACGAGGACTCCGACGAGGGGATCCGCCTCTATTCGACACCGCCAGGCCTTCCTAAAGGACGCCCTTGATTCCTGCTGTCACGAGGAAGAGAGCACGAGGCTTAGGACCTAGGTTTAAGGTGGAAGAGTAATCAAAGGAGGATGGGAAGTCGGGGGTCCATATTTGAAAGGTTGACTGCAGGGTGAAGAGGCCCCAAAGATCTAGGAAAATCTTTGCGAATCGATGACCCACACCCCTAGAAAACACTAGGGCGTGAATCACCAATATTCGAGGAACAAAAGTCAAGAAGAAGCCTACACCAGATGGTGAAAGACGCGCCCTCCAAAATATGGAGAAAAACGCCAAAAAACCAATCTGACACGGAGCCAGACCACGGCCAGGGAGTTGACCGAGTCAACCAGGGAGTTGACACGAATCCTTGGAAAAAAGGTTTATTAATTCAGTTTAAATTTTTTCGAGATTAAAAATTACAAGTTTCCTTTTATAGCCTTCATAGGTATATTCATATATATATGTTTTAATAATTCATTTTTATTTTATGTATTTAATTTTATTTATTTCGTTTATTATTTTATAAATTTATAAAGTATTTTTGTATACTTAAATATATTTTTATTTTTTTCTGAAGTTTTTTGTACACATAATAAAATAGAAGTGTTAATTATACAGGTATATGTATAGGTATTATACCTATGTATTATAGACAAGTATTTTATTTTTGTGTTTTATTTTTGTTTTATTCCTGTTTTAATGTACACATA
The DNA here is from genome assembly GCA_037367405.1 of Ottelia alismoides. NCBI lineage: Eukaryota > Viridiplantae > Streptophyta > Magnoliopsida > Alismatales > Hydrocharitaceae > Ottelia > Ottelia alismoides. Next base: position 1,144,432 of record JAZKJV010008882.1, read on the forward strand.
TATTATAAATAATATTTACAAAATTATAAAAATATAAAATTATAAAAATAATGAATAATAAATAAAATGAATATTTTAATCTGTACAAGTATACAAGTGGGGCCCAAAACTCATCTTTCAAACCGTAACTCCGAAAAATACGAAACCATCTTCATTAAATAGCTTATAAGAAATTATATACAATTAAAGGTGAGTTTGGTGCATTTCAAGTTTTTATTTGCGAGATACAGGTCTGGGAAGTTGGGCCTCCGGAATCTTATTCAGATCCTAACTTTTTATCTGTGCATTATTTTTGGGTGAAATCAATTTTGTATTTTTCTTTATTTAATTATCTACAACTTTCATGTACAAAGTTTCTTTATTTGAAGTACAAAAAGTAGAAATAAAAAGAGGTCCCAAAATGAATAAAGAATGAATAAAATAAAAGGGGATTTTTATTGTATTTTGGCCCTTATCTCCCCCTACTTTATTCCTTGTCGACCTAGTCATCGAGATGCCTAGGTCTCGGGGTTTCGGGTCATAAAATATTTACAATATTTTATTCTTTTTTTCTTTCTTTATTCTATAATTTTGGCGTTAAAAACTGTATTTTATACACTATTTACACAATGATGCATGGATGATAAAATGTATGAATTAACGCTATTTACACGCATTTACTAGGGTTTTTAAGGCCAAGATGATAGAATAAGGATGATGAAACATGGATTCATCAGCTCTCCCCGCACTATTTCATTCGGTTTTTTTATTTTTTTTGAAAATTTCCTCCATGAATATTCATCACTATATCCCTATATTATGCTATTAATATTTTGTGCGAAACACAGACTCGTACGACCTCCATCCAGACAATCATTTATTTAACGATAACAGAATTGCTAAAAACATCCCTTTTGGATGGAGGCCGTAAGAGTCTCTATTTCGTGTAAAATTTGAATGACATAATATAGGGATATATTGACGAAAATCCACGGAAGAAATTTGAAAAAAAATAAAAAAGGGAGCAAAATGGTACGGGGGAGCCATGTTAGCTCCCCCCATGGGAGCAGCCCCATTTTACCCATATATATATAGTGTTTAATGTGGATGCCCCAATAGGGTAGCTAACTTGGCTCCCTCCATCCCATTTTCCCTATTTTTATTTTTTTTTGAAAATTTATTTTGTGGATATTCGTTACTATATCCCTATATTATGCTATTAAAATTCCCAGACAATCATTTTTTAACTGTAATAGAATTGCTAAAAACAACCCCGTCTGGGTGGAGGTCGTAGGAGTCTCTGTTTCACACGAAATTTTAATAGCATAATATAGGGATATAATTTATGAAAATTCACGGAAGAAATTTTCAAAAAAAGGGGAAAATGAGGCGGGTAAGCCAAGTTAGCTCGCCCTCAAGGGGCAGCCCCATTTTACATATGCGCGCGCACGCACACACACACACGCTATATTTGTGAAGTATGTGAAGGGACATATTCTTATTTTCTTAAAAAAAGAAAGCAGTTTTATCTGTGAGGTAGGAAAGACAAGGCTAGCTGTCATAGCTGCTTGACCACGCCATATCATAGTTAGTTAGCATGGGCACATAGTGCAAAGAGCTAGCCCTTTCTGTACTCTGACGATGCGTCTGATAGGTAGAGAGCATACCTTTGTGTCACCTAAACAAAGGCAAATCGTCAGAGAGAGCTTATCTAGTGGGTGGTGAGACTGGGGCAGAGAAAGAGTCAGAGATGAGGAAAAGGCTCGAGCCTCCTAGGAAGTCACAGACATAGAGGGACCTCCCAAAGCCTTACCGAAAAGGAGACATCTATGATTTCCACATCCTTGGATGGTGACTGACATCTGCCCCATTTGATGTGGAAAGAGATAACATTTCATATTTTTCTTACCAAATGATCTAAACAATGACCACATCGCCTTTACCCAATGATCCAACTACTTGTTTTTGTATCAAACGTCTAGTTATCTAAAACATATATTGTGAAATTATTTGAATCTCATTCTGAAATGTTCATACAAGAGAAGCCTAGTCCGAATCTTTCACATCTTTGGTTTTTCTCAAACCGCTTGATTTTTTTTATCAAACTCTCACATCTCTAATTTTTGTCAAATTGCTTAATTTTTTTAATCAAACTCTCTCATCTCTAGTTTTTAATTTCATGTATAACAATCAAATTCTGATCTAATTCTGTCCGTAACCATATTGACAAAACCCGAACTAGAGAAACCCTAGTCTGAGCATGATGATGGAGAGTTGAGAATGAGGCCTCAACAGTGAGGTTGTAGCGGACGACTGCATTGGAAGGACGGAGGGAGGGAGGCACGTCTGGGCATGAGCGGCCACATTAGAGAGAGAGAGAGCGCGAGGGCACTGCAACAATGAGGAGACATCATGTGAGATAGGGGGATGTTGGGGAGGGCGAGAGAGAGAGCGCAGGTTCCTACAATGCACGGCAATGCCAGACATGAGCAAATGCATTGAATGGTGGGATAAAGGCGAGGGCGACCACGGACGATGTCATTAGAGGGAGGGATAGAGGTGTGGGTGGTGTTGTTGGGGAGCGCGCAAGAGAAATTAGGACGTAAGGCTCAACTTCAGTGATTTCATCCTTGACATCCTTCTTCTTTGTAGTATAGACTAGAACCTTTTTTATAATATATTTATATGATAGCAAACATTGTATATATAGAGATTGACATTGAATTAATTAGAGCTGGCCGAATAGGTGCTCTCTTACGAATAGGTGCTCTCTTTTAGCAATATATTAGAGCTGGCCTAACGAGAATAACTGACTAGAGAACCTTGGCCAGCGAGATCATGAGCAATTCCTAGATAGAGATCAAGGTTTAAATTTTGATATCGATGTCATATCAACACAATTCAAAACAAATTTAGTAAAATGATCACACTTCGCTCAAATTGAGCAACATTTGTGAAGGAAGGCCCCCATATCCCCATACATGCTAGAATATCTGTAGCAATTACAAAATGCATTGGTGCCAGAGGGCAACCGTGCCTCACACCTTTCTAAGGTTGGAGAAATCCCCTTCAAGACGACCATTAAACATAACCAAGTAGGACTTTGTTGTAACACATCTCTTCATGCAAGAAATCCAGATGTGAGTGAAACCTCTTATTGTCGATGCTGCTCAAAGGAAATGCCTGCCAATAATATCATATGCTTTTGAGAAGTCAACCTCCCATAAAAGACAACTAACTTACCTTCTTCTCCAATTTGCAATGATCTATGTAGGCACAAAGAGACTGTGACCAATCTGTTTCCTAGGAATGAACGATGATTGAAACATCAAGATGATACAGTCCAAATACAAACCACGTGAAGCGTTGCGAATATTGCACAAAGACCGTTGCTGATTTTTTATTTCATTTTACTTTTAAAATTTATAATATTAAGCATAAACATTTGAGGTAAATTGCATGGGGACCCATGTAATATATTTTAATTGCCAAAACATTCCTTCCATGTAGTTTATTTATTTCTTTGCATTTCTATTTTGATTAAATAGGTCCCTTGAGTCAAAAATTATGGAAAATTTTCTACACATGTTTGATATTATGCTGACACACACTATCATTTTTATTTAATCTTTTGAAGACTTTTTCCATTCATTAAAAATAGAATAGAATCTATATTTCCCTTATAGACATATAAAAATATGTAAAAATATAAAACCCATCGTAAAAAATTCGAAAAAATTGTGTGTGTGTGTGTGTGTATAAGGGCAGGGAGCCTACACCTAGTGGTGTAGGAAACTCCCTGCACCCACCCCATTTTTACATTATTTTTTTACTTTTTAAATTAAAAGGGTGGGGGATGTACTTAATATGTTGAGGGGAATAAGTGTTTCAAATTTCATGTAAAATAAACATTCCTAATATGTTCATCTAAAAGGGGTCGATTTCAGCAATTCTGAGACCGTTAAAATTTGGTAGTCTTGATGGAGATGATAAAAGTGTCGAATTAAGTTGAATTTGGAATGACAACATGGTGATACATGGTTATCTAAATTACCTAAGGTTTCATTTCAAGAAATCAAAAAACAATGAAAAATTAGGCCGGTTGTAGGGAATTTCCTGCACCCGACGGTGTAGGGTCCTTTTTCCCTATATATATAACTCTAAACCAAAAATCACAAAAAAAGGAAAACACTAAAAATTAAAACCCTAAAAAACCTACAAAAATCAAAAAATTTCATGTAAAATATTTATTTATATTTCCTATTTTTTATTTATATTATATACAATATATTAAAAATAGTTTTGGGCATTGTTGAACCTATTATATGTTTTTAAAAATAAAAAATCCAACCTATTTATTATAATTATTATTTTGTATATTTAAATCAATTAAAAATACCTAAAAATTACAAAAATTACATAAAAAATATTTTATTTAATAATTTTTGATTATATATCTATATTTAAAAATTTAAATTCCCATGTAGACTATATATATGACATCACTTTTATACATATTATTATTACTATTATAATTAAAAATGCTTAATATATATTTAAAACCCTTAAAAATAAAGACTGTTCGGGTATATATTTCCCAATATTTCAATATTTGTATTTACTATATTGCCTTATATATTATTTATAATAAGATATAAATTAATATTATTACTACATATTTATATATTATCTATTTAACTAAAAGGAAAATAAAAATTATAAAATTAAAAAGAAAAAAATAAAATTTAAAAACATAAAAAAATTATAAAATATAAAAAATCCAAAAAAATAAAATATAATTAAATCTCAAAATATAAAAAATATAAAAAGTACAAAAGTGATAATTATTAATTCCATTATTTAATAATAATTATACACATCCCTGTAGCTCTCAGTGATTCAACCCTTACACTTGTTGTCTATGACATCTTTGTGCAGGGTATAATAAATTTCACCTTGCATCCTTTATTTGTTTATCTATATTGTGGTTTGATTGTTGTCTTAATTTATTGGTGGCATTCTAAGTACCACGAGAGCAGCCGACACAACAATTGTTGTATCCAACCTGTCAGATACTGTAGGCCCTCCAAAATCGGGCGTTAGGAACCCCTCTACGATCGATTGAACAATATTATGTCTATACTTAGGGATATTCCACCCTAAGTGTAGAGTAGACAAGCTGTGCATGTTGATTTCATCAATTCTGGTCCTCGATCATCCCTGCTTTGTATACCGATTGCTACACATAGGATTGGTTGAACCTAAGTATTGGGGGATGAGATTGACTTCTTAATCATGTTTAATTAGTCTTAATGATGGTAATTATGAGTTAATGACGTCTTAAACCTCCTTACTTCTCTTTCTTGCAAAAAACATAACAAATCGAAATGAAGTACGATTCACACGAAATGAATTCTGTCAGTTTCCTCTTGATGAGCCAGATCTTATGATATAGGATCCAAGAGACGACCAAGTTCAAGGCTTTACAATCTGTGAGCCTGTTCTTGGATAGTACATAAGAAATGCGATCCGTAAATCCAAATAATGGATCCAATCCGAGTAATTTGGCCTGGTCAACTAGTTGACCTCCGTAAGCATGCTGAGTGGGTTCATGGATTTCATTGTATGAAATTAAAAATGCAATTATATTAGAACATATAAATAATTATATATTCAAATTTAAATTCTTTGATCAAGGATTTTTAATCAAATTAGTCTTGCCTTTTCAACTTTGAAAGTCCATTCTCTTATCAAACTTTTAAAGAAAGAGATACACTTGCCGTTATATCTTCAGCAAGATATGAGATTTCCTTTTACCTATGTTACATACAGTAATATGAGAAATTGTAACTTGGATAAAAAGAAGCAGGAACTTATTCTGCCTTAGAAGTCCAACTTGCATTTCCAAGTTCAGTCTTTAATACTCGGACCTACCACCTCTTGGTAATGTTGACCCATTGTTACCTGAATCAACCATCAACATGAATAGAACTCGATATATGTAATCTAGTATTACCACAATAATATGAGGAACCGATATTGGAGTCACTATGCATACAATCTTACTTTTAAGAGAAGAAAAGAGCTCGATCCATTTGCACTTGTATGCATGAGCTGTCACTTCGGACATGCGTCTCCTGCATACAATCCATGGTGATGGAACCCTTCGCCTTGATGGGAGACCAATGATATCCTTTATATGATCCTCCATATCACATTCAAGTTTTAACTAATAATTACGAGTCATATTCACATAATCAATTCTTCCAAGGGAACTACAACTCTATTCATAATAGAGTGTTTATTTTAATCAGATCTAGTTACTTTAATCATAATAAATTAATTGTCAATCCAATTCAACCAATAAATAATTAGAGTTTGCTTGATATTACTATACAGTTACAACTTGGATTACTCATATTATTCTTTCCTAAAAAATGGATCCAGCCAGTACACTCGAGTTATGCTAGGAGGGAGCATTTCCATGACATGGAAGGCACTAATCAAGCCCACATACTTGAACTAGATATCTTCACATTCCAATTGATAACACCACAAAATAATGCCAATGTACTTTAAATTTTATTGATCAACTTTGATGACCAACATTATATATAGTAATAACTCAGAAATCTAGCCATCTTAAAATATTTTTGAGATCCTGAATTTCTAAGCATGTCAAGCAACCATGTTTTGCATGTAGTATTTGTCCTACAACTATTGTAGGATAAACTAGGGTTTTGCCATGAAACATACATTAATGGCCACTGATGTTTAATCAATTATTTTCATAAATATTAAGCATCAATTTTTAATCAAGTAAAATTCACAATTTCCATGTTTTTTCTTGAATGATAAGCACATTAAGCAAGAAGACTTGATAATCCAATTACCAACCAACCCATCTCCACTAACTATGGAATATGTAGGGCAAACTAAGTTGGAATCACACGAAATAAATTCTAATGATTTGATGGTTTGATTTTCTACTTAATCCAAGTGTTTATTTTATTTTTCATGATGAGGTATCATTAAACAAAAATTAATTTTTTACAGATCCGTGAATACATGAAAAAACAATTTCGTAGGGGGAACTCTTTGAATTTTTATTCATGTACTTTTGGTGCCAAAAATTGACTACTATTTTTCATATATATATATATTTATATATATTTATACATTCTAAATATATTTTACTAATTAAAAGATATGTCCAAATATTGCATAAACAAGGAGTTTTCATCTTAGCAAAAAAATATTTCGAAACTTGCATCTCATACAAAACTATGAGTCCTGATGCATCCGAAATGCAAAACCCGGTTCACATAGGATTTTGGATAATATCCAAGACCTTGACCAAGGCTCTGATACAACTTGAAGGCTAGAGATAAGCCTTAAGCGCATAACAGAAGAGTAAAGATCACATCCAATACAATCTAGAGCAACTACTAATACGAGTTATGGGACGACATAATTTAAAAAAATTGAAGAGATGAGACCATATGATCTGGGAATACTTTTCAAGTCATTTCATCATAACCACAAATAAGATATAGGAATATCTCTTGAAGCATAGTTGTGATCGTTATCTCTAAAGTAAGAGATGCCTGCCTCAAGTCAAACCCAACGGAGGAGAGACTTACGAGCGTATTGATGGCACACATGCTTCTCATAATCCAACGTGAAGATCCAAGTATTGAATCTCCTAATTTCATATCACGAAGCCTGACATCTTCTTCATGAGAAATGAGCACAAAAGAGGACAAAGATCTACAAGCAGTCGAAGCGACGACACGACAACGTAGCGATGGCGTCGATTCTTTCTAAGTCAAAGTGGACGATTACTTTTGAGGGAGGGAAAGTCGGATGAGAATGAGAGAAAGAGAGAGAGAGAGAGAGAGTTCTCTTGCAATTGTGTTGTAAAAGACAAGCTATGGTTGCCTCTTCTTTTCTAGTATTTTGGAAATCCATGGATCACAATCTGTTTGCAACACTAAATCAATGGTTGAGATTGTTTTGTGCTTCTATTCAATGATCATGATTATATTACATAAAAATGCAACAATAATTAATTTAAATTAAATATATTGAATAATCATCACTATAATCAATTCATTTAAATCAATATGCAATGAAGGATAAGGAAGGAGGCTAGCCACCTTCCTAAATTGGAGGGGATGACTACTCTTTGATTTAGTCAAAGGATGGCCGTCACCCTCCATTTATTGAAGGTATTAGTCTTCTAATTACGTGAGATATATATATCTCAAACAATCCTTCATTATTTGCAATAACTTTTGTTGCAAATTATATCACAAAAATAATTCTAAATTATTTTATGAATGTTTCAGTCTGGTTATTGAAAAGATGTGCATCATATTCACACATCCAGAATAAAATATAAATTGTATTTTCAATTAATTATCTAATATGAATCTAATTCACATCCACATTTGATATGTAAATACAATATACATATAGCTCTCTCTAATATATTATAAATCATATTATAATATACATGATTAATATGGATAGTATTATAAACATTATTAATATCTTTGATAATTAAATCATATTTAATAATCTTGGATCTTCATTCTCATATATCTAAATAATATGCATTATATTTATATTATTCATGATAATTAAATCATATTTAATTATCAATTTTCCAATGCTCAGATATATTATCCAACAATGGAGTTATTCTTGAACTCTTTCAAGAATAATGCACTTTCTTCACGGATACTTGGAGATAAGGACAGGACGATTGTACGTTCCGCATATAGTGACTTCGATATTGAGATTATATCTCAAATCCAGATCTCAAGGACTATCGAATCGAGTTTTGCGAGGGTCTAGAGTAATCCACACAAGACAGGATCACAATGTTGCTGAGGTGACCGCTCACGAAATCTGTGTCAAAAACAATTAACCCACAACAATGATCAAATAATGAAAAGCAATATGTGGAGTTAAAATTTATTATAACTCTACAAAAGATGTGTATAGTGTAAGTAATATAGAGGTAGAACACAAGGAACAAGCATGTAGATCAGGGCAAAGAATGCTAACAAATGAATATGATGTATTTGTCTATATGTGCTATATTTTGTTAGATTTTAACTTTGTATTTTTTATTTATTCTATTTTGATTTTTGTTTTCCTGATTTTGTATTTCCTTTTTATATTTTATATTTTAATTTTCTTTTTTTTTAAAATATATAAAACTATATAAAGAGTATATGTACAAGATAAGTAAGGGGGAGGTCATATGCATATAAAAATAGGTAAAATAATCAAAATACAAGAAATAAAATCTTTTTGTGCTTTTTATATTTTTCTAATATTTTTGTGAGTTTTCTATATTTTTGCTAATTTTTTGGTATTTTTAAAGTAAAAATACTCAAAAAAGGAAATAAAGTATATGCTTGAAATTAAATTGGAGATAAAAAATATCAAACAGTAACAAAAATTCTCCAAATTAAATTTAAAATAAAGATAACAAAATAGAGAAAATTTAGGGACAGAAAATATATTTTTAGGTTTTTATGGGATTTTATATTTTTATAAAAGGTTTTAGGAGTTTTTCAAATTTTATGAGTTTTCTTTTATATTTTTAGTGATTTTTGTTCTGAAGTTGTAAAATATTCAAGAAGAAAAATATAATTTTTTCAGGATTTTTTCAAAAAGGTTTTATAATTTTTATATATTTTCTAATGCAAAAAAGGACAATAATGCATGTTTAATTTTTTTATAAATAATAAAATGCTTCAAAATGAAATTAAAAATATAAGCGTGAAAGATCTATCCAACAGGAGCTTAAATCTTATTTTGGGAATTTTTCGAATTTTATAGATGCATGAAATAAAAAAGACAATAAAGATAAACTACAATCTTTGCAAGGGTATTTTTGTAAATATTAAGAAAAGTTGGGTCCTATGTGAAATTTTTCCACAAAATATATAACTAAGTAACGAATTTTTTGGTCTAAAAACAAATGTGATACAATATGAGTGCTTTTCCTACAAAATGCCCACCTCATGTGGACGACCACGTGAGGTATGCTGGTAAGGACTTACTTGCAATTAATGAAAATTAAGGGGGTATTTGTAAATATAACAAAAATATAATAATTACATGTGAAAGTTTTAGAGCTGAATATTAAATATAAAAACTCTTTGGGTTAAAAAGCAAAAATACCTAAATTAACGACGGGGGCCAACGACGGATATGTCTCTACTTATGCCACATATCGACGTCGGGGCGATCGATGATGCTTCGACGAGGACGGATAGGATAAGATGATCTACAGATGATGAACGACCCAGCACGCCCGATCCAACAATGGCTTTAGCGCCTGGGGTTCGACCTTGATCAAACGGTGGCCAGGCCTATCAGAAGAACATGGAAGAGAGTCGGCGAAGGCGATCTTCCCTGTCCCTGATCGGCCTCTCCATCGTCCTTGAAGACCAAAAGCGGTCGAGCTGACTCCTGCAGGTCTCCTCTAGATGCTAGGGGCCTCAAAATGGTAGGAAAGGTGGTGTAGCGCATCAACGAGGGTGGCGGAGCTATGGCCCTCTAGATACCTCCAGCAGGGGTAAAAATGGCTCCAGTTGTGCGTGTTGCTTCGAAACCTGCATGAGGGAGTTATGGGGGTCACGGGAAAACTATCCTGACCCTACAATGGGAGAAAAGGGGGCGGACGAAGGTATGGATGGTGGGGGTCGGACTAGAGCTCCGGCATGAATACTCCGGTGGAATCGAGTCTCAAAACATCTATCTAACACGCAATAAAACCTACAAAACTAAAGCCTAGTCCTACAACTATCTAAAGACCGAAGAAAAACAAAGAAAAATTACCTCGATTGATAGGGTAAGCCAGGAGATGTGGACCTTGACATCGTTGGTCGACGGAGATGGTGGAGACCGCCACAGATGTCGTCGAGGCTCTCTAATCATGGGTGAAGGCTCCCCTGTCACAGGAGACACTCCAGAGCAAGAGAGGTATACCGTTGCAAGGTCAAATGGGGTTCAATATCGAATAGAAGTTGGGGAGGTTTTTGAACAAGCGATGGAAGCGGCTCCAAGATCGAATGATATCGAGCGTGTCAATGATCCGATCCCCAAGATATACCCTTGGCATGTGAGGTCAATCTACAGGGAGAAAAGGTCATGAAGAATGCCAAACCAATTAGTGAAAGGAATGGCTGTGAAAAAATCATGAAATCGGGTGAAAACCAAGGTGTCAGACGTCTGCAGACCTCGGTCAGAGAGTTGACCGAGGTCAACAAAAGGGAGAAGATGGTTGGTCCACCTGGACCGACCAGAAAAAATCCCTGGAAAAATGATTTGTAAATTTAATTAAAAATAATAAATGATTTTATTAATTTTAGGTTATAAAATGAAAAATATTTTGTTATTTTCTGAATTATTTTATTATGATATTTATTTATTTTTTCGAGGTTCGTAATTACAAATTCCCTTTTAAGGGATATATATAGGTATATTCATCTATGTTTTTGTGTATTTTATTTTTATTTTGTATTTTTAATTTTATTAATTTTGTTTATTATTTTATATATTTATGACTTATTTTTATAAACATAAATATAATTTTATTTTATTTTTTTGATGTATTATGTACAATTAAAAAAATAGTAGTAGTATTTATATACGTATAAGTATAGGCAATTCATCTATGTCTTTTATACAAGTATTTTATTTTTATGTTTTATTTTTATTCCTGTTTTAATATGCATATATATATAAATAATATTAAAAATTGTAAAAATATAAAATTATAAAAATAATAAATAATAAATAAAATGAATATTTTAATTGATACATGTATACAATAGGGGTTCAAAACCTAACTTTCAAATCGTAACTCTAAAAAATATGAAACTACCTTCATTAAATAGCTTATTAAAAGTTATATACAAATAAAGTGATTTTAATATATTTTGAGTTTTTATTTGAGAGAAATGGGTCTAGGAAGTTGGGATTTTGGAATCTTATTTAGAGTATATTTTGTACACTGTATATTATTTTTGTATGAAATCAATTTTGTATTTTTTATATTTAATTATCTACAACTTTCAAGTTCAAAGTTTCTTTATTTGAAGTCTAAAAAGTAGAACTTAATATAGGTCTTAAAAATAAATAAAGAATTAATTAAATAAAAGGGATTTTTATTGTATTTTGACCCTTATCTCCCCTACTTTATTCTTTGTCGACCTAGTCATCGAGATGCCTAGGGCTCGGATTTTCGGGTCATAAAATATTATTAATATTTTATTATTTTTCTTTTCTTTATTCTATAATTTTTGTTTTAAAAACCATATTTTATACACTATTTACACCATAATGCATGGATGATAAAATGCATGAATTAAGGTCATTTACACGCATCTACTAGGGTTTTTAAGGCCAAAATGATAGAATAAAGATGATGAAACGGAGATTCATCATCCCCCTATACTTGACCTTGCTAGTCCCTAACAAAAACTTATGCAATAAGTGCAGAAAAAGAAAAAATAAAGAAAAGAAAAATAAGAAAATGGGATTACGCTCAATTATCAAACTTGTCTTCACAAAATCAATGTTTGGAGCTTAAATCAGACCTTTGAAATTTTGGTGCGGGTGGAACCTTAATGGGAATCAGATTTGAAATCTAGCAGCCTTCGAGAATCCCAAAACTTTGCTCATGTCCCCTCAATAGCCATGTCAGGATACTTCAACTCATACGCAAACCCTTATGACTATGAGTCTGACTCATACAGTGTAAGCGATAGTAGCTCTCCCCAACTAAAATGACAAAAAGACTTACTTCTCCAGTATGACAACCCAATGATTCTCCAATCTAATAACTCATTCCTCGAGGAGCGTGGTATTCCCTTCTAAGTTCAAGTGACAACCAACTCAAGAGGACGGGGTGAAGAGAAGAATGGACGGTATCCAGTGTAGCTACCTATCTTAGGATGCAAGACCAGTGTAGTCAAGTCATCCAGCTGCAGGCTCACATGATTTGACTTTGAAGTAGAAGCTTACTTATTGACTATACAAATATATACACTCCGGTAGGCATTTTATTTTTGTACATGCATGCCCACTTTTTTGGAGTTTTTGCTTTTTGCTTTTTTTTTCTTTTTTTTGAAAACTATTCACAACAGCATTTACATAGAGTGTTTTTCGTCTTGAGCCAGTAGACTATCCCTCTTTTGAAGCTTTATTGCAACCCACACTCTCCTATCTTCGAAACTCATCATTACCGGACGGGTTGGGGTGCACTTCCCTCCCAGAGGAGGACAAATGTTTCCACTTGTGTGTGTATCATACTGGCAAATCCAATCCCCTCACCACTCCAACTGAGTTGAGCCAAATGAAAGGTGCAGGTGTCCAAGTTAGTTCATTATCAACAAGAGTTGGCATGTTCTCTGAAAAATTCTAATTAGGCAATCAAGAATCCCTTGAACCAAGTCTCGTGATCCTCAAAGAATTAAGTTAACTAGACCTTAAGTACCTCAATTCCGGTTCCTATAAGCTTCCTGTTAATTAGGTAGATTTAAGGTCTAACCAAGTTCCAATCTTCGGATTTTACTTAGACTCGTTCAACTATCAAACTCAATCTGAAAAATGCTAATGCCATGCACAATGCAGAAAAATATTTTTGTGATGCAATTTTTTAGATTTTAAACTTTTTATGGATTTTTGAAAAGATAAAACATGTGTATTTTTTGTATTTTCAAAAAGACTTTTCAAATGTTTTTGGTATTTTTAATTTTCCAAATGTTTTTAGGAAATTTTTAAAAATAAAAGATGTTTGGATAACAATAGATACAAATATTTACATGGGGATGCATCTCAATTACAATAATTAGATTTTAAGAATTTACAAAGGGTAAGTGGTCTATTATATATATATATATATATAATTTTAGGGCCATGTATATATTCCTCAAACTTATTTGAAAATAATTTTACAAACAGTTTTGGAATAACTATAGTCCAAAATAAATTTTACAGACTTTTTACAAATATGTACACACTTTTGAAAATTATTTTGCAAAGGGTTTTCAAACAGTATATATAGATTTTTCAAAATATTTTTGTAACCATTTTTCAAACTATTTGCAAATAGTTTTTCAAACATTTCTATTTCACACAAAGAAAATAAATTCTGCAAATGAAAATGTTCGTTACAAAGGTTGAAAATATGTAGCAAAACATTTTCCAAATAGTTTTCAAAAGATTTTTAAGAAGGATTTTCGAACTATTTTTCAAACATTTTGCAAAAAAATATTTTCACCTGATTTATTAATCAGTAAATACAAAAAGAATGTGAGGAATAATCAACATCTTTATTTTAAGATTTTTTAATGAATTTTAAAGTATAATTAGCCATATTTATTAAGAAAAATATGAAAGTACGAGTTATGTCTTAAGTATATATGCAATATATATGACCCCCCATACTTAGCTTGAGCCATGTCCTCATAGATCAGAGAGAAAAAAGAAGACATAACTCGTACTGAGTATAGAAAAGTCTAAAGAATAAAGATTGAATGAACGAATAGGATGTTGACTGACCCCCTATATTTAGGATCAAATAATATTAAGTGCAGCAGACTGTACACAAATTAGGGAGGGTCAAGGGTGGGAATGAACATATTGCAGTCATACAGTCTCCCCCTATACATAAGGTAAGATATCCCTAAGTATAGTCAGGAAGAGGAGACAATGGAGATGATTAAATAATGAAAGAACTCAGGGCACAAACCCCCTATACTTGGGATAAAGTACACCCTAAGTATAAAAGACTGACAAAAAGGGATGATACCTTTCTGATAGAAAAAGAATATAGAAAAAGAAAAGAAGAAAAGAGAACAGAAGATGGAAGAAGATAGAGAAGGATGTACACACCACTCCCCCTATAATTGGGGTAAAAGAAGTCCTAAGTATAGTCAACAACATGAGTAATTAAACGGAACGACGAATGAACACTCAGCTCATCCACCCCCCATACTTAGGACAATGTATATCCTAAGCAAGGCACACATGAGAATGGGGGTGGATGAGCAATACGGGAGAGGGACGGAGGTGAACAAAAGCGAATATACAACAGAGATGGATGTACAAAGAATCAAGAAAGGTCGAAAGAAAACCTTCTTGCGGGATCGCTGAGGAATAGATCTGGTATGGTGCATGTCGACATCAGGGTCCTCAGTGGTCCTAGGGTGTGAAGGTACAGACGGATTAGTGGAAGAGGTCTGGCTAGGTCTGACCTTGGGACTCTCGTTGATATCAAAGTGGAAAGGGATGAACTCATCATCATCGGAAGAAGTGTAGTTAGTGTCGTCCTGCGAGCAATCTTACAAGTCAAAACCAAAAGGCACAAACTCAGCGAGAGTCCCAAGGCTAGACCTAGCCAGAACTCTTCCACTAATCTGTCTGTGCCTTCACACCCTAGGACCACTGAGGATCCTGATGTTGACATGTACCATACCAGATCTATTCCTCAGCGGTCCCGTAAGAAGGTTTTCTTTCGACCTTCTTGATTCTTTGTACATCCATCTTTGTTGTATATACGGGAGAGGGACGGAGATGAACAAAAGTGAATATAAAATAGAGATGGATGTACAAAGAATCAAGAAGGTCGAAAGAAAACCTTCTTGCGGGACCGCTGAGGAATAGATCTGGTATGGTGCATGTCGACATCAGGGTCCTCAGTGGTCCTAGGGTGTGCAGGCACAGACAGATTAGTGGAAGAGGTCTGGCTAGGTCTGGCCTTGGGACTCTCACTGATATCAAAGTGGAAAGGGACAAACTCATCATCATCGGAAGAACTGTAGTTAGTGTCGTCCTGCGAGGTCTCTTCCAAGTCAAAACCAGAAGGCACAAACTCATCATTGGAAGTAGTTTAGCTATGTTCATCCTCAAAAATCTCAATCGAGTCATCTTTCTCATAAAAAGGCCTGAATTCTTGAATGAAAGCAACAAGATCAAATTCGGCCTTTCCAGTCTCATCTGAATCTAAGTGAACAGGAACAGACCCATCAGTTAAAGTAGTCAAGTCATGTCTGTCCTGTCTACTCTCTGAATCTGTCCTCCGCTCAATGGTATCTATCGTGTAAATCCTGCGGATGTCATCAACACATCGCCGGGTCCCAGAAGAAGGAACTCCAAGGTCCATGCTTTCCAAGTCTTCCTCCTTGGAGAGGAATTCTTGGGTGTCAGTGGAATCCAACATGCAAAAAAAGTCTCTGATAGTCTCATCAAGGTCATGGTCCTAGAGGTTAGCCAAGATAGGTGTGGTCGCATCAGGTGCAGGTCTCTAGTCAGTGCCGATGCAGGAGAACCACCTCGCTTTCGTCAACAGGACGGAAGCGAATCTCTCTTGATCCATAATCAATAACGACCCTTGCATAGGCGAAGAATGGTCGTCCCGGGTTGATTGGAGATTGCTCCCATGTGGAGATCTCCATGTGCAATACGACAAAATCAACATGGTAGCTCATGCCCTGAATCGAAATGACGACATTTTCAAGGATACCCTTCGGCCTCTTGATCGATCCATCCGCAACCTGTACTATCATCCTGGTCTTCTTTAGAGTCCCTAAGTGAAGAGACTGTACCAACGAGAAGGGTATTATGCTAATCGAAGCATCGTCGTCGAGGAGAGTGTGATCACGTGTGAAGTCAGAGATGGTGCAACTGATGAAAGGTGTGGCCGTGTTCTTTTTCCTAGAATGGGACAGTGTGTGATGGCGTGGGCAATGTCCATGGTCAAGATATGATGCTCAGATCTGCTCCTCCATTTTCTCTTCTTATGACGAGGAGCAGTTAATTGGTTCATGGCCAGTCGAAGTGGCGCATCAATGATCTCATGAATATCAGCCACCACTTCAGGTTCAGTCAACATTTTTCTGAATTTTTGGACCTCCTCCGTATAAGGGAGGAAGTCGGAATCAACATATACATGAGGAGTGCCAAGAGAAGTCTATACATCGGCATCCTCGAGGTCAAAGGTGGGTCAGAGTGTGAATGAATATGTAGTCAAAGGATCTAGCAAGTGGGCACTCTCCTCACAGTCCGACTCAACCATAGATATCTTGAAATCTTTTTGTATTTTTAAATTTTACTCATTTTTTGTATGTTTTGTGATTGCAAGCTCTCATGATAATCCTCAATCAAGTCCAAATCATCAGATCGTGAAGCACCAACATGTCTCTTATTAACGCAAGTGAGGTCGTCAATCCTCAAATTCATATGCTCCATGAACTGGGTCAAGGTCTCAATAGTAGAAATCATCAGAGGTGACTCCAAAATCTCAAGATCGGGTGTGTTGAATGTGGATGGTGGGTGTGGAAAAAAATCACAGTCTGAATTTGGATATTCTATGAAGAGTGGGTTGTCTAACTGTGAAGGTAATGGTGGTGGAAATGACGGGAGAAGTTCAAGATCCGAATCCTGAAATAGTGGGTTAGTCGGATATGTACAAAAATTAGGAGTAAATCCCTCTTGGAAAAAGGGAGGAGGATCGAATTATGGGAACGAGGGATCCACAAAGTCCGAATAAAATACGCTCCAGACAACCATCTTGAAATAAGAGAAAATGATCGAGAGAGCACGACGGTCAAGTCAAGAGAAGTGGAGAAAAAGGTGCAAGTGCGCAGAAATGATCTAGAATGCACACAAACAATCACAAGCAAACTCACACAATACAAACCCTCAATTCACATAGTCAACTCGGTAGATACCATAAAAGAGTGGTCTTTTTATCTTATCTGTGTTTTAGAGTGAGGTGAGAAGTCAAAATATTGTACAAACTCTTAGGGTCTGAATGAGATTTTGGCACTAATCCTTAGTGTGTGCGCTAGTAAGTAAAAGCGAAGACAATGAGGGGATTACTCGCCCCAATACAATATTTTTCTTTTTGGTCTTTTTTAGGGTCAAGTAATATTAGCAGTCCCAATTTTATTTGTTATCACTTTTTTGGATTTTTAGTAAGAATGCATGAGCCTAGTGAGGAGTCGATTCCTTTAAGCACCTAGGTTAGATAAATTAGAGGGAGCATCGGAAAGCAATGCAAGCGGCAAAACAATGATGTATGCTAAAGCATAAATGCTCACCTTGCCTCCAGCACTCTACATGCAAAGATGCTCAACATAATTGAAACCAACACTACATGTAATGCGAGCCTATGAAATCACCCTAAGTTTCAGAAATTGCTATTATCGTGAAGAACCAATGTTAATGACATAGAATAGAACCGAAGTGTTCGGTCTTGGAGTCTCCTCGGTGCCCACCATAATGGGTCCTGCAAGCGCTGTATGGAGAACTCTCGCGGCATGGTGGTTCTGAGACTAAGTGAGAAGAAATTTAATCTTTGACTAGATCCAATTATTAGGGGTTTGGACCTACTCTATCATAAAGCAATCCTAAAGCTAAGAGCTTAAACACACAAAATAAAGAAAATAAAACTGGAAAAAAGGCTTTAAAAAAACAGCAAAACTGCGGTGAGCCCCCAGTGAACAATCACTTTGAAATTGGGCCCAAAAGTCCAGAGTCCTGAGTACCTGCATTATTACAAATTAATAGTGGTCTCTCTCTCATAAAAAAATACACAAATAAATGCAAGAAAATAAATGCTAAAAAATACGACTATGTTCTCAAGTCCTCCAAGTCTCCTTTGATGCTAGGCCAGAAATCTCACACCGTCTTCACGTGGGTGCGTAGGTGCCTTGAGTAGAGCACCTCTCTCGATCCGCGGTACCTCACACAAAGTCAACAAGAGAGGATGATTAGACAAGTCAAACAATTATATCAAATAAATGAGCAAAAAAATAAGGTAAAAATATAGAAAAATAATCACAATAAAAAATGAATCTCAATCTAAACGTTGTTGCTCCCCGGCAATGACGCCATCTGTTGAATCAAGTTTTGTGAGGGTCTAGAGTAATCCACACAACGCGGGATCACAATGTCGTTGAGGCAACCCTCACGAAACTCAGGTCAAACAACAATTAACCCACAACAATGACCAAACAATGAAAAGCAAGATCTGGAGTTAATTTATTATAATTCTACAAAAGATGTGTATAGTGCAAGTAATGTAGAGTTCGAACACATGGAACAAGCAGGTAGATCAGGGCAAAGAACGCTAAAAAATGAATTCGATGTATTTGTCTATATGTGCTATTTTGTGGGTTTTTTAATTTATATTTTTATTTCATTTTTGGTTTTATATTTTTATATTTTGATTTTTAATTTTTTGATTTTCAATATATTTTATATTTTTATTTTCTTTTTCTTTTAAAATATATAAAACTATATAAAGAGTATATGTACAAGATAAGTAAGAGGAAGGTAGTATATATAAAAATAGGTAAAAATAAACAAAATACATGAAATAAAATCTTTTTGTGATTTTTATATTTTCTAATTTTTTTGTGATTTTTATGTATTTTTCTATTTTTTGGTAGTTTTAAAGTAAAAAATACTCAAAATAGGGAGTAAAATATATACCCGAAAGTAAATTGGAGATAAAAATATCAAACAGTAACCAAAATTCTCCAAATTCATTTTAAAAAAATATAATAAAATATAAAAAAATTGAGAGATAAAAAATTATTTTTTAGAGTTTTTATATTTTTATAAAGATTTTAGGTTTTTTTCAATTTTTATGAGTTTTCTTTTATATTTTTTAGTGATTTTTTGTCTGAAGTTGTAAAATACTTAAATAAGAAAACTATTTTTTGTGAATTGTTCAAAAAGGTTTTATAATTTTTATGTATTTTCTAATGCAAACAAGGACAAAGATGCATGTTTTAGATTTTTTATAAATAATAAAACGCTTCAAAATGAAAATTAAAAATATTCACGTGAAAGATCAATGCAACATGAGCTTAAGTCTATTTTTGGGGATTTTTTCGAATTTTAAAGATGCATGAAATAAATAAAGACAACAAATAGAAACTACACTCTTAATAGTGGCATTTTTGTCAATATCAAGAAAAGCAGGGGCCTAAGTGCAATTTTTCCTCAAAATATAACTAAAGAACATAGTTTTTGGACTAAAAGCAAATGTGATACAATATGAGTCCTTTTCCCACAAAATGCCCACCTCATGTGGACGACCACGTGAGGTGCGCTAGCAAGGACCTACTTACAATTAATGGAAATTTAGGTGGGTATTTTATAAATATAATAAAATTAGAATAACGACATATGAAAGTTTCAGATCCGAATATTAAATACAAAATCTCTTTGGGTCAAAAAGCGAAATACCCAAAGTAACGACGGGTGCCAACGACGGATATGTCTCTACTTATGCTACATGTCGACGCCCGGACGTTCTATGATGCTTCGGCGAGGACGACCAGGATTAGATGATCTTCAGACGATGAACGGCCCGGGCACGCCCGATCCAACATCGGCTGTAGAGCTTGGGGTTCGAACTTGATCGAACGGTGGCCTGGCCTATCGAAAGAACATGGAAGAGCACCGGCGAATGTGACCTTCCCCATCCCCGATCGACCTCCTCTGTGGCCCTTGAAGCCCAAAAACGATCGAGCCGACTCCTGCAGGTCCTCTTCAGATGTTGGGGGCCTCAAAATGGCCGGGAAGGTGGTGTAGCACGTGAGCTATGGCCCTCCAGATACCTCCGGTGGGGGTAAAAATGGCTCCAGCATGCGTGTTGCTTCGAAACATACAAGAGATAATTACGAGGGTCACGGCAAACTGTCACGACCCTCCAATGGGCAAAATGGGGGTGAACGAAGGTGTGGATGGTGGAGGCAGGAGCAGACTCCGACGTGGATACTCAGGTGGAATTGAGGCTCAAAACATCGATAAAACACACAATAAAATCTACAGAACTAAAGCCTAATCCTACAAATATCTAGAGAACAAAAATTACCTCGACTGGCCAAGAAAGCCAGGAGATGTGGACCTCGACACCAGTGGCTGACGGAGGTGGTGGAGACCACCACAGACGTCACCAAGGCTCTCTAATCATTGGTGAAGGCTCCCCTGTCACAGGAGACACTCCAGAGCAAGAGAGGTAGACCGTTGCAAGGTCAAATGGGGTTCAATATCGAATAGAAGTTGGGGAGGTTTTTGAACAAGCGATGGAAGCGGCTCCATGATCGAATGATATCGAGCGTGTTAGTGATCCGATCCCCAAGATATACCCTGGGCGTGTGATGAATCCCCATTCATCACTCTTTATTCTTTTATTTTAGCTATATATCTTGGCAAAATACCATGTATATGATTGTAAATACAATAAGTTACCAAAATGCATGCTTTGTGTAAATATGGATAATTAGCATGCATTTGTGCAAAAATAAAAGAATAAAGAAATAAAGAAAAAGAGGTAAATATTTAGAATAAATATCGAGTGACTCGAACCCAAGGGAGGGCTATGCAGTGGCCTGACCGCAAAAGAAAACAAGTAGAGAGAGATAGGGCCATTCACCTTGCACATACACCCTCCTTCATGTATATATTTTATTTTCATAAAAATAAAAATAAAAATAAAAAAGTGTTTTTATCATCTTGTAAATATTTTTAAAAATAAAATAAACTTCATAAAAATAAAATTAAAACAAAAAGAAAATAATTTCTCTCTCCACATTGTACATATACCATATATATATGAATAAAATACCTATTTATTTCACCTTTGTAAATAAATAATAATAATAAAATAAAAATTACTTTATACTCTCAGTTTTATGTTGTAAATAAATAAAATATAAAATTGGAGTATTTGTACAAAAATAGGAAATTAAAAATAAAAGTATAAAATACATAGGTAATTTATACCTGTATATAATGTTATATTATGTATATAACATAATTTATTTTTCATAAAAAAAATAAAATTCACAAAAAATAAGTTTGAAAATTAATAAACATTTTTCATTTTGTAAATATTTTTAAATAAAATCATTTTTGATTTTTAATTTAATTTATAAATATTTTTTGACTCAGAATTTTGTGATTGGTCCACGGGGGATTGTTGACCCCCGGTCAACTCCCCCCTGGACCACCTCTCACACGGATCCGATTTTCTGCCCGATTTCTCAAAATATCCCCGAATCGATCCGACCTCTATCTTCTCCAATCCAGGGCTCCGAGTATCGAGGATTGATCCATGACCCTCGCCCGACATCATCTTTAGGTATCCGCTCCTCGATCCGTGTGCTTCACTCCCATCTTTATGGAACCCTGCATCGTATATAATCCGTGGGAGCCGCCATTTTCACTCATATTTGCCCATTGCCTTTGGCTCCTGGGACCTCCATTCCCCTTCCTTGAGTGACAACTAGAGCGGGGGAGTGTTGCAGCAAGGGACCGAGGCCTCTAGCCTCAGATCTGGCAAGCTTCTCACCGTGCTCCGCCACCGGCGAGCCCGAGCCTTTGGACGCATCGTACCATTGAGGCAAAGACCCCCGGAGATCCACGACCTCCAGCCAAGACGAACTCCACCATCAGGTAGCATAGTTATCCATTAGTTAGCTTTGATTTTCGATTTTTAGATTTCCGGCCAGAAGCCTTCATCGGTCATTTCTCCATTCTCCAATCACCCATCTGCCACTTCGACCATCCCATCATCTCCACGAGACCTCGCTCCACCTTCTTCACCCTTTCATTCCCCCTGGTTCACCCCAGAACAGGTCCCCGACTCTCCCCGCCGTTGCCTCGTCGGAGAGCATCCCTCCGCCTCGTCCCGTTACCCTCTTTGTCCGCTAACGGGTCGAGGCATTTTGCCCTCGACCCAGCTTTCGTTCTGTGCATGATTAAATGAAGAAGGACCTCATCTGGAGGTTCAACCATTGAGGCACAGAGCTCTAGGTGCTCTAGCGTCGTTGGGGTCTTCCAGGACCTCCCGGCTTCATCGGAGCTGACCATCAGCTGCGGACCACCACCAGGAACGTTTCCCCCATCAGAGCAGCAACGAAGGATCTCCCCATCGCGGGTAATGGCCGGTCGAAGTTCGCCGGCGAGCTGTTCTTTGTCGTTCTTCCAGGGAGCCCCCCAGCCGTCGGATCGAGTGCATCTGCCAGTTCTGATCGTGACCCGCCATCTACGGGGAGCCCTCGTCCGTTGGATCATCATGAAGATCATATCTGACACGTTGATCATCGAAGGGGTATCAACTAATTAGAGCCGTTCGATTTTAAGTGAAAACTCCTCGACCGTCGGATCTGTAATAAAGGGGTAATTTACATTTAGGCCATTAGCTCTTTTCATATATCAGTTTAGTCCTGCAAATATTTTTAGAAGTTGTTTTTATTTTGGATCATTTGCACTTAGGACCTCAGGTTTATTTTATTTGCAATTTAGTCCCTCTGAGTGTTGCACATGGTATGTCACGTATTTTGTGGGTCATTTGCATGTTCTTCCCTGGAGTTTAATGTTGTTACTGTTTGCATTTTTATAAATGGGAATGCCAGATATGCCCCTATTTGTATGAATCACGTGTTGCCCTAGTGCGTATCTGGGATTTTTGCATATTCAGCCCTGCATTCTTTACACGTCTTATTATTTGGCTGAAAACTTTTTAAAAATTGTGACTAGGTCCCTGTATGTTGTGCACGTTTGATTGGTTGAATAAATTAGCAATTTTCACCCAAATCTCCTGAAATTTGGATACGTGGCTCCTGCCACTGTGTAAACATTTCAGTGAATTTTTGGGACATTTTTGTTTTCATTTTCTATTTTTGAAAATTCAAAAACCTCTTATTTTGATCATGTCTAAATTGGAAAATCAACTAAAAATATTAAAAAACTCTAAAAATCCAAAAAATACCTTGTGCTAGTTTTGGTATCTTTTTATTTCAATGCAAATTTTGTGTGATTTGGATTTATAAAACCCCTAAAATTTGAAAAACACTAAAAAAACTCATAAAAATCATTAAAAATTCAGAAAAAATAATTTCTTTTCACGTAGTTAGGTTTTTATTTGTAATTTTCATAAAACTGTTGCTAGATTTTTATAGGCTATTTTTCTATCTTTAAATAGCCTTTAGAGTCTGGCTGCACAGTAGCTTGTAGTTTTTCTCTTATTTCATTTTTAGAAAATTCACTAAAAATCATAAAAATTAAAAAAAACAAAAACACCTGAAAAAGTATAAAATCCAAAAACATTTTTTATTACAATTTTCTGACTTTTTTTGTTTGTTTAATAAATAGTTAGTTTGTGCCTTTTTTATTTCCTTTTTAATTTTTTAATAATTAAAAATTCCAAAAAAAATAAAAAATCTAAAAATCCACCAAAAATACTCATTTGTGTTTTTCGACTACTTCCAGGGATTTCCAATCTGTGCTCGTTGTGTTCGACCCTGGTAGCTATACCAGGTAAAATAAAATAGCGAGATCGCTATTTATTTGATTTCCTTGATTTTGATTTGGTGGTCTTGATTGACTTAGCCTCGCAGTCCGGGTCGCAACGACCCTGCTTTACACCTTAATCCGGACTGTGGGATTTCTTTCTAGGTCATCAGCGTGTATGGTCAATCTATAGGGAGAAAAAGTCATGAAGAACGCCAAGCCAATTAGTGAAAGGAATGGCTGTGAAAAAATCACGAATCGAGCGAAAACCATGGTGTCAGACGTCTGCAGACCTCGGTCAGAGAGTTGACCGAGGTCAACAAAAGGGAGAAGATGGTTGGTCCACGTGGAACAACCAGAAAAAATCCCTTGAAAAATGATTTGTAAAATCAATTAAAAATAATAAATGATTTTATTAATTTTTGTTATAAATTAAAAATATTTTGTTGTTTTCTGAGTTATTTTATTATGATTTTTATTTATTTTTTCGAGGTTTGTAATTACAAATTCTCTTTTAAGAACTATATATAGGTATATTCATCTATGTTTTTATGTATTTTATTTTTATTTTGTATTTTTAATTTTATTAATTTTTTATTATTTTATATATTTATAACTTATTTTTATAAGCTTGAATATTTTTTTATTTTATTTTTATGATGTATTATGTACAATTAAATAAATAGTAGTATTACTTATATATGTATAAGTATATGCAATTCATCTATGTCTTTTATACAAGTATTTTATTTTTATGTTTTCTTTATGTTTTATTCCTGTTTTAATATGCACATATATTATAAATAATATTTACAAAATTTTAAAAATATAAAATTATAAAAATAATTATTAATAAATAAAATAAATATTTTAATCAGTACAAGTATACAATAGCAGTCCATAACTTAACTTTCAAATCGTAACTCTAAAAAATATGAAACCACTTTCATTAAATATCTTATTAAAAGTTATATACAATTTAAATGATTTTAATATATTTTGAGTTTTTATGTGAGACATATGGGTATGGGAAGTTGGGATTTTGGAATCTTATTTAGAGTATATTTTGTACTCTGTATATTTTTTTGTATGAAATCAATTTTGTATTTTTTTATATTTAATTATCTACAACATTCATGTTCAAAGTTTCTTTATTTGAAGTGTAAAAAGTGGAACTAAAAATAAGTCCTAAAAATGAATAAAGAATGAATAAAAGGGATTTTTATTGTATTTTGACCCTTATCTCACCCTACTTTATTCCTTGTCGACCTATTCATCGAGATGCCTAGGTCTCGGGGTTTCGGATCATAAAATATTTTCAATATTTTATTCCTTTTATTTTCTTTATTCTATAATTTTTACTTGAAAAATCGTATTTTATACACTGTTTACACTACAATGCATGGATGATAAAATGCATGAATTAAGGGTATTTACACACATTTACTATGATTTTTAAGGCCAAAATGATAGACTAAAGATGATGAAACGGAGATTCATCAAGGACCTCTCAAAGATGCTTGATTAAATCAAAGCTATGAATTTAATCTTCTCTTTGCATCTGAATCATATTTAGATCAATATCCAATGTCTGGAATAAGATTAGATACTTCTCTACTGATGTGATTCACTAAAATACAAACCTGTTTCATCACTTCCTCGGAATGGAAGTGTCATTTTTATACAATCATTTATAATCACAATATCATCGAGTATTCCTAATACACATACATCCTGCATATTGGAAGACCTAGAATACCTGATGTTTTAGATCACTTTTAGATTGTCTTATTCATGATTTTATTACTAAGATTCTCATTCGGTCATTGGGAGTTGGTATCGATCATGTGCTTTCGAAAAGCATATACCATACCTACAAATTCTTGCCATGCTTCCAAAGCAAGACAACCATGCATGGAATTTGATTGGTCCCAATATCTCATGAGTGAGATCATGCCTTTTGTTTCAATAGTGAACCTATATGATCCTTTTAAGAAATCTTATTACTCGCATTCCCTCATATGCACACCGACTCTCCGATGTATAGGCCTTGATTAGGTAATCAACCTAAAGGTATGCCAATTGTATATGTTTAGACATATAGAAATGCATCTGTCTTCGATCAGAGGATGCATACTTATATCGTGATAGGATATAGGTATTGGTTATATTGATCTTGTTAAGACAACTCTTTGACCTAACTTATCTGACACCTAAGAATCTCTATTCCTATGCAGAGGACTTTTATCAAGAGGTTAGTCAGATATCAATCTTTAGAGAAAGATTGTAATCTCCTTCTCAGGCTGGAGATCATCTCTTAATAATCATTTGACAGTGCTTGATGATTTCTCTATCTAACTCTTTAGATATCATCCAACCACCAGCCTTTGATCCAATCACTTAATCAACAACTGTATGATTATCAAGATGGCCATGGTGCATAACCCTAATTCTACAAA
Source organism: Ottelia alismoides (assembly GCA_037367405.1). NCBI lineage: Eukaryota > Viridiplantae > Streptophyta > Magnoliopsida > Alismatales > Hydrocharitaceae > Ottelia > Ottelia alismoides. Next base: position 1,171,215 of record JAZKJV010008882.1, read on the forward strand.
GAGACCTTATATAAGTGTATTCATTTATTTAATCTCAAACATGGAGTGAAATAAATCAATAACTTTTATTAATATAAGATTACAATAACATTTATTATATGAATGGTTTGCCTCGTGCTCACATGGCTAACATCATGTGACAACTATTGTTATTCAATTAGATTCTAGCATGTTCAAGCAAACTATATGAACAATCGAAACCATGGCTATTCAAATAATATGGAAGGGTAGTGAACTAACCTAGGGATGAAGGCTACATAAAAGTCAATTGGTTAGCTCAAATCTTCATTGAATAAACTAAGACCATGGTTACCCAGCAACACATTTAGCTAGTCGACTAACTTGGAGAGAGTGTTTACTTAGAACCCACTCTGTCAGACACAAATAACATAAAATCGACTTAAAGACAATTAGTCCACTCACATAAAGTTATTTGACTAAATCCGAGTTTCTGGCAAGCTTAGAGTCGCATTAGTTGACTAATTGACTAATTGCAAATTCGTTAACCACATTAAATATGCTTAACATCACAAAAAGTGCAAATCCATAGAAAACTAGGTGGTCTTTCGCATTGTAATTGTAAAAACTTGAGATGAATCATAGAAAATAAAGTGCGTCCATTTGAACACAACTATTTATTACAGTAGTTCATAGTTTAAAGCTCATGACTTTTATAAATAACTATAAATATCTCGAATTAGCTACTACATCATTATTAATACATGAAGAGGGTAGGACATAATCTCAAGCTTTCAAGATAGAAAATATATTTAAAGTTAAAGGTTCAAGATATCATAGATACACAGTAGCTCAAATTAGAATTTGTCCACTTAAGCTTGTCCCTTCCTCTCCTATGCCAAATAGCATATGCTAAATAAATCATCAAATGGGGATCTTACTTTCACATCTTAGTCCTTAGAGAAGCTCTACCTTGGATACCATTATCTTTGGGACTCCATCTTCCAAGCTTATAAGCAATAATGGAAATAGAGAGTGACCTCCAAGGTGGTCCGGATGTATGATTTGGAGAATTGAGGTCCTAACTAGGGTTTCAAAGGGCAGGCATAAGTAAGACCCAAGTGGTCGGGTGGTAGAGCAGTGTGCCTCCACTTTAAACGACCCGGGTTCGAATCCCAGTGGGGACGCTCTTGACCCTCGAAATTACCGGGCCTACTATTAAAAAAAAGTGGAGAAATCCCAAGTTTGTTCCAACACATGTTACTTCTTAGTAAGTGAAGACACTTAATTTATGTTGATTTTAGTTCACTCCAACCATCCTAAATAGTTCACTCAGGCTTCTAGACATTAGACTCCGAACTTATTATTTTCATTTTTGGTTCATTAAATAAATTAGTTACTTAGCTTTATTAACCTTCAATGTCCTAACCACACTCTAGTCATGGGTTTATATGGGTCGGTTGTCTTATAAAGGACATCAATTTGACTAAACCAATTGGATTGCTCCCACTTGATCTGTTCATGCTCGAATAAACATGTACGAGGATCCAATAATATTCAGGATGTTAAAGTGGTTGTAAGTGTACACGTGTGTATGCGGGTGTCTGTGTGTGTTTTTTTGTGTGCATATATGTATGTATACGTACACACACATATGTTTGTATGTTTTCAAACACAAACACTTGCATATACACATGTATGTGTACATCTTTATATGTGTAAGCATACACACACAACAAATATAAACACACACATACATGTACATAAATACATTTGTGGCTTCCTTTATGTCCAAAGATGGAGCCAATATAAATTTATATTAGAAAACTCAAAGGAAAGAGAAGAATGTCTCAAGTGACCTAAATGATGCAAGTAGGGTGTAGAGCTTGCTCATTCAAAGTTCTCATGTGAAAATGATAGTGATCAAGGGAGACAAGAACGTAGTTAGTATGGATATATGCTTGGGTTTTCAAGTGGCAGCCATGATAGGTAACAAGTTCTATATCCATTTGGATAGGTAACAAGTTCTATATCCATTTGGAAAATCCCTTAATTTCGCGGATGTCCCTGTTAAAATATGTCAAAAGTAAGTCAAATTTAATGAAGTGATATTGATGAGATGTTGGAACGAAGCCTTACAAAAATAATAGGGAATTTCAAGAAAAAAATCACATTCCCTAGCTAGTGAAATTATATAGATCTAATCTAAATTGTCTCAAAATTAGTTGTGTAAATGAAGTGGATAAGGCTTGAGATTTTTATCCATATCACAATTATGCATACATATATGTTAAAGGAGGTGAGGACGGTGACGCAAGCGGAGCGGGAGGATGGCCCTTAAGTGAAGTGAAGGACATATTCCATTTTTTGCTTTTGCATTGCAACCAAAACCCTAGGGCAATCAGCACATCCCATCAAATCCGATTCTGAAATCCATATCACCTAGAATCAGTCAAAAGAAGGATCCTTCCTCCAATAATTTCCGTGCACAAAAATATCTGAACGAATCAAATTTTATGCTACAGTTTCAATTTCTCCTTGGTTCCGTAACCTTGACTAAGCGCGCACACAATATACGCCGCCGTCGTTGGGCATCCCTCGAATGAATCGATGTTTGTGCTGTGAGGCAGAATACAAAACCCTTTATTATATCAGCTCGGGTTGCAAGTAAACTAAAACAATCCTCAAGGGGGCAAATAAACTGTTACATACACTGGAAATGTCAGTCAATCAAGAACTATCCCTCATTTCTATCCGTTTGCAGGGATAGGATATGTATTCTATGAGTCAGATCAAGCTGAATAATTGAATCGAGCAGTAATTTGAATGCTCCGAGCACAATCAAGCAATAAATGTCGGTCAGTCAGTTGAGCAGTAATTACATTTATGCTGATAAATGTTATATATGAGTTAGATGGAGCTGAATAATTTGAGTGCTCCGAGCAGACATGCCAATCCATGAAAAGACCCCCTGTGATCTCCCATGTCCCCCTTATTCAAATGAAAATCCTCGGATTCTGAACTGTTGCCATGGACAGTGAGGAAATCTATCTTATTTGTACATATTCCAAGAGAATCTATCAAAAAAAGAAAAATAAAAAAATGCAGACCGAAACAGTGGTCAGAATTGAAGGTTCCTTCCAAAGGAATAGTAAAGGATGCAGATATGAAAACATTCCATACTCTGGTCGATCACGATATCCTACTAGTTCAGGATCCTGAGCATTCCAATCTCTTCAGGAAATAGTATTTTCGTGGTGACTGGTTGGGGGCTGATGGCATTTTCTTCTTGGTAATATTATTTTAAACTGGGGATTAAGAGGGAAGATGGATGCTAAGGGATGTCAGTGGTGGGCAGCTTAGCTTGCTAGGTATAATGGAATTTGAGCAAAGCTTCTCAAGTGATAGATTCTCTTTGGTATCCACGAAGGTGCCAGTGGAAAAGAAGGGATTGCTTCCACCTCTCCCTAGATGTAGGCTATGTTAGCTTTTCCTACTAGGGGTGCTATTATTGGAGGGAAAGGGGAATCTTGTTGTTTTCAGTATCATGTCTCTTTCACTAGGTATTATTATTATTGCGAATGTGAACCCTAAGAACAAGTCAAGTTAAGCAAATATCCCAACTGTTTTTGTCATAATATCTCCATTTTCCATCTCGTCTTTATTGTGCATCTCCATTAGCATCGCTTGTGTTGTTCCGTACTAGAACACCACTAATGTAGCCTATTACTGAAGTTTATTGTGTCTGGAATTTCTAACTTGTTAGAGGTGGGGCAGAGTTGATCAAATTTTCAAGTCATTAGATAACTTTTTTTTTGAGAAAAAAAGACCCAATTCATTTCATCTAAAGCTATGAATCTAGATGCTTAATGTTTTACAAAAACTCAAAAGTTTATTTGGGTAATAACTTCCAAGAGGCAAGAAGAACAATAGGATGGAGCTTCCTCACTTCTTGATTGCATGCTGAGGACAAGTGAGGGAGTGCGAGCTCTTGGCGTCCATCAATTCCTGATCACTGCAAGAAAAAGAGACATCCCAAACTTAATTTGAAAGGTATGTGGGTGTTATGATTGGATAATTTAGATGGGGGTTGTCAGTTTCTTGGATAGATGATCAAACAAAAACCTCGCATCATTCGCAATTTTTTAAGGATGGATGAGAGGTATCTTGGAAGATCCTCGTACGTTGCTCTTTACAAATAAAGCACTAGACTAGTGCTCATTTGGCAGTTATCCGCCAATATGAGGATGATTTAGGTACAAATAAATTTTGAATAGCAAAAAGTTTTTTCAAGCTTTCATGGAAATTTTTAATATCTAGTGAGGATGGCATTTTTTAGTAAAAGAACGTTTGAGGAATTAGTGAATTGAGGTCTCAGTGGGAATCTGACTACAAGGACAATAGAATGGTTCACTAACAACATACATTAACAATACACCATTATATAATACAACACCCCAAAGTATACACCACTTCACATACACTCACTCACTCATACTCTCTAACTATACAACACTCAAGCCCTCTATACTTTCCAATACACTTTGTGGCTCTCTAACTCTCTTGGATTTTCTTTTGGTTGATTACACTCCAACCTCAAGGGTCCTATTTATAGAGGTCAATGGAGTACATTAGAATAAGTGATGGCTTCTTAAAGAAGCCAACTTTGGAGATGTGATGAATACCCATTCATCACTCTTTATTCTTATATTTTAGCTACAAAAACCTTTGCAAATGCATGTAGATATGTGTAAATACAAATAATTACCAAAAGCATGCATTGTGTAAAAACCTATAATTAGCATGTTTTTGTGCAAAAATAAAAGAATAAAGATTAAAAAGAAAAAGAGGGAAATATTTAGAATAAATATTGAGCAACCTAACCCAAGGGAGGGCTCAACATGGGCCTGACCGCATAAAATCCAAAGTAGAGGGAGATAGGGGCTCATGTGTGTACATACTTATGTAAATAAAATAAAGGTATTTTCCTCACCAAAAATAGGCTTGTAAATTTGTGTCTATATTTATAAATATAAAAACAAAAGATAAAAATATGAAAATCAAAAAGAACAAAAATATCACTTTCACATTGTGCATAGACTCACCTGCATATTTAATTAGCCCTATAAATAAATAAAATTAATCTTTATAGTTTTTGTAAATATTCTTTATTATATAGTGTAAATAAATAAAATAAAAACAATCAAAACAAAAATCAAATAAAAATAGCAAAAATTAAAAACACAAAAATAGATTGTACATATACCATGTATATAAGTGTATATATGTATTTATTTTACCTATGTATATAAATAATAAAAATAAAATAAAAATATCTTTTTATTCCTTATTTTATAATAAATAAAATATAAAATAGGAATAAAATTGCATAAAAATAATAATTAAAAATCAAAAATTAAAAACCCTAATAGTGTACATATACCTATATAGTACATATAGTGTACATACCTTATTTTTATTTCAAAAAAATTATTAAAAATAACTAAAAAATAGAAAAAAAAATAAAAATATTCCATGTTTTAACTTTTTGCAAATTCGGCCATTTGCTACCTTAATTTTCACCTCCAAGATTAAGCCACGTGGCCTGTTCCTATTGGCCCTGGGGAGTGTTGACCGCCCAGTCAACTACCCCCAGGACCACCTCCCGCGGGTCTGGTTCGAGAACCCGATTTCCCCCATTTATCCTTGCCAGACCCGAGCACCATTTAGCCTAACCCAGGGTCCTAATCACTCCCCAGGTACCTGGGAATTTCGCCCGACATAGATCCTAGGGATCCGTGCTCCATGGAGCCGGACCCGAGCCATTTTCCCGGACCTGCACCCATACATAAGCGAGCTCCGCCACCTCATTTCCCCATCTTTGGCCATTCGAATCCTTCACCTGTGAGCTCCAGAGAGTGCGCGAGAGTGACATCTCGCGTCCGAGCCTGTCGAAGCGAGGGGAGGAAGAGAATCCATCGATCCGGCGAGCTACGCCGCCGCTGCTCCGCCACCAGCGTGAGCACCGAGCCTCGGAGGGAGATGCTCCTCAAGGCAACGACCAGGAGCTTCCCCAGCTCCTCCCCAGTCTCCTCGTCCACCCAGGTATCCATTTCGCTCCGCCTTTTCCTTTAATTTCCGATTACGCCCAAATCGTCGCTCTGCCGCATTCCATCGATTCCGACCATCCAGTAGATAGATTCGATCATCGGACCCCACAGTTCGCACAGGAGCTGGGAGCCGAGCTCCTCCATCTTCCCCCTTCGCCGGAGCTCGCCATTTCGACGCATCAGCCACCGCCACCTCACCTAACCGGGTCGAGGCACTTTGCCCTCGACCCGCGAGTCTCCTGGATAGCTTTGCAGGTTAAAGGAAGGCCATCTGAGGCCTTTTGACATCAGGTCAGGAGGCGCAGCTCCGCCGACCTCGCCGGAGCTCCTCGGAGCTCGGCTGGATCATCGGAGCCTATCACCAGCTGCAGGACACCAGTGCGGAGCTTCTCCGACCTTCAGGCGCAGCAGAGGAGCCTCGGAGCGAGACCACCAGGCCGGCGAACCTCGCCGGTCGTCTGTTCTTCGAGGACCTTCCTCTTCCGTTCGATCACTCCTCCCGCTCCAGACTCCATCAGGGCCGTCCATCTCCGGAGCAACCATCACCGCTCGATCCGAGGAGGGGAGATCTGGTGCGCCCATCGTTCACCACCATCAGATCCTCCACGTGGCGCGCATCCAACAGCCCGCGTAATAAAGGGTAATTTACCCTTAGGCCCTCTTTAGTATTTTATTTCGTTTTTAGTCTTGTAATTAAGTAGAGTAGTTGTTTAAGTTTTGGGATATTTGCATAGAGACCTTGGTGCTTGCCTTGATTTACCGTTATACCCCTGTACATGGTCTGACACGTGCTTTGTCACGTGGTTTCTTTGGGTTAATTGCACTATATGCCCATGTAGTTCTAGATGTTAACAGTTGAATGGAACTTTTAGTTTATTTGCATTTATACGCCTGTGCGTGATATATTTCAACATGTGCGTGATATTTTGGGTATTTTGCGAATAGGACCCTGGACTTTTGGTACCTGTTACCAATAAGCCCTCGGAACTTATTTTTCTTACATTCGGGTCCCTGAGTGCCCCAGACACGCGCATCGCACGTGTTTTGCTGGGTTAATTGCACCAGACCCCCCAGACTCTTGGGTATTTGCACTTTGGTCCCTATGCACAGTGCCCCCTCTTGATTTTTGAATAAAATAGCAAATCACCTCCAAATTTAATGAAAATTGGACACATGGCTCCTGCCATGATGTAAAATTTTCTATAAATTTTGGAGACATTTTCGTCACTGTTTGATATTTTTAGAAAATCAAAAACATCTATTTTTGTTACTGTCTAACTTTAAAAATCACAAAAAAATATTAAATAGTGTCCAAAAATTACAAAAAAAATTGTCTACTGTCCATTTTGTTGTGTTTGATTTTCTAGCCAATTTTGGCTATTTTTCATTATTGAAAACCACTAAAATTCTAATAATTACACCAAAAACCAAAAAATAATAAAATAGGTGCCTAAATTTTCCTTGATTTATTCTCTTTAAAGGAAAATTACCTCCCAGCTAATTTAGGGCTTTTAGATATTTTATCTAGGCCTTTCTAGCTCGGCTGGACAGTACCTTTGATTTCAGCTATTGTTTGATTTTTAGAAAATTCAATAAACATCAGAAAATTCTCAAAAATTCACCAAAAACACTAAAAAATATAAAACACAAAAAATATTTTTGTTTGAAATTTTGGTTGATTTTTAGTGCTTTAAATAAATTGTTGAAGTGTGTGTTTCTTTACTTTTCTTATTTTCTTAATTCATTAAAAATCTAAAAAAAATATATATATAATATTCAAAAACCACCAAACATATTTTCTACTTTTATTTTATCTCTTTTTTGACTACTTCGTAGGCCGAGAGGCCAACCCGTGCTCCTTGAGTTCGACCCTGGTCGCTATACCAAGTTAATCCAATAGCGAGACCGCTTTCGTGTCTTGATTGATTTTATCTATTTTAGTGGTCTGATTTTTCTTGATTGACTTAGCCGAGTGACCGAGGTCACAACGACCATCTAGATACCTTTGCCTTAGTCGCTCGGTGCGTCATCAGAATGGCGTCGTTGCCGGGGAGCACGGCTTAGTAGTCGCTTTTTGAGTTTTTCCGTGGCTTTTTCTTTGCGCAGCTTTTTGTATAGCTTCCTGTACTTATATATATTTCTGATATTTTTATAATAATTTGGTTTGTGACACTTGCTCTTTTTCTTGCGAGGGCCCGAGGACCGAGGCGGCCGATTTCGAGAAGCCGACGCAACCGCGAGACTCGGAGGCGGCTCCTTTCTTTACGGAGCCGCAGGAGAGAGCGAGAGAGAGAGAGAGAGAGAGTTGAGTAGGTGAGGTTTAAATTAGACTTTTGATTATTATTGTAATAATATAAGGACTCAGAGACTGGACCATTGGAATGTGATTGGACTCAGCGGGTCTGTTTCGCCGAGCACCGGTGTGCTCGGGGGACCCTTAGGAGTTTTTCGCGGCTTTTTACGCGGTTTTGTTTTCTTTTCTTTTTACTGCCTTTTCCGGTTTCACGCGGATTTCTGAGCCCCTAGCCGTAGGATTTTCTGCTTGATTGTGACGTAATTCATAGGATCCAAACACCCTAATATAATTGTCTGTTCCTATAGTGCGGTAATTGGACCTATAATAAAAAAATAATAAAATATCCGTTCCATCACCTCCGAGCCTACGCACCGCGAGCCCACCCCGTCAAGCGCTACTCCTGAACTCGACCTGTCGAGAAGAGGAGGGGTGGGTCTAGACCAGACTCTTTGGATTGGAGGCTGGTGATCGGCTAGCCGTTGTTTCGAGTAGCACTGTTGTTTAGGGACTCGGTTTTCCGCCTGCACCATTTAGGTAGTTTATTTCCTATCTTTACATTTATGCACGGATCATATTGCATGTAGAGTGCTGGAGTCAGGTACGCCTTCCTTACTTTGCATGCATCATTGATTTATCGTGCATCGGCTTTTTCGTCTTCTCCCCCTATTTTGGATTAAATAACCAGGAGAACCGAAAAATTCGTTAGGCGTTTGTTTTCTATTTGAAAAATATTAAAAAGAAAAATCATAAAATTGGGACTGGTTAAGACTATTGACCCTAAAAGACACTCACCTTAAAAATTTGTCTTGGGGAGAGCAACCCCCTCATTGTATGGTTTGGATGCGCGAGAGAGTGACCCGTACCCTAGGATAGAATATGTCCGCCTCCTTGGACGATGTAGCCCGCCTCCTCACGGACCAGCAGGCTACATTTAGACAGGAGATGGACGAGTTCCGCCAGGAGATGCGGGACCTGATGAGAGGGAAGGCCGCCATCCCTGCACGGATAGAGCCGAATCCAAACAGCTTGAAGAGGAAATCTGAGTAGGTAGTTTCAACTGAGCAGGCCACTCTTAGTGATCCATTTGATGATATGTCCGCGGATCTATTTGATGCTGATTTTGTTACACTTAGGAGCGGTAGAGCACCAGCAGGCGGCGCCTCATCTGAGCGACGACTCGAGGTTCCACCCAGGTCGCCAGATGAGGAGGAGGAGAGCGGTACTGAGGCCGCACATGATGATGACGGTGGTACTGATGCCACCAAGGATGCTGATTCCACCGGCGGTACTGAGGCCGCCGCTTCACCAGTTCGAGGAGGTGGTGCTGATGCCACCAGAGGAGCCGAGCCAGCTCGCGGTACTGAGGCCGCGAGACATCCAGTAGCAGAGCCAGCCCGTGGTGGTACTGAGGCCACCGGTGTTTGTGTAGAGAGATCAGATGTTTTTCCTCATTCTCATGTATCTCAGAACACTGTTGTGAATAAAGGAAAAGGTTTAGTTTCTTCTGGTCCCACTGTGGTGCTTGACGTATGTGCGGATCCGGCCGTCGAGCCGTCTAGACCTTTTCCTAGTCCTTCATCTGCGAAGGACCCTGTGATCCCCTTCCCTAGAGCCCTTCAGATGGGGAAGGGGAAGAAAAAAGAAAAAGACCCAAAAAAGAGAGAGCAGGAGGAATTCAGCCAGAGCATGATTGACAGATTTCACATCCAGCTGACCCTCCAGGAGGCTTTGCAGCACATCCCCCTTCTTCAACGATCTTTGAGAGACAGGACCACACTCAGGAGGAGGAGGAGGAACCACACTTCATAGATTCATGTGCTGACGAAAGCCACGTGTTTCGCGATCCAGAACCGTCTGCCGGCCAAGAGGCCAGATTCAGGGGCCCCGTATGTCAGATGTCAGATTAGTGAGCAGAGGTTCGACCAGACTCTATTGGATAGCGGATCGTCGATCAATCTCCTTCCGGTAGCCCTTCTCGACCGCTTCGAGTTGGGCACTCTTAGACAGAGCAGGACAGTCCTTCAGTTTGCTGATCAATCTGTCAAGAGGCCGAAGGGGTTGTTGCGAGACGTTATCGTCACGATTCAGGGCCTGAAATTCCCCGTGGACTTCGTAGTGTTGGACATGGAGATCCCTGATTCAGTGGCCGATACCCCCATCATCCTTGGTCGTCCGTTCTTGGCCACAGCCAAGGCGGTGACTGATCATGATAGCGGGAAGGTATACTTTCGCGTCGAGGGCGAGAGTGTACAGATAGAGACGGTCGAGGACTACAGAGCCAGAGACAGAGCATGCTCAGAGGCTAGCACAGATACAGAACAACTGACAGATGCCGGGCTAGACATCCACCAGGACTGTGACTTTGTGATCACAGATGATGAGGCAGCATGGGCAGTCCCTTCCGCACAGGCCATCCTCTCATTTCCAGACACCACTGATGCAGAGATGACAACAGAGGAGGGCATGGAGAGCACAGCCCTGGTCCAGGATACGACAGAGGCAGCAGAGCCGGGTCTCGATCGCGGCACGGTTTCTAGTGATGGTGGTACTGAGGCCACCTTGTGTGACGGTGGTACTGATGCTACCTTGTTCGATGTAGATCCCTCGGATTCAGAGTCTGATTGGGCAGATTGTGATGACCAGATGCCAGACCTGAGTCCACCTGAGCCTACAGATGAGGAGGAGGTAGAGGCAGAGCAGATCAGAGACATCACAGTTGAGCAGCCTCCTCCAGATCCAGTTTGCGAGAGCTCGTATTCTTTCTCCCAGGCAGATTTGGCAGATTTAGCAGCATTCACGCACCTTCTTCCGAGGCCAGATTTGCCAGCACCCAGCTGTCCAGAGCTGAAGCCGCTCCCTACTTCGCTGAAGTATCGGTTCTTTGCGGGCGAACCTGAGATGTACCCAGTCATCATCTCCGCCGATCTGACTGGAGAGCAGGAATCCTGTTTGATGGGGGTTCTTGAAAAGAACCGCAAGGCAATCGGATGGAGCGTAGCAGATCTCCATGGGATTAGTCCATCAGTGTGCTCCCACCATATCTATCTCGAGGAGGGGGCGAAGCGGTCACGTGAGTTCCAGCGGCGGCTGAACCCAAACCTGAGAGAGGTCGAGATGAGGGAAATATCAAAATGGTGGAGTGTAGATTTTATTTATCCCATTTCCGACTCCAAGTGGGTTAGCCCCTTGCATGTGGTGCCCAAGAAGACGGGCATCACGACTGTGATCAGTGAGTTAGGAGAGGAGATTGCTACACGAGTACCCACCTCTTGGAGGGACTGTGTTGACTACAGGAGACTCAACCAGGCCACCAAGAAGGACCATTTCCCCTGCCTTTTATTGACCAGATCATTGAGAGACTGGCAGGGAAGAGCCATTATTGCTTCCTGGATGGGTACTCGGGCTACAACCAGGTGGCCATCGCTCCTGAAGATCAGGAGAAGACCACCTTTACCTGTCCCTTCGGTACATATGCCTTTCGACGCATGCCATTTGGGCTATGCAATGCCCCTGCGACTTTTCAGAGGTGCATGCTGTCAATCTTTTCGGACATGGTAGGGGAGTGTTTGGAGGTCTTCATGGACGATTTCTTGGTCTACGGCGACAGATTCGACTCCTGTCTTGACTGCCTAGATCGAGTACTCCAGCGATGTATTGCGTACCATTTGGTTCTATCCTGGGAGAAGAGTCACTTCATGGTGACTCAAGGGACGGTGCTTGGCCATATCATCTCCAACAGGGGCATGGAGGTGGATCCGGCCAAGGTTGATGTCATTAGAAAACTCGCACCGCCGTCCAATTTGAGGCAGTTACGGTCATTCCTGGGGCACGTTGGATTTTATAGGAGATTTATTCAGGATTTCAGCAGGATCGCCCGGCCGTTGACTGACCTCTTGACGAAAGACACCGAGTTCCTTGTCGATGACAAGTGTCTTTCGTCCTTTGCGACTCTTCAGCAGTGTGTGATTGAGGCTCCTGTTCTCCAGCCGCCTGATTGGTCTCTCCCATTCGAGATCATGACGGACGGACGCCTCCGATTTTGCCGTGGGGGAAGTGCTGGGACAGAGGAGGGATGGAGTTCCATTTGCCATTCACTACGCTAGCCGCACGTTGGATTCCGCCCAGCGGAATTACACGGTGACAGAGAAGGAGATGCTAGCCGTAGTATTCGCCCTAGATAAGTTTCGATCTTATATCATTGGATCTAGAGTGACTTTGTACACAGATCACACCGCCATCAGGTACCTCATGGCAAAGAAGGATGCCAAGGCCAGACTGACTAGATGGATCCTCCTACTCCAGGAGTTCGACATTGAGATCAAGGATAAGCCTGGAGTCAAGAATGTGGTGGCGGATCACCTCTCCCGTTTAGAGCATCGTGAGGAGTCTGAGCAGATTGATCCCATTCGAGATACCTTCCCAGATGAGGCGATCCTTGCTATCGCCTCACTCCCGTGGTATGCCGATATTGTGAACTTTCTCGTTGCTGGGAAAGTCCCACAAGATTGGCACAGGCATAGGCTTGAGACCTTCCTTGCGAAGGCCAAGTCCTACCACTGGGAGGATCCCATCCTTTACCACGAAGGAGGGGATAGCGTCTGGCGTCGGTGTATTCCTCAGGAGGAACACCATAGCGTCCTCACTTACTGCCACAAGCTTGAGGCAGGAGGACATCATTCTGGGAGGAGAACGACACAGAAAGTGCTCCAATCCGTCTTGTGGTGGCCTACCCTCTTCAAGGACTCTGATGAGTTCGTGAAGAGGTGTACTGACTGTCAGAGGATGGGCACTTGTGGACAGCGTGATATGATGCCGATGCAGCCCATTCATTTCTGTGAGGTTTTTGACGCATGGGGCATCGATTTCATGGGTCCATTCCCTAAGAGTCAGGGATTTGAGTACATTCTGTTGGCCATTGATTATGTTAGTCATTGGGTTGAGGCCATCCCCGCCCGAGCCGCTGATGCGAGGACAGTTTGCAGATTTTTGAGGAAGCACATCATCACGCGGTTCGGGGTTCCACGAGTTCTGATTTCTGATGGGGGGTCTCATTTCATCAACGACCAGGTGAAGGCCCTTGCTAGCGAGTTCAGTATAGACCATCGTGTTGCTACACCTTACCATCCACAGACGAATGGTCTAGCCGAGGTCTCGAACAGGGAGATCAAGACTATTTTGCAGAAAGTCGTCCGCCCCGACCGAAAGGATTGGTCACAGCTTTTGGACTCGGTCTTGTGGGCATATAGGACTTCTTTCAAGACACCATTGGGCACATCTCCCTTTCGCCTCGTATATGGCAAGCCGTGCCATTTACCTGTTGAGCTGAGGCACAAGTCACTTTGGGCAGTTACAGATATTCTTATGGATCCAGATGGTGTAGGAGACCAGAGGAGGGCAGAGTTAGCTGCCCTGGAAGAGCTTAGAGATACAGCTTTCTCAAACAGCCTACAGTATAAGGAGAGAGTGAAGGAGTGGCATGATTCTCATATCAGCCACAAGCATTTTGAGATTGGTCAGAGAGTATGGCTGTTTGATGCGAGGCTTCGTTTATTTCCAGGGAAGCTGCAGAGCAAATGGAAGGGACCCTACTTGGTCAAAAAGGTACACGACAACGGTAGCATTGATATATCCGAGTTGTCTTCTGAGAGTACCTTTCGAGTGAACGGCCAGCGACTCAAGCCATTTCTAGATCATGAGCCGCGGGTCGTTGATGTTGCCCCTATTCATTTTGCGTGAGATGTGGTCTCTTGACTCACATCTTTTGCATCTCACGCCTGATTATCACTGTTCTTCCGACTTGTATAGATCCAGTTGTCCATATCATTCTATTCTTTAGTCCCACATCTTTTTTCTCATCTTATGATTATGCTAAACTAAGGGTGTACTTTACCCTATGTATAGGGGGGATGTAGGACCTGCGGGTATTCTTTTCATTCTTTCTGCTCCTGTTTTGCTGCCTATACTTAGGGATATTTTACCCTAAGTATAGGGGGGCAGACTCTGTGTCTTCTTCACTCGGATTTCCCTTCATGTACAGCTTGCTATACTTAGGATTAGTTAATCCTAAATATAAGGGGAAACCACCGAGTTCCTCTCATTCTATTCATTTATTCGTTTCTGTACTTAGCCATTCCTTTTCACTTCCCTTTTACTAAGCACGAGTTATGTCTTCTTCATCGCTCTTGATCACTCTGAGGACATCGTTCGAGCTAAGTATAGGGGGGTGTGTATATATTTCATATATACTTTAGCCATAACTCGTACTTTGTGTGAGCGTGTTAATAAATAAAATGGCTAAAAATCACAAAAATTAAAAATTTTTCATGTACATAAACTTCTTTTATTTGCACATACATAGCTAGTGTACAAAGTATTTTTGTAAAAATGATTTCAAAAATCTTTTGTGTAAAGCTTGTGTAAATATGTTTGTATCAAAATTATGTATATAGTACAAATTTTTTTCCAAAATGTTTTGAAAATCAAAAGTTTACAAAAATCTTGTGTAAATATGTGTAAATATCTTTTTGCAAACCTTGCACCTCATGCATCATTCATCCCTGATTTCAAAACATTTTTAAAAAATTTTGCATGATTGTAAAATTTGTGTAAATAAGCATCTTGTGTACATATGTATATAGTTTTTCTGGATGATAGTTGACATTTAAACTAAGCCTGGAATTAAATTGAGAAATGGAGCTTGAATAAGATCTTAATCCACCTAACTCTAGGAGGAACCTTATAGGGCTTAGGGTTAAGGCTTTTCAGGTCCATAAGGACTTAATTCTTTGAGTCCACTAGGCTATGAGCATATGTCATCTTGATGAGCCTAAGTAGAGCACTTAACAACACAAGCATGACTCTTAGAGACAATGGCTTGACTTGCACCAGCACTTTACACATGGCTCTCCACGGATGAGGTGGTGAGGAGGCAGTTTCCTTTGGCTTGGGGTAGCATATGAGGGTAGTACTTCTAGGCGGAACCTCTCTTCTTCTTCTAGTGAAGGAAGTGCGTCTCAACTTGGTCTAGTGGTGATGAAGGCTAAAGACAGAAGCCATGGGTTGCAATAAAGCTTCAAAAGAGGGATAGTCTACTGGCTCAAGAGGAAAATTTCTTGTATATATGCTGCACCATGTAGATATGTTGTATAGAAGCACTTGAAAAAAAATTGCAAAATGCAAAATGCAAAAAGAACTCCAAAAAAGTGGTGGGTCGGATTGAAAATTTAATAACCCCACCGGAGTGTATATAGTCAAATAAAGCAAAAGCTTATGGTATCCATGTTACATCTCATGAAGCTTGCAGCGGGAGACTTAGCTACACTGGCTGAGCTTCCAAAAGTCTATACTTCTTCCCCCTCTTCTTGAGCCGGTTGCACTTGAACTTAGAAGGGAATACCCCGCTTCTCGAGGAAAGAGTTGCTAGACCGAGGCATTAGAGTTACCAGGTTGAGGGAGGTTGTTTCTTTGTTACTTCTGAGGTGGGGAGCTACATATCACTTACACTGCATGGAAAGATTCATAGTCATTAGAGTTTGTGTATGTAGACTTGTTCTGATCTGGTTTATTGAGGAGTCTTGTCCATAGATTGGTGGAACTTAGTGGTTGTTGAGTTTTAAGCTTAAGTCTAAATAAGGTTGCGACACATTAATAATCCAAAGATCTGATCGAGCTCCATAATTCAATTTAATGAAGGAAAGTTTAATATTCAACATTGATCCATGTACATTCCCTTCTTTTTCTTTTTCTTTTTTTTCTTTCTTTCTTTTTCACTTCTTTTTCAAATAAGTGTTTGCTAAGGGACAAGCAAAAGTTAAGTATAGGGGGGTGATGAATACCCATTCATCACTCTTTATTCTTATATTTTAGCTACAAAAACCTTTGCAAATGCATGTAGATATGTGTAAATACAAATAATTACCAAAAGCATGCATTGTGTAAAAACCTATAATTAGCATGTTTTTGTGCAGAAATAAAAGAATAAAGATTAAAAAGAAAAAGAGGGAAATATTTAGAATAAATATTGAGCAACCTAATCCAAGGGAGGGCACAACATGGGCCTGAGCGCATAAAAGCCAAAGTAGAGGGAGATAGGGGCTCATGTGTGTACATACTTATGTAAATAAAATAAAGGTATTTTCCTCACCAAAAATAGGCTTGTAAATTTGTGTCTATATTTATAAATATAAAAACAGAAGATAAAAATATGAAAATCAAAAAGAACAAAAATATCACTTTCACATTGTGCATAGACTCACCTGCATATTTAATTAGCCCTATAAATAAATAAAATTAATCTTTATAGTTTTTGTAAATATTCTTTATTATATAGTGTAAATAAATAAAATAAAAACAATAAAACCAAAAATCAAATAAAAATAGCAAAAATTAAAAACACAAAAATAGATTGTACATATACCATGTATATAAGTGTATATATGTATTTATTTTACCTATGTATATAAATAATAAAAATAAAATAAAAATATCTTTTTATTCCTTATTTTATAATAAATAAAATATAAAATAGGAATAAAATTGCATAAAAATAATAATTAAAAATCAAAAATTAAAAACCCTAATAGTGTACATATACCTATATAGTACATATAGTGTACATACCTTATTTTTATTTCGAAAAAATTATTAAAAATCACTAAAAAATAGAAAAAAATAAAATAAAAATATTTCATGTTTTAACTTTTTGCAAATTCGGCCATTTGCTACCTTAAATTTCACCTCCAAGATTAAGACACGTGGCCTGTTCCTATTGGCCCTGGGGAGTGTTGACCGCCCAGTCAACTACCGCCCCCCCAGGACCACCTCCCGCGGGTCTGGTTCGAGAACCCGATTTCCCCCATTTATCCTTGCCAGACCCGAGCACCATTTAGCCTAACCCAGGGTCCTAATCACTCCCCAGGTACCCGGGAATCTCGCCCGACATAGATCCTAGGGATCCGTGCTCCATGGAGCCGGACCCGAGCCATTTTTCCCGGACCTGCACCCATACATAAGCGAGCTCCGCCACCTCATTTCCCCATCTTTGGCCATTCGAATCCTTCACCTGTGAGCTCCAGAGAGTGCGCGAGAGTGACAGCTCGCGTCTGAGCCTGTCGAAGCGAGGGGAGGAAGAGAATCCATCGATCCGGCGAGCTACGCCGCCGCTGCTCCACCACCAGCGTGAGCACCGAGCCTCGGAGGGAGACGCTCCTCGAGGCAACGACCAGGAGCTTCCCCAGCTCCTCCCCAGTCTCCTCGTCCACCCAGGTATCCATTTCGCTCCGCCTTTTCCTTTAATTTCCGATTACGCCCAAATCGTCGCTCCGCCGCATTCCATCGATTCCGACCATCCAGTAGATAGATTCGATCATCGGACCCCACAGACACCTTCGCCTCCTTCCGACGCACCTTCCTCACCCCTCCATCCAACCCAGCTCGCACAGGAGCTGGGAGCCGAGCTCCTCCGTCTTCCCCCTTCGCCGGAGCTCGCCATTTCGACGCATCAGCCACCACCACCTCGCCTAACCGGGTCGAGGCACTTTGCCCTCGACCCGCGAGTCTCCTGGATAGCTTTGCAGGTTAAAGGAAGGCCATCTGAGGCCTTTTGACATCAGGCCAGGAGGCGCAGCTCCGCCGACCTCGCCGGAGCTCCTCGGAGCTCGGCTGGATCATCGGAGCCTATCACCAGCTGCAGGACACCAGTGCGGAGCTTCTCCGACCTTCAGGCGCAGCAGAGGAGCCCTCGGAGCGAGACTACCAGGCCGGCGAACCTCGCCGGTCGTCTATTCTTCGAGGACCTTCCTCTTCCGTTCGATCACTCCTCCCGCTCCAGACTCCATCAGGGCCGTCCATCTCCGGAGCAACCATCACCGCTCGATCCGAGGAGGGGAGATCTGGTGCGCCCATCGTTCACCACCATCAGATCCTCCACGTGGCGCGCATCCAACAACCCGCGTAATAAAGGGTAATTTACCCTTAGGCCTTCTTTAGTATTTTATTTCATTTTTAGTCTTGTAATTAAGTAGAGTAGTTGTTTAAGTTTTGGGATATTTGCATAGAGACCTTGGTGCTTGCCTTGATTTACCGTTATACCCCTATACATGGTCTGACACGTGCTTTGTCACGTGGTTTCTTTGGGTTAATTGCACTATATGTCCCTGTAGTTCTGGATGTTAACAGTTGAATGAAACTTTTAGTTTATTTGCATTTATACCCCTGTGCGTGATATATTTCAACATGTGCGTGATATTTTGTGTATTTTGCGAATAGGACCCTGGACTTTGGTACCTGTTACCAATAAGCCCTCGGAACTTATTTTTCTTACATTTGGGTCCCTGAGTGCCCCAAACGCGCATCGCACGTGTTTTGTTGGGTTAATTGCACCAGACCCCCCAGACTCTTGGGTATTTACACTTTGGTCCTTATGCACAGTGCCCCCTCTTGATTTTTGAATAAAATAGCAAATCACCTCCAAATTTAATGAAAATTGGATACATGGCTCCTGCCATGATGTAAAATTTTCTATAAATTTTGGAGACATTTTCGTCACTGTTTGATATTTTTAGAAAATCAAAAACATCTATTTTTATTACTGTCTAAATTTAAAAATAAAAAAAATATTAAATAGTGTCCAAAAATTACAAAAAAATTGTCTACTGTCCATTTTGTTGTGTTTGATTTTCTAGCCAATTTTGGCTATTTTCCATTACTGAAAACCACTAAAAATTAAAAAACACCCAAAAACTTATAAAAATTCTAATAATTACACTAAAAACCCAAAAATAATAAAGTAGGTGCCTAAATTTTCCTTGATTTTATTCTCTTTACAGGAAAATTACCTCCCAGCTAATTTAGGGCTTTTAGATATTTTATCTAGGCCTTTCTAGCTCGGCTGGACAGTACCTTTGATTTCAGCTACTGTTTGATTTTTAGAAAATTCAATAAACATCAGAAAATTCTCAAAAAATCATCAAAAACACTAAAAAATATAAAACACAAAAAAATATTTTTGTTTGAATTTTTGGTTGAATTTAGTGCTTTAAATAAATTGTTGAAGTGTGTGTTTCTTTACTTTTCTTATTTTCTTAATTCATTAAAAATCCAAAAAAATATATATATAAAATATTAAAAAACCACCAAAAATATTTTTTCCTTTTATTTTATCTCTTTTTTGACTACTTCGTAGGCCGAGAGGCCAACCCGTGCTCCTTGAGTTCGACCCTGATCGCTATACCAGGTTAATCCAATAGCGAGACCACTTTCGTGTCTTGATTGATTTTATCTATTTTAGTGGTCTGATTTTTCTTGATTGACTTAGCCGAGTTACCGTGGTCACAACGACCATCTAGATACCTTTGCCTTAGTCGCTCGACGCGTCATCAGAATGGCGCCGTTGCCGGGGAGCACGGCTTAGTAGTCACTTTTTGAGTTTTTCCGCGGCTTTTTCTTTGCGCGGCTTTTTGTATAGCTTCCTGCACACACACACATATATATATATATTTTTCTGATATTTTTATAATAATTTGGTTTGTGACACTTGCTCTTTTTCTTGCGAGGGCCCGATGACCGAGGCGGCCGATTTCGAGAAGCCGACGCAACCGCGAGACTCGGAGGCGGCTCCTTTCTTTACGGAGCCGCAGGAGAGAGCGAGAGAGAGAGTTGAGTGGGTGAGGTTTAGATTAGACTTTTGATTATTATAGTAATAATACAGGGACTCAGAGACTGGACCTTTGGACTGTGATTGGACTCAACGGGTCTGTTTCGCCGAGCACCGGTGTGCTCGGGGGACCCTTAGGAGTTTTTCGCGGCTTTTTACGCGGTTTTGTTTTCTTTTCTTTTTACTGCCTTTTCCGATTTCACACGGATTTCCGAGCCCCTTGCCGTAGGATTTTCTTCTTGATTGTGACGTAATTCATAGGATCCAAACACCTTAATATAATTGCATGTTCCTATAATAAAATAATAATAAAATAGCCGTTCCATCACCTCCGAGCCTACGCGCCGCGAGCCCACCCCGTCAAGCGCTACTCCTGAACTCGACATGTCGAGAAGAGGAGGGGTGGGTCTAGACCGGACTCTTTGGATTGGAGGCTGGTGGCCGGCTAGCCGTTCTTTCGAGTAGCACTGCTGTTTAGGGACTCGATTTTCCGCCTGCACCATTTAGGTAGTTTATTTCCTATATTTACATTTATGCACGGATCATATTGCATGTAGAGTGCTGGAGTCAGGTACGCCTTCCTTACTTTGCATGCATCATTGATTTATCATGCATCGGCTTTTTCGTCTTCTCCCCCTGTTTTGGATTAAATAACCAGGAGAACCGAAAAATTCGTTAGGCGTTTGTTTTCTATTTGAAAAATATTAAAAAGAAAAATCATAAAATTGGGACTGGTTAAGACTATTGACCCTAAAAGACACTCACCTTAAAAACTTGTCTTGGGGAGAGCAACCCCCTCATTGTATGGTTTGGATGCGCGAGAGAGTGACCCGCACCCTAGGATAGAATATGTCCGCCTCCTTGGACGACGTAGCCCGCCTCCTCACGGACCAGCAGGCTACATTTAGATGGGAGATGGACGAGTTCCGCCAGGAGATGCGGGACCTGATGAGAGGGAAGGCCGCCATCCCTGCACAAATAGAGCCGAATCCGAACAGCTTGAAGAGGAAATCTGAGCAGGTAGTTTCCACTGAGCAGGCCACTCTTAGTGATCCATTTGATGATATGTCCGCGGATCTATTTGATGCTGATTTTGTTACACTTAGGATCGGTAGAGCACCAGCAGGCGGTGCCTCATCTGAGCGACGACTCGAGGATCCACCCAGGGCGCCAGATGAGGAGGAGGAGAGCGGTACTGAGGTCGCACATGATGATGACGGTGGTACTGATGCCACCAAGGATGCTGATTCCACCGGCGGTACTGAGGCCGTCGCTTCACCAGTTCGAGGAGGTGGTGCTGATGCCACCAGAGGAGCCTAGCCAGCCCGCGGTACTGAGGCCGCGAGACGTCCAGTAGCAGAGCCAGCCCGTGGTGGTACTGAGGCCACCGGTGTTTGTGTAGAGAGATCGGATGTTTTTCCTCATTCTCATGTATCTCAGAACACTGTTGTGAATAAAGGAAAAGGTTTAGTTTCTTCCGGTCCCACTGTGGTGCTTGATGTATGTGCGGATTCGGCCGTCGAGCCGTCTAGACCTTTTCCTAGTCCTTCATCTGCGAAGGACCTTGTGATCCCCTTCCCTAGAGCCCTTCAGATGGGGAAGGGGAAGAAAAAAGAAAAAGACCCAAAAAAGAGAGAGCAGGAGGAATTCAGCCAGAGCATGATCGACAGATTTCACATCCAGCTGACCCTGTAGGAGGCTTTGCAGCACATCCCCCTTCTTCAGTGATCTTTGAGAGACAGGACCACAGTCAGGAGGAGGAGGAGGAACCACACTTCAGAGATTCATGTGCTGACGAAAGCCACGTGTTTCGCGATCCAGAACCGTCTGCCGGCCAAGAGGCCAGATTCAGGGGCTCCGTATGTCAGATGTCAGATTAGTGAGCAGAGGTTCGACCGGACTCTATTGGATAGCGGATCGTCGATCAACCTCCTTCTGGCAGCCCTTCTCGACCGCTTCGAGTTGGGCACTCTTAGACAGAGCAGGACAGTCCTTCAGTTTGCTGATCGATCTGTCAAGAGGCCGAAGGGGTTGTTGCGAGACGTTATCGTCACGATTCAGGGCCTGAAATTCCCCGTGGACTTCGTAGTGTTGGACATGGAGATCCCTGATTCAGTGGTCGATACCCCCATCATCCTTGGTCGTCCGTTCTTGGCCACAGCCAAGGCGGTGACTGATCATGATAGCGGGAAGGTATACTTTCGCGTCGAGGGCGAGAGTGTACAGATAGAGACGGTCGAGGACTACAGAGCCAGAGAGAGAGCATGCTCAGAGACTAGCACAGATACAGAGCAGCTGACAGATGCCGGGCTAGACATCCACCAGGACAGTGACTTTGTGATCACAGATGATGAGGCAGCATGGGCAGACCCTTCCGCACAGGCCATCCTCTCATTTCCAGACACCACTGATGCAGAGATGACAGCAGAGGAGAGCTTGGAGAGCACAGCCCTGGTCCAGGATACGACAGAGGCAGCAGAGCCGGGTCTCGATCGCGGCACGGTTTCTAGTAATGGTGGTACTGAGGCCACCTTGTGTGACGGTGGTACTGATGCCACCTTGTTCGATGCAGATCCCTCGGATTCAGAGTCTGATTGGCAGATTGTGATGACCAGATGCCAGACCTGAGTCCACCTGAGCCTACAGATGAGGAGGAGGTAGAGGCAGAGCAGATCAGAGACAGCACAGTTGAGCAGCCTCCTCCAGATCCAGTTTGCGAGAGCTCGTATTCTTTCTCCCAGGCAGATTTGGCAGATTTAGCAGCATTCACGCACCTTCTTCCGAGGCCAGATTTGCCAGCACCCAACTGTCCAGAGCTGAAGCCGCTCCCTACTTCGCTGAAGTATCGGTACCTTGCGGGCGAACCTGAGATGTACCCAGTCATCATCTCCGCCGATCTGACTGGAGAGCAGGAATCCTGTTTGATGGGGGTTCTTGAAAAGAACCGCAAGGCAATCGGATGGAGCGTAGCAGATCTCCATGGGATTAGTCCATCAGTGTGCTCCCACCATATCTATCTCGAGGAGGGGGCGAAGCCGTCGCGTGAGTTCCAGCGGCGGCTGAACCCCAACCTGAGAGAGGTCGTGATGAAGGAAATATCAAAATGGTGGAGTGCAGATTTTATTTATCCCATTTCCGACTCCAAGTGGGTTAGCCCCTTGCATGTGGAGAGGAGATTGCTACACGAGTACCCACCTCTTGGAGGGTCTGTGTTGACTACAGGAGACTCAACCAGGACACCAAGAAGGACCATTTCCCCCTGCCTTTTATTGACCAGATCATTGAGAGACTGGCAGGGAAGAGCCATTATTGCTTCCTGGATGGGTACTCGGGCTACAACCAGGTGGCCATCGCTCCTGAAGATCAGGAGAAGACCACCTCTACCTGTCCCTTCGGTACATATGCCTTTCGACGCATGCCATTTGGGCTATGCAATGCCCCTGCGACTTTTCAGAGGTGCATGCTGTCAATCTTTTCGGACATGGTAGGGGAGTGTTTGGAGGTCTTCATGGACGATTTCTCGGTCTACGGCGATGGATTCGACTCCTGTCTTGACTGCCTAGACCGAGTACTCCAGCGATGTATTGAGTACCATTTGGTTCTATCCTGGGAGAAGAGTCACTTCATGGTGACTCAAGGGACGGTGCTTGGCCATATCATCTCCAACAGGGGCATGGAGGTGGATCCGGCCAAGGTTGATGTCATTAGAAAACTTGCACCGCCGTCCAATTTGAGGCAGTTACGGTCATTCCTGGGGCACGTTGGATTTTATAGGAGATTTATTCAGGATTTCAGCAGGATTGCCCGGCCGTTGACTGACCTCTTGACGAAAGACACTGAGTTCCTTGTCGATGACAAGTGTCTTTCGTCCTTTGCGACTCTCCAGCAGTGTGTGATTGAGGCTCCTGTTATCCAGCCGCTTGATTGGTCTCTCCCATTCGAGATCATGACGGACGCCTTCGATTTCGCTGTGGGGGCAGTGCTGGGACAGAGGAGGGATGGAGTTCCATTTGCCATTCACTACGCTAGCCGCACATTGGATTCCGCCCAGCGGAATTACACGGTGACAGAGAAGGAGATGCTAGACGTAGTGTTCGCCCTAGATAAGTTTCGATCTTATATCATTGGATCTAGAGTGACTTTGTAGACAGATCACACCGCCATCAGGTACCTCATGGCAAAGAAGGATGCCAAGGCCAGACCGACTAGATGGATCCTTCTACTCCAGGAGTTCGACATTGAGATCAAGGATAAGCCTGGAGTCAAGAATGTGGTGGCGGATCACCTCTCCCGTTTAGAGCAGCCTGAGGAGTCTGAGCAGATTGATCCCATTCGAGATACCTTCCCAGATGAGGCGATCCTTGCTATCGCCTCACTCCCGGGGTATGCCGATATTGTGAACTTTCTCGTTGCTGGGAAAGTCCCACAAGATTGGCCCAGGCAGAGGCTTGAGACCTTCCTTGCGAAGGCCAAGTCCTACCACTGGGAGGATCCCATCCTTTACCACGAAGGAGGGGATAACGTCTGGCGTCGGTGTATTCCTCAGGAGGAACACCATAGCGTCCTCACTTACTGCCACAAGCTTGAGGCAGGAGGACATCATTCTGGGAGGAGAACGGCACAGAAAGTGCTCCAATCCGGCTTGTGGTGGCCTACCCTCTTCAAGGACTCTGATGAGTTCGTGAAGAGGTGTACTGACTGTCAGAGGATGGGCACTTGTGGACAGCGTGATATGATGCCGATGCAGCCCATTCATTTCTGTGAGGTTTTTGACGCATGGGGCATCGATTTCATGGGTCCATTCCCTAAGAGTCAGGGATTTGAGTACATTCTGTTGGCCGTTGATTATGTTAGTCGTTGGGTTGAGGCCATCCCCGCCCGAGCTGCTGATGCGAGGACAGTTTGCAGATTTTTGAGGAAGCACATCATCACGCGGTTCGGGGTTCCACGAGTTCTGATTTCTGATGGGGGGTCTCATTTCATCAACGACCAGGTGAAGGCCCTTGCTAGTGAGTTCAGTATAGACCATCGTGTTGCTACACCTTATCATCCACAGACGAATGGTCTAGCCGAGGTCTCGAACAGGGAGATCAAGACTATTTTGCAGAAAGTCGTCCGCCCCGACCGAAAGGATTGGTCACAGCTTTTGGACTCGGTCTTGTGGGCATATAGGACTTCTTTCAAGACACCATTGGGCACATCTCCCTTTCGCCTCGTATATGGCAAGCCGTGCCATTTACCTGTTGAGCTGAGGCACAAGTCACTTTGGGCAGTTACAGATATTCTTATGGATCCAGATGGTGTAGGAGACCAGAGGAGGGCAGAGTTAGCTGCCCTGGAAGAGCTTAGAGATACAGCTTTCTCAAACAGCCTACAGTATAAGGAGAGAGTGAAGGAGTGGCATGATTCTCATATCAGCCACAAGCATTTTGAGATTGGTCAGAGAGTATGGCTTTTTGATGCGAGGCTTCGTTTGTTTCCAGGGAAGCTGCAGAGCAAATGGAAGGGACCCTACTTGGTCAAAAAGGTACACGACAACGGTAGCATTGACATATCCGAGTTGTCTTCTGAGAGTACCTTTCGAGTGAACAACCAGCGGCTCAAGCCATTTCTAGATCATGAGCCGCGGGTCGTTGATGTTGCCCCTATTCATTTTGCGTGAGATGTGGTCTCTTGACTCACATCTTTTGCATCTCACGCCTGATTATCACTGTTCTTCCGACTTGTATAGATCCAGTTGTCCATATCATTCTATTCTTTAGTCCCACATCCCTTTTCTCATCTTATGATTATGCTAAACTTAGGGTGTACTTTACCCTAAGTATAGGGGGGATGTAGGACCTGCGGGTATTCTTTTCATTCTTTCTACTCCTGTTTTGTTGCCTATACTTAGGGATATTTTACCCTAAGTATAGGGGGGGGCAGACTCTGTGTCTTCTTCACTCGGATTTCCCTTCATGTACAGCTTGCTATACTTAGGATTAGTTAATCCTAAGTATAGGGGGAAACCACCGAGTTCCTCTCATTCTATTCATTTATTCGTTTCTGTACTTAGCCATTCCTTTTCACTTCCCTTTTACTAAGCACGAGTTATGTCTTCTTCATCGCTCTTGATCACTCTGAGGACAACGTTCGAGCTAAGTATAGGGGGGGTGTGTATATATTTCATATATACTTTAGCCATAACTCGTACTTTGTGTGAGTGTGTTAATAAATAAAATGGCTAAAAATCACAAAAATTAAAAAATTTTCATGTACATAAACTTCTTTTATTTACACATACATAGCTAGTGTACAAAGTATTTTTGTAAAAATGATTTCAAAAATCTTTTGTGTAAAGCTTGTGTAAATATGTTTGTATAAAAATTATGTATATAGTACAAAATTTTTCCAAAATGTTTTGAAAATCAAAAGTTTGCAAAAATCTTGTGTAAATATGTGTAAATATCTTTTTGCAAAACTTGCACCTCATGCATCATTCATCCCTGATTTCAAAACATTTTTCAAAAATTTTGCATGATTGTAAAATTTGTGTAAATAAGCATCTTGTGTACATATGTATATAGTTTTTCTGGATGATAGTTGACATTTAAATTAAGCCTGGAATTAAATTGAGAAATGGAGCTTGAATAAGATCTTAATCCACTGAACTCTAAGAGGAACCTTATAGGGCTTAGGGTTAAGGCTTTTCAGGTCCATAAGGACTTAATTCTTTGAGTCCACTAGGCTATGAGCATATGTCATCTTGATGAGCCTAAGTAGAGCACTTAACAACACACGCATGACTCTTAGAGACAATGGCTTGACTTGCACCAGCACTTTACACATGTCTCTCCACGGATGAGGTGGTGAGGAGGCAGTTTCCTTTGGCTTGGGGTAGCATATGAGGGTAGTACTTCTAGGCGGAACCTCTCTTCTTCTTCTAGTGAAGGAAGTGCGTCTCAACTTGGTCTAGTGGTGATGAAGGCTAAAGACAGAAGCCGTGGGTTGCAATAAAGCTTCAAAAGAGGGATAGTCTACTGGCTCAAGAGGAAAATTTCTTGTATATATGCTGCACCATGTAGATATGTTGTATAGAAGCACTTGAAAAAAAATTGCAAAATGCAAAATGCAAAAAGAACTCCAAAAAAGTGGTGGGTCGGATTGAAAATTTAATAACCCCACCGGAGTGTATATAGTCAAATAAAGCAAAAGCTTATGGTATCCATGTTACATCTCATGAAGCTTGCAGCGGGAGACTTAGCTACACTGGCTGAGCTTCCAAAAGTCTATACTTCTTCCCCCTCTTCTTGAGCCGGTTGCACTTGAACTTAGAAGGGAATACCCCGCTTCTCGAGGAAAGAGTTGCTAGACCGAGGCATTAGAGTTACCAGGTTGAGGGAGGTTGTTTCTTTGTTACTTCTGAGGTGGGGAGCTACATATCACTTACACTGCATGGAAAGATTCATAGTCATTAGAGTTTGTGTATGTAGACTTGTTCTGATCTGGTTTATTGAGGAGTCTTGTCCATAGATTCTGAGGAAATCTATCTTATTTGTACATATTCCAAGAGAATCTATCAAAAAAAGAAAAATAAAAAAATGCAGACCGAAATAGTGGTCAGAATTGAAGGTTCCTTCCAAAGGAATAGTAAAGGATGCAGATATGAAAACATTCCATCCTCTGGTCGATCACGATATCCTACTAGTCCAGGATCCTGAGCATTCCAATCTCTTCAGGAAATAGTATTTTCGTGGTGACTGGTTGGGGGCTGATGGCATTTTCTTCTTGGTGATATTATTTTAAACTGGGGATTAAGAGGGAAGATGGATGCTAAGGGATGTCAGTGGTGGGCAGCTTAGCTTGCTAGGTATAATGGAATTTGAGCAAAGCTTCTCAAGTAATAGATTCTCTTTGGTATCCACGAAGGTGCCAGTGGAAAAGAAGGGATTGCTTCCACCTCTCCCTAGATGTAGGCTATGTTAGCTTTTCCTACTAGGGGTGCTATTATTGGAGGGAAAGGGGAATCTTGTTGTTTTCAGTATCATGTCTCTTTCACTAGGTATTATTATTACTGCGAATGTGAACCCTAAGAACAAGTCAAGTTAAGCAAATATCCCAACTGTTTTTGTCATAATATCTCCATTTTCCATCTCGTCTTTATTGTGCATCTCCATTAGCATCGCTTGTGTTGTTCCGTACTAGAACACCACTAATGTAGCCTATTACTGAAGTTTATTGTGTCTGGAATTTCTAACTTGTTAGAGGTGGGGCAGAGTTGATCAAATTTTCAAGTCATTAGATAACTTTTTTTTGAGAAAAAAAGACCCAATTCATTTCATCTAAAGCTATGAATCGAGATGCTTAATGTTTTACAAAAACTCAAAAGTTTATTTGGGTAATAACTTCCAAGAGGCAAGAAGAACAATAGGATGGAGCTTCCTCACTTCTTGATTGCATGCTGAGGACAAGTGAGGGAGTGCGAGCTCTTGGCGTCCATCAATTCCTGATCACTGCAAGAAAAAGAGACATCCCAAACTTAATTTGAAAGGTATGTGGGTGTTATGATTGGATAATTTAGATGGGGGTTGTCAGTTTCTTGGATAGATGATCAAACAAAAACCTCGCATCATTCGCAATTTTTTAAGGTTGGATGAGAGGTATCTTGGAAGATCCTCGTACGTTGCTCTTTCCAAATAAAGCACTAGACTAGTGCTCGTTTGGCAGTTATCCGCCAATATGAGGATGATTTAGGTACGAATAAATTTTGAATAGCAAAAAGTTTTTTCAAGCTTTCATGGAAATTTTTAATATCTAGTGAGGATGGCATTTTTTTAGTAAAAGAACATTTGAGGAATTAGTGAATTGAGGTCTCAGTGGGAATCTGACTACAAGGACAATAGAATGGTTCACTAACAACATACATTAACAATACACCATTATATAATACAACACCCCAAAGTATACACCACTTCACATACACTCACTCACTCATACTCTCTAACTATACAACACTCAAGCCCTCTATACTTTCCAATACACTTTGTGGCTCTCTAACTCTCTTGGATTTTCTTTTGGTTGATTACACTCCAACCTCAAGGGTCCTATTTATAGAGGTCAATGGAGTACATTAGAATAAGTGATGGCTTCTTAAAGAAGCCAACTTTGGAGATGTGATGAATACCCATTCATCACTCTTTATTCTTATATTTTAGCTACAAAGACCTTTGCTAATGCATGTAGATATGTGTAAATACAAATAATTACCAAAAGCATGCATTGTGTAAAAACCTATAATTAGCATGTTTTTGTGCAAAAATAAAAGAATAAAGATTAAAAAGAAAAAGAGGGAAATATTTAGAATAAATATTGAGCAACCTAACCCAAGGGAGGGCTCAACATGGGCCTGACCGCATAAAATCCAAAGTAGAGGGAGATAGGGGCTCATGTGTGTACATATTTATGTAAATAAAATAAAGATATTTTCCTCACCAAAAATTGCATAAAAATAATAATTAAAAATCAAAAATTAAAAACCCTAATAGTGTACATATACCTATATAATACATATAGTGTACATACCTTATTTTTATTTCGAAAAAATTATTAAAAATCACTAAAAAATAGAAAAAATAAAATAAAAATATTTCATGTTTTAACTTTTTGCAAATTCGGCCATTTGCTACCTTAAATTTCACCTCCAAGATTAAGCCACGTGGCGTGTTCCTATTGGCCCTGGGGAGTGTTGACCGCCCAGTCAACTACCGCCCCCCCAGGACCACCTCCCGCGGGTCTGGTTCGAGAACCCGATTTCCCCCATTTATCCTTGCCAGACCCGAGCACCATTTAGCCTAACCCAGGGTCCTAATCACTCCCCAGGTACCCGGGAATCTCGCCCGACATAGATCCTAGGGATCCGTGCTCCATGGAGCCGGACCCGAGCCATTTTTCCCGGACCTGCACCCATACATAAGCGAGCTCCGCCACCTCATTTCCCCATCTTTGGCCATTCGAATCCTTCACCTGTGAGCTCCAGAGAGTGCGCGAGAGTGACAGCTCGCGTCTGAGCCTGTCGAAGCGAGGGGAGGAAGAGAATCCATCGATCCGGCGAGCTACGCCGCCGCTGCTCCGCCACCAGCGTGAGCACCGAGCCTCGGAGGGAGACGCTCCTCGAGGCAACGACCAGGAGCTTCCCTAGCTCCTCCCCAGTCTCCTCGTCCACCCAGGTATCCATTTCGCTCCGCCTTTTCCTTTAATTTCCGATTACGCCCAAATCGTCGCTCCGCCGCATTCCATCGATTCCGACCATCCAGTAGATAGATTCGATCATCGGACCCCACAAACACCTTCGCCTCCTTCCGACGCACCTTCTTCACCCCTCCATCCAACCCAGCTCGCACAGGAGCTGGGAGCCGAGCTCCTCCGTCTTCCCCCTTCGCCGGAGCTCGCCATTTCGACGCATCAGCCACCGCCACCTCGCCTAACCGGGTCGAGGCACTTTGCCCTCGACCCGCGAGACTCCTGGATAGCTTTGCAGGTTAAAGGAAGGCCATCTGAGGCCTTTTGACATTAGGCCAGGAGGCGCAGCTCCGCCGACCTCGCCGGAGCTCCTCGGAGCTCGGCTGGATCATCGGAGCCTAACACCAGCTGCAGGACACCAGTGCGGAGCTTCTCCGACCTTCAGGCGCAGCAGAGGAGCCTCGGAGCGAGACCACCAGGCCGGCGAACCTCGCCGGTCGTCTGTTCTTCGAGGACCTTCCTCTTCCGTTCGATCACTCCTCCCGCTCCAGACTCCATCAGGGCCGTCCATCTCCAGAGCAACCATCACCGCTCGATCCGAGGAGGGGAGATCTGGTGCGCCCATCGTTCACCTCCATCAGATCCTCCACGTGGCGCGCATCCAACAGCCCGCGTAATAAAGGGTAATTTACCCTTAGGCCCTCTTTAGTATTTTATTTCATTTTTAGTCTTGTAATTAAGTAGAGTAGTTGTTTAAGTTTTGGGATATTTGCATAGAGACCTTGGTGCTTGCCTTGATTTACCGTTATACCCCTGTACATGGTCTGACACGTGCTTTGTCACGTGGTTTCTTTGGGTTAATTGCACTATATGCCCCTGTAGTTCTGGATGTTAACAGTTGAATGAAACTTTTAGTTTATTTGCATTTATACCCCTGTGCGTGATATATTTCAACATGTGCGTGATATTTTGTGTATTTTGCGAATAGGACCCTGGACTTTTGGTACATGTTACCAATAAGCCCTCGGAACTTATTTTTCTTACATTTGGGTCCCTGAGTGCCCCAGACACGCGCATCGCACGTGTTTTGCTGGGTTAATTGCACCAGACCCCCCAGACTCTTGGGTATTTGCACTTTGGTCCTTGTGCACAGTGCCCCCTCTTGATTTTTGAATAAAATAGCAAATCACCTCCAAATTTAATGAAAATTGGAAACATGACTCCTGCCATGATGTAAAATTTTCTATAAATTTTGGAGACATTTTCGTCACTGTTTGATATTTTTAGAAAATCAATAACATCTATTTTTGTTATTGTCTAACTTTAAAAATCACAAAAAAATATTAAACAGTGTCCAAAAATTACAAAAAAAATTGTCTACTGTCCATTTTGTTGTGTTTGAGTTTCTAGCTAATTTTGGCTATTTTCCATTACTAAAAACCACTAAAAATTGAAAAACACCCGAAAAATTATAAAAATTCTAATAATTACACCAAAAATCCAAAAATAATAAAATAGGTGCCTAAATTTTCCTTGATTTATTCTCTTTACAGGAAAATTACCTCCCAGCTAATTTATGGCTTTTAGATATTTTATCTAGGCCTTTCTAGCTCGGCTGGACAGTAACTTTTATTTCAGCTACTGTTTGATTTTTAGAAAATTCAGTAAACATCAGAAAATTCTCAAAAATTCACCAAAAACACTAAAAAATATAAAACACAAAAAAATATTTTTGTTTGAATTTTTAGTTGATTTTTATTGCTTTAAATAAATTATTGAAGTGTGTGTTTCTTTACTTTTCTTATTTTCTTAATTCATTAAAATTCCAAAAAAATATATAAAATATTCAAAAACCACCAAAAATATTTTTTCCTTTTATTTTATCTCTTTTTTGACTACTTTGTTGGCCGAGAGGCCAACCCGTGCTCCTTGAGTTCAACCCTGGTCGCTATACCAGGTTAATCCAATAGCCAGACCGCTTTCGTGTCTTGATTGATTTTATCTATTTTAGTGGTCTGATTTTTCTTGATTGACTTAGCCGAGTGACCGAGGTCACAACGACCATCTAGATACCTTTGCCTTAGTCGCTCGGTGCGTCATCAGAATGATGCCGTTGCCGGGGAGCACGGCTTAGTAGTCGCTTTTTGAGTTTTTCCGCAGCTTTTTCTTTGCGCGGCTTTTTGTATAGCTTCCTGCACACACACACACACACACACACACACACATATATATATATATATATATTTCTGATATTTTTATAATAATTTGGTTTGTGACACTTGCTCTTTTTCTTCCGAGGGCCTGAGGACCGAGGCGGCCAATTTCGAGAAGCCGACGCAACCGCGAGACTCGGAGGCGGCTCCTTTCTTTACGGAGCCGCAGGAGAGAGCGAGAGAGAGAGAGTTGAGTGGGTGAGGTTTAGATTAGACTTTTGATTATTATTGTAATAATACAGGGACTCAGAGACTGGACCTTTGGACTGTGATTGGACTCAGCGGGTCTGTTTCGCCGAGCACCGGTGTGCTCGGGGGACCCTTAGGAGTTTTTCGTGGCTTTTTACGCTGTTTTGTTTTCTTTTCTTTTTACTGCTTTTTCCGGTTTCACGCGGATTTCCGAGCCCCTAGCCGTAGGATTTTCTGCTTGATTGTGACGTAATTCATAGGATCCAAACACCCTAATATAATTGCTTGTTCCTATAGTGCGGTAATTGGACCTATAATAAAATAATAATAAAATAGTCGTTCCATCACCTCCGAGCCTACGCGCTGCGAGCCCACCCCGTCAAGCGCTACTCCTGAACTCGACCTGTCGAGAAGAGGAGGGGTGGGTCTAGACCGGACTCTTTGGATTGGAGGTTGGTGGCTGGCTAGCCGTTCGTTCGAGTAGCACTGCTGTTTAGGGACTCGGTTTTCCGCCTGCACCATTTAGGTAGTTTATTTCCTGTCTTTACATTTATGCACGGATCATATTGCATGTAGAGTGCTGGAGTCAGGTACGCCTTCCTTACTTTGCATGCATCATTGATTTATTGTGCATCGGCTTTTTCGTCTTCTCCCCCTGTTTTGGATTAAATAACCAGGAGAACCGAAAAATTCGTTAGGCGTTTGATTTCTATTTGAAAAATATTAAAAAGAAAAATCATAAAATTGGGACTTGTTAAGACTATTGACCCTAAAAGACACTCACCTTAAAAATTTGTCTTGGGGAGAGCAACCCCCTCATTGTATGGTTTGGATGCGAGAGAGAGTGACCCGCACCCTAGGATAGAATATGTCCGCCTCCTTGGACGACGTAGCCCGCCTCCTCACGGACCAGCAGGCTACAATTAGGCGGGAGATGGACGAGTTCCGCCAGGAGATGCGGGACCTGATGAGAGGGAAGGCCGCCATCCCTGCACAGATAGAGCCGAATCCGAACAGCTTGAAGAGGAAATCTGAGCAGGTAGTTTCCATTGAGCAGGCCACTCTTAGTGATCCATTTGATGATATGTCCGCGGATCTATTTGATGCTGATTTTGTTACACTTATGAGAGGTAGAGAACCAGCAGGCGGCGCCTCATCTGAGAGACGACTCGAGGATCCACCCAGGGCGCCAGATGAGGAGGAGGAGAGCGGTACTGAGGCCGCGCATGATGATGACGGTGGTACTGATGCCACCAAGGATGCTGATTCCGCCGGCGGTACTGAGGCCGCCGCTTCACCAGTTCGAGGAGGTGGTGCTGATGCCACCAGAGGAGCTGAGCCAGCCCGCGGTACTGAGGCCGCGAGACGTCCAGTAGCAGAGCCAGCCCGTGGTGGTACTGAGGCCACCGGTGTTTGTGTAGAGAGATCAGATGTTTTTCCTCATTCTCACGTATCTCAGAACACTGTTGTGAATAAAGGAAAAGGTTTAGTTTCTTCTGGTCCCACTGTGGTGCTTGATGTATGTGCGGATCCGGCCGTCGAGCCGTCTATACCTTTTCCTAGTCCTTCATCTGCGAAGGACCCTGTGATCCCCTTCCCTAGAGCCCTTCAGATGGGGAAGGGGAAGAAAAAAGAAAAAGACCCAAAAAAGAGAGAGCAGGAGGAATTCAGCCAGAGCATGATCGACAGATTTCACATCCAGCTGACCCTCCAGGAGGCTTTGCAACACATCCCCCTTCTTCGGCGATCTTTGAGAGACAGGACCACAGTCAGGAGGAGGAGGAGGAACCACACTTCAGAGATTCATGTGCTGACGAAAGCCACGTGTTTCGCGATCCAGAACCGTCTGCCGGCCAAGAGGCCAGATTCAGTGGCCCCGTATGTCAGATGTCAGATTAGTGAGCAGAGGTTCGACCGGACTCTATTGGATAGCGGATCGTCGATCAACCTCCTTCCGGCAGCCCTTCTCGACCGCTTCGAGTTGGGCACTCTTAGACAGAGCAGGACAGTCCTTCAGGTTTGCTGATCGTTCTGTCAAGAGGCCGAAGGGTTGTTGCGAGACGTTATCGTCACGATTCAGGGCCTGAAATTCCCCGTGGACTTCGTAGTGTTGGACATGGAGATCCCTGATTCAGTGGCCGATACCCCCATCATCCTTGGTCGTCCGTTCTTGGCCACAGCCAAGGCGGTGACTGATCATGATAGCGGGAAGGTATACTTTCGCGTCGAGGGCCGAGAGTGTACAAATAGAGACGGTCGAGGACTACAGAGCCAGAGAGAGAGCATGCTCAGAGACTAGCACAGATACAGAGCAGCTGACAGATGCCGGGCTAGACATCCACCAGGACTGTGACTTTGTGATCACAGATGATGAGGCAGCATGGGCAGACCCTTCCGCACATGCCATCCTCTCATTTCCAGACACCACTGATGCAGAGATGACAGCAGAGGAGAGCTTGGAGAGCACAACCCTGGTCCAGGATACGATAGAGGCAGCAGAGCCGGGTCTCGATCGCGGTACGGTTTCTAGTGATGGTGGTACTGAGGCCACCTTGTGTGACGGTGGTACTGATGCCACCTTGTTCGATGCAGATCCCTCGGATTCAGAGTCTGATTGGGCAGATTGTGATGACCAGATGCCAGACCTGAGTCCACCTGAGCCTACAGATGAGGAGGAGGTAGAGGCAGAGCAGATTAGAGACAGCACAGTTGAGCAGCCTCCTCCAGATCCAGTTTGAGAGAGCTCGTATTCTTTCTCCCAAGCAGATTTGGCAGATTTAGCAGCATTCACGCACCTTCTTCCAAGGCCAGATTTGCCAACACCCAGCTGTCCAGAGCTGAAGCCGCTCCCTACTTCGCTGAAGTATCGGTTCCTTGCGGACGAACCTGAGATGTACCCAGTCATCATCTCCGTCGATCTGACTGGAGAGCAGGAATACTGTTTGATGGGGGTTCTTGAAAAGAACCGCAAGGCAATCGGATGGAGCGTAGCAGATCTCCATGGGATTAGTCCATCAGTGTGCTCCCACCATATCTATCTCGAGGAGGGGGCGAAGCCGTCGCGTGAGTTCCAGCGGCGGCTGAACCCCAACCTGAGAGAGGTCGTGATGAAGGAAATATCAAAATGGTGGAGTGCAAATTTTATTTATCCCATTTCCGACTCCAAGTGGGTTAGCCCCTTGCATGTGGTGCCCAAGAAGACGGGCATAACGACTGTGATCAGTGAGTCAGGAGAGGAGATTGCTACACGAGTACCCACCTCTTGGAGGGTCTGTGTTGACTACAGGAGACTCAACCAGGCCACCAAGAAGGACCATTTCCCCCTGCCTTTTATTGACTAGATCATTGAGAGACTGGCAAGGAAGAGCCATTATTGCTTCCTGGATGGGTACTCGGGCTACAACCAGGTGGCCATCACTCCTAAAGATCAGGAGAAGACCACCTTTACCTGTCCCTTCGGTACATATGCCTTTCGACGCATGCCATTTGGGCTATGCAATGCCCCTGCGACTTTTCAGAGGTGCATGCTGTCAATCTTTTCGGACATGGTAGGGGAGTGTTTGGAGGTCTTCATGGACGATTTCTCGGTCTACGGCGACGGATTCGACTCCTGTCTTGACTGCCTAGACCGGGTACTCCAGCGATGTATTGAGTACCATTTGGTTCTATCCTGGGAGAAGAGTCACTTCATGGTGACTCAAGGGACGGTGCTTGGCCATATCATCTCCAACAGGGGCATGGAGGTGGATCCGGCCAAGGTTGATGTCATTAGAAAACTCGTACCGCCGTCCAATTTGAGGCAGTTACGGTCATTCCTGGGGCACGTTGGATTTTATAGGAGATTTATTCAGGATTTCAGCAGGATTGCCCGGTCGTTGACTGACCTCTTGACGAAAGACACCGAGTTCCTTGTCGATGACAAGTGTCTTTCGTCCTTTGCGACTCTCCAGCAGTGTGTGATTGAGGCTCCTGTTCTCCAGCCGCCTGATTGGTCTCTCCCATTCGAGATCATGACGGACGCCTCCGATTTTGCCGTGGGGGCAGTGCTGGGATAGAGGAGGGATGGAGTTCCATTTGCCATTCACTACGCTAGCCGCACATTGGATTCCGCCCAGCGGAATTACACGGTGACAGAGAAGGAGATGCTAGTCGTAGTGTTCGCCCTAGATAAGTTTCGATCTTATATCATTGGATCTAGAGTGACTTTGTACACAGATAGCTATGAAGGAAAAGCTTATCTCTGTTTATCATCAAGATGGCTTCTCAAGGAAGCGAACAATAGCTTCTCAAGTAAGCCAATAATAGATTCTCAAAGAAGCCAACTTAGAAGTAGCTTTTCAAAGAAACCAACATAAGGATTTCTCTAGGCACTTTCTTAATTAGAGGAGATGTTGATTATTAACACTCCTCGTCAACATCGACTCTTCACAATTCAAGTTATCTTCGAAAATACTTAATCTACGTTGTGTTGATTTCTTTCGTAATATATCTATTAGTTGTTCGTCACTAATGACTTCATCTCAATCTCTTCTTCTAAAACCTTCTCCATCTTCGTGATGACAACCTGGGTTGGCACCTCCCGCTCGCTCTTATACTTTTGCACCATCTGCGCCCTCTCGTAGATCCTCTTCGTGAGCTCTGCCTGGCTCATCGCCTTTGCCGTACATGCCCTCTGGATCATGGACCTTCATTTTGACACCGTATCGTGCTTCTTGATAGTCATTATCTGAGATCCCTCTTGGATGTCTTGTTCCACGACCTTGGGGTCTTATAGCTCCGACGTCCTCGGCTGCCTCCATTGGGAGAGGACAATCAAATCACACTCTTGCGTGATGGTGCCTATGCACCTCACCGGCATCATTGGTTGATATTTTTGAGGTGCTTCTTCTTAAGCGATTGCTGCATCTGCGTACTTGGTATTCGACCTACTGAGCCTGTCGGTTCTTTCTAGAGGTACAATCAGATCCTCTTCGATCTCGTGCTGGCTGGGACTAACTTCTTCAATAGTTTGGTTGATGAACTCCATTCCTCCAATGACTCATCATCTTATCAGGTGTCTTATCTTCTTGTTGGATCTCCTCGAGCATTTCTTCTAGTTGATCTTCTGAGGACCGCATGTCTCGTAAGCTAGTTTCTTGAGATGACCACCATGATGACACTTCATCAAAAACAACATTTCTTGACACATAGTACTTGCCAGTGACCGTATCACAACATCTCCAACATTTCCTTACATTATCTATCCGACAAAAATGCATTTTACTACCATTTTATCGAACTTGATGCGAAGATGGTCAGGAACGAAGACATAACAAACAGATCTAAATACTCGAAAGTGGCTTACAGTTGGCTTGAGTCCTGTTAGCTTCTCAAAGGGATAGAAGAATCCCAACCTTGCCTGAGGTAGCCAATCAGTTACATCAGCTAATGCCTTTATGCATTTTACCCAAAATCTTTGCGGAATGCTCTTCGCATGCAATAAGATTCAACAGAATTCTGCAAGATGGAGATTTTTCCTTTCCGCTGCTCCATTTTGTTGTGGCATGATCGGACATGTTAGTTGCCTTCTGATTCTGTCTTGCTTTAGGTAATTGTGAATTCCTCCGAGACATATTCTCCACCATTATCAGATTGCATACACTGGATCCTTCTTTCGATTTCTTTCTCAACGTTCTCTCTAAATTCCTTGAACTTAGAGAAAACATCAGACTTTTCTTTGAGAAAGTAGAGCCAGACGTACCTTGAGTAATCAACGATGAATGCCACCATATATCACATACCACTGATTGATGGAATCTTGACTGGTCTGAACATGTCTGAATGGATCAGTTCCAATGGTTCCTTGGCTCTATATTTTGACTCCTGGTAAGGCAACTGATGGGCCTTACCAAACTGACATCCAGCTAATACTGTGTCTTCTCGTACATCCAGTTGAGGGAGAACCTTGAGCATTGATTTATGCATCATTATCTTAAAGTTGTGATAGCTCACATATCCAAGCCTAGCATGCCAAATATCCACAGTCTCATTTTTCTTTGTCTTATCTATGTATGCAGATTCTGTTGACATAATGTAGATAGACTGAACTCTTATTCCCTCCATGATGGCAGTATCAGGTAACTTGAGGTTCTGATACACTCGCACGTCCTCAGGTCTGAACAACACATAATGTCCTGCATATGTAAGTATATAAACAGAGATAAGCTTTTCCTTCATACCCGATACATGGTACACGTGCTCTTACTGCACCTCATTGGAGTTGAAGCATGGCACTATCGTTGTTGTGCCAATATGGGATATTGGCAGCTTTGAATTGTAGGCTATCACAACAAATCGCCCTCCTTTATACTCGGACATGTCATTGAGCTTGCTTTTATCTCCGGTCATATGATTGTAGCAACCGGTATCTGATGACGCGCCTGACAATCGGGTTAAGTATGTAAATAAAATGGTCGTTGTGACCCAAATCACCAAGCGCGGTCAATCGAGAAAAATGATAAAACCACTCAGAAAAGATGAATCAAGAAAACAATGTAAGCGGTCTTTCGCTATTCTTTTTACCTGGTATAGCGACTAGGGTCGAACACAAGGAGCACGATTTAAAAACTAAGTAGTCAAATCTCAGAAAAGCTAATTTTTAGTGGTTTTTGAATTATATATTTTTTTTGTATTTTTCGAATAGATGAATAAGCACAAAATGCACAAAACACACACAACACTATTTTTGTATTTTGTAATTTTTTTGGAGTTTTATATATGAAAATGCACAAAAATTGATCAGATAATAAAAGACATCAAAACACAGCTACAGAAATTTTTGCGGAATTTTTAGACTAGTTTGTGAATTTTTATGAATTTTCAAAAAGTAGACAAGCAAAAAGTCAATATTTTTGATTTTTTAAATATATTAAACGGCAATAAAATGCTATGAAAAAGTTATGCAATGTTAAGGCACATAGCAGGAGCTTACACAATTTTTCACAAAATTTTTGCAATGATAAAAACATTTATTCCAGTTGAAACAAACATGCAAAGTTCAAATCTGCAATACAAGGACTGAAGTGAAATTATTGAAAGTCTTTTGCATGAAATAGATAATAGAGATAAAATGAGAGGGAAAACTTGTACTTTACCCACTAAACATGTGCCAAGCATGTGATCTGGATTGGAAGCTCTCACAGAGATCTTTTTGAAATTCGCAAAACCTCCAGGGACGTACGTGTAATTTTACCAATCCTTTTTTATTATATCCCTAGGGTTCTCTTCTTGAGCCTTCGTTTCTTCTCAATGCCAAAGAGGGAGGAGGGGCACCCGCCGCCGCCCTCCTAGATCTGGAATGGCGGAGGTGGTCTGGAGATGGCGCGAGCCGGCCGCGCCGCTGGGGCGCACGGTGGGCAGGAGCGGCGGCGCTGCTGTGAGGTGGGAACACGTGGGCTTGGGGCGGAGCGGCCCTTGCGGCGGCGGCACCGCTCGAAGGGAAGCGGGGCTGGTTGCGGGTACGCCGCCCGTGCGCGGAGGGAGGCGTTGCGCGGGGAGCGCGCTGGCGACGGGGCTGACGCGGAGGGGGCTGTTGTGCTGGGGCACGGTGCTGGAAGGCTGTTGGCAGGAGCTGGTTGGAGCGGGCTCACGTGGGTGGAGGCGCAGCGGTCTGATTGGCGGAGGTCACGCCCAACGCGACGGGCGGTGCGGGCGTCAGCGCCGGGTAACGCGGCCGGTGGCAAGGCGGCGCCGGTGATGGACAGATTGGACTGCTGTGTGGGCGGCGGGGGTGGCGGCCCGCTGCCTGCTGCGATTTTTTGTTTATTTTTTGTTGTTCTTTTTTTTTTTATTTTATTGTTTTCCTGCAACACAAGATGTTAGAAACAAGATAAATATATGTTTTTTTTTATTTTTTATTTTTTTACCTGCAAAACAAAGATTAGAGACACACAACAAATGTATTTTTTATTGTATCCTGCAAAAACAGATGTTAGAAAACAAGATACATTTTTTATTTATAAACAAAGTGGAGTTGGTGAATGGGTCGGATCCGTGAAATGAGAGATAGATCTGTGGCTCCGGTCACCGTGCGTGACTGGAGGTGAAAGATTGCGTGAGGTAGAATGTGAAGATGGAGGGATACGGAAATGAGATGAAAAATCGATGTCGGACGCGGATCAAAGAGTGATGGAAATTTTTGTGATTTTTTAATGATCTAACTTCTAAAAAACTACACCTACGCTAACATCTAAATCTACGATTACCTAAGGAAAAAGACAGGTAAAAATGGATCTCACCTCGGGATGGGAAATGCTATTGTGGCCTCGACGACGACCGAACGCTGTCACCGGACGGCTCGGAGGCTAAGCACCCTTCTTCGACGAGTAGCTTCTCGGAGGTAGGGCTCCTCTCTCCAAAGATTGATCCAGTGTGAATGAGGGAGGAGGAGCCCATTAAAAAGAGAAGAAAATCAAAAATGGAAGATATTCACAAATGAGGAAAGTGTTTATTTGTTAATTAAATAAAATAATTGAATAAATAAAATAAATAATTAATTAAAAACGAATTTCGTAATTAATTAAAATAAATAAATTAAATAATTCCCAAAAATCAATTAACCACCTTAATGGTGGTTATTTAAGGCACAAAATCAAATCTTTACATAAAAGGTAAGTTATCAAATCAAATGAATTCAAATAAATCAATAAATTAAATAATTACATATGATTTTCGTAATTAAATAAATTAAATTAATTAATGTGAGACAATTAATTTTTTTGGTAATTTTTATTTAGGGAAATTAATTGTATACATATATTAT
This sequence comes from Ottelia alismoides, assembly GCA_037367405.1. Lineage (NCBI taxonomy): Eukaryota > Viridiplantae > Streptophyta > Magnoliopsida > Alismatales > Hydrocharitaceae > Ottelia > Ottelia alismoides. The sequence continues at coordinate 1,212,652 of JAZKJV010008882.1, forward strand.
ACACATATAATACAATATACATAGTTACATATAAGGAAATATTTTTATAAAAGATTTTTTTAAATTTTTATTTTTTTTAATTTTTTATTTTTAATGAAAGTAGTATTTACAAATATATACATTATAAAAATAAATATGAATAAAATATATACAACAAGTATATGGGAAAACTGTACAAAACACCCCAGAAAATTGAATTTTTAACCGTAACTCCAAAAAGTACGAAACCACAGCCATTTGAAAGATAATTTAATTTATAGTATGATGGAAGTGAGTTTGGTTCAATTTGAGCTTGTATGGAGCCGGAATTGATGTTTCAATTATCACTTTGTGGCTTTTTCTGGGTGTAATTATTTGCAATATATACAATATTTTATTTTACAAATATTTTTATTATTTACAACACAATTTTATTTACAACTTTTATTTACAAAAATAATTAGTTTGAGGTCACATTATGTACAGATAAAATAGTGTAAGTTTTGTATAAATATACATCAAAAATATTTACAAGATATTTTTGATTTTTCTGACAAACGACCCTATCTCCCCCTACTTTATTCCTGGTCGATCAGGTCAAGTCTTGACCTTCTCTCGGGGTTTGGGTCAGTCTGTATTTATTGCATAACTACATCCTTTATTTTTCTTTTCTTTTTCTTTTCTTCTTTATTCTTTTATTTATGTACAAAAAGTGTTAAAAATGCAATTTTAACAAATGCATGCAAAATGGTAAAATTATGAAATTAATGGGTATTTACATGTGTTTGACTAAGAAAATGAAGCTAAAATAAAAGAATAAAGGCGATGAATCGTGGATTCATCATTCCCCTATACTTTACCTTTGCTAGTCCCTTAGCAACCACTTATTTGAAAAATAAGTGAAAACAAAAATAAAGAAAAGAAAAAGGAAAGAAGTTAGAATAATGTTGACTTTTAAACTTATCTTCATAAAAATGTAGTCTGGAGCTCTGTCAGACCTTTGGATTATTTGTGTGCCGGAACCTTAATAGGATATGGATTTAAAACCTAACAGCCTTTAAGTTCCACCAATCTATGGACAAGACTCCTCAATAAACCAGATCAGAACAAGTCTACATACACAAACTCTAATGACCATGAATCTTTCCATGCAGTGTAAGTGATATGTAGCTCCCCACCTCAGAAGTAACGAAGAAGCAACCTCCCCCAATCTGGTAACTCTAATGCCTCGGTCTAGCAACTCTTTCCTCGAGAAGCGGGGTATTCCCTTCTAAGTTCAAGTGCAACCGGCTCAAGAAGAGGGGGAAGAAGTATAGACTTTTGGAAGCTCAGCCAGTGTAGCTAAGTCTCTCGCTGCAAGCTTCATGAGATGTAACAAGGATGCCTTAAGCTTTTGCTTTATTTCACTATATACACTCCGGTGGGGTTATTAAATTTTCAATCCGACCCACCACTTTTTTTGGAGTTCTTTTTGCATTTTTGCATTTTTTTTCTTTTCTTCTTCTTTTTTTTTCTCTTTTTTTTTTCAAATGCCTCTGTACAACATATCTACATGGTGCAGCATATATACAAGAAATTTTCCTCTTGAGCCAGTAGACTATCCCTCTTTTGAAGCTTTATTGCAACCCACGGCTTCTGTCTTTAGCCTTCATCACCACTAGACCAAGTTGAGACACACTTCCTTCACTAGAAGAAGATGAGAGGTTCCGCCTAGAAGTACTACCCTCATATGCTACCCCAAGCCAAAGGAAACTGCCTCCTCACCACCTCATCCGTGGAGAGCCATGTGTAAAGTGCTGGTGCAAGTCAAGCCATTGTCTCTAAGAGTCATGCGTGTGTTGTTAAGTGTTCTACTTAGGCTCATCAAGATGACATATGCTCATAGTCGTGTGGACCCAAAGAATTAAGTCACTAGGACCTGAAAAGTCTTAACTCCACATCTTATAAGGTTCCTCTGAAATTAAGTGGATTAAGGTCCAAGTAAGCTCCATTCTTCAAATTTATTCCAGACTTAGTTTAATCGTCAAGACTATCCTGAAAAATGCACATGCCAATGCAAGAAAATATGTACAATGCGAAGAAGAAAAAAAATCTTTTTGTGAAACAATTATCAAAATTTTGAAATTTTTATGGATTTTTGAAAAATGATGCACATGCAAAAGTTTTTTTTTTTTGCAAATAGTTAGTAATATATACAAATATATACAAGATTCTCTTTCTTTTTAAAGTTTTTTTTTAAGTTTTTTTTTTGTTTTTAATAAGGGTTAGAGAAGATACATATTTGCACAAAAGTGAGTTGATTATTTTACAATAATCATGATGCAAGAATTTACAAATTGAGTAATTTATACAAGTATATACAGAGTTGATTTTTTTTAATTCATTTTTTTACAAGTTTTTTTTTATTATTTTTTTGTGATGCATATATTCCTCAAATTTATTTGAAAATAATTTTACAAATAATTTTCAAAACTATAGTCCAAAATAATTTTTTTCACACAATTTTACAATCATTTACAATCATTTGAAAATATTTTGCAAACATTTTTCAAACAGTATATATAGATTTTTCAAAATAATTTTTCAACCATTTTTCCAAACATTTGCAAATAGTTTTACAAAATCTTTTTTTTTCACACAAAGAGAAAAATTTTTACAAGGCGCAAACTTTTTACAAAGGTTGAAAATATTTTTCAAACATTTTTCAAATGGTTTTCAAAAGATTTTTCAAAAAGATTTTCAAACTACTTTCAAAATATTTTTCAAAATATTTTAACCTGACTTATTAGTCAGTATGTACAAAAAAAATTTTGAGGAACTTTCTGCTTCTTTTTATTGCTTTTTTTAGTATTTATACAGTATATTAGCCATATTAAAAATATGAAAGTACGAGTTATGGCTAAAGTATATATACAATATATACGACACCCCCCTATACTTAGCTCGAACTATGTCCTCATAGTGATCAAAGAGCTGAAAAGAAAGACATAACTCGTGCCACGTATAGAAAAGTGAAAAGAATGGTATACTACAATGACGATTAAAAGAATGAAATCAATAGAAGTCGGTGATCCTCCTATACTTAGGATCAATTAATCCTAAGTATATCAGACTGTACACAAGGGGAAAACCGAGGAGATGAATATACAGAGTCTACCTCCCCTATACTTAGGGTAAAATGTCCCTAAGTATAGGCAGCAAAACAGAGGTAAAAAGAATCAAAAGAATAATCAAACGTCTGACACCCCCCTATACTTAGGGTAAAGTACACCCTAAGTATAGCATAATCATAAGATAGAAATGGGGTGTTTAGACAAAAGAATGTGTGATATGGACATCTGGATCTATACAATTGCGAGAGAAAGTGAAAATCAGGCATGAGATGCAAATGATGTGAGTCAAAGACTACATCTCATGCAAAATGAATCGGGGCAACATCGACGATCAGCGGTTCATGATCAAGATATGGCTTTAGGCGCTGACCGTTAACTCGGAAGGTGGATTCAGATGACATCTCAGATATATCAATGCTGCCGTTGTCGTGCACCTTCCGGACCAAGTATGGTCCCTTCCATTTGCTCTGCAACTTCCCTGGAAATAACTTTAGCCTTGCATCGAATAACCATACTTTCTGATTCGGTTCAAACTGCTTATGGCTGATATGAGAATCATGCCATATCTTTACTCGTTCCTTATACTGTAGGCTACTCGAGAATGCTGTATCTCTAAGTTCCTCCAGGGCTGCCAATTCTGCCTTTCTCTGATCTCCTACACTCTCTGGATCCAAAAATATCTCAGTAACAGCCCATAGTGACTTATGCTTCAGCTCAACTGGTAAGTGGCACGGCTTGCCATAAACGAGTCGGAATGGAGATGTACCCAATGGAGTCTTGAAGGATGTCCGATATGCCCACAAGACCGAGTCTAAAAGCTGCGACCAATCCTTTCGGTCTGGGCGGACTACCTTCTGCAATATAGTCTTAATCTCCCTGTTAGAAACCTCAGCAAGACCATTCGTCTGTGGATGATAAGGAGTGGCAACTCTATGATCTATGCTGAACTCGTTAGCAAGGGCCCTTACCTTGTCATTGATAAAATGAGTCCCCCCGTCTGATATCAACACTCTAGGTACCCCGAACCGTGAAATGATATTTTTCCTCAAGAATTTGCAAACGGTATTAGCATCTGCGGTTCGGGCGGGGATGGCCTCAACCCAACGACTCACATAATCTACAGCAAGTAAGATATACTCAAATCCCTGACTCTTAGGAAATGGGCCCATGAAATCGATGCCCCATGCGTCAAAAACCTCACAGAAGTGAATGGGCTGCATCGGCATCATATCTCTCTGTCCACAAGTGCCCATTTTCTAACAGTCAGTACACCTCTTCACGAATTCGTCTGAATCCTTGAAGAGGGTAGGCCACCAAAGGCCGGATTGAAGCACCTTCTGTGCTGTCCGTCTCCCAGAATGATGTCCTCCTGCCTCAAGCTTGTGGCAATAGGTGAGGACACTATGTTGCTCGTCTTGAGGAATACACCGTTGATAAACGCGAAAATCACAAGAGCCTAAATTGGTGTCTCACACAAGGCGGAGACAACCGTCGCTGTGGCGGCTCTCAATGAAATCCGTGTTTAATCAACAATTAGCCCACACTAAAAATCAATAAATTAGAAACAATGTGGAGTTAAAATTTATTTTTAACTCTGCACAAATGATGTATAGTGACAAGTATGCAGAGAGTTCGAACACAGGGAGCAAGCAGGGTAGTTCAAGCAAAGGTAAGCACAAGTATGTGTGTGTGATAAGTCTACACTAAGCAAGCAAACAAAGCAATTTTTGTGGGTTTTTAATTTTTAATTTTTTTTATTTTTATTTAATTCTTAATTTTGTATTTGATTTTCAATTTTCTGATTTTTATATTTTATATTTTATATTTTTTTATTTCTTTTTTTTCAATATTGGAAAGTAAAGACAATATAATAGGAGGCAAGCTAAAATATTTATAAAAATGCACAAAAATAACCAAAAATTCAGAACTAATATGTTTTTGGTATTTTTATAATTTTTTACTGTTTTTGTGATTTTTGGGGATTTTTCAAGGTGTTTTTGATATTTTTAAATAGCAAAGCAAGGCAAAACAGTGAAATATGTGCTGGCTGTGAATAAAATGGGATTTAGAAATAGCAACCAGTAGCTCAAAATTTTCACACTATTTTTCAAATAAAAAGGACAAAATAAGGAACAAACAGAAACTGAGTTTGTGTTTTTTGGAGTTTTCTACAATTTTATATATATTTTTGAAGTTTTTGAGTCTTTTTGAATTTTTAAGGTTTTTCTTTTGAGATTTTTAATGATTTTTGGACTGACACTAAGATAGAATAAAATAGACACTAGGTGATTTTTTTGGAATTTTTGGAGGTGTTTTAATATTTTTTTGGTATTTTCTAAACTAGACAGTGCATAAATAGTGAGTTTTTGATTTTTAATAAATATGAAAATAAAGTAAAATCAAAAACTAAATATGTGGCGTCAAAGTACACATGTCCAGGAGCATAAACCTATTTTTGTGGAATTTTTGGAGTTAAAATGATAGGTTAAATAATTAGAGCAAACATCCAAACATTAAACAGGCCTGGCAGGGGTATATGTGCAATATCTAAAACATCCAGGGGCATACATGCAATTTTCCACAAAAAACATATACTGAATATTCAATTTTCTAGCACCAAAATGCAATTACAATAGCCGCCTGGGCTTCTCTGAAATTTTCCCACCAGGGCGCGTGACTTGCACGCGCCTGGGAAGGACCAAAATGCAATATAACAAAAGCCTGGGGGTCTACTTGCAAAATATCCAAAAAGTTTGCACTTAATACGATAGTTTTGGGACTAAAACGAGATAAGAAAACAACCGAGGGTTCCTCTGCAAAATGCCCACCCCCTCACGTGTACAGGTCACGTGAGGTGACGTGGCTGAGGACTCAGATGCAAATCAGAGAAAGTCTAGGGGCCTCTTTGCAAATATTACAAAATATTTAAACTACAGACGACAGTTTAAAAACTAAATACTAAATACAAAAATGGCGAGGGTTGAGATGCAAAATACCCTCGCCCGAGCGCTCTGATGAAGACGCGTGGCACGCATCCAACGGCTGGGCGACGAGACGCGATCCAACGGCTGGATGCGAACCACTTATCCACGTGGCGTGTCCTGAGCGGCCGATGACGCTTGGGCTCGTGCGGTTGAGATTAGATCCCCCTGGGTTGATCTGACAGTCGAGGTTGAGGAAGATCCAACGGCCCACAAGCGAACTGGAGCTGCAGCTCGATCGTGCGGTGGAGACGCAAGGAGGAAGAACGGGGAAGAAGGACGGCGAAGGCGAACTTCCCGGGCTTCGATCTCGCTTCTCCGGCGATGAAATGGCTCCAAAATGGAGCTGCAGACTCCTGGGCGGTCCCTCTATCGGCTGGTGGCGTCAAAAAGCCTCGGCGTCGGCCGAGGTGCTCAGGCGAAGGTGGCGGAGCTGGGGGGTCCAGCCACGCTCCGGCGAGCGTCAAAACTCGCCTCCAGGCGTCGTTACTCGTTCTTTGACCTGCAAAAAGAGGTGAGAAGGCCCAGGGCAAATTGCCTGGGCCTCGCGGAGGCGTGGGGATAGGTGTAGCGAGATGGCGGCGAAGGGCCGGAGTTGCGCTCCGGCGATGATGTTCGATTGGGTGAAATAAGCGATGAGACTCAAGAATTTTTTGGGGTTTTTGATGCTTAAGCTACCAGGAACAAAATGCAAGAAAGAAATAGCGGGGTGGAAGCCCTCGATGGCCGGAGCCAGAGGATGAAGGGTACCTCGACGCCGGCGGTTGGCGGAGGTGCTGGAGTCGTCCTCGACCTCGTTCGCCCTAGCTGAATAGCTCGCGGCGGAGCTGTCACCTCCGGCATGACTTGGAGCGCAAGAGAGGCGGAGAGGGGTGGACCAAGGGGACTCAACCGAGGGGAGGAAGATGAGGGTTCTTATTTAAGGCGTGGCGAGGCGTGATTTTGGGAGCAAGAGCACGCGCGCATGATGAAGATTTTGCGTGATTTGGGAGCATGGCGTGGCTCAGCGATGATCGGGGAAGACTTCCCAAGAAGGAATCAAGGGGAGAAGACGAAGAGAATAGGCTCGGAAATTGGGTGAAATCGGGCTCAAATCGGGCTGTCAGAAGGTGGCAGGCTTTGGTCGGGGGAGTTGACCGGGGTCAACTCTAGACCGCACCTGGTTGGTCCACGTGGACCAACCAGGAAAAAGCCCCGGAAATTGTTTTATTGAATCATTTAAAAATAGAAATAGGTTAAATTAAATTATGGTTATAAAATAAAAAATGTTTAATTTTTTATGTAGTATTTTATTCTGATTTTTATTTATTTTTATGACTTACATTTTTACAAGTTACCTTTTTAACCCTATATAGGTATATTATCTATATATTTTAGTATTTTATTTTTATTTTGTGTCTTTTAATTTATTTATTTTTGCTTATTATTTTATAAAAACATAAAGTACTTTTATGTGCATAAATATATTTTTATTTTATTTTTCTGATATGTTTTGTAGATTTAATAGAATACAAGTATTATTTGTATAGGTATATGTATAGGCAGTATACCTATGTATCCTTTATACAAGTATTTTTATTTTGTGATTTCTTTGCATTTTTATTCTGGTTTTAATGTACATATATATTATAAGTAATATATACATAATTATAAAAATATAAACATGCAAGAATAATGAATAAAGAATAAATTGAATATTTTAATCTGTACAAGTATACAATGAGGGTCCAAAAGTCAACTTTCAAACCGTAGCTCCGCCAAATGCGAAACCACCACCATTGGATAGATTATTTTATTCTATATACAATTAAAGGTGAGTAGGCTGCATTTGGAGTTTTTATTTGTGAGATACAGGTCTGGGAAGTTGGCATTCTGGATTTTTATTCAGACCATAACTTTTTATCTGTACATTGTTTTTCTGTGAAATCAATTTTGTATTTTTCTTTATTTTATTATCTACAACTTTCATGTACAAAGTTTCTTTATTTGATGTATAAAAAGTGGAACCACAAATAGGTCCCAAAAAGAATAAAGAATGAATAAAATGTATAGGTATTTTATCTGTGTTTCTGACCTTATCTCCCCCTACTTTATTCCTTGTCGACCTATTCATCAAGATGCCTAGGTCTCGGGGGTTTTGGGTCATAAAATATTTACAATATTTTATTCTTTTTCTTTTCTTTATTTATTCTATAATTTTGGCCTTAATTACAGTAATTTATACACTGTTTAGATGCACATGCATGAATGCTAAGATGATGATTTTAATGCTATTTACAGGCATTTGCTAGGGTTTTTGGTGCCAAAATGATAGAATAAAGATGATGAAATGTGGATTCATCATCCCCCTATACTTTACCTTTGCTAGTCCCTAGCAAACACTTATGCAATAAGTGCAAAAAGAAAAGAAAGAAAAGAAAAAGAAGAAAATTGGATAAAGTTTAATTATCAAACTTGTCTTCACAAATCAAAGTTTGGAGCTTAAGTCGGACCTTTGGAATTTTAGTGCGGTCGGAACCTTAATGAGAACCAAGTTTGAAATCCAACAGTCCTTGAAAATCCCAAAACTCTGTCCAAGTCTCCTCAATAGCCAGGTCAGAAATACTTCAACTCATACGCAAACTCTTATGACTATGAATCTGACTCGTACAGTGTAAGTGATATGTAGCTCCCCACCTCAGAAGTGACAAAGAAACAACCTCCCCCAACCTGGTAACTCTAATGCCTCGGTCTAGCAACTCTTTCCTCGAGAAGCGGGGTATTCCCTTCTAAGTTCAAGTGCAACCGGCTCAAGAAGAGGGGGAAGAAGTATAGACTTTTGGGAGCTCAACCAGTGTAGCTAAGTCTCCCGCTGCAAGCTTCATGAGATGTAACGTGGATACCATAAGCTTTTGCTTTATTGGACTATATACACTCTGGTGGGGTTATTAAATTTTCAATCCGACCCACCACTTTTTTTGAGTTCTTTTTGCATTTTTTTTCCTTTTCTTTTTTTTTCAATTGCATCTGTACAATATATCTACATGGTGCAGCATATATACAAGAAATTTTCCTCTTGAGCCAGTAGACTATCCCTCTTTTGAAGCTTTATTGCAACCCGCGGCTCCTGTCTTTAGCCTTCATCACCACTAGACGAAGTTGAGGTGCACTTCCTTCACTAGAAGAAGAAGAGAGGTTCCGCCTAGAAGTACTACCCTCATATGCTACCCCAAGCCAAAGGAAACTGCCTCCTCACCACCTCATCCGTGGAGAGCTATGTGAAAGGTGCAGGTGTCCAAGTTAGGTCATTATCAACAAGAGTCGTGCGTGTGCTCCGAAATATTCTACTTAGGCAGTCAAGAATCCATTGAACCAAGTCCCGTGATCCTCAAAGAATTAAGTCAACTAGACCTGAAGTACCTCAAACTCAGCTCCTATAAGGTTCCTGTTATTAGGTATATTTTAAGGTCCAATCAAGCTCCAATCTCCGGATTTTACTTAGACTTGTTCAACTATCAAACTCAATCAGAAAAATGCTCATGCCATGCAATGTTATGCAGAAAATATTTTTGTGATGCAATTTTCGAAGATTTTGAACTTTTTATGGTTTTTTTGAAAAGATGATGCATGCGCATGCAGATGCATTTTTTTGTATTTTTCAAAAAGATTTTTCAAATGTTTTTGGATTTTCATTTTGCAAATGTTTTTGGGATTTTTTGAAAACAAAAGATTTTGGCTGTAAACTAGGTGAAAGCTATGTACATGGGAGTGCTTCTTATATATACAAGAAGTGGATTTTAAGAATTTACAAGGGTAAGTGGTCAGTTTTATACATATATATAGTGGATTTTAGTGTGATGTAAATATTCCTCAAACTTATTTGACACAAGCTTTTCACACCATTTTTGAAAACTATAGTCCAAAATAGTTTTTACAAACATTTTACAAACATGTACACATATTTGAAAATCATTTTGCAAAGGTTTTCAAAACAGTATATATGGGGTTTTCAAATATTTTTGCAACCATTTTTCAAACCATTTGCAAAGCATTTTTCAAACATTTTATTTCACACAAAGAAAATAAATTTTACAAACCACACATTTTTACACAGGTTGAAAACATGTAACAAAACATTTTCAAAATAGTTTTCAATAGATGTTCACAAAGATTTTCAAACTATTTTTCAAACATTTTGCAAAAAACATTTTCACCTGATTTATTAATCAGTATATACAAAAAGAATTTGAGGAATAATAACACCTTTTTATTAGAGATTGTTAATGAAGTTTAAAGAATTATTAGCCATATTTATTAGGAAAATACGAAAGTACGAGTTATGGCTAAAGTATATACACAGTATATACGACCCCCCTATACTTAGCTTGAGCTATGTCCTCATAGATCGGAGAGAAAAGAGAAGACATAACTCGTACTAAGTATAGGCAAGTCTAAAGAATGAATGAATCAATGAATGAGAATTTGACCGTCCCCCCTATACTTAGGATCAAATAATCCTAAGTATAGCAGACTGTACACAACGCAGGGAGGGTCAAGGGTGGGAATGAACAGATCGTACTCAGATTGTCTCCCCCTATACTTAGGGTAAGATATCCCTAAGTATAGACAAGAAGAGGAGACAATGGAGAGGATCAAAGAATATAGAAACTCAGGGTGCACACCCCCCTATACTTAGGACAAAGTATGTCCTAAGTGTGGGGAACTGTCTACAAGGGCGGCACCTTTTTCATAGATAAAGAAGATAGAGATGGAAAAGAAGAAAAGAAGAAAAGAAGAAAATGACTCAACAGATGAAAGTGATATGAACAGATGGACCTGTACAGCGGCAGATGGAGTTGATCACCATGTATAAGATGTAGATGATGAGAGTTAAAGAACACATCTCATACCAGAAGAATGGGGGCAACGTCAATGGTCGGCGGATCATGATCTCGATATAGCTTCAGGCGTTGACCATTGACGCGGAAGGTGGACGAAGATGACGGTTCGGATATATCAATGCTGCCATTGTCATGTACCTTCCTAACCACATACGGACCTTTCCACTTGCTCTGCAATTTCCCTGGGAATAATTTCAGCCTGGAATCAAACAACCATACTCTCTGATCTGGCTCAAACTGTTTATGGCTGATATGCGAATCGTGCCATGTCTTCACTTTTTCTTTGTACTGTAGGCCGTTGGAAAAGGCTGTATCTCTCAATTCCTCCAGGGCTGCCAATTCTGCTCTTCTTTGGTCTCCTATACTCTCGGGATCCAAAAGTAACTCAGTTACTGCCCAAAAAGATTTGTGCTTGATTTCCACTGGCAAATGGCACGACTTGCCATAGACGAGACGAAAGGGAGATGTCCCTAATGGATTTTTGAAAGAGGTCCGGTAGGCCCACAAGACCGAGTCCAAAAGCTGTGACCAATCCTTTCGGTCTGGGCGGACAACTTTCTGCAAGATAGTCTTTATCTCCCGATTCGATACTTCAGCAAGACCATTAGTCTGAGGGTGATACGGAGTGGCAACCCGATGGTCAATGCCGAACTCGTCAGCAAGGGCCCTAACCTTGTCATTGATGAAATGAGACCCCCCATCAGAAATCAAAACTCTAGGTACCCCGAACCGTGAAATGATATTTTTCCTCAAGAATTTGCACATGGTTTTCGCATCTGCGGCTCGGGCAGGAATGGCCTCAACCCATCGACTGACATAATCCACAGCGAGCAAAATATGCTCGAATCCCTGACTCTTAGGAAATGGGCCCATGAAATCAATCCCCCATGCATCAAAAACCTCACAGAAGTGAATGGGTTGCATGGGCATCATGTCTCTCTGTCCGCAGGTTCCCATTTTCTGACAGTCAGTACATCCCTTCACGAACTCATCAGAATCCTTGAAGAGAGTAGGCCACCATAGGCCGGATTGAAGCACCTTTTGTGCTGTTCTTTTTCCAGAATGATGTCCTCCTGCCTCAAGCTTGTGGCAGTATGTGAGGACGCTATGCTGCTCTTCTTGAGGAATGCACCTCCTCCAGATACTATCCCCTCCTTCATGATAAAAGGACGGGATCCTCCCAATGGTAAAACTTGGCCTTAGCTAGGAAGGTCTCGAGTTTCTGCCTGGGCCAACCCTGAGGGACTGTCTTGGCAACAAGATAGTTTACAAAGTCGGCATACCACGGGAGTGAGGTGACAGCCAAGATCGCCTCATCTGGAAATGTCTCTGAGATAGGTGCGCTGGGCTCAGATTCCTCAAGATTCTCCAATCTGGATAGATGATCCGCCACCACATTCTTGACTCCAGGCTTGTCCTTAATTTCAATATCAAATTCCTGGAGTAGAAGGATCCATCTGGTGAGACGTGCTTTGGCATCCTTCTTAGCCATTAAGTACCGGATGGCGGAATGGTCGGTGTAAATAGTCACTCTAGATCCGAGAATATAAGATCTATACTTATCCAAAGCAAAGACTACGGCCAGCATTTCTTTCTCAGTCACAGTGTAATTCCTTTGAGCGGCATCTAAGGTCCGGCTGGCGTAGTGAATGGCAAACGGTAATCCATCCCTCCTCTGTCCAAGCACAGCCCCAACGGCAAAATCTGAAGCATCCGTCATGATCTCGAATGGAAGAGACCAATCGGGTGGCTGAAGGACAGGAGCTGAAACAACCATACTCTTGAGAGTCTCAAATGCTACAAGACACTTATCATTAACAATAAACTCGGTGTCTTTGGTCAGCAAGTCAGTGAGCGGTCGGGCAATTCGACTGAAATCCTGAATGAACCGTCAGTAGAAACCGACATGCCCCAGAAAAGACCGTAACTGACGAAGATTGGATGGCGGATTGAGTTTTCTGATGATATCCACCTTGGCAGGATCGACCTCCATGCCCCTGTTGGAGACGATGTGCCCAAGGACCGTCCCTTGAGTCATCATGAAATGACTCTTCTCCCAGGATAAGACAAGATTGACCTCTATGCAGCGCTTCAGCACACGATCTAGGCAGTCAAGACAAGCATCAAACCCGTCGCCATAGACCGAGAAGTCATCCATGAAGACCTCTAAACAGTCACCCACCATGTCCGAGAAGATGGACAACATGCACCTCTGGAATGTCGCCGGAGCGTTACATAGACCAAAGGGCATCCGTCTGAAAGCATATGTCCCAAACGGACAGGTGAATGTCGTTTTCTCCTGGTCTTCGGGCGCAATGGCCACTTGATTATATCCAGAGTACCCATCAAGAAAACAATAATGGCTCTTCCCGGCTAGCCGTTCGATAATCTGATCAAGAAAGGGTAGTGGGAAGTGATCCTTATTGGTGGCCTCATTCAATCGTCTGTAGTCCACACAGACCCTCCAAGAAGTTGGTACTCTGGTAGCGATCTCCTCTCCAGACTCATTGACCACTGTAGTGACACCCGTCTTCTTGGGTACCACATGTAACGGACTGACCCATTTAGAGTCGGAGATGGGATAGATGAAATCAGCGCTCCACCACTTCGAAATTTCTTTCATGACGACCTCGCGAAGATTCGGGTTCAGCCGTCGCTGGAACTCACGCGATGGCTTAGCGTCATCCTCGAGATAGATGTGGTGGGAGCACAGCTTCGGGCTCAGCCCCTTGAGATCAGCTATATTCCAACCGATTGCCTTGCGGTTTCTTTCAAGAACCTCCATCAGACGAGATTCTTGTTCTCCAGTCAAATCTGCTGAGATAATGACTGGGTGCATATCTGGCTCACCTGCAAGGAATCTATACTTCATTGATTGCGGTAGAGGTTTCCGTTCAGGACAGCTGGGAGGCGGCAGATCTGGCTTCTGATATGTCTGGATGAATGCGACCAGGTCTGCATGAGAGAACTCTCGCTCTGCATGAATTTCTGACGAAAGGCGGCTGACTGAATTATCAATAAACTGTACGGGCTCGCACTCTGTCATGGTTGTTGGCTCAGAATGAATCAGACAAGACAACGGATCATCGAAATAGGCCCATTCAATATCTGAATAGGAGGGATCAGAAGCAGAAGAACAAGAACTGAAATCATCGGCACCACTCGTCACCACACTGTCAGCCTCAGGTGTATCCGTATCCAGGAATGTGCTCTCCCGGCTCTCGATTGCCATGAGCTTGCGATACAATGAATCGGTAGGCAAGGCGAGAGTCGGTGCTACAGGGTCTTTCCAGTTAGATTCATCATCAGTCATCTCAAAATCACGAACCTGGTAGACGTCTAGCTCTTCCTCTGTCATCTGCGCGGCTTCACTTGATTGCTCGGAGCATTCTAACTCTTTGGCTCTGGTTTCCTCGATCGTTTCTATTTGTATGGTTTCGCCCTCTACGCGAAAGCATACCTTCCCACAATCATGGTCGGTCACCGCCTTGGATGTGGCCAAGAATGGGCGTCCTAATATGATGGGGGCATCAGTTACCGACTCAGGGATCTCCATGTCCAACACAACGAAGTCCACGGGGAATTTTAGGCCCTGAATGGTAACGACCACGTCTTTCAATAACCCCTTCGGCCTCTTTATCGACCTATCAGCAAACTGAAGGACCGTTCTGCTTCGAAAAAGAGGGCCAAACTCGAACTGCTTGAGTAAGGCAGCCGGAAGGAGGTTAATTGAGGAGCCGCTGTCTAATAGAGTACGATCAAATTGCTGCTCTTGAATCTCGCATCTGACATAGGGAGCTCCTGCGTCTGGTCGCTTGGCTGGCAGCTTGTTCTGAATCGTGCAGCAAGTATCCTGAGTGAGCATATGGATTTGGTCTCTGTGCCTCCGCTTTCTTCGGACAGTAGTTGTGTCTTTCAAATTCTTTTTGAAGAAAGGGATATGCTCAAACGCTTCTCGTAGAGTTAGCTGAATGTGAAATCTGTCAATCATCTGATTGCCGAACTCTACCTCCTGTTTCTTTTTAGGATTTTCTTTTTTATTCCCCTTCGCCCGGCGGAGTGCCTCAGGGAAGGGGATGGTAGGGGCCTCCTCAGATGGAGGACTAGGAAACGGTCCCTGTGCCTGTGAAGGTGGAGAATCCACACAAATATCATCATGCAACACATATGGATCTGTAATTTGAACAGGAACCTTTCCTTTATTCATATTTTTGTTCTTTTTGTTACCACAGTCCAGGGGTACAAAATGTGGTAACATCACAGTGGGAGGCTCAACAAAAGTAGAGGTGATGGCCTCAGTACCACCACCGGCACCTGTCTCTGCGGCTTCAGCACCGCTCTCTGGTTCTACATCAAAAATGGTGGCATCAGCACCACCGTCTTCATCTGGTATCACGATGGTATCAGCACCGACGTTCTGGACTTCATCATGGGTGGCATCAGCACCACCGTCAACATCATCATCAGCGGCATCAGCACCGCTCCTTGGATCCTCTGGCGCTCCTGATTCTGTCTCTAGTTGTCGCTCAGAAGAGGCGCCGACGGCTGGCATCCTACCGCTCCTAGTAGTGACAAAATCAGCATCATGATAGGAATAAGAGACGTCACTCAAACAATCACTAGGAGAGGTATCCTCTGTAAACTCTACCTGCTCAGGCTTCCTTTTCAGATTGTTCGGGTTAGGTTCAATCTGAGCGGGTATGGCGGCCTTGCCTTTCATAATATCCCGCATCTCCTGCCGGAATTCATCCATTTCTTGCCTGAAAGATGCTCGCTGTTCAGATAGCAAGCGGGCAAGATCATCAAGGGTCGGGTTCTCAAAGGCTGGACCCTGAGAACCGGATGTCTGTCCCTGCTGGAAATGGGGCTGTTGCTGTTGCTGCTGATACTGGGGGGAAGGCTGGTGATAAGACTGTTGAGGCTGCTGTCGCTGCCTCCACTGCGGTCCCTGATAGGAGGGACGAGGACCATTCTGGTATTGCTGATGATGGGCATACTGGGGCTGTTGTTGCTGTGTCTGCTGGCTGCTCTGCTGTCCATGGGCAGGAGGATGCTGCTGGGACGAGGATCCACCATTCCCCCAACGGAATCCGGGGTGATCCCTACGAATTGCGGGCTGAGGGTATCGGTCATACCAAATCCCATTGACTTCCATCAATGGTTCCTGCTCAAAGGAGGGTGGAGGAAGAACTGCCAGTGGCTGCTCCGGCTGGTAAACCACCATCTGCGTGTCGGAAGATGGCGGTTGCTCTGGATGGTACTGCAGCAATGGAACCGGCTCCGCCCGGATATGGTTCACCTGGCGGTATGAGGGAGAGCCTTGGTTGGGATTGCTGCTGCTAGAGGCAACCTGTGACCTAGGAGGCTGTTGGGCATGAGATTGGGCCTCCTGAATGCATAGCATTTGGGTTTTTAGGTCACTCATAACTTTGGCAATTTGGTCCATCTGGGCCATGCCTTGATTCTGTTTCTTCTCAAGGATCTCCATGCGGTCCAACTTTTCACTAATTATGCCCATGTCGGCTGCGGCTGATTCGGCTTGGGCTGCGGCAACTGACACTGTGTTGGGACCGGCATCGATGCGAGCGATCCTCTGAAAGGTTCCACTTCCTTGTGGTGGCTTTTGTTGGGTGTAGACACGGGCCTGAGTCATCACTGTAGAATTTTCTGCCATGCCCTCATATATGGCCCAGACATCATCTTCACCCTTAGAAAAATAGGATCCACCACAAGAGGCGTTTACAAGCCCCTGCAGCTCCGGTGTCAGCCCACAGAAGAAACTCTGCACCAGGTTGGGCTTGGAGATGTCGTGATGTGGACACCGGTCAATGAGCTCTCTAAATCGATCCCAGGCTTCATGGAATTGTTCGTTAGGGATCATGACGAAGTTGCTGATCATTGCTCTAGCTGCATTGGACCGGCCGAGAGGATAGTACTTCTTCAAGAATACGGTCCGGAGATCCGCCCATGTGTCGACGAAACGCCCAAGATGTTTGAGCCAATAGGCGGCTCTGTCAACCAAGGAGAATGGAAAGGCGATCATCTTGATTGTGTCCTCGGTCGTCAACCGATCATGGATGGTGCTGCAAATCATCTCGAATTCTTGGAGATGGAGGTGCGGCTCTTCGGTCGGCAACCCATGGAATTTGGGTAGTAGCTGGATAGTATGGGGCCGAAGCTCGAAATCTCCGCGGATGGGCAGGAGTCGAATCCATCGGTGAGTGAGGGATGCAGCTGGGTTGTGCAGTTCCCTCATGATGGTCTGTGGCGGTCTCTCGCCGTCTGGATCGCCTCCTCCTGCGTCTGGTCCTCCTCCTCCACCACCTTCCCGATTTTCTCTCATCTGAGCAATTTCCCTCATAAGGTCACCCATGAATGTGCCCTGGTCACGGATCTGTTGCTGCATAGTCTCCAGGGATGCTAACAAGGAATTATTGATGGCTGCTTGATCAAATATGAACGGAGGGTGCTCATGATCATCTTCATGCTCGCCTCTGTCTGCCATGGCTGGATTTTCTGAAAAAGCAAAAGAGGCCATCTCAGGTGCTGTCGAATGAGCGGAACACTGTGATGCACTGTATTCAGACACTCTTGGACTGATGGAAGAAGAATGAGAAGGGTGGTCGAGGGGGAACAGGGTGGATGTAAACTCAGGCTCGGAGAGCGGACTCTCCGAGGTATTCCTAGATGAATAAGGAGGAGTGCGGGATAGCGGTGCCGACAAGGTCGGCCTAAGAGATCTCCGCCCCATCATCTTGATTTAGAGAAAGGTGGATGAGATCTGGAATGCAAACAGGATGATAAATCAAAACCCCAGTTTCACCTACTCCACACTTGAGCTGATGACCGTGAGAGTTCGGTCTGTTATCTTGTCAATTTTTATTAGGTGATCAGTCAATCTATCAGAGCGTTAGAGCGAGCTGTTAGGTATCCTACTTTCCTAGCCGACTGTCCCAATCCACGTCAGATCTTTCCCAGCCAGTATGAATTGCGGACCGTAACCCGGTTGCTCCCGCTAATTCAATCTGTTAAGGATATCGCGGTCCGCTTTACCGGTTACCGGAGAGATCCTCACTGGAGAACGACTAACCACGACCAGTAGTCAACTAAAATTTCAGATGTGGCTCTATCCTAGTGTCGAGTCACTCTCTCGCAGCAGATAAATCAAACAAGGAGGGGATTACTCTCCCAAAACAAAATTTTTGGTGGGATGAGTTTTAAGGTCGAGTTTGCATTAGCAGTCCCAATTTTTATTGTTTTCACTTTTTTAGGTGTTTTTCTGAGCAAACATCGTCTAACGAATTTTCCAATTTCCTTGTTATTAAAATTCAATAAAACAGGGGGAGGAAAGCGGAAAAGCCGATGCGCGGTCAAAATCTATGATGCATGCAGGGATAGAAATGCGTACCTTGTCGCCAGCACTCTACATGCAAAGTGATCCACGCATAATTGAAAGACAGTAATTTAAACTACCTATATGCATGCACGAGGAAATCGTCCTAAGATGAGCAACTTCTATTAACGTGAAGAACAAGTAGCTATGACAAAGAAAAGAGTCCGGAGTCCGGTCTTGGCTCACCCCTCCTCTTCTCGACACACTCGAGTTCAGGAGTAGCGCTTAACAGGGTGGGCTCGCGGCACGTGGGCTCTAGTCCAAGTCAAATAGCTTTTTCAAGTGAATTTTAGCCAAGTCCAATTACGTTCTATAGGTGCAGGCAAGATATTAGGGATTGGGCCTTAGCTTCTTAGTTCGTCACAGTCAACAAAAATTCCTATGTCTAGGGGCTAAATCCTCGTGAAACAAATAGAGATGAAGCCGAGAAAACCGCGAAAAACGCAAAACCGCGGTGAGCCCCCAAGTGAACAAACACTTGGAAGTTAGGCTCGGTAGTGTCCAAGTCCGAATGTACCTGTATTATTACAAATTATCAAAGTCACTCTCTCACAGAAATAAAATGCAAGCTAAACCAAACACTCTCTCTCACTCCTCCTGCTCTCTCTCCTGCCGGCTTGGCTTAAGAAAAGCCGACTCCGCTTCCCAAGGTTGCTTCGGGTCACCTAGGCGATCCGCCTCGTTCCGCGATCCCTCGCAAGAAGACAAGTAAAGAGATGGTCAGATAGCTCAACAGATATATCAAAACTGTAAGAGATAGAAAGTAAGGCTATGGTAGACAATCAACACAATCAGACAAAATGTGAGCTACTCGCTGTTGCTCCCCGGCAACGGCGCCATTTGATAAACGCGAAAATCACAAGAGCCTAAATTGGTGTCTCACACAAGGCGGAGACAACCGTCGCTGTGGCGGCTCTCAATGAAATCCGTGTTTAATCAACAATTAACCCACACTAAAAATCAATAAATTAGAAACAATGTGGAGTTAAAATTTATTTTTAACTCTGCACAAATGATGTATAGTGACAAGTATGCAGAGAGTTCGAACACAGGGAGCAAGCAGGGTAGTTCAAGCAAATGTAAGCACAAGTATGTGTGTGTGATAAGTCTACACTAAGCAAGCAAACAAAGCAATTTTTGTGGGTTTTTAATTTTTAATTTTTTTAATTTTTATTTAATTCTTAATTTTGTATTTGATTTTTAATTTTCTGATTTTTATATTTTATATTTTATATTTTTTTATTTCTTTTTTTTCAATATTGGAAAGTAAAGACAATATAATAGGAGGCAAGCTAAAATATCTATAAAAATGCACAAAAATAACCAAAAATTCAGAACTAATATGTTTTTGGTATTTTTATAATTTTTTTACTGTTTTTGTGATTTTTGGGGATTTTTCAAGGTGTTTTTGATATTTTTAAATAGCAAAGCAAGGCAAAACAGTGAAATATGTGCTGGCTGTGAATAAAATGGGATTTAGAAATAGCAACCAGTAGCTCAAAATTTTCACACTATTTTTCAAATAAAAAGGACAAAATAAGGAACAAACAGAAACTGAGTTTGTGTTTTTTGGAGTTTTCTACAATTTTATATATATTTTTGAAGTTTTTGAGTCTTTTTGAATTTTTAAGGTTTTTCTTTTGAGATTTTTAATGATTTTTGGATTGACACTAAGATAGAATAAAATAGACACTAGGTGATTTTTTTGGAATTTTTGGAGGTGTTTTAATATTTTTTTGATATTTTCTAAACTAGACAGTGCATAAATAGTGAGTTTTTGATTTTTAATAAATATGAAAATAAAGTAAAATCAAAAACTAAATATGTGGCGTCAAAGTACACATGTCCAGGAGCATAAACCTATTTTTGTGGAATTTTTGGAGTTAAAATGATAGGTTAAATAATTAGAGCAAACATCCAAACATTAAACAGGCCTGGCAGGGGTATATGTGCAATATCTAAAACATCCAGGGGCATACATGCAATTTTCCACAAAAAACATACACTGAATATTCAATTTTCTAGAACCAAAATGCAATTACAATATCCGCCTGGGCTTCTCTGAAATTTTCCCACCAGGGCGCGTGACTTGCACGCGCCTGGGAAGGACCAAAATGCAATATAACAAAAGCCTGGGGGTCTACTTGCAAAATATCCAAAAAGTTTGCACTTAATACGATAGTTTTGGGACTAAAACGAGATAAGAAAACAACCGAGGGTTCCTCTGCAAAATGCCCACCCCCTCACGTGTACAGGTCACGTGAGGTGACGTGGCTGAGGACTCAGATGCAAATCAGAGAAAGTCTAGGGGCCTCTTTGCAAATATTACAAAATATTTAAACTACAGACGACAGTTTAAAAACTAAATACTAAATACAAAAATGGCGAGGGTTGAGATGCAAAATACCCTCGCCCGAGCGCTCTGATGAAGACGCGTGGCACGCATCCAACGGCTGGGCGACGAGACGCGATCCAACGGCTGGATGCGAACCACTTATCCACGTGGCGTGTCCTAAGCGGCCGATGACGCTTGGGCTCGTGCGGTTGAGATTAGATCCCCCTGGGTTGATCTGACAGTCGAGGTTGAGGAAGATCCAACGGCCCACAAGCGAACTGGAGCTGCAGCTCGATCGTGCGGTGGAGACGCAAGGAGGAAGAACGGGGAAGAAGGACGGCGAAGGCGAACTTCCCGGGCTTCGATCTCGCTTCTCCGGCGATGAAATGGCTCCAAAATGGAGCTGCAGACTCCTGGGCGGTCCCTCTATCGGCTGGTGGCGTCAAAAAGCCTCGGCGTCGGCCGAGGTGCTCAGGCGAAGGTGGCGGAGCTGGGGGGTCCAGCCACGCTCCGGCGAGCGTCAAAACTCGCCTCCAGGCGTCGTTACTCGTTCTTTGACCTGCAAAAAGAGGTGAGAAGGCCCAGGGCAAATTGCCTGGGCCTCGCGGAGGCGTGGGGATAGGTGTAGCGAGATGGCGGCGAAGGGCCGGAGTTGCGCTCCGGCGATGATGTTCGATTGGGTGAAATAAGCGATGAGACTCAAGAATTTTTTGGGGTTTTTGATGCTTAAGCTACCAGGAACAAAATGCAAGAAAGAAATAGCGGGGTGGAAGCCCTCGATGGCCGGAGCCAGAGGATGAAGGGTACCTCGACGCCGGCGGTTGGCGGAGGTGCTGGAGTCGTCCTCGACCTCGTTCGCCCTAGCTGAATAGCTCGCGGCGGAGCTGTCACCTCCGGCAAGACTTGGAGCGCAAGAGAGGCGGAGAGGGGTGGACCAAGGGGACTCAACCGAGGGGAGGAAGATGAGGGTTCTTATTTAAGGCGTGGCGAGGCGTGATTTTGGGAGCAAGAGCACGCGCGCATGATGAAGATTTTGCGTGATTTGGGAGCATGGCGTGGCTCAGCGATGATCGGGGAAGACTTCCCAAGAAGGAATCGAGGGGAGAAGACGAAGAGAATAGGCTCGGAAATTGGGTGAAATCGGGCTCAAATCGGGCTGTCAGAAGGTGGCAGGCTTTGGTCGGGGGAGTTGACCGGGGTCAACTCTAGACCGCACCTGGTTGGTCCACGTGGACCAACCAGGAAAAAGCCCCGGAAATTGTTTTATTAAATCATTTAAAAATAGAAATAGGTTAAATTAAATTATGGTTATAAAATAAAAAATGTTTAGTTTTTTATGTAGTATTTTATTCTGATTTTTATTTATTTTTATGACTTACATTTTTACAAGTTACCTTTTTAACCCTATATAGGTATATTATCTATATATTTTAGTATTTTATTTTTATTTTGTGTCTTTTAATTTATTTATTTTTGCTTATTATTTTATAAAAACATAAAGTACTTTTATGTGCATAAATATATTTTTATTTTATTTTTCTGATATGTTTTGTAGATTTAATAGAATACAAGTATTATTTGTATAGGTATATGTATAGGCAGTATACCTATGTATCCTTTATACAAGTATTTTTATTTTGTGATTTCTTTGCATTTTTATTCTGGTTTTAATGTACATATATATTATAAGTAATATATACATAATTATAAAAATATAAACATGCAAGAATAATGAATAAAGAATAAATTGAATATTTTAATCTGTACAAGTATACAATGAGGGTCCAAAAGTCAACTTTCAAACCGTAGCTCCGCCAAATGCGAAACCACCACCATTGGATAGATTATTTTATTCTATATACAATTAAAGGTGAGTAGGCTGCATTTGGAGTTTTTATTTGTGAGATACAGGTCTGGGAAGTTGGCATTCTGGATTTTTATTCAGACCATAACTTTTTATCTGTACATTGTTTTTCTGTGAAATCAATTTTGTATTTTTCTTTATTTTATTATCTACAACTTTCATGTACAAAGTTTCTTTATTTGATGTATAAAAAATGGAACCACAAATAGGTCCCAAAAAGAATAAAGAATGAATAAAATGTATAGGTATTTTATCTGTGTTTCTGACCTTATCTCCCCCTACTTTATTCCTTGTCGACCTATTCATCAAGATGCCTAGGTCTCGGGGGTTTTGGGTCATAAAATATTTACAATATTTTATTCTTTTTCTTTTCTTTATTTATTCTATAATTTTGGCCTTAATTACAGTAATTTATACACTGTTTAGATGCACATGCATGAATGCTAAGATGATGATTTTAATGCTATTTACAGGCATTTGCTAGGGTTTCTGGTGCCAAAATGATAGAATAAAGATGATGAAATGTGGATTCATCATCCGTCTCCAGATGCTATCCCCTCCTTCATGATAAAGAGTGGAATTCTCCCAATGGTACGACTTGGCTTTTGCAAGAAAGGTCTCAAGTCGCTGTCTGGGCCAATCTTGTGGGACCTTCTTCGTGACAAGGTAATTCACAATATCAGCGTACCATGGAAGTGAGGTGATTGCAAGGATCGCCTCATCTGGAAAAGTTTCTGTAATAGGTATAATTTGATCCGAATCCCCAAGGTTCTCTAAACGGGAGAGGTGATCCGCCACAACATTTTTGACTCCAGGTTTATCCTTAATCTCTATATCAAACTCCTGGAGTAGAAGGATCCATCTGGTCAATCTGGCTTTGCATCCTTCTTTGCCATTAAGTATCGGATGGCGGTGTGGTCAGTATAGATAGTCACTTTAGATCCAAGAATGTAAGATCGAAACTTATCCAAGGCAAAGACTACAGCTAGCATCTCTTTCTCTGTGACTGTGTAATTCCGCTGAGCAGCATCCATTGTTCGGCTAGCGTAGTGAATGGCAAAAGGCGCTCCATCTCTCCTCTGTCCTAGCACAGCCCCTATGGCAAAATCAGAAGCATCCGTCATGATCTCGAATGGGAGAGACCAATCAGGCGGCTGAAGGACAGGAGCCTCGACAACTAGATTCTTGAGAGTCTCAAATGATGCAAGACACTTATCATCTACAAGGAACTCAGTGTCTTTTGTCAACAAATCTGTGAGCGGTCGGGCAATTTTGCTGAAGTCCTGTATGAACCGTCGGTAAAAACCGACATGCCCCAGAAAAGACCGCAACTGTCGTATATTGGACGGTGGATTGAGCTTCTTGATGATATCCACCTTGGCCGGGTCGACCTCCATGCCCCTGTTGGAGATGATGTGGCCAAGGACCGTCCCCTGAGTCACCATGAAGTGACTCTTCTCCCAAGATAAGACTAAATTGACCTCAATGCAGCGCTGAAGTACTCGGTCTAGGTAATCAAGACATGCATCAAAACTGTCACCATAAACCGAGAAATCATCCATGAAGACTTCTAAAAATTCACCAACCATGTCCGAGAAAATAGAGAGCATGCACCTCTGGAATGTAGCCGGGGCATTACATAATCCAAAGGGCATCCGTCGAAAAGCATACGTCCCAAACGGACAGGTGAACGTTGTTTTCTCTTGATCTTCAGGCGCTATGGCCACTTGATTGTATCCCGAATACCCATCCAGAAAGCAGTAGTAACTCTTCCCAGCTAATCTCTCAATGATCTGATCTATGAATGGTAGCGGGAAGTGGTCCTTCTTGGTGGCCTGATTCAATCGTCTGTAATCCACACAGACCCTTCAAGAAGTGGGCACTCGGGTGGCTATCTCCTCTCCAGACTCATTCACAACTGTGGTGATACCCGTCTTCTTGGGTACCACATGCAATGGACTAACCCACTTAGAGTCAGAGATGGGGTAGATAAAATCGGCGCTCCACCACTTAGATATTTCCTTCATAACCACTTCTCGAAGATTCGGGTTCAGCCTTCGTTGGAACTCACGCGAGGGCTTGGCGTCTTCTTCGAGATAAATGTGGTGGGAGCACAGGGCCGGACTTATCCCCTGGAGATCAGCCACACTCCATCCAATTGCCTTGCGGTTTCTTTCAAGAACCTCCATCAGACGAGATTCTTGGTCTTCAGTCAAATCTGCTGAGATAATGACTGGGAACATATTTGGCTCTCCTGCAAGGAATCTATACTTCATGCTCTGCGGTAAGGTCTTCAATTCTGGACAAGTGGGAGCTGGTAAATCTGGTTTCTGAAATGTCTGAGTGAATGCTACCAGATCTGTGTGTGAGAACTCTCGTAATGGTAAATCCGACGAAGATGGCTCTGCTGGTATATCTGTCAGCTGTCCTAGCTCTGCAGGCACCAGACACGGTAAATATTCATCGAACTCCTGCCAATCAAAGTTGGTGTCTGTGTCTGAGGAATCTGAATCTGAAGCGCATGAGATAAAATCGTCTTCGCTATCCTGATCATGGTAATCAGCCTCTACTGTATCCTGTGCCATGAGTGTGCTCTCCGAACTCTCATCTGCCACGATATGTGAATCTTCACTATCTGAGGATGTGGCAAGAGCTCGTGATGCGGGATCTGCCCAAACTGCTTCATCGTCTGTAATCACAAAGTCACACTCATGGTGGATGTCTAGCTCTGCATCTGTCATTCGCTCTGAGTCGGTCATCTGATCTGAGCACTCTGAATCTTTAGATCGTGTCTCCTCGATCGTCTCCATTTGTACACTTTCGCCCTCGATGCGAAAGTATACCTTCCCACTATCATGGTCGGTTACCGCCTTGGCTGTGGCCAAGAATGGTCTTCCTAAAATGATGGGGGCATCGATCACACGTTCAGGGATCTCCATGTCCAATACAACAAAGTCCACGGGGAATTTCAGGCCCTGAATTGTGACGACAACGTCCTTAAGTAACCCCTTTGGCCTCTTTACAGATCTATCAGCAAACTGAAGGATCGTCCTGCTCTGTCTAAGAGGGCCAAACTCGAATCGATCGAGTAAGGCAGCCGGAAGGAGGTTAATCGAAGAACCGCTGTCCAAAAGAGTACGATCAAATTGCTGCTCATGAATGTGGCATCTGACATATGGAGCTCCTGCATCAGGTTTCTTAGCTGGCAATTTATTTTGTATAGCGAAGCAGGTGTCACGTGTCAGCACATGGATTTCTGCATTCCTCTTCTTCCTACGTATAGTGGTCTTCTCTCTCAAGTGCTTCTGGAAGAGAGGGATGTGCTCTAATGCCTCCTGTAGAGTCAGCTGGATATGGAATCTGTCAATCATCTGTTGGCTGAACTCTAACTGTTGTGAATTTTTTTGATTTTTCATTTTCTTCCCTTGCCCTAAGCGGAGTGCCTGAGGGAAAGGGATTGCTGGACCCTCCTCAGATGGAGGGTCAGGAAGAGGTTCCTGTTGCTGGGAAGGACTGGAATCCATATAAGAGTGATCATGCAACACATATGGACTCTGAGTAGATAAAGAAACCTTTCCTTTATTCATTTTTTTGTTATTTTTGATAATGTCCTGAGATACATAGGTATGAGGCAACACAACAGGACTAGAAATGGTGGCATCAGCACACCCACGGCATCTGTCTTTGCGGCATCAGCACCGCACTCTGGCTCAGCATCACATCTAATAGTGGCATCAGTACCACTAACTGCATCTGGAGAAATGACGGCATCAGTACCGTCGACTGGATCATCATTCTTGGTGGCATCAGCACCACCGTCATCAACATCATCAGCGGCATCAGCACCGTTATCTTCCTCGTCTGACGCTCTCGAATCATCAATGGGTTGTCGTTCAGACGAGGCACCGCCGGCTGGCCTTCTACCGCTCCTAAGTTTTACAAAATCAGCATCAAATATGGGAGAAGAAATATCATTCAAAATATCACTAGGAGTGGTGGCCTCTGTAAACTGTACCTGCTCAGACTTCCTCTTCAGATTGTTCGGGTTAGGTTCAATCTGAGCGGGTATGGCGGCTTTTCCCTTGATTATCTCCCTCATTTCCTGCCGGAACTCATCCATCTCTCGCCGGAAGGTTGCCTGCTGGTCAGTGAGTAAGCGGGCGAGGTCATCAAGGGCCGGGTTCTCATAGACAGGTGCATGAGAACCATATGGGTTCCCTCGCTGGAATTGAGGGGGAGGCTGAGAATACTGATGAGGCTGCTGCTGCTGCCTCCACTGCTGTCCTTGATGGTAAGGACGAGGACCCTGCTGGAAGTGCTGCTGTGGCTGGGAATAATGGGGCTGCTGCTGCTGGCTGCTCTGTCCACCCTGAGCTGGAGGCTGCTGCTGGGACGAGGTACCTCCATTGGACCACCTGAATCCAGGATGATCCCGGCGTATCCCGGGCTGCTGCCGGTCATACCAAATCCCGTTGACTTCCATCAACGGCTCCTGCTCGTATGTAAAAGAGGGAAGAACTGCCAGTGGCTGATCCGGCTGATACATCACCATCTGAGTGTCCTGAGATGGTGGCGGCTGAGAGTAATGCTGCTGCAACTGCTGAACTGGCTCTGCCTGAACGTGGTGAACTTGGTGGTATTGGGCAGAGTGCTGGGAAGAGCGGTTGCTGGTGGGATCAGCTCGTGACCTGGAACGAGGCTGAGAAGCCTCTTGTGCCTCCTGGAGACACAAGATGTGGGTCTTCAGGTCACTAAGAGTCTGTGCCAATTGATCTATCTGTGTCATGCCTTGGCACTGCTTCTTTTCTATTATCTCAATACGGTCCAACTTCTCACTGATAATACCCATGTCAGCAGCTGAAGATTCTGCCTGGGCTGCTGCTGCTGACGAAGAAATGGGTGGACCTGCATCAACCTGTGATATCCTATGATAGGACACGGCATGGGGTTGGGGTTTCCCTTGAGCATAGAGCCTAGTCTGGGACATCACTGAGTAGTTTTCAGCCATCTCCTCATAGATAGCCCAGACTTGGTCTTCGTCCTTGGCGAAGTAGGAACCCCCACAAGAAGCGTTGACAAGCCCCTGCAGCTCCGGTGTCAGCCCACAAAAGAAGCTCTGGATGAGATTGGGCTTGGATATGTCATGGTGTGGACACCGGTCAATGAGCTCACGGAATCGATCCCACGCTTCATTAAACTGTTCATTAGGGATCATGGAGAATTTGTTGATCAGAGCTCGTGCTGCGTTGGTCCGGCCGAGTGGATAGTACTTGTTTAAGTACTCGGTCCGGAGCTGCTCCCAAGTGGTAACAAATCTCCCCAAATGCTTCAGCCAATTGGCTGCTCTGTCGGCCAGGGAGAAAGGGAACGCTATCATCTTGATAGTGTCCTCGTCCACATATCTGTCGTGGACAGTGCTGCAAATCATCTCAAACTCCTGCAGGTGTAGATGCGGCTCTTCGGTGGCTAGCCCATGAAATTTGGGCAAAAGCTGAATGGTCTGGGGGGCAAGCTTGAAATCACCCAGGATCTCAGGGAGCTGAATCCATCGATGGGTCAAAGTTGCAGCCGGGTTGTGTAACTGCCTCATCGGTCGTGGCTGCCTAGCTTGCTCCGGCTGGTCCTCCGGGTTTCCGTCTGATCCTCCTCCAAACTCTGGAATCTCTCCACCACCTCCTCGGTTATTCTCTCCTCTGTCAGCTCGCATCTGTGCTAATTCCTGACGAACCTCTGCCATGAATGCTCCTTGATCTCGAATCTGTCGTTGCAATCGTCTCTAAGGAGGCTAACAAGGTGTTGTTGATGGCGCCCTGATCTAGAACATAAGTGGTACTCTGGGGCTGTCCATCGGTTCGTCCATCACTGCTGGCCATGTTGTGGGTCTCTGCAAAGGCAAAAGACCCAGGCTTAGGTGCCGTCAAGTTAACAAATAACTGTGTTGTTCTCTGCACAGGTATCTCAGGACTGGTGGAAGAAGGGTGGTCAAGGGGGGACAGGGTGGTAGTGAACTCAGGTTCGGAGAGCGGGTCTTGGCTCTCCGAAACCGTCCTAGATGAATGTGGAGGAGTGCTTGATAGCGGTGCTGCCAGAGGCAACCTAAGGGATCTCCTTCCCATCATCGTGATGTGGGGATGATCGTGGATGAGATCTGGTAAAACTATGATTGAAAGCAAACCCCCAGTTCACCAACGCAACGCGAGCTGAAGACCGTAAAGGCTCGGTCAAATTATCTTGTCAATTTTTATTTTTGGTGAACAATCAAAATATCAGAGCGATTACGTGACCTGCTGGGATACCCGATACTCTCTCAACCGACTGTCCCGCACAGAAGAGTCGGTAATCAGTCAAGATGAGCACCGGAGGGCTTTACCTAGGGTGCGGGTCACTCTCTCGCGCATCCAAACCATACAAGGAGGGGGTTGCTCTCCCCAAGACAAATTTTTAATGTGAGTGTCTTTTAGGGGTCAATAGTGTTATCCAGTCCCAAATTTTTTTGTTTTTCTTTTTTAATTTTTTTTTCAAAATAAATACAAGCGGCCTAACGAATTTTCCGATTCTCCTGATGATTAAGCCAAAAACAGAGGGAGAAGACGAAAAAGCCGATGCGCGAAGAAATCAATGATGTATGCAGAGAAAGAAATGCGTACCTTGTTTCCAGCACTCTACATGCAAGTGATCCGCGCAGAATTTTAAAGACAGAATTAAACTACCTAAATGGTGCAGCGAGGAAAAACCGAGTCCTAGATGAGCAATTCCTAGCGCAGAACCGTCTAACTCAGTCACTCGCCCTTGATCCAAAGAGTCCGGTCTTGGCCCACCCCTCCTCTTCTCGACAGGTCGAGTTCAGGAGTAGCGCTTCCGGGGCAGGGCTCGCGGCGCGTAGGCTGCGCGTAGGCTCTCAGGAAAGCGACCAAGTTATTTTTATTATTTATTATTAGTAGGTCCAATTAACGATCTATAGGAACAGATAAGCAATTAAGTGTGGGGACCCTACTAATTACGGCACAAGCAAGAGAAATTCCTAAATCTAGGGGCTCGAGAAAAACCGCGTAAACACCGGAAAAGGCAGCTAGCTATCAAAACCGCAGGAAAGCCGCGAAAATCCAAATGGGTCCCCGAGCACACCGGTACTCGGCGAAACAGACCCGCTAAGTTACAAGTGTCCACAAATGTCCAAGTTCTAAATTATTACAAACAATATCGTTCTCTCTCAAAATAAAATTCTTCTTCTTCCTCTCCCTGCTCTTCTTCCTATGCGGGTCCTCAAAAATAAACTCCAAGTTGTCCACGCAGTACCTCGCACAAAAATCAAAGAGAGAGTGTCAGAGAACAATGATAATAGAGAGAGACAATATGGAAAAATGACTACAAAGCCGTGCTCCCCGGCAACGGCGCCATTCTGATGACGCGCCTGACAATCGGGTTAAGTATGTAAATAAAATGGTCGTTGTGACCCAAATCACCAAGCGCGGTCAATCGAGAAAAATGATAAAACCACTCAGAAAAGATGAATCAAGAAAACAATGTAAGCGGTCTTTCGCTATTCTTTTTACCTGGTATAGCGACCAGGGTCGAACACAAGGAGCACGATTTAAAAACTAAGTAGTCAAATCTCAGAAAAGCTAATTTTTAGTGGTTTTTGAATTATATATTTTTTTTGTATTTTCGAATAGATGAATAAGCACAAAATGCACAAAACACACACAACACTATTTTTGTATTTTGTATTTTTTTGGAGTTTTATATATGAAAATGCGCAAAAATTGATCAGATAATAAAAGACATCAAAACACAGCTACAGAAATTTTTGCGGAATTTTTAGACTAGTTTGTGAATTTTTATGAATTTTCAAAAAGTAGACAAGCAAAAAGTCAATATTTTTGATTTTTTAAATATATTAAACGGCAATAAAATGCTATGAAAAAGTTATGCAATGTTAAGGCACATAGCAGGAGCTTACACAATTTTTCACAAAATTTTGCAATGATAAAAACATTTATTCCAGTTGAAACAAACATGCAAAGTTCAAATCTGCAATACAAGGACTGAAGTGAAATTATTGAAAGTCTTTTGCATGAAATAGATAACAGAGATAAAATGAGAGGGAAAACTTGTACTTTACCCACTAAACATGTGCCAAGCATGTGATCTGGATTGGAAGCTCTCACAGAGATCTTTTGAAATTCGCAAAACCTCCAGGGACGTACGTGTAATTTTACCAATCCTTTTTTGTTATATCCCTAGGGTTCTCTTCTTGAGCCTTCGTTTCTTCTCAATGCCAAAGAGGAGGAGGGGCACCCGCCGCCGCCCTCCTAGATCTGGAATGGCGGAGGTGGTCTGGAGATGGCGCGAGCCGGCCGCGCCGCTGGGGCGCACGGTGGGCAGGAGCGGCGGCGCTGCTGTGAGGTGGGAACACGTGGGCTTGGGGCGGAGCGGCCCTTGCGGCGGCGGCACCGCTCGAAGGGAAGCGGGGCTGGTTGCGGGTACGCCGCCCGTGCGCGGAGGGAGGCGTTGCGCGGGGAGCGCGCTGGCGACGGGGCTGACGCGGAGGGGGCTGCTGTGCTGGGGCACGGCGCTGGAAGGCTGTTGGCAGGAGCTGGTTGGAGCGGGCTCACGTGGGTGGAGGCGCAGCGGTCTGATTGGCGGAGGTCGCGCCCAACGCGACGGGCGGTGCGGGCGTCAGCGCCGGGTAACGCGGCCGGTGGCAAGGCGGCGCCGGTGATGGACAGATTGGACTGCTGTGTGGGCAGCGGGGGTGGCGGCCCGCTGCCTGCTGCGATTTTTTGTTTATTTTTTGTTGTTCTTTTTTTTTTATTTTATTGTTTTCCTGCAACACAAGATGTTAGAAACAAGATAAATATATGTTTTTTTTATTTTTTTACCTGCAAAACAAAGATTAGAGACACACAACAAATGTATTTTTTATTGTATCCTGCAAAAACAGATGTTAGAAAACAAGATACATTTTTTTATTTATAAACAAAGTGGAGTTGGTGAATGGGTCGGATCCGTGAAATGAGAGATAGATCTGTGGCTCCGGTCACCGTGCGTGACTGGAGGTGAAAGATTGCGTGAGGTAGAATGTGAAGATGGAGGGATACGGAAATGAGATGAAAAATCGATGTCGGACGCGGATCAAAGAGTGATGGAAATTTTTGTGATTTTTTAATGATCTAACTTCTAAAAAACTACACCTACGCTAACATCTAAATCTACGATTACCTAAGGAAAAAGACAGGTAAAAATGGATCTCACCTCGGGATGGGAAATGCTATTGTGGCCTCGACGACGACCGAACGCTGTCACCGGACGGCTCGGAGGCTAAGCACCCTTCTTCGACGAGTAGCTTCTCGGAGGTAGGGCTCCTCTCTCCAAAGATTGATCCAGTGTGAATGAGGGAGGAGGAGCCCATTAAAAAGAGAAGAAAATCAAAAATGGAAGATATTCACAAATGAGGAAAGTGTTTATTTGTTAATTAAATAAAATAATTGAATAAATAAAATAAATAATTAATTAAAAACGAATTTCGTAATTAATTAAAATAAATAAATTAAATAATTCCCAAAAATCAATTAACCACCTTAATGGTGGCTATTTAAGGCACAAAATCAAATCTTTACATAAAAGGTAAGTTGTCAAATCAAATGAATTCAAATAAATCAATAAATTAAATAATTACATATGATTTTCGTAATTAAATAAATTAAATTAATTAATGTGAGACAATTAATTTTTTTGGTAATTTTTATTTAGGGAAATTAATTGTATACATATATTATACACATATAATACAATATACATAGTTACATATAAGGAAATATTTTTATAAAAGATTTTTTTAAATTTTTATTTTTTTTTAATTTTTATTTTTAATGAAAGTAGTATTTACAAATATATACATTATAAAAATAAATATGAATAAAATATATACAACAAGTATATGGGAAAACTGTACAAAACACCCCAGAAAATTGAATTTTTAACCGTAACTCCAAAAAGTACGAAACCACAGCCATTTGAAAGATAATTTAATTTATAGTATGATGGAAGTGAGTTTGGTTCAATTTGAGCTTGTATGGAGCCGGAATTGATGTTTCAATTATCACTTTGTGGCTTTTTCTGGGTGTAATTATTTGCAATATATACAATATTTTATTTTACAAATATTTTTATTATTTACAACACAATTTTATTTACAACTTTTATTTACAAAAATAATTAGTTTGAGGTCACATTATGTACAGATAAAATAATGTAAGTTTTGTATAAATATACATCAAAAAT
Source organism: Ottelia alismoides (assembly GCA_037367405.1). Lineage (NCBI taxonomy): Eukaryota > Viridiplantae > Streptophyta > Magnoliopsida > Alismatales > Hydrocharitaceae > Ottelia > Ottelia alismoides. The sequence continues at coordinate 1,245,481 of JAZKJV010008882.1, forward strand.
ATTTACAAGATATTTTTGATTTTTCTGACAAACGACCCTATCTCCCCCTACTTTATTCCTGGTCGATCAGGTCAAGTCTTGACCTTCTCTCGGGGTTTGGGTCAGTCTGTATTTATTGCATAACTACATCCTTTATTTTTCTTTTCTTTTTCTTTTCTTCTTTATTCTTTTATTTATGTACAAAAAGTGTTAAAAATGCAATTTTAACAAATGCATGCAAAATGGTAAAATTATGAAATTAATGGGTATTTACATGTGTTTGACTAAGAAAATGAAGCTAAAATAAAAGAATAAAGGCGATGAATCGTGGATTCATCAGTATCCACAATCCAGTCATTGTCATAATCAAATCCTTTGGTCATGGATGTTGCCAACGCCATTTCTTCTGATTCTATAATTTTCATCAAAGCTTGTTGCTCCCAATCTTCTTCACTAAGATCTTCTATGTGATAGTTTGACAATGCAACATTGCTTTATATTGTCTTTTTCTTGATTCTACAGTCTCGCGTAAAATATCCTTTTCATCTGTAATTGAAGCATTCTTCATTTTTCTTTTTATGCAAATAATCATTTGGCCTTTGTGATCAACCATATGAAGCTCCCCCTGCCTTGAAGCTCCTCTGAGAATTTTGCTTCCACTGAGGAGCTGAATCTTTTTTGATGCATCTCTTTCAGCTTCCCTCGTTTATGTGCACTAAGTAGTGCTTCTTCACTACCTTTTACTGACAGACTAGCCATTTGATTGGCTAAAGTCTCTTGATTTGCTAAGATACTTTCAAACTCCAAGAGAGTTGGTTGTTTGGACCAACCAGATATGGCTCTTAAGAGAGCATCATAATCTGGTCATAATCCATGATTGGTGATCCCTTCGCATTCGTGACTCACTAATCTTTGATTATAGATCTAATTGGGATATTTGACGACATAGAGAGAGTACCTTGTTGAAATACTGACTGATTGTCATCTCTCCTTGTTTGAGAGTGATGAACGATGAATTCGTCTCTTTAATAATCGACAATTGTAGTATATGAGGCGAAAATCGGTTGATCAAAATACCACAATCTGTGAACGTTGTGGAATATTTATACTTGGCAAGTCTACCAAGGTCGAACATAGGGACACGAGCTACTATTTTTCTTTATTGATTGAGATCAGTTAAGAGCAGTGTGAATTGATTTTCAATTTCAGGCCTTCATGCAGATGCACTATGCAGGTTATAATGCAATAAAATGAGCATGCAATTTTTAGTTGATTTCTATGCAATTATAGGATGATGCATGAGAATAATGCAAGGGAACTTATATGCATAACAAAATATTACAAATATACCCTAAAAATATCACTGAAACTGAGCAACATAATGGAGATTGAAATTAAAGTCAATTTGATCACAACATTAGAATCAGTCATCAAATCAGAGCAAGGATAAGTAGAGCAGGGTCATCATCTAGCACAAAAGTTCACTTCATTTAAAATGATGTCAGATGAGAAAATTAAAGATCCATGATGTAGATGAGGAAACAAGGATCAAAATGACACTAAACACATGCAATTTGGACCTACGATGCTCAAGTTATGCTAAAAATAATTCACGAGCATAATTGTAATAAAAATGCAAGGAATAAAAGGATAAATATTACATTTAGGTCCCTAGAGGGATATAAATGCAAATAGCAAAAACCACCTGGACCCCACTGTAATTTTTCCATATGCGCGGGGGCATTTTGTACCAGAAGATGTGAGGGTCTCCCTGTAAAATACCCAAGCACGCACGTGAGGCACGTGCCTGGGGACCATTGTGTAATTACCAAAAGTACTAGGGTCTTTCATGCAATTTTTCCAAGCCCTCACGTGTGGAGCACGTGAGGGTCCTAGGCTCGGGAGGCGCCTCTGGTTTGGGACACGTGGCGCGAAGTGGTGGTTCGGGTTATGGCTCGGTGGATCCGAGGCATCTGGTTCTGACTGAGGCTTGGGCATCCACGTGTCATCAGCACAGTCGTCCGATCTAGATGATCGGACAACACCTGTACTTCATCTTCCACCGCAGGCTGCTGGAGAAGGCGGGGCTCCGACAACCTTCCCTTTGCTCCTCCGTGATTTACATTAGTATCTGAGGGTCAGAGAAAATGGCTGGTAGGCTGACGAAGATCCGGGAGGCGCAGAGAGGCTCCGGAGCTAGTGGGAGATGGAGGTTGATGGAGCCTCGCCGAAGTGGAAGGACGTGAAGGAGCGTCGATGCAAACTCCAGCCATTAAAGCATGATTACCGGCAATTGTTAGATAGCCGAAGCATGCAGTGGACAGTGCGTGATTAGTGAGTGAGTGAGGGCGGTGGCGTGACAGGAGATGGTGGCTTGAAGTCTTCTTCTCCGGAGAAGTGGAGCAGAAGGTGGGACGGAGCAGATGGGGTTCTAGAGAAGGGAGGAGTGGTTGACGAAGATGAGGGTGGAGTTGCGAAGCTTGTGGGATGATCAGATGGAGGTGAAGTGCGGTGTAGATGGTGGATAAATCCGGAGAAGATCAAAGAAAAATAAGGGGAGAGGGGACCTCGTCGGAGAGGGGAATCTGATGAAGGTAGTGGCCTAGGCTGGGCTTCAAATGGAGCGCCGATCTTCACACAACGAGGTTGACCCTTCCTCGGTGCTCGGCGGAGCACGGTGGCGCCGCGACATGGCCGGGATGGCCATAGATCACACCTGGGGTGTTGCGGCCGTCGTCACCTCGAGATACGGCTCCTCCGCTGTCACAGGAGAGCCAGAGGCTGGGACGAAGCCCCCGTGAATGGTGGATGGGGTTTGAAGGTGGCGGAGAAGGTGGTTTTATAGGATGGGGTGGTCGGGGGTTATGAGATGGAGAGGCATTTTGAAGTGGGGTTTAATGGCATGGGAGTGATGGTGGTGAATGAAGGGGGTTATGCGAGGAAGAAGGAGCGAAGGGCTACGCGAGGGAGGCGTTATGAGAGGAAGAGGTAGACGGAGGTGATAACTAAAAATGGAAGGGGACAGGGGTCTTAGGTGGTGTAACGATTGGGATGGAGGTGGGAGACGATCTTTCGACCGTTGGATCTCACGATCCAACGGCCCAAGGGCTTGCGCGGTTTGAGGGTCACGATTAGATCCAAGATCTAATCGAGCGGCTGGTGTTAGGGAGCGAAGGAGCAGCTGAGATTGGGAGATGGGGGAGATCCTATGGTGGGAGCGAAAGAGGTGATGTGGAGCAACGATAGTCGTAGGAGAGAAGGGGAACACAGGGCTGTAATTGGAGCGGAGGTGGGCAGCTAAGATCAGATCTCATCAGAGATCTGACGGCTTAAAATGGGATGAGCGATGAGCGGCTAGGATCTGGGTAGTTTTAGGAGGATGAGACGGTTGAGAGGGAACTAGGTGGCGAATAAGGAAGCGGGTCACGTGGGCTGCCCAGAGGGCGCCACGTGGCCCAATCAGAAAATTCAGAGAATAAATACAAAGATAAATATGGAATAAATAGTTAGAGGCAAAATTAGGAAAAAATTAAAAACATGAAAGTTGCTCATCTCGACGAGATCTACAAGTTTCATTTTGGTCAAAAATCCAAAAGAGGTCATTTGTACAAAAAGTACTTTTTAAGGGTATTTTTAAGGGGGATAAAAATACCGATTTTTTGATTTTGAGATGTTTTTGTATCTTTTAATCTTTTTAATGGTCAGTGAATTATAGACTATTATTCTACCTAATTTTTATGGGTTTTTTATGAGAAAATAATAACAAGAAAAATAAAGGAAATTAAATACAATTAATTAAGGTTAATGGTACACAATATATTACAAGATAAAAATAAAGAATTAATGGAGATTTTTATTGGATTGATTAAGCCAGGGGTTTAATTTGTGGTTTTTAGCATGATGAATACGAGATTCATTAGAGAGACATCAGGTCGTTCTCCAATAATTGAAGTCGAGCATCATTCTTGCGTGAGCACAATGTAGTAAATGTGTCGCATGCTTCCCTTGGAGTAGCGACTTCTCGGATATGCTCGTTCAGCTCCTCCTCGGTCGTGGTCTTTCATACGGACATTTCCTTTCCGGCCTTGATCTTCCATTTCCTCAAGGCATCAACATTCTCCTTTGGTGGTGGTGTTATATCATCTCCCGCAACAATCTCCAAGAGATCCTATCCTTGTAGATAAGATTCGATGTAGGTCCTCCAATAACTGTAATTATGCCTGTTCAGCTTCTTGATCCCAAAACCAGAGTTTTAAGCATCCTCCATAATTTTTGAGGAAACTATATTTTTCCTTTGGAGAGCGAAGTTGATCCTAGACCTATTCCGATTACAGTCCCTGATTGCACACAGACAGAACTTCCCCTTACCAAAACTCAAGAATTGACCGGACACAGACAGGTTCCCCTAATTTATTTAGATACCTCTACTGCTACTAGATGGATTTGGTTTTCTACAATGTGGGGATTGTACCCTTACTGATCAGGCCCCTAACAAGGTTCTGATACCGGTTGTTGGAATCTGACTTCAAAGATAATATAATGATTCACTAACAACATATATTAACAATATACCATTATACAATACAACATCCCAAAGTATACACCACTTCACATACACTCACTTATATTCTCTAACTATACAACACTCAAGCTCTATATACTTTCCTCTCCAATGCACTTTGTGGCTCTCTTGGTTCTTTCTTTGGTTGATTACACTCCAACCTTAAGGGGCCTATTTTATAGAGGCCAATGGAGTACATTAGAACAAGCGATGGCTTCTTAAAGAAACCACACTTTGAAGATGGCTTCTCAAGGATGCCAATAATAGCTTCTCAAAGAAGCCAACTTAGAAGTGGCTTCTCAATGAAGCCAACATAAGGATTTTTCTAGGAGCTTGCTTAATTAAAGGAGATGTTGATTATTAACTGTTTCAGCATCATATATACATAAAGGGCACACATTAGTGTGTTGAAGATGTAAAGTTGATCCCAGATGAGTAATTTGGAGTGGCTTACTGATCATAAGAAAAAGGATATTCTTGGGTGAAACGGTTTAGACCAAAACTTATCATTGATTTTCACGGTCATACCACCATATGGGAAAAAGTAATCTTCTCGCAGTGTTGTTTAAGCTCTTATAGATATGCCATTTCATTAGATCTCCTACTGAGTACTTTCAACCAATTTTGTTTGGCATTCAAAGTGCTAAGGTTATAAGAAAAGGTTACATTCTTGTTTTTAGTATGATCTAATCAGAGGAGAGTTTGTTCACCCAAGCCCACTACTTTGGAGGTAACACATCTAACGTAAGAGGATCCAGCCTTGATTGCACGTCAACAGTTACAGTTGCCATTTTCAGGATAGTCGGAAAGGAGTAATGACCAGGATTTTTTTTTTGAAAAAAGATCTAGGTCATATATCCTTAGCTTGAGAACATCGACGTTTAGTTTAAATACATGCCATGGTACTATAGTCCCAAAAAACTGCTCATACAGACGCGAGATGAATTTAAAAATTACATCCAGCTAATAAGTAACATGAAGACAACACTTCATAGCAAAACGTCATTTGAAGTCAACAATACAACAAAAAAACTCCATCATAAGAGCTGGTTTCCCTTCTGCAGGATACAGTTCAACCCCTCCCCCCCCCCCCCCCCCCCCCCCCCCACACACACACACACGCATTTTTCAAGCAAATGGAGAAATCTACAGATCCGTATATACATTTTCCAAGCAAAAAATATGGACGGACAGTATTTGATCTAAGTAAAATAATCCCATACTATACGAAAATATTCGAGTAATAAAGCCATCTCCGAATATCATTATACAATTATATAGATTTTGTTGGATTATTATATATAATAAAATACGCCAACCCAATATCTTAAAATATATGATGGGTCGTGGAGTAGGCATTGTAGCACTAAAGCCACTGCTTCTACCACTATACCATTAAATGGATTCTATACAATATATCTTTGGAACTGAAGATTGGTTGTTCAGGACTCCTGAGGTATTTTTTGTTCATTAAAAAAATAAAAAAGGAGTGCCAACAATTTGAATATATTAATATAATTTAAAATACTAAAAGGAATAAAAGAAGGTCTGCTAAAAAATAAATCTACTTAATTACATTTAAAATACTCTAAGAATAATTTTCAATCTATATATATCTCCTTTATTTGATACACTACAATAAAATATGAATAAGTAGAGATCATAGTATACAATTGTAAGTTTTAATATTATTATATTCAACATTTATTATAGGTCGAAATGTTGAGGGTTTTTTGACTTTTGCCAAACAAAAAGGTAAATTAGACATTTGCATACATCGTCCACCGTCAAAACCCTAAAATTATTTTTGATTTTCATCTTCTTTGGACCCCCAAGAGCACGTTGCCATACTTCTCCTTCCTCAACCAAACCATCACCATGCTCCTCTCCTCCTCCCCAATGCCTCTCGCCCCGCATCATCAGCACTCCATAGAGCCACCACGCCGTAGTTCCTCGACTAGATCTGTAGGAGCTTCCATCTACCTCGACTTCTCAAGTATTTATATATTCTATTCCTTCACATAGTACTTCTCAATCCTCATTCTCTTATTTCTACCGAACCCGCAATCCTAATCTCATCCCTCTTCTCCGCCGTAGCATTAGATCTGTAAGTTGCAACAGATTTTCCGCCGAAGGTGATCATATATTAATACAAATCTCGTTCGCATGTGACTATTCATGCAAATCATTTTTTTCCTATGGGTTTTTTGTGGATTTTGATTGTATTCTCAATGTCGATTGCACATTATCTTAGAGGAAGGAGATCGTTGTAGAGACATGATCTCGGCTTCCTGATTCAACATGATTATATGCAAGTAAAATATTCTCCTAATTCAGCTCGAAGTTCACTGCAGAGGAAATAGTGTATGTCCATTTCTACTACATAAATGTAAGCTACACAGTGAAACAAGATGGAAAAATTGACACTAAGAAAGAGGTCTACAGAGCTTCTAAAAGATGGCCCACTGCTCTGTAAGATCGCATTTATTAATCAAGTGACTGATAGAGGGATGGAAATTACACAGTAACTTTTTTTAGTAAGGCTTTCAATCCATCAAGCAATTGTACTATAAATATTTCCTCAGCATTTAACATCCAAAAAAACCCTTTCTTTTTGCCACTTAGACAGGCCCACCCATCCATTTCAGAAATTGATATGTCATCCAGGTGTTGGGAGTAATGGTCTTTAATTTGAGGAACCTGTAAAAGCAAGCATGTTCAGTTGCAATTCTAAAGGGAGACAAAACAACATAATATGAGAATGAATTAAGGATTATCTAATATCGAGCAAGTAAATTCACACTATGGTTTCCTCAGTGACATTGATTGTTTTTTTTCTTGAATAACTGCAACAAGGACAAACGTGTCAACAGTGAGAACAAATCTATTTCAGCTGTTTGGTTGTTGGGTTGTGCTAACCTGATTGGAATAGTTGTTGTTTGGGATGATTACGAGGGTTGAAGAGGGTTGGAATAAAGAATGTGATGTGATGTCACTATGATTTGTGATAAAATTCTATTCTATAAAAAGAGGAGGATAAACCACGTTACCTTAGGGTAACCCAGAGGTAACCCGGTTACCAAACGAGTGGGGGGAGGGGGGGGGGGGGTAGTCCAGAGTGAATCATATCATAACTGAACCTCAATATCAACCCACACGAAAAAACCAAAAGAGCACCACCGCCAGTTACGACTACCAATATATAGGAATTTCAAAGTATTTCTGTACAAAAGTTCATGTTGAGTGCCATGTGAATGGGTAAGAGGATCTTCAGACATAATAGTAATGTCTGTTAAGGATATAGATCAATATTTGGATAAAGAGATCAAATTTCTCATTCCTTTCCAGATAAATAATCATATATCTTCTCAATCATAAGGAACGAATTGAAACAACTTAATATAATATCAGCAATTAAAACAACTTAATATAATTTAACTATAATATAATATCTTCAAAGTCTAGTTTGAAGGAACGAATTAAAATCATAAATTGAATATAAACATCAACCTTATCAATTGAAGTATCTTGTTAGAAAATGAATCGAGAACTAAAATGTAATCATAAATCAAGGTAAGCATGAGCATGCCTTATATATGAACTTAAAATTTAATAGTGAAAGGTGGAATGTTTCAAGATAAACAACATAAGTTTCAGGGGAATGCTGCAAGCGTGATTACAGAAAATGTGGTTGGTTTGAATCTCAAGTTGTTGAAATCATTTTCCGGATATCCCAACTGCGGAGGCATTATGGTCATGCATTGCAGTTGATGTATTGTTAGATATTTAAAATAAGAGATTAAAATACAAAATGTTCATTAATCTCTGTTCATTGCCAGCTCAGGCACATGTAGTTGTCAGGGTTGGTGGATAATCAAAGCAACACAAGTGTTTACAAAGTAACAAGTATAATGGAATATCCAACTGAAAAAGTCCTTTAATACACAAAAACAATGCAACTATCTAAATGATTGTAAAAATTATGGATTCACATGAAAAAATAAGTATCCACATATCTCCTATATTTAATGACCTATTATAGGCCAATGATGAATCAGAGTTGTGTCAGACATGCTCAAGTGACAATATTTAGCTTGATATTTATTTATAGTGGATATTAAAAGTGAAGTGTTACAAGTTAGTAGTATAGTGTTACTATCACATATTTATACTTATTGTTTTTGGTGTTTATAGATGGGAAAGTATGATTGGATGGTTGAGTTGAAGACTTTCAATGTTTATAAGGTTTGAGTTGATGAATTCACGAGACATGCATGTAGATGTATGGAGTGGATACCGCTATACGATGCCCTTGTAAGAATTGTCTGAATTGTTTTATGCATCCTCAGAATATAGTTAAAGCACACTTATTAGTGGATGAGATTCATAAAATATATCATCATTGGTCTTGTCATGGAGAGGAGGAAAGAGAGGAGGATGGTTTTATACATCCAACCTCTTGTGCATCTACATCTGCACCTTCAGATGCAACGAGAAGTTGATGATTCAGATAATTACAACGTTGCTGATATTCTTGATGATCTTGTCATTTTAAATGATGAGATATCAAATAATTATGATAATGATGGAAGTTTTAATATATCAAATGATTTTTTGGAGGCACTGATAAATGACTCGAAAGAGTATTTATTCCCAGATCAAAATAAGTATACAAAGTTTTCTTTCCTTGTGAAACTATTGCATCTGAAAGTGTATGGAATGTTTAGTAAGAAGACCTTAGATGGACTTTTGTTATTGCTTCGAGATGCAGTTCCTGCATTTCACATCTTGCCAAAAGATGCATATGAAGCATGCAAGTACCTTAGGGAAATGGGTATGGGTCAAAAAATATCGATGTTTGCAAGTATGATTGCACATTATTCTGTAAAGAAGGAGTCAATGATGTACACAAAATATGGTATGTCAAGATATAAGATTAATGATGGAGTAGGTAAACCTATACCTCACAAAGTATTGTGCTACTTTATGCTAAAACCACGCTTGCAACGTCTTTATTTATCATCCAAGGTGGCTCCACATATGGTTTGGTATAAAGATACGGTACCTTCAGATAACAAGTGGATAACACATCCGAGGACTCAGAGACTTGGGAACAGTCTAATTCTGACTTCCCATCATTCGCAGAAGATGGTCGGGATGTTTACCTTGCATTAGCATCTGATGGTCTTAATCCATTTGGAAATTTGAGCTTGTCATATAGTATGTGGCCAGTAATCTAGACTACATATAATTTGCCTCCTTGGATGTGCATGATGCGTTTGTTGATTCCCGGACCCGATGCTCCTGGAATGGATATAGATGTATTTCTCTAGCCTCTTATCGATGAGCTTCGTGATTTGTGGGACAGTGGATTTGAGCCTATTTGACGCTACAAAAATGGATTGGTTTAATATACATGCTTGTTTATTATGTATAATAAATGATTTTCCAGCTTATGTAGTTTTATCAGGATGGCAAACTAAAGGATACATGGCATGTCCGATTTGCAAGGATGGAACTCCATCTAAGAGGATTCGTTCTAAGATAGGGTATATTGGTTGTCATTGTTTCTTGCCGATGAATCATCATTGGAGGAGAAGTAAGAAATTTTGTAGTAAATTCGAGAGAAGACCACCTTTAAAGAATTGAACGACGAACAACTATTAAAAGAAGTTGAAGGCCTACCTGATTTTGAGTATGCAAAGCATCCTTCTAAACAAAAGCGAGGACGCGATAATTACATGCATAATTGAAGAAAGAAATCAATCTCTTTTCAACTTCGGTAGATATCCCTCCCTTCGACTTCTGTGCAAATGGAGGAGAGATCACCACCAACATTGGGTACACAGTCGTCTATAAATACACAATCTTGTATGTCACATCAGACCGGTGAAAATTGGTTATTTTTAAACATTGGTTCATTTTTGTAGTCAAATCATATTTGAGAACGGGGAAAAAGAAATAAATTGTGCAACTTATAAAATGTTGTAAATGCTAAATTGTTTGTGTGTTTCTTGAATAGATCGAAATATAAAGGGATTTTTACCCGGCAGACCTTATAATCTTTGTCAATTACCTCTACGACCTTTGAAACAATCTAATTCCCCCCTCGACCCTGTAAACTTGCTCCGTCTTACCCCACAGACCCTGCCGTTAGTTGTAATTTACTTGAGTTAATAGTATGGGTTAATCTAACCAGATGTGAATTTTAACGGTGGATCTTCCACCTCTTTTCTCTTCTTCCCTCTCTCCTCTACACCTTACCGCTCCATCGTCAATTCTTCCCACCATCATCGTGCCAGGATCACCTGCAGCTTCAACGTGCCAGCAGATCGCCTTCAACAAGCTCAGGAAATGCTCCTTTGATCATAGGTATAATAGGATTTTGTACTCGAGGATGGGTTCGACATCGCAGCTCCCCTGGTCACCGTCTTCGCCGAGCAAATCCCCAAGGATGGGTTCTGGACAGCAGTAGGAGAGCCCGTCCTCTGCTGTGACAATGGGGACGATAGGTCCGTTGAACGTCATCCTCACTGCCGCAATGTGGGCGGTGGCGGTGAGCCCTGCGCCAAACCCAGCGGCAGTAGGGCCCTTCTGGATGCTGCCTGTCACCGCGAACCACCGCTCTATCCTTGGAGCTAGAGCCACCATAGGAAACATAGGTCGATTGACCTCAATTAAGCTCGGAAGTTGCTCGAAGAACTGCCAACAGTGTGTGTCGTACGCAAGATATCTCCCACCAAAGCCTTTTCTGCTTTGACAGGTTCTTCTTTGCATGTGACTTGATTTTAGTTACGATGATACCCAGCGAGGTCCAACGATGCTCCGTCATCGCGAGGTCCAACATTCCTGTCTATCGGGCAGTACCAAGTATGGGTTTCATTTGGGACGGGGAGCACGATTCGGGGTCCGGGAGGGTGGGCAGGATAGGGAGAGGTCGAGGGTGGGGAGGGTTGGGACATTGGGGGGAATGACGCACGGGTGGAGGAGCGAAGTGCGGTGACGCGGGTGGTAGCGCTGGCGCCGGCGGAGAGGAAGGGCCGTTGGGGGAGAGGGGCGGAGGAGTTTTGGGAGGTGGGGAGGGGAATCACACTTAATGTAAATTTATTAAACAAAATGGGTATAATGTAAAAGAACATAACGGAATCCGGTTAGTTTTAACGGGTAAATGGATGAGGGTTAACCATAGGGTCTGTAAGGTAAGGGTTAACAAGTTTAGGAGGTCGAGGGGAGAATTAGGTTGTTTCGAAGGTCGTGGAGGTAATTGACAAAGATTACAGGGTCTGCCGGGTAAAAATCCCAAATATAAAAGTTCAATATTTCGTCATTTATTTTAGAAGTAGGACCATCCCGAAGTGTGCGTCGTAGAGGAAAGACATGTGGAATAGAGATGGAGAAGTTGAATGTTGCAATGGGGTATAGGATCGTTGTTGAAATTGACCCCTACACATGGAATAGAGTTGGAGAAGTTTATGGAGGCTTATTTGGACGTTTACAAACGTCTAAATAGTATCAATTTGCCGTAATGTTAGATGAAGATTATATTGTTAATTATTTTTCTTTTTTATGTAAACAAATAAACTTTGAATATTTAACTTTTTATTTTATGCCAATAGTTAATAAATAATGAATTAATTTCAAGGTTACTTGAGATTTCATGCATTCAAATTAATTTAATTTATGAAACTCGATAATTGGTTTTGTAATTTAGATTTATAATTTTAATCTTGCAGGATACATGCACGTGCTTAAAAAACAAGTTTGCATTACAAATCATTTGGCCTGTAGCAAAGAATATTTTAGATAGTTGCATCGAATCTTTCGATGTTAAATTTATCACAACAAATATTATTCCTTGAAAAATATTCTTCAATTATTATAATTTGCAGCGATTATTATGTTTGTTGCTAAAAATTAATAAAACGATAACTATCCATTGATTTTTTATTCATTCTTGTGTCAATTATCGACAACTTAGCGTGAATAAATTAATAATCATTTTAATTAGCAATATCTATAGAAATAAAATCTATTTTAATTGTATATTTAAAAATTCAGATATAAATTTGTAACAATTGATATTCGCGGTTATACATTTAAACACATAAGATGTGGTATGAAATAATAAAGATATTCTTACACGTGTCATTCTTAGTTTTCCCATCAACTTTACGTACAAGATTTAGTTTCAATTACACTTGTGACACTATATTCTTAAAAAATTCAGAATATTACCCTTCGTTAGTGTAATATATGGGTACATTGAAATAGAAGGGAGCCACTAAATTTTAAAATAAAAGTAGAATTGCAAAAAAAAACTAGAGGTACGTATTACTAGAAAACTCAGAAGGGTATTATCTAATGATAAAATTAATTAGCTTTAGATAAACCATGTATGCATATGGTAAAAGTATAAATATATAATTTTAATGAATCTGAATGAATGATATTAACAATGATATTAAAGAGATATAATATCCTATTATATTTTATATATATCCCAATGCAACGACATGTTTTGACACTAGTGCCTATAACGAAGTGACGAGTTTATTATATTCAAATTCTTGAAAAAAAATCATTGCAACCTTTCGGCATTCCGTTCATTAGAAAAATAGCCAATTCACTTTGTGGTGGTTGAGACTAGATGACCAAATGGTTGAGTCTATCAAGTCGAGATTTCGAACCACCTTGTCTAAGATTCAAAAAACAAATGAGATAGACCATGTGATATATATCATACTCATCTCTTTTATCTTTCATTTTAACTGAAATCCTATACAAAATACATGTAGATGTATTAATATATATTTTTTATAAAAAAATTACAAAAGATAAAAAATATTAACATTAAAAACAAAATACAAATAATAAAATCATAAAAATAAAATATAAGTGAGCTATAGTAAATATGTATAGATAGACTCTACCTAGAGACCATGTAGTTAGATATGTAAGCTCATGGTGAGTCATTATGGAATCACTTTTATTTCAATTATATAATTACTATCTAAAAGAAAATATATTTTTATTGACATTATTGTTACGGTCCCTTAATATGAAATAAGGAAACATGCCTACATCATTTTGAGTATCGGACAAATGTTGGTTTAAAGAGTTAGACTGATTATACAATTATAGAGACTCTTATATAGTTGTAGATCTAAAGAGCTAGACTGAGAATACACTTGGCATCATAAAGTGATATTCATAGAGAATCTCATGTCTGAGTAGAAATGCCAATTTTTCTACATGTTGATATCTGATCGATTCTCAATATGCATATCATCTATATACGAATAAAGATTAGTAGGTATCGGGTGAGTCAAGTTAAAGTTAACATGACGAGATCGAGATAATAAGACTCGTATCCTATATTGTCGTGAAATGGGACCACATCTTTTGACGGGAGCAAATATAAATCATTGTGTCTAAATGTGCACATTTCATAGACCAATTAGATTGATGGTATGACATATATGGATGAGCTGGTGTGCATATAAGGACATGTGAGATGTATTATCTCTCAAATAAATCATATAAGTTCATACTCAATTCAATTGAATACAAGAGCTCACTCATGAGCTATTGGAGTCACAACGAGTTTCACTGGTGATCCTTCTATTTAGTGAACATGACAAGGGTTCGAGAATGTCAATATATGATTTTAGAAATCTTATGATTGATATTTTCGTCCAATATTAATTGATAAATTTATGGACAAACCCTACAAGGATACAATTAAATATGGGATATATACTACGAGTTATTCAAACTCATCCACTATGTAGGATGAATGAGTATTAGGAATGCTCAAGGTACATATGATAATTTAGATTGTATAACGTAATTCTTCCATTATGATAGAATGAAGAAATCAAATAGATTTCAGTGAATCCATTTAGATTATCAAATGAATGAGATGAACATGGATTAAATCTATATTTATAAATCCATATCAAGATCTGAGGAGTTGGAAATTGATCAGAGGTAATTCATAGTCAATCTGTGAATTGGTTAAGTATGGGCAAATACACTTATATTATATTAAGTCTAATATCGAGTACTTCACGATGCTCTATACAATCTCTTTTTAATTATCTCCAAGTATTTGTAAGTACAGTTCCATTATCGTCATTCGATTAAGAGTCATATATCTGAAAATTTGAGCTTGAGAACGTGAATTTGATTCGCACATTTGGACTTGAAATAATGTGAATAGATTTGTAGTTATTTGTGAATTTGATTCACACATTTGGACTAGAAAAAATGTGAATTGATTTGTAGTTATTGGATTGAAGGAGACGGTGGTGATGATCTCATGATCACCTTTGATGTGGAGAAGAAAAGAAGATAGAATCATCTCTCTAAACCGCCAGATATAGTAAGTCATCTCCGCGTTCACGAGTGCTACATTGACATACTACATGCGTCAAAACTAATATTTCTCTACTCGTGTAGTTCATGAAATGGTGGAGAAATGGCTTTTTATCCATATGGTTTCGAGTAGTAGGAATTTTTTTTTGAAAGGAAAAATGATGTCACACCGTGAAGGAGGACATCCAAAAACTTTTATTCACAAGTTACGTACAATGGTTACAAAGACCAAGACTCATATAAGAGTCTGAAATGCTCTATTACATTTTCACTATAACATCTTTCCCCACGAAAAATAGTTCCATTTCTTGCCAACCAGATCGCCCACAAAATTGATGCCGCACGCTGCTTCTCAGCGAGTGTGCACGTCCTGAACAGATCAATGGACTCCCAGAACTCTCTAACCCCCGAAGATGCAACAACAGGTAAATTGACCCCTGCCCAAACCTGTCTCGATGAAGAACAAAGAAAGAATAGGTGATTAGCATCCTCCATCTCCTCGCCACACCGCATGCATGAGCTGTTAGCCCCAAAGAGCCTCGCCCTCCGAGCGCCCGTCATCACCCGCTCTCTCCCGAACAACCAGAGAAAAACTTTCACTCTTTTAGGAATCCTCCAAGACCAGATTTGCCCTAAGCTTGGTTTCGCAATTCCCGGATCAAAGACGATGGAAGCATATAATACCTTGTAAGCTTTCTTCACACTAAAGGCACCAGCACGCCATCTCCAAAAATTAGCTCCACCACCATCCCTCAACGCAAGATCTAGATGTGGGGAAATCTGTGGAAGCACCGAGCACACTCCACGCCAAAAGTTTGAAGGTTTCATTCTTCTATCAGGACGCCACTCCAGGTTCCCAGTCACACCGTAGATCATCCTCAAAAGCGTACAAAGCGTATCTGAACCATCACCCCAAATACGAGTGATCCATTTTGCCAGGAGGGCCTTGTTCATCGCCTCAAGATTTAAAACTCCCAAACCACCATCGGCCTCGGTAAGTGTCACAGCACCCCAAGAAACAAGTGGAGTGCCAACCCAAAAGAATTTACGCATCAGAGTCTCCAAACGCCCCCGAATCCCCACCGGGAGCAATCGAGAAGACAGAAAGAAGACAGGTATCGCAGAAAGGACCGACCTCAAGAGCACCAAACGTCCACCTCGTGATAAGCAAGAAGCCCGCCACCCCGCAAGCTTGCTCTCAAGCCTCTCAACCACAGGAGACCAGTCCGATTGCCTTAAACGCCCATCCACCACAGGTAATCCCAAATAGGTGAATGGGAGAACCCCACGCCGCGAGCATAGGACAACTCCACAAGACTCGCTCTCCCCCTCAGAAAGATCGAAAGGGATAAAAACTGACTTCTCCTCGTTGAGCTTCAGCCCTGAGACTTTCCCAAATAGCTCCAAAACAGTAGCAACTCGCTCTGCTTCATGAGAACCACCTTCCACAAACAAGACCGTGTCATCAGCATACTGTAATAATGGGATAGATAAACCATTCAAAGTGTAACCCCGGAAGAAATTTCCATCCACCGCACGAGTAACCATCCTTGACAACGCATCTGCTACAATAACAAAAAGAAGAGGAGCTAGCGGGCATCCCTGCCTAACACCCCGTTGTGGCTGAAAAAATCCCCCCTCCTGTCTGCCATTAATCAGCACCGAGCAAGATGCCGTCGTAACACACCTTTTCATCCAAGAGATCCACTCATCTGGGAAACCACGTCTGGAAAGAGATGCCCAGATGAATTTCCAACTGACACAATCATACGCTTTGGAAAAGTCAATCTTCCAAAGAAAACCTTTGACCTTCCTTCTTTTCCAATCTGCGACAATTTCTGAAGCAATGACCACACTATCCATCACAAGCCTGCCAGGGACAAAAGCCGTCTGCGAATCACTGATAATGTTCCCCAGAACCACACGCAGTCTATTCGCAAGAACTTTCGCAACAATGAGATAAATGGCATTTGAAAGGGCAATAGGCCTGTAGTCCTCAATTCGATCCGCCACCTCCCTTTTGGGCAGGAGGAAAATCAAAGAACGGTTTAGCCGATCAAAACCACGGTTCTCTCCTCTCAGCTCCTCAACCACAGCCAACACATCCTGTCCAACCAACTCCCAGAACTCACGGAAGAAGAAGACCGGAAACCCATCCGACCCCGGAGAGCCATCTGCATTCAAATCCAACAGAGCTGCATGAATCTCCCGAAGAGTGAACGGGGAAATCAATTACTAGTAGGAATTTTTTTTTCTACCGTTAGTATATTGCTTATATGATGAGTTCTCTGTTTTGTTTGGATTTAAACAATTTTTTCTATGTTCTCATGACGTGTGAGATTAAACCTTTATTCAAATGGTATTAGAGTCCAGATCAGAGGATTCAGGTTTGCATTGGTGTTCGAAGAATAAAGGCTCAATATTATCCCCATTGCGAATTAAATTATTTTTCTGTAATCTTTTGTGTTTCAAATTTTTGTCTACAATATCAAGACATGATCTCATCTTGGATGATGATGATTGCCATCATTAGTTCTTCATACAAAACTCTTTATCTATTTATACTTGTTGAAGAATTTCAAAAATGTTGTGTGGTTTGTGGTTCTGTGCTTATCCAGAATGAAATTAATTTGTATGTGTTTTATACGTGTGTCTTTCGACCTAGCTTTTAGATTGCCATATTCCAAGACCACAACAATAGACCACTTGTTGTCAGTCTAAATAACAATAGTATAAGCAAAGATCGTGTAAAGATTCATCATCATACGAAGTTCTTATCAAGCACTTCTCTAATATTATACTTATGTTCTAATAACAAGTAAAACTGTAGCATTGTAATCACGGTTACATAACTCCATATGTTTCAATAAGAAGAAAAACTGAAGCATGTTCCAGTAAGAAGAAAATTTTCAATAAGCATCTTCGTTGTTTTCTATGATCCTTTGTAAGGATCGATCGGTAGAGCACTACTAACCAAATTCAAATAAATTATTCATATGTGACCTTTGCAGTACTGCAAAGGATCCACTCTACATCTCTTGCATGGTTTGTACGCAAAACAAGGCACGTCTTTACTTATAACAAGCACTGATCATGAACACTTTTTAAAAATGGTAGATATATATTATTTATCATCAATGATAATATATATCAACATGGGAGTAAACCGACCCACCTTAACAACATATAAAACTGCTTACAATTATCAAACATGATGGGAGCAATGCACTTAATACAGAACAATTTATATCTATGCATGGAGAGTGGAATATCGACAACACTGGTTGAAGGAGTTCGTGCCAACTGAATGATCAGGAAGCTAATGGCTTGACAACCTGCCACTCGGGGTCCATGAAGCGTGTCTCGTGGAACTTGATGATGTACTTGGTCGCCTTATCGTCGATGTTGGGGTCACCGACCCAGCGGTCATGGTCCTCGTCGCTTGCCCATACACGTGCCTCGTTCCTTACCTCGGGGCCGTCTGCGTTCCCGCAGCGAGGCCTCCCGGAGAACCTGAAGAGCCTGAATAAGAAGGATTTGGAAGCCGACGACCTCCTCTTGCCTCCCATTACACAATTGCGTAGTTATGCTCTTGTCAAATGGAGAGGAGAGGACTGCTGTTGGTGTTGCAGTGGTTAGGAGAGAGGAGTTGTGTACTTATAGAAGAAACTCCCAGGATTCACTGTTTCACTGGAATCCATTTCAATGGTTGTTATTGCCCCTTGTGATATTGGAGGAAGTGGGATTACTTGTTGGCCCTGTGAACGGCTATAATTGAACCATGGAATCAAGACCAAGAACCTATAGAATTCAACTTTTCATCAGAAGAAATCATGAAGGAGAGAATAAATTAAGAACACTCAATTAGTTGGATTCCCATCACAGATATTTTCATCAAAGATGATCGTACATTTATATAACAGTCAAGTATATCAACATATACATGTGCAAATATGTAGAATGGAGTTGGCCTCGCTTGCAGTTATTATGCTTTATGGATGGCTACTGCAATTTATAAGGAGGAGGTTATCCTGTTTATCTGCATGGGAAAGATTTTAGAGATAAACCATTCGCTGTGGCACACACAGGTAATGAGTGAAGGAAGAAAATTGATTATAAGGTACACCACACTTATAATGGTTCGATAATATAGGAGTATCCCAAAAGACGAGGTTCAAACCTCTCTTATTATCTCGACTAAAAAGCAGCACTAGCTATAACCTAAACTGGTGAAGTTATCTTCACCAAAAAATGTACAAGGAACCATAAAAAAAATTGTAGACGTATGTTATAAGCACAACTCAACCAAGGGCGGTCCCGAGCCGGGGTAAATTGAGGAGGGTTGCATTAGATAGCCGACGGCTAGCGTAAAACAATCGGGGAGAATTCCTCAAGACAGTTGGATCTTTTCAACCTAGATTTAAGCAAACATATATATTTCATTGGGGCATTCCCTACTAGCGACACGTTGCATCGCTCGAATGCAATAAATTGACAAGGGTCGTTACATCACTGCCTAGATGTGGTTGATAATGTGCAAGGGTTCTCGCACAAGTAATGCATGCGAGCAAATAAGCTAGCTCCATTGCATCGCTAACATGATGCCGTCAAAAATTTGCAAGGATTGTCACGTGTTCGGTGTGTATTGTTAGTTGATTGGATGAGAGGTGTCTAATGTCTGGTCTTGGTGGAGCATGTGGTGTCCGAAAAGTAAGATCCGACAATCATTGTATTGATCCTCTTTTTGCTCTCGACCCACCACCAATCAGATCAAGCAAACATTCAACCCACGATATAGATTAAACAATAAATAAAACATGGAGGTGAAATTTATTATACCCCCTACAAAAATATGTGTATATCACGTAAGCGTAGGGGTCGAACCACTAAGACCACAAGATATATATATATATATATATATAATTATTAACTAATAATTAAAATTATTGTTGTACATTTTTCTTCTTTTTCTTTTTGTGGGTTTTTTATATTTATTTTTTACGTTTTTTAAACTATTTTGTATATTTTGTTATATTTTTATTTTTATTTTCTTTTTAATTTTACAAATTTTAGTTTCTTTTTATTTTTAAAGTATAATAGGTATTTACAAATAGTAATAGTAATAGTAATAGGTATTACAAATAACATATAGGATACTATATATAAAAAACAATCCTTTTTTAAAAGTTAAATATATAATAGATTTGTATAAGTAAAAATATTATTATGTAATATATAAGTACCATAATATATATTATAGGTCTTATAATTTTCAATATATAAAAATATATTCAAAATCCATAAAAATAGTTTTTTTGATATTTTTATCTATTTTTACAAATTTTACAATTTTTTTCTATTTATTATGTATTTTTAATATATTAAAACATAGAAAACATTGAGTAAGATAAATAGGTCATATTGTTTTAAATATTAAGAACAGATAATAAGTTCAATCTCACAACTAATTTTAATACATACTAGATAATATAAATAAAAAATATAGAACACAAAGCTATTTTTTTAGTTTTTCAAGCAATTTTTATTGATTTTATAAGTTTTTATTTTGCAATTTGAAGGTTTTCTTTTCACATTTTCTGTGATTTTTGGTATGAAGGTACAATATATAATAATAAATATGCTATAATTTTTTGAAATTTATACAACAGTTTTATTTTTTATTTTTAAGCTTAGACAGGAAATATGTAGCTCCTATTTGATTTTTAGAAAATGGGAAAAATACAATAAGTACCCGAATAAAAATGTGATTGTGAACAAGCATTGATTTAAGGCATTTACAGAAATTATCCCAACACTTATAACATAAAGGAGTAAAAATAGAAAGAGAAGAAATAAAATACAAGCCTAAAAGTGGTGTTTTTGTAATTAAAATAAATATAAGATTCTGCATACAATTTCCCCAAAAGGTTAACACTAATTATACAAAATATAGGACTAAGACCAAATACCTAAAACCAATGGGGCACGGGTGTAAAATGGTCAGGCCCTCACTTTCGCGGGCATGTGATGTGACATGGTGATGAATCTCCATTTCAACACCTTTATTCTATCATTTTGGCCTTAAAAATCCTAGCTAATACATGTAAATAGCATTATTTGGTACAAATTAACATTCATTAGTTATTCCATTTTTGTGTATAACATATTATTTTTAATTCTAAAATTATAGAAAAGAAAAGTAAATGAATAAACTGTCAAAGGTATTTTACGACCATAAACCCTGAGACCGAGGCATCCTGATAATTGGGTCGACAAGGAATAAAGTAGGGGGAGATAAGGGCCAGAAAACACCGACCATTCCCATTCTTTAATTCATCAATAATTCACTTTTGGGACCTATTTTATTTTCCATTTTTTATACCTGAAATAAAGAAAATTTGTCTTGGAAGTTGTAGATAAAAATTCAAATAAAAATGCAAAATTAGTTTCATACAAAAATAACATACAATGTACAAGTTAATCTCTAAATAAAAAGCCAAAATCCAACTTCCCAGACCCATATCTCCTAAATAAAAAATCAAAATGTATCAAAATCACTTTAATTATATATAAATTTTAATAAGCTATTTAATGAATATTGTTTCATATTTTTTGGACTTAAGGTTTGAAAGTTGGTTTTGGACCCCTACTGTATACTTTACCTATATAAGATATTCATTTAATTAATTCTTTATTTTTTTATAATTTTATATTTTTATAACTTTTGTAAATATTATTTATAAAACTTTTACACATTTAGAATAGAATAAAGCCAAAAAAACATAAAAATGAAATAATATACTGAAATACATATATGAATTACCTAAACTTATACTATATAATATATAGTTATATTGATTTAAGTGTATATACTATATATCAAAAAAATAAGATAAAATATATTTATGTGTATCAAAATATTTTATAAATTCAGTAAATAATAAAATAATATAATAAATTATAAAATATAAAATAAAAATAAAATCTTGAAACATTGAAAAATATAACTAATAAGGAATTCTAAAAATGAACTTATAAATAATAAACTCAAAAAATGAAGAAAAATCATATTAAAATATTGCATAAAATAGTAAATATTTTTTATGTTTGAATCAAAAATTAAATAAATAAATAAATTATTATTTATTATCAATTATCTTTTAATTATGATTTATCTTTTTTGCAGGTGACGTGGCCCAATCATGCCATGCCCCCTATTGACCTAAGGTCAACTCTGACCCTAGGACTAGGCTTTCAGAGCGCCTCATTTGACCCATTGTTCTTCGATTTTTGCGGCCTGAATCTTGCATTTTTTGGGGAATATTCCTCCTCCATTTCTTCATTGATGCATGCTCTTTCACGCGGGCTCGATGCCTTGAGGAATGAATCGATGTTTCGCCCATTTGACCTCCATCTCCACTGCTCTCCTGTCACATGCACATAAGCCTCCTCTAATTCCTTCCCCCATTTTTGAATCTCTTTGGCCCTTGTTTTGATCACCTCTCTCGTGCTTTGGATCGAAGCTAGCTACAGGATCTTCTTCAACTGATTACAACGAGGACAAACGAAGTCTAAGGTGCATTCCAACCATCTCCTGTGCAACGCCACCATCGAGGTTTGACCTTGCAGTCCCGACCGCTTGAGGTCACTTTTATTTGCTTGTTATGTTAATTTTAGTATTATATTTCATTTCCCCTTAGATTAATGTTTAATTGCTTGCATTAGTGCTAATTAGCCAATTTATAGTTCGTCAGAGGCTAGCTCTAGAGAACCCTCCAGCGTGTTCCTCTTATTCTCCGACTGCCTGACCGTCTTACTCTCTTCCCATGAGCTTCTACTATGCCCCACAAAACTCCACTCAACCAGATCCACCCTGCATCTGGAAGGTAGGCGCTCCACCTCCTCCCTTTGTCAGAGTAGTATGTACCCCCTTCATTCCACCTCCATTTCACCAAGTAAAGCTCCTAGGACCCCTTTTTCTTGTGAGTGCTTTTCTTGCTGGTCCTGAAGGCTAAGGACCATTTGGGTGTCGATTTTGAAGACGCTAGAGGTACCCGGACCCCTTCTCCTTCAAAGAGCTTGTTTGTTGTCACTAGGGCTCCAAGAGACCTCATACTGCCAGCAGGCGTGGAGGAGCTCGAGAAACATTTTCCTCTTGGATCGTCGCCAGGTGGTTAGAGAGAGCCAGCATCATCAGAGGAAGCTCATCCTTTGCCTTGTTCTTCCCTGTTCTTCCAAGGATTCCAAGATCATTGGATCGAGCCTCGTCCCCATACTCTCAATCCACCATTGGATGTGTCTCACCTCAACCTTCAAATCAAGATATGGGATTTAATCCCAATCATCCATACGAAGCGTTATTGTGTAGCCAGAGCGCAACACGTGGATTAATGGAGAAATCGGAGTCGTTCTCCCGTGCAAAGGAGGGGGTATTTTGCAGCTTCCACCCCCTTGATTTTTGTATTTAATATATAATATATAAACTATCATATGCGATTTTCATATTTTTATAATATTTTCGAAAAAACCCTCATAGTTTTCTTATTTATGTTTGGGTCAAGACCACATCACCTCATGTGTCGTTCCACGTGAGGTGGAGATTTTGCAGAAATACCCTCGCATGTATTTGTATTTCATTTTGGTCTAAGAATTTGAATTCCAATTTTAATATCTAGGAAAAATTGCATGTAAACCCTATTGATTATTTTTATTTATATATGTCCTTACCACTACATGCATTTTCTTTGATGTTCTTTAATTTTTTATATAAATAATATATGTGCTCTAAAAAATCTTTAGAAATAGGGTTAAGCTTCTTGCACACACATTCATGCTATATTTTTATATTAGCAATTTAGGACTTTTCTACTTTATAATAATAAAAAAGAGCACAAATATTCCCTTCTTACAATATAAAATATCAAAAAATATAAAATCATTTTTAAAAATTTCCAAAAATATTTTGTTTATTCAAGTATTTCGAGCCTTCAGACCAAACACTACTAAAAATAGAGAAAGAAAAACATTAAAAATAAAAAAACGCTCTAAAATACTCTATAAAAATCTATTTTTTGCAAAAAACCTAAACATATGCATTTCTATTTTAAAATTTTTATATTATTTATATATTTAAATTGATTTGAAGATTTTTGGATATTTTTTGCTTTTTTAATCTTCATTTTAATTCGACATGATTTATTAAATACCTTATTTGGGATATTTTTTACTTTAAAAATCCATAAAAATAGTAAAAATACTTTAAAATTCATAACAACAGTAAAAATTATTTAAACCCCCCCTAAAATTTATTTTCTGCATTTTATTTTTATTACTATTTTTAGTTAGTTTATTCTATATTATATATATCTTTAAATATGCTTATATTACATATTTTAAAAATACAAAGAAAATTAAAAATCTAGATATATAAATAGAAAATATATAATATAAAATTAAAAACTATTTAAAAATAAAAAACCAAAATTAAAATAATATATAAAAATTACAAACCCACAAGAACAAATAGACAACCGGAAGCATGCATATTTTACACATTTATTTGCACCGATCTCTCATTTGCTCCCTGTGTACACATACCTGCGCTATACACATCCATTGTAGAGTAATAATAAATTTTAACTCCACACATTATTTTCATTTTTTTATTCTCGATTGTGGATTAATTGTTGAATTAGTCTGAGGTTCTTATCAGTTGCTTCAACGACCATGTTCCCACCTTGTGTAGAACACAAGACTGATAATTTTTTGGCCTTTCAAATGGTATAATTGCCGTAGAGCAATGGATTGTCATCATCTATGTCTTCCATCCCCTTCACATCGTTCCTCCGCTTCCTACTCCTCCTTGTTCTCCATCACCTCTCCATTTCCACTGCAACCGATAACGAGGAGGAGCATCAACTCCTTGAAACCTACATAATCCATGTCCGCCCACCGCCACCCGAACATGCATGCATGAACAAGGACTAGCACCAGTTTTTCCTCCCTGACCATCTTGCCTCCTCCACTCCTACTCCCACGTCCTCTGTAGCTTCGCCTCCAAGTTGACCCCAGACGAGCTCGACTCCATAAGAAAACTTGACGGCTTCGTACACGCTACACCCTCAGAGACCCTACCCCTCAACACCACTCACACCCCCAACTTCTTGGGGTTGAACGTGGATCCATCAGGATTCTGGGACCAATCATCCTAGTATGGGAAAGGTATCATCATCGGTGTTCTAGACACTGGGATAAACCGCTCTAGACCCTCCACCCGCGGCCCCTCGCCCCACCTCTACCTATAGCTACCCTTGTGAAAAATGAAAAAATGGGAGTCGCTAAGTAGTGGCTTGACAATTCAGGCTCGCTTTCGCTGAGGCGACTACTCAAACCTTTTCGTTGATCAACAATTAACCCACACAAATAATTAAGAAATTAAGAGAAAGAGTTAAAATTTATTATACCCTACTACAAATGTATAGTGACAAGCAAGTAGGGGTCGATCACAGGAAGCAAAGGTGTTAAGCAGGCAAGATAAAAATCAAGCACCCAATATCTTTTCAAACACTTAGCCAAGTTGGGACTTTTTGTGGTTCTTTAATTTTATAATTTTTTATTTAATTTTTGATTTTATATTTTTATATTTTGATTTTTAATTTTCTGATTTTGTCTTTTCTTTCTATTTCTTATATTTTTATGTTTTCTTTTTCTTTTAACAAGGATATAAAAAGAGTAAATATACAATATAGATAAGAGAGAGGTAGAATGTATATAAAAATAGGTGAAAATATTAAAAATACAGAAAACAAAATGTTTTTGTTCTTTTTATATTTTATAATGTTCTTGTGATTTTTCTGTATTTTTACTATTTTTTGGTCTTTTTAAAGTCACAAATACTCAAAACAGGGAATAAAATATAGATCCGAAATTAAAATGGAGATGAAAATATAAAACAGAGGAAAAAATTCTCCAATTTAATTTTAAAATAAATATAATATATTAGAGAAAATTCAGAGACAGAACATAGATTTTTAGGATTTTTATCGATTTTATAAATTTTTATACATGTTTTAGAGGTTTTGCAATTTTTTGGCTTTTCTTTTATATTTTTTTAGTGATTTTTGGTCTGCAAATAAAAACACTGAAATAAACAAAATATATGTTTTTGTAAAATTTTCAAAACGTTTTTATGAATTTAATGGATTTTCTAAGGCAAACAGGGTAAAAAATGCATTTTTTATTTTTTTTATAAATCAAAATGCTTCAAAATGCACAATAAAAATATATGCTTGAAAATATAATGCAACAGGAACACTGTAATATTTTTTTATTTTTTTAGAGGTTTAATGATGCATGAATTAAATACAAACAACAAAGAGAAACTACACAACTAACAAGGGTGTTTTTTTGAATATTAGAAACAGTGAGGGCTAAAGTGTAAATTTCCCAGAAATTTATAACACATATAAAAATATACAGGATTGATTACAAATACATAAAGCCACGAGGTTATAGCTGCAAAATCACTAGACCCACGTACACGGGGCACGTGACCGGGTAGAGACCTAATCGTAATTTCCAAAAAAAACCTGAGGGTCAAAATGTACTTTTTCCAAAATTTTTACTCGTAATAAGCAAGTTTGTAGACTAATTATAAATGACAGAAATCCTAAGGGGTCCTTCGCAAAATGACCACACCTGACATGCACGTATCACGTGAAGTGACGTGGCCAAAGTCCCAAGTGCAATTAACAATAAAATCAAGAGGCTAAATGCAATTACTACAACAACATAACACTATGAATGAAAAACGAGGTACTACTTAATAAATAAAACAATGGCTTGGGTAAAAAATGTAAAATACCCAATCAGGGCTCGATCGGACAGTGCTGCGCCCTTCACTTATACGCGTGTCAGCACGAGGAGCGGCGATACCGGTTCGGCAGCCGACGACGGATATTAGATCTTCCAGAGAAGATCAGACAGTGGGGGCGCTGCGCGATCCGACGGCGGCTGCTTGATTTGGGGCACCGGACTTGATTGAACAACTGAAAGAGGATAGGGAAGAACAGGGATGAACTCCGACGAGCTGAACTTTTCTGCCTCTGATCCTCCTCGTCTTTGGCATCTGATAGCTCCAAAATGGTCATGGGAGTTCCTGCAAGCTTCCTCTAAATGCTGGAAGCGATAAAAGCCGCCAGGGTTGGCCGGCGCGCTCGCACGAATGTGGCGGAGCAGGAAAGCTGAGCGATCTCCGGCGGTTGACCAAAATTGGCTCCAGGCATTGTTTTGACGTCTATACCTGCAAGGAAAGAGTTAAGAAGGTCACGGGCAAAGTGCCGTGAACTTCCAGGAGGGAAAAATGGGCGGGGCTGGCACAGATGAAGTGATGCACGCCGGTCGGCAAACGACGCACAGTCGGGTGAAGATCGGGTGATTTTTGCGATGAGTCAGATTGATTCGACGAGATCGACAAGAGAGGATGTACTACAAGTAACCTATGAAGTTAAAATAAACACAAAAGAAAGAAGAAACTCACCAAGGAGGTTGTCGGCGACTAGCTTGGGCAACCCTACTCCGACGAGCTGTAGTCGCTCGATTCGACGCATGCGATGCCTCCTGGAGGGTGCACTCCATTCCTGCTGTCACCAGGAAGGTCTTCGAACTACCAGGATTGGGTTTTGTGGGTGGAAGAGTGGTCAAAAATCCAAGGGAAGTCAAGGGGGTTTTTGAATGGGTGGACGAGGAGACTCATAGATCGAAATGGCAGGAGCGATGCAGCGACCCGAAGCCCAAGAAGAGACAAGGGCGTGAATCACTGAACCTCAAGGAACAAAAGTCATGAAGACCGTATCACGAACAGATGAAATAGCGAGTCTCAAAAATCTGAAAAATCGGGCGAAAACCAAGGTGTCAAACAAAGGGCAGGCGCGGGTCAGAGAGTTGATCTGCGGGTCAACTCTCAACTCTTCGACCCTCCTGGTTGGTCCACGTGGA
Source organism: Ottelia alismoides (assembly GCA_037367405.1). Taxonomy (NCBI): domain Eukaryota; kingdom Viridiplantae; phylum Streptophyta; class Magnoliopsida; order Alismatales; family Hydrocharitaceae; genus Ottelia; species Ottelia alismoides. The sequence continues at coordinate 1,273,394 of JAZKJV010008882.1, forward strand.
CAAACCAGGAAAAAGCCTGGAAAAATATTTTGTAAAATCATTTAAAAATAGAAAATGAATTTATTAATTTTTGGTTATTTAATAAAAAATATTTATTATTTTTCTGAATTATTTTATTATGATTTTTATTTTTTTTTCGAGGTTTAAAATTATAAGTTACCTTTTATGGGTTATATATAGGTATATTTGTCTATATATTTTAATATTTAATTTTTATTTTGTATTTTTAATTTTATTTTTTCTATTTATTATTTTATATATTTATAACTTAATTTTATGCACTTGAATATATTTTTATTTTATTTTTATGAAGTAATTTATATAATTAAATAAATAGTTGCATTATCTATATAGGTGTAAGTATATGTATTTCATCTATATTTTTATACAAGTATTTTATTTTTATGTTTTCTTGATGTTTTTATTCATGTTTTGATATATACATATATTATAAATAATATTTACAAAAATATAAAAATATAAAATTATAAAAATAATGAGTAGTAAATAAAGTGAATATTTTAATCGGGTAAAGTATACAATAGGGGTCCAAAACCTAACTTTCAAACCGTAGCTCAGAAATATGAAACCACCTTCATTAAATAGCAAATTAAAAGTTATATACAATTATGATACATTTTGAGTTTTTATTTGAGAGATACATGGATGGGAAGTTGAGATTCTGGAAACTTACTCTGAACAAATTTTTTTATCTGTATGTTATTTTTGTATGAAATCAATTTTATATTTTCTATAATTAATTATCTACAACTTTCATGTTCAAAGTTTCTTTATTGGAAGTATAAAAAGTGGAATTAAAATAGGTCCCAAAAATGAATAAAGAATGAAATAAATAAAAGGGATTTCTATTGTATTTTGCCCCTTATCTCCTCCTACTTTATTCCTTGTCGACCTAGTCATCGAGATGCCTAGGTCTCGGGGTTTCGGGTCATAAAATATTTACAATTTTTTATTCTTTTTTTCTTTTCTTTATTATATAATTTTGACTTTAAAAATCGTATTTTATACACTATTTACACAATGATGTATGAATGTTAAATGCCTAAATTAAGCCTATTTACACACATTTACTAGGGTTTTTAAGGCCAAAATGATAGAATAAAGATGATGAAACGGAGATTCATCACCCTGCCATCTAGCCCATCTGCATGCATCCCCCTCCTCTCCTCCATCTGTAGCCCGGATCTCATCATAGTTGCCAACATTTGGCCACCTGATCTCTGCCACGACGATGGGGATTTGTGGGTACCAGAGTATCACTATGGTGGTGGCCATGGTATGGAGCTTATGCCCGAACATGTTCTTTTAGAAAAGATTGGTGACATGGTTGGTGTAGGTGTCGGCGGATGGGTCGAGAAGGGTGCAATTAAGCTTCACTATTTATGGGTTCTACGCCCCGACGAAGTAGGTTGCCCATGGAGCAGACGAAGAGGGTGGTACGGAGGTTGGACATGGAGGATGGCGAGGGTAGAGTAGAGTTTATATATGGTTTTAAGGGTAAAATTGTTAAATGTAACTTTTTCTGTGAGAGTTAATGGGGAATATGGATGCAACTAACACATGGTTATGTCATGTAAGAGTTAAGCATAATTCGAGGTCCTGTTTGTAATTCACGATTATGTAAGGTTATGATTGTAATTACAAAATTACACCCTAAAAAATAGATTCTTTTGCAAGTAGACCACGAACTTTCTAGTTATTACATCTTGGTCCTTCTGCCTCATGTATAGCGACATGTGAGGCACTATAAATTTTACATGTATGCCCTTAAGGTTTTTAGACATGTTTTTAAATTATGTCTAAGTTTATAGAATTGCACATAGGTCCCTGTAATTGTAACATTTTATTTTTTGTACATTTAATAAATCCCAGATTTATCAACATTATTTAATATATTTATCTCTCTTTCTTAAGTAGAATAACGATATTCATTGACTAATTGACACTAATTACTATTTGGTGTGTTGTATATAATTGACACTAATTAATATAACCCTATTAGTGTGCTAATATTTTAGGTATTTATTTCTCATTAAAAATCTCATAAAAACCAGTATAATATTGTATAAAAGTAAATTAACCTAAAATAAAATAAAAACCCAAAAAATAAGCAAAAAAATCAAAATAAAATCAAAAGAAATTTGTTTTATATAATATTAATTTATATTTAATTTTAATTATGTACAAATGACCTCTCATCTCTTTGGCTTCTATATGAAAGTTCTGGATCTCATTAAGATTTACAAGTTTTATGTTCATGTATTTTTCTAATTCATTTTCTATCTAATTGTTTTAGATTTTTCTTTAAATTGTTTATTTTTATTAATTCTGATTGGGCCACATGACACCTTCAGATCATGCCACATGGCCCGCTTCATTTGTCTCAATCTGTATTCACTCTCGACCGTCAGATCATCCTACACCTTCATCTCGCCCTTCCATCTTTGCCCTATTTTGGACCACTTGATCTCCTGATCAAGTCGGTCCAGGCCTTCAATCCATCCCCAAATCTTGAGTGCCTGATGATGATCATACGGTTGAGGCTTTGTCCCCAACTTCCAGTCGTTTCCCCCTTCTATCCACGAACCGATCAACCATCCTGTCTTCTCTGATTTACACCAACCTCCATCTACACCTTATTCCCTCAAAACTGCCACAAACTACTTCATCTATCACCCCTACTTCACGCTAACTACCATTCGAATGCTAATCCTAACTTCCATGCTTAATGGTAATGGTTGAAAACACCGCCTTGGATGATAACCTCCATTGTTTCCACCTTCATATGGCCTCTCACCGGCAACTTTGGCTGGGGTTCGCCCTCGCATGGAGTTTTCGCTAGCCACCCTTCTTCTTTTTGAAAGAAAGAAGGAGGCGAGTCGAGCGATAATGGTGATTTACGCCTGGTGAGAACCTTGGTAAGAATGACCAAGATACGACATTGACTTGGTGGTTGTTCGAGCTTCCTCCCTCAGTCGCGGAGGTCAAAAGAAGACCTGAGGATCGAATCAACCCTCAAGCACATGCTAAATCCTTCACCACAACGATTCTTCTTCAATGAGAAGATATGTCTCATGTGTTTCCTTTGTTGTCTTCATTGAGTTTTCAAAGTATGCACAATCACCTTCTTAGTGAGTTGATCACACACAAGCCTTCATCGTGCATCGACAATGCATACTGGAGGTCGAAAATACCTTCTCTTATCTTCCATACCTACTTCTATTCCAAGCTTTCTCATCTGTCGTAGGCTAATGAGAACTCGTGTAAGGGCTTTCGTTTCTTCACTTCACGCCCTCCATTCACTTCACTCCGCATATATGCGAGCTTCAACTATTCAACTAACATCGTAGGTCCATATTTTCTTCAATGGTCAGACGTCATGGAGTGGACTAATTCTAGGACATAGATGTCGATGATGATGAATGGATTCAACATCCTGATCATTGCCGAACCGTCAGCTCTCCGCCAGTACCTATGTTATCTCCTAAATTATCTTCTTCGACCATCAGAGATGGAGTTAGAGCGAGTTGGAGATTTCTTGACCTCGCCGGAGAGTAGCCTCGTCCGATGCATAAGAAGAGGCCAACGACGGAGTATGAAGTAATAGTTGTCATCTGATCTTTCTGATCAGACGGTTCGAATGTAATCTCAGCCTCGACTTCAGACCACTAGGCCCAGTGGCATGAAGGCCTTCCCCATGGCCTCCTAATGTACGACCGAGCCACCTTTCATCTAAACCTGTCCGCATGTGTTCTGCACATGTCTGTCTGGGAAATTTGCAAGTTTTCCCCCATCGATTTTCCAGTATTGCAAAAATACCACCATGCGGGGGGTATTTAATAAATTCACAAGACGATTTTTAATAATTATGTTTCATTCCTTGTAGGGACATGTTTGTCATGTTTTTCTATATTATTCTCATGTTTTTCTTGCATTTATGCCCCTGGACTCAATGTTGAATAACTTGAGCATCTGATGTCTAATCAATGTGATTTCAATTTCATTGTGAAGCTCATTTAATCCTCTTTCATATAGATTCATTAATCCTCTTATTTGATGCATGATTACTTATTAATTATTCAAAGATGATTTGTTATTTTTATTCACATTAAATAAAGCTGGACTCTGAATGGATTGCTCAATTGGATTTAGATTTAAATTAGGTATTTACTTAAGTTTGAATGATCATTTTAGGATATAAAAGTGAGTGTATTTGAGTTTGCTATTGTTTTATCATTTTGTCCATTCTGTCATTATTTCTAACATGTACTAAAATGTTTTAATTCACATTTTGTGCATTTGTGATGTGCATTATCTTGCATTGCTTGCTGATGAGCCGAAAAATCGATCAATCCGGATCAGATAAAAATAATCACTCTCGGGTCGTTGCGACCCGGATCGATTGAGATCTCAGCTCAACAATAAAAATAGAAACAGACCATCAATAAAGCAGATAAAATCAAAGAAAATCAAAATAGTGGCCCTGACTATGAGATTAGCCTGGTGTAGCACCCAGGGTCGGACTCAGGGAGCACGAATTGGACTCGCGTCCTACGAAGTAGTCAACAATGAATATAAAGCAAAAACAAATATTTTTGGTGGTTTTTAATGATTTTTATATTTTTTTGACTTTTTAATAAATGAGGAAAATGATAAAAAGGCAAGGCAAGGCAACTTTAACTAATTATTTACACATTCTAAAAAGCTCCAAAAATTCAAACAAAAATATTTTTATGTTTTTAGTTTTTTTACTATTTTTGGTGAATTTTTTGAGGTTTTTCTGATTTTTATATATTTTTCTAAAAATCAAACAAGGCAACAACACTGAGCTACTGTCCAGCTCGGCTTCAAAGACTAATTTCAAATATAAAATGATCTTGTAAAAGCCTATAGGTATTTTTATGATAAATAGAAACAATGAAGAAAATTTAGCAAAAGAAATTGTGATTTTATGGATTTTCTATAATTTTCTAGAATTTTTATGAGTTTTTAAGCGTTTTTTAATTTTTATGGTTTTTATAAGTCCAAAAATAGCCAAATTCACAAAGAAAATAAAACACACAAAAATTAACAAATACTAATTTTTTTTAGAATTTTTGAAAGAATTTTTATATTTTTTTATGGTTTGCTAATCTGGACAGTAAGAAAAATCAAGGTTTTTGAATTTTTAAAAATAATAAAAAGCCTCAAAAATGTACCAAATTTTTAGTGAAAATTCTACACAGGGGCAGGAGCCAGGTATCCAATTTTCACGAAATTTGGACTTGATTTGATATTTTATTAAAATCAAATATAGGCTCACAGTGCACAGGAACCTAAATGCAAGAGAAATAGGTTCCAAGGGCTTAAATGTAATAAATCCAGAAAGTTTGAGGTCCTTCGTGCAAAAATTCCAATATCTCACGCGCAAGGCACGTGTACTGGGCACAGAAGGACCTATATGTAATAAAACTTACTTCCAGGGACTTATTAGAAATACGTGCTAAAAGTCTAGGAAATAAAGTACAAAATGCCCAAAGAATTTCAGCACATGTTGAATAAAACGTTCACAGGGGCATGGATGCAAATATCAAAACATATATTTCATTCAGTAACACAAAAACACAAGCCAAGACTATGCAAATTTTCCAAATATTCACGTGACGAAGCACGTGGCACACGTGGACAAGGACTAAATTGTAAATACAAAAAAGATTCAGGTCCTAAGTACAATTGTTCCAAAATAAAAACAACGACTACAAATATTTACAGGACTAAGAAGTAAATGCGAAAACAGAAGGGGCCTAAGAGTAATTTACCCCACTTATTATCTGAGGGCTGAAGGGCTGCCACGTGGATGATCGAACGGTGCTGGAGCGGTGGCGCCTCTTCTAAGAACTCCCGCTCGGATCGGACGGCTGAGGGCCTCCCACGTGGAGGATCTGACGGCTAAGGTGCGTTGTGGGTAAACCCTTGCTGGATCATCGGCTTAGAAGAGGGCACGTGGAGATCGGACGGTGATGGCTCAAGGGCGCCTCTTCGTCTGATCGTGCGGTCCTGATCAAACCTCCAAAGGATCGGACGGTGGCTGAGCTGCTCAAATGGATGGATCGGATCGATTCTGGAGCGTCGGGGAAGATAGGACGGCGACTGAGGATCCTAGAAGAACACGGCTCCAGCAAACTTCGCCGGAGCACCACGGTGTGCTGGACCTCCGCTGCTGCTGTTGGGATGTGGAATGGCTCCGCCTCGATGCTTCGCAGCTGGTGGGCTCCTCCGGTGACGCCGGGAAGTTCCGAGGAGCTCCGGCGACGAAGGCAGAGCTGGGCTCCTGTGCCTGGATGCATAGACCCTCAGATGGGTCTCCTTTGACCTGAAAAATAGCACAGCAAGCACGCGGGGTCGAGGGAAAAGTGCCTCGACCCTGTAAGGGGCGAAGTGGGTATGTGGGTGAGTCGCGACGAAGACCTCTAGTGAAGCGACGATGAAGGAGGTCGGGCTACCTGCTCCGGGGCGAGACAGGGGGTGTGAGTGGGTGTAGAACGTAAAGAGGAGTCTCGCGAAGATGTGGGTGTCGTCCGATGATCGAATCGAAGGGTGAGGTGACATGAATTGATCGGAGACGGTGATGGGTCGATTAGGGATAATCGGAAATTAGCGAAAACTAGAAAGAATTAGGTTTACTGGATGGATGGAGTCGACTGTGGATGAGCTGAGGTAGCTCTGGTCGTCGCCTCGAGGGTCGTCGGAGGCCCGAGGCTCGGGCGCTGCTCTGGGCGGCGCACGACGGCGAGATGTCGCCGGATCAGTGGCGAGGATGCTCCTCCTCCTCTCTGCGACACGCCAAAAGCTAGCTGTCACTCTAGGGAATTGGATGGAGGTCCTGGGTGGAAGAAGCAACGCCAAAGATCGCGTGAAAAGGCAGCCGGAGGTTCAGCTTTATAGCGCGAGGGGTCCGGCTAGATCGAATCGGGCAAGGACACATGAAGCACGGATCCCTAGGCTCAACCCCGAGCGAGGGACTCGTATGATCAAGGAACAAATGGAGTCCGAGGTTGAGGTGTTTGGAGATCGGGTCGAGCGAGGAAAAGTCGGAGAAATCGGGTCGGGCTCAACGAATCCGGCTCTGGTGGTCCTGGGTGGGGAGTTGACCGGGGGTCAACATCCCCCATGGACCAATCAGAGCCCGCCAATTATTAAATATTTGATAATTCATTTAAAAATACTAATTGACTTATTTTCAAAAAACTTAAAACATGAAAAATGTTTTTTTTATTTTTAAACTATTTTTTTGTGATTTTTATTTATTTTTTAAAATATAATTTAGGTATTTACAAAGTATTATTATTATATACACGCATATGTATTTTTTTATTTTTGATTTTTATTTTTATACAAATTATTCCAATTTTATATTTTATTTATTTATAAGATAAAATTTGGAATAAAGGGGAATTTTTATTTTATTTTTATTAATTATTTACAAGGGTGAAATAAATAGTTTTATATATGTACATACATGGTATATATACAATGATGATTTTGATTTTGATTTTGATTTTTATTTATTTTTATTTTTATTTTATTTTTATGGTTTTTATTTTATTTATCTACATTATGGAATATGGAATATGTACATATTTTTGTGGGATTTTATTTTTTTTATAGGGAGAAATAAATAGATATGTTAGTTCTATGTACATGGCATATATACAATGATGAAGGGCATTTTTATTTTTGTTTTGTTTTTCCCAATTTTATTTTAATTTTATATTTACAAATATATAAAAATAATTATACACCCATTTTTATTTTTATTAAGAGGAAAATAATTTTTATGTATTTGTGCAAACACATGAGCTTCCCTATCTCCCTCTACTTTGGTTCTTTTGCGGTCAGGCCCATGCTGAGCCCTCCCTTGGGATTAGGTCGCTCAATATTTATTCTAAATATCTTCCTATTTTTCTTTTATTTCTTTATTCTTTTATTTATGCACAAAAATATGCTAATTATTCATTTTTACACAATGCATGCTGAATGATAATTATTTCTATTTACAAGAATATACTTGTGTTTTGCATAGGTTTTGTAGCTAAAATAAAAGAATAAAGAGTGATGAATGAGTATTCATCACCCCCTATACTTAACTTTGCTAGTCCCTTAGCAAACACTTATTTGAAAAAGAAGTGAAAAAGAAAAAAGGAAAAAGAAAAAGAGGAGAAAATGCATGGATCAATGCTAATTATTAAACTTGCCTTCATTAAATTGAAATATGGAGCTCGATCAGATCTTCGGATTATTAATGTGTCAGAACCTTATTTGGACTTAAGCTTAAAACCTAACAACCTCTAAGTTCCACCAATCTATGGGCAAGACTCCTCAATAAACCAGATCAGAACAAGTCTACATACAGAAACTCTAATGACCATGAATCTTTCCTTGTACGATGTAAGTGATATGTAGCTCCCCACCTCAGAAGTAACAAAGAAACAACCTCCCTCAACCTGGTAACTCTAATTCCTCGGTCTAGCAACTCTTTCCTCGAGAAGCGGGGTATTCCCTTCTAAGTTCAAGTGCAACCGGCTCAAGAAGAGGGGGAAGAAGAGAATGGACCATGACCAGTGTACCCTTGTATCCTTAGGAGCTCTAACCAGTGTAGCTGAGTCTCCCGCTGCAAGCTTCATGAGATGGAACATGTATACCATAAGCTATTGCTTTATTTGACTATGTACACTCCGGTGGGATTATTAAATTTTCAATCCGACCCACCACTTTTCTGGAGTTCTGTTCTTTTTGCACATTTTTTTCATGTGCATCTGTACAACATATCTACATGGTGCAGCATATATACAAGGAGTTTTTCCTCTTGAGCCAGTAGACTATCCCTCTTTTGAAGCTTTATTACAACCCACGGCTTCTGTCTTTAGACTTCATAACCACCAGACCAAGTTGAGATGCACTTCCTTCACTATAAGAAGAAGAGAGGTTCCGCCTAGAAGTACTACCCTCATATGCTACCCAAAGCCAAAGGAAATTGCCTCCTCGCCCCCTCATCCATGGAGAGCTATGTGCAAAGTGCTGGTGCAAGTCAAGCCATTATCTCTAAGAGTCATGCGTGTGTTGTTAAGTGCTCTACTTAGGCTCATCAAGATGACATGTGCTCAAAGCCTAGTGGACTCAAATAATTAAGTCACCATGGATTTGAAAAGCCTTAACCCTAAGACCTATAAGGTTCCTCTTATAATTAGGTGGATTAAGATCTTAATCAAGCTCCATTTTCCAATTTAATTCCAGGATAGTTTAAATGTCAACTATAATCCAGGAAAAACTATACAAGTATATACAAAGATGCTATTAACAAATATTTACACATGTGCAAAATTTTCGAAAAATGTTTTGAAACCATGGATGTATGCATGAATGCAAGTTTTGCAAAATATGTACACAAATTTACATGAGGGTTTTGCAAACTTTTTATTTCAAAATATTTTGGAAAAATTTTGTATTATATATGTAGTTTTGATATGCACATATTTACACACTATTTACACAAAAAGTTTTTACAAACATTTTTACAAAAATAATTTGTACAATAGCTATGTATGTGCAATAAAAGAATGTTTATTTACAAGAAAAATTTTTAATTTTTATTGATTTTTGGGTTTTTAGCCATTTTTATTTATTAACACACTCACACAAAGTACGAATTATGGCTAAAGTATATATGAAATATATACACACCCCCTATACTTAGCTCGAACGATGTCCTCAGAGTGATCAAGAGCGATGAAGAAGACATAACTCATGCTTAGTATAGAGAAGTGAAAAGGAATGGCTATATACAAAGACGAATCAAAGAATAGAATGAAGAGAACTCGGTGTTTCCCCTATACTAAGGATCAAGTAATCCTAAGTATAACAAGCTATACATGAAGGGAAATCCGACTGAAGGATGTACAGGGTCTGAAGGATATTGTGAATCCTTAAGCGCATCACGGAAGCGTGTTGATCGCATCGTATGCAATCGGAGCAACTAGTCGTACTAGATGCTAGATGCAGCGGAAATTAAAATTTTAACTTTAAAGATGAAACCACATGATCACGAAAACACTTCTCGGATCGTTTCATCAAACCACAAAGTACAAGGAATACCTCTTGAAGCGTGGTTGTGATCGCGAGATCCCAAAGTAGAGATCCTCCTATCTTAAGTCCGACCCACGGAGAATGCGCTTGCAGGAAAGATGATGAGTCGCGTCCTTCCCGCAATCCTTTGACGAAGATCCAAGCGAAGCCGAAATGCTCTCCTTCCTAATACACAAAGTGGACAGCCACTTGAATATTAACGAGAGCCCACACGAGAATGAGAGAGAGAGAGAGAGTAGAGTTCTTCAACTCAAGAATGTTGTAACTTGGAAAGGCCACCCTAGCCTTCCTTTTATACTAGTTTAGGATCCAATGGATCTCAATCCATGGGACACATGGATCCAAGGGCTATGCTTGGTCCATGCTAAATCAATGGCTATGATTGATTAAAATATGTTGCAACATTATCAACATAATTATCATTAACCAATTAAGAGATAATGTGATAATTAAAATGGAGTCAACAACCACCCTCAAAAATAGGGGGCGTCACCCATGAACAATTCATGGGTGACACCACCTATGCATGGTGGTTATTTGGCTCCCTTTTATTTATCTTATTATTTCTTAATTAATCACAAAAAAAATATTCACCAAATTAATTCCAAATTAATTTGTGAATATTTCAATCATGCCATTGAATATTATGTGAATCATATTCACAACCCAAACTAATTAGTAAATTGCATTTCCAATTAATTAATAAATGTAAATCCAATCCACATTATTAATTAACAAATGCTATTTACATAAATTCTCTCTCTTATATATGTATATTATAAATCACATTTATAACACACATATATCATGGATAGTGTTATCCACATTCTCTTAATCCTTGATAATTAAATCCCATTTCATTATCTTAGATAATCATTTTCACAATATGAATCATATTCATATTTAAGCTTGATAATTAGATCTCATTTAATCATCAAGTCCTTTCTTGGATATTTCATCAAAAGAATCATTCTTGAACCCTTTCAAGAATAATGTGCTTTCTCCGTAGATACTTGGAGATATGGACAGGGCGATTGTATTATTCCATGTATAGTGACTTGGATGTTGAGATATTATCTCAAATCCAGATCGAACGAACCTCCCACAGATGCTTGATTAAATCAAGACCGCAAATCCAATCTCCTCATTGAATCTGAATCCCATTCAGACCAATGTCCAACACTTGGACTAAGATCGGATTGCTTCTCTACTGAAAGGAGTCACTAAAATCCAGACCTGTTTCATCACTCCCTTGGAATGGAAGCGTCATGGATATACAATCGTTTATGATCACATCACCCTTCAGGTATTCCCAATACCTGTACATCCTGCATACTGGAAGACCCATGATCAACCCGAAGATCAAGATCATTTTATATTGTCTTCTTCATGGTTTAATCATTGAGTTTCTCAATCTTGGTCATTGGGATTTGGTATCGATCATATGCTTTCCCAAAGCATATATCATACCTTCAAATTCATGTCATGCTTCCAAAGCATGACGACCATGCATGGAATTTGATCGGTCCAATACCTCATGAGTGAGCTCATGTCTTCCGGTTCACAAGTGAACCTGTATGATCCCTTTGAGAGATCATATTGCTCATATACCCTTATATGCACACCAACTCACCGGTGTATAGACCTTGGTTAGGTCATCAACCTATTGGTCTGCCAAATGTACATACTCAGATATATAACAATATATCTGTCTCCGGTCAGAGGATGCGTGCCTATGCTGTGACAGCATTCAACATAGGACTTAGGTTATCTCGATCTCCTAGGTCAACCCATTGACCTAATTAATCTGACACCTCTGAATCACTATTCCCATGCAGAGGACCTGCATCAAGAGGTCGGTCAGATATCAACCTATGTGAGAAAGGATTGCCATCTCCTACTCAGGCTGGAGATCTCCACTTGACAATCATTTGACGGTGCTTGATGAGTCCTCTATCTAACTCTTTAGATATTCATCCAAACACCAGCCTCTATGATTCATTTAATGAATCAACAGCTATATGATCATCAAGCTGGCCATGGTACATAACCCTATTTGTACAGAGGGACCTTATAGTGCATTCATTCATATAATTTCAGAAAGGGAGTGAAACATCAATAACTTTTATTGATAAACTTAAATATTACAATAACATTTATTGTAAGAATGGTTCGCTCAGGGCTCACAAGTCTAACAATCTCCCACTAGCCCTCAGAACCATTCAGGTACAATCCATAAACCCATACTCATTACATGCTGGTCAAAAACATTCTGTGTCAGAGGTTTGGTAAGAGGATCAGCACTGTTGTCGGCAGAGGCCACCTTTGTGATGATGATATCACCACGCTTTTAAATCTCCCGAATGATGTGGTATTTCCTTTCCACGTGCTTGCTCTTTTGATGGCACCTGGGTTCCTTTGCTTGGGCAATGGCTCCAGTGTTATCGCAGAGTAACGGAACGGGAGTATCAGAGGAAACTACGCCAAGCTCCAAGATGAACTTGCGTAACCACACCGCCTCCTTTGCAGCATCCGATGCGGCAATGTATTCGGCTTCTATTGTTGAATCCGCCGTAGTGTCCTGCTTCTTGCTTCTCCAGCTCACAGCACCACCGTTCAACAAGAATACAAACCCTGATGTCGACTTTCGATCATCAATATCTGACTGGAAGTCTGAATCTGTATATCCCAAGACTTGGAGATCACCATCCCCATAGACCAAGATGTAATCTTGCGTCCGTCTTAGATATTTGAATATGTTCTTTACTGCATTCCAGTGTTTCTCTCCATAGCAGGATTGGTAACGACTTACCACTCCCACTGCATGGCAGATGTCTGGTCTAGTACACATCATGGCATACATCAAGCTTCCTACGGCTGATGCATAAGGGCATCCAGCCATGGCCTTCCTTTCCTAAACACTTTGAGGAGCCATCCCTTTGGACAGATGGATACCATGTCCTAAGGGGAGGAATCCTTTCTTCGAACTATCCATGCGGAATCGTTCAAGAATCTTCTTGATGTATCCATGTTGTGATAATCCCAATATTCTCTTTTCTCGGTTTCTGAACAACTTCAGGCCTAAGATGTAATAGGCTTCTCCAAGATCTTTCATCTCGAAGGTATGGGATAGCCAAATCTTCACACTGGTCATCATTCCTGTATCATTCCCAATGATAAGGATATCATCTACGTAAAGCACGATGAAAACAATGGCGCTCCTACTAAGCTTCTTGTACACACAAGGTTCATCAGGGTTTTGCACAAAATCATAACTCTTTATGGTTTTGTCAAATCTGATGTTCCAGCTACGAGAAGCTTGTTTGAGCCCTAGATGGATTTCTTCAGCTTGCATACTTTACCGTCCTCAGCTATGAAGCCCTAGGGCTGCTCCATATAGATATCCTCCTCGAGGTATCCATTGAGGAAAGCCGTCTTGACGTCCATCTGCCAGATGTCGTAGTCAAGAGATGCAGCTATAGCCAGCAGTGTCCTGATGGACTTAAGCATGGCCACAGGAGAGAATGTCTCATCGTAGTCGATGCCTTCTCTCTGTGTATAGCCCTTGGCCACGAGCCGTGCCTTGAAAGTCTCTACTTTCCCATCAGGTCCCCTCTTTCTCTTGAAGATCCATTTACACCCAATGGGTTTTACCACTTTAGGTGGATCCTCTAGGGTCCATACACCATTCTTATGCATGGAGTCAATCTCTGACTTCATTGCTAGCATCCATCTATCCATGTCATGATCCGCAAGTGCTTCATCATATGAAGAAGGATCATTGTCAGTCTCACCTGACACATGGAATCCATACCTTTCAGGTGGTGCAACCACCCTTGAACTCCTTCGAAGAGGTATGGGTGTTTCATCTTCATTTATCTCTTCAGTTTCTTGTTCAGGAGTCTCAGAATCCTCAGGGGATTCAATGAGTTCCTCTACTTCATTCTTGTCTTGACCTTTAAGGAAATCATCCTCCAGAAATTTCACATCCCTAGAGACAAAAACCTTTTGGGTCTCAGGGTCATAAAGTTGGTATCCAATACCATCTTTAACATACCCAATGAAGTAGCACTCACGAGTGCGAGATTCTAGCTTACTTGCGTCCACGTTCTTCACATGAACCAAGCATCCCCAAACCCTCAAGTGATTGACACTAGGTTTGGTTCCATACCAGAGCTCGAGTCTTTGGTATAGACTTGCTAGGAATCTTGTTTAGGATATATATTGCAGTCTCTACTGCATATCCTTAGAAACTAAGATGTAAATGTGCTTTACTCATCATTGAACGGACCATGTCCATGGTGGTCCTGTTGCGTCTTTCAGCAACACCATTAAGTTGGGGAGTTCCAGGAGGAGTGAGATTGGAGACAATTCCATTCTCTTTAAGGTATTCCTTGAATTCATTTGAGAGGTACTCACCACCTCGGTCAGATCGAATCCGTTTAATCTTCCTGTTGGCTTGGTTCTCAACCAAAGCCTTAAACTCTTTGAACTTTTTAAAGGTTTCAGATTTATGACATAGCAGGAAGATAAACCCATATCTCGAATGGTCATCGATAAACGTTAAATAATATCGATATCCATTTCTAGTCGCGGTATTGAAGGGACCACATACATCAGTATGTATTAGGTCGAGAATACCCTCGCATCTCGTAACCTTGTTACGGAAAGGCATCCTGGTCATTTTACCTCGAATGCAATGTTCATAGGTAGGTAAAGTTTGAACCTGTAGAAAATCTGAAGGTCCATCCTTTATCAATCTATTGATCCTATCAACAGATAAATGATCGAGCCTTTGATGCCAAATCATATTCGAATGATTTCCATTCTCCCTGGATCTCTTGGGGTTTTTATTATCAGTGGTAGTGACATTTATGACACATTCATTAATGCACAATTCATATAGTCCACCAGAAGTCAGAACACCTTCCGCAACAAATTTATCATATTGATTAATGACTAATTTATTACAGAACAGGAAAGAGTACCCATATCTAACAAGCTTAGACACAGATATCAGATTCCTCCTGACCTCAGGTACATAAAGACACTCTTTAAGTACTAGGACTCGACCACTAGATAACGACAGTCTGCATGTCCCGATGGCGACTGCTGCAACACTTGCATCAGATCCCATCTGGATAACTATCTCCCCATGCTCCAGATTCCTAGTTTCCTGAAACAAATGCAACGAATTGCATACGTGAACAGAAGCACCAGAATCTATAACCCAACTTCCTTCTCGTCCAACGAGAAAGCTGGTTTCAATGATGAAAGTAGATTTCATACCTGCTGGGGCTTTACCTTTGTCGGTAGACTTCAGGTAATCCGGGCAGTCACGCCGCCAGTGCCCCGGCTTCTTGCAGTGGTGACAGACATCGGTCTTTTTCGATGTCATCAGTGTGGAAGCACTAGAGGATGAACCAACTCCTTGATTCTTCTTCTTTCTCTTCGAGGCTGGGCCTTCTGAGAACCTTGCTTCCGCCCGCGCTACTCTGATCTGTGCAACCATTGCACTAGCAGAGGGGCCGTCCTTTTTCATGACGTCTTCTGCAGACTTCAATGTAGCTAACAACCCAGCGTTTGTGAAGTCACCTTTGTTCATGTGGTAAGACACAACAAAGTTGTTGAAAGACTTAGGGAGTGACAGGAGAATGAAATCATCTTGCATTTCAGAATCCAAGTAGGCTCCCAGGGTTTCCAGCTCAGAGAGGTACCCAAACATTTTGAGTACATGTTCTCTGACAGAGGCCCCTTCCTGCATCTTGCAGCGAATAAGCTCTTTCATCACATTGTAACGCTGTGTGCGGTTTATGTCACCGAACATTTCTTTCAGATTCAGCATAATCTCTTGGCAATGGTTCATTTCCACATGTTACTTCTGAAGCACATTGGATAATGACCCAAGGATGTAACACCTTGCCATATTATGATCTTCATCATATTTATCATTATATGATTTATCTTCATCAGTCACAGGGTTTGCTATCTTGTCCTTGCTAAGCACGTAGGAGATACGCTCTGCAGAGAGAACAAGATCCAAATTTCGGATCCAATCCGAATAATTTGGTCCGGTCAACTGGTTGACCTCTAGAAGCCTGCTAAGTGGGTTCATGGACTTCATTTTCTGAAATTAAGAATGCACTATATTAGAATAATTATATATTCATTTTAAGAATAATTTGATTAAGGTATTTTAAATCAAATTTGTCTTGCTAGGTCAATTTTGAAAGATTATTCCCTAATTGTCTTTCAAAATAAGAGATATACTTACCGCTATATCTCAAGCAAGATCTGGGATCTCCTTTCCTATCTTTGTCACATCCCAATAATATGAGAACTTGCGACTCCGATAAAAAGAAGCGGGAACTCATTCCGCCTTTTGCAAGTCCAACTTGCATTCCCAATTCGGTCTTTAACACCCGGGCCCACCACCCCTAAGATGATGTTGACCCGTTGTTAATTGAATCAACCGTCAACAGGCTTAATACTCGCTATACGCAATCCAATATCGCCCCAATAATATGAGGACTCGATATTGGGGTCACTACGTATATGGCCTTACTCTTTCGAGAAGCAAAGAACGCGATCCAGTTAAATCATGCACAGGGTCTGTCACTTCGGACATGCGTCTCCTATACACAACAACTGGCGACGAAATCCTTTTCCTTGACGGGAGACCATGGATGTCACTTATGTGATCCTCCACCTCATATTCAAAATTTATAATTAATTATCGTGAATCACATTCACATAATTAATTCTTCCAAGGGAAATACACATCTATTCAAAATAGAGTGTTTATTGGATATAATTAATTTAATCACATTAAATTAATCATTAATCCAATCATCAACAAACATGTCTTTTACTTGAATAGTAGGTATATTCTCAAAATACGTATTATTCGAATTTTAATAATTAGAAAAAATACATATTGTCTGTCTCCGGTATTATACAGTCCCTACCCGCTGTCATGGCCAGTACCGACGAGAGTGGGACGGACCACATACGTTGCAACCCGCGACCCCAATTCTCTCCGACTAGGCACCACATCCGCCTCGGAAAATGATAATACCATATAGACCATCATGTACTTTGAGATGTTCATCGGTTTTTCAACCGAAAATTATACCATATAATATAAATCAAAACATTTTTGATTATAAGGAGATATGCTAGACAAATCCCCGATCCTATTCAAGCAAAAGGGTTTTTCATGTAAAAGTTGTCCTACAACTATTGTAGGATAAACTATTGTTTTCATGAAAGCAATGTTTGTTGATGAAACAATGATCAAGATCTAATATCTCATCATTGTGGTTTAGGCAAGTGTCATTCAATGAAATAATTATTTCTTTAAATATTTCACAAATATTTATCACTAATTATTCCAGAAAATTAACAATTAATTTTCATCATGATAATTGAATGACATATCACAAGGTTCAAGATAAAAAAAAATTAATTTCCAGCAGTGACCCCCAATCACTAAAATTAACTTATCTTGATCAATTTAAATCCAAAAAATGCAAACTCAGTTTCCAAAGATTGCCTATTTGATTTATTAAAGAATCCAAGTGATAATTCACGCATTTCAAGGCGGATTAAAATGTAATCATCTCATTAATTACGTTCAAATCCGCAGTTCCCGCAACAGTGAATATAGTCACATTCAAAAAGACATATCTTGAGCAAATAAAGTCCAAATTTAGTAAACTCAAGTCCTATGGTTTACTTGTTTAATGGGGAACAAAATCTAATGGAAAATTCCGTGTTTAAACATTTTAAACAGTACAGAAAAATTCAATTAGATAGAGGTGCGAAAATTGAAATGCAGTAAAAATTTCGCAACCCTTTCAAGAACCAAATCGTCTAAGGTGTATGGATCATATCCAAAACCTTATTGAACCTGGCTCTGATACCACTTGAAGGATATTGTGAATCCTTAAGCGCATCACGGAAGCGTGTTGATCGCATCGTATGCAATCGGAGCAGCTAGTCGTACTAGATGCTAGATGCAGCGGAAATTAAAAATTTAACTTTAAAGATGAAACCACATGATCACGAGAACACTTCTCGGATCGTTTCATCAAACCACAAAGTACAAGGAATACCTCTTGAAGCGTGGTTGTGATCGTGAGATCCCAAAGTAGAGATCCTCCTATCTAAAGTCCGACCCACGGAGAATGCGCTTGCGGGCACGATGATGAGTCGCGTCCTTCCCGCAATCCTTTGACGAAGATCCAAGCGAAGCCGAAATGCTCTCCTTCCTAATACACAAAGTGGACGGCCACTTGAATATTAAGGAGAGCCCACACGAGAATGAGAGAGAGAGAGAGAGAGAGTAGAGTTCTTCAACTCAAGAATGTTGTAACTTGGAAAGGCTACCCTAGCCTTCCTTTTATACTAGTTTAGAATCCAATGGATCTCAATCCATGGGACACATGGATCCAAGGGCTATGCTTGGTCCATGCTAAATCAATGGCTATGATTGATTAAAATATGTTGCAACAATATCAACATAATTATCATTAACCAATTAAGAGATAATGTGATAATTAAAATGGAGTCAACAACCACCCTCAAAAATAGGGGGCGTCACCCATGAACAATTCATGGGTGACGCCACCTATGCATGGTGGTTATTTGGCTCCCTTTTATTTATCTTATTATTTCTTAATTAATCACAAAAAAAATATTCACCAAATTAATTCCAAATTAATTTGTGAATATTTCAATCATGCCATTGAATATTATGTGAATCATATTCACAACCCAAACTAATTAGTAAATTGCATTTCCAATTAATTAATAAATGTAAATCCAATCCACATTATTAATTAACAAATGCTATTTACATAAATTCTCTCTCTTATATATGTATATTATAAATCACATTTATAACACACATATATCATGGATAGTGTTATCCACATTCTCTTAATCCTTGATAATTAAATCCCATTTCATTATCTTAGATAATCATTTTCACAATATGAATCATATTCATATTTAAGCTTGATAATTAGATCTCATTTAATCATCAAGTCCTTTCTTGGATATTTCATCAAAAGAATCATTCTTGAACCCTTTCAAGAATAATGTGCTTTCTCCGCAGATACTTGGAGATAAGGACAGGGCGATTGTATTATTCCATGTATAGTGACTTGGATGTTGAGATATTATCTCAAATCCAGATTGAACGAACCTCCCACAGATGCTTGATTAAATCAAGACCGCAAATCCAATCTCCTCATTGAATCTGAATCCCATTCAGACCAATGTCCAACACTTGGACTAAGATCGGATTGCTTCTCTACTGAAAGGAGTCACTAAAATCCATACCTGTTTCATCACACCCTCGGAATGGAAGCGTCATGGATATACAATCGTTTATGATCACATCACCCTTCAAGTATTCCCAATACCTGTACATCCTGCATACTGGAAGACCCATGATCAACCCGAAGATCAAGATCATTTTATACTGTCTTCTTCAGGGTTTAATCATTAAGTTTCTCAATCTTGGTCATTGGGATTTGGTATCGATCATATGCTTTCCCAAAGCATATATCATACCTTCAAATTCATGTCATGCTTCCAAAGCATGACGACCATGCATGGAATTTGATCGGTCCCAATACCTCATGAGTGAGCTCATGTATTCCGGTTCACAAGTGAACCTGTATGATCCCTTTGAGAGATCATATTGCTCATATACCCTTATATGCACACCAGCTCGCCGGTGTATAGACCTTGGTTAGGTCATCAACCTATTGGTCTGCCAAATGTACACACTCAGATATATAGCAATATATCTGTCTTTGGTCAGAGGATGCGTGCCTATGCTGTGACAGCATTCAACATAGGACTTAGGTTATCTCGATCTCGTTAGGTCAACCCATTGACCTAACTAATCTGACACCTCTGAATCACTATTCCCATGCAGAGGACCTGCATCAAGAGGTCGGTCAGATATCAGCCTATTTGAGAAAGGATTGCCATCTCCTACTCAGGCTGGAGATCTCCACTTGACAATCATTTAACGGTACTTGATGAGTCCTCTATCTAACTCTTTAGATATTCATCCAAACACCAGCCTCTATGATTCATTTAATGAATCAACAACTATATGATCATCAAGCTGGCCATGGTACATAACCCTATTTGTACAGAGGGACCTTATAGTGCATTCATTCATATAATTTCAGAAAGGGAGTGAAACATCAATAACTTTTATTGATAAACTTAAATATTACAATAACATTTATTGTAAGAATGGTTCGCCCAGGGCTCACAAGTCTAACAGGGTCTACCCCCCTATACCCTAGGGTGAAATATCCCTAAGTATAGGCAGCAAAACAGGGGTAGAAAGAATTAAAAGAATACACGAGAGTCGTACATCCCCCCTATACTTAGGGTAAAGTACACCCTAAGTATAGCATAATCATAAGATGAGAAAAGGGATGTGGGACTAAAGAATAGAGTGATATGGACAAATGGATCTATACAAGTTGGAAGAACAGTGATAATCAGGCGTGAGATGCAATGGATGTGAGTCAAGAGACCACATCTCACGCAAAGTGAATAGGGGCAACATCAACGACCCGCGACTCATGATCTAGATATGGCTTGAGCCGCTGGCCGTTCACTCGAAAGGTACTCTCAGAAGACAACTTAGATATGTCAATACTCCCATTGTCGTGTACCTTTCTCACCAAATACGATCCCTTCCATTTGCTCTGCAGCTTCCCTGGGAATAATCTAAGCCTAGCATCAAACAACCATACTCTCTATCCTGGTTCAAACTGCTTGTGGATGATATGAGAATCATGCCACTCCTTCACTCTCTCCTTATAATGTAGGCTGTTTGAAAATGCGGTATCACGAAGCTCCTCCAGGGTTGATAACTCTGCCCTCCTCTGGTCTCCTATACTCTCTGGATCCAAAAGTATATCAGAGACTGCCCAAAGTCACCTATGTCTCAGCTCAACAGGTAAGTGGCACGGCTTGCCATAAACGAGGCTAAAGGGAGATGTACCCAAAGGAGTCTTGAAAGACATCCGATATGCCCACAAAACCGAGTCCAAAAGCTGTGACCAATCCTTTCGATCAGGGCGGATGACTTTCTGCAATATAGTCTTGATCTCCCTGTTCGACACTTCAGCAAGACCATTCGTCTGAGGGTGGTATGGAGTGGCAACTCGATGGTCTATGCTGAACTCGCTAGCAAGTGCCTTTACCTTGTCGTTGACGAAATGAGACCCTCGTCTGATATCAACACTCGAGGTACCCCAAACCGTGAAATGATATTTCTCTTTAAAAATCTGCAAATAGTCCTAGCATCTGCGGTTCGGGCGAGGATGGCCTCAACCCAACGACTCACATAATCCACGGCCAACAGAATGTACTCAAATCCCTGACTCCTAGGAAATGGACCCATGAAATCGATGCCCCATGCGTCAAAAACCTCACAGAAGTGAATGGGCTGCATCGGCATCATATCACGCTGTCCACAAGTGCCCATCCTCTGACAGTCAGTACATCTCTTCACGAACTCATCATAGTCCTTGAAGAGAGTAGGCCACCATAGGCCGGACTGGAACACTTTCTGTGCCGTTCTCCTCCCTGAGTGATGTCCTCCTGCCTCAAGCTTGTGGCAGTAAGTAAGGATGCTGTGGTGCTCCTCCTGAGGAATGCACCGATGCCAGATACTATCCCCTCCCTCATGGTAAAGGATGGGATCCTCCCAATGGTAAAACTTGGCCTTCGTGTGGAAGGTCTCAAGTTTCTGCCTGGTCCAATCTTGTGGAACTTTCTTGGCGACAAGATAGTTCACAATATCAGCATACCATGGGAGCGAGGCGATAGCAAGGATCGCCTCATCTGGGAAGGTCTCACAAATAGGGTCAATCTGCTCAGAATCCTCAAGATACTCCAATCGAGAGAGATGATCCGCCACCACATTCTTGACTCCAGGCTTATCCTTAATCTCTATATCAAACTCCTGGAGTAGAAGGATCCATCTGGTCAATCTGTCTTTGGCATCCTTCTTTGCCATGAGGTACCTGATGGCGGTATGATCAGTAAAGATGGTCACTCTAGATCCAATGATGTAAGATCTGAACTTATCTAGGGCGAAGACTACGGCTAGCATCTCCTTCTCAATGATGGTGTAGTTCCGCTGCGCGACATCCAGTGTACGGCTAGCGTAGTGAATAGCGAATGGGACTCCTTCCCTCCTCTATCCCAGCACGGCCCCCACGGCGAAATCGGAGGCGTCCGTCATGATCTCGAATGGGAGAGACCAATCAAGTGGCTGGAGAACAGGAGCCTCTACGACACAGCTCTTGAGAGTCTCAAACGATGATAGACACTTATCATCTACAAGGAACTCGGTGTCTTTCGTCAACAGATCAGTCATGAATGAAACGTCGGTAGAAACCGACGTGCCCTAGAAAAGACTGTAACTGCCGCAAGTTGGACGGTGGATCGAGTTTTCTAATGACATCCACCTTGGCCGGATCAACCTCCATGCCTCTGCTGGAGATGATGTGGCCAAGCACCATCCCTTGAGTCACCATGAAGTGACTCTTCTCCCAAGACAACACTAGGTAAACCTCAATGCATCCCTGAAGGATCCGGTCTAGGCAGTCAAGACAGGAGTCGAATCCGTCGCCGTAGACCGAGAAGTCATCCATGAAGACCTCCAAGCACTCCCCCACCATGTTCGAAAAGATAGACAGCATGCATCTCTGAAAAGTCGCAGGGGCATTGCATAGCCCAAATGGCATGCGTCTGAAGGCGTATGTGCTGATGGGACAGGTGAAGGTGGTCTTGTCCTGGTCCTCGGGCACGATGGCCACCTTATTGTAGCCGGAGTACCCATCCAGAAAGCAGTAATGGCTCTTCCCTACCAGTCTCTCAATGATATGATCTATAAAGGGCAGGGGGAAATGATCCTTCTTGGTGGCCTGGTTGAGTTGTCTGTAATCCACGCAGACCCGCCAAGAAGTGGGTACCCGGATAGCAATCTCCTCTCCGGACTCCGTGACAATAGTAGTGATGCTTGTCTTCTTGGGAACCACATGCAACGGACTGACCCACTTGGAGTCGGAGATGGGGTAGATAAAATCGACGCTCCACCACTTCGAGATCTCCTTCATGACAGCCTCTCTCAGATTCGGGTTCAGCCGTCGCTGGAACTCACGCGACGGCTTTGCCTCATCCTCGAGATAGATGTGGTGCGAGCACAGAGCCGGACTGATCCCCTGGAGATCTGCTACGCTCCATCCTATCATCTTGCGGTTCTTTTCAAGAACCCCCATTAGACGGGATTCTTGCTCTCCAGTCAAATCAGCGGAGATAATGATTGGGTACATATCATGCTCACCCGCAAGGAATCTATACTTCAGCGACACAGGAAGTGGTTTCAGCTGTGGACAAGTTAGTGCTGGCAAATCTGGCTTCTGAAGAATCTGAGTGTATGTGGCCAAATCTGCACGGGAGAAAGAGAACTCTCGATCACAAACTGGATCTAGAGAAGGCTGCTCTACTGGACTGTCTCTGCTCTGCATGGCATCTACCTCCTCTCTAGTTGTAGGCTCAGTAGAAGTCAGATCTGGTATAAGCTTATCAAAATCTGCTCAATCAAAATCTGACTCCGAGGGATCTGTATCATCATCACAAAACAACTCTGTCTCGCGGTTGAGAACCGAATCTGCTGGCTGAAAAGTATCCTGGACCAGGAATGTGCTCTCCAAGCTATCCTCTGCTAGCGTCTCTGCATCAGCAGTCTTTGAAGGTGAGAGGATGTCCTGTGCATCTCAATCTGCCCAAACTGCCTCATCATCTGTGATCATAAAATCGCAGTCCTGGTGGATATCTGGCCCTGCATCTGTCATTTGCTCTGAGTCTGTGCTTGGCTCTAAGCAAGCTGAATCTGTGACTTTGATTTCCTCGACCGTCTCTATTTGTACACTATCGCCCTCGACGCAAAAGTATACCTTCCCGCTATCTTGGTCAGTCACTGCCTTGGCTGTGGCCATGAACGGGCGACCTAAAATGATGGGGTATCGGTCACAGACTTAGGGATCTCCATGTCCAACAAAACGAAGTCCACGGGGAATTGTAGGCCCGGAATCGTGACGACAACGTCCTTCAGCAATCCCTTTGGCCTCTTGACAGATCGATCAGCAAACTGAAGGATTGTCCTACTCTGTCATAGAGTGCCCAACTTGAAGAGGTCGAGAAGGGCTGCCGGAAGTAGGTTGATCGAAGAACCGTTGTCTAATAGAGTGCGGTCGAACCTCTGCTCTCTGATATGACATCTGACATATGGGGCTCCTGAATCTGACCTCTTGGCCGGGAGACGGTTCTGAATAGCAAAACATGTGGCTATGGTCAGCACATGGATCTTTGACTGGTGGTTCCTCCTCTTCCTCCTAACTGTAGTCCTATCTCTGAGTGATCTCTAGAGTAGAGGGATGTGCTGCAAGGCCTCTTGAAGAGTTAGCTGAATGTGGAATCGATCGATCATCTGCTGGTTGAACTCTTCCTGCTGCTTCTTTTTGGGATTTTCTATTTTCTTCCCCTTCCCCATGTGGAGTGCTCTAGGGAAGGGGATCACAGGGTCCTTCTCAGATAAAGGACTAGGAGAGGGTCTCGGCTGCTCAAGCACGACAGAATCAACACATACATCATCATGCACCGCAGGTGGATCATAATAAAACAAACCTTTTCCTTTATTGCCAGATAAGTCTTGAGATACACGAACAGATGGAAAGACTACAGGACTAGCAGAAGTAAAAACGATGGCATCAGCACCACCCTCAGCATGTCGACTCGCGACATCAGCACCACGCTCTGGCTCGGCAACAATGGTGGCATCAGTACCACCTCCTCTATCTGGTGAAGTGACGACCTCAGAACCGTCGGTGGGATCAGCATCCATGGTGGCATCAGTACCACCGTCATCATCTCTAGCGGCATCAGCACCGCTCTCCTCCTCGCCTGGTGCTCTGGAAGTGGCCTGGGGGTGTCGCTCAGACGAGGCACCGCCTGCTGGCATCCTACCTCTCCTAAGTGTGATAAAGTCAGTATCAAACAAATATGCAGACATATCACCAAAAGCATCACTAGGAGTGGCATACTCTGTGAAATCTACCTGCTCAGACTTCATCTTCAGGTTGTTCGGGTTCGGCTCAATCTGGGCAGGGATGGCGGCCTTCCCTCTCACAATCTCCCGCATATCCAGGCAGAACTCATCCATCTCCCATCTGAAAGTAGCCTGCTGATCAGTCAAGAGGTGGGCTATATCATCTAAGGCGAGGCTCTCATAGGATGGCCCAGGAGAACCTGACGGGTGGCCTCGCTGGTAATGAGGCTGCTGCTTTGTCTAGTGCTGTGGGTGAGAGGAGTATGACTAGGAATGATACTGCTGCTGCTGAGGCTGATCTCGCCTCCAAGACTGTCCCTGCTGATAGGGACGAGAACCATACTGTGAAGACTGCTGCTGCTGCTGGTGCACTGGAGGCTGCTGCTGTTGGTGATCTCTCTGATAGATGTACTGGCCACCATGAACCTGAGGCTGCTGCTGGGAACTGGCACCTCCGGCTGACCAACGGAATCTGGGATGATCTCGTCGGTTACCGGGCTGATTCGGTCGTACCAAATCCCGTTGACGTCCATCAATGACTCCTGCTCATAGGTGACTGGTGGAAGTACGGCTAGAGGCTGATCCGGCTGGTAGACCACCATCTGTGTGTCGAGAGATGGTGGTGACTGGTGAGAAGGTTGCGGCTGCTGGTACGGCTCTGCCTATACAAGGTGAACCTGTCTAGGCTGCTGGTGGCTGGAGCGCTGGGACGAGCTGTCGGTGCTATTCGGATCGCCTCGTGCCAGAAGACGGGGCTGGGAAGTCGTCTGTGCCTCTTGGAGACACATGAGCTGTGTCTTCAGGTCACTCAGGGTCTGTGCCATCTGCTCCATCTGTGTGATACCCTGGCACTGCTTCTTCTCTATGATCTCCATCCGGTCCAGCTTCTCGCTGATGATGCCCATGTCAGCGGCTGTGGACTCGGCCTGTGCTGCTGCCGCTGACGAAGTGGATGGACCGGCGTCAACCCATGCTATCCTCTAGTACTACACGGTTTGTGGCTGGGGGCATCCCTACGTGTAGAGTCGGGTCTGGGACATCACTGTGTAGTTCTCGGCCATCTCCTCGTAGATGGCCCAGACCTGATCATGATCCTTGGCGAAGTAGGATCCACCACAAGAAGCGTTCACCAGGCCCTGCAGCTCTGGTGTCAACCCGCAGAAAAAACTCTGAACTAAGTTCGGCTTCGAAATGTCATGGTGCGGGCATCTATCTGTAAGCTCTCTAAACCTCTCCCATGCCTCGTGAAACTGCTCGTTGGGTAGCATGGAGAAGTTGCTGATCAGGTGATAAACGCGGAATTTACAGCAGTTGTATTGACTCACAAGGCGAGTCAACATTCGGTGTCTTAACCACTACAAAATCCTGGTTTAATCAACAATTAACCCACACTACAGATCAACAATTAGAAATAAATGTGGAGTTAAAATTTATTTTTAACTCTGCACAAATGATGTAAAGGGCAAGTATGCAGAGAGTTCGAACACAGGGAGCAAACAGGGTAATTCAAACAATTGTGCACAAGTGAGTGAATGTGTCAAGTGGCTACACTAAGCAAACAATCGAAGGAATTTTTGTGGGTTTTTAATTTTAATTTTTTTAATTTTTTTAATTTTTATTTTGATTTTTAATTTTCTGATTTTTATAATTTTATATTTTATATTTTTCTATTTTCTTTTTGAATATTGGAATATAAGTACAATGTAGCAAAAAGGATGATAAACTATTTATAAAAATATGCAAAAATAACCAAAAATTCAGAAATAAAATGTTTTTGATATTTTTAGGATTTTTTTAATGTTTTTGTGATTTTTGGGTATTTTTCAAGGTACTTTTGGTATTTTTAAATACTTAAATTAGGGAAAACAGTGAAATATGTGCTGGCTGTGAGTAAAATGGGAATTCAAATTAGCAAACAGCAACAAAAATTTTTCACACTAATTTTCAAAGAAAGAGAATAAAATATAGAACAAACAGAAACTGAGTTTGTATTTTTCTGAGTTTTCCTTGATTTTATATAATTTTTTTGAAGTTTTTGATTGTTTTTAAATTTTTAAGGTTTTTCTTTTGAGATTTTTAGTGATTTTTGGACTGACATTGGAAAATGATAAAACACACAAAATATAATTTTTTTTTGAATTTTTCGAGAGGTTTTAATATTTTTTGGCATTTTCTAAGCTAGACAATGCACAAAAAGCATGTTTTTGATTTTTAATAAATATAAAAATAAAATAAAATCAAAAACTAAATTGATGGCGTGGAAGCACAAGTGCACAGAAGCTTAAGTTCAAAAATTGAGAATTTTTGGATCTAAAATGATACCCTAATTAATTCATGCAAGCACGCAAAAATTAAGGGCTGGCAGGGACGTTTACGTAAATAAGCAAAATCCCAAGGGCTCTTCTGCAATTGTCACGCAAAATTTGAACTGAAATAAAATGTTTCTAGGCCAGACAATAAAACCAAAAGCCGCTAGGGCTTCGTTGCAAAAAATCCCCAGGCTCACGTAACGCGCACGCGACCTGGCGGGGATATGAAAGTAAATACGCAAAACTTGAGGGGCCTCTTTACAATAGTACCAAGACTTATTAACTGCCAGCAAAAGTTTCAGTATTAATACTAAATAGATAAATGTCCCGGGAGGTTCTTGCAAAACTGCCACGCGCCACGTGCGACGCACGCGCCTGGCGGGGGCCTCGATACGATATTACAAAAATGAGGGGCGTCTCATGCAAATTCCACAAAATGATTAAATAGCAAATGAAAGTTTAGGGAGTTTCTGGAAATTACACAAAAATAGCGGGAGCGAGGTTGCAAAATCTCCCACTTATCCACGTAGCATGCGTGGATGGCCTTGATGAGGAAAGATCGGACGGTGGCTTTCCCTTTCAGACGGGCGGCTGCGATCAAAAGGGGAGGGGAGAAATGGACGGCACCTGTAGCTCGCCCCCTCCCCCACGTTTTGTTCTGCCCAGACCTGCGCAGGCAGCGGCGACGCGCGGCGTTCTTCTCCGACGATGCGAGATACCCCTCCCCCCCCCCCCCCCCCGTGGTTAGGCGTGATGTCCAGCACCTGCGAGTCCAAAAAGAGGCTCGAGAGCGATGTCTCGACCGGGTGGTTAAGTGCGTGGGTGCGGTGACGGAAGGTGGTGGAGATGGCGAAATGGGATTTGCCGGAGCGAACTCCGACGAGGTGGGCGCTGGTGATCGGGTGGTTGCGAAGCAAAACAAACAGGTGGAAGGTGATTCTATGGCTACCAGAAATTAAACTACATAGAGAAAAGTAAAAAAAAGAACCTCAAGAGCTGGGTAGCCCAAGGAAGAAACCTCACAGCCGAGAGGCTGGAGATGGGGTTGGAAACACGCCGCCGAGCTAGGTAGGCACCTCGACAAGGTCTGAGATCGGCTCTCTGTCACAGGGGATCCCGCATCTAGGCCTCGGAGGGATTGGCTCAGGCCAAAGGCGGTTCAAAAAGAAGAGGAAGAAGGGGGGTTCGATTTTGAGATGTGGCGAGGGGTGAACTTCGAGGAGGGATCACGGGTTGCATGATGGTGCTCGGCTCGAGATCAAGCTAGGGCGTGGTAGCTGGATCATAGGTGAACGATTTTGCAGAAGGAAGTTACGTGAAAAGATGCAAGAGGTGGCCTTGATAAATCCGCGAACGCGGGCAAAAAACGAGGTCTGGCAGGCTACAGGGATGGAGGGCAGGCAGTTGACCTTGGTCAACGAAGACTGCCCCCTGGTTGGTCCACGTGGACCAACCAGGAAAAACCCCTAAAAAATGATTAAAAATTCAATTAAAAATCGAAAATGATTTATTTAATTTTAGGTTAAGTAATAAAAAATGTTTATTATTTTATGAAGTATTTAATTCCGATTTTTAATTATTTTTATGAGGTATATTTTTACAAGTTGCTTTTATACCCTTATAGGTGTATAATCTATATATTTTAGTACTTTATTTTTATTTTGGGTATTTTAATTTTATTTTTTTATTTAGTATTTTATAAAATTATAACATACTTTTATATGTCTAAATATATTTTTGTTTTATTTTTAGGAGGTGTTTTGTACACTTAATTAAATTAGAGTCTATAAAGTATAGGTATAAGTGTGTATATTTCATCTATGTTCTTAGTATATAAATTTTATTTTGTGTTTTCTTTGCATTTTTATTCTAATTTTAATATACATAATTATTATAAGTAATATTTACAACATTAGAAAAAAATAAAATTAGAAAAATAAATAATAAATTGAATATTTTAATATGTACAAATATACAATGTGGGTCCAAAACTGAACTTTCAAACCGTAGCTCCGCCAAATGCGAAACCACCGCCATTGGATAGCTTTTTTTTTTCTATACACAATTAAAGGTGAGTATGCTGCATTTGGAGTTGTCGTTTGTGAGATACGGGTCTGGGAAGTTAGGATTCTGGAATTTTATTCAAGCCATAACTTTTTATCTGTACATTATTTTTCAGTGAAATCAATTTTGTATTTTTCTTTATTAAATTATCTACAACTTTCATGTACAAAGTTTCTTTATTTGATGTAAAAAATGGAACCAAAAATTGGTCCCAAAATGAATAGAAAGTATAGGTATTTTATCTGTATTTTGGCCCTTATCTCCCCCTACTTTATTCCTGGTCGACCTATTCATCAAGATGCCAAGGTCTCGGGGTTTCAGGTCATAAAATATTTACAATATTTTATTCTTTTTCTTTTCTTTATTTATTCTATAATTTTGGCTTTAATTACAATATTTTATACACTAAATAGATGCACATGCATGAATGCTAAGATGATTAAATTAAAGGTATTTACAGGCATTTGCTAGGGTTTTTGGTGCCAAAATGATAGAATAAAGATGATGAAATGTGGATTCATCATCAGGGCCCTTGCTGCATTCGTCCGCCCGAGTGGATAGTACTTGTTCAAGTACTCGGTGCGGAGCTACTCCCAGGTGTCTACAAATCTCCTTAAGTGCTTCAGCCAGTTGCCTGCTCTGTCTGCCAGGGAGAAAGGAAAAGCAATCATCTTGATGGTATCCTCGTCCACCTGACGGTCGTGGACGGTGCTGCAGATCATCTCGAACTCCTGGAGATAAAGATGGGGCTCCTCAGTGGCGAGCCCATAGAACTGGGGTAGAAGCTGAAGAGTGTTCGGGGGGAACTTGAAGTCCCCCACAATGGCTGGTAGTACAACCCAACGATGCGTCAAAGTCGATCCGAGGCTGTGCAACTCCCGCATCGGTCTCGGAGGCTCTGCTGCTGTTGCGGCTGTGATGAAGCCACATTTCATCATCTTTATTCTATCATTTTGGCATCAAAAACTTTAGCAAATGCGTGTAAATACCCTTAAATCCATCATCTTAGCATTCATGCATGTGCATCCAAATAGTGTATAAAATACTGTAATTAAAGCCAAAACTATAGAATAAATCAAAGAAAAGAAAAGAATAAAATATTGTAAATATTTTATGACCCGAAATCCCGAGACGTAGGCGTCTTGATGAATAGGTCGACAAGGAATAAAGTAGGAGGTGATCAGGGTTAAAATTCCTTCATTCTCTATTCATTTTGGGACCTATTTTTGGTGCCACTTTTTATACATCAAATAAGATTCCAAAACTCCAACTTCCCACACCCGTATATTGCAAATAAAAACTCGAAATGTATCAAACTCACCTTTAATTGTATATATCATAAAATAATCTATTTAATGGAGGTGGTTTCGTATTTTTCGGAGTTACGGTTTGAAAGTTGAGTTTTGGACCCATATTGTATACATGTACAGATTAAAATATTCAATTTATTATTTATTCATTATTTTTGAAATTTTATATTTTAAAATTATGCAAATATTACTTATAATAATTATGTACATTAAAATCAGAATAAAAACCTAAATAAAATACAAAAAAATACCTGTATATTTGATACATAGGTATGCTACCTATACTTATACCTGTAGAAACTATACTTATATTTTATTTAATATGAAAAACACATCAGAAAAATAAAATAAAAATATATTTGTGTGTATAAAAGTATTTCATGAATTTATAAAATACTTAATAAAAATAAACAAATTAAAATCACAAAATAAAAATAAAAGAATTAAATATATAGATATTATACCTATAAGGCGTATAAAAGTGAACTTGTAAAAATATATTCTATAAAAATAATTAAAAATCAGAATAAAATACTTCATAAAATAATAAATATTTTTTTATTAATAACCTAAATTTAATTCAGCCATTTGTTATTTTTAATCGAATTAATAAAAGTCTTTTCCAGGGTTTTTCCTGGTTGGTCCACGTGGACCAACCAGGTGCAAACCCTAGTTGACCCCGATCAACTAGGTGTCCTAGACCCCTGGAGCCTCTGACAGTCTGCGTTTTGACCCATGTTCACCCATTTATCGAGGTCGAATCTTCCACTCTTTCGCATTGACCTCTTAAGGATTTTTTCTCCTCGATTTCCAGTGAAGCACGCCCAAGGGAAACCTAGGGTTTTGGATCGTTGTGCGAGGCGTTCTTCCTTGGTCTTTGGACTACCTCAGTCATCGGGTCAAATGACTTATATGCAATCCCTGACTTGCGATTTGAATTCGAACCCCATTCTAGGTCCCTCTCTTGCGACTTTCGATCTCAATCAAGTCCTGGAGGTGACAGCTCCAAGATTAGCTATTCAAGGAGGCGGAGCAGCGTGGATCTGGGCATTCCATCAACCTCTGGCTAACCCCCGTCGAGGTATACTCAACCTCGGGCTCCAGGCCCTTGAGGTGTTTGTTTACACTTGATTTTTCTCGCATTCATCTAGTCATCGTCGTAGGATAAAAAACCCTCTATAAACCATATCGATTCATCGATCAAATCACACACCCTACTCACCTCGTCGGAGCGCACCTCTAGCCAGTCACAGTCGCACCACCCCTCGCCGCCATTCATCCTCCATGGAGTCCAGGCATTTTGCCCTGGACTCTATCATCCTTTTCCTGCTAGTACGCGCACACGAACGAACACCTGGGAGCATTTCTGGGCTCACCGGAGATACATGGAGGTCCCGAGCTCTGCCGCCGTCGTATGCGAGGATCAACGCCCCTCCGGCCATTTTGAAGAGTCCAGCACCTAGAGACCGCCTGCAAGAATATATCTGGGCCATTTTGAGCTTCGAACGCCGACGTAGGAGGGCGGGGGAGGTCGCGGAAGTTTGCCATCATCGGCCTTCTTCCGCGTTCTTCCTCCAGGCCTCTCAGCCGTCCGATCAAGGGAATCCCCCAGATCCATCGCCCAACGTCCGATCATGTCACGCTACAGCCGTCCGATCGTCATCACCAAGTCTAATCTCCACCGTCGGAGGCCGAAGCGTCATCGCGCAAGGAGAAGTTGCCATGTGGATAAGTGGCTCGGGCAACACCGTGGGATCGAGCTCAGCCGCCGACTGTTGGATTGGCTCTACGCATCATCCACGCCCATCCGCCGTTGGATCTGCCCCGCGAGGGTATTTTGCATTCAAACCCTCGCGACTTTTTGTATTTAAATATTAGTATTAAAACTTTCGTCTGCTTTTAAAAACTTTGGTAACATTTATAATTACGCCCTGAAACTTTCAATATTTGCAACTAAGTCCTCGGTCACGTCACCTCACGTGACATGTTCACGTGAGGAGCGGGGCTTTTTGCAGCGAGGCCCTTGGCCATTTTAGTATTTCGATTTAGTTCAGTAAATTTTGTATCACATGTAATTATTTTTGGAATATTTGAACTCAGACCCCCGAGATTTTTGAATTTACAGTTGGGTCCTTCCCAGGCGCGTGCAAGTCAAGCGCCCTGGTGGAAATTTTGCACATGTACCCATGCGGGTTTGGAAATTGGTGGTCGGTCCTTTAAATCGAATATACAGTGTTATATTTTGTTGGAAAAGTGCATGTATGCACCTGGATGTTTTGATATTTGCATGTATACCCCTACCAGGACATATATTTTTACTTGCTTGCTCCATTTATTTAAGGCATCATTTTAATTTGAAAATCCCTAAAAATTTATCATAGGCTCTTGTTAACTTGCACTTCCACGTCATATTTTTGCATCTTGTTTTTTGTTGCAATTTATTATTTATTAAAAATCAAAAACATGCATTTTTCTTACTGTTTGCATTAGAAAACCCATAAAAATTAGCAAAATGTTTTGAAAAATTCCAAAAAAAATATATTTTGTGTGTTTTATCATCTACTAGTGTCACTCCAAAAATTACTAAAAATTTCAAAACCAAAATGTTAAAAATTAGAAAAACTCTAAAAACTTCATAAAAATCTAAAAAATTCTAGAAAAAATCACAAAAATATAAACTCAGTTGTTATGTCTTCCTTATTTCATTCCCTTTATTTTGAAATTAATTTGGGAAAATTTTGTGACTGTTTGATATTTTTCATTCCCATTTTAATTTCGGCTAGCCTTGTTGTTTATTGTTTTCTTATATTTTGATTTTTAAAAATACCAAAAACATTCTGAAAATTCCCCAAAAATCACAAAAATAGTAAAAAATTATAAAAAAGACCAAAAAGATTTTATTCCCTGATTTTTTACTCTTCTTACCTATTTTTATAAATACATTATCCTCTCTTTCCCTATATTATATATATATATATATTCCTATATTGAAAAAGAAAATATAAAAACATAAAATATAAGAAGAAAATACAAAATCAATAAAAAAAGAAAAAAACAAAATACGAAATTTAAAATAAAAATAAAAAAATATATAAAAGTAAAAACCCACAAAAACATTTGCTTTGCATAGTGTAGACAATACATCACATTTACACACATACACTTGTTGATCTATCTTGCCTTGCTCCCTGTGTTCGAACTCTCTGCATACTTGCTTCTATACATCTTTTATGTAGAGTTAAAAATAAATTTTAACTTCACATCTGCTTATCATTGTTTGATTGATTAATTGTGGGTTAATTGTTTATTAATTACGGTTTCTTGTGGGTCGTCACAGCGACATAGTAGTCCCGCCTTGTGTGGACTATTTAGACCCGCGATAAAATCGTGGTTATCTAATGGCGCCGTTGCTGGGGAGCAACAACATATAGATATCATTTTTTATTGTGATTAGTTGTTTACATTATTGCTTCATTTTTTCTCTCTTATTTTGA
The DNA here is from genome assembly GCA_037367405.1 of Ottelia alismoides. NCBI lineage: Eukaryota > Viridiplantae > Streptophyta > Magnoliopsida > Alismatales > Hydrocharitaceae > Ottelia > Ottelia alismoides. The sequence continues at coordinate 1,307,874 of JAZKJV010008882.1, forward strand.
TATTTATCTGTGAGTTTTCTGACCATCTCTTTTTGTCTTCTTGCGAGGGACTGCGGAGCGAGGCGAATTGCTTAGGGGATCCGGAGCAACCTTGGGAAGCGGAGCCGGTTTTTCTTAAGCCAAGCTGGCAGGAGAGAGCGAGAGACTTGAGAGAGAGTGCTAGAATAGTTTGCATTTTATTTCTTTGAGAGAGAGATTTACTAATTTGTAATAATACAGGGACTTGGACACTCGGGACACTTCGGGCCCAATTTCCAGGTGTCTGTTCACCAGGGGGCTCACCACGGATTTCATCGAGTTTCTCGATGTCATTTGCCGGTTTTGTTTTCTTTTTCATTTCTTTTGTGGATTGAGCCCCTAGTTCTAGGCTTTTGCTTGATCGATTAGATTAGGTCTAAACACACTAATAACCTTTGCATGCACATATAGATCGTATTTGGACTTAGTTTAATTAAACAGTTGAATCCCCATTTTTCGATCCGCCGCACCGCGAGCCCTCCCCATCAAGCGCTACTCCTGAACTCGATTTGTCGAGAAGAGGAGGGGGGGTCTAGACCGGACTTTTTGGATTGAGGATTGGCGACCAACTTGTGGGTCTTCACTTTAGCAATTGCCTTCTTAGGACGATTTCTGTGTGCATATCGGCATGTAGTATAGGTTTATAAATTCCTGTTTTGCATCCCGCATGGAGAGAGCTGGGAGTCACTATAAGTCCTCTATCTTTGCATTCATCATTTAGGCACTAAGGTAAGATTTCCATCTTAGTGCCACTTGCATTCGCTTTTCCGACTCTATTCTCCCTCTATTTTGGATCAAATAGGAATCAAGAAAATACAAAAAAGTTAGGCGCTTGTTTGAATCTACTCAAAATAAGCGATAACATCAAAAAAATTAAAAAAGGGACTGCTAAGAAAACTTTGATCTAAATAAAATTGGTAATTAGACTCATTGATTGGGGAGAGTCACACCCTCACTTGTCTTCAGGTTGCATGGGAAGGTCTCCTTCCAAGTGAGTTGAGTGCTTCGTAAGGACTAGAGCCCAAAACCCAGTCTGTGGCTGCCTTGTGTATCGCCTGGATTTCCGAAGTATTGGCGCTTCTATCATACGTGGACGAGTAGGGCTTGGTCAACATTGGTGACTCTCTATTGTGTAGAGCATCGACCTTGTCCGAAGTATCGAGCCTATGCCATGCCTTCACGGGGGTGTCTGTCTCATCGTCTTGCGTCCGAGTAGATTCTTGCACGCTCACGGGTGATTCCATTGCGAGCGAGTTCCGAAGTATTGGTTTCACCTATTGGCTTCCTTTCTCTATTTCTTTGGCTGAGTAGGGATCCAGGAAGGGTTACAAGGACCTCAAAAAGTGCAGACTACAGGTTACATAGGAGGAGGACAAGTACGGGACACTCTTCCGACAGTACTCTCTCTCCTTTAGGCGTAACGCTCTAAGGACTCGTTGAAAGATAACTTCCTGAATTCAAGCTAAAAACTACAAAGATAAAAGCCGAACCCTTACGACTTCACGTGTTGAGTTGGTGAATCCCCTTGCTTTGTGTTTGATTGCTAGTCGATTTTAGGTCAAGAACAAAAATACCACACAATCGTGCGCAATTTTTCCCCCTTCTTCTTCTTCTTCACCTTGCTCTTCTCAATAATCAAGATGATGGGACGGAGATCTCTTAGGCCGACCTTGTCAGCACCACTATCCAGCACTCCTCCTTATTCATCTAGGACAACCTCGGAGAGTCCACTCTTCGAGCCTGAGTTTACTTCCACCATGTTCCCCCTCAATCACCCTTCTCATTCTCCTTCCATCAGTCCAAGAGTTTCAGAATTTAGTGCATCACAGAGCTCAGAGCATTTGATGGCACCTGAGATGGGTTCTTTTGCCTTTTCAGAGAACCCAGCCATGGCAGATAGAGGAGATCACCCGGATGAGCAGGAGCAGCCTCAATTTCTATTTGATCAAGCCGCCATCAACAATTCACTTCTAGCATCCTTGGAGACCATGCAGAGACAAATCATAGATCAAGGAGCATTTATGGGTGATGTCATGCGAGAACTGGCGCAGATGAGAGCAGATCGAGAGAACAGAGCTGCAGGTGGTGGAGGAGATATACCCGTTGCAGAAGGAGGAGATCCAGAAGCAGAGAGAACACCACAGACCATCATGAGGGAATTACATAATCCTGCTGCATCCCTCACTCACCGATGGATCCGACTCCCTCCCATCCATGGAGATTTCGAGCTTCGGCCTCATACTATTCAGCTTCTACCCAAATTCCATGGGTTGCCGACTGAAAAGCCACACCTCCATCTACAAGAATTTGAGATGATCTACAGCACAATTCATGATAGGCTGATGACCGAGGATACTATCAAGATGATAGCCTTCCCCTTCTCTTTAGTTGATAGAGCTGCATACTGGCTCAAACATTTGGGGAGGTTCATCGACACTTGGGCAGATCTCTAAACCGCATACTTGAAGAAGTACTACCATCTCGGCCGGACGAACACAGCTAGAGCTATGATCAACAATTTTACCATGATCCCTAATGAACAATTCCATGAATCCTGGGATCGATTCAGAGAGCTCATTGATTGGTGTCCACACCATGACATATCAAAGCCCAACATAGTCCAAAGTTTATTCTATGGGCTGACACCGGAGCTGCAGGGGCTTGTAAATGCCTCTTGTGGTGGATCATAATTTTCCAAGGGTGAAGACGACGTCTGGGCCATCTATGAAGGCATGGCAGAAAACTCGACTGTGATGACCCAATCCAGAGTCTACACACAGCAGAAGCCACCCCAAGGAGCAGGATCATTTCAGAGGATCACCCGCATCGATGTCGGTCCCCACACTCCGTCGGTAGCCGCAGCCCAAGCCGAATCCGCCGTAGCCGACATGGGAATCATTAGTGAGAAGTTGGACTGCATGGAGATCCTCAAGAAGAAGCAGAACCAAGGTCTTGCCCAGATGGACCTTCTTACCAAAACCATGAGTGACCTGAAGACTCAAATTCTCTGCATTCAGGAGGCACAGGCACACACTCAGCAGCCTCCTAGGTCACGGGGCGATCCGAGTAGTAGCAGCTCTACCCAGCCCTCTGCCTCACATCGACAGGTCAACCACATCCAGGCAGAGTCGGTGCCGCAGCTACCATAGTACCCATCGCAACCATAATCTCAGGACACTCAGATGGTGGTCTATCAGCCGGATCAGCCACTGGCAGTTCTTCCCCCACCATCCTTCGAGCAGGACCCATTGATGGAAGTCAATGGGATTTGGTACGACTGGTACCCGCAGCCCGGGATTCGTCGTGATCACCCCGGATTCCGTTGGGAAAACGGTGGCTCCTCATCCCAACAACACTCTCCCTCTCAAGGATATCCGAACAGCCAGCCACAACAGCAGCAACCCCAGTATGCCCCACATCAGAACCAGAATGGTCCTCGTCCTTCCTATCAGGGACAATAGTGGAGGCAACATCAGCAGCCTCGACAGTCTTACTCCCAGCCTTGTGAGCACTTCTCCTCGCAGCAACAACCTCATTTCCAGCAGGGAAATACATCCGGTTCTCAGGCACCTACCTTTGAGAACCCAGCATTAGATGACCTCGCCCGATTGCTCGCTGAACATCGAGAATCCTACCGGCAGGATATGGATGAGCTCCGGCAGGAGGTGAGGGATTTGATCAAAGGCAAGGCTGCCATACCAGCTCAGATTGAACCAAATCCGAACAGTCTGAAAAGAAAGTCTGAGCAGGTACAGTTCACATAGGATACCTCTCCTAGTGATAATTTGAGTGACATGTCTTCTTCTTTATATGATGTTGATTTTGTGACTACTGGGAGCGGTAGGATGCCAGCCGGTGGTGCCTCATCTGAGCGGCAACAGCACGAAGAATCCAGAGCGCCAGATGAGCAGAGCAGCAGTGCTGATGCTGCTGACAATGATGTTGATGACGGTGGTGCTGAAGCCACCAAGGATGGAGAGCCAGACGACGGTACTAAGGCCATCGTGATACCAGATGCAGACGGTGGTGCTGATGCCACCATTTTGGATGCAGAGCCAGTGCGCGGTGCTGATGCTGCGAAGACAGGTGTCGGTGGTGGTACTGAGGCGACCACATCTATTTTTGTTGAGCTTCCTTCTACTGTGTTGCCACATTTTGTATCTAAAAACTGTGGACACAAAAAGAACAAAAAAATGAATAAAAGAAAAGTTGTTGCATCTAGTTCGGATCCGTATGTGTTGCATGATGATTAATGTATGGATTCTATTCCTTCACAGGCACAGGAAACGATTCCTGGCCCTTCATCTGAGGAGGCCCCTACCATCCCCTTGATGAATCTGTGATCCATCACTTCAAAAGTCAAAAATAGAGCCTTGTTCCCGAGTAAATAGAGGCATATTTCCCTTTATAATGCATAAATAGCATTCATGCATACATACATAATACATACATTTTAGCAGTGCATTTGCATTTAAATAAGAAGCCAAAAATCCCTTGTAAAATATCCACTTACTAAAATAACCTCTTCCTTATAATATGTACTCCTTAGTTAATAATATAGGGAAGAAAGCCAAAAATCCCCCTTGTAAATTAGTCCAAAAAGCCCTAGAACCCCTGGACAATAAAATACACATAGATCCCTCACACAAACTCCAAAATAGGTCTACTCACTCTTAGAATACTACATATTAAAAGACCTTTAAAATGAGACCAATTTCATTAAGTTTGGAGCTCGTATGAAGAAGTTGGGTTTTCGGGCCACCTTGTACACTACATATATGTATAAATTGTATCTTTGTATTTTTTGTATCATACTTGACCTCATCTCCATCTTTGGTCAACATGAAACTTGTAGATCTCATCAAGATCTACAACTTTCATGTTTTGAGTTTTTCCAAATTCGGTCCCCTTTTCTCTCTACACTAAATTCTCTTTTCAACCAATCACAGCAGGCCAAGTGGCGCCCTCTGGTTGCGCCACGTAGCCCGCTGTCCTTGCCTCTTCTGCCCGCAGCTACAACCATTGGATTACCTTCCAGATCCAATGGCCTAGCCGCCTCCACGCACACCTCAAATTTCAACCATCCGATCACTCTCAGAACTCCATCAGAACCGCTCGTTCGCGCCTCAAGCTGAGCGCGCCACGTGGCGCTTTGAGATCCGCTTGATCACGCCCTCGATCCCTCCATCCAAGCCGCTAGATCTTCTCTTATTCCCAATCGTCAGATCAGATCACCCGCCTCAACTCAATCACATGTTCGCGCCTCTTCTTTAGTGCTCCACGTAGCGCTTATTGCACCCTTGGATGATGCACTCCATCCCTCCATCTCAACCGCTCAGGCCGCAGTGCATCATAGCCTTTCGATCTTCTTCAGATCTGATCCCCGCCGCTCGTCATCGCCCTCTCCTCCGCACAACACCGGGCACCATCACGACCTTAGGATTAGGCCACTCCTGATGCAATCCACACCGTTCGCACTTACTTCGCTCCCGTAATGCCACGTGGAGAGCTCCTGACCCTCAGATCGATTCGCCTGCGATCTAATCCTACTCGGCCATTATCGCTTCGATCCCCACCGTTGGATCACAAGATCCAATAATGGAGACTTCGTCTCCTACCTCCGATCGCTCTCTCTCCCACGATCTCGACCTTGCTCAACACGCAGCCCCCTTTCTATTTTCGCCACCACGCCTGTCACCTTCTCGGACCACCAAGGCCGCCACGATCTTCACCACTCTCCCCTCATCCTCGCCAGCTCCCTCATTCCCCACGACTCCCACCAGAGTCGCTCCACGATGACCTCGAACTCCACCTCCCAGCGACGTAACCCATCAACTTCATTCTATAAATCACTCCTCTCCGGCCATCATCATCCCTATCCGCCCCTCGTGAGAGACGCCCCGAGCTCTGAGCTTCCAGTTAGTGACAGAAATTGAGAGTTTCATTGTGCGATAACGTCCGTCTTCTCCGGCGAGATCCTCGGCCTCCGCCGAGTCGCAACCCTCCTCCACCGAGCCGCTGCTTGAGCTCAGGGAGCCACCGGCCCTTCGAGCGATGACCTGGAACTCAAGGAAGAGTTCCAATCCCCAGGTGACGCCTCCATCCATCTCCGATCTTCGCTTCCTTTTTCTTCGCTTTTTCTCGCTTTTTATTCGCCGCCTCCGATCATCTCCTCGCCTCCATTCCATTCCACTGAGCTTCGCGCCGGAGCTCCCATCTTCGCAGTAGCCTTCACGCCCTCCGACGACACCGTCCATCTTCCAGCAGTTCAAGCTCCGCCACTTGGCCGGAGCTTCTTTGTCAGACCACCGCAGCACCCCTTAGGCCTCTCCGATCGCTTCACTTCTCCACGAGTGCACGCACGAGCTTCGGCTCTGTCTTTAGCGCTTGCATGTGCCAACTAAGTCATTGTTCGGAGCTTCGCCGGAGTCGTCTTCGACCTTCATCGCCACCGACTTCAGACAGCCCTCCGCCTCCCCTGAGACCATCAGGGCCTTCGCCGCATCACCACGAGTCTTCTAAGATCGCTCCGAGCAATCGGAGAGCTTCATCGATGCTAGGAGGAACGGGCGGAGCAAAGGCCGCTTCGCCGGAGCCCCACCATCTCCTCCGCAGGCGGCGGAGGACCACCGGAGGAGACGAACAGCTGCCGTTCGATCACATCGATCGAACGGGCTTCAGCGAGCCACGTCGCCTCTCAGCCGAGCCTCGCAGGAGTCGTTGGATCCACATAGATCCAACGGCGTCTAGTGCGCCACGTGTCTCCCCTCTGCAGCAGCTCTCAGCCGTTGATATCACTTCTGATCCAGCGGCGGATCTTCAGCCACGTCGCCATCTCCATCGAATCCAGTAGCCGTTGGATCAACATAGATCTAATGGCCTGAGGTCACGCCACGAGTCTTCATCGCCATCCATCGGATCGAGCTCGATCCGAGGGCCCACAGCGTGCCACGCAGCTTCGGTCCGAGCCTCTTCCTCGAGCCTAGGCTCGGATCGCCCAAGCCTCACTCCAGACCTCCAGAAGCGTCTGAGCCTCTTCCCCGAGCCTAGGCTCGGATCGCCCGAGCCTCACTCCTGACCTTCAGAAGCGCCCGAGACGAGCCCCGAGCCTCGACAGCTATCCGAACCTAGGCCGCCCACGTGAGGAGCACGTGCGGCCTGGGAAAATTACACAAAGGCCCTTGGAACTTTCAAATATTGTAAAAGGTCCCTGTGAAGCAGACCCCGCGGGAGTAGCACGTGCCTTGTGGAGAAATTGCACTCGAATCCCCAGCATTATAGGTAATTGCATTTAAGTCCCTATCAGCATATTTGCTTTATGTAATTTTATTTTCCTGTATTGCATTTACACCCCTGTGTTTGCACACATCCCTAGGTTGCATTTTACATCATTTTTAAATTCCAAAAATTGCATTTTGTTGAGCAACTTGTCCTCTATCTATTGTACCATGTGTCATATTTTTTAAATTACAGTAGAATTTTCAATGAATTAATTGGTCAATTTGTGGAATATTTTGCCCAGTGACTGACGAATCCGGAAATGCGGCTTTTAAAAAGTTGTTTTTATTGTGTTGCGCGTTGTAGGCGGCAATCGGAAACGATCAAGAAAATACCACAAATGATTTATTCAATTTTTAATATCGTGGTTTTATGTTTATTTTACTTGGGCAAGTCCCAAGGTCGATCACAAGGAGGCAAAGGAACAACCTAGAATTAAGTCTATCAAAGTTCGTGTTCGGTTTTCGAGGTGGTCTTTTTTTTGGAATTTTTAATGCAATAAAGGATGCACAATGCAAATTTGGCCTTATTTTAGGGACTAAAATGTAAATTACGCTTAAATGATGTTCGAAAAATATGAAACTTGGCCACAATGTAAACTAGAATGAAATGGATGCACTGTAATTTTTTTGGACTTTTTGGATGCAATATGAATTTTTTATGGATTTTTAAATGCAAACAAAATGTTTTTTTTAATATTTAATTTTAATAAATATCAAACCTACTTATTTTCGAGAATCAAAATTATCTGAGATCTATCACTAGGTGATGGATCTCAGAAAAATCCTAAACCTCGAAAATGTGAGGTTTAATACCAATTAAAAATTAAATACTAAAAGATGCAAAATGAATTTTACAGGACAAAATATGCATGCAAATGCAAACCTTTTTTGGGCACAATGTTAAGAATAATTAACTCTACAATGTGTGATTTTTCGGGATTTTTAGAGCAACGGTTAATCAACTATGAATTTAAGAGCAAGAAATGGGTAAAATACGCAAATTTTCACAAAACAATTAATTATTAATTAACCGTTCGTCACAAAAATACCCCCAGCATGTCAAAATGTAGAGCATTAATTAACAAACATCATGCTATTTTTGGATTAATAAAATAATGTAAAGAGAAGGTCCACAAATACGGGGAAACACAGGGGTATAGATGCAATAAATATAAATAAAATGAGATAGCAGGGGACGGAAATGTAAATACCGAGAAATAGAGGGGATACTTGTGCAAAATGTCCAAGGGGCACGTGCTGCGCACGTGCCCTTGGATGCGGGATTGAGGCGCGAATATGGGAACTCCAGGGGGGTCACTGCAATTACCCCGGAGGGTCACGTGCAGATCACGTGACCCCTGGGATGAGGAGGATGGGTGACGTCGACCCCACACGCACGTGCGCCTCACGTGTGGGGATCTCGGGTCTCGAGCTGACGGCGCCCGGTCGCGCGGTGGCTGATGTAATTCTGAAGGCGGAGCTCCGGGAGGCAGAGACTGGTGGAGTCGACCGTCCTCTGGCCGACACACGACCAGGGGGACGGTGGTGGACGAAGACTGAGCGGTGGTCGATGACGGCGTAGCGAGCGGCGATGGCGAGTGGAGGGCGTTGACCGGCGTGGCTGGAGAAGATGTCGTCGATGGCGAGGTCGGTGGCGACGGCGCTTGTAGGGGCGGGGGCTCGACGTCGGCCTCCCTCTGGCTGACACACGACCTAGAGGGCTGCTTGCGGTGGTGTGTACCCGGTGGTGCTGTCGACGTGGAAGAGGGGCGGAGCCGGCGTTGTTGGCGAAGGAGAAGGCGTTGGCGATGGCGTTGGACGATCGGGGAAGAGGGGTCGGTGTGGATCGGCGAAGAAGAATATAGAGAGAGAGAGGGGAAGAGAGAGAGATAGAGAAAGAGAGAGGGTATACCTGGGAGAAAGCTCGACGGCATTGGGAATGGCCGGAGCTGCAGCAGACGCGGCGGGGCGGAGCTGCGGCGAGGAGATAGACTCCTCGGATCACGCCGGCGAAGAGGGGGGCCTCGCAGTTGTCACGACCGGAGGTGGAGCTCTGGATGAAGATCGGCTGATGCTTGGCAAGGGAGCGGCGCAGTTGGTTTTATAGGGTTAGGGTCTCACCGGCGATGGAAGAAAATCGGGGGTAGGCCGGGATTCGATTGGGAATCGGAGATGGAGATCTTGAAGGGGATGATCGCGAGGCGGCGCGAGATTCGCGGGATGCGCGGGGACGGCGATCGCGAGATTCGCGGAGGCGCGGCGGCGCGGGATACGCGGCGAAGAAGTCGGGGCGGCGGAGCTCCCAAAGAGGGCGGCGGGCTTGGTGGGGACGACGCACAGGCGCCGTCCGATCAAGTTTGATCGGACGGTGCCCGTAGCGCCACATGGCAAGTGGGAGGCTGAAGGCGAGGCACGTGCGTGGCGCGTGCCTGAAAGGCACGTGCGTGGCGCGTGCCTGAAAGGCACGTGCGTCGCACGTGCTTCGTATTTAATTTTTTTTTTAATTTATTATTATTATTATTTTTTTTATAAAACGAATGTATAATAAAGCCAAAAACGACTGACACGTGGCGGCACCAGGTGCTGCCACGTGTCAGCACAAAAAAATTCAGAAAATAATTATCTTGTAAAATCGAAAATAAATAGTAAATGACCTCGGATCAAAAAACTTTCTTCACGAAAATTGCTCGTCTCGATGAGATTTACAACTTTCATGAAGACATCAAAACCAAATTCGATCATTTGCACAAAGTGAATTTTTGGGGTATCCTATGTACATAGAATACCTTAATTTTGGGGTTTTGTAATTTTTATGTCATTTTTTTTGAGAATATAAAAATCCGAAAAAAATACGGTAAAATCAGAGATAAATAAAGACACTTAATTCTAATTTTTTTATTTTTATTGATTAAGAAAATATATACATAAAATACAAGGTCAAAAACCGCGAAAATGTACAATGTACAAAAGAGGCCCAAAACCCAACTTTCACATATGAGCTCCGATTCACTTGAACTTGGTCTTGTTTTGAAGGTAATTGAATGCGCATTAGTTCAAAAGTGAGTAGGATTAAATCGGACATTGGATGGAGAAGACATGTGGTTTTTAGTCCGAAAATCCTGAAATTAGGGTTTGGGTTTTTGGTCCACTCATTTGGGTTAGTTATTTTTTGTATTTTTCCTTTATTCTTGTTAGTGATATGTACACAGTGGAAGTGGTTTTGAGTTATTCGGAGTTAGCATGAATGAGTTAAAAATCTGGGAAGTTAGGTTTATTTACAGGTCATTTTGGTTTGGATTTTTGGCTTCTTATTTTGTGCAGATTTTTGTGCTAAAATGCAATTCTTATGAAATCATGCACTAATGCTAATTATGCAGAATAGATGCAAGAATGCTGTTGATTTTTAGGGATTTGAGCTTAATAAATGAGATTTAGAGTGATGAATATGAGATTCATCATCCCCCTATACTTAAACCATGCTCGTCCATGAGCATCAAAAAGAAATGCCATGAGGTGAAATGAGATTGGGTTCCGTACCAAGACCATGAGCTGAAGGTGAAAGTGAACCTAAACTCAACCTTTGGATTATTTGTGTGTCGGAACTTCTGTGAGACTTAGAATTTTAAAATCAACAGCCCTCAAGTTCTACACATCATTGCTACAGTTTCGGCTCAGAAGTCATCTTAGATCAATCATCTTCCCAAAGTATACCCTATGAACATTGAATAACCGACTCTTGTGTGTGAAAGATTTTTAGCTCTTCCCACTCAGAATGCCAGACTACTGCGCAAACCTCCTCTCCAATAACTCGTCCTCGGGGAGTCAGGTATTTCCTTCTAAGGTCTGTCGCGCTGTGTTCACAATCGAATTGGGGGGAGAAGTTAGAAGAATGAGAAAAGAACTAGAGGATGATTAGTGTAGTTCACCTCTCCTTGTGAAGCTGGCCAGTGTAGCCGAGTCTCCACCAAGATCAGCAAGTTCTTGAAGCTTGGACCTTTTTGGTCAGATTTTATTTGGTAGTTGCTTCTTTGTATTTGGAATTTTTGGTGGTTCTGCTTGGATCTTGTTTTGCCCCTACGGATATAGCATCTTTTGTTTCCGTACATTTTTTGGGGTCTTAGAAAAAATTGTGCCCAGCCGTCCATCCCTTTTCCGAAGCTTTATTTCAACCCGTACTCCGGTCTTTAGATTTCCACGCTACCAGAAAAGAAACTCACACAGTTTTCCGACATACGTTTGAGTTGAGCTAAGTGCATAGTGCGAGTGTACTAATTAATTCATTATTCCAGAGTTGTACCCAGAATGAAGAGACCAGGTTAGACACTAAGAGTCAAACTCTGTGCATTGTTATGTGGAACTCAAAGAATTAAGTCACAGACCTGAAGACTCTAAAATCCTATTTCTCGGTGAAGTTCCTCTGAAAATTAGGTTGATTAAGGTTAAGTCCTAACCACTCTCGGTTTCGGCTCATAACTCGGTTCAGAACCCAATGACTTTTCACATATGCAAATGAATGTAATGCTGGATGAAGTGCAGGTGTGTGAAATGCAAATAAAATTTTTATTTTTATTTTTTTTATTTTATTATATTTTTTTTATTTTTATGCAAAAATGAATAAGAAGCCATTTTTCAAAAATTTTGGGCAAAGTCAGTGTTAGTAGCAAAACATTTTTTTTTCAGAAGACCCACCCCGTAAATACATATAGACTTATGCGCAAGTACGAGGTATGGCTAAAATATATACATAGTATATATACAGACCCCCCTATACTTAGCGAGTGCTGTGTCCTCAGAGCACAAGAAGCGTAATGAAGACATAGCTCGGGCTAAGCATAAGAGAGTAAAATTATACACGGTTTCGCCCCCTATACTTAGACTGAGAATAGTCTAAGTATAGAAGAAGAGCGCAAAAAGAGGCGGACGTGATATGTAAATGAGGAGAGTATAAACAGATGGGTGGCGGTTCCCCCTATACTTAGGCTTTGTCAGCCTAAGTATAGAAGAAGGATGGATTATGGAGTAAGCGAGAGGTCGGAATGTGACGAGGGAAATGGTATACACAGATGGCATCGGTCCCCCCCTATACTTAGGCCTTGGTCTAAGTAGAGGAAGAAGTTGTACAAGGGGATCGATGTGGTCGGGAGGGAGGGTGATTCTGATCTGATATATCGTCAATGTCCTTGCTTTGTGTGAAATAGATGACCTCAACTTGCACCGGATGTTCTTTGGATGATTCTATATAAGGCTTCAGTAATTGTCCATTCACTGAGAAAGGTTGGGCATCATCTTTGAGTTCTGCAATATCCACACTTCCATTGGTATGCACATCGATGACAACATAGGGACCCGTCCATTTCGATTTCAGTTTCCCATGAAAAATCTTTAATCGAGCATTAAACAACCATACTTTCTGCCCAGGGACAAAGGTTTTATCTCGAATGTGTCTATCATGCCATTTCTTGACCTTGTCCTTATAAATCACACTGTTGTCATATGCTCGGTTTCGGATTTCAATTAGCTCATTCAGATTTAGGTCTCGACATAATTTCCCAAGGTGACAACTCCAGTTTAACTTTTTGATTGCCCATTCCGATTTGTGAATCAGTTCTGCAGGCAGATGGCAAGGTTTGCCATAGATCATCCTGAAAGGTGAAGTGCCGAGTGGTGTTTTATAAGCTGTCCTATAGGCCCAAAGAACTTGATCCAACAGTTTTGACCAATCCTTCCTATCCGGATGAACCAACTTTTGAAGTATACTCTTCACTTCTCGATTAGAAACTTCTTCCATGCCATTAGATTGAGGATGATAAGGGTTGGCTATTCTATGTTCAAATTTGTACTCCTTAGCCAAAGATCTCATTTCCCTGTTCACAAAGTGGCTACCTCCATCAGAGATCAAAACTTTTGGTATCCCGAACCTTGCAATGATATTATCCTTGATAAACTTACAGACGGTTTTGTTGTCTGCGGTTCGGGTCGGAATAGCCTCTACCCATCTAGACAAATAATCAACCGCTAACAAGATGTACTCAAATCCATTGCTATTGGGAAAGGGACCCATAAAATCAATCCCCCATGCATCAAAAACATCACAGAAAATCATTGGTTGCATGGCATTTCGTCTTTATAACCAACGGTCCCTCCCATCCTTTGACAAATCGGGCAAGACCGTACAAAATCATTAGCATCACGAAATAAGGTCTGCCAGTAAAATCCACATTGGAGTACCTTGTGTGCGGTTCTCTTTCCCGAATGGTGCCCTCCAGCCTCGAGAGTGTGACAATGTGTGAGGACACTCTGGTATTCTTCCTGAGGAATACATCTTCTCCAGACACAATCCGCTCCTTCATAGAAAAGGAAAGGATCGTCCCAATGGTATTTTCTTGAATCCGACTTTAGTTTTTCAATCATTTTCTTTGTCCAACCATAGGGAACCTTCTTGGAGACAAGATAGTTCACGATGTTGGAATACCATGGGGTTGAATCAATAGAGCAAACAGATTCGTCTGGAAAAGTCTCCTTAATAGGTCCAATATCAGGATAATCATTTTTCTCAATTCGGGAAAGGTGATCAGCAACAACATTCTTTATTCCAGGTTTATCTTTGATCTCCAAATTAAATTCCTGGATTAACAAAATCCACCTCAAAAGTCGTGCTTTGGCATCTTTCTTATCCATGAGGTATCTAATTGCCGTATGATCCGTGAAAATTGTCACCTTGGAGCCCAATATATATGATCTGAATTTTTCAAGGGCCCAAACAACCGCGAGCATTTCCTTTTCAGTCACTGTATAATTTTTCTGTGTAGGATCCAATACTTTGCTCGCGTAGTGAATCGCATAAGGGATTCCATCCCGTCTTTGTCCAAGCACAGCTCCGACCGCAAAATCCGATGCATCAGTCATGATCTCAAAGGGAAGAGACCAGTCAGGAGCTTGTAATATCGGCGATTCACATATTTTCTTTTTCAGGAGCTCGAAGGCCTCAAGACACTTGTGATTTACAATAAACTCGGTGTCTTTTCCTAAGAGCTCAGTTAGTGGGCGGGCGATCTTTGAAAAATCAGGGATTAACCTTCGATAGAATCCAACATGCCCTAGAAAGGACCGCACTGACTTGACGTTGGTTGGTGGCTCAAGTTTCTTAATCACATCCACCTTGGCAGGGTCGACCTCCATTCCCTTTCTGGAGATGACATGCCCCAACATGATACCCTCAGTCACCATAAAGTGACTTTTCTCCCAGGAGAGTACCAAATTAACCTCCCTGCATTTTTGGAGGACTCGGTCCAAGTGCACTAAACATGTATCAAATGAATCACCATGGACTGAGAAGTCATCCATGAACACTTCCAGGAAATCACCCACCATTTCGGCAAATACGGCAATCATGCACCGCTGAAATGTGCCTGGGGCATTACAAAGCCCAAATGGCATGCGCTTGAAAGCGTAAGTACCGAATGGACATGTAAATGTGGTTTTTTCCTGATCCTCGGGAGCAATAGCTACCTGATTGTATCCAGAGTACCCATCAAGAAAACAGAAGAATGCTTTCCCTGCAAGTCTCTCCAAGATTTGATCAATAAAAGGCAGTAGAAGGTAATCTTTCTTGGTCGCAGCATTCAGGCGCCTGTAATCGACACAGACACGCCACGACGTGGGTACTCGGGTCGCGATCTCAACCCCCTCCTCGTTAGTGACCATCTGGATTCCCGACTTCTTCGGGACGACATGAAGGGGGGCCACCCACTTGGAGTCAGAAATGGGGTAAATGAAACCTGCTTTGCACCATTTCTCTATCTCTTTCTTAACCACTTCCCGAAGATTGGGGTTTAATCTTCGCTGAAATTCACGGGAAGGCCTTGCATTATCCTCGACATAAATTTGGTGCGAGCAGAGAGCAGGGTTGATTCCGACGAGATCCGACACAGTCCAACCGATGGCTTTTCGATTTCGCTCAAGGACTTCTAGAAGCTTAGATTCTTGATCCAAGGTTAATGATGAGCTAATGATCACAGGGAATTTATTTTTGGGTCCATTGAGAAATGCGTACTTCAGGGTGGGAGGGAGGGGTTTCAGCTCTGGCAGATCTACATCATCAATCAAATCTGGATGAATGTCTTTTAAGTCTGGGTCAGTGATTTTTGGTGGTGGATCATTCTGTGATATGCTAGCCACTGATCTTGAAAGAAGGTGAGTCGGATCGCAAAAGTAGTGTGGTAATTCAGCCAAAGCCGCGTCCGACTCTTCATTGATTTTTCTCGAAGAGGATGGAATGGACCAATCCGAAAGGAGTTCGGTATCGTCAAGATTGTATATATCCAGGTGTTCAGATTTGTCAGGTAAAAGATCACACATTGTATGGCTCATTGTTTCGTCTTCTGATGCGATGGTATCCATGTGAAGATCTGGTAGTTGGTCCCAAGGTCCGGTAGTGCTGATCAGATTACACTCAGATGTTTCAGCCTCTTCAGTGGTGGATTCGGAATCGGGTCTTTGCCATTTTGTTTGTCTCATTTCCAGATCCACTTCTCCGTCTAGGGAGCGGAATTTCATCATTCCAGTGCCGTAATCGAATACAGCCTTAGCGGTTCTTAAGAATGGTCTTCCCAAAATGATTTGCGACTCTTTCCAATGGTTCGGGGTCTCCATGTCAAGGACGGTGAAGTCCACTTTGTATTCCGTACCCTCAACCATAATGATAACATTTTTCACTTCTCCCTTAGGTCTTTTAGTAGATTTGTCAGCGAATTGGAGTATAGATAGCGATTTCTGAAGAGGTCCTAACTCCAATCGGTAATATAAGGCTAAGGGGAGAAGATTGATGGAAGAACCATTGTCAAGAAGTGTGCATGCGAATGCGATATCGCCAATGCGGCTTTCCACATAATGAGCACTCAGATCTCTTTTCTTCCTTGGTAAATGTTGGTTTCTCACGCATTTGGTAGTGGCTACTGTCAGAATATGAGTCTCCACAAATTGGTTTGTTTTCTTTGTGCGGGTCCGGGTAGGAGTACATTTCATTTTCAGATATTTCTGGAATGCAGGGTTACTGGCCACATATTGATCAAAGGGAACTTTTACGCTGATGTTTTGTTGACAAAATTTATCCATCACTGGGTCACTCTGGATAGTTTTCTTTTGTCTTCCTTTCTTAAGCGCATGAGGAAAAGGAATGGAAGCATTTGAGACAGGAGAGAGAGAGATCCAGAATTATAAATAAGAGCATCTTTATTGAATCTGGAGTTCTTATTACAATCATAATGTTTTGGATTATCATCATGTTGCTGAAATAGTGACAAAGGTATTTTCGCAGCAACTAGAGGTTCAAGGTCCTCTTTATTCTCCATAGATGCTTTTCCCTTCCTTCGGGCAGAAATCCTCGGGTGTACTTCGTCTTCATTCTCAGAAGTATCCTCCGGTTGATCTTCTGAGTCATGTTGGTCAGCTTCCTTTGCCCGGTCAGGTACGACCACGGTCCTTCCGCTCCTGAGGGACATTGTTAGCAATGTGAGCCCCGGGCGAACCATTTCTACAATAAATGTTATTGTAATGAATAAATTATCAATAAAAGTTATTGTTTATTTTTCACTCCCCTTTCTGAGATTAATGAATGAATGCACTATAGGGTCCCTCTGTACAATAAGGGTTATGTACCATGGCCAACTTGATGATCATACAGCTGTTGATTCATTGGATGGATCATAGAGGCTGATGCTTGGATGAATATCTAAGGAGTTAGATAGAGGACTCATCAAGCATCATCAAATGATCATTAAGTGATGATCTCCAGTCTGAGTGGGAGATGGCAATCCTATCTCATATGACTGATATCTGACTGACCTCTTGATGCAGGTCCTCTGCATGGGAATAATGATTCAGAGGTGTCAGGTTAGTTAAGTCAATAGGGTTGACTTGACGAGATCGAGATAACCAAAGACCTACGTTGAATACTGTCACGACTTAGGCATGCATCCTCTGACTAGAGACAGATGTATTGCTATATGTCTGAGTATGTACATTTGGCAGACCAATAGGTTGATGACCTAATCAAGGTCTATATACCGGCGAACTGGTGTGCATGTAAGGACATATGAGTAATACGATCTCTCAAAGGGATCATACAGGTTCACTTGTGAACCGGGAGACATGAGCTCACTCATGAGGTATTGGGACTAAACAAATTCCATGCATGGTCGTCATGCTTTGGAAGCATGACATGAATTTGAAGGTAAGATATATGCTTTGTGAAAGCATATGATCTATACCAAATCCCGATGACCAAGATTGAGAAACTTAATGATCTAACCCTGAAGATGACAGTGTAAAAGTGATCTTTATCTTCAATATGATCATGAGTCTTCCAGTATGTAGGATGTGCAGGTATTAGGAATACCTGAAGGGTGATTTGATCATATACGATTGTATAACCATGACGCTTCCATTCCGAGGGAGTGATGAAACAGGATTGGATTTTAGTGACTCCTCTCATTAGAGAAGTGACCTAATCTTAGTCCATGAACTGGACATTGGTCTGAATAAGATTCAGATGCAATGAGAAGATTAAGTCTACGGTCTTGATTTGATCAAGCATCAGTGGGAGGTCCATAGGATCTATAGTTGAGATATGATCTCAACATCCAAGTCACTATACGTGGAACAATACAATCGCCCTGTCCTTATCTCCAAGTATCTGAGGAGAAATAGCATTGTTCTTAAATGGTTTAAGAACAATTCCATAAGATCTAAGCAAAGAGAATTTGATAATTAAAAGTGTTTTAATTATCATGATGTATGAGAAATTATCCAATATGATTAAATGTGATTTAATTAGTTTGGATAAGAATAATGTGGATAGAGATATCCAATTATTCATGATATATTATAAATGTGATTTATAATGTATTAGAGAGAGTTACTTATAATTTATATGTGTTGATTAATTATGATGTGTATTGGATACACATTGTGTAATTAATTAACAATATGAATTACATGTTGTTTTGGGTTGTGAATATGATTCACAATTTTTCCATGGCAAGACTGCAATATTCTCAAAGATAATTGTGAATTATTTTTTGAGAAATAAAACCCAAATTATTTTGTTGCAAATAAATAAGAGAGAGATTACATGGAGATTACAATCTCCATGCAATCCACGGTGGACGGCACACCACTCCTAATTGGAGTGGGTGTGCGCCTACATGGAAGGCACATGGAGATGAAATCTCCATGTGTCTTCTCTCCTTATTTGTTGGGTTAATTTAGGAGCAAATTATATTTGATTTTATCAAATATATTTTGACCTAAATTTGTTGCTTTTGACAACAACAATCTCAGCCATTGGATGAACATAAATCAATCTCATCCATTGATTTTATGTGTCCCATGGATTGAGATCCATGGATCCCAAAACCCTATAAATAGAGAGGCATTCTTGGCTCTCTCTTTACACATGCTATTGTAGCACAAAACTCTCTCTCTCTCTCTCTCATATACACGACAGCCCTCTCTCCCTCTCTTCTTGGTGGCCGTCCACCTTGGTGGAGAGAAACGTCGTCGCCCGCGCCATCGTGCTGCCGCTTCGACTCTCTGCGGTTCTTTGTCTTCTTGGAGTGCTTCACTCACGAAGGAGACGTTTGATCTCGTGCGACGAGATCAGGAGCAACCGCGCTTGGATCATCTTGGATTGCGAGGACACCGCGACTCATCTCCGCGCTCGCAAGCCGTTACTCCGACGATCGGACTTGAGACAGGAGGTCTCTTTTCGTAGAGACTCGATCAACCACGCTTCAAGAGGTATTGCATTATACTTGATGTGGTTATAGATGAAACGATTTGAGAATGGTTCTCGGATCATGTGATTTCATCGGTTTAAAAATTTTAAAATTCCGCTGCTCCGAACAACTAGTACGACTAGTCGTTCTTCGTCGTATTCGATACGACGATCACGCTTCCGTGATGCGCTTGAGGATTTCTCCATATCCTTCAAGTGGTATCAGAGCCTTAGGTCGACGGTTTCGAATATGATTCGAAAAACCGAGGACGACTTGGGTTCGTTTAGGTCGCGAAAGTTTTCATCGCATTTGATTTCGCGGATCTGTTTAGTAAATAAATTCGGCACTGTTTAAATTGTTTAAACACGAATTTAAAACTTGGATTTTGTTCCCCATTAAATAAGGAAACCATAGGAACTGAGTTTGCGTAAATCGGATTTCGTATGCTCTAGTTATGGTTATTTTAATGGACATGTATGCACTGTTGCGGGAACAATAGATTTTAACATGATTAAAGAGTTAATTACTGTTATCATCTGCCTCGAAATGCGTGCAAATCCACTTAGGTTCTGTTGTAAATCAAGTTAGCAATCTATGAAAATTGAGTTTGCTTAATTTGGATTTAAATTGATTGAGATATGCCAATTTTAGTGAATAGGGGTCTATACTGAAATTGCATTCCTAATCTAGAACCAAGTGATTGTCAATTAGTGAAATTAATTGTTAATTTCGTGAAATAATCTTGAATAATATTTGTGAAATATTGATACATGATTATTTGCCTAATTGACATGGCCCCAACCAATTAATTGATTAAGATGTGATCTAAATCATAAATTGGAAACAACAATCTTCAAACTTGATGCTTGAATAGGATTTGTGAATTTGTCTAGCAAATTTCCTTATAATCAAAAATGTTTTGATTATTACTATATGGTACAATTTCGGTTGAAAAACCGATGATCATCTCAAGTACAAATTAATCAATTTGGCATTATCCTTTCCCGAGGCGGATATGGTGCCTAGTCGGAGAGCATTGGGGTTGCGGGTTGCAACGTATGTGGTCCGTCCCACTCTCGTCGGTACTGGCCATGACAGCGGGTAGGGCCGGGATAATGTCCGAGGGATTAAGATGTATTTTTCTAATTATTAAAATTCGAATTAATACGTATTTTGAGATATTACCATATATGTATTCAAGTAAAATAATCAAGTTTGATTGTTTGAATTGGATTGATAATTAATTTAATATGATTAAATTGATTATGTCCAATTGAAATACTCTGATATGATTAGAGTTATTAATTCCCTTGGAAGAATTAATTATGTGAATGTGATTCACGATAATTAATTAAAATTTGAATATGAAGATGGAGGATCACATAAGTGACATCCATGGTCTCCCGTCAAGGCGAAGAGTTTCGTCGCCAGGGATTGCATATGGGAGACGCCTGTCCGAAGTGACAGCTCCCGTGTGCAAGCGCATCTGGATTGGGCTCTTTGCTTCTCGAAAGAGTAAGGCCGTATGCGTAGTGACCCCAATATCGGATCCTCATATTATTGGGGCGATATTGGATTGCGCATAGCGAGTACTATTCCTGTTGACGGTTGGTTCAATTAACAACGGGTCAACATCGCCTTAGGGGTGGTGGGTTCGGGTGTTAAAGACCGAATTGGGAAATTGCAAGTTGGACTTGCAAAATGGAATGAGTTCCTGCTTTCCTTTATTGGAGTCACAGATTCTCATATTATTGGGATGTGACAATGATAAAGAGGAGATCCCAATTCTTGCTAGAGATATAGCGGTAAGTATATCTCTTACTTTGAAAGTGATTAAGGGAATGAACTTTCAAAGTCGACAATGCAAGAATAATTTGATTTAAAATACCTTAATCAAATATCATAAATTTGAATATATATTTCTATATTCTAATATAGTGCATTCTTAATTTCAGAAAATGAAGTCTTTGAACCCACTTAGTAGGCTTCTTGAGGTCAACCAATTGACCGGCCCGAATTACTCGGATTGGATCCGAAATTTGGAGCTTGTTCTCTCTGCTGAGCGCATTAGTTATGTGCTATCCGAGGACAAGCTTGAGAACCCTAAGTCCAAGGAAGAAAAAGCATTTAATGACAAGTATGATGAAGATCATGTCTTGGCTAGGTGCTATATCCTAGGTTCTCTCTCCAATGTGCTGCAAAAGCAACATGTGGAGATGAATACCTGTCAGGAAATAATGCAGAATCTTAAAGATATGTTTGATGACATTAACCGCACTCAGCGGTACAATGTTATGAAAGACCTCATTCGTTGTAGAATGCAGGAAGGGACTTCGGTCCGTGAACATGTACTCAAAATGTTTGGGTACTTGTCGGAGCTAGAGACTCTTGGGGCAACAATGGATGCAGACATGCAAGCTGACTTCATTCTGCTGTCATTGCCCAAGTCTTTTAATAACTTTGTAGTGTCATTCCACATGAACAAGTTGGAATTGACAAATGCTGCTCTCCTTGCTTCATTAAAGTCCGCAGAGGACGTAATGAAGAAGGATGGTCCCAGTGGCAGTGCAATGGTTGCACAGGTCAAAGGGAAGCGCGGTCGGAAGCATGGTTCTCAGAAGGGCCCGGCCCAGAAGAGAAAGAAGAAGGGACAAAGTGTCGCCTCTTCTTCCAATGCATCCACTCTCATGGCGTCGAAGAAAACCGACGTCTGTCATCACTGCAAGAAGCCGGGGCACTGGAAGCGTAACTGCCCAGATTACCTGAAGTCCTCAGACAAAGGTAAAGCCCCAGCAGGTATAAAATCTACTTTCATCATTGAAACTAGCTTTCTCGTTGGACGAGAAGGAAGTTGGGTTGTAGATTCTGGTGCTTCTGTTCATGTATGCAATTTGTTGCATTTGTTTCAGGAAACTAGGAACCTTGAGGAAGGGGAGATAGTCATCCAGATGGGATCTGATGCAAGTGTTGCAGCAGTAGCCGTCGGGACTTGTAGACTATCATTATCTAGTGGGAGAGTCCTTATACTTAAAGAATGTCTTTATGTACCCGAAGTCAGAAGGAACTTGATATCTGTATCTAAGCTTGTTAGAAGCGGATATTCTTTCCTTTTCTGTAATAAATTAGTCATAAGTCGTTATGATAAATATATTGCGGATGGTATTTTGACTTCTGGTGGACTCTATGAATTGTGCATTGATAAATGTATTATGAATGTGACAACCACTAATAAAAACCCTAAAAGATCCAGAGAGGATAAAAATATCTCAAATGAGATATGGCATCAAAGGCTTGGTCATTTGTCTGTTGATAGGATCAATAGATTGATAAAGGATGGACCTCTAGATTTTCTACAGGTTCAACCTCTGCCCACTTGCAAACATTGCATACAAGGCAAAATGACTAGGACGCCTTTCCGTAACAAGGTTACGAGATGCGAAGGTATTATTGACCTAATACATACCGATGTATGTGGTCCCTTCAGTACCGCGACTCGAAATGGATACCGATATTATTTGACGTTTATCGATGACCATTCGCGATACGGGTTTATCTTCCTATTACGTCATAAGTCTGAAACCTTTGAAAAGTTCAAAGAATTCAAGGCTTTGGTTGAGAACCAAACCGATAGGAAGATTAAACGGATTCGATCTGATCGAGGTGGCGAGTACCTATCAGATGAATTCAAGGAATACCTCAAGGAGAATGGAATTGTTTCCAATCTCACTCCTCCTGGAACTCCCCAACTAAATGGTGTTGCTGAAAGACGCAACAGGACCATCATGGACATGGTCCGATCAATGATGAATAAAGCAAATTTACCTCTTAGTTTCTGGGGATATGCAGTAGAGACTGCAATATATATCCTGAATAAGATTCCTAGCAAATCCGTGCCTAAGACTCCTCATGAGCTATGGTATGGAACCAAACCTAGTGTTAATCACTTGAGGGTTTGGGGTTGCTTGGTCTATGCGAAGAACGTAGACGCAAGTAAGCTAGAATCTCGCTCTCGTGAGTGCTACTTCATTGGGTATGTTAAAGATGGTATTGGATACCAACTTTATGACCCTGAGACCCAAAAGGTTTTTGTTTCTAGAGATGTGAAGTTTCTGGAGAATGATTTCCATAAAGGTCAAGACAACAATGAAGTAGAGGAATTCTTTGAATCCCCTGAGGATTCTGAACTTCCTAGACCAGAAACAGAAGAGATAAATAAAGATGAAACACCCATACCTCTTCGAAGGAGTTCGAGGGTGGTTGCACCACCTGAAAGGTATGGATTCCATGTGTCAGGTGAAACTGACATTGATCCTACTTCATTTGAGGAAGCACTCGCGGATCAAGACATGGATAGATGGATGCTAGCAATGAAGTCAGAAATTGACTCCATGCATAAGAATGGTGTATGGACCCTAGAGGATCCACCTAAAGGGGTAAAACCCATTGGGTGTAAATGGATCTTCAAAAGAAAGAGGGGACCTGATGGGAAAGTAGAGACTTTCAAGGCACGGCTCGTAGCCAAGGGCTACACACAGAGAGAAGGCATCGACTACGATGAGACATTCTCTCCTGTGGCTATGCTTAAATCCATCCGGACATTGCTAGCTATAGCTGCATATCTTGACTACGACATCTGGCAGATGGACGTCAAGACGGCTTTCCTCAATGGATACCTCGAGGAGGATAACTACATGGAGCAGCCCCAGGGCTTCATGATTGAGGATGGTAAAGTATGCAAGCTGAAGAAATCCATCTATGGGCTCAAGCAAGCTTCTCGTAGTTGGAACATCAGATTTGACGAAACCATAAAGAGTTATGATTTTGTGCAAAATCCTGATGAACCTTGTGTATACAAGAAGCTTAGTGGGAGCGCCGTTGTGTTCATCGTGCTTTATGTAGATGACATCCTTATCATTGGGAATGATACAGGGATGATGACCAGTGTAAAGATTTGGCTATCCCATACCTTTGAGATGAAAGATCTTGGAGAAGCCTCTTATATCTTAGGCCTGAAGCTGTTCAGAAACCGAGAAAAGAGGATTTTGGGATTGTCACAACATGGATACATTAAGAAGATTCTTGAACGATTCCGTATGGATAGTTCAAAGAAAGGATTCCTACCCTTAAGACATGGTATCCACCTGTCAAAAGGAATGGCTCCTCAAAGTGTTGAGGAAAAGAAGGCCATGGCTGGATGTCCTTATGCATCAGCCGTAGGAAGCTTAATGTATGCCATGATGTGCACTAGGCCAGATATCTGCCATGCAGTGGGAGTGGTAAGTCGTTACCAATCCTGCTATGGAGAACAACACTGGAATGCAGTAAAGAACATATTCAAATATCTAAGACGGACGCAAGATTACATCTTGGTCTATGGAGATGGTGATCTCCAAGTCTTGGGATATACAGATTCTGACTTCCAATCGGATGTAGATGATCGAAAGTCGACATCGGGGTTCGTGTTCTTGTTGAATGGTGGTGCTGTGAGCTGGAGAAGCAAGAAGCAGGACACTACTGCAGATTCAACAACGGAAGCCGAATACATTGCCGCATCGGATGCTGCGAAGGAGGCGGTGTGGTTGCGCAAGTTCGTGCTGGAGCTTGGCGTAGTTTCCTCTGATTCTCCCATCCCGTTACTCTGCGATAACACGGGAGCCATTGCCCAGGCAAAGGAACCTAGATGGCATCAAAAGAGCAAGCACGTGGAAAGGAAATACCACATCATTCGGGAGATACAAAAGCGTGGTGACATCATCATCACCAAGGTGGCCTCTGCCGACAACGTTGCTGATCCTCTTACCAAACCTCTGACACAAGAGGTTTTCGACCAGCATGTAATGAGTATGGGTTTAAAGATTGTACCTGAATGGTTCTGAGGGCTAGTGGGAGATTGTTAGCAATGTGAGCCCCGGGCGAACCATTTCTACAATAAATGTTATTGTAATGAATAAATTATCAATAAAAGTTATTGTTTATTTTTCACTCCCCTTTCTGAGATTAATGAATGAATGCACTATAGGGTCCCTCTGTACAATAAGGGTTATGTACCATGGCCAACTTGATGATCATACAACTGTTGATTCATTGGATGGATCATAGAGGCTGATGCTTGGATGAATATCTAAGGAGTTAGATAGAGGACTCATCAAGCATCATCAAATGATCATTAAGTGATGATCTCCAGTCTGAGTGGGAGATGGTAATCCTATCTCATATGACTGATATCTGACTGACCTCTTGATGCAGGTCCTCTGCATGGGAATAATGATTCATAGGTGTCAGGTTAGTTAAGTCAATAGGGTTGACTTGACGAGATCGAGATAACCAAAGACCTACGTTGAATACTGTCACGACTTAGGCATGCATCCTCTGACTAGAGACAGATGTATTGCTATATGTCTGAGTATGTACATTTGGCAGACCAATAGGTTGATGACCTAATCAAGGTCTATATACCGGCGAGCTGGTGTGCATGTAAGGACATATGAGTAATACGATCTCTCAAAGGGATCATACAGGTTCACTTGTGAACCGGGAGACATGAGCTCACTCATGAGGTATTGGGACTGAACAAATTCCATGCATGGTCGTCATGCTTTGGAAGCATGACATGAATTTGAAGGTAAGATATATGCTTTGTGAAAGCATATGATCTATACCAAATCCCGATGACCAAGATTGAGAAACTTAATGATCTAACCCTGAAGATGACAGTGTAAAAGTGATCTTTATCTTCAGGATGATCATGAGTCTTCCAGTATGTAGGATGTGCAGGTATTAGGAATACCTGAAGGGTGATTTGATCATATACGATTGTATAACCATGACGCTTCCATTCCGAGGGAGTGATGAAACAGGATTGGATTTTAGTGACTCCTCTCATTAGAGAAGTGACCTAATCTTAGTCCATGAACTGGACATTGGTCTGAATAAGATTCAGATGCAATGAGAAGATTAAGTCTACGGTCTTGATTTGATCAAGCATCAGTGGGAGGTCCATAGGATCTGGAGTTGAGATATGATCTCAACATCCAAGTCACTATACGTGGAACAATACAATCGCCCTGTCCTTATCGCCAAGTATCTGAGGAGAAATAGCATTGTTCTTAAATGGTTTAAGAACAATTCCATAAGATCTAAGCAAAGAGAATTTGATAATTAAAAGTGTTTTAATTATCATGATGTATGAGAAATTATCCAATATGATTAAATGTGATTTAATTAGTTTGGATAAGAATAATGTGGATAGAGATATCCAATTATTCATGATATATTATAAATGTGATTTATAATGTATTAGAGAGAGTTACTTATAATTTATATGTGTTGATTAATTATGATGTGTATTGGATACACATTGTGTAATTAATTAACAATATGAATTACATGTTGTTTTGGGTTGTGAATATGATTCACAATTTTTCCATGGCAAGATTGCAATATTCTCAAAGATAATTGTGAATTATTTTTTGAGAAATAAAACCCAAATTATTTTGTTGCAAATAAATAAGAGAGAGATTACATGGAGATTACAATCTCCATGCAATCCATGGCGGACGGCACACCACTCCTAATTGGAGTGGGTGTGCGCCTACATGGAAGGCACATGGAGATGAAATCTCCATGTGTCTTCTCTCCTTATTTGTTGGGTTAATTTAGGAGCAAATTATATTTGATTTTATCAAATATATTTTGACCTAAATTTGTTGCTTTTGACAACAACAATCTCAGCCATTGGATGAACATAAATCAATCTCATCCATTGATTTTATGTGTCCCATGGATTGAGATCCATGGATCCCAAAACCCTATAAATAGAGAGGCATTCTTGGCTCTCTCTTTACACATGCTATTGTAGCACAAAACTCTCTCTCTCTCTCTCTCTCATATACACGACAACCCTCTCTCCCTCTCTTCTTGGTGGCCGTCCACCTTGGTGGAGAGAAACGTCGTCGCCCGCGCCATCGTGCTGCCGCTTCGACTCTCTGCGGTTCTTTGTCTTCTTGGAGTGCTTCACTCACGAAGGAGACGTTTGATCTCGTGCGACGAGATCAGGAGCAACCGCGCTTGGATCATCTTGGATTGCGAGGACAACACGACTCATCTCCGCGCTCGCAAGCCGTTACTCCGACGATCGGACTTGAGACAGGAGGTCTCTTTTCGTAGAGACTCGATCAACCACGCTTCAAGAGGTATTGCATTATACTTGATGTGGTTATAGATGAAACGATTTGAGAATGGTTCTCGGATCATGTGGTTTCATCGGTTTAAAAATTTTAAAATTCCGCTGCTCCGAACAACTAGTACGACTAGTCGTTCTTCGTCGTATTCGATACGACGATCACGCTTCCGTGATGCGCTTGAGGATTTCTCCATATCCTTCAGACATGGCATTGATTTTGTTAAACAAAAGGGTCTCGTGTTCAGTTATGGAAAAGTCTGAGTAATATACCTGATTGTTGTGTTGAGATGATTGAGATTTGTTCAAGCTATTGGGGTTAGCTTGAACTTGGGCGGGAATGGCTGTGACAGGGGCAGTCTGTTCTTCCTTCCAACGGGATAGACGATTAACATCTACCCGTAGGTCGTACAGTTCATTCCGGAAGCTGCGAATTTCCTCCAGCATCTGTCTTTGGATATCAATCGGGTCTTCTGGAGGTTTGGATGATAGAGATGCTTGATTTGGAGCTTGATATTGTTGACGATGTTGTTGAGGTTGGTTCTGACGGTCATGTGGCTGCTGCTGCCTTGAGGGTTGATTGTGTTGTGGAGCGGCATTGTATGAGTTGGGTGGACGCTGATATTGCTGACGGTCCCTCAGATTACCCAGTCGGGTATTATCTTGAGTGTACCAGATGCCGTTTATCTCGAAAGTCAGAGGTGGGGCTTCTATTATATTCTCGGCCGGAGGAGATGACTGCTGGGAAGGTTGGACGTAGGATTGGTCCTGAGTCCATGGTTGCGGTTGTCCAGAGCCTGGCTGCTCTTGGACATGGTGCACCTGATAAATTGGGACCGTAGGAGCAGTAGGCATCCCGATCTTGGACACCTTCTCAGTGAGTTCCTCCATTTGTTTTGGAAATTGAGCGAGCCGGTTGTCGATGTCGTTCACCCTTTTATTAATGTGGTCCACAACTGTTAATTTATCTGTGATGATGTTCATGTTGGGCAGCAAGTCCTCTGTTATTTCTGCGACCGTCAGTTTCCCACCTTTGGCTTGATAGTTGTTCAGTGAATCAGTGTAAGATCTACTAGCAATTTGTGAACGACTAGTCTCCGCCATTTGCTCCAGTATCTTCCAGACGGTATCAGCTCCTCAGGATGTGTAGTTTCCTCCACAGGCAGCGCTGACTAGACCTTGAGTCCCGTGGTTAAGGCCAGAATAGAGGTATTGGACCAGGATGTTATTATCTAGGTCATGGCAGGGACATTTTTGCAGCAGATCTTTGAATCTATCCCATGCATCACAGAGTGGTTCATTTGGTATCTGAGAGAAGCTAGTGATGCGAGTCCTCATCTGATTGGTTCGACTCAAGGGGTAGAATTTTTTTAAGAAGAGGTTCTTGAACCTATCATAGGTGGTCACCGTCACTCCCAAATTTTTCACCCAGTAATCTGCTTTACCCTTCAAGGCGAAAGGTAATGCAGTGAGATGGATATAGTCTTGGCTGACTTGTGAGTGCCTCTGATTAGAACAGATTAGCTCCAAATCACGCAGGAATTCATAGGGTTCTTCATTCGAATTACCATGAAATTGTGGTAATTGATTTATGAAGTGTGGCTTCAGTTCATGGTGAACCTCAGGTTGAGGTGGCTGCAAGTAATTTATGACCCTATATTGCCCGGGATTATATGCAGCCTCCATAGGTGGCTCTTCCTCTGCATTCATTCTTTCCAATTGTTCCCTCATCAAATTTTGTTGCTGCTCAGATGCAGCCAGTCTTGCGAGAATCATTTGCATAGGATCTTCATTTTGGTCATCTTCAGGATTGGCCTTCTTTGGAGGCATTTTTTGTGAAGTCTTCTTTCCACCTTCAGATTGTGAAAAATAGGAGTCAATAGTTTGAAGAGAATTATGAAATGAAGATTCTAGGGGAAGGTGATCCTGAACCCAAGGAGGTTCTGAGTAAGAGTGGCTCAGAGGATTTGAGATTAGAAAGTTTGTGGTAGTCAGAAAAGGGTTAGCTGAGTCCGAACAAAAATTTCCACAATTTTCCATTCTTGAAATTGAGAGATGTTGATCAAATCAAACACAATACAAAGGTTGTTTCACCAACTCACACAATGAAGCCGTAAGAGTTCGGCTATTATCTTTTCAATTTTAGTTGATGATAAATTCACTTTTGCAAATCGTTTAGACGAGCTGTTTAGGTTTGGAGCTGGGCTCTATCCTAGTGTGCGTTTCTCTCCTCGCTGCAGGATAAATCAAACAATGTCGGGGTTGCTCTCCCGCAAAAATTATTGATTTTATGGGTTCCTTGAGATCAAATATATTTAGCAGTCCCGATTTTAATGAGGTGATCACTGAGAAATTAGATGAGCACAAATACACGTCTACCGTCCAGTCCCAATATCCTTTAAAGTTATGTTATAAAACAAGAGGGAGGAATTCGAGAAAAGCCGATGCACGCGGAAAACTATGATGAATGCTCAGTTAGAAGACTTACAGTGAATCCTCGCAATCTCCATGTGGGATGCTAGACAGAATTTAAAAGTTATTCTAAATGATGTGCAAATCGATGGAAAAACCGCACCTAAGCAGAAAGTTCTATTAGCGGGAAGAATTGATTTAAATTTGGCTAAATTGAACGATCTATGTGCGTCTCAATTAAGTGCAGTGTGGCTTAAGATCCTACGAGCACAAGCAAAAATATAAATGCTCTGAGAGCCGTATGTGCAGGTCTATCCTATTCGCCACTCAAGTCGGGCCCCACCCTCGCCGGAGAGTGAAACAGGCCACGACACACCACAGAATAAAGTTTAGAGGTCTTTCTACACACGCGAGAGTCCAAACGGACACCGCTGTAAAATTGCAGAAATTAAAAGTGCAGAAATTAAAAACCTAGACTCTACTCTCTCTCACGACTCGACTCGATCTTAAATTAATTACGGTTTTTGGTGAAGTTGCGTCGGTTATTGAAAACCGCTCCACGTACAAGGTACCTCGCAAAAAAATAAGAGAGAAAATGTAAGAGAGTGACTCAAGAATATATATAAAAAATAAAGGCTGAAAATAAATTGCAGCAAAATGAAATTTACAATGAAAAATTCGGGGGTCAGACTACCCGAATGCGGAAAACCGAATGAAAAATTTTTAGACAAAAATCTAAGCCGTTTGCCTCCCCGGCAACGGCGCCATCTGACGAATCCGGAAATTCGGCTTTTAAAAAGTTGTTTTTATTGTGTTGCGCGTTGTAGGCGGCAATCGGAAACGATCAAGAAAATACCACAAATGATTTATTCAATTTTTAATATCGTGGTTTTATGTTTATTTTACTTGGGCAAGTCCCAAGGTCGATCACAAGGAGGCAAAGGAACAACCTAGAATTAAATCTATCAAAGTTCGTGTTCGGTTTTCGAGGTGGTCTTTTTTTTGGAATTTTTAATGCAATAAAGGATGCACAATGCAAATTTGGCCTTATTTTAGGGACTAAAATGTAAATTACGCTTAAATGATGTCCGAAAAATATGAAACTTGGCCACAATGTAAACTAGAATGAAATGGATGCACTGTAATTTTTTTGGACTTTTTGGATGCAATATGAATTTTTTATGGATTTTTAAATACAAACAAAATGTTTTTTTAATATTTAATTTTAATAAATATCAAACCTACTTATTTTCGAGAATCAAAATTATCTGAGATCTAACACTAGGTGATGGATCTCAGAAAAATCCTAAACCTCGAAAATGTGAGGTTTAATACCAACTAAAAATTAAATACTAAAAGATGCAAAATGATTTTTACAGGACAAAATATGCATGCAAATGCAAACCTTTTTTGGGCACAATGTTAAGAATAATTAACTCTACAATGTGTGATTTTTCACGGATTTTTAGAGCAACGGTTAATCAACTATGAATTTAAGAGCAAGAAATGGGTAAAATACGCAAATTTTCACAAAACAATTAATTATTAATTAACCGTTCGTCACAAAAATACCTCCAGCATGTCAAAATGTAGAGTATTAATTAACAAACATCATGCTATTTTTGGATTAATAAAATAATGTAAAGAGAAGGTCCACAAATACGGGGAAACACAGGGGTATAGATGTAATAAATATAAATAAAATGAGATAGCAGGGGACGGAAATGTAAATACCGAGAAATAGAGGGGATACTTGTGCAAAATGTCCAAGGGGCACGTGCTGCGCACGTGCCCTTGGATGCGGGATTGAGGCGCGAATATGGGAACTCCAGGGGGGTCACTGCAATTACCCCAGAGGGTCACGTGCAGATCACGTGACCCCTGGGATGAGGAGGATGGGTGACGTCGACCCCACACGCACGTGCGCCTCACGTGTGGGGGTCTCGGGTCTCGAGCTGACGGCGCCCGGCCGCGCGGTGGCTGATGTAATTCTGAAGGCGGAGCTCCGGGAGGCAGAGACTGGCGGAGTCGACCGTCCTCTGGCCGACACACGGCCAGGGGGACGGTGGTGGACGAAGACTGAGCAGTGGTCGATGACGGCGTAGCGAGCGGCGATGGCGAGTGGAGGGCGTTGACCGGCGTGGCTGGAGAAGATGTCGTCGATGGCGAGGTCGGTGGCGACGGCGCTTGTAGGGGCGGGGGCTCGACGTCGGCCTCCCTCTAGCCGACACACGGCCTAGAGGGCTGCTTGTGGTGGCGTGTACCCGGTGGTGCTGTCGACGTGGAAGAGGGGCGGAGCCGGCGTTGTTGGCGAAGGAGAAGGCGTTGGCGATGGCGTTGGACGATCGGGGAAGAGGGGTCGGTGTGGATCGGCGAAGAAGAATATAGAGAGAGAGAGGGGAAGAGAGAGATAGAGAAAGAGAGAGGGTATACCTGGGAGAAAGCTCGACGGCGTTGGGAATGGCCGGAGCTGCAGCAGACGCGGCGGGGCGGAGCTGCGGCGAGGAGATAGACTCCTCGGATCATGCCGGCGAAGAGGGGGGCCTCGCGGTTGTCACGACCGGAGGTGGAGCTCTGGATGAAGATCGGCGGATGCTTGGCAAGGGAGCGGCGCAGTTGGTTTTATAGGGTTAGGGTCTCGCCGGCGATGGAAGAAAATCGGGGGTAGGCCGGGATTCGATTGGGAATCGGAGATGGAGATCTTGAAGGGGATGATCGCGAGGCGGCGTGAGATTCGCGGGATGCGCGGGGACGGCGATCGCGAGATTCGCGGAGGCACGACGGCGCGGGATACGCGGCGAAGAAGTCGGGGCGGTGGAGCTCCTAAAGAGGGCAGCGGGCTTGGTGGGGACGACGCACAGGCGCCGTCCGATCAAGTTTGATCGGACGGTGCCCGTAGCGCCACATGGCAAGTGGGAGGCTGAAGGCGAGGCACGTGCGTCGCACGTGCTTCGTATTTAATTTTTTTTAAATTTATTATTGTTATTATTATTATTTTATAAAACGAATGTATAATAAAGCCAAAAACGACTGACACGTGGCGGCACCAGGTGCTGCCACGTGTCAGCACCAAAAAATTCAGAAAATAATTATCTTGTAAAATCGAAAATAAATAGTAAATGACCTCGGATCGAAAAACTTTCTTCACAAAAATTGCTCGTCTCGATGAGATCTAAAACTTTCATGAAGACATCAAAACCAAATTCGATCATTTGCACAAAGTGAATTTTTGGGGTATCCTATGTACATAGAATACCTTAATTTTGGGGTTTTGTAATTTTTATGTCATTTTTTTTGAGAATATAAAAATCCGAAAAAATTACGGTAAAATCAGAGATAAATAAAGACACTTAATTCTATTTTTTTTGATTTTTATTGATTAAGAAAATATATACATAAAATACAAGGTCAAAAACCGCGAAAATGTCCAATGTACAAAAGAGGCCCAAAACCCAACTTTCACATATGAGCTCCGATTCACTTGAACTTGGTCTTGTTTTGAAGGTAATTGAATGCGCATTAGTTCAAAAGTGAGTAGGATTAAATCGGACATTGGATGGAGAAGATATGTGGTTTTTAGTCCGAAAATCCTGAAATTAGGGTTTGGGTTTTTGGTCCACTCATTTGGGTTAGTTATTTTTTGTATTTTTCCTTTATTCTTGTTAGTGATATGTACACAGTGGAAGTGGTTTTGAGTTATTCGGAGTTAGCATTAATGAGTTAAAAATCCGGGAAGTTAGGTTTATTTACAGGTCATTTTGGTTTGGATTTTTGGCTTCTTATTTTGTGCAGATTTTTGTGCTAAAATGCAATTCTTATGAAATCATGCACTAATGCTAATTATGCAGAATAGATGCAAGAATGCTGTTGATTTTTAGGGATTTGAGCTTAATAAATGAGATTTAGAGTGATGAATATGAGATTCATCAGTGACACCTTTTAATTTCTAGTTAATTTTCTGTGATTCAAAAAATCCTCAAAAACTCACAGTAGCTTTAGGACACTGAACTTAACATGCCATAAAAATTTCATTCATTCGCACACATATCGAGGCCTAAATAAATTGTTGAGTGATCTTCTCATTTTAATTTCAATAAATTCATTTCGCATTGAAATTAACATCTGTCAATTTTCCTGGATACCTTATCATTAGAGCTATTTAGGATAATTTTGTCTCTTGGAAAAATTGTGATTTGTTATTTATTAAAAATTAATTGGAGAAAATCACCCTGTCTGCATGTTTAATTCACAGTAATTCCATTTTGTGTCTAAAAATTACAAAAAAATTAGAGTAGCTTAATTTCATCCCATTTCATAAAAGTTTCATAATTTTTGGAATTAATTTGACCATCTTTCTGAATTAACATTTAATTTGGCCTGATTTTGCATGTGTATTGCATAAAAAACTCGAAAGAGACCAAAAATATTCCCTCCGAAAATCTCACACTTGGATTTTGCTAAAATTTGACCTAAGGAGACAGCTGCCTCCCTGAGTTTGACCTTGGACTTCCACCAAGTAAAAAATCACCGCTTGAAATTGACTCAAATCTGATTAAAAGTGGTTTTTGATTAGCCTCTCGTATCCGACTGCAACGAACGACATCTAATTAATTTGGACATTAATTTGCTCGAGTTAACATAGGGTGCAGAACGTTGATCAAAATGGCGCTGTTGCCGGGGAGGCACGACTTAGGATAATTTTTGGTGAAATTTTGAGTGTTTGATTTTCTTTCTCCGGGTAGTCTGTCCCCCAGTTTTTCTTGTGAATATTTCTCTATTCTTTAAAATTTTGCATTGTTTTCAAGTAGTTCTCTCTCTGACATCGAAATTATTTTTGTGCGAGGAATGCGAGGAGTTGAAGACGCTTCGAGGAATCGACATTTTTTGAGTGAATTGAGAGAACTTGTAAATTTCAATCATTTCCACATTTTTCGCATCATTTCCAGCGGTTCCCGTTTGGGTTCTCACGTGTGTAAAAATAGTGGAACTGTGTCCCTGTGTGCTGTGTGGGTGAATGTAACTTAGCTTGCACTAGTGGCTCCCCGAGCCAATCTAGGAACTGCTTGAGCTCGTAATCATTAGGACCACACAAATCACTTAAAAGATGAACTTAGACCGCAGTACTTAGCCAAATTAACATGTTCTTCACGCTAATAGAACTGCCTGTCTAGGAGAGGCTTTCATCGCCTGCATTTGCATTTAGATAAAGTTTTCAATTCTGTTCTGCATCCCGCATAAAAAAAGCGAAGGGATCACTGTAAGTCTCCTGAACTCGGCATAGCATCATTGTTTTATCTTGCATCGGCTTTTTCTCGATTTCTCCCTCTGATTTTCACATTTAATTAAACGGAAATTGGGACTGTCCGATAGGCGTGCTGTGTGGTTGACTTAATCAGTGATAACTTAAAATCGGGACTGCTAAACAGTATTGACCAAAAGAAAAGAATAAAATTTGAAAATTGTTTGCGGGAGACTAATCCCCGACCCTGTTTTCAGGCTGAGTGAAGGTACTTGAGTGTGTGTGTGAACACCTTAAGGCAGAGCCCAAATCCCTGCCTTCCATATCACGAGCCAACTGATCCGAGCAAATATCACGAGTTGGATACTTTTAGCTCATTGACAAGTACCAAGTAGCCTCCGCCTGTTCGCGGGTAGATAGGGGCGAACCAGCGGTACTCTGCGACAAGGCCTAGCTTTGTCAGCCTCCGCCTGCTTGCAGGTAGATAGGGGCACGTCTTTGAGTCCCCAACTCCGGATAGGAGCGATGAAAGGAAGGATCGGCGGTATTTAGGCGACAGGATAAACAGGGAAGACGCATCCGGCTCTGAGCCGACTTCCCTATAGGCCGCGTAATCCTTGCTATCTTGTTTGAAAAATCACACTTAAAAATTACAAGATTAATCGGACTCGATTTCGAGTCCTTCACTGTGTTGAGTGTGAACCCAGGGTTTTGGATTGATTTGCTTGCTTCAGGTTGGAGTAAAATCCTATCTTCTTCTCGCCACATCAAGATGAGTAACTGGGGAGATCTCGACGCGTTATTCACCGATCTTTCAATGAGTCCCCCAAGTAACTCGTCTTCATCGGTCCCAGCGCACCTTGGACCACCCAGGACTCATGACCCTCTTGAGCCTTGGTTCCCTCATACTCAGGGTGGTTACTCTCAAACCAACCCTTTCATCTCCTCCGAGATTATCGAGGAAGATCACCGCCTCAGTAATCCTTTCCTTGATTTATCCTCTGACACCGATCTTACTTTCCCTCCAGGACTAGAGGACAAGATGCCGCCAAAAGTACCACCGGATGAGGAACAAATACGACA
Organism: Ottelia alismoides; assembly: GCA_037367405.1. Classification (NCBI taxonomy): domain Eukaryota; kingdom Viridiplantae; phylum Streptophyta; class Magnoliopsida; order Alismatales; family Hydrocharitaceae; genus Ottelia; species Ottelia alismoides. The sequence continues at coordinate 1,343,862 of JAZKJV010008882.1, forward strand.
GATTCTTGCTCGCCTCGCCGAAGCCGTACAGAAGAATGCAGATCTCATGGCACGGATGGAACAGATTATAGTAGCAGGAGGAATCGACCGACCAATGGTCGATACCTATAACCCGACCGAGAACGAGATTCAGAACTGGTTGGCACCCGCAGTTCCCGCCCAGGCTTTTGAGCTGAAGCCCGACTTCCTTAGTCTGCTTCCGAAGTTCAACGGAAACCTAAATGAAGAACCATACACTTTCCTCCGTGACTTCGAGTTGGTGTGCAACAATCTTAGCCATCACAATGTTGGCCAAGATTATATTCGACTGAAGGCCACCCCTTTTGCCTTAGGAGATAAGGCTGCTCATTGGCTGAAGAACTTAGGGGTGGTATGCACTACCTGGATGCAGTTCAAGGACCTATTCTTGAAAAAGTTCTACCCTCTCAGTAGGACAAACCAGATGAGAACGAAGATCGCCAGCTTCGCCCAAGGACCCAGTGAACCTTTCCATGACGCTTGGGATAGGTTCAATGATTCAGTACAGAAATGCCCCTACCACGGCATTTTAAAGGCGATCTTAGTCCAGACCTTGTTCTGTGGTCTAACCCCGGAGATGCAGGGGTTAGTCAGTGCCGCCTGTGGAGGAAGCTATCTGAACAAAAACGAGCACGCCGTATGGAAGATCCTAGAGCAGATGGTGGAAACAGGAAGGTCGCAGGCCACCAGGGCCTATCAGTTGTCTCCCTCAATCCTATCCAATGAGACAACCCGAAGGACTGTAGAGGATCTGACTGAGGACCTCATCCCCAGCATGGGGATGATTGCCGACAAGCTTACCATGGTCGAGCAGATCCACAAGAGAGTCGTGGAACTGGAGTCTCTTTCACGCCTACCAAAGCAAGTGGAGGAACTTTCTGAGAAGGTAGCTAAAATAAAGCTACCTGCCCCTTCTGCACCACCTGTACCTGTACATCGAGTCCATGTTGTATAGGAACAAGCACCGGGATCTCATAATAGCTGGGATCAGACGTACACCCAGCAGAACCAGCATGCACCCCCACAAGTGGAGACGGGATACGAGGAGCCTCCGCAAGTGTACGAGATCAACGGACTTTGGTATAGCCGTGACCTGATTGTTAGGCAGGTGTTGAACCACGAAATCGCAGAGGTCGTGTTGACTCACAAGGCGAATCAACAGTCGCTGAGTTGACCTCCAACGAAATCCGATTCAAACAACAATTAACCCACAACAGATAAATCAAGCAATGAAAGTAAATGTGCGGAGTTAAAATTTATTATAACTCTACAACAAGAAGTGTATAGGTGCAAGTATGTGCAGAGGTCGAACACAGGGAGCAGACAGGTAGAACGGGGTAAGATGCACAAAATGTGTGAATGTGATCAATTGTCTACTAAGCTATTTTTTTGTGGGTTTTTAATTTTATATTTTTTAATTTTATTTTTAATTTTGTATTTTTGTATTTTGATTTTTAATTTACTGATTTTATATTTTCTTTTTATATTTGATATATTTTTTTTATTTTCTTTTCAATATTGGAAAATAAAGACAATGTAATAAAAGACAAGATGAAATATTTATAAAAATGTGCAAAAATATCTAAAAATTCAGGAATAAAATCTTTTTGGTATTTTTGTGGTTTTCTACTGTTTTTGTGATTTTTGGGGATTTTTCAAGGTGTTTTTGATATTTTCAAATAGCAAAACAAGGCAAAACAGTGAAATATGTGCTGGCTGTGAGTAAAATGCAAATTAAAATTATCACACAGCAACCAAAATTTTTCACACTAATTTTCAAATAAAGAGAATAAACTAGAGAACAAACAGGACCTGGGTTTATATTTTTTGGATTTTTCTTTGATTTTATATATTTTTTTGAAGTTTTTGAGTGTTTTTAAATTTTTAATGTTTTGCTTTTGAGATTTTTAGTGATTTTTGGACTGACACTAGAATATGATAAAATAGACACTAGGTAATTTTTTTGGAATTTTTAGAGGTATTTTACTATTTTTTTGGTATTTTCTAAACTAGACAGTGCTCAAAAAGCATGTTTTTGATTTTTTTTATAAATATAAAAATGCAATATTTATGGAAAATAAAAATATGACATAAATCTAGAATGCAACAGGAAGTTTAATGCAATTTTTGTGGATTTTTTAGTGATTTATAGATGCATGCAAAAATTATAGATGACAGCAAGAAACTACAAGCAGGCCAGGGGCATTTGCGTAATTAGCAGAAAATCCAAGGGCCTACACGCAATGTTCAGCAAAAAATAATACTGAAATTAACTTTTAAAGACTAAACAGCAATCACTAAACCCACAAGGTTACAGCCACAAAACTCCCTCAGAAGCACGTGCGCGCCATGCGCGCCCGTCAGGGATGATAACGCAATTAACAACAATGTGCGGGTTTGAGAGCAAAATTCCCGATAATATTTACTCGGCGGACAAATGATTTAAGATTAATTCAAAACACAAAAATCTCTGGGATGTTAAATGCAAAATACCCCAAAGTCCTGGTGGATCCGGCGGTTTAGAATCGGTCACTTAGGACACGTGTCAGCTTGCCGACCCGCGATGCCCCTTCAGCTTGTGAACGGCCGCGATTAGAAGGGAGTTGGGAAATCGGACGGCAACTGTACGCGCGACTCCTCCTTGTTCTTGCGTAGGTGCGCGCAGGCGGTTATGGCGCGTAGGCGGGGCGGCGTCAGCTGTCTTCTCCGGCGACCTTCAACAAAAACGAGCCCCAGCGAGGCTCTCCAGCACCTGGACCTGCAGAGAAATCACACGCCCAACAGAGAAGAGTTCCAGGGCTAGCAAACGTGTGGGTGATGGCTTGGAAAAGTTGGTGGTCGCCGGAGCTCGTGAGCTCCGGCGAGGTGGTCGAGGCGAATAATTATACTAATCAAAGCTTAAACAGCAAACTAAAAGCACAGCTTGATAGTTGAAACGATCAGCTACTTAATGGTCAAGAAAAAGGACAGAGAACACCTCGACTCAGCATGTGCCAAGGAGATATTGGACCTCACGGCCATGGATGGCCGGAGATAGGTTGGAAGCACCTCCCGGCCGCCTCACTCCCCTCCGAAGGGCTGGAGGACCTGTTGTCACCAAGTCCAGTCCAGAGCACGTCCAAGAGAAGAAGAAAGGAGGTCAAAAAGGGTTCAAAATGACAAAGGAGGTGTTGGGTCGTTTTTGAAAGAATGCTCTGGAGCGAACTTCGAGGGCGTGTCACGGGTGGCACAACGACCCAAAGGTCGAAAAAATGCTTGGCTGAGTATACCCTATGGTAGATCTTCAAAAGTCGTGAAGACTTCGACATCAAAGGATGAAAGGCGTGGTCTCCAAAAATCGGAGAAAAACGCCAAAAACGCATCTCTGACAATGAACAGGCTGGGGTCAGAGAGTTGACCGCAGGTCAACTCTCCGGCCCCCCTGGTTGGTCCACGTGGACCAACCAGGAAAAAGCCTGAAAAAATGATTTAAAAATTCATTTTAAAATAGTAAACGATTTTATTAATTTTAGGTTATAAAATAAAAAACATTTGTAATTTTATAAATTATTTTATTATGATTTTTATTTATTTTTATGAGACATATTTTTACAAGTTACCTTTATACCCCTATATAGGTATATTATCTATATATTTTATTCTTTTATTTTTATTTTGTGATTTCAATTTTATTATTTTTATTTCTTATTTTATAAAATTATAACATACATAAATATATATTTTTATTTTATTTTTATGAGATGTTTTGTATATTTAATAAAATACAAATATGTTTCGTATAGGTATGTGTACAGGTAATGTATCTATGTATTTTATTTTTAAGTATTTTATTTTTGTTTTTATTTAGGTTTTTATTCTTATTTTAATGTACATTATTATTATAAGTATTATTTACAACATTATAAAAATATAAAATTGTAAAATAATAAATAAATAATAAATTGAATATTTTAATCGGTACAATGTACAATGTGGGTCCAAAACTCAACTTTCAAACCGTAGCTCCGCCAAATGCGAAACCACCACCATTAATTAGCTTATTTTCTTCTATATACAATTAAAGGTGAGTACGCTGCATTTGGAGTTTTTATAAGTGAGATACGGGTCTGGGAAGTTGGGCTTCTGGATTTTTATTCAGACCATAACTTTTTATCTGTGTAACATTTTTCTGTGAAATCAAATTTGTATTTTTCTTTATTTAATTATCTACAACTTTCATGTACAAAGTTCCTTTATTTGATGGATAAAAAGTGGAACCAAAAATAGGTCCCAAAATGAATAAAGAATGAATAAAATAACAGGAATGTTATTGGTATTTTTGGCCCTTATCTCCCCCTACTTTATTCCTTGTCGACCTATTCATCGAGATGCCTAGGTCTAGGGGTTTCGGGTCATAAAATATTTTCAATATTTTATTCTTTTTATTTTCTTTTCTTTATTCTATTATTTTGGCTTTAAAAACCGCATTTTATACAATATTTACACACATATGCATGAATGCTAAAATGCATGAATTAGCTCTATTTACACGCATTTGCTAGGGTTTTTAAGGCCAAAATGATAGAATAAAGATGATGAAACGTAGCATCATCATCCCCCTATACTTTACCTTTGCTAGTCCCTAGCAAACACTTATGCAATAAGTGCAGAAAAAGAAAAACAAAGAAAAGAAAAAGAAAAAAATTGGATGAAGTTTAATTATCAAACTTGTCTTCACAAAATTAAAGTTTGGAGCTTAAGTCGGACCTTTGGAATTTTAGTGCGGTCGGAACCTTAATGAGAACCAAATTTGAAATCCAACAGTCCTTGAGAATCCCAAAACTCTGTCCAAGTCTCCTCAATAGCCAGGTCAGAAATACTTCAACTCATACGCAAACCCTTACGATTATGAATCTAACTTGTACAGTGTAAGTGATATGTAGCTCCCCACGTCAGAAGTAACAAAGAGACAACCTCGCCTAACCTGGTAACTCTAATGCCTTGGTCTAGAAACTCTTTCCTCGAGAAGCGGGGTATTCCCTTCTAAGTTCAAGTGCAACCAGCTCAAGAAGAGGGGGAAGAAGTATAGACTTTTGGGAGCTCAACCAGTGTAGCTAAGTCTCCCGCTGCAAGCTTCATGAGATGTGACATGGATACCATAAGCTTTTGCTTTATTGGACTATATACACTCCGGTGGGGTTATTAAATTTTCAATCCGACCCACCACTTTTTTGGAGTTCTTTTTTTCTCTTCTTTTCCTTTTTTTTTCTTTTTTTTTTCAATTGCATCTGTACACATATCTACATGGTGCAGCATATATATAAGAAATTTTCCTCTTGAGCCAGTAGACTATCCCTCTTTTGAAGCTTTATTGCAACCCACGGCTTCTGTCTTTAGCCTTCATCACCACTAGACCAAGTTGAGGTGCACTTCCTTCACTATAAGAAGAAGAGAGGTTCTGCCTAGAAGTACTACCCTCATATGCTACCCCAAGCTAACGGAAGCTGCCTCCTTACCACCTCATCCGTGGAGAGCTATGTGAAAGGTGCAGGTGTCCAAGTTAGGTCATTATCAACAAGAGTCGTGCGTGTGCTCTGAAATACTCTACTTAGGCAGTCAAGAATCCATTGAACCAAGTCCCGTGATCCTCAAAGAATTAAGTCAACTAGACCTGAAGTACCTCAAACCCAGTTCCTCTAAGGTTCCTGTTATTAGGTAGATTTTAAGGTCCAATCAAGCTCCAATCTCCGGATTTTACTTAGACTTGTTCAACTATCAAACTCAATCCGCAAAATGCTCATGCTATGCAATGCAATGCAGAAAATATTTTTGTGATGCAATTTTCAAAGATTTTGAACTTTTTATGGATTTTTAAAAATATGATGCATGCATTTTTTGTATTTTTCAAAAAGGTTTTTTTTCCAGATGTTTTTGGATTTTAGTTTTGCAAATGTTTTTGGGATTTTTGAAAACAAAAAGATTTTGGCTAAAATCTAGGTTAAAAATATGTACACGGGAGTGCTTCTTATATTTACAAGAAATGGATTTTAAGAATTTACAGGGTAAGTGGTCAATTTTATAAGTACATCTATATAGTGGATTTTGGTGTGATGTCAGTATTCCTCAAACTTATTTGACACAAACTTTTCACACAATTTTTGAAAACTATAGTCCAAAATAGTTTTTAGAAACATTTTTACAAACATGTACACACATTTGAAAATCATTTTGCAAAGGTTTTAAAAACAGTATATATGGATTTTTCAAAGGATTTTTGCAACCATTTTTCAAACCATTTGCAAATCATTTTTCAAATCTTTTATTTCACATAAAGAAAATGAATTTTACAAACAACACTTTTTACACAGGTTGAAAACATGTAACAAAATATTTTCAAAATAGTTTTCAATAGATGTTCACAAAGTTTTTCAAACTATTTTTCAAACATTTTGCAAAAAACTTTTTCACCTGATTTATTAATCAGTAATTACAAAAAGAATTTGAGGAATGATAACACCTTTTTATTAAGGATTTTTAATGAATTTTAAAGAATTATTTGCCATATTTATTACGAAAGTACGAGTTATGGCTAAAGTATATACGTAGTATATACGACCCCCCCTATACTTAGCTTGAGCTATGTCCTCATAGATCAGAGAGAAAAGAGAAGACATAACTCGTACTAAGTATAGGCAAGTCTAAAGAATGAAGGAATAAATAACGGAATGAATGAATGAATGAGAAGTTGACCGTCCCCCCTATACTTAGGATCAAATAATCCTAAGTATAGGAGACTGTACACAAAGCAGGGAGGGTCAAGGGTGGGAATGAACAGATCATACTTAGATTGTCTCCCCCTATACTTAGGGTAAGATATCCCTAAGTATAGACAAGAAGAGGAGACAATGGAGAGGATCGAAAAAAATAGAGAAACTCGGGGTGCACACACCCCCCTATACTTAGGACAAAGTACGTCCTAAGTATGGAAAACTGTCTACAAGGGCGGCACCTTTTCGGTAGATGAAGAAGATAGAAGAGGAAAAGAAGAAAAGAAGAAAAGAGATGAAGATAGAAGAAGAGATTGTGAGGATGTACGCATCGCTCCCCCTATACTTAGGGTGAAAGAAGCCCTAAGTATAGGCAACGACAGGAGTGATGTCACGGAACGATGAAAGAACACTCGGTTCGTCCATCCCCCTATACTTAGGACAAAGTACGTCCTAAATAAGGCAAACACGAGAATGGGTGGACGAGCAAAACGGTAGAGAGAACAGAGGCACACAAAAGTGAATATACAACAGAGATGGATGTACACATGATCAAGAAGGTTGAAAGCGAACCTTCTTGCGGGACCGCTGAGGAATGGATCTGGTGTGATGCAGGTCGACATCGGGGTCTACCGTGGACGGAAGCCGATCAGGGTCGACAGAGTGAAGGTCCTCAGGGGCCCTAGGGTGTAAAGGCACAGACATGTGAGTGGAAGAAGTGTGACTAGGTCCGACCTTGGGAGTCTCGCTGATATCAAAGTGGAATGGGATGAACTCATCATCATCGGAAGTAGTGTACTCAGAGTCGTCCTGCGAGGAGTCATCCAGGTCAAAACCAAAAGGCACGAACTCATCGGTGGAAGTAGTCGAACTCTGGTCGTCCTCTATAATTTCAACTGGATCATCTTTCTCATCAAAAGGCCCGAATTTCTGAAGAAAAGCAACTAAATCAAATTCGGCCTTAGTCTCATCAGTATCTACATGGACAGGAGCGGACTCATCAGTGGAAGTAGTCAGAGCATGTCCGTCCTGTATAGTCTCTAAATCCGCCCTCCGCTCAATGGTGTCAATCGTGTAGATCCCGCGGATGTCATCAACACAACGCCAAGTCCCAGAAGAAGGAACGTCGAGGTCCATGCTTTCCGAGTTTTCCTCAACCGGGAGGAATTCTCGGGTTTCAGTGGAATCCAATAGACAACAAAATTCTCTGATAGTATCATCAAGGTCATGGTCCTCGAGGTCAGCCAAGATAGGTGTGGTCACATCAGGTGCAGGTCTCTGGTCAGTAGTGTGTGTGGTGATCAATGCTTCGCTCTCGTCAGCAGGACGGAAACGAATCTCTCCTGATCCGTAATCAATAACGACCCTCGCAGAGGCGAGGAATGGTCGTCCTAGGATGATTGGAGAGTGCTCCCCTGTGGAGGTCTCCATGGGCAAAACAACAAAGTCAACATGGTAGCTCGTGCCCTGAATCGAGATGACGGCATTTTCTAGGATACCCTTCGGCCTCTTAATTGATCCATCAGCAAACTGTACGATCATCCTGGTCTTTTTGAGAGGCCCTAAGTGAAGAGACTGTACCAACGAGAAGGGTATGATGTTGATCGAAGCACCGCCGTCTAGGAGAGTGTGATCACATGTGTGGTCAGAGATGGTGCAGCTAATGAATGGTGTGGCAGTGTTCCTCTTCCGAGGAATGGGACGGTGTGTGATGGCGTGGGCAGTGGCCATGGTCAAGATATGACGCTCAGATCTGCTCCTCCGCTTTCTCTTCTTGGGAAGAGGAGCAGATAAATCGGTCATGGCCTGCTGAAGTGGGGCATGGATAATCTCATGTATGGTGGCCACCACTTCGGGTTCAGTCAGCATTTTTTTGAATTTTTGGACTTCCTCCAGACAAGGGAGGAAGTCGGAATCAGCATAAACACGAGGGATGCCAAGAGCAGTCTGTACAGCGGCATCCTCGGGGTCAAAGGTGGGACAGGATGTGAGAGATTGTGTAGTCAAATGGTCTGGCAAGTGGACGCTCTCCTCACAGTCTGACTTGATCAAAGGTCTCCCAATCTCTTTTTGTATTTTTAAAATTTTCTCATTTTTTTGTATTTTTGGCGATTGCAAGCTCTCATGGAAATCCTCAAATGAACCCATATCACCAAATGGTGGAATATCATGGTTGCTCTTATTTGTGCTAGTGAGTTGGTCAATCCTCTGTCTCATATGATCCATCATCTGGGTCAAGTGCTCAAGGGTGGATTCCATGAAAGGTGACTCCAACAGATCAGTCTCGGGTGAATGTGAAGGTGGAAAATACGGAGGTGGAGGTGGGTGTGGATAGAAATCCGAGTCCTGATACTGCGGCTGAGGCGGATATGTACAAAAATCAGGAGCAAAGTCCTCCTGGAAAAAAGGAGGTGGACGGGCTGGAGTGAACGAGGGATCCGCAAAGTCCGGATAAAATACACTCCAGGGGTCCATCTCGAAAACAAAAGACAATGATCGGGAGAACACGATGGTCAAGTCAAGAGAAGTGGGAAGAAAGGCGCAAGTGCGCAGAAGAGATCTAGGACACACACAAAACAATCACAAACAATAAATGAAACAATCAAACCCTCAATTCACCTACTCAACTCGGTAGAGACCACAAGAGCGGTCTTTTTATCTTGTCTGTTTTAGAGTTAGGTGAGAAGTCCAAAAGTTGCACAAACACTTAGGGGCTCAATGGGATTTGGGCACTAATCCTTAGTGTGTGCGCGAGCAAGTAAAACGAAGACAATGAGGGGATTACTCGCCCCAAGACAAATTTTTCTTTTTGGTGGTTTTTAGGGTCAAGTAATATTAACAGTCCCAATTTTATTGTTATCACTTTTTTTTGAATTTTTAGTAAGAAATGCACGAACCTATCGAGGAGTCAATTTTACTTAGCACCTAGGTGATCAAAATCAGAGGTAGAGGAGTGGAAAAGCAATGCAAGCGGCAAAACGATGATGAATGCTAAAGCATAAATACTCACCTTGCCTCCAGCACTCTACATGCAAGGATGCACAGCAGAATTGAAACCTATCTATATGCAAATGCAAGCCGATGAAATCGCCCTAAGTTTCAAAAATTGCTATTAACGTGAAGCACCACAAGTCGGCCACTTATCTTTAACCTAAGAGTCCGGTCTTGGCTTACCCCTCCTCTTCTCGACACATTCGAGTTCAGGAGTAGCGCTTGATGGGGCTCGCTCACGGCACACGGGTTAAGAAATAAATGAACCGACTGTTTAAATTTGACTAAGTCCAAACGAGTCTATAGGTACATGCAAATATATTAGGTGTTTGGCCTTAGTCTATCGCAAGCAATCCTAAAACTAGGGGCTCAATCACACAAAATAAGAAAACAAAACCGAGAAAACAAAGGGAAAAAGATGCGATGAAAACCGTAAAATCCGTGGTGAGCCCCCAAGTGTACAAGCACTTGGAAAACTGGGCCCGAAAGTCCAAGAGTCCGAGTACCTGTATTATTACACAATAGAGTCTCTCTCTCACAAAAATTACAAAAATCAATGCAAGAAATGAATTCTGCAACTAAAGTAGAGCTCAGTCTTCAAAATTTCCTCTTCGTCTCCTCGGTGCTTGGCTGGCAGATGCCGGCTTCACGTGGGTGCGTAGGCGCCTAGGGTGGAGCGCCTCCCTCGATCCGCGGTTCCTCGCACGAAGTCAACAAAAGAGAAGGTTAGACAGCTCAATAGATATAAAAATAATGAAAGCCGCAAAATAGACAATAAATCACAATCACAAACAAGACCCGAACTACGCGCTGTTGCTCCCCGGCAATGGCGCCATTTGTTGAACCACGAAATCGCAGAGGTCGTGTTGACTCACAAGGTGAATCAACAGTCGCTGAGTTGACCTCCAACGAAATCCGATTCAAACAACAATTAACCCACAACAGATAAATCAAGCAATGAAAGTAAATGTGCGGAGTTAAAATTTATTATAACTCTACAACAAGAAGTGTATAGGTGCAAGTATGTGTAGAGGTCGAACACAGGGAGCAGACAGGTAGAACGGGGTAAGATGCACAAAATGTGTGAATGTGATCAATTGTCTACTAAGCTATTTTTTTGTGGGTTTTTACTTTTACATTTTTTAATTTTATTTTTAATTTTGTATTTTTGTATTTTGATTTTTAGTTTACTGATTTTATATTTTCTTTTTATATTTGATATATTTTTTTTATTTTCTTTTCAATATTGGAAAATAAAGACAATGTAATAAAAGACAAGATGAAATATTTATAAAAATGTGCAAAAAATATCTAAAAATTCAGGAATAAAATCTTTTTGGTATTTTTGTGGTTTTCTACTGTTTTTGTGATTTTTGGGGATTTTTCAAGGTGTTTTTGATATTTTCAAATAGCAAAACAAGGCAAAACAGTGAAATATGTGCTGGCTGTGAGTAAAATGCAAATTAAAATTAGCACACAGCAACCAAAATTTTTCACACTAATTTTCAAATAAAGAGAATAAACTAGAGAACAAACAGGACCTGGGTTTATATTTTTTGGATTTTTCTTTGATTTTATATATTTTTTTGAAGTTTTTGAGTGTTTTTAAATTTTTAATGTTTTCCTTTTGAGATTTTTAGTGATTTTTGGACTGACACTAGAATATGATAAAATAGACACTAGGTAATTTTTTGGAATTTTTAGAGGTATTTTACTATTTTTTTGGTATTTTCTAAACTAGACAGTGCTCAAAAAGCATGTTTTTGATTTTTTTTATAAATATAAAAATGCAATATTTATGGAAAATAAAAATATGACATAAATCTACAATGCAACAGGAAGTTTAATGCAATTTTTGTGGATTTTTTAGTGATTTATAGATGCATGCAAAAATTATAGATGACAGCAAGAAACTACAAGCAGGCCAGGGGCATATGCGTAATTAGCAGAAAATCCAAGGGCCTACACGCAATGTTCAGCAAAAAATAATACTGAAATTAACTTTTAAAGACTAAACAGCAATCACTAAACCCATAAGGTTACAGCCGCAAAACTCCCTCAGAAGCACGTGCGCACCATGCGCGCCCGTCAGGGATGATAACGCAATTAACAACAATGTGCGAGTTTGAGAGCAAAATTCTCGATAATATTTACTCGGCGGACAAATGATTTAGGATTAATTCAAAACACAAAAATCTCTGGGATGTTAAACGCAAAATACCCCAAAGTCCTGGTGGATCCGGCGGTTTAGAATCGGTCACTTAGGACACGTGTCAGCTTGTCGGCCTGCGATGCCCCTTCAGCTTGTGAACGGCCGCGATTAGAAGGGAGTTGGGAAATCGGACGGCAACTGTACGCACGACTCCTCCTTGTTCTTGCGTAGGTGCGCGCAGGCGGTTATGGCGCGCAGGCGGGGCGGCGTCAGCTGTCTTCTCCGGTGACCTTCAACAAAAACGAGCCCCAACGAGGCTCTCCAGCACCTGGACCTGCAGAGAAATCACACGCCCAAAAAGAAGAGTTCCAAGGCTAGCAAACGTGTGGGTGATGGCTTGGAAAAGTTGGTGGTCGCCGGAGCTCGTGAGCTCCGGCGAGGTGGTCGAGGCGAATAATTATACTAATCAAAGCTTAAACAGCAAACTAAAAGCACAGCTTGATAGTTGAAACGATCAGCTACTTAATGGTCAAGAAAAAGGACAGAGAACACCTCGACTCAGCATGTGCCAAGGAGATATTGGACCTCACGGCCATGGATGGCCGGAGATAGGTTGGAAGCACCTCCCGGCCGCCTCACTCCCCTCCGAAGGGCTGGAGGACCTGCTGTCACCAAGTCCAGTCCAGAGCACGTCCAAGAGAAGAAGAAAGGAGGTCAAAAAGGGTTCAAAATGACAAAGGAGGTGTTGGGTCATTTTTGAAAGAATGCTCTGGAGCGAACTTCGAGGGCGTGTCACGGGTGGCACAACGACCCAAAGGTCGAAAAAATGCTTGGCCGAGTATACCCTATGGTAGATCTTCAAAAGTCGTGAAGACTTCGACATCAAAGGATGAAAGGCGTGGTCTCCAAAAATCGGAGAAAAACGCCAAAAACGCATCTCTTACAATGAACAGGCTCGGGTCAGAGAGTTGACCGCAGGTCAACTCTCCGGCCCCCCTGGTTGGTCCACGTGGACCAACCAGGAAAAAGCCTGAAAAAATGATTTAAAAATTCATTTTAAAATAGTAAACGATTTTATTAATTTTAGGTTATAAAATAAAAAACATTTGTAATTTTATAAATTATTTTATTATGATTTTTATTTATTTTTATGAGACATATTTTTACAAGTTACCTTTATACCCCTATATAGGTATATTATCTATATATTTTATTCTTTTATTTTTATTTTGTGATTTCAATTTTATTATTTTTATTTCTTATTTTATAAAATTATAACATACATAAATATATATTTTTATTTTATTTTTATGAGATGTTTTGTATATTTAATAAAATACAAATATGTTTCGTATAGGTATGTGTACAGGTAATGTATCTATGTATTTTATTTTTAAGTATTTTATTTTTGTTTTTATTTAGGTTTTTATTCTTATTTTAATGTACATTATTATTATAAGTATTATTTACAACATTATAAAAATATAAAATTGTAAAATAATAAATAAATAATAAATTGAATATTTTAATCGGTACAATGTACAATGTGGGTCCAAAACTCAACTTTCAAACCGTAGCTCCGCCAAATGCGAAACCACCACCATTAATTAGCTTATTTTCTTCTATATACAATTAAAGGTGAGTACGCTGCATTTGGAGTTTTTATAAGTGAGATACGGGTCTGGGAAGTTGGGCTTCTGGATTTTTATTCAGACATAACTTTTTATCTGTGTAACATTTTTCTGTGAAATCAATTTTGTATTTTTCTTTATTTAATTATCTACAACTTTCATGTACAAAGTTCCTTTATTTGATGGATAAAAAGTGGAACCAAAAATAGGTCCCAAAATGAATAAAGAATGAATAAAATAACAGGAATGTTATTGGTATTTTTGGCCCTTATCTCCCCCTACTTTATTCCTTGTCGACCTATTCATCGAGATGCCTAGGTCTCGGGGTTTCGGGTCATAAAATATTTTCAATATTTTATTCTTTTTCTTTTCTTTATTCTATTATTTTGGCTTTAAAAACCGCATTTTATACAATATTTACACACATATGCATGAATGCTAAAATGCATGAATTAGCTCTATTTACACGCATTTGCTAGGGTTTTTAAGGCCAAAATGATAGAATAAAGATGATGAAACGTAGCTTCATCAGCAGGCCGAAATGGGGAAGGATCAGCCACACCGCCCATCTCCAGCCTACCAAGAAACCAGGCCCGTTCCTACACCGTGCTTTCAGTCCAGGCCAGAACAAGGGTACCAGCAGCAGCAACGCACATATCAGCAGGGCCCAGCACCGTCCCACCAGCAGCAGCAGTATCGGCATGGCCAGCAGAGCCACTACCGAACCTCATCCGCACAGCAGCCAGCCCAGCCCACCGAATTGGAGTCTCTCACCTTGGCGATCCAGACCCTGTCTGATAGGGTCCAACAGATGCAGAATTGTTAGACTTGTGAGCCCTGGGCGAACCATTCTTACAATAAATGGTATTGTAATATTTAAGTTTATCAATAAAAGTTATTGATGTTTCACTCCCTTTCTGAAATTATATGAATGAATGCACTATAAGGTCCCTCTGTACAAATAGGGTTATGTACCATGGCCAGCTTGATGATCATATAGCTGTTGATTCATTAAATGAATCATAGAGGCTGGTGTTTGGATGAATATCTAAAGAGTTAGATAGATGACTCATCAAGCACCGTCAAATGATTGTCAAGTGGAGATCTCCAGCCTGATTAGGAGATGGCAATCCTTTCTCACATAGGCTGATATCTGACCGACCTCTTGATGTAGGTCCTCTGCATGGGAATAGTGATTCAAAGGTGTCAGATTAGTTAGGTCAATGGGTTGACCTAACGAGATTGAGATAACCTAAGTCCTATGTTGAATGCTGTCACAGCATAGTCACGCATCCTCTGACCGGAGACAGATATATTGCTATACATCTGAGTATGTACATTTGGCAGACCAATAGGTTGATGACCTAACCAAGGTCTATACACCGGCGAGCTGGTGTGCATATAAGGGTATATGAGCAATATGATCTCTCAAAGGGATCATACAGGTTCACTTGTGAACCGGAAGACATGAGCTCACTCATGAGGTATTGGGACCGATCAAATTCCATGCATGGTCGTCATGCTTTGGAAGCATGACATGAATTTGAAGGTATGATATATGCTTTGGGAAAGCATATGATCGATACCAAATCCCAATGACCAAGATTGAGAAACTTAATGATTAAACCCTGAAGAAGACATTATAAAATGATCTTGATCTTCGGGTTGATCATGGGTCTTCCAGTATGCAGGATGTACAGGTATTGGGAATACCTGAAGGGTGATGTGATCATAAACGATTGTATATCCATGACGCTTCCATTCCGAGGGAGTGATGAAACAGGTCTGGATTTTAGTGACTCCTTTCAGTAGAGAAGCAATCCGATCTTAGTCCAAGTGTTGGACATTGGTCTGAATGGGATTCAGATTCAATGAGAAGATTGGATTTGCGGTCTTGATTTAATCAAGCATCTGTGGGAGGTTCGTTCGATCTGGATTTGAGATAATATCCCAACATCCAAGTCACTATACATGGAATAATACAATCGCCCTGTCCTTATCTCCAAGTATCTGCGGAGAAAGCATATTATTCTTGAAAGGGTTCAAGAATGATTCTTTTGATGAAATATCCAAGCAAGGACTTGATGATTAAATGAGATCTAATTATCAAGCTTAAATATGAATATGATTCATATTGTGAAAATGATTATCTAAGATAATTAAATGGGATTTAATTATCAAGGATTAAGAGAATGTGGATAACACTATCCATGATATATGTGTGTTATAAATGTGATTTATAATATACATATATAAGAGAGAGAATTTATGTAAATAGCATTTGTTAATTAATAATGTGGATTGGATTTACATTTATTAATTAATTGGAAATGCAATTTACTAATTAGTTTGGGTTGTGAATATGATTCACATACATGATTGAAATATTCACAAATTAATTTGGAATTAATTTGGTGAATATTTTTTTGTGATTAATTAAGAAATAATAAGATAAATAAAGGGAGCCAAATAACCACCATGCATAGGTGGCGTCACCCATGAATTGTTCATGGATGACGCCCCCTATTTTTGAGGATGGTTGTTGACTCCATTTTAATTATCACATTATCTCTTAATTGGTTAATGATAATTATGTTGATAATGTTGCAACATATTTTAGTCAATCATAGCCATTGATTTAGCATGGACCAAGCATAGCCCTTGGATCTATGTGTCCCATGGATTGAGATCCATTGGATCCTAAACTAGTACAAAAGGAAGGCTAGGGTAGCCTTTCCAAGTGACAACTTTCTTGAGTTGAAGAACTCTACTCTCTCTCTCTCTCATTCTCGTGTGGGCTCTCCTTAATATTCAAGTGGCCGTCCACTTTGTGTATTAGGAAGGAGAGCATTTCGGCTTCGCTTGGATCTTCGTCAAAGGATTGCGGGAAGGACGCGACTCATCATCGTGCCCGCAAGCGCATTCTCCGTGGGTCGGACTTAAGATAGGAGGATCTCTACTTTGGGATCTCGCGATCACAACCACGCTTCAAGAGTTATTCCTTGTACTTTGTGGTTTGATGAAACGATCCGAGAAGTGTTCTCGTGATCATGTGGTTTCATCTTTAAAGTTAAATTTTTAATTTCCGCTGCATCTAGCATCTAGTACGACTAGTTGCTCCGATTGCATACGATGCGATCAACACGCTTCCGTGATGCGCTTAAGGATTCACAATATCCTTTCAAGTGGTATCAGAACCAGGTTGAATAAGGTTTTGGATATGATCCATACACCTTAGACGATTTGGTTCTTGAAAGGGTTGCGGAATTTTTACTGCATTTCGATTTTCGAACCTCTGTCTAATTGAATTTTTCTGTACTGTTTAAAATATTTAAACACGAAATTTTTAATTGGATTTTGTTCCCCATTAAACAAGGAAACCATAGGACTTGAGTTTACTAAATTTGGACTTTATTTGCTCAAGATATGGCTTTTTGAATATGACTATATTCACTGTTGTGGGAACTGCGGATTTGAACGTAATTAATGAGATGATTACGGTTTTAATCCGCCTTGAAATGCGTGAATTATCACTTGGATTCTTTAATAAATCAAATAGGAAATCTTTGGAAACTGAGTTTGCATTTTTTGGATTTAAATTGATCAAGATAAGTTAATTTTAGTGATTGGGGGTCACTGCTGGAAATTAACATTTTTTGATCTTGAACCTTGTGATATGTCATTCAATTATCATGACGAAAATTAATTGTTAATTTTCTGGAATAATTAGTGATAAATGTTTGTGAAATATTTAAAGAAATAATTATTTCATTGAATGACACTTGCCTAAACCACAATGATGAGATATTAGATCTTGATCATTGTTTCATCAACAAACATTGCTTTCATGAAAACAATAGTTTATCCTACAATAGTTGTAGGACAACTTTTACATGAAAAACCCTTTTGCTTGAATAGGATCGGTGATTTGTCTAGCAAATCTCCTTATAATCAAAAATGTTTTGATTTATATTATATGGTATAATTTTCGGTTGAAAAACCGATGAACATCTCAAAGTACATGATGGTCTATCTGGTATTATTCTTTCCCGAGGCGGATGTGGTGCCTAGTCGGAGAGCATTGGGGTCGCGGGTTGCAACGTATGTGGTCCGTCCCACTCTCGTCGGTACTGGCCATGACAGCGGGTAGGGACTGTATAATACCGGAGACAGACAATATGTATTTTTCTAATTATTAAAATTCGAATAATACGTATTTTGAGAATATACCTACTATTCAAGTAAAAGACATGTTTGTTGATGATTGGATTAATGATTAATTTAATGTGATTAAATTAATTATA
Organism: Ottelia alismoides; assembly: GCA_037367405.1. Classification (NCBI taxonomy): domain Eukaryota; kingdom Viridiplantae; phylum Streptophyta; class Magnoliopsida; order Alismatales; family Hydrocharitaceae; genus Ottelia; species Ottelia alismoides. Next base: position 1,361,704 of record JAZKJV010008882.1, read on the forward strand.
TCCAATAAACAATCTATTTTGAATAGATGTGTATTTCCCTTGGAAGAATTAATTATGTGAATGTGATTCACGATAATTAATTATAAAATTTGAATATGAGGTGGAGGATCACATAAGTGACATCCATGGTCTCCCGTCAAGGCAAAGGATTTCGTCGCCAGTTGTTGTGTATAGGAGACGCCTGTCCGAAGTGACAGATACTGTGCATGATTTAACTGGATCGGGTTCTTTGCTTCTCGAAAGAGTAAGGCCGTATACGTAGTGACCCCAATATCGAGTCCTCATATTATTGGGGCGATATTGGATTGCGTATAGCGAGTATTAAGCATGTTGATGGTTGGTTCAATTAACAACGGGTCAACATCATCTTAGGGGTAGTGGGCCCGGGTGTTAAAGACCGAATTGGAAATGCAAGTTGGACTTGCAAAAGGCGGAATGAGTTCCCGCTTCTTTTTATCGGAGTCGCAAGTTCTCATATTATTGGGATGTGACAAAGATAGGAAAGGAGATCCCAGATCTTGCTTGAGATATAGCGGTAAGTATATCTCTTATTTTGAAAGACAATTAGGGAATAATCTTTCAAAATTGACCTAGCAAGACAAATTTGATTTAAAATACCTTAATCAAATTATTCTTAAAATGAATATATAATTATTCTAATATAGTGCATTCTTAATTTCAGAAAATGAAGTCCATGAACCCACTTAGCAGGCTTCTAGAGGTCAACCAGTTGACCGGACCAAATTATTCGGATTGGATCCGAAATTTGGATCTTGTTCTCTCTGCAGAGTGTATCTCCTACGTGCTTAGCAAGGACAAGATAGCAAACCCTGTGACTGATGAAGATAAATCATATAATGATAAATATGATGAAGACCATAATCTGGCAAGGTGTTACATCCTTGGGTCATTATCCAATGTGCTTCAGAAGCAACATGTGGAAATGAACCATTGCCAAGAGATTATGCTGAATCTGAAAGAAATGTTCGGTGACATAAACCGCACACAGCGTTACAATGTGATGAAAGAGCTTATTCGCTGCAAGATGCAGGAAGGGACCTTTGTCAGAGAACATGTACTCAAAATGTTTGGGTACCTCTCTGAGCTGGAAACCCTGGGAGCCTACTTGGATTCTGAAATGCAAGCTGATTTCATTCTCCTGTCACTCCCTAAATCTTTCAACAACTTTGTTGTGTCTTACCACATGAACAAAGGTGACTTCACAAACGCTGGGCTGTTAGCTGCATTGAAGTCTGCAGAAGACGTCATGAAAAAGGACGGCCCCTCTGTTAGTGCAATGGTTGCACAGGTGAGAGGAAAGCGCGGGCGGAAGCAAGGTTCTCAGAAGGGCCCAGCCTCGAAGAGAAAGAAGAAGAATCAAGGAGTTGGTTCATCTTCTAGTGCTTCCACACTGATGACATCGAAAAAGACCGATGTCTGTCACCTCTGCAAGAAGCCGGGGCACTGGCGGCGTAACTTCCCGGATTACCTGAAGTCTACCGACAAAGGTAAAGCCCCAGCAGGTATGAAATCTACTTTCATCATTGAAACCAGCTTTCTCGTTGGACGAGAAGGAAGTTGGGTTATAGATTCTGGTGCTTCTTTTCACGTATGCAATTCGTTGCATTTGTTTCAGGAAACTAGGAATCTGGAGCATGGGGAGATAGTTATCCAGATGGGATCTGATGCAAGTGTTGCAGCAGTCGCCATCGGGACATGCAGACTGTCGTTATCTAGTGGTCGAGTCCTAGTACTTAAAGAGTGTCTTTATGTACCTAAGGTCAGGAGGAATCTGATATCTGTGTCTAAGCTTGTTAGATATGGGTACTCTTTCCTGTTCTGTAATAAATTAGTCATTAATCAATATGATAAATTTGTTGCGGAAGGTGTTCTGACTTCTGGTGGACTCTATGAATTGTGCATTAATGAATGTGTCATAAATGTCACTACCACTGATAATAAAAACCCCAAGAGATCCAGGGAGAATGGAAATCATTCGAATATGATTTGGCATCAAAGGCTCGGTCATTTATCTGTTGATAGGATCAATAGATTGATAAAGGATGGACCTTTAGATTTTCTACAGGTTCAAACTTTACCTACCTGTGAACATTGTATTCGAGGTAAAATGACCAGGATGCCTTTCCGTAACAAGGTTACGAGATGCGAGGGTATTCTCGACCTAATACATACTGATGTATGTGGTCCCTTCAATACCGCGACTAGAAATGGATATCGATATTATTTGACGTTTATCGATGACCATTCGCGATACGGGTTTATCTTCCTGCTACGTCATACATCTGAAACCTTTGAAAAATTCAAAGAGTTTAAGGCTTTGGTTGAAAACCAAGCCGACAGGAAGATTAAACGGATTCGATCTGACCGAGGTGGTGAGTACCTATCAGATGAATTCAAGGAATACCTTAAAGAGAATGGAATTGTCTCCAATCTCACTCCTCCTGGAACTCCCCAACTTAATGGTGTTGCTGAAAGACGCAACAGGACCATCATGGACATGGTCCGTTCAATGATGAGCAAAGCACATTTGCCTCTTAGTTTCTGGGGATATGCAGTAGAGACTGCAATATATATCCTAAACAAGATTCCTAGCAAATCTGTATCCAAGACTCCCCATGAGCTCTGGTATGGAACCAAACCTAGTGTTAAAAACTTGAGGATTTGGGGATGCTTGGTCCATGCAAAGAACGTGGACGCAAGTAAGCTAGAATCTCGCACTCGTGAGTGCTACTTCATTAGGTATGTTAAAGATGGTATTGGATACCAGCTTTATGACCCTGAGACCCAAAAGGTTTTTGTCTCTAGGGATGTGAAACTTCTGGAGGATGAATTCCTTAAAGGTCAAGACAAGAATGACATTGAATCCCCTGAGGATTCTGAGATTCCTGAACAAGAAACTGAAGAGATAAATGAAGATGAAACACCCATACCTCTTCGAAGGAGTTCAAGGGTGGTTGCACAACCTGAAAGGTATGGATTCCATGTGTCAGGTGAGACTGACAATGATCCTTCTTCATATGATGAAGCACTTGCGGATCATGACATGGATAGATGGATGCTAGCAATGAAGTCAGAGATTGACTCCATGCATAAGAATGGTGTATGGACCCTAGAGGATCCACCTAAAGGGGTAAAACCCATTGGGTGTAAATGGATCTTCAAGAGAAAGAGGGGACCTGATGGGAAAGTAGAGACTTTCAAGGCACGGCTCGTGGCCAAGGGCTACACACAGAGAGAAGGCATCGACTACGATGAGACATTCTCTCCTGTGGCCATGCTTAAGTCCATCAGGACACTGCTGGCTATAGCTGCATCTCTTGACTACGACATCTGGCAGATGGACGTCAAGACGGCTTTCCTCAATGGATACCTCGAGGAGGATATCTATATGGAGCAGCCCCAGGGCTTCATAGCTGAGGACGGTAAAGTATGCAAGCTGAAGAAGTCCATCTATGGGCTCAAACAAGCTTCTCGTAGCTGGAACATCAGATTTGACGAAACCATAAAGAGTTATGATTTTGTGCACAACCCTGATGAACCTTGTATGTACAAGAAGCTTAGTGGGAGCGCCATTGTTTTCATCGTGCTTTACGTAGATGATATCCTTATCATTGGGAATGATACAGGAATGATGACTAGTGTGAAGATTTGGCTATCCCATACCTTCGAGATGAAAGATCTTGGAGAAGCCTCTTACATCTTAGGCCTGAAGTTGTTCAGAAACCGAGAAAAGAGAATATTGGGATTATCACAACATGGATACATCAAGAAGATTCTTGAACGATTCCGCATGGATAGTTCGAAGAAAGGATTCCTCCCCTTAGGACATGGTATCCATCTGTCCAAAGGGATGGCTCCTCAAAGTGTTGAGGAAAGGAAGGCCATGGCTGGATGCCCTTATGCATCAGCCGTAGGAAGCTTGATGTATGCCATGATGTGTACTAGGCCAGACATCTGCCATGCAGTGGGAGTGGTAAGTCGTTACCAATCCTGCTATGGAGAGAAACACTGGAATGCAGTAAAGAACATATTCAAATATCTAAGACGGACGCAAGATTACATCTTGGTCTATGGGGATGGTGATCTCCAAGTCTTGGGATATACAGATTCAGACTTCCAGTCAGATATTGATGATCGAAAGTCGACATCAGGGTTTGTATTCCTGTTGAACGGTGGTGCTGTGAGCTGGAGAGGCAAGAAGCAGGACACTACGGTGGATTCAACAACAGAAGCCGAATACATTACCGCATCGGATGCTGCAAAGGAGGCGGTGTGGTTACGCAAGTTCATCTTGGAGCTTGGCGTAGTTTCCTCTGATACTCCTGTTCCGTTACTCTGCGATAACACTGGAGCCATTGCCCAAGCAAAGGAACCCAGGTGCCATCAAAAGAGCAAGAACGTGGAAAGGAAATACCACATCATTCGGGAGATTCAAAAGCGTGGTGATATCATCATCACAAATGTGGCCTCTGCCGACAACATTGCTGATCCTCTTACCAAACCTCTGACACAGAAGGTTTTTGACCAGCATGTAATGAGTATGGGTTTACGGATTGTACCTGAATGGTTCTGAGGGCTAGTGGGAGATTGTTAGACTTGTGAGCCCTGGGCGAACCATTCTTACAATAAATGTTATTGTAATATTTAAGTTTATCAATAAAAGTTATTGATGTTTCACTCCCTTTCTGAAATTATATGAATGAATGCACTATAAGGTCCCTCTGTACAAATAGGGTTATGTACCATGGCCAGCTTGATGATCATATAGCTGTTGATTCATTAAATGAATCATAGAGGCTGGTGTTTGGATGAATATCAAAAGAGTTAGATAGAGGACTCATCAAGCACCGTCAAATGATTGTCAAGTGGAGATCTCCAGCCTGAGTAGGAGATGGCAATCCTTTCTCACATAGGCTGATATCTGACCGACCTCTTGATGCAGGTCCTCTGCATGGGAATAGTGATTCAGAGGTGTCAGATGAGTTAGGTCAATGGGTTGACCTAACAAGATCGAGATAACCTAAGTCCTATGTTGAATGCTGTCACAGCATAGGCACGCATCCTCTGACCGGAGACAGATATATTGCTATACATCTGAGTATGTACATTTGGCAGACCAATAGGTTGATGACCTAACCAAGGTCTATACACCGGCGAGCTGGTGTGCATATAAGGGTATATGAGCAATATGATCTCTCAAAGGGATCATACAGGTTCACTTGTGAACCGGAAGACATGAGCTCACTCATGAGGTATTGGGACCGATCAAATTCCATGCATGGTCGTCATGCTTTGGAAGCATGACATGAATTTGAAGGTATGATATATGCTTTGGGAAAGCATATGATCGATACCAAATCCCAATGACCAAGATTGAGAAACTTAATGATTAAACCCTGAAGAAGACAGTATAAAATGATCTTGATCTTCGGGTTGATCATGGGTCTTCCAGTATGCAGGATGTATAGGTATTGGGAATACCTGAAGGGTGATGTGATCATAAACGATTGTATATCCATGACGCTTCCATTCCGAGGGAGTGATGAAACAGGTCTGGATTTTAGTGACTCCTTTCAGTAGAGAAGCAATCCGATCTTAGTCCAAGTGTTGGACATTGGTCTGAATGGGATTCAGATTCAATGAGAAGATTGGATTTGCGGTCTTGATTTAATCAAGCATCTGTGGGAGGTTCGTTCGATCTGGATTTGAGATAATATCCCAACATCCAAGTCACTATACATGGAATAATACAATCGCCCTGTCCTTATCTCCAAGTATCTGCGGAGAAAGCACATTATTCTTGAAAGGGTTCAAGAATGATTCTTTTGATGAAATATCCAAGCAAGGACTTGATGATTAAATGAGATCTAATTATCAAGCTTAAATATGAATATGATTCATATTGTGAAAATGATTATCTAAGATAATTAAATGAGATTTAATTATCAAGGATTAAGAGAATGTGGATAACACTATCCATGATATATGTGTGTTATAAATGTGATTTATAATATACATATATAAGAGAGAGAATTTATGTAAATAGCATTTTTTAATTAATAATGTGGATTGGATTTACATTTATTAATTAATTGGAAATGTAATTTACTAATTAGTTTGGGTTGTGAATATGATTCACATAATATTCAATGGCATGGTTGAAATATTCACAAATTAATTTGGAATTAATTTGGTGAATATTTTTTTTGTGATTAATTAAGAAATAATAAGATAAATAAAAGGGAGCCAAATAACCACCATGCATAGGTGGCGTCACCCATGAATTGTTCATGGGTGACGCCCCCTATTTTTGAGGATGGTTGTTGACTCCATTTTAATTATCACATTATCTCTTAATTGGTTAATGATAATTATGTTGATAATGTTGCAACATATTTTAATCAATCATAGCCATTGATTTAGCATGGACCAAGCATAGCCCTTGGATCTATGTGTCCCATGGATTGAGATCCATTGGATCCTAAACTAGTATAAAAGGAAGGCTAGGGTAGCCTTTCCAAGTGACAACTTTCTTGAGTTGAAGAACTCTACTCTCTCTCTCTCTCATTCTCGTGTGGGCTCTCCTTAATATTCAAGTGGCCTTCCACTTTGTGTATTAGGAAGGAGAGCATTTCGGCTTCGCTTGGATCTTCGTCAAAGGATTGCGGGAAGGACGCGACTCATCATCGTGCCCGCAAGCGCATTCTCCGTGGGTCGGACTTAAGATAGGAGGATCTCTACTTTGGGATCTCGCGATCACAACCACGCTTCAAGAGGTATTCCTTGTACTTTGTGGTTTGATGAAACGATCCGAGAAGTGTTCTCGTGATCATGTGGTTTCATCTATAAAGTTAAATTTTTAATTTCCGCTGCATCTAGCATCTAGTACGACTAGTTGCTCCGATTGCATACGATGCGATCAACACGCTTCCGTGATGCGCTTAAGGATTCACAATATCCTTCAAGAATGACTACCTGGACATGAGAACCGACATCAATCGAGTCTCTCGTACTCAGGACCAACAGATGGTGCCAAAGACCCCAATTCCCGCACAGGTTCAGGCCACCCGAACAACTTACACCATGGCCAGAACCGACCTCGAGATCAGGTATATTATTCAGATAATTATTTATCTGAACATGAGATCCTTTCGTACGATAATGTAAATCATATGTCCCTCAAGAGCGGAAGGACCGTGACCATACTTGATCGGGCACGGGCACAAAAGGAAGGAGCCTCCGAGACTCTACCTGAGGAGAACTCGGAGGAAGAAAAGGAGGAGCACCACCACCATCGCCGGCAGAAGAAGAGGACATCTGAGTCCTCAAAGCAGCATTCTCGCATCCGCATGGAGTCCGACGAAACCGATGAAGAGCCCGCACCTCCATCTGAGGAGGATCGTCCAATAGTCGCGGAAGAAGCAGCACCAGTTTTGCCTCAGCATTTTCATTTCAATCAGAGTCAGGGTCCTAGTTTGTTTCAGAGTCAGAGTCATGCAAATAACTCAGTTCCTGATCTTAATGAGAATTTTTCAGTTTCCGAACATGAGTTGAAGTCAATAATCCCTTTTCCCCGAGCTCTCAAGGGTGGAAAGAAGAAAACCAAAAAAATTCAAAAAGATGACCCTAAAATGGCAGAGTTCTGCAATAAACACATCAAGGTCACAATCCCCTTTGACAAGTTCGTGGAAATGACCCCTGCATTCCAAAAATACCTTAAGGTGAGATGTACACCTACTAGGGTTAGCAGGAAAACCAAAAGCCGTGTTGAGAAACACGTTTTATCAGTAGCCACGACTTGTGCAATAAAGAACTCGTTTCCTAGGAAACGAAGAGACATGGGTGCACATTATGTAGTGAGTCATGTTGATGACATCGCGTTTGCACACACTCTCCTGGACAATGGTTCCTCAATCAATCTGATGCCTAAAGCCCTCTATGAGCGCCTTAATCTCGGACCTCTTAGGAAATCTAGAGCTCTTCTACAGTTTGCTGACAAATTAACCAAGAGGTCCCAAGGAGAGTTAAGGAACATTGTGATCGAAGTCGAGGGGCAAGAATACATGGTGGACTTCACTGTCCTGGATATGGAGACCCCTCGTAATTGGAGAGATTCCCAGATCATTCTAGGTAGGCCGTTCCTCAGAACAACAGGGGCCTTATTTGACTATAAGATCGGGAAAATTCAGTTCCAAACTCCAGGCGGAGATCAGGAACTTGAAATGAAGCAGACAAGATGGCAGAGACTGGATTCAGAATCCAGCACCGAGTACTCTTCTACCGGAACAGACTGCGAGCATATAGACTTAGTTGGGCCATGGAGACAGAACCCAGCCAGCACCGATATGTCCATCTCCTCCGAAGATGATCCAGTGCATAAGTCAGTCTGCGAGATCCTCAGGAACGAGTACAGCTCCGAGCCTGCATCGCCCTACATCTTCGATGACATAGAGGCCCAGTTGGGCCTGTCAGTCCTTACATCTCTAGGACAATCGGAAGATGAGGATGACGAGTCGGACGAGGCGCTTGCTGATTGTATGGAGACCTTTGACGATTCGACTCCAGAGCCGAACTTGGTGGCAGCTATCACAGAGAACGATCCAGCCACTTCCAACACTGAACCAGATCAGATTCAGCCAGACTTCTTAGACGATCACACTATTCCTGAGCTCAAACCTTTACCCACAACTTTAAAATACGCCTTCCTTGCGGGACAAGACAAGAAATTTCCGGTCATCATCAGTTCGCAACTGACCGAGGAGCAGGAATCTCGCTTGCTAGAGATCCTAGAGAAAAACCGCAAGGCGATAGGCTGGAGCATTTCCGATCTCCACGGGATAAATATCGCTCTGTGTTCGCACCATATTTACTTAGAGAATGAAGCTAAACCCTCTCGTGAATTCCAACGTCCGTTGAATCCAAATTTACGAGAGGTCGTAAAGAAGGAGATAGAAAAATGGTGTGACGCGGTTTTCATTTACCTAATCTCCGACTCTAAGTGGGTGGCCCCAATTCATGTTGTCGGGAATTCAAACGACCACCAACGAGGACGGAGAGGAGATCGTGACGAGAGTACCCACGTCGTGGCGTGTCTGTGTGGATTACAGACGCTTGAATGCCGCGACAAAGAAGGATCATTTCCCCCTTTCGTTCATTGATCAGATCTTAGAGAGACTAGCGGGGAAAGAGTTCTTCTGCTTCTTAGATGGGTTCTCGGGATACAATCAAGTAGCCATAGCTCCAGAGGACCAGGAAAAGACCACATTCACATGCCCCTTTGGTACCTATGCTTTCAGGCGCATGCCTTTTGGGTTATGCAATGCTCCAGGTACTTTCCAAAGGTGCATGATTGCTGTATTCGCCGAAATGGTCGGTGAATTCCTGGAAGTCTTCATGGATGACTTCTCGGTCCACGACGATTCCTTCAATTCCTGTCTTAGGAATCTGGACCGAGTCCTAAAAAGATGTTGTGAGGTTAATCTGGTGCTCTCCTGGGAGAAAAGTCACTTCATGGTGACGGAGGGCATAGTGTTGGGGCATGTCATCTCCAAGAGAGGAATGGAGGTTGACCCTGCCAAGGTGGATGTGATCAGACGACTCCAGCCACCAACCAACGTAAAGCAGTTGCGGTCGTTCCTTGGGCATGTTGGATTTTATCGGAGATTCATTAAGGATTTTTCTAAGATTGCCCGACAGCTAACTGAGCTTTTAGGCAAAGACATGGAGTTTGTTGTTGATCACAAATGTCTTGAGGCCTTTAAGCTTCTGCAAGGAATGATTATGGACGCACCTATCCTACAAGCCCCAGATTGGTCTCTACCTTTTGAGATCATGACGGACGCCTCAGACTATGCTATTGGGGCGGTGTTGGGACAAAGAAGAGATGGCATTCCGTTTGCAATTCACTACGCAAGCAAAGTGCTTGATACCGCTCAGCGTAACTATACAGTTACGGAAAAGGAAATGCTTGCGGTAGTGTTTGCCTTGGACAAATTCAGATCTCACCTAATCGGATCCAAGGTAACTGTGTTCACTGACCATACGGCCCTACGGTATTTGATGGAGAAGAAGGACGCGAAGGCGCATCTTCTTCGATGGATTTTACTTATCCAGGAGTTTGATTTGGACATCCGTGATAAACCTGGGAAGAAAAACGTAGTGGCCAATCATCTTTCTCGTCTCAAAGATCTTAATACTTCCGAGGTTTCACCAATTCGAGACTCCTTCCCTGACGAGTTGATTTTTGTTATCGACTCACTCCCATGGTACTCCAATATCGTGAATTATCTTGTCTCCAAGAAAGTTCCCGAAGATTGGCCCAAGAGCCAAATCGACCAACTGAAGTCGGGCGTTAGACACTACCATTGGGAGGATCCGATCCTTTTCTTCGAAGGACCGGATTGTTTCTGGAGACGATGTATTCCTCAGGAGGAATACCAAAGTGTCCTTTCTTTATGACACAGCTTGGAGGCAGGAGGACACCACTCCGGGAAGAGGACCGCATGGAAGGTACTTCGGTGTGGCTTTTACTGGCCGACTCTGTTTCGCGATGCCCCCGCCTTCGCGAAGTCGTGCCCAGTTTGCCAGAGAATGGGAGGAACCGTTGGTTCGAAGGATGAGATGCCAATGCAGCCGGTCATCATTTGTGATGTCTTTGACGCCTGGGGCATCGATTTCATGGGCCCATTTCCAATCAGCCACGGGTTCGAATATATCCTTCTTGCGGTTGATTATCTATCCAGATGGGTGGAGGCTATCCCGACCCGAGTCGCAGACAGCAGAACTGTCTGTAAACTCATCAGAGAGCACATCATCTATAGGTTCGGGACCCCCAAAATGATGATATCAGACGGGGGTAGCCACTTTGTGAATCGGGAGGTAAAGAAACTCCTGAAGGACTACGGCATTGAACACCGTGTTGCAAGTCCTTACCACCCGCAAACCAATGGTATGGCTGAGGTGTCAAATAGGGAGGTGAAAACCATATTGCAGAAGCTTGTCCGCCCGGACAGGAAGGACTGGTCTCAGATCTTGGATCAAGTCCTCTGGGCATATAGGACGGCTTACAAGACACCGTTAGGCACTTCCCCATTCCGAATGGTATTCGGAAAGCCATGCCATTTGCCCGCAGAGTTAGTGCACAAATCAGAATGGACAATTAAGAAGGTCAACTGGAACACACACCTGGGTCAGAAGCAGAGAAACATGGATCTGAATGAGCTTATGGAAGTTAGAAACCGCGCATACGACAACAGTTTGGTGTACAAGGACAAGGTGAAGCGTTGGCATGATAGATATATCAGACGAAAGACCTTTGTTCCTGGACAGAAGGTATGGTTGTTCAATGCTAGGCTGAAGATTTTCCAAGTCAAGTTGAAGTCTAAGTGGACGGGCCCATTTGTTGTCCGTACGGTGCATGATAGCGGATGTGTCGAGATCTCAGATCTTGTAGATGACACACCGACATTCCTTGTGAATGGAGAGCTGTTGAAGCACTTTGTCGAATCCAATGAGCAGTTAGTCCATGTTGAGGAGATTGTATTCATGCGCGAGACAGATTCAGCAGATACAGCTCGAGCCGCGTATGAGGCCTTGCAGCAGTGAGCTCCAGCCATCTGCAACATCTCTAAAGATTCAAACCAACTTATTTGTATATACCATCTTTTACATCCTATCCTCTCTCCCTCGCGACTCTAGTAACCCATCCCCGCCTCATTAGACCACTATCTTGGACTATACTTAGGATAACCAGATCCTAAGTATAGGGGGGAGGGGTCACCTGAGTCAGTTCACTGTACATTCTCTGGATCACATTGGTCCTCATACTCACTTCCGTCCTATACTTCGGCTGACCTGAGCCTAAGTATATGGGGGACCGATGCCCGCATTGTATAATCATCCATTCTCCTCTTACCCTCGTCCGCCTCATTTTTGATCTTCTTCTAAACTAAGGCTGTCAAAGCCTAAGTATAGGGGGGCGGTGCGACTTCTATACGATTTTTGTAATTTTAGCTCTCCTACGCTTAGCCCGAGCTCTGTCTTTTTAGTCGCTTTTCGTGCTCTGAGGACATAGCACACGCTAAGTATAGGGGGGCGTGTATATATTACATATATACTTTACCCATAGCTCGTACTTTCACGTATTTTCACGTGTTTTTGTATATATTATGCAATAATTATAGGGTGGGTAAAATTTGAAAAAAAATAATACAAAAAAATGTGTGTTGTATACTATGTATATTATTATAAAATTGTTGTATAAAATGAAAATGTCAAGAATAAAGGCTTCTTATTTACTCTTGCATACCATCTCTGCATCTAAAAAGAAAAAAGAGTCTTGCATTTTCATAGCATGACATCTCATCTGCATACTTTGCATATGCAAAGTGAAAAGCTAGTGGGTTCTGAACCAAGTTATGAGTAGATATTGAGGATGGACTTGATTTGACCTTAATCCACCTAATTTCAGAGGAACCTCATAGGAACCGGAGTTAAGATTTCTCAGGTCAAGTGACTTAATTCTTTGAGTCCGCTAGTCTATGTTCACATGTCATCTTGATTAGTCTAAGTAGAATATCTCGTGCACACGCATGATTCTTTTAGACAATGACCTAACTTGGACAAAACACAATGCACGTAGCTCTTCATTGATGAGGTGGTGAGGAGGTAGAATCCTTTAGCTTGGAGTAGCACACGGGTGGAAACACCCATCCTCCTCTAGGGAGGGTAGTGCATCTCAACCTAGTCTGGTGGTGTTGAAGTCTAAGGATGGGACGCTGTGGGTTGCAATAATGCTTCAAAAGAGGGATAGTCTACTGGCTCAAGAGGAAAAACTCCTGATGTACATGCTGCACCTTGCATATAGCAAAAAAAAAAGAAGAAGAAAAAAAATGCCTGTCGGAGTATGTATATTAGCAAGAAGTCTGCAGCTGGATGACTTGGCTACACTGGTCAGGCATCCCGGGATAGGTTAGCTACACTAGCTTCCGTCCATTCTTTATTCTTTTCTCTACCCCCTCCTCTTGAGTTGGTCGCACTTGAACTTAGAAGGGAATACCCCGCTCCTCGAGGAAAGAGTTGCTAGACCAGGTTATTGAGTTACCTTGTTAGAGGAGGCTGGTTCTGAGCCATTTCTGATGTGGAGAGCTATTTATCACTTACACCGTACAAGTAAGAATCATAGTCATCAGAAATTTGCGTTTGAGGATTTGTTCTGACCTGACTGTTGAGGCGTCTTGAATAGAAGACTTGTGGAAATTGAAGTCTGTTAGGTCTTAAATTCAGATCCCAATAAGGTTCCGCCACATAATTAATCCAAAGGTCGAGTCAAGCTCCATTTTTAAACTTTTTTTCATGACCTTGGTATGGAACCCAAAATCATTTCACTCTTGCATTTCATTTAGTTTCTCGGGGACGAGCAAGGTTTAAGTATAGGGGGTTGATGAATCTATGATCCATCACTTCAAAAGTCAAAAATAGAGCCTTGTTCCCGAGTAAATAGAGGCATATTTCCCTTTATAATGCATAAATAGCATTCATGCATACATACATAATACATACATTTTAGCAGTGCATTTGCATTTAAATAAGAAGACAAAAATCCCTTGTAAAATATCCACTTACTAAGATAACCTCTTCCTAATAATATGTACTCCTTAGTTAATAATATAGGGAAGAAATCCAAAAATCCCCCTTGTAAATTAGTCCAAAAAGCCCTAGAACCCCTGGACAATAAAATACACATAGATCCCTCACACAAACTCCAAAATAGGTCTACTCACTCTTAGAATACTACATATTAAAAGACTTTAAAATGAGACCAATTTCATTAAGTTTGGAGCTCGTATGAAGAAGTTGGGTTTTTGGGCCACCTTGTACACTACATATATGTATAAATTGTATCTTTGTATTTTTTGTATCATACTTGACCTCATCTCCGTCTTTGGTCAACATGAAACTTGTAGATCTCATCAAGATCTACAACTTTCATGTTTTGAGTTTTTCCAAATTCGGTCCCCTTTTCTCTCTATACTAAATTCTCTTTTCAACCAATCACAACAGGCCACATGGCACCCTCTGGTTGCGCCACGTAGCCCGCTGCCCATGCCTCATCCGCCCGCAGCTACAGCCGTTGGATTACCTTCCAGATCCAACAGCCTAGCCGCCTCCACACACGCCTCAAATTTCAGCCATCCGATCACTCTCAGAACTCCATCAACACCGCTCGTTCGCGCCTCAAGCTGAGCGCGCCACGTGGCGCTTTGAGATCCGTTTGATCACGCCCTCGATCCCTCCATCCAAGCCGCTAGATCTTCTCTTATTCCCGATCGTCAGATCAGATCACCCGCCTCATCTCAATCACACGTTCGCGCCTCTTCTTTAGTGCTCCACGTGGCGCTTGTTGCACCCTTGGATGATGCACTCCATCCCTCCATCTCAACCGCTCAGGTTGCAGTGCATCGTAGCCCTTCGATCTTCTTCAGATCTGATCCTCGCCGCTCGTCATTGCCCTCTCCTCCGCACGACACCGGGCACCATCACGACCTTAGGATTAGGCCACTCCTGATGCAATCCACACCGTTCGCACTTACTTTGCTCCCGTAATGCCACGTGGAGAGCTCCTGACCCTCAGATCGATTCGCCTGCGATCTTATCCTACCCGGCCATTATCGCTTCGTTCCCCACCGTTGGATCACAAGATCCAACGGTGGAGACTTCGTCTCCTACCTCCGATCGCTCTCTCTCCCATGATCTCGACCTTGCGCAACACACCGCCCCCTTTCTATTTTCGCCACCACGCCTGTCACCTTCTCCGACCACCAAGGCCGCCACGATCTTCACCACTCTCCCCTCATCCTCGCCAACTCCCTCATTCCCCACGACTCCCACCAGAGTCGCTCCACGATGACCTCGAACTCCACCTCCCAGCGACGTAACCCATCGACTTCATCCTATAAATCACTCCTCTCCGGCCATCGTCATCCCTATCCGCCCCTCGTGAGAGACGCCCCGAGCTCTGAGCTTCCAGTTAGTGACAGAAATTGAGAGTTTCATTGAGCGATAACGTCCGTCTTCTCCAGCGAGATCCTCGGCCTCCGCCGAGTCGCAGCCCTCCTCCACCGAGCCGCTGCTTGAGCTCAGGGAGCCACCGGCCCTTCGAGCGACGACCTGGAACTCAAGGAAGAGTTCCAATCCCCAGGTGACGCCTCCATCCATCTCCGATCTTCGCTTCCTTTTTCTTCGCTTTTTCTCGCTTTTTATTCGCCGCCTCCGGTCATCTCCTCACCTCCATTCCATCCAACTGAGCTTCGCGCCAGAGCTCCCATCTTCGCAGTAGCCTTCACGCCCTCCGACGACACCGTCCATCTTCCAACAGTTCAAGCTCCGCCACTTGGCCGGAGCTTCTTCGTCGGACCACCGCAGCACCCCTTAGGCCTCTCCGATCGCTTCACTTCTCCACGAGTGCACGCACGAGCTTCGGCTCTGTCTTTAGCGCTTGTAGGTGCCAACTAAGTCATTGGTCGGAGCTTCGCCGGAGTCGTCTTCGACCTTCATCGCCACCGACTTCAGACAGCCCTCCGCCGCCCCTGAGACCATCAGGGCCTTCGCCGCATCACCACAAGTCTTCTGAGATCACTCCGAGCAATCG
This sequence comes from Ottelia alismoides, assembly GCA_037367405.1. Classification (NCBI taxonomy): domain Eukaryota; kingdom Viridiplantae; phylum Streptophyta; class Magnoliopsida; order Alismatales; family Hydrocharitaceae; genus Ottelia; species Ottelia alismoides. The sequence continues at coordinate 1,377,374 of JAZKJV010008882.1, forward strand.
GAGAGCTTCATCGACGCAAGGAGGAACGGGCGGAGCAAAGGCCGCTTCGCCGGAGCCCCACCATCTCCTCCGTAGGTGGCGGAGGACCACCGGAGGAGACAAACAGCTGCCGTTCGATCACATTGATCGAACGGGCCTCAGCGAGCCACGTCGCCTCTCAGCCGAGCCTCGCAGGAGTCATTGGATCCACATAGATCCAATGGCGTCTAGTGTGCCACGCATCTCCCCTCCGCATCAGCTCTCAGCCGTTGATATCTCATCTGATCCAGTGGCGGATCTTCAGCCACGTCGCCATCTCCATCGAATCCAGTAGCCGTTGGATCAACATAGATCTAACGGACTGAGGTCACGCCACGAGTCTTCATCGCCATGCATCGGATCGAGCTCGATCCGAGGGCCCACAGTGTGCCACGCAGCTTCGGTCCGAGCCTCTTCCTCGAGCCTAGGCTCGGATCGCCCAAGCCTCACTCCAGACCTCCAGAAGCGTCCGAGCCTCTTCCCCGAGCCTAGGCTCGGATCGCCCGAGCCTCACTCCAGACCTTCAGAAGCGCCCGAGCCGAGCCCCGAGCCTCCGCAGCTATCCGAACCTAGGCTGCCCACGTGAGGAGCACGTGCGGCCTGGGAAAATTACACAAAGGCCCCTAGAACTTTCAAATATTGCAAAAAGGTCCCTGTGAAGCAGACCCCGCGTGAGGAGCACGTGCCATGTGGAGAAATTGCACTCGAATCCCCAACATTATAGGTAATTGCATTTAAGTCCATGTCAGCATATTTGCTTTATGTAATTTTATTTTCATGTATTGCATTTACACCCCTGTGTTTGCACGCATCCCTCGGTTGCATTTTACATCATTTTTATATTCCAAAAATTACATTTTGTTGAGCAACTTGTCCTCTATCTATTATGCCACGTGTCATATTTTTTAATTACAGTAGAATTTTCAATGAATTAATTGGTCAATTTGTGGAATATTTTGCCCATTGACACCTTTTAATTTCTAGTTAATTTTTTGTGATTCCAAAAATCCTCAAAAACTCACAGTAGCTTTAGGACACTGAACTTAACATGCCATAAAAATTTCATATCATTCGCACACATATTGAGGCCTAAATAAATTGTTGAGTGATCTTCTCATTTTAATTTCAATAAATTCATTTCACATTGAAATTCACATCTGTCAATTTTCCTGGATACCTTATCATTAGAGCTATTTAGGATAATTTTGTCTCTTGGAAAAATTGTGATTTGTTATTTATTAAAAATTAATTGGAGAAAATCACCTTGTCTGCATGTTTAATTCACAGTAATTTCATTTAGTGTCTAAAAATTACAAAAAATTAGAGTAGCTTAATTTCATCCCATTTCATAATCTGGCCAAGTTTCATAATTTTTGGAATTAATTTGACCATCTTTCTGAATTAACATTTAATTTGACCTGATTTTGCATGTGTATTGCATAAAAAACTCGAAAGAGACCGAAAATATTCCCTCCGAAAATCTCACACTAGGGTTTTGCTAAAATTTGACCTAAGGAGACAGTTGCCTCACTGAGTTCGACCTTGGACTTCCACCAAGTAAAAAATCACCGCTTGAAATTGACTCAAATCTGATTAAAAGTGGTTTTTGATTATCCTCTCGTATCCGACTGCAACGAACGACATCTAATTAATTTGGACATTAATTTGCTCGAATTAACATAGGGTGCAGGACGTTGATCACCTCTTCCCTGAAGCACTCCGCTTAGCGAAGGGGAACAAACGAAAAAATCCAAAAAAAGACCAACAGGTAGAGTTCAGCAATCAGATGATTGATCGATTCCACATTCAGCTGACTCTACAGGAAGCACTTGAGCACATCCCCCTCTTCAAAAAGAATTTGAAAGAGAAAACTACAGTCCGCAGGAAGAGGAGGAACCACGGAGATCAAATCCATGTGCTCACTCATTCCACTTGTTGTACCATTCAGAACAAACTGCCAGCCAAGAGACCCGATGCAGGAGCTCCCTATGTCAGATGCGAGATTCAGGAGAAACAGTTTGATCATACTCTATTAGACAACGGCTCTTCAATTAACCTTCTTCTGGCAGTCTTACTCGATCTATTCGAGTTTGGTCCTCTTCTTAGGAGCAGGACAGTCCTTCAGTTTGCTGACAGGTCGACTAAGAGGCCGAAGGGATTATTGAAGGATGTGGTCGTTACCTTGCAGGGCCTGAAATTCCCCGTGGACTTTGTTATCTTGGACATGGAGATCCCTGAGTCGGTAACCGATGCCCCCATCATACTTGGACGCCCATTCTTGGCCACAGCCAAGGCGGTGACCGATCATGATAGCGAGAAGGTGTGTTTTCGCATAGAGGGCGAAACCATACAAATAGAGACGATCGAGGAGACCAGAGCGAGAGAGTTAGAATGCTCAGAGCAGTCCAGTGAAGCCACGCAGATGACAGAGGAAGAGCTAGACATCCACCAGGAGTGTGACTTTGTGATGACAGATGATGAATCCAATTAGACAGATCCCGTAGCACAGACCCTCGCCTTTCCTACAGATTCACCTTCTTTACAGCTTATGGCATTTGAGAGTCTGGAGAGCACACACCTGGACGAGGATACTTTTGTGGCTGATAGTGTTGGGACGAGTGGTGCTGATGATTTTCAGTCCTGTTCATCTACGTCAGATCCCTCGAATTCAGACATTGATTGGGATGATTTTGATGATTATTTGCCTTGTCTGATTCCATCCGAGCCGACAGCTAGGACGGAGTGCGAGCCAATAAAGTTTATTGATGATTCAGCAGACTCCCCTTCGTCGTATATTCATGCAGAGCGAGAGTTCTCACATGCAATCATGGTCGCCTTCACGCAGACATATCAGAAGCCAGATCTACCACCTCCCAGTTGTCCAGAACTGAAACCTCTGCCGCAGTCGCTGAAGTATAGATTCCTTGCGGGTGAGCCAGATATGCACCCAGTCATTATCTCAGCAGGTTTGATTGGAGAACAAGAATCTCGTCTGATGGAGGCTCTTGAAAGAAACCGCAAGGCAATAGGATGGAGTATAGCTGATCTCCAGGGGATTAGTCCGGCTCTGTGCTCCCACCACATTTATCTTGACGAGAACACTAGGTCGTCGCGTGAGTTCCAGCGACGGCTGAACCCGAATCTTCGAGATGTGGTCATGAAAGAAATATCAAAATGGTGGAGCACCGATTTTATCTACCCCATCTCCGACTCCAAGTGGGTTAGTCCGTTACATGTGGTACCCAAGAAGACGGGTATCTACAGTTGTGAATGAGTCTGGAGAGGAGATCGCTACCCGAGTACCCACTTCTTGGAGGGTCTGTGTGGACTACAGACGTTTGAATGAGGCCACCAAGAAGGATCATTTCCCACTGCCATTCATTTATCAGATTATCGAGAGGCTAGTTGGGAAGAGTCATTATTGTTTCCTTGACGGGTACTCCGGATATAATCAAGTGGCCATTGCGCCCGAAGACCAGGAGAAAACGACATTCACCTGTCCGTTTGGGACTTATGCTTTCAGACGGATGCCCTTTGGTCTATGTAACGCTCCAGCAACATTCCAAAGGTGCATGTTGTCCATTTTCTCGGACATGGTGGGTGATTGTTTAGAGGTCTTCATGGATGACTTCTCGGTCTATGGCGACGGGTTCGATGCTTGTCTTGACTGCCTAGACCATGTGCTTCAGCACTGCATAGAGGTCAATCTCGTATTGTCTTGGGAGAAGAGTCACTTCATGGTGACTCAAGGGACGGTCCTTGGTCATATCATCTCCGACAGGGGCATGGAGGTTGATCCGGCCAAGGTGGATATCATTACAAAAATCAATCCACCATCCAATATGCGACAATTACGGTCTTTTCTGGGGCATGTCAGTTTCTACCGACGGTTCATTCATGACTTCAGTCGAATTGCCCGACCGTTTACTGATCTGCTGACGAAAGACACCGAGTTCATTGTAGATGATAAGTATCTTCCGTCTTTTGAGACCCTCAAGAGTATGGTTGTTTCGGCTCCTGTCCTTCAGCCACCTGATTGGTCTCTCCCATTCAAGATCATGATGGATGCTTCAGATTTTGTTGTTGGGGCTGTGCTTGGACAGAGGAGGGATGGTTTGTCATTTGCCATTCACTACGCCAACCGGACTTTGGATGCCGCTCAGCAGAATTATACTGTGACTGAGAAAGAGATGATGGCCGTAGTCTTTGCTTTGGATAAGTAAAGATCATATATTCTCGGATCTAGAGTGACCATTTACACATATCACACCGCCATCCGGTACTTAATGGCCAAGAAGGATGCCAAAGCATGTCTTACCAGATGGATCCTTCTGCTCCAGGAGTTTGATATTGAGATTAAGGATAAGCCTGGAGTTAAGAATGTGGTGGCGGATCATCTCTCCCATTTGGAGAATCTTGAGGAATCTAAGCCCAACGCACCTATCACAGAGACATTTCCAGACGAGGCGATCTTGGCGGTCGCCTCACTCGAATGGTATGCCGACTTTGTAAACTATCTTGTTGCCAAGACGGTCCCTCAGGGTTGGCCCAGGCAGAAACTTGAGACCTTCCTAGCTAAGGCCAAGTTTTACCATTGGGAGGATCCCGTCCTTTATCACGAAGGAGGGGATAGCATCTGGAGGAGGTGCATTCCTCAAGAAGAGCAGCATAGCGTTCTCGCATATTGCCACAAGCTTGAGACAGAAGGACATCATTTTGGAAAGAGGATAGCACAAAAGGTGCTTCAATCCGGCCTTTGGTGTCCTACTCTATTCAAGGATTTAGATGAATTCATGAAGAGGTGTACTGACTGTCAGAAGATGGGTACTTGCAGACAGAAAGACATGATGCCCATGCAGCCCATTCACTTTTGTGAGGTTTTTGATGTGTGGGGGATTGATTTCATGGGCCCATTTCCTAAGAGTCAGGGATTCGAACACATTTATCTCACTGTAGATTATGTTAGCCGATGGGTTGAGGCCATCCCCGCTCGAGCCGCAGATGCTAAACTGTAAAATATCATTTCACGGTTCGGGGTGCCTAGAGTTCTGATTTCAGACGGGGGGTCTGATTTCATTAATGATAAAGTCAGGGCCCTTGCAGACGAGTTCGGCATTGACCATCGTGTTTCCACGTCGTATCACCCTCAGACTAATGGTCTTGCCAAAGTATCGAATAGGGAGATCAAGACGATCTTACAGAAGGTTGTCCGCCCAGACCGAAAGGATTGGTCACAGCTTTTGGACTCGGTCTTGTGGGCCTATCGGACTTCCTTCAAAAATCCATTAGGGACATCTCCCTTTCGTCTCGTCTATGGCAAGCCGTGCCATTTGCCAGTGGAAATCAAGCATAAATCATTTTGGGCAGTCACTGAGTTACTGTTAGATCCCGAGAGTGTAGGAGAACGGAGGAGAGCAGAGTTGGCAGCCCTGGAGGAGTTGAGAGATACAACCTTTTCTAGCAGCCTACAATACAAGGAGAAAGTAAAGACATGGCACGATTCTCATATCAGCCATAAACAGTTTGAGCCAGATCAGCGAGTATGGTTGTTTGATTCCAGGCTGAAATTATTTCCAGGGAAATTACAGAGCAAGTGGAAAGGTCCTTATGTGGTCAGGAAGGTACATGACAATGGCAGTATTGATATATCTGAACCATCATCTTCCTCTACCTTCCGTGTCAACGGTCAGCGCCTGAAGTTATATCTAGATCATGATCCGCCGACCGTTGACGTTGCCCCCATTCTTCTGGTATGAGATGTGTTCTTTGACTCCAATCATTTGCATCTCGTACATGATTATCACTTCCATCTTCTGTTGTATATATCCATCGATTCATATCTTTCCATCTTTTCTTCTTTTCCTCTTCTATCTCCTGTATCTATCAGAAAGGTGTCGCCCCCTTGTAGATAGTTTTCCATACTTAGGACGTACTTTGTCCTAAGTATAGGGGGGTGTGCACCTTGAGTTATCTTCTATTCTTTTATCCTCTCCATTGTCTCCTCTTCTTGTCTATACTTAGGGATATCTTACCCTAAGTATAGGGGGAGACAATATGAGTACGATCTGCTCATTCTCGCCCTTGACCCTCCCTGTTTTGTGTACAGTCTGCTATACTTAGGATTATATGATCCTAAGTATAGGGGGGACGATCAACTTCTCATTCTTTTGTTCATTCGTTTATTCATCTCTTATTCATTTATTCATTAGACTTTTCTATACTTAGTACGAGTTATGTCTTCTCTTTTATCTCCGAGCTATGAGGACATAACTCAAGCTAAGTATAGGGGGGGCGTATATACTTTAGCCATAACTCGTACTTTCGTATTTTTCTTAATAATATGGATAATTATACTTCTTAAAATAATTAAAAACCTTAATAAAAAGATGTTACCATTCCTCAAATTCTTTTTGTATCTAATGGTTAACAAATCAGGTGAAAGTATTTTTTGCAAAATGTTTGAAATATAGTTTGAAAACTCTTGTGAAAAATCTTTTGAAAACTATTTTGAAAACATTCTGTTACATGTTTTCAACCTTTGTAAAAGATTTTGATTGTAAAAAATATTTTCTTTGTGTGAAATAAAATGTTTGAAAAATGATTTGCAAATGGTTTGAAAAATGGTTGCAAAAATATTTGAAAGTATATATATACTGTTTTGAAAACCTTTGCAAAATGGTTTTCAAAAGTGTGTACATGTTTGTAAAATTGTTTGTAAAAATTATTTTGGACTATAGTTTTCAAAATTATTTGAAAAACCTGTATCAAATAAGTTTGAGGAAACATCACACCTAAAATTCTCTGTATATATATTTATAAAATTGATCACTTACCCTGTAAATTCTTAAAATCCACTTCTTGTATATATAAGATGAACTACCGTGTAAATAATTGTACCTAGTTTTTGGCCAAAACCTTTCATTTTCAAAAATCCAAAAACATTTGCAAAATTAAAATCCAAAAACAATTGAAAATCTTTTTGAAAAATCTAAAAAAAATGCATATGCATCATCTTTTCAAAAATCCATAAAAAGTTCAAATCTTTGAAAATTGCATCACAAAAATATTTCCTGCATCGCATTGCATGGCATTCGAATTTTTCGGATTGAGTTTGATAGTTAAACGAGTCTAAGTAAAATCCAAAGATTGGAGCTTGGTTGGACCTTAAACTTACTTAATTAACAGGAACCTTATAGGATCTGGGATTGAGGTACTTCAGATCTAGTTGACTTAATTCTTTGAGGATCATGAGACTTGGTTCAATGGATTCTTGACTGCCTAAGTAGAGTATTTCGGAGCACAAGCACGACTCTTGTTGATAATGACCTAACTTGGACACTTGCACCTTTCACATGGCTCAACTCGGTTGGAGTGGTGTGGGGGTTGGATTTGCCGGTATGAGACGCACGCAGGTGGAAACATTTGTCCTCCTCTAGGGAGGGAAGTGCACCCCAACCCATCCAGTAATGATGAGTTTCGAGGATAGGAGACCGTGGGTTGCGATAAAGCTTCAAAAGAGGGATAGTCTACTGGCTCAAGAGGAAAAACTCCCTATGTAAATGCTGATGTGTATAGTATTCAAAAAAATGCAAAAGCAAAAACTCCAAAAAAGTAGACATGCATGTACAAAAATAAAAATGCCTGCCGGAGTGTACATATGTTGTAAAGTCAAATAAGCAAGCTTGTGCTTCAAAGTCAAATTATGTGAGCCTGCAGCTGGATGACTTGACTACACTGGTCTTGCATCCTAGGATAGGTAGCTACACTGGCTACCGTCCATTCTTCTCTTCACCCCCTCCTCTTGAGCTGGTTGCCACTTGAACTTAGAAGGGAATACCCTGTTCCTTGAGGAATGAGTTGTTGGATTGGGGAATCATTGGGTTGTCATATTGGAGAAGTCAGTCTCTTTGTCATTTCTGTTGGGGAGAGCCACCATCACTTACATTGTACGAGTCAGATTCATAGTCGTAAGGGTTTGCGTATGAGTTGAAGTATTTCTAACCTGGCTGTTGAGGAAACTTGAGCAGAGTTTTGGGATTTCTCAGGGACTGTTGGATTTCAAATCTAGTTCTCATTAAGGTTCCGCCCGCACTAAAATTCCAAAAGTCCGACTTAAGCTCCAAACTTTGATTTTGTGAAGACAAGTTTGATAGTCAAATTCAATCCATCTTTATTCTTGTTCTTTTCTTTCTTTTTCTTTCTGCACTTATTGCATAAGAGTTTACTAGGGGCTAGCAAAGGTAAAGTATAGGGGGATGATGAAGCTACATTTCGTCATCTTTATTCTATCATTTTGGCATTAAAAACCTTAGCAAATGCGTGTAAATACCCTTAAATCCATCATCTTAGCATTCATTTATGTGCATCCAAATAGTGTATAAAATACTGTAATTAAAGCCAACATTATAGAATAAATAAAATAAAAGAAAAAGAATAAAATATTGTAAATATTTTATGACCCGGAACCCCGAGACCTAGGTATCTTGATGAATAGGTCGACAAGGAATAAAGTAGGGGGAGATAAGGGTTAAAATTCCTTCATTCTCTATTCATTTTGGGACCTATTTTTGGTGCCACTTTTTATACATCAAATAAAGAAATTTTGTACATGAAAGTTATGGATAATTAAATAAATAAAAATACAAAATTGATTTCACTGAAAAATAATGTATAGATAAAAAGTTACGGTATGAATAAGATTCCAAAACTCCAACTTCCCACACCCGTATCTTGCAAATAAAAACTTGAAATGTATTCAAACTCACCTTTAATTTTATATAGCATAAAATAATCTATTTAATGGAGGTGGTTTCGTATTTTTCGGATTTACGGTTTGAAAGTTTAGTTTTGGACCCACATTGTATACATGTACAGATTAAAATATTCAATTTATTATTTATTCATTATTTTTGAAATTTTATATTTTTTATAATTATGCAAATATTACTTATAATAATTATGTACATTAAAATCAGAATAAAACCTAAATAAAATACAAAATAAAAATACTTGCATATTTGATACATAGGTATGCTACCTATACTTATACCTGTAGAAACTATACTTATATTTTATTTAATATGCAAAACACATCAGAAAAATAAAACAAAAATATATTTGTGTGTATAAAAGTATTTCATGAATTTATAAAATACTAAATAAAAATAAGCAAATTAAAATCACAAAATAAAAATAAAAGAATTAAATAAATAGATATTATACCTATAAGCGGTATAAAATGGAACTTGTAAAAATATTATCTATAAAAATAATTAAAAATCAGAATAAAATACTACATAAAATAATAAATATTTTTTATTTAATAACCTAAATTTAATTCGGCCTTTTGTTATTTTTAATCGAATTAATAAAAGTATTTTCCAGGGTTTTTCCTTGTTGGTCCACGTGGACGAACCAGGTGCAAACCCTAGTTGACCCCGGTCAACTAGGTGTCTTAGACCCCTGGAGCCTCTGACAGTCTGCGTTTTGACCCCTGTTCACCCATTTATCGAGGTCAAATTTTCCACTCTTTCGCATCGACCTCTTAAGGATTTTTGCTCCTCGATTTCCAGTGAAGCACGCCCAAGGGAAACCTAGGGTTTTGGATCGATGCGCGAGGCGTTCTTCCTTGGTCTTTGGACCACCTCAGTCATCAGGTCAAACGACTTATATGCAATCCCTGACTTGCGATTTGAATTTGAACCCCATTCTAGGTCCCTCTCTTGCCCCTTTCGATCTCAATCGAGTCCTGGAGGTGACAGCTCCAAGATGAGCTATTCAAGGAGGCGGAGCAGCGCGGATCTGGGCGTTCCATCAACCTCTGGCTAACCCCCGTCGAGGTATCCTCAACCTCGAGCTCCAGGCCATTGAGGTGTTTGTTTACCCTTGATTTTTCTCGCATTCATCTAGTCATCGTCGTAGGATAAAAAACCCTCTATAAACCATCTCGATTTATCGATCAAATCACACACCCAACTCACCTCGCCGGAGCGCACCTCCGGCCAGTCACAGTCGCACCACCCCTCGCCGCCATTCATCCTCCACGGAGTCCAGGCATTTTGCTTTGGACTCTATCACCTTTTTCCTGCAGGTACGCGCACACGAACGAACACCTGTGAGCATTTCTGGGCTCGCCGGAGATACCTGGAGGTCCTGAGCTCCGTCGCCGTCGTAGGCGAGGATCAACGCCCCTCCGGCCATTTTGAAGCGTCCAGCACCTAGAGACCGCCTGCAAGAATAGATCTGGGCCATTTTGAGCTTTGAACGCCGACGTAGGAGGGCGGGGGAGGTCACGGAAGTTCGCCATCACCGGCCTTCTTCCGCGTTCTTCCTACAGGCCTCTCAGCCATCCGATCAAGGGAATCCCCAATATCCATCGCCCACCGTCCGATCCTGTCACGCTCCATTCGTCCGATCGTCATCACCAAGTCTAATCTCCACCATCGGAGGCCGAAGCATCATCGCGCAAGGAGAAGATGCCACGTGGATAAGTGGCTCGGGCAACACCGTGGGATCGAGCTCAGCCACCGACCGTTGGATTGGCGCCACGCATCATCCACGCCACGCCCATCCGCCATTGGATCTGCCCCGCGAGGGTATTTTGCATTCAAACCCTCGCGACTTTTTGTATTTAAATATTAGTATTGAAACTTTTGTCTGCATTTTAAAAACTTGGGTAACATTTATAATTAGGCCCTGAAACTTTCAATATTTGCAACTAGGTCCTCAACCACGTCACCTTACGTGACCTGTTCACGTGAGGAGTGGGGCTTTTTGCAGCTAGGCCCGTGGCCATTTTAGTATTTCAATTTCATCCAGTAAATTTTGTATCACGTGTAATTATTTCTGGAATATTTGCACTCAGACCCCCGAGGTTTTTGAATTTACAGTTGGGTCCTTCCCAGGCGCGTGCAAGTCACGCGCCCTAGTGGACATTTTGCACCTGTACCCATGCGGGTTTGGAAATTGGTGGTTGGTCCTTTAAATCGAATATACAGCATTATATTTTGTTGGAAAAGTGCATGTATGCCCCTGGATGTTTTGATATTTGCATGTATACCCCTGCTAGGACATATATTTTTGCTTGCTTGCTCCATTTATTTAAGGCATCATTTTAATTCGAAAAATCCCTAAAAATTTAACATAGGCTCCTGTTAACTTGCACTTCCACACCATATTTTTGCATCTTATTTTTGTTGCATTTTAGTGTTTATTAAAAATCAAAACATGCATTTTTCTTACTATTTGCATTAGAAAACCCATAAAAATTAGCAAAATGTTTTGAAAAATTCCAAAAAAATTATATTTTGTGTGTTTTATCATCTACTAGTGTCACTCCAAAAACCACTAAAAATTTCAAAACCAAAACCTTAAAAATTGGAAAACCCCTTAAAAACTTCATAAAAATCTAGAAAAATCTAGAAAAATCACAAAAATATAAACTCAGTTGATGTGTCTTCCTTATTTCATTCCCTTTATTTTAAAATTAATTTGGGAAAGTTTTGTGACTGTTTGATATTTTTCATTCCCATTTTAATTTCGGTCAGCCTTGTTGTTTACTGTTTTCTTATATTTTGATTTTTAAAAATACCAAAAACATTCTGAAAATTCCCCAAAAATCACAAAAACAGTAAAAATTATAAAAAGACCAAAAAGATTTTATTCCCTGATTTTTTACTCTTCTTACCTATTTTTATAAATACATTATCCTCTCTTTCCCTATATTATATATATATATATATTCCTATATTGAAAAAGAAAATATAAAAACATAAAATATAAAAAGAAAATACAAAATCAGTAAAAAAGAAAAAAAATACAAAATTAAAAATAAAAATATATATAAAAGTAAAAACCCACAAAAACATTTGCTTTGCATAGCGTAGACAATACATCACATTCACACAAACATACACTTGTTGATCTATCCTGCCTTGCTCCCTGTGTTCGAACTTTCTGCATACTTGCTTCTATACATCTTTTATGACGTATCCGGATATGTCGCTTTTAAAAAGTTGTTTTTATCGTGTCGTGCGTTGTAGGCGGCAATCGGAAACGATCAAGAAAATACCACAAATAATTTATTCAATTTTTAATATCATGGTTTTATGTTTATTTTACTTGGGCAAGTCCCAAGGTCGATCACAAGGAGGCAAAGGAACAACCTAGAATTAAGTCTATCAAAGTTCGAGTTCGGTTTTCGAGGCGGTCTTTTTTTTGGAATTTTTAATGCAATATGAGATGCAAAATGCAAGTTCGGCCTATTTTAGGGACTACAACGTAAATTTCAATCAAACAATGTCCGAAAAATATGAAACTTGACCACAATGTAAATTATAATGATACTTGGCCGAAATGTGTGTACCGTAATTTTTTTGGAATTTTTGAATGCAATATGAATTTTTTATGGATTTTTAAATGCAAACAAAATGATTTTTTAATATTGAATTTTAATAAATATCAAACCTACTTATTTTCAAGGATCAAAATTATCTGAGATCTATCACTAGATGACGGATCTCAGAAAAATCCTAAACCTCGAAAATGTGGGGTTTAATACTTAATGAAAATTAAATACTAAAATGTGCACAATGATTTTTACAGGACAAAATATGCATGCAAATGCAAATCTTTTTGGGCACAATGTTAAGAATGATTAAATCTACAATGTATGATTTTTTGGGGATTTTTAGAGCAACGATTAATCAACTATGAATTTAAGAGTAAGAAATGGGTAAAATACGCAAATTTTCACAAAACAATTATTCATTAATTAATTATCAATCACAAAATTACCCACAACTTGTCAAAGTGTAGAGGATCAATTAACCAACATCATGCTATTTTTTTGATAATAAAATAATGTAGAGAAACGGTTCAAAACTTAGGGGGAACACAGGGGTCTGATTGCAATATAAATAAAGAAATAATGCAGAACAAGGACTTAGATGTAATTACCAATAGGCCTAGGGAGAATGCTGCAAAATTTCCAATGGGGCACGTACGTGTCACGTGCCCTTGGAGGCGGGGCTGATCTGCAAATGGGAGAACCTTCGGGGGGTTTTTGTAAATTGCCCAAGAGATACGTGCGCAGCACGTGACCCTGGGGTGTTGCTTGCTGGGGACGTTCCCCCACGCACGTGCGAGGGGCGTGCGGGGGGGGGGGGGCCTCGGGCTTCGAGCCCGGCCGATGGCGAAGGGGCGGAGCTTCTGATGGTTGCGGCGGAGGGCCAGTGGCGATGGCCGAGTCGTCCGGCCAATGACGTGGCTGTGGCGGCGCGAAGACGAAGCGGTGGTGGCCGAGGGGCGGACGGCCGTGCTCCTGCGGCTGAGGCTTGGCGGGAAGGCCGAGCCTCTGGATGTCGGTGGACGAAGAGTCTGCTGGAGGGGCGGTGGAACAGCCCAGGTGCGGTTGGAGAAGAAGGCGGCGGCGTGGGGCGGCGTGGACGATCGGGGAAGGGCGGAGCAGGCGGTGGTGGCCGACACACGGCCGTGGGGCGTCGAGGAAGAAGGGCCGGTGGCGCTGTTGTCGATCGGTGATGTCGGAGGTGGTGATGGCGGCTGGAGTGGTGGGTGTCGGAGAAGCGGAGCGGGGTTGCGGCTTGTGGCGAGGCGTGTCCGGCGAAGGGGAAGGCGAGAGAGATAAAGAGAGAGAGAGAGAGGGGTAGAGAGAGAGAGAGCGAGAGAGAGAGAGAGGTATACCTGAAGGAGCTCGACGGCGTTGGGCGGCCGGAGCGAGCAGCTTGCTCGGGGCGGAGCTGCGACGAGGCGTTGGGGTCCTCGGATCACTCCGGCGACGAGCGTCTCGCGGTTGTCACGACCGGAGGCGATGTTCTTAGATGAAGATCGACGGATGAGTGCTTCGAGGGCGGCGGTGATGTTTAAATAGAGGAAGGAGATGCTCGTCGGATATGGAAGGTGGGGGTTTGATCGGGGTTCGATTTGACGAGGGGATGATCGCGGGGTGGCGCGAGATTCGCGGGATGCGCGGGGAGGAGCGGATCGGAGATGGGGATACGATTGGCGCCGGCGAGATACGCGGGGGTGGCGGAGATCGATTGGGAAAGGGGGATTGATTGGGGAAGAAGCACAGCAGCCGTCCGATCGGCCGAGATCGGACGGCTGTTGACGAGCCACGTGGTGGAGAGAGGGGGCAAGGGCGCACGTGCAGAGCACGTGCCCTGGAGGCACGTGCGACGCACGTGCGTCCCTTTTTTTATTTTTATTTTTATTTATTTATTTTTTTATTTATTTTTTTTATTTTTTTATTTTTTTTAATAAAACGGATTATAAATAAACCCAAAAATTGGTGACACGTGGCGGCACCAAGTGCTGCCACGTGTCAGCACCAGAAAAATCGTAGTTTAAATATCTTGTAAAATCAAAAATAAATAGTAAATGACCTCGGATCGAAAAACTTTCTTCATGAAAATTGCTCGTCTCGATGAGATCTACAACTTTCATGAAGACATCAAAACCAAAATCGATCATTTGCATAAAGTGAATTTTTTGGGGTATCCTATGTACATAGAATACCTTAATTTTGGGGTTTTGTAATTTTTTTGTTATTTTTAAAATAGATAAAAACCCGGAAAAATTACGGTAAAATCAAATATAAATAAAGACACATTAATCTAATTTTTTTGAATTTTTATTAATTGAGAAAATATATACATAAAATACAAGGTCAAAACCGCGAAAATATACAATGTACAAAAGAGGCCCAAAACCCATCTTTCACATATGAGCTCCGATTCACTTGAACTTAGTCTTGTTTTGAAGGTAATTGAATGCACATTAGTTCAAAAGTGAGTAGGATTAAATCAGACACTGGATGGAGAAGATATGTGGCTTTTAGTCCGAAAATCCTGAAATTAGGGTTTGGGTTTTTGGTCCACTTATTTGGGTTAGTTTTTTTTGTATTTTTCTTTTATTCTTGTTAGTGATATGGACACAGTGGAATGGTTTTGAGTCATTCGGAGTTAGCATGAATGGGTTAAAAATTAGGGAAGTTAGGCTATTTACAGGTCATTTTGGCTTGGATTTTTGGCTTCTTATTTTATGCAGATTTTTGTGCTAAAATGCCATTCTTATGGAAACATGCATGAATGCTAATTATGCGAAATAGATACAAGAATGTTGTTGATTTTTAGGGATTTGAGCTTAATAAATGAGATTTAGAGTGATGAATACGAGATTCATCATCCCCCTATACTTAAACCATGCTCGTCCCTGAGCATCAAAAAGAAATGCCATGAGGTGAAATGAGATTGGGTTCCATTCCAAGACCATGAGCTGAAGGTGAAAGTGAACCTAAACTCAAACTTTGGATTATTTGTGTGTCGGAACTTCTGTGAGACTTAGAATTTTAAAATCAACAGTCCTCGAGTTCTACAAATCATTGCTTACAGTTTCGGCTCAGAAGTCATCTTAGATCAATCCTCTTCCCAAAGTATACCCTATGAACATTGAATAACCGACTCTTGTGTGTGAAAGATTTTTAGCTCTTCCCACTCAGAATGCCGGACTACCGCGCAAACCTCCTCTCCAATAACTCGTCCTCGGGGAGTCAGGTATTTCCTTCTAAGGTCTGTCGTGCTGTGTTCACAATCGAATTGGGGGGAGAAGTTAGAAGAATGAGAAAAGAACTGGAGGGTGATTAGTGTAGTTCACCTCTCCTTGTGAAGCTGGCCAGTGTAGCCGAGTCTCCACCAAGATCTGCAGGTTTCTTGAAGCTTGGACCTTTTTGGTCAGATTTTATTTGGTAGTTGCTTCTTTGTATTTGGAATTTTTGGTGGTTCTGCTTGGATCTTGTTCTGCCCCTACGGATATAGCATCTTTTGTTTCCGTACATTTTTTGGGGTCTTAGAAAAAATTGTGCCCAGTCGTCCATCCCTTTTCCGAAGCTTTATTTCAACCCGTACTCCGGTCTTTAGATTTCCACGCTATCAGAAAAGAAACTCACACAGTTTTCCAACATATGTTTGAGTTGAGCTAAGTGCATAGTGTGAGAGTACAAATTAATTCCTTATTCCAGAGTTGTACCCAGAATGAAGAGACCAGGTTAGACACTAAGAGTCAAACTCTATGCATTGCTATGTGGAACTCAAAGAATTAAGTCACAGACCTGAAGATTCTAAAATCCTATTTCTCGGTGAAGTTCCTCTGAAAATTAGGTTGATTAAGGTTAAGTTCAGAACACTCTCGGTTTCGGGTCATAACTTGGTTCAGAACCCAATGACTTTTCACAGATGCAAATGAATGTAATGCTGGATGAAGTGCAGGTGTGTGGAATGCAATTTTTTTTTATTTCTTTTTTTATGCAAAGGATTTTTTGTTGTTTGTTTTGTTGTTTTTTTATGCAAAAGATGAATAAGAAGCCTTTTTTTCAAAAATTTTGGGTACAGTCAATGTTAGAAACATTTTTTTCTTTTTCTTTTTCTGTTGTTTTTTTTTTGTTTGTTTTTTTAAGAATACCCACCCCGTAAATACATATAGGCTTATGTGCAAGTACGAGGTATGGCTAAAATATATACATAGTATATATACAGACCCCCCTATACTTAGCGAGTGCTGTGTCCTCAGAGCACAAGAAGCGTAATGAAGACATAGCTCGGGCTAAGCGTAAGAGAGTAAAATTATACAATGGTTCGTCCCCCTATACTTAGACTGTGAATAGTCTAAATATAAAAGAAGAGCGCAAAAAGAAGTGGACGGAATTGTAAATGAGGAGAGTATAAACAGATGGGTGGCGGATCCCCCTATACTTAGGCTCTGGTCAGCCTAAGTATCGAAGAAGGATGGAGTGATCGAGAGATCGGAATGTGATGAGGAAAATGGTATATACAAATGGCATCAGTCCCCCCCTATACTTAGGCCTTGGCCTAAGTAGAGGAAGAAGTTATACAAGGGGATCGATGTGGTCGGGAGGGAGGGTGGGTAGCCGATGGTTAAGGTGGTTTACGGCTGATCTTTTTGTGAGCCTATGGTGGGAGATCGTAATGATGAGATGGAGATGAAATATATGATTCCCCACTATTATCAGTGTCATCCTCAGAAAAATCATGATGGTATGTAGATGAAATATTTGAGTCAGATGAAAGGTAACCATCAGAGGAATAGTATTTAAAAGTGGACACACTCCAGATGTTCATGTCTTTTTGTTTCTTCAATTGTTTCCTCAAGATTTGTTCCTTTTTAAGATCAATCGATTTGTCCTCAGATGAATATTCAGATGCTCCGGTCTCAGTCAGCTCATAAGAAATAATTCCAGTGTACTTGTGGAAGGTAGGAGCATCAGCTTTGGATGAGTAATAATTAGGAACGGGAGTTGTCCAACGAGAATCGAATTTTGGATCTTTGCGAAGATATGGCTTTAGAGCTGCCGAACAGACTTCACTCATATAGACTACCTTTTCCGGACCTGATGAGGGATCATCAACCGATTCCTCTTCCAAAAGATCAAAGGTGACTTTCTTTTTCTTGTTTCGTGAAGATGTTGGTTCACTTGAGTATCAAGATGAGTAGCCATTACTGTTCTTCTCCTTGGTCGGTGTTTGTGCTGCGGATTTGTTTTTAGTCTCCTGGATGTTGGTGCACTCTCGATTTGGGAGGATTTGGTCAAGATAATCAGAGTATGTTGCTCCAGGGTGCGACCATGCATATGTTTCAGGGTCGTAGTAGAAGGATTTGTCTATTTTGAGATCCGGGAGAGTTGAAAGAATGGGGAGATTCTCTAAACCAATGGTCTCAACAACAACCGCTATCTCAGGTGTCGTAGCGGGGTAGGGCTCTTCTACCATTTCATGGTTGCGGTTGTTGGGGACTTCGTGGGTTACCTCAGAAAATCGTGGTTCCTCAAAGACTGTATCAGATCGTAGTGATTTCAATGCCGTAAAATTTATTTCCTGAGTCTTACAATCGATACTCGCCTTGGTCAATGCCAAGAATGGTTTTCCGAGAATGATTGGAGACTGGGTGAATTCTCCTTGATGCTCAATATCAATGATCGTGAATTCTACCTTGAGCGGAGCACCTTGGAATTTCATGATGACAGAAATGGTTCCTCTCGGCCTTTTTATTGATCGGTCGGCTAATTGTACAATCTCTCGTATCTTCCAAATTGGTCCGAGTTTGAGTTCCTGAAATACAGAGGTCGGGAGGATATTGATTGGTGAATTGTCATCAATACGAGCATGTGTGAAAATTGTGTCTTTGATTTCACAGTCAAATCTGGGCAACCGCTTCACTATGCGGCTCTTGGTTTTTCTCCTCAACACCAAGGAGGAGGCCATTGACAAGATATGTCTTTTGGTTTTTGTTCTAATCCGTCCCGACTTTTTGACAATTAATCTGTCCGTTAAAAATTTCTTAAGGTCGGGGAAGTGTTCAATGGCCTTTATAATGGGAAGTTTAAAAATCAAGTATTTTTCCAGTGCTTTCCGTAAAGCAGGATCCAAATTCCTCAGGTCTTCTTTAGATTCAATTTTTATGAGATTTTCTGGATTTTCAAATTTTTTTGTATTTTCTGTGTGGTGTGGCGATGTGGTGTCTTCCTTAGATGAGAAGGGGCTTTGGTGTTCAGGGTATGGATCAATGGCATAATCATTCCTAGGGGAATAATGAGCAGAAAGGTTGATGTTAGAATCATCCCTAGGTCTTTGAATATCCTCAAAATTTTTATCATGGGATCCAATTATTTCCTCATTTAGTTTTACACCCGATCCACCATAGAATGAGATTACTCGGTCGGCAAATTTTTGAAATCTATCCTCCATCAATTCAAATCTTGTTTTTATCCTCGAAACATTATCCTCACAATTTTGCTCATGATCAATCATGGGAGCACTCGGATTTTGTTCAATGATTCCGTCTTCCATTTTTCTGTACGTACGGAGAGGAGAATTTCTTGGAATATCCATTATACGATCATTTCTTGAAAATTTCTCCTCCAAAATTATGGAAGGAGGCTGCTCATATGATCCAGGCATGTGTATTTGATCTGAGTAGAGTTCAATCCTTTGATCATGATTAGTCAGATCTTGATATTGTGGAGTCAGCATACAGGGTTTATATGTGTCTAGGAGGTCCGTCCAATCCTCTGTATGGGTTTCATGTCTGACGAGGGGTTTGTTGTGGTCAATCCAACGCTCATGATCATTGAATGCATTTCCTTCCATCTGGGTTTGGTTTTTCTGCCAGTCATGGGACTTAAAAGGGTTTTGATCCTGAAATGTTTCATTGGCGAGAAACTGAGAATAAGGCGGTTTAGTCCAAGATGGTAGGTGGTCATGTGTAGTTGGATGACTTGAGTAGGGATTCAATGGGGGGCCGAGGTCATCTGCGGGTGAAAGTTTCCCGCAAATGTTAGAGGATTATTGAAAGAAGAGGATGTAGTTGATTTGGGCCAAACCGAGACAGATTTGTTTTCATAGTGATGTTCGTTCATTTTTGAAGGAGTTGAGAGAAATGATGGGTTGGATCTGAAATTTGGAAAAATTTCCATGATGAGATTAAAATCAAGAGATGAGAGAGATGATTGTATGGGACAGAAAATTTATCAAAAGTGCGGCTATTGATCTTCGATATCGGTTCACGCATACCAATACAAACACAAATCAACCCTGGGTTCACCAACTCACACAATGAAGCCGTAAGATTTCGGCTATTATCTTTTCAATTTTAGTTGGTGATAATTCAATCTTGGCAAAAATTTAGCGAGCTGAGATTTTGGATTTGGGCTCTTTCCTTAAGTGTCGTCTCTCGCTCACTCAGAAAAAATAAAATCATCCATGGTCGGGGTTACTCTCCCGCAAAAATTCTTGATTTTATGGGTTATTTGAGATCATATATATTTAGCAGTCCCGATTTTAATGAGGTGATCACTGAAAAATTAGATGAGCACAAATACACGTCTACCGTCCAGTCCCAATTTCCTTTAAAGTTATGTTATAAAACAAGAGAGAGGAATTCGAGAAAAGCCGATGCACGCGGAAAACTATGATGAATGCTCAGTTAGAAGACTTACAGTGAATCCTCGCAATCTCCATGTGGGATGCTAGACAGAATTTTAAAAATTATTCTATATGATGTGCAAACCGATGGAAAAACCGCACCTAAGCAGAAAGTTCTATTAGCGGGAAGAATTGATTTAAATTTGGCTAAGTTGAACGATCTACGTGCGTCTCAATTAAAGTGCAATGTGGCTTAAGATCCTACGAGCACAAGCAAAAATATAAATACTCTGAGAGCCGTATGTGCAGGTCTATCCTATTCGCCACTCAAGTCGGGCCCCACCCTCGCCGGAGAGTGAAACAGGCCACGACACACCACAGAATAAAGTTTAGAGGTCTTTCTACACACGCGAGAGTCCAAACGGACACCGCTGTAAAATTACAAAAAATTTTTTAAAAAAATTGCAGGAATTAAAACCTAGACTCTACGCTCTCTCACGACTAGACTCGATCTTAACTTAATTGCGGTTTTTGCCAGAGTCAGTGAAGTTGCGTCGGTTATTGAAAACCGCTCCACGTACAAGGTACCTCGCAAAAAAATAAGAGAGAAAATGTAAGAGAGTGACTCAAAAATATATGAAAAATAAAGGCTGAAAATAAATTACAGGATAATGAAATTTACAATGAAAAATTCGGGGGTCAGACTACCCGAATGCGGAAAACCGGATGAAAAATTTTTAGACAAAAATCTAAGCCGTTTGCCTCCCCGGCAACGGCGCCATCTGACGTATTTTGCATCAGTACCCGAAATCCGGGGGTCAGACTACTAATTCGGGGGTCACCATGAGGTCATCTGACGTATCCGTAAATACAGCTTTTAAAAAAGTTGTTTTTATCGTGTCGTGCGTTGTAGGCGGCAATCGGAAACGATCAAGAAAATACCACAAATAATTTATTCAATTTTTAATATCGTGGTTTTATGTTTATTTTACTTGGGCAAGTCCCAAAGTCGATCACAAGGAGGCAAAGGGACAACCTAGAATTAAGTCTATCAAAGTTCGAGTTCGGTTTTCGAGGCGGTCTTTTTTTTGGAATTTTTAATGCAATATGAGATGCAAAATGCAAGTTCGGCCTATTTTAGGGACTAAACGTAAATTTCAATCAAACAATGTCCGAAAAATATGAAACTTGACCACAATGTAAATTATAATGAAACTTGGCCGAAATGTGTGCACCGTAGTTTTTTTGGAATTTTTAAATGCAATATGAATTTTTTATGGATTTTTAAATGCAAACAAAATGATTTTTTAATATTTAATTTTAATAAATATCAAACCTACTTATT
The DNA here is from genome assembly GCA_037367405.1 of Ottelia alismoides. Taxonomy (NCBI): domain Eukaryota; kingdom Viridiplantae; phylum Streptophyta; class Magnoliopsida; order Alismatales; family Hydrocharitaceae; genus Ottelia; species Ottelia alismoides. The sequence continues at coordinate 1,398,689 of JAZKJV010008882.1, forward strand.
TTCAAGGATCAAAATTATCTGAGATCTATCACTAGATGACGGATCTCAGAAAAATCCTAAACCTCGAAAATGTGGGGTTTAATACCTAATGAAAATCAAATACTAAAATGTGCACAATGATTTTTACAGGACAAAATATGCATGCAAATGCAAATCTTTTTGGGCACAATGTTAAGAATGATTAAATCTACAATGTGTGATTTTTCGGGGATTTTTAGAGCAACGTTTAATCAACTATGAATTTAAGAGCAAGAAATGGGTAAAATACGCAAATTTTCACAAAACAATTATTCATTAATTAATTATCAATCACAAAATTACCCACAACTTGTCAAAGTGTAGAGGATCAATTAACCAACATCATGCTATTTTTTTGATAATAAAATAATGTAGAGAGACGGTTCAAAACTTAGGGGGAACACAGGGGTCTGATTGCAATATAAATAAAGAAATAATGCAGAACAAGGACTTAGATGTAATTAATAATAGGCCTAGGGAGAATGCTGCAAAATTTCCAATGGGGCACGTGCGTGTCACGTGCCCTTGGAGGCGGGGCTGATCTGCAAATGGGAGAACCTTCAGGGGGTTTTTGTAAATTGCCCAAGAGACACGTGCGCAGCACGTGACCCTGGGGTGTTGCTTGCTGGGGACGTTCCCCCACGCATGTGCGAGGGGCGTGCGGGGGGGCCTCGGGCTTCGAGCCCGGCCGATGGCGAAGGGGCAGAGCTTCTGATGGTTGCGGCGAAGGGCCAGTGGCGATGGCCGAGTCGTCCGGCCAATGACGTGGCTGTGGCGGCGCGAAGACGAAGCGCTGGTGGCCGAGGGGCGGGCGGCCGTGCTCCTGCGGCTGAGGCTTGGCGGGAAGGCCGAGCCTCTGGATGTCGGTGGACGAAGAGTCTGTTGGAGGGGCGGTGGAGCAGCCCAGGTGCGGTTGGAGAAGAAGGCGGTGGCGTGGGGCGGCGTGGACGATCGGGGAAGGGCGGAGCAGGCGGTGGTGGCCGACACACGACCGTGGGGCGTTGAGGAAGAAGGGCCGGTGGCGCTGTTGTCGATCGGCGATGTCGGAGGTGGTGATGGCGGCTGGAGTGGTGGGTGTCGGAGAAGCGGAGCGGGGTTGCGGCTTGTGGCGAGGCGTGTCCGGCGAAGGGGAAGGCGAGAGAGATAGAGAGAGGGGTAGAGAGAGAGAGCGAGAGAGAGAGAGGTATACCTGAAGGAGCTCGACGGCATTGGGCGGCCGGAGCGAGCAGCTTGCTCGGGGCGGAGCTGCGACGAGGCGTTGGGGTCCTCGGATCACGCCGGCGACGAGCGTCTCGCGGTTGTCACGACCGGAGGCGATGTTCTTAGATGAAGATCGGCGGATGAGTGCTTCGAGGGCGGCGGTGATGTTTAAATAGAGGAAGGAGATGCTCGTCGGATATGGAAGGTGGGGGTTTGATCGGGGTTCGATTTGACGAGGGGATGATCGCGGGGTGGCACGAGATTCGCGGGATGCGCGGGGAGGAGCGGATCGGAGATGGGGATACGATTGGCGCCGGTGAGATACGCAGGGGCAGCGGAGATCGATTGGGAAAGGGGGACTGATTGGGGAAGAAGCACAGCAGCCGTCCGATCGGCCGAGATCGGATGACTGTTGACGAGCCACGTGGTGGAGAGAGGGGGCAAGGGCGCACGTGCAGAGCACGTGCCCTAGAGGCACGTGCGACGCACGTGCGTCCCTTTTTTTATTTTTATTTATTTATTTATTTTATTTATTTATTTATTTATTTTATTTATTTTTTTAATAAAACGGATTATAAATAAACCCAAAATGGGTGACACGTGGCGGCACCAGGTGCGGCCACGTGTTAGCACCAGAAAAATCGCAGTTTAAATATCTTGTAAAATCAAAAATAAATAGTAAATGACCTCGGATCAAAAAACTTTCTTCACAAAAATTGCTCGTCTCGATGAGATCTACAACTTTCATGAAGACATCAAAATCGATCATTTGCACAAAGTGAATTTTTTTGGGGTATCCTATGTACATAGAATACCTTAATTTTGGGGTTTTGTAATTTTTTGTTATTTTTAAAATAGATAAAAACCCGAAAAAATTACGGTGAAATCAAAGATAAATAAAGACACATTAATCTAATTTTTTTGAATTTTTATTAATTGAGAAAATATATACATAAAATACAAGGTCAAAACCGCGAAAATATACAATGTACAAAAGAGGCCCAAAACCCATCTTTCACATATGAGCTCCGATTCAGGTCTTGTTTTGAAGGTAATTGAATGCACATTAGTTCAAAAGTGAGTAGGATTAAATCGGACACTGGATGGAGAAGATATGTGGCTTTTAGTCCGAAAATCCTGAAATTAGGGTTTGGGTTTTTGGTCCACTTATTTGGGTTAGTTATTTTTTTGTATTTTTCTTTTATTCTTGTTAGTGATATGGACACAGTGGAAGTGGTTTTGAGTCATTCGGAGTTAGCATGAATGGGTTAAAAATTAGGGAAGTTAGGCTATTTACAGGTCATTTTGGCTTGGATTTTTGGCTTCTTATTTTATGCAGATTTTTGTGCTAAAATGCCATTCTTATGGAAACATGCATGAATGCTAATTATGCGAAATAGATGCAAGAATGCTGTTGATTTTTAGGGATTTGAGCTTAATAAATGAGATTTAGAGTGATGAATACGAGATTCATCATAGAGTTAGAAATAAATTTTAACTTCACATCTGCTTATCATTGTTTGATTGATTTATTGTGGGTTAATTATTGATTAATTACGGTTTCTTGTGGGTCGCCACAGCGGCATAGTAGTCCCGCCATGTGTGGACTATTTAGACCTGCAATAAATCGTGGTTATCAGGCTGTCGCTGCGGCTGCTGCGGCTACTGCCGCATCACCGGGTATCCTCGGTCCATCGTCTGGGCCGCGCTGCTCGCGGTCAGCTCTCATCTGCTCCTTCTCTCTCCTCATCTCAATCATGAAGGCACCCTGATCCCTCAACTGCTGCTGAACTGAAACAAGGGAGGCGATCAGGGTGGTGTTGATCGCACTCTGGTCCAGGACAAATGTCTGATCTCCTCGGGGGCCTCCCGTGCGGTCATCACTGCTGCCGGTCATGGTCTCTACAAAGGCAAAAGACCCAAACTCAGGTGCCGATAAATCATCTGACTGTGGTCTCTCATCTGGCACTGGCATCTCAGGAATGGTAAAAGGATGGTCGAGGGGGAACAGGGCGGAGTCAAACTCGGGTTCGGAGAGCGGGACTGAGCTCTCACGAACCAACATAGATGAGTGGGCTAGAGTGTTGAAAAGCGGTGCAACCAGAGGCTGCCCAAGAGACCTCTAGCCCATCATCGTGATCTGGCGAGTCGGGCGGATGAAATATGGAATCAAGTATGATGAGCAAACAAATCCCAGATTCACCTACTCAATGCGAGCTGAAGACCGTAAGAGTTCGGTCAATTATCTTGTGAGTTTTTATTAGGTGATCAAGTCAAGATAACAGAGCGGTTACGTGACCTGTTGGGAATCCAATCCGCCGAACAGACTGTCCCGTATAAAAGGCCGATAGTCTGATCGAGGCTCGGATATGGCTCTATCCTAGTGTGCGGGTCACTCTCTCGCTCAACCAAACTAGACAATGAGGGGCTTGCTCTCCCCAAGATAAATTTTTAAGTGAGGTGTCTTTTAGGGTCAAGTTGGATTAGCAGTCCCAATTTTATAGTTTTTTATTTTTTAAGTATTTTTCAATATCAACAACGCCTAACAAATTTTTAGGTTCTCCTGATTATTTTAAGTCCAAAATAGGGGGAGAATACGAAAAAGTCAATGCGCGAGAATCCGTGATGCATGCATAGTAAGAAATGCGTACCTGACTCCAACAGTCTACATGTAGGGTGATCCGCACATAAAATATATGACAGAATAAAACTACCTATATGATGCACGCGGAAAACCGTCCTTAGTAGAGAAATTTCTACGCGAAAGAACGGTAGCTGGGTACTCGAGCCTAGGTCCGGAGTCCTATCTTGGGAGCCACTCGGTGTCCGCCACAACGGATCCTGCACGCGCTGTGTGTGACTCCTCAAGGCACGTGGACCAGATCTCTAATAAGCGGTTTTTTCTTGTGAATTAATTATTTAGGTCCAATTATTCGAGCTATAGGAACAAGCAAGCAATTAGGTGTTGGGATCCTAATAATTACGTCACAATTAGTCAAAATCCTAAGTTAAGGCTGAAAACCACGTGAATCAGACAAGTAGTAAATAAACCGTTGAAAAACCACGTAAAAACCACGAAAAACAAGTGGGGTCCCCCGAGCACACCGGTGCTCGGCGAAACAGACCCCGAGAGTCTAAGTGTCTCTGTCCCTGGTCCCTATATTATTACAATAATAAAATGCGCTGAAAATAAATCTAAACTACTCTAAGCTAGTTCGCAGCTATTCCACGACTCCCGCACTCCTGCTTGCTCCTCGCATCCTCCTGCGGCTCTGTAGAGAAGAGAGCCGCCTCTAACTCTCGCAGTTGCATCGGCTTCCGAAGAAGTTGCCTCGATCCTCGGGCCCTCGCAAGAAATCAAATAGAGTGATCAGACCAGATTATTATATATAAACAAGTCAGAAAAATATATACCAAAAATATATACAAAAAGCCGCGAAAAAGAAAACCGCAGAAAAAAATCAAATGCGACTACTAAGCCATGCTCCTCGGGAACGTCGCCATTCTGATGAGCTGAAAAATCGATCAATCCGGATCAGATAAAAATAATCACTCTCAGGTCATTGCGATCCGGATCGATTGAGATCTCAGCTCAACAAGAAAAATAGAAACAGACCACCAATCAAGCAGATAAAATCAAAGAAAATCAAAATAGTGGCCCTGGCTTTGAGATTAGACTAGTGTATCATGATGAGCGAATCCGATGGACTAAGGTAAAGGTGTCACTAAGGTCGTTGTGATCTCAGTCACTCGGGACTCAGAGCTCAACAAGAAATAAAAATCAGACCATCAAATATAGATAGAAACACGAGAAAACCGAATAGCAGTCCTAGCTATGGGATTGACCTGGTATAGCTCCTAGGGTCGAACTCGAGGAGCACGGATTGACCTTGCGGCCTACGAAGTAGTCTAAAAATAGATAAAATATAGACAAATATTTTTTTGGTGGGTTTTATATATTTTTATATTTTTTGGGATTTTTAAATATGAAGGAAATAAGAAAAAATATAGATAAGCAACTTCAAGCAATTATTTAAACACCCAAAAATACTCTAAATGCTCTAAAAATTCAAACAAAAATATTTTTATGATTTTTATATTTTTTTACTATTTTTGGTGATTTTTGAGGATTTTATGATTTTTGTAGAATTTTCTAAAAATGAAAGAAGGAAGAATAAGTATGTTGTTGTCCAGCCAGGCTTCAAAGACCAATTAAAAATACTAAATGGTTTTTTTAAGGCATGAGATATTTTTCCTAGAAAATATAAACAAGAAGGAAAAATCAGGAAAAAGGTTTATTAATTTTTGAATTTTCTATGAATTTTTAGAATTTTTATGAGTTTTAAGGGGTTTTGCAATTTTTAGAGTTTTTATACATCCAGAAATGACCAAAATGGTCAGAAAATCAAGCACATCAAAACAAACAAAATCTGATTTTTTAGAATTTTTGAAAAGGTTTTTATATTTTTTGTGAATTTTAAATCTGAATAGACAGAAAAATAGATGTTTTTGAATTTTTAAAAATAATAAAAGGGCTCAAAAATTTTCCCAAAAATTAGTGAAAATTTTACACAGTGACAGGAGCCACTTATCAAATTTTCACTCAATTTGGATAAGGTTTGATATTTTATTTACAACAAACAAAAGCCCACAGTGCACAGGGACCTGTTTGTAATTTAAATAAACTTTTGGGCTGAAAAGGTAACAAACTCAGAAGCTCAGGGGTCCTGGTGCAAAAAATCCAATATAACACGCGTCAAGAACGTATACTGGACACACAGGGACCAATATGTAATAAAAATACTTCCCCGGACTTCTTAGCAACAAGTGCTAAAAGTCTAGAGGAGATATTGCAAAATGCCCAACAAATTCAACACATGTTCAATAAAAACCATTCACATGGGCATAAATGCAATTAACTCAAAAGATATTTCATTTCATAACACAAAAAGACTACAGCCCAGATATTGCAAAATCACCAAAACATCACGTGACGATGCACATGTCCAACATATATAGGGGTAGAAATGCAATTAAGATAAACAACAGGGTCTTAAGTGCAAATGTTCCAAATTAAAATAAACTACGGAAAATATTTACAGGACTGAATAATAAAGACGAAAAGAGAGAGGGCCTAAGGGTAAATTACCCTTTATTAAACGAGGGGCTGGATACGCGGCACGTGGTGTATCCAACGGCTGTAGGGGGCGGTGCACCAACGAAGGAACCTCGGCTCTGATCGGACGGTGGAGGGCTCATCACGTGGATGATCGGACGGTGCTGGTATCGGGGCGCCTTTTCGTATAAGTGAACGGTCCAGATCAAATCTGGGTCTCCTGGGCTGAACGAACGGCAGAGAAGGACTCTGGAAGAACTCCTCGTCGGCGAACTTCGCTGAAGGAATGTGAGTGCGCTGGACCTCCTCGGGGGCTGCTGATGGGTGGAAAAGGATCGCCAAGGCCTCCCGCGGATGTAAGGCTCCTCCGATGACGTTGGGAGGCTCCGAAGAGCTCCAGCGACAAAGGCGGAGCTTAGGCTCCTGTGCTGAACGTGGAGGACCTCAGATGGACCCCCTCTGACCTGTAAAGCTGCACAGAAAGACTCCTGGGTCGAGGGCAAAATGCCTCGACCCGGTTAGAGGCGAGGTGGGTGAACGATGCGTCGGGGCGGAGGAACTCCGGCGATGCGATGGTGAAGGAGTTCGACTCCCAGTTCCATGGCGAACTGGGTTGGATGAAGGAGCGAAGAACGTGCAGGGCAGAAGGACGGAGGTGATGGTCGGGTCAATCGACGAAATGGGTGAACGAGATGGCCGGAATCGATGGTCGAAGGCGTACGGGAGATTTGGGCGTAAATTGAAATTCGAGAAAAATAGAAGCAATTAGGCTTACTGGATGATCGAAGTTGACTGTGGAAGAGCTTCTGAAGCTCCTGGTCCTTGCCTCGAGGGCCGTCGATGCCCGAGGCTCGAGCGCTACTCCTGGGCGGCGCACGATGGCGAAGAGCTGCCGGATCAGTGGCTGGACACTCCCTCCTCACTGCAACACCACCCTCAGCTCGTTGTCACTCAGGCGAAGGTAGTGGAGGTCCTGGGATGGAAAGGTGGAGCCAAAGATAGGGTGAAATGCGCGGCGGAGTAGGAGATATATACGGCTAGGGGTCCGGCTAAACAAGGGTCGGGCGAGGAAACTGGAGCACGGACCCCGATGCAAACCTTCGGGCGAGGATCTCGGATCTGCAGGGAAGGATCGGAGCCCGGGGTTTAATCGAATGGAACTCGGATCAAGGCGCGATAAATGGGAGAAATCGGATCAAGCGCCAAATCCGCGAAGGACGAAGGTCCGCGGGGGGAGTTGACCGGGGGTCAACATCCCCTGTGGACCAATAAGATTATTCCGATTTTAATTTATTTGGAAATTCATTTATAAAAAGTAAATGACTTATTTTATAAAAACTCAAAACATGAAAAATGTTTATTTAATTTCAAACTATTTGTTAATGATTTTTATTTATTTTTCTGAAATATAATTTAGGTATTTACAAAATATTATTATTATATACATGTATATACATGTGTATTTTGATTTTTTTTTATTTTTAATTATTTATTTTTGTACAAATTATTCCAATTTCATATTTTATTTATTTATAAGATAAAATTTAGAATAAAGAGGTATTTTTATTTTATTTTTACTAATAATGTACATGGGTGAAATAAATAGTTTTATTTATATACATATCTGGTATATGTACAAGGTGGCTTTGGTTTTTATTTTTATTTATTTTTATTTTTAGTTTATTTTTGTGATTTTTATTTTATTTATATACATTATGAAATAAGGGAATATATATATATATATTTATGGAATTTTAATTGATTTATTTAAAAGGTAAAATAAATATATAAGTGATTCTATGTTCATGGCTTATGTACAATGGTGAAGGGTATTTTTATTTCTTTTTTAATTTTGTTTTGTTTTTGTCATTTTTATTTTAATTTAATATTTACAAATACATACATATTTACAAAAATGCCTTTTTATTTTATTAGAGGAAAATATTTATTTATTTATTTATTTACAGTATATATACACATGAGCTTCCTTATCTCTCTCTACATGGGTTTTTATGCGGTCAGGCCCATGCTGAGCCCTCCCTTGGAATTAGATCGCTCAATATTTATTCTAAATATCTCTCTCTCTCTCTCTTTTTATATTTATTTCTTTATTCTTTTATTTATGTACATGCTAAAAATGCATATTTACACAATGCATGATATTTAACAATTATTATTATTTACATATATCTACATGTGTTTGGCAAAGAATCTGTATCTAAAATAAAAGAATAAAGAGTGATGAATGGGTATTCATCATAGCACCTAGGGTCGGACTCAGGGAGCACAAATTGGCCTCGCGGCCTACGAAGTAGTCAACAATGAATATAAAGCAAAAACAAATATTTTTGGTGGTTTTTAATGATTTTTATATTTTTTAAAATTTTTAATAAATGAGAAAAATGATAAAAAGGCAAGATAAGGCAACTTTAACTAATTATTTACACATTCTAAAAATCTCCAAAAATTCAAACAAAAATATTTTTATGTTTTTTAGATATTTTACTATTTTTGTTGAATTTTTGAGGTTTTTCTGATTTTTATATATTTTTCTAAAAATCAAACAAGGCAAAAACACTGAGCTGCTATCCAACCAGGTTTCAAAGACCAATTTAAAAAAAATGGTCCTGAAAAAGCCTGGAGGTATTTTTTATGATAAATAGAAACAATGAAGAAAATTCAGCAAAAGAAATTATGATTTTTTTGGATTTTCTATAATTTTCTAGAATTTTTATGAATTTTTAAGTTTTTAAATTTTTATGGTTTTTATAAGTCCAAAAATAACCAAATTCACAAAGAAAATAAAACACACAAAAATTAACAAATACTTATTTTTTTAGAATTTTTGAAAGAGCTTTTGTATTTTTTATTGTTTTCTAATCTGGACAGTAAGAAAAATCAAGGTTTTTGAATTTTTAAAAATAATAAAAAGCCTAAAAATGTACCAAATTTTTAGTGAAAATTCTACATAGTGGCAGGATCCACATGTCCAATTTTCACGAAATTTGGACTTGATTTGATATTTTATAAAATCAAAAATAGGCTCACAATGCAAAGGGACCTAAATGCAAGAGAAATAAGTTCCAAGGGCTTAAATGTAACAAATCTAGAAAGTTTGAGGTCCTTCATGCAAAAATTGTAATATCTCACGCGCAGGCACGTGTACTGGGCACGGAAGGACCTATATGTAATAAAACTTACTTCCAGGGACTTATTAGCAACACGTGCTAAAAGTCCAGGGAAGAAAGTGCAAAATGCCCAAAGAATTTCAGCACATGTTGAATAAAATGTTCACAGGGGCATGGATGCAAATATCAAAACATATATTTCATTCAGTAACACATAAAAACACAAGCCCAGACTTTGCAAATTTTCCAAATATTCACATGACGAAGCACGTGGCACACGTGGATAAGGACTAAATTGTAAATACAAAAAAGATTCAGGCCCTAAGTGCAATTGTTCCAAAATAAAAACAACGGCTACAAATATTTACAGGACTAAGAAGTAAATGCGAAAACAGAAGGGTCCTAAGAGTAATTTACCCCACTTATTATCAGAGGGCTGAAGGGATGCCACGTGGATGATCGAACGGTGCTGGAGCGGGGTCGCCTCTTCTAAGAACTCCCGCTCGGATCAGACGGCTGAGGGCCTCCCACGTGGAGGATCTGACGGCTAAGGTGCGCTGTAGGTAAACCCTCACTGGATCATCGGCTCAAAAGAGGGCACGTGGAGATCGGACGGTGATGGCTCAAGGGCGCCTCTTCGTCTGATCATGCGGTCTTGATCAAGCCTCCAAAGGATCGGACGGTGGCTGAGCTACTCAAATGGATGGATCGGATCGATTCTGGAGCGTCGGGGGAGATCGGACGACGGCTGAGGATCCTGGAAGAACATGGCTCTGGCGAACTTCGCCGGAGCACCACAGGTGTGCGGGACCTCCGATGTTGCTGCTGGGATGTGGAATGGCTCCGCCTCGATGCTCCGCAGCTGGTGGGCTCCTCCGATGACGCCGGGAAGCTCCGAGGAGCTCCGGCAACGAAGGCGGAGCTGGGCTCCTGTGCCTGGATGCGTAGACCCTCAAATGGGTCTCCTTTGACCTGAAAAATAGCACAGCAAGCACACGGGGTCGAGGGCAAAGTTCCTCGACCCTGTAAGGGGTGAAGTGGGTGTGTGGGTGAGTCGCGACGAAGACCTTCGGCGAAGCAACTGCGAAGGAGGTCGGGCTACCTGCTCCGGGGAGAGACAGGGGGTGTGAGTGGTTGTAGAACGTGAAGAGGAGTCTCACGAGGATGTGGGTGTCGTCCGATGATCGAATCGAAGGGTGAGGTGACGTGAATTGATCGGAGACGGCGATGGGTCGATTTGGGGATAATCGGAAATTAGCGAAAACTAGGAAGAATTAGGTTTACCGGATGGGTGGAGTCGATTGTAGATGAGCTGAGGTAGCTCTGGTCGTCGCCTCGAGGGTCGTCGGAGGCTCGAGGCTCTGGCGCTGCTCTGGGCGACGCACGGCGGCGAGATGTCGTCGGATCAGTGGCGAGGATGCTTTTCCTCCTCTCTGCAACACGCCAAAAGCTAGCTGTCACTCTAGGGAATCAGGTGGAGGTCCTGGGTGGAAGAAGAAATGCCAAAGATCGTGTGAAAAGGCGGACGGAGGTTCAGCTTTATAGTGCGAGGGGTCCGGCTAGATCGAATCGAGCAAGGGCGCATGAAGCTCGGATCCCTAGGCTCAACCCCGGGCGAGGGTCTCGGATGATCAAGGAACAAATTTAGCCCGTGGTTTAGGTGTTTGGCGATCGGGTCGAGCGAGGAAAAGTCGGAGAAATCGGGTCGGGCTCAACGAATCCAACTCTGGTGGTCCTAAGGGGGGAGTTGACCGAGGGTTAACATCCCCCGTGGACCAATCAGAGCCCGCCAATTATTAAATATTTGATAATTCATTTAAAATACTAATTGACTTATTTTCGAAAAATCTAAAACATGAAAAATGTTTATTTATTTTTAAACTATTTTTTGTGTTTTTTATTTATTTTTTTGAAATGTAATTTAAGTATTTACAAAATATTATTATTATATACAGGTATATACATATGTATTTTTTATTTTTTATTTTTAATTATTTATTTTTATACAAATTATTCCAATTTCATATTTTATTTATTTATAAGATAAAATTTTGGAATAAAGGGGTATTTTTATTTTATTTTATTAATTATTTACAAGGGTGAAATAAATAGTTTTATATATGTACATACATGGTATATATACAATGTTGATTTTGATTTTTATTTTTATTTATTTCTATTTTTATTTTATTTTTATGGTTTTTATTTTATTTATCTACATTATGGAACATGGAATATGTACATATTTTTGTGGGATTTTATTTATTTATTTATAGGGAGAAATAAATAGATATGTTAGTTCTATGTACATGGCATATATACAATGATGAAGGGCATTTTTATTTTTGTTTTATTTTTCCCAATTTTATTTTAATTTTATATTTACAAATATATACAAATAATTATAAACCCATTTTTATTTTTATTAAGAGGAAAATAATTTTTATGTATATGTACAAACACATGAGTTTCCCTATCTCCCTCTACTTTGGTTCTTTTGCGGTCAGGCCCATGTTGAGCCCTCCCTTGGGATTAGGTCCCTCAATATTTATTCTAAATATCTCCCTCTTTTTCTTTTATTTCTTTATTCTTTTATTTATGCACAAAAACATGCTAATTATTCATTTTTACACAATGCATGCTGAATGATAATTATAGCTATTTACAAGAGTATACATGTGTTTTGCATAGGTTTTGTAGTTAAAATAAAAGAATAAAGAGTGATGAATGGGTATTCATCACTTGCCTACATTGTTTCACTAGTTTTGACCTAAATATATTATTAGACATTTAACCTAGATATTTTATCGCCTGAATAATCGTATTATGGGTCATGTCCTAATTTTCGACCATGGACTTCTTAGGTTATAAATTAAAGCCGAACCCTCCTCACGTAGATGATTCATTCAGTTCTGTATGACAAGTTAAGTGCCCATGCTACAACATATCCAAAATAACTTATGCATTTATCGCTTTATCAACATTTGTCATTTTAAATATTTGTGTTACTTCTCAAATTGTAGGAAAATAATGTTTAGTGTTTGATATCATGCTTTCTCATGCCTAATTTTATTTTGACTTTTTAACATAATTTCCTATTTTCTAAAAATACAAAAGGATGCATTTATTATTCGTATAGCATATAAAAACCATAAAATTTACAAAATGTTCCTAAAAATTCAAAAAAAAATTATTAACAATATATTATATATATTACAAAATATATTTAAGAATTATAAAAAATATAAATTATAAAACTTAAAAAATTATAAAACCCAAAAATTCTTATAAAAATCATCAAAAAGTATATAACAAACCAAAAACATTTTTTATTTTTATATATTATATATTATCTATTAAACATAATTTTAAGTGAATTTTAAACTTATATAGATATATATTAATCTCAAAACGATCTTGGATATTTAATATGCCCATTGTTTTATCTTTTTAAATTATTAGAAATACATAAAAATTATTAAACATTCTCAAGAAATCATCAAAAATATAGAAAATAAAAAATACAAAATAGATTATTTTTTGAAATTTATAAATATTTTGACTTATTTGTAATTATAAATATGTCTATTATCTCTTATATACACATTACTTATATAATATCTATTATATTAATATTATTATATATATAATTATATATTTTGACTCTTCTCGCACTTCTGATTTCTCATGCATCGATGCTCCAACACAAGCACACGCATGAACAGAAGAACAAGCATGAGCACAAGAACACAAGGACGAGCACACAACTTCTTTTCTTATTAGAAGGAAGACTCTCTTTGGGGTGGAGAGTGGAGTGTTTGTCTTTGTTTATTTTCAAATGAGACACCACCTCTCCTTAAATACAAGAGTATAAGAAAGTCAATGAACTCTCATTATTACATTTATATAAATAGTAACATAAAGACACAAAACTCTTGAAGTTCTATGGCAACCCTTTATGTTCATAACAACTCTTCATCTTCTTGTCTTTTACATTCCATTGCTATCCTTTCGTCTCCTCACAAACGATGCCATATCAACCATCTGTTCATTAGGACACTTACATTCCAACACCTGTTGATGAAGCTTCACCAAATTCCACCAAGTGCCACTGAACAATCTATCTCAGGACAAACGAGGAACCCACGACCTCCAAGCCTTTGTACAATAACCCATCCATAGTCATCCACACTCCAAGGTGAATTTCACCAGAACTCTGGTATGGTAGCCTTTAAATCTCTCTCATTTGTGCATTATAGATCATGCTCGCATACTTTTGTACTCAACACCAACAATAATATATGCCTCTCTGGACCTCCACGCCTTGATATGAATACAATGTGCATCTATGCATACGGTTGCGTGACTGCACCTTGTTGCTCCTCAATATCTCTAATTCTCCATTGCATCTATTGTTGTTACGCTTGCATGCATACCGCTTCCTGTGCGTGCATCCGTTGGCATGCCTAGCACTGATAGTTGTACTCGTTGCGCTCGCTCTGCTACAAACTCTATGACACTGCTTCTAAGACAATGTCATCATGTGATGCTTCCATTGTCATGTATGGTTGATGGTGTTGAGTTCCCAAGGTTCTATTAGATAACCTCTGAGCTAACCACTCATGTAAACTCCTCTTGAAATATCGCCGCATCACTAATGACTGTGCATCCACCATCTTGTATGCACATACATTCTCAATGATGGAATTTTGGCTGTGAGTAGTCTATAGAATGGGACTTTATTCCTACAAATAATTGAATTCTTGGAGTATTTCGTGAGTGCAAAACTCTTATAGAAATCCACTTTGATGGATGGTGTATTCATTTTTTTTAAGTTGGAAAGGATGTTAAATGTACTCTCGCCAACCTTATAGTTCTAAATAGATGTGCATAGAAAGTTCAATAGGCACGCACGATCAACTCAAATTGAAGATGCAAATGGTGAGTCATGGCTTTTCTCTTCTCTCGATTGAGAAGAAGCTGCAAACAAGAGTCTGGAGATGAATACGTGTTATATAGAATATTCTTATACAGAAATACCTGCCTTGTGTAAATCGATGATTACCTAGAATAATAGTGTAAGGGATAATAAGCATATGATTCACCTTTATTTGATATTATATTAGGTTTGTGATAATTATAGGGAATATGACGGACTTTATCGATTTGATCACATCAAGATGATAACCATCTTCATATTTAAAGATCCACACGAAGTAAGGATGATTCTGCATTAGGATATCAAGATCCCATGATCGCTTCCATTGCTTTAGAAATTCGATTTAGCATTGATATTGCGAATACAAGTTCAATTTTACATCATGAATTCAAAATTCACCTTGGGAAAATAAATCTGGCTAGTAATAAATAAGCATAAATTTGTGGAATGATGGAGCGTGAAAAGCTGAGGAATAAAGGAAATAAACTCTTCAACTTGTCTTTGAAATAGTAAAATGAAGTGACTATAGGATCTAAACATTATATATATCATTCGGATTTTATAAGTTCTAACTTTCTTTGATATTGCAATATGTCTTTCTTCTTCTTTTGGATATAAAATTTATATTTGATTTCTTTCACAATAATCACTTTTGCCTCTCGGATTACTTGTTGTCCATCCGCATCCCAAATGGATGTTAACTATGGGGGCACAATGGTAATTACATAAAAATAGATAGACATGTCATTTTATTCTCCGTTTCCTCTTCTTCCTTCCACTCTTCCTCCTTGCTCCTCATCGTTTGCCCCTCCCCCATCAACCTCATCTTCCATCCCTCCGCTCTTCTTCTTATTCCTTCAATATTCTTTTACTACCTCCTTCTCATTATTTTCTCTCTTTACTCTACCTTTATCCATACACCAAATCATCAAAATGTTTGTATGTCACAGATAAATCGCCTATTGCAGATCTAATGATGATTTTTATTGATTTTTCTGAATGTTTTCATGAATCAATTAATCACAAATCTGGGGCTGCTAAATATACTCCTAAAAATCCCTTATTTTTTTCTGCATCATATCTTTCTCCCAATCCACTCCTCCATTATTCTTCTTCCTCCTCCATTCTTCTTCTTGTTACGCCTCTTTATTTTCTCTCTTTTTGGTCTACCTTTATCCATCCATACAATCATCAAAACATTTGTATTTTCACGAAAAAGTTACCTACTGCAGATCTAATGATATTTTTTTATTAATTTTTAGGAAGTTTTTATGAACCTATTAATCGCAAATTTGAGGCTTCTAAACAAATCCTTTTCGTCCTGCTTCTCTTTCTCCCCTTCCAGCCTCCCCTCCTCCACCGACCACCACCTCCTCTGCCCCTCCCCATCCAGCCCCTTCTCCTTCGCCACTCCAACTCCAATTCTGATAAACAATCAGAGGAGCTCGCAACACATCAACCCTTCATTAGCCATCTTCGGGCGACCCGAGGAGGAGGGAGTCCAAACTCTACTCCTAACTGGTCACCCATCACCTACCAGCATTGTTCCATAAGAACATTTCCACCATTTGCATTCGAATTTCTCTTTTTTCCGTAAGTTTGTTCATAGTGACAGTCCCCATCTTCTAGGTTCAGTGAGTGAGCTAGGGATAAGACATGATCTTGAGTCGTGGTTACTTCTCCATAGCAAGCTTTGTTGGTCACCAAGTCTCTAAGGAGATGTCGACTCGTCAAGGTAAGAACTTGGTTCTTCGAGAAACCAAATAAGCAAGCTATTCTCTTTTAGTTCTTGTAGAGGGGTTGGAGGGGGAGAGGCAGAGGAGGAGGAGATGGAGGAAGAGGGGCAGAGAAGTTTGTCGGAGGAGAGGCTGTAGGGGGAGGGGCGGAGGAGGACGTTGTCGGAGGAGGAGGGTGGAAGATGAAGAACTAGAGGGGAAGGGTAAAGGAGGAGGAGGAGGGGTTGGAGGAGTTGTTTTGACACTTATGCCCGAGGGACCTAACTCCTCAGCCGACTTTCCAGTGTCTCTGGTGAGAAAAGAGAGTTGGCTTCAATCACAGAGAGAAGTAGGACTAGAATAGCATGGGCTTCTGACCCTCAGGGAATATCAACATTCAGCCAGAGGGATTAGCCTACAGAACACATCCCTTTCGGACCTCAAGCAAAAAAAGGCCTGACGAAAAAAATATGCCCAATTTAGAAACTGCTTCTTTCAGGACAAAATGAGCCCGTGATTTTGTTTAAAAAATGATTTTAAAAAAAGGCACGCACGAAAGAAAAGACATACGCTAAAACTAAAAAATTGCAAAATAAAAAATGAGGAAAATTGTAAAAAAATGTGACGTCTGATGTTTTGTTATCTCCATTTGCTTGTCTTTCTCCCAACTTGGTCATCGTCATTGTTTTCCGACAAGTCTGTGAGAAAGAGGGAGTATTATGTAGAGTTACAGTTTCGTGCCAGATTCTATATCCTTTAATCAAACCATGATTTTGTATATGCTATAGTTTAGTTCAACTCACTGACGGTGAAACTAATCGAAGGACACAAGTGATAACGGTGGAAGAAGTCAGGGGCACCACTGATATTCCAAAAAAAGAAGGGCATAACTTATATTGCAATATCTAAAAGGGCACAAATGATAAAATCCGATTTTCCATTTATGTAACAGATGGTATAAGAATTATTTCATCTCATAACACTTTAATCAAAATGCTGACAAGAATGAAGTAACCGTGACTATCAGCACTCTTATCACATGCATATTTGACAACCGATAATAAAATCTACATATAACGTTTGAAAGGTATGCTAATCGTATGATATTATTATTATACCGCCGTGATGTGGACGAGATGAGGATCCCTCGCACACGTTTGAAATGAAAATCTGAACAATTTCATATGAGGTGTATTTTGGGAGTATCCAATTATCGTCACTTGTTGGGGGCAATTCCGAATGATCCAATTATATCATGTCTATAAAAATTATTTTGATCGTACCAAAACCTAATATTCTAACCCGGATCCACGAAAGAAATTCCACAAAACCATATTTTATTTTAATAAAACACACCATTTCTTTAGAATCACGCATACTTTGTCACACGAACATCTCAATACCAGACATTTACAGTAACTGGATCCATAAATAGAACCGATGAGAGTCCTTATTTAGCATCCCATAGCAAACAAGTGCATCTGAGAGATGGAGGTGGTTGGTCTACGGAGTTCGCTTAATTTTAGAACAAGCCGTGCCCACCTCCATGGGCCTTTTTTTCTTCCTTCTTCGCCTCCTTCACCTCATGCTTTTCGTGGAGCGCAAACCCACCACTTCCAACGGCGATCGTCTCTGCCAACTCCTCCTCAATCTTGTGCCTGTGGGCATGCTCCGGGTCCTTCTTCGCCTCGTGCTTCTCATACTGTAGAAAAATAGTTAAACAATATGAGAAGGAATCTTCTCTTCCTTTTCTTCTTTGGCCTCGATGACCTCTACAATCGTTGTTATTTCCAGATCCTCCTTTCCTGGATTTCAGGAAGAACACCAAAAAAAAAAAAGAATCCGGTTCTTGGGCTATAGTTTTGCGCCCGAAAGTTATGGGTTAGATTGTCTTCGTCAAGGTCATGGGCGTTAATATCATCAAATTCTGGTGATTATTACGCTGAAAAATTATTTGATCTGCATATACTGCCGGAGTTAGATTTTTTTTCCAGAAATGAAGCTTGGAGAAAATAATTAGGAGGTCGTCAAGATGAGTGTTCAAATCCGTGAAGAAAAAGAATAACACGTAAGAAAATAGAATAAATTACGAGAGCAAAAGCCCCTGCGGCTAAGGCGCCGAGTTCTCCCTGGTGCTCCCTGTGCTTGTGCTCTTTCTCGTCAGCAGGCTTGTCTCCTCCATGGTGGTGGAAGGGGTTGAGGTGGTGGTGCTTCTCCTCGGCCATCTTGTTAGGAGCGAGCTGGAGATCTACGCGGAGCCTCCGAGCTGTTTGGGTTTGATGCAATGGCGTTCGAAGAAGGTAACCATTTATAGTTGGCGAAGGATAAGGGCGGAAGTGAGGACGGCGCGAACCGGCCCCGAAATTATTGGGAAGATATTTATTAGCATGAAGGGTGTCGAGACCGTGTCGGTTACCGACTGCATTTTGCGTCAAAGTACATTAAAGTTATTAAACAATGGATGTAACTGCTTGCTGTATCTATTTTTGAAATTTTATTTTTTATTTTTATTTTAACTTAATGTGGAAAAATATTTTATTATTGTTGTTGTTGTTATTGTTGTTTTTTATTTTAATGGATATAATTACAGAGATTTGCTTTTTAGGTATGCAAAAATATAGTTTTTATTTTAAAGATATGCATATAGATATTTTTCCGTGGATATATATATAGGGTAAAATGGGGCTGCCCCCACGGAGTAGCCAACTTGGCTACTCCCACCCCTATTTTTCCCTCATTTTTTATTTTTTGAAAAATAAAAATTTGTGTATTCATCGTTATATCCCTCTCACATTCTATTAAAATTTCGTCAGAAACAGAGACTCCTAAGCCCTCCATCCATACGTCATTTTTTTAACGGTCACAGGATTTTTTAAATCGACCATGTTTGGATGGAGGTCGTAGGAGTCTCTGTTTCTGACGAAATTTGAATAGAATGTGAGAGGGATATAATGATGAATATACAAAATTTTATTTTCCAAAAAAATAAAAAAATGAGGGAAAATAGGGGGAGTAGCCAAGTTGGCTACTCCCTAGGGGCAGCCTCATTTACCTCATATATATATATATATATATATATATATATATATATATATATGGAAAAAAATGGGGCTGCCCCCTGGGGGCAGCCAACATGCTGCCCCCGCCCCATTTTTCGGCGTTTTTTTTATTTTTTTTTTGAAAAATAAAACCATGTATATTCATCCATATATCCCTCCTATATGTCATTCGAATTTCGTCAGAAACAGAGACTCCTACGGCCTCCATCTCGATGGTATCGATTTAAAAAAATCATGTTACCGTTAAAAAATTACTGTCCGGATGGAGGCCGTAGGAGTCTCTGTTTCTGACGAAATTCGAATGACATATAGGAGGGATATAGGGATGAATGTACATGGTGTTATTTTTCAAAAAAAATAAAAAAAATTTACCCAAATAATTTGGGGGCAGCCATGTTGGCTGCCCCTAGGGGGCAGCCACATATGACCCTATATATATATATATATATATATATATATATATATATATATATATATATGGGTAAAATGTGTATGCCCCCTAGGGGGAGCTAACTTAGCTCCCCCCGCCCCTTTTTCACAAATTTTTTTATTTTTTTTTGAAATCTAAAACCGTGTAAATTCATTACTAAATCCCTATATTATGTCATTCAAATTTCATGCGAAACAGAGACTCCTTCGACCTCCATCTAAACGGGGTCGATTTAAAAAATCCTGTTACCGTTAAAAAAATGACTGTCTGGATGGAGGCCGTAGGAGTCTCTGTTTCACACGAAATTTTAATGACACAATATAGGGATATAGTGATGAATGTTCATGGAAGAAATTTTCAAAAGAATTAAAAACATGAAGAAAATGGGGCGGAATAGCTAAGTTAGCTACCCCCTAGGGGCAACCCCATTTTACCCTATATATATATATATATATATATATAGGGTAAAATGTGTATGCCCCCTAGGGGGAGCTAACTTAGCTCCCCCGCCATTTTTCACAAAATTTTTTTATTTTTTTTTGAAATCTAAGATTGTGTAAATTCATTATTAAATCCATATATTATGTCATTCAAATTTCATGCGAAACAGAGACTCCTACGACCTCCATCCAAATGGGGTCGATTTAAAAAATCATGTTACCGTTAAAAAAATGACTGTCTGGATGGAGGTCGTAGGAGTCTCTGTTTCACACGAAATTTTTATGACATAATATAGGGATATAATGATGAATATTCACGGAAAAATTTTCAAAAAAAAATAAAAAAATGAAGAAAATAGGGCGGGGGGAGCTAAGTTAGCTCCCCCTAGGGGGCAGCCCCATTTTCCTCATATATATATATATATATATATATATATATGAATATCCTCCTCACTTAACTTATATGCTTATTGTATATAAATAAAGAAAAATAAGTATGCTTTGTGGGTGTATCTAACTTATATGTTTCTACAATTTTTCCTCAATTTTTTTGAATTGAAACCTAAGACTCTGTTTGTTTGGTTGGAAAGGAGTTATAATGGAATGGAATCATACAAGAATAGAATTAACAATGGAATTGAAAGGAATATATTTTTTCATTCCATTGTTTGCTTCTTATTAGGAATTAATTTATTATAAGACATATTCCTTTCATATGTTTGGAAAAGGGAAAAGAATAGAAAGAAAATAACATTCCTTTTGATATATTTCGTTAAGTAGAAAAATAATCGTGATCCTCCAAGTTATTTTTTCATATAATAGATATATATTTCATATAAAGAATCAATAGTTAAATTTAAATGAATACTACATTGATTTTTCCATATAATTGATATATTCAATACATCCATATCCATGTATGATGATTTTATTACCATATCCATATCCATATCATAAAAAAGTTGAAAATATTATAGGTATTTGTATTCACAAAAAATAAAAACACAGGCCATGTCCGTATACGTATACGCTAAAATATAACATGTATCCCTATCCTAAAAAAATTAAAGATGGTATACACATTTATATCTATATTTGTGAAAAATAAGAATTCATTTCCATATCCATGTTCATGTCCACGAAAAATCCCCATTCATGTCCATTTTTATATCCACAAAAAAATAATATCCATATATGTATCCATTGGAATTTATTCAGAAGCGATATTTTATAAAAATTGAAAAATCCATCCATATCCATGATAATCGAGGTTTGACGAGGGTCAAAATATGTCTCACAAAAGGCGGAGACAAAGTCGATGTGGCGACCACTCACGAAACCCCAATTAGTCAACAATTAACCCACAACAATGATCAAACAATGAAAAGAAAGATGTGAAGTTAAAATTTATTATTACTCTACAAAAGATGTGTATAGTGCAAGTAATGTAGAGGTCAAACACAGGGAACAAGCAGGTAGATCGGGGCAAAAAGAACGAGGTGGCTAGAGCCAGTACAGTCCCTGACCTTTCATGGGCCCTAGGAAAAAGAAAAGAATGGACCCTTAATAATTTTTCGGGGAACAATGTGCTCTTAAGAAATCTCAATGAATTTTGGGCTTTCACATTGAGTTGTTCACATTCGATTCCATAAGGGCCTATTTTTGGTTGAGTTGTTTCATCGAAAATTTAATTTTATGAAGGCTCATTTTTTTGTGAGTTCTTTCACTAAAAATTCGATTATGTAAAAGCCCAAAATGACAGATACAATTTTTTCCCTAAACTAAAGATTGAAGAATATATAAAAATGGGCCCCAAAAATTGATGGGCCATGGGCCATTGCACTCACAAACTACCCTCAGGGACGGCCCTGGCTGGAGCGACGCAGCGACGCAATCCTCGAGATGATCATAGGGCGTGTAAGAATGATCTACGAGGAGAAAAAGTCGTGAAGACATCGACACGAGATGATGAAAGGCCAAGCTTCGAAAAATCCGAGAAGTTAGAGAAAAACGAGGTCTGACAACTTGCAGGAGGGGAGTCAGATAGTTGACCTGAGATCAACTGTCCCAGCCACCTGGTTGGCCCACGTGGACCAATTAGGAAAAACCTCCAGAAAAAGAATTCAAAATTCATTTAAAAATAATAGTTGATTTTATTAATTTTAGGTTATAAAATAAAATTATTTTTTATTTTCTAAACTATTTTAGTATGATTTTTATTTATTTATTTAGATGTTATTATTTACAAGTTACCTTTTAAGGGTGTATATAAGAAAATTTATCTATATATGTTAATATTTTATTTTTATTTTGTATTTTTAATTTTATTAATTAAATTATATATTTATAACTTAATTTTATACACTTAAATATATTTTTATTTTATTTTTAGGATGTATTATATATAATTAAATAAATAGATGTATTATCTATATAGGTATAGATATAGGCAATTCATCTATGTATTTTATACAAGTATTTTATTTTTATATTTTATTAATGTTTTTCTTATTTTTTTAATATGCACATATATTGTAGATAATATTTAAAAAATTACAAAAATATAATATTATAAAAATAATGAATAATAAATAAAATGATTATCTTAATCGGTATAAGTATACAATAGGGGTCCAATACCTAACTTTCAAACTGTAACTCCAAAAACTATGAAACCACCTTCATTAAATAGATTATTAAACGTTATATACAATTAAAGTGATTTTGATATAGTTTGAGTTTTTATTTGAGAGATATGGGTCTGGGAAGTTGAGATTTTGGAAACTTATTTAGAGTATATTTTGTACACTATATATTATTTTTGTATGAAATTAATTTTTTATTTTTCTATATTTAATTATCTACAAATTTTATGTTCAAAGTTTCTTTATTTTAAGTATAAAAAGTGGAACTAAGTACATGTACCAAAAATGACTAAGAATGAATTAAATAAAAGGGATTTTTATTGTATTTTGGCCCTTATCTCCTCCTACTTTATTCCTTGTCGACCTAGTCATCGAGATGCCTAGGTCTCGAGGTTTCAGGTCATGAAATAATTTCAATATTTAATTCTTTTTCTTTTCTTTTATTTATTCTATAATTTGGGCTTTAAAAACTACTTTTTATACACTATATAAACAATGATGCATGAATGATAAAATGCCTAAATTAAGCTTATTTACACGCATTTACTACATTTTTTAGGTCAAAATGATAGAATAAAGATGATGAAACAAAGATTCAGCATCCCCCTATACTTGCCTTTGCTAGTCCCTAGCAAACACTTATGCTATAAGTGCAGAAAAGAAAAATAAAGAAAAGAAAAATAAAGAAAAGAAAAAGAAGAAAGATAGATTAATTTAATAATCAAATGTATCTTCACAAAATCAAATTTTGGAGCTCAAGTCGGACCTTTAAAATTTTAGTGCGGACAGAACCTTAATGAGAACCGGATTTGAAATCCAACAGCCTTCGAGAATCCTAAAGCTCTGCTCAAGTCTCCTCAATAGCCAGGTCAAAATACCTCAACTCATACGCAAACCATTATGACTATGAATCTGACTCGTATAGTGTAAGTGATAGTATCTCTCCCCAACTGAAATGGAAAAAAGATTGAGTTCTCTAGTATGAACACCTAATGATTCCCCAATCCAATAACTCATTCCTTGAGGAGTCGGGTATTCCCTTCTAAGTTCAAGTGACAACCAGCTCAAGAGGAAGGGATGAAGAGAAGAATGGACGGTAGCAAGTGTAGCTACATATCCTAGGATGCAAGACCAGTGTAGTCAAGTCATCCAACTGCAGGCTCACATGATATGACTTTGAAGCTCAAGCTTGCTTATTGACTATACAAATGTGTACACTTCGGCATGCATTTTTAATTGTTTACATGTCTTTCTACCTTTTTGGAGTTTTTGCTTTTTGCTCTTTTTTTTGAAATACTATTTATAGCAGCATTTACATAAGGAGTTTTTCTCTTGAGCCAGTAGACTATCCCTCTTTTGAAGCTTTATTGCAACCCATACTCTCCTGTCTTCAAAACTCATAATCACCGGACGGGTTGGGATGCACTTCCCTCCCTATAGGAGGACAAATGTTTCCACTTATGTCCATCTCATACCGGCAAATCCAACCCCCTCACCACTCCAATTGAGTTGAGCCAAGTGAAAGGTGCATGTGTCCAAGTTAGGTCATTATCAACAAGAACCATGTGTGTGCTTTGAAATACTCTACTTAAGCAGTCAAGAATCCATTGAACTAAGTCTCGTGATCCTCAAATAATTAAGTCAACAGACCTGAAGTACCTCAATTCCAGCTCCTATAAGGTTCCTGTTAATTAGGTAGATTTTAAGGTCCAACCAAGATCCAATTTTCAGATTTTATTTAGACTTGTTCAATTATCAAACACAATCCGAAAATGCTAATGCTATGCAAATGTCTGAGGTCTGAACCTGTGGCTGAGGAGGATATGTACAAAGTCACGAGAAAAGTCCTCCTGGAAAAAGTGAGGTGGACCAGTTAGAGTGAACGAGGGATCCGCAAAGCCCGGATAAAAAGCACTAAAATCGACCATCTCTGAAACCAAGAGAAAAATGATCGGGAGAGCACGATGGTCAAGTCAAGAGAAGTGTGATGAAAGATGCAAATGTGCAAAGACGATCTAGAATGTACACAAGCAAACACAAACAAAACTCTCACAATACAAATCCTCAATTCAACAACTCAAATTGGTAGAGATCGAAAAAGAACGGTCTTTTTATCTTGTATGTTTTAGAGTTAGGTGAGAAGTTCAAAAGTTGCGCAAACACTTAGGGGTTGAATGGGATTTTAACATTAATCCCTAGTTGTGCGTGGGCAATGTAAAACGAAGACAATGAGGGGATTACTCACCCCAAGACTAGATTCTTCTTTTTGGTTGATTTTACGGTCAAGTAATGTTAGTCGTCCTAATTTTATTTGATTATCACTTTTTTTATTTTTAGTAAGAATGCACACCCCTATCGAGGAGTCAATTCCTTCAAGCACCTAGGTGTTCAAAATCAGATGTAGAGAGACAGAAAAACAATTCAAGAGGTAAAAACGATGATTAATGCTAAAGCGTAAATGCTCACCTTCCCTCCAACACTCTACATGCAAAGATGCTCAGCAGATTGAAACCTACACTATATGCAAATGCAAGCTGATGAAATCGCCCTAAGTTCAGAAATTGTTATTATTGTGAAGAGCTAATGCTAATGACTTAGAATAGAACCGAAGTGTCCGGACTTGGAGTCTCCTCAGTGTTAACCACAGTGACTCCTGCAAGCGTTGTATGGAGAACTCTCATGGCACGGGGATTCCGAGACTAAGTGAGAAGCAATTCAAATTTTAACTAAGTCCAAACGTCACTATAAGCACAGGAAAATATAATTAGGTGTTTGGCCTTAATCTATCGCAAGCAACCTAAAACTATGGGCTCAATTACACAAATTAAGAAAAATAAAATCGATAAAACAAAGAGAAAAAAATGCGACGAAAACACGACAAAACCGCGGTGAGCTGCCAAGTGAACAAACACTTGAAAATTGGGCCCGAGAGTCCAGAGTCTTGAGTACCTGTATTATTACAACAATAGTGGTCTCTCTCAGAAAAATTACACAAATAAATGCTACAAAAATTGTCTTCAAAATTCCCTCTAAGTCTGCATTCGTGCTAGGTCCAAGTCGCTTCACGTAGGTGCGCAGGCGCTCCTAGAAGAGGGCACCTCCCCCGATCCACGTTCCTCGCAAAAAGTCAACCAAGAAAGGAGGATTAGACAATTCACAATTAATATCAAATAAATAAGCAAATAAATAAGGCAAAAATATAGACAAGTAATCACAATAAAAAATGAATCCCAATCTAAATGTTGTTGCTCCCCGGCAACGATGCCATTTGATAATCGAGGTTTGACGAGGGTCAAAATATGTCTCACACAAGGCAGAGACAAAGTCGTTGTGGAGATCACTCACGAAACCCCAATTAATCAACAATTAACCCACGACAATGATCAAACAATGAAAAGCAAGATGTGAAGTTAAAATTTATTATACAAAAGATGTGTATAGTGCAAGTAATGTAGAGATCGAACACAGGGAAAAAGCAGGTAGATCGGGGCAAAAAGGATGAGGTGGCTTGAGCGACGCAACGACGTAATTCTCGAGATGATCATAGGACGTGTAAGACCAAATGTGTATAGTGCAAGTAATGTAGAGATCGAACACAGGGAAAAAGCAGGTAGATCAGGGCAAAAAGGAGGAGGTGGCTTGAGCGACGCAACGACGCAATTCTCGAGATGATCATAGGACGTGTAAGACCAATCTACGATGAGCAAAAGTCGTGAAGATATAGACACGAGATGATGAAAGGCCAAGCCTCAAAAAATCCGAGAAGTTGGCGAAAAATGAGGTCTGACAGCTTGCAGGAGGGGAGTCAGACAGTTGACATGAGGTCAACTGTCCGAGCCATCTAGTTGATCAACGTGGACCAACCAAGAAAAACCTCCTGAAAAAGAATTCAAAATTCATTTAAAAATAATAGTTGATTTTATTAATTTTAAGTTATGAAATAAAAAAATATTTATTTATTTTTTTAACTATTTTATTATGATTTTTATTTATTTTTTAGAGGTTATTATTTATAAGTTACTTTTTAAGGCTATATATAGGTATATTTATCTATATATTCTAATAATTTATTTTGTATTTTTAATTTTATTAATGAAATTTATATTTTATATATTTACAACTTGATTTTATAGACTTAAATATATTTTTTATTTTTAGGATGTGTTATATACAATTAGATAAATAGATGTATTATCTATATAGGTATAGATATAGGCAATTCATCTATGTATTTTATACAAGTATTTTATTTTTATGTTTTATTAGTCTTTTTATTCCTATTTTAGTATGAATATATATTATAAATAATATTTACAAAATTGTAAAAATATAAAATTATAAAAATAATGAATAATAAATAAAATGATTATTTTAATCGGTATAAGTATAGAACAAGGGTCCAAAACCTAACTTTTAAACCATAACTTCAAAAAATATGAAACCACCTTCATTAAATAGATTATTTAAAGTTATACACAATTAAATGTGATTTTGATATATTTTAAGTTTTTATTTGAGAGATATGGGTATGGGAAATTGGGATTTTGGAAACTTATTTAGAGTATATTTTTTACATTGTATATTATTTTTGTATGAAATCAATTTTGTATTTTTCTATATTTAATTATCTACAACTTTTATGTTCAAAGTTCTTTGTTAGAGGTATAAAAAGCGGAACTAAAGATAGGTACTGATGAATACCCATTCATCACTCTTTATTCTTATATTTTATCTACAAAAACCTATGCAAATGCATGTAGATATGTGTAAATAGGAATAATTCGCAAAAGCATGCATTTTGTAAATACCTATAATTAGCATGTTTTTGTGCAAAAATAAAAGAATAAAGATGAAAAAGAAAAAGAGGGAAATATTTAGAATAAATATTGAGCAACCTAACCCAAGGGAGGGCTCAACATGGGCCTGACCGCATAAAAACCAAAGTAGAGGGAGATAGGGGTCTAGTGTAAATATTTATGTAAATAAATAAAACTATATTTTCCTCACCCAAAAATATGCTTGTACATATTTTGTATATATTTAGAAACTCTTAAAAACAAAATAAAAATTTAAAAATCAAAAATGCAAAAATATCCCTCCACCATGTGCATAGACCATCATCCTTTATTTATTTAACCCTATAAATAAATGTATTTATTTTCAAAACTTTTTGTGAATATTCTATGGTATATTTTGTAAATAAAATAAATAAAAAGAAATACAACAAAAATCAAATAAAAATAACAAAAATTAAAATTACAAAAACATATTGTACATATGCCATGTACATAGTTGTATATATCTATTTATTTCACCTATGTGTATAAATAATAAAAATAAAATAAAAATATCCTTTTATTCCTCATTTTATTCTATAAATAAATAAAATATAAAATAGGAATAAAATTGTACAAAAATAATAATTAAAAATTAAAAATCAAAAACCCTATATTGTACATATACCTTTGTATAGCTATATATTGTAAATACCTTATTTTTATTTCTAAAAATTAATTAAAAATCACCAAAAAATAGAGAAAAATAAAATAAATATTTTTCATGTTTTAAGTTTTTAAAAATTCGGTCATTATCTAACCCAAAAAAATGAATCAAAATAAATAAGCTTGGCGGGCTCTGATTGGTCCATGGGGGATTGTTGACCCCCGGTCAACTCCCCCCCCCAGGACCACCAGAGCCGGGTCTCCTGCGCCCCGACCCGTTTTCTCCCCTTTTTCCACGGATGACCCGATCGCCAACCCCACCAAACCCCGGGTCCGGATCACTCTTCTCGCATCCGGCATCCTCGCTGGAGCCGCTCCCTCGGGATCCGCGCGCTCCTGAGCTCGCCCGATCGTCATCTTCCCGGACCCCTAGCAGTATATAACCTGAGCTCCGCCGCATTTTATTGCCATCTTTGGCTCTCCACTCTCACTCCCGTGACCTCCATAGCGATCCCTGAGGTGACAGCTCGCGATTGCCCTTGTAGCAGTGAGGAGGAGATGGCCGAACCACTGATCCGGCGACGTTGCGCCGCCGTGCTCCGCCCCGTGCAGGAGCTCGAGCCTCAGGCCTTGACAACCTTCGAGGCGACGACCAGGAGCTACCTTAGCTCCAGCACAGTCTTCCACACCACCCAGGTATCCTTCTAGCCTTCCCATTTCGTTTAATTTTTAGTTTCCCCCAAATCGTAGTTCCGCCGTGTTCCTTTGATTCCGACCATATCGCGTATCTTCTCGGTCATCGGGACACACTGTCACCTTCGCCATCCCTCGACGCACCTTCTCCACCCCTTCGTTCAACCCAGCTCGCACAGGAGCTGGGGTTCGAGCTCCTCCATCCTCCGCTCGCCGGAGCTCGCTCGCCCCGACCCACAGTTCACCTTCACGCCGCTTCATCGGGTCGAGGCACTTTGCCCTCGACCCGCGAAGCTTCTGGGTTATTTTGCAGGTCACGAGGAGGCCATCTGAGGCTTCCCAACATCAGTCCAGGAGCTTCCCCTCCGTCGACCTCGCCGGAGCCCCTCCAGGGCTCGGCTGGGCCATCGGAGGCCACCACCAGCTGCGGGACGTCATCGCCGACCTTCTCCGATCTTCAGAGGCAGCTGAGGAGGCCCACAGCACGCGCACGAGGCCGGCGAACCTCGCCGGCCACCTGTTCTTCAAGGGTCCTCCATCACCGTGCGATAGCCCTCAGAGCTCCAGTTCAATCGTCACCGCCCATTCATCGAGGAGCAGACACCGTTGATCATCTCGAGGGTTCATCCGGCCGTTAGAGCAGAGAGAGGGAACCACCAGCACCCGAGGCCGTTAGATCTCCCACGTGGCCCCCTCTGCGCCGTCGATCAGGCTCACGTGCGGAAGAAGAGAAGCGCCCGCCGTCCTCAGCCGTTAGATCAGCTACGTGGCGCTCATCCAACCGTCGACGTAATAAAGGGTAATTTACCTTAGGCCCCCTCGTAGTTTATGTTTTTACTTTCAGCCCTGTAAATATTTTATGCGTTTTATTTACGTAGGATAAATTGCACATTGGACCTCGTGCTTGTTTATATTTGCATTTATGCCCCTGTATGTGTGAGCCACGTGCTTCGCCACGTGCTTTGTCTGGTGTATTTGCAATATTAATCCTGTAGTTCTGGTTGTGTGTTAAATGAATGAATACTTTTTGGTAATTGCATATATGCCCCTGTGAACGTTTTATTTCCGCATGTGCGCCTTTTAGTGGGTTATTTGCAAAACAGCCCCTGGACTTTTTGGTACGAGTTACCAAAAGGTCCTATGACTTGTTTTTATTACCAAAAGGTCCCTGAGTGCCCCAGGCACGCGCCACGCACGTGATTTGCTGGGAAAATTGCACCTGGACCCCCAGATCTTCGGGTATTTGCACTTAAGTCCCTGTGCACTGTGCCCTCTTGTCATTTTTGAATAAAATATCAAATCACCTCCAAATTCGATGAAAATTTGACCCATGGTTCCTGCCATGGTGTAGGATTTTCGAGAATTTTAGAGGACATTTTTGAGTTTATTTGCTATTTTTAAAAATTCAAAAACATCTATTTTTGGCACTGTTTAGCTTTAAAAATCACAAAAAAATATAAAAACCCCCCTAAAAATTCTATAAAAATTAGGTAATGTTTAATTAGTGTTCCTTGATTTTCTACCCAATTTTGGCTATTTTTCATTACTTAAAAACCCTAAAAACTTAAAAACCCTCAAAACTCATAATATTTCTAATAAATACATTAAAAACCCAAAAACAATAATTCTGGTGCTCAAATTTTCCTTATTTTATCTAGAATACAGGAAAAATACCTCCAGGCCCTCTTGAGATCCTTAGATATTTTATCTTTGGATTTTGGGCTTGGCTGGACAGTACCACTTGTTTTTCTTACTGTTTGATTTTTAGAAAATAAAATACACATCAGAAAAATCCCAAAAATTCACCAAAAACATTAAAAAACAGAAAAAACACAAAAATATTTTTGTCTGAATTTTTGCTTGGTGTTTGATGCATTAAATAATTTGTTGAAGTGTGATTGCTTTTAGTCTTTCTCATTTTCTTCACATATTAAAAATCCAAAAAAATTTAAAAATTCTTAAAAATCACTAAAAATATTTTATCTTTATTTTATTTCATTTTTACTACTTCGTAGGCCTCTGGCCAACCCGTGCTCCTTGTGTTC
The DNA here is from genome assembly GCA_037367405.1 of Ottelia alismoides. Lineage (NCBI taxonomy): Eukaryota > Viridiplantae > Streptophyta > Magnoliopsida > Alismatales > Hydrocharitaceae > Ottelia > Ottelia alismoides. The sequence goes on from JAZKJV010008882.1 coordinate 1,429,558, forward strand.
GACCCTGGGTGCTATACCAGGTTAATCTCATAGCAGGGCCGCTGATTTTGTGCTTGATTGATCTTACGTGTTTCGAGTGGTCTGATTTTTTTTTTGATATACTTAGTCTGAGTGATTGAGGTCGCAACGACCTATATTTCTGTACCTTTACCTTAGTCGCTCGGACGGTTATCAGAATGGCGCCGTTGCCGGGGAGCACGGCTTAGTAGTCGTTTTTAGCTTTTTCCGCGGTTTTTGATTTTCGCGGCTTTTTGTATAGAATTTTTGTATATATATTTTTCTCATATTTCTGCCAATAATTTTTGGACTGACCACTTTTCTCTCTGTTTCTTGCGAGGGCTCGAGGAGCGAGGGCGGCATTCCTCGGAGCGCCGGTGCACCCGAGCGAAGCGGAGGCGGCTCGTTTCTTCATCGAGCAGCAGGAGAGAGCGAGAGAGAGAGAGAGAGAGTTGAGTGGGTGAGGATAGCTTAGGACTTTATTCCATTTATTATTATTGTAATAATACAGGGACTTGAACTCTTGGACTGCTTGGACACTTCTACCGTAGCGGGTCTGTTTCGCCGAGCACCGGTGTGCTCGGGGGACCCTTTAGGACCTTAGCGGTTTTTCGCGGTTTTCTCACGGCTTTCTTTTTCTTTCTTACTGTCTTTCCGGTGTTTACGCGATTTTTGCTCGAGCCCCTAGACTTAGGAATTTCTGGTGCTTGTGACGTAATTAGTAGGATCCACACACCTAATTGCTTATCTGTTCCCATAGAACGTAATTGGACCTACTAATAATAAATAATAAAAATAACTTAGTCGCTTTCCTGAGAGCCTACGCGCCGCGAGCCTGCCCTGTCAAGCGCTACTCCTGAACTCGACCTGTCGAGAAGAGGAGGGGTGGGTCTAGACCGGACTCTTTGGATCGAGGGCGAGTGACTGAGTTAGACGGTTCTGCGCTAGAAATTGCTCATCTAGGACTCGGTTTTTCCCGCTTGCATCATTTAGGTAGTTTATTTCCTGTCTTTAAATTCTGCGCGGATCACTTGCATGTAGAGTGCTGGAGACAAGGTACGCATTTCTATCTCAGCATGCATCATTGATTTCTCGCGCATCGGCTTTTTCGTCTTCTCCCCCCTGTTTTCGGACTAAATAATCAGGAGAACCGAAAAATTCGTTAGGCCTTTTGTTTGATTTGAAAAATATTAAAAAGAAAAACAATAAAATCGGGACTGCTAATCATACTTGATCTTAAAAACCGCTCACCCTAAAAACTTTGTCTTGGGGAGAGCAACCCCCTCATTGTATGGTTTGGATGCGCGAGAGAGTGACCCGCACCCTAGGTAGAGCCTCCCGGTGCTAGACCCGACCGATTACCGACTCTTCCGTGCGGGCCAGTCGGTTGGGATAGCATCGGATATCCTAACAGGTCACGTAAGCGCTCTGATATTTTGTGTGTTCACCAAAATAAAATAGACAAGATAACTTGACCGAACTTTCACGGTCTTCAGCTCGCGTTGCGTTGGTGAACCGGGGGTTTGTTTTTTATCATAGTTGATTCCAGATCTCATCCGCCTTACTCGCCAGATCAAGATGATGGGTAGACGGTCTCTTAGGCAGCCTCTGGCTGCACCGCTTTCGGGCACGTCTACCCGATCATCTAGGTTGGCTCGTGAGAGCCCAGACCAGCTCTCCGAGCTCGAGTACGATTCCGCCCTGTTCCCCCTCGACCCCCTTTCTTTCGGTACTGAGAGACATGAGCCCGAGGAGAGATTAGCAGATTTGACAGCACCTGAGTTGGGCTCATTTGATTTTGCAGACGTCGCTATGGCCGCCAGATCAGACGATTACCCCGGAGGTCCACAGGGAGACAAGCATGTTGTATTTGACCAGGGGGCGATCAACTCCACCTTGATCGCATCACTAGAGACAGTTCAGCAGCAGTTACGCGATCAGGGGGCATTCATGATAGAGATGAGGAGAGAGTTGGAGAGGCTCAGAGCAGAGCGAGGTTCAGAGCAGAGCGAGCCTGAGGAGATGCCTGACGCAGAGGCCGCAGCCGCAGCAGCCGCAACAGCAGCAGCGGCAGCCGCCGCCGCCGCAGCGGCAGCCGCCGCGGCAGGAGGACCACCACAGCCGATGCGGGCGTTACACAACCCCGGATCTACTCTGATGCATCACTGGGTGGTAGTGCCAGCGATCGTGGGGGACTTCAAGTTCCCCCCGAACACCTTGCAGTTACTGCCCCGTTTCCACGGGCTAGCCACTGAGGAGCCCCACCTCCACCTCCAGGAGTTTCTGATGATCTGCAGCACTGTCCACGATCGCCACGTGGACCAGGATACGATCCGGATGATAGCCTTCCCGTTTTCACTGGCAGATAGAGCAGCCACCTGGCTGAAGCATTTAGGGAAGTTTGTCTACACTTGGGAGCAGCTCCGCACCGAGTACTTGAAAAAGTACTATCCACTCGGGCGGACGAATGCAGCGAGGGCCCTGATCAGCAACTTCTCCATGTTCCCCAACGAGCAGTTCCACGAGGCTTGGGAGAGGTTTCGAGAGCTCCTAGACAGATGCCCGCACCACGACATATCCAAGCCGAACCTAGTTCAGAGCTTTTTCAGCGGGTTGACGCCAGAGCTTCAGGGTCTGGTGAACGCTTCTTGCGGCGGGTCCTACTTTGCCAAGGACCACGATCAGGTCTGGGCCATCTACGAGGAGATGTCCGAGAACTACTTGGTGATGTCTCAGACCAGATTGTATACTCAGAGACCCCAGCCATAGCAGCCAGGACCCGTGCAGTACCAGCGGATAGCACGGGTAGATGCAGGTCCATCCAGTTCGTCCGCAGTCGCAGCAACACAGGCAGAGTCATCCGCTGCGGACATGGGTATCATCAGCGAGAAGTTGGACCGCATGGAGCTGATAGAGAAGAAGCAGTGCCAGAGCATCACTCAGATGGAGCAGATGGCACAGGTTCTGAGCGACATGAAGACCCAGCTCATGTGTCTCCAGGAGACACAAACGGCTTCACAGCCCCGTCTTCTGTCGCGAGGCGATACCGGCGGCAGCAACAGCTCATCCCAGCGCTCCAGCTCCTCACAGCAGCCTACACAGGTTCACCTTGTACAGGCGGAGCCGTACCAGCGGCCGCAGCCCACCTACCAGTCACCACCATCTCCAGAGATGCAGATGGTGGTCTACCAGCCGGATCAGCCTCTGGCAGTACTGCCGCCAGAACCCTATGATGCAGAGCCGTTGATGGATGTCAACGGGATTTGGTATGACCGCCCCCAGCCTGGGATCCGACGAGACCATCCCGGATTCAGGTGGGGGAGTGGTGGTGCCCAGCCCCAGCAGCAGCCGTCAGGACAGGGAGGGCAGTACTCCCAGCAGAGAGACCAGCACCAGTCGCAGCCGCAGCACCCAGCACCCCAGCAGCACCAGCCATCATCCTACGGTCCTCGTCCCTATCAGCAACAGGGACAGTCGTGGAGGCATGAGCAGCATGCTCACCCGATTCAGCAGCAGCACCCGTCCTCATATCCCTCTTACCAGCACCATCAGCAGCAGATCCAGCAGCCTCACCCCCAGAGAGGCTACCCGTCGGGCTCCCACGAGAGCCCCGCTTTGGATGACATCGCCCGCCTCCTCACGGACCAGCAGGCCACATTCAGACGGGAGATGGATGAGTTCCGCCAGGAGATGCGGGACCTGGTAAGAGGGAAGGCCGCCATACCAGCCCAGATCGAGCCAAATCCGAACAACCTTAAGAGGAAATCTGAGCAGGTAGTACATACTGAGTTAGCCACTCCTAGTGACCCATTTGATGATACATCTTCGGATCTATTTGATGCTGATTTTGTCACACTTAGGAGCGGTAGGACCCCAGCAGGCGGCGGCGCCTCATCTGAGCTTGACCACGAGGACACTCCAGAGGCGCCACATGAGGAGGAGGAGAGCGGTACTGAGGCCGCTCCAGATGATGAGGGTGGCACTGATGCCACCAAGGATGCTGATCCCACCGGCGGTACTGAGGCCGCCGCTTCACCAGTTCGAGGAGGTGGTACTGACGCCACCCGTTCAGCCGAGCCAGCCCGCGGTACTGATGCCGCGAGATGTCTACCAGCAGCAGCAGATACAGAGCCAGCCAGTGGTGGTACTGAGGCCACCGGTGTTTGTACAGATAGAGATGTTGTCTTTCCTCGCATTCCTGTATCTCAGAACTCTGTTTTGAATAAAGGAAAAGGTTTACTTTCTTCTGGTCCCACTGTGGTGCATGATGTATGTGTGGATCCGGTCCTTGAACCGTCTAGACCTTTTCCTAGTCCTTCATCTGAGAAGGACCCTGTGATCCCCTTCCCTAGAGCCCTTCAGATGGGGAAGGGGAAGAAAAAAGATGACCCAAAAAAGAGAGAGCTTGAGGAGTTCAGCCAGAGCATGATCGATCGATTCCACATCCAGCTGACCCTCCAGGAGGCTTTGCAGCACATCCCCCTTCTCCAGCGTTCTTTGAGAGATAGGACTACAGTCAGGAGGAGGAGGAGGAACCACACTTCCGAGATCCATGTGCTGACGAAAGCCACGTGTTTTGCGATCCAGAACCGCCTGCCAGCCAAGAGGCCAGATTCAGGGGCCCCGTATGTCAGATGCCAGATTAGTGAGCAGAGGTTCGACCGTACTCTTCTAGATAGCGGATCGTCGATCAACCTTCTTCCGGCAGCCCTTCTCGACCGCTTCGAGTTGGGCACTCTTCGACAGAGCAGGACAGTCCTTCAGTTCGCTGATCGATCTGTCAAGAGGCCGAAGGGGTTATTACGAGACGTTATCGTCACGATTCAGGGTCTGAAATTCCCCGTGGACTTCGTAGTGTTGGACATGGAGATCCCTGAGTCAGTGGCCGATACCCCCATCATCCTTGGTCGTCCGTTCTTGGCCACAGCCAAGGCGGTGACCGATCATGATAGCGGGAAGGTGTACTTTCGCGTCGAGGGCGAGAGTATACAAATAGATACGGTCGAGGACTACAGAGATAGAGAGAGAACCCGCTCAGATGCGAGTACTGATTCAGAGCAGCTGACAGACACAGAGCCAGACATCCACCAGGACTGCGATTTTGTGATCACAGACGGTGAGGCAGCTTGGGCAGATCCAGCAGCACAGACCATCCTCTCATATTCAGATACAGCTGATGCCGAGATGATAGCAGAGGAGAGTCTGGAGAGCACAGCCCTGGTTCAGGATACCATAGAGGCAGCAGAGCCGGTCCTCGATCGCGTCACGATGTTCAGTGATGGTGGTGCTGAGGCCACCTTGTGTTATGGTGGTACTGATGCCACCGCGGTTGATACAGATCCCTCGAATTCAGAGTCTGATTGGGCCGATTGCTATGATCAGATGCCAGACCTGAGTTCACCTGAGCCTACAGATGAGGAGGAGGTAGATGCAGAGCCGAGCAGAGACAGTGCAGTTGAGCCGCCTTCTCCCGATCCAGTTTGCGAGAGTACGCTTTCACTTTCCCAGGCAGATTTGGCTGACTTAGCAGCTTTCACTCAGTTCCTTCCACAGCCAGATTTGCCAGCACCTAGCATTCCAGAGAGAAAGCCGCTCCCTACTTCGCTGAAGTATCGATTCCTTGCGGGCGATCCAGAGATGTACCCAGTCATCATCTCTGCCGAGTTGACTGGAGAGCAAGAATCTCGTCTGATGGGGGTTCTTGAAAAGAACCGCAAGGCGATCGGATGGAGCGTAGCGGATCTCCATGGGATTAGTCCAGCAGTGTGCTCCCACCATATCTATCTTGAGGAAGGGGCGAAGCCGTCGCGTGAGTTCCAGCGGCGACTGAACCCCAACCTGAGAGAGGTCGTGATGAAGGAAATATCAAAATGGTGGAGTGCAGATTTTATTTATCCCATTTCCGACTCCAAGTGGGTCAGCCCCTTGCATGTGGTGCCCAAGAAGACGGGCATCACGACTGTGATCAGTGAGTCGGGAGAGGAGATCGCTACACGAGTACCCACCTCTTGGAGGGTTTGTGTTGACTACAGGAGACTCAACCAAGCCACCAAGAAGGACCATTTCCCCCTGCCTTTTATTGACCAGATCATTGAGAGACTGGCAGGGAAGAGCCATTATTGCTTCCTGGATGGGTACTCGGGCTACAACCAAGTGGCCATCGCTCCTGAGGATCAGGAGAAGACCACCTTTACCTGTCCCTTCGGCACATATGCTTTTCGACGCATGCCATTTGGGCTATGCAATGCCCCTGCGACTTTTCAGAGGTGCATGCTGTCGATCTTTTCGGACATGGTAGGGGAGTGTTTGGAGGTCTTCATGGACGATTTCTCGGTCTACGGCGACGGATTTGATTCTTGTCTTGACTGCCTAGACCGGGTACTCCAGCGATGTATCGAGTTTCATTTGGTTCTATCATGGGAGAAGAGTCACTTCATGGTGACTCAAGGGACGGTGCTTGGCCACATCATCTCCACCAGGGGCATGGAGGTTGATCCGGCCAAGGTTGATGTCATTAGAAAACTCACACTGCCGTCCAACTTGAGGCAGCTACGGTCATTCCTGGGGCACGTTGGATTTTATAGGAGATTTATTCAGGATTTCAGCAAGATTGCCGGACCGTTGACTGACCTCTTGACGAAAGACACCGAGTTCCTTGTCGATGACAAGTGTCTCTCGTCCTTTGCGACTCTCCAGCAGCATGTTATTGAGGCTCCAGTTCTCCAGCCGCCTGATTGGTCTCTCCCATTCGAGATCATGACGGACGCCTCCGATTTTGCCGTGGGGGCAGTGCTGGGACAGAGGAGGGATGGAGTTCCGTTTTCCATACACTATGCTAGCCGCACATTGGATTCCACCCAGCGGAATTATACGGTCACAGAGAAGGAGATGCTAGCCGTAGTGTTTGCCCTAGATAAGTTCAGATCGTATATCATTGGATCTAGAGTGACTTTGTTTACAGATCACACCGCCATCAGGTACCTCATGGCAAAGAAGGATGCCAAGGCCAGACTGACGAGATGGATCCTTCTACTCCAGGAGTTCGACATTGAGATTAAGGATAAGCCTGGAGTCAAGAATGTGGTGGCGGATCATCTTTCCCGACTAGAGCAGCCTGAGGATTCTGAGCAGATTGATCCCATTCGAGATACCTTCCCAGATGAGGCGATCCTTGCTATCGCCTCACTCCCGTGGTATGCCGATATTGTGAACTTTCTCGTTGCTGGGAAAGTCCCACAAGATTGGCCCAGGCAGAGGCTTGAGACCTTTCTTGCGAAGGCCAAGTCCTACCACTGGGAGGATCCCATCCTTTACCACAAAGGAGGGGATAGCGTCTGGCGTCGGTGTATTCCTCAGGAGGAACACCATAGCGTCCTCACTTACTGCCACAAGCTTGAGGCAGGAGGACATCATTCTGGGAGGAGAACGGCACAGAAAGTGCTCCAATCCGGCTTGTGGTGGCCTACCCTCTTCAAGGACTCTGATGAGTTCGTGAAGAGGTGTACTGACTGTCAGAGGATGGGCACTTGTGGACAGCGTGATATGATGCCGATGTAGCCCATTCACTTCTGTGAGGTTTTTGACGCATGGGGCATCGATTTCATGGGTCCATTCCCTAAGAGTCAGGGATTTGAGTACATTCTGTTGGCCGTTGATTATGTTAGTCGTTGGGTTGAGGCTATCCCAGCCCGAGCCGCTGATGCGAGGACAGTTTGCAGATTTTTGAGGAAACATATCATCACGCGGTTCGGGGTTCCACGAGTTCTTATTTCTGATGGGGGGTCTCATTTCATCAACGACCAAGTGAAGGCCCTTGCTAGCGAGTTCAGCATAGATCATCGTGTTGCCACACCTTACCATCCACAGACGAATGGTCTAGCTGAGGTGTCGAATAGGGAGATCAAGACTATTTTGCAGAAAGTCGTCCGCCATGACCGAAAGGATTGGTCACAGCTTTTGGACTCGGTCTTGTGGGCATATCGGACGTCTTTCAAGACTCCATTGGGCACATCTCCCTTTCGCCTCGTTTATGGCAAGACGTGCCATCTACCTGTTGAGCTGAGGCACAAGTCACTTTGGGCAGTTACAGATATTCTTATGGATCCAGATGGTATGGGAGACCAGAGGAGGGCAGAGTTAGCTGCCCTGGAGGAGCTTAGAGATGCAGCTTTCTCAAGCAGCCTACATTATAAGGAGAAAGTCAAGGAGTGGCATGATTCCCATATCAGCCACAAGCATTTTGAGATTGGACAGAGAGTATGGTTGTTTGATGCGAGGTTACGATTATTTCCAGGGAAGCTACAGAGCAAATGGAAGGGACCTTTTCTCGTCAGAAAGGTGCACGACAATGGTAGTATTGATATATCCGAGTTGTCTTCTGAGAGCACCTTTCGAGTGAACGGCCAGCGGCTCAAGCCATTTCTAGATCATGAGCCGCGGGATGTTATTGTTGCCCCTATTCATTTTGCGTGAGATGTGGTCTCTTGACTCACATCTTTTGCATCTCACGCCTGATTCTCACTGTTCCTCCGCCTGTATAGATCCAGTTGTCCATATCATTCTATTCTTTAGTCCCACATCCCTTTTCTCATCTTATGATTATGCTATACTTAGGGTGTACTTTACCCTAAGTATAGGGGGGATGTCGGACCTGCGAGTATTCTTTTCATTCGGTTTGTTCCTGTTTTGCTGCCTATACTTAGGGATACTTTACCCTAAGTATAGGGGGGCAGATTCTGTATCTTCTTCACTCGGATTTCCCTTCATGTACAGCTTGCTATACTCAGGATTAGTTAATCCTAAGTATAGGGGGAAACCACCGAGCTCCTCTCATTCTATTCATTTATTCATTCCTGTACTTAGCCATTCCTTTTCACTTCCCTTTTACTAAGCACGAGTTATGTCTTCTTCATCGCTCTTGATCACTCTGAGGACATCGTTCGAGCTAAGTATAGGGGGGGTGTATATATTTCATATATACTTTAGCCATAACTCGTACTTTGTGTGAGTGTGTTAATAAATAAAATGGCTAAAAATCACAAAAATTTAAAAATTTTTCATGTACATAAACTTCTTTTATATGCACATACATAGCTAGTGTACAAAGTACTTTTGTAAAAATGATTTCAAAAATCTTTTGTGTAAAGCTTGTGTAAATATTTTTGTATCAAAATTATGTATATAGTACAAAATTTTTCCAAAATGTTTTGAAAATCAAGAGTTTGCAAAAATCTTGTGTAAATGTTTGTAAATATCTTTTTGCAAAACTTGCACTTCATGCATCATCATCATCCATGATTTCAAAACATTTTTCAAAAATTTTGCATGATTGTAAAATATTTGTAAATAGCATCTTGTGTACATATATGTATATAATTTTTCCTGGATGAGAGTTGACATTTAAACTAAGCCTGGAATTAAATTGAGAAATGGAGCTTGAATAAGATCTTAATCCACTTAACTTCAAGAGGAACCTTATAGGACTTAGGGTTAAGGCTTTTCAGGTCTATAAGGACTTAATTCTTTGAGTCCACTAGGCTATGAGAATATGTCATCTTGATGAGCTTAAGTAGAACACTTAACAACACACGCATGACTCTTAGAGACAATGGCTTGACTTGCACCTGCACTTTACACGTGGCTCTCCACGGATGAGGTGGTGAGGAGGCAGTTTCCTTTGGCTTGGGGTAGCATATGAGGGTAGTACTTCTAGGCGGAACCTCTCTTCTTCTTCTAGTGAAGGAAGTGCGCCTCAACTTGGTCTAGTGGTGATGAAGGCTAAAGACAGAAGCTGTGGGTTGCAATAAAGCTTCAAAAGAGGGATAGTCTACTGGCTCAAGAGGAAATTTCTTGTATATATGCTGCACCATGTAGATATGCTGTACAGAAGTCCTTGAAAAAAAAATGCAAAAATGCAAAAAGAACTCCAAAAAAAGTGGTGGGTCGGATTGAAAATTTAATAACCCCACCGGAGTGTACATAGTCAAATGAAGCAAAGCTTATGGTATCCATGTTACATCTCATGAAGCTTGCAGCGGGAGACTTAGCTACACTGGCTAAGCTTCCAAAACTCTATACTTCTTCCCCCTCTTCTTGAGCCGGTTGCACTTGAACTTAGAATGGAATACCCCGCTTCTCGAGGAAAGAGTTGCTAGACCGAGGCATTAGAGTTACCAGGTTGAGGGAGGTTGTTTCTTTGTTACTTCTGAGGTGGGGAGCCACATATCACTTACACTGCATGGAAAGATTCGTGGTCATTAGAGTTTGTGTATGTAGACTTGTTCTGATCTGTTTATTGAGGAGTCTTGCCCATAGATTGGTGGAACTTAGAGGCTGTTGAGTTTTAAGCTTAAGTCCAAATAAGGTTCCGACACATTAATAATCCAAAGATCTGATCGAGCTCCATATTTCAATTTAATGAAGGAAAGTTTAATAATTCAACCTTGATCCATGTACATCCTCTTCTTCTTTTTCTTTTTCTTTCTTTTTCACTTCTTTTTCAAATAAGTGTTTGCTAAGGGACTAGCAAAATATAGTATAGGGGGGTGATGAATACCCATTCATCACTCTTTATTCTTATATTTTAGCTACAAAAACCTATGCAAATGCATGTAGATATGTGTAAATAGGAATAATTCGCAAAAGCATGCATTTTGTAAATACCTATAATTAGCATGTTTTTGTGCAAAAATAAAAGAATAAAGATGAAAAAGAAAAAGAGGGAAATATTTAGAATAAATATTGAGCAACCTAACCCAAGGGAGGGCTCAGCATGGGCCTGACCGCATAAAAACCAAAGTAGAGGGAGATAGGGGCTCTAGTGTAAATATTCATGTAAATAAATAAAACTATATTTTCCTCACCCAAAAATATGCTTGTACATATTTTGTATATATTTAGAAACTCTTAAAAACAAAATAAAAATTTAAAAATCAAAAATGCAAAAATATCCCTCCACCATGTGCATAGACCATCATCCTTTATTTATTTAACCCTATAAATAAATGTATTTATTTTCAAAACTTTTTGTGAATTTTCAATGGTATATTTTGTAAATAAAATAAATAAAAAGAAACACAACAAAAATCAAATAAAAATAACAAAAATTAAAATTACAAAAACATATTGTACATATGCCATCTACATAGTTGTATATATCTATTTATTTCATCTATGTGTATAAATAATAAAAATAAAATAAAAATATCCTTTTATTCCTCATTTTATTCTATAAATAAATAAAATATAAAATAGGAATAAAATTGTACAAAAATAATAATTAAAAATTAAAAATCAAAAACCCTATATTGTACATATACCTATGTATAGCTATATATTGTAAATACCTTATTTTTATTTCTAAAAATTAATTAAAAATCACCAAAAAATAGAGAAAAATAAAATAAATATTTTTCATGTTTTAAGTTTTTAAAAATTCGGTCATTATCTAACCCAAAAAAATGAATCAAAATAAATAAGCTTGGCGGGCTCTGATTGGTCCACGGGGGATTGTTGACCCCCGGTCAACTCCCCCCCCCCCCAGGACCACCAGAGCCGGGTCTCCTGCGCCCCGACCCATTTTCTCCCCTTTTTCCACGGATGACCCGATCGCCAACCCCACCAAACCCCGGGACCGGATCACTCTTCTCGCATCCGGCATCCTCGCCGGAGCCGCTCCCTCGGGATCCGCGCGCTCCTGAGCTCGCCCGATCGTCATCTTCCCGGACCCCTAGCAGTATATAACCTGAGCTCCGCCGCATTTTATTGCCATCTTTGGCTCTCCACTCTCACTCCCGTGACCTCCATAGCGATCCCTGAGGTGACAGCTCGCGATTGCCCTTGTAGCAGTGAGGAGGAGGTGGCCGGACCACTGATCCGGCGACGTTGCGCCGCCGTGCTCCGCCCCGTGCAGGAGCTCGAGCCTCAGTCCTTGACAACCTTCGAGGCGACGACCAGGAGCTACCTTAGCTCCAACACAGTCTTCCACACCACCCAGGTATCCTTCTAGCCTTCCCATTTCGTTTAATTTTTAGTTTCCCCCAAATCGTAGTTCCGCCGTGTTCCTTTGATTCTGACCATATCGCGTATCTTCTCGGTCATCGGGACACACTGTCACCTTCGCCATCCCTCGACGCACCTTCTCCACCCCTTCGTTCAACCCAGCTCGCACAGGAGCTGGGGTTCGAGCTCCTCCATCCTCCGCTCGCCGGAGCTCGCTCGCCCCGACCCACAGTTCACCTTCACGCCGCTTCATCGGGTCGAGGCACTTTGCCCTCGACCCGCGAAGCTTCTGGGTTATTTTGCAGGTCACGAGGAGGCCATCTGAGGCTTCCCAACATCAGTCCAGGAGCTTCCCCTCCGTCGACCTCGCCGGAGCCCCTCCAGGGCTCGGCTGGGCCATCGGAGGCCACCACCAGCTGCGGGACGTCATCGCCGACCTTCTCCGATCTTCAGAGGCAGTTGAGGAGGCCCACAGCACGCGCACGAGGCCGGCGAACCTCGCCGGCCACCTGTTCTTCAAGGGTCCTCCATCACCGTCCGATAACCCTCGGAGCTCCAGTTCAATCGTCACCGCCCATTCATCGAGGAGCAGACACCGTTGATCATCTCGAGGGTTCATCCGGACCGTTAGAGCAGAGAGAGGGAACCACCAGCACCCGAGGCCGTTAGATCTCCCACGTGGCCCCCTCTGCGCCGTCGATCAGGCTCACGTGCGGAAGAAGAGAAGCGCCCGCCGTCCTCAGCCGTTAGATCAGCTACGTGGCGCTCATCCAGCCGTCGACGTAATAAAGGGGTAATTTACCTTAGGCCCCCTCGTAGTTTATGTTTTTACTTTCAGCCCTGTAAATATTTTATGCGTTTTATTTACGTAGGATAAATTGCACATTGGACCTCGTGCTTGTTTATATTTGCATTTATGCCCCTGTATGTGTGAGCCACGTGCTTCGCCACGTGCTTTGTCTGGTGTATTTGCAATATTAATCCTGTAGTTCTGGTTGTGTGTTAAATGAATGAATACTTTTTGGTAATTGCATATATGCCCCTGTGAACGTTTTATTTCCGCATGTGCGCCTTTTAGTGGGTTATTTGCAAAACAGCCCCTGGACTTTTTGGTACGAGTTACCAAAAGGTCCTAGGACTTGTTTTTATTACCAAAAGGTCCCTGAGTGCCCCAGGCACGCGCCACGCGCGTGACTTGCTGGGAAAATTGCACCTGGACCCTCAGATCTTCGGGTATTTGCACTTAAGTCCCTGTGCACTGTGCCCTCTTGTCATTTTTGAATAAAATATCAAATCACCTCCAAATTCGATGAAAATTTGACCCATGGTTCCTGCCATGGTGTAGGATTTTCGAGAATTTTTGAGGACATTTTTGAGTTTATTTGCTATTTTTAAAAATTCAAAAACATCTATTTTTGGCACTGTTTAGCTTTAAAAATCACAAAGAAATATAAAAACTCCCCTAAAAATTCTATAAAAATTAGGTACTGTTTAGTTAGTGTTCCTTGATTTTCTACCCAATTTTGGTTATTTTTCATTACTTAAAAACCCTAAAAACTTAAAAACTCTCAAAAACTCATAAAAATTCTAATAAATACATTAAAAACCCAAAAACAATAATTCTGGTGCTCAAATTTTCCTTATTTTATCTAGAATACAGGAAAAATACCTGCAAGCCCTCTTGAGATCCTTAGATATTTTATCTTTGGATTTTAGGCTTGGCTGGACAGTACCACTTGTTTTTCTTACTGTTTGATTTTTAGAAAATAAAATACACATCAGAAAAATCCCAAAAATTCACCAAAAACATTAAAAAATAGAAAAAACACAAAAATATTTTTGTCTGAATTTTTGCTTGGTGTTTGATGCATTAAATAATTTGTTGAAGTGTGATTGCTTTTAGTCTTTCTCATTTTCTTCACATATTAAAAATCCAAAAAAATTTAAAAATTCTTAAAAATCACTAAAAATATTTTATCTTTATTTTATTTCATTTTTACTACTTCGTAGGCCTCTGGCCAACCCGTGCTCCTTGTGTTCGACCCTGGGTGCTATACCAGGTTAATCTCATAGTAGGGCCGCTGATTTTGTGCTTGATTGATCTTACGTGTTTCGAGTGGTCTGATTTTTTTTTTGATATACTTAGTCTGAGTGATTGAGGTCGCAACGACCTATATTTCTGTACCTTTACCTTAGTCGCTCGGACGGTTATCAGGTACCAAAAATGACTAAGAATGAATTAAATAAAAGAGATTTTGATTGTATTGTGGCCCTTATTCCTCTTACTTTATTCCTTGTCGAGCTAGTCATCAGGATGCCTAGGTCTCAGGATTTCAGGTCATAAAATATTTTTAGTATTTTATTATTTTTATTTTCTGTTCTTTATTCTATAATTTTGGCTTTAAAAACCACTTTTATACACTATATACACAATGATGCATGAACGAAAAAATACCTAAATTAAGCCTATTTACATGTATTTATTAGGATTTTTAAAGCCAAAATTATAGAATAAAGATGAGGAAATGGAGTTCATCAATCCATATTAGAAAAAAATCCCATATCCCTATCCATATTTGTATCTGCAAAAAAATAAACAAAAACATATCCATATTGGTATATGTATCCGCAAAAAAACATATTTGATACATTTTATCCATATAATAGATATATTTAATAAATATGTATTTGTATCCACTGGAATATCTTGTAACCATATTTGTATCAGTATCCTAAAAAAATTGAATTGTATATATATCTATTTCCGCAAAAAATATCCCATATCAATGTCAGTATCCATATATATATATATATATATATATATATATATGAGAATAATGGGGCTGCCCCTTGCGGGCAGCCAAGAATGGCTGCCCCCGCACCGTTTCGGCGCGTTTTTTTATTTTTTTTGAAAAATCTCGCCGTGTAAATTCATCCCTATATCCCTCCTATATGCCATTCTAATTTCGTCAGAAACAGAGACTCCTACGGCCTCCATCGAGATGGTGTCGATTTAAAAAATCCTGTTACCGTTAAAAAATGTCTGTCTCGATGGAGGCCGTAGGAGCCTCTGTTTCTGACGAAATTCGAATGACATATAGGAGGGATATAGGGATGAATATACATGGCGATATTTTTCAAAAAAAAATAAAAAACGCGCCGAAACGGCGCGGGGACAGCCATCTTGGCTGCCCGCAAGGGGCAGCCCCATTAATCTGTATATATATATATATATATATATATATATATATATATATATATATATATATATATATATATTTGTACCTTATCCGATCTTTTGCATTCGTATATTTGTATCCATGTCAGTGTTCATATATCCATTCCAAAAAGAATAATATCCATGTCGGTATCCAAAAAAATACCCAAAAAAGAAAAATATATATCTATGTCGATAATTATATATTTGTAACAATGATATATTAATTTAAAAATATTGAAGAAGAATACATTCATTATCATTTGTAAGGAATGAAATCTCAATTCCTATGAGGAACCTAGGAATGGCTATTCACATGTACGAGGGAATCCACTTTCCAATGTAATCATTATTGTTGCCTTAATATGATCTAACAAACACATGAATGGAATCAACGGATGAATGACGATTATATCCCCCTCTATTCCAGACTTACAAATAGAGCCTAAGGCATTTAGATCACCATATGTCATCGTAATGTCATTTAAAATTCAACTTAATCACTATGTTTATCCCCTTCATCTGGGTCTTTTTGACATTTCTTAGGCCCTTGGTAAAAGGAATAAAACTCTTATAAAAACGTTAGGGAAATACCATTGACAATCGTTGCATGCTTGCAAGATAATTATATGCAAAAATAAAGACATTTAAGGCAAGGAGTATCTGTCCACATGCAAATTTAATAAGGGAGGGTGTGCATGTAAATGTGAAAATATCAGTGCATACACATTAAATGTTGCGTGGAATTAATTTTAGTTATTGGTATATATCTAATCTATGGGTTTTCAAAAAGGAGAGTTCAAATAACGTGCCCCTAAAGTTGATGGTTCTAGGTCATTGCACCAAAAAATTACCTTTAGGAACGACCATGCCTCACTCAAGACTGTCAAATTTTAACGGTCTTAAAAGAATTGAAATTAACCCCCTCTAGATGGACATGTTTGGACCATCTATTTTACATAAAATTTGAAATGCATATTTCATTTATTATTATAATAAGTAAAGTCTTGCATGAATTCATTTCAAAAAAAACAAAAATATGGAAAAAAAGGTGGGAGCATGTTTATATATATATATATGTGTGTGTGTGTGTGTGTGTGTGTGTGTGTGTGTGTGTGTGTGTGTGTGTGTGTGTGTGTGTGTGTGTGTGTGTGTGTGTGTGTGTGTGTGTGTGTGTGTGTGTGTATGTATGTATGTATGTATGTATGTATGTATGTATGTTCCTTGGGAGTATACCCATTTAACCTATATAAATATCAACGTGCATATAAAAGAGACAAAACTAGTCGAATATGTATTGGATATGAATATTTGATATCTATATTCATTTCATTTAAATATTGAAAATGAATACGGATCGGATATTCAATCGGATATTGCAGTTTTTGTTGTAGCATTTATTCTTCATATATTTATATCATTTAAGTTCGTACTTCATGTCCATTACATTATTGGATAATGTAACATTCTGGACTTAGGTCTTCAGTCTGTTATCGAGGAAAACTGATCTTGATAATTTATTAGGTTTGAGATCAGTTAAAGTCAATGACAATCACCCAAAATATTTAAGCTCAAGTTGTCAAGTAGTAATCTTCACCACTTATAACCCACATTCACACTCGTGAGTTTTAGATATGGGTCTATATTTTGGGGTTGGGGTCTTACAACCTCCCTCACTTGTATCTGCAACGTCCATGTTGCGACATGATCAATTACTTATTCCCAGTAATAGTGACGGATGCACATTCCAGGTAGCCTTTTCCTCCTATCTCACTACAAGAAATTGGACCTAAGGCAACTGATAATTTGAATATTCGTTGCCATATCTTCTAATGTTAAAGATATAACAACAAATATTATTCGTTGTCAAATCATTTTTTTACTTGTAATTAGCAACGAATATCATATTCGTTTTTAAAGGTCCATATAACGACGACTTTTCCGTTGAATTATTCATTAAAATTCACACTAATCGTTGCCTAATTTAGCAAAGATTAGAAGAAAACGACAACGAATAATCATTGTTATATGATTCGTTGCGAGGAATAGAGCAACGAATACTATTGTTTGTTATGAATTTAAAGAAGTGAGCAACGAATAATATTCATTTATATAGATATCACAACGAATATTAAAGTATTCGTTACCTTAGGTCATTTTTTTGTAATGTCTCTTTGTAGGAGTGTCTCCACCTCTCGGGTAACCCTTTCCACTATCAGATGAAAATTAGCTCTGATACCATTTGTAACAACCTGTATCATGGGTGGCCAGTGGAAACGTCACGTTAGATCCGAGTGTTACTCCTAAACATCAATGATATCACAATAACAATAAAGAATCATCTTAAATTTTAATTATAAAAAGTTACAACACTAATATAGAACCAAGATCTTTTATTCTTGTGGGAACAATGATATCCTTCCATGCAATCATCATAAGTACAGAACTATTGTTAATTCCGATCCTAACCAGTGAGAAACACAATAAAATATGGTATGAGCATAACAATCAACATGTGCCACGTTAGTGTCATACCGACAAGCACAAAAATCAAGTCTTCCTTAAGCTACATCAAACAGTTTCATTCTTAACAAATGTATTCATAACCGAATAAATTTATAATTACTCATATCTTTTCCCATTTATGAATAATTTTCACATACACTGCCCATGAGTACAATAGCTAACACTTGTAATTGATCAAGAAAAGGAAGTTTATGTGTTTCCATATGTATTCTCTTGGAATTTTATCATGTATTTTACCTTAAAAATATGTATTAACTTAATGTATATTGAATTTTCGATAGGCTAGTTTCAAGTAATAGGGACAATCCTTTTAACATATTGACATATCTCTTAACTTGAGTCGGAAATATCTTTCTTTAATTATATACTATAGTTGCACACCTTGATTTACTATATTGCGCATTTTCGTTGTAGCATATATTGTTCATATATTTATATCGTTTTCGTTGTAGCATATATTGTTCATATATTTATATCGTTTAAGTTAGTATAACTTCATATCCTTTACACCCTCGGATAATATTGCCTAGAGTTTCTAATGAAGCCGAGAGTTCCGCATAAATAATCTGCCACTTCATCATGTGAAAAATGTAAGGACAGATTTAAGGGATAGCATAATTGATGTTGATAATATTACATATTATATTGATATTTGCCACTAACAGCGAAATTGATGTTGACATTGATATTTTTGAAAATGAGATGGATGGACAGGCAAGCTACTTTATTAACATAGGGAAATATCACCTCCTTTGAATGGTTGTTAGTTCCGGAGCGGATCGGTCTACAGTATTGCATACTCTGCATTAATTGCTCGAGTTGTTCGATCTTGATCGAGCGATTCACACGAATTTGTATGGTACGTGCCTATAAAAAGTACGAATTTGTGCGAACCAATCAATCAAGGTCCAACGACTCCGATAATCCACGGTTTTACTGTAGATTCTGTAGCATTGCGGACGATCCTCTCGTTTTTGGTTGTTCACCTAATCAATGTAGCGTGTACTTCGGTTTTCTGAAATGAGCAATGACTAATTCAACGTGAGAAATTTGATTATCTTGCATTACAATACAAATGATCCAGATATGATATCAGATTTAGATATTTTTGAAGACGTGACACCTAATGGATTGGAAACTAAATAACCTAATCAATCGTCAATAATAGGCTTCGACAACATGTCCACTCAAAATTTGTAGTAGATTTACCCTCCGTGTACCATAGACAGTCTTACTACAAGCATATGTTAAAATTTCTCTTCAAGCACTGTTGACATTGAAAGGCTTTCATTAACAAGATT
Source organism: Ottelia alismoides (assembly GCA_037367405.1). Classification (NCBI taxonomy): domain Eukaryota; kingdom Viridiplantae; phylum Streptophyta; class Magnoliopsida; order Alismatales; family Hydrocharitaceae; genus Ottelia; species Ottelia alismoides. The sequence goes on from JAZKJV010008882.1 coordinate 1,448,599, forward strand.
AAAATTTCTCTATTTTGTCTCTTTCGATTCTTAATATAATCAGTAGGTTAGTTTTGCTTTTCGTTCTTTTAATCTCGTCTTAAATATCTTAAAATCACCAAAAGAAAGTACGTTAGAGCACTAGGCTCCGGCCTTTGTCACCCATAGACACATCTCCTTGACGTGCCATTTCGCCTCCATTTCATGCCTCATCAAATTCTCTGCCAGATCCCCATCATTTCACCTTGATTCTACCCATCTCAAGGTCCGAAAGGTCTCCTACTCTGCAACTCGCCGAAGACCCTCCACCTCATCCTATTCCTTGTTTTTTTATCCGAATATGGACTCGAAAGCTTCGCTTCCATGCTCTGGTTCTAACCCTGCATGCTACAAGCGAACAAGACTTAGGAGACCCTAGTCCATACAAAGGAGTTATAGGTCCTGCATTATTCTTCAACCCCCATGGCCCCATCGCCGGGTCTTGGATCATATTCGGGCCCTCACCATTGCGACCACCTTCCTGGAACCTATTCTGACCATCAGCAAGGCGAGAGGAGGTTAGAGTCGCCCAAGAGTGAAGATCGAAGTTCCTTGGAGTCGTGCTCTTCCCTTGTTCTTCCAGCCCCCTCTTCCCACCACTGGATGAAGAACACCACTCCAGGAAGAGCAGTAGTCGTCTGATTGAAGCCATATGTCACTGTTTGATCCTACCCAGGATCTAATGTGGGTTGTTTGAGCACTAAGCGTCATCGGGCGACTAGTGAGCGACACATGTTAAGTGAGTTCATCGTCGTCGTCCATCAGTGTGCCCTTGAGGGGTATTTTGCACCCTTAGCCCCTCTTATTTTGTATTTCTTTTTTCGTTTATAAACTTTTGTTATAGTCTAAATATTGTTGTATTGTTTACGTCCAAACCCCAAGCTGTCTTAGATTTGCACTTTAGTCCAATCCACGTCATCTCGTGTGCCTGTGAGTATGAGGGGGCTGGATATTTTGCACTTATTCCTTTACGGGTTTCTTGTATTTCATTTTAGTCTCTTATTTTGTAATATTTTTGTAGAAAAATACAAGTAGGTTCTGGAACTTGTGTAATATTACACTAATACACATGCCAGTGCATTTAATAGTGATATATTTGGGCATTTAGTATGTTAGCCCTTGCACTTTTATGGGGTATTTTGGAATACATTGAAAATTTATTTAAATTGCATTTAGGTTTCTGTCCATACATTTAATTTCATTTCTTGCATTTTCGTTATTAAAAATAACATTTTATAAATAAAAATTATACAAAAATCGTCTTCACTGCATGAATCCATAATATATCACATATATTTTTATTAAGAAAAATAGAATTATTTTCTTCATTATAAAATACAAAATATTATATTTTCTCCTATTTCGCATTTAAAAATCCATAAAAATTATAAAAATATATTGAAAAAAAATCAAAATATTCTTATGTGTTTGTTTATGCATACTTGATTTTTAAAAATTTTCAAAATATTTCTAAAACTCGTAAAAATTGAAAACATAGAAAAACTTATAAAAAATCTAAAAATAGTAGAAAACCACAAAAATATGTTTTAAATGTCTAAATTTTCTTTAGAACATCTAGAACTTAGGAAAATTTATATTGCCTTTATATTATTAAAAAGATATTATTAAGCCCATTTTAAAGTTCATACTTTTTTATTTTATTTATTTTGAGTAATTTCCTTATTTAAAAATACATAAAAAATCTCAAAGGTTATCCATAAATAGAGAAAATAATAAAAACACAAAATATTTTATTTTATAATTTTGAATATATATTATTATATTTATAAGCCTAAATCCATGTCTAGACTATTATACTATATATACATACATATATATATATATATTAATAGTAATATAATTTATTTATTTATTTATTTAAAAGCCTTAAAAAATAAAAAGTATTATATACCTATTTGTATTTTTTAATTCTCTATATTTATTATATATGTATCTTATATAGTATTTATATTACTTAAATTATTATCTAAATATATATATATATATATATATAGATATTATATATTTTAAAAAAGAGAGAAAAAAGAAAAAGAAATAAAAAATTGGAAAACTATAAAAAGGAAATAAAAATTATGGACGTCAAAAAAAATACAAAATATTAACAACATACAAAAAAATAGAAAAGCTTGTAAAAACACACAAAAACATTTGTTGATTTTTTCATAGTTTGTCAAGATTATTATCCCCATTGCTCCTTTGTGGTTTGACCCCCGCACTTTCTTCTATACATAATTGTATGGTATAATAAATTTTATCTCACTTAGGTTCATTGCTTACTTATTTTGTGGGTTGATTCTTGATTGGCACGCTTTGATCGGGTGTTGAGTGTTGTGAGAGAAGCTAATACAGTGTTAGCCAGATCTGATTTATCGGACACCGCAGGCCATCCAAGACCAGATGTTAGACACCTCGACTTTAGCGATCATCACCTCCTCCTTAATCTCCTTCTTGTTCTTCCATATCCTTCTTCATCCATTTCTTCTCCTTCTAGTTGTACTTCTCTTCCTCCACAATCTCCTCCTTCTTCTTCTTCTTGCTTCTTCTTCTTCTTCTTGCTTCTCCTTCTTCATTTATCTCTTCTCTCTCCACATACTTATCTTCTCAACGCCCCTGTCCTCCTTAATATAATTCTTCTTGTTTCTCCTACTATTTCTTTTGTTATTCTCTCTCTCATACTCCTCTTACTTCTCTTTCTCCTTCTCCTACATGTGCTTCTCCTTCTTCCCCTTCCCCTCCTCTTCTTCCTTATTCTTTCCTTCACCTCCAATGATCCTTCTTCTTATTATTCTTCTTCTTCTAATCTTTCTCTACACTTGTGTTTCTTCTTCTCCTACTCATTCTCCACATACTCCTCCTCCTTCTCTGTCTCCTTATAGTCCTTCCACTTCTCCTTGCACTTGTCCATTTTGGGCTAGTGCGAGCTCCTACATCACGATGCTACAACATTATTATCATTCGAGCACATCCACACAGACATAAGGCATACCAGCATATGCCAAACATGTAATTAATTGGTTGGTATCATTTGCAACTAGAAGAAGTTAGGTATAAATACATGTCTTCTGATAGAATTTTAATGTTCATACATATCTATGTACATGACTATCAATTGCAATATTTGTTGTTCTATAAAAACTAAAAATACCGCAGTTTATAAAATAAAAATAAAAAGACACCGTTGCTCCCTACTTCATCCACATTCACGCGATGTCTTTTCTTTATCCTTTCTTCTTTCTATTTGCCTCTCCCTTTCTCTTCATTCAGTTTCTTCCTACCTTTCATGAATTATGCCTCCATGAGGAACCATACATTGTGGCGTGCCTTGTTCTTCATATGTCTCATCATCCTCTTCCTTTTCCTCCTCGTTATCATCCGAGATGACATTCTCCTTTCCATCCTTTGAAGGTTTCCTTTAATATATAAAAAAATTAGTACACATTAAGAATAATAAATTTGAGTTTATTATGTAATTCATTATTTGGAATACATATACATATGGGTCTCTAGGGTGGTTAGCCAGACATTCATACCACCTAATGTGTTTAATACATTTCCCACATCCTTCACCTTACTAGGACCCTACTATATTATATATATATTATGATGGGGTGGACCATAAACACTTGTTGAACTAGGAGTGTGATAACTGAGATCTGCAGAGGGTATAGAAATCTCACAAGGCGAGAGATCTAGTCGATGCGTTGACCTCTCTACAAATCCCAATAAGTCAACAACTAACCCACAATATGAATAAAGCAATTAAGTCTCAAAAATTTGGAGTTAAAATTTATTATAACTCTACATGCAAAGGTTTATAGGTGTAAGCACAAGTAGAGGTCGAATACTTGTAGCAAACGATTGGGGGCAAAAATGAATGTGCAAAATTATTCAAATCATTTCTTGTCCATATTATTGTTTTTGTGGATTTTGAATTTTTTATTTTTATTTTTGGATTTATAATTTTTAGTTGATTTTTAATTTTCTGATTTTATATTTTCTTTTTCTTTTTTTTTCTTTTTATATTTTCTTTTTCTTTTATGAAAACAATATATCCTATATTAGGCTTTATTTACACAATACGTAGAAATGTATTTATAAACATTATGAAATCTAAAAAAATCAAAAATAATTTGTTTTTGGGTTTTGAATATTTTTCAGATGTTTTTATATTTTTCCAGAAATTTTTGCTAATTTTTAGATATTTTTAAAGTCAAACATATCCCAAATATGGATTAATAAACAATATGAAACTAAATTAGGTTTTAAAAATATTAAATAGGTCCCAAAATTACCCAAATTTATTTTAATACATAAATAATAATATATATATGATTATAAAATAGGAAAACATATTTTTGATATTTTTGAAGAGTTTTTATTTTATTAGGATTTTGGAGCTTCTTGAAATTTTTTATGTTTTCTTTTTATATTTTTAGGAGTTTTTATTTTCTAGACTCAATAAATACCAAAACATATCATATATAATTTTTTTGTAATTTTTCAAAAGATTTTTATATTTTTTTGGTATTTTTATATGTAAACAGTGATTATTTAGGCTCCTTTTTAATTTAAATAATTAGATAACATGCAAAAAATGTATGTGGAAATGTGGCGTGTAAGCACAATGCATGGAGCATCTAATCCTATTTTTGTTGATTTTAAGGAACTCATTTGCTATTTTTAATAATTAGATAAAAATCACAAAATAAATAGCCTAGAAGGGGCATAACTGAAAATAAAATAAAGTTCAGGGGGTACATTGCAATTATCCCAACAGAATCAACATTTATTTAATTTTTCTAGACTGTATTACAATATACAAAAATTCTAGGGTGTTATTTGCAAATTTCCAGCATCACGTGAGGACTGCACGTGACACTGGCAGAGACCAAAATGCAAATATAAAAATGATGAGGGCCTACATGCAAAAAGCCCTAATATATTTACACGTAATATTTTATTTACAACATTAATAATTAAATACAAAAAGGGTAGGGGTATGCATACAATTTACCCCTTAATAGACTGGATCGGACGATGTTGGAAGGTTGACTTGTCACGTGGTGAGCATCTGATGGTCGATACCGTTTCGCGGATCCACAATGAGGACTAGATCACTTTGTGTGGTCCGATGGCTGCAGCACGGGAAGATCTGACGGCTGATGTTCGATCTGGCACCACCTTCTGCATCCAACGGCGGGGAAGCTAGGAGTAAGAATAGGGAAGAAGGCTAGAACGACCGAACTTCCTCGCCCTCTATCTCCCTTCTCTGGCGATCTTCGAGGCTCCAAGGCGGCGCTAAATGCTCCTAGCGAGGTACACTAGCTGCTGAAGGTATCATAATTGCTAGAGCTTCACCAGAGCGCCGCCAGTAGGTCAACAAAGTTGCAGCGCTCTAGAAACCTCCGACGATCTTCGAATCCGGCTCCTGGCGCTTGTTGGTGCACCTAACCCGCACATGAGAACACTACGGCTCGAGGGGAGATCCCTCGACCAAAAATGAAGCTGGATTAGCACAAAAATGAAGCGGGAACGTTTGCCGGAGCAGAGCTCCGACGAACTACAAACTGATTTAACTAGGCTACATCTACGACCTAATGATTAAACTAAATGCATAAATCGAAAGCTAAGATAAAAATCTACCTAAAAATTGAAATGTGCAGCTCTTATACCTGCCGACGATGGCAAGAAGCAAGACCTCGTCGGAGCTCGGCCGTGGGTGCAACCTCCTCCCCTTTTAGCCCTCTCGGACCCTCCAGGGGCTCCTCCCTATCACGCAGAAGCTTGCTAGGTCGGAGGCACGGGTAGAAAATGGAAGAAGATTGACCAAATTTCGAAAAGGAGGAGGAGGAATTTATTCATGTACATGTATGCACACCCTTATTACCCGACCAATATTAAGGAATCTATGATATATACAATGGATTGAAGGAGCGGGCGTGTATGTACAATGCTCCAGGAGGATTTCGTCTGAAGAATGCATTTGAGATAGATGGATGGAACGCTTAGGAAAAAGGGCGGAAGACACGAGAAAAGATGGGTCTCACGCGCAGGTCATATGAAGGGACAGTTGACTAGAGGTCAACGCTCCTCGGCTTGCCATTGGGCCACGTCAACCCACTAAAAGACAAAACAACAATTTTATTAAAAAAATAATTAATTTAAAAATATTAAATGATTTTATTATTTTTTTAGTATAAAATAAAAAATGTTTATTATTTTATGTAGTATTTTATTATGATTTTTATTTATTTTTTAGCTTTATTTATTAGTAGTTAATTTTTATTAGTGTATCTATAGGTATATTCATCTATGTTTTTTGCATTTTTATTTTTATTTTTTTATATCTTATATTTTTATGTTTTTTATATATTTAAAACTTATATTTATAAGTATAAATATATTTTTATTGTATTTTTATGAGGTTATTTGTATACTTTAACAAATATGTGAATATATTGTATAGGTATATTTATAGGTATTTTACTTATGTTTTATATTCATCTTTTTATTTTGATGTATTTTGTTGAGTTTTGTTTTGGTTTTGTATTTTTAATAGAATTTACATAATATTTACAATATTATAAAATTATATAATAATTAAGAATTAAAGAATATATTCTCTTTTTATTTATATACATATAGAATCATATGTATTTTCTCTATGTTTTTACATAAACTTATTTTATTTTCATTTTTCTTTTGGGCATTATTTTGATTTCAATATGAACATGTATTATGAATAATATTTACAAAATTATAAAAATATGAATTTGTAAAAATAATGAATAAAATGAATATTTTAATCGGTAGAATGTACAATAGGGGCCCAAAACCTAACTTCTACACAGTAACTCTAAAAAATATAAAACTACACCATTAAATAGCTTATGAAAAGTTATATACAATTAGAGTGATTTTGCCATGTTTTGAGTTTTTATTGAAAAGATATAGGTTTGTGAAGTTTGGTTCTTGGCTTTTTATTTTATATATAAAATGTACACTGAGTATTATTTTTATGCAAACTAATTTTTGAATTTTGTTTACATTATTATCTACAACTTTCATGTACAAAGTTTCTTTATTTGATGAATAAATCATCAAGAATAAAATAGGTGTCAAAATGCATAATTAATGAATAAATAAATGAGGTATTTATGGTATCTTTGGCCCTTATCTCCCCCTACTTTATTCCTTGTCGACTAACTCCATTATGGACTTGGTCTCGAGGTTAGGCTCATAAAATATTTGCAATATTTTATTCCTTTTTTTTCTTCTCTTTATTCTATAATTTTGGCATTAAAAACCTTATTTTGTATACAAATAATACAACAAATAATGGATGTTATTATGGACAAATTGATGCTATTTACATGCATTTGCTAGGGTTTTAAGGCTAAAATGATAGAATAAAGATGATAGAATGGAGATTCATCACCCCCCCCCCCCTATACTTGCCTTTGCTTGACCCTAGCAAATACTTATGCAATAAGTACAAAAAGAATAAAGAATAAGAAGAAAAGAAAAAACAAGAATAAAGAATTTAAAGAATAAATTGAATTGACCATAATTATTAAACTTATCTGTACAAAATCAAAGTTTGGAGCTCAGGTTAGACCTTGGTGTGAAAATGTGTGTGGAACCTGGTCGGGAACCAAATTTAAAACACATCAGCCTTCGAGAGTCACAGAACTCGGTTCAAATCGCCTCAATAGCCAGGTCAAACTAACCTACATCATATGCAAACCCTTATGACTATGAAGCTGACTTGTACAGTTGATAGTGGCTCTCCCCAACTGAAATGATAAAGGAACTGACTTCTCTGGAATGACAACCCAATGATTCCCCAATCCAGCTCTCTGTCCTTGAGGAGCAGGGTATTCCCTTCTAAGTTCAAGTGGCATCCAACTCAAGAGGAGGATGTGAAGAAGAGAATGGATGGTAGCCAGTGTAGCTACCTATCCTGGGATGCAAGACCAGTGTATTCAAGTCATCCAACTGCAGGCTCACATGGTATAACTTTGATGCTCAAGCTTGCTTATTTTCTTTACAGCATATATACATACTCCGACATGCACTTTATTTTTATTTTCAAGCCTGTCTACTTTCTTTTATTTTTTTGAGTTTTTTTTCAAACATACTATTCATAGCAGCATTTACATAAGGACTTTTTCCTCTTGATCTAGAAGACTATCTCTCTTTTGAAGCTTTATTGCAACCCACACTCTCCTGTCATTTGACTTTATTGAAACTGGACCAGGTTGGGGTGCACTTCCCTCCCTAGATGAGGACGAATGTTTCCACCTGTGTGCATATCAGACTGACAAATCCAACCCCCTCACCACTCCAACTGAGTTGAGCCAAGTGAAAGGTGCAAGTTTCCAAGTTAGGTCACAACCGATAAGAGTCATGCGTGTGTCTCGAAAAGTTCTAGTTAGTTAGTTGAGGTGACTTGAACCCAACCCTGTCACAAAGAATTAAGTCTATTGGACATGAAGTACCCTAAACCTAGCTCCCGTAAGGTTCCAGTGCAGTTAGGTACAGTAAGGTCCAACCAAGCTCCAATCTTCGACTTTATTGGACTTGTTCAATCATCAGGCTCAATTGAAAAGAATATGAATGCTATGCAAATACTTTGTACAACGATGCAAAGAATAATGCAATTTTTCAAAGAATTTGAAAACAAAGAGAAAATTTTTACACAAAGAATTTTCCAAATATTAATTTTGGTACATAAAAAGTATTTACAGTTATTTACACGGGCGTACCGCTTTATTTTACAAGACTTAAGAATTTTAAAGAATTTATAAATTTTACAAAGTGATTTATTTAGGTGTATATACAATTAATATAGAATTTTATGATTTATTTTATTTTTAATGATGCTTTTATTCCTCAAAGTTATTTGAAAATCATTTTGAGAACTATAGTACAAAATAATTTCTGCAAATATTTACAAACATTTGAAAGCCATTTTGCAAGATTTTGCAAATACTGTATATATATTTTTCAAAATATTTTTACAAAACATTTCCAAATCATTTGGAAATAGGTTTTCAAATCCTTTACTTCACACAAAGAGAAGAATTTCCGCAATCAAAATATTTTTACAAAGGTTGAAAATATTTCACAAAAAGTTTTCCAAACATTTCATACCATTTTTCAAATCATTTTGCAAAAATATTTTTAACCTGATTTATTAATTAGTATATACAAAAGAATTTGAGGAATAAGAAGCATTATTAATTAATTTTCAATGAATTGTAGAGTACTTCAGCCGTATTTATTAATACGAAAGTACGAGTTATGGATAAAGTATATATAGAGTATATACGACCCCCTATACTAAGCATGAGCTATGTCCTCATAGATCGAAAAGAGAAATAGAGACATAACTCATGCTGTGTATAGAAAATCCTATACTACAATGACTGAAAGAATAAGAGATCAAAGAATGAAGAGATAAATGAATAAGAAGGTAACTCTAATGCCTCGGTCTAGCAACTCTTTCCTCGAGAAGCGGGGTATTCCCTTCTAAGTTCAAGTGCAACCGGCTCAAGAAGAGGGGGAAGAAGTATAGACTTTTGGAAGCTTAGCCAGTGTAGCTAAGTCTCCCGCTGCAAGCTTCATGAGATGTAACATGGATACCATAAGCTTTGCTTTATTCGACTATATACACTCCGGTGGGGTTATTAAATTTTCAATCCGACCCACCACTTTTTTGGAGTTCTTTTTGCATTTTGCATATTTTTTTTCAAGGACTTCTATACAACATATCTACATGGTGCAACATATTTACAAGAAATTTTCCTCTTGAGCCAGTAGACTATCCCTCTTTTGAAGCTTTATTGCAACCCACAGCTTCTGTCTTTAGCCTTCATCACCACTAGACCAAGTTGAGACGCACTTCCTTCACTAGAAGAATAAGAGAGGTTCCGCCTAGAAGTACTACCCTCATATGCTACCCCAAGCCAAAGGAAACTGCCTCCTCACCACCTCATCCGTGGAGAGCCATGTGTAAAGTGCTGGTGCAAGTCAAGCCATTGTCTCTAAGAGTCATGCGTGTGTTGTTAAGTGCTCTACTTAGGCTCATCAAGATGACATATGCTCATAGCCTAGTGGACTCAAAGAATTAAGTCCTTATGGACCTGAAAAGCCTTAACCCTAAGTCCTATAAGGTTCCTCTTAAAGTTAGGTGGATTAAGATCTTATTCAAGCTCCATTTCTCAATTTAATTCCAGGCTTAGTTTAAATGTCAGCTCAGGAAAAACTATATACATATATGTACACAAGATGCTATTTACAAATATTTTACAATCATGCAAAATTTTTGAAAAAAAATGTTTTGAAATCATGGATGAATGATGCATGAGGTGCAAGTTTTGCAAAAAGATATTTACAAATATTTACACAAGATTTTTGCAAACTTTTGATTTTCAAAACATTTTATAAAAATTTTGTACTATATACATAATTGTGATACAAAAATATTTACACAAGCTTGAAAAAATTTTTAATTTTTGTGATTTTTAGCCATTTTATTTATTAACACACTCACACAAAGTACGAGTTATGGCTAAAGTATATATGAAATATATACACACCCCCCCTATACTTAGCTCGAACGATGTCCTCAGAGTGATCAAGAGCGATGAAGAAGACATAACTCGTGCTTAGTAAAAGGGGAGTGAAAAGGAATGGCTAAGTACAGAAACGAATAAATGAATAGACTGAGAGGGACTCGGTGGTTTCCCCCTATACTTAGGATTAACTAATCCTAAGTATAGCAAGTTGTACATGAAGGGAAATCCGAGTGAAGAAGATACAGAGTCTGCCCCCCCCCCCCCCGATACTTAGGGTAAAATATCCCTAAGTATAGGCAGCAAAACAGGGGCAGAAAGACACGAAGAAAATCACGAATATATACAAGAAGGAGCACATCACTCCCCCTGTACTTAAGGTGAAGAACCTTAAGTATAGGCAACAAAACAGAAGTGATGAAACAGACGAATGAACAACCCGGTGTTTCCACCCCCCTATACTTAGGATGAGAAATATCCTAAGTATAGCAAAAATAATCCTACGCGAGACCTGGGGTGAAAACAAGAACGGAAGAAAGAAAGATCAAACAAGACGAAACACGTATATACAAAAGAGTACAATGTTGAGGTGCCTCTCAACAAGCGCTAGATTTTACGCCCCTAGCTGGGCGCAAAGGCTAGGACAATGCGGTATCAAGGTTCAGTACGGCATCGGTAAGGCGAATGTCGTACTGTCGTCGCAGTCTTGGTATGAGAACAGCGACGAAGTCAACAGTGTAAACAAAGACACCCAGGTATGCAATCAAGCGGGTGTCTGCTACCGGCCAGTGATATGGAAAGAAGTGATCAGGATCCGGTAGCACAAAAGAAATCATCGGCTCTGGATCAGACTGGAGTGAGAGTATGGAGCCGAAGAAATCAAACGTGGAGAAGGATGGATCAGTAATAGAATCCTCCACGTCAATCAGTGTCTCAAGCAAGTGTGGACAATCAAGATCAGAAGACTCTCTAAGCAGAATGTTATCCGATGCATGTAATAGAATCAGATCAGGCAAATCATCGAATATCTCCAGAATGGGCTCATCCTCGCGAGGGTCATCGAGGTGAGAAGACTCAGAATCAGAATGATCTAAAGACTTGGTTTCGTGTTCCGCCAGATCGGAAACACTCTCAGTAGGTGAAACCGAGTACTCATCGAGTGTGGCATCCTCCCGCAGATAACCCTCGGGGAGAGATGCCAGATCAGAAGTGACTAGAAGAGGATCAGGATCTAGATGGTCGTCTGCGCTGCTATCAAGTATCCACTCAGTGCACCAGGCTGCATCATCATCGGAAGTGTAGCTCTCGGCAATCTGGAAGCAGGAGAAGGTACTAGTCAACACCGCGAAAGCTGGCAAAGTGTCTGTGGCTGATCCTCGCTCTGCGGCTATGCTGGCTGTCAGCTGGTCCTCAGGAAGTGTATCTGTCTCAACAAAGTGGAGGACAAAAGGCTCGAAGACGGGACTCTCTGTGTCTGTACTCTCAAAGTGGTGTCCCTCATCAAGCTGTGGCTGCTGAGCTGAGTCCTGGTGAATGTCTGTTTCCAAGAAGTGTCTCTGCAGGAAGGAAACTGACTCCTCTGGGACTGGAATCTGAAGTGTCTGAATCAACGGCTGCAAAAGCTGGGGCTCCTCCGGCTCCTGGAGTATCAGAAGATCTGATATCCAAGACTCGTCAACAGGGAACTCTGGGGCTGACTCGAACTCCAACTGGAAGGCCAACGGGAACTCAAGTAGACTCTGGGTCCGAACCTCTGCTATCACAGTCATCTCCTCTATCAGTGGTGCTGCATCATCCAAATCCTCGGGCTGGTGTGTAGAAGTTGACTCATCATGTGAAGTGACACACCGCACTGGTACTGCATCGTCCTCATGTGTTGTCCCGACTGAAGCATCTCGTGAAGAAGAACTCTGTGAAAGTAGCCTCGAGATGGTATCCAGGAAGTGAATGTCGGAACTGTGGTGTGAACCGCCACATGTGGTAATCACCAGTGCAAGCTGCTCTGCGGTCATCCCCCGCATGGAGATCTCAATCAAATCTGCCAGTGGAAGTCCATGGTCTGGAAGTCTCCTCAAGAGGTCAAGAAACCTCGGCCATTGACGAGTCGCTAAATACGTTGTTTAATTTGGTCACGTTGTAATACGTGTACTTAGCGATTCAGTCAGAACCGAGAGAAGATCTCCGTGAAGAGTGTCTCGGCTTAATTTATATCCCGGGCAAGTCCGGGGTCGAACTCAGGGAGGCAAAGGAACAACTTGGGTTTAATTCAAAAACATAGGTCTAGATTTCAGTGCGGTATTTTTTTAGATTTTTTTATGCAAAAAGAATACAAAGGCAAGTGAATCAAGACACTTAGAAAACACAAACAAGGCCAAATTAATTTTAATGGAAAAGAAGTCCAATTTAGCCAATTCGTATTTTTTCTAGAATTCTAAACCAGTGATGAATGCAAAACATATTTTTTTAGAATTTTAGGGGTTAAAATGCAATAATGAAAAATGCACACTTTTTATGGGTTTTTTCGCAATTTATCACACAAACAGAAAGCAAAAATTATGAAAAAATTATTGGAACTAAAAGATGATGCAAGGAAGCTACAGTAATATTTTTAGAGTTTTTTGACAAGTTATGAATTTTTTATGGATTTTATAGTGAAATCAGAGTGATAGTGAGTAAATAATTTCTAATAAATCCACGTTATCAAATTAATCAAAGTGCAAATTATCTCAAGTAGATATTTTCATGTGGCATACAGGAGACTTTAAATTTTGCAAAAAGAATGTCTGTGGATTTAATTAAAAACCAAATACTAATTTGACTCTACGATTTATTTCAGGCACAAGACAACTCCATTTTAGATGAAATTTGGACAGTACGTTTACCACATTTCAAGGCATCATCCTTAATTTTTGTGGATTTTTTGGAGCAACCGTGTGTGAGGTATAATTTTAAGAGTCCAGGATGGGTAAACTATGTAAAATTTCAGATGAACAATTTTAGTTAATTACCCATATCTCACAAAAATACAAATAAATATTCACAAGGTAAAACATTAGTTGCTCAACATAAAAATATTTTTCATTGAAGAAAAAGATGCAATAATGATGTCCAAATTTAAGTACGAAAACAAGGGTGTCCTTGCAAAACAGAAAGACAAGTTACAACTTAAACTTATGCACAGGGACCTTTTTGAAATTACACAAACATAAAGGGAAATATATGCAATATTTACAAATAAAAAAAATAAAGACCTTCTTGTTCCTCTGGACGGCTAGGGAAGAACCCAACTGGGAAGGCTCGACGGCGTCGGCGACCGCGCCGCACCAGCGCGCGGAGGGCGGCGAGGAGCACGGGGAGGCGCGGGGGTTGGTCGGCGTAGGGGCGCGGGGCGTCGCCGCCAGCCGCGGAGGAAGTAGGCGGGGAAGAGGGCGGAGCTGCGGTTGCGCCGCTGGTGGAGTCGGGGCCGCGCGCGCGCGGCTGCGGCGGGGGCGCGCGGTCGGAGAGGGGGCGGCGCGGTGATGGAGGGGCGGCGGCCGGCGCCAACCGCGGGCGGTGGCTGGGAAGGAGAGGGGCGGCGGGCGTGGCCTGCGAGCTTTTTTTATTTTTTTTTTTATTTTTTTTTGTTTTTCTTTTTTTCTGCTGTAATAAAACAAAAGCTTTTTTTTGTTTTAAAATTTTTATATTTTTTTAAATTTTTTTTAAACAGGGAATGAACAGTGGATGTTTACAAAAAAAAGGAAAAAATTGGTAGAGGGGAATGGTGGAAAAGATGAAGATGGTGGTAATGGTGGTAAAAATGTGATGGGGAATGTGGTGATGATGAATAAAATGATGGTGGGTTGGATGTGGTGTGCTAAAAAAATAAAAATAAAAATGATGAGACAACAATGAAACAAACTATTAGATAAGATAAAATAACAAGAAAAATAAGAAGAAATACTTACCTAATCTTCGCCGGATTAGCGGAGCAGCTACGCTGGACTCCTGTCGTCGCTTCGATCCGATTGGCGAAACAAAAATCGGAGAAGCTACGCGAGCTCGATGGGGAACTCGTGACGCGGAGCGGAGCTCCGCGGATCTCACCTGAAGGAGGTCGTCGCTTGAGGACGATGCTTCGCCGCTGTCACCAACAAAACACTCCAAACTCTCTCCTTATTCTATAAGAATGGTGGATGGGAAAAAATGAGGATGTACAAATGAATATAAAGAGAAGAGAAAGGGAAGTTAGAATGGTGGTGGTGTTGAATGGGAGGTTAAATTAGTGATGGGGTTGAATGGGAAGTTAGATGAATAATGGTGTTGAATGGAGGTTGATGAAGACTTGGAGGTTATTGTAGAGAATGGGAAAATAAATAAATAATGATATAAAGTATGCTACTTTAAATACAACAAAAATAAAGAGCGAAAAAATGGTGAATTTACAAGTGAATACATACAACATGTACATATTTATTTGTTTGCTTTT
The DNA here is from genome assembly GCA_037367405.1 of Ottelia alismoides. Classification (NCBI taxonomy): domain Eukaryota; kingdom Viridiplantae; phylum Streptophyta; class Magnoliopsida; order Alismatales; family Hydrocharitaceae; genus Ottelia; species Ottelia alismoides. The sequence continues at coordinate 1,463,683 of JAZKJV010008882.1, forward strand.
CTTTTTATTTTTTTTGTCTTTTTAATAGTAGCTATGTACAATAGGAAAAAACAATAAAATAATACAATCAAAATACAACACCACAATGATTTTTTTGGATTTTTAGTAATTAAGAAAGATAAAAATAAAAAATGAAGAAAGAAAGAATATATACATAGTATACAATGTACATCTAGGTCCCAAAACCCAACTTTTGCAAATGAGCTCCGATTTTAATGAAACCACTTCCGTTGGATAGATAATTTTCTAAATTGAACTTTAAAAGTGAGTTTGATGAATTTGGAGTTCATACAGAGCGGGAATTTGGCTTGGAAGTTGGTCTTTACGGCTTTTTTCCCTTTGGGATCTAGGAGCATTTGTTTGAGGTAAATTTTGTTTTATATTTTTGTATTTTTATATACATTGATATGAACATTTTGGAGAAAGAATTAGCCAAAAAGGAGTTGAAATGAAATTATTAAAAATATATAAAGTTTTGGGCTATTTACATGTGAAAAACTCCCTTGATTTTGCGGCTTTTGTTATTGTTAGTTTATTTTATACAATCTAATATATAATAATTAATGTATTTTATTTACAAGAGTCATTTTGTTAATTTATAGATTTTATATACATTTATTAGGGAATTTACTCGTGGATTTTGCTAAGATCAAGATATTGAGATGATGAATCGTGGATTCATCACCCCCCTATACTTAAACTTTGCTAGTCCTCGAGCAAATAAAGAATGAATGAGTGAGGTTAACCCCTGACTCTGCATGTGTATACAAGACTTGATCCGTTCAAGAACTCTCAGTTTAATAGATCTTAAAATTCTAAGCTGAACCAAGCTCTAGTCAAAAGGTACCCAATTTCCCTAATCATCAGACTCTCTTTGTAGACGTATATATAAGGGATATGACTTTAAGTGTTGACTGTAGTTACAAGAGTAGAGTCACAACGTCACCCAAGGTTCCAGTCTAAGAGACTCTCCTAAGGACCCGATCCTCAACACTAGGGAATAAACCATTTCTTGCATCCAATCCACCGTCTCTTTAGTTGTCAGACTTAAAAGTGTAGATGGAAGGCCAGTTGATGGAGGGCATAGGATTGTGTCATTTCTTCTCTCCCTCTCATTGGAACAAGGATCCTCTCGAGTGCCTTATTACTCAACGCATTTTTTTGGTGTTGATCAGTGCGTCCGTCAAGAGAAGTTGGAGCCGTCTGCACTTGTTTTCCTGGGAGTACACCGGGGTGTGTCTTTTTTGAGTATCTATTATACCTTCTACACCCAGACTTGTAGCATTTACGATGCAGAGCCCTTTTTTGGTGCAAGCCCGACTCCTGATCCTAATAGCGGTGGTCCAAGTGGACACTTTTGAAATGGTTGGGAGCGCTCGCCTTTGGTGGAAGCTCTTTGATATTTGACTTTGTATGGAATGAGAGCTTTTCTTTGACATTTCATTGATTTGTAGTATTTTTGGCTAGCTCCACTGCTTTTACCAAGAGTTGGCGCACACTGATCAACATTTTTTTTATTTTATCACACCCTGGCACATAGGTAAATGTCAAGAGATAGTACAAGAACCATGTTCTCATACTGGCTAAAGATGCTGACACTCAGGTTTCATGAAGCCTTCATTGATTTTATCCCATCCTCGAGCATCATTAAATCAAGTCCAAACTCAAATCCCCCATCCCAGCTCCTCAGGTGAAATTTCAACTCATCTCATCATAACTGCAGTCGTGTATGTGAGGTGCTGATCATATTCTTAAGGTAGAGACTAAGCATGCAATATAGCATACAAATCATTCAAACTAGGGAAATGTGAATAATTAAGTCATGGACCCTAATGACTAAGGCTGGTTAACTCAAAATATCAAGACCTCATAAACCAAGTGTTCTTGAACATCACTAGTCTTGTGTGAAAGTGAATGTTCAGGGGTTAAACCAACTTATTAGTTAGTTTTTTTAGTGTTTTTTTATGATTTTTTGATTTTTTTAAGTTTTTACAAAAAAGGTTTTTTTCAAAAAGTTTTTTTTTGACAAACAAAGGCAAAGAAGTCTCTTTTTTTCTTTTTATCATTTTTTTCTTTTTTTTCAAGTTTTTTTTTGTTTTGAAAAAGATAGGTAAATAAGAAAAGACTTTTTTTGGAAAAGTTTTTTTTAAAAAAGAGGTTTTTTTTGAAAAGTTTTTTTAGCAAATAAGGAAAAAGAGTTTTTTTAGAAAAAAAAGTTTTTTTTTAGAAAAAAGTTTTTTTACCCACCACATAATTATTGTATAATATATACAAAAATACGTGAAAGTACGAGCTATGGGTAAAGTATATATGTAATATATACACGCCCCCCTATACTTAGCATGTGCTATGTCCTCATGGCACAAGAAGCGAGAAAAAGACATAGCTCGTGCTAAGCGTAGGATGACTAAAATAATAAACAGTATAGAAGTCGATTCGCCCCCCTATACTTAGGCTCTGGACAGCCTAAGTGTAGAAGAAGAGCAACAATGGGGCGAACGAGGTCAAGAGGAGAAATGGATGAGTATGTACACACGGCGGGCATCGGCTCCCCCTATACTTAGGCTCTTGGTAAGCCTAAGTATAGGACAAGAGTAAGTGTGAGAACCGATGTGATCTGGAGAATATACAAAGAGGGGAGAATGTACAAGAGTGATTGAATCTATACAAGGATCAAGAAGGTTTGTGACGGACCTTCTTGCGGGAGCGAGGGGGTGGGTAGTATACATATGTGTCGCTGTCAGAATCGTTCGTAGAGGAATAATAGTGAGGTGTGGGGAACGTCCAACGAGGGTCGACACACGGCTGCTTGCTCAAATATGGCTTCAGAATAGCCGAACTGAGCTCACTCATGTAGATCACCTCATCCGGACCTGATGAGGACTCCTCAGAAAGTTCCTTCTCTGGAACATCGAAGGTAACCTTCTTAGTCGGTTTTCTAGAACATGAAGCATCAAGAGGAAGAGGAGATTGATACGTCTTAAGGAGTTCGGGGGAACACCTCAAGGAATCAACACTCTTCTTCTTCTTACCAGATGACCGACTAGAGGATGGAGCAACCGATTTATCAAGATTGGTCAATTTGGTTCCAGTTGTCTCCTTTGGTGTATGTCCTGGATGTAGTGTGTGTGAGGTTCTGACCAGAGGTTCATCATCAGATGAGTCACCATATGCATTGTAATACTCCTGCAAGGTCAGCACACGTTTCTGATAAGGTACAGTGTTCTCAGTTGGCTTGACATTGTTGGTTTCTTGTGTCGGATGATCAAGGCAATCCACAAAGGTCATGTCCGACTCAATGATAGCTTCTGGTCGTGAGTCCTCTCTAGAAGCTGTCGCGGTGGTGGTGCAAGCAGTAGGCGGTGTGTGGTTGTAGGGAGTCTCTAAACCAATGGTCGTTTGGACAGTCGGTATCTGAGGTGTAGTAGAGAGACGGGACTCAACTGTCTCTCGAAGGTCACGACTGTCTGCAACTTTATGGGTTACCTTAGAATATCGTGTGTCCTCAAAGATCGGGTGAGGTTGGAGTGCTCCCAATGCAGAGAAATCGATCTCCCGAGTCTCACAATCTATATTTGCCTTAGCCAAGGCTAAGAACGGCTTCCCAAGAATGATCGGAGACTGGGTGAACTCTCCTCGGTGCTCAATATCAATGATCGTGAAATCCACCTGTAATAGAGCACCTTGGAAAGTAACGATGACTGAAATGGTTCCTCTCGACCGTTTAACAGACCGATCCGCCAACTGAATGATCTCTCTTGACTTCTTGGCAGATCCGAGTTTGAGTTTGGCAAACACGGAGGTCGGGAGGATATTAATCGGTAAGTCATCATCGATTCTTGCATGGGTGAATGTGGTATCTTTGATTTCACAATCAAATCTAGGTAACCGCTTTACTCTGCGGCTCTTGGTTTTTCTCCCTATCATCAAAGATGTGGCCATAGACACTATACGTATCTCAGTCCTTGTTCTCTTATTGCCCGACCTTTTAGGCATCAATTTACTTCTCACAAATCTTTTAAGGTCGGGAAAGTGCTCAATGGCCATTATTAAGGGAAGCTCAAAAATCAACTTTCTATCCAATGCTTCCCTAACCGCAGGATCCAATTTTTTTAGATCTTTTCCTTTTTCAATTTTTATGGTATTTTCTGAGTTTCCAATTTTTTTGGTCTTTTTGGTAGGTGAAGGAGGACTAGGAGAATGTACAGACTCTGGTTTGGAGAGAAAGTGGTTAGTAGTAGAGGGAGGTAGAAGGGACTCCAGCTGTACATGATGTGTGGTAAATCCAGTGTCTTCCAGGTTTTCAAGATTTAATCCGCAAAATCCATGATCCACATTCCTACCTGGACTCTTAATCAGTCTACCAATATCATCCTCCAATAAGTTCTCATGACACATCATGAGAGAAGTCTGCTTAGTTGGAGGATACCGCTGAGAACTTGGGATCTTATACTCAACACATCTTGACTCAGACGTGTAATGCTGGGTTGAGTATGACCCATTTGTATGGCAGATGTTGGTCGGGGCCTCATAAGGTGGAGTCAGTAGACAGGGGGTCTGTATATTGGTCGCATGAATCCAATGCTTTGTATATGTCGGCTCTCCGAATGGGTGATATGAAGGTTGGTCAATGTGGTCTCTATCACTCAGGTCAATTAAGTCAGGAAGATCGTTTGGTGTAGGCCTCTCCATTCGGTTAGTTTGATCGACCGTGTTGTACCCAAAGTTCAAGTCAGGATGTGTATAGGTCAAATGTTGTCCGGTCCTAACTCGAGGTGAAAATGAGGTATGAGGGGGCAACTGATTCTGCCAATTATTCATCTCAGCAGTGGCTTGCTCTGTGATTTGTTCCTTATTTCCAGCAAGCGGACGAGAATATGGGGAGTCAATCCAGGGTGGTTGTGGGTCAGGGGGGTAAGAATGTGAGGTAGGTGAGAAGGATGAAGAAGTGGAGAAGTCAGTCGAAGTTCTGACTTCGCGATCAGGGTATGGGTATGAAGAGGAATAAGAGGGTGGAGATGGTCGAAATATTGTCGAAGAAGAGTGACGTGGATATGATGACCAATATTCTGACATCTTGGAAGGGAGATGGGAGAATGAAGCGGATCAAGGAAGAAAGCGTGTAAGTGCACCGAATAACACACAAAACAAACAAACACAAGAGCAAACCCTGAGTTCACCTACTCAACACAGTGATGGTCGCAAAAGTCTGACCGTTTATCTTTTCAGTTTTAATTAGGTGATAAATCAAGATATAAATCCAATTACGCAAGGCTCAAAAGTAGGTTTTGGGCACTATCCTAGGGATACTTCCTCACCTCTCAACAATCACAATTAGCCAAGCATACAATGAGGGTTTTACTCTCCCAAAACAAGTGTTAGTTTTAGTCAATTTTTTTTGTGTCAACTCTGATTAGCAGTCCCGGTTTTAAGTTTGGTTATCACTTGATTAGTCCACCAAACAAAGCACGCCTAACGATCAGTCCCGATTTCCTTTTAACCTAAGTTTCAAAAACCAAGGGGAGGGAGTCGAGAAAAACTGATGCAAATAATGAAATCAATGATGCATGCCCAGTTCAGAAGACTTACAGTGATCCTCGCGCTCTACATGCGGGATGCAAGGCAGAATTGAAATTTTATACTATATGAATGCAAACGAGAAACCGTTCCTAGACAAGCAGTTCTATTAGCGAGTGATGAACAAGTTTAATTTGACTAATAGCCCAGCGGTCTAAGTGCGTCTCGTTAAATGTGATGTGTGGTCCTAAAAGTTACGAGCACAAGCAATAAAGATATTCTAATAAAATGCTCTAAGAGCCGCGAGTGCAAGTCCTATTCTACGTCAATCAACCACACGACCACGAGCGGGTCCAATGTCCAGTCCAGTTACAAATGCGAGCTCTCAAACAAGAGCCGCTGGAAAGAGCGAATTACCTAAGTTATTACAACACAATAATTACAAAAATTTATAAAAATTCTCTCGAAGATAAATTGATTTTCTTGCTCTTCAGCAGTCGGCGCGCGTCGCGTCCGTCGACCTCCGATGTACTCCAAGTCCACCGGACCCTCGCAAGGAAAATAAGATTTATATTAGAGAGATAAAAACACAATATATACAAAAATATGTAGAGAAGAATGGCAGAAAATGGATTAATTACAAAGTGGCTCGGGGGTCAGACTACCCGAGTAAGTGAAATCTAAATCCAAATTTTTAAACTAATCCCTAAGCCGTTTGCCTCCCCGGCAACGGTGCCATCTGACGAGTCGCTAAATACGTTGTTTAATTTGGTCACGTTGTAATACGTGTACTTAGCGATTCAGTCAGAACCGAGAGAAGATCTCCGTGAAGAGTGTCTCGGCTTAATTTATATCCCGGGCAAGTCCGGGGTCGAACTCAGGGAGGCAAAGGAACAACTTGGGTTTAATTCAAAAACTTAGGTCTAGATTTCAGTGCGGTATTTTTTTAGATTTTTTTATGCAAAAAGAATACAAATGCAAGTGAATCAAGACCCTTAGAAAACACAAACAAGGCCAAATTAATTTTAATGGAAAAGAAGTCCAATTTAGCCAATTCGTATTTTTTCTAGAATTCTAATCCAGTGATGAATGCAAAACATTTTTTTTAGAATTTTAGGGGTTAAAATGCAATAATGAAAAATGCACACTTTTTATGGGTTTTTTCGCAATTTATCACACAAACAGAAAGCAAAAATAATGAAAAAATTATTGGAACTAAAAGATGATGCAAGGAAGCTACAGTAATATTTTTAGAGTTTTTTGACAAGTTATGAATTTTTTATGGATTTTATAGTGAAATCAGAGTGATAGTGAGTAAATAATTTCTAATAAATCCACGTTATCAAATTAATCAAAGTGCAAATTATCTCAAGTAGATATTTTCATGTGGCATACAGGAGACTTTAAATTTTGCAAAAAGAATGTCTGTGGATTTAATTAAAAACCAAATACTAATTTGACTCTACGATTTATTTCAGGCACATACAACTCCATTTTAGATGAAATTTGGACAGTACGTTTACCACATTTCAAGGCATCATTCTTAATTTTTGTGGATTTTTTGGAGCAACCGTGTGTGAGGTATAATTTTAAGAGTCCAGGATGGGTAAACTATGTAAAATTTCAGATGAACAATTTTAGTTAATTACCCATATCTCACAAAAATACAAATAAATATTCACAAGGTAAAACATTAGTTGCTCAACATAAAAATATTTTTCATTGAAGAAAAAGATGCAATAATGATGTCCAAATTTAAGTACGAAAACAAGGGTGTCCTTGCAAAACAGAAAGACAAGTTACAACTTAAACTTATGCACAGGGACCTTTTTGAAATTACATAAACATAAAGGGAAATATATGCAATATTTACAAATAAAAAAAATAAAGACCTTCTTGTTCCTCTGAACGGCTAGGGAAGAACCCAACTGGGAAGGCTCGACGGCGTCGGCGACCGCGCCGCACCAGCGCGCGGAGGGCGGCGAGGAGCGCGGGGAGGCGCGGGGGTTGGTCGGCGTAGGGGCGCGGGGCGTCGCCGCCAGCCGCGGAGGAAGTAGGCGGGGAAGAGGGCGGAGCGGCGGTTGCGCTGCTGGTGGAGTCGGGGCCGCGCGCGCGCGGCTGCGGCGGGGGCGCGCGGTCGGAGAGGGGGCGGCGCGGTGATGGAGGGGCGGCGGCCGGCGCCAACCGCGGGCGGTGGCTGGGAAGGAGAGGGGCGGCGGGCGTGGCCTGCGAGCTTTTTTTATTTTTTTTAAATTTTTTTGTTTTTCTTTTTTTCTGCTGTAATAAAATAAAAGCTTTTTTTTGTTTTAAAATTTTTATATTTTTTTAAATTTTTTTTAAACAGGGAATGAACAGTGGATGTTTACAAAAAAAGGAAAAAATTGGTAGAGGGGAATGGTGGAAAAGATGAAGATGGTGGTAATGGTGGTAAAAATGTGATGGGGAATGTGGTGATGATGAATAAAATGATGGTGGGTTGGATGTGGTGTGCTAAAAAAATAAAAATAAAAATGATGAGACAACAATGAAACAAACTATTAGATAAGATAAAATAACAAGAAAAATAAGAAGAAATACTTACCTAATCTTCGCCGGATTAGCGGAGCAGCTACGCTGGACTCCTGTCGTCGCTTCGATCCGATTGGCGAAACAAAAATCGGAGAAGCTACGCGAGCTCGATGGGGAACTCGTGACGCGGAGCGGAGCTCCGCGGATCTCACCTGAAGGAGGTCGTCGCTTGAGGACGATGCTTCGCCGCTGTCACCAACAAAACACTCCAAACTCTCTCCTTATTCTATAAGAATGGTGGATGGGAAAAAATGAGGATGTACAAATGAATATAAAGAGAAGAGAAAGGGAAGTTAGAATGGTGGTGGTGTTGAATGGGAGGTTAAATTAGTGATGGGGTTGAATGGGAAGTTAGATGAATAATGGTGTTGAATGGAGGTTGATGAAGACTTGGAGGTTATTGTAGAGAATGGGAAAATAAATAAATAATGATATAAAGTATGCTACTTTAAATACAACAAAAATAAAGAGCGAAAAAATGGTGAATTTACAAGTGAATACATACAACATGTACATATTTATTTGTTTGCTTTTCTTTTTATATTTTTTTGTCTTTTTCATAGTAGCTATGTACAATAGAGAAATACAATAAAATAATACAATCAAAATACAACACCACAATGATTTTTTTGGATTTTTAGTAATTAAGAAAGATAAAAATAAAAAATGAAGAAAGAAAGAATATATACATAGTATACAATGTACATCTAGGTCCCAAAACCCAACTTTTGCAAATGAGCTCCGATTTTAATGAAACCGCTTCCGTTGGATAGATAATTTTCTAAATTGAACTTTAAAAGTGAGTTTGATGAATTTGGAGTTCATACAGAGCGGGAATTTGGCTTGGAAGTTGGTCTTTACGGCTTTTTTCCCTTTGGGATCTAGGAGCATTTGTTTGAGGTAAATTTTGTTTTATATTTTTGTATTTTTATATACATTGATATGAACATTTTGGAGAAAGAATTAGCCAAAAAGGAGTTGAAATGAAATTATTAAAAATATATAAAGTTTTGGGCTATTTACATGTGAAAAACTCCCTTGATTTTGCGGCTTTTGTTATTGTTAGTTTATTTTATACAATCTAATATATAATAATTAATGTATTTTATTTACAAGAGTCATTTTGTTAATTTATAGATTTTATATACATTTATTAGGGAATTTACTCGTGGATTTTGCTAAGATCAAGATATTGAGATGATGAATCGTGGATTCATCAGCCATGCCTCGTGCAATGGCTCCTGGGGGTCAACTGAAAAGTCCATGATCAAAGACCGCATGAAATCTGCTCTACGTGGGGGAAAGTATCTCTGTAGAAACTCTCGGCGTAGCTCTCCCCACGTCTCGAATGTTCTTCCCAAACGTCGGTGCCATCTCATGGCTCTGTCGTGAAGCGTAAATGGGAAGGTCCTGCTCATCAGCTCCTCTGCAGTGACGTCTGAATATCTCTGTGCTCTACAAAACTCCTCGAAAGCGGACAAGTGAAGATAAGGCTCCTCGTGGGCCTCTCCTGAAAATGTCGGCAGTCGCTGAATGTAATCCAACTCCAAAACGAATGGACCTAATGTAGACGCTGACTGAGCTCCATGTGCTATCTGCTCCTCCATCCTTCTGGAATAGGATATGTCTGCTGATCTCCACTGCTCTCTCTGGTCACCAACGGAGTGCGCTCTCAACTCAGCAACAACATCGTCCGGGTCTCGCATCTGCTCTATCTGGTATCCTCGGACGTCTCGCACAGCATGCCCAGAGTAGTGAGATGAAATGGAGGGAGGGAGCGGGAGGTTGGTCAGAGATCCGACCTCCCTAGAAGGTGGACTGGAGCGATGGTCAGGAAGCGAAGAAAAAGCCGCAAGAGTCGGCTCACAGTGAGGGGGATCCATCATCCAGGGAAAAAGGAGAAGAGAAGAGGAAGACTGAAGGGAGGTGAGGGTGGGAAAAGCAGATAGATAGAGAAGAAGATGGGGAAGATCGAAGGGATCTGGCAATCACACAAGATGAACAAGCAAACCCCAATTCACCTACGCACACAAAGCTGAAGACCGAAGGGATCGGTCAATTATCTTGTTGATTTTATTTTAGGTGATCATCCAGTCTATCAGAGCGATTACGTGAGGTAAATAGGTATCCAAATCTTTCTCAACCGACTGTCCCGTACTGAAAGCCGGTAATCAGTCAAGAATAGATCGGAGGCTCTATCCTAATGTGCGGATCACTCTCTCGCTCATCCAAACCAGACAAGGAGGGGGTTACTCTCCCCAAGACAGATTTTCAGTGAAGTGTCTTTTAGGTCAAGTATGATTAGCAGTCCCGATTTTATTGTTTTTGTTTTTAATATTTTTCAAAATAAAAACAAGCGGCCTAACGAATTTTTCGGTTCTCCTGATTATTTAATCAAAACAGGGGGGAGAAGTCGAAAAAGCCGATGCGCGAGAAATCAATGATGCATGCTGAGATAGAAATGCGTACCTTGTCTCCAGCACTCTACATGCAAGTGATCTGCGCGGAATTGAAAGACAGAAAGAAAACTACCTATATGATGCAACGGGAAAAACCGAGTCCTAGACGAGCAATTTCTAGCGAAGAACCGTCTAACTCAGTCACTCGCCCTCGATCCAAAGAGTCCGGTCTGGACCCACCCCTCCTCTTCTCGACAGGTCGAGTTCAGGAGTAGCGCTTGACGGGGCAGGCTCGCGGCGCGTAGGCTCTCAGGAAAGCGACTAAGTTATTTTTATTAATGATTTATTAGTAGATCCAATTAACATTCTATGGGAACAGATAATCAATTAGGTGTGTGGATCCTACTAACTACGGCACAATCACCAGAAATTCCTAAGTCTAGGGGCTCGAGCAAAAACCGCGTAAACACCGGAAAAGGCAGTAAAAAGAAGAAGAAAACCGCGTCAAAAACCGCGAAAATCTCCTAAGGGTCCCCCGAGCACACCGGTGCTCGGCGAAACAGACCCGCTAAGTGTCAAGCACAGTTCAAGTCTGGTCTGAGTCCCTGTATTATTACAATAATAGTCAAATAACCTAATCTAACCTCACCCACTCAACTCTCTCTCTCTCTCGCTCTCTCCCGCGGCTCCGTGCAGAAGGAAGCCGCCTCCGAGTCTCGCGGTTGCGTCGGCTTCTCGAAATCGGCCGCCTCGATCCTCGGGCCCTCGCAAGAAACAGAGACAAGTGGTCAGTCCAATGTTATTGTCAGAAAATATGAAAAATATATAGATACAAAAATCTATACAAAAAGCCGCGAAAATCAAAAAGCCGTGGAAAACTCAAAAAGCGACTACTAAGCCGTGCTCCCCGGCAACGGTGCCATTCTGATGACACGAAAGCCCGAGCGACTAAGGTATAAGGTACAGAAAAATAGGTCGTTGCGACCTCAGTCACTCAGAAGTGTCAATCAAGAAAAATGAACCACTCGAAAATATGTCAAATCAATCAAATCACAAAGAAGCGGTCCTGCTATGAGATTGACCTGGTATAGCACCCAGGTCGAACTCAAGGAGCACGGGTTGGCCGAGAGGCCTACGAAGTAGTCAAAACAAATACAGGAAAAGAGGAAAATATTTTTAGTGGTTTTTAATTATTTTTATATTTTTTTTGGATTTTTAATATGTAAAGAAAATAAGAAAGACAAAAACAATCACACTTCAATAAATTATTTAATGCATCAAAAATCAAGAAAAAATTCAAACAAAAATATTTTTGTATGTTTTATAATTTTTTATGTTTTTAGTGAATTTTTGGATTTTTTCTGATATTTATTTTAATTTCTAAAAATCAAACAGTAGCAAAAAGCAATGGCACTGTCCAGCCAAGCCTAAAGTCCCTAGATAAAATACCTAAGGACCTCAAAAAGGCCTGGAGGTAATTTTCCTATATAATTGATGAAATAAGGAAAATTTAGGTACCAGATTTATTGTTTTTGGTTTTTTAATGTATTTATTAGAATTTTTATGGGTTTTTGAGAGTTTTTAAGTTTTTAAGGTTTTCCAGTGGTGAAAAATAGCCAAAATTGGCTAGAAAATCAAACACACAAAACTAAACAGTACCTAATTTTTATAGAATTTTTAGGGGAGTTTTTATATTTTTTTGGGGGTTTTTAAATCTAGACAGTAACAAAAATTGAGGTTTTTGAATTTTTAAAAATAGCAAACAAACTCCGAAATGTCCTCAAAAATCTACAAAAATCCTACACCATGGCAGGAGCAATGTGTCAAATTTTCGTTGGATTTGGAGGTGATTTGATATTTTATTCAAAAGCAAAGGTAGGGCACTGTGCATAGGGACCAAAGTGCAAATACCCAAAGTTCTGGGGGTCCAGGTGCAATTAACCCAGCAAATCACGCGCCAAGCGCGTGCCTGGGGCACTCAGGGACCGATATGTAAGGAAAACAAGTCCTGAGGACCTATTGGTAACTCGTACCAAAAGTCCAAGGGGCTCAGTTGCAAATGACCCAAAATATAACACACATGCGTAAAACAACCACGCACAGGGGTATAAATGCAATTAATTAAAACCTTTCATTCATTTCATAACAACCAGAACTACAAGGGCAAAGTCTGCAAATAACCCACAATAACACGTGACGAAGCACGTGGCTCACAACAGGCAGGGGTATAAATGCAAGGAAAATAAAGTACGGGGTCCACAGTGCAATTTTCACAAAAGTAAAAGAACTACACTACGTATTTACAGGACTAAAGCTAAATGCAGGAAAGAAAGGGGGCCTAAGGACAATTTACCCCTTTTATTAATGTCGAGGGACGGATGCACGACGCGTGGCAGATCAAACGGCTGAGACGGCGCGCCGCACACCAAAGGGGAACCCTCGAGTCGATCCGATGGTGGGCATGCGTCCACGTGGAAGATCAGACGGTGGTGCTGCAACGTGGGTCTGCGAAGGAGGACTCGCTCGGATCGGATGGACGAGGTGCAGCCACGTGCTTGATCGGATGGCTGAGATGCGTCGTGGCTTAACCTCGCTGCTCAACGGTGAAGATCGACCCCAGGGAGATCCGATGGTCAGTGCTGCTCCATGGATGAACGGACGAGATCTAAACTGGAGCGTCGAGATCGATCTGACGGTGGACGAAGGATCTGGAGGAACTGGCGGCCGGCGAGCTTCGCCGGCCCTCTGCGTGTACGGTAGTCCTCGTCCGGTGCTCAGGAGATGCTAGAAAGCTTCGCCATGAAGCTCCGCACCCGATGCACTGCTCCGATGGAGGCGAGGAGCTCCAGAGAGCTCCAATGACGTGGAGGAAAGGGAGCTGCTGTGCCCAGAAGTTCCGACCTCCAGATGAGGTCGATTCGCCCTGAAACCTGCACAGGAAAGAAGCTGGGTCGAGGGCAAAGTGCCTCGACCCGTTAGAGCGGGCGGAAGGTGACTGGTGCGGCGAGATGGGGGCTCTCCGGCGAGCGGCGGAGGGGCGAGAGCTGATACCCTGCTCCGGGGCGAGCCAGGGGGAGTGAAGGGGCAGAGAAGGTGGAGAGGAGTCAGGCGAAGGTGGTGAAGTGGTCGGACGAGTGAAAGGATGGTCGGAGTCGAAGGGCGGAGCTGGCGGAGCTACACTGCCAAAAAGCGAAAAATCTAAACCTAAGCTAAATTACAGGCTAAAGAAGCTACCTGATGGGCGCATTCGACTGGGCTGGAGCTGGAGAAGCTCCCGGTCATTGCCTGCAAGGGGGCGTCGACTTCCCGGAGGTTGAGCGCGCTTGTGGCGGCGCACGGCGGAGTCAACCACCGGATCAGTGGATTCCTTGCAACTCGGGCCTCGCTTCCACTCCAAAACACGCGCCTGTCACTCGGGTGGTCTGGAGGAGCTCCTTGGCGGCGAGCAGGAGTCCAAAGATGAAAGAATTAGGTCGCCGGAGACGACTTTATATATGGCGGAGGATCTGAGAAGACAGGGGTCGGGCGAGATGCGCGGAGCTTGGATCCTCTAAACCTACCCCGGGCGAGGGTCCCGGATGATCAGAGAGTATTCGGAGCCCGGGGTTTGGGGTAATGGCGGTCGGGTCAGGCGGGCAAAAAGTCGAGAAAACGGGTCGGTCGCCTGATCCGCGAAAGAAGAAGGTCCGCGGGGGAAGTTGACCGGGGTCAACAAACCCCCGTGGACCAATCAGGAGCCACCAAATATTGAATTTTTATTTCTTTATTTTAGGCTAGAGAATGACCGGTGTGGTTTATGTACATGATGAAAGGGGTATTTTTGATCTTTTTGATTTTTAACTTTTTATTTTGTTTTTATCTTTTATAAATATATACAAGTATTTACAAGCATATTTTTGGGTGAGGAAAATATAGTTTTATGTATTTACACAAATATTTACACATGAGCTCCTATCTCCCTCTACTTTGGCTTTTATGCGGTCAGGCCCATGCTGAGCCCTCCCTTGGGTTAGGATGCTCAATATTTATTCTAAATATTTCCCTCTTTTTCTTTTTAATCTTTATTCTTTTATTTTGCATAAAAACATGCTAATTATAGGTTTTTACACAATGCATGCTTTTGGTAATTATTTATATTTACACATATCTACATGCATTTGCAAAGGTTTTTGTAGCTGAAATATAAGAATAAAGAGTGATGAATGGGTATTCATCAGTGACCCTCCCCCCTATACTTAGGATCAAATAATCCTAAATCTAGCAGATTGTACACAACGTAGGGAGGGTCAAGGGTGGGAATAAATAGATTGAAGAATGATCGAATCAGAGGTGCGCCCCCCCCCCCATACTTAGGACAAAGTACGTTCTAAGTACAGAAAACTGTCAAAAAGGGGCGACACCTTTTATGCAGATAAAGAAAAATGAAAAGGAAAAGAAGAAAAGAAGAAAAGAGAGATATATACAGATATAGGAGAAGATCGTGGAGAATGTACGCATCACCCCCCATACTTAGGGTGAGATATCCCTAAGTATAAGCAATGACAGGAGTGATGAAACGGGACATAGAATAACATGGTGTGAACCCCCCTATACTTAGGACAAAGTACATTCTAAGTACATACACACAAATATGGTGCAAGATCTAAGGCTCACAAGACATACAGAAGTAAGAAGGAACTGAATACACAACACATATATACAACTAGCACAAGTGTAAAGTACATGACTGTTTCTAGTAATCGACTACCGTGTTCTCGTCGTCATCTCCTTGTGAGAACGAGGATGCAACAAGACAGTGAAAGGACACCCGGATATGCAATCAAGTGGGGGTTAGCTACCGGGGACAAGAGATCGAAAACTAAACCAGGGACCGGTAGCAAAAGCAGAACATCGGCTCATAAAGAAGAAATGAAAGATCATAGCTGATACCATAAGACAAGGAGAAAGAAAGAGCAACACAGAATCCTCCTAGTCAATCATGGTCTCCGAAAGGTTTAAAAAGGTAAAGAGCATGAGACAATGGCATCCGGTGATCATAAGGTCTGAAAGTCACAAGAATACACCTATCACCACAAGTGGGCTCAACCCTGTGAGGGTCCTCGAGGTGAGTAGAATCAAAGAATAATTAGAAGACATGGCTTCGTTCTCCAATAGAGAGGAGACACAACCAATGGAGGAGACCGAGTACCAAAATCAGCAGACTCGACTTCATGCCCCAACAGAAAGGAAGCACCATAAGTGAAGTCGAGTACCTAAAATATGATGTACCCTCTTGCAGATAACCCTCAGGGAGTGATACATGTTAGTCAATGAATAATCAGAACATGAGCTCACCCTTTTGAGGGTCGTTAAGGCGAGCAGGCTCAAAGGAGGCAGATCCATCAGACGAATCAAGAAGAAGCGGTCTCAGTAGGCGACAAATCGGCTACCAGCAGAAGAGACCGATGATCTAGAAGATGTGGCAGTGTCCTGCAGACAACCCTCGGGGAGCGTACTACCAACTAAGCATCGAATAATCAGAGTAGATGGATTTTCCTTACGAGGACCATCAAGGAGAGCGGACTCAAATGAGTCTAATCAGATGGGTCATGATGAATCCACGATTCATCGTTTTTATTCTTTTATTTTAGCTTCATTTTCTTAGTCAAATACCTGTAAATACCCACTAATTACATAATTTTACCATTTTGCATGCATTTGTTAAATATGCATTTTCAACACTTTTTGTACATAAATAAAAGAATAAAGAAGAAAAGAAAAAGAAAGAAAAATAAAGGATGTGTTTATGCAATAAATACAGACTGACCCGAACTCCGAGAGAAGGTCAAGACATGACCTGATCGACCATGAATAAAGTAGGGGGAGATAAGGTCTTCTGTCAAAAACCCAAAAATAATATGTACATAAATTCCCTGTATATTTGTATAAAACTTGTAATAATTCAGTTGTACATAATTTGACCTCAAATTAATCATTTTTGTAAACAAAAGTTGTAAATAAAAATATGTTGTAAATAATAAAAATAATTGTCAACTAAAATAATGTATATACAACAATTAATCACCCTCAGGTAAAGGCACAATGCGATCATTGAAATACCAATTCTGGCTCCATACGAACTCAAATTGAACCAAACTCACTTCCATTATACTCTAAATTAAATTATATTTCAAATGGCTGCAACTTTCTAATTTTTGGCGTCACGGTTAAAAAGTCGATTTTCTGGGGTGTTTTGTGCAATTTTCCCATATACTTATTGTACATATTTATTTATATTTATTTTTATATACACAATGTACATATATGTAAATATTTTTTTCGTTGAAAATAAAAAGGAAAAATATAAATAATAAAATTTTTAAAAATGTGTTCATAAATTATTTCCCTATGTGTATATATGTATAGTGTGTTATATGTATATATTATGTGTATACAACTAACTTTCCTTATATAAAAATCATCAAAAAATAAAATATCTCTCATTAATGAATTAATTTAATTTATTTCTGAAATTTATATTTAATTATTTGATTTATTCGATTTATTTGAATTAATTGATTTTATAACCTACCATGTATATAAGATTTGATTGTATACCTTTAGTAGCCACCATTAAGGTGGCTAATTAATTTTTGTAAATTATTTAATTAATTTAATTTAATTAATTCCAAAATTCTTTTTTAATAAATTAGCTATTTTATTTATTTAATTATTTTATTAATTAACCACTAAGCACCTTCCTCATTTGTAGATACATTCCATTTTTATTTTTGTCATCTTTTTAATGGGCTCCTCCTCCCTCATTTCCTCTTGATCAATCTTTGGAGAGAGGAGCCCGATCTCTAAGAGCAACTCGTTGCAGAAGGGTGTCCAGCCTTCGATCCGGTCGGTGACAGCAATTCGGTCGTCCTCGAGGTCATCACGGTGTGTCCGTGTGAGATCCGATATTAATTCTCGTCATTTTTCTCTTAGATAAATCATAGGTTTAATTTTTGCGTAGATGTAGTGATTAGTTTTTAGATCCAAAATCATAAAAAAATTCTCCATCATCACTTTTCGATCCGACATCGATTTCCCGTACCACTTTCTCTACCCATCCATTTCACGTCTACCTCATGCAACTACACACCTCCGACCATGCACGGTGGTCGGAGTAACGGATCTCTCTTTCGCTTCGCCAAGATCTATCTCCACTCACGCCTCCTAATTTTGTGCATAAATAAAAAAAATATTAAATTAAAAAAACATATATATGTTCTTCTTCTATCTCTCTAATATTTATTTTGCAGGTTCACCCAAAAATAAAAATAAAAGAAGATAATTAAAAAAATATTACTATTTACATTTTCTGATAAAAAATAAAAATACAAATTTTTTCCTAACATTTTCTGTAGGTTAAAAAACAAAAATAAAAAAAAAGTTCGTTGCAGTAGACGGCGGCCGCCACCCCCGCCGCCCGCTCCGCCTCGGCACACCACCGCCGCCCGCCAACCCCGCCATACCTCCTCAGCGCCCAGGCGCCTCCTTCCCACCGCACAAGGTCTGTTCGGCTAGCCCTCCCGTGGCCCGCACCTCCTCCGCGTCGCCCTTCCAGATCCCCGCGCCCCCGCGCGCGGTGCGTGATCCCGCACCACTTCATGCTTCGAACCCACGCACCTCCAGGCGCCGCTCGCGAGCAGCCCGTCCACTCGACAGAACCGACCGTGACCCTCTAGCCGCGAGCTCCACCGCGGCGTACAACCGCCGCTCATTCCGCAATCCTCTGCGCCGATCCACCACCCGGCCACCTGGGCGGCGTGCCATCTCGCTCACCCCAGCCCCGCGGCGCCGCCCGCGCCCAGAACGCCATCTCCATTCGCCACTGCGCGCCCGCCACACGTGCTGGCACCTCCCACGCACCTCCGTCAGCACGTCCCCCCGCCGAGTTCCTTGAGCGCCTCCCCACCATGACCGCGCCAGCCCGCGACCCGCACTTCCAGGTCATCCACTGCCCGAAGCCACCATCGGAGAAGAAAAGAAGTGCGGCAACCCTTGAGCCCCCTTGTGTTCCTGCGTGAATCAAAAAGAAAATCCTAGGGCTGCCATTTGGAAATAAAAAATATCTTTTTCGCAAAATTACAGAGATACCACAAAGTTTCCGAAATATCAAAAAGGCCCCTGCTTCAGAAGGTCATGTGTATGGCACATGTTTAGTGGATAAATTGCATGACTTTCCTCTCATTTTATTTCTGTTCATTTCATGCAAAAGCTCTGAATAATTGCAATTTGGTCCTTGCTTTTCCAAACTTGAATTTTTTGATCCTTTCATCAAAATAAATGTTTTTGTTAGTCAAAAAATTCTCAGAAAATTTGTGTATGCTCCTGTTGTAGTTTTTATCATTGTGTAACTTTTTCATGAATTTTTATTATCATTTGTTATATTTAACAAATCAAAAACAGTGGTTTTGTGTTTGCCCGAAATTTGAAAATTCATAAAAATTGGAAAAATAGTCTAAAAGATCCAAAACAATTAATGTAGGTGTCTTTTAGTGTCATTTAATTTCCCTCCATTTTTTGTGCATTTTTCACTTATAAAACTCCAAAAAATTGTAAAATACCAAAAATCTTAACAAAATTATAAAAAAAGCTAGAAAAATCCAAAAATAGTGATTTTAGTTTCTAAATGTATATATTACTTTGTAGTTTATGTTAAAAATAATTCCTAGGAGTATTGGACGTTTAAACTATTTTTAAGTTGCAAAATACCCCTTGCTATGCACTGTTTCTCTTCTTTTCCACTGTTTCATTTTTAGAAAATCACAATAATATCAGAAAAATTCGAAAAAATTACCAAAAATATTTTGAAATATGTAAAACACAAAAATATTTAATTTTCTGAGTATTTTTGAATAGCTTGAAAAATGCAAAAAGAGTGTTGTGTGTGTGTGTGTTTATTCATTTGTGCTTGTTTTGAAAAATTTAAAAAAATAAAGAAATAAAACCACTAAAAATCATTTCAAAAATTTGACTACTAAGTTTTTACATCGTGCTCCTTGTGTTCGACCATGGTCGCTATACCAGGTAAAAAGAATAGCGAAAACCACTTACATTCATTTGCTTTGATTAATTTATCTTTTATTAAGTGGTTAAAAATTAATATTTTTCTTGATTGACGGATTTGAGTGGTTGAGAACAATGACAATTGTGATATTTATCCCTTCTTAACGATACGATTTTCGGCTCATCAAGTCCCAAGATCTAATAGGTGGAATAATCAGCAAAGCAAGGGGGGCCGAAAGCATATCAGACGACTCGATTCCATGCTCCACAGATGGAGGACATAGTCAGCAAGTGTAACCGAGCATAAAGAAAGTGTTGCATTTTCCCACAGATATTCCTCGGGGAACAATGCAAACTAAGCATGGAATAGTCAGATCAGATCTCGTCCTTGCGAGGTT
This sequence comes from Ottelia alismoides, assembly GCA_037367405.1. NCBI lineage: Eukaryota > Viridiplantae > Streptophyta > Magnoliopsida > Alismatales > Hydrocharitaceae > Ottelia > Ottelia alismoides. The sequence goes on from JAZKJV010008882.1 coordinate 1,483,604, forward strand.
CGTTAAGGAGAGAAGACTCGAAGGAGTCAATCAGAATGGTCTCCGTAGATGACAGATCGTCTACCAGCAGAAGAGACCACGGATCTAACATGCTGTCATATCTCTCGCAGATAACCCTCAGAGATCACTATGAACTAGGCAATTTATAATCAGAGATGTAACACTCATCCTTGCGAGGACCGTCAAGGAGAAAGACTCAAAGGAATCTGGGCCATTGGCCTCGTGCACCTTCACATCGGGCGCATAATCCGTAGGGAGGCAAAACAGTCAAATGAGACGATACGGTTTTGGGACCCAACAAGGTGGAACAAAATCACTGTATGAAACTGATCGAACAGAAAATGTCGTATCCTCCCGCAGATAGTCCTCGGGAACTAGGTCAATCAAGTCTGGGGATTGTTGGCATTATATCTCAGGTCCTCAAAAGCAATCAATCAAACCTCAAGAGGGCATAAGATCATGGAGGGACAAAGAATCAATCTCATCCAAAGCAATACGGTCCATCAAGTCAATCCAGTCAGCTGAGATGTCACAACAAGTAATCAGAAATCCTCTAAGTGCCAGAGGTGGATAATAGAATCAAGAGACCGAGGATGGGTCAATCAAGTGGGTAAATGAAATCATGTGGGTTCCAAACACCATCACTTTAAAGTTCAAATCAAGATCTGTCAATCAAGTCTTTGAATCAATATGGTGAGGACCTCGAAATAGATAGATCGGTCGAGATTCGTGAAATCATCATCACATCATCGAAATACGTCGCATCCTCAATCCGGTGTGCGAGAGAAAAATCATCAAATAATAATCCCACCTAAATGATCGTTCATCATTAAAGTCCTCAATAAGCTCCTATGCACAAATCATAAGTTAAATCCATCAAGAGTGAGATAGGTCAATCTCAGCATCCTCAAAACATGCCTGACATACTCCAACAATCAATGTAAGTCAAAAGCCTCTATGCGGGCGATATGTACCAGCACAACAATCTTGGGTGAGAGAAAAGATGATACGGGGGACACGAAGAGGGTGGGCAAGAAGAGAAACACAAAGGTTGGGTGAAGATGATTGAGTGCATGCACCAATATCACGACTCAATGCAAATGAGGAGATATATGTAGAAGATAGGTAGAGAGACTCAAAGATGAAAAATGAATGACTCACACGGACGGAACTGACAACTCAAAGAGATAGGAAAATGCAGATGGAATCTAAGTCACAATCAATACATCAAGCAAACCCCCGATTCACCTACTCAACACAATGAAGACCCAGATGTAGTCTTATTTATCTTATCAATTTTTAGAGTTAGGTGACCTTTCAAAAAGTTGTACACACGACAAAGTGGCTTGGGATTTGGGCGCTAATCCTTAGTGTGTACGTATGAATAAAATGCTTAGATAATGAGGTGGTTGCTCTCCCCAATTCAAAGGATCCATTACATTTTTATTTTAGGTCCTATAGAGTTAGCAGTCCCTATTTTATTTTGTTTATCACTTTTTTTGGTTGTTTTTCAATGCACGTGCCTACCGCAGTTCCAATTTCCATTAAGAATCCTAGGTGAGCAAAATCAGAGGGAGAAGATCAGAAAGCCATGCAAGTCGGAAAACGATGATGCATGCAAAGTAAGAAGACTTATAGCGTTTCCCAGCTCACTCCACGCGGGATGCATAACAGAACTGAAAACCTATGCTATATGAGATGCAATCCGATGAAATATCCCTAGAGTAGCAATTGTTATTATAGTTAAGCATAAAATGTCAATTATTCAGAATCAAACACTAGAGTTTGGTCTTGGAGATGTCTCGGTGCCCACCACAACAAGTCCTACCAGCGCTGTATGACATCTCTCACGGTGCGCGGGTTCGAAGCTAAATAACCGACAATTATTTTGACTAAGTCGAAGAAGCGTGTATATAGATACACACAAATATATTAGTGGCTTTGGAACTTAATCTATCAGCATACAATTCCTAACCTAGGACTCATTCACACAAAATAATAAAAATAAAATAAAAAGTGAAAAAGAAACGTCAAAACCGTCAAGGCCCTTAAGGGAACAATCCCTCGGGCATTGGACCTCGGGAAGTCAGGATGTTTGAGACAACCTGAATTATTATAATAATAAAGTCACTCTCTCACATAAATATACATAATTGAATAAAATGCGAAAAAAGTAGATTGTCTGCAAAAATTCCTGTCCATCCGCCCTTGATACTCTCTCCTGTCATCCGAGCAAGAAAGGCTGACTCCGCCTTGCTAGGGTGCACCAGTCTTCCTAGGAGGTCCTCCTTCACGCGGCGGTCCCTGGCATCAAAGCCAAACAGAGAAGAGGTCAAAACAATCACAATAATATCAATCAATAATGCAAATAAATAAATATGAACAAGAGTGAAGAATAAAATAAATAATAAATATCTCAAACGACGTTGCTCCCTGACAATGACATCATTTGATAACCGAGATCTGCAGAGGGTCTAAAAATCTCACAAGGCGAGAGATCCAGTCGATGCGTTAACTGCTCGACAAATCCCAATTAGTCAACACTTATCCCACAATATCAATACAACAATTAAGTCTCAAAAATGTGGATTTAAAATTTATTATAACTCTACATACAAAGGTGTATAGGTGTAAGCACAAGTAGAGGTCGAATACTAGCAGCAAACAGTTGGGGGCAAAAATGAAGCGCAAAATTATTCAATTATTTTCTTGTCCATGTTATTATTTTTGTGGGTTTTGAATTTTTATTTTTTTTATTTCTATTTTTGGATTTATATTTTTTAGTTGATTTTTAAATTTCTGATTTTATATTTTCTTTTTGTATTTTTATATTTTTATATTTTCTTTTTCTTTTATGAAAATAATATAGCCTATATAAGGCTTTAATTTACACAATACATAGAAATATATTTATAAATAGTATTAAATCTAAATAAAATTCATAAAATAATTTGTTCTGGGGTTTTAATATTTTTCTTGTGTTTTTGCATTTTTAAAGAAATTATTGCCAATTTTTATGTATTTTTAAAGTCAAAACTATCCCAAATATAGGATTAATAAACAATCCGAAACTAATTTGGGTTTTAAAAATAGTAAATAGGTCCCAAAATTACTCAAATTGGTTTTAATAAATAAATATTAATATATAGATAATTAGAAAATAGGAAAATTATATTTTTGATATTTTTAAAGAGTTTTTGTATTTTTTTAGGATTTTGGAGCTTCTTAAAATTTTTAGGTTTTCTTTTTTTATTTTTAGGGGTTTTTGTTTTCTGGACTCAATAAATACAAAACATATAATATATAATTTTTTGGTAATTTTTAAAATGTTTTTAATTTTTTTTTGGCATTTTTATATGTAAACATGGATTATTTAGGCTCCTTTTTAATTTTAATAAATAGATAGCATGCAAAACAAATGCAAAGTGGACACGTGGCTTGTAAGCACAGTACATGGAGCATCTAATCCTATTTTTTGGATTTTTAGGAGCTCATTTGCTATTTTTAATAATTAAATAAAAGTCACAAAAATAAAGTCTGGTAGGGGCGTAACTGCAAATAAAATAAAGTTTAGGGGGAACATTGCAATTATCCCAATAGAATCAACATTTTTTTAGTTTTCTAGACTATTTTACAATAAAAAAATGCCAGGATGCTATATGCAAAATTTCCAGCATCATGTGAGGACTGCACGTGACGCTAGCACGGACCAAAATGCAAATATAAAAACGATGAGGGCCTACATGCAAAAAGACCTAATTTATTTACAAGTAATATTTTTTACAGCATTAATAACTAAATACGAAATTGCAACGCTCCAGGAACCTCTGATGACCTTCGAATCCAGCTCCTGGTGCTTGTTTGCGCACCTAACCTACACAGGAGAACACTACAATTCGAGGGGTGATCCCTCAACCAAAAATAAAGCTGGATTAGCACAAAAACGAAGTGGGAACCTTCGCCGGAGTGGAGCTCCAACGAACTACGAACCGATTTAACTAGGGTACACCTACGACCTAATGATTAAACTAAATGTATAAATCGAAAGCTAAGAAAAAAATCTACCTAAAAATTGAAATGCACAGCTCTTATACCTGCCGGTGAGGATAAGGAGCAGGACCTTGCTGGAGCTCGGTCCTGGGTGCAACCTCCTCCCCATTTAGCCCTCTGGGACCCTCCAGGGGCTCCTCCCTGTCACGAAGAAGCGTACTGGGCCGGAGGCGGGGGCGGAAAATGGAAGAAGATTCACCAAATTTTGAAAAAGGAGGAGGAGTTTATTTATGTACATGTATGCACACCCTTATTACCCAGCCAATTAAGGAATATATGATATATACAATGGATTGAAGGAGCGGGCGTGTATGTACAATGCTCTAGGAGGATTTTGTCTGAAGAACGCATTCGAGATTGATGGATGGAATGCCCGAGAAAAGGGACGGAAGACAAGGGAAAAGATGGGTCTCACGCGCAGGTCATCTAAAGGGATAGTTGACCAGAGGTCAACGGTCCTCGGCCTGCCCTAGGGCCACGTCTGCCCACTAAAAGACAAAACAATAATTTTATTCAAAAATAATTATTTTAAAAATAGTAAATGATTTTATTATTTTTTGAATATAAAATAAAAACTGTTTATTAATTTATGTAGTATTTTATTATGATATTTATTTATTTATTTACTTTATTTATCAGTAGTTAATTTTTATTAGTGCATTTATAGGTATATTCATCTATGTTTTGTGCATTCTTATTTTTATTTTGTATATGTTGTGTTATTATTTTATTATTTTATTTTATATATCTACAACTTACTTTTATGAGTATAAATATATTTTTATTGTATTTTTATGAGGTTATTTGTACACTTTAATAAATATGTGAATATATTGTATATGTATATTCTTAGATATTTTACCTATGTTTTATATTCATCTTTTTATTTTGATGTATTTTATTGAGTTTTATTTTGGTTTTTTATTTTTAATATAATTTATATAATATTTACAATATTATAAAATTATGAAATAATAAAGAATAGATTCCCCTTTTTATTTATATACATATATAATCATAGGTATTTTGTCTATGTTTTTACATAAACTTATTTTATTTTCCTTTTTCTTTTGGGTCTTATTTTGATTTCAACATGCATATGTGTTATACATAATATTTACAAAATTATAAAAATAGTAATTTGTAAAAATAATGAATAATGAATAAAATGAAATTTTTAATTGGTAGAATGTACAATAGGGGCCCAAAACCTAACTTCTATACAGTAACTTTAAAAAATAAAAAACCACCACCATTAAATAGCTTGTGAAAAATTATATACAATTAGAAGTGATTTTGCAATGTTTTGAGTTATTATTGAAAATATATGGGTATGTGAAGGTTGGTTCTTGGCTTTTTATTTTGTGTATAAAATGTATACTGAGTATTATTTTTATGCAAACTCAATTTTGAATTTGTATTTACATCATTATCTACAACTTTCATGTACAAAGTTTATTTATTTGATGAAGAAATCATAAAGAATAAAATAGGTGTCAAAATACATAATTAATAAATAAATGAGGTATTTATCGTATCTTTGGCCCTTATCTTCCCCTACTTTATTCCTTATCGACCAACTCCATTCTGGACTTGGTCTTGGGGTTAGGATCATAAAATATTTTATTCCTTTTTCTTTCTTCCTTTATAATTTTGGCATCAAAAACCTTATTTTGTATACAAATAATACAAGAAATAATGGATGCTACTGTAATATGCGATCGGGGCGACTAGTCGCTAGATGCGACAGAAATTAAAAATTTTTAACAAGTGATGAAACCACATGATCACGAGAACATTTCTCGGATCGTTTCATCAAACCACAAAGTATAGGGAATACCTCTTGGAGCGTGGTTGTAATCGTGAGATCCCAAACAAGAGATCCTCCTGTCTTAAGTCCGATCCACGAAGAATGCACTTGTGGGCATGATGATGAGACGCGATCCTCCCGTAATCCTCGATGAAGATCCAAGCAATCGGATCCCCTAATTTTGTCCAACGAATTCCGTCATCTTCCTTTAGAGCAAGCAACCCCAAAGAAGAAGGAGATCCTTGAGTCGTCGAAGGTGAAGACGAGAGTCTCCCTTTATCAACATACAAGATGGACGACTGATGAAGCCACATTTCATCATCTTTATTCTATCATTTTGGCATCAAAAATCCTAGCAAATGCATGTAAATAGCATTAAATCCATCATCTTAGCATTCATGCATGTGCATGTAAATAGTGTATAAAATACTGTAATTAAAGCCAAAATTATAGAATAAATAAAAGAAAAGAAAAAGAATAAAATATTGTAAATATTTTATGACCCAAAACCCCGAGACCTAGGCATCTCGATGACTAGGTCGACAAGGAATAAAGTAGGGGGAGATAAGGGCCAAAATACAATAAAAATACCTTTTATTTAATTCATTCTTTATTCATTTTGGGACCTATTTTTTGTTCTACTTTTTATACCTCAAATAAAGAAACTTTGTACATGAAAGTTGTAGATAATTAAATAAGTAAAAATACAAAATTGATTTCACTGAAAAATAATGTACAGATAAAACGTTATGGTCTGAATAAGATTCCATAACTCCAACTTCCCAGACCTGTATCTTGCAAATAAAAACTCGAAATGTAGCTTTAATTTATATAGTATAAAATAAGCTATTTAATGAAGGTTGTTTCGTATTTTTCGGAGTTACGGTTTGAAAGTTGAGTTTTGGACCGCTCTAGTACAATAGTTTACACCTTTTTCTTTCTTTCGTATAGATTCTTTTTTTAACTCTTTTTTCTTTTGATTTCAATTATATTTTGTTAGTTGTATATTATAATTTCTATTAAAATATAAAATAAATTAAAAAATATAAAATAAAAAAGATACAAAAATAGATCTTCTCTATACAAGTCAATTTGGCTTGTATTCTATCTTTATCACTTTTTTATCTTACAAAATTAAAAATCAACAAAAAGATTTCAAGCTTTTATATTATTAACAAGAAAACAAGACTAAAAATCATAAAAATCCAAAATGGGTATTTTATACCTTCAAAAAAACATGTTTTTAATTTACATCTTTTGAAAAAAAAAAAGCTTTCTTCTGCAATGTTCTAGATAACATTATTTTGAGATAGTTTCATGATTTGAGCTTTTATTTTGAGGTCTCTTGTTATTCATTTCAAACATGGTTTCATTGGGAAAGACCCCTCTTTTTTTATTAGTACACATGAGCATAAAGACAATCACTAGTGTCCAAAAAAATTTGAAATAGTCCACTCCCATTGGTGGAGGCCTCCCCCAATAGCCATCATCTCTTCCATTCCTCCACCAAATAAAAGAGCTTCATCCCCCATTTTTGAAATCATACACCATTAGAGTCTTCATTCTAGCTCCTCTACCTCCATTGTGACAGAGTGAAGGTTGGAGACGAAGCCACAACGAAGGGAGGATTTTTTTGGCGTGATCCCTTGGTGTTCTTGCTCCATTGTATCACAAGCTCTTAGCTTGTCAAGCCTCTTCTCCGCCGGAATTGAGGCCATGACCGGTCATTCTCATCGGAGAATCGATCACCATAGGCGATTACCTTTCACATGCTACGTTTTTCTTCTTGTTGGTAACTTTTAGATTTAGTTTTTCTTCTTGTTGTAGTGTAACAACCCATTATCTTCAACTTTCCTCCATCCTCATTCGTCGTGGCTAACCACCTCATCGCCGCCTTCATCCACTTCTTCATACTCCCTTCACGCAACCTCAACCAACTCCGACCACGCACGGTGGCCGGAGACCATCTCCTTCTACCATTTTCGTAGGAGAACCCATACACCCCATATATTTTTTTGTGTGCATAACGCAAGCCGAGCCCACGCTTGAGCTTTCATTTCCACTCGCAGGTATCTGTCCGAACGTCCTACAGCCGCACCACCATCTCTCACGCAGAGCTCCACACCGTGGCACTTCGCCGGCCCTCGGATTGGCATTTTTGTTGCTTTTTTTCAAAGGAAGAAGAAGAAGGGAGGGGGTGGATAGCAGCCACCGTTGGATCTATCCCCCTCCTTTTAATCTTAACCATCCGGCCAAGGGGTAGAAGTTTTATACATAAGCCCTCACCATTTTGAAATTTCACGCACATACCCTTACTGACCAAGAGGAGTTTGATGCCACGTGGATAAGTGGCAAGGTTTGTGGCTATACCCCTGTATTTTTGGTATATTTCAAGAAGTTTTCGAATATCTTTTGAACTGCAGTTTCGTTCTTATGTTTTCATCTGTACCCCTTCACTCAAATGCTCATAACTCATTCATCTGAACTCCGTTTCGTGTGAGATTTTTTTTCTTAGAAAGCTGCTTTAAGGTTATACATTATATCCAAATTTCATAATTTTCTGATGTACAAACTATTTATGGCGAATTTATGAATTCAGAGTATTGATTGGGCTTGTTTTGTTGATAACGCTTGAAATACTCAATATCACTTGCTCATTTTTGGATATGTTGTAGTAATTAGCAGGGCAGAATTTGGGTTCAAATTTCAACAAAAAATATTGTGATTTGTGTCCAGTAGAATTTCTACAATATTTTTAGTGATTGATTTATTTCTGGAGCATCTTTCATCTATTTGAAAATCTAAAAATATGTCCACGTGCCCCTGACTTTGTTATATAATTAGAGATTTTTGTTGTATTTTATCTTTTTGTTTGAGTAGTCAAAAAAATCAAAAACATCATTTCTACCTTCCTGCAGTCTTTTATTTTTAATATATTCATTACCTTTTGAAAAACTCCAAAAAAATTGTATTTTGTTTGTTTCTGTATGTTTTAACTTCAGACCAAAAATCATTACAAATTTCAAAGTAAAAACCTTAAAAATTAGAAAACACTTAAAAACTTCAAAAAAAAATATAAAAAATCATAGAATAATCACAAAAATATAAACTCAGTTGCTAGGTCTTCCTTACTTTATTTTCTATATTTTAAAATAAATTTGAGGAACTTTGGGTACTGTTTAGTATTTTTCAACCTCACTTTGATTTCGGCCAGCAACCTAGTCCACTGTTTTCCTTTATTTTGATATTTAAAAATACCAAAAACATTTTGAAAAACCCCCAAAAATCTCAAAAATAGTAGAAAATTATAAAAAGACCAAAAATATTTTATTTTCTGATTTTGACTATTTTTTACCTATTTTTATAAATATAGTATCCTCTCTTTCCTCACATTGTATATATACTCCTATATTGAAAAAGAAAATATAAAATATAAAAGAAAATATAAAATCAGAAAATTAAAAATCAAAATACAAAATTAAAAATTAAAAACAAATAAAAAATAAATATAAAATTTAAAAACTCACAAAAATATTTGCATTACATAGTGTAGACAACACATCACATTCACTTGTGCACATTTACTTGGATTACCCTGTTTGCTCCCTGTGTTCAAACTCTCTGCATACTTGCTTGCTATACATTTTGTGCAGAGTTAAAAATAAATTTTAACTCCACATTTATTTCTATTTCCTTGATCTATAGTGTGGATTAATGGTTGATTAAATACATTTTATTGTGGGTCGTCGCATCGACATCGGTTGTCTCCGCCTTATGTGAGACATACTTCTTAGACCCCGATAATTTGCGTTTATCAAATGGCGTCGTTGCCGGGGAGCAACAGCGCGTAGATCACTTTTTGCTTGTGTTGTGATTATTTGTCTACTTTTGCGGCTTTTATTTCTGCTTATTGTATTTTGGTTCATTTTTGATATTTATTGTTTGAATTGTCTAATCACCTTCTTGTTTGACTTTGTGCGAGGTACGCGGATCGAGGGAGGCCCTCTTTTCTAGGAGCGCCCGTGCACCCACGTGAGGCGGCTGACGCTTCGCACCAAGGCGGACTTAGAGGATTTTTTAAGACAATTCCCGAGCCATTTATTTCATTGACCTTATCTTGTGTAATTTATTATGAGAGAGAGACTCTTTATTTGTAATAATACAGGTACATTCGGACTTGGACTTTCGGGCCCAATTTCCAAGTGCTTGTACACTTGGGGGCTCACTGCATTTTTATCGGTTTTCATCGCATTTTTTTACTTTGTTTGCCGATTTTGTTTTCTTTACTTTGTGTGATTGAGCTCTTAGATTTAGAATTGCTTGCGATAGATTAAGGCCAAACACCTAATATATCTTGCATGTACCTATAGCCGCGTTTGGACTTAGTCAAATTTTAAACAGTCGGTTCATCATCATAGATCCGCTGCGCCGCGAGCCCACACCATCAAGCGCTACTCCTGAACTCGACTTGTCGAGAAGAGGAGGGGTGGGTCTAGACCAGACTTTTTGGATTGATGATCGGCGATCGACTTGTGGTGCTTCCCGCTAATAGCAATTTCTGAACTTAGGGCGATTTCATCGGCTTTGCATTTGCATATAGATAGGTTTCAATTCTGCTGAGCATCCTTGTGTGTAGAGTGCTGGAGGCAAGGTAAGCATTTACGCTTTAGCATTCATCATTGTTTGCCGCTTGCATTGCTTTTCCGACTCTCCCTCTGATTTTGCCAACCTAGGAGCTTAAAGGAATTGAATCCCCGTTAGGATCGTGCATTTCTCACTAAAAATCCAAAAAAAGTGATAACCAATAAAATTGGGACTGCTAATATTACTTGACCCAAAAACCGATCAAAAAGAAAAATATTGTCTAGGGGCGAGTAATCCCCTCATTATCTTCGTTTTACATTGCTCGCGCACACACTAAGGTTAGTGCCCAAATCCAATTTTCATCCCCCTAAGTGTTTGTGCAACTTCTTGACTTTTTCACCTAAACTCTAAAACAGACATGATAAAAAGACCGCATTTATGGTCTTCACCGAGTAGTAGGTGAATTGAGGGTTCGGTTGTTTCATTTTTGCTTGTGATTGTTTTGTGTGCATTCTAGATCATCCCTGCGCATTTGCGCCTTTCTCCACACATCTATTGACTTGACCATCGTGTTCTCCCGATCATTCTCTCTAGTTTCGAGATGGATCCCAGGAGCGATTTTTATTCGGATTTTGCGGATTCCTCGTACCCTCCAGCCAGTCCACCTCCCTTTTATCAGAAGGATCGTCCTCTTAATTTTTATGATTTTTGTACATATCCGCCTCAGCCGCAGTATCATACCTCGGATTTCTACCCACCTCCACCTCCACCTGTATATTATCCACCTCCACTTTCACATCCACCCGAGTCTGACCTGTTGGAGTCACCTCCCTCGATCTCCATGAGTGACATGTTGACCTTGATGATAGAGCACACTGATTTGATGAAATATAATCTTGCTATCTTGAGGAACAATCAGATTAATGCTCCTTCCGTCGGGGATTCAGATTTACTTGTAGGTGATCATGGGAGCTTGCAATCGCCAAAAATACAAAAAAATGAGAAAAATTTAAAAATCCAAAAAGAGTTCGGGAGACACTTGGTTGATCAATATTTTGAGGAGAGAGTCCACTTGCCAGAACCCTTGACTACATATACATTCACACCTAGTCCCACCTTTGACCCCGAGGATGCCGCTGTACAGACTGCTCTTGGCATGCCTCGTGTATATGCTGATTCCGACTTCCTCCCTTGTATGGAGGCAGTCCAAAAATTCAAAAAAATGCTATCTGAACTCGAAGTGGTGGCCACTATTCATGAGATCATCCAAGCCCCACTTCAGCAGGCCATGACCCAGTTATCTGCTCCTCTTCCCAAGAAGAGAAAGCGAAGGAGTAGATCTGAGTGTCACATTCTGACCATGGCCACTGCCCACGCCATCACACACCGTCCCATTCCTAAGAAGAAGAACACAGCTACACCTTTCATCACTTGCACCATCTCTGACTATACTTGTGATCACACTCTCCTAGACGGCGGTGCGTCTATTAGCATATTACCCTTCTCGCTGGTACAGTCTCTTCACTTAGGGCCTCTCAAGAAAATCAGGATGATCGTTCAGTTTGCTGATGGATCTATTAAGAGGCCGAAGGGTATCCTTGAAAACACCATCATTTCTATTCAAGGCACGAGCTACCATGTTGACTTTGTCGTGTTTCCCATGGAGAACTCCGCAGGGGAGACATCTCCCATCATTCTGGGACGGTCATTCCTCGCCTCTGCGAGGGTCGTTATTGACTACGGATCAGGAGAGATTCGCTTCTGTCCTGTTGACGAGAGCGAAGTGTTGATCACCACACCCATAGTTGACCAGAGACCTGCATCTGATACACATTCACTGATTATAGCAGACTCTGAGGCCTGTGACCGATCTGATGATATTAGAGATGTTTCCTCACCGACCGTTGATGAGACTCGACGAATCCCCCGAAAGGGGAGAAAATCGGAAAGCATAGACCTCGCAGTTCCTCCTCCTGGTGTGTGGCGATGTGTTGATGAAATCCAAAGTATTTACGTGATTGATCCATTTGAGCAGAGGGCAGATACCAAGACTAGACAGGACGGGCCTGGTTTGACTACTTCCACTGATAAGTCCGTTCCTGGTCACTCACAAGTAAAGATGATTGAGGTCGGTTATGATGTTGCCCATTATTTTGAGAGACCTCATAATGAAACAAATGACCCAGGTGAGATTCTTGAGGACGAACAGAGTTCGTATACTTCCACTGATGATTTCGTTCCTTTTGATTTTGATCTGGACGATCCCTCGCAAGACGACTCCGATTATACTTCTTTCGAGGATGATGAGTTTGTCCCATTTCACTTTAACATATGCGAGACCTCCAAGGCCAGACCTGAACACACTTCTTCCACTCACCCGTCTGTGCCTGCACATCATTGGACCACCAAGGCCGAACCTAGCCATACTACTTCCACTGATCAGTTTGTGCCTTTTCGATTTGATTCCACTGAGGGCCTTCACCCTGTCGACTCTGATCGGTTTCCATCCTCTGTGGACCCCGATGTTGACCTACACCACACTAGATCTATCCCTTCGCGGTCTCGCAAGAAGGTTAGCTTTCTACCTTCTTGATCATGTGTATATCCATCTCCGTTGTATATTCCTTTGTGTACCTTTGTTCTCTCTCCCGTATTGCTCGTCCACCCATTCTCGTGTTTGCCTTGCTTAGGATGTACTTTGTCTTAAGTATAGGGGGGAGGGGTGGACGAGCCAAGTGTTCATTCATCGTTCCCTTTCATCACTCCTGTTGTTGCCTATATTTAGGGCTTCTTTTACCCTAAGTATAGGGGGAGTGATGCGTACATTCTTCTCTATCTTCATCCATCTGTTGATATCTTTTCTCCTTTTCTTCTTTTCTTCTTTTCTTCTTTTTCTATTCTATCTTCTGTATCTATCAGAAAGGTGTCGCCCCTTGTAGACAGTTTTCTATACTTAGGACGTACTTTGTCCTAAGTATAGAGGGGTACGCACCCCGAGTGATTCTATTCTTTGATCCTCTCCATTGTCTCCTCGTCTTGTCTATACTTAGGGATATCTTACACTAAGTATAGGGGGAGAATATCTGAGTACGATCTGTTCATTCCCCCCCTTGACCCTCCCTGCTTTGTGTACAGTCTGCTATACTTAGGATTATTTGATCTTAAGTATAGGTGGGACGGTCGACTTCTCATTGGTTTATTCATTCATCTCTTATTCCTTTATTCTTTAGACTTGCCTATACTTAGTACGAGTTATGTCTTCTCTTTTCTCACCAATCTATGAGGCCATAGCTCAAGCTAAGTATAGGGGGGTCGTATATACTGTGTATATACTTTAGCAATAACTCGTACTTTCGTATTTTCTTAATAATATGGCTATTAATTCTTTAAAATTCATTAAAAACCCTAATAAAAAGATGTGATTATTCCTCAAATGCTTTGTGTATTTACTGATTAATAAATCAGGAGAAAACATTTTTTGCAAAATGTTTGAAAAATAGTTTGAAAATCTTTTTGAAAAATCTTTTGAAAACTATTTTGAAAACGTTTGGTTACATGTTTTCAACCTTTGTAAAAACAGTTTGATTGTAAAAATCTATTTTCTTTGTGTGAAATAAAATGTTTGAGAAATGATTTGCAAATGGTTTGAAAAATGGTTGCAAAATTATTTTGAAAAATCTATCTATACTATTTTGAAAGCCTTTGCAAAATGATTTTCAAATGTGTGTACATGTTTGTAAAAATGTTTGTAAAAATTATTTTGGACTATACTTTTCAAAGTTGTTTGAAAAATTATTTTGGACTATACTTTTCAAAATTGTTTGAAAAACCTGTGTCAAATAAGTTTGAGGAATACATACATCTCACCAAAATTCTTTATATGTATATATGTGTATAAAATTGACCACTTACCCTGTAAATTCTTAAAATCCACTTCTTGTATATATAAGAAGCACTCTCGTGTAAATATTTTAACCTTGTTTTTAGCCAAAAATCTTTGTTTTCAAAAATCCCAAAAACAATTGCAAAATTAAAATCCAAAAACACTTGAAAAACTTTTCAAAAATCTAAAAATTGCATATGCATCATCATCATCTTTTCAAAAACCCATAAAAAGTTCAAAATCTTTGAAAATTGCATCACAAAAATATTTTCTACATAGCATTGCATAGCATGAGCATTTTTCGGATTGAGTTTGATAGTTGAACAAGTCTAAGTAAAATCTGGAGATTGGAGCTTGGTTGGACCTTAAATCTACCTAATTAACAGGAACCTTATAGGAACTGGGATTGAGGTACTTCAGGTCTAGTTGACTTAATTCTTTGAGGATCACGAGACTTGGTTTAATAGATTCTTGACTGCCTAAGTAGAGTATTTCGGAGCACACGCACGACTCTTGTTGATAATGACCTAACTTGGACACCTGCACCTTTCACTTGGCTCAACTCAGTTGGAGTGGTGAGGGGTTGGATTTGCCGGTATGAGACGCACACAGGTGAAAACATTTGTCCTCCTCTAGGGAGGGAAGTGCGCCCCAACCCGTCCAATAATGATGAGTTTCGAGGATAGGAGATCGTGGGTTGCAATAAAGCTTCAAAAGAGGGATAGTCTACTGGCTCAAGAGGAAAAACTCCCTATGTAAATGTTGTTGTGCATAGTATTAAAAAAATGCAAAAGCAAAAACTCCAAAAAAAAAGTGGACAGGCCTGTACGAAAATGAAAATGCCTGCCGGAGTGTACATATGTTGTAAAGTCAAATAAGCCAGCTTGAGCTTCAAAGTCAAATCATGTGAGCCTGCAGCTGGATGACTTGACTACACTGGTTTTGCATCCTAGGATAGGTAGCTACACTGGCTACCGTCCATTCTTCTCTTCACCCCTCCTCTTGAGCTAGTTGCACTTGAACTTAAAAGGGAATACCCTGCTCCTTGAGGGATGAGTTGTTGGAGTGGGGAATCATTGTCTTGTCATATTGGAGAAGTCAGTCTCTTTGTCATTTCAGTTGGGGAGAGCCACCATCACTTACATTGTACGAGTCAGATTCATAGTCATAAGGGTTTGCGTATGAGTTGAAGTATTTCTGACCTGGCTATTGAGGAGACTTGAGCAGAGTCTTGGGATTCTCAGGGACTGTTGGATTTCGAATCCGGTTCTCATTAAGGTTCCGCCCGCACTAAAATTCCAAAGGTCTAACTTAAGCTCCAAACTTTGATTTTGTGAAGACAAGTTTGATAGTTAAATTTAATCCATCTTTCTTCTTTTTCTTTTCTTTCTCTTTCTTTCTGCACTTATTGCATAAGTGTTTGCTAGGGACTAGCAAATGTAAAGTACAGGGGGATGATGAAGCCACATTTCATCATCTTTATTCTATCATTTTGGCATCAAAAATCCTAGCAAATGCTTGTAAATAGCATTAAATCCATCATCTTAGCATTCATGCATGTGCATGTA
This sequence comes from Ottelia alismoides, assembly GCA_037367405.1. Lineage (NCBI taxonomy): Eukaryota > Viridiplantae > Streptophyta > Magnoliopsida > Alismatales > Hydrocharitaceae > Ottelia > Ottelia alismoides. Next base: position 1,499,499 of record JAZKJV010008882.1, read on the forward strand.
AATAGTGTATAAAAATACTGTAATTAAAGCCAAAATTATAGAATAAATAAAAGAAAAGAAAAAGAATAAAATATTGTAAATATTTTATGACCCGAAACCCCGAGACCTAGGCATCTCGATGACTAGGTCGACAAGGAATAAAGTAGGGGGAGATAAGGGCCAAAATACAATAAAAATACCTTTTATTTAATTCATTCTTTATTCATTTTGGGACCTATTTTTTGTTCTACTTTGTATACCTCAAATAAAGAAACTTTATACATGAAAGTTGTAGATAATTAAATAAGTAAAAATACAAAATTGATTTCACTGAAAAATAATGTACAGATAGAACGTTATGGTCTGAATAAGATTCCATAACTCCAAATTCCCAGACCTGTATCTTGCAAATAAAACTCGAAATGTACCAAACTCACCTTTAATTGTATATAGTATAAAATAAGCTATTTAATGAAGGTTGTTTCGTATTTTTCGGAGTTACGGTTTGAAAGTTGAGTTTTGGACCGCTCTTGTACAATAGTTTACACCTTTTTCTTTCTTTTGTATAGTTTCTTTTTTTAACTCTTTTTTTCTTGTGATTTCAATTATATTTTGTTAGTTGTATATTCTAATTTCTATTAAAATATAAAATAAATTAAAAAATATAAAATAAAAAAGATACAAAAATAGATCTTCTCTATACAAGTCAATTTGGCTTGTATTCTATCTTTATCACTTTTTTATCTTACAAAATTAAAAATCAACAAAAATATTTCAAGTTTTTATATTATTAAAAAGAAAACAAGACTAAAAATCATAAAAATCCAAAATGGGTATTTTATACCTTCAAAAAAACATGTTTTTAATTTACATCTTTTGAAAAAAAAGCTTTCTTCTGCAATGTTCTAGATAACATTATTTTGAGATAGTTTCATGATTTGAGCTTTTATTTTGAGGTCTCTTGTTATTCATTTCAAACATGGTTTCATTGGGAAAGACCCCTCTTTTTTTATTAGTACACATGAGCATAAAGACAATCACTAGTGTCCAAACAAATTTGAAATAGTCCACTCCCATTGGTGGAGGCCTCCCCCAATAGCCATCATCTCTTCCATTCCTCCACCAAATAAAAGAGCTTCATCCCCCATTTTTGAAATCATCCACCATTAGAGTCTTCATTCTAGCTCCTCTACCTCCATTGTGACAGAGTGAAGGTTGGAGACGAAGCCACGACGAAGGGAGGATTTTTTGGCGTGATCCCTTGGTGTTCTTGCTCCATTGTATCACAAGCTCTTAGCTTGTCAAGTCTCTTCTCCGCCAGAATCGAGGCCATGACCGGTCATTCTCATCGAAGAATCGATCACCATAGGCGATTATCTTCACATGCTACGTTTTTCTTCTTGTAGGTAACTTTTAGATTTAGTTTTTCTTCTTGTTGTAGTGTAACAACCCATTATCTTCAACTTTCCTCCATCCTCATTCGTCGCGGCTAACCACCTCGTCGCCGCCTTCATCCACTTCTTCGTACTCCCTTCACGCAACCTCAACCAACTCCGACCACGCACGGTGGCTGGAGACCATCTCTTTCTACCATTTTCGTCAGAGAACCCATACACCCCATATATTTTTTTGTGTGCATAACGCAAGCCGAGCCCACGCTCGAGCTTTCATTTCCACTCGCATGTATCCGTCCAAACGTCCTACAGCCGCACCACCATCTCTCACGCAGAGCTCCACACCGTGGCACTTCGCCGGCCCTCGGATTGGCATTTTTGTTGTTGTTTTTCAAAGGAAGAAGAAGAAGGGAGGGGTGGATAGCAGCCACTGTTGGATCTATCCCCCTCCTTTTAATCTTAACCATCCGGCCAAGGGGTAGAAGTTTTATACATAAGCCCTCACCATTTTGAAATTTCACGCACATACCCTTACTGACCAAGAGGAGCTTGATGCCACGTGGATAAGTGGCAAGTTTTGCGGCTATACCCCTGTATTTTTGGTATATTTCAAGAAGTTTTCGAGTATCTTTTGAACTGCAGTTTCGTTCTTATGTTTTCATCTGTACCCCTGCACTCAAATGCTCATAACTCGTTCATCTGAACTCCATTTCGTGTGAGATTTTTTTAGAAAGCTGCTTTAACGTTATACATTATACCAAATTTCAGAATTTTCTGATATACGAACTATTTATGGCGAATTTATGAATTCAGAGTACTGATTGGGCTTGTTTTGTTGATAACGCTTGAAATACTTAATATCACTTGCTCATTTTCGGATATGTTGTAGTAATTAGCATGTCCGAATTTGGGTTTAAATTTCAACAAAAAATATTGTGATTTGTGTCCTGTAGAATTTCTACAATATTTTTAGTGATTGATTTATTTCTGGAGCATCTTTCATCTATTTGAAAATCTAAAAATATGTCCATGTGCCCCTGACTTTGTTCTATAATTAGAGATTTTTGTTGTATTTTATCTTTTTGTTTGAGTAGTCAAAAAAATCAAAAACATCATTTCTACCTTCCTGCAGTCTTTTATTTTTAATATATTCATTACCTTTTGAAAAATTCCAAAAAAATATATTTTGTTTGTTTCTGTATGTTTTAACTTCAGACCAAAAATCATTAAAAATTTCGAAGTAAAAACCTTAAAAATTAGAAAACACTTAAAAACTTCAAAAAATATAAAAATCATAGAAAAATCACAAAAATATAAACTCAGTTGTTGTGTATTCCTTACTTTATTTTCTATATTTTAAAATTAATTTGAGGAATTTTGGGTACTGTTTAGTATTTTTCATCCTCACTTTGATTTCGGCTAGCAACCTAGTCCACTGTTTTTCTTTATTTTGATATTTAAAAATACCAAAAACATTTTGAAAAACCCCCAAAAATCACAAAAATAGTAGAAAATTATAAAAAGACCGAAAATATTTTATTTCCTGATTTTTGACTATTTTACCTATTTTTATAAATATAGTATCCTCTCTTTCCTCACATTGTATATATACTCCTATATTGAAAAAGAAAATATAAAACATAAAAGAAAAATATAAAATCAGAAAATTAAAAATCAAAATACAAAATTAAAAATTAAAAACAAATAAAAAAATAAATATAAAATTTAAAAACCCACAAAAATATTTGCATTACATAGTGTAGACAACACATCACTTTCAAACACACATCATTGCTTGATCTACCCTGTTTGCTCCCTGTGTTTGAACTCTCTACGTATTTGCTTGCTATACACCATTTATGTAGAGTTAAAAATAAATTTTAACTTCACATTGCTTGTCATTGTTTGATATCTATAGTGTGGGTTAATTGTTGATTAAATACGAGGTTCATTTTGTAGTGGTCAACACACCGACTGTTGACTCGCCTTGTGAGTCAATACGACCGCTCGTGAATTTCGTGTTTATCAACGACCACCTTGGAGAAGAGAGAGAGAGAGAGAGTAGGCGAGAATGAGAGAGAGAGAAAGAGTAGTAGACTTCTACAACTCTTAATCATGTACCTTGAAAGGCTAGGTTAGCCCTCCTTTTATATTAGTTTAGGATACAATGGATCTCAATCCATGGGACACATAAATCCAATGGCCAAGTTGGTCTATGTATTAATCAATGGCCAAGATTGTTATTGGTTAAAAAACCAACAACATTAATTTTATATTTAAATTAAATATATGCTGCAACATTATCAACATAATTTAATTTAGCATAAATTAATTATTAAGAGATAACAATATAATAAAGGAGAGATAACAAATTACCTCCTAAAAATGAGGGGGTGTCACCTTTGACTATGTCATTGGTGATGACACCTCATTTGGTGGTTATTTATCTCCCTTTTATTTTATATTATTATTTCTCAATGTATTTGTAATAATAATTATTAAAAATATCCACCAAAATAATTCCAAATTAATTTGTGAATATTTTAATCATGCCATTGATAAATATGTGAATCATATTCACAACCCAAACTAATTTGTAAATTACATTTCTAATTAATTAATTAATTAATGTGAATCCAATCCACATTAATAATTAACAAATGTTATTTACAAAAATTCTCTCTCTCTTCAATATATGTATATTATAAATCATATTTACAATACACAAATATTATAGATAGTATTATCCACATTCTTTAATCCTTGATAATTAAATCTCATTTAATTATCTTGGATAATTATTCTCTCAATATGAATCTCATTCATATTATGCTTGATAATTAAATCTCATTTAATCATCAAGTCCTTCTTGCTTGGATATGTAGTTCATCAAATGAATTATTCTTGAACCCCTTCAAGAATAATGTGCTTTCTCCGCAGATACTTGGAGATAAAGACAGGGCGATTGTATTGTTTCACGTATAGTGACTTGGATGTTGAGATCTCATCTCAAATCCAGATCTTACGGACCTCCCACAGATGCTTGATTAAATCAAGACTGCAAATCTAATCTTCTCATTGCATCTGAATCACATTCAGACCAATGTCCAACACTTGGACCAAGATCAGATTGCTTCTCTACTGAGAGGAGTCACTAAAATCCAGACCTGTTTCATCACTCCCTCGGAATGGAAGCGTCATGGTTATACAATTGTTTATGATCACATCACCCTCAGGTATTCCTAATACATGTACATCCTGCATACTGGAAGACCCATGATCATCCTGAAGATTAAGATCAATTTTACACTGTCTTCTTCAGAGTTTAATCACTAAGTTTCTCAATCTTGGTCATTGGGAGTCGATATCGATAATATGCTTTCCCAAAGCATGTATCATACCTTCAAATTCATGTCATGCTTCCGAAGCACGACGACCATGCATGGAATTTGATCGGTCTCAATACCTCATGAGTGAGCTCATGTCTTCCGGTTCATAAGTGAACCTGTATGATCCCTTTGAGAGATCGTATTGCTCATATGCCCTTATATGCACACCAGCTTGTCGGTGTATAGACCTTGGATAGGCCATTAACATATCGGTCTGCCAAATGTACGTACTCAGACATATAGCAATGCATCTTTCTCCAGTCAGAGGATGTGTGCCTATGCTGTGACAGCATTCAACATAGGACTTACGTTTTCTCGATCTTGTTAAGTCAACCCATTGACCTAACTAATCTGACACCTCCGAATCGCTATTCCCATGCAGAGGACCTGCATCAAGAGGTCGGTCAGATATCAACCTATGTGAGAAAGGATTTCCATCTCCTACTCAGGCTGGAGACCATCTCTTAATAATCATTTGACGGTGCTTGATGAGTCCTATATCTAACTCCTTAGATATTCATCCAAACACCAGCCTCTATGATTCATTTAATGAATCAACAGTTGTATGATCATCAAGATGGCCATGGTACAAAACCCTAATTGTACAAAGGGACCTTTTATGCAAATTATTTATTCTTCATTTCAGATAAGGGAATAATATGTGCAATAACATTTATTGCATAATGGCTCGCCGTGGGCTCACATGTCCAACAACTATTATTGACAAATTGATGCTATTTACATGCATTTGACGGGGATTTTAAGGCCAAAATGATTGAATAAAGGAGATGAAATGGAGATTCATCGGAGTGTCGCAACTAAAGTCTGAGGAGAATATGGGGTGGACTTCCCCCAAGTCTTACCTTCTGTTAGGCCCCACATTTCATCCATAAATGATCTCCTCCAAAAGCTTAGGATCAAATCATGGGCGCTCTTCCAAATGGATGGGCTCGTACGTTTTCCTCGAAAAAGGGCACTACTCCGATCTTGTTAAGAATAATAATCGATAAATAAACTTAAGTTTTGCACTCAGTAATTTGGTTATTATAAAATGTCTCTGAAAACTCACCGTCATGTACTGAACTTAACTATTGATCATGCATTTCCATGCATGTGCATCTTCGACCACTGTTTTGTAAGAGTTGACTCATGCTATAAAGTCACTTCCTGACAAAATTAATGTCAGCACAAGTATATGAATAAAGAATAGATACTTTTAATCTCTAGTATATAAATACCATTTCACATCTCACCATCCTAAATCTCTTAGATTCGGTGGTTGATTGGATCTCCTACTTCTCCCTATTAGCCCGTCTCGTAACAAAATGCATCCCAAAGTAAGCAGAAGCGAATTATGAGTTCAAGCACAAGTGGAGAGATTGTTAGTACATGAGCATGGATATTTTGATGATAACAAAACTCGTATATGAAGCTTGTAGCTAGGTCAGTAGAAGGAAGGATATCGATCTTAAGAAGAAGATGAAGTTTTTTCTTTTATTGAATCATATTTTTTGTAATTGTATTAGAATGTAAAAGACTCAATTCTTCATCCATCTAATATATCATTTGATTTTGATCGATCATCCTAGTGTCTTGATCGATCATACTCCATTTCAGGAAGATTTATAAAGTTGATTTCATCCTAGATTTGTTCACAACTGCTACTTTTTCAAAGCCAACATTTATAGAGACTCTCTACTTATAAATAGGATCCATATCATATTCCACAACACATGACAAGAGAAACACCATCTCTAAGGTTTTTTTGGATCGTTACATGCTATGGTGGAGTTGAATGAGTAACTAACAAATGTTATTATATGATTGGGTTCCTCACATAAACAACTCAGATTAGTGGAAGACCCATTTGGGTTCAAAATCCCGAGTCGGGAGATTCAGGTCATGGTTTTTACCCAAGAGGGTTTCCACATTAAATACTCGTGCACTAGTGGTTGATTGGTTATCTGTGATTGAAATTGCTACATAATAATGTGGTTGTTTTTAGATTATTGTAATTGCAACGATCCACATCATTTATTCGAATCCACCTTCTCCCTTTGATCAGTGTCTGTGCAAGATATAGCAAAGCCAATACAGACATATAACAATAACGACTCCACCTACAAGTAGGTGCACACTATATATAATTTACCAAATGATTATGACATTAATAAATATGACAAGAATATTTACCTCTCACGGGTGCACCATGCTATATTGAATTCCTTCACCCTCTCCTAGTTTTCGACCCCTAGCTTAGCTATTGCTACCTTCCTCACCCTGTAGATGTTGTCAGTGATCCTTTTAGTTTCTAGGCTGGTCAATATGTGCTGGTACATATCTGTACTCTGATCGGGGCACATATGTACTTTGCATTGAATAAGTAATTATATAAAATATATGTGAATCAATGATAAAATATAAAAAAATTAAGAAACTCATGTAGACTCACACCCAAAATATTTTATTAATCATATGGACTTATGTGAGCTCATCTTTACTCCTCACAATGTTGGAACTTTTTCCAAGCTTGCACAATTCATTTGTCATATTGTGTTGATCTTTAACAGTGTATATGGATAGAATATAAAAGTTTGAATAAATTTTGAGTAACCAAAACTAATATTTTAAAAAAATGAGAATATGTGCAAATTCGTACCCATCGAGCATGAATTGTACATATCGTTGTGGAACCAAAGCCTCTTCCCAAACTACATGAGAATGGTGTCCTACATGTGTTGTATGAATGTGCTCTATATCATTTGCATCATGCATAAGTGGAGCATCATAATGCATAGACCATGGACTTCTCTAATAACTATCACTTGGAGATGGACGGGTGGGAGTCAACATTACATACTGAAGCAAGTGGAGGTGGAGGTAGGGCTGTCAGGAAAGCTCGAACTCGATGAGCTCAACTCGGGCTCGGCTCGTTAAGGGCTCGCGAGCCGGACTCGAAACCTTAACAAGCCCGAGCTCGAGTTGGGCTCTATGGCTCGTTAGCTTATCGAGTCAAGTCCGAGTTGAGCATTGTTCAACTCGGAAACTCGACTCGATAACTTGTTTTCCATCTTAATAAAAAATTTAAAACATATATACCGAAACTTCCACATTGAGTTTGATATAAAATAGAGGTTAACATTTTTCTTGTCCAAAAAGCTATAGAAAAGAGTATAAAAAATCAAAATTACAAATGTCATTTGCATAATTTAATGTATAAAATGGAACAATGACTCATTAAAAGGTTCATGAGCCTGCTTATTTTGAGGCTCGTGAGCCAGCTCAGAAACTCATGGCTCGATAAGAGGCTCATGAGTCAGCTCATTTTGAGGCTCGTGAGCCAACTCAGAAACTCATGGCTCGATAAGCAGCTCGTGAGTCAACTCGAACTCGACGAGTTCGAGTTCGAGTTGGTGATCCAGGGCTCGATCCTTATCGAGCCCGAGTTCGAGCCATAGGTTTCTTATCGAGTTTGAGTCCGAGTTGAGGCCAACTCGGCTCGTTGAACTCGATAGACACCCCTAGGTGGAGGGCTCTACCCCATTTGAAACAAATTGCTGCACACAATCATATTGCTCTAGATTCTAGAATTCTCCAACATAAGTAAGAATGCATCATAATAAGTGATTATCACACTTATTTATGTTGGATATGCAAGCCCATGATGAGCCATTATGCAATAAATGTTATTGTAAATATCATTCCCTGATCTGAAATGAAGAATAACTAATTTGTATAATCGGTCCCTTATACAATTAGGGTTATGCACCATGGTCATCTTAATGACCATACAAGTGTTGATTCAATTGTTGAATCATGGAGGTTGGTGCTTGGACGAATATCTAAAGAGTTAGATTGAAGACTTAATAAGCACCATCAAATGATTATTCAAAGAGGATTTCCAGCCTGAGAAGGAGATGACAATCATTTCTCTAAAGGTTGATATCAGACCAACCTCTTGATGCGGGTCCTCTGCATAGGAGTAGAGATTCGGAGGTATTAGATAAGTTAGGTTAAAATGTGACTTAACAATATCGAGATAACTAAATACCTATGTCATATACTGTCATGATATATGTACACATCTTTGGACCGGAGACACGTGTGTTACTATATGTCTGAATATGTGTATTTGGCATACCAATTAGTTGTTGGAATCAAGGTCTACACACTAGAACGCTGGTTTGCATATAAGGGCATATGAGTATTACATTCTCTTAAAGAGATCATACATGTTCATTGAACTAGAAGACATGAGCTCACTCATGAGATATTGGGAAGGATCAAATTCCATGCACGGTCGTCTCTCTTTAGAAGCTTGATTGAATTTTTATGTTTGATATATGCTTTTGGAAAGTATATGATCAACACCTTGTTATGATATATGCTTTAGGAAAGCATATGATCTATACCGACTCCCAATGATCAAATGAGAAACGTAATGATAAAACCATGAAGTAGATAGTGTAAAATTGATCTAATACTTTGGGTTTATTCTGGGTCTTCCAATATGTAGGTTGTACATGTATTAGGAATACCTGAGGGTGATGTAATCATAAAAGACTGTATAACCATGATGCATCCATTCCTAGGGAGTGATGAAACAGGTCTGAATTTTAGCGACTCCTCTCAGTAGAGAAGTGATATGATCTTGGTTCAAATATTGGGCATTGATCTCATTGTGATTCAGATGCAATGAGAAGATTAGATTTGCGATCTTGATTTAATCAAGTATATATGAGAGATTTGCAACATCTGGATTTGAGATGTGATATCAATATTCAAGTCACTATACGTGGAACAATGCAATCGTCCTATCCTTATCTCCAAGTATCTACGGAGAAAGTGCACTATTCTTGAAATAGTTAAGAATAATTCCATTGCTGAATTATACCAAAGTATTGAGAAATGGATAGTTAAAAGTGATTTAATTATCATGTAATCATTTGAATGCATGGGAATGATAAATCCAATATAATTAAATGTAATTTTCATATTATGGATATGAATAATGTGGATATCATTATCAAATTATTCATATATATATATTATAAATATGATTTATAATATATTAGAGAGAGACCATTATGATTTATATTGTGTTGATTAATTGTTGATGTGCATTGTATTCACATTGGATGATTAATTGAAAATATATTTTACATTTTATTTTGAGTTGTGAACGTGATTCACATTTTTTCCAGTGGCATGGTTTCAATATTCACATGATAATTATGAATTATTTTTGTGAAATAACTTACAACAAGTTTTGTTGTAAATCTTGAAGTTATCATGAGATAATAAGATATCATGAGATAATAAGGAGATTGACCCATTCTACCATAAGATGGTGGACGACCACCAACTTCCATTGGGAGTAGGCGACCGTCCCACCCCCCCTCCTTTTTAGAAATGAGGACAATCTTCTCCCTCTTTATCTCCAAGATTAATTGATTTGAAATTAATTTATATTGATTTATCAATATATATTTATTTAAATTAAATTAATTATTATTGTGTTTTTTTACAATAACATCATGGCCATTGAAAGAAACACAAATCAATCCCATCCATTGATTATGTGTTGTCCATGGATTGAGATCCACAGACTCTCAAAACCTTATATCAGAAGAGGCAATCCTTGCTCTTCAACTGACAATAACAAAAACAATACAACTCTCAATCTCCCTCATTCTCATGCCATGCCCTCTCTCCCTCCTTGAGTGGGTGTCCACTCCTTCCCTAGAGAGAAGGTCACTATCATCGTCTCGTTGTTGTGCTCCCGCTTCGACATCTCTTAGGTCTCCGTATTCTTTGATGCGTCTTGCTCTTGAAGAAGACGTTCGATCTCATCAGACGAGATCAAGATATCCATTTCTAGTATCAACAACTTAGATTGTGTGAAGCACGCGACTCATCTTTGTGCTCACGAGCGTCTCCTCCAACGGATCGGACTTGAGACATGAGGTCTCTTCTCTTAGAGGCTCGATCACAACCACACAACAAGAGGTATTCCTTTCTCTACAATGTGGTTAGATGAAACGATCCAAGAATTGTTCTTGGATCATGTGAATAAAATCACAACTCAAAAAAATGAAATTCTATATGTGAAACCTTTCTTCAATCTCGGAATTATTCTAGAAGAACATTTAACATCCATTAATTAGTAAAATATAAACTTCTTAAAAGGGGAATTAGGTTTGACACTTGATGAATAGCCATGTGAAACTTATGAAAGAAAAAAATCACCCTCGAAATAATATTGCTTGCGACTCTTGATTTTTAATAAGTACTAAAAGGACTAAAATTAAAATCCAAAATGGCATGAATCTAGATGTTAGCTAGTACTTAATCCTATTATTTAAGATTTTTTGGAGCATGAATGACAATTTTAATAAATGGAAACAAGCACAAAAATTAATGAACTAGCAAGGGCATAAATGCAAATAAAAATAAAGGCAAGGATTAAAATGTAATTTTCCCAAAAATATTGAGATAATATTAAAAGTTCTTAGACTAAATGGAAATACAAAAACCCGTAAGGGTTTATATGTAGAATGGACACCTCATGCGGGACGACACGTGAGGTGACCTAGCATGTGCCCAAAAGCAAATAATAGAAAGGGTAAGGGGTCTTTGCAATTTTTACAAAATATTTAAAATGTATATGAAAGTTTATATACTAAAGAATAAATTACAAAAATGGGGGGTGGGGCAAAGAATGTGAAACACCCCACTCAGCGTGGAGGCGGACAGTCAGGATGCTCTCACTAATACACGTGTTGCCACTACGATGCACAATACCCCTTCGATGTCCAATGACTTGGATTAGATCCAAGCGTGGATCTGGCAATTTTGGCAAAGCCAGATTGGACGGTGCCTGCAAGGTCTCGAACTCCGCTTTTGATCCTACGACAGAGGAAGACAGTGGATGAACAGGGAAGAACTTGCCACTAGTGAGTTTAGATTAGGTAGCACTTGCGCCTCCGGTCACTGAAAGCTCTGCTAAAGGAATCCAATCACCCCTGTCGAGGTCATGCACCTCCCTGAGGTCACAAAAAGATCCATGGGCTATTTATCGATCCCCTAGAGCTCAATATGCTCCGACAGATCTAGAAGGTTTTCTTAACAAAATTTCCCCTCGATATGTAGGGACAGAGGTGTTCCAGCGAGGCAGCAGAGGTGGAATGAGGCAAGGTGAATGGAGGCACCTGGGATGTGAGAGAAGCGACGAGGAACGAAGTGGCGGTGAAGGTGGGTCAGAAACAAGGGTGTAGCACGATGGAGGGTTCGTTAGAGCGAAGCTCCAATGAACTACGAATAGGTTTTGTTACACTAAATCAAGCAATAAAACCTAAATATAATGTAAGTAAACTTAAATATACTCTAAAAACTATCTAAAGGGAGAAGAAAAGAACCTCGAGTGGTGTTGGGTCGTGAGATGGAAGACCTCATGACGGTGCTCCGTTGGAGATGGTGGAATCACTTTCTACTCATGTCCTTCGATTTGCCTAATTTATGGGCGAGCGACCTGTCATGTCGCTCGAGCCCTAAGGCGCAGAAGGGGTGGGGGAATGGGGTAAATGAGATTCAAAATAGAAAAAGGAGGAATATGAGGTTTTATACAGCAAGTGATGTGGTAGGGAAGATCGAAGTGTAATGCTCGATTCAGAGTAACCATTCTCGAGGTTTCGAGCTCGCTTGATAGAGGAAAGTTCGAGGGGAAAATGCATAAGGAATCATTCCCAATTGATGCTTGCATCGATGGGAGAAAAGGAGAGAGGATAGGTTGAAGACTAAGTCTAACAAGAAGGGCTACCCCTGGGGAGAAGAGTTGATGGGGTCAACTCTTGACTCCCCCTGGTTGGTCCACATGGACCAACTAGAAAAAAAGTGAGTTAAAATTATTTAAAAATCTGATAATAAATAATAAGTTATTTTATTAAATTAAAGTTATAAAATGAAAAGTGTTTATTATTTTCTTTAGAATTTTAATACGATTTTTATATATTTTTATGGGCTAATTTATTACAAGTTATTTTTTAAGGTTACATTTATTAGTATAATCATCTATGTTTGTATATTTTACTTTTATTTGTATTTTTTGATTTTATTATTTTATGTTCTCAATTTCTAAATTTATAACTTATTTTTATATACATAAATATATTTTTATTATATTTTTCAGAAATCTTTTGTATACTTAAATAAATATAGGTATAAATATAGGTATTTCATCTATGTATTTTGTATATTTATTTTATTTTAATGCTTTATTTATGTTTTTATTCCATTCTAAATATTTACATATACTATAAATTATATTTACAAAAGTATAATAATATAAAATTGTAAAAATAGTAAAGAATAAATAAAATGATTATTTATTCAGGTAAAGTATACAATAGGGGTCCAAAACAAACTTTCACATCTTAACTTCAAATTAAATAAAACCACCTTCATTAAATATCTTATTAAAAGCTATATAAATTAAATATGATTTTGATATATTTTGAGTTTTTATTGAGGAGATATGGGTCTGGGAAGTTTGGGTTTTGACTTTTTATTTTGAGTATAAAAAGTACACTGTATATTATTTTTGTATGAAATAATTTTGTATCCTATATGTTATTATCTACAACTTTCATGTACAAATTTCCTTTAGTTTAGGTATAAATAATAGAAAAAATAGGTCTCAAAAATGAATTATTGATGAATAAAAGAATGAGATTCTTATTGGATTTTTGGCCCTTATCTCCCCCTACTTTCTTGTCGATCTAGTCATCAAGATGCCTAGGTCTCGGATTTTAAGATCATAAAATATCTTTGGCATTTTATTATTTTTATTTTTCTTTATTCTATAATTTTAGCATTAAAAACAATATTTTGTATAAAAAAGATCAAATAATGAATGTTAATTTGTACAAAATAATGTTATTTACATGCATTAGCTAGGGTTTTTAATGCCAAAATGATCGAATAAAGGTGATGAAATGGATATCGATCACCCCCTACATTGCGTTTGCTAGTCCCTAGTAAACACTTATCCAATAAGTGCAGAAAATAAAAATAAAGAAATAAAAAAGAAAGAAAGTGGTTTGATTTAATTCTCAAAGTTGTCTTCATAACATCAACATTTGGAGCTTTAGTTAGACCTTTAGATTTTAGATATGGTCAGAACTTTGTTGGGAAATAGATTTGAAACACAAAAACCTCTAAGAGTCATAAAACCTTGATCGAGTCTCTTCAATAGCCAAGTCTGAATATTTCAACTCATACGCAAACCCTTATGACTATGAATCTATCTTGGATAGTGTGTGATATGTAACTCTCCTTGGATGAAGCGGTAAAAGTCAGTCTTCTCCAACATGGTGACCCTAATTCCCCAATCCAGCAACTCTTTCCTCGAGAAGGGGTATTCCCTTCTAAGTTCAAGTGACAACCAGCTCAAGAAGAGGAGATGGAGATAAGAATGGATGGTATCTAGTGTAGCTACCTATCCTAGGATGCTTGACCAATGCAACCAAGTCATCCGACTACAGACTCATAAACATGTGGCTTTGAAGCTCAAGCATGCTTATTAACTATACAAATATGTATATTCTGGTAGGAATTTTATTTGCCAACAGGCATGTTCACTTTTTTGGAGATTTTTTTCCATTTTTTTCTTTTGAATACTATATACATCGGCATTTACATATGGACTTTTTCTCCTTAAGCCAATTAACTATCCCTCTTTTGAAGCATTATTGTAGCCTCATGACTTCTGTCTTTAGACCTCGTCGCCATTAGATCGGGTTGGGGTACAATGGCCACAAATGTGCGACTTCTGATTTTTCCATTGGCTTCTGTCTCATGCTGGAAACTCCAATCCTCTACTACTTCAACTGAGGTGAGCAAAGTGAAAGGTGGAGATGTGAAAGCTAGGACATTATCAATAAGAGTCATGTGTGTGCTTTGAAATACTCTACTTAGGTAGTCAAGATGACACTTTACCAAGTCTTGTGATATCAAAGAATTAAGTCAACTAGACCTGAAGTACCTCAATTCCAGTTCCTATAAGGTTCTTGTGATTAAGTATACTTAAGGTCCAACCAAGCTCCAATCTTAGGATTTTATTTAGATTTGTTCCATTATCAAACTCAATCCGAAAAATGCAAATGTTATGCACAATGCAGAAAATATTTTTGTCATGCAAGTTTCAAATTATGCACTTTTTATGGATTTTTGAAAAGGTTTTACAAAATTTTATGCAATTTTCAAAAGATATTGCAAATGTTTTTGGGTTTTTTTAATTATACAAATTTTGTAAGGATTTTTCAAAAGAAAAGTTTTGGAAAAAGAAATATATACAAATATTTACACGAGGATGCATCCATATTTATAAGAGTTGGATTGTTAAAGGATATATAAGTTTATACAAGTTCTAGAATAATTTTTATTGGATACCCAATCCTAGAAATAAATTGAAAAGATTATTACAAAAAAATCAAAAACTTTATTTTGTTAACTAATTTGACAAATAATTTTTACAAACATTTTTACAAAATTTGAAAATTATTTTGCAAAGATTTTTCAAACAATATATATAGATTTTTCAAAAATATTTTTGTAACCATATTCCAAATCATTTGCAAATAGATTTTCATAATATTTTATTTTCCATAAAGAAAAGAAATTTTATAAATAGAACATTTTTACAAATATTGAAAATATTTAAAAAATATTTTCCAAATAGTTTTCAAAATAATTTTTCAAAAAGTTTTTCAGAATAGTTTTCAAAAAATTACAAACAATATTTTTCAACATTATTTATTAATCAATAAATATAAAGAATTGGATATATGTGTGTATTAATTTTTATTAGTTAACCATATTATTAAAAATATCAAGTACGAGTTATGGCTAAATTATATACGGAGTATATACGACCCCCCTATACTTAGCTTGAACTATGTCTGCATAGATCAGAGAGAAAGACAAGACATAACTCATACTGAGTATAGAAAAGCCTAAAGAATAGCAAATAAGGAATGAATGAGAAGTCGTTTGCCCCCCTATACTTAGGATCAACTAATCCTAAGTATAGCAGACTGTACACAAGGCAGGGAGGATCAAGGATGGGAATGAAAAAATTACATGTTAGATGGTCTCCCCCTATACTAAGGGTAAGATATCACTAAGTATAGACAGAAAATCAACAGGAGAGGAGAAAGTGGAGGGGACCAAAGAATGAACACTCGGGGTGCACCCCCTGTACTTAGGACAAAGTGCATCCTATGTATAGCAATGTAGAAGGGGTGACACCTTTGGGAAGAAAAGGAGAAATGAAAAAAAAGAAGAAAAGGAGAAAAGAAGAAAAATCACTCAAATCATACACCTTCCATATACTTAGGACAGAGTACATCCTAAGCAAGGCAAAATACATGGAATGAGGTGTATAAGCAAAAAAATAGATGGAAAGATATAAAATGAAAGTAGATATACAAAGAGGTGTATGTACAGAGATCAAAAAGTTAGAAAGCGAACTTTCTTGCATGAACACTGAGGAATGGATCTAACAAGGTGGATGCCAGTATTGAGATCATTAACAGACACAAACCAATCATGATTGACCTGCTAAAGATACTCAATAATCTCAAAGCGTAAAGGCACGAACTGGTCAATGGAAGTAGTGTGGTTGTGTTCATCCCGAGAGGTCTCTATTAGGTCATCATCAAAAGGCTCGAGTTCCTTGATGAAAGCAATAGGTCAAATTCGGCCTCTACAGTCTCTACAACGTCTTACTTTTGCTCAAGAGTGTCTACAATGTAAATATTACATATGTCATCAATGCATCTACACTCACTAGAAGGGGGAACTCCGAGATCTATGCTTTCTGTGTCTTCCTCACTAAAGAGGAATCCTTGGGTCTCAATATTATCCATCAAAAAGCGAACCTCTATGATATCATCATAAGGGTCATAATCCTCGGACTCGGCTAATACATGCACACTCTCATGGGATATAGGTCTTTGGTCAATAGTGAGTGCAGTGGTCAACACGTCTCTCCTGATATCAGAATGGAAGCGAATCTCTCCAGATCCATAATCAATAACGGCTTTCTCAAAGGCGAGGAAAGACCATCGTAGGATGATTGGAGGATGCTCCATAGGGGTGGAGATCTTCATAGGCAATAAGACAAAGTCAATACTGAGTCTCATGTCTTGAATCTGAATGACAACGTTCTCTAGAATACCCCTCGGCCTCTTTGTTAATCCATCATCAAATTGACAAATCATCCTGGTTATCTTGAGAGGCCATAAGTGAAGAGACTATACCAACGAGAAGGGTATTATATTAATTAATGCACTGCCATCAAGGAGAGTGTGATCACAAGAATGTTCAAAGATGGTTCACCTCACAAGGGGTGTGATCGTATTCCCTTTCCTAGTGTGTGGATGGCGAGTGATGGCATCGGCAGTGGCTATGGCCAAAATGTGACACTTACATATGCTCCTTCACTTTCTCTTCTTGGGTTTAGGAGCAGATAATCAGGTCATGGCCTGACGATATGGGGTTTCAATGATCTCATGAATAGCCACCATCAGGTTTAATCAACATTTTTTTGAAATTTTGGATCTTCTTCTTACAAGGGAAGAGATCCGACTCATCATCTGCACAAAGATGACTAAGAGCAGTCTGTATAGTATCATCCTTGGGGTCAAGGGTGGGAACTAGTGCATTTGTCAGTGTGGTCGAAGGATCTGGCAGATGTGCCCTTTCCTTACAAAATGGCTCAACCAGGTCTCTCCCGTAATCTTTTTTATTTTTAAAATTTTCTCATTTCTTTATTTTAGGTGATTCAAGCTCTCATAGTCATACTCAAATGGACCCATATCATCATTGGTGAAGCAGCATTGTGGCTCTTATTTATAATAGTGAGGTCATCAATCTTCTGCTTCATATGCTCCATCATCTGGGTCAAGTGCTTAAGAGTGGATTCCAGGAGAGGTGACTCCAACAGGTTAGGCTCGGGTGGGTGCGGTGGTGGGTAATGTAATGGTGGTGGTGGGTAAAAGTATGAGGCCTAAAATTGTGGCAGAGGCAGATATGTACAAAAAGAAAATTTAGGGGCAAAGTTCTCTTGAAAATGGAGATGGACCATCTGGAGGGTACGAGGGATCTGCAAAGTCCATATAAAAATTACTCTAGTTGGTTATCTTTGAAATAAAAAGGAAGATATCGAGAGATCACGATTGTCAAGTCAACATATGCACGGAAAAAAGTGCAAATGTGCAAAGAAGATCGAGTATGCACAAACACAAACAAATATACCCAAAACAAAACCCCTCAATTCACCTACTCACCATAGTGAGGACCGTGAAAGTTCGGTCTTTTTTCTTTTCAAAATTTAGAGTTAGGTGATAAATACAAAGTTGGTTAATCACTTAGGTTGGCCTAGGATTGGGACACTAATCCTTAGTGTATACATTGGCAAATTAAATGCGAAGACAATGAGGGAGTTACTCTCCCCAAGATAAGGATATTTCTTTTTGAATTTTATGGTTGAGTAAACTTAGCAGTCCCAATTTTATTTGTTATCACTGCGATCCTAATGAGGGTTCAATTCCTTTAGATCCTTGGTGATCAAAATCAGAGGGAGAGAGTTGGAAAAGTAATGCAAGCGAAATCAATGATGAATGCTAAGTAGAAATGCTCACCTTGCCTCCAGCTCTCTTCATGCAAGGATGTTAAGCAAAATTGAAACCTATTTATATGCAAATGCAATCCCATGAAATCACCCTGGGGTAGTAATTGCTATTCGCGTAAAGCACTAGATGCTAACTACTTATAAATGAGACTAAAAGTATGGTCTTCGGTGCCACTCGGTACCCACCACAGTGGGTACTGCAAGATCTATATGCGAACTTTTTCAGCACGTGGTTTCAGGTCCAAGTACTAAGCAATTACAATTTAACTAAGTTAAAAAACGAATATATAGGTACATGCAAATATATTAGGGCTTTAGACCATAATCTATCGAGCAAGCAAATCTTAAGCCAGTGCTCAATCACACAAAGAAAATAAAAATAAAAGTAAAAAAAAAGAAAATAAAAGCAATGAAAACACGACAAAATGATGATCCCCCTAGCGAACAATTGCTTGGGCACTAGACCTCGTGAAGTGTGAAATGTTCTAGAGAGTCTAAATTATTACAATCAATAGTATCTCTCTCTCGCACTTAAATTACAAATAAAAACAAACTAGAATAAAATACAAAGCAAGGTCATTGTCTTCAAAAATCCTCCTAGTCCTCTTCTACCGCTAGGTCAGAAAGTTGAGCGAGCTTCATGTGGGTGCTTAGATGCTCCTAAGAGAGCCTCCCTTGATCCATGTTCTTCGTAACAAAATCAAACAAGAAGGAGGTTAGACACTTCACCAATAATATCAAATACAATAAAAAATAAAGAAAGAAAAAATATAGACAAAAGAGACAAGCAAACACTATCAAAATTCAATCTATGCAGTGTTTCTCCCTAGCAACAATGTCATTTGAAAAGCCAAAAAATAATGTCGATCTTGTGCTCTACACAAGGCGGGAATATACTCATCGAAGCGATCGATGAAAGCAAGACTATTTCAATAATTAACTCAAAATAAATATAACAATAAAAGCAGAAATAAATGTGAAGTTAAAATTTATTATAACTCTACAAATGTGTGTATAGGCGCAAGTATGTGTAGAGTCACGCATAGGGAGCATACAAAATAGATCGAAAAAACAAAATCCAAAACTTGTGTCTTTATTATCTTTGTATTTTTGTATGGATTTTGAATTTTTATATTTCATATTTTTTAAATTTTATTTTTTAAATTTTACTTCTTTTTATATTTTCTGATTTTTAATTTCTTTTCTTTTTAAATATATAATATAAGAATATATATAAGACTATATATACAATATACATTAATATAATTATAATTACTACTAAAAATAATCAAGAAGTACAAAATAAACTATTTTTGATTTTTATTTTTTACTATTTTTGAGATTTTTATATAATTTTTCTATTTTATATATTTTTAAACTAAAAACATCTCAAAAATATGGATTAAATAAATAGGTTGAATTGATTTAGAGATTAAAAATTGCAAAATATGTTAAAATTTCTCCAAACCAATTTTAATAGATATATAATGATATAAATAAAATTTAGAGATAAAAATAAATATTTTTTGAGTTTTTGAGAATTTTATATATTTTTACTGTATTTTAGGGTTCTTTAATTTTTATGATTTTTATTTTCTATTTTTAGGGATTTTTGGCCTGAAGTTGCAAAATACATCAATAAACAAAAAAAATATTTTTTAGAAAATTTTTAATTGTTTATCTATATTTTTATTTTATAAATTAAAAAGGAATAAAAATTTGCTCTCTTTATTTTTAATAAATACTAAAAGTGCCTAAAGTTTAAATCCAATGCTATGGCATGAATCTAGATGCTAGCATCCACTTAATCCTAATTTTTTGAGATTTTTTGGAGCATAGGTGATTAAACATGTAGACAATTTAATGAACTTGCAGAGGCATAAATGCAAATAAAAATAAAGGTAGGTAATAGATTGTAACTTGCCAAAAAATATTCAACTAATGTTAAAAGGTCTTGGACTAAACGAAAATACAAACCCGTGGGGGTTTATATGCAAAATAGCCACCTTACGTGGGACGGCACGTGAGGTAACCTAGCATGGGACCATAGAAAATAGTAGAAAATGTAGGAGGTCCTCACAATTTTAACAAAATATATTAAATTACATATGAAAGTTTATATACTAAACAATAAATTACAAAAACGAGGTGGTAGAATGCAAAATACCCCACTCAGAGTGGAGACAGACGATCGGGATTCTCTCACGTGTACACGCGTCGCCACTACGATGCATGATACCCCTTCTATGTCCAACAGATTGGATTAGATCCAAGCATGGATCTGGTAGTTTTGGAAAAGCTAGATCGGAACTTGGCTCTTGATCCGATGGTAGAGGAAGACGTGGATGAACATGGAAGAACTCGACACTGGCGAGTTTGGATTGGGTAGCACTTGAGCCTTCGACCACCGAAAGCTCTGTTGAAGGTCTCTAATCAAGCTTGTCGAGGTCCCACACCTCCCTGAGGTCTCAAAAAGGTCTAGGGGCTGATGACCTAGTCCCTAGAGCTAGATATGCTCCAGTGGACCTGGAAGTATTTCTTGGCAAAATTATCCCTCATAAGGGGTCTTCATCTCCTGACCATGTGTGGTTAGCTCAGACACAGAGATACTAACGGTCCTAGGGGCCAAATGGGTGAAATGGAAGTGAAATGGGTAGGGATGGAGGTGCTCCAGCGAGGCGATAGAGGTGGAGAACCCAAGATCTTGCTTCAGGGGAGGCAAGGTGAATGTAGGTGCTTGAAATATGGGAGAAGCGATGAGTAAGGAAGTAGCGGTGGAAAGTGGGGCAGAATAGGGGTGTAGTACAATGAAGGGTTAGCTGGAGTAGGGCTTCGACGAACTTCGAATAGGGTTGGTTACACTAAATCAAGCAATAAAGGATAAATCTAACGACATCAAATTAAACTAGCATCTAAAAATAATCTAAAGGATGAAGAAAAGAACCTCGAGCGGCATTGGGCTGTGAGAGGGAAGACCTCATGGTAGTGCTCCTTAGGAGAAAAAGGGAGAAGATAGGTCAAAGGCTAAGGCTGACAGGAAAGGCTATGCTTGGGGAGAAGAGTTGATGAGGTCAGCTCTTGACTCCCCCTAGTTGGTCCATATGGACCAACTAGAAAAAAGATGAATTAAAATTATTTGAATATTCAATAATAAATAATAAGTAATTTCTAATAAAATAAAAAGTGTTTATTATTTTTATAGATTCTTAATATGATTGAATTTTATTTGTACGGGCTTATTTATTACAAGTTACTTTTTAAGAGTACATTTATTTGTATAATCTCAATGTTTTGTATATTTTATTTTTATTAGGTACTTCTGATTTTATTATTTTATCTTCTTAATTTATATATTATAACTTATTTTTATATACAAAAATATTTTTTTATTATATTTTTCCAATATCTTTTGTATACTTAAATAAATATATGTATATAATATATAGGTATAAGTATATATATTTCATCAATGTATTTTGTATACTTATTTTATTTATGGTTTTATTATATTATAAATATGTATATATACTCTAAATAATATTTACAAAATTGTAAATATATAAAATTATAAAAATAATAAACAATAAATAAAATGAATATATTATTCAGGTAAATTATACAATAAGGATCCAAACCTAACTTTCATACCTTAACTCCAAATATCAAATGAAGTTGTTCATCAAATAGCTAATAGAAAGTTATATAAATTGAAAGGCGATTTTGATACATTTTGATTTTTTATTGAAGATATATGGCTCTAGGAAGTTTGGGTTTTTACTTTTTATTTTGAGTATAAAAGTATATTGTATATTATTTTTGTATGAAATCAATTTTGTATTTTTGCTATATATTATCATCTACTAATTTCATGTACAAAGTTTCTTTATTTGAGGTATAAATAATAGAAAATGAAATATGTCCCAAAAATGTATAAATGATGAATAAAAGAATGACAATTTTATTGGATTTTTGACGCTTACCTCCCCCTGCTTTATTCCCTGTCGACCCAGTCATCAAGATTCCTAGGTCTTGTGGTTTACGGTCATAAAATTCCTTTGGCATTTTATTCTTTTCTGTTCTTTATTCTAAAATTTTGGAACAAATAATGAATATTAATTTGTACAAAATAATATTATTTACATGCATTAGCTAGGGTTTTTAAGCTTAAATGATAGAATAAAGGTGAGCGGTGGAAGGTGGGGCAGAACAGGGGTGTAGTACAATGGAGGGTTTGCTGGAGTAGGGCTTCGACGAACTTCGAATAGGGTTGGTTACACTAAATCAAGCAATAAAGGATAAATCTAACGACATCAAATTAAACTAGCATCTAAAAATAATATAAAGGACGAAGAAAAGAACCTCGAGCGGCATTGGGTTGTGAGAGGGAAGACCTCATGGTAGTGCTCCTTAGGAGAAAAAGGGAGAAGATAGGTCAAAGGCTAAGGCTGACAGGAAAGGCTATGCTTGGGGAGAAGAGTTGATGAGGTCAGCTCTTGACTTCCCCAAGTTAGTCCACGTGGACCAACTAGAAAAAAGATGAATTAAAATTATTTGAATATTTAATAATAAATAATAAGTAATTTTTAATAAAATAAAAAGTGTTTATTATTTTTATAGATTCTTAATATGATTGAATTTTATTTGTATGGGCTTATTTATTACAAGTTACTTTTTAAGAGTATATTTATTTGTATAATCTCAATGTTTTGTATATTTTATTTTTATTAGGTACTTTTGATTTTATTATTTTATCTTCTTAATTTATATATTATAACTTATTTTTATATACAAAAATATATTTTTATTATATTTTTCCGATATCTTTTGTATACTTAAATAAATATATGTATATAATATATAGGTATAAGTATATATTTTATCACTGTATTTTGTATACTTATTTTATTTATGGTTTTATTATATTATAAATATGTATATATACTCTAAATAATATTTACAAAATTATAAATATATAAAATTATAAAAATAATAAAGAATAAATAAAATGAATATATTATTCAGGTAAATTATACAATAAGGATCCAAACCTAACTTTCACACCTTAACTCCAAATATCAAATGAAGTTGTTCATCAAATAGCTAATAAAAAGTTATATAAATTTGAAGGTGATTTTGATACATTTTAATTTTTTATTGAGGATATATGGCTCTAGGAAGTTTGGGTTTTTACTTTTTATTTTGAGTATAAAAGTACATTGTATATTATTTTTGTATGAAATCAATTTTGTATTTTTGCTATATATTATCATCTACTAATTTCATGTACAAAGTTTCTTTATTTGAGGTATAAAAAATAGAAAATGAAATATGTCCCAAAAATATATTAATGATAAATAAAAGAATGACATTTTTATTGGATTTTTGACCCTTACCTCCCCCTGCTTTATTCCCTGTCGACCCAGTCATCAAGATTCCTAGGTCTTATGGTTTACGGTCATAAAATACCTTTGGAATTTTATTCTTTTAATTTTATTTATTCTAAAATTTTGGAACAAATAATGAATATTAATTTGTACAAAATAATATTATTTACATGCATTAGCTAGGGTTTTTAAGCTTAAATGATAGAATAAAGGTGAGCGGTGGAAGGTGGGGCAGAACAGGGGTGTAGTACAATGGAGGGTTTGCTGGAGTAGGTATTCGACGAACTTCGAATAGGGTTGGTTACACTAAATCAAGCAATAAAGGATAAATCTAACGACATCAAATTAAACTAGCATCTAAAAATAATCTAAAGGACGAAGAAAAGAACCTCAAGCGACATTGGGCTGTGAGAGGGAAGACCTCATGGTAGTGCTCCTTAGGAGAAAAGGGAGAAGATAGGTCAAAGGCTAAGGCTGACAGGAAAGGCTATGATTGGGGAGAAGAGTTGATGAGGTCAGCTCTTGACTCCCCCTAGTTGGTCCACGTGGACCAACTAGAAAAAAGATGAATTAAAATTATTTGAATATTCAATAATAAATAATAAGTGATTTTTCATAAAATAAAAAGTGTTTATTATTTTTATAGATTCTTAATATGATTGAATTTTATTTGTATTGGCTTATTTATTACAAGTTACTTTTAAGAGTACATTTATTTGTATAATCTCAATATTTTGTATATTTTATTTTTATTAGGTACTTTTGATTTCATTATTTTATCTTTCTTAATTTATATATTATAACTTATTTTCATATACAAAAATATATTTTTATTATATTTTTCCGATATCTTTTGTATACTTAAATAAATATATGTATATAATATATAGGTATAAGTATATATATTTCATCAATGTATTTTGTATACTTATTTTATTTATGGTTTTATTATATTATAAATATGTATATATACTCTAACTAATATTTACAAAATTATAAATATATAAAATTATAAAAATAATAAAGAATAAATAAAGTGAATATATTATTCAGGTAAATTATACAATAAGGATCCAAACCAAACTTTCACACCTTAACTCCAAATATCAAATGAAGTTGTTCATCAAATAGCTAATAAAAAGTTATATAAATTTAAAGGTGATTTTGATACATTTTGATTTTTTATTGAGAATATATGGCTCTAGGAAGTTTGCGTTTTTATTTTTTATTTTGAGTATAAAAGTACATTGTATATTATTTTTGTATGAAATCAATTTTGTATTTTTGCTATAAATTATCATCTACTAATTTCATGTACAAAGTTTCTTTATTTGAGTTATAAATAATAGAAAATCAAATATGTCCCAAAAATCTATTAATGATAAATAAAAGAATGACATTTTTATTGGATTTTTGACCCTTACCTCCCCCTGCTTTATTCCCGGTCGACCCAGTCATCAAGATTCCTAGGTCATATGGTTTACGGTCATAAAATACCTTTGGCATTTTATTCTTTTTTTTTCTTTATTTTAAAATTTTGGAACAAATAATGAATATTAATTTGTACAAAATAATATTATTTACATGCATTAGCTAGGGTTTTTAAGCTTAAATGATAGAATAAAGGCGAGCGGTGGAAGGTGGGGCAGAACAGGGGTGTAGTACAATGGAGGGTTTGCTGGAGTAGGGCTTCGACGAACTTCGAATAGGGTTGGTTACACTAAATCAAGCAATAAAGGATAAATCTAACGACATCAAATTAAACTAGCATCTAAAAATAATCTAAAGGATGAAGAAAAGAACCTCGAGCGACATTGGGCTGTGAGAGGGAAGACCTCATGGTAGTGCTCCTTAGGAGAAAAAGGGAGAAGATAGGTCAAAGGCTAAGGCTGACAGGAAAGGCTATGCTTGGGGAGAAAAGTTGATGAGGTCTGCTCTTGACTCCCCCTAGTTGGTCCACGTGGACCAACTAGAAAAAAGATGAATTAAAATTAATTAAATATTCAGTAATAAATAATAAGTGATTTTTAATAAAATAAAAAGTGTTTATTATTTTTATAGATTCTTAATATGATTGAATTTTATTTGTATGGGCTTATTTATTAAAAGTTACTTTTTAAGAGTACATTTATTTGTATAATCTCAATGTTTTGTATATTTTATTTTTATTAGGTACTTTTGATTTTATTATTTTTTCTTATTAATTTATATATTATAACTTATTTTTATATACAAAAATATATTTTTATTATATTTTTCCGATATCTTTTGTATACTTAAATAAATATATGTATATAATATATATGTATAAGTATATATATTTCATCAATGTATTTTGTATACTTATTTTATTTATGGTTTTATTATATTATAAATATGTATGTATAATCTAAATAATATTTACAAAATTGTAAATATATAAAATTATAAAAATAATTGAGAATAAATAAAATGATTATATTACTCAGGTAAATTATACAATAAGGATCCAAACCTAACTTTCACACCTTAACTCCAAATATCAAATGAAGTTGTTCATCAAATAGCTAATAAAAAGTTATATAAATTTAAAGGTGATTTTGATACATTTTGATTTTTTATTGAGGATATATGGCTCTAGGAAGTTTGGTTTTTTACTTTTTATTTTGAGTATAAAAATACGTTGTATATTATTTTTGTATGAAATCAATTTTGTATTTTTGCTATATATTATCATCTACTAATTTCATGTACAAAGTTTCTTTATTTGAGGTATAAATAATAGAAAATGAAATATGTCCCAAAAATGTATTAATGATGAATAAAAGAATGACATTTTTATTGGATTTTTGACCCTTACCTCCCCCTGCTTTATTCCATGTCGACCCAGTCATCAAGATTCCTAGGTCTTATAGTTTACGGTCATAAAATACCTTTGGCATTTTATTCTTTTTCTTTTCTTTCTTCTAAAATTTTGGAACAAATAATGAATATTAATTTGTACAAAATAATATTATTTACATGCATTAGCTAGGGTTTTTAAGCTTAAATGATAGAATAAAGGTGAGCGGTGGAAGGTGGGGCAGAACAGGGGTGTAGTACAATAGAGGGTTTGCTGGAGTAGAGCTTCGACGAACTTAGGATAGGGTTGGTTACACTAAATCAAGCAATAAAGGATAAATCTAACGACATCAAATTAAACTAGCATCTAAAAATAATATAAAGGACGAAGAAAAGAACCTCGAGCGGCATTGGGCTGTGAGAGGGAAGACCTCATGGTAATGCTCCTTAGGAGAAAAAGGGAGAAGATAGGTCAAAGGCTAAGGCTGACAGGAAAGGCTATGCTTGGGGAGAAGAGTTGATGAGGTCAGCTCTTGACTCCCCCTAGTTGGTCCACGTGGACCAAATAGAAAAAAGATGAATTAAAATTATTTAAATATTCAATAATAAATATTAAGTGATTTTTAATAAAATAAAAAGTGTTTATTATTTTTATAGATTCTTAATATGATTGAATATTATTTGTATGGGCTTATTTATTACAAGTTACTTTTTAAGAGTACATTTATTTGTATAATCTCAGTGTTTTGTATATTTTATTTTTATTAGGTACTTTTGATTTTATTACTTTATCTTCTTAATTTATATATTATAACTTATTTTTATATACAAAAATATATTTTTAGTATATTTTTTCGATATCTTTTGTATACTTAAATAAATATATGTATATAATATATAGGTATAAGTATATATATTTCATCAATGTATTTTGTATACTTATTTTATTTATGGTTTTATTATATTATAAATATGTATATATACTCTAAATAATATTTACAAAATTGGAAATATATAAAATTATAAAAATAATAAAGAATAAATAAAATGAGTATATTATTCAGGTAAATTATACAATAAGGATCCAAACCTAACTTTCACACCTTAACTCCAAATATCGAATGAATTTGTTCGTCAAATAGCTAATAAAAAGTTATATAAATTTAAAGGTGATTTTGATACATTTTTATTTTTTATTGAGGATATATGGCTCTAGGAAGTTTGGCTTTTTACTTTTTATTTTGAGTATAAAAGTACATTGTATATTATTTTTGTATGAAATCAATTTTGTATTTTTGCTATATATTATCATCTACTAATTTCATGTACAAAGTTTCTTTATTTGAGGTATAAATAATAGAAAATGAAATATGTCCCAAAAATGTATTAATGATGAATAAAAGAATGACATTTTTATTGGATTTTTGACCCTTACCTCCCCCTGCTTTATTTCCTGTCAGCCCAGTCATCAAGATTCCTAGGTCTTATGGTTTACGGTCATAAAATACCTTTGGCATTTTATTCTTTTTCTTTTCTTTATTCTAAAATTTTGGAACAAATAATGAATATTAATTTGTACAAAATAATATTATTTACATGCATTAGCTAGGGTTTTTAAGCTTAAATGATAGAATAAAGGTGATGAAATGGATATTCATCAACCTATTATACTAACTCTAATAGATGAGAGGAGAACTAGTTTCTTTATTTTATCACTTGAGCCCATTCGTAAAGGTTCAAACCTTACTATAAGATGATCATTGTCATAAGGTGGTTTATATATAAGAATAGTTCAGCAACATAACCCAACATTCATTCAGTATACCCATAAACCAGTCACGATCGGCTCTTAAAATTATCACCAAAGTGACAATGATTAGAGAATATTATGATTAATTTGTTATACCACAAAGGAAGGGGTTATGCTGTCAAAATTTGTTCATATATAAACAACTTTTGCATGTGTCAACGATCTTCTTACTGTAGGGTTTGAATATTTATGGACCCCCTTAGTCTGGGACCTTCAAACTAAGGAAAGACAACATAAATACAATATTATACGGACACTTTAACTCATCCATCTGTATGTGTTACTGACGAATCCGAAAATGCCGCTTTTAAGAAGTTGTTTTTATCGTGTTGTGCGTTGTAGGCGGCAATCGGAAACGATCAAGAAAATACCACAAATGATTTATTCAATTTTTAATATCGTGGTTTTATGTTTATTTTACTTGGGCAAGTCCCAAGGTCGATCACAAGGAGGCAAAGGAACAACCTAGAATTAAGTCTATCAAAGTTCGAATTCGGTTTTCAAGGCGGTCTTTTTTTGGAATTTTAAATGTAATAAAGGATGCAATATGCAAATCCGGCCTACTTTATGGACTAAAATGTGAATTACGTTCAAATGATGTCCAAAAAATACGAAACTTGGGCGAGATGTAAAATACGATGAAATAAGTGCACTGTAATTTTTTTGGAATTTTTGGATGCAATATGAATTTTTTTGGATTTTTAAATGCAAACAAAATGATTATTAATATTTAATTTTAATAAATATCAAACCTACTTATTTTCAAGGACCAAAATTATCTGAGATCTATCACTAGGTGACGGATCTCAGAAAAATCCTAAACCTCGAAAATGTGGGGTTTAATACCTACTAAAAAATAAATACTAAAAGATGCAAAATGATTTTTACAGGACAAAATATGCATGCAAATGCAAAAATTTTTTGGGCACAATGTGAAGAATAATTAACTCTACAATGTGTGATTTTTCGGGAATTTTTAGAGCAACGGGTAATCAATTATCAATTTCAGAGCAGAAGATGGGTAAAATATGCCAATTTTCACAAAACAAATATTTATTAATTAACCGTCAATCAGAAAAATACCCGCAATATGTTAAAGTGCAGAGAGTGAATTAACCAACATCATGCTATTTTTTTTATAATAAAATAATGTAGAGAAGAAGTCTAGAATCACAGGGGAACACAGGGGTACAACTGCAAGTTAAATAAATAACATAAAAATAAAATGCAGCTGGGGGTGTCTATGTAATTACCGACAGTCTGGAGGGCTCTTCTGCAAATTTCCCAAGGGAGCACGTGCCTTGCGCGTGCTCCTTGGGCGGCTGGACTGAGGCGCAAATAAGGTGGAACCCGGGGGCGTCACTGTAATTAACCCTGCGGTCACGTGCGGCACACGTGATCGGGGGCTGACGTGTGGCTGACGTCGACCCCCCACGCACGTGCGCCTCACGTGTGGGGGTCTCGGGCCTCGAGCCCGGCCTGCGGCTGGGCGGTAGTGGCGGAGGGGCGGTCCGGTGGTGGCGTGTCGGCGAAGAACCACCACCTCCTGCGGTGGTTAGGTTCCTGACGCAGTGGGGAAGAAGAACCTCCAGGGCCGACACACGGCCGGCGGTCATCGGTGGAGTGGTTGCGCTGGAGCGGAGCCGGTGGTGGTGCCTCGGTGGGTGTGTGGCTGAAGCACGGAGCTCCGGTGGATGTCGCGGCGGTTGTCGATGTCGTGGTTTGTCTGAGAAGGTACTGGGGACGCACTTGGGCGGAGTCGGAGAAGAACCTCGGGGTTGATGGCGTAGCAGATGAAGTCGAAGAAGACGGCGGAGGTGGCACTGCTCGATGGCGCAAGGCGGAGGTGGCGAGGCGTGTCCGGTGGAGAGAGGTGGACTCGGTGGCGCAGCAGCGGCTACGGAGGAGTCGGTGGTGGCGACTGATGGCAGAGCGATGGCGTCGAGGTGGTGGTGATGGTCGAGTCGTGGCCGAAGCACGGAGGATGACGGTGGTGGTCGACAGCGTGGGGCGGAGAGCGGAAGAGAGAGATAGAGAGAGAGGGAGAGAGAGAGAGAGGGTATACCTGGAAGAAGATCGGCTCGACGGCGTTGGCGAGGCCGGAGCGAGCAGCGGCGCTCGGGGCGGAGCTGCGACGAGGTCGGCCGACCTCGGATCACGCCGATGGAGGGGGCTCGCCGGTCCTGTCACTACCGGAGAGGAGGTTCTAAGGGATTGAACGGCGGATACTGTTGGACGGAGCGGCTGATGGGTTTAAATAGGGTAGAAGTTGTCGCCGGTGAAGGAAGGGGATCGCGGGGTTGGCCGGGATTCGATTGGGATTTGATTGGGGTAAGATCGGCGACAGATCTGATTGACGAGGATCGCGGGGGAAAGGGGAAGGCGGCGCCAGAGATGGAAGGAGATCGGGGCGACGCGCGCAAATCGCGGAGGAGATCGTCGGGGCGGCGGAGTTCCCGATTGGGAAAGAGGGGAGAGGAGGAGGATGACGCGCAGGCGCCGTCCGATCGTGCGTGATCGGACGGTGCCCGTTGCGCCACGTGGCAACGAGATGGGGAGCCACTGGAGGCACGTGCGGAGCACGTGCCTGGGGAGGCACGTGCGACGCACGTGCGTCCCTTTTTTTTATTTATTTTTTTATTTTTTTATTTTTATTTTTTTTAATTAAAACCGATATATATAAAGCCCAAAAATGACTGACACGTGGCGGCACCAGGTGCTGCCACGTGTCAGCCCCACAAAATTCGAAATTAAAATATCTTGTAAAATCGATAAAAAATAGTAGATGACCTCGGATCGAAAAACTTTCTTCACGAAAATTGCTCGTCTCGATGAGATCTACAACTTTCATGAAGACATCAACACCAAAATCGGTCAAATGTAAAAAGTGAATTTTTGGGGTATCCTATGTACATAGAATACCTTGATTTTTGGGTTTTATAATTTTTATGTCATTTTTAAACAAGATAAAAATCCGAAAAAATATGGAAAAATCAAAGATAAATAAAAGACACTTAATTATATTTTTTTTTGGATTTTTTATTGATTAAGAAAATATATACATAAAATACAAGGTCAAAAACCACGAAAATATACAATGTACAAAAGAGGCCCAAAACCCAACTTTCACATATGAGCTCCGATTCACTTGAACTTGGTCTTATTTTGAAGGTAATTGAATGCACATTTGTTCAAAAGTGAGCAGGATTAAATCAGACACTGGATGGAGTAGATATGTGGCTTTTAGTTCGAAAATCCTGAAATTAGGGTTTGGGTTTTTGGTCCACTTATTTGGGTTAGTTATTTTTTTGTATTTTTCCTTCATTCTTGTTAGTGATATGTACACAGTGGAAGTGGTTTTGAGTTATTCGGAGTTAGCATGAATGTGTTAAAAATCTGGGGAGTTAGGCTTATTTACAGGTCATTTTGGCTTGGATTTTTGGCTTCTTATTTTGTGCAGATTTTTGTGCTAAAATGCAATTCTTATGGAAACATGCATGAATGCTAATTATGCAAAATAGATGCAAGAATGCTGTTGATTTTTAGGGATTTGAGCTTAATAAATGAGATTTAGAGTGATGAATACGAGATTCATCATCCCCCTATACTTAAACCATGCTCGTCCCTGAGCATCAAAAAAGAAATGCCATGAGGTGAAATGAGATTGGGTTCCATACCAAGACCATGAGCTGAAGGTGAAAGTAAGCCTAAACTTAACCTTTGGATTATTTGTGTGTCGGAACTTCTGTGAGACTTGGAATTTTAAAATCAACAGCCCTCAAGTTCTACAAATCATTGCTACAGTTTCAGCTCAGAAGTCATCTTAGATCAATCATCTTCCCAAAGTATACTATTTGAATATTGAATAACCGACTCTTGTGTGTGAAAGGTTTTTAGCTCTTCCCACTCAGAATGCCGGACTACTGCATAAGCCTCCTCTCCAATAACTCGTCCTCGGGGAGTCAGGTATTTCCTTCTAAGGTCTGTCGCGCTGTGTTCACAATCGAATTGGGGGAAGAAGTTAGAAGAATGAGAAAAGAACTGGAGGGTGATTAGTGTAGTTCACCTCTCCTTGTGAAGCTGGCCAGTGTAGCCGAGTCTCCACCAAGATCTGCAGGTTCTTGAAGCTTGGACCTTTTTGGTCAGATTTTATTTAGCAGTTGCTTCTTTGTATTTGGAATTTTTGGTGGTTCTGCTTGGATCTTGTTTTGCCCCTACGGATATAGCATCTTTTGTTTCCGTACATTTTTTGGGGTCTTAGAAAAAATTGTGCCCAGCCGTCCATCCCTTTTCCGAAGCTTTATTTCAACCCGTACTCTAGTCTTTAGATTTCCACGCTACCAGAAAAGAAACTCACACAGTCTTCCAACAAATGTTTGAGTTGAGCTAAGTGCATTGTGCGAGAGTACAAATTAATTCCTTATTCCAGAGTTGTACCCAGAATGAAGAGACCAGGTTAGACACTAAGAGTCAAATTCTGTGCATTGTTATGTGGAACTCAAAGAATTAAGTCAAAGACCTGAAGACTCTAAAATCCTATTTCTCGGTGAAGTTCCTCTGAAAATTAGGTTGATTAAGGTTAAGTCCAGATCACTCTCGGTTTCGGCTCATAACTCGGTTCAGAACCCAATGACTTTTTACGTATGCAAATGAATGTAATGCTGGATGAAGTGCAGGTGTGTGAAATGCAAACACAAATTTTTTTTGTTGTTTTTTTTATGCAAAAAATGAATAAGAAGCCATTTTTCAAAAATTTTGGGCAAAGTCAAAAGTTTGGGCCAAGTTAGTGTTAGTAGCAAAACATTTTTTTTTCAGAAGACCCACCCCGTAAATACATATAGACTTATGCGCAAGTACGAGGTATGGCTAAAATATATACATAGTATATATACAGACCCCCCTATACTTAGCGAGTGCTGTGTCCTCAGAGCACAAGAAGCGTAATGAAGACATAGCTCGGGCTAAGCATAAGAGAGTAAAATTATACACGGTTTCGCCCCCCTATACTTAGACTGAGTATAGTCTAAGTATAGAAGAAGAGCGCAAAAAGAGGCGGACAGGATATGTAAATGAGGAGAGTATAAACAGATGGGTGGCGATTCCGCCTATACGTAGGCTTTGTCAGCCTAAGTATAGAAGAAGGATGGATATGGAGTGATCGAGAGATCGGAATGTGATGAGGGAAATGGTATAAACAAATGGCATCGGTCCCCCCCTATACTTAGGCCTTGGCCTAAGTAGAGGAAGAAGTTGTACAAGGGGATCGATGTGGTCGAGAGGGAGGGTGATTCTGATCTGATATATCGTCAATGTCCTTGCTTTGTGTGAAATAGATGACCTCAATTTGCACTGGATGTTCTTTGGATGATTCTATATAAGGCTTCAGTAATTGTCCATTCACTGAGAAAGGTTGTGCATCATCTTTGAGTTCTGCAATGTCCACACTTCCATTGGTATGCACATCGATGACAACATAGGGACCCGTCCATTTCGATTTCAGTTTCCCATGAAAAATCTTTAGTCGAGCATTAAACAACCATACTTTCTGCCCAGGGACAAAGGTTTTATCTCGAATGTGTCTATCATGCCATTTCTTGACCTTGTCCTTATAAATCACACTGTTGTCATATGCTCGGTTTCGTATTTCAATTAGCTCATTCAGATTTAGGTCTCGACATAATTTCCCAAGGTGACAACTCCAGTTCAACTTTTTGATTGCCCATTCAGATTTGTGAATCAGTTCTGCAGGCAGATGGCACGGTTTGCCATAGATTATCCTGAAAGGTGAAGTGCCGAGTGGTGTTTTATAAGCTGTCCTATAGGCCCAAAGAACTTGATCCAACAGTTTTGACCAATCTTTCCTATCTGGACGAACCAACTTTTGAAGTATACTCTTCACTTCTCGATTAGAAACTTCTGCCATGCCATTAGATTGAGGATGATAAGGGTTGGCTATTCTATGTTCAAATTTGTACTCCTTAGCCAAAGATCTCATTTCCCTGTTCACAAAGTGGCTACCTCCATCAGAGATCAAAACTTTTGGTATCCCGAACCTTGCAATGATATTATCCTTGATAAACTTACAGACGGTTTTGCTGTCTGCGGTTCGGGTCGGAATAGCCTCTACCCATCTAGACAAGTAATCAACCGCTAACAAGATGTACTCAAATCCATTGCTATTGGGAAAGGGACCCATAAAATCAATCCCCCATGCATCAAAAACATCACAGAAAATCATTGGTTGCATGGGCATTTCGTCTCTATAACCAACGGTCCCTCCCATCCTTTGACAAATCGGGCAAGACCGTACAAAATCATTAGCATCACGAAATAAGGTCTGCCAGTAAAATCCACATTGGAGTACCTTGTGTGCGGTTCTCTTTCCCGAATGGTGCCCTCCAGCCTCGAGAGTGTGACAATGTGTGAGGACACTCTGGTATTCTTCCTGAGGAATACATCTTCTCCAGACACAATCCGCTCCTTCATAGAAAAGAAAAGGATCGTCCCAATGGTATTTTCTTGAATCCGACTTTAGTTTTTCAATCATTTTCTTTGTCCAGCCCGAGGGAACCTTCTTGGAGACAAGATAGTTCACGATGTTGGAATACCATGGGGTTGAATCAATAGTGCAAACCGATTCGTCTGGAAAAGTCTCCTTAATAGGTCATGTATCCGGATAATCATTTTTCTCAATTCGGGAAAGGTGATCAGCAACAACATTCTTTATTCCAGGTTTATCTTTGATCTCCAAATTAAATTCCTGGATTAACAAAATCCACCTCAAAAGTCGTGCCTTGGCATCTTTCTTATCCATGAGGTATCTAATTGCAGTATGATCCGTGAAAATTGTCACCTTGGAGCCCAATATATAT
Source organism: Ottelia alismoides (assembly GCA_037367405.1). NCBI lineage: Eukaryota > Viridiplantae > Streptophyta > Magnoliopsida > Alismatales > Hydrocharitaceae > Ottelia > Ottelia alismoides. The sequence goes on from JAZKJV010008882.1 coordinate 1,534,840, forward strand.
GATCTGAATTTTTCAAGGACCCAAACAACCGCGAGCATTTCCTTTTCAGTCACTGTGTAATTTTTCTGTGCAGGATCCAATACTTTGCTCGCGTAGTGAATCGCATAAGGGATTCCATCCCGTCTTTGTCCAAGCACAGCTCCGACCGCAAAATCCGATGCATCAGTCATGATCTCAAAGGGAAGAGACCAGTCAGGAGCTTGTAATATCGGCGATTCACAGATTTTCTTTTTCAAGAGCTCGAAGGCCTCAAGACACTTGTGATTTACAATAAACTCTGTGTCTTTTCCTAAGAGCTCAGTCAGTGGGCGGGCGATTTTTGAAAAATCAGGGATAAACCTTCGATAAAATCCAACATGCCCTAGAAAGGACCGCACTGACTTGACGTTGGTTGGTGGCTCAGGTTTCTTGATCACATCCACCTTGGCAGGGTCGACCTCCATTCCCTTTCTAGAGATGACATGCCCCAACACGATACCCTCAGTCACCATAAAGTGACTTTTCTCCCAAGAGAGTACCAAATTAACCTCCCTGCATCTTTGGAGGACTCGGTCCAAGTGCGCTAAACATGTATCAAATGAATCACCATGGACCGAGAAGTCATCCATGAAGACTTCCAGGAAATCACCCACCATCTCGGCAAATACGGCAATCATGCACCGCTGAAATGTGCCCGGGGCATTACAAAGCCCAAATGGCATGCGCTTGAGAGCGTAAGTACCGAAGGGACATGTAAATGTGGTTTTTTCCTGATCCTCGGGAGCAATAGCTACCTGATTGTAGCCAGAGTACCCATCAAGAAAACAGAAGAATGCTTTCCCTGCGAGTCTCTCCAAGATTTGATCAATAAATGGCAGTGGAAAGTAATCTTTCTTGGTCGCAGCATTCAGGCGCCTGTAATCGACACAGACACGCCACAACGTGGGTACCCGGGTCGCGATCTCAACCCCTTCCTCGTTGGTGACCATCTGGATTCCCGACTTCTTCGGGACGACATGAAGGGGGTGTTGGAAATGCGAGCCCACGGCGAGCCATTATGCAATAAATGTTATTGCACATATCATTCCCTGATCTGAAATGAAGAATGAATAATTTGTATAATAGGTCCCTTAGTACAATTAGGGTTATGTACCATGGCCATCTTAATGATCATACAGCTGTTGATTCAACTATTGAATCATAGAGGCTGGTGCTTGGATGAATATCTAAAGAGTTAGATTGAGGACTCATCAAGCACCGTCAAATGATTATTAAGAGATGATCTCCAGCCTGAGTAGGAGATGGCAATCCTATCTCTAAAGGCTGATATCTGACCGACCTCTTGATGCAGGTCCTCTGCATAGGAATAGAGATTCGGAGGTGTCAGATTAGTTAGGTCAAAGAGTTGACTTAACGAGATCGAGATAACCAAAGTCCTATATCGTATGCTGTCATGATATAGGCACGCATCCTCTGACCGGAGACAGATGTGTTGCTATATGTCTAAGTATGTACATTTGGCAGACCAATAGGTTGATGACCTAATCAAGGTCTATACACTGGCGCGCTGGTGTGCATATAAGGGCATATGAGTAATACGATCTCTCAAAGGGATCATACAGGTTCAGTTACTGAACCGGAAGACATGAGCTCACTCATGAGATATTGGGAAGAATCAAATTCCATGCGCATGGTCGTCTCGCTTTGGAAGCTTGACTGAATTTGTAGGTTTGATATATACTTTTAGTATATGATCAAGACCTAGGTATGATATACACTTTTGGAAAGTGTATGATCGATACCAACTCCCAATGATCGAATGAGAAACTTACTGATAAAACCATGAAGTAGACAGTATAAAGTTGATCCGATACTTCGGGTTTAGTCTGAGTCTTCCAGTATGCAGGATGTACAGGTATTGGGAATACCTGAGGGTGATTTGATCATAAACGGTTGTATAACCATGACGCTTCCATTCCTAGGGAGTGATGAAACGGGTCTGGATTTTAGTGACTCCTCTCAGTAGAGAAGTGATCTGATCTTGGTCCAAGTATTGGACATTGATCTGAATGTGATTCAGATACAATGAGAAGATTAGATTTACGGTCTTGATTTAATCAAGCATCTATGGGAGGCCCGCGATCTGGATTTGAGATATGATCTCAATATCCATGTCACTATACGTGGAACAATACAATCGCCCTGTCCTTATCTCCAAGTATCTGCGGAGAGATTGCATTATTCTTGAAGGGTTCAAGAATAATTCCATAAGATCTAAGCAATGAAGAAATAATGATTAAATGTGATTTAATCATCTTGATGTGTGAAGAAATTATCCAATTTAATTAAATGTGATTTAATTAATGTGGATAAGAATAATGTGGATAGAAATATCCAATTATTCATAATATATTATAAATGTGATTTATAATGTATTAGAGAGAGCTAATTATAATTTATATGTGTTGATTAATTATTATGTGTATTAGATACACATTGTGTAATTAATTAACAATATGAATTATATGTTGTTTTGGGTTGTGAATATGATTCACAATTTTTCCATGGCAAGAATGCAATATTCTTAAAGATAATTGAGAATTATTTTTGAAGAATAAAACCCAATAAATTTGTTGCAAATAAATAGGAGAGAAATCCAAGGAGATATGCAATCTCATGGAAATCCATGAGATTGCTCTCCATTGGGAAACAAGTGGGCGGCACCCAATTCCTATATGGAATGGGTGACCGTCCCCTCTTGATTGCACATGGAGATTTGATCTCCATGTGTATTCTCTCCTTATTTGTTGGGTTGATTTAGGAATAAATTATATTTGATTTTATCAAATATATTTTGACCTAAAATTTGTTGCTTTTGACAACAACAATCTTGGCCATTGGATTGACACAAATCAATCTCACCCATTGATTTTATGTGTCCCATGGATTGAGATCCATAGATCCCAAAACCCTATAAATAGAGAGGCATACTATGCTCTCTAATGACTTGCAATATTTGGAGCTCTCTCTCTCTCTTTCTTCTCTACACACGTCAGCCCTCTCTCCCTCTAATTGGTGGCCGACCACCAAACCCTAGAGGAGAGAACCGTCGTCGCCTTCGCCACCGCGCCGCCGCTTCGACGTTCTTCGGTTCTCCGTCTTCTTGGAGAGTTCCTCTCACGAAGGAGACGTTTGATCTCGTGCGACGAGATCAGGAGCAACCATGCTTGGATCATCTTCTTGGATTGCGAGGACAACGCGGTTCATCCCCGCGCTCGCAAGCAGTCTCGCCGACGATCGGACTTGAGACAGGAGGTCTCTTCTCTTAGAGACTCGATCAACCACGCTTCAAGAGGTATTGCATTATACTTGTTGTGGTTATAGATGAAACGATCTGAGAATGGTTCTCGGATCATGTGGTTTCATCGAATAAAATTTTTAAATTCCGCTGCACCGAACAACTAGTGCGACTAGTCGTTCTTCGTCGTATCCGATACGACGATCACGCTTCCGTGATGCGCTTGAGGATAATTTCCATATCCTTCAGGGGGGCCACCCACTTGGAGTCAGAAATGGGGTATATGAAACCTGCTTTGCACCATTTCTCTATCTCTTTCTTAACCACTTCCCGAAGATTGGGGTTTAATCTTCGCTGAAATTCACGGGAAGGCCTTGCATTATCCTCGACATAAATTTGGTGCGAGCAGAGAGCAGGGTTGATTCCGACGAGATCCGACACAGTCCAACCGATGGCTTTTCGATTTCGCTCAAGGACTTCTAGAAGCTTAGATTCTTGATCCAAGGTTAATGATGAGCTAATGATCATAGGGAATTTATTTTTAGGTCCATTGAGAAATGCGTACTTCAGGGTGGGAGGGAGGGGTTTCAGCTCTGGCAGATCTACATCATCAATCAAATCTGGATGAATGTCTTTTAAGTCTGGGTCAGTGATTTTTGGTGGTGGATCATTCTGTGATATGCTAGCCACTGATCTTGAAAGAAGCTGAGTCGGATCGCAAAAGTAGTGTGGTAATTCAGCTAAAACCGCGTCCGACTCTTCATTGATTTTTCTCGAAGAGGATGGAATGGACCAATCCGAAAGGAGTTCGGTATCCAGGTGTTCAGATTTGTCAGGTAAAAGATCACACATTGTATGGCGCATTGTTTCGTCCTCTGATGCGATGGTATCCATGTGAAGATCTGGCAGTTGGTCCCAAGGTCCGGTAGTGTTGATCAGATTACACTCAGATGTTTCAGCCTCTTCAGTGGTGGATTCGGAATCGGGTCTTTGCCATTTGGTTTGTCTCATTTCCAGATCCACTTCTCCGTCTAGGGAGCGGAATTTCATCATTCCAGTGCCGTAATCGAATACAGCCTTGGCGGTTCTTAAGAATGGTCTTCCCAAAATGATCTGCGACTCTTTCCAATGGTTCGGGGTCTCCATGTCAAGGACGGTGAAGTCCACTTTGTATTTTGTACCCTCAACCATAATGATAACATTTTTCACTTCTCCCTTAGGTCTTTTAGTAGATTTGTCAGCGAATTGGAGTATAGATAGCGATTTCTGAAGAGGTCCTAACTCCAATTGGTAATATAAGGCTAAGGGAAGAAGATTGATGGAAGAACCATTGTCAAGAAGTGTGCGTGCGAATGCGATACCGCCAATGCGGCTTTCCACATAATGAGCACCCAGATCTCTTTTCTTCCTTGGTAAATGCTGGTTTCTCACGCATTTGGTAGTGGCCACTGTCAGAACATGAGTCTCCACAAATTGGTTTGTTTTCTTTGTGCGGGTCCGGGTGGGAGTACATTTCATTTTCAAATATTTCTGAAATGCAGGGTTACTGGCCACATATTGATCAAAGGGTACCTTCACAGTTATGTTTTGTTGACAGAATTTTTCCATCACTGGGTCACTCTGGATAGTTTTCTTTTGTCTTCCTTTCTTAAGAGCATGGGGAAAAGGAATGGAAGCATTTGAGACAGGAGAAAGAGATCTAGAATTGTAAATAAGAGCATCTTTATTGGATTTGGAGTTCTTATTACAATCATAATGTTTTGGATCATAATTATGTTGCTGAAATGGTGACAAAGGTATTTTCGCAGCAACTAGAGGTTCAAGGTCCTCTTTCTTCTCCATAGATGCTTTTCCCTTCTTTCGGGCAGAAATTCTCGGGCGTCCTTCGTCTTCATCCTCAGAAGCATCCTCCGGTTGATCTTCCGAGTCATTATGGTCAGCTTCCCTTGCCCGGTCAGGTACGACCACGGTCCTTCCGCTCCTGAGGGACATGGCATTGATTTTGTTAAACGAAAGGGTCTCGTGTTCAGATGTGGAAAAGTCCGAGTAATATACCTGATTGTTGTGTAGAGATGATTGCGATTTGTTCAAGCTATTGGGGTTAGCTTGAACTTGAGTGGGAATGGCTGTGACAGGTGCAGTCTGTTCCTCCTTCCATCGGGATAGACGATTAACATCTACCCGTAGGTCGTACAGTTCACTCCGGAAGCTGCGAATTTCCTCCAACATTTGTCTTTGAATATCAATCGAGTCTTCTGGAGGTTTGGATGATCGAGATGCTTGATTTGGAGCTTGATATTGCTGACGATGTTGTTGAGGCTGGGTCTGATGGTCGTGTGGCTGCTGCTGCCTTGAGGGCTGATTGTGTTGTGGAGCGGCATTGTATGAGTTGGGTGGACGCTGATATTGCTGACGGTCCCCCAGATTACCCTGTCGGGTATTATCTTGAGTGTATCAGATGCCGTTTATCTCGAAAGTCAGAGGTGGGGCTTCTATTACAGTCTCGGCCGGAGGAGATGACTGCTGGGAAGGTTGGACGTAGGATTGGTCCTGAGTCCATGGTTGCGGTTGTCCAGAGCCTGGCTGCTCTTGGACATGGTGCACCTGATAAATTGGGACTGTAGGAGCAGTGGGCATCCCGATCTTGGACACCTTCTCAGTGAGTTCCTCCATTTGTTTTGGAAATTGAGCGAGCCGGTTGTCGATGTCGTTCACCCTTTTATTAATGTGGTCCACAACTGTTAATTTGTCCGTGATGATGTTCATGTTGGGCAGCAAGTCCTCCGTTATTTCTGCGATCGTCTGCTTCCCTCCTTTGGCTTGATAGTTGTTCAGTGAATCAGTGTAAGATCTACTAGCAATTTGTGAACGACTAGTCTCCGCCATTTGCTCCAGTATCTTCCAGACGGTATCAGCTCCTCGGGATGTGTAGTTTCCTCCACAGGCAGCGCTGACTAGACCTTGTGTCCCGTGGTTAAGGCCAGAATAGAGGGATTGGACCAGGATGTTATTATCTAGGTCATGGCAGGGACATTTTTGCAGCAGATCTTTGAATCTATCCCATGCATCACAGAGTGGTTCATTTGGCATCTGAGAGAAGCTAGTGATGCGAGTCCTCATCTGATTGGTTCAACTCAAGGGGTAGAATTTTTTTAAGAAGAGGTTCTTGAACCTATCATAGGTGGTCACCGTCACTCCCAAATTTTTCACCCAGTAATCTGCTTTACCCTTCAAGGCAAAAGGTAATGCAGTGAGACGGATATAGTCTTGGCTGACTTGTGGGTGCCTCTGATTAGAACAGATTAGCTCCAAATCTCGCAGGAATTCATAGGGTTCTTCATTCGAATTACCATGAAATTGTGGTAATTTATTTATGAAGTGTGGCTTCAGTTCATGGTGAACCTCAGGTTGAGGTGGCTGCAAGTAATTTATGACCCTATATTGCCCGGGATTATATGCAGCCTCCATTGGTGGCTCTTCCTCTGCACTCATTCTTTCCAATTGTTCCCTCATCAAATTTTGCTGCTGCTCAGATGCAGCCAGTCTTGCGAGATTCATTTGCATAGGATCTTCATTTTGGTCATCTTCGGGATTGCTCTTCTTTGGAGGCATTTTTTGTGAAGTCTTCTTTCCACCTTCAGATTGTGAAAAATAAGAGTCAATAGTTTGAAGAGAATTATGAAATAAAGATTCTAGGGGAAGGTGTTCCTGAACCCAAGGTGGTTCTGAGTAAGAGTGGCTCAGAGGATTTGAGATTGGAAAGTTTGTGGTAGTCAGAAAGGGGTTCGCTGAATCCGAACAGAAATTTCCACAATTTTCCATTGAGAGATGTTGATCAAATCAAACACAATGCAAAGGTTGTTTCACCAACTCACACAATGAAGCCGTAAGAGTTCGGCTATTATCTTTTCAATTTTAGTTGATGATAAATTCAATCTTGCAAACCGTTTAGACGAGCTGTTTAGGTTTGGAGCTGGGCTCTATCCTAGTGTGCGTTTCTCTCCTCGCTGCAAGATAAATCAAACAATGTCGGGGTTGCTCTCCCGCAAAAATTCTTGATTTTATGGGTTCTTTGAGATCAGATATATTTAGCAGTCCCGATTTTAATGAGGTGATCACTGAGAAATTAGATGAGCACAAATACACGTCTACCGTCCAGTCCCAATTTCCTTTAAAGTTATGTTATAAAGCAAGAGGGAGGAATTCGAGAAAAGCCGATGCACGCGGAAAACTATGATGAATGCTCAGTTAGAAGACTTACAGTGAATCCTCGCAATCTCCATGTGGGATGCTAGACAATTTAAAAATTATTCTATATGATGTGCAAACCGATGGAAAAACCTAAGCAGAAAGTTCTATTAGCGGGAAGAATTGATTTAAATTTGGCTAGGTTGAACGATCTACGTGCGTCTCAATTAAAGTGCAGTGTGGCTTAAGATCCTACGAGCACAAGCAAAAAATATAAATGCTCTGAGAGCCGTATGTGCAGGTCTATCCTAATCGCCACTCAAGTCGCGCCCCACCCTCGCCGGAGAGTGAAACAGGCCACGACACACCACAGAATAAAGTTTAGAGGTCTGTCTACACACGCGAGAGTCCAAACGGACACCGCTGTAAAATTGCAGAAATTAAAATTGCAGAAATTTAAAAACCTAGACTCTACTCTCTCTCACGACTCGACTCGATCTTAAATTAATTGCGGTTTTTGGTGAAGTTGCGTCGGTTATTAAAAATCGCTCCACGTACAAGGCACCTTGCAAAAAAATAAGAGAGAAAATGTAAGAGAGTGACTCAAAAATATATGAAAAATAAAGGCTGAAAATAAATGGCAGGAAGATGAAATTTACAATGAAAAATTCAGGGGTCAGACTACCTGAATGCGGAAAACCGAATGGAAAATTTTTAGACAAAAATCTAAGCCGTTTGCCTCCCCGGCAACGGCGCCATCTGACGAATCCGAAAATGCCGCTTTTAAGAAGTTGTTTTTATCGTGTTGTGCGTTGTAGGCGGCAATCGGAAACGATCAAGAAAATACCACAAATGATTTATTCAATTTTTAATATCATGGTTTTATGTTTATTTTACTTGGGCAAGTCCCAAGGTCGATCACAAGGAGGCAAAGGAACAACCTAGAATTAAGTCTATCAAAGTTCGAGTTCGGTTTTCAAGGCGGTCTTTTTTTGGAATTTTAAATGTAATAAAGGATGCAATATGCAAATCCGGCCTACTTTATGGACTAAAATGTGAATTACGTTCAAATGATGTCCAAAAAATACGAAACTTGGCCGAGATGTAAAATACGATGAAATAAGTGCACTTTAATTTTTTTGGAATTTTTGGATGCAATATGATTTTTTTTGGATTTTTAAATGCAAACAAAATGATTATTAATATTTAATTTTAATAAATATCAAACCTACTTATTTTCAAGGACCAAAATTATCTGAGATCTATCACTAGGTGACGGATCTCAAAAAAATCCTAAACCTCGAAAATGTGGGGTTTAATACCTACTAAAAAATAAATACTAAAAGATGCAAAATGATTTTTACAGGACAAAATATGCATGCAAATGCAAAAATTTTTTGGGCACAATGTGAAGAATAATTAACTCTACAATGTGTGATTTTTCGGGAATTTTTAGAGCAACAGGTAATCAATTATCAATTTCAGAGCAAAAGATGGGTAAAATATGCCAATTTTCACAAAACAAATATTTATTAATTAACCGTCAATCAGAAAAATACCCGCAATATGTCAAAGTGCAGAGAGTCAATTAACCAACATCATGCTATTTTTTTGATAATAAAATAATGTAGAGAAAAAGTCTAGAATCACAGGGGAACACAGGGGTACAACTGCAAGTTAAATAAATAACATAAAAATAAAATGCAGCTGGGGGTGTCTATGTAATTACCGATAGTCTGGAGGGCTCTTCTGCAAATTTCCCAAGGGAGCACGTGCCTTGCGCGTGCTCCTTGGGCGGCTGGACTGAGGCGCAAATAAGGTGGAACCCGGGGGCGTCACTGTAATTAACCCTGCGGTCACGTGCGGCACACGTGACCGGGGGCTGACGTGTGGCTGACGTCGACCCCCCACGCACGTGCGCCTCACGTGTGGGGGTCTCGGGCCTCGAGCCCGGCCTGCGGCTGGGCGGTAGTGGCGGAGGGGCGGTCCGGTGGTGGCGTATCGGTGAAGAACCACCACCTCCTGCGGTGGTTAGGTTCCTGACGCAGTGGGGAAGAAGAACCTCCAGGGCCGACACACGGCCGGCGGTCGTCGGTGGAGTGGTTGCGCTGGAGCGGAGCCGGTGGTGGTGCCTCGGTGGGTGTGTGGCTGAAGCACGGAGCTCCGGTGGATGTCGCGGCGGTTGTCGATGTCGTGGTTTGTCTGAGAAGGTACTGGGGACGCACTTGGGCGGAGTCGGAGAAGAACCTCGGGGTTGATGGCGTAGCAGATGAAGTCGAAGAAGACGGCGGAGGTGGCACTGCTCGATGGCGCAAGGCGGAGGTGGCGAGGCGTGTCCGGTGGAGAGAGGTGGACTCGGTGGCGCAGCAGCGGCTACGGAGGAGTCGGTGGTGGCGACTGATGGCGGAGCGATGGCGTCGAGGTGGTGGTGATGGTCGAGTCGTGGCCGAAGCGCGGAGGATGATGGTGGTGGTCGACAGCGTGGGGTGGAGAGCGGAAGAGAGAGATAGAGAGAGAGGGAGAGAGAGAGAGAGAGGGTATACCTGGAAGAAGATCGGCTCGACGGCGTTGGCGAGGCCGGAGCGAGCAGCGGCGCTCAGGGCGGAGCTGCGACGAGGTCGGACGACCTCGGATCACGCCGATGGAGGGGGCTCGCTGGTCCTGTCACTACCGGAGAGGAGGTTCTAAGGGATTGAACGGCGGATACTGTTGGACGGAGCGGCTGATGGGTTTAAATAGGGTAGAAGTTGTCGCCGGTGAAGGAAGGGGATCGCGGGGTTGGCCGGGATTCGATTGGGATTTGATTGGGGTAAGATCGGCGACAGATCTGATTGACGAGGATCACGGGGGAAAGGGGAAGGCGGCGCCGGAGATGGAAGGAGATCGGGGCGACGCGCGCAAATCGCGGAGGAGATCGTCGGGGCGGCGGAGTTCCCGATTGGGAAAGAGGGGAGAGGAGGAGGATGACGCGCAGGCGCCGTCCGATCGTGCGTGATCGGACAGTGCCCGTTGCGCCACGTGGCAACGAGATGGGGAGCCACTGGAGGCACGTGCGGAGCACGTGCCTGGGGAGGCACGTGCGACGCACGTGCGTCCCTTTTTTTTATTTATTTATTTTTTTTATTTTTTTTATTTTTATTTTTTTTAATTAAAACCGATATATATAAAGCCCAAAAATGACTGACACGTGGCGGCACCAGGTGCTGCCACGTGTCAGCCCCACAAAATTCGAAATTAAAATATCTTGTAAAATCGATAAAAAATAGTAGATGACCTCGGATCGAAAAACTTTCTTCACGAAAATTGCTTGTCTCGATGAGATCTACAACTTTCATGAAGACATCAACACCAAAATCGGTCAAATGTAAAAAGTGAATTTTTGGGGTATCCTATGTACATAGAATACCTTGATTTTTGGGTTTTATAATTTTTATGTCATTTTTAAACAAGATAAAAATCCGGAAAAATATGAAAAATCAAAGATAAATAAAAGACACTTAATTATAATTTTTTTTGGATTTTTTATTGATTAAGAAAATATATACATAAAATACAAGGTCAAAAACCGCGAAAATATACAATGTACAAAAGAGGCCCAAAACCCAACTTTCACATATGAGCTCCGATTCACTTGAACTTGGTCTTGTTTTGAAGGTAATTGAATGCACATTAGTTCAAAAGTGAGTAGGATTAAATCAGACACTGGATGGAGTAGATATGTGGCTTTTAGTCTGAAAATCCTGAAATTAGGGTTTGGGTTTTTGGTCCACTTATTTGGGTTAGTTATTTTTTTGTATTTTTCCTTCATTCTTGTTAGTGATATGTACACAGTGGAAGTGGTTTTGAGTTATTCGGAGTTAGCATGAATGTGTTAAAAATCTGGGGAGTTAGGCTTATTTACAGGTCATTTTGGCTTGGATTTTTGGCTTCTTATTTTGTGCAGATTTTTGTGCTAAAATGCAATTCTTATGGAAACATGCATGAATGCTAATTATGCAAAATAGATGCAAGAATGCTGCTGATTTTTAGGGATTTGAGCTTAATAAATGAGATTTAGAGTGATGAATACGAGATTCATCAGTTACAAATGAGAATCATAAGATGTCGGTAGATATTTAATCACCTATGTCGATTGAAAATTTATGTAGATATGGTTGGTTTACAAGGGGATATGGAGTTATGTAACCTTAAAATTGTGCCTAAATAAAGTGTTTAATATGATTAATTTTGAGAATGTACCTACAAAAATTATGTCTTCCACTTGCAAACATCTTAGAATGAGTCCAATAGTTTTGTGCAAAAATGAAAAAACACATTAGGAAGTGATGAAATATTTTGATATGTTGCAAACGCCACCCGTTGTACATGACCACTCGGTTGTAGAAGGTATGCACAATATGTGATTTGTTTTGTGTGATTTTATATGTAATTAGTTTGTTAATCTTATTAACTACCTAACTACAAGTTAATTGCCACATGTGGATTAGTGATGGCTTTATGTGATAGCTAGGTTAATTTAAAACGTGCTTCTTAACGTAGCACATATAGTAACATGTGCTCATATACATCTATACATACATGGACATAGAAATATATACAAACATTAAAGATATAGATAAAGAGGCGCATACATGCATATTCATATACACACATACATACATACATACATACATACATACATAGACATACATACATTCATATACATACATACATTCATTCATTCATACACATGCATACATTCATTCATATACATGCATACATATACATATATACATTTACATAAATATAAACATACATACACATAGATATACATACGTACATACATACACATACACACATAGATATACATACGTACATACACACATAGATATACATACATATACAAACATACATATATATATATATATATGCACATACACACATTTGTGTACATACACACACATGCATGCATACATACATACACATACATAGACACATACATACATATACACATACACACATACATATACAAATACACAGACACACACAAATGCACATACATACATATACATACATATACACATATACACATACATACAAACGTACATACACATGTACATATACATATATGTATATACATATATACACATACACATACACACACACATATACATGCACATTCATTCATTCATATACATACGCAAGTACATACATGTGGACGCGAAAACTAGATACGTAACAAAAATGTGATTTTTTGGAAGGATGTTGATGAAGTCTGGTGAATTAAGACTATAAAGCTATGTAAAAATCAGAGCACTTCTAAGAACACCCTTTAAGGCACTATAATATATCATTAACGTACAAAAATCATAAAATATCTATGCTTCGATTGAGTATCGAAGCTAAATTAATTTAAATATAGTCGACCCAATAGGCATCATACCTCCCATTTAAATAATACTTCAACTGAAATTTATTTGTCATATTAGTACTTATAGTCAAAAAATACAATTTTTTTTGGAAAATATAAATCAACACTAGAACAAGATTGAGATATAGTGATGCTTTTTTCAAAATCTATCACTAAATTAGCCATTATTAAATATATAATGATGATATTATTCATTGTGAAATAAGTTTTCATACTCAAAATTTAAAAAAAATCATATCTGTCGTTATATCATTAGCAACAGTCTATATAGTAACGCTTATCTGTTGCTATTTTTCAAAATATCAACTAATCAACGCTATTTTTTAGTTCAAAATTTAGCGACGATTAATTAGAAGTTTGAAAAATAGCAACGAATAAGCATCGCTATGTGCACTGTTGCTAATGATATAATGACATATATGATATTCGTTACGAATTTTGAGTATGAAAAATCATTTCATAACGAATAATATCGTTGCTATATATTTAACAAAAACTAATTTAGTGATGGATTTTGAAAAAGCCGCTCACTATAGCTCATTTTTTGTAGTGCAATTCTTATATCAATTTAAAAAAGAAAGGAATTCAAGTAATACTTGTTTCTTCTTAGATGGTTGTGATACATCTCAATAACTTCATACATTGGTACAATTGCAATCTGGAATAAGTAAAGGGTCAAGAATAAAAAAGGTTTTTATCAATTGTTCTCCTCTGAGATATTGCAATATCAGTTATGCCCCTCCCTTTTGGGACTATCAGTTGTGCCCCCGACTTCTTGTCATTCTATCACTTGTGCCCCTCCGTTACTTTTCCTGTCAATGGCTTGAACTTAACCATGGTTTTCTCAAAACATGGTGAGGTTAAGAGGGGGCATAGCTGTCCAACTCTAACCCTCCCTCCTCCCCTTCATCTCCAACCTGCACTTGAGCTCTTCCCATCCACCGCGAACTCTTCTCCAGCAAATCCTCCCCTCGCCTGGAAGTGCATTCGGCTTGGAGGTGTACTAGTTTGGGCCCTCCTGGAGACGACCTGGAGGATGGGAAAAATCACCTTCTTCTTGATGGTCTGGTCCGATATCGTAAGGGTGATAGGTTGTCACGTGAACATCGTGTGAACAAGCTCATCGGTCCACCCGTGCTCCTTGAAGAGCTCCAATTTCCTTGAGATCATGGACCGCGACATGTAGGATGAGATGACGACAACGACCACGAAGGAGGTGCTGGTAAGGCTTACATTGAGCTTCTTGAGGTACTCCAGCACGTCAACGAACTTGCCAGGGGTACACGCGAGGGACTTAGGATGGCAGAAAAGGACCTTCAGGATCATGGCTTCGGGGAGGTCGTGGCCCTTGAGAACATTGATGTTGGCCATGATTTTGGAGGTGAGTGGTTTTGGGGTGTGCTTGAGGACACGGAAGAGGGCCTCTTTGGAGGGGAGGATGGACTTGAGGAAGGTGACAGAGGGCCTCCTTAGAGGGGGAGGATGGACTTGAGGAAGGTGACAGAGGGCCTTGATAAATCCCACTTCATCACTCTTTATTCCTTTATTTTAGCTAGGAACTTGAGCAAAATACCTTGTAAATATGTATAAATATCATAAATTGCCAAAGAACATGCATCTTGTAAATATGCATAATTAGCATGATTTTGTGCCAAAATAAAGGAATAAAGAAACACAAGAAAAAGAGGGAAATATTTAGAATAAATATTGAGTGACCTAATCCTAAGGGAGGGCTCAGCATGGGCCTGACCGCAAAAAGAACCAAGTAGAGAGAGATAAGGCCATTCATGTGTACATATACCTATGTATATAAATAAACCGATTTTCCTCAAAATAAAAATAAATAAGTGTTTCTTATATTTTGTACATATTTTTAAATATAAAATCAAAATAAAAATTGAAAAAAAAAAGAGAAATAAAAATAAATAAATCTCTCTCAGCAGTGTATATAGACCATGTGTATAGAATAAAACATCTATTTATTTCCTCCTTGTAAATAATTAATAAAAATCTAATAAAAATATTTTCACATTCCATATTTCATGGTGTAAATAAATAAAATAAAAATTAGAAAAATAAAAATAAAATAAAAATAAATAAAACAAAATCAATTTCCCACCTTGTATATATACCATGTACATATGTATATAAAGCTATTTATTTAATCTATGTAAATAAATAATAAAAATAAAATAAAAATACCCTTTTATTCCAAATTTTATTCTATAAATAAATAAAATATAAAATTGGAATAATTGTATAAACATAAATAATAAAAATTAAAAATAAAAAATACATATATGTATATACCTATATATATTAATAATATATTGTAAATACCTAATTTATATTTCAAAAAAATAAATAAAAATCAGTAAAAATTAATTTGAAAATAAATAAACATTTTTCATGGTTTAAGTTTTTCAAAAAAAAAAGTCATTTACTATTTTTTGTTTAATTTACAAATCCTTAATAATTGGCGGCCTGTGATTGGTCCACGGGGGATTGTTGACCCCCGGTCAACTCTCCCCCCTGGACCAGTCAACTCGGATCTGTGCGCCTGACCCGCTTTTCTCCAAATTTTCTTCGCCTGATCCGAGCCCCAAATAACCAAACCCCGGGTCCTAATCACATTAGACATATCCGAGATCCACGACCGGTGGTTTTTCCTCGGGATCCGAGCTCCGACAACTCACCCGACCTTCTTCTTCTCGGATCCCTAGCCGTATAAAGCTCCACCTCCGCCGCACTTTCCCCGCTATCTTTGGTGCTGCTCCTTCGTCCCAGGACCTCCACCTTACTCTCTAGAGTGACAGCTTCGTGAGGGAGGTGTCGAAGAGAGGAGAGGAAGCTTCCCGTCACTGATCCGGCGACTCTTGCCGCCGTGCGCCACCGCGAGGAGCGCCAGCGCCTCGGGCCCCGACGACCCTTCGAGGCTACGACCCATAGCTTCCTGATCTCGTCCCCAGTCGACTCCAGCCATCAGGTAGACCCGAATCTCCTTAGTTTCGCCTAATTTCATCTTTCGCCCAAATCGACTCATCACCGTCGTCGATCGATTCCCGCCACTGCGTCCACCCATTCGATCATCGGTTCATCCCATCACCTCTGTGAGACCTCTCCCCACATTCTGCACCCACTCACCCACCTTGGTTCGCCCCGGAACCAAGGCTCGACCTCCCCCGCCATCGCCTCGCCGGAGGTTGCTCACCCGACGCGCCCGACCACCCATTTTACCCCTAACAGGGTCGAGGCAATTTGCCCTCGACCCAAGAACTTGTTGGTGCCCATTTGCAGGTGAATGCGACCCATCTGAGGGTTGCGGCATTCAAGCCCAGGAGCTTCCTTCCTCCACCATCGCCGGGCCGCTCCGGTGGTCCTCGGCGTCATCGGAGGATTCCAGCAGCTGCGGAGCATCGAGGCGGAGCTTTTCCTTATCTCAGCAGCTCCAGAGGAGGTCCCCACCGCGCACACAGAGACGACAAAGCTCGCCGGCGAGCAGTTCTTGGAGGAACCTCCTCCTTCGTCCGATCATCCCCGACGCTCCAGATCCTATCTCAGCCGTCCATTTGCGGAGGGCCAGCCACCGTCAGATCTCTCTGGGGTGATCAGGACCGTTCGCTTCGACGAAGGGGTGCCCTTGCCTTGCAGCCATTGATCATCCACGTGGCACCCCCTCAATCGTCCAATAATAAAGGGGTAAATTACACTTAGGCCTCTGCTCTTTTGTTTTTGCAATCTAGTCCTGTAAATATTTTAGTCAGTTCTTTTTATTTTTGGATATTTGTATGTTTTCCTATTTGCATTTTAGTCCTAATATATGTGGGCCACGTGCGTCGACACATGAGGACTTGATTTTTTTGCACTTTCTATCCTATATTCCTTGTGTGCTATTATTTGATCTTATAGAAATAGGAATTACAAGTAGGTCCCTCTGTGCCTGATACACGTGCATCGCGCGTGATTTCTTGGACATTTTGCACAAGGGCCCCTGCACTTTCTTACCTTGTTACTGTTTGTCCCTTGGAACATGTTTTTCTCGCATTTAGGTCCCTATGCACTATGAGCCTTTGTTTGATTTAAATAAAATAGCAAATTAAATCCAAATTTCATGAAATTTGGACACGTGGCTCCTGCCACTGTGTAAAAATTTCCTTAAAATTTTGGTACATTTTTTAGGCTTTTTGATATTTTTAATAATTCAATAACATTGGTTTTTGTGACTGTCTGATTTAGAAAACCCCAGAAAAATAGAAAAACTCTTTTAAAATTACAAAAAAATTAGCGTAAGTTATTTTTAGTGTCTTTAAATTTCTATCCAATTTTCGTGATTTTTGGATATATAAAAACCTTAAAAATTAAAAACCCCTAAAAACTCATAAAAATTCTAGAAAAATAAAAAAAATATAAACTCTATTTCTGAATTTTGTTTGTTGTTTATATTTCTCATAAAAATTACCTCCAGACTTTTATAGATCAATTTTATATTTTAAATGGATTTTTCAAGTCTGGCTAGACAGTAGCTTATTGTTTTTGGCTTTCTTGATTTTTAGAAAATCACATAAAAAATATAAAAATCAGAAAAATTCACTAAAACATTAAAAAACCTAAAAAACACAAAAACAATTTTGTTTGAATTTTTGGAGCATTTTTGAATGATTAAATAATTGGTTGTTTTTGCCTTTTTCAACATTTCTTTAAAAATCAAAATACAAAAAATATAAAAAACCACCAAAAATACATTTTCTTCTCATTTTCATCTTGACTACTTTGTAGGCCGCAATGCCAATTCGTGCTCCCTGAGTCCGACCCTGGGTGCTACACCAGGCTAATCTCATAGCCAGGACCGCTATAGCTTGATTTCCTTGATTTTATATCTCATCGACTGGTGGTCTGTTTCACAATTTTCTTGATTGACTGATCCCTCTCAATTCGGGTCGCAACGACCCGAGAGTGATTATTTTGCCCGGATTGGTTTGTGATTATTCGGTCATCAAAATGGCGTCGTTGCCGGGGAGCACGGCTTAGTAGTCACTTTCGATTTTTCTACAACTTTTCTTTTTCGCGGCTTTCTGTAGATATTTTTGGTATATATTTTTCTGTCTTATTTTATTTTTATAATAACTTGATTTGACACTCTGTTTGTTTTCTTACGAGGGCCCGAGGATCGAGGCGGCTTTCTTCGGAAGCCGAAGCAACCGCGGGAGTCGGAGGCAGCTCTTTTCTGCATAGAGCCGTAGGAGGACGCGAGGAACCAAGCAGGAGTGCGGGAGCCGCGGAATAGCCACGTAGATTAGCCGTAGATTCGTTTAGTTTATTTTCAGCATTATTAATTTGTAATAATACAGGGACCTGGATGAACTTGGACACTTGTAATTTTTTCGGGGTTTGTTCCGCCGAGCACCGGTGTGCTCGGGGGACCTCACCAAGTTTTCACAGTTTTTGACCGTCTATTTACAGCTTGTCTGATTTACGCGATTTTCAGCCTTAGCTTAGGATTTTGCTTGATTGTGACGTAATTAATTAGGATGCAAACACCTAATTGCCTGCCTGTACCTATAGTTCGAATAATTGGATCTAATTAATTAATTCACAAGAAAAAGCTGGCTTATTAGAGCTCTGGTCCACGTGCCTTGAGGAGTCACATACAGCGCGTGCAGGATCTGTTGTGGCAGACACCGAGTGGCTGCAAAGATAGGACTCCAGACCTAGACTCGAGTACCCGGCTACTGTACTTTCGTGTAGAAATTGCTCTGCTAGGGACGATTTTCCGCGTGCATCATATAGGTAGTTTATATTTTGTCTTTTATTTATGCGTGGATCACCCTGCATGTAGACTGCTGGAGTCATGTACGCATCTCTTACTCTGCATGCATCATTGATTTCCGTACATCGGCTTTTTCGTCTTCTCCCCCGATTTTTAGACTTAAAATAATCAGGAGAATCGAAAAATTCGTTAGGCGTTGTTTGTTTTGAAAAATATCTAAAAAGAAAAACTATAAAATTGGGACTGCTAAACAAACTTGACCCTAAAAGACACTTCACTTAAAAATCTGTCTTGGGGAGAGCAACCCCCTCATTGTCTGGTTTGATTGTGTGAGAGAGTGACCCACACACTAGGTTAGAGCCACATACGACCCCTGATCAGACTACCGACCTTTTATACGGGACAGTCTGGTTGGCGGATTGGATTCCTACCAGATCACATAACCGCTCTGATATCCTAACATGATCAGCTAAATAAAATAGACAAGATAATTGACCGAGCTCTTGCGGTCTTCAGATCAGCGTGGAGTAGGTGAATTCGGGTTTTTTTTCTCATCTTGTTTGTTTTCAGATCCCATCCGCCCGACTCGCCAGATCAAGATGATGGGCAGGAGGTCTCTTAGGCAGCCTCTGGCTGCACCTCTTTTCAGCACTCCAGCCCACTCATCTAGGTTGGTTCGTGAGAGCCCAGACCCGCTCTCCGAATCCAAGTTCGACTCCGCCCTGTTCCCCCTTGACCACCCTTGTTCCTGTCCTGAGATACCAGTGCCAGATGCGAGACAACAGACTGATGATATTTCGGCACCTGAGTTTGGGTCTTTTGCCTTTGCAGAGACCATGGCCAGCAGCGAGGATCGCACTGAGGGTCAGAGGTCAGAGACGATGACTTATGTTCTGGACCAGGGTGTGATCAACACCACCATGTTAGCCTCCCTCGAGACGATGCAGCGACAGATACGATACCAGGGGGCTTTCATGGTGGACATGAGGAGAGATATGGAGAGACTGAGAGCTGCAGCAGATCAGCCGAGAGCCGCGAGAGTAGGAGGAGGAGCAGATCATCCAGGAGGAGGAGCAGGAGGAGGCCAACCAGCAGCAGAGCAGCCGAGACCGATGCAGGAGTTGTACAACCCCGGATCGACGTAGACACACAGCTGGATGGTACTTCCGGCTATCGTGGGGGACTTCAAGTTCCCCCCGAACACACTTCAGTTGCTTCCCCGCTTCCACGGGCTCGCCACAGAGGAGCCCCATCTCCATCTCCAGGAGTTTCTGATGATCTGCATCACCGTCCACGACAGACAGGTGGACGAGGACACTATTTGGATGATTGCCTTCCCCTTTTCACTGGTAGATAGAGCAGCCACCTGGTTGAAGCATCTGGGGAAGTTTGTGTACACCTTGGAACAGCTCCGCACCGAGTACTTATACAAGTACTATCCACTCGGGCGGACCAATGCAGCGAGGGCCTTGATCATCAACTTCTCCATGCTCCCCAACGAGCAGTTTCACGAGCCATGGGAGAGGTTCCGTGAGCTTACTGACAGATGCCCGCACCATGATATCACGAAGCCGAACCTTGTTCAAAGCTTCTTCTGCGGGTTGACACCAGAGCTGCAGGGCCTGGTGAATGCTTCTTGTGGCGGTTCCTACTTTTTCAAGGACGAGGATCAGGTCTGGGTCATCTACGAGGAGATGGCCGAGAACTATACAGTGATGTCCCAGACCCAACTCTACACAAAGGGACGCCCTCAGCCACAACCCGTGCAGTTTCAGAGGATAGCATGGGTAGACGCTGGTACTTCTACTTCGTCAGCGGCAGCCGCACAGGCCGAGTCCACAGCCGCCGACATGGGCATTATCAGCGAGAAGCTAGACCAGATGGAGCTGATCGAGAAGAAGCAGTGCCAGAGAATATCGCAGATGGAGCAGATGGCACAGTTGTTGAGTGACCTGAAGACACATGTCATGTGTCTCCAGGAGGCACAGACGGCTTCTCAACCCCGTCTTCAGGCACGAGGGGATCCGAGTAGCTACATCAGTTCGTTCCAGCGTTCCACGCAGCCTAGACAGGTTCACCTTGTACAGGCGGAGCCATACCAGCAGCCGCAACAGTATTACTAGCCACCACCATCTCCAGATACTCAGATGGTGGTCTACCAGCCGGATAAGCCTCTGGCAGTACTCCTGCCACCCCCTTACGAGCCGGAGCCGTTGATGGACGTCAACGGGATTTGGCACGACCGACCCTAGCCCGGGTATCCGATGAGACAATCCTGGATTCCGTTGGTCGGCCGGAGATGCTAGTTCCCAGCAACAGCCTCCAGTTCAGGGTGGCCAGTACGGCCATCAGCGAGATCACCACCAGCAGCATCCCCTAGCGTACCATCAGCAGCAGCAACAGTCATCCCAGCCCCCACAGCAATATAGTCCTCATCCCTATGAGCAGGGACATTCTTGGAGGCATGATCAGCCTCACCAGCCGCAGCATCACCCACAACAGTACCCCTCTCAGCAGCACCAGCCACAACAGCAGCCTCATTACCAGCGAGGCCACCCGTCGGGATCTCATGGGCCAGCCTATGAGAACCCCGCCCTGGACGACTTAGCCCGCCTCATGACAGAGCAGCAGGCTACATTCAGACGGGAGATGGACGAGTTCCGCCAGGAGATGCGGGAGATAGTGAGAGGGAAGGTCGCCATTCTTGCACAGATAGAACCGAACCCGAACAACCTAAAGAGGAAGTCTGAGCAGATAGAGTTTACAAAGATTACCACTCCTAGTGATTCTTTTGGTGATTTGTCTGCATACATGTCTGATGCTGATTTTGTCACACTTAGGAGCGGTAGGATGCCAGCAGGCGGCGCCTCGTCTGAGCGACGATCCCACTCTACACCAGGAGCGCCAAGCGAGGAGGAGCGTTGTACTGAGGCCGCGAGAGATGATGACAGTGGTATTGATGCCACCAGGGACGTTGATCCAGCTGACAGTACTGAGGCTGTCAAGCCACCAGTTCGAGGAGGTGGTACTGACGCCACCCCAATTGCTGAGCTAGAGCGCGGGCTGACACCGCGAGACATGTCGAGGGTGGTACTGAGGCTACCATTACTTCTGCTAGTCCTGTTGTCTTTCCATTTGTACATGTATCTCAGGACATTTCTGGAAATAAAGGAAAGGGTATGTTATTTTCGGATCCACATGTGTTGCTTGATGATGATTGTGTGGATTCTGTTGTTAATGAGAATGACAGACGCTCTCCTAGTCCTTTATCTGAGAAGGACCCAGTGATCCCCTTTCCACGAGCACTTCACACGGCCTAGGGGAAGAAAATAGAAAATCCCAAAAAGAGTCATCAGATAGAGTTCATCCAGCAGATGATAGACAGATTCCATATCCAGGTGACTCTTCAGGAGGCCTTGGAGCACGTCCCTCTACTCCAGAGATCACTCAGAGACAGGACCATAATTAGGAGGAAGAGGAGGAACCATCAGTCTGAGATCCATGTGCTGACCAGAGCCACTTGTTTTGCGATACATAACCGTCTGCCAGCCAAGAGGCCAGATGCAGGAGCCCCGTATGTCAGATGCCACATTCATGAGCAGAGGTTCAATCGCACTCTATTAGACAGCGGTTCTTCGATCAACCTACTTCCGGCAGCCCTTCTCGACCGCTTCGAGTTGGGCGCTCTCCGACAGAGCATCTGTCAAGAGGCCGAAGGGGTTGCTGAAGGACGTTGTCGTCACGATTCAGGGCCTGAAATTCTTCGTGGACTTCGTAGTGTTGGACATGGAGATCCCTGAGTCTGTGACCGATGCCCCCATCATTTTAGGACGCCCGTTCTTGGCCACAGCTAAGGCAATATCCGACCATGATAGCGGGAAGGTGTACTTTCACGTCGAGGACAAGAGTGTACAAATAGATACGGTCGAGGAGACTAGAGCGAGAGATTTAGATTGCTCAGAGCCGACCACATATTCGGAGCATATGACAGAGTCAGGGCGAGACATCCACTAGGCCTGCGATTTTGTGATTACAGATGACGAGGCAGTTTGGGCAGATCCGGTCGCACAGGCCATCCTCTCACCTTCAAAGTTCGCTGATGCAGAGATGCCAGCAGAGGAGATCTTGGAGAGCGCATTCCTGGTCCACGATACCTCTCAGGTCGCAGATTCGGATCTTGATCGCGATACAGATTTTTGTGAGTATGATCCCTCGGAGTAAGATACGGATTGGGCAGAGTTTGATGATTTCACACCGTGACTGACTTCCACTGAGCCTACAGCTAGAGAGGAGGTTGATTCTGAGCAGAGCAGAGACAGATCATTCGAGCAGCCTTCTCCAGATCCAGTTTGCGAGCGAGAGTTCTCATTCTCCCGTACAGATTTGGCAGCATACACTCGGATTCTTCAGAAGCCAGATTTGCCAGCACCGACTTGTCCAGAGCTGAAGCCACTACCAGTGTCGCTGAAGTATAAATTCCTTGCGGGTGAGCATGAGATGTATCCAGTCATTATCTCCGCTGATTTGACTGGAGAGCAAGAATCCCGTCTGATGGGGGTTCTTGACAAGAACCGCAAGGCGATAGGATGGAGCGTAGAGTATCTCCAAGGGATCAGTCTGGCTCTTTGCTCTCGCCACATCTATCTCGAGGATGAGTCAAAGCCGTCGTGTGAGTTCCAGCGGCGGCTGAACCCGAATCTGAGAGAGGTTGTCTTGAAGGAGATCTCGAAGTGGTGGAGCGCCGATTTTATCTATCCCATCTCCGACTCCAAGTGGGTCAGTCCGTTGCATGTGGTGCCCAAGAAGATGGGCATCACTACAGTTGTCACGGAGTCTGAAGAGGAGATCGCTACCCGGGTACCCACTTCTTGGAGGGTCTGCGTAGATTACAAACGACTCAACGAGGCCACCAAGAAGGATCATTTCCCCCTCCCCTTTATCGATCAGATCATTGAGAGACTGGCAGGGAAGAGACATTACTGCTTTCTGGATGGGTACTCCGGCTACAATCAGGTGGCCATTGCGCCTAAGGACGAGGACAAGACTACCTTCACCTGTCCCTTTGGGACTTATGCCTTCAGACGCCTTCCATTTGGGCTATGCAACGCCCCTGCGACAATTTAGAGATGTATGTTGTCTATCTTTTCGGACATGGTGGGGGAGTGCTTGGAGGTCTTCATGGATGATTTCTTGGTCTACGGTGACGGATTCGACTCCTGTCTTGACTGCCTAGACCGAGTCCTTCAGCGATGCATAGAGGTTCACCTAGTGTTGTCTTGGGAGAATAGTCACTTCATGGTGACTCAAGGGACCGTGCTTGGCCACATCATCTCCAACAGGGGCATGGAGGTTGATCCGGCCAAGGTGGATGTCATTAGAAAACTCGATCCACCGTCCACCTTGCGGCAGTTGCGGTCTTTTCTAGGGCACGTCGGTTTCTACTGATGCTTCATTCATGATTTCAGCAGGCTTGCCCGACCGTTGACTGATCTGTTGACGAAAGATACCGAGTTCCTTGTAGATGATAAGTGTTTATCGTCATTCGAGAGTCTCAAGAACTGTGTTATAGAGGTTACTTTTCTCCAGCCACCTGATTGGTCTCTCCCATTCGAGATCATGACGGACGCCTCTGATTTTGCCGTGGGGGCATGCTAGGACAGAGGAGGGATGGAGTCCCATTTGCCATTCACTACACTAGCCGTACTTTGGATGCCGCGCAGCGGAACTATACGGTCACAGAGAAGGAGATGCTAGCCGTAGTTTTTGCCCTAGATAAGTTCAGATATTACATCATTGGATCTAGAGTGACCATTTACACTGATCATACCGCCATCAGGTACCTCATGGCAAAGAAGGATGCCAAAGCTAGATTGACCAGATGGATCCTTCTACTCCAGAAGTTTGATATTGAGATTAAGGATAAGCCTAGAGTTAAGAATGTGGTGGCGGATCATCTCTCCCGATTGGAGTATCTTGAGGATTCTGAGCAGATTGACCTTATTTGTGAGACCTTCCCAGATGAGGCGATCCTTGCTATCGCCTCGCTCCCGTGGTATGCCGATATTGTGAACTATCTTGTCGCCAAGAAAGTTCCACAAGATTGGCCCAGGCAGAAACTTGAGACCTTCCTCGCGAAGGCTAAGTTTTACCATTGCGAGGATCCCATCCTTTACCACGAGGGAGGGGATAGTATCTGGCGTCGGTGCATTCCTCAGGAGGAGCACCACAACGTCCTTACTTACTGCCAAAAGCGTAAGGCAGGAGGACATCACTCAGGGAGGAGAACGACACAGAAAGTGCTCCAATCCGGCCTATGGCAGCCTACTCTCTTCAAGGACTCTGATGAGTTCGTGAAGAGGTGTACTGACTGTCAGAGGATGGGCACTTGTGGACAGCGTGATATGATGCCGATGCAGCCCATACACTTCTGTGAGGTTTTTGATTCATGTGGCATCGATTTCATGGGTCCATTCCCTATGAGTCAGGGATTTGAGTACATTCTGTTGGCCGTGGATTATGTGAGTCGTTGGGTTGAGGCCATCCCCGCCCGAACCGCAGATGCTAGGACTGTTTGCATATTTTTGAGGAAGAATATCATTTCACGGTTCGGGGTACCTCGAGTGTTGATATCTGACGAGGGGTCTCATTTTGTCAACACAAGGTAAAGGCCCTTGCTAGCGAGTTCAGCATAGACCATCGAGTTGCCACTCCATACCACCCTCAGACGAATGGTCTTGTTGAAGTGTCGAACAGGGAGATCAAGACTATATTGCAGAAACTCGTCCACCCTGACCGAAAGGATTGGTCGCACCTTTGGACTCGGTCATGTGGGCATATCGGACGTCTTTCAAGACTCCTTTGGGTACATCTCCTTTTCGCCTCGTTTATGGCAAGCAGTGACATCTACCTGTTGAGCTGAGACATAGGTCACTTTGGGCAGTCACTGATATACTTTTGGATCCAGAGAGTGTAGGAGATCAGAGGAGGGTAGAGTTAGCAGCCTTGGAGGAGCTTCGTGATACCGCCTTCTCAAACAACCTACATTATAAGGAGAGAGTGAAGGAGTGGCATGATTTTCATATCAGCCACAAGCAGTTTGAGCCAGGACAGAGAGTATGGTTGTTTGATGCTAGGCTTCGATTATTTCCAGGGAAGCTACAGAGCAAATGGAAGGGACCTTATCTGGTTAGAAAGGTGCATGACAATGGGAGTATTGATATATCCGAATTGTCTTCTGATGCTACCTTTCGAGTGAACAGCCATCGGCTCAAGCCATATCTAGATCATGAGCCGCGAGTCGTTGATGTTGCCCTTATTCACTTTGCGTGAGATGTGGTCTCTTGACTCACATCTATTGCATCTCACGCCTGACTATTACTATTCTTTCGACCTGTATAGATCCAGCTGTCCATATCACTCTATTCTTTAGTCCCACATCCCTTCTCTCATCTGATGATTTTCCTATACTTAGGGTGTACTTTACCCTAAGTAAAGGGGGGATGTAGGACTCTCAGGTATTCTTTTGATTCTTTCTACCCCTATTTTGCTGCCTATACTTAGGGATATTTCACCCTAAGTATAGGGGGTAGACTCTGTACATCCTTTCACTCAGATTTCCCTTTATGTACAGCTTGCTATATTTAGGATTACTTGACCCTAAGTATAGGGGGAAAACACCGAGTGCTCCTCATTCTATTCGTTGATTTGTCTTTGTATATAGCCATTCCTTTTCACTTCCCTATACTAAGTACGAGTTATGTCTTATTCATCGCTCTTGACTCTGAGGACATCATTCGAGCTAAGTATAGGGGGGTGTATATATTTCATATATACTTTAGCCATAACTCGTACTTTGTGTGAGTGTGTTAATAAATAAAAATGGCTAAAAAAGCTAAAAATCCATAAAAATTAAAAAGTTTTCCTTGTATATAAAATTCATCTTGTACATACCTATTTATTTATAAAATTATTTTTGTACAAATGATTGTAAAATCTTTTTGTGTAAATAGCTTGTAAATATTTTCATATCAAAATTATGTATATAGTACAAAAATTTTGTAAAATGTTTTCAAAACAAAAAGTTTGCAAAAACCTTGTGTAAATTTTTGTAAATATTTTGCAAAACTTCACATTCATGCATACATCCACGATTTCAAACATTTTTTTCCAAATAAGTATTTTTGTAAATATTTTAAACATTTGTAAATTGCATATTTGTAAAATAGCATCTTTGTAAATACTTGCACAGTTTTTCCAAATCATAGTTGACATTTAAACTGGCATGGAATTAAATTGACAAATGGAGCTTGGTTAAGACCTTAATCCACCTAACAATAAGAGGATCCTTATAGGGCTTAGGATTGAGTCTTTTCAGGTCCAATGGGACTTAATTATTTGAGTCCACTAGGCTATGAGCATATGTCATCTTGATGAGCCTAAGTAGAGCACTTAACAACACACGCATGACTCTTAGAGACAATGGCTTTACTTGCACCAGCACCTTACACATAGCTCTCCACGGATGAGGTGGTGAGGAGGCAGCTTCCTTTGGCTTGGGGTAGCATATGAGGGTAGTACTTCTAGGCGGAACCTCTCTTCTTCTTATAGTGAAGGAAGTGCGTCTCAACTTGGTCTGGTGGTTATGAAGTCTAAAGACAGAAGTCGTGAGTTGCAATAAAGCTTCAAAAGAGGGATAGTCTACTGGCTCAAGAGGAAAAACTCCTTGTATATATGCTGCACCATGTAGATATGTTGTACAGATGCACATGAAAAAAAATGTGTGCAAAAAGAAAAGAACTCCAAAGAAGTGGTGGGTCGAATTGAAAATTTAATAATCCCACCGGAGTGTATATAGTCAAATAAAGAAAAAGCTTATGGTATACATGTTCCATCTCATGAAGCCTGCAACGGGAGACTTAGCTACACTGGTTATAGCTCCCAAGGATATATGGCTACACTGGCCATGGTCCATTCTCTTCTTCCCCTTCTTCTTGAGCCGGTTGCACTTGAACTTAGAAGGGAATACCCCGCTTCTCGAGGAAAGAGTTTCTAGACCGATGCATTAGAATTACCAGGTTGAGGGAGGTTGTTTCTTTGTTACTTCTGAGGTGGGGAGCTACATATCACTTACACCGTACAAGGAAAGATTCATGGTCATTAGAGTTTGTGTATGTAGACTTGTTCTGATTTGGTTTATTGAGGAGTCTTGACCATAGATTGGTGGAACTTAGAGGCTGTTGAGTTTTAAGCTTAAGTCTAAATAAGGTTCCGACAAATTAATAATCCAAAGGTCTGACAGAACTCTATATTTCAATTTAATGAAGGAAAGTTTAATAATCAACCTTGATTTCTCCTCTTTTTCTTTTTCTTTTTCTTTCTCTTTTGCACTTCTTTTTCAAATAAGTGTTTGCTAAGGGACTAGCAAAAGTAAAATTTAGGGGGGTAATGAATCCCACTTCATCACTCTTTATTCCTTTATTTTAGCTAGGAACTTGATCAAAATACCTTGTAAATATGTATAAATATCATAAATTGCCAAAGAACATGCATCTTGTAAATATGCATAATTAGCATGATTTTGTGCCAAAATAAAGGAATAAAGAAACACAACAAAAAGAGGGAAATATTTATAATAAATATTGAGTGACCTAATCCGAAGGGAGGGCTCAACATGGGCCTGACCGCAAAAAGAACCAAGTAGAGAGAGATAGGGCCATTCATGTGTACATATACCTATGTATATAAATAAATCGATTTTCCTCAAAATAAAAATAAATAAGTGTT
The DNA here is from genome assembly GCA_037367405.1 of Ottelia alismoides. Classification (NCBI taxonomy): domain Eukaryota; kingdom Viridiplantae; phylum Streptophyta; class Magnoliopsida; order Alismatales; family Hydrocharitaceae; genus Ottelia; species Ottelia alismoides. Next base: position 1,563,265 of record JAZKJV010008882.1, read on the forward strand.
TCTTATATTTTGTACATATTTGTAAATATAAAATAAAAATAAAAATAAAAAATAAAAGAGAAATAAAAATAAATAAATCTCTCTCACCAGTGTATATGGACCATGTGTATAGAATAACACATCTATTTATTTCCTCCTTGTAAATAATTAATAAAATTCTAATAAAAATATTTTCACATTCCATATTTCATGGTTTAAATAAATAAAATAAAAATTAGAAAAATAAAAATAAAATAAAAATAAATAAAACAAAATCAATTTCCCACCTTGTATAAATACCATGTACATATGTATATAAAGATATTTATTTAATCTATGTAAATAAATAATAAAAATAAAATAAAAATACCCTTTATTACAAATTTTATTCTATAAATAAATAAAATATAAAATTGGAATAATTGTATAAACATAAATAATTAATAATTAAAAATAAAAAATACATATATGTATATACCTATATATATTAATAATATATTGTAAATACCTAATTTATATTTCAAAAAAATAAATAAAAATCACTAAAAATTAACTTGAAAATAAATAAACATTTTTCATGTTTTAAGATTTTCGAAATAAAGTCATTTACTATTTTTTGTTTAATTTACAAGTCCTTAATAATTGGCGGCCTGTGATTGGTCCACGAGGGATTGTTGACCCCCGGTCAACTCTCCCCCCTGGACCAGCCAACTCGGATCTGTGCGCCCGACCCGCTTTTCTCCAAATTTTCTTCGCCTGATCCGAGCCCCATATAACCAAACCCTGGGTCCTAATCACATTAGACATATCCGAGATCCATGCCCGGTGGTTTTTCCTCGGGATCCGAGCTCCGACAACTCGCCCGACCTTCTTCTTCGCGGACCCCTAGCCGTATAAAGCTCCACCTCCGCTGCACTTTCCCCACTATCTTTGGCACTGCTCCTTCATCCCAGGACCTCCACCTTAGTCCCCAGAGTGACAGCTTCGCGAGGGAGGTTTCGAAGAAAGGAGAGGAAGCTTCCCGTCACTGATCCGGCGACTCTTGCCGCCATGCGCCGCCGCAAGGTACGCCAGAGCCTCGAGCCCCGACGACCCTTCGAGGCTATGACCCAGAGTTTCCTGAGCTCGTCCCCGGTCGACTCCAGCCATCAGATAGACCCGAATCTCCTTAGTTTCGCCTAATTTCATCTTTCGCCCAAATCGACTCATCACCGTCGTCGATCGATTCCCGATGCTGCATCCACCCATTCGATCATCGGTTCATTCCATCACCTCCGTGAGACCTCTCCCCACATTCTGCACCCACTCACCCACCTTGGTTCGCCCCGGAACCAAGGCTCGACCTCCCCCGCCATCGCCTCACCGGAGGTTGCTCACCCGACGCGCCCGACCACCCATTTTACCCCTAACAGGGTCGAGGCAATTTGCCCTTGACCCAGGAAGTTGTTGGTGCCCATTTGCAGGCTAATGCGACCCACCTGAGGGTCGCGGCGTTCAAGCACAGGAGCTTCCTTCATCCGCCGTCGCCGGGCCGCTCCGGTGGTCCCCGACATCATCGGAGGATTCCAGCAGCTGCGGAGCATCAAGGTGGAGCTTTTCCATATCTCAGCAGCTCTAGAGGAAGTCCCCACCGTGCACACGGAGCCGGCAAAGCTCGCCGGCGAGCAGTTCTTGGAGGACCCTCCTCCTTTGTCCGATCATCCCCGACGCTCCAGATCCTATCTCAATCGTCCATTTGAGGAGCGCCAGCCACCGTCAGATCTCTCTGGGGTGATCAGGACCGTTCGCTTCGACAAAGGGGTGCCCTTGCCTTGCAGTCGTTGATCATCCACGTGGCATCCCCCTCAATCGTCCAATAATAAAGGGGTAAATTACACTTAGGCCCCTGCTTTTTTGTTTTTGCAATCTAGTCCTGTAAATATTTTAGTCAGTGATAACCCGAAAAACCCTCGAGACCCGGATGAAGGTAATAAAACAAGGGTCGTTGCGACCCGGATCTCAGAGGATGGGTATATCAAGAAAAAGATCGAACCGCGAAATAAATCAGAGATCAAAACACGAAGTGCGGTCCTAGCTATGAGATTAACCTGGTATAGCACCCAGGGTCGAACACAAGGAGCACGGATTGGCTTAAAAAGCCTACGAAGTAGTCAAAGAATCAGAGAAGAAGGGAAAACATTTTTAGTGGTTTTTAATTGTTTTTAAAATTTTTTTTGGATTTTTAATATGTGAAGAAAGTGAGAAAGACTAAAAACAAGCACACTTGAGCAATTTATTTAACATACCAAAAATCAAGCAAAAATTCAAGAAAAATTATTGTGATGTTTTTTAGGTTTTTAAGTGTTTTTGGTGAATTTTTGAGATTTTTATAAAGTGTATTTTATTTTCTAAAAATCAAACAGTGCTAAAAAGACAAGGTACTGTCCAGCAGGGCCCAAAACCCAAAGATAAAATATCTAAGGATCTCAAAGGGACCTGGAGGTAATTTTCCTGCATACTAGAGAAAACAAGGAAAATTTGAGCACCAAAATTATTGTTTTTGGGTTTTTAAATTATTTATTATGATTTTTATGAGTTTTGAGGTGTTTTTAGATTTTTAGGGTTTTTACTCAATGAAAAATAGCCAAAATTGGCTAGAGAATCAAGTAACACAACAGAAACAACACCTAATTTTTATGGAATTTTTGGGGGTGTTTTTATATTTTTTTGGGATTTTTGAATCTAGACAGTAGCTAAAATGAGAGTTTTTGAATTTTTAAAAATAGAAAATAAACTCAGAAATGTCCCCCAAAATTCTCAAAAATCCTACAACATGGCAGGAGCCATGTGTCAAATTTTTATCGAATTTGGAGATGAATTGATATTTTATTCAAAAATAACAAGGGGCACTGTGCACAAGGACTTAAGTACAAATACCCAAAGTTCTGGGGGTCCTGGTGCAAAATACCCAAGAAGTCACGCGCGAGGCGCGTGCTTGAGGCACTCAGGGACCTATATGTAAGAAAAACAAGTCCGAGGACCTCTGGTAACTCTACCAAAAAGTCCAAGGGCTATGTTGCAAATAACCCACTCAAAAGACGCACATGCGCAAATACAATGCTCACAGGGGCATAAATGCAATTATCAAAAAGTTTCTATTCATTCATGAACATCCAGAACTACAGGGCTAGATTTGCAATTACACCAAATACACACGTGACGACGCACGTGGCTCACACAAACAGGGCATAAATGCAAATAATCTAAAGATGAGGTCCAGTGTGCAAATATCCCAACGTAATAAAGTACTCTAAATATTTACAGGACTAAAACATAAAGCAAAATCTGAGAGGGGGCCTAAGGTAATTTACCCCTTTATTAAGTCGAGCCGATGGATGGACGCCACGTTGCAGATCGAACGGCTGAAAAGGGGTGGCGCCCAGGGCTGGGTCCTCGACTATGATCCAACGGTCCAGGTGCTGCCACGTTGCAGATCGAACGGTGGACGGAAGAAGTGGCTGAGCTTCGCTGGATCGGCGGTGGAGATCGACCCTCGAATGGATCCGACGGTTGAAGCTGCTCCTCAGATGGACGATCGTGATGGAATCTGGAGCTCGGGGGTCAATCGGACGGCGGAGAAGGATGGTGGACGAACAGGGCTCCGGCGAGCTTCACCGGACTCGTGACGGCGCTGGTCCCCTCCTGGACGCTCGCTGAAGATTGGAGAAGGAAGCTGTGGGCGCGCCCTCCGCGTCTAATGGAGGCCTCCGATGACCCAACCGATCCTCGGAGAGGACCGGCGAGGTCGGCGGAGGCGGAGCAGCTGGACCAAGTGGTCCAAGCCCTTAGATGGGCTAGGATGGACCTGCAAAGTATCCCAGCAAACTCGCAGGTCGAGGGCAAAGTGCCTCGACCCTGTTAGGCGTGGTGAAGGTGATCGGGGAGGCGAGATGGGCGAGCTCCGGCGAGGCGATGGACGGAGGAGCTCGAGTCCCAGCACCTGTGCGAGCTGGGTTGAACGGAGGTGCGGAGAATGTGCGCGGAGGATGGCGATGGTGAGTGTAGGTTCCGATGATCGAGAAGATAAGCGATATGGCCGGAATCACAGGAACTCGGCGAAACTGAGATTTGGGGGAACAAGAAATTACGCTAAATGGAAAGGCTAGAAAGCTACCTGGGTGGAGTGGAAGACTGTGCTGGAGCTTAGCTAGCTCCTGGTCGTCGCCTCGAAGGTTGTCACTGCCTGAGGCTCGAGCTCCTGCTAGGTGGCGGAGCACGGCGGCGCGAAGTCGCCGGATCGATGGTCCGGGCACCCCCTCCTCACTGCGACGAAGGCAATCGCGAGCTGTCACCTCGAAGATTGCAATGGAGGTCACGGGAATGAGAGTGGCGAGCCAAAGATGGGAATGGAGTGCGGCGGAGCTCAGGTTATATATCACTAGGGGTCCGGGAAGATGACGATCGGGGCGAGCTCAGGAGCGCGCGGATCCCGAGGGAGCGGCTCCGGCGAGGCTGCCGGATGCGAGAGGAGTGATCCGGACACGGGGTTTGGTGGGTTGGCGATCGGGTCATCTGCGGAAAAAGGGGGGGGGGAAACGGGTCGGGCACAGGAGACCCAGCTCTGGTGGTCCTGGGGGGAGTTGACCGGGGGTCAACAATCCCCCGTGGACCAATCAGAGCCCACCAAGTTTAATTATTTTGATTCAATTTTTTGGGTCAGATAATGACCGAATTTTTAAAAACTTAAAACATGAAAAATATTTATTTTATTTTTCTCTATTTTTAGGTGATTTTTAATTAATTTTTGAAAATAAAAATGAGGTATTTACATTATATAGGTATATATACAATAAGGAGGCTTTTGATTTTTAATTATTATTTTTATACAATTTTTATTCTCATTTTATATTTTATTTATTTATAGAATAAAATGAGGAATAAAAGGATATTTTTATTTATTTTTATTATTTATATACATAGGTGAAATAAATAGTTATGTACAACTATATACATGGCATATGTACAATATATTTTTGTATTTTTGATTTTTGTTATTTTTATTTGATTTTTGTTTTAATTCTTTTTATTTATTTTATTTACAAAATATACCATAGAGTGTTCACAAAAAGTTTTGAAAATAAATACATTTATTTATAGGGTTAAATAAATAAAGGATGATGGTCTATGCACATGGTGGAGGGGTATTTTTGCATTTTTTATTTTTAAATTTTTATTTTGTTTTTAATAGTTTCTAAATATATACAAAATATGTACAAGCATATTTTTGGTTGAGGAAAATATAATTTTATTTATTTACATAGATATCTACACATGAGCTCCTATCTCTCTCTACTGTGGCTTTTATGCGGTCAGGCCCATGCTGAGCCCTCCCTTGGGTTAGGTTGCTCAATATTTATTCTAATATTTCCTTCTTTTTTTTTGATCTTTATTCTTTTATTTTTGCACAAAACATGCTAATTATAAGTTTTTACACAATGCATGCTTTTGGTAATTATTTATATTTACACATATCTACATGTATTTGCAAAGGTTTTTGTAGCTAGAATATAAGAATAAAGAGTGATGAATGGGTATTCATCACCCCCTATACTTAACTTTGCTAGTCCCTTAGCAAACACTTATTTGAAAAAGAAGTGAAAAAGAAAGAAAAAGAAAAAGAAAAAGAGGATGTACATGGATCCAAGTTGATTGAATTATACTCTCCTTCATTAAATTGAAATATGGAGCTCGATCAGATCTTTGGATTATTAATGTGTCGGAACCTATTTGGACTTAAGCTTAAAACCCAACAGCCTCTAAGTTCCACCAATCTATGGACAAGACTCCTCAATAAACAGATCAGAACAAGTCTACATACACAAACTCTAATGACCATGAGTCTTTCCATGCAGTGTAAGTGATATGTGGCTCCCCACCTCAGAAGCAACCATGAAACAGCCTCCCTCAACCTGGTAACTCTAATGCCTCGGTCTAGCAACTCTTTCCTCGAGAAGCGGGGTATTCCCTTCTAAGTTCAAGTGCAACCGGCTCAAGAAGAGGGGTAGAAGTATAGAGTTTTGGAAGCCTAGCCAGTGTAGCTAAGTCTCCCGATGCAAGCTTCATGAGATGTAACATGGATACCATAAGCTTTGCTTTATTTGACTATATACACTCCGGTGGGGTTATTAAATTTCAATCCGACCCACCACTTTTTTGGAGTTCTTTTGCATTTTTGCATTTTTTTTCAAGGACTTCTGTAGAGCATATCTACATGGTGCAGCATATATACAAGAAATCTCCTCTTGAGCCAGTAGACATCCCTCTTTTGAAGCTTTATTGCAACCCACAGCTTCTGTCTTTAGCCTTCATCACCACTAGACCAGTTGAGGTGCACTTCCTTCACTAGAAGAAGAAGAGAGGTTCCGCCTAGAAGTACTACCCTCATATGCTACCCCAAGCCAAAGGAAACTGCCTCCTCACCACCTCATCCGTGGAGAGCCATGTGTAAAGTGCAGGTGCAAGTCAAGCCATTGTCTCTAAGAGTCATGCGTGTGTTGTTAAGTGTTCTACTTAAGCTCATCAAGATGACATATGCTCACTCAAAGAATTAAGTCCTTATGTACCTGAAAAGCCTTAAACCTAAATCCTATAAGGTTCCTCTTAAAGTTAGGTGGATTAAGATCTTATTCAAGCTCCATTTCTCAATTTAATTCCAGGCTTAGTTTAAATGTCAACTCTCATCCAGGAAAAATTATATACATATATGTACACAAGATGCTATTTACAAATATTTACAATCATGCAAAATTTTTGAAAAATGTTTTGAAATCATGGATGATGATGATGCATGAAGTGCAAGTTTTGCAAAAAGATATTTACAAACATTTACATAAGATTTTTGCAAACTTTTGATTTTCAAAACATTTTGGAAAAATTTTGTACTATATACATAATTTTGATACAAAAATATTTACACAAACTTTATACAAAAGATTTTTGAAATCATTTTTACAAAAATACTTTGTACACTAGCTATGTATGTGCAAGGATACAAGAGGTTTATGTACATGAAAATTTTTAAATTTTTGTGATTTTTAGCCATTTTATTTATTAACACACTCACACAAAGTACGAGTTATGGCTAAAGTATATATGAAATATATACACACCCCCCCTATACTTAGCTCGAACGATGTCCTCAGAGTGATCAAGAGCGATGAAGAAGACATAACTCGTGCTTAGTAAAAGGGAAGTGAAAAGGAATGGCTAAGTACAGGAACGAATGAATGAATAGAATGAGAGGAACTCGGTGGTTTCCCCCTATACTTAGGATTAACTAATCCTAAGTATAGCAAGCTGTACATGAAGGGAAATCCGAGTGAAGAAGATACAGAGTCTGCTCCCCCTATACTTAGGGTAAAATATCCCTAAGTATAGGCAGCAAAACAAGAGCAAACCGAATGAAAAGAATACTCGCAGGTCCGACATCCCCCCTATACTTAGGGTAAAGTACACCCTAAGTATAGCATAATCATGAGATGAAAAAGGGATGTGGGACTAAAGAATAGAATGATATGGACAACTGGATCTATACAGGCGGAGGAACAGTGAAAATCAGGCGTGAGATGCAAAAGATGTGAGTCAAGAGACCACATCTCACGCAAAATGAATAGGGGCAACAATAACGTCCCGCGGCTCATGATCTAGAAATGGCTTGAGCCGCTGGCCGTTCACTCGAATGGTGCTCTCAGAAGACAACTCGGATATATCAATACTACCATTGTCGTGCACCTTTCTGACGAGAAAAGGTCCCTTCCATTTGCTCTGCAGCTTCCCTGGAAATAATCGTAGCCTCGCATCAAACAGCCATACTCTCTGTCCAATCTCAAAATGCTTGTGGCTGATATGAGAATCATGCCACTCCTTGACTTTCTCCTTATAATGTAGGCTACTTGAGAAAGCTGCATCTCTAAGCTCCTCCAGGGCGGCTAACTCTGCCCTTCTCTGGTCTCCCATACCATCTGGATCCATAAGAATATCTGTAACTGCCCATAGTGACTTGTGCCTCAGCTCAACAGGTAGATGGCACGGCTTGCCATATACGAGGCGAAAGGGAGATGTACCCAATGGAGTCTTGAAAGACGTCCTATATGCCCACAAGACCGAGTCCAAAAGTTGTGACCAATCCTTTCGGTCAGGGCGGACGACTTTCTGCAGAATAGTCTTGATCTCCCTATTCGACACCTCAGCTAGACCATTCGTCTGTGGATGGTAAGGTGCGGCAACACGATGGTCTATGCTGAACTCGCTAGCAAGGGCCTTTACCTGGTCGTTGATGAAATGAGACCCCCCATCAGAAATAAGAACTCGTGGAACCCCGAACCGCGTGATGATGTGCTTCCTCAAAAATCTGCAAACTGTCCTCGCATCAGCGGCTCGGGCGGGGATAGCCTCAACCCAATGACTAACATAATCAACGGCCAACAGAATGTACTCAAATCCCTGACTCTTAGGGAATGGACCCATGAAATCGATGCCCCATGCGTCAAAAACCTCACAAAAGTGAATGGGCTGCATCGGCATCATATCACGCTGTCCACAAGTGCCCATCCTCTGACAGTCAGTACACCTCTTCACGAACTCATCAGAGTCCTTGAAGAGGGTAGGCCACCACAAGCCGGATTGGAGCACTTTCTGTGCCGTTCTCCTCCCAGAATGATGTCCTCCTGCCTCAAGCTTGTGGCAGTAAGTGAGGACGCTATGGTGTTCCTCCTGAGGAATACACCGACGCCAGACGCTATCCCCTCCTTCGTGGTAAAGGATGAGATCCTCCCAGTGGTAGGACTTGGCCTTCACAAGGAAGGTCTCAAGCCTCTGCCTGGGCCAATCTTGTGGGACTTTCCCTGCAACAAGAAAGTTCACAATATCGGCATACCATGGGAGTGAGGCGATAGCAAGGATCGCCTCATCTGGGAAGGTATCTCGAATGGGATCAATCTGCTCAGAATCCTCAGGCTGCTCTAATCGGGAAAGATGATCCGCCACCACATTCTTGACTCCAGGCTTATCCTTGATCTCAATGTCGAACTCCTGGAGTAGAAGGATCCATCTAGTTAGTCTGGCCTTGGCATCCTTCTTTGCCATGAGGTACCTGATGGCGGTGTGATCTGTAAACAAAGTCACTCTAGATCCAATGATATACGATCTGAACTTATCTAGGGCAAACACTACGGCTAGCATCTCCTTCTCTGTGACCGTATAATTCCGCTGGGCGGAATCCAATGTGCGGCTAGCGTAGTGTATGGCAAATGGAACTCCATCCCTCCTCTGTCCCAGCACTGCCCCTACGGCAAAGTCGGAGGTGTCCGTCATGATCTCGAATGGGAGAGACCAATCAGGCGGCTGGAGAACAGGAGCCTCAATAACATGCTGCTGGAGAGTCGCAAAGGACGAGAGACACTTGTCATCGACAAGGAACTCGGTGTCTTTCGTCAAGAGGTCAGTCAACGGTCGGGCAATCTTGCTGAAATCCTGAATGAACCTCCTATAAAATCCAACGTGCCCCAGGAATGACCGTAGCTGCCTCAAATTGGACGGCGGTGTGAGTTTTCTAATGACATCAACCTTGGCCGGATCAACCTCCATGCCCCTGTTGGAGATGATGTGGCCAAGCACCGTCCCTTGAGTCACCATGAAGTGACTCTTCTCCCATGACAGAACCAAATGAAACTCGATACATCGCTGGAGTACCCGGTCTAGGCAGTCAAGACAAGAATCGAATCCGTCGCCGTAGACCGAGAAATCGTCCATGAAGACCTCCAAACACTCCCCTACCATGTCCGAAAAGATCGACAGCATGCACCTCTGAAAAGTCGCAGGGGCGTTGCATAGCCCAAATGGCATGCGTCGAAAAGTATATGTGCCGAAGGGACAGGTAAAGGTGGTCTTCTCCTGATCCTCAGGAGCGATGGCCACTTGGTTGTAGCCCGAGTACCCATCCAGGAAGCAATAATGGCTCTTCCCTACCAGTCTCTCAATGATCTGGTCAATAAAAGGCAGGGGGAAATGGTCCTTCTTGGTGGCTTGGTTGAGTCTCATGTAGTCAACACAAACCCTCCAAGAGGTAGGTACTCGTGTAGCGATCTCCTCTCCCGACTCACTGATCACAGTCGTGATGCCCGTCTTCTTGGGCACCACATGCAAGGGGCTGACCCACTTGGAGTCGGAAATGGGATAAATAAAATCTGCACTCCACCATTTTGATATTTCCTTCATCACGACCTCTCTCAGGTTGGGGTTCAGTCGCCGCTGGAACTCACGCGACGGCTTCGCCCCCTCCTCAAGATAGATATGGTGGGAGCACACTGCTGGACTAATCCCATGGAGATCCGCTATGCTCCATCCGATCGCCTTGCGGTTCTTTTCAAGAACCCCCATCAGACGGGATTCTTGCTCTCTAGTCAACTCGGCGGAGATGATGACTGGGTACATCTCTGGATCGCCCGCAAGGAATCGATACTTCAGCGAAGTAGGGAGCGGCTTTCGCTCTGGAATGCCGGGTGCTGGCAAATCTGGCTGTGGAAGGAACTGAGTGAAAGCTGCAAGGTCGGCCAAATCTGCCTGGGAAAGTGAAAGCGTACTCTCGCAAACTGGATCGGGAGAAGGCGGCTCAACTGCACTGTCTCTGCTCGGCTCTGCATCTGCCTCCTCCTCATCTATAGGCTCAGGTGAACTCAGGTCTAGCATCTGGTCATAACAATCGGCCCAATCAGACTCTGAATCTGAGGGATCTGCATCAATCGGGTGGCATCAGTACCACTGGGAAACAAGGTGGCCTCAGCACCACCATCACTAAACATCGTGTAGCGATCAAGGACCGGCTCTGCTGCCTCTATGGTATCCTGAACCAGGTCTGTGCTCTCCAGACTCTCCTCTGCTATCGTCTCTGCATCAGCTGTATCTGAAAGTGAGAGGGTGGTCTGTGTCTCAATATCTGCCCAAGCTGCCTCGTCATCTGTGATCACAAAATCACAGTCCTGGTGGATGTCTGGCTCTGCGTCTGTCAGCTGCTCTGAATCGGTACTCGCATCGGAGCGGGCTCTGAGTCTGGCTCTGTAGTCCTCGACCGTCTCTATTTGTATACTCTCGCCCTCGACGCGAAAGTACACCTTCCCACTATCATGATCAGTCACCGCCTTGGCTGTGGCCAAAAACGGACGACCAAGGATGATGGGGGTATCGGTCACTGACTCAGGGATCTCACGTCCAACACTACGAAGTCCACGGGGAATTTCAGGCCCTGAATCGTGACGATAACGTCTCGTAATAACCCCTTCGGCCTCTTGACTGATCGATCAGCGAACTGAAGGACTGTCCTGCTCTGTCGAAGAGTGCCCAACTCGAAGCGGTCGAGAAGGGCTGCCGGAAGAAGGTTGATTGACGATCCGCTATCTAGAAGAGTACGGTCGAACCTCTGCTCACTAATCTGGCATCTGACATACGGGGCCCCTGAATCTGGCCTCTTGGCTGGCAGTCGGTTCTGGATCGCGAAGCACGTGGCTTTCGTCAGCACATGGATCTCTGAAGTGTGGTTCCTCCTCCTCCTCCTGACTTTCGTCCTATCTCTCAAAGAACGCTGGAGAAGGGGGATGTGCTGCAAAGCCTCCTGGAGGGTCAGCTGGATGTGGAATCGATCAATCATGCTCTGGCTGAACTCCTCAAGCTCTCTCTTTTTGGGATTTTCTTTTTTCTTCCCCTTCCCCATCTGAAGGGCTCTAGGGAAGGGGATCACTGGGTTTTTCTCAGATGAAGGACTAGGAAAAGGTCTAAGCGGTTCAAGGACCGGATCCACACATACATCAAGCACCACAGTGGGACCAGAAGAAAGTAAACCTTTTTCCTTTATTCAACATAGAGTTCTGAGATACATGAGTGCGAGGAAAACAACATCTCTCTCTGTACACACACCGGTGGCCTCAGTACCACCACGGGCTGGCTCTGCTGCTGCTGCTGGTAGACGTCGTGCGGCATCAGTACCGCTGGCTGGCTCGGTTGAATGGGTGGCATCAGTACCACCTCCTCGAACTGGTGAAGCGGCGGCCTCAGTACCGCCGGTGGGATCAGCATCCTTGGTGGCATCAGTACCACCATCATCATCTGGAGCGGCCTCAGTACCGCTCTCCTCCTCCTCATGTGGCGCCTCTGGAGTGTCCTCGTGGTGAAGCTCAGATGAGGCGCCGCCGCCTGCTGGGGTCCTACCGCTCCTAAGTGTGACAAAATCAGCATCAAATAGATCCGAAAAAGTATCATCAAATGGGTCACTAGGAGTGGCTAACTCAGTATGTACTACCTGCTCAGATTTCCTCTTGAGGCTGTTCGGATTGGGCTCTATCTGGGCAGGTATGGCGGCCTTCCCTCTCACCAGGTCCCGCATCTCCTGGCGGAACTCGTCCATCTCCCATCTGAATGTGGCCTGCTGGTCCGTGAGAAGGCGGGCGATGTCATCCAAGGCAGGGCTCTCGTGGGAGCCCGACGGGTGGCCTCTCTGTGGGTGAGGCTGCTGGAAGTGCTGTGGTGGGTAAGAGGGGTAGGATGGAGGCTGCTGCTGGTATCCCTGGTGAGCCTACTGCTCACGTCTCCAAGACTGTCCCTGCTGCTGATAGGGACGAGGACTGTAGGATGACTGCTGCTGATGTGCTGGGGGCTGCTGCTGCGGCTGGTGCTGGTCTCTCTGCTGGGAGTACTGCCCTCCCTGTCCTGACGGCTGCTGCTGGGGCTGGGCACCACCACTCCCCCACCTGAATCCGGGATGGTCTCGTCGGATCCCAGGCTGGGGGCGGTCATACCAAATCCCGTTGACATCCATCAACGGCTCTACATCGAAGGGGTCTGGCGGCAGTACTGCCAGAGGCTGATCCGGCTGGTAGACCACCATCTGCATCTCTGGAGATGGAGGTGACTGGTAGGTGGGCTGCGGCTTCTGGTACAGCTCCGCCTGTACAAGGTGAACCTGTCTAGGCTGCTGTGAAGAACTGGAGCGCTGGGACGAGCTGCTGCTGCCGCCGGTATCGCCTCGCGACAGAAGACGGGGCTGTGAAGCCGTCTGTGTCTCCTAGAGACACATGAGCTGGGTCTTCATGTCGCTCAGAACCTGTGCCATCTGCTCCATCTGCGTGATACTCTGGCACTGCTTCTTCTCTATCAGCTCCATGCAGTCCAACTTCTCGCTAATGATCCCCATGTCCGCAGCGGATGACTCTGCCTGTGCTGCTGCGACTGCGGACGAACTGGATGGACCTGCATCTACCCGTGCTATCCGCTGGTACTGCACGGGTCCTGGCTGATGTGGCTGGGTCTTCTGAGTATAGAGCCTGGTCTGAGACATCACCATATAGTTCTCGGACATCTCCTCGTAGATGGCCCAGACCTGCTCATGGTCCTTGGCAAAGTAGGACCCGCCGCAAGAAGCGTTCACCAGACCCTGGAGCTCTGGCGTCAACCCGCTGAAGAAGCTCTGAACTAAGTTCGGCTTGGATATGTCGTGGTGCGGGCATCTGTCTAGGAGCTCTCGGAACCTCTCCCAAGCCTCGTGGAACTGCTCGTTGGGGAACATGGAGAAGTTGCTGATCAGGGCCCTCGCTGCGTTCGTCCGCCCGAGTGGGTAGTACTTTTTCAAGTACTCGGTGCGGAGCTGCTCCCAGGTGTAGACAAACTTCCCTAAATGCTTCAGCCAGGTGGTTGCTCTATCTACCAGTGAAAACGGGAAGGCTATCATCCGGATCGTATCCTAGTCCACGTGGCGATCGTGGACAGTGCTGCAGATCATCAAGAACTCCTGGAGGTGAAGATGGGGCTCCTCAGTAGCAAGCCCATGGAAACGGGGCAGTAACTGCAAGGTGTTCGGGGGGGAACTTGAAGTCCCCCACGATAGCTGGCACTACCACCCAGTGATGCATCAGAGTCGATCCGGGGTTGTGCAACTCCCGCATCGGTCGTGGTGGTCCTCCTGCCGCGGCGGCTGCTGCGGCTGCCGCTGCGGCGGCTGCTGCTGCTGCGGCTGCTGCGGCTGCGGCCTCTGCATCCGGCATCTCCTCAGGCTCGCTCAGTATCTCCTCAGGCTCGCTCTGCTGGCCTCGCTCTACTCTGAGCCTCTCCAACTCTCGCCTCATCTCTATCATGAATGCTCCCTGATCGCGTAACTGCTGCTGAACGGTCTCGAGTGATGCGATCAGGATGGAGTTGATCGCTCCCTGGTCAAGTACTACATGCTGGTCTCCCTGTGGACCTCTGGAGTGATCGTCTGATCTGGTTGCCATAGCGACGTCTGCAAAATCAAATGAGCCCAACTCAGGTGCTGACAAGTCTGATAATCTCTCCTCGGGCTCATGTCTCTCAGTGCCGAAAGAAAGGGGGTCGAGGGGGAACAGGGCGGAATCGTACTCGGGCTCGGAGAGCTGGTCTCGGCTCTCGCGGGCCAACCTAGATGATCGGGTAGACGTGCCCGAAAGCGGTGCAGCCAGAGGCTGCCTAAGAGACCGTCTACCCATCATCTTGATCTGGCGAGTAGTGCGGATGAGATCTGGAATCAACTATGATCAAAAACAAACCCCCGGTTCACCAACGCAACGCGAGCTGAAGACCGTGAAAGTTCGGTCAAATTATCTTGTCTATTTTATTTTGGTGAACACACAAAATATTAGAGCGCTTACGTGACCTGTTAGGATATCCGATGCTATCCCAACCGACTGGCCCGCACGGAAAAGTCGGTAATCGGTCGGGTCTAGCACCGGGAGGCTCTACCTAGGGTGCGGGTCACTCTCTCGCGCATCCAAACCAAACAATGCGGGGGTTGCTCTCCCCAAGACAAAGTTTTTAGGGTGAGCGGTTTTTAAGATCAAGTATGATTAGCAGTCCCGATTTTATTGTTTTTCTTTTTAATATTTTTCAAAGCAAACAAAAGGCCTAACGAATTTTTCGGTTCTCCTGATTATTTAGTCCAAAAACAGGGGGGAGAAGACGAAAAAGCCGATGCGCGATGAAATCAATGATGCATGCAAAGTAAGGAAGGCGTACCTGACTCCAGCACTCTACATGCAATATGATCCGCGCAGAATTTAAAGACAGGAAATAAACTACCTAAATGATGCAAGCGGGAAAAAACCGAGTCCTAGATGAGCAATTCCTAGCGCAGAACCGTCTAACTCAGTCACTCGCCCTCGATCCAAAGAGTCCGGTCTTGGCCCACCCCTCCTCTTCTCGGCAGGTCGAGTTCAGGAGTAGCGCTTGTGGGGCAGGCTCACGGCGCGTAGGCTCTCAGGAAAGCGACTAAGTTATTTTTATTATTTATTATTAGTAGGTCCAATTAACGATCTATAGGAACAGATAAGCAATTAAGTGTGTGGATCCTACTAATTACGTCAAAAGCACCAGAGATTCCTACGGCTAGGGGCTCGATCAAAACCGCGTAAACACCGGAAAGGCAGTAAAAAAAAGTAAAAGAAAGCCGCGAGAAATCCGCGAAAAACCGCTAAGGTCCTAAAGGGTCCCCCGAGCACACCGGTGCTCGGCGAAACAGACCCGCTACGGTAGAAGTCCAAACAGTTCTGAGTCTCTGAGTCCTGTATTATTACAACAATAACAGAAGAGTCCTAAACTATCCTCACCCACTCAGCTCTCTCTCTCCTGCTCTCTCCTGCTGCTCGATGAAGAGACGAGCCGCCTCCGCTTCGCTCGGGTGCACCGGCGCTCCTAGGAATGCCGCCCTCGCTCCTCGGGCCCTCGCAAGAAACAAAGAGAAAAGTGGTCAGTCCAGAAATTATTGGCAGAAATATGAGAAAAATATATGCAACAAATCTATACAAAAAGCCGCGAAACTCAAAAAGCCGCGAAAAATCTAAAAGTGACTACTAAGCCGTGCTCCCCGGCAACGGCGCCATTCTGATAACCCGAAAAACCCTCGAGACCCGGATGAAGGTAATAAAACAAGGGTCGTTGCGACCCGGATCTCAGAGGATGGGTATATCAAGAAAAAGATCGAACCGCGAAATAAATCAGAGATCAAAACACGAAGTGCGGTTCTAGCTATGAGATTAACCTGGTATAGCACCCAGGGTCGAACACAAGGAGCACGGATTGGCTTAAAAAGCCTACGAAGTAGTCAAAGAATCAGAGAAAAAGGGAAAATATTTTAGTGGTTTTTAATTGTTTTTAAAATTTTTTTGGATTTTTAATATGTGAAGAAAGTGAGAAAGACTAAAAACAAGCACAATTGAGCAATTTATTTAACATACCAAAAATCAAGCAAAAATTCAAGAAAAAATTATTGTGATGTTTTTTAGGTTTTTAAGTTGTTTTTGGTGAATTTTTGAGATTTTTATAAAGTGTATTTTATTTTCTAAAAATCAAACAGTGCTAAAAAGACAAGGTACTGTCCAGCAGGGCCCAAAACCCAAAGATAAAATATCTAAGGATCTCAAAGGGACCTGGAGGTAATTTTCCTGTATACTAGAGAAAACAAGGAAATTTGAGCACCAAAATTATTGTTTTTGGGTTTTTAAATTATTTATTATGATTTTTATGAGTTTTTGAGGTGTTTTTAGATTTTTAGGGTTTTTACTCAATGAAAAATAGCCAAAATTGGCTAGAGAATCCAGTAACACAACAGAAACAACACCTAATTTTTATGGAATTTTTGGGGGTGTTTTTATATTTTTTTGGGATTTTTGAATCTAGACAGTAGCTAAAATGAGAGTTTTTGAATTTTTAAAAATAGAAAATAAACTCAGAAATGTCCCCCAAAATTCTCAAAAATCCTACAACATGGCAGGAGCCATGTGTCAAATTTTTATCGAATTTGGAGATGAATTGATATTTTATTCAAAAATAACAAGGGGGCACTGTGCACAGAACTTAAGTGCAAATACCCAAAGTTCTGGGGGTCCTGGTGCAAAATACCCAAGAAGTCACGCACGAGGCGCGTGCTTGAGGCACTCAGGGACCTATATGTAAAGAAAAACAAGTCCCGAGGACCTTCTGGTAACTCGTACCAAAAAGTCCAAGGGCTATGTTGCAAATAACCCACTCAAAAGACGCACATGCGCAAATACAATGCTCACAGGGGCATAAATGCAATTTCAAAAAGTTTCTATTCATTCATGAACATCCAGAACTACAGGGCTAGATTTGCAATTACACCAAATACACACGTGACGACGCACGTGTCTCACACAAACAGGGGCATAAATGCAAATAATCTAAAAGATGAGGTCCAGTGTGCAAATATCCCAACGTAAATAAAGTACTCTAAATATTTACAGGACTGAAACATAAAGCAAAAACTAAGAGGGGTCCTAAGGTAATTTACCCCTTTATTAAGTCGAGCCGATGGATGGACGCCACGTTGCAGATCGAATGGCTGAAAAGGGGTGGCGCCCAGGGCTGGGTCCTCGACTATGATCCAACGGTCCAGGTGCTGCCACGTTACAGATCGAACGGTGGACGGAAGAAGTGGCTGAGCTTCGCTGGATCGGCGGTGGAGATCGACCCTCGAATGGATCCGACGGTTGAAGCTGCTCCTCAGATGGACGATCGTGATGGAATCTGGAGCTCGGGGGTCAATCGGACGGCGGAGAAGGATGGTGGACGAACAGGGCTCCGGCGAGCTTCGCCGGACTCGTGACGGCGCTGGTCCCCTCCTGGGCGCTCGCTGAAGATTGGAGAAGGAAGCTGTGGGCCCTCCGCGTCTAATGGAGGCCTCCGATGACCCAACCGATCCTCGGAGAGGACCGGCGAGGTCGGCGGAGGCGGAGCAGCTGGACCAAGTGGTCCAAGCCCTCAGATGGGCTTGGATGGACCTGCAAAGTATCCCAGCAAACTCGCGGGTCGAGGGCAAAGTGCCTCGACCCTGTTAGGCGTGGTGAAGGTGATCGGGGAGGCGAGATGGGCGAGCTCCGGCGAGGCGATGGACGGAGGAGCTCGAGTCCCAGCTCCTGTGCGAGCTGGGTTGAACGGAGGTGCGGAGAATGTGCGCGGAGGGATGGCGATGGTGAGTGTAGGTTCCGATGATCGAGAAGATAAGCGATATGGCCGGAATCACAGGAACTCGGCGAAACTGAGATTTGGGGGAAACAAGAAATTACGCTAAATGGAAAGGCTAGAAAGCTACCTGGGTGGAGTGGAAGACTGTGCTGGAGCTTAGCTAGCTCCTGGTCGTCGCCTCGAAGGTTGTCACTGCCTGAGGCTCGAGCTCCTGCTAGGTGGCGGAGCACGGCGGCGCGAAGTCGCCGGATCGATGGTCCGGGCACCCCCTCCTCACTGCGACGAAGGCAATCGCGAGCTGTCACCTCGAAGATTGTAATGGAGGTCACGGGAATGAGAGTGGCGAGCCAAAGATGGGAATGGAGTGCGGCGGAGCTCAGGTTATATATCACTAGGGGTCCGGGAAGATGACGATCGGGCGAGCTCAGGAGCGTGCGGATCCCGAGGGAGCGGCTCCGGCGAGGCTGCCGGATGCGAGAGGAGTGATCCGGACCCGGGGTTTGGTGGGTTGGCGATCGGGTCATCTGCGGAAAAAGGGGGGGAAACGGGTCGGGCACAGGAGACCCGGCTATGGTGGTCCTGGGGGG
This sequence comes from Ottelia alismoides, assembly GCA_037367405.1. Classification (NCBI taxonomy): domain Eukaryota; kingdom Viridiplantae; phylum Streptophyta; class Magnoliopsida; order Alismatales; family Hydrocharitaceae; genus Ottelia; species Ottelia alismoides. Next base: position 1,581,846 of record JAZKJV010008882.1, read on the forward strand.
GAGTTGACCGGGGGTCAACAATCCCCCGTGGACCAATCAGAGCCCACCAAGTTTAATTATTTTGATTCATTTTTTTGGGTCAGATAATGACCGAATTTTAAAAACTTAAAACATGAAAAATATTTATTTTATTTTTCTCTATTTTTTGGTGATTTTTAATTAATTTTTGAAAATAAAAATGAGGTATTTACATTATATAGGTATATATACAATAAGGAGGCTTTTGATTTTTGATTTTTAATTATTATTTTTATACAATTTTTATTCTCATTTTATATTTTATTTATTTATAGAATAAAAGGATATTTTTATTTTATTTTTATTATTTATATACATAGGTGAAATAAATAGTTATGTACAATTATATACATGGCATATGTACAATATATTTTTGTATTTTTGATTTTTGTTATTTTTATTTGATTTTTGTTTTAATTCTTTTTATTTATTTTATTTACAAAATATACCATAGAGTGTTCACAAAAAGTTTTGAAAATAAATACATTTATTTATAGGGTTAAATAAATAAAGGATGATGGTCTATGCACATGGTGGAGGGGTATTTTTGCATTTTTTATTTTTAAATTTTTATTTTGTTTTTAATAGTTTCTAAATATATACAAAATATGTACAAGCATATTTTTGGTTGAGGAAAATATAATTTTATTTATTTACATAGATATCTACACATGAGCTCCTATCTCTCTCTACTGTGGCTTTTATGCGGTCAGGCCCATGCTGAGCCCTCCCTTGGGTTAGGTTGCTCAATATTTATTCTAAATATTTCCCTCTTTTTCTTTTTGATCTTTATTCTTTTATTTTTGCACAAAAACATGCTAATTATAAGTTTTTACACAATGCATGCTTTTGGTAATTATTTGTATTTACACATATCTACATGTATTTGCAAAGGTTTTTGTAGCTAGAATATAAGAATAAAGAGTGATGAATGGGTATTCATCAGTCAGTTCTTTTTATTTTTGGATATTTGCACTCTGGACCTTTATGTTTCCCTATTTGCATTTTAGTCCTTATATATGTGGGCCACGTGCATCGACACATGAGGACTTGGTTTTTTTGCACTTTCTATCCTATATTCCTTGTGTGTTATTGTTTGATCTTATAGAAATAGGAATTACAAGTAGGTCCCTCTGTGCCTGATAGACGTGCATCGCGCGTGATTTCTTGGACATTTTGCACGAGGGCCCCTGCACTTTCTTACCTTGTTATTGTTTGGCCCTTGGAACATGTTTTTCTCGCATTTAGCTCCCTATGCACTGTGAGCCTTTGTTTGATTTAAATAAAATAGCAAATTAAATCCAAATTTCGTGAAATTGGGATACGTGCCTCCTGCCACTGTGTAAAAATTTCCTTAAAAATTTGGTACATTTTTTAGGGTTTTTGATATTTTTAATAATTCAATAACATTGGTTTTTGTGACTGTCTGATTTAGAAAACCCAAGAAAAATAGAAAAAACTCTTTTAAAAATTACAAAAAAATTAGTGTAAGTTAATTTTAGTGTCTTTAAATTTCTATCCAATTTTCGTGATTTTTGGATATATAAAAACATTAAAAATTGAAAAACCCTAAAAAACTCATAAAAATAAAACATTCTAGAAAAATCAAAAAAATATAAACTCTTTTTCTGAATTTTGTTTGTTGTTGATATTTCTCATAAAAATTATCTTCAGACTTTTATAGATTCATTTTATATTTTAAATGGATTTTTTAAGTCTGGCTGGACAGTTGCTTACTGTTTTTGGCTTTCTTGATTTTTAGAAAATCACATAAAAATTATAAAAATCTGAAAAATTCACGAAAAATATTAAAAAACCTAAAAAACACAAAAACATTTTTGTTTGAATTTTTGGAGCATCTTTTATTGATTAAATAATTGGTTGTTTTTTCCTTTTTCTACATTTCTTTAAAAATCAAAATACAAAAACATTAGAAAAATATAAAAACCCACCAAAAATATATTTTCTTCTCATTTTTGATCTTGACTACTTCGTAGGCTGCAATGCCAAATCGTGCTCCCTGAGTCCGACCCTGGGTGCTACACTAGGCTAATCTCATAGCCAGGACCGCTATAGCTTGATTTCCTTGATTTTATATCTTTTTGATTGGTGGTCTGTTTCACAATTTTCTTGATTGACCGATCCCTCTCGATCCGGGTCGCAACGACCTGAGAGTGATTATTTTGCCCGGATTGACTTGTGATTATTCGGTCATCAGTCCTCCTTGGAGGGGAGGATGGACTTAGGAAGGTAACAGAGGGCCTCCTTGGAGGGGAGGATGGACTTGAGGAAGGTGATAGAGGGCCTCCTTGGAGGGGAGGATGGACTTGAGGAAGTGACAGAGGGTGTGAGGGAGCGCTCGAGGCTCCAATTAAGTAATAAAGGGTTGACGAGGAGGATGTTGGTGAGCTCGGAGCCATAGAAGCCCTAGACATGAATGACGATGAGCTTGGGGTAGAGGGTCTTGTCCGGTTTGATGGTTCGGAGTTTCGGTAGCTTCGATAAGAGGGTTTCACAGAGGAGATTGGGGATGCCGTTGCTGCGGATTGTGGGGAGGGCGATGGCAGAGTTGGCATCCGTGAAGGAGGAGGCTGAAAGAAAGCGGGAGATGTGGGGAAGGGAGGAGAGGTGAGTCGTCGAGGCGACGTGAGTGTGCTTGGAGCTTCCAGCAGAGGAGGACGAGCATCATCATGGCGAAGGTCTGTGGGGGAGGAGGAGGTCGGGGACGGAGGAGGGGAAGGCACATAGGCGAAGGGGCAGAGGAGGAGGAGGAGGAGGTCAAGGACAGAGGAGGGGGAGGAGGAGGTCGGGGAAAGGAGAGGAGGTACGGGGCAAAGCAAGAGGTGAGGGGGGAGCTCGGGGCAGAGGTTGCAGGAGAGTTGGGGAGGAGCAGGTGGTTGCGGGCGAATGGAGGAGGAAGAGAAGGGGAGGAAGAGGAAGAAGATGGGGAGGAGGAGGAAGAAGATGTGGAAGACTTTTCAGTCCTCTATTTTAAATCCAATTCAATTTGTGTCCTCAAAATTAACGTCAGTTAGCGTAAGTTATGGATGACCACTAACCCGAGGGGCACAAGTGATAGAATGGGAAGAAGTCTGGGGCATAACTGATATTCCAAGCATAATTGATATTGCAATATCTCAAAGGGGCACAAGTGATAAAAACCCTAAAAAATGCACGTACTAAGCAACTGTCCCAAATCTATTTTGGTTTTAAAGGAGATCATATGAGTTGCATCATGCTCAGGGAAGATGGTATCATGTAAGAGAGGGACGACAATATGCAAGAAAGGTGGTGATATCATACGGGTGGGTGGCATCATTGTACTGGAGGGGGACAACGTTGTGCGGAGGAGGGGGCATCGAAATGGACCGAGAGGGAGAGATAGTTGTTAGTTGAATATTGACGGTTAAAAGAGAAATGAGAGAGAATTCAGACAGAAATAGCCAAAGAGGATCACACCATTACAAGTTATAGTCATATTTTATTAGCATTTGGCTTTCAAGAGAAAGAGATGTGAGTATTATGGGGACTTGTACCCATCAAAATCAGATGAATGACATAGATTACGCTTTTATGGGAAATTATAGATGGATGCCAATAGGTATTATGTATATATATTATATTTATACATGTAGATATATAAACATAAGTTAATGGATTGGATAAGGATCAGAATTTGATAATGATATGACCAAATCTAGCGGATTTGAATTTTCCAATCCAATCTGATCCATTATTGTGATAATATCAATCCAATCCAATAACAACGGATTAGATCGGATTACGGATTTTATCCAATCTATATGCACCCCTAATGGCTGTGGTTTGTTTTTTTATAAAGAATATGTCTAAGATGTAAAGCGAATAAACTTAAAAGATGAGAGGGGTAGAGCGATGGCATATGAGATACGTGGGACGAAACTCTTCAACCTGAGCTCGCGCTTACATTATTATCTTTAGTAATAAGTGGTCTATGGGTATCCCTTTAATTTCCCAAATAATAACTTTCTTACTAACATCTAAGGTTTGTTTTATTAAATGTAAAGTTTGTGATTGTAATCCTGTGAGAATGTTAATGTTAAAGTGGAGACTGTAGGTGTAAGAATGTCAATGTTACTACTATTCCTCTCCAGTGGAATAAAGTATCTAACAACAAGGTCAAGCTCATACATTTTCGCCATAATATAATGTCTCCCTCCTATCAATTATTATACAATTAATAAATCTGGATGACAAGTGGAACTAATACTAATATAGAAAAGTGGAAGATATATATTTTCAAGGAAGATGGAGTAATTATTTTTAACAAACGAATTACCAATGTATACTATAAATGCAAATCATTCTTTTATTCTTAGAACGTCAACTTCTCTAAAGAGCTATCTTAAATTTATTAATCATTAAATAATAAATGAACAAAATATAATGGACCAGTTAGAGATAAATCCTTCTCATACCCAAACATAAGCTCATTCAATGATAAGTTGGGCCAAAGCTTTTTTTTGCAACAAGGCCCATTTAAGTTGGGAGCAACAAATTCAACGCCCATGCCCAAATTTCGCGAAATTCAGCTTCCTACCGAAACCGAAATCAAAATTCCAATATATATCTTTCCTTTATAAATCTAGGCAGATTTTCGTTGAAATTTACGAAATCGAAATCAAGATTTAAAACCTTATAACATGATTTAAGCGTACAGATTAGCTTCTCTCTCTTCTCCGAATCATGTAAAACAAAATAACAGAACATGGGGAAACGTTAGAAATCTGGTTAATTATATAATTAAGATAAGTCCCTACAGTGTAGACAGTTTGACGTACGTGTCAATCTCGCTGTATTTTTTAAACACCAACAACAGTAACGAACTATACACATGTGGGACAGGACCTATTAAGTAGACATGGCACTCCAAGAAAAAAGTCCCTTGTGATCTCCCATGTCCCCCTCATTCAGATGCAGATCCACGGATTCCAAAGCTGTAGCCATGACCCCCGGGAAAATCAGCACATACATATAAATATATTCCAAGAGAAATTCCTTCCAATGGAACAGTAGACAATACCCAGATTAAAAAACTGTCGATAAATAAATGCATGGGATGAACAGCTGCAAGGGGATGCAATCTGTGCATGCAACAGTGTCTTCTGTCATGGTGATGGCGTTCTCTTCTCAGTGATATTACCTGAAGGTATGGTTTGTTGGGATGGAAGTGTATCAGGGAAGATGGATGCGATGGTGTGGTCGGGGAGGTCAGTGGTGTGCAGCTCGCAAGGTATAATGGAATTTGGGTAAAGCAACACAAATGGGCGATTCTCCTCAGTATAAAGTGGGTGCTTTTTGGTACAGATGCACCCTCGTCCATCCATGCAGGTTCCAGATGAAAAGACGGGCTTGCAGGCACCTACATCTAGGGCTTAGGTTGCCTTTTCTTTCTAGCTAGGGGGTTCTATTATTGGAGAGAAAGTGTCATCCTCTTGTTCTTAGTATCACGTCTCTTTACCATGTATTATTATTTATTGCCAACCTGAACTTCAACAGCAGCAATTATATATCCTGACACCCTTTTTTGTTTCAAGACGTATTGCCATCTTCCAGTTGAACTGAACTAAGATGGTATATATTGTTTGGAAATAATCTGAGAGATATTCATAGTTTGCCATTATTTTTTTTCAGTTTGTACAGCCATTTATGTTATAGAACTCTGGAATGTTTAATTGGTGCGCAGGATTCTCATCTGGAGTTCTCTTCGGGCAAAATATTTTCCAAAAGGTAACTGGAGAAGTTTGCAGATCCGTATATGCGATTCCCCTAATAAGAACAGAGTTTCATTCAATGTGAAATCTGAAAATAAACAGCACTGCAAATCGTATACTGAGAGAAAGGAATACGAGAGACTTAAGTGACTATCATTGTGATATTATCTGTCTTCTTGTTCAGTACACCTGTTTTTTTTCAAAAGATATCAGATTCAGTAAAACGAAAAAAGAGATGATTGGAATATTATTATATTTTACTTGAATGTGTCAGGCCAATATGCATATGATGGAATCCTGAGTTTGGTAGACTAGAACTCTTGAATAAACACGACCGCAAACTTTGTCCTTTGGAAGGGTTCCTCAGAGCCGTTAATTTACTATGCGGTGTTTGGGGCCTTCACACCATGGACGTCCCACATCATAAGCATGTTTGGTAGCTATAAAAGACTACCAACTTTGGTCTCATGTAGTCCTTGGATGAACTTTACTATTATAAACTCGCTTAAATTGTAGAACAATGTACTTATCACGCAAGATATTAGAATTCTATTCTTGGAACATTCACTGAAAAACAATAATTTGGCTACTAATTCATTCACTATTAATCATTCAAAATATCAAAATTCAATTCCTACAACTTTTCTTTAAAAATAATAATCTAGCTACTACTATTTCATGCACTCAAAATCCACGTAAAGATCGATGCCACTCTAAGGAAAAAGTTCTCCTTTAATAGCAGTATCACTCCCAAAGATGACCTTCACATAACATAATTGAAATCAACATATTTATATTTCATAGAATTGCAAGATTTATATTTTCCAGAATTTTGGTATTTTATATTTTTTTCAGATTTGATCATTTATTTATATTTTCCAGATTTTCAACTGAGTCCTTCAGCCTATAACTCGTAACTCGTCGGTTGAAAATATGAGAAATATAAAATTTAGAAAAATATAAAATCTTTAAATTCTGGAAAATATAAATCTTGCAATTCTGTTATGTAAATCCATCGGTTTTAGTGACATTATGTGAAGGTCATCATTTGAGAGTGATACCGCTATTAAAGAATATCTTTTTTCTTAAGAGTGGTAACATTTTTATGTAGGGTTTCATGGGCTTAAAAAACAAAAAAAAACACTTTACGGTATAAGATATCAATGTCTTGATCAACTCAGCTATAATTATAATAAAATTAGCTTAAGTTAATGAATAATTTAATATCAGTTGTCAAACCATCCATAGTTAAATACATGACAACAAGCATTATTCATTGCTTGATTATTAAAATTCGCAATGAATATGATATTCTGCGTTATAATACCGCCAACTAATCATATAAACAATAATTTCTTATTAGAATTAACAATGATTGATTCAAGTCAACGAATAGTTGTCTCTATAACAATGAAAATAATATTCAAGAGTGGAAGTTATCGTATGCCACTTTTTGTCGCAATTTATAAATATCCACAAATATTATTTTCTCATTGAAGAAATATACCGCATGTTTTGGTAATGTTTATTCCATTATTCTTTTCCCAAGTTATGATTATAAGCTGTCCACAACCAATAGAGAGGACATGTGGTTTTCGAAAGGTGAGATGAACATCAGACACAAAAGAAAGGGATTGACGGTGCGACTTATTGTCCATCTCCCACCAATCTCTCTGTAAAAGCAATTTTTAATGGAATATGTAATTGCCTAATACCATAAAGAAAGGAAACAACAATCTTGTCAAAAGCCCTTCCAAGATATCATTTGATGCTCATTGAGGAATATCTTGGACAGATATTTTCACCATGTATTTAAGAGAAAAATTTGTGAATAAATTGATTGTGACTATATTGCATGGAGGTTGCATCGTCTATTATAGTACAGTCGGTGTTGTACTCGAGTGGACCGTCCGATGGGGGATTGAACGACTCTCACAAGAAGTCGAGGATGGTCGGTCCCCTATGAAGGTCATCCGATCTTCATCGAACAGTCCGCTCGAATACATGACCTGTTGTACTACAGTAGATGATCCACTCAGTATTGCATGCGGCGTTAGCTCATGCACGGTTGGATGCAAAACAAGGCACATCTTCACTTATAACAAGCATTCAATTCTTAAAAATGGTAGATATTATTTTATCATCAATGATAATATCGACATGGGAGAAGACCGACCCACCTTAACTAATTACAAAAACTACAAACAACATGATGGGTGAACAGCAATACACACACAACAATATCTATGTATCCGGAGGGAAATATCGACAACACTGGTTGCATGAAGGAGTTCATGCCAACGGAATGATCAAGAACCTAATGGCTTGACAACCTGCCGATCGGGGTCGGTGAAGCGCGCCTCATGGAACTTGGTGATGTACTCGGTCGCCTTCCTGTCGATGTTGGGGTCACCGACCCACCGGCCGCGGTCCTCGTCGCTTGCCCAGACACGGGCCTTGTTCCTGACCTCAGGACCGTCTGTGTCCCCGCAGCGAGGCCTCCCGGAGAACCTGAAGAGCCTGAATAGGAAGGATTTGGACGCCGACGGCCTCCTCTTACCCCCCATCACACAATTGCGTAATTAAGCTCTAACTTGTGGACTTCCTTAGGTTAGATGGGGTCTAAGGAAGTGTTGCAGTGGTGAGGAGAGAGGAGTTGTGTACTTATATAGAGGGGTTGGGGGACACTGTTGGGTGAGAAGAAGCTTTAAGGATTCACTATATATGTCACTGGAATCCATTTCAATGGTTGTTGTTGCATGTGGCGGTATTGGAGGTGTAGGGTTATTGTTTGCCCTTTGAGCAGTTAAAGTTAACCATGAAACTAAGACAAAGTAACTTTTGACTGTCAAAAGTGGTTTCACCATTTGGTGCAAGGTTTTAAAATTTAGATTGGACCTTGAATCGATTTCTTTTCCGTTCAGTCTGATTGTGTCAGATCATCGATTCAAATCGATCGGATCGGTGATGATGTCAACATGACATCGTCAATCTTATCGGTTCGGAAAAAGTAAATCGGACTTAATTTATTGGCTCGACCGGTTAAACTGATTTTATAAACAGAAAAATCGGATATAATATCTATTAAGTAATTTTTCGTTAGAATACTTTACTTTTTCATTCAACGTACAAATGAAAACATACCATATCACCTAATACTTTTAATTGAAATATCAGCTTGCAATCTAACAAAGGTAAGAGTAATGAAATAACCCAACAAGTGCATAATTTGATAATATCATTCATAAAAAAGGGAAAATACATGTGCCAAACATACATACATATATGTTATTGTATCTTGATAGCCTCTCTTATAAAATTTTATAATCATTAATCGGCATATTTTCTTCAGCCATAGAATATGTGTGGGAGGTTGATATGGTAGCGATGGACGAGATATCATCGATCGAGTTGTTGGCGACGAGGACGGAGTCAATCAGAGGTGATCGGAGGAGATGTATTTAAGAGTTCGGCACGGGGAAAGGGGGCTAGTGATTTAGGATTTGGGGTTCGTGACTCGAGAGAAAAGGGGGGGTTCATGAGCAATACATGTAATTTTTGCTAATTAAAAATACCAAAAACATTCTAAAAATTACCCAAAAATCACAAAAACAGTAAAAAAGAATAAAAAGACCAAAAAGACTTCATTTGTTAATTTTTGGATATTTTTATCCATTTTTATAAATATCTCTTTCCCCCTTTTATTACCTTGTCTTTATTTTCCAATATTGAAAAAAAAGAAAATATAACAATATAAATTATAAAAAGAAAATAAAAAATCAGTAAATCAAAAACCAAAATACAAAATTACAAAAATAAAAAAATTAAATAAAAAATATAAAATTAAAAACCCACAAAATTGTATTTGCTTGCTTGCTTAGTGTAGACACTTCACATACACACACTTGAGCACAATTTTTGAACTACCCTGCTTGTTCCCTGTGTTCGAACTCTCTGCATACTTGTCACTATACATCATTTGTGCAGAGTTAAAAATAAATTTTAACTCCACATTAGTTCTAATTTATTGATCTTTATTGTGGGTTAATTGTTGACTTTAATCGAGATTTGTGTGGTTGACACTTCGACTGAGTTCATGCTTTGTGTTGAACTTAAGACGACCTGATTTCGGTTAAATCAGGTATCAAACCATCAAACTGGTTCGACCCGAGCTGAACTGGTCAGGTTGAACCAGTTCGGACTGGCGATCGAACCCGGCATTGTTTTTGTCTAATAGAATAAAGAATCAATCGAACCTACCGATTAGGGCCGATTCCTCGTTGAACCGGTCGGGCCGGCCAGTCTGATTAAGTTTTTTACACCTTGATTTGTTGTATATGACCCTCTCTCCCTCTTCGCTTCTGACCCAAATAAAAGTTTGGTTGCAACTACTTATCCTCACATGGCTAATTTCTACCCATTATTTTATTCATATTTGGAGCATGAGACACGTTCCTTTCTTATTTTTGGAAGGAGAAAAAAGACATTATTAACCTAAAAGACATTATTAACCTTTCTTTTGATATAATTCATTAATTACATGGAATCTACATTCTCAAACTTATTTTTTCATTTACTTGATATATTTGATATAAGGCGTTAACAACTAAAATTAAATGGAGATTTTTCTAGTTGTCATATTAGAAAAAAAATTGATGACATGACATTCTTTATACGAGGGAATTTGTACATCAACATCAATTATTTATTATATATGTATCCATTTTAAAATAAGAATAGGTAATCCATAAATATCGATATATATATAATATAATGTAGTTGCATATTTTTAACCATTTTGATAAAATTGTTATGAAATAAATGTCTTTAGCAAGTATATTTTAACTAGATATCCTTTGTACTTACAATGTAGAAAAAGATATGTATATTCTTATCTGATATGCTTCCATATATGTATAAGATAAATACTAAAATTCATATCCATTTAAAAAAGGATACATATACAAATATCACTATAATAATTGTAAATATGAATACCAGTATAGATTCATTTGTAAACATGTTTAATATAACCTTCATGAAATAAATATATTTAATATATTATCGTATTTAGATTCCTATATACCAACTTCAATGTACAAAATTATAGGGTTACATTCATTCTGATCCTCTATTGTATCCATTATATAGTATATAAGCATATGCATATGTATAGATTTAATCCTCTATTGTATCCATTATATACTATATAGACATATGAATATGTATAGATTTTAAATATTTGTATCAATATCCATAACCATATTTGATGTAGCACAACGAGATCGCGACGACTGCGGGCTTCTCTAGGTCAACATATGGATGTCCTTCCATATGTTGAGAGAGAGAGAGAGAGTTGGCATGTTGACAGAGAGAAGGAGAGAGTTTGCTCTTGCGAAATTCATGTAGCATTGTGTGTAAAAGAAAATGCTAGGTCTATCCTTCTTTTATACTTAATTAGATGATGGAGATGCACTCCTAATTCAAATCAATGGTTGAGATTTTATCGGAAAAAATTACAACAATAATTAATTTAATTTAATTTAAAAGAAAATAAATATATTTTAATTAATCTCAACATATTTATTTTCAATTGAATCAAGAATCTCATGAAGAAAGTAGGACTAGAGAACCTCATTCCATGTAAGGAAAAAGGAGATAGATAGCCTCATTCCCCTTATACATGGTGGATGACCACCCTGATTGGAGAGAGAAAATTTTTCTCCAATCCTAATGTAATCTTATTACCTTAAATCTTATTTCATGAAATCTTTCATCAACAAATACCATAAAATAATTATTATGAATTATTTGTGATAATTGCAAGCAAAAACCATTGATAATTATGAATCAAATTCAAGTATCCAATAAAATATAAATTATATTTACAATTAATTGTACAATGTTAATCCAATCCACAATAATAATTAATTCTTAAATCTACTTTCTCTAATATATCATAATTCACATTTATAATATTTATGATTAATATTTACAGTGATATCCATATTACTCATATCCTTGTCAATTAAATCATATTTAATTATCTTAAATGACTTCTTCTTATGTGCCTAAATAATATGAATCACATTCACATTATTCATGATAACTAAATCATATTTAACTATAAATTTTCCACAATACTCAGATATATTATCAACAATGAAATTATTCTTGAAATCTTTCAAGAATAATGTGCTTTCTCTACGGATACTTGAAGATAAGGACAGGACGATTGTACGTTCCATGTATAGTGACTTGGATATTGAGATCGTATCTCAAATCAAGATCAACGGGACCTCCCATAGATGTTTGTTTAAATCATAAATATAATCTTCTCATTGCATCAAAATCATACTCAAATCAATATCCACCAATTGGAAAAAGATTAGATTACTTCTCCACTGAGAGGAGTCACTAAAATCGAAACATGTTTTATCAATCTCTCGGAATAGAAGTGTCATGGTTATACAATCGTTTACAATCACATCTCCCTCGAGTATTCCTAATACCCGTACATCATGCATATTGGAAGGCCTAGAATAAACTCGAAGTTTTAGATCTTATTAGATTATCTTCTTCAGGGTATTATCATTAAGTTTCTCATTCAATCAATGGGAGTTGGTATCAATCATATACATTCAAAAAGCATATATCATACCTAGATATTGATATATACTTTCTAAAAGTATATATCAAGCCTATAAATTCAGTCAAGCTTACGAAGTAAGACGATCGTACACGGAATTTGATCCCAATATCTCATGAGTGAGCTCATGTCTTCTGATTCAATAATGAACCTATATGATCCCTTTGAGAGATCGTATTATGCATATAACCTTGTATGCAAATTGCTCACCGGTGTACAGACCTTGAATAGGTCATCAACCTATCAATCTGTCATATGTAAATACTTAAACATATAGTAACACATCAGTCTCCGATCATAGGATGAGTGTCTATATCTTGACAGTATATGACACAGGTTATCTTGATCTTGTTAAGTCAACTCTTTGACCTAACTTATCTAACACCTACGAATCTTTATTCCTACGTAGAGGACATGCATCAAGAGGTCAGTTAGATAACAACCTTTAGAGAAGAATTACCATCTTCTTCTCAGACTGGAGATCCTCTCTTAACAATCACTTGACGGTGCTTAATGAGTCCTCAATCTAACTCTTTAGATATCATCCAAGCACCATCATGTATGATTCACCATTTGAATCAACAATTATATGGTCACTAAGATGACTAAGTTACATGACCCTAATTATATTAAGGAAGCTATTATGAAAATTAGTTATTGTTCATTTCAGATCTGGGAATTACTTGCAATAACATTTATTGCATAATGGCTCATCATGGGCTCGCATGTCCAACAATCTCCCACTACCCAAAGAGCCATTAATGGACTAATCATTAAAACCCATACTCATGTGATAATCATAATCTATTTAGAAAGATAGCTTGGTAAGCTGACTAGTCACTCTCTTCACAAAAGACTATGCCAAGTCCTTTTACAGACTTACATATCTCCTAGTGACAGTGCTCACATCCAGTGCAAATGTTGCATCTTATTAAACCAATATTTATATTTGTTAAAGAAATTATAGTATAATTGACACTACAATTAATTAATTCTTATAATCATTAAGTAATTTCTATTATATTTATCAAAATACCCTTATTCTGAGAGAACTCTATCTCCTTATACTAAGACCCAGTCTTAAGTCTTATAAGGTATATGCAGCTAAAAACTTTTAGACTGTTATCTATAAAGTCCTAAGTTCTTAAAGACAAGACTTTGAGATCACTATCTCAAAAAGTCTTTTCATCCTTGAAGACATTGTTATTAATGAAATAAAGTATTTTATTTCCATAATAGGATTAGTAACAGTTTACTACTCCAACTGCATGGCAGACATCTGACTTTTTGTAGGCATCTAGCATACATTGAGCTTCCCATAGCTAATGCACTAGGGCAGGTAGCTTTGGCGTTCACATCCTCAACACTTTGAGGTGTTATCACTTTAGATAGGTCAGTACCATATCTTAATGGAAAGAAGCTTTCCTTGGAGTTTTCCCAAAAACTGGAATATGTCCAAAGTACACCACTAATGTGATGGTTCCTATGCCATCTTCTCTTTTGCTTCTGAACAAGTTCAGAACTAAGATGTAAGAGGCATCCTTGAGATCATATCTGAAGGTATAGAACAATCATATCATAAAACACTCATTATCATCCTTATATCATTCTAAATGATTAAGATATTATCTACATTTAGCACAATGAGCACAATGGAACTCCCACTATGTTTCATATAGTTCATCAAGATTTTATCTAAAGTCATAATATTTATAATTTCATCAAATCTAGTGTTCTAACTACAAGAAGCTTATTTGAGTGCATAGATGGAGTTCCATTAGCTTGCACATCTTGCCTTCCTCAACTGTGAATCCATGGGGCTACTTCATATGAATGTCCTTAGTGAGGTATTCATAGAGGAATGCAATCTTGACTTTCATCATCTAGATGTAATAGTTAAGTTGTGTAGCTATAGTTAGCAATATTCTGATGGTTTTAAGCATGGTCACTGAAGAACAAGTCTCATCGCAAGCGATGTCTTCTCTTCGTCTGTAGATCTTTGTTACGAATCGTGCTTTAAAGGGCTCTACCTTCTCATCAGGCTCTTTCTCTCTCTCTCTCTCTCTCTCTCTCTCTCTCTCTCTTTCTCTCTCTTGAAGATCTATTTCCACCCAATGGGTTTGACCGCTATAGGTGAATCCTCGAGAGTCCATACACAACTTTTTATATGAAGTCTACACTAGACTTGATTGCTAACATCCATCTTTCCATGTCACGATCCTTGGAAGCTTCATCATATGAAGTCAGATCATGTCAGACTTACCTGACAAATGGAATCCATATCCTTTAGGTTATCTTACGACCCTCTGATGAATGTCAACTTTGCCTCTTGAATAATCAGAGAATGTCGTAGTATAGGAGGCAAATCTGATCGTCAAAAACCACTCACTTTGAATGTTGTGGAGTATTTATACTTGGTAAGTCTACCAAGTTCGAACACAGGGACATGCGCTACTCTATTTCTTTATTGAATTTTGATCAATTAAGAGCAAGTGTGAATTATTTCTCAATTTCAGGTCTCCATGCAGATGCATAAGGTGAAATGCAGAACAATGCAGATATATGATACATGCAAACTTTTTAAATTATTTATCAATGCAAATGTGGGAGTGCGCATGAAAATAATGCAAGGTCAAATGTATGCAATTGACTCTTACAAATATAACCTATAAAGATCAATAAATTGAGCAACAAAAATTAGATTGAAATCAATGTCATTTTGAGCACAACAATAATGAAAAAACATCTATTTTATGACAAGGCATTGGATCAAGAGACATCATCTAACATTAAAAATTCATTTCATTTAAATAGTATCCGATGAAAAAATTAAACATGCCATAATATAGATGACGAAACAAAGAACAAAACGACACTAAAATCATGCAATTTGGATCTACGATGCTCAAGTTATGTTAAAGACAATGCAAAGGGCATAAATGTAATAAAAATGCAGGAAAATAAAAGGATAAATGTTATAAATAGGTCATTGTAGGGACCTATTTACAATTAGAAAAAACCGCTTGGGCTCCTTTGTGATTTTTCCATGCGTGCGGGGGCCTTCTGCAATTCTGTAATCCCACGAGGGTCTCCTGTAAAGTACCCAGGCGCATATGTGAGGCACGTTCCTAGGGACCAATACGTAAATATCAAATCTTCTAGGGTCTTCATTGCAAATTTTCCAGGCCCTCACGTGTGGGGCACGTGAGGAACTAGGTGGCAGCAATTGGTGGCTCAGCTCGGGGTTCGATGGACCCAAGACGAAGGGTTCGGCAGGAGGCTCGGGCTGGCCACGTGTCTTCATAAGGGTCGTTTGATCTAAATGATCGGGCGGTACCTATATCTTCTTCCTCCGTTGTTGGCTGTCAAGCGAGGCTGTGCTCCGACGAGGCATGTGAAGCTCCACCGAGTCCCAGAGCACCACCTGACGGTTGAGGAGGATGGTTGAGCCCCAGGCGAAGCTCATGGGGACAAGGCGAAGCTTCGTCATCGTCTGGAAGGGCATGGCAGAGGGAGATGGTTGGTGGGGAATCTCTAGATTGAAAGTGGGTGCGATTATTCTGCCATCGAAGCTTGGAGTACATACAAGTGTTAGCATATAGCCGAGGCATGCGAGTGTATGAAGTGAGTGAGGTGGGTGGGGGTCGTGCGAGCAACAGGAGTGGTGGCCCTGGAGCTCCCTCTATGGTGAAGAGGAGGAGGAGATGATTCAGAGCGAGAGAGACCTTGGAGACGGTAAGGATGGGTTTGAAGGGGTCGGTAAAGGTGGAGGTGGCCAGGCATAGGTGATCGAATGATAGGTGGACGGTGACAGATGATATATGCGCCAGGATAAATAGGAGAAAAATAATGGAAATATAGGAGGAAGTACCTGGCCAGAGCGAGGAAGAAGAATTGGGTGGAGGAGGCGATCTGGGCTGAGCTCCGAGGAGCTCGGGGTCATCGCACGACGAGGTCGATCGTGCCTCGGTGCTCAGCGGCGCACGATGGCAGCCGCAATGTGGCCGTAGGCTACGGATCTCACTGGAGTCATGTAACCATGATCGCCTCGACAAGAGTGCCCTCTGCTGTCACGGAGGGTGGAGGAGGCTAGGGCGGAGCCCCTTGAAGTGGTGGATGATCGTTACCAGTGGCGGAGGGGTCGATTTATAGGTAAGGGTCTTCGGCTGTTACGGTGGTGGTGGAGGGGGTTCGAAGGAGGAGTGAAGGTAGGAGAGCAATGGAGGCAGAGTAAAGGGTAGCCCGCTAAGAAGGTGGAGGTAACAGCAACATGTAGGTGGCGTTACGACGAGGGAGGAGTGTTAGAGGTGGTTGCTTTGATTGGAAAGGGGAGGGTGTCCTGCGAGTCGTAACGCCTGGAGGGAAGGTCTAACGGGAGGTAGGAGATGAAGTCGTGGTTGTTGGATCTTGGATCCAACGATCCAGATGTTGGCGCAGATGGACGGCTATGATCTGATCGATCAGATCAGATCTAGCGGTGGCCAGGCGAGTGGTGTTAAGCGGTTTAGATGGGATCGTGGGTTCCATCCTACGGTGGATATGAGGTAGTTGACGTGGCGAGAAGGTGGTCGTAGGATTAAGAGGGATCGAGTGGCTGAGAGCAAGGCGCGGGGGAGTTGCTCAGATCTGATATGAGATCAGATCAGAAGGTAGCAGATGGAGCGGAGATGGACGATAGAGATGGGGGCGGGGTGAAGAAGATCTGATGGTCCAGCAGAGTGACGGGTGGAGGAAGGCGGGCTGGGCCACGTGGGCAGTCCATAGGGCGCAACGTCGCCTAATCAGATAAAACAAAAATTAAAAATCAAAGAAAAATATAAAATAAATAGTTAGAAGCAAAATTAGAAAAAGTCAAAAAATGAAAGTTGTTCGTCTCGATGTGATCTACAAGTTTCATGTTGGACGAAAGTCAAAAGAGGTCATTTATACAAAAAGTATTTTGGGGGTATTTTTAAGGGGTTAAAAACACATGCTATTTGGGTTTTGAGTTGTTTTTGTATTTTTTAGTCTTTTTAAGGGTCAAGAACTTATAGACAATTGTTGACTTCATTTTTATGGGTTTTTGATGATAAAGTAATTACAAAGTAAATAATAATTATTAATTATAATTAATTAAAGATTAAGAAAATACAATATAATACAAGATAAAATGAATGAATTATTAGCAGATTTTATTGGATTAAATAAGCTAGAGATTTAATTAGTGAATTTTAGCATGATGAATACGAGATTCATCATATCTCTAATACTTAAACCATGCTCATCCTCGAGCATCTAAAGAATGAAGGAGTCGGATTAATTCCTGACAGTGCAAGTAAAGATTTCAAGGCTCAATCTTTCGAAGACCCTTAATTTAAGGGATCCTAAAATTCTGGTCTTATATGTGCTTTGGTCGGAAGGAATCCAACTTCTCTAATTATCAGACTCTCTTTTTATACATATAATATAAATATATGAAATTTAGTGTACTGTATTTCATGAGAGTCGAGTTGAGGCATCACTCGAAGTTCCGGTTCAAGAGACTCTCCTCTAGACCTCATCCTCAACACTAGGAAATAAGTATATTCTTGCTTCAGTCAACCGTCTCATTAGTTCATCAGACTTGAAATGTAGATGGATGGCCAGAAAATGGAAGGAATGGATTTGTGTCTAATTTTCTCTCCCTCACATTGGAGCAAGGGGCCTCTCAAGTGCCTTTTTACTCCACAAATGTAAATTTTTAGATTGTTAATCAATATGTCCGTCAAGAGAGTTGGGGTTGTATGCTCTTATTTTTCTGGGAGTACACCAGGGTGTGTCTCTGTTGAGTATCTAAGATATCTTCGACACCCAGAATTGTAGCATTTACGATGCAAAGCCCTTTTTTGGTGATAACCCAACTCCTTGGTCCTAATTAGTGCTTGGTCTAAGTGGACACTTTGAAAATATTTGGGAGTACTCATTATTGGTGGAAGATCTTTTTGTAATTTGACTTTGGATGATAGAGCTTTTCTTTGACATTTCTTTGCTTTTGTTGGCTAGCTCCACTACTTTTATCAAAAGTTGGTGCACACTGATCAACAATTATCATTAAGTTTCATCACACCATGGCACATAGGTAAAATATCAAAGATATAGCATATGAACTTGTTCACATACTTTCTAGAATTTTGTTGACACTCAGGTTTTCTGAAGCATTCGTTAACTTTGTCCCATCCTCGAATATCATTATATTGGGTTTAAACTCAAATCTTCATTCCTAGTTCCTCAAGTGATAGATCAACTCATCTCATCAATCATGAAGTTGTGAAAGTGATTGTGTTGTTCATATTCTTTTGAAGGTAGATATGAAGAGTGTAATATAGCACTCAAATCTTTCAAACTAGGGAAGTGTGGATTATTAAGTTTAAAACCCTAATGACTAAGCATGTTAACTCAGACTCTCAAGATCACAGAAATCCAGTGCCCTTAAAATCCTCAAGCCTTGAGTAAATGTGAATGTGTCACGAATTCACCAACTCCTTAGTTAGTGGATATTTTTATGATTTTTGTTTTTACGATTTTTTATTTTAATTTTACAATTTTTTTAATTCTTTGGAGAGACAATGACTGTTCCATGCTCATATGAATAAAAGTATCTACTCTCAGCCAATATGGGTGTAAGTACGGGTCGTTAGATGGAACTGTGTTCCTTAAGGACGGAGCCATATACATTGTCATCTAAACCACACACTCTGATAGGGGAGATAGAAGTTCCATCACTGAAAGTATCTACTAAGTATGGTAGTCAAAGTCTAATTCATAGACAGATTTTTTATTTTTCAAATTTTTATGGAGTTTTTTTGAAAAGGGGTTATTCACACAAATTAATCCCTCAGTTTTTAAGAAAATATTTTTACAAGGTTTTTACAAAACTCAGTTCACAGGTTTACTTTAAACCAAGTTGAAGAAGAATTTTTAAAAAATTTAAAAATACGAGCTATGGCTAAAGTAAATATACAATAGTATACGGTATACCCGTCTATACTTAACATTTGATATGTCCTCACAGCACTAGCGATATGAAGCCATAGCTCGATCAAATATAGGGTGATATAGGGGAACTGAGGAGGAGGGTCCCCTATACTTAGGTCAAAAATTGACCCAAGTATAAGAAGACAACATGAGGGATGGATGAATAGGTGGATCCCCCCAATACTTAGGCTACAAATAGCCTATGTAACAGATCTGAGTTTGGGGGGTTCTTATATCTGGAGGAATATTTACATTATGATACAAAGGCGAAGGGGGATTGTGTTTTTACAGAAGAGGATGATAGGGAGAGAGAGAGAGTGAGTGATTGTGAAATATACAGAGAGGAGGGAGATGGGTGGGGGTGAGTGTATATGTGCAAGTGTGTGTGTGTGTGTGTGTCAGGTGGTGGGTAGATCATCTAGTGATCTTTTTTCTTCTTCTTCTTTTTACAAAATGCAAGCTCTCTAATGAGGACTGTTAAAATAATACACATGCGACACACACATTATTTTTTTACAGTATGCAAATGCAGGCAGATTGATAAACTCTCCTAAAATTTCTCCACCAATTCTTTTGTGGTCTCTTCAGCGGGAGCTCCCAACTCCGGGCCTCCGTGGAGATCAAGTGTCCTCAATCTTCATAGGCTCTACCACAAAAGAGAAATGTTAGAAAAATAGAGAGGAAACTAATCAGCAGAAATGATGCAAAAATAATGCATGAAAGAGAAGACCTGTGAATCTTGAAAATATTCAACACAGAAATAAATCAAAGTTCAATAAATAAACAAAGTTGAGTCGTGTCCCCAGCAATGACGCCATTTGATGATCGTCAAATTTGCCTCTTGAATAATCAGAGAATGTCGTACTATAGGAGGCAAATCTGGTTCATAAAAAACCACACACTTTGAATGTTGAGGAGTATTTATACTTGGTAAGTCTACCAAGGTCGAACATAGGGACACGTGCTACTCTGTTTCTTTATCGAATTTTGATCAATTAAGAGCAAGTGTGAATTGTTTCTCAATCTCATATCTTCATGCAGATGCACAAGGTGAAATGCAGAACAATGTAGATATGTGATGCATGCAAAATTTTTTAATTATTTTTCAATGCAAATGTAGGAGTACGCATGAAAATAATGCAAGGTTAAATTTATGCATTTAACTCTTACAAATATAACCTAGAATGATTAATAAATTGAGCAACAGAAACTAGATTGAAATCAGGGTCATTTTGAGCATAACAATAATGAGAAAACATCTATTTTATGACAATGCAGTGGAGCAAGAGACATCATCTAACATTAAAAATTCATTTCATTTAAAAAGTTGTCAGATGAGAAAAGTAAACATGCCATAATATAGAGGATGAAACAAGGAACAAATTGACACTAAAATAATGCAATTTGGATCTACAATGCTCAAGTTATGCTAAAGACAATGCAAAGGGCATAAATGTAACAAAAATACAGGAAAATAAAAGTATAAATATTACAAATACGTCCCTAGAGGGACCTATTTGCAATTAGAAAAAATCACTTGGGATCCTTTGTAATTTTCCCATGCACACATGGGTCTTTTTGTAATTCTTTAATCCCATGAGGGTCTCCCTGTAAAGTACCCAGGTGCGCATGTGAGGCACGTGCCTGAGGACCAATATGTAAATATCAAATCTTCTACGGTCTTCATTGCAATTTTCTCAGGCCTTCATGTGCGAGGCACATGAGGAACTAGGATCGGGACTCGCACCTGGCTCGGGATCACGTGGCAGCAATTGGTGGCTCAGCTCGAGGTTCGGTGGACCCGAGATTAAGGGTTCGGTAGGAGGCTCGGGCTGGCCATGTGTCTTCATAAGGGATGTCTGATCCAGATGATCGAACAATACTTGTATCTTCTTCCTCCGTCGCTGGCTGCCGGGCTACGTTGTGCTCCGGCGAGGCATGTGAAGCTCCATCGAGCCCCGGGGCACCACTTGACAGTCGAGGAGGATGGTTGAGCCCCGGGCGAAGTTTGTGGGGAAAGGTGAAGCTTCGTCATCGTCTGGAAGGGCATGGCAGAGGGAGATGGTTGGTGGGGAAGCTCGAGATCGGAAGTGGGTGTGAATATTCGACCATTGAAGCTTGGATGCAAGTTTTAGCATATAGCCGAGGCGTACGAGTGTGTGAAGTGAGTTAGGTGGGTGGGGGTCGTGCGAGCGACGGGAGTGGTGTCCCTGGAGGTCCCTCTCCAGTGAAGAGGAGGAGGAGATAGTTCGGAACGGGAGAGACTGTGGAGAAGTGAAGGATGGGTGTGAAGGGTTCGGCAAAGGTGGAGGTGGTCGGGCGGAGATCATCAGATGACGGTGGATGGTGATGGGCAATATATGTGTCAGGATAAATAGGAGAAAAATAATGGAAATATAGGAGGAAGTACCTGGCCGAAGCGAGGAAGAAGAATTGGGCGGAGGAGGCGATCTGGGCTGAGCTCTGAGGAGCTCGGTGTCGTCACACGACGAGGCCGATCGTGCTTCGATGCTCAGCGGCGCACGATGGTAGCCGCAACGTGGTTGGAGGCCATGGATCTCACCAGAGGCATGCGACCATGATCGCCTCGACAAGACTGCACTCTGCTATCACCAGATGGCAGAGGAGGCTACGGTGGAGCCCCTTGAAGTGGTGGATGATCATTACCGGTGGTGGAGGGGTTAATTTATAGGTGAGGGTCTTCGGATATTACGGTGGTGGTGGAGGGGGGATTTACGGAGGAGTGAAGGCGGGAGAGTAATGGAGGCGAAGTAAAGGGTGGCCCGCGAAGACGGTGGAGGTAACGATAATGTGTAGGTGGCATACGACAAGGGAGGAAGGTTGGAAGTGGTAGCTTTAATTAAGGGGGAGGGTGTCCTGTGAGTCGTTACGCTTGGAGGGAAGGTCTAACGGGAGGTAGGAGATGAAGTCGTAGCCATTGGATCTTGCGATTCAATGGTCCAGATGTTGGTGCAGGTGGACAACTATGATCTGATCGATCAGATCAGATCTAGCGGTGGATAGGCGAGTGGTGTTGAGCGATTTAGATGGAACCAGGGGTTCCATCCTATGGTGGATACGAGGCAGTTGACGTGGCAAGAAGGTGGTCGTAGGATTAGGAGGGATCGAGTGGCTGAGAGCCAGATGCGGGGGAGTGGCTCAGATCTAATCTAAGATCAGATCAGAAGGCTGGGGATGGAGCGGAGATGGACAGTAGAGAAGGGGGCGGAGTGAAGAAGATATGACGGTCCAGCAGAGTGACGGGTGGAGGAAGGAGGGTCGGGCCACGTGGGCAACTCATAGGGCGCCACATACCCAATCTGATAAATCAGAAATTAAAAATCAAAGAAAAATATAAAAGAAATAGTTAGAGGCAAAATTAGGAAAAAAGTTAAAACATGAAAGTTGTTCGTCTCAATGAGATCTACAAGTTTAATGTTGGACGAAAAGCCAAAAGAGGTCATTTATACAAAAAGTCTTTTTGGAGGTATTTTTAAGGGTTAAAAACACCTGCTTTTTGAGTTTTGAGTTGTTTTTGTATTTTTTAGTCTTTTTAAGGGTCAGGAACTTAAAGACAATTGTTGACTTCATTTTTATGGGTTTTTGATGATAAAGTAATTACAATGCAAATAACAGTTATTAATTACAATTAACTAAATATTAAGAATATACAATATAATACAAGATAAAATGAATGAATTATTAGCTGATTTTATTGGATTAAATAAGCCAAGGATTTAATTAGTGAATTTTAGCATAATGAATATGAGATTCATCACCCTCAAACTAATTAGAAGAGGTATGATTGTTTCATCTTTAGTTTCCGATTTCAAGAACCTCATTATCTTCTCAATATTCAATGAATTCCTTTACTTCATTTTCATCTTAATTTTCAAGAAAATCATCCTCTAAGAATAATATCCTTAGAGATGGAATCTTTTAAGAATCTCAAGGTTATAAAGTAGGTATCCAATACCATCCTTTATATTCCTAATGAAGTAGCACTCTCCAGTGCTAGATTCCAGCTTACTTGCATCCACAAGATGGTTATAGGCCATGTAACCCTAAATCCTCAAGTGTCCAACACTAGGCTAGGTTCCATATCATAGCTTACATGTAACTTTGGGTTTAGATTTGCATGGAATCTTATTAAGGATATATATTGTAGTTTCTACTACATATATACCTGGAAATTAATAAGTAAGCGTTCTAATATTCATCATTTATCAAATCATGTCACATGTGATCCAATTGCATCTCCCTACAATTCTATTGAGTTATGGAATAATAAGAGGAGTAATGATATTTCTCTCTCTATAAGGTATTCCTTGAATTCATCTAATAGATAGTGGCTATCTAGGTTAGGTCAAATTCAATTTCATCTTCCTTCAAATTTTGGTTCTCAACCAAAATTTTGAAATCTTTGAACATTTCAAAGGTTTCTAATGTGAAGGGAAGAAATCTTATATCACAAATAATCATCAATTGATATCACATATCATTAATGTTTATTGTGATATAAATGATCCACATACATCAATATGTATGAGATCTTGAATACTTTGGCATCTTACCCCCTTCCCAGAGAAGGGTGCATTAAACATTTTACTTTGAATGTACTATTCACAAGTATGTAAGTTTTGAACCTTCAGATAATCTAAAGTTCAGTCTCTTAATAGTCTATTGATCTTATCAATAAACTTGATGTCAAGGATTTTATGCTAGATCATTGCAAAAAGATCTTTATCCTTCTTTTGATCCTTTAAGGTTTAATTTTTTGTATTTAGAAATATTACCGAACTATTTATTAATTTTCTTATTCTGCATAATCATCTAGATGTTAGATTACTATATGAAATATATCCATCATAACTCTTTATGATAGGTCTATTCCAGAATGCATGCGTTAGGAAGCCGATAGCCAGCATAGGAGAGATGTATTTCTAAATAGTATTCTTTTAAGAACACTATTTAGGAATTTGTCTCAAAATCGTTCCGATAAATTCCTAAGTAGTGTTCTTTTAAGAACACTATTTAGGAATTTAGTCTTGAAATTTCTTCGGATCTTTTAAACATGGATTTAAGCGTGTTTATTTCCAAATATTTAGAAATAAACAATGAATGTATATCTAATATCTAGGTCATAGAGACATTCTCTAAGGCTAAGGGGTCTCCCACTGAAAAAATATATAGTTTATCTATCTAGTGGAAATTGTTGCAACAATTGCATCAACTCTATGTAGATGACCATCAAATCTTAATATCACATTTTCCAATCTTCTAGAACATATATAACCATTGCAGGTGATATTAGAAGAATGAGATACAATTATCAAACTTTGATCTTATCTAATAAGTAAGTCCATTCAATAATTAAATGTATATGTATAATATGTTGATGTACTATCTCAATCATTCTCGAAGGATCCTAGATATTCTAGATAGCCATATTATCAGTACATCAACTTGTTGCAGTATTGACATTCATCTAACTCTTTAGATGTCACATGTGTGGAAATAACAGAAGTACAATCAACTCTTTGACTTCCCTTCTTACTTGGCTCAGACCCATGCTTCCATTGTACTTCTTTCATCTATAAACAATCTTGCTTAAGATGAAGATCTCTTATGTTAACTCAAAAAACTTCAATATAAGAGTATTTACACATTTATACATGCTTCGTTCAATTAATACAATATGAATATTATGAATATTTATGAATGACTTGAATATAGACAGTAGAACGATCACATTCATCGTATTTGCATCCATCTAAACTCTTAAAGACTTTGGTTCAGGTAGGTACTCAAACATTTTTTAGTACATCTTCTCTTATGGAGCTACCATTTTGCATACTGCAGTGAACCGTGTTATTCATGAATAAATGTTGAGAGAACATATGTCACCAAAACATCCTCTTAGGTTTTATAAGGATTTTTTTATAATTATGATCATCATCGACATGATACTTCCAAAGCATACTCGATGAGAGATGATACAATAGATTCATGCAAACTAAAGGTTGTTGTCCTATTCTCTATTTAGTTATCATTCCTAATTATTATTAGGAAACTTGCACATTACAACCACGTAAATTGTGTATTCAACTGTAAGTACAATATCTTGATCATGGATCCAATCCATGATACTTTACTGGTTATTATTGAATATAGTTTTGTTTGGGTCTAATGTAAGTTATGTGAAATAAGATAATTTTCATAAATGCATATTTTACTTTGATTAAGGATTTTATATCAAAGTTGTCTTGCCATTTCAACTCTAAAGTCCATTCCTTTATTTAATTGCAAATCAAGAGACATACTTACCATTATATCTCAAGCAACATCTTGGATCTCCTTCTTACCTTTGCTACATCCCAATAATATGAGAAACTGCAACTCAGATAAAAAGAAACGGGAATTCATTCTGCTTTGCAAGTCAAACTTGTATTTCCCAATTTATTCTTTAACACCCAAGCCCACCACTCCTAAGATAATATTGACTTATTATTAATTGAATCAACTATCAATAAGAATAGGACTCCCTATGCACAATCCAATATCTCCCCAATAATATGAAGAACCGATATTGGGGTCACTACGCATACGACCATACTCTTTCGAGAAGCAAAGAACCCGATCCATGTGCACTTGTATGCATGAGATGTCACTTAGGACAAGTGTTTCCTATATAGAATCCATGATGACGGAACCCTTCGTATCGACGGGAGAGCATGGATGTCATATGATCCTCCATATCCCATTCAAATTTTAATTAATTATTGCGAATCATATTTTCATAATCAATTCTTCCAACATAATTACACCTCTATTCATAATATATTATTTATATTAATTGGATCTAAATAATTTAATCATATTAAATTAATTATCAATCCAATTCAATCAACCAATAATCATTTAGGTTTGGTTGATATTATGATATATAGTATACACTTTCAGAACTATGTACTAATTTGTTTTTTAATAATTAGAGTATAACTTGACTAATATTATTCTTTCCTCTAATCTAGATCGAGCATGTACACTCAAGTTATCTTGGGATGGAGCATTTCCTTGACATGCAGGGTGCTAATTAAGAAATTAAGTCAGCATACCCGTACCAGACACTTTCACCATTTTGATTGAGAATAACAAAAAAATATCAATGTACTTGTGGGTTTGTCGATCAACTTTGATGATCGGCATTATATTATATAGTAATAACTCAGAAACCTTATGCATCTTAAAACATTTTTTAGATCTTAAATTTCTAATCATATCAAGCAACCATGTTTCACTATTAAAAGTTGTCCTATAACTATTGTATGATGAAGTAGGATTTTCATGAAACATACATGCAATGGACATTGATGTTTAATCAATTATTTTCATAAAAAAACTATGCATCAATTTTAATCAAGAAAAACTCATAATTTTCATTAATGATAAAAATATTAAGCAAGAAGATTTGATGATCCAATCATCACATGACACATCTCCACTAAATATGTAATATCTAGGGCAACCAGAGTCGGAATCATGCGAAATAAATGCGAGTGATTTGCTTGTTTGATTCTCTACTTAATTCAAGTACTTATTTCATGTTTTATGATGGGAAAATAGTTTGTGAATACAAGCAAAACATTATTATTGTGGGAATTATTCGAATCATTATTCATGCGCTTTTGGTACCAACACTTGGATGTTATTTTATGAACATATTTAGATATTCTAGATATATTTTATGGTTAAAAAATCATCCAAACAGTGCAGAAATAGTGGCTTTTCATCTTGGCAAAAAATGATTCAAACATGCATCTTGTGCACAAACGAGTCCACGTGCATTCGATATACAAAACCTCGTTCTTGTAGGGTTTTGGATCACATACAAGACTTTGACCAAGGCTTTGATTTCACTTGAAGGGAAGGATTTGGGCCTTACCACATCACAGAAGCGTAAAGATCGCATCATATGCAATCTAGAGTGAGTAGTCATACTAGTTACTCAGGGTAGCAGAAATTAAAAAATTTAAATAATGAAACCACATAATTAGAGAACACTTCTCAAATATTTTTATCAAGATCACATACGGGTTCAAACGAATACCTCTTGAAGTGTGGTTGCGATCATCAATTTCTAAAGTAAGAGATTCTCATGTCTTAAGTTTGATCTAACGAAGGTCGCACTTGCGGGCGCATGAATGAGACGTGTATTTCTCGCAATCCAAGTTGATGATCCAAGCGAGGAGTCTCATGATTTTGTATCATGAAATTTGATGCCTTCTTCACGAGCAAGAAGCACTGAAGATGAAGGAGATCCATGAGCAGTCAATCTAACTGCACAACAACATCGCGACGACTTTAGGCTTCTCCAGATCAACATATGGATGGCCATATGTTTTGAGAGAGAGAGAGAGTTGGCATGTAGAGAGAGAGAGAAGGAGAGAGTTTGCACCTGCAATTCACGTAGTGTTGTGTGTAAAAGAAAAGGCTAGGTCTATCCTTTCTTTTATACTTAATTGGATGGTGGAGATGCACTCTTAATTCAAATCAATGGTTGAGATTTTATTGTAAAAAATACAACAACAGTTAATTTAATTTAAAAAAATAAATATGTTGTATTTATATTTAACATATTTATTTTCAATTGAATCAAGAATCTTCCGAATGAAACAGGACTAGAGAGCCTCCTTCCATGTAAAGGGAAAAGAGATAGTCTCCTTCCCCTTATAAATGGTGGATGACCACTTTGATTGGAGAGAGAAATCTCTCTCCAATCCTAATGTAATCTTATTACATTAAGTTTTATTTCATGCAATCCTAATATAAAGTATTTGTGATAATTGCAAACAAAAATATTGACAATTATGATTCAAATCCAACCACCCAATGAAATGCAAATTACATTTACAATTAATTGTACAATGTGAATCTAATTCATATAAATATTTTATTCGTAAATCTTATTTACAATTAACTCTATCTAATATATTATACATCACATTTATAATATTTATTCATATCTTTGACAATTAAATTATATTTAATTATCTTGTATGACTTCTTCCCATGTGTCCAAAAAATATAAATCATATTCACATTATTCATGATAAATCAATTTTCCTCGATGCTTAGATAAATCATCAATAATGAAATTATTCTTAAACTCTTTCAAAAATAATGTGCTTTCTCTACGGATACTTAGAGATAAGGACATGGTGATTGTACATTCCATGTATAGTGACTTAGATATTGAGATCATATCTGAAATTCAAATCAAGAGGACATCTCATAGATGTTTGATTAAATAAAAGTCGTAAATCTAATCTTCTCATTGCATCAGAATCATATTCGGATCAATATCCAACAATCAGACTGAGATCATATTACTTCTCTACTACGAGGAGTCATTAAAATCCAACACATGTTTCATCACTTCCTTAGTATGTAAGTGTGATGGTTAAACAATCGTTTACGATCACATCACCCTCGAGTATTCCTAATGCATATACATCATGCATACTGGAAGACCTAGAATAAACTCAAAATTTTAGATCTTATTTAGATTGTTTTTTTAGGATTTTATCATTAAGTTTCTCATTCGATCATTGGGATTTGATATCGATCATATACTTTCCAAAAGCATATATCATACCTAGGTATTGATCATATACTTTCCAAAAGCATATATCAAAACTACAAATTCAGTCAAGCTTCCAAAGTGAGATGATTATACACAGAATTTGATCTTAATATCTCATGAGTAAGCTTATGTCTTTCGATTTAGTAATGAACCTATATGATTCCTTTGAGAGATCGTATATGCCTCTATATGCACACCATCTAGAAGATGTATAGACCTTGAATAGGTCATAAACATATCGGTCAGCCAAATGTATATACTTAAACATATAGTAACACATCTTTCTCCGGTTAGAGGATGTGTGCCTATATTGTGACAGTATACGACATAGGTCTTGGTTATCTCGATCTCGTTAATTCAACACTTTGACCTAACTTATCTAACACCTCCGAATATCTATTCACATACAGAGGACTTGCATCAAGATGTTGGTTAGATATCATCCTTTAGAGAGGAATTTCCATCTTCTTATCAGGAAGGAGATCCTCTCTTAACCATCACTTGACAATGCTTGATGAGTCATTAATCTAACTCTTTCGATATCATCCAAGAACCAGGCTCTATGATTCAACATTTGAATCAATAGCTGTGTGATCATTAAGGTTGCCATTGTACATACCCTAATTGTCCAAAGGTACCTATTATGAAAATTAGTTATTCTTTATTTCAGATCAGGAAATGATTTGCAATAACATTTATTGCATAATTAGTCATTGTGGGCTCGCATGTCCAACAATATATCTCGTCTACATTCTCTTATACCAACTTTAATTTGCAAACACTATATATACATCTACATTTGATCTGTTACCCACAAACATGCACATATATATAGTATATCTATCCATATATATATATATATATATATATATATATATTAATGTAAATAAATATTTAGTTATTATTTTAATATTTTAAATATCTATATTAGATTCTATATATCTATCATGATAACAATTATAATATATTATTAATTATGCTTTATATAACTCTTACAAAATAAATATATGTTATATCTAAATTATTTCTTACCAACTTTAATATGCAAATAACTCAGCTATGGTCGGTCCAAAGCCCAAGAAAATTGATGAGGATTGTGCATTAGGTAGCTGATAGCCAGGCAAGAGAGAAAATTCTTAAATAGTGTTCTTTTTAAGAACACTATTTAGGAGTTTGTCTCAAAACACTTCGGATCATTTTAACATGGATTTAAGCAAATATTTAGATTCTGTTGGGGTGTTCCCTATTAGCGACGTGTTGCATCGCCCAAATGCAATGAGAAGTTGGTAAGGGCTACTACATCGTTGTCCAGATGTAGTTCAAAATTTGCAAGGTTTCTCGCATGAGAAGCGTATGTGAGTAAATAATCTACTTCTGTTGCATCACCGCCTGAATGCAGTCCAAAACTTGCATGGGTTCTTGCATGATGGACACATGCGAGTAAAGAAATTAGTCCAAAAGAGGTTACAAAGGAAGTTGTAGACAGGTAGTTGGAATATTAGCACTTTGATTAGAAAATCAATGGAGATAGTAGATACGATGGAAAGAAGGAAGATTCATATACTATGTTTTTAAGAGATAAAAATGGGTTGGAGAGAAAGCAAAGGAGATCAAGAAAACATTTTTTGAATTGTGGTATTCAGATAAAGATAAGAGAATAAATGAAGTTGGAGTGGTTGTTCATAATGATTTCAAGGATTGTGTGGTTGATGTGTAAATATTAGAGGATCAGATTATTTTGCAAAAATTAGTGTTCCTAGAAGAAATTCTAAATATCATCTCAGTTTATGCACTACAAATTGGTTTATATGAAAGAATCAAACAAGATTTTGGGGAGGATTTAAATAAGATTATGCAATGAATTCCACAAAGAGATATGATTTACCTAGGTGGAGATCTTAGTGGATATGTAAGAAATGATGCTTTAGGGTATGCTAGTGTTCATGGATGTCATATTTTCAGGAATAGAAATGAAGAGGGAAAAGTATTTTTTTGATTTTGTAATAACTTATACTCTTTTCATACCAAACACTCTCTTCAAGAAGAGGGAGGAGCATTTAATTACTTATAAGAGTGGCCCGACTAGAGCACAGATATGTTATTTTATGTTGAGGAGAAGAGATCATTTGTGTTGCAAAAACTGCAAACTAATCTCAGGAGAGAGTTTGACAATCCATCGCTTGTTAGTCATGGATTTGTAAATAAAAGAACCGGTTAAGAGATGGAGGGTTTCGAGATCACTAGAACTAGATGGTGGAATCTTCAATTGAAGCAATCAAGCTTCAGGGAGGAGGTTTTAGAAGACTTATCATGGAAATGTAATGGAAGTGCAAGCGAGATGTGAGGGATGGTAGCATCTTGTATCCAAAGTCTACCCAAAGAGATGTTAGGCGAGTCAGAGGGAGAGGCTCCAAGCTAAAAGGATGCTTGGTGATGTAGTGGAAGGGTGTAAGAACACCTCAAAATTAAAAGAGCATGCTTTAAAGCTCGCTTAACTATTGAAGTCATCCACTTGCTAAGAAGAACAACGGAAATTTATAGAGCTAAAAAGAGCTTCCATTACAATTTTATTGATTTGGAGAAGGCTTATGATTCTATCCCAGAGGATATATTGTGGAGAATTTTGGAGAAAAAACAAGTACATGTCCTATACATTGATCTCATAAAAAGGATATGTATGATAAGGCTTCATCTTATGTAAGGATCTGGTATGAGAAGACTGACTATTTTGATATCAACATTGGTCTGCATCAAGGTTCAACTTTGAGTCCATTCCTTTTTACTTTGGCTATGGATGAGTTGACAAGTTATATTCATGATGAGATGCTTTAGTGTATGTTATTCGCTGATGATATTATGTTGATTGATGAGACTAGAGATGGAGTAAATGAGAAGCATGGCGTTTGGATGCATGCATTTGAGACTACAGGATTTCGTTTAAGTATAGCAAAGACTGAATATATTGAGTGCTCTTTTGATGGAAACAATGATGAATGATTCGAGGTGAAGATTGAGACACTAGCATTCAGAAGAGAGATCTTTTACATATTTGGGATCTAATTTACAACATGATGGGAAAATTAATGGATATGTTACTAATAGAATAAATGCATGCTGGCTAAAGTGAATGGGAGTTTTTGTTGTTCCATGTGATAAGAAAATTCCTTTGAAAATCAAAGGAAGTTTTACAAGGAAGTTGCGAGACATGTTATGGACTATTCGATCTAAATGTTGGCATGTGAGCCATAGAAATGTGCAGAGAATGGCATTAGTAGAAATGAAAATGCTAAGGTGGACGTGTGGACACACACATAAAGATCAGATTAAGAATGATGCAATCAGAAGGAAAGTTAGTGTACCTCAGATCGATGATAAGATATGAGAAAACCGTTTAAGGTGGTTTGGTCATGTGCAAATTAGATCATCTGATGCACCAGTTAGGAGATGCAAGTTTTGGGACATTGAGGCGACTAAGAGAGGATGAGGAAGGCCTAAGAAGTGTTGGTATGAGACTACACAAACAGATCTTAATTTTTTAGATCTAAGCCCGAGATTGATCAAAGGTAGATCTGAATGGAGGCAAAGAATCCATGTAACAAACCCTATGTAATGTGGAAAAAACCTTTATTGTTGATGTTTAATATACAAATAGATATAATCACATCCATATTTTATCAACTATATTATCCATCTTACACATATTTTCTTATGTGCATCGATCTACATTTTAAAAAGAATATATGTACAATGACCCTTTGTTATCTATATATATGTATATATATTCATATTTTAATTTGATAAGGATAATTTCTTTGACCACTCGCATTCCTATGTGAATATATTTATGATAATGGTGTATGAATTAGAACATAACGAAGAAGATTATATATCCCTTGTATTTGCAAGGAATGAAATCCGAATTGTGAACCCCCGAGGATCCGGGTACCCGTTTACGCTACTTTCACGACATTTCATTCACACAGGATCGCACAATTTACAGAAAAACAGGGAAATTTTTCGCGCGGATAATTTTCCACATGACATTCATATCCACAATAATAACCAATTTATAGAGACAAATGACACTAAAATCTCATTTCACTAATTTCCATATAATTTTACAACATGTATAGTGACTGACAGTACATAGAGTAGTCCCAAAATTTTTAAGCAGAAGAGAAGGAAACATACTACATTATCAACCGAACAAAAACTGAGACAAAATAAACCATACCGTCTAATATATACCCTTTCTCCTGGAGTCATCAACCCATTATTGAGCTAAAGGCTCCTTGCCTGCCATGCGTGCAAGGAAGAAAAGGCATCAGCGGGCGCTGGTTATATATATATATATAACATGCATTTAAATGTTCAAAAGTAACAAGTAGAAAGGTGGAACAAGTACAATTTACATCTACTTGCGTAAGCAAAAAGGTGTTCAAGTTGTTTGTAAGCATCTATCATGATTGCCCATTTACCCAACATTTCCCATATATAACATATTTACTGTACTTGAATATTCATGAATATATGAGTGTAAATATATATCATCATTTTCTTCAGAGATCATAATTGTGATTAGATATGGATGATCTGGATGTAGAATCGCCAAGTCTGTTGGCGAAAGAAAAACTCAAGCGGTGAAGAAGCCAACAAAAGGGCTCTTCCATCTCGCCCTCTAATTGAAAGCGCGGTCCAGTAGAGGGATAGGTCTACTCCCAAACTACGCCACTAAGACGGGTGAGAGAGACTCTCCGGAAAAATCCCTCTAGAAAACAGCCCAACCGGTAACGGGCAAACGAGCTCGTACGTAAAACTGAAAACCAAGGATCCCCTGCCTGGGTATCCTAAAACAGAGGGTCAGCGGAACCGGTCTAAAGTCGGGATCCTAACGAGGCGTAAAAACACTGCGAGCTCGCGTAAAAATCGAAAAGTGACTGGGATCCTAGACCCGCACACTTGGCGGTCGCTGCCCAAACTGGGCTTCCTTTCCTCCGCCCAGTTGAGGGTCACCCCGCCCTCTCACGGTCAGCTGTAAGGGCCACCATGACCGGCACTTATAAATTATTTATCCTGCTCTGTGAGATCTAGATCTTTTGATCAACGATCTTACAAATTTACGACCCTAGGGATGTATTTGAGTATAAATTCCATTTATATCTCAATGGGAACACTAGTATCTATAATGATAGGGAATGCTTATAAACAATGTCATTATAATTTTAACTATTTAGACCTTTCCTCTACTTCATTCTGTATGGGTGAGATTGACATCTTATTCCAAGTGCATTATTCTTAATGATTATAGGAGATTCTGGTTCCACTATTATATCCATCCCTCGCATGGAACAACTATTGTATTATATTATCCCATATTATAGCTTATTATTTGTTTGCTATAATGAGACATAGAAGTGATCACAACTTCCTATTTGGCATCTAATTTGAAAAGGGGAAATTCAAATGATGATATTGATCCAATAAGTGTGCAATACATAATCATGACATGGAAGCCTCTCCATAAGACGAGAGATCCCATCCTATTTGTTACCAAAGCTTTGATCAGACTGATCTACTACATAATTAATTTAACTGTCATACCCTATATATATATATATATTGATCTTCAAAGACTTTGTTAAAGAATTTGTAGAGATGCCTGGTTTCTATTGGTTTTTATTTTCTTCGGATTGTAAGGTTGAAGTTATGAAGTTGTGACGAAATAAAATTTGAAGTTTTCTCCACAGATGAAACCAAAAAAATTTAATTCTTCTATTTTATTATTTACAAGTATAACTCTTCTCAACAATAGAGCTAAACAAGAACATGTAGTGTTAACATAGGACCAAGATCTACCATTTCATACTTCAGTACATACTAAAAGAAATAATAAATACAACATTCCATATTTGTGTTTTCAATAATACTCATATGTCCAGACAACATTCAAAGAAAATAAAACATTTAATTTATCATGTTAAATATACGATTGCAACAGATAATGCATCTTTCATCAATAAATACCCTTCAAGCCAGAAATTTACAATTTTTGATTAGTTTAGCTCAGCACATTGTGTATATTAATATGAAGATTGACTGTCAATAGTATGAATAATGACTTCATGTAAATTAACATATCTAATCCAGGTCAATTTGTTATTTGTACAGACTACGAACTACAACTTACTGCTTGAAACTTTAAAGAAAGTGACAATCAATTTTATGTTATACCCAAAGTTATTAGAATGCTGCCATTGAAAAATTATCTCTCGAATTCTCCCTCAAATTTTAGTTGTTTACCGAAAAGCAAAAGTCTCACTGCATCCATCTTGGACAATATAGTAGACAGAGATTTGGACCCACAAAAAGAACATTTTTTTTGCAATATTCGAAGTGTATGTAACCACAAAGAGGGAAACATGGAATTGAGACTAGTACATGTATAGTAGCAAGATGAGAGTTTTAAGATGCACATGCATGGCAACAAAGGAGCAGGGGTTGTACCTTTGGATTTCTTCAAATTGAAATGAAAATGGCACAATCAGCAAGAAGAAATGCTTATTGAACAGACCCAGATTTTTGGAGCTTCAACTTGAAATCAGTGATGAAGCTGGAGCTTCTTGCTTGGCTAGAGTTTTAGGGGAAAAGAAAAGCTCCCCTGGAATTTAGGGAAATGTGGGAGAGAAATAGAGAGGAGTAATAAAGAGAGGATTTCATAGGAAAAGATGGAAATAGGAAGAAGGGAATGGACGTTGGTATGATTTATATAGGAAGAGTGATGCTCAATATGGTTGCCAAGTGGTAATTGAAAGAATCCACGTGGAGAAAAGCTAAGGACATGTGGAGGTTGTTACTAATTGCAGCAGATTTTTTTATATATACGTAGAGATAAAAACCGGTGCTACTATTACTGTAGCACAGAATGATCTCTTTTTTTCTAACTATCGGTATTTACAACCGAGTTAATTTAATTTAATTATTATTATTATGATTATTATTTTAAGATTGCAATTAACAACGTCTACTACAGTCTGTTTACTGTAGCATATTCTGTTACTGTAGAATCAAATTTTAAATAAATATATATTTTTTAAACCAAAATTTCTACTTATTTAGTATACTTAAAGTTGCCCGCATTTGCGTCTCGAACCTCGCATTTTGACACAACAACTCGAATTGATCGTCTCTAAATGATGATTAAAATGAGTGTAATATTGATATACTTCCGATCGGGATTTGAATACCCGAAATTTTCAGATACGATTTTTGTTTAAGATTAAATTTTATGATTTTAAAATATCAAACGATATCTGTTTGGCGAACGATCAATTCCGTTGGTCTTGTTTCATCGAATCGGATCTAATGACGGTCTCGATTTGCTTTGCGGTTTCCGAATTTGCGTCGCGACTTTTTCACGGCACGCATTACGAATCGACCGATTTTTTGTCAATTTTGCCCGATCGACTTTTGATTTACGATCAGTTGATCAATTTAGGTTGTTTGACATTGACAAACAACTTTATTGGATTAATCGGACGCTAATCGGATCGGTTTCGAGTTTGACGAATTTCGGATGTTTCACGATTTCCTAGATGGTACCTAGAAATAGCAATTCCCATAGGTGGAGGGATCGGGTTTCTATTGTAATCATTATTCCTACTTTAATAAGATCTAATATTCCACTTCCCTCTAGTACGACCTGTAAAGAGCCATGGACTCACAGGACACGTTCAAAACCCTTTGTCTCGATGAGCACACCATCTACAACTCCACCCTCTTAGGTGGAGCACAATACACTTAGAAAAGGCAAGGGCCTTTTGTATAGAAGGATCTACACAACAACAACAACAACAACAAAGCCTTTTCCCACAATTAAGTAGGGTCGGCTACATGGATTTTTCGCCTCCATTCAGATCTATCTTGGGTCAGTCCCGGGCTTATATCCACAAAACTAAGATCCCTTCGTATGATCTCTTTCCAACACTTCTTGGGGTGTCCTCGCCCACTCTTAGTTGGCTCAACATCCCAACACTTGCATCTCCTAACCGGTGCATCAGCTGATCTTTGCAAATGTCCAAACCATCTTAAGTGGTTTTCTCGCATCTTATCCTCGATCGGAGCTACACCAACTTTCTTTCTGATTGTATAGAAGGATCTAATAAACAAATTCGTAAGGCAATAACAGAAGCGTATATTAGGCTATAACATAAGATGCTATAATTGTATGAAATGTCATATACCAGAATCCAACTCCATGGTAAAAGGATTGCAAGGAATCATTTCACGTAATGCAATGACAAAAAGACAACAAAAAAAGCATCATCAAATATTAAAGTATCCATCATGACCACCGTTTTTTTTTCAACTTCCATCCATTCCATAACGACCATGATTTATTATAAAAAAACCCAGATAAATAGTTATACATTTTTATAATTGCATAATATAAAGGAGAAAGATATTAACATAAATTAATGGAAGCTATTCGTGTTCTGCATGTAATCACATGATTAGATAATATTCAGAGAGCATATTTTAGCAGATAGTGGTGACGTATCAAAATTCCAATTTAGAGGCCGAGATGTATCGTCTGCAGCTTGAGGTAAGATAGTTTCGGCAGAATATCAATGTAGTATATCCTGGCCAAATGAATCTTATGTATCTACAAGGACCCTATAGCTTGGAACGACGAAGTTCCGTCTTCGCTATTGTCGCAAGGTGGACCTCGTCAGGGCCATCTGCAATTCGTAAAGTGCGTGCAGTTGCCCAGAGATGCGATAATACCGTGTCAGACGACAAGCCTGCTGCACCATGAACTTGCATTGCAAGATCAAGAACCCTCAGTGCCATATTGGGCGCTGCTACCTGTGAGAGCTCTAAAAGGTGAGGAAATAAACTAAATGAAACTTCTCGCATATCTTACCGAGTGAAGTATCATACCTTTGCCATGGCAAGGTACTCCTTGGCTTTCTTGTTTCCGTGTAGATCAAGCTGATTAGCTGCCTCAAGAACTAACAACCTTACCATTTCCAATTCAGTTCGACACTGCCATGCAGGAGTAAACAAAGAGCACAAAGATCTTATTATATCATATCAAGGACGGCTGATAATTTTATGATACAAGAACCATGGCATTCAGAAGTAATCAATGGTGGTGCATGTTCAAATTAATATGACCCTACTTCGGCTAGTTATGATATTACAATTTCGACCGTCCAACCAAAGCTGTAGAATTTTGAAAGCATATCCTAATTAACAAAGGTCATAAACAACATAAGAGGCTTATCCAATTTCCATGCCTAAATGACATGAATGAAGAACTGCACCAAGTCAAAACATTTTTCCATCATAATGATTAGAAAACTGGAAATTATACTACCTTGCAGCATAATGATTATTATATTTGTTAACTCGTTGATGTCTTGAATCCGAACTTATCGTGGATATTTTGCTAAAATTGGTGCTGGAAGTAGTTATGAATTATGCGCCGCAAGTTGTTTTAGATTAAAGAATTAAAAATTAAACCAGCTTTTTGGGAGAATTTGGATAAGATTATGCAACGAATCTCACCAAGAGAGATGATTTGCCTATGTGGAGATCTTAATGGACAAGTGGGAAATGATGCTTCGAGGTATGCTAGCATTCATGGAGACCATTGATTCGGGGATAGAAATGAAGAGTGAAGTCATTCTGGATTTTTTAACGGGTTGTGACATTTTTATAGCAAACACTACTCTGTTGGAAGAAAATGCAAAGTATGTTTATTCAAGGGAACCCTAGGGCTCTCTTATACGGGGAGAAACCCAAAGGGTAAATTACATAATATAAATGAAAGAAATAGAAAATACATAAACCGTACTATAAAATAAAAATATATCTACACTCCCTCTCAAGATGGAGCACAGGACATCAATCATGCTCATCTTGGATGAACACTTCAGAAAGACTCATATGGTTAATGCCTTGGTGAGGATGTCAGCACTCTGCTCCCCTGGGCTGACATAAGACGTGAAAATGAAATCTTTCTTGATCATATCACATGTATAATGACAATCCACCTCAATGAGCTTCGTTCTCTCGTGAAAAGGATAATTTGCAATGAATAAAGCTCACGCAGTAATTGCATAGGAAGCAGTATATCAATGCCTAGGTCAACTAGAACAGACCTGACCCACATCATCTTTGTGCTCCATTATATCAACTAGAAAATGAAACCTTTCTGTATTCGGATTCAACACTAGATCTGGAAACAACTGTCTGCTTCTTACTCTTCTAGGATATTAGAGAGCTACCAAAGAATACCACGAAGCTTGAAATAGATTCCCTGTGCCTAGGACATCCTACATAGTTTGCATATGCATAAGTTGTGTCAGTAAAGGATGTCCCTTTTCTGAATAATAACCTCGTACACGGGGATGACTTCAAGTACCTCAAGATTATATGGACTGCATCCATATGCACCAGCCTAGGTTGCTCCATGAACTAACTGATGCTTGGGTCCATAGGAGTAGTAGCAGTCGGTCTGCACCCAATCATGCATGTATCGGGTAGAAGATCTGTAACAGTTTCTTTGGGTCATTACTAGACCCTGCTTCTTCCGAGCAAACTCTAATTCCAAAAAGTACCTTAGTATGCCAAGGTCCTTTGTGACAAAATGTAGTCGAAGAAACCCTTTTGTTTTGAAGCTATGAAGCTTCTCAAACATGTCACAGAGAGACGTATACATATAACGTAGGGGACAACCATTCTGCTTAACTATGAATATGTCATGTTGCAGTTGCAGATCTTTGTCTAATTCATCGCTTGGGAATATGTAGCAGCAAGAATGTCCCACGTCACCTTGGCGATGGGCTAGTGCAGAACATTATTAGCAATCTCTATTGTCAGTGTGCCAGCCAACCACACGCGTGCATAAGCATCATCAGCCTCCCAAGAGGCGTTCACCCCTGTCTTGTCAGCCAACTCTTCGATAAGAATATGTTTCTTACCTGTAGACTGCATCAGGCTCATGATCTGCATGGCCTATAATTCATAGTTCAACAAGTCCATCTTCACAATTGACGTGGGACCTCAAAAAGCACCTGTCGCGAGGGATATCAACTTTACTTTCTAGCATATTGTTGGATCCAAAGGTTGGGATTTGTAGACAATGAGGTTGTCTATACAAACATGGAGGAAAGTGGTTGCACGTGTAAACTCAAAGTCAAACCATTCCCTTCAATTTTTTATGTGCCTTGAACCAACAGGTGATATAGATATGAAATCAACCAAGAATCACCAAAATCAGATCCATGTGATCACACGATCATGCTCACTGAACCCTAGGTGAGAGGAAATATGTTGCAGGTGGCAGCCCAGAGGGTGGCGGTAGCCACCGGAGCCGCTAGAGCAATAACACCCACTAGTGCAGTAGTTGCTGGAATGGCAACACCCGCTAGTGCAATGGCAACAGCAGCGGGTGCCAATGTTGTAGTAACGGTTATAGGGTGACGGTGACATTCGCTAGAGGGAAGAGAGGTGGTGCAGCCCTAGGGAGAAGGAGATGTGACTTACGTGAGGGGTAGGGTTTCTAGAGTACACGAGCTCCAGTCTAGGACCACCGCTCAGATACCATGTTGGAAGAAAATACAATATGTGTTTATTCCAGGGAACCCTAGGGTAAAAAAAACAGGTTGGGTTGGAGTATCCTCCTGTGAATAGTAGCTGTTTGGATGGTTGGGAGGGTTGAAGAGGGTTGGAATGATAAATGTGATGTGATGTCACATTGATTATGTGTTATGTTGACTTTTCTTATGATTATTATTTTATATTTGAATGTGGTTAAAAAATCATAACAAATAAATTGTGGGGGTCCATATAATTAATTCTAACCGAAGAATGTAGGGGTGGAGCTGTGGGTATGCCAAATTACCTCAGGGTAATCTAACAACCAAACGAGCCCTAGAGCTCTCTTTTTTTATAGGGAGAGATCCAAATGATAAATTACATAATGTCGATGAAAGAAATAGAAAATACATAAATCGTACTATAACATAAAAATATGTCCACATCTTCAAGAAGAGAGAGGAGTATTTAATTACTTATAAGAGTGGCCCGATTAAAATACGTATACATTACTTTATGATGATGAGAAGAAACCAGTTGTCTTGCAGAGATTGCAAATTAATCCTAAGAGAGAGTTGGACATCTTAACATCGGTTACTAATCATGGATGTGCAAATACAAGGGTTGGCAAATAAGAGGACCGTTCCCAAGATAATCAAAACTAAATGATGGAATATTCAATTGAAGCGGTCAAGTTTCAAGGAGAAAGTTTTAGAAGACTTATTATGGAATTGTAATGGAAGTGCAAACGAGATGTGGGAGGTTGTAGCACTTGTATCCAAAGGATAGACAAAGAGAGCTAGGGTCTAGGGGGGAGTTACATGCCAAAAAGAGGCTTGGTGGTGGAGTGAAGATGTGCAAGAGAAGCTTAAATTTAAAAGAACTTGCTTTAAATCTATGTATTAGAGTTATTATTATATTTTCTACTCTATTTATATCATGTAATCCTTCAGGGTCTTTTATGTACTTTTCCCTTTGAGCTCTCTAGGGTTTTATATCTGTATAAGAGACCATATACCTATGGAATCTACACAACGACTCACTCTTTTCTCCACATGATATTAGAGCAACGGTCCTAGACCAGGATTTTGACCTATAATCATCTTGCCGCCATCTCCGAGCCTCTCCTTGATCTTCGAGCGCCTATGCGGGACCTTCTCCCTTTCCTAGGACCCCACACAAGGCCCTCTTCAGAACCATCTAGCTCCATCAAGAGACAAATGACTAGGGTCGGCTATTGAGTCACGGCTCGATGAGCTAGGCTCGGGCTCGGCTCGATAAGGGCTCGTGAGCTTGGCTCATTAGGCTACTGAGCCGAGTCTGAGCTAGATTTCAGGCCGAGCCTTGCTCAACTTGTTAACTCAATACGAGGCTTCATAAGGAATATATTTATATATATTCAATTTGTGAAATTGTAATGATGTTTATTTTAATATGTATTAGTTTTGCAACATTGTTTATGCGGTGTATGTAATGGCAATGTTGGGGAGACTATGTTGTAGACTTGAACATTCTACACGTTATCTATGTTAATCTAGGTTATTAGATAACAAGTATTTTTTCTTTTTTATTAACAAATAGAATGTTACAATATATATTATAATTTAACTTGGCCTACTTGTAAGGAAGCCAATCTTCAAAGAGGTTGTGAGTTCGAACCCAAGTAACAACACTTTTCCACCAAAAAATGCATATTTTCCTTAACGAGCCTAGCTAGGCTCGAGCCCAGACCATGCTCGATAAGGGGCTCAAGCTCGATTATGGGCTCATCTCGAGCCCGAGCTAGCTCGATATGAGGCTCGAGCTCACCGAGCTCGAGCTTGAGCCATCTCGACTGGGCTCAAACGAGCTCGAGCCCGAGCCTGAGCCCAACTAGGTTTATCGAGCCCGAGTCAGGGCCTGGCTCGGCTCGTTGGGCTCGATAGCTAGCACTACATCAACCCTCCTGCGGTCGCGCGAGGATGTTGCTCGACATTCCCACCATCGACAATCGCCCATAGGGTGTTGCTAAAACCTTAATCGGTCACCGCTAGCCCTCCTGCGGACACACAATGATGTTGTTCGGCATGCCCAATGCCAATAGCGGCCCTTAGGATGCCGCTAGCATCCCGATCAGTTGTTGCTTGTCCGTCGAAGGCATGTTCTTGGGCATCCAACTCATCTAGGGCTAAATCAAGGTGCCATCAGCACCTCATCTACATCCTGGACCATTGCCAGGATCTCCTGGATCACCACCCAGCCTTCCAAGGCCAAGTTCAACCCTCCAAGGGCTGCATTCAGGCCTTGTTTTCCTCTTGATATGTTGTACGTTGAAGATTTTAGCCCTACCTCACAGACAAACTATACTTTTAGGCATTTTTTATCCTTTATATGCATCCTTAGTCGATCCCATGATCCTCTTCATCTTTAGACCACCATGGCACCTCCTTCTACCGAGACAAAGCCCTTGGCCACAAACATTGTGGTGTAAGGAACTACCATCAAACTTAAGGGCGCAGAAAAATATTGAGGTTGATTGTCATTATATACATGACATGATTCAGAAGGACTTCATCTCTACATCTCATCTCAGCTCAGGGGACCAGACAACAGACATCTTCACCAAAGCTCTATTTAGAGGGCCCTTCCAGAAGTGTTCATCCAAGATGAGCATGATAGATATCTATGCTCCATCTTAAGCGGGAGTGTCGAGATATTTTCTATAATCATGTACCCTCTTTAAATATTTTCATGCTTTTCTGTTTACTCTATGTAATTTGTCCATAGGTCTCTCCCTATATAAGAGAGCCTAAGGCTACAAGGAATAAACAAGTTTTAGTTTTCTCCCAACACATGAGATATGTGATTTTTATAATTCCAATAAATATAGAAATTGGGTTTGAGATTATTGATCGCAAATACAAGTTGAGTTTTTTGGGTAGCTTTTCATAGGTCAAGGTGATTATCATATACGATGTGGAGGAGGTTTCATGTCAATTGGAGTTAGAACAAAATTATTTGAAATCAGAGAACTTTTGTACTACGTATACATCCACGAGTTTATATATATATAGGGGACTTTCAAATAGGACACAGTCCTTCCTGAGTTCAGGAAGGCCGCCCCTTTTTTGTATAAAAACGAGCACTTTGGTAGAATACGTATAGAATTTGTATTATAGGTGCATGTTATAAATACAAAGCCGCATACAAAACTGCGTGTTACAATACAAACATTAAAACTGCACATTATAATACAAAATTGTATATGTATTCTACCAAAGTCATCCTGTTTTATACAAAAAAGGGGCTGGCCTTCCTGAACTATGGAAGGGTTGCATCCTATTTGAAAGAAATCCTATATATATACAAGTGTAGCTCTATTTTAGAATGCTTTCAGGAGGATTTTTCTTCTCTTATTTGTTTATCTATAAGTCTTCTTGGGTCTCTAGGTTAGGAAAAAATATGATTTTAACCCCAATTATTTCTTGTTTCTTGGTCAGTATGGAAAAAAATATACTTTCTCTTTGTTTTTCATTATTCATTATGTTTTTTTCTTTTGTCTCCATTATGTAATTTGCCCTCTAGGGTTTCTCCTCTCTATTTACATGGCATCAGAGCAAGGATCTTAAACTGAAACTCGGTATCCTCGAACCTTTACTGCAACCCTTCATCATTGAGCACCACGGTCACCTCCACATGAAGCTATCATTTCCATCGTTGCCTCCTGCGGTGCAGCCCAGCCACCGCGGCACTATCCAGCCCTCACACCATTGCCAAGGCATTCACGATACCAATAGGGCTAGCCAACCCTAACCTTGCGG
The DNA here is from genome assembly GCA_037367405.1 of Ottelia alismoides. Taxonomy (NCBI): domain Eukaryota; kingdom Viridiplantae; phylum Streptophyta; class Magnoliopsida; order Alismatales; family Hydrocharitaceae; genus Ottelia; species Ottelia alismoides. The sequence goes on from JAZKJV010008882.1 coordinate 1,626,309, forward strand.
CCTTCCAGCACCACCAGGAGATGACTTACAGTATTTTAGTGTGTCTAAGGAGTTTGTTGGATAGCAGTTTGTCACCAAGGACCTTAACAAGTTACAATACTTCCTAGGGCTTGAGTTCATCAAGAATCAGCATGGTCTTGTGATAACCCAGAGGAAATATGTTGCAGATATCCTTTCAGAGACAAGCATAGTAGATTGCAGACATGCCATTACTCTAATGGATTCCATCATGAAACTATACGTTGATGATACAGAGGAGGTGGACAAGAGGAGATACAAGAAGCTTGTTATGAAGCTCCTCTATGTGACTATTACTAGACTACATATCTCATTTGCTATGAGCGAAGTTAGTCAATTAATAGATCAGTCGTGACAGGCTCACGTGGATACAGTTTACAAGATCCTGAGGTATCTGAAATCTTCTCCAGTTACAGGATTATTTTTTAGCAAAGGGGCATCCCCTGCCATCACGGCACATGCAGATGTAGACTATACAGGGTGCCTCAAGTACAGAAAACCTACATCTGGCTTTGCAGTATTCATATGAGTTCTTTGATGTCATTGAAGAGCAAGAAGCAGTCTGTGGTTGCTATATCTAGGGTTGAGTCAGAGTATAGAACCATGGTGTGAGAAACACTGAGATTACGTGGGTCATATCCGTTCTAATAGACTTAGCTATTGATGCACCTCTTCCCATGCAATTGCAATGTGATAATCAGGCTTGTCTTTCATTGCTAATAATCATGCTTTCCATTAAAGGATCAAACACATAGAGATAGATTGTCATTATACTTGTGGCATGATCTGGAAGGACTTCAACTCAACTTCCCACAACAACTCAGGGGAACAAACCGCAGATGTTTTCACCAAGGCTCTAGCTAGAGGGTCATTTCTGAGATGTTGTTCCAAGTTGAGTATTATGATTGACATCTATGTTTTATCTTGGGGGAGAGTGTTGAGAGTTATCTTTTTTTATTATTTATGATCTATTTTCTATTTCTTTCGTTCTATTATATAATTTGCCCTCGAGCGTTTCTCAACTCTATATAAGAGAGTCCTATAGCCCCAATTCCTAAGCAGTCTGATATCAATGACCTATGCAAACCGATATATGTGACATTTGGTCTTTATGTGATCTGATTATCACAATAAGAAAGCTCAAAAAGTGTGAATTCCTTTGAAAGGGACTTTAGCAGCGAAGTGCTTTACTAGGGATATTTGTTATGATTTGAGGACCGAATCCTGCAATATAATGTTAGAAGTCTGGTAATTGTTGGATTTCTAAGGATACATGCTTTCCAGCTCGTAGTCTTTGATAGTATGGTTATAGAGCATCTCGGTTGCAACACACTGCTTTATATTTCTTAATGAGCACATTCTCCCATCTCTCAAGGCTCACTGATAAAACTATAGATCTTCTTCTGGCCTCCTACAAGTATCCCAAATGCACGAGACCATAGAGTGTTATTTGAGATATTATTCATTTAATGGTGATATCCTGAATATATGATGGAGACGAGACTAAAGACATTGTCTCAGCAGTAGTAGCTTCGGATGTAGTTAACGAGGTAAACATGGTGGAAACGGAGACAAGGTAGTAGAATGGGAGTCGCATTAACGGCCACGGAACATATGCCCCAGTAGACAACTTTTGTCAAATTAAGTGCCAGGAGGATAAGACAGCATGTGCAGGATGTCACATTCAACGTAGAGGGCCTCTAGGGCAAGAATATCTGCCCTTAGATGCACAAAGCATGGTCATAATCTAAGAGCAAGTCAGCAAAGGAAAGAACTGCTTGGAGCATTTGCAAGAATCGTTTCTGTTAGACATCTCGGACCCAGCTAAAAGTGGCCTATCGGCTTGGCAACACCAGCGGTGATTCTGTAATGACCAACTAGTGAATGGCTAGAGCGAGTGATGGTTATGGTCTGGCAGTAAAACCAGTTAATGGCTGGAGCAGGTTGGGGCTGATAGGAGAGCTCATCGAGGGTGAGATAAGGGTTGCATTGGAAGAAGGAAGCCCCATTGGAAGAAGGCAGGTAGTGGGAGGATGTGGTCAAGAGCTCGGTGGAGAAAAAACCGGATAGCCACTCTGGTATCATGGGAAGGAAAATGTATTTCTTATCTCACAATGAAACCCTAAACCCTCCTGTATAGGAAGAGTGTTGGGAACTTACATAAAAGTCCAAGAGAAAATAAGAAAAATGATAAAATGTACATAATTAAAATAACTACTAGTAGCCATGCTTTTCACTATAGTCGACATTCGTTTATCTACGATTATAACTTGTACGTGCTATAAAATTATTGAATGCCGCTTTAAAGAAATGATGCAGGATATGATAATCTTGTATTAATACCTTAGCAAGGTCGGACAAGAATGAACCATGCTCAGCGATCAATTTTCCGAATGCTCTTCTTGAAAGGGCTCTATCCACCATCATCTGCATGCCACGCTCAGCAGCACCTATTAGTCTCATGCAGTGATGTAATCTCCCTGGACCCAGCCTTCCCTGGACCAGAACAATTTACTGTAGGCTTAAATAACCAGCTTCGTATTTCTTAACAAGACTCCAAATGCCAACACAATATAATGCTTACTTGAGCAATCTCAAAGCCCCGTCCCTCTCCCAGTAGAATATTTCCAGCAGGCACCTGCACATTCTGAAAGGACACTTCTGCATGTCCATGGGGTGCATCATCAAATCCGAACACCATAAGCGGTCTTTTTATCTCTACTCCAGGAGTTCTTACATCTACTAGAATCATGGATTGTTGCTTATGTATAGGAGCTGAAAAATCTGTTTTGCCCTATAATTTTCATCTTTGTGAGGCATGTAATCCAAGACAAAGAACCTGAAATGTTTACACTGATAATCAACCTACCATCACTATCAAAAGCCGACATCTTGGATCCATTGCCCCACTTGTCCACCATTTTGTACCATTTATTACGTACTTATTCCCTTTTCTGCAGGAAAAAGTTCCAGAATAAGGACTCCATAAGCCATTAATCAAATTTTGGCAAGATAAATGAATTATAATGTTGTCTAGCCATTATGATTAATAAGTTGGCTTTGAATAATGAAAAGGTACAACAGATGAACATTTAACAGCGAGAAATATGTAAATCCCAAATGCATGGATGAAGGAGCACAACTAATCTACAAAAAATGCATGCACAAAGATTGCTAATTTTAAGTGCTAGACTGATACCTTTTTATAGAGCACTCAATATTTGTCGCATCAGAAGATGCAACATGTGGTTCCGTCATTGCAAATCCAGATCTAATCCGTCCTTCAAGCAACGGAATCAGCCACTCTTTCTGTTGTTCTTTACTGCCATACCTTAGAAGAACCTACAGAAAAGGAAAAAGACCGAAACAAATCATAATTGATGAATCGAATGTACAATATTACTTACATAAAAGGGTGAGTAACAGAAGCTAGCCTAAACTCTAGCAATAAGATTTTCGTTGTAACATCTAGATCTGCAAAAACCCGAACCCGACCCGATTAGGGTCCGTATAACTCAATAAAGTTATTAATCAATGTTAAATAACATAAATCGGTCAATTAATAGTGAATCAAAAGTCGTCCGGACCAAAACAACTAAAAATCGATCGCATCGTAATGCATACCCGAAAAAGCCGCGACGCAAAGTCGGAAACCGCAAAATAAACTGAGACCACTCAAAAATCCGATTCAACAAAATAAGACCAACAAAATCGACCGTTCGTCGATCAGAGGTCGTTTGATATTTTAAAATCGTAAAATTTAATGACCAATCAAGACCGTATCCCGGAAATTTCGAGAATTCAAAAAGTATACGGATATTATACTCATTTTGATCGTCATTCAGAGACGGTCAAAACGAGCTATTGTACACCAAAATCTGACACTCGAGGTGCGTATACGGTCAACTTCGGTTCTCTAAACATAAGAGAGCTTTTGTTTATAAACAAAATAAAAAAATGAAAATGAATAGTGTTGACGCATATTGAATAACTGTATCTCTTTGTTATTTTATTTTCTTGTTATTCTCTTTATGTAATTTACCCATAGGCTACTCTCCTATATAAGAGAGCCTAGGGCTATGGAATAGAAAATCTTATTCACGTTTCCCAACATGGTATCAGAGCGACGGTCCTAGACCGGAGGCAGAAGCAGAAGCAGCAGCATCAGTATGACTTTCTGTAGTCGGTGCTGGACCGGATGGTGGGATAATGCCCCTGAGGCGGGCAACTAGATCATCAAATCGTTGATCCAGTGTAGCAGCAGATGGGGGCTCTATCTGCTCAGCGGCTCGTGCAGATGCAGGGAATCCATGCTTCGAGTAGCATGTGTCTTCAGTATGTCCGACTCGGTGACAATATGAGCATGTAGGCCTAGTGCGGCCACCCCTTCCACGAGGAGTACGTCTACGGCCCTGGTGGTGAAAGCCGCGGCCTCTGTTGGCCGCCATAGCTGAGGGATTCTGACTCGTAGCTGCAGAAGGCACTGTGATCCTACTCAATCTGTGAAAAGCTTCCTCTATGAGAGGAATAGTCGAGTCCGCCAAAATCTGTGAACGTGCTGCCTCATATTCTGGGTCAAGTGCAGCGAGAAACACACCCACCATCGTCGCATTCCTGTATGTCTTCTGATGTTCTGGCGTGGCAGTAAGAGGCATGAAGCTATAAAGCTTCTCGAACATCCCTCTCAATGATGTATAGAGAGAATGTAAAGGACGGTCGTTCTGCTTTATTGTGAATATATCATGTTGTAGTTGCAGGATCTTCGTCTCATTCTTCGCCTGAGAATATGTCGCTGCCAGGATATCCCACATGTCTTTCGCTGTGGGTTGATGTAGAATGTCATTGGCGATTTCAATAGCCAATGTGCCGGATAGCCACACCTTGGCATATGCATCATCAGCCTCCCATGAGGCATGGACTCCAGTCTTCTCTGCAGGCTCGGGCTCGGTAAGAATGTGCTTCTTACCTGTAGACTTCATCATACTCATGAACTGCATTGCCCACAGTTCATAGTTCGTACCATCCATCTTGACAATGGGTGCTGGACCACGAAATGCGCCCATAGACGGGATATCTGCCTTGTTGTCTGACATACTGGAGACGGAAGACTGGAGCGACTGAGATAAGATAATCTTTGTCTACAATGACATAGACGGGATTAGTTGCATGTGTAGACGTCAAGCAACTAACCCCATGTATATCAAGATCTGTGCCCTAGGTTTCTGAGGCTTAGGGCACGCAGGCACGTGCAAGAGGCACGTGCGCACGCAACTGGATGTGCACGGTCAGGCAGGTGCAAACGCTATTGCGTGCACTGGCGCACGCTGTTGCACAGCGCACAGAGGTGTGAGGCGCGCAAGGATTGCGCGTAGAAGGGCGCACAGTCGCGCAAAGGCCCGGGATGCGCGCTAGGCGCTGGATGCGCGCTTAGGCGCAGAGTTGCTATGCGCACAGTCGCGCACAGTTGCGCAGAGAGACTATGCGCACAGCCGTGCACAGTCGCGCACAGTCGCGCTACGCGCGAGATGCGCTATGCGCAGAAGAGATGGCGGCACTTCAGTCTAGAGGAACCTGGAGTTTGGTTCCTATACCTCCAGATGTCAGCCTGGTGAGTTGCAAATGGGTGTTTACAGTTAAGCACAATGCAGATGGCTCCATTGACAGGTACAAGGCACGCCTAGTTGCACGGGGATTCACACAGACATATGGGGTAGATTACCTTGACACGTTCTCCCCTGTGGCGCGTCATTCCACTCTACGGATCCTGCTATCAGTTGTAGTTGCTAGAGACTGGCCACTCTATCAACTGGACGTGAAGAATGCATTTCTGTATGGAGATTTGCAGGAGGAAGTCTATATGCAACAGCCACCAGGTTTTGCTGTTGAGGGGGAGTGTTCCAAGGTTTGCAGATTACATAAGGCCATCTATGGCCTTAAGCAGACCCCCAGAGCATGGTTCCAGAAGCTGTCAGACCTCTTTGAGAAACAAGGATATAAACGCTCCAATGCTGATCATTCCTTGTTTGTACAGAAGACGGCGAGAGGTATCATTGTAATCATGGTTTATGTTGATGGTATCTTGATTACAAGTGATGATGACCAGGGCATTAAGCAGGCAAAGGAAAGGCTGGGGACCGAGTTTGTCACCAAGGACCTGGGAGTTCTTAGGTATTTTCTGGGGCTGGAGTTTGCCAGAAATCCGTATGGATTAGTCATGTCACAGAGGAAGTATGTTACAGATCTACTGAGAGAGACAGGTATGCTAGGGTGTCGACCTGCTACGACACCAATGGATCCTAGCATGAAGCTGTATGATGATGACACAGAGGAGGTGGACAGGAGAAGATATAGAGAACTGGTAGGCAAACTGTTATATGTCACGATCACTAGGCCAGATATATTATTTGCAGTGAGCCGTGTGAGCCAGTTCATGGAGCAACCACGCCAGGTGCATATGGATGCAATACATATGATACTTAGATATCTCAAATCTTCTCCAGGTGCAGGTCTGCTATTCAAGAAAGGAAAGGGGATTTCTATCTCAGCATGCGCAGATGCAGATTATGCAGGATGTCCCAAGGATAGGAAGTCCACCTCAGGGTATGCTGTCTATGTTGGAGATGCCCTAGTCTCATGGAGGAGCAAGAAACAAACTGTGGTAGCTAGATCCAGTGTGAATCCGAATATAGGGCTATGGCCCAGGCTACTACAGAGATGATGTGGGTGAAAGCGGTGCTGACAGATTTATGCCTAGATGTACCACTTCCTATGAACTTGGAATGTGATAATCAGGCTGCTTTGTTTATTGCAAACAATCCTGCATTCCATGAGCGGACCAAGCATATTGAGGTGGATTGTCACTTCATACGTGATATGATTCAGAAGGGATTCATTGCCACATCTCATGTTACTTCAGAGAACCAGACTGCAGACATATTCACCAAGGCATTGTTACAGGGTCCATTTCAGAAGTGTGCTTCCAAGCTGAGCATGATTGACATCTATGCTCCATCTTGAGGGGGAGTGTTGACGCATATTGAATAACTGTATCTCTTTGTTATTTTATTTTCTTGTTATTCTCTTTATGTAATTTACCCATAGGCTACTCTCCTATATAAGAGAGCCTAGGACTATGGAATAGAAAATCTTATTCACGTTTCCCAACAAATAGTTTTTCCAGCAAAGCAGACAAGACAACAGTCTGCTGTCCATCCACCCCTTCCACTTGGATATTTTTTTATTCACTTGTCAACCAAGGGCTTATTTACCTTGGTTATATAAACCTCAAGCTCTCTCCCACCTATTCTCTCTAAATCCCTTCCAAACCCCAGCCGTAAGAGGCCCTCTCCAGCCCTTTTTCCTCCAAATTTTAGATGGAGCTGCTCTCCATGTTGAAGCAAGAAAAAGCTCCAAGCAGCTGGAGCCTTTGCTCCTGGTTGTTGCAAGTTACTGCCAAAGAAAGCAGCCCTCCAGCCTTCCTCCTCTTCAATTATTGCTGCAGAAATTCTCCCAATAGAGGCTGCACATTCTCGGCTCAAGCTACTGCAAGCAGTCTTCCAAGCAGCAGCTCGGTTCTTCAATTCTGCTGCTATTGTGTTGCTGTCCAGCAACTAATTTAGCTGCTGATTGCATGCTAAATCAGGCTCCAACTATCCTCCAAATTTGGAAGATCAAAAAGGTAAAATCTTTCCATCCTCTTGCTGCAATCCATGTTTTTGTGTAATCCTTTTTCCCTTCCTTTTTACTGCTATGCATGCACAAACTAAATCCCCTATTGCTGCCCTCCATGGATATTTCTATATTTTTCTCTCCTATTGGTTGAGTTTTTGATTCCATGGTTGGATCTTAGTTCTTGCTTGATAACTCTATGCTGATTTTAATCATTTGCTTTTGTTTGTTCATTAAATGGTTATAAACATGAGATGTTTACAAGAGTTCTGTTTACATTTTGTCACATTAGATATATGTCTGCTTTGCATCTGGGCTTCTACGAAAAAGAGGACCTCTCCCTCTGACATGATCCCTTAGTTTTTGTTCTCAACATACTTTTATAAATGTTCGAAACATGAGAAATGTGTAGCAGAATACTATTTTGTTTACATATTGCTATAAGTTTGAGGGATCCATAAAATTCAGAATTTCAAAGAATTTTGCATTACATGAATTGCTGGAATACACCTGAAACATTTTGTAAAACAATGGTCAAGGGATAAAGAATATTGATTCTGAAAATTTTTGTTTATTAAACATTAGAAAGCTATAACAGTATTGACAACAGTAGCAATATGTTGCTAATCTAAAAAAACTACTTATGGAATATAATTTTTTATATATTAGGTTATGGTAACCCCCTTTAATCCCTGGAAAAGAAAAACATTGTACATTCCATATCTCAGTTGTTGGTGGTTGGTTAATTAACCAAACAGTCAAATTGGACCCCAAGAAAGGGGAATGTTCTGGGTGGCCAAATGCATTTAGTTGGTTGTTGGAAGTGCGAACACGGTGTTGCTTTTGTAGCAGTTACTACTACATATTCCCCGAATACACACGGCGAGAAATATAAAATAGAATACAGAGCCACTTGTCGTTGTTCCGATAGATTCTTTCCAATATAAATAGAAACATATATAGTTGAGATTTGATTTCCAAAACAGACACTGAAAACAAGATATGTGCTTTATTGTTAAAATTCTTACACTTCCACCAGATGGGTACAAGACTTAAGTTATAGGATATCTGATTAGTTGTTAATGCATAAAGTTTATTATAGATCATGTGATCATTTTTTTCAAATGTGTGAGTTACGTTACAACAAATTATAATTATCCAGCTTCGATTCATTATTAAGAAATATACATCTTATTGCTAGAGGTGCATAGAGTACAAACACCAGATTAACTGAAGATTTCATCAGTTGCGATCCTCATTGAACTGTGTTTTGAATTCCATTTGGCTGATCTTCTTAGAATCATTAGTTTATGAATATGTCAAGTCCACCTAAGCATTTGTCATAATTCGAGTTAGCATTTAAAATATGCTAAGCCAAGACCAATTGATATTATAATGGTTCTAGCAAACCCTTCTTAGATCCATGTGAAATTGATTTCATATGCGAAGAATCTTACTACACTTAGACCCAATAGTTGATTTCACATTACATATTAGACATACTTTGAATCAGCTACAATCTTATTCATCCAATCAATATCATTGAATATCATTGTTCAGCATTCTGAATTTCAACCACATCAGAGATCGAGTGAGGATGAGGAATCAAGTCAATGGTGGCAAATTAACAAGGGATTTTTACCCGGCAGACCCTATAATCTTTTGCAATTACCGCTACGACCTTCGAAACATCGTAATTCCTCCCTAGACCCCGTAAACTTGCTAACCCTTACCCTACAGACCTTGTGGTTAACTCCCGTTCATTTACCCGTTAAAATTAACCTGATTCTGTTATGTTCATTTATATTATACCCAATTTGTTTATCAAATTTACATTTAATGCCACTCATCATCCCAAAGGAGTTGATCCCCGCTCCCCCGCCAGCGCCACCCCCCCGCGAACAGCAACTCCAACCATGTTCTCCCCTCCGACCGACGAACAGCTCCCCGCCGACGAGCCCCGTGCCCAGCACCCTCCCCTCCCCGGCGCGCCACTGCACCCCCACACCACCCCCAACCTCCGCACTGCTGCACCCCTACACCGCGCGCCGCTGCACCCTCCCCCGCACGCCGCTGCTCCCCCCCCCCCCCAACCCCCGCGCCGCAGCACCCTCCCCCTACCCCGCGCGCCGCTGCACCCAATTTCTCTGCTTCAGTCTAGAAGCACGGGATTGTTTTCCCCCAATTTCTCTTTGCAAGCGGCGATTTGGTCAGAGCGGATGATTCAATCTTCAGCGATTGTTGCATATCTATCTCAGATCCTCAAACTTCGAATATTTCACCTCCAGATGGTTGTTCTGTCCTCCGTATTATTCATCTCGGTCAAATTCTACTGGTGGTGTGCAGGTCTCGCTTGATCTACGGATGCTCACGGCTGGCAGTTAGATTACATCTCCAGGAATGGTGTTATGCTCTGTGTGTAGGTCCGGCTGTGTTTTAAGGTTCTGTCTCAGTGGTGGATTGGGGAGGGGAAGGGAAGATGAAGAAGAGGGTAGAAGAAGGAACAAAGATGAGAGAAAAAAATCCAACCGTTAGATTTTATATGGTTTGATTAACTCAGTTTTAACCTACCCGAGTTAACTCAAGATGTGTCAATTTAACGGCAGGGTTTGTGGGGTAAGATAGAGCAAGTTTACGGGGTCTAGGGAGGAATTACGATGTTTCGAAGGTCGTAGCGGTAATTGCAAAAGATTATAGGGTCTGCCGGGTAAAAATCCCAATTAACAATGATTGATAATTAAAAGTACCGGTCATGGTGAACTTTACACCTGATTGTGCGAGGGTACGTTGACCCTCAACTGGGCGAGAGATAGGAAGCCCAGTTAAGGCAGCGGCCGCTTAGTGCGCGGGTCTAGGATCCCAGTATTTTTCTCAGTTTTTCGCGAGTGCTCGCAGTTTTTACGCCTCTATGGGATCCACAGGTTTTCTTTTAAAGACCAGTTCCTGACCCTTGTTCTTTAGGGTACCTAGGCTGGAGGACCCTTGGTTTTAGTTTTTCGAGCTCGTTAGCCCGTATCGGTCGGGCCGGTTTTTTCTTCCAGAGTGACTTTTCCGGAGAGTCTCTCTCACTCGTCTCAGTGGTGTAGTTTTGGAGTTAGACCTATCCCTCTATTGGACCGCACTTCCACTTAGAGAGCGAGACGGAAGAGCCTCTTTTGTAGGCTACCTCACCGCTTGAGTTTTGTTTACGTTTCGCCAGCAGACTTGGCGATGCTACATCCGAATCATCCATGTATATATATGAATCATCTATGGCTACATCTGAATCAGTTACAGTTGAATCTGGAAAAGTTACATTTGAGATTGGATTGAGTCACAATTGAGTTTGGCTAAAGTTGAGTTACAGTTGAACTGGTTACATGGGAGCTTGGTTACAGTTGAGTTGGTTGTAGTTGAGTTTAGTTTCCATTAAACTAGTTACTATTCCGCCAGTAATTACTGACGAAGAGAAAATACCAGTTTATGAAAATCATCCTTATCAGACTACAAGTTGCTACCACAGTTGTTTGAAATAGCTAGTGGACGTGTTGGGAACTTAGTTAGGATGCATTTTATTCCACTGCATGCCTACGGAGGCACCCCAACCCTAAGGCTTCCTTACTACCTTAGAGTCATAGTGTGAGGTCTTACCCAGACCAAGACCACAGACTATCCACTAAGCTTGAGAAAATCAATAAGAAAAGAATCAAAATCCCAGACCCATAATATACTCTTACTATGATCAATCCACAAGATTCATAAACATCATTATAAGCATTTACTAGAGAAAATGATCATATCAGAGACTCATCATTCACATTCTCAAGACCCATCAAACATATATTATAATTAATAGAAAGGCAATGACTTAAATATGGATCATATAATATTTGTATAAAAATGATTATTATGGGTAATTAATGTAGGATGAGTAGAATGTGTCTTTACATACTAAACAATTTGAAAGCATGTTTCATTGCAAGTAGCTTTAATTCTAAATTGCCAAGCTCAATTTACTTGCTTTCTTTTGGAGCCACTAAATTTCCTGTTATTTCTATTTAATAAAATTTACTCAACATTTGTTGATGTTCTTTTCTCCCTATTCCATGGACTGCAGGCAAAATACTTGCACCGTTGTATTAGGAGAGTTGAACATCAGCTTTTGCAGTTACTATTGTCAGGTATGCATGTTGTAGTTTGTTCAATATATTATATGCTTTTATTTCTCTTCTGATAAAATTGAAATGCATGTACATAATGCAATTCTATTGTTACATGTTAACTGCTATGGAAATTTATGCAATATAACTGTGACATGTTGTAGTTCTATGGTTTATTGGTTAATTTGTGAATGTCATTCATAAATGTGAAAAAAAATTCCTCCAATTTTTATTACTCTAATGCAATCTTTAGCGAACATAATACTACGAGTAATATGTAAACGGGAATCCCAGATCCACGGAAGTGGGCCTCACATTCGTCCAGCTGGATCCAAGAAACAAGGAAGGTTCTCTAAGAAGTAGACCCACGGTTGATAATGAAATTCATTTTTCTGAAATTTGGTATACGGTGGAAATACTAGAAATGTTGATAACAAGTACATGTTCGCTTTGAGAATAGCATATACAGATATTACTGCAAGCTGATTATGACTAGGGTTCCTTCACCTTTTTACCATCACTTCTTTACCAATATCTTATGGGTACAACAACAACAAAGCCTTTCCCCACATTAAGTAGGCCGGCTACATGGATTCTTTGCCTTCATTCATATCTACCTTGGGTCAATCTCGGGCTTAGATCCAAAAAACTAAGATCTATTCATATAGTCTCATCCCAACACTTCTAGAGCCTTCCTCGCCCTCTTAGCCGGTTCAACATCCCAAACTCACATCTCCTAATTGTTGCATCAATCGTCCTCATTTGCAAATGGCCAAGCCACCTTATGTGGTTTTCTCGCATCTTATCCTCGATCAAAGCTACACCAACTTTCCTTTTGATTGCATCATTTTGAATCTGATCTTTAAGTGTGTGTGTGTGTGTGTGTGTGTCCACACATCCACCTTAGCATTTTCATTTCTACTATCAAGGTACAGGAAAGCGGTATGCGTATGCATTCGGACAGGTCACTGAATAGTGATTAGGCGGTATGCGGGGGTATATGCGGATCTACGTGGTTTTCTATTTTTATTTAAAAATACATAAATATTTACAAAAGTGACTACAACTAAACTGAATTTATGAATAAATGTGATCCAACAGAAGATCTAAGAAAAATGTTTTCATGTAAAGCTCAAAATAGTACAACTAAATATCAAAATCATCAAACATAGTATTACAATCTGATTTAATATATAGAATCAAAATAATACAAGATCTGAATCTTAAGATCCGGAGTTGATTACCCAACTAGACCTTAAGTGGGTGCATAGAGCGCATGTGTCCACACAACCTGCATATGCGGGACATATATGCGGAAATGGCGCATAAAGCGGGGCTTTAGTTAATCGACGTGATGAGGAGGCCGCTTAGGCATATGCGGACGCATATGCGACCGCACGGACCGCTTTCATGAACAGAGCCTGCTATTGTTATTCTTCGCACATGTTTATGGTTCATAGGCCAACATTCATATCCATAGAGCATAGCAGGTCTCACGGACACTTCGTAAAGCTTTCCTTTGATTTTCAAAGGAATTTTCGTATCACAGAGAACAATTGAGGCTCCTCTCTACTTTATTCAACCTGCATTTAATCTATTAGTAACTGTTAGAGTATTTGTTATATGCGCCTTGCGCCTGCTAGAAGGGCGACACGATCTGGATCGTGCCGCCAAGAGTGGAAGGAACTCCGCCTGGATCCCTGACGCCTAAAAAGAACAAATCTGGAGGCGGCTAGGGTTCCAGAAATTCAAACCATGAACTTTGATAATCTCGAACAAAATAGTAAAGCATATAAAAATCCTCAAGAACCGACCCGCTCTGATACCATGTTAAGAAATAGGAAGCGGAAGCGAAAACATGGAAAAAGAATAAACATCAAAGAAGAACAGCGGGATTTAACGTGGAACCCTACTCTGTGAGGAGCGGGATGAAACCACGAGAGAAGCCTTCAAAGGGGCATATGCTTCATTGTTTTTTCTCAATGGATACAAAAGGTCTGGGGCTCCTTATATAGCCTTCCCAGAGCCTCCAAGTCCCACCACTAGACGATGTGGGACTAAACACTGGATGGGGTAAATGGATCTTCTCCAGGATCCATTTACCCTGCTATAACTCAATAGGCACATATAACAAATACTCTAACAGTAACATCTCCATCAATTTCCCTATCATATTGTAAAATAGATCCCAAGTATCTAAAACAATCTCTCAATTTAAATGTTATCATCACCAATCTTCACCTTGATTCCTTTATCATTGCTTCCATCAAAATTACGCTATATATATATATATTAAGTCTTGACCATACTTATACGAAATCCTTTAGTCTCCAATGCATGTCTCCATATCTCAAACTTATCATTTACTCCATCTCTAGTCTCATCAATCAACACAATATCATCAGCGAGTAACATAAACCAAGGTATCTCATCCTAAATATGACTTGTCAACTCATCCATCAAAGTACAAAGGGATGGACTCAAAGCTAAACCTTGATGCAAACCAATGCTGATGTCAAAATAATCAGTCTTCCAACACTAGATTCTTATACAAGATGAAGCCCTATCATACATATCCGTTATGAGGTTAATGTATAGGACAAGTATTTGTCTCATCTCAAAAACTTTCCACGATATCTCTCGTGGGACAGAATCATAGACCTCCAAATCAATAAAAATCATATGGAGATTCTTCCTTTTAGCTCTATAAATCTTCATTGTTTTCCTCGGCAAGTGGATGGCTTCAATAGTTGAACGACTTGACATGAATTCGAATTGATTTTTTTTACTTTGAAAACTTACTTAAACATTCTTTCGATCATGTTCCCAAATTTTCATACCTTGACTCATCAGCTTGATACATCTGTAATTTAAACAATTTCGAATGTCTTATTTATTCTTATAAAGAGCAACCATGAAACTTCTCCTCCAATCTTTAGGCATTTTCTTGCTTCTCCAAATAACATTGAATAAACTCGTAAGCCAAGTCAAACCGCGCTACCTAAAACTCTACATAATATTATAAGAATCATCAAGTCCTACGCCTTTCCCAGGTCTCATAACCTTCAAAACTTCCTCTACTTTCTTACTTTGTATTTGTCTATAGCTTGCACGATTCAAGTAACTTTCACTACTAGCTAGATCTTCCAAAATGACCTCTATATTCCCTTCCCCAATGGAAAGCTTATAGAAATACTGCTTCCATCTAAACTCTATATCATTCTGAGTAACAACGTGACTTTCCTCAAATGCATCTCACTTGAGAAAGGTCTTTGGTCTTTCTCTCTCTTGCTTTGGCCAACCTAAATATATCCTTCTAGCCCTCCTTAGAATCGAGATTTTTGTACAAAACTTCATATTCTTTTGACTTAGCTTCGCTTACAACCTTCTTTGCTTCCTTCCTCACTATTTTGTAGTTTGTCACAGTTTCCTAGGTTCTCTTTTAAAGCATGCACTTTTAATTTGGAACTTATTGTGAACCCCTCAACTCAACCACCAAGCCTCCTTTAGGCATGGAGCTCATCCCTTTGATTCGTCTAGCATCTCTTTGGCTACCCTTCGGATACAAGATGCTACCGCCTCCATATGATTGTCGCAAACTATGGAAATAAATCTTGAAAAAAAGATCCAGATTCATCAACTTAATGACTAGAAAAATACACAAGTAGTAGGCACCCTTATTTAATGCCAGATGAGACTTTCAACTACAACTTAGCTGGAATTTTAGAAACTTCCACAAACGTATAACAGCTAGTTGCATCACTGGACTGACTAGATAATAGCATGTGTTTAAATCAAAATGCATGGAATGAGACTCCCTTTAAGCATTAGAATCACATCTGACAACTTTTAAGCAGCACGAGGGCATAAAAAGTTCAGGTAGTAAATATTGGATCGACTCACAAGTGCAATAATCAAGGAGAATTTCCAAAATGAACGGAGATTGTTAATGATCCAGTATCTACATAGATTTTAAGTCATGTACCTCCATGTTTCCAGTATCTGGCGCTCCACAATTAAATACTTGGGGAGCCCAAACAGAACGACCCATTATTTCACACAAATGTCCATATTCGAAGTTGGAAAGCCCAGCACCAAGTAAGCACCCGTGTGGGTCCTCCACAGAATTCAGGCCTTCTTCAAATATCAACTTTTTTGCTCTTGCTGCACTATCTAGCTGTATCATTAAAAAAATCACATTAAAGTTTGGCTATGACAAGCTGGAGACAACCAGCGATGCAGAAGGAAAACGAGGTTGTAAAAACATCTACAGACAAAATACAAAACCAAAATTCCTACAGGAATAAACAAGTTCCATAAGCCTTGTATCTTTGCTAGTTCTTTCAACTTTTCCTCCTCCGGATGTACCGTCCAGCGTGCATCTGATTGAGAAAGTTTATAAAACTCTTTCTCCTTGGGGTATATGTGTTCCACCATAAACTTGACTAATTTCCTTTTAAGCTCCATGACTTTTGTGTTTTGGTAAAAGTTCCCCTCTTCATACAGACTTTCGTGTGCATTTCCACTCCGTTTAAGATCATCCATGGAGAAAGCGACATCTGCAGCATCAAAATTAAGAAGATAAAACTTCCAACTTCTATGCAGCAATGCAGAGTACTATAAAAAGTAGGCTAAGAATAAACGTAGTTTAAGAAGAAACCACCCGGATAAACCAAAAGCCATTCCACATTGGCAAAAGCATAACCTTCGGATGGGGGAAGCTAGGTGGCGTGGAGCAGCACACGGGCCGCGGGGGAAGCGGCCGGGGCCGCTGGGCGGTGCGGCTGGGGCTGCTGGGCGGAGGCTGTGGCGCGGTACGGCTGGAGGTGCGGGAGATGAGGGTAAGGCTAGAGTTAGGGTACGAGAGCTTCGGCCTAGCACCGCCGCTCTCATACCATGTTGGGAGAAAAATGAAAATTGTTTTTTTCTGCGAACCCTACGCTCTCTTATATAGAGAAGAGGCCTATGGGTAAATTACATATGATAGACACACGAACAAGAACATAACAATGCAATACGAATACACAAAAATCTCTACAGCCACCATGATATCAAAGAAAATAAATCATCGAATGGTACTGTTAAGGGACACAAGTTATAGAGTTGTTGGGTACGTGTATCTAATCAATATCCCATTGGTAAGATATTTGGTTCTATGTCCAACAGAGTTGTCTTCTTTTAAGAACAAAAAGTGTGAGCTCGAGATGAGTCGTGTTGGAGTATTTGGTAGTGCACCTATTGAGTTGTAGCAGGGTAAATGGATCCTAGAGAAGATCCATTTACCCCATCCTGTGTTTAGTCCCATACCGCCCAGTGGTGGGACTTGGAGGCTCTGGGAAGGCTATATAAGGAGCCCCAGACCTCCTGTACTCATTGAGAAAGTGCAATGCATATTACGCCCCTTTGAGGGCTTCTCCCGTGGTTTCATCCCGCTCCTCACGGAGTAGGGTTCCACGTTAAATCCCGTTGTCTTTCTTGTTCTTTATCTTATTCCATGTTTATGCTTCCGCATTCTTCATATTTTATAACATGCTATCAGAGCGGGTCGATTCTCGAGGATTTCACCATGTTCTTCGATTATATTTTGTGATCGATTTGAGAATCGAGTTTTAGTTATTCTAGAAGATTATGTTCAAGTTTTGGTTCAAGATTTTCTAGGGTTCTTTGAAACCCTACTTTCTGCATCAAAGATTGATCATTGTATTTCTGGAACTCGTGAATGATTCAACAAGAAGCTTCTAGGGTTTCTTCGATTATATTTTGTGATCGATTTGAGAATCGAGTTTTAGTTATTCTAGAAGATTATGTTCAAGTTTTGGTTCAAGATTTTCTAGGGTTCTTTGAAACCCTACTTTCTGCATCAAAGATTGATCATTGTATTTCTGGAACTCGTGAATGATTCAACAAGAAGCTTCTAGGGTTTCAGCTGGAAACCCTAAGTCCAGCCGCAATCTCCAGATCGTCTCCTTGCGGCTCGGACATCAATTCCAGGTCCATCTTCTGATCAAGCGCACCTCCTGGCGGTAATTCCTGGAGACCCAAATAACAAAGCAGCACGGGCCATTCTCCACCTTCACGCGCCTATACCTCTCGCAATGGCGCTCCCTTCCAAGCGCTGCATCGCAGTCCAGAGCCTCAAGATCTGATCGGGTTCCATCTCTGACTCCTGCGCACCTTCTACAGGCGCAGTCGCTCCCCAGGCGGCAGCAACCAACGCGCAGGAACCTAGCGCGTGATCTCCATCGACGACGGCATCCAACCCTCGCGTGAACCCTCAAGGCGGTGATCCAGCGCACGCGTGCCTTCAGATGCTCTCCTGGAGGCGGCGCCTTCCTTGCGCAAGAGCGGTACGAGGCTGCATCCTCGCAGCAGGGACTCGCGAACCAGCCCTCCTCTCAGGCGAAGCATTTCGAAGTCCAGCACGCAGGCGGCGTGCGAGATCTGGAAGCCACCTTCGGCCTCTCCCTCCGAGATCGCCTCCCAGTCGAGGCCAAGGCCATGGAGGTCGATCTCCATCTCCTCAGCGCCATCATCATCATCGTCCGAGCCCCAGCCTCGAGATCCCTCGCCATCGCCTCCAGCCCTCAAACCCGAGCTCTATCGAAGCAGGCGGCGTGCGTGACCTGTTCCCATCCATGGCGGCGGCGATCAAGCGCCTAAGCATTTCGAAGGGGTTCCAACACGGGAACCCTAAGGGTAGCAGGCCCCCCTGTTATAAAATAAATTTTTTTATAGCCCAAGTGGGCAGGGGAGGTCCGAGAGAAAAAAATTTTTTGGGGCCCAGATGTGGGCCGTGCTTGTTTATTAAAAAAAGGGTGAAGAGAGAGCCTAAGTTGGGCTATGAGGAAAAAAAGGAGAGGAGCCTTATTTTGGCCCAGTCTGACCGTGTTTAAAAAAAAAGGAAAAAGAAAAAAAAGAGGCGCGTGCAATAAAAAAACGCACGCATTTCAAAAAAAATGATTGAAAGCCGAAAAGAAAAATGAAACGGCTTTAAAAAAAATGATGACGGCTTAAAAAAATGAAACGACAAGCCGCAAGTATGTTTTGTTTTCCCCTTCTATCTTGTCTTCTCCCAATTTTGTCGATGTTCATGTTCCGACAAGTATGGGAGAAAGGGGGAGTATATGTAGAGTCACAGGTCTATTCAGATGATTCGGAAGTCAGATTCATATGCAGATTTCCAGACCGATCAGATTCCAGACTCTACGGCTCAGATCTAGTGTCAGACTCGACATCAGATAGTTCCGAGTCCAGTTTCAGACACGCACAAGTATGCGGTCATATCAGATGAGCATATGTTGCCATCATTGTCAGAGGTCCCCATCATTCTTCTAGTTGACAGGCCAGAGTTTTCATGTGAGCCATAGGGACTCCAGAGTAGAGGACCATTCCCTATGCCATATGTTGGCAAGGGTTTTCATGTGGTATCATAGGTACACCAGAGCAGTGCACCATTCTCTGAGCCAGATGGGAGAGACCCAGTTCTCCGACGAGGAGACTTTTCAAACTCCATTCTCCAGCCACCATGGACTCCGACGAGGATTGCACAGCCACGGCTCTTGTTCAGTTCGGCCCTTTTCAGAGATGGAGCAGTTGTCCACATTATTGTGGCGGGCCAGAGTACTCCGATGAGGAGATTCATTTCCAGTTGTAGCGACTCTGACAGGCGCAGTTCAGAGTGCATGCTCTCCGACGAGGAGAATCATCAGACTCACACTCCAGCCCATTCGTCCTCCTCACCTGCATGGCATGAGAAGCAACGTCCTCGACTGCAGCAATGTGCGCGTTGGGTTGATATTGTCCGTAGTGTCCTGTAGCGTTGAGTTGAGTTTCTTTCTGTTTGTTTGTCCAAGCTGAGCATTGCATGCTCCAGCTTGAGGGGGAGTGTTGGAGTATTTGGTAGTGCACCTATTGAGTTGTAGCAGGGTAAATGGATCCTGGAGAAGATCCATTTACCCCATCATGTGTTTAGTCCCATACCGTCCAGTGGTGGGACTTGGAGGCTCTGGGAAGGCTATATAAGGAGCCCCAGACCTCCTGTACTCATTGAGAAAGTGCAATGCATATTACGCCCCTTTGAGGGCTTCTCCCGTGGTTTCATCCCGCTCCTCACGGAGTAGGGTTCCACGTTAAATCCCGCTGTCTTTCTTGTTCTTTATCTTATTCCATGTTTACGCTTCTGCATTCTTCATATTTTATAACAAGTCGCACACGAATTTATATTTTTATATATATATATATATATAAAGAAATAAAGTTATGTTACATTGCTCATATCTCACATAGTACCCTAATATGAGAGTACATGTGACACCCGAATCCGAATAGTCCGAACCTGACTCAATTAAGGTCTATTTTTGATCCGATAAATCTATCGATCAATATTAAATGAATCACATGAATCGATCCAGAGATCGTAAATCAAAATTTGTTTGGGATCAATAGATAAAAAATCAATTGCATCGTAAAGCATGCCATCGGAAAAGCTGTAACTGTAGAAATATTTTCATATTTTATGTACTCGTTTTATCATTTCTATTTCTCGGTATCTGTTTTATGTAATTTACCCATAGGACTCTCCTCTATATAAGAGAGCCAAGGGTTCTCAGAAATAATAAGCTATCAGTTTCTTCCAACATGGTATCAGAGCAGCGATTCTAGACCGGAGCATGTATGCCCTAACCCTAACCCTATCCCCACCAGCCGCCCTCCTCCCAGTGTCGCCCCTCCTCCGACGCCGCCTCTTCTTCGGTGCCGCAACCCCCTTCCAGCGTGTGTGCGCCCATGCCACCTCCCAGCGTGCGGTCTATCAGTGTGTGCGTGCCTCCCAGTACGCGACCACCCAACCCGTGTGCGCCTCCCAGCACGCGCCTCCCAACGTGCGGCCTCCCAGCCCACGTGTGCCTCCTAGCACGTATGCGCCTCCCAGCAACGTGCGCCAACTCACAGCGAGCCTTCTCCTCACAGTTGCGGGCATGTACCACCAATTCTAGGCGCATGTGTGTGCATCTCGGTTGATGGATTTATTTGCATAAGTCTACATATGCATTCGAATCCTCACATGTTTGTGTAGACATCTCTCATTGGTCTATGATATCCCTGTGATCTCCAGAAATATGTCAGACAACAAAGTTGATGTACCCGCCACAAGTGCCTTCAGAGGTCCGGCACCAATTGTCAAGATGGACGGGATGAACTACGAACTCCGGGCCATACAGTTCATGAGTCTTATGAAGTCAAACAGCAATAAGCATATTCTTACCGATGATGAATCGGTGGAGAAAACAGGGACTCACGCCTCTTGGGAGGCGGATGACGCATATGCTAAAGTCTGGTTGTCAGGTACATTGACGATTGAAATCGTCAATGATGTGTTACATCAGCCCAAGGCAAAGGTCATGTGGAATATTCTGACCGCAACCTACTCTCAGGCACGGAATGAGACCAAGATACTCCAGTTGATGCATAATATTTTCATGATTACACAGAATGGAAGACCCTTACACTCACTGTACACATCCTTGCGCAGAATGTTTGAGAAGCTCCACAGCTTCAATCCTTTGACGACTACTCCTGAACAGCAAAAGACCTACAGAAATGCTACCATGGTTGGTGTATTCCTTGTTGCACTTCATCCAGAGTATGATGTTGCCCGCTCTCATATCCTTGCGGATGCCACTATTCCTCCTATTGAGGAAGATTTTCGTCGACTTAGCAGGATTACTGTTCCAACTGCGAATACTGGTCAGACTTCTTCAGCAATGGCAGCATCTAGAGGCAGAGGTGGTTTTTCATCTTTTCGTGGGCGTGGACCCCGTAGTAGAGGAGGGTCGAACATGTCAGTCATGTACTTATTGTCATCGTCCTAGCCATACAGAGGATACATGCTATGCTAAGCATGGTTTCCTGGCATCAGCGTGAGTAGCAGAGCATGTCGAGTCACACCGACTTCTGATCAGAGATTTGATGATCTTGTTACCAGACTTCGAGATATCATGCATCCTACATCATGTCCAGGAGGTCAATCAGATGTAGCAGCTTCAACTTCTGCTAGTACATCTGCCTCTGCTAGTACATCAGGTAGCTCCTATGCCTTTACCTACTGTCATGGATCTGAGACTAAAGAATGGATTATGGACTCCGGAGCGACACACCACTTATGTGGTGACAGGGAGCAGCTAACCACCTATAGACCGGTACCTCCAGGACGGACCGTAGTGATAGTTGACGGGACTCACTCCCCGATCACAGGACAGGAGGAGATTACCGTGATGCCTTCCATACGTCTACAGAATGTGTTACATGCTCCGAATTTCTCTATGAACATGTTCTCTATTAGCCAGCTTACAAAGGATTTACATTGTTAAGCGATATTTGACCCATCTTCTCTTGTTTTTCAAGAAATCCTTCCAGGGTGCGTGATTGGGTGTGGCCGTGAGCAGAACGGACTTTATGGGCTGGTTTGCACACCTTTTACAGGAGCTTCCCATCAATCATCCGGAACAGTGTCTCCCTATACGTGGCATTTACGTTTTGGTCATCCCCCTCTTCAAAAGATGTGTCACATCTTACCGCAGATCTCTCCTACTTCAATTCAGTGCAAAGCGTGTCAGTTGGGAAAGCATCACCGGTCTGTTTTTCCCAGTCGTCAGAGTCGGAGCAGTGGCTCCCTATTTGAGTTGTTTCATGTCGATATTTGGGGTCCAAGTCGTGTTCCTGATCATCAAGGCCATCGTTTCTATCTAGATGTTGTAGATGATTTTTCGCGTTTGTCGTGGGTCTTTCTATAGAATAAATCTGACGCGGATGATGTAATCAAAAAGTTTATTAATGAAGTGCGAAATGTTTTCTCGGTATTTGTGAAGTTTGTCAGGACTGACAATGCGTTGGAATTTTGCGCTCGTTTTATCTCACAGTTTGTATCGTCCTGTGGTATAATTCACCAAACGACTTGCCCTTATACATCTCATCAAAATGGTGTTGCTGAGAGGAAGCATCGGCATTTACTCGATGTCACTCGGACCCTTCTCATTAAGAGTCGTGCACCACACTAATTTTGGAGAGATGCGGTCCTTACCGCATGTTATCTTATGAATCGTATGCCTTCATCTGTCTTGGGGGAGAAAATTCCTTTCTCTGTGGCTTTCGCTGAGGAGTTGTTCACTCTCACTCCGCGTGTCTTTGGTTCGATTGCATTTGTTCACAATTTGACTCCTGGTCTTGACAAGCTCTCTCCTAGAGCTGTCAAATGCATGTTTGTTGGTATTCCGGGACACGGAAAGGGTATCGCTGTTATGATACATTATGGAGGAAGTAATATATTAGTGTTGATGTCACATTTTTTGAGTCTGTCATGTATTTCTCTCCTACAAGTGATAGGTTGGCCTCTTCAGAAAATGATACTGAGATCTACATGTCACCCCCACCTTTTACTCCTGTCTTCTCCTACTGTTACACCACCACCACCGGTACCACCGCCACCACCACCACCACTATCAGTCCCATCTACATAGCCGCCTATGCAGTCTGTCACACCGTTACCCAAATACAATACCTGCAGGTCAATTACTGCTCATGGTCATAACCAATCATTCAGCATGCCCCAGGTATGTCATGATAACATGGTTTCTAACGATGGGAATGGTGATACTTCTATACAGGGATCAGTGCAGGAGGAGGTTTCTGAAGACTTGGATATACCTATTGTTGTTAGGAAGCAAAAGCGTACATGTGCCTCGTATCCAATTGCTTCACATGTGTCCTTTCATTGCCTCACAGGGGAGTTTCGCAACTTTGCAGTTGCTCTATCTGCTGAAGAAGTGTCATGGACTTACCAGGATGCATTGAAAGATAGTCGTTGGCGTTTAGCTATGAAAGAAGAGATGGCGGCCCTCCAATCACGTGGTATCTTGAGCTTGGTGTCTGCACCTCCAGGTGCCTCTATTTTCAGTTGCAAATGGGTATTTACTATTAAATATCATGATTATGGGAATCTTGATCGATACAAGGCAAGAATGGTGGCACAGGGGTTTACTCAAACCTATGGTGTCGATTATTTGGATACATTCTCTCCGATTGCTCGTCATTCCACATTACGTGTCCTGTTCTCAGTTGTTGTGGCGCGTGACTGGCCCTTATTTCAGTTAAATGTTAAAAATGCATTTTTGTATGGAGATCTACAGGAGGAGGTATACATGCAGCAGCCTCTGGGTTTGCTACTGAGGGGGAGTGTCAATAGGTTTGTAGACTCCATAAGGCGATATATGGCCTTAAACAAAGTCCAAGAGCTTGATTTCAGAAGCTCTCAGATCTAATTGAACGACAGGGATTCAAAAGGTCAAATGCAGATCATTCTCTATTTGTGCAGAGGACATCTAGAGGGATAGTTGTCATCATGGTTTATGTGGATGATATAATTGTTACAGGAGATGATGCGCAAGAAATAAAGATGGCAAGAGATTTTTTGAGCAGTCAGTTTGTTACTAAGGATTTGGACAACTTAAGATATTTCCTAGGGTTGGAATTTGCTAGGAATGCACAGGGGCTTGTGATGACCCAAAGGAAATATGTTACAGATATGCTTGTTGAGACGGGCATGATTGGGTGCAGACCATCTACTACTCCTATGGACCCCAGCATGGAGTTATACGATGGGGATACAGATGAAGTCGATAATAGGAGATACAAAGAGATGGTGGGAAAAATCCTTTATGTTACTTTTACCAGACTAGATATTGCCTTTGCCGTGAGTCGAGTAAGCCAATTCATGGAGCAGCCCAGACATGTACATATGGATGCTATACGCATGATATTGAGATATTTAAAATCATCTCCAGGGACAGGATTGCTCTTCAAGAAAAGAGCAACTCTCATCGTATCTGCATGTGCTGACTTTGACTATTCAGGGTGTCCTAAAGACAATAAGTTCACGTTAGGTTTTGCAGTATTTGTTGGTAGTTCCCTTGTTTCTTAGAAAAGCAAGAAACAAATTGTTGTGGCTAGATCAAGTGTCGAATCTAAATATAGGTCCATGGCACAAGCGAGTACCGAAATGATGTAGGTTCGAGCAGTGTTGGTTGATCTGCACATAGAAGTTCCTCTACCTATGCAACTACAATATGATAATCAAGCTGCTATATTTATTTAGCAGTCAGTTTGTTACTAAGGATTTGGGCAACTTAAGATATATCCTAGGGTTGGAATTTCATAGGAATGCACAGGGGCTTGTGATGACCCAAAGGAAATATGTTACATATATGCTTGTTGAGACGGGCATGATTGGGTGCAGACCATCTACTACTCCTATAGACCCCGACATGAAGCTATACGATGTGGATACAGATGAAGTAGATAAGAAGAGATACAGAGATGGTGGGAAAACTCCTGTATGTTACTACTACCAGACTAGATATTGCCTTTGTCGTGAGTCGAGTAAGCCAATTCATGGAGCAGCTCAGACATGTACACATGGATGCTATATGCATGATATTGAGATATTTAAAATCGTCTCCAGGGACAGGATTGATCTTTAAGAAAGGAGCAACTCTTATCGTATATGCATGTGCTGACGCTGACTATGCAGGGTGTCCTAAAGACAATAAGTTCACGTCAGGTTTTGCAGTACTTGTTGGCAGTTCCCTTGTTTCTTGGAAAAGCAAGAAACAAACTGTTGTGGCTAGAACAAGTGTTGAATCCGAATATAGGTCCATGGCACAAGCGAGTACCGAAATGATGTGGGTTCGAGCAGTGTTGGTTGATCTGCACATAGAAGTTCCTCTACCTATGCAACTACAATGTGATAATCAATCCGTTATGTTTATTGCAAACAACCCTGCATTCCATGATAGAACTAAACATATTGAGGTAGACTGCCACTATACAAGAGATATGATTCATAAAGGATTGATATCTATATCACATGTCAGTTCAGAAGAGCAAATTGCACATATATTTACAAAAGCATTACTCAGAGGGCCATTCCTAAAGTGTTCATCCAAGCTGAGCATGATTGACATCTATGCTCCAGCTTGAAGGGGAGTGTAGAAATATTTTCATACTTTATGTATTCGTTTTATCATTTCTATTTCTCTGTACCTGTTTTATGTAATTTACCCATAGGACTCTCCTCTATTTAAGAGAGCATAGGGTTCTCAGAAATAATAAGCTATCGGTTTCTTCCAACAGTAACAAATCGAAAAGCATAAAAATAATGCGAGACTACTATAAAATTCGTATCGACGAAAAACGACCAACGAAATCGATCGTTCGTCAATTGAAGGTTGTTTGATCATTTAAATCACAAAATTTTGATCAAAAATCAATACCATATTTCATTCATTTCTATATCCATCTTAGATAAGAAAGGTAAGAAATTTATATCGTTTGATCATCATAAATAGATGATCAAAACAAGATATCGTGCGACTCGAGGTGCAAATACGGATGATTTTGGTATCTCAAATAAGTGAGAGAGAATGGTTTTTAAAAAAATAAATTTAAATTCAGAAATTTCAGCACAGTTAGCAGGCTCTTCCTCTCCCCAACACTTGGCATCCAACTTCTCTACACTTGGCTATCTCCTTTCTCATTTGGCAACACCTTAAGTCTAATCTCTTCTTATAAGTATCACCATAAGACTTCTTCCTAATTTATCTCCAAAATCCCAACCAAGGAGTCCATTTCTCCCCCATTTCTTCTACTATAGGTTGTTGATATTGCAGATCCCGCTGCTGCCAGTTGGCTGCTTCAACCAACCACTGGAGATGCTGCCGATAGCAGCCAATTGTTGCTGTTGCTCATTAGGCAGCTAGTGTTGCTACTGTCCTACGGGCAATTGTTGTCGTTGTTGTTGCATCCAAGCCCAGGAGCTGCTACAACAAGCAGTTGTAGCAGCTGCCTCCCCCCCCCCCCCCCCTCCCCATTTGGAGCTTCTCCAATAGTCATATGTAGCATGCAATTTGATCTCTAAACATTGGAGATCCAAAGGTACAATCACCCCTCTCTTTGTTGCCATTCATGTTCCCAAAAATCCAAGTTTTAAATACTTTATATAACCCCTGATTCTCTGCCTTTAAAATGAAATATTGGAGATGAATGCATGCATGTTAAATTCAAATTCAGTCCACTGTTATAATTGAATTCATGATTTAAAGTTGAAAGAATTTCGGGGTAATTTGCATACTTTAAGACCCAAATTCAATCCATTGCTATAGCTGATTTCATGATTTAAAATTGAAAGAATTTGGAGGTAATTCGCATACTGAGACCCAAATTCAGTCCACTGCTATTCATGATTTAAAATTGAAAGAATATGGAGGTAATTTACATAATTTAAGACTCAAATTCAGTCCATTGTTATACTTGATTTCATGATTTAAAATTGAAAGAACTTGGGGGTAATTTGCATATTTTGAGACCCAAATTCAGTCCATTGTTATATACTTGATTTCATGATTTAAAATTGAAAAACTTTGGGGGTAATTTGCATACTTTAAAATCCAAATTCAATCCATTGTTATACTTGATTCATGATTTAAAATTGAAAGAATTTGGAGGTAATTTGCATATTTTAAGACCCAATCCACTGTTATACTTGATTTCATGACTTAAAATTGAACTTGAAATTAAAATTTGCATATTTTAAGATGCAAATGTAGACAATGTAGGATACCCTAAGAACAGGAAATCTACATCAGGTTCTGTGGCAATCGTTGGTGGTTCTCTAGTGTCCTGGAAGAGCAAGAAGCAGATGGTTGTTGTTAGGTCTAGTGATGAATTCAAATACAAAGATATGGAACAAGGAAGCATAGAGATGATGTGGGTCAGGTCTGTTCTAGTTGACCAAGGCATTGACGTACTACTTCCTATGCAATTACAGTGTAACAACCAGGCAGCTTTATCCATTGCTAATAGTTCTACTTTTCACGAGAAAACAAAGCACATTAAGGAGCATTGTCACTATACATGTGATGTGATCCAAAAAGGCTTCATTTCCACATCTCATGTCAGCTCAAGGGAGCATATTGTTGATATCCTCATCAATACAATAACCGGAGGATCCTTTCAAAAGTGTTCATCCAAGTTGAGCATGATTGACATCTATGCTCCATCTTGAGGCAGATTGTAGAGATATTTTTATTTTATAGTACGGTTTATGTATTTTTTATTTCTTTCATCTATATTATATAATTTACCATTTGAGTCTCTCCATAATAAGAGAGCCCTAGGGTTACTTGGAATAAACACATTTTGTATTTTCTTCCAACAAGGGTCAATGGTCATATTGATGCCACTGCTTATGTCAATGCGGATTATGCCAGTGTACCTGAGGATCGACAATCTACTACATGTTACACTATGTTTGTTGATGGCAACCTTGTTGCAAAGCATAGCAATAAGCAGACAATGGTTTCTAGATCAAATGCATAGGATGAATGCATGGCAATGGCCCAAGCCAACTGTGAGATTACGGGGCCCGTCTCCTTTCTACGGGAGCATGGACTTCATGCTACTACCTATGTCCCTTTGTATAGTGACAATAAGTCTGCTACATACATTGACACCAATCCAATTTTTCATGAGCAGACTAAGCACATTGAAGTTGACAGTCACTTCATTCGAGAAGTTGTACGAGGAGGGAAAATCACTACTCATATTTCCATAAATCTTCAGCTTGCAAATATTCACGAAGGCATTGTCGAAGAAATGCCTCTCATGGATGATTTCCAAGTTGAGAATGATCGATAGATATGCTCCAACTTGAATGGATTATTAGAGTCAATAGATTATTACTCTTTATATTTATCAAGTCATGTAACCGTTTTGGGGTATCTATATAATTTTCTCTTTTCGCTCTCTAGGCTTTTACGTTATACAAGAAACCTATGCCTATTGAATAAGACAAGCAATTTCATTCTCAAATATTCTCCATAACAAATATTGCAGAATCATTCTCAAATCTTTTCGAGAGTGTATCCAATCGATGTTTGCTGTGTGGTATGGAAATTGAATCGTTGGATCATCTGTTCTTTCGTTGCCGCATTACGGCTCCTATATGGGTGGGATGTGAGCTTGGACTGGTTGCGGACTGTCGACTTCGAATCGTTTTGGGCCTCTCTTTATGATGCGCGCAAAAGGCAAAAGAGGGATTTTTTGGTTCCAATAGCCGTCTTGTGGTCCATTTGGCTTGCGTGCAATGCGACCTTGTTCTCGAGGATGCATTTTTATTGTGAAAATGTATGCTATCATAATAAGCAGTTGCTGGAATCTTGGCTTTTGTAGCTCGGTCTGTTTTTTTAGTATTTTATTAATATTAATATAGTGGGGCGGGTACCTTTGCGTGATTCCCCCCTTTTTCTGACTTCAAAAAAATATTGCAGACATGATCTCACCTCGTAGATCTACATGAAGGGAGGTGGACAGTCTATTCAACATGAAGGAAGATGGTATCGACATACCATGTGCTCCTCAATGGTACGTATCCCCTGGCGAAAGTTCTGAAGTCGGTTATACATGATCTGACGATACTTTTATGATGCGAACTTTTTATGAAGCTTCTGTTGCATCTAGGCCCACAAACAAAGGCATTTATTGGCATGGCGATGATGTTCCTCGTGAAGTATTTTCCACCAGAGCAAGGCATATCCCTTTAGCTTCAACGTGAAAAGGACTCTATGTTTATTCAGCAGATCCTTCCAAACTAAGAAATGATCCAATTAATCCATACAGTCTAAGAAGGTGTCAAGATCACATCATCCATCAAAGTCAATTATGTCAATCCTTATGGCGTGGTCCCAATTAGAGTCGTGTAATTGGTCCTAATGTCAACCGCGTGGCTCAAAGTCTCTCCTTTGACTTCGCTCTGCTTCTCATCGCATGTGGTGTTCAAGGTTGCAGAAAGCGGTAGTCGGTACTCGGTCGACAGGGTCACTGATTAAGGATTAATCGACAATCAGGCGACTAATCGGATTTAGTCATCCATCGGTCAGTTCTGAATTTTTTTAATTATTTTAAATATATAAATCAACTTTTATACACATATTTCTATATATTTACATTGATTTGTATATTTTCTATACTATCATAATGAAATAAAAGAAGTAATTATCTTTAAATATAACATTAAACATATTAGAATAAGTTTGCTTTAAAAAATGAAAAACTAAAAAATTAAAAAATCTTTATGTAAAAATTAAAAAATCTCTATAAAAAAGTCGACTTTTCGGCCCGATTAGTCAGCTTGACCGACTAAGGGCCGACTAGGCCTAGTCGAGTCGATTACACCACCTACTCAACTAGTCGGGCCGACTAATCAGCCTAGTCGGCCGAATTTTACAACAGTGTTGGTGTTCGATGTATTCATTGTCATAATCACGTAAGGTGTGTGGTGATTCTTGATGTGGGTGTCACCCATCGCTAGCTTCGATCCCTGAACTAAAGTTGAATGCAATATGATCCGTGAGCGTTCCGATCTTAGGAACTATGATCCTGGGTCTCTGACTCTATGCAGATCGGTTGGAGTCCCTAGATTGGTGATCATGTCTATATCGCTGCTCCGTTTTGTCAAAACTAAGAACTTCTAACTGTTGGGTTTTATTGGTTACAATTCTTTCTTTGTATTCTAATTAGGAGTTGGTGCAACGGATTTCTCTACTGAGGTCTGCTATCATGACCTTCAGACATGCCATGAAATGATGATGGGATTAATGAGCCATAGGTGGTTTCTTAAGGCACACAGACACAAAACAATACAAAAAACAGAAAACGAATGTAGTGCAGTTCCTTTCTTGCAGATTCGAGGGAAATCAAAACAAGTACTTGAAAGTTGAAACAGAAAACAGAATTAAAATGACCAGCAGACCAGAACAATGACCATAAAATAAAAATTGCTGCCGGAGCCGAACAACAAGCAGGAATTAAAAACAGTCAGCAGAGCCGACTGACAAGTAGAAAATAAAAGCGTTAGGTAGAGTCGTACAACAAGCAGAAAATAAAACAGTGGGCAGGGTCGAACAAGCAAAAAATGGTCGGTAGTGTCGCACAACGATCAGAAAAAAATGGTCAACAAAGCCGCACAACTAGCTGAAAATAAAAAATGATCGGCAAAGCAGCACAACTAACAAATAAAAATGGCCAGTAGAGCTGCATAAATAGCAGTAATAAAAATGGTAAAACAATTAGCGGAAATAAAAAGATTGGTAAAGCTGTACAACTAGCAAAAAAAATAAAAAATGGTAAGCATAGCCTAGCAACAAGCAGAAAAAGATGGTCGGTGGAGCCACGCAACTAGCAGAATATAAAAAGATAGGAAGAGCTTCGAAACAAGCAAAAAATTAAAAGAAATGGCCGGCTAAGCCGTACAATGAGCTGGAAATAAAAAAATACAAGCCATACAAAAGGAAAAGAAAAAAATGTTGGACACAACGCAAATGCAAAAATGACATTTTTTTTCATTTGCGGATCGATTAGGCTCTTATACCGCATTGATGCAATCCGACACTCCTTAAATCGTTTAAGGATGTACATGTATACAAAGAAGATGCACCATGATAACTAACCCACTAAATGCATGATTACACAAACCTGATGCAGTTGTATTATGGGTGACAACCCCATAATTGGCCAAACAAACAATTCCCATTTTAGAGATAACTAACGATATAGATCTGAGAAGTCCTGAATAGGTTTTTTTTTAAAAGGAAAGGGGTGGCATCCCAAAAGTAGAGACCCACTACCAAATATGTTAAACAATAAAATGCTACAACGAATTACATCCTCCAAAGAGTATAAAGAGTTATTTTATGTTCAACTACATTCTCTGTATAACAAGTTTGCCCCCCATAAATGACTACAATCCCCGCACGCCAAATCGCTCACATAAGTGCAATAGGATGCATGTTGTCCCCGTGACCATAACCGTATACCGATTTGATGCTCTTCCAAAAACTGGCACAATCATGCCCCCCCCCCCATTCATGGGATGCTGGCCACGTCCCACGCCTGAGCAAAAGACAAGCAGGAGAAGAAAAGGTGATATGTGTCCTCTGTCGTTGTCCCACATCTGGCACACACAACATCCTCCAATCCCAACAGTTGCCCATGTTAAACATGCATGAGAGCCTTACCACGCCTCAGAAACCATAAAAATATCTTTATTCAATTAGCCACCCTACTCCTCCAGATCAGTCTGGTATCAACTGAGACCTCTTCCTCTACCTCCTCCCCAACCTCCACCAAAAAACGATAAGCCTTCTTCACCGAGAACCTCCCGTCGCACCAACTAAAATGATCCCTGCCATTGGTCAGACCCTCAAACTGCGCCAGAAGCGCTTGCAAAGCCAAAAACTCGTAAGCCCTCTGGTCTGACAAGGTGGAAGAGAAAATATGAGCCCATGAACCATGCTCGCATATATGTTACATAGTCACCCACCTGTTGCATGCCAGTTGGCATAGTCTTGGGAAGCGCACACCCAAAATCCCATCGCCCGTCCAATCATCCATCTAGAATAGGAAAGTAGATACATCCCCTGGAATTGGTTTCAACTTCACAACCATCTCTGATATCACCTCGGTGATTCCCTTCCACAAAGATGAAGATAAACGGCTCGGAATTGCCGTCAAGGACAGGGAGACCCCATAAATCTTCCTCATCAACTTGCATACCAAATCCTCATATTTCCCATGTATATGAATCACCAATTTCGTCGTGAAGGCTTTGTTCATATCGCCCACCTGTAGAACCCTCAGTCCACCCTTGCTCTTCGGCGTCATCACCTTGCCCCGCTCAATCAAGTGGATGCCCATCCTAGTCTGTCTAAATTCTATTGATTTGAAGGCCCGGTAAGTCCTCAAAAATGTCCATAATGAGTAACGCCCAATGCATCTTCTCCCCCTCATCCCCCATGAACATCACAGTGTTATTGCATACTGTAAAAGTGAAATGGATATCTCCTCCTTCTCATACCCACCACACCACCCAGCATTCATCACCAGTCTCATCATCCTTGCCAAGCCATCCGCCATGACAACGAACAAAAGCGGCACCAAAGGGCATCCCTACTTGAAGCCCCTCTAGGGTTGGAAGAAACCCCCTTCCGACTTACCATTGACAAGCACAACGTGGGAAGCCATCATCACACATCGCTTGATCCATGGAATTCACGGCTTCGGGAATCCCCTCTTCTCTAAAGATACCCACAAGAATCCCCAATCAATGATGCCATAAGTCTTGGAATAATTCACCTTCCTCAGCACCCCTTTCACTTTATTTCGCTTCCAATCTGTCGCCATCTTAGATGCCAACACCATACCATCAGCCATTGTTCTTCTCGGCACAAAAGCCATCTGCTTAGGCAAAATGATTTGATCTAGTACCTCCCTAAAACGAATAGTAAGAATCTTCAAAAAAAATTCGATACAAAGCATTAGATAACATAATCGATCTATGATCATCTACTCCAGTCGGCACGCCCCTCTTAGGAAGTAGAAAAATAAGAGCCTTGTTCAATCTCTCGAAACTGCAGTTGTCGTCCCGAAACTCTACGAGAGTCCAAAACGGCTTTCTTGATCACCTCCCAAAACTCATGGAAAAAGGACATCGGGAACCCATCCAGGACGGGAGCCCCATCCTCATTAAGCTTGAAGCACACATTTTTGGCCTCCTCCGTGAAATCTCTTACCAATGAAACCGCATCCGACTCGGCAAACCGTGAGACACCTCTTCCCTGCCAGCCCCATCCAGCCGGATGTGATGCCTGCCAAAC
The DNA here is from genome assembly GCA_037367405.1 of Ottelia alismoides. NCBI lineage: Eukaryota > Viridiplantae > Streptophyta > Magnoliopsida > Alismatales > Hydrocharitaceae > Ottelia > Ottelia alismoides. The sequence goes on from JAZKJV010008882.1 coordinate 1,659,895, forward strand.
TCCTAAAAATGTGACCACAATGTCGTCCCCACCTCCTAGTCACCTTCCACCACCTCCCCACCAACCGAGCAAGTGTATGAAATTTCTGTGCCTTGTCCAAATGGTCACAACATGAAAGAATCCTGTATTGGCATCGCCTTCCCGCAACCACTGCTCCATAGACTTCTGCCTCCAAGCAACATCCTCCTTTTTTTCCTCTCAAAGTAGGTCCTCTAGGCATCCACCTCTCACGGCCACCTCCTCGGCCGTCAGCGCCCTCACATCTTCCAACTCATCTAATCTTTGTACCTCCTCTTGAGCCTTCTACCTCTTCACCTTACGCTGCACTCGATCCAATCTGTTGAAATTAATCAAAAACCTACTCGTCGTCCCACTCGGTCAACATACAACCAAGAAATCCGCCACCTCCTCCCGAAACTCGTCTTCCACCATCCAAGCCTTCTCAAAACTGAAGAGCGAGGGCGATCATCGTCCACTGAGAACCATAGTAGCTGCGTGAGATTAGGTTGTGATCGAGGGAGGGCACGAGCCCCCGCTAGCAGAAAAGCCTTTAAAGCCTCGCAGGAAATCAAGATCTTGCCAAGCCGAGATATGGATCGCGAGCTAAGCCAAGTGAAGATCCCGATGCGTCGATAACCTGAAGGCCCAAACTGAAAATCGCCACAGTCAGCTCTAAAGAACCCATGTCTCCCCCACCACAGCCACCAAGGCAATCCTCAGCATCACATTAAAATCATCTACAATAAGCCAAACCACATATTGGAACCATACCCTAGTCATCCATAGCTCATCCACTAGACCGTCGATATTAACGCCATTGCAAGGGCCATATACGTTTAATACCAATAGCCTCCTACCATCTGCCTTGCGATTCAATAGGACTGACAATGAGAAGGACCCACACATTTCCTCAACCGATTCCAGCCTAGCCATATCCCATTCGGACGCCAAACCCCCTACCGCCCCATCTGATACGATAGCCCTACACTCTCCCAACTTGTTTCCCTCAAGCTTCTTCCATAGCCCATCCATATCTCTCAAGATTTTATTTTCCTGCAGAAGTGCCACATCCGCCCTATGTTCTAACAAGAAACTGCGAATCGCCATCCTCTTCTCGACCTAGTACATCACCCAGACATTCCATGTGACTAGCTTCATTTAATCAACCGCAGAAGACCCCCAAGCCTCACCAAGCTAAGGCATGACACAACCTCCAGTTCCAACCTCTCCCCTGGCTCCAGCTCATACACCTCTTCATTCCCCACCTTCGATTATGCCTTCACCGCCAGAACTGCCCCCCTAGCCTCCTTCACCTCCTACTGCAACAAAGACCCTTCCATCTCCTACTGCAACAACACAGACCCTTCCACCTACCATAAATCAAAGGCCTGCATGGCACCATCACCCTCACCGCAAGTTTCCCCCTCGACCCCCATTAACCACCCAACAAGGCAGCCTTCTGCCTAGAGATACATCTCCACACATCGTGCCCTCCGCCTCTCCTTCAACCTTCATCGGAGGTAACACCGGCCAAATCTCCCCCCTCTCTAACGATAGATCACACCTCAACCCAAGATGCGACACTCCTGCAGGCCCGCTCCGCATCACCACCAGCAACCCACTGGCACATGCCTCCGAGGTAGCTGAGTCGACGGAGCGACACTGAGAATCCTTCTCCCCCGACCTCGAGCCTCCTTGCTGAGATCGCTCGATGCTGCCAACCTCCTTGCAAGCCGCCTAGAAGCACTCGCCAAACTCCAAAATCGGGTTCAAAGCTACCCTTTGAACCGAAGCACGGCTATCAACCCGATCCACCGACAGGTCCGAGAACCAGATCGCAAAGCCAACTGAACCCGCATGCGCACGTGCCTGGAGGGGATCCACCCCCACCTTCCCGTCCATCTGAAAGCTCCGAGGCATTGTCTTGTCGCTTCAACTTATCCACCTTAGAAGGTCTGGGTCCGCCCCAGTGACCAGATAACCTCGAAGGATCCTTCGACTTACCCGAAGAACATAGTAAGAACTCCATGTAGGAGGCACCATGCCCGAGGTCACCTACACTCGCCTTAGAGTCGACGTTGCAGCTTACACTCGAAGCAACCCCCTCCATTGATGCCCCACACTTCCAACACAAACTCATACCCTCGGAAGTGCTCCCTGATGATCATCAGCAGAGCACACTAGAAATCGCATCCCTTTACAACCACTCACGGAGACTAACCTCGTCATAGGCCGTCAGAAACAATTTCTCGCACCTACATAACCGGAGCAAGCATCGCCTGAACCACGTCAAAGCTCCAGCCCAGTAACGAGAGGCCACAGATGGAGACTGATCGACCCCATTGTCGAGCATCGCACAATCCATCCTACACCAAAGGATTCCGCCAAAGAACCCTACTGTCAATGCACTGTGATAGCTCTAAAAGCTGCCAAGGCTTCCGTCGGCAAAAGGCCCAGCGCGCACACCACCGCACCCTCCAGCTTCACCACATCGCCCCCAAAGATGATTCCAATCATCTGGCCAACATCTTCCATCGCATTGGCCAGGCATTGCCACTCACACCGATACACCACCACGAGCAAATCCCCAGCACACCCCCCCTTGCCTTAGGCATCTCAGGCTCCTTCACACATCTTGTCAAGCACTTGAAGCTTCCGTGATTGTATTCTATGCATAGGAAACAGCTGACCGGGTCACGACAACCCATCGCACGGTGGCCCCAGTCTCTACAGCGCAGACATCTCCCCCTGAATCCCGAACCTCTATCTCTACGATGCTAATCCTCCCCAGCTGGCGGAGGACGGCCAGGTTTAGGCCGCCAAGTCACCCATGTCCAGCCCCCGGGCGAGACTCGCGCCATTTACCAAAAATGGAAGCCTCTAAAAATCTAGTCTAAGAGGATGAATTATGGTCACACCCGCCCATACACCCACTCGAGATAGAAGTCACGAATAGTTAATTTCATTCAAGGAAAAAATAAAAATGAAACAGCAACATATTTACTTTAATAACAAAACTAGAACTAGAAAAACAAAAGAACAAAAAGGCAATATGAACAATTCAGAAGTCGGGATCGTTGCGAACATGGAGGTATACCATCCCAGGTTGGCTAAAGCAATGGCGGTCTGACTTATGGTGCTTATGGCAATGGTGGGGTTGACATCGACAGTAGGTGAAAAGGAGGAGAAGGGAGTAGGGAAAAGTTCAGGGAAAGAGAGGAGGTTGTAGGGGTTGTTGGGTAAATAGAAGAGGGTTGTTAGAAAGAGTTCAAGGCAAGGAGAGAAGAGAATGAGATGGGATGGTGCTATTGGGCAAGAGGGAGAGCTGGGAAGAGAAGGAGAAGAGAGAAGGCTCGAGAAAGCATGAAAGGAGGAGAGAGGGAGAGAGAGAGAAGATGGATCGAGAATTGGGAGAGGAGTAAGGCCCATTTACGGAGGGGGGTTAGTGTTTGTATTTCACCCCTCCTCTTGCTGTAACCCCCCACCCACCCATAAACACACACACACACACAAAATAACAAAAATGCTCCCTAAAAGACAAGAAAGGAGAGTGCAAATACATGAGTTGCAATATCCAAACTGTAGGCTTAAAACAAAAAAATAAAAGTAAAAATTACATAGGGAACTTTAGGACTAAGTACATTACAGGAGGACCTTTAGCAATCTTTTGTTGCTAAAATTGCATTTGGTTTCCCGTGTTTGGGTCTGACTACATCATAATATGAAAATGTCTACCATCAGCAAAAACTACAAGACTACAGATCAACCTCGAGGAAGGGTGCTATAGAATGTGAAATAGTTTCCGTTACAGTAGAGATGACAAGGTACTCCATAGTCCATGATCCACTCTAAAACATCAGCATCGTAACATGTGGTAGGAGCATAGTTAGTACATGAGGTGCTCGGGGAGACGGCAACGTTAGATGATGTCGGGGAAGCATTAATAGTACAAACGGAAGAGACTGTGATTTACCTTAGAAGGGAGACAAGATCATCATTCTTCTGATAAGCAATATACGGTTGTGTATATGCACACAGGGCAACGACGACCACTTTCTCTATTATGGATACCATGTCCTCTAAACTGGGTCAACCCCCCTCTATCACGAGATGTTGCCATAGTAAAGGATGTCTGAGTAGTAAAAACATGAGGTATTGTTATCCTAGTCAGACGATTGCAAACCTCCTCCATGGGATGGATAAAAGAAATTGTATGAAGTAGGTTGTGGGTGGCATAATATCGAGAACCAAGAGTCGCGACAAAAACCTCCCATCATTGTGGTGTTCCTGGACATCTGTTGTTCAGAACTAGCACCCACGTAATGTAGCTATAAAGCTTCTCGAATATGTCTCTCAACAGAAGTAGAATGCATGGAGAGGGAAACCATCTTGCTTAGTAGGAAAGAAGTCATACTGGGGCTAGAGGATCTTCACCTCATTCTTTGCCCGAGAATTTGTGGTGGTGAAAATATCGTGCATCGCCTTTGCATTTGGTTGATGTAGAAAATCATTGCTATTTCGATTATAAGAGTGTAAGAAAGCCGAACATGTGCCCATGTGTTGCCATGTTTTCATGAAACAATTGCTTAGTCTTGTTAGCCGACTCAAGTAGCGGGAAGATGTGTTCTTCGTTGTTGCCCTCCATAATACTCAAGAAATGCATCATCTACAGTTCGTAATTGGTCACATCCATCTTGATGATAGGAGTGGGACAATTAAATACAAGTTGGTCCTATTAAAGCATGTTATCTCTGCTATACAAGTGTTCTTCTCCATCAGATTGTTACTGACTGGTGTTAGAAGGAAAATCGAATTATTGAAGAGGACGTTCTTCTGGTCGGACGGAAAGCGGCAGGGTCCTGGGATGCACCTGGTCAGCTGGGAAGAGATGACTAGAGGTTGTGAGGATGGGGGTCTGGGAATCTGCGACGTGGGGAGCATGAAAATGGCACTTCTCTCGAAGTGGGTTCTTCGCATTTGGGGGTCGTCGACTTCGCTAGTGGCGAGACTGCTGAGGAGTATCTATCGGATCACGAATCAGTTTTCGGTTGGGAGAACGGGGTTTGACTTCCCGCTCTGGGCCGGCATTCGTGAAGTCCTTCCTCGGCTCACGAATAGGGTTGTTCGCAGGATCGGCGATGGCAACCTATTTAGATTCTGGAAAGATGATTGGACTAGGGAGGGTAAGCTTGAGGATTGTTTCCCTCGTATGTTTGTGTTTGCGCCTCTCAAGGAGACGACCCTGGCCCAAACGGCGGAGTCGGGTTCGTGGGTGTCGGGGTTTATATCTATTATGTCTACACAGCACATGGGCGAGTTCCTAAGAATGCAAGCGGAGCTACCTCAGATGGATGTGTTGAGCACGGGCAGAGATCACTATTTTAAGCCCAAAAAAGGGGGAGACACTCAACGGTGTTCGCCCCAATTGATTAAAGAAAATAAAAAGTAAACAGGCGCTTTACAAAGGAAGACAAAAAGAAGCCATATAGCAAACTAAACCAACACCCAATCTTCTACCAATCTCACACAGTGTACAAGGATGTTCTCCTTGTAAAAGCGTTGTCCCGAGAAGAGAGTTGCGTTTCTGCCCAGCCATATCGCCCACAAACTCGCTACGGGCCATAAGATCTCCCTCCTCTCTCTGTTTCTGTTAGTCACCAACGAATCACAGAAGGCCGCCAAGTCTGAAGTGCAAGTCCAACTCACGGCCGCTTCCTGCGAAACCCCAGTGACCTTTGGGCATGCGAAGAAGAGATCACTTTGTATGGATGGGTAACAGGTTCACGGTCAAGAGAGCTTATGATGAATTCAATAGGCAGCCACAGGAGTAGGACCGAGAGATGAGGGAAGAAATCCCAAAGCAGGGTTAAATTTTTCCTTTGGTGCATAAGAAGGGGTCGCTTATTAGACAAGAGCCGCAGAGGGAGATTGATGGCTCAACCTGACACTCGCTGCGACAAATGCGACAAGGCAAAGGAGGACTCAGTCCACCTTTTCTTGGGCCGCCCTGTCTCGATCAGGGTCTGGAGTGAGGTGGGGATCTCGTGGATCTGCTTGGACGATCTCTCCTCGTTCTGGGCATCCATCCGTCGGATGGGGGTGGGTCCATTGATGACTGCTCGAGGTTGTTTGTTGTGATTCGGGTCATTTGGCTCGGACGAAATGATGTGACATTTAAGGGTCATAGATGTTACTGGGAAAATGTAGTCACTCACTGCACTGCGCTATATAATTTCTAGGTAACGCGGTGATGTAAACTTCCGTTTTTATTAATATAAACCAGGCGGTGACCCCCACAATGGGGGTCCACCCACTCTTACATCAAAAAAACCCCAGAAGTTGGATATGAATATATATCAACATTGTCTTCTACCATGACAAATGAAGAAGACCCGAAAGGACACCACCAGATGAAAGAACAACCTGATTTTTCTTTGCACGATCATTTCATGAATAGGTTGTGTGTACAGACTTAGAGCACAATCTTTCCTATCAAATTTGTTGACGCTTTAGGAAAATCGGGTTGGAATTATGTGACTTAATACAACCCGATCTACTCAAAAATCATTGCGAAGGGCATCAAGAAAAGTCGTATATACCTGGAACTGGTACTAATGAGAATAGGTAGACTCCCACTCACAACTATGCACTTGGATGCTTCTCGAGGTATAGCAGTGTCCTATGATAGTTGTTGTGGCACTGCCAAACCCCTTAATGATTGTCAGGCTCTGCTCGAGATGGTGTAGAAGCCAAGAAGGGTCCTGGAGTGGTTGTGGATTCCCACAGGAGCGGGTAGGAACACCGATGAGCAAGTGCAAACTCAGAGGTAGTCTGAGGAGGGGCATGTGGCGACCGAGGAGAAGGAACGGAGGTCGTACCTAAAGTTCAAGGGAGAAGGAGGCCAACAAGTGGGACTCTAAGGTATCAAAAAGATACTAGAGTTCTAGTCCAATACTGCCACTTGGATGCAATGTGGAAAGAAATGAATAATTTGTTGATTCAGATGTCATAGGTCTCTTTTATAAGGAGAAATCCTAAAGGGAAATAACGAAAAGGGAATTACATAAAAAGGAAATAACAAATAACATAAATATTGTTATATAACAAGGTATATTCTACGAAACCTTACCTTGAAAAAGTTTTCCTACAAGAGGTTGTTTCCATGACTTGAACCGACAACCTTTACATGATATCTAATTACCCAATCAATTGACTCAATCCTTCACTATTCTTAGCAATCTAGGTTTATAAAAAACAGGTTTTAATGTTCCACAAAAGCTCACTTCCCCGTGTACCAAATAAAAGTAGCATCAAATTTGGCGTATGTCATAGGCAGATAAGTTAGGCATACTTCTGGGAGGATTATGAGGAAGGACAGAAGCTCGTTTTATAAAAGTCCATGCCACATCAACTAAGACATTGGCAACTTTTCCCGTGTATTGAGCGCGTTCACCTCCAGAAGCATTGCCCTGAAATGAAATGCAAAACCTCAAACTTCTTGATAATCTGCAGATCATATGAAATTCAAGTATTTTTATAAAAGTAGTTACATATGAGAAGAAAATTACCATCTGCCACCTGTGATGAACTCCAGCATAAATTGAAGCCGCACGAAATAGGGAGAATGCAATGTAGAACTTCCAGTTTTCCGCTGGCCATGGCCTTCCCTAAATTCATTCAGACAAACAGTAAATAAAACTGGAGAGCCCAGAAGGAGAAAAGGCAGTCTATGCAAGTCAAGATGCTAAATATTATCAGAAGTGACAACAAAAAATACTTACAGTGGCAGAACAGTAATCAGCAAGATAATCAGGAAGTGAAGGAATTCCTTCTGGAATACCAGTAAATTCTAGACCACCAAAAAATTCCGAATCACGTGGAGTTGCATCGACTATATAATGCTACAAAATATCAAGAGATCAAGTTTGAACCAATCAGATTACATATATCTTTAGCAAGATTGATATAAAATGGCATTACATTTACATCTTGTTATTAACATCCGCTAAGGGAAAAATTACTCAAGTTCAACACACATGAATAAAGACAGAAGCATGAATGAAGACAGAAGCATTTTCGTTTATTCAGATGTAAAAATCATGTTTGATTATGTGTAAATATGGCAAGACGCGAAAAGCTAGGAATAAAAAGGATAGGTTCTTAGCAGAAAAGAATCTAGACTAAGCAATCACAAATGACCAGAAATCAAGTACGACTGCATAGTTCCTACACGAGCACACAATAAGGATCCCAACGTTGAATAAAAAGAGATTTAATGTTAGTAGATGACCAAACCAATGTTGGAGCAGAATCACCTCTGACAGAAGGGCAATTTGATGCATGACTCGTCTAAGCAGGGTCTATCAAAGAGTCAGACCATTTTGTTTCCATTGTACCAGTTTTATCTATATTTTCTTGCATGATGTTGCTTTAACGACACCTCTACTTCTAAGCAGGTTTTTCCCCCAAAATTCCATAACATTGGTACCTGCCTCCAAGCTGCTTGACGTGCTTGAAAAATAACTCAAGCGAACAATGCAACTTCCAGCTCATTGTACCCAGCCCAAGACATCATTTGATTGCAGGATATCCCTCTTCGCTTAATTGAGTTAATCCGGGTCATGCGAGATGTGATATTAGCATGGTTTAATTCTAAGGCAGTCACCTCACCTGGGAACTATGAAGCAACCGCCTCAGCTGCTCAAGGTAGTTTGAGGCGGTCAAGGCATGAGGTGAAGGCGCTGTTGTTTGAGGCGTTAATGATTTTCTGAGCATTTTTTATGTAAATCATTTGTCCTATTAGTAGTTTCAGATGTTTATAAAGGTATACTTGTTTAGATATAATTATACAAGATGAACGCTTAAATTTGGCAGCTTTCGTGTTCATATTTACCATTAAATATGTCTAGTTATGTTAATAAATTCTTAACACCCTTTTACATACAAATCCAGAAATATCATAGGAAACATTAGCTATAAACTTATTTTTTGAGTGATCACACAATGAGCTATGTAATATAGAAAATGATATATATCCCTGAATAGAAAGAAAAACAGTTAATAAAAAATTTCACTGGGAGCGATGCTCCTCACCCCTGCAGAGGGGAGCGCACCTGCTCCCCCCCCCCCAAAAAAAACCTTCCCCCCATAGTCTCGCTAACCAAACAGTGAGAACCCCGTCTTGTTGGAGTATGGTATGGCATGAGGGGGTGCATATGATAGTTCTTCAACCTGGGTAAAATAATTAGGATTCAAGGCATATCAAAAGACTAGCTCTCTGATTGCTGGAAATTTATTATAAAGGCATATAGAGTTGTATATTTTCTTTCGATGTTCCAATTTTAGTATATTTCATCAAATGTTACAGCACTATATATCATACGCTAGTCAGAAAATATATAATTTCATTAGTATATATTTTATTGTGTAGAGATATTTATGTATTTCTGCATCTTATATGTATCTCTTTCTTATGTTCTATTTGTATGTTCCACCTTATGTAATTTACCCATAGGTTTCTCCCCTATATAAGAGAGCCTAGGGTTCTCAGAAATAAACAACTATTATTTTTCTCCCAACATGGTATCAGAGCGGCAGTCCTAGACCGGAGCTCGTGTACCATAACCCTAAACCTAACCCCCCACTCGTTAGCCTCCTCCTCTCGGCCTCTCGGCGCCATCGCCGCCACTGTGTCGCCGTCTAGTCGGCCTTCCACCGCGCTCAGCGTAGCACCAAGCTCTCGGCGTCGCTCGGCGCAGACCCAGGTCGCCCCCCCAGACCCCCGCGTCGTCGCTCCAGGCCCTGCGGCTCCTCGGCGCCACCCAGGCCCCGCTCGACGCTGCCCTAGCTGCCGCCCAGGCGTTGCCGGTGCCACCCAGGCACTGTCGGTGCCGCTGCACAGGGCCCCGCGACTCCTCGGCAGCCTCCTGGCCCTCGGGGTCCCCTAGGTCATCGCCTAGGCCGTCGGCCTCAAGTGCCACCGGCTCGCTTCGTCGTTCTCCTCCCACGCCGCGCATCTAGGGTGATGGATTTGATTGCATAAGGTCTACGTATGCAATCAAATCCTCGTATGTCATCGTAGACACATCTCTTTGGTCGACATACCCTATGATCTTCATTCGGCATCATGTCAGAGAACAAAGTCGATGTACCCTCCACCGGTGCATTCAGAGGTCCAGCACCGATTGTCAAGATGGACGGGATGAACTACGAGCTCTGGGCGATGCAGTTCATGAGCCTCATGAAGTCTAACGGTAAGAAACATATCCTTACCGATGAAGAGCCGATGGAGAAAACATGGATTTATGGCTCATGGGAGGCAGACGACGCGTATGCCAAAGTCTAGCTATCTGGGACGTTGACGATAGAGATCGCCAACGACGTGCTGCATCAACCCACAACCATGCTATGTGGGATATTCTGGCAGCGACATATTCGCAGGCACGGAATGACACAATGATACTACAGTTGTAGCATGATATTTTTACTGTCAAACAGAATGGACATCCTCTCCACTCACTGTACACGTCTCTGAGAGGAATGTTTGAGAAGCTCCATAGCTTCATGCCTCTGACGGCGACTCCCGAGCAGCAAAAGACATACAGGAATGCCACCATGGTGGGTGTTTTCCTGGCTGCCCTTGATCCATAATACGATGTTGCCCGCTCTCATATTCTTGCTGACACCACTATTCCTCCTATGGAGGAAGCTTTCCGCTGACTTAGTCGAATTACTGTCCTGAGCTCTACTACTAGACAGACACCATCGGCGATGGTTGCTTCCAGAAGAAGAGGAGGCTCCTCTACTTTTCGTGGACGAGGTCCCCGTGGTCGTGGAGGTCGCATTCGTCAGCCCTGCAATTATTGTCATCGCCCCGGTCACTCTGAGGCTACATGCTACTCTAAGCATGGCTTTCCTGCCTCGGCTCGAGTAGCAGAACAAGTCGAGTCTCCTGCACCTTCCTCTTTGGACCAGCGATTCGATGATCTTGTTACCAAACTAAGGAATATCATGCCTCCTGACACAGTTGCAGGGGGTCATTCAGATGTGGCAGCCTCTGCTTCTGCCAGTACATCTCCTATAGCCAGTACCTCAGGTAGTTCTTATTCTCTCACCTCTTGTAGTGGACCTATGATTACAGAATAGATTATGGACTCAGGAGCGACACATCACCTATGTGGGGACAAAAAGCAGCTTACTGCATATAGACAGGTTTCTCCAGGGCAGACTGTAGTAATAGCCGATGGGACTCATTCCCCGATTACAGGACAGGGGGAGATTTGTTTGACGCCTTCCATGTGATTACAGAATGTGTTATATGCTCCAAATTTCTCTATGAACTTACTGTTCATTAGTCAGATACAAAGGATTTGAATTGTCGAGCTATTTTTGACCCATCGTCTCTTTTTTTAAGGACATACTTACGGGCAAAGTGATTGGATGTGGCCGTGAGCAGAATGGCCTTTATCGTCTGGTTTGTACTCCCTATGTCGGTGCATCACTCCATTCTACAGGATCAGCCTCTCCATATACCTGGCATCTCCGTTTTGGTCATCTACCCCTTCAGAAGATGTGTCGTATTTTGCCTCAGATTCCTCCGGGAGTGTCCTTCCAGTGCGAAGCGTGTCAGTTGGGAAAGCATCATAGGTCCACTTTCCCAGGTCGTCAGGGTCAGAGCAGTAGCTCTCTTTTACAGTTAGTCCATATTGATATTTGAGGTCCCAGTCGTGTTCCTGATCACCAGGGACACAGGTTTTATCTTGTTGCAGTAGATGATTTTTCTCGTCTATCTTGGGTGTTTTTATTGAAGAATAAATCTGAAGCGGGGAATGTGATTCAAATATTTATCAATGAAGTTCAAAATATTTACTCTTCTTCTGTGAAGATTGTGCGGTCTGACAATGCTTTGGAATTTTGCACCCGTACACTTTCATTGTTCTTTTCCTCCCGTGGTATAATTCATCAAACTTCATGTGCTTATACTTCACAACAAAATGGTGTTGCAGAGCAAAAACATTGTCATTTACTAGATATCACTCGGACCCTACTAATTCAAAGTCGTGCTCCACATTCGTTTTGGAGTGATACAGTTCTCACGGCTTGTTATCTTGTGAATCGAATACCCTCGTCTGTCTTGGGAGAGAAGACTCCTTTCTCTGTAGCATTTCCTGAGAAGGAGTTGTTCTCTCTCATGTCCCGTGTGTTTGGCTCTGTTGCGTTTGTGCACCAGTTGACTCCAGGTCTTGACAAGCTCTCTTCCAGGGCCGTCAAATGCGTGTTCATGGGGTACTCCAAGACTCAGAAGGGCTATCATTGCTTTGATCCGTTACTGGGAAATACTTTGTTAGTATCGATGTCACATTCTTTGAATCTGTGATGTTTTTCTCTCCTACAGGTGACAGGATGACTGCTTCTGAATCAGATTCTGAGATCTATATGCCACCTCCTCCTACAAGTCTGTTATCTCATGCACCAGTCATAGCACCACCACCTCCACCACCTTCAACAACACCCAATCCTATGATCGTGGTTCCACCATTGCCAAAATTCTACACTCGTCGGCCCCCTTCTGCTCATAGCCATCGCCCGTCATCTGGTATGCCCCAGGTTTGTTCTGATAACTTGATTTCTAACGATGGGTCTGGAGATGTTTCTATACAGGGATCAGTGTAGGATGAGGTTCTTGAGGACCAGGACGTACCCATTGCCATTAGGAAGCAGAGGCGTACCTGTGCTTCCTACCCGCTTGCTTCTCAGGTTTCCTTTCATCGTCTTACAGGCGATTTTCAGAGATTTGCAGTTGCTCTATCCGCCATGGAAATTCCACGGGCCTACCAGGATGCATTGAGAGATAGCATATGGTGTCTTGCTATGGAGGAAGAAATGGTTGCTTTGCAATCCCGTGGAACTTGGAGTCTAGTTTCTCCCGCTCCTGGAGCGTCTGTGGTCAGTTGTAAATGGGTGTTTACTGTTAAACACCATGCCGATGGAAGCCTTGATCATTACAAAGTCAGGTTGGTGGCATGTGGTTTTACACAGACCTATGGAGTTGATTATATGGACACGTTCTCTCCAGTTGCTCGGCACTCCACCTTGCATGTTCTTCTTTCAGTTGTTGTGGTACGTGACTGGCCCTTATTCCAACTTTATGTTAAAAATGCCTTTTTGTATGGAGATCTACAGGAAGAGGTTTATATGCAGCAACCTCCTAGGTTTGCTGCTGAGGGGGAGTGTCAACAGGTTTGTCGACTCCATAAGGCAATATATGGCCTTAAACAGAGTCCCGGGGCATGGTTCCAAAAGCTTTCTGATCTGATTGAACGACAGGGGTTCAAGAGGTCAAATGCAGATCATTCTTTATTCGTACAGAGAACACATAGAGGTACAGTTGCTATCATGGTTTATGTTAATGATATAGTTGTTACAGGTGATGATGAGCAGGGAATTAAGATGGCAAAAGAATTTCTGGGTAGTCAATTTGTGACTAAGGACCTGGGTACCCTAAGGTATTTCTTAGGGTTGGAATTTGCTAGAAATGCACAGGGTTTTGTGATGGCCCAAAGGAAGTATGTTACAGACATGCTTGCAGAGATGGGTATGCTTGGGTGTCGACCGTCTACTACTCCTATGGATCCTAGCATGAAGCTATATGATGAAGACACAGATGAAGTCGATAAGACAAGATATACATCAATCATGGAAATTATTTGGTTTCCAAGCAGGTCCCATGCCTCCGTAGATCTCCCACATCTGAAAAAAAGGTGATCTGCCTTATCAACCGTCACCTAACAACGAGAACAAGTGGGATCAACTGCTTGAACGAATCAAGCAAGTATGTCTCTCGTGAGCAGTCTCCCTCTTCTGAACAACCACATAAATATCTTGGCGGAAAAAGTTTTTTGGTTCCAATATCAAAGAACAAGCGATGGAGAAAACAACGAAGAGGCGAGCTTTGCAGAACTCATCGGGATCTTTGTCTTCAAGTCATAGACCAAGACCATCTTGAATAGAACTCAAGATTAGAATCTATAAAAAGACAAGGTGCAACAATTGCAATGAGACATTGATTTTCTAGTCAAATAAGCAAAATAGTAATTAAAACCCCTAGAAGATTTGAGGCCCTGATTCAATAGTGAACCTATCAAATAAACATCAACTTAAATATTAAATAAAAAACAGGAAAATTATGAATACAGGTAATAATCTTTTAAAGGATCCACAGCAAAAGTTTAACTGCAGTACGGATCAATGCCCCTGCAGAGAAGTGCTCAATTAATCTAACACAAAGAACAAACAATTATATAAGAAAAGTAAAAATCAACGGATGCAGGAAATACCAAGCTGCTATATGCCACATCACTCATTTGATTCCCAAGTGTAGATAATTCCCAATCAAGAATACCAATGACTCGATCCTGCATCCAAAAGGAGCAACTAATGAGGCCTATCAAAATATTAATTAGTAATGGCATGTGGAACAGCATTCGTCTAATTCTACATCGATAACAATTCACAACCCCTTCCCATATTTCAATTACATTGAAATGCATCCGCATTCTAAAGTAATCTACATCTAGTTAAACAAGAGAGAGGCTATTCACATAACCTGTCATAAAAGGGAAGGAAAACGAAAAGATAATAATGCCATAAAAAAAGAGACCTTCACAGGATGAAAAACAAGATTATCCATCCGGAAGTCACCATGAACAAGACCAGTTATAGATTTTGACGAAGAATCTTCTCTGGGTATATGCTTATTGAGCCAACCACCTAATTCTAGCATCTCGGGGTTCCTTTCAGGTTTCCCATCACCTGTAGAAGCAAGATACTGTGCAGCCCATCTTTCCACCTGCATCATCAAAGAAGCATTCATGAAGACCTTTTGATACCAAGTGAGAAAACTTACAGGTATTAAGGAATTATAAACTCTGCACATTCACCAAAAAGGCATGCACCCAAAAAAATCATGTTAACAAGATTAAGAGTAGAATGCTACAAGAAGATGTAGTTCAGCAATATTATAAAAACCAGAACTCAGACAGAATCCTAGCATAATCAATGACATTCTCTGCACAAAGTATTCCACAATTGATCACATTTTTTATCATATTCTACTCTCAGTCTCAACTGAATCTTATTATTCTCCAATATGTTCTGCTATTATAGTTTTCCTCAATTTCTCATGATGAATCTATCTTTCAAACTCTGCCCAGAGATCTGTAGCTTCATTCTCATCAACTCCACCTACACAAGAACATCCATCCATTTTCCAACTGCTTACGCTTCAAGTTTATAAGCATTTAGACCGATTTTCGTGCATTTTCATCAATTAAATACATTATTGCATAAGCTTCCACTATAATTAAATATATGGTTATTTGACAAACTGAATTTAATGCTATAAGATTCTCTTATTTATAACTAATCACGTATAGCGCCTAATTATATAGGTTTAATTTTCTCTAGTGATGAGTTTTAGGGAAACACATTATTGTATAAGCGTCCACTATTATCAGATCTATAATAATTTGACATTATGAATTTGATGCTATGAGATTCTATTTTTTACTATTTCTGTATAATTATATAGGTCTAGTTTCTCAAGTGATCGAGTTTTAGGGAGCCTTAACTTGAACTGGAATTTAGTCTATTTTGTTACTTATGATTGTTGTGAATTCGAAATGTCATCTATTTAACAATTTGTTCAAATTATTTTTGCTGAGTTTAGGGGAGAGACCTATGGATAAACTACATAAGATAGACCCAAAGAAATAAAATGACTGAAAAGATACATAGGAATGCAGAAATATCTCAACGCTCTCCCTCAAGATGGAGCATAGATGTCAATCATGCTCAGCTTGGACGAACACTTCTGAAATGGCCCCCTGAGTAATGCCTTGGTAAAGATATCTGATGTTTGCCCTCATGAACTAACATGAGAGGTAGAAATCAGACCTTTCTGGATCATATCTCTAGTGTAATGACAGTCTACCTCAATATGTTTCGTTCTCTCATGGAATGCGGGGTTGTTGGCAATGAAAAGAGCAGTCTGATTGTCACATTGGAGGTTCATGGAAAGAGGCACCACTATAGTCAGATCAATAAGAACATATATGACCCGCTTCATCTATGTGCTAGCATGTGCCATCGCCTTGTATTCTGACTCAACACTCGATCTGGCAACCACCGTATGCTTGTATGTTTCTTGGAGGTGCATGGTTGTTGTCATAGTATAAAATATGAGAGTAGTGGAAGAGCTCCAAGTTCTTGTGGAAAGGACACTAGCCAGGTAATCCGACAAGTGGCTTGAGCCATCTAGAGACCAGTGTATGTTTCTTACTCCGTTATGTAACAAGGTTGCCAGAAATTAGCATAATCTGGATCTGCATAGGCGGTGACATTAGTACGGTCATTGATCACATAGAAGAGGCATTTCCATAATGTTGCAGAAGTCGGTATTCGATATTCAATCGGAGGGGAATAATTTGTATTCGGGCGACTATTCGTAATTATTTGTTTTTTATTTTTAATTGTTTAAATATAAAATTTAGTTCTAATGCATATCTTCTTATATTTATATATATATATATTGTTCAACACCCCCGCAGACGATTAGCCAGCAGCTTGGCCACAACAAAGTAGATCGCAATAGATAGAGCAATTGGTATGTAGACCTCAATTCTCATTGCCACATCCTTCTTGAGAAGCAAAAAGATAAAAGATTGATTGAGACGATCAAATCCATAGTTCCCCCGGCAAATTCCACCACCACTTCCATCACCTCCTCCACAATAAGGTTCCAGAACTCTCTGTAGACAAAGACCAGAAAATCATCGGGCCTAGGACAGGCATCCAACTTCAGCCCAAAAATAACCTCTCGAACCTCCAACATCCCAAAAGTTCTCATCATAGACTCAGCATCCAGATCAAGAATATGAGCCACTCCTAAAGATGGGGAGGAGTCTCGTCATAAACCCATACCCATCCACAGCACCTACAGTGAGGTGGTCGCCTGCTCATGCCTCTGATGTACCCAATAATCGCCCTTGTTATCTCCTCCCCAAGGAACTCCTCCCCCCCCCCCCCACCTCCACTGAGTGTATCAAGTTCCTCCTCCTAGCCATCACATGAAAAAAATAGTATTTTCATCGCCTACCTTCAACCACTTCTGCCTTGACATTTTCCTCCATTCGAGCTCACGCTTCTGATCCTCCTAAAAGTTTTTTTGAACTTACCCTCGGCTCGCAAGCTCCTCCTCTCTCAACTCCCTCTCATCCTCTACCGAGTCTAATCCCCCCAGCTCAACATGTGACTGGTCCCTCCTCAACTAGCACTCGAGTGTCCCTTTTGAACTCCACAAGTGTATGCCGCAGTGCCACCAACTTCATCGCAATCTAATCGCAGCCGACCCTACCACGTCCACTTCCGTCCAAACTGGGCACATCATACTGCGAAAACCTACCTCCAACAGCCAGCAACGCTCAAATCTGAAGTAAGATAAATATCCTGTCAGAGCAAGAATCAAGACACAGAGGTGTCTGGTCTGACCTTGACCTAGGAAGGGAGGTTACAGTAGCCAAGCTGAACATATCTAATGCCTCAACAGACAGAAGAAAATGGTCGATGCGTAAACAAGACGAAGAATTCCTCCACGTATATTTACAACTAGCAGCATCCAAGACCTATAGAGCAAGTTCCTCCATAACCTCACCAAACAGAGCAGACCATGGATCTTGCATGCCTCTCGCCCTCGGTCTGTCCTCCATGTATAGCAAGGCGTTAGAATCCCCATCCACAATCTAAGCCATCTCAGAAAAGCTCCTTCTAATCAGACGCAATCCATCCCACACCATCGTATTTGTGAAAGCACCCACAATACTATATATCGAGGTCACAACGAAACGAGACGGATCCATCTTATTTTTCAAATCCATAGATGCCAAATGAACTAGGATCAGCTCATCAATTACATCATACATGCCTAATGTCTTCATTCCCAACCACAACTATTCCCCCTCGTGCTTTCATTTGTCAGGACAGCTCTGAATTCATTAAGAGGGGATCCTGAGGGGGAGCACCATCACACCATCTCCCAAGATTCCATTTTGGCATCTTGTATGCATGCGGTATCCATTTTCCACTTGGCCATCAAGGAACCAACCGCAAAATGTCTATCTGGTTGACCCAATCCCCTCACATTCCACGATATAAGCTTCATTCGACAACCGAGGGGGATGTCGTTGCCATCTGCACCCCAACTATTTGTGCAATCGCATGTATGTAGTGCCTCTCTTCTTCTAACATGTCATTCCTCTTTGTTGCCAACATGCAAGCCACCCCCTTTTCAATGTCTACTTCAGCGGTCATCATCACCCTTCCATGTTCCTTCTCAGTATCGACAATCATCCCAACCTGACTATCACAAATTAGTACACCATCCCCTTCTTACCCTTGTCCTGCCACTGCAGGCCTAGCCACAACACTTCCTTCCCCACCATAACGGCCATCAATGTCCCCAAAACTGTATCATTTTCGAGCAACCTGGACTCACATTCCATTGTATTCGACCTTCGACGCTTCCGCGAGAAGATCATCATCTGTGTCACTAGATCGGATGCCAGCCCATCCACATTTATTCCAATATGCTAGTGATGTATCGCTCCCCAACACTCCACCCCCCCCCATCATTTGCTCGGCATGAGGAAGCAATCCCTTTTCTCAGATGGCATCCATGTTTTAGCTCTGGAGTCTTCCCCACTACTTCCACCGCTACCGCAAAGTCCATCACCATTCAAGGTGCCATCAACACATTTGCTGGTGGAGATCACTGACACTACCCTACGTTCAGGAGATGTCATGGCCATGGTTTTAAAAAACGTGAGGCGGATCGAGGCGGTTTCCCGTAAATGAGGCGAGGCGTAAGCCTCGAGGCGGTCGAGGTGTAAGCCTCAGTTTTAGGTTAAAAACTATACAAATATACAACTTCGTAGAAAAATGCTAGAAATAAGAATGCATTATAGACTCTGGCATGAAAGTTATAATATTGATTGACAAAGTAAAAAAGTTTCTAGTGTCTAGTACAAATAGTAGCATTAAAGTTCTCTAATAAGGCTCCTACAGTACAAACAAATTTTAAGACTTTAAGCAAATGCAAACAGTAGCAGATTTTGAAACTTTAAACAAGTACAAAAGTAGAGACTTTAAGGTGGAAGAAGAATACATAACAGCAGATTTTGAGCAAGAGTAATAAGGAATGAACTTAGTTTGTTTTTCTCTATCCATGAAATAAGAATACACAGCAGCAGATTTTGAGCAAATTTTGATCATTTGGTGATCTAATTTCGTATTCTAAATAGGTTTTAAGATTGCAAATGGGAAAAGAAAGTTACTAAGTCCAGAAGAAAACCCAAGACCTTCAATGGCTGCAGCACCACTGCTCGGGGAGAAGAGCATTTGCTGAAGTATACAAGAGAGAGGCTAGAATATGCTACTTGGGGGAAGAAGAGGAAAGAATCTCAAGTTTCACAAGCCCAGGACATCCTCCATTGACATTTAGTATTTTAGGTTCCAATTATTTTGGGGTTTTTTATGGTTTAAATATATTCCAGATGAGGCTTACGCCTCACAAGCGCCTCAGCGCCTCATAGCCTCGAGGCGTAAGTTGCCGATTTCACATGCGCCTCTTGTGCCTCGAGGCGGTTTTTGGTGAAAAAAGCCTCGAGGCGCGTTTTTTAAAACCATGGTCATGGCCACTTTTAGGTAAGATCCTAACCTTAATGAGGAGCCAAACATAGAAGGTCATATCACGAGATATCGACGATATATCGGTATCGGCATGTGACTGATATGTCATTGATATGGTCGATATTTGGCCTTCCAAGGCTATTTTATTCACAAACTTGGTTCGATGTCGGCTATATGGCATCGATATATCGACGATATATCATATCGACATGGTATCGATATCGATACTGATATGGCCTTCACTGGAGCCAAGCAATGCACCCAAGATCGAGCCAGTCATCAACTACTGAAGATCCAATGGTGCAGCAAACACCGGAGCCTTCCACGAAGCCCTTCAGATCTTCTCTGACGAAATAATTGCAGAAGTGCCCAAACTCATGCCCTCAATAAGTCGGAGGGTTGTGCCCGAGCTCCGACCTTCACAAACATGGATCAAGGGGTCCGAGTACCACCTAGTCGGACCCGCACCTAATAAACCTGAGAAAGGCCTCGCCCCGATAATTCCCGAAGTCAGGTTCAGATCCGATCGCTTTACCGGGTTTTGAAACCTGAACTGTCGCCCGACATGTGCTGCAAGAAATCGAATGTGTTGTTTGGGCTTCTCCTAGGTGGTGTGTGATTCGACCGTTGGCTATTATCACCTTCAAAGCCAGCGACCATCAGGCTTCCCATCATCGGTCGCTTCCCCATACATCTCCGGTCATCGACTCTGCCACTTCCGAAGCTCCACCAATTTTGAGGACTCGCAGCCACAAGGGTATTATCCTCCTATTGATCCATGACACTTCTATCTGAGACAAGAGGGGTCGCATCCTCTTCACCATAAGCACGACCTCGAAGCCCTCTCTAGGTCACATGCCAGAGTTGCACACCTCGACAACCTCACCCACGTGTTTCAGAACTTCCTGCAAGATTTCAAACCTTCTACACCTCAAGGGAACCCCCACAACTAAGAATTTCCACTTCAGTTTGTCGTCCCCATCGCCACCACCAAGGAATCGTAG
Source organism: Ottelia alismoides (assembly GCA_037367405.1). NCBI lineage: Eukaryota > Viridiplantae > Streptophyta > Magnoliopsida > Alismatales > Hydrocharitaceae > Ottelia > Ottelia alismoides. The sequence goes on from JAZKJV010008882.1 coordinate 1,680,642, forward strand.
CCTCTGCCATGAGATCGCCCCGCTTGACTTCGGTGGAATACCATTCTCCAACCTCCCCCTTCCTCCATCACCTCCCTTGCCCCCTCCGAAGAAAGACCCCTGATGCAAAAACCTCCTCCATGCAACCAAACCGCGTCAACTGAAACACATCCTTTGTCGCTACCAGCCTTTCCTACAACTGAGAGTTTCCACTTCGATATGTCATCCCCATCGCCGCCATCAAGGAATCACGGCCTCCACAATGAGATCGCCCCTCTCGACGCCAGTGGAATACCATTCTCCAACGCTCCCCTCCATCCCCAATCACCTCCCTTGCCCTCTCTAAAGAAAGACCCCTGATGCAGAGACCTCCTCCAAGCAACCAAACCGCGTCAACCGAAACACATCCTTCCTTCGTCACTACCAGCTTTTCCTGCAACTGAGGGTTTCCGCTTCGATTTCTCATCCACATCACCGTCATCAAGGAATCACGGCCTCCGCCATGAGATCACCCCTCTCAACTCTGGTGGAAAACCATTCTCCAATGCCCCCCCACCAATCACCTCCCTTGTCCCCTCGGAAGAAAAACCCCTAACGTAGAGACCACCTCCGTGCAACCAAACCACGACAATCGAAACACCTCCTTCATTCACCGCTACCTGCTACCAGCCTTTCTTGCATTCTTCGCAAGACCTCTTCATCACCAACTCCCACCACCAACCTACCTAGCGGGTCCTCCTTCGACACATCCATCGCAAGCTGCGGCAGCAGTGCTCCCCATTCCACGTCCAGAAATACACCCACTGGAGAATTCACCTTCAGCGGTTCCGCATGTTCCGAAGCAACCTCACAGACCGCAGCATCCAGGTTCATCGGTGCAGTCCTCTTCTTCGACCAATTTCCATGTATTGTATATTCTCTTCGTTGATGCCCTAGCTCGCCGCAGTGGAAATACAACTGCTCCACATCTATGTAAGACCAAGACAGGTGGTCAGAAGCTCCACACCTGAAGTACCATCTCACGGTCCCATCTCGAGGCGTCGACGTCCGCTTTTTAGCCTTCAAACGACTCCCAACGCCATCCCCGCCAAATCCTTCATTATATGCATCTTCATGCAACTCTCCTTCCCCCCCCCCTCTAATATAGTGGCCCTCTGATCAACAGGGATGTTGACCTCCTCCCTTCCAGCACTGCCTATGCTTCCACTCTCCCTGCTCCCGCTCATTTCCCCAAAGAATCGGATTTCTATACTATAAATAACGCAAACTAATTCCTATACTATAGAAATTAGGTTGTGTTATTTATAGGTACAGAATACTTATGAATTAAGATTCTTTATGTTGTATCTTTTTTTATTTTTTGATGTCTTTTACATTTTTTTTATTTTTCTAATAAAATAGAATATCATGAAATATGTACAAAAATAGACGCAAGTAAAAAGAAGTAAAAGAGTGCATTATGAAAGATTGACAAGCTCGAAAACTAATTGTACAATAGACACTAAGGTCGCAAAACCAACTTGGCACAAATGAACCTTGTACATCCCCAAGTATTTTTAGTAGTTAGCATTTTAGTGAAAAACTTCAAAAGTGGATAGAGTTGAATTGGATCTCATATCCTCTAGATATCGATATGTGAAGTTTAGTACATTGGCAATTATGGTTTAGTTTCATATATATACATACACATGATTCCAATTTTTTATTGTTTGTATATTGTATTTGTATCGAATGATTACAAAAGAAATCGCATATTCGGTATTATTCCCTTTCAAATTTGGAGTTTATTTAAGATATAGAAATTCATGAACATTTCTATTTATTCAAGGCATGTAAAAAGGATCCAAAAATCAAAACTCTGTCCTTTAATTTCTGTGTTTTTTGAACATTTTAGAATTTAGATTTATGTACATTGAAGTTTAAAGATGAACCTGTGACTTGGAGTTAAAAAAATGCATGCATGGAAACATGATTTGGCAAAATAGGGTTCGACATTTCTTTCCGATTATCAAGGGCATTATTTTTACATGTTTTTCTACGTTTCTCATTATTATGTGCTCAAAAGGATATAGAGACTAGATGGAAACAGTATTTCCATAAGCTTTTCATTCGGGAAGGAAACAGAGAGATCACTTTAGGTGATCTAGCTAGTAATGAAAGTTACTTGAATCGTGAAAGCTATAGACGAATATAAAGAAAGGAGATAGAGGAGGCTTTAAGGGTTCGTTTGGTTGCAGGATTGGGCAGGGTTGGGTTGGGTTGGGGTACCCCTGTGAATGTAAACTGTGAGGAGGATTGGGAGGATTGGAAGGAAGGGTACCCCGGGTTGGGCCAACCCAACCCTGCCCAACCCTGCAACCAAACAGAGCCTAAAGGTTATGACTTAGGAAAGGTGTAGGACCGAATGACATTCCTATAGAAGTGTGGAGAGTGTTAGGTGAGAGTGGTTTGACTTGGTTTACAAATTTATTCAATGTTATTTGGGGAAGCAAGAAAATGCCTGAAGATTGGAGAAGTATCGTGGTGCCTCTTTATAAGAACAAAGGGGACATTCAAAATTATTCAAATTACAAAGGTATCAAGCTGATGAGTCACACTATGAAAATTTGGGAACATATGATCGAAAAAAGGTTGAGGCAAGTTTCCAAAGTAAAAGAAAACCAGTTCAGATTCATGTAAGGTCGCTCGACTATTGAAGCCATCCATTTGTTGAGAACGATGGAGATTTATCGAGCTAAAAGGAAGAACCTCCATATGATTTTTATTGATTTGGAGAATGCTTATGATTTTGTCCCACATGAGATATTGTGGAGAGTTCTGTAGAAGAGACAATTACATGTCATATGCATTAACCTCATAAAGGATATGTATGAGAGGGCTTTATCTTGTGTAAGGATCCAGTCTAGGAAGACTGATTATTTCGACATCAGCATTGGTTTACATCAAGGTTCAGCTTTGAATCCATTTCTTTTTACTTTGATTATGGATGAGTTGACAAATGGCATTCAGGATGAGATATCTTGGTGTATCTTATTTGTTGATGATATTGTGTTGATTGATGAGACTAGAAATAGAGTAAATGAGAAGCTTGAGGTCTAGAGACATACATTAGAGACTCCAAGATTTCGTATAAGTAAAGCTAAGACTGAATATATGGAGTGTACTTTTGATGGAAGCAATGACGAAGGAATAGAGGTGAAGATTGGTGACAATAATATTCGGAAGAGTGGTTCTTTTAGATACATGGGATCTATTTTGCAACACGATAGAGAAATTGATAGAGATGTTACTAATAGAATAAATACAGGCTGGTTAAAGTGGAGAGGAGCCTCCGTTGTTCTCTGTGATAAGAAAATTTCTTTAAAAATCAATGAAGTTCTATAAAGCGGCCATAAGACATGCTATGCTCTATAGATATGAATGGTGGCCAATGAACCATACACAGGTGTAGAGAATGATAAAAGCAGAAATGAAGATGCTAAGGTAGATGTGTGAACACACACGTAAAGATCAGATTCGGAATTATGCAATCAAAAGGAAAGGGTACAACTCCGATCGAGGATAAGATGCGAGAAAACTGCTTAAGGTGGTTTGGTCATTTGCAAAGGAGGTCAGTTGATGCAGCGGTAAGGAGATGCGATGGGATGTTAAGCCGGGAAAGAGAGGGCGAGGACGACCCAAGAAGTGTTGGAATGAGACTATATGAAGGGATCTTAATTTTTTAGATATAAGCCCGAGGTTGACCCAAGATAGATCTGAATGGAGGTAAAGAATCCATGTAGCTGACCCTACTTAATGTGAGAAAAGCCTTTGTTGCTGTTGTCTCATTATTATGTACAAAGTGGAACAAGAATCATTTCAAAAGAAATGAAAATGAATTTATTATGGTTGTTTGAAGTTTTAGGTATTTTATATATAGTTATTTATATACAAATTGAGATGCTTTTAGATGTTCTTGATTTCCTTCTTTTGCATGCTATTTTTTGTACGATTAATAAAGTTTTATTAACAATGTTCATTATACATAATGACATTTTATGTGTTATTCAGAAGAGCTTGTTAAAGAATTTGGGTGAAAATTTAGAAACAAAGTAGATGAATCATGGATTCGTCAAGCACCATCGAAATATCTTTCATACTACTTTATAAACCTTGATATTGTTCAAATGGATATTTTGGGACCTAATCAAATTTCCAAAATTTCTTGAATATTGCTATTATATTAATGTTATAAATTATTTAACTCATGTAGGTTCAGTTTTGCTTCAGAAGAATAAATCGAAGGTTAGTTCAAAGATTATTCAATTTGTTAAAGAAAAAATCATGTTTCGTGCCAGTATGTAATCCATTCAATCTACAATACAACAACAACAAAGCCTTTTCCTACATTAAATAGGGTTGGGTACATGGATTCTTTGCCTCTATTCAGATCTATCGTGGGCCATTCTTAATCTTAAATCTAAATAACTAAGATCCCTTCGCATGCTCTCATTCCAACACTTAATGGGCCTTCCTCGCCCTCTCTTAGCCAGCTTAATATCCAAATCTCGAATCTTCTAATTGTCATGCTAGCCGACTACCTTCGCAAATGGCTAAACCATCTTAAGCGGTTTTCTCTCATCTTATCCTCTATTGGAGCGACACTAACTTTCCTTCTAACTACATCATTCCAAATCCAAATTTTCATGTACTGTAACCACACATCCACCTTGGCATTTTCATTTCTACTAATGTCATTCTATACACATGTATATGGTTCTCAGGCCAACATTCAGATCCATAGAGCATAGCAGCTCTTACAGCGACTTTTTTTATACTTTCGTTTTTATTTTCAAAGGAATTTTCTTATCACATAGAACAGTAGAGGCCCCTCTCCACTTAGGCAACCTGCATTTATTATATAAGTAACATTTCCATCAATTCCCCGTCATGTTGCAAAATAGATCCCAAGTATCTAAAAGAATAGTTCTTCTGAATGTTTGTCTCCTATCTTCACCTCGATTCCTTCGTCGATGCTTCTATCAAATGTGCACACCATATATTCTACCTTAGCCATATTTATATGAAATCCTTTAGTCTCCAGAGCATGCTTCCAAACCTCAAGCCTCACACTTACTCCATCTAATCTCATCAATCAACACAATATCATCAGCGAACAACATACACCAAGATATCTCATCCTGGATGCTCTTTAAAGTTGCAGCATTGCTTTGTTTCTTTGTGGATGTTGACAATGGAACTCTTATGCTCATGCATCATAATAGAACGGTGTTGCAGAATGCAAACATCATCATATATACTAGATGGAACCATGACTTTGCTTATGTAGGTGAGTGTTCCATCATCCTATTGGGTAGATGCGGCACACACGGCTTCTTGTCTCATTGATTGCCTCTCTTCATTGATTAATGAGAGACTCTTTTGAGCCAATCACGATTTTGTTAATAGTTGCATATTTTTTTGAGCAAATCACAAATTGAGAAGGGCTAGTCATGCAATTTGCACAAGACATATGCCACAAGTCATGCCACTTGCGGTTGTACCACCACCTAACTTTTACATCTTGTTTTTTTGGGTGTGTTGACTTTGTGTGTTAGTTAGAGTTTGGGAGGGGCAAGCTTGTTTTATGTGTCGTTCAATGTGTTTTCTCATAGATATGCTAGGAACCAAATAGGGCGTCGCTACCTTGATCCAAATGTGATATTTTGAAGACTATTTCATTCTTTTTTTACCACAGGGAGCCTGACTTCAATTTGACATGCGGAGGATATCCTTGAGATTATACCTTCATGTCTCTTATTTTTATTACCCCATGAAATCACATATTTTCCTACGTATTTTTACAGCAGGTTCAAGGTTCAATACAAACATCAACCGCCCCTTTCTGGCCACAGATTATGTCTTTCCCTAGGATAATTCATGACTTTAAGCCTTTACAGACCTCTATTATTTCTAGTAATGCATCAATTGGTCAGGAAAAGAACACTATATACAATCTTTTTATTCTGATTGCCATTGGGAAGAAGTCTTGTTGTTGCACTATGCACCCTATATCCAAGATGGTATCCTTGGCTTACCTTACTAACCATGGCCTCGAATTTCAGCGAAATTCGGTCGAATTTTTGTCGAATATCGATATCCTGTTGAAATCGAAATTCAGTCGAAATGTTCAAAATGATCGAAATATGAGGGTCATAGTACAAAAAATGACCGAAATGATCGAAATTTCGAACGAATTTCAACCGAAATTCCATTTCAATCGGTCACCGAAATGGTAACCGAAACCGACATTTAGGGCCTTGCTACTAACAAGTACAGACGGTTTGCAGAGGGTCTTTAATGAATATAGATAGATACATGTTTCACACACTAAAGCCCCCCTTCGGCTTCAAAGAACGGGGATACATGGACCTTTATCAATCCATATGCAAGCTGCAAGATGGTTAGTTCGAAAGGAGTACTCGTTGTGATTAGTCCCAAATGGATTGATGACGAAATAAGTCATGACTTGTTGCTAAAGGATTAACCCATACCGATGGCATGAATTTCTTGGACATTTTCTCCATGGTGGCTCATCCATCAACTCTATGGATTCTCGTTATTGTTGTCATCTGCAGTTGATGATTTTTAAAACAGCAAGATGTAAAGAATGCGCTCTTCTGCAAGGATCTTGAGGTCATTTATATGCAACAACCACATAGGTGTGAACTTCAAATGGAGTGTCAGGAGATCTGCCTACTAAAGAAGGTCATCAAAATGTATACATGGATCCTAGTTCTAGAAGCTCCTCTGGTGAGGTGCTAAAGAACAAGGACTTTATTAAATCATCCTCATATATTTTAATGTATACCAAGAGGACAAGAGGGAGGTATAGTGGCTATATTGTTTATGTCGATGATAAGGTCCTATTGGAGTATTTGGTTGTGTGCAACTTGAGTTGTAGATAGGTAAATGGATACCTCCAGGATCTATTTACCCCATCCATGTCTTTAGTCCCACATCTACCAGTGGTGGGACTCGGAGGCTCTGTGAAGGCTATATAAGGAGCCCCAGACCTCATGTATCCATTAAGAAAATTGAATGCAACATATGGCCCTTTGAGGCCTTCTCTCGTGGTTTCATCCCGCTCCTTAGGGAGTAGGGTTCCACGTTAAAGCTCGTGTTCTTTATTTTCTTTATCGTTATCTCCGATACGCTTCCGCATTCCTATTTTCTAACATGGTATCAGAGCAGGTCAATTCTCGAGGATTTTTAAAGTTCTTTATTTTTTTCATTCGAGATCCATGTTGATGTTGAAGAATTATTTGTTCATGAAATCTATCCGTGTTCACGGAGAATTCTCGTACACATCCTCGTGTGATAAACACCCAGTAGAGCATCAAGTTCCAGGGTGTTCTGAAACCCTAGATCACAATGGCAAGAACAATAGATCGGCAGTGCACTCCAGATCTCCCAAATCAAGGCCAACATTGTGGTCAGGTCCTCATCGCAGCCAAGAAAAACCCAGGCGGCGCATGAAAACCGCGGTATCCGATCGTCCACGACAAGGACCTTCATGCGAGGGGATCTCCACATCTCCACCCTCGTCTCTGGCCGCAGCACCCCCAGCCGAAAGTCGCATCTCCAGGTACACACCCAGCCACGACGTGCAGGGGACCTCTGCCCCTCCTCGTGAGGCCATCAAGCGTCGCGCGGAGCCTCCATCTTCTCCTGAGGTGTCGTGCATCCCAGCCACGGACCACACCGCGAAGTCCTCCAGGCAGCAGATTCCATCGCCGCACCAACCCCCAGATCCCAAGCAGCAACTCCCAATCTCCTAGATCGAGGCGCCAGAGAGGAGCATCTCCAGGCGATGCGCCCAGGCGGCGTTCTTTCTTCAAACCCCATCGGCAGCGGCGAGGTCAAGTGCAAGGGGTTCTCGTTAGGGAACCCTAAATACACCTCGAAGGAGAGCCTCCTATGTTGGGCCCAAGTAGGCCTACATACATTGGTTTAAAAAATTGATCAAAAATGCAAGTAAAAAAAGGAGTCGCGCAAAAATTGCAAAAATAAAGAAAAAATGAAAAGCCGAAAAAAATTATGAACGGCTTATGTAATGGCTATTACAAACAAATATAGCCGAGAAAAAAATGTTGCAAAGTCCTAAAAAAATGATGTGAAACGGCTTGAGAAAAATATTTCAAAAAATGTGAGAAGAAAAGCCGAGGAAAAATGTAATCGGTTTATTTGATTTAGTTCGTCCCCATCTATCTTGTCTTCTCCTAACTTTGACGATGTCTTCATTCCGACCAGTATGGGAGAAAGGGGGAGTATACGTAGAGTCACAGCTCTTCTCAGATTTCAGATTCGTCAGACCAACCGAATTGTTCAGACTCTACATTTGTCAGATGTTCCGACTCGATGTCAGTTTCCGAGTCTGCAGTTCAAGACGCACGAGTGTGCGATCGTCAGTTTCATGGTCCCCATCATTCTTGTTATTTCAGCCAAAGTTTTCATGTGAGCCATAGGGACTTCATAGTAGAAGACCATTCCCTATGCCATGTGGGCAAGGGTTTTCATGTGGTATCATAGGGACTCCGAGTAGAGTATCATTCTCTGAGCAAGATGGGAGGGACCCAATTCTCCGACGAGGAGACTCCAAGCACAATTTCAAACTCGATGGTAAGATTTCGAGTCCTCAGTTTGACTCACACTCCAGCCCATTCATTCTCCTCGCATGCATGGCATGAGAAGCAATGTCCTCGACAGCTGCCGACAGTTGTGCGTGTTGAGTTGATATTGTTTGTAGCGTCGTGTATTGTGAGTCGAGTATCTTTCTGCTTGTCCAAGCTGAGTATTGCATGCTCCAGCATGAAGGGGAGTGTTGGAGTATTTGGTCGTGCGCAACTTGAGTTATAGATGGGTAAATGGATACCTCCAGGATCCAATAACCACATCTATGTGTTTAGTCCCACATCTACCAGTGGTGGGACTTGGAGGTCCTGTGGAGGCTATATAAGGAGCCCCAGACCTCTTGTATCCATTTGAGAAAGTTGAATGTAACAAATGGCCCTTTGAGGTTTTCTCTCGTGGTTTCTTCCCGCTCCTTAAGGAGTAGGGTTCTATGTTAAATCTCATGTTCTTTATTTTCTTTATCTTTATTTCCGATACGCTTCTGCATTTCTATTTTCTAACAAGTCCTAACGAGGATTGCAAGTATGGGATTTGGGAAGTGAAACATAAGTTGCAAGAACACCTTGTGATCAACGATACGAGATCATTGAGATATTTCCTTGAGATGAAGGTAGCATGCAGATGTAAAGGATTTGTTGTGTGAAGAAGAATGCAGTTAATCCCTTGCAGGTCAGCAAGTTGATTGTCAAATTGGCTACAATTCCTAATAATCCTTGTTGGGAGAAAATGATAGCATGCATTCAGAATAGACCGAGTGCTCTCTTATATAGGAGAAAAGCCCTTGGATTAATTACATGATAAGTACATACATAGACGTAAAATATGAAATAGACCAAGAGATAGAATTATCTCAACACTCCCCCAAGATGGAGTATATATATCCATCATGCTCAGCTTGGAGCAACACCTCGGAAATAGACCTCTAGCTAAGGCCTTGGTGAAGATGTCAGCAGTCTGATAACCTGTGGAAACATAGGTCGTAGATATGAGTCCTTTCTGGGTCAGATCTCTGGTGTAATGACAATCCACCTCTATATGCTTCGTCCTTTCATAAAAGCAGGATTATTGGCCATAAATAGTGCAACTTCAATATCACATAAGAGTTCCATAGGAAGAGGAACCCCAATAGTAAGGTCAGTCAATACCGATCTAACTCACATCATCTCTGCACTCCCTGATGCCATGTCCATGTATTCAGATTCTATACTTGACCTGGACATCACTATCTGCTTCTTGCTTTTCCATGAAACAAGAGAGCTCCTGACAAACACAACAAAGCCCGAAGTAGACTTTCTGTCTCTGGGACAACCTGCATAATCAGCATCTACACAAGCTGTCACCTCAAGAGATGTATCCTTGTTGAATATAAGACCTGAGCCAGGTGAGTTATTCAAATATCTTAATATCATATATATACAACATCCATATGCACCTTTCTGGGCTGCTCCATGAACTGGCTAACTTTGCTTACTGCAAACATTATATCTGGCCTGGTGATAGTGGCATATAAAAGCTTCCCAACCAGCTCCCTATATCTCCTGCTCTCTACCTCCTCAGTGTCATCATCATATAACCGCGTGCTTGGATCCATAGGGGTAGTAACAGGCTTACATCCTATCATACATGTCTCAGAAAGGAGATCCATCACAACTTCCTCTGCGTCATGATTAGACCACGCTGGTTCCCGGCGAACTCCAACTCAAGAAAGTATCAAAGAGTGCCAAGGTCCTTAGTCACAAACTGTTGACCTAGGAACTTCTTGGCAGTATGAATGCATTGGTCATCATCACTTGTGACAACAATATCGTCCACATAAACAAGAATAATAACAATACTTCTATGTGTCTTCTGAACAAAATGTGAGTGGTCCGCAGTAGACCGCACAAACCCCTGTTGCTCTATCAACTCGGATAGCTTATGGTACCAAGCTCTATGACTCTGCTTCAAGCCATAAATTGCCTTGTACAGCATGCACACCTTCTGGGACTCCCCTCAATAGCAAACCCTAGTGGTTGCTGCATCTAAACTTCCTCCTGTAGGTCCCCGTATAGAAAAGCATTCTTCATATCAAGTTCGTACAATGGCCAGTCTCGTAAAACAGCAACAGAAAGAAGAATGCGTAGTGTCGAATGCCTAGCCACATGAGAAAAAGTATCTTGGTAATCCATCCCATAGGTTTGAGTGAACCCACGTGCCACAAGTCTTGCCTTGTAGTAGTCCACACTGTCATATGCCCTTTGCTTAATTGTAAAGATCCATTTACAGCTTACAACAGATGTACCTTTTGGAGCAGATATTATGCTTCATGTACCACGCGACCTCAAGGCTGCCATTTCCGCTTCCATTGCAAGGCGCCACCTATTGTCCTGTTGTGCCTCCTAATATGTACGTAGGATAGTAACAGCAGCGAGTCCCACTACAAACTTCTTGTACTCTTCGGAGGGATGATTCAAAGAAACATGTGCAGCAAGAGGATACATGGTGCATTGGCGACGAGACTTTCTAAGGCCAATAGGAATCTGCATATCATCAGCCTCTCTATTATCTGGAATCAACTCATCCTGTGTATCAAGAAGAACTCCAGTGCCATCAGTAGTAACAGTGTTTTCATGACATACCTGCGACGTTGTGGATGATGTGGATGGTGCATGAGCAAAGGGGCGAGTAGAAGACATGTGAGTGTATGCAAGGGGTAATATCTGAGACTTGGTAGATAGAAATGGAGGTGGTGGGTGTGGTGGAGGTGGTGGAGGAGTAGTAGCACGGGTTCATATGGTGGAGTAGGCGGAGGTGGAGGAACAACAACATCCTCTCCAGTAGTAGCATTTGACAACTTGTCACCTGTAGGAAAGAAATACATGACTGACTCAAAGACATTAGCATCCGCGCTCACATAATATCTCCAAACAACAGGATCAAAACATCTATACCCTTTTTTGGTACGAGAATAACCAACAAAGACATATTTGACAGCTCTAGGAGAGAGCTTGTCACGACCAGTAGTGAAATTATAAACAAAAGCCACAGATCCAAAAACTCCGGGAGTGAGTAAGAAAAGTTCCTTCTCGGGAAATGCAATCAAGAAGGGAACCTTCTCCCCAAGAATAGTTGATGGCATGCGATTTACCAAGTAGCAAGCCGTGAGAACAGCAACCCCCCAGAAAGAATGAGGGGTAGATTCTAAATCAATAATGTCCTTGTAACATCAAGAAGGTGACGATGTTTACGTTCAGCCACACCGTTCTGCTGAGAAGTGTAATTGCAAGAAGTTTGATGAACTATACCGAGGGACCTAAGAAATTCAGATAGTTGTAATGTGGAAAACTCCAAAGCATTGTCTGTGCATATAAACATCACATTAGTAGAGAAAATATTTTTAACTTCAATAAGAAAGGCTTTGATGATAGAACCGGCTTCAGACTTGTATTTTAACAAGAAAACCCAAGATATTTTAGAAAAATCATCCACATCAACCATATAAAAATGATGTCCCTGATGATCAGGGACACGACTCGAACCCCAAATATCAAAATCAAACAACTCAAAGGACTCACTACTGTGACGAGTCGGATGACTCGAAAAAGAGGAGCGATGGTGCTTTCTAAGTTGACAAGCTTCACAATCCAGTGCAGTACGAGGAGATATCTGCAGTAGCACATGACACACCTTTTGTAGCGAAAGGTGGCCAAATCGAAGATGCCACATGACGAGAGAAACGGATCCTGAAGGTAGAGTAGCGATGCTAGCACAAGGTGGGATGGCAAGCTTGTACAAACCTCGCTACTCACGGCCATGACCAATCGCCCTACCAGTTAGTATGTCCTGAAACACAAAAGAAGAGAGATCAAAAATGGCACGGCAATGTAAATATTTTCTGATAAGACATTCTGAAGATGCATAGATGGGTCTAGAACAATCTTCCCCTAACCAACAATAGGCAGACGAACTCCATTAGCAATAACCACAAACCTTCCAGGTGAGATAGATCGGTATGTATTGAACTGTGTCCGATCTCCACACATGATGTGACGCTCCGGAATCCATGATCCAGTCAGTTAAATATGAACCGCTACTACTTGTAAACACAGAATGAATACCTGATGAGCTAGACGATGCTCTGTATTGAACTGTGTCCGATCTCCACACATGATGTGACGCTCCGGAATCCATGATCAAGTCAGTTAAATATGAACTGCTACTACTTGTAAACGCAGAATGAATACCTGATGAGCTAGACGATGCTCTGGCCATGGCTGTAGCATCAATGGCACCTAGAGTCGGAGGCGTAGAAGTGGTCATCATATCTTTTAGTCAAGATACAATATCATAGAACCGTGTATCCAAAGTAGGCGTACTAGAATGCTTAGTATGCTCAGCAACAAGTGCAGACGTTGGATATCCATGCTTCTGAAAGCATGCATCCTCAGAGTGACCCAGACGATGGCAATGGGAACAAGGACCATGATGTCGGTCGCCTCCTCGACCTCGAGATCCACGCCCCCTAAATTGAGACAACCCCCCCCCCTTGCCACGAGTAGCAGCCATAGCAGAAGGAGTCGACTCGACCGTAGTAGTATTTGTGGTAGTGATCCTGCTCAAGCGCTCGTAGACCTCCACTGGCGGTATCGTCTATCCAGTAAGAAGTTGAGTACGATCAACATCATACTCTGAGTCAAGAGATAACATGAAGACTCCTGTCATGGTGGCATTCCGATATGCTTGTTGTTGTTCTATGCTACTGGTAATTGGCATGAAGCTGTGCAGTCGCTCAAACATGCCTCTCAGATGAGAGAAGTGTGCGTGGAGCGGTCGACCATTATGTTTGGTCGAGAAAATATCAAACTATAGGTGAAAAATCTTGCTCTCATTCTTTGCTTGCTCGTATGTGTCTGCCAATATATCCCACATAGCCTTTGCAGTTGGCTGGTTAACAATATCATTAGCGATCTCTGTGGTAAGTGTCTCGGAGAGCCAGATACGAGTATAGGCATCATCTTACTTCCATGATGCATTTTCTCCAGTCTTGTCCGCCAACTCTGAATCAGTTATTGTGGCACTGCATTAGGGTACGAAACTGCATGGACCATAACTCGTAGTTGGTCCTGTTCATCTTCACGATAGGTGTCGAACCTTTGAAGGCACCGAAAAAGGAGAAAACATCACCCTTGTTCTTTGACAATGTACCAAGAAGCCAAGATGTGGAACAACTTGGGATTATATCAAGAGAATAAAAGACCGTCTACAAAACCGTAGGAGGGATAAGTTGTATTTGTAGACTTATACAACCATCCCTTGGCCTCCGTGTGAGGTCAAATACCGCACGAAAAGAAGATAAATCAGACGAGACCGCCTTGCAAGGTGCGGGATTGCCCTAGAGTAGCACAGGAGTGCCCTGGCGCCACGGTGTGGGTGCCTGGCCGAGCAAGGGAGGCGCATGGGAGGTGCTCGCGGCGTGCGGGAGGTGCCTGCAATGCGGGTGGCGTGCTGGAGGCGCTTGGCAACACTCAGAGTAGAGCGGGGAAGGTGCCTGGCGCAGGGAGGGTGTTGGCAGCGTTCGGAGCGATACGGGGAGGTGCCTAGCAGTCCTACGGCGGCGGCGGGGAGGGGGGCGTGTGTAGGGTTAGGGTTTCGGTGGGATATGGGAACCCTGAGCTAGGACCGTTGCTCTGATACCATGTTGGAGAAAATGATAACATGCATTCAGAATAGACCGAAGGCTCTCTTATATAGGAGAAAAGCCCTTGGGTTAAGTACATGATAAGTACATACAGAAATGTAAAATATGAAATAGACCAAGAGATAGAATTATCTCAACAATCCTAAGGATCATTTGTATGAAGAGGCTAAGCTAGAGGATAAGAGATATTAAATTCGACTAGTTAGAAAGCTATCCTATCTTACTATAACCACATATAACATCTCACTCATAGTTGAGAAATTAAGCTGGCTCGTGATCAAGCCTACAAAGGCCCACTATGATGCTGTTATGATGGTCTTCAGGTATATGAAGGCTACCCTTCCAAAAGGCTGTTCTTTAGTGCAGTATCATCACTGGATATTGGTGCCTGGCAGATAAGATGTCAATCACCTTTATCTACATCTCCCTTAAGGGTAACCGTGTTACATGGAGGAGCAAAAAAAAACAAATGGTGATAACTTGTTCAAGTTTAACGAATAAATACAAGGCAACAAGCAGTTCAAAGATGCAATGGATACAAGCAGTGTTAAATGCATGGTTTCAGATTTCGTGGAATTTCGCCGAAATTTCGATTTCGACAAGGAACCGAAATTTCGAGTGAAATGGCGATACGATGGCAGTTTCTGATCAATTCTTCACAAATGGTGGTCAAAATGGGCGGAATGTCGACGAAATATAGTATCGACATGGTATCGATACGATATATTTAAACCCTTGGTTAAATGATCTTCATATTCCGCCAGAGTAACGATGCTGCCATGCACATAATAAACAACCCCATGTTTCATGAATGTGCTACACATGTAGAGGTTGGTTACCACTTCATTAGAGTCTAAAGAACTCATCTAGAGAGGCCTTCTTTGGAACTCTGGTGTTGCTTCTGCAGATCAGACAGCAGAAATATTCATTAAAGCACTTCCTAAAGTTTCTTTTGAGTGATGTTGTAACAAGTTGAAAAAAAATTCATCCAAAAAAGAGGGAAACACGCTGGAGGTGTCCACGCCCAAAATTATTTCATGGAAAAAGTAAAGAGCTACAGCAGCCAGGTCTCCACGGTAACAAGTTGAACATGTTAGACATATATTTTCTAGCTTGAGATATTGTGCTAGAATGGGTATTATACTCTGTAAGGAATCCTTTGTGTATTTGAATTTCACATGTACTCACTCTAAGCTTAACCTCTATCTATATGTAGAGGGTGGGTCCATTTCTAAACACACCATTCTATTGCTCTCCACCGAGTTGAAATTGATTGATATTGTAAGGTTGTATTAGTGACGACAATGACCAATATTGGAAGAAGTACCAATACTATACAGAGAGAGAGGAGATTGGAATATAATGAAATAAATGGATTGGTGAATGTGTAACAAGTGGTTGACTAATATACAACTATACATCTTTCCCATGACTTATTCATTTGATTACGGGGTTAACTTCTTACATGGTTAACTCGTTACCTAACCCGCAATCCAACTGCGAACCTAGAAATTGTATTCCGGAGGTAAATCTCGTTAGTCTGGAATCAGCATGGAAGCACTGAAACCATCGAAATTCCATTGATGAGTGAGGCTTGTGAAAATGCACTTGTTGCGTCTACAATATGGATTCATATTTTCCCAATCGCAAGAGTTAGAGCATTCATTGTATGCATCATATATGAGGGAGATGGATAAATGGATCCTGGAGAGATCCATTTACCCCATCCAGAGTTAAGTACCACATCTACCACTAGTGGGACGTGGAGACTCCGTGGATGCTATATATAGAGCCCCACACCCCTGTAGTCCATTGAGAGAAAAGTGCGATACACACCAGTCCTCTGGAGCATTCTCTCGTGGTTTCATCCCGCTCCTCAGGGAGTAGGGTTCCACGTTAAATCCGGTTGTTCTTATGTTCTTTATATTTTCCCATGTTTTGCTTCCGCATGTTTATTTTCTAACATGGTATCAGAGCGGGTTCGATTCTCGTGGATTTGTTCTTGAAAGTTTTTCATATTCTGTTCGAGATTCGATTCAACGCGAGGTTTTGGTTCAGTTTTTATCATGTTCGGAGTCTGGATCCTAAAGATTATCATGTTCAACAATTATTCGAAGATCTAGATCTGTATCGATTCTGTTCAAGATCTAGATCTGGAATTCCTGTTCAAGATATGTTCCAAGCATGCATCTCCAGGTTCCAGAGAACCCTAGTTTTGAGAAAAAGCCCGGATGCTATCTAGAAGAGGCTGCCAGCAACCATCAGGCTTCTAAAGGCAACGCGACGGGCTCCTGCTCCTGTCCAGACGCCCCTCCATCACGCACGTACGTTGCTGGAGGCACCCCTAACGATCCAATCTAGCCCTCCAAGCGATTCCTGATCGCATCTCCCTCACGTTGCATCCTCCCTCAGGCGGCGGTATCCCTCGTGCCCGCGCGACCTCCAGGCGACGCCCCCCCCCTCCGATGGCTCCTCCACTTCCTCCTTGGCGAATCTCCAGGGCGGCGGTACCCAAACCTCCAGGCGGAGGTTCCCATTCAATGGCGGTGCCCAACCTACCCTAACCCCTCGCGCGAACTCCAGGCGTCGCCCCAACTTTGCCTTGGCACCTCCGCTCCAAGAACCAGCGATCGTCCTCGGAACACCTCCAGAACTCGCGCGCACCTCCTCTCGAGCGCGCGGCAAGCGCGTGATCTCCCTCCATCCTCCAGATCGCCGTAAGGGCGAGCCTCGTGCGGCTCCCGGCGGGCGGCGGAAGCAATTGAGATGAAGCCCCGATGGGGGCGACGATGTTAGAGAAAGGGTTCCCCATTGGGAACCCTAAATAGAAGGCATGGGCTCAAATCGAGTCCCACTTATTTAAAAAAAAAATCTTTGTAAGCCCGAATGGGCTGAGACCTGAGAAGAAAATGAGGGCCCAAGTGGGCAGACCGAAGAAAAGGGAGAGAGAGATTAAAAAATGAATTTTTGAAAAGGCGCATATAAAAGAAAAGCCGTACATAATTCCAAAAAATTGATTCAAAAAAAATTTTTGTACAACAAAAAAAATGGACGGCTTGTAAAAAATGCGAATGAAGAAAAGCCGCAAGAAGTTTTGAGAATATCCATGTTTTTCCCATCTATCTTGTCTTCTCCCGACTTGGTCGACGATTGCCATTCCGACCAGTATGGGAGAAAGGGGGGTATATGTAGAGTCACAGGTCTTATCCACATTTCAGAGATGTCAGATTCGTCAGACCAAACAGATTTTCCAGACTCTACAAGTTCGGATTATTCAGACTCGACGTCATATTCCAAGTCTTCAGTTCAGACATGCACGAGTATGCGGTCTTCTTTTCAGATGTGTACATGTTTTGCCATCTTTTGTAGTGGTCCTCATCTTTTCTTGTTGTTATCGACCAAAGTTTTCATGTGAGCCATAGGGACTCCAGAGTAGAGGACCATTCCCTATGCCATTGAGGGCAAGGGTTTTCATGTGATATCATAGGTACTCCAGAGTAGGGTACCATTTTCTGTGCCAGATGGGAGAAAACCAGATCTCCGACGGAGAAACTTCTTTCAGACTCCATTCTCCAGCGACTTTGGACTCCGACGAGGACTGCACTTCCACGGCCTTTTTAGTTAGGCCCTTTTCAGAGATGGAGTAGTTGTCCACAAGTTGTGGCGGGCCAGAGTACTCCGATAAGGAGACTTATTTCAGTTGCAGTGACTTTGACAGGCGCAGTTCAGAGAACATGCTCTCCGACAAGGAGATTCAGCAGACTCACACTCCAGCACGTTCGTCCTCCCCACCTGCACGGCATTAGGAGCAACATCCTCGACAGCAGCAGTTGTGCGCGTTGAGTTGATATTGTCCGTAGTGTCCTATAGCATTGAGTTGAGTTTCTTTCTGTTTGTCCAAGCTGAGCATTGAATGCTCCAGCTTGAGGGGGAGTGTTGGAGTATTCATTGTATGTGTCATATATGAGGGAGATGGGCAAATGGATCCCGGAGAGATCCATTTACCCTTTGTTCATGAAAGCGGTCCGAGCGGCCACATATACGGCCGCATATGCCTAAGTGGTCTCCTCAACTTACCAATTACATGAATCTATGCTTTATGTACCCTTTGCGCATATATGGCCCGCATATGCAGGCTGTGCGAGCGCATATGCGCTTCGCGCGCCCGTTTAAGGTCCAGTTGGGTCATCGAATACGGATCTTAAGATCCAAATCTTGTATTATTTTGATTTTATATAATAAATTAGATTACGTAATACTATCTTTGATAATTTTGATATTTAGTTGTACTATTTTGAGCTCTACATGAAAACCATTTTTCTTAAATCTTCCGTTAAACAACATTTATTCATAAATTCTGTTTAATTGTAGACACTTTTGTAGATATAAATTTATTTTTAAATAAAAAATAGAAAATCGCTTAGAACCGCATATACCCCACATATGTCCCCGCATACCGCTTAATCGCTATTTAGTAACATGTCCGAACGCATACGTGTACCGCTTTCTTGAACCTTGCATTTACCCCATCCAGAGTTTAGTACCACATCTACAACTTGTGGGATGTGGAGACTCCGTGGGTGCTATATATAGAGCCCACACCCCTGTAGTCCGTTGAGACTCTTGAGAGAAAAGTGCAATAGACACACCAGCCCTCTCCCTGAGGCATTCTGTCGTGGTTTCATCCTGCTCCTCAGGGAGTAGGGTTACACGTTAAATCTCATTGTTCTTATGTTCTTTATATTTTTCCATGTTTCGCTTCCGTGTGTTTATTTTCTAACAGCAACTAATCAATAAAAATTCTTTTGAGACAGATTTTTGTAAAGAAATAAAAAATTGATAAAAGGAACGACTTACTTGTCTTTTACAATAATTATCCCGTCTTCCAAAATTGCTTAGCCCAATGGTATCCACATTGACGTTGTGTAGAGAGGCCAAAGTTTTTGCAGTTGCTTTATACAGAGCTGACCTCCGTGCAGGAGAAAGTCCCTAAATATAGGAAATGAGTATGATTAAAATAAAACACTCGAAGCAAAGCTTCGTCAACAAATTTGTTCTTTGAAAAATTAAAATAAAACACTCAAAGAAATCTTCGTCAACAAATTTGTTCTTTAAAAAATTAAAATAAACCACTCAAAGCAAGCTTTGTCAACAAATTTGTTCTTTAACAAAACACATTTAAATCAAAAACTTGCTTAAGAAAATCTTATGTTTCGATAAGAAAATAACATACAGATAGCATATTTAAGAAAATTAAACTGTCAACAAGAACAATAGAATATGTCCCAGATTAATGATAAGAAATCGCCTTACTGGAAGTTTATTATCAAGAAATATGCGTCCTTCCAAGAATTCCATGATGTAAAATGGTGTTCCTATGATGGAAGGATCGGTGCACAGGCAAAAAACCTTGGGAACAGATACATCCGTATGATCACCTAATGCCTTCAGAACCTGAAAAAAGAACAGAATGTTTAGTCATAAATTCTTTCATACATCACTACTCAGTAGGCTGGCGATGCATGCTAACAAAAATTAACACAACAATTGAATCAGCTATCATTGTCTATTATGAATATGAGTAAAGCCTGAGGTTTCTTTACCTCTTTTTCTCAAATCTAGATGTACAAGCAAAAATTTATGGAATCACAAGAAAGATTTGACCCGAACCATTTTAAAGTCAAGATATTGACTGGTTATCGACCAAGTACATGAGCACGGTCACCCCTGCAAATTAGTACCATTGGTCTGAAGTTCTGGTGTACAGACAAGATAACCATTAGGTTCAGTAGTGATTCAACAACTTATATGATTAGTTTCATTCATGTGTTCAAGAAAAAGAACCAACCAAAATTCTTAGCGAACTTCGTATCAATAATGTCCAAACAGCTTCTGCTTGAAACAAGAGGGGAAGGTTACCCCTGCCGCTATTAATTCGGATTTTATTTTAAAAAAGGTTCTGTAAAAGCCAACTCTGTATCCATATGCCAACCTAAATCTTGCCGAAAAACCTCCTAAATATAGTTCCACAACCCAAAACCAAACTTTTGCAGATGTAGAGGAACAAAAGATCTCAAAGCTCAACAAGATGCTATACGCATCCATTGTTCTTTCAAAAAAAAGGTGTGCCTCCTTGGCAGTGTTGTCAAAGGAACGAGGTGCTCGCATAGATGTCAAGGCATACGCCTAGGCATGCCTAGGCGGCCGCCTAGGCATCTAGGCGCCCTAGGTCGTGCGCCTAAAAAGAGCGCCTTGCTTTTATTGAAAATGGTGGACGCCTCGGGTCATCTGGATGCCTAGGAGATTTTTTTTATGTGTTCTACACATATATCGCATTTGAAAATGCGAAATTCATAGACCATTTACAAAATGCGATATACATAGCGTATTTTGAAAATGCGATATACAAGTCGCATTTTTGAAATGCGATATACATATAAAAAATGATGTCGCATTTGAAACAACGCCCAGGTTTAACGTCATGCCGCCTTAATAACCATGGGTGCTCGCCTATGTAGAGATATTTTGTGTTTACGTATTCTATGTGTACTGTTCTCTTATTTTATTTTCTCTATATCCATCTTATTTAATTTACCCATAGGACTCTCCTCTATATAAAAGAGTCTAGGGTTCACAGAAATAATAACGCACTCATTTCTTCCAATATGGTATCAGAGCGGCAGTCCTAGACCGGAACTCGTATACCCTAACCTTAATCCCCACCCGCCACCCCTCCCCCCCCTCCTCCTTCTCCGACGCCTCCCACAACCCCCTCTTCCGGCGCCGCCGCTCACAGCCCCCCCCCCCCACTTTTTCTGGTGCCGCCGCCCCTCTCCCAAGCCCGCCATCGTCTACCCCGGCACCTTCAACCAAGGCCTTAAATGTCGGTTTGGTCACCATTTCGGTGACCGACCGAAACGGAATTTCAGTGGAATTTCGGTCGAAATTCGATAGAAATTTCGGTCATTTTTTGTACTAGGGCCCTCATATTTCGGCTATTTCGGTCGAATTTCGATTTCGACAGAATATCAATATTCGACAGAAATTCGACTGAATTTCGCTAAATTTTGAGGTCATGCCTTCAGCCCGTCGACCCGGTCGTTTACCCCCCCCCCCCTTCCGCCCTTCTCTCACTTCGTTTGCTTCGGTTCATGGATTTGATTGCATATGTCTACATATGCAATCGAATCATAACATGTCAGTGTAGACATCTATCTATCGATCTACAAACCCCATGATCTCCATCCGGCATCATGTCAGAAAACAAAGTAGACATATCTACCATAGGTGCCTTTAGAGGTCCAGCACCAATTGTCAAGATGGACGAGACGAATTATGAGTTCTGGGCGAAGCAGTTCATGAGCCTTATGAAGTATAATGGTAAGAAACATACTCTTACCGAAGATGAACCGTGGAGAAAACAGTGATTCACGCCTCATGGGAAGCGGATGACGCATATGCCAAAGTCTGGTTATCAGGGACATTGACGATAGAGATCGCCAATGACGTATTGCATTAGCCCACTGCTAAGGCAATGTGGGATATTCTCACAGCCATGGAAGAAAATATCGCGATATATCGGCGATATATCGTCGATATATTGATATCGACATGAGACCGATATGGGCACTGATATGGCGATATATCCCGATTTCCAGGCATTTTCTTCACAAAGGCTCGTCGATATGGGCGATATTTCGACGATATATCGTCGAAATATCGTATCGATACGATATCAAAACGATATCGATATGACCTTCCATGCTCAAAGCAACCTATTCTCAGGCACGAAATGAGGCCAAGATTCTTCAACTGCAGCATGATATATTCACGTTTGTTAACGTACACGATAATAGTAGTACATGTACTTTTCTTTATTTTGTTTTCTAGGCTACTCTCCTATATAAGAGAGCCTAGGTTTCATGGAATAAGTTATTCATTTTTCCCAACATGGTATCAGAGCGACGGTCCTAGACCGGAGTTCTTGAAACCCTAACCCTAATCCCACCCCCACCCGCCAGCCTCTTCCTCGTCGATCGGCGCCGCCTCTCCTCTCCGATCGGCGCCGCCTCTCCTCTCCGATCGACGCCGCCTCTCTCTTCTTCTCGGGCTGCACGCACTGCGCCATCTTCGTGCCTGCGTGCGGTAGCGAGCACACGAGAGTGCGGTGCTGTGCATCGCCTGCGTGCGGTGCATCGCCATCACCAGCGCACACTGCGCACCTATGCACCTTGCGCCCCTGCCTCTTCTCTCGTGCGCACATAGCGCACTAGCGCATATTCCAGGGGCATCCGTGGTACCCTAGCATGCATCCCAACACGCCAAACAGTGCGCGTATTGCGCATACTCATCCAGCGCACCAGTAGGTCGTACGGGGGCACGCATCAGCCCTAGAGCGCACACCTTAGTCTACATGGGTTTAGTTGCTTGAGGTCTACACGAGCAACTAAACCCGTCTATGTCTTTGTAGACAAATCATATTCTCTATCAATTGTTCCAGTCTTCAGTATCAAGTATGTCCGAAAGCAAGGCAGATATCCCATCTAGTGGCGCATTCCGTGGTCCAGCGCCGATTGTCAAGATGGACGGTACCAACTATGAACTGTGGGCAATGCAGTTCATGAGTATGATGAAGTCTACGGGTAAGAAGCACATTCTTGCCGAACCAGAGCCTGCTGAGAAGAATAGAACCTATGCCTCCTGGGAGGCTGATGACGCATATGCCAAAGTTTGGCTATCTGGCACGTTGGCAATTGAGATTGCCAATAACATCCTCCATCAACCCACAGCGAAGGATAAGTGGGACATTCTGGCGGCTACATATTCCCAGGCAAAGAACGAGACAAAGATTCTGCAACTCCAGCATGATATCTTCACCATCAAGAAGAATGGTCGCCCCCTACATTCTCTCTATACGTCACTGAGAGGGATGTTTGAGAAGCTATATAGCTTCATGCCCTTGACAGCCACGTCAGAACAGCATAAGACATATAGGAACGCCACTATGGTGGGAGTGTTCCTAGCTGCACTTGATCCTGAGTACGAGGCAGCACGATCACAGATTTTGGCCGACTCTACAATTCCTCCAATGGAGGAAGCCTTCCATAGACTGAGTCGGATTACAGTTCCCTCAACTGTTGCATGTCAGAATTCTTCAGCCATGGCAACAACCAGAGGTCGTGGCTCTCATTACCAAGGCCGTGGACGTGGACCCCGTGGGAGGAGTGGCCGCACTAGGCCAACATGCACCTACTGCCACCGAGTTGGACATAATGAAGATATATGCTATTCAAAGCATGGATTTCCTGCATCTGCACGAGCTGTTGAGCAGATAGAGCCCCCATTTGTTGCTACCTTAGATCAGCGATTTGAAGATCTAGTTGCCCGTCTGAGGGGCATTATCCCACCATCGGGTCCAGCACCGACTACAGAAAGTCATTCTGATGCGGTTGCTTCTGCCTCCACTTCTACCAGTGCTTCAGGTAGTATACTTGCACTTCACAGTAGTAGTCCTGATACATTGCCATGGATTATGGACTCAGGCGCTACACATCACCTATGTGGCGACCAGAGTCTACTTACATGTTATACCCAGATCCCTCCGGGACGGACAGTTGTCATTGAAAATGGCACACATTCCCCCATCACTGGTCAGGGGGAGATTAGATTGACACCGTCTATGCAGCTCAAGAATGTGCTACATGCACCTGATTTTTCAATGAACCTATTGTCAATTAGTCAGATTACGAAGGATCTTCATTGTCGGGCAATTTTTGATTCGTCTTCTTTAATTTTTCAGGACATCCATACGGGCAACGTGATTGGTCGTGGCTATGAGCAAGGAGGCCTTTACCGCCTGAATCAGACCCCATTTGCTGGAATCACATCCTCTTCTTCTGGCCAAGTATCCCCTTTACTGCGGCATCTGCGTTTAGGTCATTTACCGCTTCAGAAGTTGCGTCGAGTAGTGCCGTATAGTCTTCCTCACACATCTGTTCAGTGTGAGGCATGTCAGTTGGGAAAGCATCACAGGTCGTCCTTTCCCAGTCGTCCTGGTCGGAGTAGTACCTCCAAGTTTGAGTTATTTCATGTTAATGTCTGGGGTCCGAGTCGTGTACCTGATCATCAGGGACACAGATATTATATTGTATTTGTGGATGATTTTTCTAGAGTGTCGTGGGTGTTTCTGATGAAAAATAAATCTGAAGCCGGACATATAATTATTCACTTTCTGAATGAAATCCAAAATGTTTTTTCTACGTCTGTGAAAAGTGTAAGAAGTGACAATGCTTTAGAGTTGTGCACTAATTTTCTTGCTAATTACTACTCATCAAAAGGAATTGTTCACCAAACATCTTGTGCCCATACATCTCAACAGAATGGGATTGCTGAAAGAAAACACCGTCATCTCCTTGATGTCACTAGATCTCTACTTATACAGAGTCATGTTCCATAATCCTACTGGGGTGATGCAGTTCTTACTGCATGTTACCTAATCAATCGGATGCCTTCGTCCGTCTTGAATGAACAGATTCCGTTCTCACTCATTTATCCTGACAAGGATCTGTTTACTCTCACTCCTCGTGTGTTTGGGTCGGTTGCGTTTGTCCATCAGTTGTCACCGGGTACTGACAAGCTCTCTCCTAGGGCTGTCAAGTGTGTCTTTGTCGGGTACTCCAGAACTCAAAAGGGGTACAAGTGCTTTGATCCTTTGCGTCGGCGGTATATGATTAGTGCAGATGTTACATTTTTTGAATCTAGTATGTATTTTTCAGCATCTGGAGACAATCAGCTTCCACCTACACCACATGATGCCATATACATGACACCACTACCACCTCAGATGCCATCATCAAAACCTCCACCACCACCACCACTACCACAACAGCCCATCTCACCATTCCCGTTCCATTATACCCGCAGGCCTCCTCCACCAGCTCATGGTCATGACTCGTCTACTAGCTCGCCTATGGTATGTAATGAGAATATTAATGTTGATGGATCTGACGACATTTCTGAGCAGGATGTGTTGCAGGAGCCAGATGAGCCTACAACTGATTTGGATGTTCCCATTGCTTTACGGAAGTCGACGAGGAGTTGTGCCAAATATCCAATATCAGCCTCTATGTCTTTTGAGCGGCTATCTGGAGATTTCAGGTCGTTTGCTATGGCACTTTCAGCCATAGATATTCCACGGAATCATCATGAGGCTCTGCAGGATAGTAGATGGCGGCTTGCAATGGAAGAAGAAATGGCCGCACTTCAGTCCAGAGGAACTTGGACTTTGGTTCCTATACCTCCAGATGTGAATCCAGTGAGCTGCAAGTGGGTGTTCACAGTGAAGCAAAATGCAGATGGATCCATTGACAGGTACAAGGCACGTCTGGTGGCACGTGGCTTTACACAAACATATGGGGTGGATTATCTTGACACCTTCTCGCCTGTGGCACGTCATTCCACCCTAAGGATCTTGTTGTCAGTTGCAGACTTGCAGTTGCTCGAGACTGGTCGCTCCATCAGTTGGACGTGAAGAATGCATTTCTATATGGAGATTTGCAAGAGGAAGTATATATGCAACAGCCACCTGGTTTTGCTGTTGAGGGGGAGTGCTCCAAGGTATGCAAGTTGCATAAGGCTATATATGGCCTTAAGCAGAGTCCCAGAGCATGGTTTCAGAAGCTCTCGGATCTCTTCGAGAAACAAGGATACAAACGCTCCAATGCTGATCATTCCTTGTTTGTACAGAAAACAGTGAGAGGTATCATTGTCATTATGGTTTATGTTGATGACATCTTGATTACAGGAGATGATGAGCAGGGCATAAGGCAGGCGAAAGAAATGTTGGGTAGTGAGTTTGTCACTAAGGATCTTGGGGTCCTTAGATACTTTCTGGGGCTTGAATTTGCGGAAAATTCCTATGGGCTAGTCATGTCACAAAGGAAATATGTTACTGATCTGTTGAGTGAAACAGGTATGCTCGAGTGTCGACCTGCTACGACACCAATGGACCCCAGCATGAAGCTTTATGAAGATAACACAGAGGAGGTGGACAGGAGAAGATATAGAGAACTGGTAGGCAAACTGTTATATGTCACGATCACTAGGCCAGATATATTATTTGCAGTGAGCCAGTTCATGGAGCAACCACGCCACGTGCATATGGATGCAATACATATGATACTTAGATATCTCAAATCTTCTCCAGGTGCAGGTCTGCTATTCAAGAAAGGAAAGGGGATTTCTATCTCAGCATGCGCAGATGCAGACTATGCAGGATGTCCCAAGGATAGGAAGTCCACCTCAGGGTATGCTGTCTATGTTGGAGATGCCCTAGTCTCATGGAGGAGCAAGAAACAAACTGTGGTAGCTAGATCTAGTGCTGAATCCGAATATAGGGCTATGGCCCAGGCTACTACAGAGATGATGTGGGTGAAAGCGGTGCTGACAGATCTATGTTTAGATGTACCACTTCCTATGAACTTGGAATGTGATAATCAGGCTGCTTTGTTTAATGCAAACAATCCTGCATTCCATGAGCGGACCAAGCATATTGAGGTGGATTGTCACTTCATACGTGATATGATTCAGAAAGGATTCATTGTTACATCTCATGTTACTTCAGAGAATCAGACTGCAGACATATTCACCAAGGCATTGCTACGAGGTCCATTTCAGAAGTGTGCTTCCAAGCTGAGCATGATTGATATCTATGCTCCATCTTGAGGGGGAGTGTTAATAGTAGTACCTGTACTTTTCTTTATTTTATTTTCTTCTTAGTATGCTTTATGTAATTTACCCATAGGCTACTCTCCTGTATAAGAGAGCCTAGGGTTCATGGAATAAATAAGTTATTCATTTTTCCCAACAACGTTCAAGCAGAATAGACGGCCTCTCCACTCACTATACACATCCTTACGTGGGATGTTTGAGAAGCTCCATAGCTTCATGCCTCTGACGGCTACTCCTGAGCAGCAGAAGACATACAGGAATGCTACCATGGTGGGTGTATTCCTTGTTGCACTTGATCCTTAATATGACGTTGTTCTCTCTCAGATCCTTGTGGATGCTACTATTCCTCCTATAGAGGAAGATTTTTGTCGACTTAGTAGGACCACCGTCCCGACTACTACTTCTAGCCAGATCTCATCAGTGATGGCAGCCTCCAGGGGTAGAGGCGGCTCATCTACTTTTCATGGGCGTGGACCCTGTGGCCGAGGGGGTCGAATCTGTCAGCCTTGCACGTATTGTCATCGTCCTTATCATTCATAGGATACATGCTATTCTAAACATGGTTTCCCAGCATCAACACGGGTAGCAGAACAAGCTGAGTCTCCAGCACCTTCTACTTCATATCAAAGATTTGATGATCTCGTGGTCAGACTTCGGTGATTCCATCAAGTTAGCCTTGATCTACTAGAGGACGATTACTCTATCCAAGGATGAAGTTGGCCCGGTGTTTATAACTTAATGAAGATGAACAAGGCATTTATGTGCAAGTGGATCTCCCACAATTGGGGCAATAGTCATAATTTGGTGTACACTTCAATTCGGAATATTTATAGGACATGCGCTTGTTATAGCATCTCATTTATAGAAGGGGATTGCTCGGTGATGCAGGATATGCGCATAGAAGATGGAAGAGGCTTTCAGTTCTTGTGTTATAATTAGATGGAAGGCGGAGTACTTAAAGTGTGGTTTTCCTGTTTGGTGGTGTTGGCATCTGATATGGATATTATGATTGATGATATTTGGGATAATATTTCTATTTCCCACATTTTTGCTCTGATCTTCCTTTCAGATCAACAGATAGGCGAATATATGGAGTTGATGGAGGTCTAAGAGGGTTACAAAGGCCCCTCATAAGGGCATGATTGTTGGTGTTGGTCTGATAGTAGGTTCTCCTTTAGGAAAGTCTACAAGGCCTTGATGGGATCGATGTCTTTTGATCCAAACAAATGCATTGTTGACTATAGGAGGATATGGCAATGAAAGGTGCCTACGAGAATTAAGGTATTGATCTTGCCCTTAAGACATGGGAGGCAGACATGCGTGTTTCTTCCAAGGTGCAGTTTCTGTATCTGCATGCACCTATGGTTTGGAGGACATTAAAGATGTGGATCATCTCTTCTTTACCTAGTACGAGTTCCATAGATGTTTGGGAGAACTTCGGTAACATGATGATTACGACGATCTACACAAGTTAATCGATCAATGATGATCTAGAATAGTTTCATAGCCAGGGATTGAGGTTTATCGATCACTCAATCATGCCACAGACTGAAGTTGATCGATCAGTCGACCATAGTTGATTGATTAGTGAACAGTAATCAAGATTGATCAATCAGGTGCATGAAATTAATCGATCAGTTCATGTACAGGATCAAAAGTTGGTTGATCAGTAAAGTTGGTTGATCGATCAGTTGGGGATTTTTCCACATAAGCTTGAAGCTTGAACTGACTTCTTGATACATGTACCTTAGATTATATGAACGCATACATATGCACATTGTTTGTGTATCATTTACAATAAGATATTTCAATAATAATTGATTAAATGGAGATGCAAATGACAAGTATCTATCGATAATTGTGTGTCTTATTAATATAAGGTATTTGGGATATAAGTTTCTAACACCCTACTCCCCTTTATAGGCACCATAACGAACTCCTAATCTACTAGTGGCATACCATGGGACTCCCTCATCGAGGTAGCCTGGAAGAATTGCCTCATTACGACCTCAAGATGATGAGGTACTCCTAGCAAATGCAACCTAGTAAAGATGAAGAAGACATGAATAGCTGACAGAATCGCCTTCAATAGCACCAGACAACTACCACAGGTTATGAAAGAGGCCTTCCATATCGAAGGCTTGCATTCAAGCTTCTCAACTAAAGGAAAACAATCCACCTACTTCAGTTTCCCATAGATCAATGAATAGATCGAATAAGATAGAGGTAGGTTGCCTCGAGGAGTCGTAACAATCCGACTATACTCGTCAATCTCCCCATTAGAGATGTTGAATGGAAACAAAACCAACTTTGATCTATTAACACAAAGACAAAATGGCTCATCATAAATATTCAAAACCGTAGAAATCTCACATCTATAGCACCACCCTCAATCAAAAAATAATGTTATCAATATGATGTCATTTAGCAAAAAACCAGAGCTAATACCCTTGCTCATAGCCAGTGTGTCCATGACAATCAAAACATCCACCACTACAACAATAAAGAGTAAGAAGGTATCCATGTCAAACGCCCCTCTATGGCTAAAAGAAGCCATAGGATGATTATTCACCAAAATAAAAAATGGCCCAGTATGAGATATCTCTTCATCTAATCAATGCAAAGGTCCACAAAACCCCTTCTAACAAATGAGGCACATGGGAAACATCAATCCACACAGTCATATGCCTTGGAGAAATCAACTTTCCAAAGCATGCATTTAATCTCATGTATGTTCTTGTCCACCATTACCTTTGTGGCCACCACGATGTACATCGTGGTCTACAAGGAATAAAAGTTGTCTCATAGGTGAAATAATTTCATTCGTGACCAAGTGAATCCTACTAGAAAATACCCCGGCTAATAGGCGACATTGGGAAGTATAATGGGCTCCAAGTCCTTCATTTGGGTAGAAACAAAATGAAGGTTCCGTTTTAAGTTATAAAGATGTCCTATTTGGCTATGAGTGTTGAAGTAACTACTATTTGTAGGACTCAATCTATCTATAGGGCTATAAAAGGAGCCCCATGGACCGTATCCCCTTCACTCATTGAGAAATTTTAATATAAGATCTGACCTGGTTACATCTTGCTCCTTAGGGAGTAGGTTTCTACGTAAAACCCGAGTGTTCTAATTTTATGTTTTGATTGTATACTTATTATTGATTCACTTCTGCTTATTTATGTCAACATAGTATCAAAGCAGTTTGGTTCTGCGGATCAATTTTTTGAATTTCTGGTTCTGATTGTGTTCTTGAAGACTATTTTATTCATTACTATGTTCATGTTCAAGCTATAGAGATCATGCCGTCAAAAGCAACTAAGGTTTCTCCATGAAACCCTAGCGTTGATGTTCTCCTCCTTTAAAATGATTTGGGGTTCATAAAACCCTAGCCGATGCATCCTCCACATCACCCAAGTAAGACCATCTCTAGTGATAATAGTGCCTCAAACCTCCAGCAACAGTGGTGCATCTCCATGCTCTTGGAGATTCAAAACGAGCATGATCACGCCTTCTCTTCCAATCTCAAGGCAATGTGTGGCCACGAGATGCAAGCCCTAGCTATGGATCTTGCGGGATCCCAGCAACCCTCCAACGAAATACGTCCAGGGTGTATCCTTCTTTGATCCCAGGCGAACCGAAGAACTCACGAGCAAAGAATGATTCGATGGCACTTCGCAATGCCACTAACTCGCTCCATTGAGCTCCATCGCCTCGATAGCAGCAGCACAGATCTCACCTCATCCTCCTCCGCAGGTGGAGATGGCTCCATCCAGTCTTTGAGAGGCGTTGACGACTCCGCACAAGCTCGCAGCATAAGCTCCATCCAGTCCTAGCGATAGCAACGGCCCCAATCGACTCCCTTCCTAGGCGGTCTTGGGTTCTCCCAAGTGGGGAACCCTAATCTTGTGTGTGAAAAGAAAGAGGAGTACCCATGACAAATAGCCCCCCTCAACTTCACACTTTTATCTTTTTATTATAGGCCTAATTGGCCTTACGTACTGTTCTACACAAAAAAAAGGAAGACCAGTAAGTGGGTTGCAGAAAGAGGTCCGATTCAAAGTTTAAAAAAAAGATCTGGAGGTTTTGGGCCTAATCGGCTCGAGAGAGTGAGAAAAAAAAGATGGCTTGAAAAGAGAGTGAGAGAAAGAGAGAGGTTTAAAAAAAAGGTAGTAGTACAAAAAAAGGATGCATACCCGAAAAAAGAAAAAAAATGCTACAAAAAAGATGATTTAAGCAAAAAAACACACAAAAAAGAGAAAAAAGATACATGTTTTGTTTTGATTTCTCCCAATCTGATGATTCATGCTCTTATTCTATCAAGTAAGAAAGAAAGAGGGAGTGAGAAAATGACGGCATTTGTCCTTCATGACATGTATCTACAGAAGTTCTATCCCATCCATCATCTTCTACTCATGGCTCCTCAACAAAAGCAATCTCTACATCGGATGTCTTTTCCCGACCATTCAGACCCTATGATACCATATCACCATAAGGAAAATGGGAGAGTCCATCTTGGGTTCAAGTATAGAAGAGACCCACCATGAGGTATCTAACCATCCACAACTTCGATATCTGCATAGGGGATGACCACTGCATCGAGTGTCTATCCATGATATCATTATGGACTTCTCTACCTTAGATTATTTTAAACTTCTGCCACATGTCCACGATTGTTTGAGTGGGTTTGGGTTAAATATGTCGTGTTGCATTCGGTTTGGGTTATGAAAGTGATATCCCATGACTCACCCAAATTAGATTAGGTGAAGTTATTTGGGTTGTGGGTTTGACCCAATCGGTATTTAGAACTTATGTGCTAAATAGAGCTATATCATTATGAACTAATGTGAAATTATTGGATGCACAAACTTTCAGTTCGGTTATTTGGGTGGAATGCATTAGACCCATCACTCGATCCAAAAACCAAATAAATAATATGGTTTAGGTCTAACCCAACCTAAAACCCAAATAACTCAATCCATTTCAGCCATTTTTTAAAGGTTTGGGTGGGTTATTTGGGTGGACCCAAATAATGCCCAACCCTACTCCAGACTACTACTGTTATCAGTTATCTTCATTGAGCATCGACTAATTCGACGAATGTCTTTCCCTGAATTCTACTCCGCGCTAGACCTCTTCTATAGGGAATCTATTCCAGGCATGACCTGGTTGTCGCAACGAAGTTCTACATGCGCAACATAATCATCGCAAACCTATCCTTGTATGAGATCATCTACAAGTAGTGATTACTTCGAATGGGTGTCTATCTTCGTCTCTCTCAGATGTATTGTGTGAAGATGTATTGTATATTATATTTTCTTTTGTCGCAAGCTGTAGCTTTCTCAGCTCCATCTTGAGGGGGAGTCTTGAAGTATGTAATAGAGTGGTAATTGGACCTTGGGTAATTGGATCTCTCCAAGTTTCAATTACCCTTCTATTACATGTTTAGTCCCACATCTACTATTTATGGAACTCAGTCTGTCTGTTGGCTATATAGGGATTAGGGAGCCCCACACATCCTGTACTCATTGAGAAACTCTAATAAAAGATATGGCCCTTTGAGGCCTTCTCCCATGGTTTCATCCTGCTCCTTAGGGAGTAGGGTTCCACGTAAAACTTAAGTGTTCCAACTTTATGTTTTGATTTCTTGTTTTGATTATTGATTCGCTCCACTTATTTATTTCAATAATGAGAAAGATATTTTCATATTATTTTGTAAATTCATAGTACATAATTTTATACAAATTATTTAACCTGTCACTTCTAGCATTGTGCAAAAAGAATTCAATGTAGCTTTTCGGTGATGGTAGCCTGCTAGTTAAAAATGTGATGGATGTGAAAATTGTGTTTCATAGAACTACTCATATATCATTTTTTTACTTTTTAAGGACAATTGCATTTCAAGGTCCAAATTCCTGATCCCCCATATTTACCTACTCAGAAGAAATAGGCCCTCCTGACACAAACTTAATGCAGTGTTTTAAGATATTTTTATCTCTTAGATACTACAAATCCAATCAATCAACCTAACATCAGACATTACCAATTTGATCTTCGGCATGCCTTGACTCGTTATTACTAGATTATATATCAATATGATATGCTCCACTGAATACCTGATTTATTGAGGTGGATAACAAGTACTTGTGTCGAATATCACTTCTAGGGATGCACACGGATCAAAAAAAATCTGTAATCCAATCCGATGTTATTGGATTGGTTTGGTTTGGTTTTACCATTTTAATAGATCAGATTGGATTAGAATATTTAAAATCCCGTTAAAATATGGATTGGATCGAATCATTATCAAAATACGATCCAATCCAATCCAATCCGTTAACATACATTTATATATTTACATAAATAGATATTATACATACATAATATATATTTTCGTCCATCTATAATTCTTATAAAGCTATAGTCAATGTCATGCATATTTGTTGGATACAAGTCCTCTTACCACCCCCATCTCTTTCTCTTGAAAGTCAAATGTTAAATCTCAAAAATAATAAAATATGATTATAACCTGTAATGTTATGAACCCTCTTTGACCATTCCCCTCCAATTCCCTCTCTCCCTCGTTTCACTCTCAAATACCAATATCTAATTACTAGTTCTCTCTCCCTCTTGGTCCATTTTGGTGCATTCTCTCATGCGCAGCGTTGTCTCCATTTAGTACAATAGTGTCGCCCTCCTTTATGATGTCGTCGCCTGTCTCACACAATGTTATCCCTCTCCGATGCGAAACCATCTGCCCTGAGAGCAATGCAACTCATCTGATCTCTATTAAAAGAAAATAGATTCAAGACAGTTGCTTAGTGCATGCAATTTTTATTCTTGGACCTTTTGTTTTTTCCAAATTACAACCTTACCCGTATACGAAATTAGAAGTAGAACAGCTATATGTTGAAATGTACCGCACCATCTAAAAACGAACAAGCATACTTTTTTACTATTTAATGGGGGAGTAGGGAGGGGTTTGAACCCTAGTCCTTTAAGTGGAAGACCGCTGCTTCTACCACCAGACCATTAGAGGGGTTCACAAACAAGCCTACTTGAATTCTTTTCCTCTTTAAATTGATATAGGTATTTATCATATTGTTCAGAAAATTTTACATATTTTGACTATATTTACGATTATGACAAAAAAATCCATTTCAAGTCTATTTTAAATGTAAGGTATAATGCCTAATTGGTGAGCTATATTTAAATTAATTTTGTCATGAATACCAAATTGAATATGAATGTTTTATGATTCTTGTATGTTGATGATATGTTATAGTGCCTTGAAAGATATTCGTAGAAGTGATTTGATCTGGACATAAGTTAACAATATAAATATATCACAAACTTCGTCAATTTCCGTCCAAAAAAATCATGTTCCAAACTTACTCATATCAAAATTTTACAGGGACCAATTAGAAAAGAAAGAAAGCACATAGAAAAAGGTAGTGACGCAGTTTGGCTGAGAAGATCAATAAGTATCAAGTTAGCAAACGCACCTGGAATTCCCTCTCGATAGCGTGCGCAGATCGCAGAATCTTACCCGGGGGCTTCTTCCTCAGCACGTACCTCCTCACCACGGATCCCGCCGCCGCTTCAAGCAAGAAGGTCGGGTTCGACTGCCCATGACCGAACTGCTCCGATTTTTATTTTTTTTTAATTTTTTTTATTTCGTGGAAAGAAGACAGAGGAACTTCAAAATTCGATGCGGCGCAAGCCCTTAGAAGAAGTAAGCGAAAGTGGCAAACCTGCAAGACGGAGAAGCGAGAAGGATTGGTGGGGAAGCCGGAAACGTTGGCGGTGGCGTAGAGGAGGAGCGGGGCGTGGTCGAAGTCGTGCGCTGGCTGCACGCGGCTGAGTAGGTCGGACGTCAGCATCGCCATGGAAGATGACGGGAAAATTGTTGGGACTTGGGAGAAGAAGGGGCAAACTTTGGGATAGTATTTATTGCGAGAAGCCGGGGCCGACTCGGACTCTGACCCCGCACTTAGCGTGTGGTGGGTACGAGGAAACGGATCCTCTGCCGCAGGGAGGATCAAATAATGAGCTTAGATGGGGGAAAATTCGTCTGCCGTAAAAAGATAAAATATTTCATCTTATACCGTAGTAAAAGTTATCGTAATAAAGTTAGTTTTTGAAAATGCGGTTTTTGTTTTAATGCATACAATGCAGAAGTATAAGATAAATTATGTTTTTTTATTGGATTTAATGGGGTTGCTCCGCCCCTTTATTTCGGTATTTTTTTATTTTTTTAAAAAAAATATCATCATATATATTCATCCCTATATCCATCTTATATGTCATTCAAATTTCGTCAGAAACAGAAACTCCTACGGCCTGCATCGACATGGTGTCGATTTAAAAAATCATGTTACCATTAAAAAATGATTGTCTTGATGGAGGCCGTAGGAGTCTCTGTTTCTGATGAAATTCGAATGGCATATAGGAGGGATATAGGGATGTATATACATAGCGATATTTTTTGAAAAAATTAAATAAAACGCCGAAAATGACGCGGGGGTATCCATTGGAGCAGCCCCATTAATCTCTTTTTTATTATTATACTCACGAATTTTCCTCAACATATGTGTATCTTATATTCACTGTGAAGATAATATTAAATAAACTATATTTGATATTTATGTCAAAACATCGAGTGTACAATCCAAAATGCGGAAAGTACATTGATTCATGATTTCGATCCTTTTTAATTTGGCTATTGTCTTCCAAGTGTGTAAAATAACAAACCCCAAATGCCTAGTTTAGAGAAGGAAAAAACGTCCTTTTTTCTCTCTCCTTATTTGTTGTTCACTCCTCCGATGCGACAAGAAAGGAACTTACGCAACTCTTCGCCTCTTAGGGGTCATAAGTACCTCCATTACTATTAATTGTGCATAATTTGCATTTCCGTACATTGGAGACTACATATTACAATCTACATAATATTGTTATATACATTAACTAATTTCCTTAATCTACTTTATTTTACTTGTATTTGATCACTTAATTTTATCTTTTTTACGATAACATTAATATTATGTTAATATGATATATATGATGGGTCAAAATTCCAACAATCTCTGACTTGGGTCATATATGTATGTTTTAACATATGAACTTTAGTGAGCTGGTATATTTGTAATCACATATAAACAATATTCTTTAGCTCGTCTATTAAGTACACAATATAAAGCTAATGCATTTTTTTCTCATAAAAATATGAGTGACTAGATCATCATTGATAACATATATTGCTATATTCAAATGGCGTAGATCGAGTATGGATATGTAGCACGGAAATTACATGAATTGTGATCATGATGTGTCATTTTCCAATTGATCCTATCATATGTCCATATGAGATGAAAATTAAACAAAAAAAATTAAGGAAGTTTCTATATAAAAGTTACACATAAAAACTCTCAATAAACTTTTTACATCATCCGATGGTTGGATATGCATGGTATATTCATAAAACATATTGGGTGGTAGCCATTTGTAAGTGAATCCACAATCATGGAGTCGATGTCTATGTGTTTAATGGATATCTGACCTCTTTGAATTCGTCCTTTAACTACACGATACTTGATCTATATAAGTTTCGATTTCTATGAGTTCGTGTCGTTGTTGAAATGCATGACTGTAAAATTTGTTGTCATAAAATAGCTTAAGGGGTCTGTAAATGATATACAAATATCGTAGCTTAGTGATCAAGTTTGCAGTCATATTCCTTGATTGGATTCCTCCCGATATGTTATAAATTCTACAACCTTAGTGGATGATGCTAAAAGTGATTATCTAGCATTTTTTCACGAGTAGGACCCTCCAACAAGTATATTAGTGTAGCTCCAAGTGGAACAGCAACTATCTTGACATCCAATAAATATGAATCTGAATAGCTAATGATTTTCAAGTTGGTCTAATTTTGTATATATAAATGTGTGATATTGTGTTTGTTGCAAGTATCTCATGATCTGTTTGGTTACTTTCCTATGATCGAATTACTCAAATATCTTGGTAATACCCCTACAATGTCTGATATGTGAAGGGAGGTTAAACCTCACATATCATGGAGACACGGAATAAACAAATAAAATTTATAGAATATTGTGTTCATCGTATGAGCACAGATGCAATCCTATAATAAAAAATGATTGCAAATGTGAAACCGCATGGTAACAGAAGCAATTTTCCATATTTATAGTCACAAGAGTATATAAGAATACATTTGATGCATGAATGTCTAAATAAGAGACCTCCTGACCTAATTCATAACCGACAGATGCTTGCACTTGTACGTATTGTGGTGTTTTATGCAAACTTAAGATCTGGAAATTTTGGGCCTAATCGGCTCGAGAGAGTGAGAAAAAAAGATGGCTTGAAAAGAGAGTGAGAGAAAGAGGTTTAAAAAAAGGTAGTAGTACAAAAAAAGATGCATACCCGAAAAAAGAAAAAAATGCTACAAAAAAGATGATTTGTGCAAAAAAAACACAAAAAAGAGAAAAAAGATACATGTTTTGTTTTGGTTTCTCCCAATTCGATGATTCATGCTCTTATTCTATCAAATATGAAAGAAATGGGGAGTGAGAATATGACGGCATTTGTCCTTCATGAGATGTATCTACAGAAGTTCTATCCCATCCATCATCTTCTACTCATGGCTCCTCAACAAAAGCAATCTCTACATCGGATGTCTTTTCCTGACCATTCAGTCCCTATGATACCATATCCTCCTAAGGAAAATGGGAGAGTCCATCTTGGGTTCAAGTATAGGAGAGACCCAACATAAGGTATCTAACCATCCACAACTTTGATATCTGCATAGGGGATGATCACTGCATCAGGTGTCTATCCATGATATCATTATGGACTTCTCTACCTTAGATTAACTTAAACTTCTGCCACATGTCCACAATTGGCAGACCAACACTCCAGACAAGGGGTGGCGTTTCGATTGGTTTGAGTGGGTTTGGGTTAAATACGTCGTGTTGCATTCGGTTTGGGTTATGAAAGTGACATCCCATGACTCACCCAAATTAAATTAGGTGAAGTTATTTGGGTTGTGGGTTTGACCCAATCGGTATTTAGAACTTATGTGCTAAATAGAGATATATCATTATGAACTAATGTGAAATTATTGGATGCACAACTTTCAGTTTGGATATTTGGGTGGAATGATTAGACCCATCACTCGATCCAAAAACCAAATAAATAATATGGTTTAGGTCTAACCCAACCTAAAAGCCAAATAACTCAATCCATTTCAGCCATTTTTTAAAGGTTTGGGTGGGTTATTTGGGTGGACCCAAATAATGCACAACCCTAGTCCAAACTACTATTGTTATCAGTTATCTTCACCGAGCATCGACTAATTCGACGAATGTCTTTCCCTGACTTCTACTCCACGCTAGACCTCTTCTATAGGGAATCTATTCCAGGCATGACCTGGTTGTCGGAACGAATCTTCTATATGCGCAACATAATCGTCGCAAACCTATCCTTGTATGAGATCATCTACAAGTAGTGATTACTTTGAATGGATGTCTATCCTCGTCTCTCTCAGATGTATTGTGTGATGATGGGTTGTATATTATATTTTCTTTTGTCGCAAGCTGCAGCTTTCTCAGCTCCATCTTGAGGGGGAGTCTTGAAGTATGTAATAGAGTGGTAATTGGATCTTGGGTAATTAGATCTCTCCAAGTTTCAATTACCCTTCTATTACATGTTTAGTCCCACATCTATTATTTGTGGAACTCAGTCTGTCTGTTGGCTATATAGGGAGCCCCACACCCCCTATACTCATTGAGAAACTCTAATAAAAGATAAGGCCCTTTGAGGCCTTCTCCCATGGTTTCATCCTGCTCCTTAGGGAGTAGGGTTCCACGTAAAACTTTAGTGTTCCAACTTTATGTTTTGATTTCTTGTTTTGATTATTGATTCGCTTCACTTATTTATTTCAATAATGAGAAAGATATTTTTCATATTATTTTGTAAATTCATAGTACATAATTTTATACAAATTATTCAACCTGTCACTTCTAGCATTGTGCAAAAAGAATTCAATGTAGCTTTTCGGTGATGGTAGCCTACTAGTTAAAAATGTGATGGATGTGAAAATTCTGTTTTATAGAACTACTCATACATCATTTTTTACTTTTTAAGGACAATTGCATTTCAAGGTCCAAATTCCTGATCCCCCGTATTTACCTACTCAAAAACTTAACGTAGTGTTTTAAGATATTTTTATCTCTTAGATATTATAAATCCAATCAATCAATCTAACATCAGACATTACCAATTTGATCTTCGGCATGCCTTGACTCGTTATTACTAGATTATATATCAATATGATATGTTGATTTATTGAGGTGGATAACAAGTACTTGTGTCGAATATCACTTCTAGGGATGCACGCGGATCAAAAAATCTGTAATCCAATCCGATATTATTGGATAGGATTGGTTTGGTGTGGAACATGATTTTTTTGGACGGATATTGATGAAGTTTGTGATATATTTATATTGTTAACTTGTGTCTAGATCAAATCACTCTTAAAAATATCTTTAAGGCACTATAACATATCATCAACATACAAGAATTATAAAACATTCATATTCAATTTAGTATCCATGACAAAATTAATTTAAATATAGCCCACCAATTAGGCATCATACCTTACATTTAAAATAGACTTGAAATGGATTTTTTTGTCATAATCGTACCTATAGTCAAAATATGTAAAATTTTCTGAACAATACGATAAATACGTATACCAATTTAAGGAGGAAAAGAATTCAAGTAGCCTTGTTCGTGAACCTCTAATGATCTGGTGGTAGAAACAGTGGGCTTCCACTTAAAGGACCATGTTCAAACCTCTCCCCCCTCCCCCATTAAATAGTAAAAAAAGTATGCTTGTTCGTTTTTAGATGGTGCGGTACATTTCAACATATAGTTGTTTTAATTTCATATACGGATAAGGTTGCAAGTTGGAAAAAATAAACGGTCCAAGAATAAAAATTGCATGCACTAAGTAACTGTCTTGAATCTATTTTCTTTTAATGGAGATCAGATTGCATTGCTCTCAGGACAGATGGTATCACACCGGAGAGGGATAACATTGTGTGAGACAGGCGACGGCATCATAAAGGAGGGCGGCACTATTGTACTAAAGGGGGACAACGTTGTACATGAGAGAATGCACCAAAATGGACCAAGAGGGAGAGGGAACTGGTAATTAGATATTGGCATTTGAGAGTGAAATGAGGGAGAGAGGGAATTGGAGGGGAATGGTCAAAGAGGGTTCATAACATTACAAGTTATAATCATATTTTATTATTTTTGAGATTTAACATTTGACTTTCAAGAGAAAGAGATGGGGTGGTAAGAGGACTTGTATGCAATAAATGACATTGACTATAGCTTTATAAGAATTATAGATGGACGAAAATATATATTATGTATGTATAATATCTATTTATGTAAATATATAAATGTATGTTAACGGATTAAGGATTTGATTGGATCATATTTTGATAATGATTCGATCCAATCCATATTTTAACAGATTTTAAATATTCTAGTCCAATCTGATCTAATCAAAATTTTACAGGGACCAATTCGAAAAGAAAGAAAGCACATAGAAAAAGGTACTGACGCAGTTTGGCTTAGAAGATCAATAAGTATCAAGTTAGCAAACGCACCTGGAATTCCCTCTCGATAGCGTGCGCAGATTGCAGAATCTTACCCGGGGGCTTCTTCCTCAGCACGTACCTCCTCACCACGG
Organism: Ottelia alismoides; assembly: GCA_037367405.1. Lineage (NCBI taxonomy): Eukaryota > Viridiplantae > Streptophyta > Magnoliopsida > Alismatales > Hydrocharitaceae > Ottelia > Ottelia alismoides. Next base: position 1,721,489 of record JAZKJV010008882.1, read on the forward strand.
ATCCCGCCGCCGCTTCAAGCAAGAAGGTCGGGTTCGACTGCCCGTGACCGAACTGCTCCGATTTTTATTTTTATTTTTTTAGTTTTTTTATTTCGCGGAAAGAAGACAGAGGAACTTCAAAATTCGATGCGGCGCAAGCCCTTAGAAGAAGTAAGCGAAAGTGGCAAACCTGCAAGACGGAGAAGCGAGAAGGATTGGTGGGGAAGCCGGAAACGTTGGCGGTGGCGTAGAGGAGGAGCGGGGCGTGGTCGAAGTCGTGCGCTGGCTGCACGCGGCTGAGCAGGTCGGACGTCAGGATCGCCATGGAAGATGACGGGAAAATTGATGGGAGAAGAGGGGCGGACTTTGGGAGAGTGTGTATTGCAGTAGTTTGCGGGGCCGACTCGGACTCTGATGACTGGCGCTCGCGTGCGGTGGGTACGAACGCTGGTGCACAGTTGGCGTTTAATGGAACTGAAATATACAAATAAAAAATAACAAACTCGCTTGTTGATTTATTTATTTTAGTAAATATGCTATACCTAACTGAATATATTCGTATATCTTTTAGATAGACAATTTTTAATGAAGTGGTAACTTTTTCAAAGGAGCTTAGATGGAGGAAAATTCGTGTGCAGTAAAAAGCTGAATAATTTATCTTATCCAGTAGGAAAAATTATCGTAACAAAGTTAGTTTTTGAAAATGTGGTTTTTGTTTTATACTAGATGCATATAATGCAAAGTATAAGATAAATTATGGTTTTTATTGGATTTAATGGGGTTGCTCCGCCCCCCTTATTTCGGTTTTTTTTATTTTTTAAAAAAATATCACCATATATATTCATCTATATATCCCTCCTATATATCATTCGAATCTCGTTAGAAACAAAGACTCCTACGGCCTGCATCGACATGGTGTCGATTTAAAAAATCATGTTACCATTAAAAAATGATTGTCTGGATGGAGACCGTAGGAGTCTCTGTTTCTGATGAAATTCGAATGGCATTTAGGAGGGATATAGGGAGGATGTATATACATGGCGATATTTTTTGAAAAAAATTAAATAAAACGCCGAAAATGACGTGGGGTAGCTATTGGGGCAGCCCCATTAATCTCTTTTTTATTATTATACTCACGAATTTTCCTCAACATATGTGTATCTTATATTCAGTGTGAAAATAATATTAAATAAATTATATGTGATATTTATGTCAAAACATCAGTGTACAATCCAAAATGCGAAAAGTACATTGATTTATGATTTCGATCCTTTTTAATTTGGCTATTGTCTTCCAAGTGTATAAAATAACAAACCCTAAATGCCTAGTTTAGAGAAGGAAAAAACATCCTTTTTACTCTCCTTATTTGTTGTTCACTTCTCCGATGCGACGGGAAAGGAACTTACGCAACTCTTTGCCTCTTAGGGGTCATAAGTACCTCCACTACTATGAATTGTGCATAATTTGCATTTCCGTACATTGGAGACTATATATTACAATCTACATAATATTGTTATATACATTAACTAATTTCCATACTGTACTTTATTTTACTTGTATTTGATCACTTAATTTTATCTTAATTACGATAACATTAATATTATGTTAATATGATATATATGATGGGTCAAAATTCCAACAATCTCTGACTTGGGTCATATATGTATGTTTTATTAACATGTGAACTTTAGTGAGCTGGTATATTTGTAATCACATATAAAAGATATTCTTTAGCGATCTCGTCTATTAAGTACACAATATAAAGCTAATGCATTTTTCTCATAAAAATATGAGTGACTAGATCATCATTGATAATATATATTGGTATATTCAAATGACGTAGATCGAGTATGGATATGTAGCACATAAATTACATGAATTGTGATCATGATGTGTCATTTTCCAATTGATCCTATCATATGTCCATATGAGATGAAAATCAAACAAATATCAAAGTGTGAATATGAATATCTGGATATTCTGCAAAAAAATATTAAGGAAGTTTCTATATAAAAGTTACACATAAAAACTCTCAATAAACTTTTTACATCATCCAATGTTTGGATATGCATGGTATATTCATAAAAGATATTGGGTGGTAGCCCTTTGTAAGTGGATCCGCAATCATGGAGTCAGTGTCTATGTGTTCAATGGATATTTGACCTCTTTGAATTCTTCCTTTAACTACACGATACTTGATCTCTATAAGTTTCGATTTCTATGAGTTCGTGTCGTTGTTGAAATGCATGACTGTAGATTTATTGTCATAAAATAGCTTAAGGGGTTTGTAAATGATATACAAAAATCGTAGCTTAGTGAAAAAGTTTGCAGTCATATTCCTTGATTGGATTCCTCGTGATATGTTATAAATTCTACAACCTTAGTGGATGATGCTAAAAGTGATTATCTAGCATTTTTTTCACGAATAGGACCCTCCAACAAGTATATTAGTGTAGCTCCAAATGGAACGTCAACTATCTTGACATCCAATAAATATGAATATGAATAGCTAATGATTTTCAAGTTGGTCTAATTTTGTATATATAAATGTGTAATATTGTGTTCGTTGCAAGTATCTCATGATCTGTTTGGTTACTTTTCAATGATCGAATTACTCAAATATCTTGGTAATACCCCTACAATGTCTGATATGTGAAGGGAGGTTAAACCTCATATATCATGGAGATGCGGAATAAACAAATAAAATTCATAAAATATTGTGTTCATCGTATGAGCACCGATGCAATCCTATAATAAAAAATGATTGCAAATGTGAAACCACATGGTAACAGAAGCAATTTTCCATATTTATAATCACAAGAGTATAGAAGAATACATTTGATGCATGAGTGTCTAAATAAGAGACCTCCTTACCTAATTCATAACCAACAGATGCTTGCACTTGTACGTATTGTGGTGTTTTCTGCAAATTTAAGAGAACTTCTTGTTGAGAAAACCGATATCAACATACATATATGAATCTGATTTTCAACAGGTTTCCAAAACAGATCGATGTATGTATGCATCCATATTAACATTGATAAGAAACATATCCGTTTCAACCACATATGCATATTAAAGCAAAAAAATCCGGAAACAAACATCACGACAAATAATATGACAAAGAAAAATAGAGAGTTAGAAATTACAACCAAAGCGTCCTGTCGTAGGACTCCCCTTAGAGAGACAGCGCCCCCCACTTTACCGGCACACAGGGTGATTACGTTCGTAACCTACGCCCACGGCTTTAAGAAATACTTAAAGACATCCGGGCGGTTACGCTTTGTGAGAGGATAATGGGACATATCCCTTGGAATTCAAACGCGTGGTTACAAAATTGACCCGGTCTTTGCCACGCCGCAACCGCAGCCGTGGCCTGAGCCCGAGCTGCAGCCCAAGCCCGTGTCCGACCTAGCCCGGTGCGACGCGGGAGCGCGCACGCGTGCGTGCGTGTGTTGTGGTCTAAAGTCCTCTCTAGTCTGTTTCCGGACTATTCTCAAGACTTCCTATATAAAAACAAAGTGCCAGTTTTAACTCTCCACGATGTGGGACTAAACAACACCCCACAGGGTTGAAACATTGAATTACAGGAATTGAGATACATTGATACAACTTGATATTGATCATCAAATTAAATCAAACTATCCCAATACATTTAATTCCTACAATCCTCCACGAATTCACTGTTGAAACATAAAGAGCTAAGGATCCCGGGATTCCACACTCTGCTTTCAGTAAAGGTACCTTTTCGATTTGAACCTTTACCTGAGTTATCTGCTTTTACCATCACAGGAATAAAGTGAACTAAGTCTTGAACTTTAATCCTTTGATCCAATGGTATCGAGTGGTAACAATAGAGTGAAGTCTATGGTGACAATCTTCTACTTTTGATGCTATTAATGGCGATGCACCCTACCCTGTTTCATGAGTATATTAAGGATAAACCCTCATCCTTTATCTGTGGCCCACAGAAATACTCATATAGGTGGCATTCTCCAAGGATGCACTACTCACATCCTGCTTATAAAAAGCTTGAATCCATTAAGAGCATAATGCTCAACCTTTTCCTGCAGTTTTTAGGCACACGACTTTTCAGGAATAGGAACATGCAAAGTATTGCATATTGAGTGCCAACCAGTTCCCCTTACAGCTTGTTTCCCCATTGAACCTATTTTGTGGGATCTCCACTCATTTAGGTTGGGTTGCTACTGCGGGTAAACTCGGTAGGTTTCAGCCCCATCCCAAGTCTAGATTTTTGAACTAAAGATCTATCAAGTCCCTTTGTAAGTGGATCTGTCGTGTTGTCTTTGGTACCAATAAATTCCACGGCAATCACTCCAGAAGACACCAAATCCCTAATAGACTTAAGTCTAACTTGGATATGTCTTCTAGTTTTCTGATTGTACTTTGAACTCTTTACCTTTGCAATAGTAGTCATGCTATCATAATGTAAAGAAATTGCCGGTATCAGCTTACCTACCATGGGCATCTCAGAGAGAAGCTCCCTAAGCCATTCAACCTCTATACCTGTTGTATCCAAAGCACACAGTTCTGCCTCAAAGGTAGACCGAGCCAAGATGGTCTATTTCACAGACCTCTAAGAGACTGCACCGCCTCCAAGGGTAAATACATACCTAGTCACACCGTTACTCCTGGAATCCTCCATTTGACCTATCCAACTTGCATCACTATATCCTTCTAAGACAGGAGGATATTTACCATAATGCAATCCAAAAAGTGCAGTACCCTTAAGGTACTTCAACACTCGATCCAAGGCCTCCCAATGAGTATGGTCAGGACAGCTCGTATACCTACTCAACTTTACGACCGTGAATGAAGTATCAGGTCGAGTACAGTTTGCAAGATACATCAAGCTTCCTATAATCTGAGAATATCGTAGTTGTGCTACAGGTACTCCATTCTTAGTCTTGCAGAGGGGTTTAGATGAATCATAAGGAGTGCATACAGATTTACAACTGATAGCCAAATTTTTCAAGAACTTTCTCAGTATAATGTGATTGAGACACAACTATCCTATTAATAGATCTAATCAGTTTGAGCCCCAAAATCATATTTGCAACTCATAAGTCCTTCATCTCAAACTTACTGCTCAAGAACCTCTTGGTTTCTTCCACTATCCTTATGTTTGATCCAAATATCAAAATATCATCTACATATAGGCATAAGACAACAAACATATCACCTTTAATCATGGAGTACACACATTTATCGGATTCATGAACAATAAATCCGTAAGACTGGATAGTCTTATCAAACTTGTCATACCATTGTTCGGAGCTTGTTTTAATCCATAAAGAGATTTTACAAGCTTGCAGACTTTTCTTTCATTACCAGATGCTACGAATCCCTCAGGTTGGTCCATATAGACCTCCTCCTCAAGATCACCATATAAAAAAGCAGTCTTCACATCCATTTGGTGAATTGTGAGATCATGTATGGAGGCCAATACAATGAGCATCCGAATCGTAGTCATTCTAGTAACAGGAGAATAGGTATCAAAATAATCAATACCCTCTTTCTGTTTGAAACCTTTGGCTATAAGTCTTGCCTTATATTTTTCTATGGATCCATCCAGTCTAAGTTTTCTTCTAAATACCCATTTTCTTCCTATGGTGGAACACCCAGAAGGTAGATCGACCAATTCCCACGTGACATTTGAAATGATCGAATCCATTTCAGATTTAATGGCATCCTTCCAATACCTTGCTTCAGTAGAAGCCATGGCATCCTTGTATGTGGGAGGATCACCCTCGATTTGGTAGGAGACAAAGTCATTATGTAAATCCTTGGCAATCCTAGGTCTCTTACTTCGTCTAGGTTCAACATCCTTCAAAAATTCATTGGGTTCAGAAGAGGTAGCCCCTACATTTGATATCTTTTCTATTTATTGTGGAATAGAACCAGATGTGGAGGCTACGTCACTAGTCAGATTTTCAGAAATTCCTTTTTTTATTAGAAAAGCATCCTCGAAAATGGTAGCATCACGAAGTTCAATAATAGTATTAGTATCTATGCATGTGATCTCAGGCGGAATTACTAAGAATCGATAGGCATAATTATTTTCCAGATACCCGAAGAAGACTGTGTCAACTGTTTTAGGTCCAAGCTTCTTTCTCTTGTGTTCTGGGACAAAGACCTTAGCCAAGCATCCCCACACCTTGAGATATTTCAGGCTTGACTTCCTATTTCTCCAAAGTTCAAATGCACTCTTATCTTTATGCTTTAGGGGAACTCTATTCAGAATATGGCATGTTGTATTCAAAGCTTCCCCCCACATGTAAGATGGTAGCCCAGAACTTTGTAAAAGTACATTGACCATATCAGTTAGGGTTCTATTCTTTCGTTCTGCTATTCCATTGAACTATGGTGAATATGGTGCAGTGACCTCATGAACTATGCCAAATAAAGTGCATTGTTCATCAAATATCTTAGATGTGTATTCACCACCCTTATGTGACCTTAGACGTTTAATTACTTTTCCGACTTGTGTTTCTGCTTCATTCTTAAAAATAAGAAATTTTTCTAAGGCTTCATCCTTAGTTTTAAGCAGATAAACATAACAGTATCTACTACTGTCATCTATGAAGGTGATAAAATATCTTTTATTATCTCTAGTCATCACGCGACCAAACTCACAAATATCAGAATGCACTAAGTCTAGAATTTCGGTTTCCCTATTTACAGAATAAAAAGGTTTTTTAGGCAACTTAATTTGAGCACACATTTCACATTTGGTGAGTTTGTATGTAGTATGATTAGAAATCATCTCAAGTTTCATCATTCTTTTCATAGAATTGAAATTCACATGTCCTAGCCTAGCGTGCCATAAATCAGTAGATTCAATATTTGAAACAACATAAATAGAAGAATCAAAACCAGAAATATTATTAATTGAACTATCAATGTCGCATCTTATTCTAAATAAAAGATAATGATCAACCAAATATCCTTTGTCAAAGAAAACACCATGTCTCAGAAAAACTACTTTATTACATTTAAAGTCTAATTGAAAACCCTCTCTAACTAATAAAGAACCAGACAAGATCATGCAGCACCCTGCGCAAAGTCCAAACTCGTCCAGTTGAGAATCTCAGCTCGACTCGTCCAGACCCAAGCACCTTAGCTGCAGATCTATTCCCCATCATTACTGTTCCACCGGCTGAAGCCTAATAAGACACAAAGAAGGTCATGTTAATACAAATGTATACATTTGCACCTGTATCAACAAGCCACTCATTATGCTCGTTTACTAAATAGAGTTCAGGGTTCACTGAGACATACCCCTCACCGGATCCGCCTCCCTCAGTTAGCACAAGAGCCTAAGGAATGACATCCGTAGACTTCTGTTGGGTCTTTCAAGAAGGGCAATCCTTCTTCCAGTGTCCAACCTGTCCACACTGCCAGCAAGGTTTGTTCTTTGATTTTTTCTGGATTTTCCCCTTGGCTTTCAGTTTCTTATTTTTCTCTTTTACAATATTTCTCTTTGAGGTTATCACATTGACCTTAGGGTTTACGTCAACAGGCATCACATGTTTTTTGTTTCCTATGCTCCTCCTCAATAGCTATCGAGATCTTTAAATCATCCAGAGAAATTTCCCCTCCTATGCTTTAGGGACATTCCAAAATCTTCCCAGGACTTGGGAAATTTCTCACGACATAACCTGAAACGTTTCAGGAAGTTTCATTTCTGCCTCGGCTAACCCATGGAGCAATAACAAAAACTCATTAGCCTTTTCCGAAATCGATTTGCCCTCAATCATCTGAAATTTCAGGAACTTGGATACTGAGTATTTTTCAATACCCAGATCTCCATGTTATATTTCTTATCCAGTTCCTCCCACAGATCCTTAGCAGTCTTGGTAGATGCACCATAGACATCGAACATAACGTTCGATAGTACAGTAAGAATGCACCTATGACACAGACGGTCTTGTTCTTTCCACGCATCTGCCATCTTAACCGCATCTGGATCCGGATTCTATTCAGATAATTTAGGACATTCGATTTCCAGAACCGAAATCAGGCCAATCGTGGTCAGCCAGATTTTCATGTGTTGTTGCCAACGCTTAAAATTCTGACCTCCGAATTTCTCTGGCATACCAGTTAAATCCACAGGAGACCAAAATCTCAAATTCGACATTTTTCTTATCAAGTTTTAACCACATATGCATATTAAAGTAAGGAAAAAAATCCAGAAACAAACATCACGATAAACAATGTGAAAAACAAAAATAGAGAGTTAGAAATTACAACCGAAGCGTCCTGTCGTAGGCCGACGCACAGGGCCTTGACGTGCCGCTTCCAGGGTCCGACGGTCCACGCTCGTCGACGGTGCGCACCTTGCTTGAGCGTCCTCGAAAGTCACCTCCGTAGACGAAGCCCGAGATCGAGAGAGGAGACGAGCTCGAGCCCAAGCCTGGCCGAGCCCGGCGCGGGCGCGTGCATGCGTGCATGCGTGTGTTGTGGTCTAAAGTCCTCTCTAGTCCGTTTCCAGTCTAGTCTCAGGAGTTCCCATATAAAAACCAAGTGTCAGTTTTAACTCTCCACTATGTGGGACTAAACAACACCCCACAGGGTTGAAACATTGAATTCCAGGAATTGAGATACATTGATACAGCTTGATATTGACCATCAAATTGCATCAAACTATCCTAATACAGTTAATTCCAACACTTCTACACCAAGTTATCAGTGCCAAAAGAGATCTACAATGATCTCTATTTCCTGATTTCTTCTTACGAAATCAAGTCCTTATATTCATACATGAAGTATGGAGAAGAAGGTGAAACATCGTACAATTTGTCAAGCTAATGGAGGGGAAATGAGAGACTATATGGGTGGATGATCAAGGGGCTTTATTGGAGTGTATGGGGGTGATGAAAGGGAAAATAATTAGAACAATTCTCTATTAATTTCTCCTCTTTCTTCTTAGGACTAGAGAGTACTTATGGAAATTCTTTCAACTCAATGGAATTAAATTTAGAAGAGAACTCAAGTCATTCTTTTATAAGGCAATGGGCGACCAAGATGGAGTCCTACTCCATGCATAGACATCCAAGATGACTGGAGTAGAGAGCAAGTCTCTCTATTCTCTCTATATGTAATAATTTATAACTTCCAAATTGGACCATAGTTCATTTATTGAATTAATGGTAGAAAAAAGAGAAAACAAACTTATCCTTGAATTTCTCTCCATCATGATGACGTCCACCATGACAAATTGGAGAAAGTTTCTCTCCGTTTTCCATAGTTGTTGTCTACAATGAGAAGTTGAAGAGATATCATCTCTTTTAATTTTTCTTTCAACTAATTCATATTCAATTGGTCAATATTTTATGGAATTAATTATTTTTTTAAAACAATTAATCTTTCACAACCATTATGGGTGCATTCACGTTAGAAATTACCCTTGGTTTTTCAAGTTCTCTCCAGAAAACTCGTAGGTTTCTCCCAATGTTTTCCCCCAAAATCCTCATTTCCAACGTGTTGGCCCTACCGTCTATTTTAATTCTCCATTATGTAAGGGCCACTCGAAAGTACCCTCTCTAATACATCAAATTACACGTTTCTCTTTCATTCGTTACAACAAAAAATATAGTATACCATATTATCACCTAAAAATTATAAAATACTCAACTTCTAATCATTTTTCCAAACTTCAATACAACCACATCACAACAAAACGTCTCAACAGTAAAACCCTCTGTCCATACATCAAAACACAAAACAAGTTATCTACCAGATAACCCACATTTGAGGTGGGTTACCCTCTTCAAGATAACCTCCGAACCAAACATACCCTACGAATAAGTATAAAAATCATCAAACCAAAAATGAATCTAATACATTAGTCTATAATTAATTGTAAATCATTTACATGTATTCAACTATGTGGATGGCATTCATATATGTCATAAAAAATATGAATCGCATTCATAAGATATTATGAATCAATATTAATATTAATTAATTGCTAATCATGTGATATATATTTACATATTTCCATATTTTTATTAATGATATTATTATCTTGATATTTAATATCTCAATTTATGACTCCTAATCCGATTACGATTCTTGAGCAGCATTCACAAATACTTGAAAATAATGTCACGAACATTATATAAACCATTTATATTGGCTTGGTAATTAGATTTACATTTAATATCGGGATTCAAACCACTTTAGGTTATTCGATCAAATATTTTTTGAACTGCTTCTCCATATGACTCCTAACAATTTCAGATCAATTTCTAACTCTTTGGAGCTAAAATTTTGTTCTATGATTTAGGATTTAATTCGATTAATTCTCCTTCATTTAGCCCCAAAGTGAAAACCCTCAAATCTACATGGTTTCATCATTCCCTCATAATGGAGACGTCATGGTATTTAATCTATTAAGTTCAACCAAGAGTATTCCTAATACTCAAGCATCCTACATACTGGAAGAGTTTGATTAAACCTGAAGTTTTAAACTTATGTTTGGTTATCTCCTTCAAGAGTTTACCAATAAATTTCCTTAATCCATCATCAAGTGACAATATCAATCATATGCCTTTTCAAAAATCATATATTGACTTTCATGAATTCTTATCTTATATAGAAAAGATGACCATGGATTGAATTTGTTGTGACCTAATATCTAATGAATGAGATCCATCTCCACATTCAGAAAGTAGGAACCTCTATGATTCCTTTGAGAGATCATATACATCTAATATTTCTAATATGCACACTTATTGTTGATTAATAAAACTTGTCGGGCCATCAACATATTGGTCTACAATTGTTCATGATTAGACAAATAGATGTATATTTCTCTCCTATCAAAAGATGTCTTCTTTTTCAAAAGATGTGTTCTTTTTTGTGGTAGTATAGATATAGATCTTTAGGCTCCGTTTGGTTGCAGGGTTGGGCAGGGTTAGGTTGGCCCAACCCGGGGTACCCCTCCTTCCAAACCTCCCAATCCTCCTCACAGTTTACTCTTCACAGGGGTACCCCAATCCAACCCTGCCCAACCCTGCAACCAAACGAACCCTTAGTACCTCGATCTCGTTAGGTCAACATTTTGACTTAAAGTCAACACCTTGACTTTTAGTGAGCATTTGATCATTAATCAGCATTTTAACTTTTGTTTAACATTTTGATGTCTAGTCAACATCTTGACATGACTTATCCGACACCTTTGAATCTCTATTCCTATGCAAAAATTCTACATCAAGAGGCTAGCTGGATGTCGACCTTTGGAGAAAGATTGTCATTTCTTTCTCAGACTGGAGATCCTTCTCGAATATCACTTGACAATGCCAATTGTGTCCTTGATCTAACTATTTAGATCTACAACCCCGCATTAGCCTCTACGATCTACCTCTTTCAATCAATGGTTGTAGGAGATTCAGATGCCCATGGTACATCACCCTAATTGTATCGAGGGACCTTCTAAGTGCAAAGAAATTTTATCTGGATATGGAATAATTCCCAACAACTTTTATAGGATAATGGCTCACCATGGGTTACATGTTAGTCTCCCACTAGTTCTCAGTTCAATTCATGTACAACTCTCAAACATATAGTTAGAACATGATGGTCAAAATCCTTCTATGTCAATGGCTTAGTAAGCGGATTAGCAACATTCTAGGTAGAGACATCCTTAGTGATAGTGATATCATCATGTTTCCATATCTCATGAATTATGTAATATTTCATCTCCACGTGCTTGTATTTTGATGCTAGTTGGGTTCCTTTGCGTGTGCTATGGCACCCCTATTATTGCACAAAAACAGAATGGGAGATTCACCTGAGGAAACTACGTCAAGTTCCAAGATGAATTTGCACAACCATACATCCTCTTTAGAAGCAATAGATACGACAATGTACTCATCGTTGATTGTCAAATCTATTGTGGTGTCCTACTTGCTGCTTATCCATCTCATAGCACCATCATTCAACGGGAATATGAACCTTGAGGTTAACTTGCTATCATCCACATTGGATTGGAAGTCTAAACCGTTTATCTTAAGATTTGGATATCATTATCTTTTTTTAGCAATCACTCTAGAACTATATTAAAGAAAGCAACCACAATCAGACAACAATCATATCATGGTAATGTTCAACCAAAATAACATAAGGAAGAATTATACCTCGATTCCAACATATCTGAGCTCAAACAAAAAATTATGATAAAAAAGTGTAAAAGAGGGACATCATGACTGGAGGCAATTGTCATCAGAAATAGGCATGGAAAATCCCCAGAAATATATTGTTATATTTAGCAGCAAACATCTCCTACCTCCTCCTCATGACTTAAGATTCTTAGAATCCATCATTGGGGATAGTCCTATAGTGACCATAAGAGCATAATATACAAACAATTAGGTTACACCCTTCAATAGGTCAAAAGATAACTAATGAACATTCTTCATAGGGTAAGGACTTAGCCTCTCAATATCTTCAACATCTCTCATTCCAGAGTTGTTATAGAGAAGTAATCACAATGTGGGACCAGGTGAGTACTTTCATGGTATTGCTTCAATATGAACTGGTGCAAGAATATTTTTTGCATAAATACAATCGAGAAGAAAAGGTGATCGATGGTTTCTTCGCCATTATCACATAAGTAGAAAATGGATGCAATCTCAAAACCTTTTCTCGTCATCGCATCCTGAGTCAAAATTTTGTTTTGAAAAAAGAATCATACGAAGTAAGTACTTTAGGTGGAGCTTTAGTTTGTCATATAAGTCTATAACATAGATCAGTAATGCCCCTATTTAGTATGTTCTCATAACATATTTTTTATTTGAAACTTTCTTACATATGAAGAGGAAGGTATAGGGTCTCACATTGAGAGCAACAAATTTAAAGTCAGGTATAAGGGAATCATTCGTGGAAGGTGAGATGGGAATTAGCATATTATATAGGGCTTTATCCCAATTGTAAGGTGCTTCCCTTGTGTTGAGTGCTTGTGCAAGAGTTGCACATTTGTTTTTGACTAATTTGTAGATTTTGTGTGTTAATCTGAGAGAGTGGCTTTGTATCTCAACTTGGAGTGCCAGAAAGGTAGACGCTCTCCTGTGCCCACATCACAACTACATCTAATGTTGAGGATTTCATGGGCTCTTGGCAATTGTTAATAAGAGAGGGAGCTTTGCCCAAAATGCAGGTTTGGTGCAAATTTACCTTATTTGGACATGATGAAGGGCACCCATAGTGGGTTCTAGTTTTTACCCGCATTTATAATTTTCCATAGTTTTTTTTCAAGAGAGGCCATATTGAAGGATCTTTTGTTTAAGAGTCCCATCCTCCGAATTCTTGCAAATGGGATTCCAGTTTGTAAGGTATATTTTTTGCTTCCTCAAGTTGCCATTCCAAATGAATTTGGATCTGATATTCAGTCTTTTTGATGATATGTATACGAATAAGCGAGAGGGACAAAGTGTGGCTTAGCAAAAGTGTTAGTTTCTCATTTGCGAAAATGTTGAAGGTGAGGGATTAGGCCTTGCGCGTCACGAAAACATGGAGGGATTAGGTTGATTAGTCACACTAGTCGATGGTGCAGTGGAAATTAAAAAAATAAATGAAACCAATGGCTTAAGAACAATTCCCAATCCATTTCATCACATGAGTATTAGGTTTACCTCTTGAAGCATGACCACGATCTACTGGTCTCTAAGACAAGAGCCCTCCTATCTCAAGTCTGATCCTACGAAAGAGAGTACTCGCGAACATGTGGAAGAGATGTGTGCACCTCGCAATCTAAAGCGACGACTAAAATTAAATTATCACCAAATAGTTCCAAATTATATGTGATAATTGCAAATAGGACACTGATAATTATGAATCATATTCCATCTAAAACTAAATGTAAATCGTATTTACATTTAATTGTATAATGTGTATCCAATTCACATTAATATTGAAAATGTGGATATTATTTACAATTAACTCTCTCTCTCTATGATATTGTGGATCTCATCCACATTATTCATGGTTATTGTGGATAGTATTATCCACATTAATCTTATCTATGATAGCTAAATCCAATCTAATCATCTCATATGTCTCTCTACACATGTCCAAATAGCGTGAATCATATCCACATTATTTATATTAATTAAGTCCAATTTAATCATTATTATTTCTCTTTATTGACCAATGCTTAGATATTGTCTCTAAATGAACGATTCTTGAACTCTTTCAAGAATAATTTGTCTTTTCTACGGATACTTAAAGAAGGCCAGGGCACCTGTATATACCATGTATTGTGTGACTTTGATAATGAGATCTAATCTCATTTCCAGATCTAGGAGACCTCTCAAAGATGACTGATTATATCAAACAGTGTATCCAAGCTTCTTGTTGCATCTGAATCATATTCATTACCCCTCGAAATGAAAGTGTCGTGGTATACAATCGATTAAGATCACATCACCCTAAATATTCCAAGTACATGTACATCCTGCATACTGGAAGATCTTGATTAAACCCAACATTTTGATCATATTTGAATTCTCTCTTTCATGGTTCTATCGTTAAATTTCTCATTCGACCATCGTGAGTTGGTATCGATCAAATGCTTTCCAAAAGCATATATCATATGTACAAATCATGTCTTGCTTCCAAAGAAAGACGACCATCAATGGAATTTGATTGGTCCTGATATCTCATGAACGAGCTCATATCTTACAGTTTAGTAGTGAACTTATATGATCCCTTTGAGAGATCGCACTGCTCATATGCCTTTATATGCACACTAGCTCACCAGTGTATAGACATTGATTGGGTTATCAACCTAATGGTACGTCTAATGTACATACTTAGACATATAATAACACATCTATATCTGGTCAGAGGATATATGGCTATATCACGACATCATACGACATAGGACCTAGCTATCTTGACCTTCTTATGTCAACTCTCTGACTTAAATCATCTGACATTTCCGAATCTCTATTCCCATGTAGAGGACCTGCATCAAGAGGTTGGTCGGATGGCCTCCTTTGGAGTAATGATTGACATACCTTCTCAAGCTAGAGATACTTTTTTGTCAATCATGTAACAGTGTTAGTTGTGTCCTCAATCTAACTCTTTAGATATAAACTTAGCAGCATCATCTATGATCCACAACTGTATGACTATTAAGATGGCCAAGGTACATAAACCTAATTGTACTAAGATACCCAATAAGTGCATGCAAACATTAATATTAAATAGGGAGTGAAAACTAATAACTTTTATTGATATATAAATATGATAATATTTACTATAGAATGGTTCGCCCTAGGCTCACATGTCTAACAATCTCCCCCGGGCCCTTAAACCATTCAGGTACAACCTCTAAACCCATAATCATTGCATGCTGGTCAAAAGTCTTTTGGGATAAAGGTTTGTCAAGAGGGTCATTAATGTTGTTGGTAGAGGACACCTTGGTGATTATGACATCACTATGTTTCTGCATCTTCCAAATGATCTGGTATTTCCTTTCCATGTGCTTGCCCTTTTGATGTCATCCGGATTCCTTCACTTTAGCTATAGTCCCATGTTATCGTAGAGTAACGAGAGAGTAGAATCTGAGGAAACTATTCCCTACTTAAAGATAAACTTGCGCAACCATACCATCTCTTTTGCAGCATCCGATGCAGGCTATGTACACATCTTTTGTCATCGAATCAGTCGTGCAGGCCTACTTCTTGCTTTTCCATCTCACAACACCAACATTTAACAATAATATGAGCCTTGAAGTTAACTTTCGGTGATCAATGCTAAATTAGAAGTCTGGATCTATGTATCCTAAGACTTGGAGATCACTATCTCCGTAAATAAAGATGTAATATTGTGTCCTTCTTAGATACTTGAAGACGTTCTTTACTATATTCTAGTATTGTTATCCATAGCAGGATTGGTAATGACTTACCACTCCTATTGCATGGTAGATATCCGGACTTGTACACATCATGGCATATATCATGCTTCTCACAATCGATGCATAAATGCATCCAGTCGTGGCTTTCTTTTCCTCAATGCTTTAAGGAGCCTTCCCTTTAGATAGGTGGATATCGTGTCTTAAGGGAAGGAAATCTTTCTTGGAATTTTCCATATACAACTTTTCCAAGATCTTCTTGACGTACCCATGTTGAGACAACCTCAAAATCCTTTTTTCTATATTTCTGAACAGTTTCATCAAATATGATGTTACAACTATGAGAAGCTTGTTTGAGCCTATAGATGGGTTTCTTGAGCTTGCACACTTTGCCTTCCTCAACTATGAAGCCATGGGTTTGCTTCATATAGATATCCTCTTTGATATGCATTGAGGAATGGGGTCTTGACACCCATCTGCCAGATGTCGCAATCAAGATGCGCATCTATAGCTAGTAATGCTCTATTGGACTTAAGTGTGGCCATGGGAGAGAATGCCTCATCGTAATCAATGCCTTCTCTTCATGCCTTGAAGGTATCTACCTTCCCATCACGTCCCCTCTTTCTCTCGAAGATCCATTTACATCCAATGGGTTTTACACCCTTAGGTGAATCCTCTAGGGTCCACACATCATTCTTATGCATAGAGTTTATTTCAGACTTCATAGCTAGCATCCATCTATCCATGACATTATTCGTTAGTGCTTCATCAAATAAAGTCAGGTCTTTCTCAGACTCTTCTAACACATGGAATCTATACCTTTCAGGTGGTCTAACCGATGAATCTGCTGAGCACGTGTGTAATTTATGTTCGTTGTAATATGTGTACATAGCGAATCGTTCAGAACCGAGAGAAGAATCTCTGTGAAGAGTGTCTCGACTTTAGTTTATATCCCGATAAAGTCTGGGGTCGAACACCGGGATGCAAAGGAACACCTTCTGGCTCAATTTATAATAATTAGGTCTAGATTTCCAAATGTATTTTTTTAATTTTTTTAAGCGAATGCAAAATGCAGGTGAATTAAGCTAACAAGAAAACACACAACGTAGCCAAATTAATTTTAATATCAAATTAGTCTAATTTAGCCAAATTGTATTTTTTCTAGAAACTTAATCCAATGATGAATGTAGAACACATTTTTTGAATTTTAGGAATTAAAACGCAATGAGGAAAATTAATACTTTTTTATGGGTCTTTAGCAATATTTCACACAAATAATATGCAAAAATTATGAAAATTTTACTCAAATATAAACATGATGCAAGGAGACTACAGTATTTTTTTTGGAATTTTCTAAAAAAATATGATTTTTTATGGATTTTTTAAATGAAAACAGAGTGATAGTGACTAATTAATACGTAATAAATCCATAATACCAATTTATCCAAAGTGCGAATTATCTCAAGAAGATATTCATACAAACATTACAGGAGAGTTGAAATTTTGTAAATAATGTCTGTGGATTTAATTAAAAATCAGTTACTAAAATCACTCTATAATTTATTTAAGATACAAAACAACTCCAATTAAGATGAAATTCGGGTTCTAATTAAAGCACACTTCAAGGCATCATTCTTGATTTTTGTAGGATTTTTAGATCAACCATAAGTGAAATATGGATTTAAGAACTCAGATTGGGTAAATATGTAATTTTTTAGTTAAAGAAATTTAGTTAATTATTCAAATCTCACAAAAAACAAATAAATAATCAGGATGTAGACAATTAGTTGTTCAACATCATGCTATTTTTCATTGAATAAAACAATGCAATATTGAAGTCCAAATTAACAAGCAAACACAGGGGTGTCCATGCAAATTCATATAATAAAAGTTACTAACAAACTATGTACATGGACTACTTTGCAAATATTGAAACATACAGGATAAAATTTGCAATATTTACAAAAAAGTAATAAATAAAAAATGGAAATGAAGACCTTCTTCTTCCCGCAGCTAGGGCGCGGGATGCGGGGAGTCGGTGCGGCTCACGCGGAGGCTCGCGATGGAGGGCGTGGGGCTATGGCTGTGTCCATGAAGCGTACGCGGTGGCGTGTGGAGGCGGCGAGGAGGGGGGGCTGGCGGTGGCTCAGCTTGGAGCGACAACTGCGATAGAGGAGGTCCGCACGCAAGTGTGGTGGACGAGAGGGGGTCGGGGTGGCACGACCGCTCCGCTGCTGCGGAGGGGGGAGAGGGACGCCAGCGGTGGAGCCGGCTGTAGGGAGGAGGTGGCGACGGTGGAGGGGGAAGCCGGCCACTTGCTTGTGTTTCCTTTTTTTGATTTTTTGAAAATTTTTTGATGGTTGTGAATTTTTTGATTTTAATTTTTTAAATTTTTTTAGTTTCCTTAAATAGGGAATAAAATAATTGCAAATATGATGGAGTGGGGGTGGTGATGATATGAAGAAGATAAAAGTAGAACAAATGAATGTGTGTTGGTGGATGTGATGTGACAAAACAAATGCGAAAATAAAATAAAAATGTAAAAATAAAGAGGAATTACCTAAAACGGAATGACCGCCTATGGGGTGTGCTCACGAGGATTACGGTCTTCGCTCGAATCGTCGACGAGCGATGAGCTCGAGCAGCACGCGGATGCGGTTACGATGTTGTCCAAGAAGCCAACGGATCTCACCGGAGAGAGGGATGTTGTCGCTCGACCGTGGTTGCGTCGTTGTCACCGATTCAACTCTGAGAACTAGGCTCTCCTCACATAAAGATGGATCAAGTGTAAAATGAGGAGATGAGATGTATATAAAGAGGAAAAATGAGAAGTTATGAAAGTGGTGGAGGGAGGTTAATAAAATAATGGAGTTGAATTAGAAGTTAGAAAAATTGGTGGAATGATGGAGTTGAATGGTGGTTATTGCAGAGATAGAAATTGAAATAAAATAAATAAAATACATAAAAGTAGTCTACTTTAAATAAAAGAATAAAATAAAGAAGAAAAGTAGAATGGAAGATTTACAAGAGTAGGTCCATAAAAACACTATGTACATGGAATTTTTTTTACTTTTCTAATTTTATTTTTTTTATTTTTAATAAATTATATTTACAAAATAAAAATAAAATAAAATACTAGAAATAAAATGAAATATAAAAGAGATTTTTTTGGATTGTTTATTAATTAAGAAGAGTAAATAAAAAATGAAGAAAGAAAGATATGTACAATATATACAAAGTACATCTAGGTACCGAAACCCAAATTTTACAAACGAGCTCCGATTTTAATGAAATACTTTCATTGGAAAGATAATTTTCTAACTTAAACTTTAAAAGTGAGTTTGGTGAATTTGGAGTTCATACGGAGCGGGAATTTGGCCGGTAAGTTGGACTTTAGGGCTTTTTCTCTTTAGGTTCTAGGAGTATTTATTTGAGGTGAAATTTATTTTATACTTTTGTATTTATATATATATATTATGAACAAGTCAGAGAAAGAATTAGCTAAAAGGAGTTGAAATGAAATTATTAAAAATATATAAAGTTTTGGGCTATTTACAGGTGAAAAACTCCTTTAATTTTGCGGCTTTTTATTGTTAATTTTTTGTGCAATATAATATACAATAATTAGTGTATTTTATTTACAAGTGTCATTTTGTTAATTTATTGATTTTATGGACATTTATTAGAGACTTACTCAGGGATTTTGCTAAGATCAATATATTGAGATGATGAATCGTGGATTCATCACTAACCACCCTCAAACTCTTTATGAGAGGTAAGGGTGTTTAATCTTCAATTTTCTCTTTGTTTATGAATTAAAAATCCATTATTCTTAGAGAATTTTATGATTTCCTTTGCTTCATTTTTATCAAGACTTTTAAGGAAGTGATCCTCCCAGCATTTTACATCTTTAGAGACGAACACTTTTTGAGTCTTGGGTCTTAAAGTTAGTATCCAATATCGTCCTTTACGTACCTAATGAAGTATCCCTCTCTAGTACGAGATTCCATCTTACTAATATCTTCGTTCTTGGCATGAACCAAGCGACCTAAATAATCAAGTGTCTAAGACTTTGCTTGGTAAAAACTGAAGCTCATGAGGAGTTTTGGGTACAGACTTGCTAGGAATCTTGTTAATGATATATATATATATATATATTACAGTATCTATTGCGTATCCCAAAAAACTAAGAGGTAATTATGCTTTACTCATCATTGATCTGATCATATCCATAATGCTCATGTTGCGTCTTTTAACAACACCATTTAGTTGCGGAGTCTCAGAAGGAGAGAGATTGGATACAATTGCTCTCTCTTTAAGGTATTCCTTGCTCTGAAAGATATTTGCCACCTTGATCAGATAGATCTGTTTGATCTTCCCATTGGTTTGGTTCTTAACCAAAGCCATGAGTACTTTGAACTTTTCAAAGGTTTCATATTTATGACAAGAAGATAATCTCGTATCACAAATGGTCATCGATAAATGTCACATAGTATTGATATCATTTTGAGATGCGACTCTGAAGGGACCACATACATAGGTTTGTATTAGATCAAGTATACCTTTGGATCATGTACCCTTATTTCATAAGGATGCTATGTTCATTTTACCTTGAATACAATGTTCACAAGTAGGTGACTCTGGACCTTAAGAAAATTTAGTGGTCCATCTTTGGCCAATCTATTGATCCTATAAAAAGAAAAATGACCAAGCCATTAATGCCATATCATGGTTAAATGGTCTCCGTACACCTTAGATATCTCAGGATTTTTATCAGTGGTTGTAACAATCATGACACATTCATCAGTGTACAATTCAAAGAGTCTACCATGGGTTAGAAAACCATCTGCAACATCTTTACCATAATGACTTATGATAAAATTTCACAAAATAGGAACGAATATCATTTCTAACTAATTTAGATACATATAATAAGTTCCTTCTAGCATTCTTAAGATGGAGATATTCTCTAGCATTGATACTCTTCCGTTAGATAATTATAATATGCACATCCCGATGACGACTGCTGCAACAGTTGCATCAGATCCTCCGGATGACTATCTCTCCCTCCTCAAGTTTTCTATTTTCCTAACATAGATGAAATAAACTACATACATGAATAGAAGCACCATAATCAGTAATCCAACTAGCTTCTCTTCATACCAGAAAATCAGTTTCAATGATGAAAGTAGAATTTATACCTATTGAGACATACCTTTACCCTTCTTTAAAATTTTCAGGTAATATGGATAGTTGCGCTTCCAGTGCCCTGACTTTTTGTAGTGATAACAAACCCCCTTTCTTGGATGCAAGAATTATAAAAGCCTGAGAGGATGAACAATAACTTGTCTCTTCATTTTCTTCTTCATGGTTGGACCCTTCTGAGACCCATGCTTCCGATCAAGTTTCCCTTTGATCTGTGCAGCCATTGCACTGTTTGTAGGATTCGCCTTCTTCATGATGTCTTGTATGGACTTCAAAGAAGACATGAGCTCAGCATTTTCCTCCCTCATCTTATTCATGTGGTACAATACCATAAAATTGTTGAAAATCTTAGGAATAGACAATAGAATGAAGTTTGACCTACATATCTACAACCATCTGTGCCCAAGGGTCTCCAACTTAGAGAGGTAACCAAACAATTTGATCACATGTTCTCTAACCGAGGTCAATTCATGCATCTTGCAATGAATTAGTTTTTCCAATAGGTTGTAACACCATGTACGGTTCACATCACCGACATATCTTTCATATTCAACATTATATCATGGACATTCTCCATGTCTGCATGCTGCTTCTGAAGCACATTGGACAGAGTTCCCAGTATATAACATCAAGTCAACAAGTGGCCATCATCGTATATTTCATTAAATTATATTCTTTCTACCGGATATGGTTCACATGCTTGTTCTTAGGTAGCACATGACTGATGTGCTTCACAGAGAAAACAAGCTCCAAATTTTGAAACATGTTTGAATAGTTCAGCCTGGTGAACTGGTTAACCTCCATTCATCTGAGATTAAAAAATATACTTATGATCATATATACAAAATATTTATGTATTTAGTTTCTTTGATTAACGATTTTAAATCAAAGTTATATTTCTTTTTGATACTTTGAAAGTCCATTCCCTATTCTAATGATCAAAGTAAGGATATGCTTACCACTACATATCTAGCAAGATCTGGGATCTCCCTTCCACCTTTGTCGTATCTTAATAATATGAGAAAATGTAACTTGTGTGAATGAAGTGAGAACTCTTTCCTCCTTGCAAGTCCAACTCGCATTTCCCAATTTGATTTTTACACTCGAGCCCACCACCTGTAAAGGTGATGCTGACTCATTGTAAATTAAACTAACCATCAACAGGTTGAATGCAAGCTTCGAATTGACTATATAATACTAGCTCTCGGCCTGACTTATTTATTCTTTGATAGCTTTTCCACCTCATGCTTTCCACTGTCCAAAGTCAGTTAGACGGGTAGAGGCACTAGGATTTCCATGCTTCTATCTGCACCTCCTTCAACCTTGATGCCCCCTTCTTTTATTATTTCCTCCTCGAATGATAGGCTATCGGTCATGACGGGTCCTCATGATGCTCTAACGGGAAGGAGAAGGCCAATTCCACCTTCCCAGATGGTTAGGAAGATCCTAGAGTAGAAAGAGATGTGATTGAGCTCAAAAGAAAGGTCTTTCCATAGAAGGGCAAAGTGTTTGTGTGTATCTCTCTCTCTCTCTCTCTGTGTGTGTGTGTGTGTGTGTGTGTGTGTGTGTGCGTGTATGTGTGTGTGTGTTGTGTAAAGGCATCTGCTTCACTCGCTTTGCTTAGCAGGAAAGTGAGAATGACAGTCGGGGCTCATACATTGTCCTAGTCAATATCACTCGCTATGTGCAATCGAATACCACCTCAATTATACGAGGAACAATAATGGGGTCACTACACATATGTTCTTTTGAGAAGCAACGAGAACAATCCATGTGTGTTTGTACGTTAGAGCTATGACTTTGCATAAGCATCTCTGCCATACAATCCATGGAAATGGTACCCTTTTCCTAAATGGGAGGCCATGGATGCCATCTTTAGGCAAAGGGAGGCCATTGTCTGTATCCCTTTCAAATTTTTATTGATCATTTTGAATCGCATTCTCATAAACAAGCCTTTTAAGGGAAATTCAGTCTTATTACTTATAGATTGTGAAATTTAATAATATTATATTAATTTAATCATACTAAATCAACAATAATCTAATTATAATTCAACCAACAAATAATATCTTGCTTTATATTATCATGCAGTACACACCCTTATAAGTATGTATTATTCCAATTTAGTTGTCAAGAGTATGCAATGACTTCTCATGCCACCCTTCCTTAAAATAAATCCGAATAAGTCGTATAGATTATGTTGATAAGGAGTGATTCTCAACCATGCAAGGGTTTCAATTAGGTAACATATTCACAATATACATGCATAAACACCTTCGCCATTCCAACTCATGAAGACACAATAGGTAGAAATTGTACTAAGGCTTTTATCGATCTTTCGACATGTATTGTACTATATCATAATCACTCAGAAATTTAAAAAATATAAAACAAATTTATTTTTTCTAAATTTATAACATATTGAGCAACAAGTATTTTGCATTTGTATTGTTTAACTACAAGTATTACAGTTTCCAATCAGGGTTTTCATGAATCAACCATTCAATGAAAGTTGTTGATTGTCAAATATTTATCTAAACAATCGGTTAAACATATAATCAGAAAAAAATCCAAATTTTCATGATTTTTATTGAATGAAAATACAATTAAAGTTTTCATCTAGATAATATAATCATCTTCCAACTCAATCCCACTAAATATTGAATATCTAGGGCAATCAGACTCGAGATCACGTGAAAGAAATTCGAAAAGTTTGCTGATTTGATGTATAACATATATGATATGTTTTTATCATATTTTACGATAGGAAAAAATAACCAAAAATCCATAATTTATAGTTACAAAATTCATGCAGAAATGAGACTCTGGGGGGAACTTCTTGAATCCAAATCAATGCCCGATCATCGCTAAATTTTGGTGCACCGTTTGTGGTCATATTCACACAATTAAAACATTATTTAATATTACAAAATTCGTTAATATAAATTCAATATAGTAGCTATATCATATATGCACAAATCCAATTCCAAAAAACGCATTTATGCGAACAAACAAGTTCCCGCACTACCCGATATCTAGAATCTTATTTCCCTAGGGTTTGGATCATATCCAAGACCTTCAATCAAGGCTCTGATACCATTTGAAGGAAAGGGATTAGACCTCGCATATTACGAAGTGTGGAGATCGGATCGTATCTGATCTAGGTCTACTACTCATATTAGTCGATGGTGCGGCGGAGATTAAAATAAATTTTGATGAAACCACATGGCTTGGGAACAATTCCCAATCTGTTTCATCTAGATCCCACGAATGTTACAGTTATCTCTTGAAGAGTGATCATGATCTACTAGTGTTTAAGCGAAGAGACCTCCTGTCTCAAGTCCGATCGACGAAGAGAGCACTTGTGAGCACGTGGATGAGACACATGTTTCTTGCAATCCAAAGAGACGATCCGAGTAGAGAACCTCCGCATTTCATCATACGAAATCCACCACCTTCTTATAGAGCACAAGGCATCAAAGAAGATGAACAACCACGAGAGATCAATCCAACAACATAATGGTAGCGCGATGACGATCATGGTCTCCACAAAACCTAGGCTAGGGATGACCATTAAGGTTTACGGAGAGAGGGGGAGATGTGTGTCATGAGGGAGAGAGAGAGAGAGAGAGAGAGAGTTTTGTTGTTGTTTCTACATTTGAGAAGGCTAGGATTACCTTCTCTTTTATAATAATCTGGATGGCTAAGATTCCTAATAAAAATCAACAGCCAAGATTAATTTGTGATCTACAAGATTACATGTAATATTCAAGAATACAAGTTGATGAACAACATCCAACTAATGTAACCTTCAAAAGCAAAATATCAAACAAGCATAATATGAAAAGGAGTAGCCTCCTTCCCCTTATGGGGTGGATGGACACCATGGTGGGAGCCACCATGGCTGTCCACTCCATATTAGGAAAAGGAGTCTTTTACTCCTTTTCTTAATGTGGTATAATCTCTATTAGCACCAAATATTATACATGTTGCATATTTTCTAATTGAATTATCACTAAATAATTACAAATTATTCGTGACAACTACAAGGAGACCATTGATAATTATGATTCATATTCAACCATACAAAACTAAATGTAAATCATACACATTAATATTGAATTGTGAATCCTATTCAAAATTAACTTTCTATGATATTGCGGATCTCATACACATTATCCATGATTATTGTTGATAGTATTATCCACATTAATCTTATCTATGATAATTAAATCCAATCTAATCATCATAGATGTCCCTCTACACATGTTCAAATAACAAGAATCATATGCAGATATTTATGATAATTAAATCCAATTTAATAATCACCATTTCTCCTTATTTTCCAATGCTCAGATACCGTCTCTAACAGAATTATTCTTGAACTCTTTTTAATAATAGTGTGCCTTTTCCATGGATACTTGGAGATAAGGTCAGTGCAACTGTATATGACATGCATATTGACTTGGATAGTAAGATGTTATCTCATATCTAGATCTAAGAGACCTCTCAGAGATGTATGATTATATTAGACATTATATCCAATCTTCTCATTACATCTAAATCATATGAAAATCAATGGCCAACATCTAGACCAAGACTGGATAATCAGTCTATTAAGTGGATCCATTAAAATCCAAACCTATTTCATCACTCCCTCGGAAAGGAAGCGTCATGGCATACAATCGATCAAGATCACATCAACCTCGGGTATTTCCAATGCCCGTACATCCTGTATAATGGAATAACTTGATTAAACATAAAACTCTGATCATATTTGAAGTGTCTCTTTCAGGGTTTTATTGTTAAGTTTCTCATTCAACCATTGGGAGTTGGTATTGATCATATGCTTTTCAAAAGTGTATATCATACATACAAATCATGTCTTTCTTCTAAAGCAAGATGGTCATCAATGGAATTTTGTTGGTCCCGATATCTTATGAGAGAACTCATGTCTTCCAGTTTAGTAGTGAACTTATATGATACCTTTGAGAGATCGTATTACTCATATGCCTTTATATGCATACTAGCTCGCTAGTGTATAGATCTTAATTAGGTCATCAACCTAATGATCTACATAATGTACATATTTAAACACATAGTAGCACATATGTCTCTTGTCGGAGGATGCGTGCCTATATCATGACAACATACGACAAAGATCTTAGCTATCTTGATCTCCCTATGTCAACTCTCTGACTTAACTCGTCAGACATTTTTGAATCTTTATTCCCATGCAGAGGACCTGCATCAAGAGGTCGGTCAGATGTCAGCCTTTGGAGTAAGGATTATCATTTCCTTCTCAAGATGAAGATCCTTTCCTGACTATCATTTGATGGTGTTAGTAGTGTTTTCAATTTAACACTTTTGATACTAACTTAGCACCAACCTTTATGATCCATTTGTTGGATCAACAGGTACATGATTATCTAGATGACTAAGGTACACAATCCTAATTGTACTAAGGGATCTAATAAGTGCATGCATTCATTAATCTCATAAAAGGAATGAAAACCAATAAATTTATTGATATGATATAATAACATTTATTGTATAAATGGATCACCTTGGGCTCACATGTCTAACAATGCACCTGTACGAAATTGAAATGTAAAATTTTCTCAATATTGACACTTTCTTTGAAACTTTATTGATGATCCTACCCTGGAATTGTTTGGTAGAAACTCGGTATAAAGTCCTAGTCCCAAGTAGTTCATGGGCCAATTTTTCATGTTCAAAAAAGTAGCAGCCAGTGGAATACAGGTATGGAATTTGCGTTGCATATAAGGAATGATGATTTATAAGAATCGAACTTAAGACCCAAAAGCATGGTGAAAATTCTTAGCAAATTAAGGGTGTTGGTGATGGAGTTATACTCATTTTCAACTAATACAAGGATGACATCCACATATTGGATTGTGGAGACATCAATTACCTTATTGGTTGACCTATAGGCATTGATTTTCCCACTTTGTTGCACATTATGAAACATTCTTTACAGAATGAACATAATTATATTGAATAAGAGTAGGGACGAAGGGTAACATGCCTTAGTCCTTTGGTTGGTGAAGAGTTCGGTGTATCTATTGTTCACTCTGACTGAAAGCTTAGTAATGACAAGAAGCTTTCCAATCCAGTAGATGAACTTCAATCTAAAACCCATTGTTTGCAGGGTATTAAGGAAGAAGCTCCAACCGACTGAACCAAAATCTTTACTAAAATCTATCTTTAGGATCACCTCATGGAAGTTCATAGATCTCCAGTATAAATGATTTCGCTTGCAACTACCATATAATCTAACGTGGACTTGGATTTCATGAAACCACACATATTCTTTTGGCATGTCGATGTCAAACATATGCTTGCATATGTTGACATTGGTCGAAGAAATAATCTTCAATTCAGTATTAATCAGTGTAAACGGTCAAAAAGGTTCAATGCAAAGTGCATTGTTTTAAGGTAGAAGTGTAATTACACCATAGTTTTTCACTGAAATGGGTTAATGAGTCTTCCCCCATCCCAGCAGTCAGAGAAGTCAATTGAAAATCAGGCATACATGATAAATCCTAGATTTATCATCATTAATCTCCATTATTATCTCTCTTGCTTAAGTAAAATAACAAGATTCATTGGCTAATTAAACCTAATTACTAACTAGTGTGTTGTATATAATTAACACTAATTTATATATTAATATAACTCTATTATGGTGTAATATTTTATTTATTTATTTATTATTAAAAATTAAAGTAAAATTGTGTATAAATATATAATATAAAATAAAACCAAATCCAAAAAATAAGCAAAAGAAAAATTAAGAAAATTAATT
The DNA here is from genome assembly GCA_037367405.1 of Ottelia alismoides. Lineage (NCBI taxonomy): Eukaryota > Viridiplantae > Streptophyta > Magnoliopsida > Alismatales > Hydrocharitaceae > Ottelia > Ottelia alismoides. The sequence continues at coordinate 1,749,385 of JAZKJV010008882.1, forward strand.
TTAATAGTATTTAATTTTTATCTATGTATAGATGACCTTTGACCTCTTTGACTTCTACATGAAAGATGTACATCTCATCGCGATCTACATCTTTCGTGTTACCATTTTTTCTAATTCGGTTTCTAACTAATTCTTTCATAATTATCTTTGATTTATTGAATTTCTTCAATTTCCATTATGCCATGTGGCGCTTCCAGAGCGCACCATGTGGCCCACTCCTGGCTTGCCACCTGTGTCTTCTACTGATCGTATGATCATTCCATCTGAGCATCATAACCGTTCCTTATCACCTAAGTCTAGATTATCTGATCTCTTTGATCAGATCCAATCTAGGCCATCCTTCCACGCCTCATTCTAGACCACCGGATCTTAAAATCCAACAGTTCCTGGGTGCCTTCAATCTCCGTCCACTTCTTCCAAATGAAGTAACCCTTCGTTTCATGGCAACTTCTGCCATTTTCGCCAACCACCTACAGTTATCATTCGACCAACCTCCATTGGCGGTCTCTTCCCCTAACTACCCTCTCCTTCGTGGCAATCTCCGGAACCGCCAGAAACCACCATGGAGCGTTGGCGTGATGGTTGAAACTATCTCAAACCTCCTTGCAACCTCCATCGTACCTTCTTTAAATAACCATTCGCCGCCATTTTTTAGGCTATCCACCCTTGCGAGAGCTTTTCCTTAGCCATCTAACCTCTCCTGTGATAGAGATAGAGATCAAGATTGAGCGAAGATAGGGTGTGAGCTTCGATGAGAACCTTGGCTTTGTCGCCAAGTTACAGCCTGATCACAAGGCTGTTTGAGATTAGTTCCATAGCTAGGAACTTCAAGCGAAGACCGTGAAGCCTTAAGCTTCGTATTCCGTCTCAAGATTCAACCCAATTCACATCATCTTCAACCTCCGATTTCAGGTGAAAATTCCGATCGTGAGTTTTATTAATATTCACATATTTATCATAATTATTTTACTTCTTTAAACCACTATCAGAATGCACCATCAAGTCACCCTTTGAACCATATTTCATGTGTAATCTTCTATTTTATCTCATCATTGCTTCATCTCTGTGATCATTCCATGCAAATGTCTGCTTATGCATGAGGGAGACATTCTACTAGGGCTCAACCTTCTACTTTCGAATAGCCTTCCATTCCGTCCACTTTAGACCTCTACTCGCAGGGGTTTGTTCTGTCTTTACTAACCATGCAGGACATCCAAAGGCTTTAATGGTCGGAGATTGGATCCTAGCTCCGATCTCCAATTTTCTCTCCGATGACACTTCATCGACAGGGCACTTCAGGCATCTTCATGCCTTCTCTGAGGATCATCATCGTAGACACTCAACGAAGGTTTTAGAACCTTCTGATAGCAAGGATTATCATGGAAGAGCAGAATAGCCTTCGTCGGAGCCCAGCCACACCTCTGCCGTGTGTGGAGGAGCTGAAGAACTAGAGGAGCAGACATTGTTGATCTCCCCGATTTGGGCGAGATCCAACGGTCCCAGATCAGCCACGTTGTTGTCCAAAGCATTGTTTCAGACCTCAGGTCTGGAACCGAACCTCAGTCTGGACCTAATCCCTCACTGCCAATGAAGCGCTAGGAGCTGACGCGTGCCCCGAGCCTCCTCAACCAAACCTAGCTTGGTCACGTGTTTTCCGCACATGATTGGGTAAATTATAGTGCCCTTCATGCCTTTTCCAGATTTGCAGATAAGTCCTTCCACTGGATGTAATTTGCATATTAGCCCTTGGGCTTATTTTATTTACAATTTAGTCCATGTATGTCCTGATTTGCAATAAAACTTCAAAGTTTTTATTATGTTTATACCCACGGATTCATTGTTGAATATCTTTCTATCCTGAAATCCAAATAACATGATTTTGGTCTTGTTTTAAAGCTTGTTTGACACTCTATCTTGTAGCAAGTTTTGTGGATGATTTTGATTTAAAATCCATGCATTAATTGTTTAATGTTTAAAGGACTTGATTAATTCATGAAACTTGGTTGAAAAGTTACTCTACGTGAACATTTGAAACCATAAAGTACTTTAATATTTAATGATCTATTGTTAAATTAAATCTAATTATTATTAGGACATTACATCGTTTACTTGCTGGCTAAAACCATTAGATCATTTAAATGAGTTTTGTTAACTCATGTTGGACCAAGTTTCGAAACTAATTCCACATACTGCATATTTAATATTATAAACAATTAATTCAGGGCATTTTCACGAGTTACCCAAGTTATTTGTATAATTCTTTTAAATGTGGTTGTTATATTCATGTTGTTTGTGCTTCCTTGTTTGCATATAATATAGTTGCATAAAAACGTTTTAAAAGAAATCTATCCTGTTGTGTTTTGTGAATCTGCTCAATATAATTAATCTACAAATTACTATCTAAAATATTTGATCTTTAATTTTAATCAATAAATTGCTCGCGTCCTTGTGTTCGACCCTGGACTTCCCAAATTATAAATTAAAGCTAAAAACCTCGTCACTGAGATTCATCTTGGTTCTGTATGAAAAGCTAAATGCACGTTCTACAATGGTTTGAAATAAATACATGCATTTAGAGCTTCATCAGATGGTACCGTTGTCGGGGATGCAACACATTTTGTGATTATTTTTAGGAGAAAATATTTTCTTAGTAATTCTTGAGCTTAATTATTTTGAGTTTGTTTTCTTTGTTGTGTTATTCTTGTGATGTATTTTTTTCTAAGTTTTTTTAATCTCTTTTAAAAGTTCCTTATATTCCATTATTTTGTGGTAGGCCCGTGAAACTGATTATTTTTTAAGGATTGGAGAGGCAAGAAGCTTGGAGCGACTTGCTGGAGAGAATGTGACAAACAATAAGTTGAGAGATTATTAGTTTAGTAGAATTATTCCATTTTCCATTTACAGCGATTCTCGATTGAGATCTCGCGCATGTAAACAAAGGCCTTTATAACTCTATTTATTCTTGTGTGAAGTTGTGTCAAGAGTGGTTCTTGACTTAAGTGACGTCCAAGCATTTCGCCAAATAGAAAGATTGTAGGTCATTTAATTGCTTGATCTATATCGTAACTTAGGACGCACTTCACAAATCTCATAAGATTCACAATTGCAAAAATCTTAAAAGATTCATAGACGCACATAGCATACATTGTACTTAGTTAAATAAATTGAATTCTTCATCACTAATAGAATTGTTGCTTAGGTATGGTTTCTCGACTTGCATTATACAGCTAGATTTATAAATTTTGTTCTGCATCCACATGGAGAGTGCTTGGAAGCGCTATAAGTATCTCTAACGACTGCATGCATCATTGATTTTCGATTGCATTTCATTTTCCGATTTCTCCCTTAGTTTTTACCAACTTAAGGAATAAAGGAAAAGGGTATGTACGTTAGGCGATGATTGAGGTCACTTAAATTCAAGCGATAATGAAATCTCTTAAAATCGGGACTGAATTGATGCAAGTGGACCTAAAAATTGGAATAAAATCAACCTTATTTTCCGGTAAGTAAAACCTCATTGATTGCATGTACATTTCAAGTGAGAGAGGGACAACCTTAGGATAGAGCCATGCCACGAATTTTTGTATGAATTATTGGTTCCATAAAAATGATTAGTCACTTCTTAGTGAGGATCTACGGGTAGCCGGTAAACGGTCCAGATTTCCTTAGCAGAGTGGAGGGTTTAGAGGACACCACGCAAGGCTCGGTCCTCAAGTAAACGGGTAGCCGTATTTATACGGTTCGATTTATCTTTACTGGCTGAGAGTGGATGCAACTAGTCATAGGAATCGGTACAATTTGTAAGGAAATTTAGGTTCCCAACAGCTCGTAACTCTGACAAGATTTGTATTTGATCACCAATTAAAATTTGACAAGATAATAAGGCCATCATCTCAACCTTCAATGTTGAGTTGGTGAATTTACCAGGGTTTGTATTTATTGTTTGTGAGAGTCGCTCCGCACATTTACGTGCCCAGTGGAATTAGGTTCTTTTGAAATCCAGTGTGCTCAAATTGCTTACCTCTTGAAATCAAAGATGGATAATTGGTCGGATATTTACGAGCCTTTCATTGAACCGCCCAAATATCACATCTTCATCGATCCAGCCTCTTCCTACTCCTTCCTTGGCTGGACTATCTCAGTTTGAAAATAATCCTCTTTTCGAACCGATATATCATGATTCTCTCCTTGGAGTTGGTTATATCCCAACTAATTCCTATATACCCTATTTACTCACTGAGGAAGATCATTACCTTGGTGAGTTCGAATTAATTTCGTTTTCTTCGTCTACGTCTCACTCCAACCCATTGTTTGATGAAGGTGACGAAAATATATTAAAGATGCCTCCTAAGAAACAAAATGGAAATGGAGAAGAGGAAGAGTAAGAAGATCCAATGCATGCTGGCCAGACTGGCAGAGTCAAAGCAGAATCAAGCATTAATGAGAGTTCAATTAGGCCAATTGCAGTTGAGCAGAGATGCACCAATGAATGTGGCATATAATCCTGGGCGATTTCAAATGACTAATTGGTTAAGTCCAACCGAACCAGAAGTTGAATATGATTTAAAACCACATTTCTTAAGCTTGCTGCCACATTTCCATGGGAATGCACATGATGTGCCATATGCATTCCTCAGGGACTTTAAGCTAGTCTATTCTAATCTTATACATCCTAGGGTTAGTTAAGACAACATCAGGCTCAAAGCCTTCCTTTTACATTAAAGAATAAGGCAGATTATTGGATGAAGAACCTAGGGTAGTCATTACTACCTTTGTACAGTTGAAGGACCTTTTCCCTAAAGAATTTATATCCTTTAAGTAGAACTAATTTAATGCGTTCACGCATCACGAGTTTCTCCCAATTACCTAATGAAGCTTTCTGTGACTCATGGGAGAGACTCACAAACCTCTTGCAAAAATGTCCTTGCCATGATTTAGAGCCTACTGTATTGGTTCAATCCTTGTATAGCGGTCTACACCCTGATGTGCAGGGTTTGGTGAGTGTTGCTTGTGGAGGCGGCTACACATCACGAGGAGCGGACACCGTCTAGAAGGTGTTCGAGCAAATGGTTGAAACAAGTAGAGCACATACCGCTACTAGTGCTTAGCTAGAGACCCCTAATCCACTTTTATCCAGTGGGGGAGTAAAGGCTACAATAGATCCTTTTGATAAGGGATTAATAGTAGATAAACTTACAGTAGTCGAAAGGATAGATAGGTGGATGAATGAGTTAGATAGTAACTTGTCCACACTGCCTAAGCAGATGGCAGAGCTTTTTGAGAATGTATCCAAGATGAGGGTACCTGGCGTGACTGCATCTGCTGCTCCAATTTACTGTGTTCATCACATTCAGGAGCAGCAGGTGTCAAGACCATTACAGCCATGGGCTGAGGTGTAGCTTTAGCTCATCCTTGTTAGCAAAAACCACCGTCTGTAGAGATAATTACTGAGGAGACTTCACAAATGTGGGAGATAAATGGTGTATGGTACACCAATGACCCTGCCCGGCAGGGAGGTTCTGGGGATCGATTCTCCTTTCAACGTCTCTAGACATTTTACAACACATCATTAACTCCTACACCTCTTCTGGTACCACAGAACTCAAGAAACATTCCTTATCAGACATCAAGGTAGCAACAACAACAATTTGGGCATTAGTAGACGTACCAGGCGAGCCGACATGGCTCGCATGTTCAGGATCATACCCAATAGCAGCACCCTTATGGACATCAGGGCCAGTCTTCACGTTCTTCATATCCTCCCTCTTCCCAACAACAACATTCATCAGGTTCACTAGATTTTCAGCGACAAATTTTGGACGAGTTGCGTTCTTACAAAAACGAAGTTCAGGATTTGAGAGTTGATCTCAATCGTCTTTCCCGTTTGAATGATGAACGCAATATTCCCTCTACATCCATTCCAGTCCAGGTTCAGACTAATCCCAATAGCCTGAACAAAGCACAACAACATCATTCTATGGATCGTGTATACTATTCATATTTTCACAAATATGAACACGAGATCTCTCCATTTGATTATGTTCATCATATGTCTCTTAGGAGCGGATGGGTCGTGGCCGTACCTGATCAGGCTAAGGACATGGATAGAACCGACTCTAAAGCCCAGTCAGAGGAAACTTCAGAGGATGATGACTGAAGAGCCTTGACCCACCCTAGCTAATTCAACCGGATTAACGATCAAATTAAATGTTTCGTTCGTTGTAGTCGGGTAAATCGAGACTTATCAAAAACTACTTAGATTAATCGAATTAAACAGAAGTGACAATTTTTTATTTTACTTGGGCAAGCCCAAGGTCAAACTCAGAGAGACAGCTTTCTCCTTAGGTTAATTTGAAGTAAAATTCGATGTTAGATTTTCATGAGAATATTTTTGGTTTTTTTATGCAATTAAGAAAAAGTGCGATGCAATTCAAGCCAAATTTGAAGTTAAATAAAAAAATTGTAGTCAAATTAAGTCAAAAAATGATGAAACTTGGTCAGAATATGAAATGCAATGAAATTAAACTACTATATTTTTTGGAATTTTCAGACTCTAAATGAATTAAATATGAATGCAGGATGAATTTTGTAAAATTAATTTTAATAAATACCAAAAACATTATTTTCAGATAAAAAAATTATCCTAGATACTTTTATGTGAGATAAATCCAGAAAAATTAAAAAACCTTAAAATGATTAGTTTTGGACTATTAAAAATCAATTAAGCAGAATACTATTTAATTTATTCAGGCCTCGTGATGCGTGCAAATGATATGATTACAAAGTAGAACAACTTAAATTAAACCTATTGTGATTTTTTGGTGATTTTTGGAGCAACAAATAATTTAATATGGAATTTAAGGCATGTAGTGGCAAAACTATGTAAATTTTCACAAGAATAATAATATTAAATTCCTTGATGCTCACAAAAATATGACAAGTGTCCACAATGATAAAGCACACGTTTCTTTACAACATGCAATTTTTGGAATTTAAAAATGATGCTAAATGAATACCTAAATAAACGTGCTAACACAGGGACTAAAATGCAAATAGAAATTAAAATTTATTTATTCTGAAACATGCTTACAAGGACTAAAATGCAATTACCTATAATGCTGGGGTTATGTGTGCAAAATGTCCACGAGAACACGTACTCCTCACGTGACGTGCTTGGTAGGGACTGGAATGTAATTTTTGAAACTTGTAAGGGCCTCGGTGCAAATTACCTAGACCGCACGTGAGGGACACGTGAGATCTAGGCTCAGATGACGATGGAGGCTCGGGCGGTGGCTCGGGTGCTCCGCAGGCTCGGATGTGCTTCGGAGCTGGCTCAGGTGCTCTAAGCCTAAAGGTCGGGGAAACGGCTCGGAGCTAGAGACATGGCGCAATGTAGGTCGTTAGATCAAGATGGAGCCAACAGTTGCTGAAGTGGAGGACATGGCGCCCCTTGGATCTGTCAGATCAAGACAAATCTAACGGTGGGGAAGACTCTTGGAGCGAGCGACGTGGCATAAGGAGGACCGTTAGATCGAGATCGATCCAACGGTATCTGGAGCTGCTGGCGATGGCGACGTGGACCGATGAGGACCGTCTGATCAAGACGATCGGACGGTGGATGTGCGTTCAGTTCCTCCGGGTCGCCGCCTCCTGCAGCGGACTTGGTTGGGCTCCGACGATGCCCTCCTGGCTCCGGCGCCTTGGTTCTCGCTCGATGCTGATCTTCAGGGGCTCCTAAGTAGATGGGAACGATCATGGGAGCTTCGCGAAGCGACCGGAGCGTCTGGAAGCGGCTGACGTGGTCCGTAGGACAGAGTCGATGAAGCTCAAAGTAGCTCCAACGACGACTCCCATCAATGACGAACAATGTACCTGCAGTGTTAGTGACTGCCAAAAAGGAGGTGCAAGGGTTCGCGTGAGTGCAGGGAGTGCTTGAGGCATGTGGGTGAAGTGGTAATCGGGTCGGCGTGCTCCTCCGTCGGGGAGGCGGAGCTGTGGTCAGAGGGGGGCTCGATGCATCGTAGGGGTGAATGAAGGGATACACGAAGATGAGAGATCCAAGGCAGAACTCAGGCGATGGTCAGCGGGGAGTGATGTCAAGCGAGGAAGGCGAGAAAATTGGGAGAAAATCGAATGAAAAGAGGAAGAAGATCGGGGGAGAAATGGAGGAGGCTACATGGGATTGGAGGCTCAAAGGGGAGTCTCTGGTCATCGCACGAGGATCGGTAGCAACCCAAGCTCGAGCAGCTCGTCGGAGGAGCTGCTGCACGGTGAAGTTACGCAACGGATCTCGTCGGAGAAGGATACCTATCGTCGCTCACTTCTATGCCCAATCACTGTCACTGATAGGTGGAGGGGAGCTATAGGTTTTCTCGTGCAAGGGCGGATCGCGGTGAAAGTGGCCAGAGGTGGAGTATTAAAAGGGAGAAGATGGTGGTCTGGGCGATGGAGGGAGTGGTTTGAGTGGGGTTTGTGGAGCGAGGGAGAGGCGGTCAAGGCGATCGTGGGTTCTGGCGAGGGTGGTGGACAACATGTCTTGGACTGAGCTCGTCGGGAGGTGGAGGTAGTGGCTGGAGAAGCGGAGAAAATAGGAAGGGGCCAGCGAGTAAGAGAGGTGGGTCAATGTGGGCGAGGCATTATCGGGAGGAAGAAGGTCTCTCGACCGTTGGATCTAGTGATCCAACATCTCTGAGCGGGGCGCCAACAGGCGGTGAGGATTGGATCAGGCGGCTAGATCGAAGGGCGATGGAGAGTTCCACGTAGAGGGATGTAGACGCAGCACTGGCGAACAGTCGTGATGGAGATCAGACCTTGATCGAAGGGTCAAGGTTTGAAGTGAGATGATCGGTTGAAATCTGAAGCGCATGGAGAAAATCGGATGGTGTTGGCGTGCGCTACGTGGCGCAATGAGATGTAGGCTCTGGTTAACGGCCCAGATTTGATCTCGATGTTCATCGGGCGGCTGCGATTGAAGCGATAATGAATGGTTGAGATCTGAAGGGAGAAGAAGCCATCGGACGGTGGAGGAAAAGGGGGCGCGTGGCGCGCAATGGAGTGGGTCGCGTGGCGCAACCAGAGGGTGCCACGTGGCCCAATCAGATTGGTCGAGGAAAGAAGGTGAAATAAGATTGGGAAAATGGTTGATTTTGGAAAAACTCAAAACATGAAAGTTGTAGATCTCAATGAGATCTACAATTTTTATGTTGACTAAAAACGATAATGAGGTCAAATGAAGTGATAATATACAAGGGTACAAATACAAGTACATATAGTATACAATGGGGCCCAAAACCCAACTTTTGCATACGAGCTCCGATTTTAATGAAATTGGTCTCATTTTGAAGGCCTTTGAATGTTGTTACTTTAAAAGTGAGTAGACCTATATCGGAGGCTGTATGAGAGAGATATGTGCATTTTAAGGTCCATAGTCTCAAACTTGGACTGGGATTTTATTGGTCAACTTTACAAGTTAGCATTTTTTTGGTATTTTTTCTTGTATTATTGTTAGTAGTATATACAGTATAGAGTTGAATTTATAGATCTTGGAGTTAGTATAAAATACATACAAATAGTTGATTTTTACAAGTGTCTTTGGCTTCTTATTTAATGCAGATGTAAATGCTGAAATGCAGATGTTATCAATGCATGCCTGAATGCTAATTATGCAATATAGGTGGAAATATATTTTTAATTACTCGGGAACGAGGCTCTATTTTCCTCTTGATCCAATTGACTATCCCTCTTTTGAAGCATTATTGCAACCCATAGCATCCCGTCCTTAGATGTCGACACCATCAGACTAGGTTGAGATGTACTTCCGTCCCTAGAGGAGGACAGATGTTTCCACCCGTGTGCTACTCCAAGCTAAAGGATTCTACCTCCTCACCACCTCATCAATGAAGAGCTATGTCCATTGTGCTTGTCCAAGTTAGGTCACTGTCTATAAGAATCATGCGGGTGCACGAGATATTCTATTTAGACTAATCAAGATGACATGTGAAAATAAACTTGTGAACTCGAAGAATTAAGTCACTTGACCTGAAAATCTTAACTCTGGTTCCTATAAGGTTCCTCTGAAATTAGGTAGATTAAAGTCAAATCAAGTCCCTCCTCAACATCTATTTATAACTTGGTTCAGAACCCACTAACTTTTCACTTTGCATTTGCAAGATATGCAGATGAGGTTCAAATGACATGCTATGTAGATGAATGCAAGACTCTTTTTCTTTCTTTTTAATTGTAGGGATGATATGCAAGAGTAAATAAGAAGCCTTTGATTTTGGTTTTTTTTAAGTACACGAGTATTACAAATATCCACCCGTAATTATTGTGTAGTATATACAAAAATACGTGAAGGTACGAGCTATGGGTAAAGCATATATGTAATATATATACGTCCCCCTATACTTAGCATGTGATATGTCCTCAGAGCATGAAAAGCGAGAAAAAGACATAGCTCGTGCTAAGCGTAGGAGAGCTAAAATAAGAAAAAAAGTATAGAAGTCTTCCCGCCCCCCTATACTTAGGCTTTGGCAGCCTAAGTGTAGAAGAAGATCACAAAATGGGGCGAGCGAGGTCAAGATGGGAAATGGATGAGAATATATACATGATGGGCATTGATCCCCCCTATACTTAGGCTCTAGTCAGCCTAAGTATAGGACGGGAGTGAGTGTGAGAACCGATGGGATCTGGAGGACGTACAACGAATGGCGAATAGACTCGAGTCACTCTCCCCCCTATACTTAGGATCTGGTCATCCTAAGTTTAGTCATAAAATGAAAAGATATGAAGTTGGGGCGAGTGTCTGGAGTCATGGGAGGGAGGGTAAGAATATACACGAGAAGGGTGAGTATTTACAAGGATCGCGATCTGAATCTTTTTGATGCTGCTGATGGCGAGATCTCACTGTTGCAAGGTCTCATGCGCGGCTCTATGTGTGTCTACTGAGTCTGTCTCGTGCATGAAACAATCTCCTCAACATGGACTAACTATTCATTGGGTTCGACAAAGTGTTTCAGCAGTTGTCCATTAACTAGGGATGTATGTACTCCATCTGTAAGATCTGAGATCTCTACGCATCCATTATCATGCACATTACGGACTATGAACGTACCCGCCCACTTGGATTTCAGCTTACCATGGAAAACCTTCAGCCTCGCATTGAACAACTATACCTTCTGTCCAAGAACAAAGGTCTTTCATCTGATATATCTATCGTACCAACGCTTTATCTTGTCCTTGTACACCAAACTGTTGTCATATGCTCAGTTTCTTTCTTCCACAAGTTCATTCAGATCCATCTTTCTCTGTTTCTGCCCTAGGTGTTTGTTCCAGTTAACCTTCTTGATTGCCCATTCAGAATTGTGCACTAATTCTGTGGGTAAATGGCACGGCTTTCCAAACACCATTCTGAATGGGGAGGTTCCTAAAGGTGTCTTGTAAGCTGTCCTATAAGCCCAAAGGACCTGATTTAAAATCTGAGACCAGTCCTTCTTGTCTGGGCGGACAGGCTTCTCCGATATTCTTCACCTCCCTATTCTACACCTCTGCCATGCCATTGGTCTGTGGGTGGTAAGGACTAGCGACATGGTATTTGATGTTGTAATCCTTCAAGAGTTTCTTCACTTCTCTGTTCACAAAATGGCTACCCCCATCATATATCAACACTTTGGGATCCCGAACCTAGAGATGATGTGATCTCTAATAAATTTGCAGACAGTCCTATTATCCGCGACTCGGGTCGGGATAGCCTCCACCCACCTTGACAGATAGTCTACCACAAGAAGGATATATTCGAATCCATGGCTAATTGAGAATGGGCCCATGAAGTCGATGTCCCAGGTGTCAAAGACATCACAAATGATGATAAGCTACATCGGCATCTCATCCTTGGAACCAATGGTTCCTCCCATTCGCTGGCATACTAGACACGACTTCACAAAGGTGAACGCATCACGAAACAGAGTCGGCCAATATAAGCCACATTGAAGTACCTTCCATGCGGTCCTCTTCTTGGAGTGGTGTCCTCCTACCTCTAGACTATGGCATAAAGTAAGGACACTCTGATATTCCTCCTGAGGAATACACCTCCTCCAGACATAATCCGGTCCTTCAAAGAAAAAGGATCGGACCCTCCCAATGGTAATGTCTTGCATCCGACTTAAGTCGGTTTATGTAGTTCTTGGGCCAATCTTCGGGAACTTTCTTGGAGATAAGATAATTCACGATGTTGGCATACCATGTGAGTGAGTTGATAACAAAAACTGACTCGTCAGGGAAGGAGTCTCGAATAGGCGTATCATCAGAAGCATCAAGATTTTCGAGATGGGAGAGGTGATCGGCCACTACATTTTTCTTTCCAGTTTATCTCTAATGTCCAAATCAAATTCCTGGATGAGTAGAATCTACCTAAGAAGAAGGGCATTTGCGTCCTTCTTTTCCATTAAATATCGTAGTGTTGTATGGTCTGTAAACACAATCACCTTAGATCCGACAAGATGAGATCTGAATTTATCCAAGGCGAACACTACCGCAAGCATCTCCTTTTCGGTAGCTGTACAGTTACGTTGAGAGGTATCAAGTACTTTGCTTATGTAGTGTATGGGAAATGGGATGCCATCCCTCCTATGTACTAACACAGCCCCAACAGGCAAAATCTGAGGCATCTGTCATGGTCTCAAAGGGAAGAGACCAATCTGAGGCTTGTAGGATCGGGGCGTCCATGATCATCCCTTGTAATTGCTTAAAGGCCTCAAGACATTTATGATCGACAATAAACTCCATGTATTTGCCTAAAAGCTCAGTTAACGGTCGGGCAATCTTCGAAAAATCCTTGATAAATCTCCGACAAAATCCAACATGACCAAGGAATGACCGCAACTGTTTCACGTTAGTTGGTGGCTGGAGTCGTCTAATCATGTCCACCTTGGCAGGGTTAACCTCCATTCCTCTCTTGGAGATGACGTGCCTCAACACAATACCCTCCGTCACCATGAAGTGACTTTTCTCCCATGAGAGCTCAAGATTAACCTCACAACACCTTTTGAGGACTCGATCCAGATTCCCAAGACAGGAATCGAAGGAATCGACATGGATCGAGAAGTCATCCATGAAGACTTGTAGGAACTCACCGACCATCTCGGTGAATACTGTAATCATGCACCTTTGAAATGTACCGGGAGCATTGCATAACCCAAAAGGCATGCGCCTGAAAGCATAGATACCAAAGGGGCATGTGAAAGTGATTTTCTTCTGGTCCTCAGGAGCGATGGCTACTTGATTGTAGCCCGAGAACCCATCTAAAAAGCAGAAGAATTCTTTTACCGCTAATCTTTTTAAGATCTGATATATGAATGGTAGGGGAAAATGATCCTTCTTCATCGCGGCATTCAAACATCTATAATCCACACAGACATGCCATGACGTGGGTACTTGCGTCACGATCTCCTCTCTGTCCTCGTTGGTGGTCGTCTAAATTCCCAACTTTTTCGGGACAACATGGATAGGTGCCACACACATGGAATCGGAGATGGGGTAGATGAAACCCGTATCGCACCATTTCTCAATCTCCTTCTTCACGACCTCTCGTAAATTTGGATTCAACCTACGTTGGAATTCACGAGAGGGTTTAGCTTCATTCTATAAGTAGATATGGTGCGAACACAGAGCGCGATTTATCCTGTGGAGATCGAAGATGCTCCAGCCTATTGCCTTGTGGTTTTTCTCTAGGATCTCTAGCAAGCGAGATTCCTGTTCCTCGGTCAATCACGAGCTAATGATGACCGGATACTTCCTCTCTTGTCCCGCAAGGAAGGCGTATTTAAGAGTTGTGGGTAATAGTTTGAGCTCAGGTAAGGTTTGATCATCAAGGAAGTCTGGCTCAATCAGTTCTGGCTCTGTGCTGGTAGTGGCTGGATCTATCTTTGAAGTAACTGCCACCAACTCATTCAGCTTTGGAGTCGGATCGTCAAATGTCTCCAAGCAATCGGCAAAAGCCATGTCCGACTCATCATATTCATCTTCTGATTGTCCTAAATAGGGAAGGACTGACATGCCCAGCTGGGCCTCTACGTCATCAAAGATGTAGGGGGATGCACTTTCTGCGCTATACTCGTTCCTAAGGTTCTTGAAAACTATCTCATGCACAAGATCTTCTCCAAAGGAGAGGGACTCATCGATGCCAGATGGGTTATGTCTCCATGGCCCAACGGCATCGACATGAACACAATCTGCTTCTGACGAAGAGTACTCGGTGCTGGATTCAGAATCTGACCTCCGCCACATTATCTGCTTCTCAAGTTCCTCATCTCTTCCTGGAGTTTGGAACTGAATCTTATCGATCTTGTAATCAAATAAGGCCCCCGTTGTTCTGAGGAAGGGCCTTCCTAAAATGATCTGGGAATCTCTCCAATTTCGAGTGGTCTCCATATCAAGGACTGTAAAGTCTACCATGTAATCCTACCTCGACTTTAATGATAACGTTCCTCAATTCTCCCTGGGACCTCTTGGTTGATTTGTCTGTGAATTGGAGTAAGGCTCTGGATTTCCTAAGAGGTCCTAGATTTAGCTGCTCATAGAGGGTCGTGGGCATCAAATTAATTGAGGATCCATTATCTAGGAGAGTGCATGCAGACACGGTGTCATCGACATGACTTACTACATAATGGGCACCCATGTCCCTTCGTTTCCTTGGAAACGTATTCTTTATGGCACAAGTAGTGGCTATTGATAAAACGTGCTTCTCAACACGACTTTTGATCTTCCTGTTGATCCTAGTGGGTGTGCATCTCACCTTAAGGTATTTCTGAATTGCAGGTGTCATGTCCATATACTTATCAAAGGGGATTGCGACCTTGATATATTTATTGCAGAACTCTGCCATCTCAGGGTCATTTTTTTGGATTTTATTTGTTTCTGCTTTCCACCCTTAAGAGCACGGGGGAAGGGATTATTGATGACAACTCAGATTCTGAAACTGGAAGATTTGCATTAAAACAAGAAACTGAGTTCTGTACAAGACACTGACTCTGTTATGGACTCGGACGAAAAAGAAATTTCTATGGCAAAGTGGGTGATGCATCTCTTGTGACTTCAGGGACGTCCTTCTCAGACGGAGGTACGGGCTCCTCATCTGGTTCACCGGATTCACTGCTGGTGCTCCTCTCCTTCTACAAGGACTTGGAAATCCTCTTCTTCTGCTGATGGTGGTGGTGGTGCTGCTCCTCTGCCTCCAAGTTCTCCTCAGGTAGAGACTTGGCGACGTCTTCCTCTTGTGCCCGTGCCCGATCAGGTACGGTCACAGTCCTTCCGCTCCTAAGGGACATATGATTTGCATTATCATATGAAAGGATCTCGTGCTCAGATAGAGAATAGTCCCAATGGTATACATGATCGCGTGGTCGCTGCTGGCCCTGATTCAAGCTATTAGGATTAGCCTGAACCTGGGCGGAAATTGGGATCTTTGACGCCATCTACTGGTCCTGGGTACATGAAACCTAATTCAAATCTGTTATGATATCTAGGTAGTCATTCTGTATCTGTTGGACCCTATTAGTCAGGGTATGGATGGCCAAGGTGAGGGGCTCCGATTCACTAGTGGACGGGGCTTGCTGCTGTTGACTCTAGGACGAGTGATTTGGCTGTCTATACTGACCCTGCTGGCCATGCCGGTACTGCTGCTGGTGGGAAGGTGGTGGAGGGCCCTACTAGCTCGAATGGAATGTGCGTTGCTGCTGGTGCCGTTGAGGCTGATACCCTTGTCTGGGCTGGGACTGTATAAAGCACAATGCTGGTTTCCAGGTAAGTTAGGGAAGGTCAATGTGGCTGACCATTCCTTATCCCTGACTGTCTGCCGATGAGGTCATGGATGTACCACAGCCCGTTGATCTCGAACACTTGTGGAGTCTCCGCGTAGACTGTCCCCACTTATGGGGATGTGTGCTGCTCCTGTTGAGTATACTACTGCTCCTCAACCTTGCTACTCTGAGGCCCTTGTACCTGCTCCTGTATAAGGTGAACTCGATGTACATGCACAAGTGGTGCATAAGGGGCATGTAGTCTTATCTTGGCTACCTTCTCAGTCAATTCCTCCACTTGTTTCGGCAATCGCGAAAGCACCTCAAGGTCGGCTACCCTCTTGTGGATCTGCTCTACCATGATGAGCTTATCAGTTATTATCCCCATGCTGGGGATGAGGTCATCTGTCACATCCGCAACAGTCCTCCTGGTTGTCTCATTTAAGGGAGACAACTGATAGGCCCTGATGGCTTGAGACATGCATGTTTCTGCCATCTACTCCAGAATCTTCCATACGACGTCTTCGTTCTTATTCAGATAACTGCCTCCACAGGCTGCACTCACTAACCCCTGCATTTCCAGGGTCATGCCACAGAACAAGGTCTGGACTAAGATCGCTTTGGTAATGCCATGGCAGGGGCACTTTTGAGTTAAGTTATTGAATCTATCCTAGGCTTCATGGAATGGTTCGCGGGGGCCCTGGGAAAAGCTAGCGATCTTGGTCCTCATCTGGTTAGTCCTACTCAGTGGGTATAACTTCTTCAAGAATAAATCATTGAATTGCATCCATGTCGTACATCTAACCCCGAGATTTTTCAGCCAATGAGCAGCCTTATCTCCTAAGGTAAACGGGGTAGCCTTCAGCGTGATGTAATCTTGTCCAACCCTAGGGTGACTAAGGTTGTCGCAAACCAGCTCAAAGTCTCTTAAGAAAGCATATGGTTCTTCGTTGGTGTTCCCATTAAACTTCGATAGCAGTCTAAGAAAATGGGGCTACAACTCGAACACTTCTGCGGGCACCACAAGTACAAGCCAACTATGTATTTCATTCTCTGTGGGGTTGTAGGCATCTACCATCGGTCGGTCGATTCCACCTGCCTCTATCACCTGTCACATCCTAGCCATAAGTTCTGCATTAAGCTGCTCGGCTCTAGCCAATCGGGCGAAGACTTGGTGCATATGATCATCCTCTTCTTCCGAGGGTCTCTTAGGAGGCATCTTGTCCTCTTTACCTAGGTAAAGAAATTGGTCTAATTTAGAGGATGTATAAATGAAGACATTCTCACCGAGGCGATGGTTTTGCTCGGTGAGATGAGAGAAGAGAAAAGGGATGGTTTGAGGGTAACCATCCTGAGGGTGATGGATCCCGAACTCAAGAGGGTCATGAGCTCGGGTTGGCCCAAGTTGCGCTTGGGCCGATGAAGACGAACTATGTGAGGGGCTCAAGGAGAGATTTGCGAAGCGTGAGTAGATACCCCCCCAATCAGTCATCTTGATGGCAGAAAGAAGGGTCGGGAGTACAAGTGTAAAGATAGGATTTTACTCCTACCTGAAGCAAGCAAGTGAATCACAAACCCTGATTTTCACACTCAACACGGTGAAGGACCCGAAACCGAGTCCGATTAGTCTGGTTTATTTTAACTGTGATAGGTTATGCGAACTATAGGGGAGTCGGCTCAAAGTCAGATGTGTCTCCCATGTTTAACGTGTCGCCTAAGATACCAACGCCCTTCCTTTCTTCGCTCCTACACCAGCCGAGAGTTCAAGGACCTGCCCCTATCTACCTACTGAAGTAGGCGGTCGCTGATAAGGCTTTAACTTCGCCCCTATCTACCTACTGGAGCAGGCGGAGGCTACTAGCAACTTGTCGCGGTGCACCGCAATTTCGCCCCTATCTACCTACCGGAGTAGGCAGGGGCTACTTGGCGCTGGTTAGTTGAACCCATAGTCCAGTCTATGATATTTGCTCGGTTTGGGGTACGCGATATGGAAGGCGGGGATTTTTGGCTCTACCTTAAGGTGTGCACACACACTCTTGTACCCTCACTCAGCCTGAAATCAAGGTCGGGATTAACCTCCCATAAATAGAACTTCTGATTTTATTGATTTTTTTGGTCAATTTTATTTAGCAATCCCGATTTTAAGTTAGGTGACCACTTGATTAGTCCACACATAAGGTATGCCTATCGTCCAATCCCAATTTTCTTTAAACCTAAGTTTGAAAAATCAAGGGAGTAAGAGTTGAGAAAAGGCGATGCCTTATAAAACAATGATGAATGCCAAGTTTAGAAGACTTACAGTGATCTTCGTACTTTGTATACATTATGCAAAACAGAATTGAATTTTACACTATATGAAATGCAAGCTAAAAACCGCTCCTAAAGAAGCAATTCTATTAGCGAGTGAAGAACCGGTTAGATTTGGCTAAGTCTTGTGGTGTAAGTGCGTCTTTTAAGTGTGAAGTGTGGTCCTAAAACTTTACGAGCGCAAACAGTCCTAAGATATCTCTAAGAGCCACAAATGCAGGTCCTATCCTACGTTAAGCAACCACACATCACGCGGAGGACTTGATTTATTATGACTTACATGCACGAGAACCCAAACGGAAACAACTGGAAAATGAAAAAAAATAAAAATGAAAAAAATACAAGTCTTCTAAAAAACACTCAATTTATTTTAGTGTAGGTTTCTCGGCTCGCTTGGCGAAGCGACTTCGACTCCTCGTATTCCTCGCACGAAAATAAATGATGGTCAGAGAGAGAACGACACAAAATAAACAAAGAGAATGACACAAAATAAACAAGTATTAAAAATTACAGGAAAATATTCACAAGAAAAGCTGGGTATCAGACTGCCCGGGGATGTAAAATCTAAAATAAGAAATTTTCTAAAAACTAACCTAAGCCACGCCTCCCCGGCAACGGTGCCATTTTGAAGAGCCTCAACCCACCCTAGCTATTTCAATCGGATTAACGATCAAATTAAATGTTTTGTTTGTTGTAGTCAGGTAAATCGAAACTTATCAAAAACTACTTAGATTAATCGAATTAAACACAAGCGGCAATTTTTTTTATTTTACTTGAGCAAGCCCAAGGTCGAAATCAGGGAGGCATCTTTCTCCTTAGGTAATTTGAAGTAAATTTTGATTTTAGATTTTCAGGAGAATATTTTTGATCTTTTTATGCAATTAAGAAAAAGTGTGATGCAATTCAAGCCAAATTTGAAGTTAAATCACAAATTATAGTCAAATTAGGTCTAAAAATGATGAAACTTAGCTAGAATATGAAATGCAATGAAGTTAAACTACTGCATTTTTTTAAAAAGACTCTAAATGAATTAAAAATGAATTAAATATGAATGTATGGTGAATTTTGCATAGTTAATTTTTAAAAATACTAAAACACATTATTTTCAGATAGAAAAATTATCCTACATACTTCTATGTGAGATGAATCCAGGAAAATTAATAAACCTTAAAAATGATTAGTTTTGGACCTATTAAAAATCAAATAAGTAAAATACTATTTAATTTATTCAGGCCTCTGATGCATGCACATGATATGATTTTTGGACACGAAGTAGAACAACTTAAATTAAACCTATTGTGATTTTTTGGTGATTTTTGAAAAAAAAATAATTTAATATGAAATTTAAGGCACACGGTAACAAAACTGTGTAAATTTACACAAGAATAATAATATTAAATTCCTTAATGCTCACAAAATATGACAAGTGTCCACAATGATAGAGCACAAGTTTCTCTACAATATGCAATTTTTGGAATTTAAAAATGATGCTAAATGAATACCTAAATAAATGTGCTAACACATGGACTAAAATGCAAACAGAAATTAAAATTGATTAATTCTGAAACATGTGTACATGGACTAGAATGCAATTACCTATAATGCTGAGGTTATGTACGCAAAATATCTACGGGAACACGTGCTCCTCACGTGACGTGCATAACAGGAACTGAAATGCAATTTTGGAAACTTGTAGGGGCCTCAGTGCAAATTACCCGGACCACACGTAAGGAACACGTGAGATCAAGGCTCGGACGACGATGGAGGTTCGGGCGGTGGCTCAGGTGCTCTGCAGGCTCGGATGTGCTTTGGAGCTGGCTCGGGTGCTCCAAGCCTAAAGGTCGGGGAAGTGGCTTGGAGTTGGAGACGTGGCGCGATGTAGGCTATTAGATAAAGATGGATCCAACGGTTGCTGAAGTGGAGGACGTGACGTGCCTTGGATCCGTCAGATCAAGAGAGATATTATTACTAGAAATTGAGTTTTTCATACATGAATCTTTTATAATTGGAATAACAACTGAATTATCAACTTTAGGATAGGGAATATCTGCTGAATGTGCATTCTCCTTGTCCGAAGGCGCAAGGTCCTTTGTAGACTCTAAATCTGATCCGTGCTTCTCCACTCTTGTACTTCTCCTTAATCTTCTCCTGGAAGTGCTAGCTCTCTGGTGAAGATGATTGACGTCATTAATGAATCTGTGATTCATCACTCTAAAAGTTGAAAATAGAGCCTTGTTCCTGAGTAATTAGAGACATATTTCCATCTATATTACATAATTAGCATTCAAGCATGCATTGATAACATATGCATTTCAGCATTTACATCTGCATTAAATATGAAGCCAAAGTCACTTGTAAAAATCACCTATTTGTATGTATTTTATACAAACTCCAAACTCCATAAATTCAACTCTATATTGTATATTTTACTAACAATAATATAAGAAAAATACCAAAAAAATGCTAACTTGTAAAGTCGACCAATAAAATCCCAATCCAAGTTTGAGACTATGGACCTTAAAATACACATCTCTCTCATACAGCCTCCGATATAGGTCTACTCACTTTTAAAATAACATACATTCAGAGACATTCAAAATGAGACCAATTTCATTAAAATCGGAGCTCGTATGCAGAACTTAGAATTTGGGCACCCATTGTATACTATTTGTACCCTTATATTTTATCACTTCATTTGACCTCGTTTCTATTTTTGGTTATGAAAATTGTAGATCTCATCGAGACTACAACTTTCATGTTTTGAGTTTTTCCAAAATCGGCCATTTTCCCACTCTTATTTCACCTTCTTTCCTCGACCAATCTGATTGGGCCACGTGACGCCCTCTAGTTGCACCGGGTAGCCCACTCCATTGCGCGCCATGCGCCCCCTTTTCCTCCACCGTTCGATGGCTTCCTCTTCCTTCAGATCTCATCCATTCGTTACCGCTTCAATCGCAGTCGCCCGATGAATGTCCAGATCTAATCTGGGCCGCTCACCAGCGCCTCCATCTCACTACGCCACATAACACATGCCAACACCATCCAATTTTCTCCATGCCTTCAGATCTCAACCGATCATCTCGCTTCAAACCTTGATCCTTCGATCAAGGTGTGATCACCATCACGACCGTTCACCAGCATCACGCCTACATCCTGACACATGGTGCTCTCCATCGCCCTTCGATCTAGCCGCCTGATCTAATCCTCACCGCCCATTGGCCCCCCTCTCATAGCTGGTGGATCACTAGATCCAACGGTCGAGAGACTGTCTTCTTCCTTCCGAGAATGCCTCGCCCACATCGCCCCACCTCGCTTACTCATCGGCCCCTTCCTATTTTCTTCACTTCCCCAACCACTACCTCCACCTCCCGACAAACCCAGATCCAAGCTGTCGTCCACCACCCTCACCAGAACCCACGCTCGCCATGACTGTGTCTCCCTTGCTCCACAAACCCCACTTAAACCACTCCCTCCATCGCCCTGACCACCACCTTCTTCCTTTAAATACTCCTCCTCCGGCTACTTTCACCGCGATCCGCCCTTGCACGAGAAAACCCAGAGCTCCCCTCCACCTATCAGTGACAGTGATTGGGCATAGAAGTGAGAGATGACAGGTATCCTTCCTCGGCGAGATCCGCAGTGTACCTTCACCGTTCAGCAGCTCCTCCGACGAGTTGCTCAAGCTCGGGTTGCTACCGGCCCTCGAGCGACAACCAGAGACTCCCCTTTAGGCCTCCAATCACAGGTAGCCTCCTCCATTTATCCCCCACTCTTCTTCCTCTTTTCATTCGATTTTCTCCCAATTTTCTTGCCTTCCTCGCTCGACATCACTCCCCGCTGACCATCGCCTGAGCTCCACCTTGGAGTTCTCATCTTCGCGCACCCCTTCATTCGCCCATATGACGCATCGAGCCCCCCTCCGACCACAGCTCCGCCTCCCCAGCGGAGGAGCACGTCGGCCCGATCACCACTTCACCCCACAAGCCTCAAGCACTCCCTCCACTCACACGAGCCCTTGCACCTCCTTTTTGGCAGTCACTAACACTGCAGGTACATCCTTCGTCATTGACCGAAGTTGTCATCGGAGCTACTTCGAGCTTCATCGCCTCCGACCTACGGACCACCTCAACTACTTCTAGATGCTCCGATCGTTTTGCGAAGCTCCCACGATCGCTCCCAGCTGCTTAGGAGCCACCGGAGATCAGCATCGAGCGAGAACCAAGGCGGCGGAGCCAGGAGGGCTGCGTCGGAACCCAGCCAAGTCCGTCGCAGGAGGTGGCGACCCGGAGGAACAAGATGCACAGCCACCGTCCGATCATCTTGATCGGACGGTCCTCATCGGTCTATGTCGCCATCGTTAGCAGCTCCAGATACCGTTGGACCAATCTCAATCTAACAATCCTCCTTACGTCACGTCGCCCGCTACAACATGTTTTTTGTTTATGAATCGGAGTCTTCACTTCATTCTTTTCCTATCCCTTTTCCCTGTGCTCTTACGGCAGGAAAGTGCATCAATAATAAGATTTAGAAAGACGATCCGGATATGGCACGTTTTTTTGTCGAGATAATATCATAGTAAAAGTGCCATTTGATGAGTATGTGGCCAGCCACTCTGCATTTCAGTTTGCAGATAAAGAAATGTAGAAGGCTAAGGGTGAGGTCAAGAACGTCATTATATCTATTGAGGGAGAAGATTATAAGGTGGACTTTACTGTCCTTGAATGGACATCCCTCATCATTGGAGAGATTCATAGATCATCCTTGGGCGGTCATTCCTTAGGACCGTTGGAGAATCATTCGATTATCAGACAGGGATGATGAAGTTCCGCTCTCCAGGAGGAGAAGTGGAATTACAGATGTAGCAGACAAAATGGCAGCGACTTGATTTCGAGTCTAGCACGGATTTCTCTTCAATCTCAAAGACAGACTGCGATGTAGTTAGCACAATGGGAATCTGGGCTCAGAACTCCACATTACATAGTGAGATAATCTCTTTTGAGGATGACAGTGTATGCAGAGCAGTTGTTGATACAGTCCCTAAGTTCTTGAGCTACGCTTCTCCCTATTCTCTTGATGACATAGAAGTCCTTTGGGACTTGTCAGTTCCTCTTCCTTCGAAACAATCAAGGGAATTAGATCGTGAGTCGGACGTGGCTTTGGTCGAATCACCGTGTATTTTTGGCGATCCGACTCCCTATTCTTCAGTTCAGTTGGTGGACAGCAATGCAGTTGGATCATCCCCACTATGCAGCACATATCCAGATTCAGTGGTAGTTCCACCAGATGTACCTGATGACTCATCACTTGCAAAGTTGAAACCATTACCTCCTACACTCAAGTACTCTTTCCTTACGGGACCAAAGAATAAGTTTCTTGTCATCATTAGTTCTAGGTTGACTATAGAGCAAGAGGCTAAGTTGTTAGAAGTATTAGAAAATAACCGTAAGGCTATATGACGTACAATATCAGATCTCGTCGGAAAAAATCCCACAC
Organism: Ottelia alismoides; assembly: GCA_037367405.1. NCBI lineage: Eukaryota > Viridiplantae > Streptophyta > Magnoliopsida > Alismatales > Hydrocharitaceae > Ottelia > Ottelia alismoides. Next base: position 1,772,979 of record JAZKJV010008882.1, read on the forward strand.
TCTGTTCACACCATATTTTTGTTGAGGATAATGTTAGACCTTCTCATGAGTTTCAGAGGAGGCTTAATCCGAATCTTCATGAAGTAGTAAAGAAAGAAATGGAGAAATGGTGTGGAACAAGATTTATTTACCCTATCTCAAACTCCAAATGGGTGGCATCTCTGCATGTTGTCCCGAAGAAATCAGAAATTCAGATGGTCACCAATGACGAAGGAGTAGAGATTGCGACATGAGTACCCACTTCATGGCACGTCTGTATTGATTACATGTGCCTGAATGCTGCGACCAAGAAAGATAGCATTCCCTTGACTTTTATTGATCAGATTCTGAAAAGATTAGCAGCGAAAGAGTTCTTATATTTTCTTGACGGGTATTATGGCTATAACCAAGTAGCCATCGCCCTAAAGATCAGGAAAATACCACTTTTAGATGTCCTTTCAGCACATATGCATTCAAGTGCATGCCTTTTGGGTTCCATGCACTTTTCAGCGGTGTATGATTGTTATATTTGCCGAGATGGTTGGGGATTTCCTTGAGGTCTTTATGGACGATTTCTCGACCCATGGTGATTCATTTGATTCTTGTTTAGCACACTTGTCCCGAGTTCTTCAGAGGTGGAGGGAGGTGCATCTGGTACTCACTTGGGAAAAGAGTCATTTCATGGTGAAGGAGGGTATTGTATTGGGGCATGTCATCTCCAAAAAAGGGATGGAGGTTGATCATGCCGAGGTGGATGTAATCAAGAAACTTGATCCATCAACCAACATCAAGTCAGTGAGATCATTTTTGGGCCATGTTGGATTTTATAGAAGATTATTCAGGATTTTTCTAAGATTTCCCGACCACTGATCGAGCTCTTAGGAAAAGACACCGATGTTCTTTGTTGATCACAAGTGTCTTGAGGCTTTTGAGCTCCTTAAAAAGAAGATCTGTGACTCGCCAATTTTCAGGCTCTAGATTGGTCTCTTTCCTTTGAGATCATGACTGATGCTTCAGATTTTATTATAGGAGCCGTATTGGGGCAATGGCGAGATTGGATTTCATTTGTGATTCACTATGCAAGCAAAGTTTTGGATCCATCTCAGAGAAATTATACAGTGACCGAAAAAGAAATGCTTGTGGTAGTTTGGGCTTTAGAGAATTTTAGGTTTGTGATTCTAGGTTCTAAGGTGATAGTTTATACAGATCATTCAGCCATTAGGTATCTAATGGAAAAGAAGAATGCGAAGGCGCGTCTTCTTAGGTTGATATTACTACTTCAGGAATTTGATTTGGAAATAAAGGATAAACCTGGAGTTAAGAAAGTGGCTGATCATCTTTCAAGGATCGAACTAAAGGATTCCCCTGATTCTGAGCCTATACGAGAGACCTTTCCATATGAGTCTATTTGCGTTATTGACTCACTCCCATGGTATGCCAATATGGTTAACTTCCTTGCCTCCAAGCAAGTTTCCCATGACTGGACTAGGAGCAGTATAGACCGACTCAAGTTGGATTCAAGAAAATATCATTGGGAGGATCCGTTCCTTTTCTTTGAAGGCCCAGATTGTATTTGGCCAAGGTGTATTCCTCGGGAGGAATATCAAAGTATCCTCACATATTGGCATTCACTTGAGGCAAGAGGACACCATTCGGGAAAAATAGCCGCTCATAAGGTGTTACAATGTGGATTCTTTTGGCCGACCTTATTTAGAGATGTTACAGATTTTATACGGTCGTACCATGTTTGCCAAAGGATGGGAGCGATTGTTGGAATTAGAGATGAAATGTACATGCAAGATGTGATATTTTGTGATGTTTTTGATGCTTGGGGCATAGATTTTAGGGATTTTATCACTTGTGCCCCTCCGAGATGTTGCAATATCAGTTATGCCCCTATCTTTTTGGTAATATCAGTTGTGCCCCTCAAAACTTGCTCCGTCATCAGTTGTGCCCTTCCGTCAGATTGACCGTCAAAAAATTAAAATAACCATAGTTTATTCAAACCATGGTATGGTTAAGAAGGGTATTATGGTCCTCTTCTGTCTCCCTTCTCCTCCGTCTTCTTCCTCCCTTCTCCTCCTCTCCCATCTTCTTCCTCTCCCTGTTGCCGACCCAACCTCCCCCCACCCCCTTCGTCGCCTCGCTCCTCTGCACGGGGGTCGGATGGGCGCGACGGACGGCGCCGCTTGATGGCAGGTCGCGCGAGGGTGGTCCACGCGCGAGGAGCGGGGCGGCACGCCGCCCGCGCGTGGAGCTTCTGGAGGTGGCTCCGCCGTTGGCAGAAGGATCGAGGAGGCGGCTCCTCTTTCCCCACCTTCGCCAAAGCCTTCATATCACAACACCCACAGTTCCTACGACCAATCAATCTCACTGCTCCTCTTTCCTGATCCAAATCTCCAAAAAGCTCTAATCTTGACAGCAATCACAGCTCCACTTCCAATTCCCAATGGACGGCAACCATTACGACCCTTACCGCTACCAGGGTCCCCTGCCACGGTCCGACTCCGACGGCCGATATCCCCCGCCGCACCCTCCGCCATACGGCCCCTCCGGATCGTTCTCGGCGTACCCACCACCACCACCGTCTTACTCTTACCAACCTCCTCATGGCAACTATGAGCAATCCTACCCCCCTTACGGTAACTATGAGCAATCATACCCCCTCCTCACCAGTACTCTTCCTACCCCTCTTACAATCCCCATGAGTATCCTCCCCCCGTGCCCAATTACCCGCCTTACGGATCGCAACCTCCTCCTCCTCCCGTCGGAGGAGGAGGAGGAAGAAGATGGGAAGAGGAGGAAGAAGAAAAGGTTGGGGAAGAGGAGGAAGAAATGACCATATAACCTTTTAAAAAAAAATAATTTCGCTTATGTCCTCAAAGTTAACGTCCGTTTGCACTGTAGATGGACGGTCACTAACCCGAGGGGCACAAGTGATAAAATAGCAAGTTTTGAGGGGCACAACTGATATTACCAAAAAGATAGGGGCATAACTGATATTGCAACATCTCGGAGGGGCACAAGTGATAAAATCCCTAGATTTTATGGGTCCTTTCCCTAATAGCCAAGGTTTTGAATATATCTTGTTAGCGGTGGATTATTCGTCTAGATGGGTGGAGGCTATCCCAACCCGAGCCGCAGATGGTAGAACTATTTGCATGTTTATTAAGGATCATATTATTTCACGATTTAGGGTACCTAAGGTTTTGATATCTGATGGATGTAGCCATTTTGTGAATGGAATGATGAAGTATTTGTCCAAGGACTATGGATTTAAGCATAGAATTACTAGTCCTTACCACCCTCAGTCAAACATCATGGCAGAGGTTTCAAATAGGGAAGTGAAAAGTATTCTTCAGAAGTTAGTCCAACCTGATAGGAAGAATTGGTCTCAATTGTTAGACCAAGTTCTGTGGACTTACAAGACAGGTTATAAGACACCCTTGGGCACTTCCCCCTTCAGGATGATTTATGGCAAGCCATGCCATTTGTCCGCTGAGTTAGTACACAAATATGAATGGGCTATCGAGAGAATTAATTGGAGCTGTCATTTGGGGAAGTTATGTAGAGACCTCGACCTAAATGAACTGGTGGAAATCTGTAATCGAGCATATGACAACAGATGATCTATAAGTACAAAGTTAAGAGGTGGCATGATGCACATATTAGATGCAAGAACTTTGTTCCTGGACAATAGGTATGGTTGTTTAATGTAAAGTTACGGATTTTCACGGGAAACTTAAATCGAAGTGGATGGGTCCTTTTATTGTAGGGAATATGCATGAGAATGGAAGTGTAGAGATTCTAGAACTTTCAGATAATGCACTTCAATTTTTAATTAACGGACAGTTACTCAAGCATTTTGTAGACGCAAAGGAAAGGTTAACTCCCATTGAATTGATTAACTTCATGTCTGTTGAGTCACTTTAATCAGATGAGGCATGATTGACATCAGAAGATTCATATCTAAGTCTAAAGACATAAATTAAAGCTACTACTTACTTATCATTAGCAATAATCTAACTACTTACTTATCATTTACTCCTTTATACTTAGGCCTATTCAGCCTAAGTATGGGAGGATCCATATCATTTTGATTATTCTCCTTCAGCTACCTAGCTTTAATTTATGTCTTTAGACTTAAGATATTTCTCATCTTAAGTATAGGGGGACCCAAGTCCCTGTCTTCATCTAATTGATTCTTTTTATTCATTTTTTTGCACCAGTAATCATATCATCAGTTCTTGTATATTCTTTTATGCTTAGTTGAGTTATGGCTTCATATCACTTTGTTCTATGAGGACATAAAGTATAGGGGGGTATGTTGTATATATTGCATATATACTATAGCCATAGATCATTTTTTCAAACTTCTAGAGTTATGGATATCGTATTACAATTTTTGAACTGATTTTTTTACAGAATATTTTGAAAATAATTTTTGAAAAAAACTTTTTATATATTTGACATGATTTTCAAACCATGTAAAGTGTTTTACATGGTTTGCAAAAGTATGATGTGACATGTTTGGAAAATCATTTGTAAAATATTTTGAAAATCTATATATTTATGTGAAATTATTTGGAAAAAAGGTTTTCAAAAAATTAAGGGTGAAAGTGACACTGACTAAGATATTTAAAATTCAATAGAAGCTTTAAATAATTCTCGTGGTGTTCTTCAATATCTTGAGTCTAAGGTCCTCAGAGGTCCTGACGGTTCATTGAACCGTTTCTTTTTACTCTTTATAAGGTTGTTCTACCTTAGAAACTTTTTCAGTTCAACATGAAAGAGAGTTTGCATTTCAATTCAATATTTTGGAAGATGAAGTTGATAAAGAATTCTCTTAAAAGAGTGATGCCAATTGAGGAGGATGCTCTATTGAGAGAAGAATTAAATATGGAGGTTCCCTTACCTTTTCTTGAGGATATTCATTTTTTGAATCTGTATATTTCTTGTAAGTTGGGTCATCTCTCTGTGTCTAGTTTTTCTCTTTTAAGGAAAATTCAAAAATCTATTGCAGGATTTCATGGTTTGATTTATCTTCCCATAATCAAGAAGAATTTTGAGGCTTCTCATGTGGATATGAACATCAATTTTGAGGAAGAATGGCATCATCTTAGAAAGGTAAATTTTCAAGTTGATGAAGATCGTTCTTATTCAGATTCGGAAGTATTCTCCATTAGGAAGAAGTAGTTGAAACATAAGGCAGCCTGTGATTTTAAACCTCTTAGAGTCAATCTTGATTTTTAAGGAGCTGAAGTTTGTAGTGTTGTATGGGGTATCCTAGTATGTTCTTCTTATTTGTTCTTCTGTGTTGTTATGTCAAAGATACCCATTCTATTGTCTCTGCCTCAATAAATCTCATAACTCTTTAATTAATTTGTAAAATAATTTATTAGTTGGTGTCTTTCCCTGACATATTTTCACTATACACCCAAGTCTTGAGGTGATCTTTAAAATTCTGTTAAGGAGTCCCTAGACTTAGAGTTATCATGTATTAATCATTAGGGTCTTAGACTTAAAAATTCATGCTCTCATAGTTCAAAGATATGCATGCTATATCATATGTGTAATCTCCCTTAAAAGAATTTGACTATCACTCACATGCACGACTGTATTCATGATTGAGATGAGTCAAGATATCATTGAGGAGATTGAGATTGGAAGTTTGAGTTTGGACTTGATTTCTATGATGCTTGAGGATGGGATACGATTATTGATGGCTTCATGAAACCTGAGTGTAAGCATCTTAGCCAGTATGGGACTTGTTCCCATGCTATCTTTCGAATTTAACCTAAAGTGCCATGGTATGATGACACTCATTAATTAGTTGATCAGTGTACGTCAATCTTTTGGTAAAAGCAGTTGTGAGGCCCCGCCCCTTCGGCTACCAAAACCGACGAGACGGGAGCGTCAGACCTACGGTCCAAATACGTCTATGATCTATGATACTCAACAAACCATCTTATGTACATTAGATCAATATCTGAAATATAATAACAACAGGAGAATAATATAAAATGGAAAGAAATGCAAACATTCATTCTCATTAACCATTTATCCTCAAGTCCATGTTCACAATGAGATATAAGATATGACTATAAAATTCAAAATTTCTCATTACATTGTCTTTCAAATAGAATATGAAATAATGCAGGAATAATGAAATACTCTAACTAGGGCGCACCCTGTTTGGTGTAAGTATGACGAAGAAAAATCCGATCTCCTCAAAAGCCACTACTGTTGCGGCTGCTGCTCAGCTACATCTGTTGGGTTCACACAAGGGTAACGTTATGAACAATTGCCCAATAACGAGACAAACACTATAATAACTAATGTAGGGGTAGTCACAGAATGTATATTCAACTCTATCGAATGGCATATGCATGTATTGTAGAAATTTAGAAAGAACACCCAGTCATTCTAATTCACATTGGATCATATAATAATTGATTTTATTTATTTATATAATAAATCATTTAAGTAATACAAAAATGATATTGATATTTCTACGAATTGGTTAGAGTTCATAAAGATATACAATTACCGACATCCGATCATTAGTTATTAATCATTCCTCGTATTATTTTAGGATACGCAAGTACGCGACTCACAGGCCTCCGCTTCGCGGGAACTTTATATTCATCCTGAGTAACCCTCAAGAACCACTTTTCGATCAGAACAAGAAAAGTTCGAAAACCCCAAATCTCCAACTTCAAACCACATCCCGGAACACCTCTCACAATAATAATATTCGAGGTAAAATTCGATGCGGCCCCATCAAATTTTAATCCGAATCTTAAAATTGTGTATAAGTGAGAAACCAAGAATACCAACCGCGCCACCTGCGAACTCCGTCGAGCGACTCCGGATACTACCGAGCTGCTAGGTGCAACATGTCACCCGACTCGTCCGTTGGGTTGCGACCTTCAAGGCTTCTACCCGGGACCCAAGGGTACATGCCCAATCCCTTGAGATGCCTAACCCTATCTAGCCAAACGTCATAAAATCCCACCCACATCGAAAGTTACGAACCTACAATTATAGGCATTCATCGGCATTATCTTTACTCTTTATAGACTATGACCTTTATGAAGAGCTGTTCACGGTGGGATATTGTCAGAATATATCCTAATCACATAACTTGGATATTAATCTTGAATTCTACGATCATGCTTTGATAGATTTTACTCTAATAGCAAGTATAATATCCACATATACGAAGATGAAGATTAAATTCGATGTGTGCGTGTATATATCAGATCTATGGATATCTTATACATGTAATACATAGTATATGTGAGTATTGCTAGAGCAATAATACTGCATAATATAATCGTTCAACAACTACAACTATTTTTTTTACTATAAGCCAATATTTAAAGAAAACTCTCGACAATGGTAATAACTTTAAAGTCTCAAAATAATATGCGTTATTTCGAAAACTAAACCATACCATTAACATGACTACATCAATAGTTTGAAATGCGAAAGGAAGATTTACACATTGGCATAATCGTATAAGGAGGTCTCGAAGATATTCAAAATATGAGGTCAAGCATAATTTAGACGATCCAGAATTATACAGTCAGGGAATATAGGACTCTAGGGTTTTATCCACAATGATTTTATATAGTTTCAGAATCGTCTGCGGTATAGAAGTCACGACTTCATGAGGGATACATACGTAGATCATGTTTATTTTTTTTACCAAAATTCCTTGAATGTCCAGCACATAACCAATGAGGCATAATATCCATTAGCTTAATTTATGTTTCAAAAAAAATGCATGCTTTCCCAATACTTCACAAGAGTAGTGTACGTTACTCTTGTTAATGCTTATTTACCACCAATAAATAATGCGTGTAACTCATATTAAACATGACAATAATATACTAGACATTGATGGTATGTTATCTTCTAATCCAAGGCACGTCCCTGTGTATGGATTGATTGTAACAGTAGATTAATTGCATGGTTTGCAACCCTACATACGGAATATTTGCCAGCAATGGATTAATTCAATAATTTACGTCATATTATCAGGTATATGTTAAAAAAATAGTCAATCCCATGCATTGTTATTTCAACTGTATAAAAATGCACTAACGGAGTTGACAAGACGTCGATAACATATCAAATCTTGGAGGATACAGAAAGATCATATGAGACCAACGGGAAAGCATAAAAGGGATATCTTACAAAAACATCTTAAGATGCTATGATCGATTAAGCACATGTGTTGATAAAATCGTATGAATCCTATAGTACGGAGGGGATATTTATCGTTACAATTTAAGAGCTATATATAAAGATAAGGCTCTAACAATGTTCAAGACATGGGATCAAAAAATGTATGAAACTAACAGCAAGAGGAAGGTATAACATTGTTACCTCCGAGGATGTTCCCTCGGGATCTCGTCTCACACGGAAATGATATTTCTGTCGCTCGATCGCAGCGTGAATGAGCATATGAAGGTGACCTCAAGCTTTCCTACGTGATGGTGGTCGCGGATCTTCGATCGGAGTTCCTTCTTCGACATCGACGGTGGCCTTCCGACGACTAAACTAGCCAAAGTGGTGGTGCTCCAATGAGAGGGGAGGATGGTTGTGGTTAGGGCTTTTGAGAGGGCCCCCTATCATGTTCTATTTATAGAAGAAGAGGTGAAAATGGGTGCAATTTCGAATCTGGTTCGGATCCATATATGGGTCCCAAATATTATACTTAAAACATCGATAACTTGAGCTAGGAATGCATATATGGGTCGTCTTCGATGCATATGCACAAAATAGTGCAAGAATATATAAGTTGGGATGAAATTACGAAGCTTTATAGGAATTATGATGTAACTGTTTACACGATTTTAACTTATTTTACAAATCCTTAAAAGATTTCAAATTACTGTCTGGATATTGTATTCTTCGTAATTGTCATATCAACCTTGTAAACATGTTAATCCTTACACTACTAATCCTGTGGTTAACTTCCATATAATTTATGGTATAAGACGAAGCACGTTTGAAGGATTTAAATGATAATTATGAAGAATACATCATCGATACCGATCGGTAAGATAATTTTAAAAACAATAAGGTTAGTGGTGTTAAAACCCAAAAAAAGGGAGAAATCGAAGATAAAGAAGCTGACTAGGAAGCTGTGGAATTAATGGGCGTTACTGACGCACCGGATTCGGGTAACAAATGGGGCAGATTTTCGAGGGGAGTAAATGACCAATAGCGCACAGCCACAAGTGTCTCCCACATGAGATCCGCATCTCATAACTGGTGTGGCCCGTACGCAAATACGTCCAAATTCACTGAACCCCGCTGGTGTGGCCCGTACGCAAATACGTCCAAATTCACTGAACCCCGGGGCTGCCGCTTCCCCATCTACCCGTTTACGCTGAATTTGAGATCCCAAATTAAGAAAAAGGCTCAAACCTGTCTACGTTCAATGTATGTGAAGGTTTTTGTTCGATACAGGAAACAGTAGCTGTCAGCTTTAAAAAACGAGATTTTTTTACTGTGCAGAGAGTTTTTTTTATGGGTAAAAAAATCAATATCAGTTATTGATATTGCAGAGAGTCGACGAAGTAAATTCTCGAATGTGGTTGGCTGGCTGAGTCGAATTTCAAATTTGACTCAGTCCGGTTCATAGAAATTGTGGGCTGAGGCATGGACCTACTTTTGGAATTCTAGTCAAACAAAACGGACGTTGCTTTGGTTTACCGTAGATATAGTTTAAATTGACTAACATGTTTAAAAAGAAAATAGTTTTATCACTTTGATCCTTCTTAACTTCTGCAGTATCAATATCAGTTATATTTTCTTTTTTTTTAGAATATGATTGTGTCCCTACCTTCTTATGAAATTCTGAGTTCTGTCATTCCGTTGAGGTAAAGTAGAGGCATAACTGATATTATAAAAGGGTATAACTATGAATTTTGTAAGAAGCAACCAAGAAAACAAACTATCTACACAGAGCAAGGGATATCATGATCACAAAATATGCATCGAAGACGACCACCCAAACGAAGAAGCAAGCATTACTTCTCGAACTGGGAATCCACTAGAGAGGATGGGGGCATCGTTTGATGTCGAGGAGCCTGCAAGCAAGACCAAAAGAAGATTTACATTCAAAACGTGAGCCTAGAACTCAGAAGAAAAATGGTACGACAAAAACAAAAACAAAGTCTTTTCCCACATTAAGTAGGGCCGGCTACATGGATTCTTTGCCTCCACTTAGATCTATCTTGGGTCAATCTCAGGTTTAGATCAAAAAAACTAAGATCCCTATATATAGTTTCATTTTCAACACTTCTTGGGCCTTCCTTGCCCTTTCTTAGCTGTCTCAACATCTCAAAACTCGCATCTCCTAATGGGTGTATCAACCGACCTCCTTTGCAAATGGGTAAATAACCTTAAGTGATTTTCTCGCATCTTATCCTTGATCGGAGCTACAACAACTTTCCTTTGATTGCATTATTCTAAATATGATCTTTACGTGTGTGCGTCCACACATCCATCTTAGCATTTTCAATTCTGCTACTTCCATTCTCTGCACATGTTTATGGTTCACAGGTCGCGATGTGAAACATTGGTACCATAAAAAAATATGTTATTTCTCGAATCGCGGTGACCAATTTTCTTTCATCAATGCTAAAAAACGGGTAGAGGCATTCTTTTAAACATTTACATATGAGAAGCTCTCCTTTCTACCTATATACGACTAGATACAAGACTAAGTTCTATCTAATTCTTTCTAATCATGAAAGCTGATGTGCGGTGCGTCCCAGCTCGGGATGTCACCCTTTTTCCTCTAAAAAAGATACAAGACTAAGTTCTACTCCAATTGCAAGTATGCATATGATAGAGCTCTACTCAAATTAGGATTATTTTCCCGATTCCATCAAAATTCGTAACCCCCATGACATAAAAAATCCCTTTATCGAGCCCGCTCGGGCTCGATAAGTCTTGAGCCGAGCCCTTTATCGAGCCCGAGCCTCTTATCGAGCATGGTCTGGGCTCGAGCCTATTCAGGCTCATTAAGGAAATATGTGTTTTCATGGTGAAAAGTGTTTTGCCTAGGCTCAAACCCGAGACATCCTTTTTAAAGATCATCCACCTTACCAGTAGGCTACCATCCAAGTTGTATATAAAAGTTAAATTATAATATATATTGTAACATTCTGCTTATGAATAAAAAGGGAAAAAAATACTAAATATCTAACTCTAACCTATATTAACATAGATAAAAGGTAGAAAATCCAAGTCTACAACATAGTCCACCCAACATTGTTGTTATATAAATAACATAAACACATAATCCACTATTAACAATGTTGCAAAACTAATACAAATAAAAATAAAAATCATTGTAGTTTCACAAATAGAATATATATATATATTCATTATCGAGCCCGTTATTGAGTTATCGAGCTGAGCAGGGCTCGGCTCGGGCTTGTCTCGATAAGCTATCGAGCTCAAAAATCTGGCTCGGGCTTGGCTCAATAGCTTAATGAGCCAAGCTCACGAGCCCTTATCGAGCCGAGCCCGAGCCTGGCTCATCGAGCCGTGACTCAATAGCCAACCCTAACTACATGTAGTCCTTTATGTAGTCGCATTTGGTGCGTTTTTTAATATACTTGCAGCAGCTATTACGAGCAAGGGGGACCATCGTGCTTGCCCAATACGAGAACAATACAATCACAATGTGGTCATAATCATTTTTGTGTCCCCCAAGGTGTAACCACAATCTTTTTGACTATGTGTAGTCACATATGCCCAATACAACCACATTACGACTATAATACGAGCAGAATGAGACTACATTCATGCTCACATTATTTTCCATTTCTTGTAGTGATCATCAAGATAAGATATTATCATACATCTAATAATAAGACCATGATATGAAATTATCAAGATATTGGATATTTTCTAAGTTTGTTAGGGATATTTACACTCACAATTCTGAATAAGTTCATATTTACGTGCATAACCCTCGGTAATCACGAAATACACCTAGAATCCCAAATAATGCGTAACCCTTACATGACATATCCATCTATTTTCATTGTTAAATTTGATTGAAAATGCTAGATATTGACATCTTTGCCCCTTAAAAACATCATATTTATAAAAGATACCAATCTCCATCCCTCTCAACCTCAACTTCTCTGAGATGCACCTTGTTCTTTCCGATTAGTCACCCACCGTCTCCGATTGTGACAAACTCTCCCTCACTTCCATAGCACTTTCGATTCACCTCCAAGTCGAGCTATGTGCTCGAGCTCCACTTCAAACCATTGCAGGTATCCCACTGCACCAAGAGCTCCAGATCGTATAGGTCTTTCAAGCCTCGAATGATCTATCAAATAACGGAACCACCTGCCACCATATGCTGGGTTGAGCCCCCGCTTCTTCACCAAACAACATGCCATCGAAGAACAACATAAAAGGAAAACCCGATGCTATCTCGTTGAGCTCCACCAGCTCCAGCAAACAGGAAGGGGGAAGTTGCAAATAAGTAGAGGATGAAATTTCCTCCCTACAGCAAGGGGCGAATCTTATTGCCCTCGAGTAGTAAGGAAACTTTTTTTATCATGTATCGTAGGTAAGCCATCTCTTCAAGAGTTGGGTTTGATTTTAGCCAAAGCAACATCTTTAATAGGCGGCTTCCTCAATAATTCTTCGCTGCAACAACAATAATGGAAGCCGCCTCTTGAAGAGGCAACTTTGGCTTTAGCTAAAGCCACCTCTTCAATAGGTGGCTTGTATAGGAATATCCTTGCAAAGCAAGGTGGAAAGGTTAAGATCAAAGTTGCAATTTGAAGATACAACTTATCTATGGTACATAACAAAAAAAAAGTTTCGTGAGCACTTGGGGAAATAGATTTGCCCTTTGTAGCATGTAGCATCCACATCATTCATCATCTTCTTCTCGTGTTTCCAAACCTCGATTCTCGTCTTCCAGTCATCTCCTCTGGATTATCTTCTCTACTCTCCGTTGTAGAGAGGATCCTCTGTTGTGGTATTGTGTCTGTTGTAACCGTGAGAATCGCTCGATCTTTATCGAGCGATTCACACGATTTTTGCACGGTATGAGCCCATAAAAAATGCAAAATCGTGCGAACTGCTCGATCAAAATCGAGCGGTTCCCATGGCTACAGCAGACTGCTGCATTTTGGCCCCACAATCCGGTTCCTCTCTTTTGACCTCTTCTTCTTCCTCTTTTCTGCACCCATGTTCTCTGTGCAAACAATTTGCTGAACACAGTCCACAGACGTCTGAACCTCCACTTTTCCCCCGTTCCACCGCTCACGACCTTCTGCCTCCGTCCACATACGGTGGCTAGAGCTCCTCTACATTCCCCACATCAGTGTGGAGCCACGCGAGCCAATCACCCTTCTCATGTTCCCCATATTACCTGAGCCTGCAGGTAACCACTTAATAACTCCCAACTGTCTAGACCCCAAAATCTCGAGGAACAGCTTCTCATCTACAGGTCTTGCTGGAGCATTGAATCTCCATCAACTTGGAGTTCCACCGAGCTTTATTGACACGAGCTCTTCCTTGGATAGGCGGACTTCGCCTCCAGAGCACTAGTTGGCCCTACTGTCATGCATGCATGTTTGAAGAAGAGAAGGTTGGGGAAGGGAATCCATCGCTCCCTTTCGCTCCATCTCAATCCGGAAGACATCGCCTAAACCTACCCTCTCCACCTCTCGTCGGGACATCAGAAGTTCCACAGTGTGTGTCACCTACAAAACAAAGAAGCATGAAGATGGGGAGTGGGGCAACCTCCTTCGTGGCGTACACGATATCTCGTAGCGGAGCGCATCACCCCCTTTGCCGTAGAGTCAGAGACTGGAGCAGTTGGAGCACCTTTTCCAAACACCGGAGCTCCGTGGAATATCCATCGTTAACACCCAACAACCAGCACTGGAGTCTCGTGCCATTCTTGAAGCTCAAGAGCTTGTGATAAAGAGCGGGGCTCTCGGGTTTTACTCGTAGCCATTGGATGAAACATAGGTTAGATTAACTCAAATGCTTGGTTGAGTTAATGGACTAAAGTAACAGAGGATTATGAGTGTGATACATAGTAACTATTCAGAATTTCTCGTGTAGTTATGGATTATTGATGGTTATGGATTTAAGGTTATGAGTGTAAATATCACTTTATTTTGCTGCTCTCTCGCGAGGGCTTATTATAACTATATGTAGGGCGACAAAAAGATTTCCTTTCTATAGCAGAATATCACATGTCATTTAAAGATTTTAAAGTTGGTCTTTCCAAGCAAACATGTATGGCATTGCATGGAATTTTGCACACATCTCATCACCTGACCTGGTATGAGAGTCTCTCAAAAAAGGGTGATGCAATTTCGAAAGGCATACGCTAATAGGCTTCTCAATCAGGTAATCAATAATCATCATGTCCAATGCACGCTCTCTAACATACCATAACACTCCAGATAAGATCCCTTGTGAAATATTCAAAGAGTGTGACAATAAGTTATCAATATGAAAAATACTACTTGACAAGTTAGGTTAAGCTTTTCGAGTGGTTTTCATGATCCCATTGTCTCGAACTTATCATGTTGTCAGAATCTATTTTCTGCAACAATAGCTAGATTCATATTCCGAATGCGACAAAAAACATCGGATCCATGTATACTCTAGCATCGAAAGGGTCTATCAGAGAAGTAGAGTTATTCCTACAAAAAGATATATAATGGAAAAGAATCACCCTTAGCATACAACTGTCACTATTATTTAGAATAAGTGATGGATCACATCATAATGAAGATGTCATGGGGAAAAGTGTGGAAGATTGTAATACATCAAACATAGTTGCAAATAAAACAAAGTATAAGAATGAGTAATAAGTGATGGAAATTACATACTTAAGATTTGACTTGAGCATTTATAAGGTTATTAATAGGTTTGATTAGACCTAAATCCAATAAATTGTTAGGGTAAGTTTCTTCGGTAACAACTTGGATCAAAGAGTTTGACATTACAAGTGATATCTGAACAAAATTCTCACCCACAAGGAAATGATAACCCATGAGGTGTAGCTATCCCTACAAAGATATAGAAGAAAAAGACTACTCAAAACATGCAATCACATTTTATCGTTTTATTATTTGAAGTGATAAAGTATATCACATTAGTGGTAAAAGTTGAAACACCTCAAATATAATCTCACAAGAAATCTCACGAACCATAAGACCGTGTTAAAAATGGTGGGGAGTATTTTTTAACAAATTGATAGGTGAAATCCGATCCAAACACACCAAGTTAGAGTTAGTGATCCTCATTACCAATTTGCATCTTAGCTTAGGACGTTATTTGTGTAAAAAAGCGCACCAAGGAGATGTTCCCTTTCCTCCTCTGTTCGTTTGGTTGCAGGGTTGGGTAGGGTTGGATTGGCCCAACTCGGGGGTATCCCTCCTTCCAACCCTCTCAAACCTCCTCACAGTTTACTATTCACAAAGGTATCCCAACCCAACCCTGCCCAACCTTGCAACCAAACGAACCCTATGTTATCTGAAGGTATGAGCTTTGGAATAACGAATACTAAGCTAAGGCAAGCAGATCCTCTGCTGCACAGCTCAAGACTGTTGTAAAACCATGGCCCACCCGAGCCGCTCGATCTTGATCGAGTGGTTCGCATGAATTCAGTGTTTTTGTGGGTCTTTATCACGAGAATTAGTGCAAACCGCTAGATCAATATCGAACAGCTCGAGCAGGCCTTGATTTTATTGCAGTCCTCCGCTCTCCTCAGCTAGGAACATTCCGTGGAGTATTTACTTGGACGTTTCTCTGAAGGAAATAGTTCTTACGCGCCCGACGACGGGGATCCTAACATTCCACAGAGTACGAAGAACCACTTAAAGCATCCATCGAACAAAGTCATTTCCCATTTTTACCGAGGTAGAAATTGCACAAAGAAAAATTTACATGAAACCACTCCAATCCGACAGTGCCAGTTCTTCTACCGATAGTTTCTGGCGTAGAACAGCGTCAAACGAGACACACCATATGTATATCGTATACGAAGAAGCCCGAAGGGAAGAATCTAACGCCTTGGTCTCGTGCTGTTGGGTGCAGTTCCGTGAATTACAAGGATATATAGCAGCTGCGTTGCCGAAAGAACAATCAAGAAGGCCTCCATAGTTCTCTGCATGTTACAGCAGAACTCAATTTTTACCTCTCTATTAATAATCCAAATGAAACAACACATACAACTGAAGCTAAGCACGAAATTTATCTTACCAGGCGGACGTTTCGTCTGTCGAGAACAATCTCCTTACAGGCCAGACTGCATGAATTGCCCCAAACATTAAGTAAAACAAGACAGCAAGGAGAGAGATGCATGCAACTGCTGGGAAGCCGTCAACCAAAGAAAATATATTCCCATATATTCTCCATTAAATTTTAAAAAACTTGCATATTAAATTCGGATTACAAGACTGTTAAATGTGCAAAATTTTGCGACTGAGACGTTTTTCAGAAAAAAAAATGAATCTAATATGTTCTTTGACGATTTATCTATAATGTAAAAGTAGTAAAAGTCTTGAAAGGATAAACAGTATTAGTTGCTCACCCCATAGCAAGAAGAGTGAGCCCCCAGGCAATAAAAGCTGAAGATGCTGCAGAAGAACGAGTTTCATAATTCCAGAATCTCATGTGACTGATGCCAGCAAGTGCTGCAGCAGCGCCCACAACCCCAGCTATCAATGCAAACAGCACGAAGAACCCGGTTGCGTGGTTCCCGATCGGGAAGAAAATCGGCGTGAAATGAGCTGGGAGTTGAAGGCCAGGACCTGCATGAACAACCAGTAGTCATACCATTTACAAATTATAACTAGAACGATACCTACTGAAGTTTTGAGTGACTCCTGATAATTGTATTCAAATTTATATGATAATAACCTACCGATGATGAAGCCGCGGTCTAAGGCGACGTTCAGAGCCCATCCTCCAATGGAGGCAACAATCGCATACATGCAGAAATTGATGAGAAGAAGAAAGGTTGCCAGGGGTCTCATTTTCTCAAGAAGATATATTGTTGTATTCGGTGTCTTGAATTTATAGAAGGGTCGTTGGCCAGACATTTATAGTAACTACTGTTCTTTTCTTAATTTCAGGGACTTCTCTTTTTACAATATGCACTGTTTTCGGGATCTAAAGATTGCATATTTTGTAAGCAAGGCATGCGGCATCCTTCATCCTCTTCACAGTCTGCCTTCACATATTCCTTTCTTTTGCTGAGAAAACCTTCAAACTAAAATTCTTGTTTTCAATTGAAAGTAATATTATATTCCAAAAAAGAGTCCTCCTCTGGCCCGTATATCACATACAAAAGTACATTCACCGAAGGAGTACCATGAAGTTACACAGATTATATCTATATCAAATTCAGAAGTTAACCGTCAGTTATCAGCCATCTAGCGAGAGCAGATCCTCTCCAGTACTGCAGAGGTCTGCTGTAAAATCACGGACTGCTCGAGCCGCTCGTTCTTGATCGAACGGTTTTCACGAATTTCCACGGTATGAGTCTACACAAACACCAAATCGTACGAACCGCTCTATTAAGATCGAGCGGCTCGGGTGATCCATGATTTTATAGCAATCTCTACAATACTGCAGAAGATGTGCTCGCACCCTCCAGCAACCAACTGTTAATCCCATGGTATCTAACTATATGTCACTACATGAAAATGAGTTGTGGTCACGGAATGTGGCTACGGAAACTTGTGGCCACTATAATTCCGTGGCCACTAGTTTTACGTAGTCACTTGTAGTGGTTCCGTGGTCAAAATCTTCATACAAGAGTTGTGGTTCCGTGGTCACTTGTAGTGGCCACGACATATTCGTGCATGGGCATAGTTCTGTAGCTACAACTTATTTTCCTTGTAGTGTGTGTTGCTTGGATGGCATAAAGATTTTTCTATCAGGTTAGTTGTAATAATTAGGCCATTATGTGGGTAATATAAGAAAATTATGCAAGATATTTAATTCGATAAGTTCATGATATTTAGTAATTGTTAATATACTTTGTGACAAAAAAGACAATGGATAGTTGTCATTACATTGATTTTTCAATAAAGATGATCTTCGTTGTGAATTAAAAGAACAAAAGATAAACGTGTAACGAGTAATATTTATAGTTATAACTTTGATGATATGATATGATATGAATATGAATATGAATATTATTTTAAAATATGAGCGAAATAAATACATGATCTCTATTTTTCATTTTTTTATTTGTCGTGATCGTTATTACATGAAAATCACTTTACGGTTTCATAAAAATACTATTCTATTTATTCCCAAGTTTACATTTTTGTAAATAAGTAAGAAAGCATCTCGTTTAAAGTAGATATTAAATGTACATAGAAGAAACTTTTATTATATTTTTAGTAACATTTTACAGCTTCATGTTTATTTATTATGATTAT
Organism: Ottelia alismoides; assembly: GCA_037367405.1. Classification (NCBI taxonomy): domain Eukaryota; kingdom Viridiplantae; phylum Streptophyta; class Magnoliopsida; order Alismatales; family Hydrocharitaceae; genus Ottelia; species Ottelia alismoides. The sequence continues at coordinate 1,791,437 of JAZKJV010008882.1, forward strand.
TATGTTACATTTTACAACTCCATGTTTATTTATTAGAACAATGTGTTGAAATTTTCTTTTTTATTTAAATCTTCAAATATATTCTACTACTACTTTTTTATTTTTAGCAGATTTATCTTTATTTTTTACAAATCTATTATTAATTTTACAATTTCATTTAAAATTTTTACAATTCCATGTTTACTTTTTTACACCATCAGATTTATCTTTTACTACTCTGATTTTTTTATAACTTCATGTTAGAGTAATTAAGCATAACCAACGCTACCCATTTAAAACGCCATCATTGTGCTACTCCGCAGTAAGATCATCTTCCTCCTCGTGCCACCTCAAATCTTCAAGGGATGACTAGCTGCGACCCATTGACATGAGGAGCTCCAACATCTGGAGTAACTCATTCCCATTCGATGCTCAAGGGCCTTGAAGATGTAGATCTTGTAGGTCTCGCCTTTCTTGGCCTTCTTCTTCCGTGCTTAGGGAGGAGCTTCTCGACCATTACCTCACTTGAAACCCCGTCGTCATGCTACTCTATGATAAAACCACCTTCCTCCTCATGTCGCCTCCTATGTTCAACAAATGGCAACCTGCAGCCCATAGAGACCAAGCCCATTGCTGCCTCCATTAAAGGAGGAACTCCAACGCCTCAAGCAACTCATTCCCATCCACTGCTTAAGGATCTTGAAGATGCAGATCTTGCAGGTCTCGGATCTCTTAGCTGTCTTCTTAAGTAAAACCTCAACTGCTAAATATAGCTTCACATCTAAAACTCACAAAACGTGAGAGTGTGTTATAAGTGGTGGGGGTTACTACTTGACACATGGGCTTAAGCATTTTGGTAGTTGTCAACGGATCCATTTGGCTCCAATCCTACAAGTTGTCAGTGTTAGTTTTCCTCGATAACAGACTGTGAACCTAAACTCGAGACGTTACAAATGGTATCAGAGTCAATTTCCCTCAAGGGCTACCCGAGAGGTAGAGCTATCTCTACAAAGAGATAGGAGAAATGATTATGCGGAGCATGCAACCGCCACTGTCACATGAAATAAGTGATAGACCATGTTGCAACAAGTAGCTTTCTATCCACATTTTCCAAAAAAACTGTAGTGAGAGTTGCAATATCTTGTGATAATAAGTAGCGAACAATTGCTAAAGACACTGGCGTATGCATCACAATATAAGATTAAAAAAATGAATGATATAAAATGAATACATGGTGACGGATAGATGCGAGTCAAGCGGCTCGATGGGTAAGTGAGATGACAGCAATCCCGTGACAACGAACCACCACATTAGTTTCAAAACGGTCACAATAATACGAATCTATGAATGGATCGGTCGGTCGGTGGATTTCTACGGGTAAAGAAGCTAAAAAATGTCCGTCACCATTTACTGGTATATCAATACTTCAAACGAATACATATAAAAATGACTGTGAATCTCTTCTCTGCCTATTTGCAAAGAGAACAATGGAGCCTTCATATGACCAACACTTCAACTGGCCTTCTAAGATGAGGACCAGAGCTGGGCAGGGAAGCGACGGGAAGAACACCGTTGCGAAGAACAAGAAGATACCGTGGTTCTGGTGGGGGATGGTCAAGAAAGTTCTCCTCGGAACATGGTGCGTTTCAAGCGGTTGGCGTGAGAGCGGGGAGGTGAACAGCTTATTGGAGAACGATGCGAATTGCCTCGTTTCAGTGGACTGATACTCTACGACGAGGAGGGGCTTCTGATCTTCTGTAATGGGAGGTGCAGTACTGATACAGCAATGCAGGTCTGTCTAGGACTGATTGAGCTGTTCAATTGGAATTCTGGCATCGAGGCACTTCTACATGCTCAACCATTTTCCTTTGAGTTCTTATGAGCAGGAAAAGGTGATCAGCTCCAGTTATGCTGAGAGATCTACTTTGACGGAGTCGTGCTGAGTTTCTTCATGCGACTGCACGGAAATCACGGCTATTCTTCCTGATGCTGCACGGAATTCCCAGCCTATGGTCTTCTGTTACTGTAACGGCTCTCATTTGCCCTGTATCCCAGCCATACCTTCCTTTTATTCTCCCAATTAATAGCATGATTTCATTCTAAATTAAGGATATTATAGCCAATTGATTGTCATATGTAGGGGCTTAAAAAGCCAAGGGGTCCTCCCACCCACGTCACTTGTCCTTGACAAAAATCAAGAGAGAGGGAGAGGGAGAGAAGGAGAGAGGGAGAGCTAGAGAAAGGGATTTCTCACAAGAGAGTTGTCCTCGTCGCAGAGAGTGTCGACGTCGGTTCATTGGAGGAGAACGTCGGCTCAAGAGCAAGAAGGGGGCCGGCGTAGCAATCCATTAGATACAATCCGTCGGTCTCGAGGTATGTGTCGAACACCGTAGGAATATTATTCGATGAATCGACATATGCCTTTGTGATAAGTAATTACTTAGTTGCACAAAATACAATCTCCGAACGTATGATCGGCGTAGGTTTTATCCATATGAACAAAGATCAAATCGGATTATGATTTATAAATGGATGTTCTGTTTAGATTTTGGATAAATAATTATCATCTATATGTATGTGTCGAACCCTTAAGGACGATTGACGGTTCGATTTCAAATCATTATCTTGTCGACATTTTTGACTTTGGTTAAAATCGCATAAATGATATTGAATGATTGTTAACGATAATTATTAATGGAGGCTTAAGGTTGAAATGCCATTTTAATTATTTTTTCTTAACATTGCATCCACGTAAGATTGTCTTGAATATTTTGAAGCTTATTTGGCCATTATACATAAGCATACGTTAGACTAAACCCCCTGTGCATTCTTGCACTTCCACGAGACTTATGGATTGGAGTATGAAAATAAAATAACCTTAGCATCTCCATTAGATATTACTCATGGACAATAACGCATGAAAAAAAATGGTATAAATGTTATCGTCATGATTACTTGACTAATTATGGATGAGATCTCGGTGGAATACAAATTAAGAACTTTCCATAGATAGTGAATCTATAATCGTGAACCACACTGCAATGAGAGAAAGATACGATAATAATAATGCAGCCAATATTACTTTGTATAATCGTCGAGTATTATTTGATACATAAATAATCGGAATTTTATGTCCATGCCTTCATTTACCATATCATATTAACTGTCCAATACAAAGAGTTGAACATCTTGTGGATAAAAGTGTCAGACAGTCTTTTTCTATTTTATTTCTGCATGCACGGTTACCTTGATTTGGATTTAGAGACTCCTGGATTTTTTTTATTGATTAGAAGATAGCGTCGTAAATCCCTATATCCACTCTATTTTGCATACATATGAATTTACAACCATTTTCGTCATTAGACATTGTTGTATCTGTAATTTTAAAATCCACCGAACCATTTACTTTAGATAAACATGGTGTTTTTCCTCAAGCCAAAATTCTTGCAAACCTCGGACTAGTATTGAAATCTTTAAATAGACAGAATGATAGGTTTTTTATATAAATGTTTCATTTATAAAGTTAAATAAATATGTGAGTAAAACAACGGATATGTTAGTCATATTGATCCCGGTAACACAAGCTTTGAAAAGTGAATTCCATTATACACGTGTTTTCACTGATTAACCCCGTAAGATAAGTCAAATTGGTGTATAAAGTCAAGACTTTTGATGAGTCTATCTATAGTTAAAATTATCATGTAGTATATCTAATATTGCTAACGTCAAATTTGGATTCAAGTTAATGTGCACATATATTACATAATAGATGTTAATTATAGGCTATATACGTATGTGTTCAATGCAACGATGTTGGGTTATACCTGGGATATTGTAATATATCATGCCTTAGAAGTAAATATAAAAGGGTTGGAATTGGAATGTTCACATGAACAACTTTTGTAAGAAAAGGAAAAGGAAATTAAGACAATATGAATTTTTCCTTGAAATGAATAATGGCATGATAACGATAGGCGGAGCTAAGTGCTACACCTAATGGTGGGAGCCACCTCTAGAGTCCAACTATCGTAGGCCCAAGGGGCAACGCCGCATGGGGCGTACAGTTCAAGGAACCGACTGAGGCGAAAGATAAGTCCTCTACAGTTGTAGCTACACTGTCATGAATGTCATGGACCGCTTGTGCCAGCGGAAAAGCCACCAAAGCCAGCAAAGCCACCAAAGCCGTTTAAGGATTTAACAATCAAGACAACTTTAACCACAAAACAAATCAAGAGTTTGTGTACAGTTTCTGAAATTGCTAAGGCACATGTGTGCAACTATTGCCAAGTAATGGCATTATGCAAGTGTTATGATTGTACTGGGGCATATATGCAATTATGAAAAATTCTGAGGGTATAAGTGAAAATTATGAAAATGTTAAGGCATATATGCAAATATGGCAAACTTTAAGAGTATATGTGAAATTATGATCTTAATGGATGGATTCAGAAGGAATTCCCATCGTATGCATGTTTACCTGAATTATGTGTCTCATAGTGATAATATATGAGGACAAGTAGATAGTATATGCGGTAAGATAATGGTGTAATTTGTATCGTCGTGTCGTTATGATATTGCAGGTAAGAGATTATGTTTATAACGGTTTAAAGTAGCATAGGGAGACTTGTTTTCCACGCTAGCTGGCTTGACCCCAACTCGGCACATACTGAGCGTTAGCTCATAACATGTGTTGTTATTTTTTTCAGGAGAGCACGAGTTGTGATTTAATTTCCAGTTCAAGGAGAACTATTGTCACGTGAGGTTGAACCGGTACGGATCATTGATGGATCATTTACGGAAGGATGTCATTATGTCCACTGGAACTTTGATATGCTAATTTTATTATTGGTCCTTTTGCACTGTTATTTATGTTGGAGCTGTAATAAGATAACTTTTAAGTCGAATGGACTTTAGTTGAGATTATTATTTTCCCTGCTCATTGATTATCATGCATGTATTGGTAACGGTTTGATCGTGCAAATTTAAGTTGCACGCTTTCGTTGGTTAGCACGACTCATTCCGTTACAGTTACTCACCAGAGAGAATTACTATGGAATATGTGGAAATGCATGTTCCAACCCGATCATCAGCTATTTGTCGAATGAGCAAACTGTGTCATTCTCAATTAGCTAGTTGGTATGATATTGCCTAAAAGTTTGAGACCATGTACAACTTGTTCGATGTGGACCCAATTAGATATAGCAAATCCTTCTAATCTTGTAAGAGAAGGGCCCATGCAAAATGTAGTTGGCTTTCCTTTAACACTATAGAAAAATAAAGGATTTTTATCAGTTGTGCTTTTATGAGATATTGCAATATCTGTTATGCCCCTTCTCTTTTTAGGAATATCAGATGTGCCCCTTACTTCTTCCACAATGATCACTTGTGTCCCTTGGATTAATTGTCGTCAATCATCATCTTAAAAAGCCGTTAACTTTGAAGACACAATGGTAATTAATAAAAATATTGAAGGGTAAAAACATCTTAATCTTCCCAATTTTCTTCTTCTTCCTCCCTCCTCCACCCCCAATCACCCCTCTCCCTCCAGACCCGCCTCCGTCGCCGCCCCCAACCTCTAGGCCCTCCTCCGTTGCCCCTCCCCCACCATGCCCTCTGCCGCCTTCACCCCTCCCCTCCTCCGTCGCTCCTCCCCCTCTAGGCCCTCCTCCTCCGTCAAAGAGCTTGGCAAGGTCAACCCTTCCCATCGCTCCCAGTGCTCCGATGACAGCGAACAGTAGCTTGCCATGCTCGGTGGTGTCGCGCATACGCAGCATCGCGAAGTAGAAGCATTACATGGCCATGTGGTGGCTGCCAAGCCGTAGTCGTCGATGCCAAAGAGAGCAAGGTCAAAGCTCTAGAGGAGGTCAGTGATGCTCTTCTCGTCGGAGTCAGCATGGCCGAGCAAGGTGGGGCAGTGGAGTGTAGAAGGAAAAGGCGAGCGGGCGGTGTCGACAAAATAGGGGGCGCTCGAGGTTGCGCATGGAGATAACCCAGACCCTCCTCGCACCTCCGCCTTCCTCCGGCCCCCAACTCCCCCTACCCCACGCTCTCCCTCCACCCCTCCTCTCCTCTGACCATGTGCCTCACCCCTGTCCTCGTGCCTCCCCCTCCGCCATCCTCCGACATGTGCCTCCCTCCCACCCCGAGCACCTCCCCCTGCCCTCGCGCCTCCGCTTCCTCCATCCCACGCCTCCCTTCGGTCCCCAGCTCCCCCTACCCCCATGCCTCTCCCTCCACCCCTCCTCTCCTCCGACCCCGTGCCTCACTCCTGCCCTCGTGCCTCCCCCTCCGCCCTCCTTTACCATGCATCTCTCTCCTACCACGAGCTCCTACCCCTGCCCTCGCTCCTCCCCCTCCCGCCCCAAGCTCCTCCGCTCCTTCCCTACTCCTTCATTTCCTCCTCTCCTTCGCCACATCTACTTCTATAATGTCTACGCAGCAGCCAAGAATCCCGGGTCTTGTCATCAACATACTGGTGTTAATGGTGAACAGTGGGTATGTACATGAATGGAGGAGGAGGTGGTAGGAGGAGGAAGATTGGATGGTGAGGAGGGAGGAGCAATGAAAGGTAGGTGGATTTTTTTCAGATATGCCCCTATTAATTACACCATGGTTTAGTTGAACCATGATTAAGTTCAAGTTATTGATGGCTAAAGTAACAGATGAGCACAAGTGATAGAACGCAAGAAGTCAGGGGCACATCTGATATTCCCAAAAAGAGAGGAGCATAACTAATTTTGCAATATCTTGAAGGGGCGCAACTGATAAAAACCCAAAAATAAAGTTTAATATAAAAAGACCAATGGATCACTTAACACTAGGTTAAATTTGTTAATGGGGCTAAGATCGGATTAACTCGTAATAAATTCAAGATGAGCGAACACAACTCAAATCTTTATCACCAAACATTTGCCTTTAAGATGGTTCTGATCTAGTATTTTTCCCATGGTAACGTTAAGGGCACGTTTAGTAATTGGGTTGGGTTATCCTCTTGTGAATAGTAGATGTTTGGATGGTTGGGAGGATTGGAGTGGATTGGAATGATAAATGTGGTGAGATGTGACATTGATTGTGTTATATTATTTTTTAAGGATTATAATAATTTTTATATTAATTTTTTTATTTGAATATGGTTAAAAAATATTATAACAAAGAAATTGTACGATCTATAAGCTAATTTCAACCAAAAATGCAAGAATAGAACAAGAGTATGACAGGTTACCCCGAATTAACTTGGCAACCAAACAGCCCTAAGAAAGGAGAATATCACTGAGCACACACAGACACACATCACGCTACAGCAAGAGGTGTGAAGTTAAATTTTTAATAAAATGTTATGGTCAAATATATTTCACCCTGGAGTATCTTTTTCCTTATGGTATGTGTCAAACAACAGATTAAACACCCAGGACAAGCTTTCTGATTTAACATACAGGAAAGTTCAGAAGGAATTGAGTTTGCAATGTCTAGACATCTTATGTATTAAAAAGATTAATTAGTCAGAGGGCATGGTATAGATCCCTTGCCCACCTTGTAATCCCTCTCAAATTTAAAATTGAAAACAAAAAAACTACTAATTCAGTCTCTGCTCTAGGTACTGAATTTTATTGTAACATCTCCATATCACATCATCCAACAACCCAATCGAGGAAACATATAGATTCACATCACCCAGCAAACTAATACATGTAGCATATAAAGCAACAATAAGCACAACACACTAAAACAGAGAACTTTGATAAAGCTAGTACTACATTACACTCCAAAGCGAAACCCAAAACATGATTACGACGAAGATCAATGCGAGAATACATTCATAGGAGTTGCCACTTGCCAGAGCATCTGGTCATCCCTTTTCAGTCCAGAGGCAAACTTTGGAAACCGCATAACAAAACGATAACACGGTAAAGAAAACAATGCATTAATGTGATCCAAGGTACTCAAGAAAAAAAAAGATCATCCTGCTTTATTGATATTATTATCAGGAATGTGTTGTCAAATTGTCCCATCCACTCTCCAGCATGGCCGATCTCTCGCATTAGTTTCTCCTGGATTTGTCATAAAATTCAGAAACACAGTGAAAAAAACGTGTTGTCAGACTTAATTTTTAAAAGAATCGTGCAAGTAGATGCTTAATATTCCTATGATAACAATCTCTATTCTCTATTTTAAGATGCAACTTCTGAAAGACGTAAGTGATGAACAGATAGGCATTCTGAGCTTAGTAAGATATTTTCCAATCTATGTTAACTATTTTTGGGAAAATAGAAGAACTTGTTTATTCCATCAGCCCAAGGCTCTCTTATATAGGAAAGTAGCCTATGGGTAAATTACATAAAGAGTACTGCAGGAATGGAAAATAATAAAAGACTACATAAGTAGATAATATATATATATGTATATGTTTACACTGCCCCTCAAGATGGAGCATAGATATCAATCATGCTCAGCTTGGACGCACACTTCTGAAACGGGCCTCGCAGTAATGCATTGGTAAAAATATCTGCAGTTTAATTTTCCGAACTAACATGGGATGTAGCAATGAATCCCCTCTGGATCATGTCACGGATAAAGTGACAATCAACTTCAATGTGCTTGGTTCGTTCATGAAATGCTGGATTGTTTGCAGTGAACAAGGCCGCCTGATTGTCACAATCTAAAACCATAGGAAGTAGGACTTCTATATGTAAATCTGTAAGCACAACTTTTACCCACATCATTTCTGTACTAGCTTGGGCCATAGCCCTATATTCAGATTCAGCACTAGACCTTGCTACCACAGTTGTTTCTTGCTCCTCCACGAGATTAGGGAATCTCCAACATACACGGCAAACCCAGAGGTGGACTTCCTGTCCTTGGGACACCCTGCATAATCTGCATCTGCACAGGCTGAGATAGAAATCACCTTGCCTTTCTTGAACAGCAGACCTGCACCTGGGGATGACTTGAGATACCTGAGTATCATATGTATTGCATCCATGTGGACCTGACGTGGTTGCTCCATGAATTGGCTCACTCGACTCACGGCAAAGGCTATGTCAGGCCTAGTGATAGTAATATATATAAGTTTGCCCGTCAGTTCTCTGTATCTTCTCCTATCCACCTCTGTATCATCATCATATAGCTTCATACTGGGATCCATTGGTGTGGTAGCAGGTCGGTAGCCAAGCATTCCTGTTTCACTCAACAGGTCAGTGACATATTTTCTCTGAGACATTACCAACCCATGCGGATTTCTGGCGAACTCCAGTCCCAGAAAATATCTAAGAACTCCAAGGTCCTTGGTGACAAATTCGCTACCCAGCATTTCTTTCGCCTTCTTTATCCCTTGTACATCATCAGCTGTAATCAAGATATCATCTACATAGACCATGATTGCAATAATACCTCTGGAAGTCTTTTGTACAAACAAAGAATGATCAGCATTTGAACGTTTGTATCCCTGTTTCTCAAAAAAATCTAAGAGCTTCTGAAACCACGCTCTGGGACTTTGCTTAAGGCCATAGATAGCCTTATGAAGTCTGCACACCTTGGAACACTCCCCCTCAACAGCAAAACCGGGTGGATGTTGCAAGTAGACTTCCTCCTGTAAGTCACCATATAAGAAGGCATTCTTCACATCCAACTGATATAGTGGCCAGTCACAAGTAACCACAACAGACAGTAAGATCCGTAGAGTGGAATGGCGGCTACTGGCGAGAATGTATCAAGATAGTCCACCCCGTATGTCTGTGTAAAGCCACGAGCAATAAGACGAGCCTTGTATCTGTCAATACTACCATCTGCATTCTTCTTGACTGTAAACACCCATTTGTAGCTCACTGGGGACACATCTGCAGGTATAGGAACCAGACTCCAAGTTCCTCTAGACTGAAGTGCCGCCATTTCTTCCTCCATTGCTAGACACCATCTACTATCCTTCATAGCGTCTTGGTAACTCCGAGGAATATCTATAGCTGACAAAGCAATCACAAAGTTCCTGAAATCTCCAGTTAGTCGTTCAAATGACACAAAAACTGCTAAAGGATACGGAGCGCAGCTTCGCTTCGACTTGCGTATAGCAATAGGAACATCTAAATCAACCATGTCCTCGTCTGGCCTCTGTAACACATCTTACTCAGAAACATCGTCAGATCCATCAATAGTAATATCTTCAGAACATACCTTGGGCAAGCTAGGTGATGAGTCATGACCATGAGCTGGAGCAGGCCTGCGGGTATAATGAAATGGTAGTGGTGAAACAGGTATAGTAATAGGAGGAGCAGATGGTGGTGGTGGTGGTGGTGGTGATGGTGGTAGTGGTTGTGCTTATGGCACATAAATGGCATCGGTATGAGTTGGAGGTACCAATTGATCACCTGAGGATGAAAAATACATTACGGATTCAAAAAACATAACATCTGCACTAACTAGATACCGCCTGCGTAATGGATCATAGCACTTGTACCCCTTCTGAGTTTTGGAGTATCCAACAAACACACACTTGACAACCCTAGGAGAGAGAGCTTGTCAGTACCAGGAGACAACTGGTGGACAAAGGCAACCGAACCAAACACACGAGGAGTAAGGGAAAACAGATCTTTACCAGGGAAGATAAGAGAGAAAGGAATCTTTTCACCTAGAACAGAGGACGGCATACGATTGATTAGGTAGCATGTTGTGAGAACCGCGTCATCCCAGTAAGAATAAGGAGCATGACTCTGTATAAGAAGTGATCTAGTGACATCTAGTAAGTGGCGATGTTTCCTTTCAGCAATCCCATTCTGTTGGGAGGTATAGGCACAGGATGTCTGGTGGATAATCCCTTGGGATGAGTAGTAATTGGCTAGGACATGAGTACACAATTCCAGGGTGTTATCACTTCTCACAATTTTAACAGACGTGGAGAAAACATTACGAATTTCATTAAGAAAATTGATAATAATATTCCCTGCTTCAGATTTATTCTTTAACAAAAACACCCATGACACACGAGAGAAGTCATCCACAATAACTATATAAAATCTGTATCCCTGATGATCAGGAACACGACTCGGACCCCAAATATCAATATGAAATAACTCAAACTTGGAGGTACTACTCCGACACTGACGACTGGGAAAGGTAGACCGATGATGCTTTCCCAATTGACAAGCCTCACATTGGATAGATGTGTGAGGCAGATCCTGGGGTAACACACGATGCAACTTCTGAAGCGGTAGATGTCCAAAGCGCAGATGCCATAGCAGAGGAGATACGGGTCCAGTAGGTAGGGATGAGGTTCCAGCAAAAGAAGTCTGACTGAGGCGATAGAGGCATCCTTGCTCATAACCATGACCAATCACGTTGCCCATAAGGATGTCCTGAAAAACAAGAGAAGATGGATCAAAAATCACCCGACATTACAAATCCTTTGTAATTTGGCTGATAGATAATAAATTCATTGAAAAATCAGGTACGTGTAACACATTCTTGAGCTGCATAGATGATGTCAGTCTAATCTCCCCCTGACCAGTAATTGGGGAATGTGTGCCATTAGCAATGACCACTGTTCGACCTGGAGGAATATGTCTGTATCCTGTAAACAGACTTTGATCGCCACAAAGATGATGTGTGGCTCCAGAGTCCATAATCCATGCTGAAGTATCTGATCCACTACTAGTAAGTGCAAGTGTGCTACCTGATGTACTGGTAGAGGCAGAAGCGGATGCAGCAGCATCAGACTCGTTCTCAGTAGTGGGTGCTGGGCCAGATGGAGGAATAATGCCCCTTAGACGGGCAACGAGATCATCAAAGCGCTGATCTAAAGATGCAGCAGATGGAGGCTCTATCTGCTCGGCAACTCGTGCGGATGCAGGAAATCCATGCTTAGTGTAGCATGTATCTTCAGTATGTCCAGTGCGGTGACAGTAGGTACATATTGGCCGAGTACGACCTCCTCTACCACGAGGACCACGGCCACGGGCATGAGGACCTCCACGGCCCCTATTGGTAGCCATTGCTGAAGCAGTCTGATTCGTGGCTGTAGAGGGGACAATGATCCGACTCAGTCTGTGAAAGGCTTCCTCCATAGGAGGTATAGTAGAATCTGCCAAGATCTGAGATCGTACCGCCTCGTACTCTGGATCAAGAGCAGCAAGGAAAACTCCTACCATAGTAGCATTCCGGTAGGTCTTTTGTTGCTCTGGCGTGGCTGTCAGGGGCATGAAGCTGTACAGCTTCTCGAACATCCCTCGTAGAGATGTGTATAGTAAGTGTAGAGGTCGTCCATTCTGCTTAATGGTGAATATGTTATGCTGAAGTTGCAGAATCTTCGTCTCATTCTAAGATTGAGAGTATGTGGCAGCCAGAATATCCCACATTGCTTTGGTCGTGGGCTGATGAAGAATATTATTGGCAATCTCGATTGCCAGAGTACCTGATAACCATACTTTGGCATATGCGTCATCCGCCGCCCACAAGGCATTAACTCCAGTCTTCTCAGCAGGCTCTTCTTCGGTAAGGTTGTGTTTCTTACCGGTTGACTTCATCATACTCATGAACTGCATCGCCCACAGTTCATAGTTCGTACCATCCATCTTTACAATAGGCGTTGGACCTCGAAAGGCGCCTATAGATGGAATATCTACCTTGCTTTCTGACATACTGGTAATAGAAGACTGGAGTAGTAGACTGAAGCTGTAATTGTCTACACGAACATGTATGAGTTTAGTTGCTTGTGTAGACTTCAAGCAACCAAACCCATTTCCTAGGAGATGTGAGCCCTAGAGATATATGCAGGACTGATTTACGGCTTAAGGGCGCACTACAAAGAGATGCGCACATCAAGAAGCCGTGATAGAGTGCAGGATACGCACACAGCAGCAAGGAAGCGCGCACGAGCGCACGAGATCGCACTGGAGATGCACGATTCTTGCACGAGGGCGCAGGGGCTCAGGAGCGCACGAGGGCGCAGAGGCGCAGGAGCGCTCGAAAGCACGCTGAGGATGCGCGACGTGCAGGCGATGCGTGCAAGGGGTGCACGCTGGGCGCAAGCGACGCGCGCAAAGCGCACTGGGGTAGCTTGCAAGGCGAGGCGAGGCACGGGGCGCAGGAGACCCACGACCGGCGGCGCGCGGGAGAAGACGAAGCTCGGCGGTGGGGTGGGGTTAGGGTTAGGGTTTCAAGAACTCCGGTCTAGGACCGTCGCTCTGATACCATGTTGGGAAAATAGAAGAACTTGTTTATTCCATCAACCCTAGGCTCTCTTATATAGGAGAGTAGCCTATGGGTAAATTACATAAAGAGTACTGCAGGAATGGAAAATAATAAAAGACTACATAAGTAGATAATATATATATGTATATGTTTACAACTATTGATTTTTGGATACTAGTCAGAGGCAAGAAGATATGCATTCTATCTATTAATATTCCAAATTCTAAAGCCTGCTGTTGTTGTGTGATTTTATTAGAGTTAGGAAAAATGATCAGATGTTTGAATATTTTGTAATTTTTATGACAACATGGTATACTATAATTTTTTGTTTAAATGGAAGAAAGAGAAAGGGAGAGGTAAACCAGAGGGAATTGGATGTATTAGATGAGAGAGTGATTGGTGTGTGGGAGGTTCCCACATAGTGAGAAGAGAGTGTGGTCGGCAGTAGACCCAACTAGGTTGAAAGAGGGGTTTGGGGGAGAATCTGGAGAAAACCAGCAAAAAATGGGGAAAGCCTGCAATTTGTCTAGATTTTCCCCAACCTTGATGGGCTTTTATAAGTGATACCATACTTGAAGACATCTATCCCAAGATCGGGTCTGTCAATCAGAATGATGTGTCCTTAGCAGACAACTATACCACTATGGAGTCCCTTATTTAGGAACTGATCATCTCTGAGTTTCTCTGTTGTGCAAGAAACTTCTTCGAAGAACTAAAGATTGTTGAGTCCCCATGTTCTGATAAGTAGACTACATAGAGCAAAGTGGCAGATATAATGATTTCTTGAGGATTTTAGCTCTCCATAATCAGGTTCTAGGGATCCGACGTTGCCATCCAAAGCCATTCCAGATTTAGTGGACATCTACAATCGTCTCAGAAAAGACTGATGTTACTCATGCAGCTCATCCAGCCTCATGTATCTGCAGATATCATTGCCCTTGATGTCTTTGGCAGCGGCAATGACTCATTTTGTCATAGAATGTATAGGTATTAGGAATACCTGAGGGTGATGTTGATCAATAAACGATTGAATAACCATGTTGCGCTTCCATTCTGAGGGAGTGATGAAACAGGTTTGGATTTTAGTGACTCCTCTTAATATAGGAGTAATCTAATCTCAGTTCAACAGTGATCTGAATGTGATTCAGATGCAATTAGAAGATTAGATTTACAACTTTGATTTAATCAAACATCTATAGGAGGTCCCCGAGATCCAGATTTGAGATATGATCTCAATATCCAAGTCACTATACGTGGAACGTACAATCACACTGTCCTTATCTCGACGTGGAACGTACAATCACACTGTCCTTATCTCGAAGTATCTGCTGAGAAAGCGCATTATTCTTGAAAGAGTTCAAGGATAATTTCATTATTGATAATGAGTCTGGGCATTGAGGAAAATTGATAGTTAAATGCGATTTGATTATCATGAATAATATGAATTTGATTCATATTATTTGGTTATACAAGGAAAGTTATCTAAGATAATTCAATGCGATTTAAATAAAAAATGTGAATAATGTGAATGTGATTCATGTTATTTGGGCACATGAGAATAGAGATCCAAGATATTTAAATACGATTTAATTATCACGGATATGAATAATCTGGATAGTATTATCCATATTAATCATATATATTATAGATGTGATTTATAATATATAAGAGAGAGCTATTTGTAAATAACATTTACAATTTAAATGTTGATGTGAATGTCATTCACATTGGACAATTAATTGAAAATATAATTTACATTTTATTTTGGGTTGTGAATATGATTCACAATTATTTAATGGCATGACTGATATATTCACAAAATTAATTTAGAATTATTTTTGTGAATTAATTTACAACAAAAGGTTGTTGTAAATAAATAAAGGATTATGTGAGATATAATAATCTCACATAATTAGAAAGGGAGCCACCTTCCGAGTATGGAGGGTGGACGGCCACCATTGACTTGTTCAAGGTGGTCGTCCCCTCCATATATGGAAGGTGGCTAACCATCTTCCTTATTCTTTATTAGATGTTGATTTAGTTAAATTAAATTATAATGATAATATCTCTATATATTTAATTTGATTTAAATTAATTGTTGTTGTATTTCTATACAACAAAATCATGGCCATTGAATAGAAACACAAATCAATCTCAACCATTAATTTTGTGTTTCACATAGATTGTGATCCATAGACTCCCAAAATACTATAAAAGAAGAGGCAACCCTAGTTCTTCTTTTAGACAACATTTTGCAAGTGCTCTCTCACTCTCTAATTCTCATACACGTCCCCCCTCTCTCCTTAGAGTGGTCATATACTCCAAACCCAAGAGAGGACCGCCATCGTCACCAGACTCACCACGCCATTGTGTTGTCAATTAGACCGCTTGTGGATCTCCATCTCTTGCGGTGCAACTCGCTCGTAAAAAAGACGTCGAATCTCGTGAGACGAGATTAGGAGATTCACCGCTTGGATCATCAACTTGGATTGCGATGGGCACATGTTTCATCAACGCGCTCGCAAGCATCTCCTCCGTTGGATAGGACTTGAGATAGGAGATCTCTTATACTTTAAAAACACGATCGCAACCATGCTTCAAGTTTATCTTGTTTGCGGTTTAGATGAAACAATCCGAGAAGTGTTCTTGGATCATGTGGTTTCATCGTTATAAAATATTTTAAATTTTGTTGCCTCAAGCAACTAGTATGACTAGTCGCTCTCGATCGCATATGATGTGATCTTCACGCTTCCGTGCTGCGCTTAAAGTTTTTCCCATAACCTTCACCCCCCCCCCCCCCCCGCAATCTAACTAGTTAGGAACATTAATCAACCTAATTAGCCCTATTTTACAAGCTTAAACATAGTCGTGACCTTACTCATCATGTATGCACAACCATCCCTTTAATCGGTGTTGGGTCGGGTTACATCCTACATTCAATTACGTTTGGTTATACTAATGGCTCCTCTATAACTGAAATGACATGTGATTCCTACTGAGACTCTGTGGATTATCAACTATCCTCAACCGACAATGGACAACTCATGTAAGTCTTCAGGTTTTGCTTTACCACTAATAACTTTTTGTGGCTAACCTAACCACTACGTCTGGTACTAGTTCATCCCACGTTTGCTTCTTCTCCGTAGTGGATCCCTAACATAGTGAATCAAATCATCTAACTTGTCAATATACATTCTTTATTTATTCTCAACCCTTTGTGCATGTAAAGTTAGCTAGCCAATAGATCTCACTTACACATTACTTTTGTTGGTAGTATTTCCCCTTATCTTAAAACTCATGTTACCTAGAGGACAGTGTGCCTTCTTAAAGTTCCTATGATCTTACCTGCTACTTGTCATTTATGCTCACAACTTAGTTGTTGAGTTATTTTTTTATCAGTATTCTACTATTTTCAGGAATGTTGTGTGATTTATTATGTTCCCCACTCAAGGGCACACTAGTCTTTTGACTGGTATTATGACGCTTTATGTAAACTCTAACCATATGCCGCCACCTATATAAGAAGAAGTCATTCTCTCACAAATCTCCACTTGGTATCAAACCCCTACTCCCCCTCCACGCCCACTCCCGCCCACCACCAGCCGACCGAGGGCTAACGCCTCCAGCAAATGCTCCTCATGGGTTACCTAACAGGGCCCTCGAGCCTAGTTTCAACCCCTACATCCAGTTACCTACATGGGTTTCAACGGTTTCATCTTTCCCTCGAGCCTAGGTTCAACCCCTACATCCAGTTACCTACATGGGTTTCAACAGTTTCATCTTGGTCTCCGTCAATGGTATGGTCTAGTAAATATATGTCATCTAATTTTTCACTTGTAAATAGGCCCTAGAAACATAACTCAAGATGTCACAACCCTAGGTAACATAATCTCGTGCTAAGGAGTGTCGAGGTTCGAGTCCTCTTCAAGGCATAATGTGGAGAATGCTCATTGAATAAGAAATTCAATAACATATCTCAGATCTAATTCATATCGAGGATATTTCTGATGATTATACAAAGGTACGACAAAGAACATATTCCTCTTGAGCCAAAGTGATGCAGGTTCTCCTAATTGAGGGCATCACTGAAATTTATCATTTTTGATGTATTTTCATAATGTATTATTAAGGGGTGCACGTAGGACATCCTTTGCACCAAAGGGTGCAAGTTGTACGGGTGTGTTGGTTATTGTAACATATATAAAAGCTATAGTCTACTTTGTAAAAAAAGGCATGAAGAAAGAAGGCTTTGAGAATACTAATTCGCTCTCAACTTTTCCTCTCGCCTTACCTCTTAATTCACTTTCTCGTGACTTCTTTTCCCCTCCATCCTTTCTCTTTCCATCTACCTCTATTAACCCTCTCGCCTGTATTTCCTCTTTCTATTTTTTCATTCCCCTCCTTCCCTTTTCCTACAAACAACGAGAGTACCCATAACCTTCTCCCCACTGGAATCCCGCAACACCAACCCCATCATGAGTGCCAACCGAAACAACGCTGCACATCTTCATGTTGGGACACGAGCAGGTATCGTATCCACTTAGATACTTGTTGTTAGGGATATGAACCACCTGATACAGATGTGGATGTGCAATCGACCACCACCACAAAAGTACGTAAAGAAAAGAGAACTAGATACCCATAACCTTCTCCCCACTGGAATCCCGCAACACCAACCCCATCATGAGTGCCAACCGAAACAACGCTGCACATCTTCATGTTGGGACACGAGCAGGTATCGTATCCACTTAGATACTTGTTGTTAGGGATATGAACCACCTGATACAGATGTGGATGTGCAATCGACCACCACCACAAAAGTACGTAAAGAAAAGAGAACTAGATATAATGATGGTCAATCACCTCTCACGACTAACGGAGAAGAAAAATCACCAAAAGAAGAATGAGTGCAACTCTCTTCGTTCCTTCGCTCTCTTTTCTCTTTCCCTCTCTAATGGTTACATTGTTCTAGTGGTGGTGTGTAGGCAAAGCTTCCCACCTCCTATATATAGCCTAATTACAAATCCATAGTCCCATTTCCATTAGGACTACAAATAAAATACAACTCAATTGCTATTAGGATTAGGAATCCCAGCCTATTAGGATTCCTAATGCTAATATAACTCTAATCCTAACAATCTCCCCCTTTCCTTCAAAAAAAATCTCCCCTTGAGTCGAATTACATCACTATCTTTTCATCGTCTTGAATCTGCAGTGGGTCATCCTCATCATCTGCACGTCTCATTAGCAGGAACTCACCACTTCTGGGTGATACACATGTCACTGGACGCCCTCGACATGCCCCCTCTCAGGCATGCTCGCTCAACTTAGCAGTGTACCTCCTGATGTGGCGCCATAAATCTCTCGTGACTAGAGATCGTGTCGAAATCTTCTGGTAAAGCGGATCGCACTCGCTTCTCCTTGTAGCGCACTTCTGCAGCAGAAATGTTGATAGCATGTTGCTCTATCATCATATAGCACGTATTGAGAATAACTGGAACTCCATCACCTGTCACGACCCTTCATTCGACCTTATACACCTTGTTTGGCATCCTCGTCCCACGCATTACCATGTGTATTCCCTTGCTCGCTCTGTGAACTCTCCCTTCAATGATGACTCGATGTCCTCGTGAGTCGTGACTCGATCGTTATTAGTGAAATCAGATTCTTCTTGGCTGTAGGAATGTATCTAACACATGTCAGAGTTCGTATTGTTCCATCAAACATGCGAAATTGCACTGATTAGATTCCCTTGACGTGGTGAACCTATCCACCTCCCATCTTAACCGTGTCATCACTACATGACTGATATGCACTGAACTGCTCCCTGGATGAACACACATAATCTGAACATGTCGAGCCCAGAAGCCATCTTGAATCTACCTTAATCTCCCTAGAGCATACTAGCAAGTCTCCCTCGCAGACTGCGTTGCAATTCTCTTGGTCAGATTCAGATTCACCAATCTTCTTCTTTCCATTACCCGTCTTACGTCTCCGACAATCAGCTATTTTGTGACCCTCCTTATCAAAATAGAAGCATCTGATCGGACCTTATGACTTGGATCGACATATGAATCATGTCTTCCTTAATTTTGAACACCAAGCCTCAGTTACTAGTACATAACATTCATCATCGGTTGCATCATTCGTCAATCTCCCTCGAGACTCGTTCATAAGCAACGAAGCAATTGTCTCGTCCAATGTGATGATCTCCTTGCCACAGAGTAACGTCATCACAATATGATCGTAGGAAGATGGAAGGGAACTCAGCAAGATGAGCGTATTATCCTCCTCCTTGAAGAGAGACTCTCCTTTTGCATTCTTCTCTTCAAGTGCAAGCACATCTGTTAGAATCTTGTTGAATTCATCCAAGTGCACTTCGACCTTTATCCCATCGATCATCTTTAGACCATAGAGCATCTTCATCCTCAAGCTTCATCCAAACCTCTATTGGATCCTCCAGGTTGATAACTTCACAAAGAGTGTTGTCTGTTAAGAACAGGTGTATCATATTGTTCGCAAGATCCCTTATCTCTTTCCACTCTTCCTCTTTCATTTTCTCTGACTTCTTTTCTTTATCCTGAAGAGCTTTTACAAGTCCTCATGTGAGTATATTCTTCATCTGTTGTTGCCATAAGGTGAAGGTGTTCTTCTCGTTGAAAGGTTCCACGAAGAATGATGCACCCCTCTATGAAAATTTTGTCATCATCTTTGCTATTGTACCTCCTTGTACGATATAAAAAATTAGAGTGAAATCATCCCCATCCGAACCATCCAACTCGTCCGAAGTAAGCAAAATCTCTATCTAGACTCTTGGTTTACCTCAATCGGACTCCAGATGATCCTGATCTCAACAGTTTATCGTAACCGTCGATTCTTCACAGCCTCTGAAGAAGGCGCACCTGTTGTGTCACATCATCTCCTTGACGTCAAACATCTATCTAATCCACCACGTCGTATCCCTCAGTATCATCAAGACAAGCTCCAATACCAATTGCATCGTGTCCCTTCAACAACGTTGAAGTCAGCTTTGATACCAATTGTTGGGAACGGAAGCAGTACCAACTCTGATCTGATACACGTTGTTGGAACACGAGCCGATATCATCTCTTGCTCAGATACAGGTTGTTAGGGATATGAACCACCTGATACATATGTGTAGAGATAGTTCTTAGTATTATTATCTCTTTATGTATCTTGTCATTATTTCTTTGTAATTTACCCTTAAGGTCTCTCCCTATATAAGAGAGCCTAGGGTTATTCTGAATGATTATCGAAGACTCTTTTCCCAACATGGTATTAGAGCCGCCCTAGGGCTCTCCACCCGCCGCCCCACCCCTCCCCACCGCCGCCCTCTCTCTCCAGAGCTCCCGCGCGCCTAGCCCTAGGCCGAGCCCACAGCCCGCGCCTCCCCGACGTCTCCAGTCCGCCGCCAGCGCCTCGCCGGCACCTCCAGCCCGACGCCAGCGGCTCTCGGCGGTCCTAACCACCGCCAGCGGTCTCCAGCCCAGCGCCTAGGGTCCCCGGCGGTCCCAGCCACCGCCTGCGGCCCCCGCTTGCCGCCCTAGGTCCCAGCTAGTCGCGCAAACATCTAGGCGACTCCCAGGCGGCACCCAACCAGTCGTTTCAAGGGCTGTAAGCCTTCTTTAAGGCGTGCCCTAGTACTCTACTCGTCCGATAAATGGGTTTGAGTGTGTAACATCTACATACGCACTCAAATCCGATGCAGTTGGTGTAAACATCCATCATCATTGTGTCTATATTCCCTTGTTCTTCTCCAAGCGACAGTATGTCAGAATCGAAAGCCGATATGCCATCCACCGGCGCATTCAAAGGTCCTGCGCCAATAGTGAAGATGGACGGGTCTAACTATGAGCTCTGGGCTATGCAGTTCATGAGCCTCATGAAGTCTAATGGTAAGAAACACATTCTTACCGAGGATGAGCCTGCAGAGAAGACAGGGATCTATGCCTCATGGGAGGCTGACAACGCCTACGCGAAGGTCTGGTTGTCCGGTACATTGACAATGGAGATTGCTAACGACGTCCTCCATCAGCCCACTGCCAAGGCAATGTGGGACATTCTTGCTGCTACATATTCGCAAGTGCGAAATGAGACAAAGATGTTGCAGCTTCAGCATGACATTTTCACAAGAAGCAGAGCGGCAGACCTCTCCATTCCCTATACACATCCCTAAGAGGGATGTTTGAGAAGTTATACAGTACCATTCCACTCACTGCTACTCCAGAACAGCAGAAGACGTTTCGGAATGCCACCATGGTGGGCGTTCTACTTGCGGCTCTTGATCCTGAATATGATGTCGCCCGATCTCAGATCCTAGCAGATTCAGTTATTCCTCCAGTAGAGGAGGTATACAGAAGGCTCAGTCGCATTCTAGTTTCCTCCAGCTCCTCTACTCCACCCCCATCAGCGATGGCAATCTCGCGTGGGAGAGGTGGCCCGCCTTTTGGTCGTGGTCGTGGACGTGGCCGAGGATCCCAGGGAAGGGGTGGTCGCTTCAGTCAGACATGCTCCTACTGTCACCGCCCAGGACATTCAGAGGAAACATGCTATTCTAAGCATGGATTCCCAGCATCAGCACGTGTTGCAGAGCACTCTCACTCTCCATTACCGTCTGCTGCAGATACTCGATTTGACGAACTTGTGGCCCGTCTCCGGGATATTATGCCACATTCATCTGGTGATTCGTCTGGTGGTTCTTCAGATATAGCTGCTACAGCCTCTGCCAGTTCATCCGCCGTTGCTAGTACCTCAGGTAGATCTACTGCATTCACACCATCTCATGATATATCTGACTGGGTTATAGATTCCGGAGCCACACATCATCTCTGCAACTATAGAGATAGACTACAGGCCTATAGGGACATTCCTCTCGGTCGTTCAGTGCAGATAGCCGATGGTACCCACTCACCCCTTGTTGGTCAGGGGGAGGTCTTCCTATCCTCCACTATGCAGCTACAGAACGTCCTATATGCTCCTGAGTTCTCAATGAACTTGTTATCTATTAGTCAGATTACGAAGGATTTGCATTGTCATGCTATATTTGACATGTCTTCTCTCATTTTTCAGGACATACTCACGGGCAAGGTGATTGGCTGTGGCTCTAAGCAGAATGGTTTATATCGACTGGTTCGGGATTCCTATGCTGGCGTCACATCTCTTTCTGCCGGACCAGTCTCCCCTTACAATTGGCATCTCCGGTTTGGTCACCTTCCGCTCCAGAAAATGTGTCGTCTTCTACCCCAGATCTCTTCTAGTCATGGCCTCAAATTTCAGCGAAATTCTGTCGAATTTCTGTCGAATATCGATATCCAGTTGAAATCGAAATTCGACCGAAATGACCGAAATATGGGGGTCCTAGTACAAAAAATGACCGAAATGACCGAAATTTCGATCGAAATTCCACCGAAATTCCATCGAAATTCTGTTTTGGTCGATACCGAAATGGTGACCGAAACCGACATTTAGGGCCTTGCTTCTAGTTCGTCTTTTCGCTGTGAAGCATGTCAGTTGGGAAAGCATCATCGGTCGAGCTTTCCACGTCGTCAGAGTCGGAGCAGTAGCTCTCCATTCGAGTTGTTACATATAGAGATTTAGGGTCCGAGTCGTGTTCCCGATCATCAGGGACACAGATTTTATCTTGTGGTAGTGGATGATTTTTCTCGTGTGTCATGGGTCTTTCTTTAGAAGAATAAATATGAAGCAGGAGATGTGATCAAAATTTTAATTAATGAAATGCACAATGTTTTCTCTTCCTCAGTCAAATATGTTCGGACGGATAATGCCCTAGAATTTTGTACACGCTTACTTTATCAATTTCTCTCATCAAAGGGTATTATCCACCAAACCACTTGTGCATATACATCACAGCAAAATGGTGTGGCGGAAAGGAAGCATCGCCATCTCTTGGATATTACTCGAACACTGTTGATTCAGAGTTGTGCTCCTATTTCCTTCTGGGGGGACGCTGTTCTTACTGCATGTTATCTGGTCAATCGAATGCCATCCTCAGTTCTTGGTGAGAAGATACCTATCTCTTTTATTTTTTCAGGCAAGGAGTTATTCTCACTGACTCCACGTGTCTTTGGTACTGTGGCCTTTGTTCATCGTCTATCTCCCGGACTTGACAAACTCTCTCCTAGAGCAGTCAAGTGCGTCTTTGTTGGTTATTCCAGGACTCAGAAGGGCTACCGGTGTTATGATCCTACGACTAAGAGGTACTTTGTGAGTGCTGATGTCACTTTCTTTGAGTTTGTCATGTATTTCTCTCCTGCAGGTGACAGACTGGTACCATCCACTACCACTGATGATGTCTATGTTCCTCCACCACCTACATGGAGTTCCCCTGAGTCTTTCCCTATGCCTGACCCCACGCCAGCACCTCCACCACCACCTCCTCCTCCACCCATTCCATGGCCTATCGTGTCACCCCTACCTAAATTCTATATGCATCGGTCAGGTCCTGCTCAGACTCCAAATCAGCCGCTCATCACGCCTCAGGTATGTTCAGATGGCACTACTACTGACGGGTCAGGTTTGGTACATGTGCAGGATCCTTCAGTACAGGACGACACTAGCTCATCCAGTACAGCAGATGATGATCTTGATGTTCCAATTGCTATTCGGAAGCAGCGGCGGCAATGTGCCTCTTATCCATTTGCTTCACAGGTTTCTTTTCACCGTCTCACTGGCGATTTTCAGATATTTGCCACAATCTTGTCTTCCTTGGATATACCACGGACCTACCAGGATGCTTTGAAGAATGATTGCTGGAGATTAGCTATGGAAGAAGAGATGAGGGCCTTGCAGTCCCGTGGCACATGGTCTTTGGTCCCTACACCTCCTGATGCATCCGTAGTGAGCTGTAAGTGGGTCTTTACAGTCAAATATCATGCAGATGGCACGTTGGATAGATACAAAGCACGCTTGGTCGCCCGTGGGTTTACACAAACCTATGGCGTAGATTACATGGATACGTTCTCTCCAGTGGCGAGACTCTCTACGCTTCGTGTTCTCTTATCTGTTGTCGTGGTCCGTGATTGGAGTATATCTCAACTAGATGTCAAGAATGCCTTCCTGTACGGGGACTTACAGGAGGAAGTCTACATGCAGCAGCCACCTGGGTTTACTGCTGAGGGGGAGAAGCACATGGTCT
Source organism: Ottelia alismoides (assembly GCA_037367405.1). Classification (NCBI taxonomy): domain Eukaryota; kingdom Viridiplantae; phylum Streptophyta; class Magnoliopsida; order Alismatales; family Hydrocharitaceae; genus Ottelia; species Ottelia alismoides. The sequence goes on from JAZKJV010008882.1 coordinate 1,815,768, forward strand.
GTAGACTTCACAAGGCGATATATGGCCTCAAACAGAGTCCGAGAGCATGGTTCCAGAAGCTGTCCAACCTAATTGAGGAACAGGGATTCAAGAGGTCAAATGCCAATCACTCGTTGTTTGTCCAGAAGTCATCGGCAGGTACGGTTGTCATTATGGTCTATGTGGATGACATTCTTGTTAAGGAGATGATGCTCAGGGCATAGAGAGGACGAAGGCATTCCTAGGCCGTCAGTTTGTTACAAAGGACCTTGAGACCCTAAGATATTTTCTGGGGTTGGAATTTGCAAGGAATGCACAGGGCTTGGTGAAGACCCAACGGAAGTACATTACAGACTTCCTGATTGAGACTGGCATGGATGGATGCAAACCATTAAGTATTCCCATGGACCCTAGCATGGCCTCAAATTTCAGCGAAATTCGGTCGAATTTCTGTCGAATATCGATATCCAGTCGAAATCGAAATTCGACCGAAATGACCGAAATATGGGGGTCTTAGTACAAAAAATGACCGAAATGACCGAAATTCCGATCGAAATTCCACCGAAATTCCATCGAAATTCTGTTTTGGTCGATACCGAAATGGTGACCGAAATCGACATTAGGGCCTTGGACCCTAGCGTCAAGTTGTTTGATAGTGATATTGATGAAGTAGATAAGAGGAGATATAGAGAAATGGTGGAAAACTCCTTTACATTACCATAACTCGTCCAGACATTCAATTTGCAGTTAGCAGGGTGAGTCAATTTATGGAGCAGCCAAGACAGGTTCACATGGATGCTATACACATGATACTGAGGTATCTGAAGTCTTCTCCAGGGTCAGGGCTGCTATTCAGAAAGGGCACAGATTTATCCATCTCAGCGTGTGCAGACGCAGATTATGCAGGATGCCCTAAGGATCGAAAATCAACCTCAGGATTTGCAGTGTTTGTTGGAGGCTCGCTGATTTCTTGGAAAAGCAAGAAACAAACTGTTGTGGCAAGATCCAGTGCCGAATCCGAATATAGGGCCATGGCTCAAGCCAGCACAGAAATGATGTGGGTTCGGTCCGTACTAGAAGATCTACATGTAGTTGTGCCCCTACCTATGACGCTTCAGTGTGACAATCAGGCAACATTATTCATTGCCAACAATCCAGCTTTCCGTGAAAGGACCAAGCATATTGAAGTTGACTATCATTACACTAGAGACTTGATCCAGAGAGGATTGATATCTACTGCACATGTGAGCTCAGGAGATCAGACTGCAGATGTATTCACCAAGCCACTGCTCAGAGGACCTTTTCAGAGATGTTCATCCAAGCTGAGCATGATAGACATCTATGCTCCACCTTGAGGGGGAGTGTAGAGATAGTTCTTAGTATTATTATCTCTTTATGTATCTTGTCATTATTTCTTTATCTTTTATAGACCTCTTTGTAATTTACCCTTAAGGTCTCTCCCTATAAAAGAGAGCCTAGGGTTATTCTGAATGATTATCGAAGACTCTTTTCCCAACAATATGCAAATGCGCAATTAACCACCACCACAAAAGTATGTGAAGAAAGAGAGAACTAGCAGTGACGATTATCGGTCACCTCTCACGACAAGAGATTATCGTCGGGAGCACAATGTCAAGCAACATGATCAAGGAGCAGCTGCGCAGATGGAGAGCGGAGACCGTTTTCAAGGGGGCATCTCAACTGCCGATGAAGGCAATGAATTACAAAATGTAAAAATACAAAATACCCCCAGAGTGGTAGTGCTCAAAATTTAATGCATAATATAAGAATTTACAAACATAAGTAAGCCATGTATTCCTAATCATGGCCTCAAATTTCATCGAAATTCGACCGAATTTCAGTCGAATTTCGGTTTCGATGGGTAACCAAAATTCGACCGAAATGCCTTATATCGGCTGAAATTTCGAGGCCTTGGTTCAAAAAACAACCGAAATGACCGAAATTTTGATCGAATTTCGACCAAATTCGGTCGAAATTTCGATTCGATCGATAACCGAAATGAAAACGAAATCTGACATTTAAGGCCTTGATCCTGATGGTTTGTTATGCCTTACGGGATAAGTAAAATGCCTTCTCAAATTCGCACTATAATACTACCATTACATCCTATATCATTATAAAACTATGATTGACATTAACTATGTTAGAAAACGAGAATGTGGAAGCGTAATATAAAAGATAAAGAATAAGAATAGTGAAGAACATCGGGATTTTTACGTGGCATCCTACTCCCTAGGGAGCGAGATGAAACCCGGGAGAATGTCTCAAAGGGCTTGTGTTTTCTATTCACTTTTCTCATCTGGTACAATAGGTGTGGGGCTTCTTATATAGCTCCTACTGACTCTCCAAGACCCACAACTAGTAGATGTGGGAATAAACCACTGGATGTGGTAATTGAACCATGTAGGGATCCAATTACCCATCTACACATGACGCATATGCTCCAATGCTCCCCTCAAGCTGGAGCATGCAATGCTCAACTTGGACAAATAGAAAGAAAACTCAAACTCATAACACAAGACACTACCGACAATATCAACTCAATGCATGCTCTACTGTCGGTTGCTGTCGAGGACAATGCTTCTTATGTCGTGCTGGTGAGGAGGAACTAAAGGGTTGAAGTGTAAGTTGAAGCGAGTCTCCTCCTCGAAGAACATATGCTTTGTATTGTGTCTGTCAGAGTCACTGAAACTGGAATGAGTCTCCACTAGGAGAACTCTGACCCGCGACTACTCCATCTCTTTGAAGGGTCGAACTGGAAAATACCGTGGAAATATCATCGTCGGAGTCCACGGTCGTAGGAGAATGGAGTCTGAAAGTCTCCTCATCCGAGAACCGGGTCTCTCCCATATTGGCTCAGGGAATGAGATCTCCACTCTGGAGCATGGGATCAAATTTCGCCGAAATTCGGCCGAATTTCGGTCGAATTTCGGTTTCGGTGGGTGACCGAAATTCGACCGAAATGGCCTATATCGGCCGATATTTGGGTGTCCTAGTTCAAAAACCGACCGAAATGACCGAAATTTCGGTCGAATTTCGACCGAAATTCGACCGAAATTTCGTTTCGGTCAGTCACCGAAACGAAACCGACATCCGACATTTAAGGCCTTGCTCTGGAGTCCCTATAAAACCACATGAAAACTCTAGCCCACAATGGCAAAGAGAATGAGATCTCTACTCCGGAGTCCCTATGGATCACATGAAAACCATGAACCTACTAAATCAAAGATGGGGACCTCTCAACTGATCAACGCAGACATGTGCACATCAAACTGTAAACTCAAAACTAATATGAACATCGAGTCTGAATCTGAACTATACAGTCTGACAACTGGCATGGCATCTGGATTGGAGAATATGAATATGAACCACATAACTCTACACAATACTCCTCCTTTCTCCCATACTAGTCGGAATAGATAACATCGACCAGGTAGGGAGAAGACATGTAAGATGGGGAAAAATAAAAATCCACATAAGCCGATCTCAATTTTTTTGGTTTTTTCTCACAATTTTTAAAATCATTTTTTTCAGCTATTTCTCCTTTTTAGATGTCTCTCCTTTTGTGAGTATGGTTTTTTTGTACGTACATCTCTTTTAAAAAAAACAAACTGTCCCATTTTTTGTTTGCCCCAACATTGGGCTAGAAATAGTAGCAACCCCCTCACACACTCTCGCTCTCATCTTTTTTTGATACAAAGTCGATTGGGCATGAAATAAGCAGAAGCATTTTTTGCCTTAGAGCGCAACATGGCACAAAACTTCTTTATTTAGGGTTTCCTGACTGGGAATCCTCCTCACGAAGGCAAGAGCTTGCCACCAATGGTGAGGCATCTAATCTGGCTAAGGAGGGAGTCGTCGAAGATGTCCTTGACCATGGTGTGGCATTAAAGAACAATATGGAGGAGCTTGAGGGAGGTGTTGAAGTCATCGTCGGTATGGAGCACCATTTTGCGCTGCCTAGAGGAGTGGGGAGTGGGGAAGAGCTCGCACGCCGCTGGCAGGACATGGGAAAAGGAGTCGGACCCCCACATCGTCATCTCCAATATCAAATAGGGTTCCCACTAGTGGAAACCCACGACGAAGCACCTAAGATGACGCCTAGAGATAAATCATGCAAGGGGATGTTGCGATGCCGCCTCCTAATCTTGCAAGGAAAAGTTGTGGAACGACGCTAGGAGTTGCTGAATCGGTGCTGCTTGGAGATCTTCTTTACCAAAACAAGGAGTTTTTTTCATCCGATTTAGAAGGGCCTCTAAGGATTGGCCGCTGGAACAAGGAGATGGGGGCCACATTCTTCGATGAATAAAGAAGAAACCCCCTCCCCCACCCCCACCCTTCGATGGAACTTCTTGTCTGCAAATCTGAAGAATAATATGAAGAAGAAAAAACTTGTTGTAGATGCTTACTGCTAGATAAAAATTGGGGTTTCAATAGAAATCCTAGAACTTTTCAACTGTTCCGGAATCGATGGCATATTCTGACGAAGCCCTAAAATTTGGACTTGAACAAATCCGAACATAATAATCTTCAAGAACAAAACACCAAAATCGAATCTCGAACAAATGATGAAAAATAACTCCTCGAGAATCAAACCCACGTTGATACCAGTGTTCACGAAAGCGGTCTGTGCGGCCGCATATGCGGCCGCATAAGCGTATGCGGTGCCCTCAGCGCACCGCTTTCCTGAAGCCCCGCATTATGCGCCCTGTGCGCTTATGCGGGCCGCATATGCGGGCTGTGCGGCCGCATATGCGGTCTGTGCGGCCGCATATACATTTTTTTTATTTTTTTATTTTTTAAATTTGTGTTACATTTTTATTGTGTTATTTATGCCATGTTTTTTCTTGCTTTAGCATGTATGCCAACCAAGCATTCCATGACCATTTAAATCCATCATCAAAGTAGTTGTACTGCGAGATTGGAGTAAACACACAAGGAAAAAAAGAATAATATACTAATAATTTAGCAAACTAATTTAGTCAACTAATAGTTATTATGAATGCAATATATTATATGTAAAGTTTGGTACTTTTAATGGAGGATCAGTTATAAATATAATGACAGAGATAAACGACATTATATTCAAAAGAGGCATTTTGTGCGTTAACTTTTTATTTTATTGATTGTTGTCAATTATTTTGTGTGTTAATCGTTCTATTGAAGTATTGGTATTTGATTGATAGAGATTGTTTTGAACTCTATATGAAAGTTATTTTTCTTAGATCTTCTATTGAACCACAATTATTAGTAAATTTAGTTCTATTGTAGTCACTTTTGTATATATTTATTTATTTTTAAATAAAAAATTAGGAAAACCGCGTAGAACCGCATATACCCCGCATATGCCCCCGCATACCGCTTAAGCGCTATTCAGTGACCTGTCCGAACGCATACGCATACCGCTTTCCTGAACCTTGGTTGATACCATGATAGAAAATGAGAATGTTGAAGTGTAATATCATAGATAAAGAATAAGAACAATGAAGAACACCAAGATTTTTACGTGGAACTCTACTCCATAAGGAGCGGGATGAAACCATGTGAGAACGCCTCAAAGGGCTTGTTTTTCTATTCACTTTTCTCATCTGGTACTATAGATGTGGGGCTTCTTATATAGCCCTGACTGACTCTCCGAGTTTCACAATTAGTAGATGTGGGACTAAACCACTGGATGTGGTAATTGGATTCTAGAGGTATCCAATTACCCATCTACACATGACGCCTATGCTCCAAAAGATTCTAAGGCCTTAATGAAAAGTATTTGTCTATCAAAGAAGACATATTCCACATTAAAAACTAGTGTGGCATGGTATGCATGGCTTTAAAAAATGCACCTCGAGGTGTTTTTCCATGAAATCCACTTCAAGGTTATAGCCTCAGTATGGATTTCTGAGGCGTATGCCTCACAAACCCGAGGAGGCGCTGAGGCAATCAAGACGATGGAGCAGTATCGTTGATGTGCAAATTTTAGGGCAAAAATAAATAATAAATTATAAAAAAGATAAACTTCTAAAATAATATAAATCTATAAAGCATATATTAGTCACAAGCATACGAGTCACAATCACAATATATGTAATATTATTGTCCACATCTTTAATAACAAACGCCATATCTTGAATGAAGTCAAGTAGTACACATATATGTAAGTCACATTTCCTCTCATATATATATATATATATGCATGTATGTATTAGTCAAATTTCCTCATGCATGCATGTGTGCGTGCACGCACGTGGGTGGGGGTGCTCTTGCGTGCATGCGTGCGTGCGTGTGCGCGCATGTGTGTGTATTAGTCACAAGACTCAGAAAATGTATTATAGTATCATTATATGTTAGTCCCAAAATATATCATTTCATAGACATATAATATACACTTGTATTACAATCATCATTGCATCAAACAAATCATGCAATTGTACAATGATTATTTCTAATTAGTATGAACAATTTTTCAATCAACAAATGATATTCATCCGCTTGTATCATTACCACGGGTGCGACATATTTTCATATTTTTGTAAGAATATTAGGAATTCACATGTCTACAATATTAATATCACATCTCACAAATTCAAACTGACATATGGTTAATATGGTATATTGTCTACATCTATTCAATTAGGAAAAAAATAAAATTTAGGATTTATGATAATATATTTTGTAAATATTTGAATTTTGGATTTTATGAAAATATACTTATGTTTAATAACAACTTTTACATATATATTCTCCATAGATTGAGGTTTACGCCTCGCCTCAATAACAGAAAATCACTTCGATCCACCTCACGTTTTTAAAATCGTGATCCTATGATCAAGAAAAGATGGGAATTAAACATATTCCGGATCCAAATCAAATTTATGAGAAAATATATAAACACGTCACTAAACGTACAAAAACAAACAGCACCACCATTACCGAAGCAACATAATATCCATCATAGAGTCGACCTATCTCATAAAACATCAAATTACATTGGCAAAACATGGTCAGGCTTCTCCAAAAAAATCCATAATCAAATAAGAAGATAAACTGATAGAACTTGAAAAAGATTGACAGGAGCTACTATGTGCTAGACCCCAAGCAAAGTTAGAAGATAATAATATCTGTTACCGAAGTTATCTGTTTGATCCTCCAAAAAAGGCATCCAAGAGCCCACAGCAATTCAGCCATGATGTTCTTCCGGGTACTTGAGGAGCCACAGCACCCTGCTCCGAAATCAAGCAGATTGAAAAAATATAGACAATTCAAGTACAAATAAATAATAGCGCCGCCACCCTACCTCGCTCGCAATCTCTCGATTCTCAATATGCTGTGCCTGCTCGGAATATTCAAGAGGCTGTTCTCTAGGTGCAAAACTCTCAGGAGTCTCTTCTGTCGGTGCAACAGACGCACTTAAATCTTTCTCCTTATAATCACCAGGAGCCGGCTCTGTCAAGCTCAAATTTTCAACCGCCTCGATCGGAACACTACCGCCCTCGCTCGAAATTGGCTCTTCAGGTTCAGAAGCCAATCTCTCAACATGGTGGTCGATATTATCCGCCGGCTCCACTTGCTCGTCCAGAGGAACTTCAGCAACCTGAGGCATAGGCCCCAAATCACCAGACTCGTCCACTTCTTTTGCAGGTTCTAAGTGTTCTGCAGCTGGATCCTCGGCCTGACCAACAGGCAGCTCCAACTGTTCTGGAGCCAAATCCTTGATCCGAGCAGCTGGAGCGCCCTCGGAAGAAGCAGAAGTATCAGAAGAGTCAGAGGTCTCGCCCTCATGCTTATCCTCCTTATTCACATCAGGATCAACTACGGCATCATCAGAACTGCAGCTCCCGAAATTTCAGAAGTGGGTTCATGCTCCATCCTCCTCGCTTCAGGTGACAGCTGCAATGCCAACTCCCCGCTGATTTCCCTCCCGTTTCCTAAGTAATCAATTGGCACAGAAATGTAAAGAGAGCCAAGAAAGAAATAAAAAAGGCAGAGGGACCCAAGTGTGTAGAAACAGCTAGAAAGGCACAGAGCAGTTCTGGCAACACGATAACAAAGTATTGGATTGTGAGCTGTGCGTGGGGGACACCTTACCACGAGGAGGGATGGTTGCTGCGATGCGCTTCTTGGCAGCTTTCCTCTTCTTTGGACCCGAAGGCATGATCTTATCTTCAGATGTGGACGGATAGATCCAAGACCAACCAAACTGCAACAGAGGCGCGCGCGTGGAGAGTTCCTGGAGCGACGGGTGTGTGCGCGATCTACCTACCCCTTCTTACACAGAACCGATGTCTCTAATCGGGACCAATCCGGCCGGGAGGACATTCTGTCGAACACCTGGTGGGCACGGTGGTGAGGGAACTCCCCTGGGTTTTTGGGTTCGGGTTTTCGATCTCATGTCGGTGGACGGGGAATGGGAGCGAGTGGCGGAGAGGCGGCAGTTGGAGGGAAACTCGAGATCTGCAGTTCGAAGTTGCGGTGGAATCCGAGATGGGTTCACATACGTGGTGGCGCGGAAAGGGTGACGAGTTGGTCCGAAGAACGGATCGAGTAGAGTTCAAGAAGTGGAGAGAGAAAGAGCGCGCGTGCTCGGCGTGGCCGCTGCCGATTTCGAACAACAGTCTTCCACGTGATTTTCAGGTGACATCATGGCGGGTTTTCAGATACCACGTGATTGCCTTCTTTTTATTTGATGTTTTTTTATAGAAATACTACTGAAAATGTTGAACTTACAAAAGATACCCCTCCACGATTCTCTGTTCGAAAAATCCATCCATTTGATTGGTGTGAATAAGGGATGCAAACAGATATGAATATATCCGTATCCGATCCGTCACTGTATCTATTTTATACATATTTTGATATCTGTATCCGTATCCGTTTTAAAATGAATACGGATATGGATATCGTTTTGGTATCCGTAAACATCCGTATCTGTATCCGTATATCCGTTTTCGTATAAAAATATAGTCATAGATTTATTTTTAACCATATATAACATAATTCTCTACCTCCTTTTGCCATATTTATATAATTTTTATGATACAAACACATTTAGTAAATTAATATCAAGTATCTTCCATCTAATTCTTATATATTTAAGTCGATTCTATAGAGTATTTTTAACATTACTCATGTGTGATTAATATCCATTTTACATATGTAACCGTTTTTTAAGGATATGGTAAGATCGTTTTAATATCCGTCAATATCCATATCTGCATCCGTATTCGTATTAAAAAACGGATAAGGATATAGTATACCTATATCTGTATCCGTATCCGACTGTTTGCATCCCTAGGTGTGACACTCTAACATTCTTTCGTTTGAAAATGCACAATTTCAAATAGATATGATATATCAACCTTAAAGGGCATTTTGTTCCATGTTAACATCAACGAAAGTTTGTTGTGTACTGAGGTAGTATAACTAATTTAATTTGTATTAAAGTAATTATACTTTACCATCTAGCTATATATACAAATACATGAAGATGTTGAAGGGATCATTAAAATATGAGCAAGGGTATTGTTGTATAATATTAAACTAAAGAAGGGTATACATGTCTTATCATCTTCATAAGTATGTTTACAGTACAAAGTGATGAATATCAGCTTGCTTTTACTTTTGAATTCACTCTTGAATAATTATTGCCAAGATACGTCATGATTTATATGATGAAATCAAAATAAAGTGTAATAAGGAATGGCACCTTAATGACATATAGACCTATGTGTTACGCTAAGGCGGGATCCGTCTCAAGAATCTATTATTTCATGTCCTAAAGACGTTATCGATTTAAAGGTAAACACCTTCCGATGGTGTCGAGTTCGGTAGAACCTTGTTAAAGTCTTACATTGACTCAGCGTTGTAAGTCATCATGTTATTGAAGTAATTGCTTGACCACAGTGTCAGTGGTAAGAAAAAATGACTATGTTCAAAGATAAGGTTAAAAGATTAAGTTCATGACTATAATACGAAGAAGATATACTTCGTTAAAAGCACATGAAACTTTGCTTATGAATATAATAAGTACTCCATTTTTCTTTCAATAGTATAAGGTTATCTATTCATTTTTGCTTACGAAGGTACACTTGTTAAAAAATGCAAATGAAACTCGGGATAAGTTATACTGTTATTGTCAGCCATCTCTTGAATTATATCGAATTATTTGTCAATTTTGTTACTTATTTATACCATACTAAGCTATTTTACTTGTGAGTATTTTTACCATTCATGTGGTTTGCCTTACCGCATAAGAGGCTAGTTGAACAGAGGAGTGGAGATTGAAGTCATCTTACTTGCAGTAGTACAAGTTTTCTTATTGCTTCAAAAATGTGATACATTGTAGCCACGTGTGACTTTTATAGAAGTATAAAAGTTATTTCTTTTATAACCTAGTTGTGACTGTGAATTATGGAATTTGATATTTGCAGGAAACACCTCGGATCGAAATGACATTATTTAATACTTCCACAAGCCACCCAGATCCAGGGTCATTACAAGCAATATTCCGAAGTTCACATAAAAACACTTAGGAATCCAAGACTTAGTTGATGAACTGACCTAGATCTTTCTCATGACTTTTAGATGGTGTATGGAACGTGAAAATCATACCAATCGGAGGTGAAGCCTGAGAATACCCAACATCAGCAAAGGCAATTTATGGATGATATGAGGGTAATGGCTCCGAGAAGTGCAGGAAGTGCCTCAGATGGAATGTGACTCGGTACATGTGGAAAGGGAATAGGTTCGTAAGATCTATGAGCAGGTGAAGTGATAAACTGTAAAATCGCTTCATTAATATCGCCGTTTTATCGTAGCACAGGAGATGATTTTGGATCTATGTAGAATTGACCACGCGTTTGAATATGTGCCAATAAATTTTACTTAGCAAGCATGTACCAAGGACAAACACAGGGACACGAGCCTCCTAGAAGATTAATCATAAATTAAAGTTTAAAATTGAGTGATTTTATTTTCTTGACTTAGGTCTCTCGATGCAAAAAATGACAAAACATCGTACCATGATGCACAAAAAACATAAGTCAAACAATGCAAATAAATGAAACAAACAAAATATTGCAAGACAATTATGCAAAACAATGATGCAAAAATAACCATGCAAGACAATGAGATATGAAAATGCACGAGATGAAAGTATTTTTATTGGTTTTGATAAGCATTTTATATATGGTGCACTATGCAACAAATGCAATGCATGCTAATAGAATGATGAGCCAATATCATGCATTTTTATTTGATTTTATGTAAGCAGAGGCAAACATATGATGTAATATGTAATATAATGACATGCAATGCAAACCGAATGATGGAAGCAATTATCTCCATAAATTAATCGGATTAATTGATCAATAAAAAGAGATCCAATTTCAATGTCATTTGAAACATGAAAATAATTTAAAGATATAACAATGGCAATTTAAATGAAGATTGACACATTAGATATCTAAATTTTGTCATACTCCATTATGCGTCAAATCAGTGAATAAAATCCATGATGTAGAGGATGGGATTAGCAACACGACGAAACTAAATATGTTCAATATATTAGCAAAAGAGTCCAGGGGCATAATTGCAAAGAAAAACATAGAAATAAAATGATAAAACAATGCATTTTGGTTCTGATATGGGCATTTTTGTAATAAATGAAACTTATTGGGGCTCTTTTGCAATTTTACCAGGTGCGACACATAAGGCACATGCGGCCTGGGATGGACCAATTTACAATTTGAAGAAGCTACCAGGCGATGATATGCAATTTACTCAGTCGCATGCACAATGCACGCACACAGGCTAGGCTCGAGCGGAGGTCCAGCACTGTTGTAGAAGCCTCGAGCTATGTGGTGGCCCGAGGTGCTTCGGGCAAGGGCTCGGACCCACCGAGCCTCCGAGCTTCATTGAAGCGATGTGGTTCATCACAGTCATTGGATGGTCGCTCGAGAGGCACCATCCAACGACACATGTGCGCGCTGGCCTCCTTCCTCCTTCGCATCAGTAGAGGTGCATTTGGAGCTTCGGTGAGGGCTCCCGAGCTCCACCGCCGTTTTCTCTGCGTGTCGAAGACCAAGGAAGATGATGAAGCTCCTGACGATGAAGATCTATGGCCAGAGGAGACATGGGGCTGGCTGGAAGATGTTAATGATGAAGCTACGTTGGAAATAGAGCTCTAGAACAGACCTCTATCTGAAGTCCGACTAATGAAGATGCAACATGCATAAAATGTTAGTGGGACATAGCCGAAGCGAGGTGAATTAGATGGCGGTCGTCGGAGCGGAGAAAGGTGGTGCCCATGTTGTGATCTCCTCCACCTCTGGCAGAGGAGATGGTATGGAGTGGAGGGGGTTGCGGAGGAAGGGAGGGGCAAATGAAGTAGCCGGCATGGATGTTGGTGGTCTGGCAAAGGTGGATGGATGTGAATTGACGGTGAAATGAAGTGTGTGCAGGGAATTAATTACTAGAAATCAAAGAAAAATGAGAGAGAGGGAGAGAAATAATTACATGGTTGGAGAAGGTGGTCAGATGGAGGATAGGATTGGGTTGAGGCTCAGCCTCCAGTCTTCGCTCGTTGCGGATAGCCGAGCCTCGGAGCTCAATGGTGGTGGAGCAATCGTGACATGGTCTGCCAACCATGGGTTGACACAGTGGCTCAGAGAGGGGTATTTTTCCCTTGATCCTCTGCTTCTCTGTCACATGAGGGAGGAGAGGAAATAATCCTAAGCCAATGATGTGGATAAAGTGGCAGCAGCACCGAAAGCATCCTATTTATGGGTGGAGTTTAGTCATTACATGTGGAATGGTCGATGTATTTGTAACAACCAAGTGATGGTCCTAGGGGCTTGGCCGTGGGTAATGAAGGTTGCACAAGAAGCGAGGAAGTGAGGGCTATGCGAGGGAGGCATTATCGAGTGGAGATGGTGGGGGTAACGATCAAGGGAAATGGGAGAAGGCGGCTCGACCGTGGGAGAAAGAGAGGGGGACTGGAGGACGAAGATGGTGTAGACTATTGAATCGCACGATACAATGGTCAATAAAAGGGCGTGAGGGAGCAAGCCAGGTCAGATCATAGGATTAGATCAAACGGTCAGGGGATAAGAATGCGTGAACGGTGGAGATGGGAGCTGGTGGGAGGATCAGACGGTGAAGTGTTGGGTGTGCGACGAGTGAAAAGCGGGGTTGTGTGGCGGCTCCAGAGGGTATCATGTGGCCCAATGACATTAAAGAAAAAGATAAATGAAGGGAAAAATAAAAAAGAAATAAAAGTAAGAATAATTAAAAAAATCAAAACACGAAAATTGTAGATCTCATGAGATTTACAAGTTTTATGTTGAACAAAAAGTCAAAATCAATCAAATAAATAAAGTATAAATTTTAGAAGTATTGTTAATGAAAACTCTTTTAAATTCTTTTGAACTTTTTTATTTTTAATTTCATTTAAAGCTGAATAAAAAATATATATAATAATTAATATATTTTTTGGGAATTTTAATAAGAATAAAATAAGAAAAAACAAAGAGTTTTTTACAATAATCAGGGTTAGTTACAAGCGAAGGATCAATTATTATTAAGGAGATTTAATTGCACATTTTAGTGATTTGTTCAAGCTCAAAGGATAATAAGGAGATATAGTTATGATAAATCAGAGTTTCATCATAAAGGGAGGAGTCACCTAAGGAAATTATTGCAACTGTATCTACCCATTTTATGGGGAACCATAAACAGAGAAAGTAGAGCACTTGTTTAAGGTGATTGAATTGGCCTTCAATGCTCAAGATTGTCCGGATGAAATAAAGTGATATTTGTCATGTTCAGATTGTGAGACAAAAGCAACGGGTTGTGGAGACTTGTAAGGGTGTTTACTTCCATGATGAACAAATTGTCACTGGAAGGACTTCGTTCATTTCACAAATCACATTATCTCTATGCCAGTTAGGGTAAAGAAGACGTAGGAATTTATTGACATGTAGCAGAAGGAATTGAGTGCGGAAGCTTATACTGCTCGATGATATCATCCAGAGAAGTATGGAAAGGGAATCTGCGAGACTGGAATGAGAAAGAGCAAAGAAGTGTGCGATGGGGTTGAGAATAGGATTATGAGGAAAGGTTTTAGGAAGCATGTCGTAGACACTTGCAGAGGCAATAAATGCATATGTAACAACTGATGAGAAACATCACCTGACTCAAAAGCAGTTGAAAAGGCAAGGCGGGACAGTAGGAGTTCTCAGGAAAATATTTAAAGCCCTAATAAGAAAGTGAAGACTAGTACTATGGCAGGGATGAGGATAGGGTCAAGCCTACTAATATACCGACTTTTCCTATTTGTTCTCATTGTACTAGAAGACATCCGGGTAAATGCTACATGGTTATCGGAGCATGTCTAAAATGTGACCAGAAAGGTCACTTCATCCACAATTGTCCACATATGAAAAACGTTGGTGACAGGATAAAGGAATCATGAACAAAAGGAAAATTATGGGATGATTATACTCCATCACAATTGAACAATCAGAAGACCCTAACCAAGTGGTAAAATATACACTTTCTGTTTTGGATTTTACAGCCAGAGTTCCTTATGAGCCAAACAGCTTCACATTCATTTATATGTACTAGATTTGCTAGACTGCTTAAATTGTAACCTACAAAAATGTCATTCATATACTGATGGGTGAATTTGCACGGTTGGGTCCTTCTTGCATGTGGTACCCATTGAAGTTGAAGATAAGTCATACGTTGCAAATCTAGTCCTTCTTGAAATAACCGATCACAATGTCATTTTGAGAATGGATTGGCTTTATGAGATGCACATATTCTCAGTACAGAAAAGAACGTCATACTATGTAGGCACGGTGAATCTAAAGGTCTGATTAGAGGCTCAAAGAAGCCATCAAGCAAATACTTATCTCCTCAATAAAGGCGCATCATATGATGTCAAAGGGATGCATGGGTATTCTGACTAGTGTGGTGAAGATGTGCTTGGGTGAAGGCATAGTATAGACTTTGGGGCTGACCCCGGGCCACTAAAAGACATCAGCAGTCTACGAGGCCTTCACTCACAAACAAGCCAGCTCCCAACAAAGGGAATGATTCGACAGAATTCCGCTCTGACTCTATGAATGGAGTGGGAATCCTCGGAGGGGAAGGAAGGACTTTTGATCTTCTTTAATCAGATCAAAAGGAATGTTTGAGCTTGTTAGTCATATCTACCATGGCTGGTATCACTGGTCACTAATGTTCCGATCCTTGATTCTATTCCACCTCATTATCCACCCGTTTGATATAGTTTCGGGTCAACTTCATCTTATAGCTCAACCTGCTTCCCGAGATCGTTTGGCATTGAACTCTTTGGCCCATGTCTAAAGACAAATGCTGGACGGCGTACTGTCAGATTACTCTCATGGGTTCCTCCCTCGCCGCGGTACTCATTCTCTTCTATCTCGGGTGGTGGAGGCCTTTATGAGTTCAAAGTGATATTGTTATAAATGTTGTCGAAAATCTTGTACTCATCTATTCTATATATTAGCCATAAGGAAGATATTGAAAGTAGAGAGAACCCGGGGAATGAGCGCCTGGTCTTGAGGCTCATTCCTCTCTACCCCCCTATTGATGATCATAATGGAAATGAGTATACTTTGAGGAATCCCCACTCCTGATGAACTTGTACCTTAACAACTGTCGAGAAAAAGCCTACCTCACCTTCTTTATTAATTAAGGAAGTCGTCGGGCGATCCGTTTAGTTTCATATAATAGTCCCCTTGCCAGTGCGCCTGCGGGAATTCCACCTACCTTACCCCTCCCTTGCATCCTTACCTAGCTTCCCCGTCTGCTTTCCCCCTGCGTCACCAGGAACCCAAAGCTTAGACGTAAACCCTCCCTCGAAGTTCTTTTATAAGGATAATGATTTCCTCCTTTTTCCTATAGTTATAGTCGAACTCCTTGCTTCGCTCGATCCTGAGACTGACTTTTCTAACCCCACCCTCCTCACACTAGTTTTCCCGCCGGTGCGGGTCTGAGGTTCACTTTCATTGATAGTATACCCTAAATCAAGCCTCAAGACCAGCGACAGCTTTTCGAGATTGGGCCTTTTGACAAAATCCAAAGTCATGCGCGGTTGCAATCGCCTTAAAAGTCACCTTTATTGATTTCTATAGATGATCTACTTGTAGTTCGGGAATACATTGATGAATTTCCCTAAGACCTTCATGGTTTACCTCCTCCTGAAGAAATTGACTTTAGTATTAAAGTTATTCCGGGGTCAACTCCTATCTCCAAACCACCATATTGTATGGCTTTGGTGGAATTGGCAAAACTTAAGTAACAAGTCAAGCAACTAGCTGAACTTCTTGGGAAAGGCTTTATTCTGTCTAGTGAACCTCCTTGGGGTGCTCATGTGCTCTTTGTTAAATGAAAGATAGGACTCTTAGACTTTGCATTGACTATCGATCCCTGAAGTGGATTACCATCAAGAACAAGTTTCATTTACCTCAAATAGATGACATATTCGGCAAATTACATAGGGTTGTTGTCTTCTCAAAGATTAACTTAAGATTCGGCTATCATCAATTAAGATAAACGCAGAGGATGCATCAAAGACTGCATTTCGATCAAGGTGTTGGCATTACGAGTTTCATGCAATGCCATTTGGATCGACCAATGCATTTCGGTCATGGATAGAGTGTTTTCGTGACTTCTTTGGTAAGTTTGCCATAATTTTTATTGTTGGTATCTTTATCTATCTTGAAGACATGGCACATCACGAGAAACAATTGAGGTTAGTATTAGAAACTCGGATACGTCACCAACTTTATATTGCTTGAAATGAGAGTTTTGTGTTGATAAGGTTATATTCCATGGACATGGCATATCTAAGGTTGGCATAGTTGTTGGCCCATCAAGGTTGAAGATGTTCTGAAATGGAATCAAATAAAGATAGTCATAGAGGTACATAGCTTCTCTGGATTAGCTGGTTATTATAGACGTTTCATTTAGGACTCCTCAAAGAAAGTCCTACCGCTGACCAAATTAATGAGGAAGGGAACCAAGTTTACAACGACTCCACAATGTGATGAGGTTTTTTCGAAAAATGAAGGGCATGTTGACTTCAGCTTTGATTTTGACACTTCCATCAGGGACTGAAGAATTTATAGTACATATTGATGCCTCGAGACCTGGACTCGGTGTTGTATTAATGCAACATGACAAGATCACAACCTATGCATCTCGACAATTGAACTTCATGAGCGTAATTATCATACTCATGTTTTGGTGGTAGTTCGGTCGTTTTCGCTTTAAAGCTTTGGAGACATTACCTTTATGGAGAGAATTTTAAAGTGTTCACTGACCATAAGAGTCTCAAATACTTGTTCTCCCAAAAGATCTTGAACGCGAGACAACAATGGTGGCTAGAATTATTAGAAGATTATGATTTTTCCTTGGAGTATCATCCGAGAAAATTTAATGTGGTGGCTGATGTGCTCAACAGAAAATGAGAGGTTAAGATAACTAGTTTGAGGTTACAATGTAAGATTGATGATGATTTTATTTAGTGGAAGCCTTTTATCGATACGAATCATGGCATTATCGACGCATGATTACAAATTCACTCAACCTTAGTGGAGAAAGTATTGTCTTCCCAAAATGTTGATCCTGAACTGGCACATATGATTGAACTATCTAAGAAACCTAATAGGGATTTGTAAATTGCATTTGATGGAGAAATGAGTTTTAGGAATAGAATATGTGTTCCTAATAATATATAAGTCATGAAAGAAATTTCGGAAGAGACACATAACGTACACTCCATTCATCTAAGGAGTAACAAATGCATAAAGACTTGCAAAGGATTTTTTCGGTGGAAAATATGAAGATGGAAATTAGAAAATTTGTCTCTACATGTTTCGTATGTCAGCGAGTGAAGAATAAATATCAAAAGCCAACTACGAAGTTGTAACCATTAGATCTTCCAAAATGAAAGTGGGAGCACATCACTATGGACCTTGTAGTAGGTTTGTCGCACACGAAGGGTGTTAAATATGATTCCATCTGGGTAATCATATATTATATGACTAAATCAACCCACTTCTCAGCCATATGATTTAGTCAGTCTACTGAGAGTCTAGTTAAATTGTACATTCCAGAGACAGTGACGTTACATGGTTTACTTGTATATATTGGTTCTGATTGGGATGCATGCTTTACATCCATATTTTTGAAAAGTTTGAATGGTACTATGGGCACAAACTTAAAGTTTAGCACATCTTTACACCTATATACAATTGAATATTCAGAAAGAACTATTCAAACACTAGAAGATATGCTCAAGTATTGTGCCTTGGACTTTGCTAGGAATTGGGACTTCCCTTTACCATTAGTTAAATTTGACTATAATAACAGTTTCCATACTAGTATTAGGATGGCAACATATGAAGCATTATATGGGAGACAGTGTTGTTCTCCTTTTTGTTGGGATGACATGGGTGAAAGAAAAATATCAGACCAGTGATCATACTAGACACTGCAAAGAAAATTGAGATTACCAAGAAGAGGTTGCTAACACCACAAAGCATGCAAAAGAGATACATGATCATCGGAGGCATGATCTTAAATTTGAAGTAGGAGATCATGTCTTTATTGAAGTCTCATATGTGCGTGGAGTGATTCGCTTTGGGAAAAGGGGAAAGCTAAACCCTCGATATATAGGTCTTTCCTTGATCACCAAGGAGATTGGTGAAGTTGCTTATCAGGTTGATCTTCCTCCTTAGTTCAAAAATTTGCATGATGTCTTCCATGTTTCAATGCTAAGGAAGTATGTGCATGGTCCCTCACATGTGATCAAGTATGATACCGCCGAAGTACAAGTGGATTTATCTTACGAAGATAAACCAATTAGGATCATAGATCATAAGGAAAACCAGCTGATACAATGTATAATCTCCATGGTCAAAGTTTTATGGAAGCATCGCAAGCATGATGAAAACCACTTGGGATATTAAACAAGAGATGTGACTTAAATACCAAAAGTAATTGGTAAGCTTCAAGACTCGTAAAATTCGGGATGATGTTTTTTTAATAGGGTAAATTTTATGAATCTCCATTTTATCACATTTATTCTTTCATTTTAGCCTTCATTCCCCATCTAAATGCATGTATATAGTACTAATATGTCAGAATAAATACTATGTAAATTGTACAAAATACTGTACTAATTATTATATAAATAATATACTTATTGCCAAAATAAAAGAATGAAGAAAAGAAAAGAAAAAATAAGGTGTCAAGGACACCTAATGACCCTAAACTCCAAGACCTAGGCATCATGATGGCTGGGTCGACAAGGAATAGAGTATGGGGAGATAAGGCAAATGAATTGTACAGAAATCACATCAAAAACCTCAGTTTCAATTCATCAATAAATCATTTAAGGACCTATTTTATTCTTTATTATTTATGCCTCAAATAAAGAATCTTTGTACATGAAATGGTAGATAAAAATACATAAAAAAATGCAAAATTTATTTCACAAAAATAATACAAAATTGTACATTCTAAACTCAAAATAAAAGCCAACACACAAACTTCTCCAACTCATATCTTCTCCATATGAACAAAAAATTCACCAAAATACCTTTAATTGTATATAACTTTTTATTGGCTATTTAAAGAAAGTGGTTTCATTTAATTTGGAGTTAATATGCAAAATTTAAGTTTTGAACCTTTATCGTACAATATACCTAAATAAAATATTCATTTTATTTATGCTTCATATTTTTCATTTTTTAAATTTTGTAAATATATTAGAGAATATGTGCATAATTAAAATGCTATAAAACCATAAAAATTTAGTAAAATAAAGTAGTATATAAAAACATAGATAAATACAGTATACATACACCTATGTAATTAATCATACAATTATTTAAGAGTAAAAATAACTTTAGAAAAAATAAAAAAATATTTATGTGTCTCAAAATAAGTTATAATTGTATAAATTATGTATAGAAAATAATAAAGATTTAAAATATAAAATAAAACTAAATACCGAATATATTGGTAAATATACCTATAACTATACTTGTAAATAATAATATGTAATAAATTAACTCAAAAAATAAATAAAAATTGTAATAAAATACTCAATAAAATAATAAAAAGTTTCATTTTATAACTTTTATTGAATTAAATAAATTATTAATTTATTTTTAATTATTACTTATTTTCCAATCGATTTTGTCTTTTTACGGTCTAGATAGACCAATGGGGGCGCATCAATTGTTGACCTCTGGTCAACTGCGCACTTTGGTGCCTCTATTGTGCCAGACCATCAACTCTCTGTTTTTCACACATTTTCCATGGCGTCCCTTCACTCTTGTTCTCCGATTCTTTACGCAAACCAATCCTCATTCGATCCTAATACACGCCAATGCCCTAAGTCCTTTGAGCATAGCCAAAAACTCTCGCTAATCGTCGATCAATAAGGGCCAATATCCATGCTTATAAATAAAAACCTCTCACCTCCCATCACTATTTGATCCCCTTTTCCCACTTAAACCGCCTTCCTTCGACTCACTAGAGCTCCAGGTAACAATTGGGTGGCTCACGGAGGGTGGTGCGTGGCGTAGAGCAGCAGAGGAGGTGCGATCCAGATAGAGCTTCAGAGACACCTCTGCTCCCTGGAATAGCCATGTAAGAGTTATCTTTACCTAGATTTTTACATCGTATTTTCATTCCATAGTGTATTCATATGTTTATTTCCATGTTTTAGCAATAGTTTAGTTCGAATTTTAAATCTTCGATCGTCGGAGCTCTCTGCTCTGGCCATGTTTTGCCATGCAATCATTACGTTCCGACCTGCCTTCCATGTCCATTCCATGCCCCCTCACCTTCTTCATCTGTTCCACCCCTCGATCCATCCTCGTCCCTCTTGGATCAATGAATCGAGACTCCTCCACCCTTCACTAGAGCTCTTCCATCTCATCCCATTTCGATGTGCAATAGCTTCAAGCAGGGCCGAGGCGAGTCACTTTAAACCCATGATTCTTCTTATGAAGGTATGAGCCACAAAGGACCTGAAGAAGGCCAATTTCAGTGTAGAAGAAGCTCCCCAGGAGCCCAATTCCTTATCGAGGTTCAGGCCTCTCCCCAGCGAGACTCGGACCCTCTTGAGGGCTCCAGTCGATGGGGAGTCCCTTCAGGAAGGCATGGAGTTGATCATTGACAAAGAATGTGACCAAGATGAGGAGCTATGCACGATCGAAGGGAGGACAAGGAAGTGTTATTCCATGTTCTTCCTCATATCTCCAGAGCCATTGGATCTCAGGCATGGCCAAGATCTAATATGGGTCGTCGACATCAAGTGAACCGATGCCTCCATCCAACTGCTTAATCTGTTCAAGTGCGCCCACATGGCGCACTCCTGACCGTCGGATTGCGCCAAATAAAGGGGAAATTTGTACAAGCACCCCATGCTTTATTTTCTTTTATTTTTAATACTATAAATAATGTTTGCAATATAAATAAACTTGCAAAATTTGCATGAACCAACATGTTCTTAACTGTATTTGCTTAGGGGTCTGTGCCAGATAACCCCACGTGGATGACCACGTGATGCGGGAAATTTACAGGGGTACACCCTGATTTTTATAATTTTAAATATTAATTGTAATTTTTTGGGAAATTTTCATGTAAACCCATAACATATATTTTAATTGTAAATATGCCTTGCTAGTTTCAATATTTTTGTGCATGTTTTATATTTTTATAAATATCATCCTTGCTCCAAACATTATGGGAAAATAGGATAAGGTGACTGGATGCATGCTCTTTCACGCTATATAATTAATTTCTCATTTTATGCACTTTGCCTACTTATTAAAAATAAAAAAGCATATTTTGTCCTTGATTACATTTAAAAATCAAAAAAATATAAAATATTTTTGAAGATTTTCAAAAAATATGTTTTATTTATTATAGTGATTTGTGCCTCTAGACCAAAAATCCCTACGAATAGAAAAAGATATTGATATAGAAATTAAAAATCTTCAAATCCTTACAAAAATATAAAAACTCTTCAAAAATCCCTAAAAAACTCCCTAAAAATTAATTTTGTCTTTAAATTTTCTTTATATTGTATATTATTTATTAAAAATAATTTTGATTTTTTTAACTCTATTCAGTATTTTTAAATTCTAAAACAATTCATCTTATTTAAAAAGTCCTTGATTTTATGTATTTTGGACATTAAAATATCTAAAAATTAGCAAAAGATACTTTAAAATTTAAAAAATAGCAGAAAAATATATTTAAAAAGCCAAAACATTTTGTTTTGCAAATATAGATTTTTTAGCTATATTTCTAATTGTAATACCTCATATTGTATTATATACTTGTATACATATATATAGTTTATATTATTAGTATAGACTATTATAAATATCTTGAAAACATTTTGAATACCCTTTAAAGAAATATAAAAAGAGTTATACCTTGGGGTATTTTTTTTCTGATTTTTATATATTTTTTACATATATTATATATAACCCTTATATCTTATATACATCATCTTATATACATTTTATTTATTTATATACTCTTATATATATTATATAATATTAAAAATAAAAATAAATTTAAAAATCAGAAAATTAAAGATTTAAAAATATATATAAGAAAAAATCAAATAAAAAAATTGTAAAGTAAAGATCCATATAAAAAGACTAAGTAGACACTTGTGTACATGTTCTTTGATTAGAAATAATCATTAGGATACTTCGTTTGCTCTCTGTGGTTCGACCTTTACATGCTTATACATTATACATCTTTGTTTATAGAGTAAAATAAATTGTACTTCACAATTTTGTTATTCATATGTTGTGGGTATTTGTTGTTTGAATCGGGATTCGTGAGCGGCACCTCAACGACACTCTATCTTATCTTTTCAGTGAGGATAATTTTTAGACCATCACAAATTCATGTTCAACAAATGGCACCATTGCTAGGGGGCAACATGGTGTGGCCAATTTGTATATAGTTGTCTTTTCTTTTTCATTTATTTTTGTATACATATTCTTCTACCTTTTTTTACTTGTAAATATTTCATCTTTTATGTCTTTGAACACATTATTTCATCATCAGTGCTAATACATCTCTTTGTTGTGTTTGATGCGCGGTCCTGTCATGCGAGGATGGCTTTTTATGAGGTCGATGCAGCCAAACTTGGTGGAGACTGGCCTTATTTCCCTGACCAGTAGGAAAGGAAGCAAGTATAGCAAGGGGAATACTTAGCATAGATCTTAGTTTATGATTTTATTTTTTTTTGATGAGAGAGTGATTTATTATTCATTATTATTTGTAATAATATAGGGACTTGGGCATTAGATTTTAGGACCTATTTTACCAAGTGTCTGTTCACTTGGGGTTCGTCAAGGTTTTCTTCGAGTTTCTTCACCTTTTCACTTTATTCCTCCATATTTTTCTCATTATTTTCATTTGTTTTCCAATGTTTTGGATTTTTCTCTTTTGTTTTTATTTGTTTTGTGTTCATGAAGCCCCTAGATTGTAGGACAGTTTGTAACGATAATTAGGTCCAAACCCTAATAAGAATCATGTTCCTATAGTCTTTTTACATTTGGATCTAGTCAAATTAATAATTATCAACTGTTTAGACTTGAACCCACACGCCGAGAGAGGCACCATACAATGCTAACAGGATCCATTGTGACATGCACTGAGGTACCTACAAGACCAGACTCTCGGGTTCATTTCTGAATAATCGACATTTTGTTCTTCACAACTAACAGCAGTTCAAGCTTAGGGTGATTTTATCAGTTGAATGTAGATAGGTTTAAAATTCTGTTATACCACATGAAGAGAGTTGGGAAGCATTATAAGTCCTCTAACTCAGCATGCATCATTATATTCTATGGTGAGATTTCCATCATTGAATCAACTTGCATGACTTTTTCGCTATCTCCCTCTGATTTTGAGCACTTAGGACTTAAATGAAACGTCACAAAATCATTAGGCGCTTGAGTGCAAAATATCCAAAAAATGAAAACTTAAAAATTAAAACAAGAAGATTGCAAAATAAACTTTGACCTTAATTAAAATATGTAATGGATTGCATTGTTTAGAATCCATAAAACCCTCATTGTCTTCAGGTACCTTAGGAGGGGACCAAAACCCCTCCCATGAGCGAGGTAGACCCCCTAAGGATTAGAGCTCAAAACCCAGTCTACAACTGCCTTTGTGTATCGTACGTGGACAAGTAGGACCTGGTCAACATTGATGTTCTCGCCTTATGTAGAACATCGACCTTGTTTGAAGTACTAAGCTTAGGCCACGTCCTCACGGGTGTATTTTTCTCATCGTCTCACATCCGAGTAGGGCCATGCACACTCACAGGTGATCCTGTCGCAAGCATGGTTTGAAGTAGTGGTTTCGTCTATCGTCTTCCTCGCTCTCAATCTTTGGCTGGGTATGGATCCAAGAAGGGTTACAAGAATCTCAAAAAGTACAGACTACTAGTTATAAAGGAGGGGGACAAGTATATGATATTTTCCCAGCAATACTCTCACTCCTATAGGGTTAGCGTCTAAGGACTTGCTAAAATATATGCTTGAAATAACAACTCTAAAAATGAAAAGATAAAAGTAACCGATTCTTTACGGCTTCACATGTGTAGAGTTGGTGATCCCAATGTTATATTGTGTATTGTATGGATCTAGATTGAGGTTCGAATATCAAATCTCGCGTACTTGCGCAAATTTTGTCTTATGTGTTTCCTCTTTGACCCCATGCCCATTTTGAGCCTTTCTACTATTTAACATTCCTTTTATTCCTAGTTGATCATTGTATCCTTCCTCCTACATTGATCCTTCTTTTCCTCCATGATATTGATCCATGGATGGTCTAGTCGAGACTCCGTCGACACCTACATCGATTCCATGGACTCGACATCGTCAATAATTTGAGGTGATTCTTGAAAACCTGGTTCGGACCTTGCTAACCGATCTCCAGACTCTTCGTCTTCTTTCCACTCTCTCTCTCTCTCTCTCTATTTCTCAATAAACTGGGACCACTCTTGTCTCATTTCCTTTTGTTGCGAATGGATGTCGATTTCAGTAGAAATCTTTTACTCTATTCACAACTCTTTGGGATTGACCTTAATCTCGTACTCATCACTTCAGTTGGTATTCAGTTTCACAGTTGGCTTAATTGGGATACCTATTGCATTGCAGATAGAAGTTAAACCTGGATCCCAATCCAGAGTTCATTTTGTCAGACTTAGACCTAGAGATGGCTCTAGGGGTGTAAACAGACCAAACCTAAGTGAACACACCTTTTAGGTTCGGTTCGTTTATTTAATCGAGCCAAAAGTTGTGTTAAGGTTTGGTATGTTTATTTTCAAACTGAATCTCAATTGAACCTCTTTTTAATTGAATCGGACCTAAGCAAATATCAAACTTGAGAATTCTCTAATAGGAGGGAGTGAAAAGAAAAGAAAAGGAAATGTGTGTGTGTGCCTATAATTAGAATAACATTCATTCAATTTTTTTCGTTATCTAACTATTCTTCGTCTTTTGAAAAAAATAGATTAGTAAAGATTCATCTCTTTGAAAAAAAGTGTAATTATAATATATTTTTTAATTAGTTCAGATGAGAATTACGAATAATGTGGAAATATATTTTTTAATCTGTTGGTTTGAGGATAAAGAAGAGAAAAGTACTAGATACATAGATGATAGATGTTGTAACTACAATGTGATTATTTATTTTGGGATAGTTTATACCGAGATAAAACCTACTTATCCTGTAAATATTCACTCATCTATAGACAAAGCTCGCTTATCTTGGGATAAAATCCACTTATCTCAAAATAGGTCCACTTATTCGGATAAGGATTTTTAACTATGTATGTGTTTGTATGTATGCATGCGTTTATCGAGCTTTTAATGAATCGAACCTGAGCGAACCTATAATTTTTACGTTTGGTTTGTTTATAATCAAACCTAAACTTGTGTTCAGGTTTGGTTCGTTCATTTCTAAACCGAATCTGAATTGAACTTTTAGCAAGTCGAACCTGAGCGGATATCGAACTTGAGAAATTTCTGACACCCGTTGATGGCTCCTCAAGGCAAAGGGAAAGGTTAGCAACTACCCCAATTATAGCACCACCTGACCAGAATCAAGTAAATTCTCAGTTGCTTGATTCCATCCAAGCCTCCAACAGGAACTAACTGAGCAAGCATTGGCCCAAACTACATTCCAAGAGATGATGAATGATTTGAGAAATAGACAAAGAGGAGGAGGAGAGGATGAAATACACCGTGATGATAAAGAAGAAGAGGAGAAAATAATTGATAACCCTAAACCTACTCTAAAAGAGACCTATAATACTGCAGACAACCATATGACCGAGTGGATTCATATACCACCAGTGGATGCTCACTTTGAGCTCAAACCTCAATTACTTGCTTTTATGCCCATCTTCCACAAGAACAGCAATGAGGAACCCGACATTCACCTGCATTAGTTTTCTCGTATCTGAAGAACCACACACTACCCTAACATCTTGTTAGGTGTAGCCAAGATGACTGCATTTCCCTTCAGTCTCCAAGACAAGGCCCTATAATGGATTAACCATTTGGGGGAGGTCGTGATGACCTAGGAGGAACTTAAATTTGTGTTCCTTTACAAGTTTTATCCTCTCGATCAGCTCAACCGGATGCACACTTGGATTAACAACTTATCCCAGGCTATCCACGAGTCTATTCACGAAGCATGGGAGCGTTCCACAGATTTGCAGGAGAAATTCCCCTACCATGACATACCGAGGACCAACTTGGTCCAACATTTCTTTGGGAACCTGAATACTGACAGTCAGAGGCCAGTAGATGCTGCCAGTGGTGGATCTTGATTTAACAAGGATGAAGATGTAGTCTGGCAAATTTTTAAAGAAATGCCTGAAGGAGAGGTCATCCTCTCTTCATCCCCGCTTATCAGAGACAACCCCAGATCCTTCACAAATGATTCCACATGGCAGCCTCACATGAGACAGAGAGATGAGAGCTCCAACCTCGTCATCATTGGATGCCATCTCTCCAAGGTTGATATCATCGAGAAGCAATCGCAAGATCTCAAGAAAATCGATGTGATCGAACATAGGACTCAGCATCTGGATAAGTTAGATCATATCACCAAGCAGCTGGAGCTGTTGGTGAGTACAATCAATACTTACCAGTATGCAACCCCATCTTCTGAGACTCCAGATGAGAAGAAAGAAGAGCAACCCACATAGCATCAACCTCATCCCGGTCCACACCAACCAACAATCTAGCACATGTACTGCGTGCAGGATCCCGAACATGCCCTACCACAACAACATTTGATGGTATACTAGTTAAACCTCCAGCCTTCATACAATCCAGCCTTCCCACTACCACCCCTCATTCAAGAAGTTAATAGTATGTGGAGAAATGATGCACATCTAGCCCATCCTAGTGGACACCCCCGAGCCACTCATTTTCCAACCGATAGTACTGCCAACCTCAGGGTAGTCGTTTTGTCCAGTCCTTTCAACCTCAACCTTAGTACCACCAGTCTCCGTAGTATCATAACAATTGGAGACAGAACCAGTAGTACCAACACCCACAGTATCG
This sequence comes from Ottelia alismoides, assembly GCA_037367405.1. Classification (NCBI taxonomy): domain Eukaryota; kingdom Viridiplantae; phylum Streptophyta; class Magnoliopsida; order Alismatales; family Hydrocharitaceae; genus Ottelia; species Ottelia alismoides. The sequence goes on from JAZKJV010008882.1 coordinate 1,843,427, forward strand.
TTGGCACCAGCTATATCATTCGTACTCGGTTGCACCTCAACAACAGTACCCCCTCCTCACTACCAACAGTATCAGCTCCCTCAACCTCAACATCGTTATCTGTCCAACCACCAACAGTCTCTGCACTATCAATCACATCGTGGTCAGCATGTTGAAGCTTCCGAGGTGATTCTTGTGGACTCGAGCCTGCATTTCTTGGCCCAATGGGCAAAGAGTTAGTAGAGATGACACAACAGATGGATGACCTGACGACCACTAAAACTCCAATTTTGGACCAGATCGAAACCAACCTTAATAATTTTAAGCGAAAGGAGTAGGTAGAATGTGAGATCATGTCTATGACTGTAGAGTCAAATGATTGTGCTTTTTTTGTCTAATGGTGTTACTCTCAGGAGCGGTAGGACCTTTCCTCCATCTGCCACTGTTAGAGGGAGGAGTAAAGCTTCATCTAGCGAATCATCATCTTCTACATCGGTCATGCTAGCCATGGGTCTGGGTGAGTAAAAAGAAGGATAAGGAGCCCACCAGCAACTAGCAACCACCACCTCTAGCTTAAAGAATAAAAAATCGGAAAAAATGAAAAGGACCAAAAAATGATTGCAGTCGAAGTGAAGTCGTGCTTGTCATGGAGGATCCAACTCCAGCAACACATCTGATACCAGCTGATGGAGTAGAGACCACATCTTTTGGACATCCACCACATGCTCAAGATTGCACACCTTTTTGTAGTTCAGTTGTACAAGATGTCGTGGATATGAATTGTGTTGTAAATAAAAACAATACTTTTGATTTCAGTTCTGTACATATTCCTTTTTCCCGATGCAATTGGAAAAATCAAAAAAATGCAAAACAAAAAAATGCATTATCTGATCTAGGTGTCGTGGATATTATTAAAAACTTGAATGTTGAATTGCCTTTGATAAAAGCCATGGAATATATGCCTATAATCAAGAAAGGATCGAAAGAGGTGTGCATAGCAAAATGTCAACTCCGCAAGAACCAATGCCACAAAGTAGAGAAGCATGTCCTCACCATGGCTACCATCCCAACAATCAGCAATCTCTCAAAATAGAAGACAGACAAAGGAGCATCTTTAATCAGATGCAAGATTTTTGAGCAGATCTTTGAGCGAACCCTTCTTGAGCTCTTCAATCAACCTCATGTACGTATCATTGCTCGTAGTATTTATGTTGGGTTCGCTCAAGACAACACGCATGATCCTTCAGTTTATTGATTGATTGATCAAACGACCTCGAGGTCTGTTGGAGGACGTCACCGTAACGGTGCAGGACATGTAGTTTCCTATTGATTTTACGGTCCTTGATATGGACTCTCTTGCACCATTACTCCATACATCGATTATTCTTGGCCAACCATTCCTGAGAACAATAGAGGCCACAGTTGACTATGGTCTAGGAAGATCACATTTTGCTCGAGAAGCGACAAAATAACGATGAGTATGGTCAGTGAACTAAAGGTCGTATTTGGTGAAAGTAGATCAGCACCATCTAAAGCAGACCGTGGCATTACTGTATAAAATATAGATATATAATTATCTTTGAATGACACATGGACCCTAGAAATCCTCTCTCCTGAGGAAGACATAGAAAGCACAATCGACACATGCTCCGATGTCATCTGGGAGGACAATTCCAATTCATTGATGCATCTTTTTGATTCAGATGAATCGTGCTAGTCCGAATAGAATGAATTCATTGATGATTTATTTGGCACATTATCAGCTGATCCACGAATGACCGAGGAGAGCAACTCCTTCAAAATCATGGTAGATCATCCACCTACGAATTCAGTTTCTGAAGTGACTGAGAAACATGCTAGATAGGAAGCAGATTTAAAGCCATTTTAGACAACCCTCAAGTATGCTTTCCTTGCGGGCGCAGAAAACATCTATCTGATCATCATCAATAACAGGTTGACCCAGATCAGGAATCTTAACTGCTCGAGGTTCTAGAGAAAAACTGCAAGGCACTTGGTTGGCACATATCAGACTTCCGCGGGATAAATATTGCTTTGTGTTCGCATCATATTTTCTTAGAAGAAGATTCTAAGCCATAACAAGAGTTTAAAGAAGATTGAACCCAGCTTTACAGGACGTCGTAATGAAGGAAATCATGAAATGATGTGAAGCGGGCTTTATTTATCCCATCTTCGAATCCAAATGGGTGAGTTCCTTGCATGTAGTTCCCAAAAAATCTGGGCTCACCACGGTTACACATAAAAGAGGAGAGGAGATTTTTACTCGGGTACCAACATCCTGGTATGTGTATGTTGATTACCGCTGCCTCAGTGCTGCAACGAAGAAGGACCACTTCCCCCTGTCTTTTATTGATTAAGTTCTGGAAAGATTGGCTGGCAAGGAGTTCTACTTTTTGGATGGGTATTAGGGGTACAACCATGTGATAATCAACCTAGAGGATCAAGAGAAGACTACTTTCACTTCTCCATTCGACACCTAAGCTTTTAGGAGAATGCCCTTTGGTTTGTGCAATGCACATGCCACAATCCAGAGGTGCATGCTTGCAATTTTCATTGATATGGTTAGCCATTTTCTCGAGGTGTTTATGGATGACTTCTCCATCTATGGTGACAGCTTTGATTCTTGTCTTGAGCACCCAGATCGAGTGCTTCAGAAATACCGTGAAGTCAATCTTGTACTATCTTGGGAAAAGAGCCACTTCATGGTCGCCGAAGGGATTGTATTGGACCATGTCGTTTCCAAGTATGGTATGGAAGTCGACCCGGTGAAGGTGGATGTGATCTCCAATCTCAAGCCACCTCAGAATGTTAGAAATGTGAGGTCATTCCCGGGGCATGTGGGTTTCTATTGATGATTCATTGAAGATTTCTATCGCATCACCCGGCTTCTAACTTAATTACTAGAAGGAAATCGAGTTTATTGTTGATTAGCAGATTCTCCTCAGCTAAAAGAGCTAATCACTCAAGCTCATGTCCTATAGCCATCAGATTGTTCTCTTCCCTTTGATACCATGACAGATGCATCGGATTTTGCAGTTGGAGCTGTGTAAAGACAAAGGAAATACAAAGTTCCCTATGCCATTCATTACTTAGAAATACATTAAATGAAGCACAGAGAAACTACGGTGTTATAGAGAAAGAGTACCTGGTTTTCTCCCTAGAGAAGTTCAGATCCTATCTTCGTGGATCTAAAGTCACCATATACAATAACAACTCTGTTATCCGATATCTACAACAGAAAAAGGATGCAAAGCCAAGATGGATTAGATGGATCCTTCTCCTCCATGAATTCGATTTGGACATCAAGGAAAAGTATGGATTTTAGAAAGTGGTAGCAGATCACCTCTCCAGAATTGAACGCCAAAGACCTCCACTAAGCAGTGCACCCACCATAGACACCTTTCCCAACGAATCGATTCTTACTAGGGATTCCCTTTCTTGGTACACCGATATTATGAACTAACTTGTATCTGGTGTAGTTCCACAAGATTGGACGAAGATAAGAAAGGACAAGTTCTTGTCCCAAACTTATTTCTACCAATAGGAAGACCCACTCTTATTCAGGGAAGGAGCAGATTGCATTTTACGCTGATGTATCCCTCATGAGGAGCATCAAAGTATCCTCAAGTATTGTTATTTGCTCAAATTTGGTGGACACCTCTACGGAGAACGAACGACGATAAAAGTCTTGCAGTATGGCCTTTGTTGGCCTACCCTATTTAAGGATGCCGCATCATATGTGAAGCGCTACAATGACTGTCAGGGAATGGGAGGAACCCTTATAGCCAAAGACTTTATGCCCTTGAAATTCATTCAAATTTCAGATGTATTCGATGCTTGGGCTTTGATTTCATGGGCCCTTTCTCAACAGTCAGGGATTTAAGCACATCATTCTTGTCGTTGATTATGTCAGTCATTGGGTTGAAGCTATCCTCGCCGGAGCTGTTGATAGTCATACTGTGTGTTGATTCCTAAGAGAGGTCATCATCTCGCAGTTCAGGATATCGAAGATTCTCATATCAGACAGGGGTAGTCACTTCATAAACAAAGAGGTCGGAAAATTGACAAAAGAGTATGACATCGAACACTGACTCACTTCTCCTTATCACCCTCGAGCCAATGGCATGGAAGAGATATCAAACGGAGAAATCAAGACAATCTTGCAGAAGCTTGTGAAGTTGGACAGAAATAACTAGTCCCAACTCTTAGACTCCATCGTTTGGGCATATAGAACTACTTACAAATCTCCCACGGTATGTAATCCTATCGTCTTGTGTATGGAAAGTTGTGCCATCTTCCTATCGAGTTAATTCACAAATCATTATGGGCAGTCAACATTTGTGACTTGCACTCACACAAAGGTGGTAAAAAAAGAAAGTGGACATGAACATGCTCTTGGAATTCCGAGACTATACTTATGATAACAACTTGATGTACAAGGAGAAGGTTAAACGTTGGCATGACCGGCGCATCAGACGAAAGACCTTTGAGAATGGGTAGAAAGTGTAGTTATTTAAGATAAAGTGAAGATATTCCTAGGAAAATTAAAAAGTAAATGGACAGGGACATTCTTCGTAAAATAATTGTGTGACAACATAAGCATCTTTATATCAGAGTTGTCATCTGACGCACAACCATTTGTCGTCAACGGTCAGTTACTGAAGTTGTACCTTGAGCATGACACTTTCTTGGTCGTTGTCAATGTAGTTCAAATGATCATCAATAGAAACTCCTCCACAACTATGGCAGCATCAGAAGATTTGTATAATGTTCCTCCAAACCTCTTTCTTTAGTTTTATTCTTTTCTTGTGTCATTTTCTTCTATTCATTTTTCTTTTAGCTTCTTTCTTTCATTCCTCTCACTCATCACTTATATACTTAGGATACACTTCATCCTCAGCATAAGAGGGATGAGTGGGTCTAGGCGTTCATTCTTTGATCCCTCACCAATTTCCTCTCTTGTTAATATTACAATCTATACTTAGGATATTTTACCCTAAGTATAGGGAGAGACATGACGAGTCGCTGGTATGTTCATTCTCACCCTCGACCCTCCATGTAGAAAGAATACAATTTGCTATAATTAGGATTAATTGATCCTAAGTATAGGGGGACGACAGACTTATCATTCATCCTTCATTTCTTCATTCTATCATTATTCTTGAGTCATTGTAGTATAGGCTCTTCTATACTCAATATGAGTCATGTCTTCTAATTTTCTCTCTGATCTATGAGGACATAGCTCAAGCTAAGTGTAGGGGGTCGTATATATGTTTTATAGACTTTAGCCATAACTCGTATTTTCGTATTTTCAGTAAGTATGGCTAAAATACAATTATTTAATTGTAAAGAACATACTTGTATAAATTCATTACATTTCTTTATATATATTGATTAATAAGTCAGGCAAAAATGTTTTACAAAATATTTGAAAAATGGTTGGAAAAATTCTTTGAAAAATCTTTTGAATTTTTTTGGAAAATATTTTGTAGATGTTTTCAACCTTTATAAAAATGTTTTGTTTGTAAAAATTCATTTTATTTGCTAAAATAAAATATTTTGAAATTCTATTTGCAAATAGTTTGGAAAATGATTGCAAAAATATTTTGAAAAATCTATACATGTTGTTTGAAAAATCTTTGCAAAATGATTTCAAATTTCGTAAATGTTTATAAAAAAATATTTGCCAAATTATTTTTCAAAATAAGGTTTTTGAAAATATTTGCAAAAATATTTTCAAATTATTTTGAGAACTATATATACAATTCAAATAAATTTCTTTAAATATATACATAAACTTATAAATAACCAAATGGTGTAAATTTTTGAACTCCAACCCTTTGTGAATACCAAGATGCACTCCCATGTAAATATTTGTGCATATTCTCTTTTTCTAAAAAAACTTTTATTTTGAAAAATATCTAAAAAATTTGGAAAACTCAAAATCTCAAAAATATCTGCAAAATCTTTTTTTCTCAAATTTACATAAACATTTGTTGAACTTTTTTAAAAAAAATATATAAAAATTAGAAAATTGCATCAAAAAATATTTTCCTTGCATTGTACATAGCGTCTGCATTTTTCCGATTAAAATTAACAATTGAACAAGTCTAATAATCCGAAGATTGGATCTTGGTTAGACCTTAATCCACTTAATCACAGGAGTCTTAAGGGAACTGGAATTGAGGCACTTCAGATATGGTAGACTTAATTCTTTGGGAACCACGAGACTTAGTTCAGTGTCATCTTGACTACCTAAATAGAGTATTTCGGAACACACAAATGACTCTTGTTGATAATGATCTAGGTTGAGACCTTCACCTTGTTGTTTGATCACCTCAGTTGAAGTGGTAGAGAGGGCTGGATTTGCCGGCATGAGATACAAGCCAGTGGAAACATCAGAAGTCACATATCTATGGCCATTGTACCCCAACTCGATCTAGTGGCGACGTGATCCAATGACAGAATGATGTGGGTCGCAATAAAGCTTCAAAAGATGGACAGTCTACTGGCTTAAGAGGAAAAAGTTCATATATAAATGATGTTGTATATAGTATTAAAAATGCAATAAAACTCCAAAAAAGTGAACATGCCTAAATTAAAATAAAATGCTTACCGGAGTATATACATAGATGTATATAGGCAATAAGCAAGCTTGAGCTTCAAAGTCATATTCATGTGAGCCTGCAACCGGATGACTTGGCTACACTGGTCAAGCATCCTAGGATAGTTTTGAAGCTTAGGCCACTGGTCAAGCATCCTTGGCTACACTGGTCAACCGTCGACTTGTTCTGACCTGGCTATTTAAGAGATATGGGCATAGGTTTGTGGTTCTTAGAGGCTATTGCGTTTCAAGTATGATTCCCAATCAAGGTTCTGACCAAACTTAACTTACAAATGTATGACAGAGATCCAAACTTTGATTTTGTGAAGATAAGTTTAAGAATTAAAATCAATACATTCCCTTTTCCTTTCTTTATTTTTCTTTTCTCTACACTTATAGGTATAAGTTTTTGCTAGGGACTAGCAAAGGCAAGTATAGGGGTGATGAGTCTCCATTTCATCAACTTTATTCTTTCATTTTGACTTTCATTCCCTATCTAAATACATGTATATGCTGCTAATTTATTAGAATAAATACTATGTAAATTGTACAAAATATTGTATTAATTATTGTATAAATATTGTACTTATTACCAAAATACAAAACAAAGAAAAGAAAAAAAAAGAAAAAGAATGAGGCATCAAGGACATTGAATGACCCTAAACTCTGAGATCTAGACATCATGATGACTGCGTCGACAAGGAATAAAGTAGGGAGAGATAGAGAAGACGAATTATACACCAAATCACATCAAAACCCCAGTTTTAATTCACCAATAAATCATTTTTGGGATCGATTTCATTATTTTTAATTTATACCTAAAATAAAGAAACTTTGTACATGATAGTTGTATATAAAAATACATAAAAAAATAAAAAAGTTATTTCGCACAAAAATAATACAAATTATGTATTCTACATTCAAAATAAAAAGCCAAAACCCAAATTTTCTAAACCCATATCTTCTCCATATGAACACAAAATCCATCGAAATCACACTTAATTGTATATAACTTTATATTAGCTATTTAATGAATGTAGTTTCATTTAATTTAGAGCTAAGATGCAAAAATTAGGTTTTGGGCCTCTATTGTACAATATACCCAAATAAAATACTCATTTTATTTATTCTTTATATTTTTCATTATTTTATATTTTTAAAAATTTGTAAATATTATTATAGTATATATTCATAATTAGAATATAATAAAACCATAAAAATACACAAAAATAAAATAGTATACAAAATACGTAGATAAATACATTATGCATATACTTATGTAATTAATCCATGCATTTATTTAAGTATACAAATAACTTCAGAAAAATATAATAAAAATATATTAGTGCATCTCTAAATAAGTTATAATTATATAAATTATGCATATAATAATAAAAATTTAAAATACAAAATAAAAACCAAATACCTAATATATATAATATACATATAACTATGCTTGCAAATAATAACAAGTAATAAATTAACTCACAAAATAAATAAAAATCGTATTAAAATAACTAATAAATTAATAAACTTTTTTTATAACTTTTATTAATTAATTCATTTATCATTTATTTTTATTATTTCTTATTTTCCAGCTGATTTTGTCTATTTGTGGTCTACGTGGACCAATGGGGGCGCATCAATTGTTGACCTAATCATTTGCACTCTTTTGGCGCCTCTGCTGTGCCAGACCCATCAACTCCCTGATTTTCATCCATTTTTCCTGGGCATCTCTTCACTATTGTTCTTCGATTCTTTACGCAAACCAATCCTCAATCGATCCTAATACACACCAATACCTTAAATTCTTTGAACATAGCCCAAAACCCTCACTAATCACCATTCAATAAGGGCCAGTCACTATGCTTTTAAATATAACCACTAGCCTCCCAACACCATTTGATCCCCCCTTTTCCTACTTGAACCCTGTTCCTTCGACTCGGTAGAGCTCCAAGTGACAGCTGGGAGGCTTGTGGAGGGTGGTACACAGCGTAGAGCGGTGGAGGAGGTGCGATCTAGGTGGAGCTCCAGCAACACCTATGCTCCTTGGAATAGCCAGGTAAGAGCTGTTTTAACCTAGATGTTTACATCGCATTTTCATTCCACAGTGTACTCACAAATTTAGTTTCTCTAATTTAGCAGTATTTTTGTTCGAATTTTAAATATTTGATTGCTGGAGCTCTCTGGTCCGACCATGTTCCACCATGCAATCAATACGTTCTGACACGCCTTCCATGTCCATCTATTGCCCCCTCGCCTTTTGCATATGTTCCACCCCTCGACCCATCCTGGTCCCTCTTGGATCAATGAAATAGAGCTCCTTCTCTGCCCTTCGTCGGAGCTCTTCCATCCCACCCTGTTTTGATGCGCAACAGCTTCAAGTCAGACTAAGGCGAGTTTCTTCGAGCCTGGGATTCTTCTTCTGCATGTATGAGCCACAAAGGACCCGAAGAAGGTCAATTTGAATGCAGGAGAAGCCCCCCAGGTGCCCAATTCCTTATCGAGGACTATACCTTTCCCTAGAGAGGCACATACCTTCTTGATGGCATCAACCAATAGGGAGTCCTTCTAGGAAGGCGTGAAGATGATCATCGACAAAGAAGCTAGACCAGACGAGGAGCTACGCACGATCTAAGGGAGGGCAGGGAAGTGTACTTCCATGTTCTTCCTCGTATCTTCAGAGCTGTTGGATCTTAGGCAAGGCCCAGATCGAATCTGGGTCGTTGACATTAAGCGAGCCGGTGCCTCCATCCAGTCGCCCGATCTGTTCAAGTGCGCCCACGTGGCATTCTACTGACTGTTGGATTGCGCCAAACAAAGGGGTAAATTATACAAACACCCCTACTTTATTTTCTTTTATTTTTAATCCAGTAAATAATGTTTGCAATATAAATAAACATGTGAAATTTGCATGAACCCCATGATCTTAATTACATTTGCTTAGGGGTCCGTGCCAGCTCACCTCATGTGGGTGACCACGCGAGGTAGGCAATTTTCATGGGTACATCCCTGGTTTTTGTAATTTTAAATTAGTCAATAAAATGTAAGTGTCGGTTGTAAACTTTTAGAAATTTTGCATATAACCTACCTTATATTTTAACTGCAAATATACCCCTACTAGTTTAAATATTTTTATGATTTTTTTTATTTTTTATAAATATCATGCATGCTCCAAAAATTATGGATACATATGATAAGGTACCTGGTTGCATGCCCTTTCATGCTATATATATATATATACATATATATTGATTTTGCATTTCATGCACTATGGCCATTTATTAAAAACAAAAAGAGCACATTTTTCCCATTTTGTATTTAAAAATAAAAAAATATTTTGAAAAATTCGAAAAAATCATGTTCTCTTTAGTATAGTGTAATGTCCGTCAAGACTAAAAATCCCTAAAATAGAAAAAGAAAATGATAGAAAATTAAATTGCTCCAAAATCCTTGCAAAAATATAAAAAAAACTCTTCAAAAATCCTCAAAATATTTATTTCTATCCCTAAATTTTCTTTATATTGTATATTATTTACTAAAATAGTTTGGAAAATTTTGAGTTTTTTATTTTTATATTCCAAAACAATTCTGCTTATTTAAGAAGTGTCTGATTTTGTATATTTTAGAGTTTAATAATACCTAAAATTAGCAAAAAATACTTGAAAGATCATAAAAATAGTAGAAAAATATGAAAACCACAAAAACATTTTATTTTGTAAATTTTGGTTGTTTAGCTATATTTATAATTGTAATACCCCAGATTGTATTATATACCTATATATAATTTATATTATTATTAACTATTATAAATACCTTATAAACATTTTTAGTATAAGGGTACTACCTTAGGGTTTTTTTCTAATTTTTGTATAATTATTACATATAGATATGTATAAACCTTATATCATATATACATCATCGTATATATATTTATATACTCTTATATATAGACATAATATTATATACCATTAAAATTTTAATGAAAATAAAAATCAAAAAATTAGAAAATAAAAAATATATAAGTAAAATCAAATAAAAATCTTTAAAACAAAAAAATCCACATAAAAAGACTAAGCAGACACTTGTGTACATAATTCACTTTGGTTAGAAATAATCATTAGACCACTTTGTTTGCTCTTTATGGCTCGAACTCTATATGCTTTGGCATTTCACACCTTTGTTTGTAGAGTAAAATAAATTGTACTTCACTTTTTTTATTCATTGATTATTCATATGTTGTGGGTACTTAATTTTTGAATCAGGATTCGTGAGCAGTCGTCTCAGCGACATTCTATCTTCGCTTTTCAATGAAGATAATTTTTAGATCCTCGGAAATTTCTTTTCAACAAGATTGTAACAATAGAAAATAATAAAAAAAATAAAATAGAATGGCATGATGAGGCGTCGACATGCTTAGTTGTCGCGTCAATTTGCATGGAAGGGGACCAAGGCAATGTGCATGCAAGGGGTTGTATGTCATCGCATGCAAGTTGACGTGTGAAGAGAATAGCCCATTTTTCTTACTATAAACATGGGACTCGAGGTAGGTATTCCATATCAAGCGTAGAGAGAGAGAGAGAGAGAGAAAGAGAAGGTCCGATTATGTTTGGTTATCCATTTTAAATACCTCTATTCTCCAATTTGATCTTGCAATTATTTTATTTAATTTGTTAGTTAGGATATTTTATTATGCTAGATTAATTAAGCTTACGTAATTGTACAATTTCCAATAGATATGATCTGTCGTCCTTGAAGGGCATTTTATTCCATGTTAACATCAACGAAAGTCTAATGTATAAATGAGATAGTATAATTAATTTATATCGCATTAAAGTAATTATACTTTATCGTCTAGTTATATACACAAATGTATGAACGTGTTAAAGGGATCATTAAAAATAGGATCAAGGTATTGTTTTATAATCTATATTTTCTATACTAAAACGGAGTCTCTTCCCGCATGCATCCTGTTACTTCCACGTGGCTCACTGCCTGACATTTCTCTCCCTCTCTTACGAGTCTTTCCCCCCACGCCTCAATTTTTTCTCGTGATTTGAATTTCTCTTTTCTTATTTTCCTTCTCTCGGCGTTATTGAGGGGGATGCACGTGATACTTTCTTTGCATCATCTCTCTTGGTTCTCGACAGATGGGTATCATGCGATGTATCGGTTTCATCTTCCAAGAAACCCTAAACATGGTTTATCGTTCTCCGCCACTCTATGTAGGGGTCTGTGATCTTTAACTTCGCCTCTGCCCAGTTAGGTATGCAATCTTGATTTTTTTTGTGTTTATTTAAAGCCATCTTCATCGCTATGTGATGGCGAATATCTTCTTATTTCTGTCAAGAATATTCGATAATAAACTGTTCTCTATATTCGGATTACCGAGTTAAAATTCTCTTGCTTATTTAGAAAAATTTCAGATTTTTGTATCGTTATTTAGCTTGGTGTCTTGTAGTTCTATATTTTTCTAATTTATCCTTAATGATGAGTGATACAAGAAAATCGGTATGATATTGAATGTCTGGTATGTGGATAATCAAATATTTTCAGGTACCTCTTAGAGAAAAATTAATATGGATATGCTCTTCTATATTATATTTTTTTATAAATGTTAGATACGTTGAGTAATTTTTGACATACTAATATGTGATTGCAACTATCAACAGAATATTTGTATAAAGTGAAAGTTGACTTAAAATTTATTTATTTGTTCTTCTTTTGTTCTAGGGTGTCTGCATGTTTAAAGTACATATTTATATTTAATTATAACTTAGGTCATGTATTGATTATATTTAATTGAAATCATAGTTAACTTCATATATAAAAAAATGAAAAAATGTGTATATAGTTTTTTCTCTGTTTGTGATATGTTTTATTTATTTTGGAAAGGCAAATGATGATATTATTTGTTAGATCTAACGCAAAATACTGTAAATTTCTTTGTTGAAATAATGGTGCGGCTTTCCAACAGTACTACTCATCTGCTCTATAAAGGTTGTAATGATATCGTTTGTTATCCCCAGATGCAAAATGGTATATATCGTTTCTATTGGAATCGGATTTCTTTTTCATTTCACTATTTATAAATTCGATTTCCTGCACAATTCATCTTACTTTAAACTTAAGGGCCTGTTTGATAATACGATTGGGCTGAATTGGAGTATCCTCCTGTGAATAGTAGATGTTTGGATGGTTATGAAGGTTGAAATGATAAATGTGATATTATGCCGCATTTGTTATGTGTTATACTAACTTTTTATGATTTTAATATATTTTTATATTAATTTTTCAATTTATCACGGTTCAAAAATATAACAGAGAAATTGTGGGCTCCATGTAACTAATTCCGACCCAGAGATGCAGGGATAGAGTTGGAGGTATGCCAAGTTACCTTGGAGTAACATGTTAACCAAACGGCCCCTAAATCTTCTCATTACCCTCGATTTTTTAACTTTATATAAATTATTTTTCAAATATCAGTTTCTCCTACTTGCTCTATCTTTCTTCAGGTAATTATTATTTCCATTCCTAAACTTTCTTAGGTATTTAATCTAATATAACTATGATGTGTGATTCTTGGGACTTTATATGCATTGATTAGAATTCAAGTTATTGATTAAAACAAGTAATACATGTGAAAATATCAACTCGAGTAAAATTTTCTTCTATTTGTGTTATATATACATGTGAACATATATGTTAGCAGAGAAGTGCTTCTTCTATAAATGTTGTGGTTTATTTTAAAAGAATTCGGGCTTTGTTTAACATGCATATCATTTCAAATACATTCAAGTGTCACTTTTATTTTAAACGTTATGTGAGTATTTTTTATTAGATTTTATTTCAAATACATTCACGTTTCATTATATAAATAACAAGTATATCACTTCTACACATTTGAATTTCTTGTACAATTAAAGTTTACCTGAGTGATCATGTATGCATTGATTACCTTCTTCCACTATCATACCTCGAAGCTCTATTCCCCGTCCCATTGAGTGTTACTTTGGTTTATATCATCATCATATATAATTTCATGCTTATGTAAATTTGTTAAGTGTATATATGTATTTGAATATGTTGAAGTTGATTTCTTTTTTAACATTAATGATGTAATCCTTTAATTTGCATAACTTATCCATTTCCTTCATAAAATTAATAATCCATTGTATTATTCTAATGTACCATCTAATTAGCTTAGTTTTTCTATATTTTTTCAATTATCCATATTTTTTCCAGAATATATATATATATATATTTGTCATTCTCTTCTATTTTTCTTGAGATTGTCTATCACCTCAATGGAGTTACTTCATTGGGTCGCAACGTATGGAAGGTTCCAGTTCATCCTTTTTAAAAAGTCATAATTTGATATCATACTTAATTTCCATAATTTTGAAAAATAGTACAACTTGATGTATTTTCTCCGATCCGTCGCGAAGCGCGGGCCCATACACTAGTATTAAACTAAAGAAGGGTATACATTTTTAGCACTACATATTCATAAGTATATTTACATTATAAAGTGATGAATACCAGTTTGATTTTACTTTTGAAATTCGTTCTTGAATATTTATTGTCAAGATATGGCATGATTTATATAATGAAATCGAAATAAAGTATAATAAGGAACGGCACCTTAATGACATATGGACCTAATTAAGTGTTATGCCAAGATGGGAGCCACCTTTAGAATCCATTATATTAGGTCCTAAAGGATATTATCGGTCTAAAGGGCAACACCTTCTGGAGGTGTCGAATTTGGTAGAACCTTATGGAAACTCCACCATTGACTCAACGTTGTTGTCATGTCATTAAAGTAATTGATTGACCACACTGTCGATGGTAAGAAAAATTATCCCTATTCAAAGATAAAGGTAAAAGATTAAGTTCATGAATGCGATGCGAAGATATACCTGTTAAAAGCATATGGAACCGTGATTATGAATATAATTAGTATAGTTATTTTTCTTCTAACAATATAAAATGGATATTCATTCTTGCTTATGAAGGTACACTTCCTAAAAAAGCAAATGAAACTCTGATAATTTATGCTACTATTGTCAATCTTCTCTTGAGTTATATCCAATTATTTGTCAATTTCGTTAATTGTTTATACCATATATACTAAGTTATTTTGCTTATAAGTATTTTTGTCCCTCTTGCGATTTGCCTTACCACAGACACACGTGAAGAGTAAGGTGCAAGAGGCTGGTTGAACGGAAGAGCGGAGATTGAAGTCATCTTACTTGCAGTAGTACAAGTTTTCTTGTTGCTTGAAAAATGTAATACACCGTAGCCACCTGTGACTTTTACAGAAGTGTAAAAGATATTTCTTTTATAACCTAGTTGTGACCATGAACGGTGGAATTTGATATCTGTGGGTAACACCTCCGACCATGAACGGTGGCCGCCTGAATCCAGGGTCGTTACAGAATACTTCAGATCGAGCAAGATGGAAGCCCTGTCAATTATTTTATAAAGTTTAATATCCAGATACCATGATGTTGGAATTAAGTAGACCAACTGAAAAATAACCTAACACATCTACTAGCTACATGAGAATAAAAATAAGCACAGCCCAGTCGTGGCACATAAACATCTCACATGTCATGTCACATGCTCACTACCTTAACTGTACATGGATCTCATCATTGCTAGCAAATAAGATTAAGTCAACCAACATATGATGGGGGATTGCTCGTTTGTAAGATCATGGTATCTGCCTCTAGCAACAAACAAATTATCTTATATTGCTAGACCATGACAAAAATGATTTTGTCTTCTTTGTTGACAATTGATGGAAATTCTAGATCAACCAACTGTGATAACATAGGTTCAACGGTTACTCATAAGTGAAGGAAGATATATACTTTGCATCACGGAAATACGAGAAATAGAAAACAATTTGCAAATACAACGGGTGTTCATAACATGAACATATAATTTCAGCACAACAAATTTTATGCTTTTATGAAACCATCAACGTAAGGAAATAATTTCTTACTATGATTTGTTTTACTATAATGAATACAGAAATGAGATCAGGGTTACTCCTTGAAGTGTGAGTTTCTAAACGAAGAAGCCTCCCGAATCAAGCCCGATCTATGCTTGCTTCTCTCAGGAGGCACGATGATGAGTTACGTAGCATCCCATGAACTTTGATGTCAAATTCTTGAACTTGTCCACGTAAGGAGGAGATCAAGCTATTGATTTCATCGCATGAAATTGATCCTTCTTCATGCACGAGGAGCTTGGAGAAGATGATGACAAATAGTCCGGCTAGCTGGTTAGTCATGATGTCACATCGTCTATGACAAGTTTTGTTACAAACTTGCATATATATGGAAATAGTTGCTGCGTCCAATGCAATTGCTACATCTTATGTAGTCAATACTTGACTTTGTTAAAAAAATCGTAGTGTCATGCTTCTTGCTCTACTTAGATCACAACACTACCATCTCATAAGAATATGAACCCTTAGGTTGGCATTTTATTATCCATATCGGATAGGAAGTCTGAATTTATGTACCCTAAGACATGAAGATCATTATCTCCACAAACCAAGACACAATCTTGAGATCTTCTTAGGTACTTGAACATGCGTTTCACTGTACTCTAGTGGTTTTCTCCATAGGAGGATTGGTAATAGTTTACCACTTCCATTACATGACAAATATCTGATCTTATACACATCATGGTATACATCAACCTTCCTACATTTGATACATAAGAGCATCTAGCCATAGCCTTCTTATCCTCTATACTTTACGGTGCCATACCTTTAGATATGTTAAAAATCATGTCTTAAGGGAATGCAATCTTTCTTGGATTTATCCATATTGAAAATATTCCAAGATCTTGATGTATCCTTATTGCAAGAGTCCCAAGACCCACTTTTCTCTATTTCTGAACAACTTTAGACCCTAAATATAAGAGTCTCTTCTAAGATCGTTCATTTCAAAGATAAGGGACAACTAAATCTTAACATAGATCATCATCGCAATATCATTTCAAATGATTAGTATGTCATCTACATAAAGCACGATGAACACAATGATGTTCCCACTATGCTTCTTGTATACACATGTCTCATCTGGATTTTTTTTTGAAATCATAAATCTTATGGTTTAATCAAATCATATGTTTCGACTAGAAGAAGCTTGTTTAAACCCATAAATAGATTTCTTCAGCTTGCACACTATGCCTTTCCTAGCTATGAATCCCTACAGCTGCTTCATGTAGATTATTCTCGAGGTATCTATTGCAGAATGTTTTCTTAATATCCGTCTTCCAGATGTTGTAGTCAAAGTATGCAGCTATAGATAGCAATATATTGATGGATTTTAGCACAACCACAAAAGAAAAATGTCCTAACGTAATTGATGTCTTCTCTGTATGTGTAACCCTTGGATACACGCTAAGCCTTAAAAGTCTCCACCTTCCTATTGGGTCCCTATTTCTCTTGAAGATCCATTTACACATAATGAGTTCAACCCCTTTAGGTTGATCTCGAGGATCCATACACCATTCTTGTGCATGAAGTCTACTTTAAACTTCATTACTACATCCATCTATCCATGTCATTAACCTCTAATGTTTCATTAAATGAAGTCAGATCATCACTAGACTCATCTCATGCAAGTAATCCATACCTCTCAAGCAGTTTTACCACACTATAACTCTTTCTAAGAGGTACATGTGTGTCATCTCCAATTATCTCTTTAGTTTTTGGTATAGGAACTTTATTGGTCTCACTAAACTCAATGAGTTCTTTGACTACGTTGTTATCTTGACTCTTAAGGAATTTATCCTCATACATTTGATGTCTTTAGAGACAAATACTTTTCAAGTCTCGGGATCGTGAGGCATGTATCCACTATCATTTTTTACATATCCAATAAAGTAGCACCCTCTGGTGCGAGATTCCAACTTCCTTACATCCACATGACGGATTTTAAGTGCGAATTTACGTGGAATCTTGTTAAGAACATAAGTTGCGGTGTCTTTTGCATAGCCCCAGAAATTAAGAGTAAGTTTGCTTTATTAGTGACTTAGATTTTGCTAATGACTCAATTTCTTATTTATTTTTTATCTTGATTAAGTTTTCAATTAGAAGCTCGTAGAAGTTCTTTGATGAAAAGTGCAGAAAGCTAGAAGATGATTCAAAGCCTAAAGTGACTATGAAAGATTCAACTTGTAGGTTCAAGATTCTGAATCAGATTAATGAAAGACCTAGAGAAAGAATCAATTCCAAAAGCTCAAGTTTTGAAGATTCTGGATGTTATGTTGAAAAGCAGTCTTATAATTTGTGTATATTGATCAACAAGCAAATCTAAGGTAGAATCATCCACTTCACAAAATCATTTTTTGACATGTGATCGATTCCCTTGACACACATGATCGTTCACCCTTTATCGGTCATCTTGTTTTTCATGATCGATCAACCATGATCAACTATTCTTTTGACCACAATCAATCACTTTTTAAATTGCAGACCAACGGACGTATATGATCAATCACTTTTCTAACATGATTGATCACCTTGTTTATATGATTGATCATTTCATATATTTTGGAAATCAGAAGGTTGGCACTTTCCATTTTTTGGAAACAACAACTCTTCTGAGATCAACCCTATATAAGGGACCCTATGACTCATCGTTTGAGATACACAACCAAGAGAAACATCCTCTACTCTCAAAAGAAAAGAAAGAGTGATTTTTTTGTGATATTCGAGTTCTAACAGCATTTCTGCTCTCTCGAGCTCTCTTCAATCCAAAGCCTTTTCCTATTGAAGTTGTTTGTGCTCTATGTGCTCTATTACGATCATCTTCATCATTCTCAAGCATATTCTACGCTTAAAGTCTTTAAGCCTTTGAATTCAAGTCTCATTACTTAGCTATATTTTGTTTAGCATTTTTCTATATAGGTGTCCAAGTTGTGGATTCCGTTCTTTGAGAGATAAAATCTTCTTTTGGGAGTTGTCCCAGAAAGGGTGGAGTTGTACGAGGTTGTGCTTCGCTCGAGTTAAAGTAGTGTTGAAATAGTGGAAACGTGCTTCATCGAGAGCACAAAGGGGAAATCCTAGAACATGGTTCTGGGTCGTGATTTTCACTCGCTTGGATTTCCACTTAAAAATACTTGTCTGTGTGGTATGTTATATGTCCAACTAAGTGGTTTACAAATGGTTTTTTAATAGGATATTGTTATTGGAATAATTGTTTAGTGCACAATTTTCATCCCTCTTGTGTCAGACTCACAAGATTCAATATTGAGCTCAACATGTCGAACATGGTTCTTTTGCATCTCTCTGCAACTCTATTGAGTTGAGAAGGACCAATATCAAAAATTATTCATGTAACTTTAAGGTACTCTTTGAATTCATCTAAGTTGTATTCGACAACTTGGCCAGATTGAATTCCTTTGATCTTCCTTCTTGTTTGTTTCCGAATCAAAGCTTTAAATTCTTTGAACATTTCAAAGGTTTCAGATTTTGTGGCATTATAGGATGTCGTATAGTGGATCATTAATGAATATCGTGTAATATTGATGTCCATTAAGAGTTGAGATACAAAATAGCCCAAATACATCGGTATGTATTAGGTCATGGGTGCCCTAGACGTTTTATCTCGAATGCAATGCTCGCAGGCTGGTAAATCTTGAACTTTCAAAGAAAATCCAAAGGCCCATCTTTTACCTGTCTATTGATCCCATCAACAAACACATGCCCAAGTCTTTGATGCCAGACCATCGTCAAATGATATCCATCCTCCCTTTATCTTTTGGGAGTATTATCATCATTATGAGTGGTATTAACATTCATGACTGGTTCAACCATATCCAATCCATAGAATCCACCTAGTGTTAGAAAACAATTCGATATAAAATTACCATAGCGACTTATGATAAGTTAATCACAAAATAGAAAAGTATATTCGTGTCTAACTATATTAGATATAGATAATAAGTTCCTTAAACATCCAGAACATAGAGACATTCTCTAATAAGTAGAATCTTCCACTAAATAATGATAGTGTGCAGGTTCCAACAGTGATCGCTGCAATAGTTGCATTAAGTCCCATTCGAATGAATATCTCTCCATCATCAACTTTTTTAGCTTCTTGAAATAGATGCAATAATTTGCATACATGAATAGAAGCATCAAAATGAACAATCCAACTTCCTTCTCATCCTACGACTAAGTTGGTTTCAATGATGAAAATAAATGTGTTATGTGGATGGAGCTATACCTTTGCTTTTTTCAAAAGATTTAGGTATTCTAAACAATTACATTTCCAGTGTCCCGGCTTATTACAATAGAGGCAGACATCTGTCTTCTTCGATGTCAGATAAATGAAAGCTTTAGAAGATTGGCCAACAACTTGATCTTTTTTCTTCTTCTCTTGGATCAGACCTTTCCAAGATCATTGCTTCATGCCCTATTTTTCCTTTAACCTATGCAACCATTGCACTACCAAAAGGACATTCTTTATTCATAATTTCCTTGGAGGACTTTAACGTAGAAAGTGTATAGTTCACATCTCCAATATCTCTTTCAGATTCAAAAGGATGCCCTTATTGGATGCAATGTCTACATGTTACTTCCGAAGCATATTAGACAACGATCCAAGAATGTAGCAAGAGCGATTGAATGATCCATGTCCCACTGCTTATTGAAATCTCAAATATCCTCTATTTGAGGATTCTCATCCATATATTAGAGCACATACCCTAATAGTTGCAAGTACAAGTTTCAAACTATGTATCCAATCAGAATAATTCGATCTTGTTAACTAATTGGCTTATAGTAGCCTTTGAGTGGGTTAAGGGATATCCATAGAAATTAAAGGTTGTAACTTTTAGTAAATCTTGATTTAGGTGAATTATTTTATATCAAGATCTTTGCACATTTTTGTACTTTAGAAGCCCTTCGTTCATTAACTTTCAAATCATTAGGTATGTTTAGCCAATTACCTCAAGCATGATTTGGGTCTTCTTTCCACTTTCATTGTATCGCAATAATAACATAAAATTCAACTACCATGAAAGACGCAGGAACTCTTTCCACCTTGCGAATCCAACTTGCATTCCCGATTCGATCTTCAACACACATGCCCAACACATAGATGGATGGTGTTGGCATGCTGTTAATTAAATCAACCGTCAATGAGGAGAAATTATACGTTATCTATAATCCAATATCGCCTCAATAATATGAGGAATATTATTGAAATCACCACGCATGACTCATACTTTACGAGAAACGTAGAGTTCGATCCATGTGAGCTTGTATTCCAGATTCATGACTTCGCATGAGCATCTTCAAAAATGCAATCCATGATGGCAGAGCTCTTCGTAATGACAAGAGATCATGAACATCATTATATGGGTTTCCATATCATGTTTAAATGATTGATTAATCGTTTTGAATCATATTCTCATGATTAATCAATGGAGAAAAAAGTTAAGAATGGATTAATAATCTATTCCTAACAAACACATACAAGATGGTTGAGGACTTCACCTCACAGGATCATGATATCAATCTGATTTATTACCATAGAATGTTGTTGGGTATGTTTGGATGGATTGTTGCCTGTTACTTTCTCTTCCAATGGGGCCCTCGCTATATTTTCTAGTTTAATACCATGGATTAAAGTCTCATCAACAACTTCCTAGAATACTGGTAAACAGTCTCACTCCCAAATATAGTCACCAATTTGAGCACCAGTGTGCCTTAAAGAGGTGGAGTGAGATTGATTATGGAAACAGGGATTGGAATACTGTAAAGTGTAAACCACCACAAAGTCAGACAATTAAAAGTTCCTACACTTTACCCAGCTGATTCTAAACAAAGAACCATATTTAATGAATCCTTGATTTACATAGAAATACCAGAAAAATCAAATCTTTGAGATAAAAACTGCAACTCTAAGACCAGAAACGATTTCAAACACAGCACAAATTCATCATAAAAATTACAAGTAAAATAAGTCTCCCACAAGATAATTTAAACATTATATCAATCAGTGCGACAAACCTCAATGCCAGAGAATAAAATATAAATATGGGTACGAAAATGAATAAAGTCCTCATTCACCAACATCACACAGCTTGGACTGTTGCTATATTTGCTTTTTGCAGTAGACCATTTAAAACAAAGGCAAAAAAAAGGAAAAGATGCCTTAAGTTAAATCAATGCTTAGTCTACAAGGGGCAAAGAACACTGCTCTTGTTAGACGAGTTAATAATTACGGTTTGGGTTCCGATATTGGACGAATAACGACTGCAATATACCACAATGAGTCCCACACTCACTTTAAGTCGAACACATTTCAGAAACTACTACTCACAGACGGAAGGAGCAGGACATGGGACCGGATGGCAGGCAGGCCTACAATTACACTAATGGCATCACTAATAGATCTTCATTGTGGGCCAGGGTCGGCTAACGGTTGAAGCACGCCGTGTGCTCTACCTGCCACGGCCCCAAGACGGCCTGTCGAGTAAGGCAAAGTGGAAGGAAATTAGTAATTGCTTTGCCAAAGTTGATGAGAAGACTGCGATGGAATGCCCTGTGACCGATTCAAATTCCCAGAATTTGGATTTTGTGGGTGTTCTTGAGAGGGCCCTGCATGGGAATAGAAGTTTGAAAATGCAGGAGTTCCGTACTGTGATTGCTGCTGCTGCTGTTGCTGTTGTGATTGCCGATAACCACTGTGCTGACTCTGTCCCTGAAGATTGTAAAAAGCATTTGTCGGTAATGAAGGTATTGTTCTTGAACTGGCGGCCGCTTGTTGGAGCCACAAGGCAGAATTTTCACCCTAACATGGAATAAAATATTTATAAATAGTTGCAAAAAGTGGGTGCTTAGACAAAACCGAGCGCCAATGCTTACCTGTTGGAGGGAGCTGTAATGGCTTCCATCTTTAAATTGATGAGATGACAAAGTGTCGTTATATCCCAGGGTTGTGCTTGCAGAGACAGTCTGTGGATTAAGCATGAAGCTTCCAGGTATGTTAGCAGAACTTCCAAATCCACCGTAGCTAGATTGCATGATTGCAGATTCTGGTAAGCTGCTCACAGATGCACTGTTTTTATACTGCGGTAATGCATACTTGATGCCCGCACTATGAACGGCTGCAGGCGATTGATGGTATGCGTTGCTGCCAGTATAAGCTTGTTGAAATGCAGCAGAAGGCAAATAAGTGTAACTGGGAGGAAGGAAAGGGTAGCTGATCATGTTGGTAAAGGGCCCAAAAGGAAGAGATGGTTGTGAGTAGTGGGGAACAGGCAAATGCTGAGGAACGCTGTGGCCTGTTGGTAAACCAGAGCTTGTAGAAGGCTGGTTGGTTGGTTGAAGCATAGAAAATAAACTGGGTTTCACACTCTGAAATTGAAATAAAGTTTAGACACAAGACATGTTAGTGTGCACACATGAAATTATAATGGCAATTCTAAAAATGGCATTGCAAACTTGCAAAATCACAAAAGCAGATAAAGAATCTCCGAAATGCATCACATAAGACATTCAGACCATGACAGATGCTGTAGGGGTGAGCAATGGAAGTACTGAAGAAAAGATATAAAACAAAGACTGGGCTGAGCAGCAAATCATGCAGTATAGAAAATCATTTCAATGACTATAATATACCATGCAGTAATAGAAGACATTTCGACTGGAAAGAAAGAGATAAGGTGCAACATCTAGGAGCTAGATCAGACCTGACAGTCTGTTGAGTTTGGACCCATCAACAATCATGCAAAATATCTAAACCAAGTTGTTTAGTAGTATTCACTAAGTACCCATTCTCACTTCTTCCAAAGTATCCAATGTAGAAGATCCGGACATGGCTCAAAATTTCAGCGAATTTTGCTGACATTTCGCCGATATGTCAGTTTCGCCAAGTTTGCGAAATCGACACCGACATTGCGAATTTCAGGCTTCCTTCTTTGCATTTTCACTACCGTGAGGCAGATTTCGGCGAAATATTAGTGACATGTCAGCGATATGTCAGTTTCGCCAGGGAATCGATATGTTGACAAAATCGATATTTAAGGCCTTGGATCTGAACCGTCATCGATATGTTGGCAAAATCGATATTTACGGCCTTGGATCTGAATCGTCATTAAAGAAGACCGGACCTAACTTATCGGGTTTGGACCCAAATTGAACTATACCGACAACTGCCCAAAATATTTAAACCCAAGTCAATAAGTGGCAGACATCCATTACATTAGCCATGCTTCCTTTGGCTGAGTATCTGATGCGCTAATATTGTGGGGTGTCACATATAGATTGTAGCGTAAAATCCATCTTGACAGCCTCCATCCGAAGGCAACCAACTCCATAAAATTACAAATAGAGCCAGCCGTACATTTTAAATAAAAAAACAAAAACCTTTAGATATCCGATTCAAAATATCATAAACAAATCCTTTTTGTTATTATACCAACTATAAACAAATTATAACTTGTAAAATCCACAAAACATAGAATGAATTAATCAATCCCCGCATATTGGAAAAGGGTTTGTGTTTTATTCTTGCAATAAATTTGATCTCGGGATAAAACAAAGACCAAGTGCAAATGGCAATAAACAACGAATAATATGTCAACAAGAAATCTTTCTCCTACTTTAAGAGGGGTCCGCCGCAAGAAAACATGGCCACCTTTTTTTAGTTGGTAAATATTAAAATTTTGCTCCTTTCAATAGTAGGCATATAGTTCAATGGGTTCTTTAGGTCATGTATACTATCCACATAGCAGCATATTCGGATAAATATACCACGCACGCGATTCATATTCCTAAAGCCATTGACCTGGAACTTACATATTTTATTTTATTTTTTGGGGGTTTTTAGCCGTTATGTACATCTGAGATATTCCAATATCAGTTACCCTTTTTGGGCACATTAGTTGCACCCCCGACTTCTTGTTGTTCTATCACTTGTACCCTCGGGTTAGTTGGTGCTCATCCCCAACGCAAACAGACGTTAACTTTGGGTACACATCGGGAATTAAATTAAAAAAAAATAAGCTAACATCCCTTTCTTCCACCTCCCCCATCCTCTTCCTCCCCTTTCTCTTCATCCCCTCCAACGCCTCCTCCGCCCTGAGCTCCTCCCCCATCCCCTCCGGCCCGCACCTCCCCCTCCACCTCAAGCTTCTCACCCCCCTCCCCCCACCACCTCCCCTCCGCCCCCTTAGAAGATTGTCACCATGAAATCTGCCTCATTAAAAACACAAACAAAGGTGACCTTCTGACCAAAACCAAGTGGACGATCAAAATACCAAAAGTCTGACACCATTTAACGATATCTATAGGACATTACTTAATCATTACAGAGCGGAGATATGAACCCTAATTTTGAATGGCCAAGCATCACAGTACGGCTCCGATCGCCATGAGAGAACCACTGATGCTTCTTACCCTCCTCCTGATCACCGCCGAGGGCGGCAAGGGATCCCACCACCCCTTGGCCACCTCAGAGCTTAGGACCGCCTGCTGAATCGTTGGCAACTACCCGCCTCTCACGAAGGCCCCGCTCGTGTTCCACCAAATCTCCCTGAATGACCCCGACAAACCCACGGTCCTTCCCTGGCTCTCCTCCCTATCCTCCCCTACCCCGTTGTGCCGTGACCATCGTCTGTCTAGGAGCCACCACCTTCGAGGTGATGGAGGACGTGCGGGGGAAGACGATGGAGGAGTACTGGCACCAAAAGGGGCACGGGTACCCGATGATGGTTGTGGAGGAGCAAATCGCGATGGTGGACTTACTGCTGCAGTACGAGTCGTTCCTGGAGTAGGTGAGGGGGATGTACATGAGCGAGGTCACGTGCAACGAGTACAATGTTGGGTGGTTCAAGGAGGGAGGGAAGGGGAGGAGGAGAGTGAAGATCGTGTGCTTCACATGTGACACTGCCACCATGTACTCGCGCCCCATCGAGGGCATCCGGGCCATCGTCGATCTTGAGGAGATGAAGATCGTGGAGTATCACAATCACTCCATGATGCTCATACCCTTACCCCTCGACACCGACTACCGTGGGCCGAGGCTCCACCTGCATGCGTGCTCCGATCTCGATGGACGTCCGTTCAGCCTTCAATGGCCACACCTCTCCTCCGCCCTTAGCTCCTCCCGCCGCCCCTGCACCTCCTCCTCCGCCCAGAGAAAGGAAGAAGAACAAATAGAGGAAGAAGATGATGAAGAAATCTGGACAATTATGCCCCTCTTAACCGCACCATGATTTTAAAAAATCATGATTAAGTTCAATTCATTAACGGATAAACTGACGAAGGGACACAAATGATAGAATGATAAGAAGTCGAGGGCACGATTGATATTCCCAAAAATGGAGGGGCGTAACCGACATTGAAATACCTCAGAGGTGCACAATTGATAAAAGCCCTTGATTTTTTTTCGTTTTTGAGAGCATTTGTAATTTTATGTGTGACTTCTGCTAAGGTTATTGTTTCTTATACATTATTCTCGTGTACATTTTGTTTCACTTCGTAGTCCCCGCACATGCATACACAAATATATTAAAATAAACATATATATCTACATATATAGATATATGTTATGTATATGTACATCTACCTACACATATATAAATATGCATGTAGGTATGTGGATACGTTTAACAAGTACTAATATTTCTTTTGCAAAGTATAATTGTTAATTACAAAGCAATATATACGGTAAAAATGAACTACTTTTTAATTTTTAAAACACAATATTAATAAGCTCAAACGGAAATACAATTATGAAATTTTGTAAAAATCTTGAAAGGTGATAATTTATTAATTATATGCAACAATACATATACTTATATATTGAAAGTTATAAGATTAACTAATTGACATACAAAATATCTATAGTATATATCGACTATGTCGCTTGTATATGAAAGATATTAAAATAATCAAATATCCATCAGGTGCACCTCTAACTTACATAGATGTGTGCGTAGTGTACTCGTACACACACATGCACAAGAATGGAGTCGTTTACCCTTTAAGCGACGTCGGCTACATAAATCCTTCGCTAGATATATCTAATTTGGGTTCGTACCCAATCTTGGATCCAAAAAAAATCCCTTTTAATAGTATCCTTTACACAACTATTTGTTTTACCAAATCTCCTCTTATAAGGATCTTCTTCCAACTTATCACAAATCCGCACGGAATCAACAGATAGCCTATTTTCACATGCATTAACATGTTTCACTCATTTTGTCTTATGTATACTCCAAGGCAACCTCTAATATAATCCTCTTGTAGCAAATCCAGATACTTTCATGTGCGGTCCCATATCCATCAGAGCGCCTTAGCTACAGGCATACAATACATGTATACAGTTAACTATCCAACACTTGCTATCATAAAACAGTGCAAGTCCCGCCGCAGCTTGGTCAAATTTACCTTCAAGCTTCAAAGGCATCTTCTTTATCATAGGAGGCAACTCCTTTCTTCAATCACCATGCATTGATTGCATGATGGCATCGCCATTAATTATTCCATTCATTCAAAATAAGGATATTTGTATTTAAATACATATATATATATAAGTGGAATGTAGAACTCGGTTATTTTGCATGGCGTTTGTTGGCCTCGTTATATGGAGAAAGTCTAGGCTTACAGTGAGAACAAACAAAAACAAATATATAAACAAAACAAATATATAAATATTCCCGAAGGAGTGGCGCTCAAAATCTAACTATGCTGCTCACACCCCAACGTTTTGAAAACCAGAGCATAAATATACTTCATGCTCGGGTTATCACAAAAGTGCTCAAATAGAAATCATGAGATGTCTGATTATAAAATGAACATTGAGTCGAGCGTCTAAAGATGACCTATCTAGACAAGGTCCATAATAAGTGGGCATTGACCACCAGAAGCTTGGTGTGCTCGTAAAACATAGGATTATTGTTGTATCATATACATGTTGTCACATCTCAGCTCCATCAATCTGCAATAAAATATGCGAAGCTCTATAAGAACTTCCTGGATCCATTGAATTTCTAATGCAACCTGAGTCATTGACATGTATTCATTCTCTTCACTAGAGCATGAGACAACTCCTTGTTTCTTGCTCCATATGACTAAGTTTCCCCTTAGCTAAGTACAGAACTCGTGCTGGATTTTCAGCCGGCCAAGCCTCAACTGTAATCGGCATCGTCGTGTGCAGTAATGTCAAACGATGAACATGTAGTGAGAAAGAGACCATTCCTTGGGTTGTCTTGAAGCACCTCAGTAATATCAAGGTGGCATCCCAGAAGACATGGATTAGTCTACTAATAAACTGACTAAGTTTTTGCATTGGTAAGGAAATATCAAGTCTCGTGATATCGAGGTGGAGAAGCCTCCTTACTAGTCCATGATACTACACTTCACATCAACCAAATTGCCCCACCTCGTATGATCAATCCTGGAGATTCATAGGAATCTGAGTAAGGTTGTTGCCTAAAATGCCAGCCTCATGTAGTTGGTTAGGTTGTTGCCTAAAATGCCAGCCTCATGTAGTTGATCTATGTAACAGATAATGTCATGTTGAAAGCTACCTCCAGCATGAAAAAGTGCTTAATGGGCCCCCAAATCCTTGATCAAGAAGTATTCAACTACCAACTTCAGCTCGGAACTACATTGCCCATCATCACATGTCAGAGTAACGTCATTGACATGGACCAACATGCCAACCATGCCTCTCAGTCCTCCGGCTAAAGAAAGAATGATGAGAAGACGACCTGACAAAGCCCTTGCTCTCGAGCACCTCGTTGAGCTTCTGAAACCAATCTCTGAGACTTTTCTTAATATCACAGATGCCCTACTTCAATAAGTAGACCTTACACTCCTCCAAAAGATCGGAACTTGAAGATTAGTGCACGTATACGGCCACATGTAGATCAAATTATTTATGCACTCTTTAAATCAATCTGATAGAAAGACTACTCAATGAGTTTAGTCCAGAAAACCAACAATAAACCACTAGAGAGAAAACGTCAAAGAAGTTTACCCTATTTGCGTGGGTGAACCCACGAGTAAGTTTATAATTCCTTTCTTATTGTATTGCCTAGATATAAAGAATCTGTGCTCCTGATTTTATGCTATTTTGATAATATACAGGGGAAACTTG
Source organism: Ottelia alismoides (assembly GCA_037367405.1). NCBI lineage: Eukaryota > Viridiplantae > Streptophyta > Magnoliopsida > Alismatales > Hydrocharitaceae > Ottelia > Ottelia alismoides. Next base: position 1,872,179 of record JAZKJV010008882.1, read on the forward strand.
TAATTATTTATGTCCTACGGAATGCTATAAATCAAAGTGATCTATAAAAGGTTAGGGACGGACCCGTGAACAGCGAAGAGCAACCCAACATTAGTTAGTAGAAGTTGCTCAACAGTAAGCTATAGTCGGGTGCTTTCCCCTCCTCGTGTACGGGAGTAAGCTATAGTTGGGTGCTTTCCCCTCCTCGTGTACGGGATTATATGATATATGCAAGTCCTCCTTGTATAGTTAGAATTCGACAGAAAATACTAATCAAAAGTTTCATATGAGGCCACAAAAACCAGTCTGGCCTTGAGCTTAGCAACAAGTATGTCTAGGTTGTACTTCATTAGGAAGGCACCACTTCGATCCAACAACCTTTCAATCAATAAGCAGAGCTACCAAAATCAATGTTCTCTTAGATTTGAGAGCAACTACCTCCTTCATAACTCCAGTTCACTTGGTATGAAAAATAACTTGAGTATGAGAAACCAAGACATATTTTGTCGACAATCTTTCTGCTAATTGTCTATGATTGCCACCGGGGTGAACCCACGACATTGCCTTCGAGATTGGGAGCATTGTGCCACTTTAAGGTTTCTTCTGGAGAGCATTCAAAAAAGAAAGATCCTTTCTTTTAACAAAAATAATGTATGAGCAAAAGATCATTGCCATACAAGTAAAAATCATGGAAGTTGATGGGTTTGAAGCATAGCTTAAATGATATATCGTGATAAATCAGCGTGGATACTTATATAAATATCAGTGTTGCAATAGTCGGCCGACTATGCAGTGCATGGGGGTCCCCGATTGAACAATAAATAATCAGCCAATAGTCAGCTTGACCGAATAGTCGGTCCGACTATTCGGCTGATCGGACGATTATTTGGCTGACAAATGGAGGATTGCTAAATCTATGCTATTTTATTTTTATATTTTTAATTCCGAATGCTTATCATTTATAGCATTATTACTAGAAATGTCAAAGATTCATATATATGTATCTCGTTAATTTTTATCTTGGATTCTTGTTAATTGTTGGTCACATATGCATTAAATGTATAAGAATATATGTATTAGAATTAAATCTTATATCTAAAATAATTAAAAAAATACAATTCTGAATAGTCGACCGAATACCAATTATTCTCTATTCAGTGAACTCTCCGATTGAATACCGAATACCGACTTTTGCAATGCTGATAAATATGTATCTCTTTTTTTTCCAGAAGCCGATCGATGTGTTGTGATATATCGATAATATGTCATCTTATATATTTTTCAAGAAAATTTCATCTTATATTACCGTTATCAACAAAATAAGAAGTATATCACAAGCATTGGTGTCACTAGATATAGCACCAATAAAAAATGGCTCAAGGATTACTTCAAGTCCCATGGATGTTTGAAAGATGGTGGGGGCACGAAGGTATTACTTTGTTTCTAAAAAATTATTTCTTCAGCAAAGCAACAAAAAATCGAATGAATGAAAAAATATTGCAATACATTTATATAATAAAAAAGAAGATATACCTAATTGAGAGAAATACATGGGTATCAAATAGGTGTGTCATACGATCCCCATAATTAAAAGGGCATTCAAACAAGTTTCTAAAGCATCATAGACCCAATTTGGTTTCATGTATGATAGGTTTGGAACCAAGGCCCATTACCCTCTCATGCATTTGATGGTGTTGGTTATCTAATCCATGGCCTCAAATTTCAGCGAAATTCGGTCGAATTTCTGTCGAATATCGATATCCAGTCGAAATCGAAATCTGACCGAAATGACCGAAATGACCGAAATATGGGGGTTCTAGTACAAAAAATGACCGAAATGACCGAAATTTCAGTCGAAATTCCACCGAAATTCCATCGAAATTCTGTTTTGGTCGATACCAAAATGGTGACCGAAACCGACATTTAGGGCCTTGATCTAATCCACTCAGACAACGATTGATGGGTGTCGTCGGATCGGAGAGTATGGCATGGACCGCTGCAAATAATAAATTTAAACAAGCACATCGTTATATAGTACTCGCAATCACAAGATAATCAATCAAACCACAAGTGCACAGAGATTTAACGTAGAAACCCCCTGGGGAAAAACCACAACCCAAGTCTCCTGAATCGGGCTTTTAACCTAACCCGCATGGGTCTTCCACTAACCTGAATTGTTTACGTGGGCAACCCAACCGTATTACGTCCCGAGTTGATTATACGGTCAATTCAACTATATACAAGCTATAATCTTAACAACCTCTATATCAAAAAAATATGCGATGAATAATATGAGGTAAAACTAAAACGATCTTACATAGCAAGGAGTCTGTTCATGAGAATCAATCGCAGAGAGCCAGAGTAGTTGGAATGAAGAATGGAGCAGAAAAGAGTTCTTCGATCGTTCTCTCGAAGTATAGAATGGAAAGCAAAGACTAGAGAGCTTGTTTCTCTTGGCGTGCTGTAGAATTAGGCATGGGGTCCTATTTATAGGTGTAGAGACTCCATAGATTTTGGCTTTAAAAAGTAGCCATTGTGAACAAATTAGGAATGAAATCACCTTCAAAATTCTTCTTGAAATGGAATATGATCGATCATAAGGATTTAGGTGATCGATCAGAATCAAGAGATAATAGATCAAGGATCAAAATTGACCGATCAGAAATATCCTCTACAATTCAAATAATGATCGATCATAAAAGGAGAGTGGTCGATCAGAGATGATCAATAATGTATAAATGGTCGACCAATCAACTTGATTCTTTGGCCCGAAAGTAAAAGTCAAAGGGTTGAAATGCAATATGCAAGATGCTTGAGGTCTTTACATTCTAAGACAATTGCAAAAAGCATGACTCGATAAAAGAAAAGACTTCGTCTTCTTCTTCATCTTGAGATCCTTCTTTGAGCTTCAGCTGGAGTTCCATAGAACTGAACTCCTTCGAACTTCTTATCTTCTTAACTTAAGCTTGAGCTCCTCAAGTTTGAGCTTCTTCCTGGTCCAGTAGCTTTCCTGCTCTTGACCTAGCTACAAGCTAATTGCACAAGCTTTGTTATCATCAAAATATTCATACTCATGTACTAACAAAATCTCCACTCACGCTTGCACTCACAAATGGAAGCATTTAGAGAAGAAAAAAGGACCCTCGAACGATTTTTAAATTGATTGAAAACTTCTTCCTAAAAAAATCATGTGGAGGTTCTGGAAAAAAGTCCATATTTTATATATCGATCAGATAAGAAATACGTATAACCAAATAGCAACTCGTACACAACCACAATTAGGATAATGGATCATTTTATTATAGATGTCGATATACACCGAGGATCAGCCTTCCATGGACAAATTAAGCACATACAAGGCACTTCGACAAAGGACCAACCTTTTATGAAGAATGAAGGAATTGTTGTAAATATCACTCTAGTGAAGAATTGATGAAGTAGAGAGAAACAATAAGTATTCTTTGTTACATGAAGATATATTTGAAGCTTGAAGGGAAAAAAGCAGTTAAACATGCTAAACATGCTACGCTTTCCAATAGCAAAATTTTGGCAATTAACTATAGGCATATTAAAAAAAATATAGCTATGATGAAGGGACTACTACGATTGCATAGCCGTACAATGAAGGATCTCACAATAAGAGTATCTAACAAAAGATAGGTGTTGCACTAACAAAAATTAAAACTGAAAAAGACCACCTAATGCTCAAAATCGAAGGTGTAAGAAGTTGGAAGAAGAGCCATGTACAAACGAAATGTTGGAAGGAGATTAGTAAAAAGGATACGACTTTTTCGGAACTTAACAATTGTATACACCATATTAACTATGTTTGAAAGCAAAGAAACAATGTAGCAAATTCCATATGAAGTGGGAAAAGGATTCTTTATTGCCATTGTTGACAAGACCATACATGAAAAAAAATGCCAACTAGGTGGTTTAGTCGACCTTGTTTAGGTTGGTCGATGGGTGGCCGACTTGACTAGAATCAAGGTTACAGAAATCGGTAGTCGATACTCGATCGGTGGGGTCACAGACTAAGGATTAATCGGCAGTCATGCGACTAATCGCATTTAGTCGGCCATTAGTCGGTTTTAAAATTTCAATTATTTTAAATATATAAATCATTTTTATACATATTTTCTTATATATTTGCATAGATTTGGACATTTTTCTTTTATAAAAAGAATATTTGTACATTTTCTATACTATCATCTGAAACAGATGAAGTAAATGACTTTAGATATAAGATTAAGTCTAATGGAATAAGTTTACTTCTGAAAAAAGCAAAAAAATAAAAAATAAAAAAAGTCTATGTAAAAGTCAGTGGAGTAGGCCAGCCCGATTAGTCGGGTTAACCGACTAATGGTCGACTAGGCCCAGTTGAGTCGGCTACCCCCCCCCCCCCGACCAGTCGGACCGACTTTTACAACGATGACTAGGACCAATTGATTATGAACCACCATCCTAACCAGTCTGATTTTCAGCCTAGTCGACCAACTAGTCAGCCAAATTTACATGAACAAACTTTATTTTATTTTTTATATTTTTGCTTTTTCACAAGCAGGCTTAATCTAAGATGCTTAATTTTGTTTATTTCATTAGGTTAGTATAGCAAATGTACAAATATATAAGAATATATGTATAAAAATTGATTTCTATATTTAAATAATAATAAATGCAAAATTGACTAAATTCCAACTTAATCTGTTTAGTTGTCCAACTGTAGATTAATCCTTGGTTAGTGACCCGACCGACCAAATACCGCCTCCCGACTTTTGCAACCTTGATTAAGACTAAATTTAAAATCCGCATAATCGTTAGTATTAAAAACGATCAGTTCTAAAATGTCGAAGGTAACAATTTTATTCATATTTTTTAACAATAATATAAACTTGTATATTAAAAAATAGAAGTTTATGCCTCCCAAATAATTTTTGCATTATGGAGATTCTAACTCATATATGATAGATATAAAAACAATCAAATAACCAAATTGTAGCACTCTTATCGCTAAGTGTATACGTGTATGTGTAAAGTACTTACAACTATAAGCATTCATGTAACTAGTATGTATGAATGCATATATGTATCTAGAGGCGTGTAATGTACCTAAAAGTCGTGAATATGCTAAGAGCTAATATATATTGAGTCTGATAACCTAAAAAGGATAAATGGTCCCGATTTGTGGCCCATATCTCAATTTTCACGTACGATGATCACTAGAGTAAGGGGAAACTGCTCGCCTAAGGATTAGAAGCACATAGGTGAATGCTCGAAGTGCATTTAATATAACAGATCCATATACATCATTGTAAACATTGTAAGAAACTATAAATACTCCCCTATACAGTAAGGCATGAAACGGGATTGGATAGCAAAAATGTAATTCATGATTTAAATGGCATAACTATTTTGGAATAAAAGAGCCATGACTAATAAGTTTTAAAGTTTGCAAAAAAATAGCTTTCAAAAAAATATGCAACAAATAAAAATGCAGCCAGATATATAGATTCATGACAAATTTGGAAGATTAAATGCATTTTATAATAATCAAAGTAATAAAATGGTAACATGGCATCAGAAATAGTCATTGCAATAAATGGCTGACTAGTGGATCAAACTATGTGGTTGAGTGGGATGACCAAACAAAGTATTCGCTGATTAGTTGGCCCGACCAAATAGTCAGTCTTATTAGTCTGCAAACTAAACCGATTGGTCACCAACTAATAAGCACATGATTTTTATCACAATCAGATATTTCAGAAAATTTCTAAAGTAACTAAAGAAAAGATGCACAAAGTTTGATCGAAGTTCATTTAGTGCTCGAATATTACAATTGATCACTAAGTCTATTTCGATATATACATACAGAAAGATCTTATATGCCAATTTCGCTAGCATATAGATGACGTGGGGAAATCGAAATATCGGCAACATGTTGTCGATATTTCACCCATTTCAATCAAAATCATGAAAATGCAAAGAAGTCCTATTAAGTTTCACTGTTGTGGTTTCAATTTCACCGATTTTGGGGAAAAGGAAATTTTGCCGAAATTTAGAGCCATGATATAAAGACATTAAATGTTCCTATTTTATTTTTTTAAGCCAAATATTTCCATTTTAGTGACCCAAAAAATGTATTTTTTTAAATCCAGTATCCATACTGACTTAATAGCAAATACCTACTTTTGCATCCAAGCAATTGGATACACATTTTATAAGGTCTAATCTTTATATGAGGTGATCAGGTGGATGTTCCTTAACAAATACAATGTTAGTCGACAACCGGGGAATTTCCTCTTCTCATGCTAACATCGGTTGGACTCCTGCTCGAGGTGATGATTCTTCCATACATCATCCGAGGATCATTGGCAATGGAGTGGGCACCCTCTTGCGACGGTGATGGGCTGATGTAGTGGCTTTGTCGCATAGGGTTGAATTGGAAGCTTTCTGATTTCAGCTGATACTCGGGTCCCTTCCATCCAAATTACTCCTCAGACCAAGCTTAAGGAAGGCAAGTGGATAAAGCCCAAGACTCGGAGGAGGCGTTAGGATTCACGGGAGAGGCGTCAATGGTGCTTTCGATGTGGGGTTGATGGGCACATTGATGGGATACGATTTTCTTTGGTTGTAGTGTTGTACGCCATAAGAAGGTAGAATATTGTGTGAAGGGAGTGTGGATACAGATGTCTCGAGCTGCATGTCCATCGTTAAATAAGGTGTTTCTCATCATGGACGATTGTGCTTGTGCGATCGTGCACAGATTTGCGAGGGATAGAATAAAGATTGGTTCGAGCTCAGTGTGTCTTTAGGAGGTAACTTCGGAGTTGAGTATGGCTCTGCCGAATGGTTCCATGAGGGGTTGGTCGTAGGGGATAAAGTGGCAATGACCAAGCTGTTGAAATGTACAACAGTCCTCCCATTGCATTGCTTCCACATTTTTTATGAGGCCTCCCATTGCAATGCAGGAGTTTTGAGGAGGTATAAGAACCAATCTCCCCTTCGGATGGTGATGATTGTTATACATGACATGCTTAGGCATGTCGAGTTACTTGACATGCTGGCAAAGATCAAGGGTCAACGGAAGGATCAACCAAATGTGATCTTCGATCGGGTCAACCATACTACCTTTCCTCTTTCTATCTCGATGGTGTCGCATTTGACTCCATGGGTGGTCCTAATGCCGATGGTTGCAGGCAAGGTTCAGGAAAGCGGTATGTGTATGCGTTCAGACATGCCATTGAATACTAAATAAGCAGTATGCAGGGGCGTATGTGGGTTATATGTGGTTCTATGCAGTTTTCTAATTTTAAATTTTAAAAAAATAAATACCTATGAATAACATTATTACGGAATTAATGTATCTAAGTGGAGTTAAAGAATATCAAAGAAAAACGATTCATAATAGATGGTTGAGTATATACTTTTGATTGCCTAACACTTAATCACAAAAAAATTAGCCATAAAAACTACATATGTTAGATTATTCACAATAATAAAACTTCATTACATATACATGCACTACATGAGCAAAACATCAATTGGTATATATTAAAATATTTGACAATACGTAGCATATACTCAAGAAAATAATACATGGGATAAACATAAAAATATTGCATATACATAATGGTATAATGCATTGCAATTGTATACAAATGCATGTAAATCAAATGAAGAGGCAAATCTACGGAATTAAGCACATGAATTAGAGGATTGGAAAGTTGGAGATGCTGGAGCAGTATGCAGGGCATATGCGGGATATGCGAGGCATATGCAGTTCGCATATGCAGGAAGGGTGCACAATACATCGATTCATGAAATCGATTCAGTTTGCATGACGCACAGGCATATGCAGTCGCATATAAGGCTCATACGGTCGATTTTATGAACACTAATTGTAGGTCAAATATAGATGAAGGTCTGATGGGCAATGTGGATGGATGTAGGTCTGATAGCCGACGCAGACTTAAGAAGATGAAGAATCTGCCTGATACCACCTCGGGAGCGGAAGCAACTGAAATTAATCGGTTGGGAGTGGAGACCTTCAACATAAATAGGTGTAGGGGGAGGGGGTCGAATAATCAATATTCGATCAATACCTGATCTAGCTGAATAGTCAGTCCAACTATTGGTTGATTGCTAGAAGATTGTTTATTTCTTATTTCTTATGATTTTGATTTATCTCGCTATCACCAAAACGTCAAACATCCATTTCAGTTTCTACACGGTCTCTTTTTTTAAAAAAATAGTGTCACCTACCATGATTAAATATAAGTTGTGATAAATTGGCCTTTCTTTTTTTAAAACAAAATCACCAATTTGTGTATTTCAACTTTGTCTAAAATGAAATTGGGACTTTTATCGATTTTAAAATAATAAAAAAGCACAATTGCATCATTCTAAATAGTCTTATGGATACCATTGATTCTTTATTCACTAAACACCTCCGACTAGATATTGAATACCAACTTTGCAACATCAATTGAGGAGGGACTATGTGTTCATAGGGAAAAATCGTTCGATATTTTTTTAGCAGTAGGACAGTAGGGTGAGGTTGAGGACATAGATCAGTTGTTCTTCCAGTGTAGTTCTTCCAAGATGGATGGGAAGATGTGGTGATGGATGGGACCTCCACTAGTTATACTACATTCTGGACTCAATAGACAAGGTGCATGGGGGCCCGAGTATTGCTCTCACTTAGGCCGCTGCTATCTTATGGATCATTTGATTGGCTAGAAATTCCATTATGTTTTGGTAGGGAAACATTTTATGTGAAAATTACTATCGAACATGCCAAGAACATAAAAGAATCCCAGCTCTTATAATTGTTATACTAAACTTGTAATTGTAATGGCTTTTTGGTGGGTGTCTACATGGTGCCCCATCCATTTTCCTTTCAAAAAAAATGAATTTTATATTTAAAAAAATAAAAAATATATACCAACTAAATCCTACCCGTCGTCTGACTATCGATTTGTCGATTAGCCTTACTCAGTAACTCGTCCAGCTGAATACTAACTACTAACTTTTACAAGCTTAATGATGCTTTCTTAACATTTAGGTGGATAGAAGATATGATGACAATGCATCATCTCATAGGAATGTGCTATGGAGATTAAAGAGAAGGTTGGCCTGCTTGATCTCGATTCCTCTTCTACTTTGATCGAGCCTAAAATTAGTAACAAGACTAATAATGAAGACCATTAAAGGATGCACAATAATACATGGTGCCACCTTATATTGTTAGCCATGTCGTGGAGTTCAGGAATAAACCATGTTAGGTCATTGGCATGATATGATTACAAGGTGCCCAAAAAAGACATCCCAGCAATGGCCTCTTGTAAATAAAATGGGGCATCTTGACCTCTGTGATTTTCCCAATTACAAATTATGCTAGACACATTAAGAACAAACGATCTGCTATCAGTTCAGCCATATTTCTTGTAAAGGATCTTGTAACATGGAGAAATAAGAAGCAGCCAGTTGTTGTCAACTCTGGAGATGGTGTTCAGTATCATGCTATGTCAAGACTACTTGCAAGGAAAATTACTTTACTTCTTCTCTTGATAATATTGTTTTTTCAATCAAATCAACAATGTCATTGTTCTGTTATATTGCCATTAATACCATCTTCCATAGGAGAAAAAGAACAGTCATAGATGTATTCTTATGTGGCAAGCTGGACGTGATTGGCATCTAGCTTCCAACTTCAGAGGGTATGTAATAGCGTGCGTTTGATATTTCTTAGCGAACTTTCTAATTTATCCATCCAATCCCCATATATGAGAGGTTGTTCTTCTCAAGGTAGACCGTAGAAAAAGTCAGCATTTGATATTGAAAGGATCATTAATAATGAATAAACAATACTCGGAGATAAGTGAGAAATATTTAATTATAAAATATTATAAATATTTAAAATATAAAAAATAATAAATATATTCATGTTCATACAAAATTAGACATTGGTTACGATACCAATTGGACATCAATCCAACATAGGAAATCTTACTTTTATTTTTACATTTAAAAAATCAAAACAAAAAAAAGATTAAAACTTTTTTAAAATTGGTTGACCGATTAGTCAGCCTACTAGTCGGACCGTCTGTTCAATTGAACAGAACAGAGACCGACTATTCCACCACCATACATACAAGCACAGTCAGACCGACTATTTCCAGATTTGCAACTGGTGTGTTTCTCATAGCATATAATGAAGTGAACTATTCAGAATATCTCATAACATATAATCGGAGGTTTTAGAAGCTCCGAGACCTATTTTCCATACCTCGGTAAGGGACAAGGCAGGTCCATCTAATGAAGATATTCCGCTGTTAAATTTCGCAAGAAGTTGTTGTGCAACTGCAGAGGGATATGGGAGATCAAATTCTCTCCCAGTTTGAAGAGTTGGTTCTGACGCGTTAGTGGGCAATGAAATGGGATATGCTTGCTGCACAAGAACAAATACAATAATGAATTACAGGAATAATAAAAATGACAAAGTCCTCATCTTTTTCATTTAAAAGGATAACATGGATAGAGACAGCAAAAGAAGCTCATTGCCACAATAAATTTATTTCCCCAAAAGAAATTTTATAAACATGCCGTAGATATCAAAAGAGGTATAGAAACAAAAATCGTCCACCAACATGACATTTTTTATTAACAAGAAAATAAGAACATTTGGTAAACCGATAAACATGTTTGCATCTAAGTTCAATGCATCGGAGGATACAATACCAAAATGGACACTCATCAAAACAACTAGTACTAAATTATTCCTTACCAGATATAAGGACCAGTTAAGTTACAGAACTGTAAGATGACACGACTGTCATTTGTGAGACATTACTAGAGCTGAGCTCACTTTGGACAGTGGGGAGATTAAACCACAATAGACACTTTACAAATAAAATTAAGGTTAGGTCTTGTCACTGAAGTTATAAAAAAATGAAATATAATACCCACCACAAAAACTACTGCAGCCACCATGAATATCCCGTGAGACAGAACATCCCCAACACAGACGTTCTCCCCGGAAAGCCGCGGCATTCCTCACCAACCATAGATTACACACAAAAATGCAAAGGAAATCGCTCCTTTGTCGACCAAAAAGAAGTGCTAGCAAAAGACATACAAAAGTCATAGACACAAAATGTGTCCACCCAGACCACCTCTGACTCCCACCAAACTTCTCAAGCAAAATGACAAAAGAAGGTTAAAATGGCATGCATCATCGGGCTCCTCGAACAAGTATGAATCCAATGTAGGAAACAGACAAGCTCTATAAAAAATTTGGAAGATTAAACCCGATAAACACTTTACAAATAAAATTAAGGTTAGGTCTAGTCAATGAAGTTATAAAAAAAGATGAAAAATATTACCAACCACAAAAACGGCTGCAGCCACTAAGAATGTCCTGTGAGACAAAACATCCCCAACACAGACGTTCTCCCCGGAAAACCACAGCATTCCTCGCCAATCACAGAGCACACACAAAAATGCAAAGGAAAGTGCTCTCTTTTGTCGACCAAACAGAAATGCTAACAAAAGATATACAAAGTCAGACGCAAATTCTGCCCACCCAGACCACCTCTGACTCCCACCGAACTTCTCAATCAAAATGACAAATGAAGGTTAAAATGGCATGCATCATCAGGCTCCAACAAACCTGAATCCAATGTAGGAAACAGACAAGCTCTATAAAAAAAATTTGTTGTCAAATCGCCTCCCGTAAAGGGGCATGCATGACCAAAACCAATCTGTAATCTCTAAAGAAAGACGAGTCACACTGGGGGCATGCCGCAACGGGCACCTTGTGCTCCTTACAACCTAAGAAGTCCCGCTCAAGATACATCCAATTATCCCAAAGCACTTGAGACGGACCCTTCAACCTCACTTAGCTCGTCCAACACATGCAAGTAAGAAAAAATTCCTAGTTTCCATTCTAAAAGCTGTGTGCTGGGGCATATGTCCGAGAACTGCAAGGATGGGAAAATGTAGAGAAGAAAGGAATTAAATGAAAGGAAAGACAACATGCAAGGGATAAGAAGGTAAGTTTGGCTTCCTGTAGCACAAGAGGGTGATCAACATAAGTTCAAGGATTACCTTGGTGGAAAAAAAACAGTTGAAGTCTGTTGTACAGCAAGGAGGTATTGAAACCTCAAATAGCTAGAAAAGACTGAAGTAAATGGGAGGGCAGGTAGAGACAGTAGCAGATCAGCATAAACAAGCAACCAGAACTGCAAGAGCAACAAGGATACGGCAGGAATGTGGGCTAGAACTGGAGAGAAAGCAGGTCATTTTGGCCACCAGTGAGGATTTTATTAACCAAAATTCAAAATGGACTGGAATTCGGTCAGAGGACAGCCAAGTAAAATGTCCGTACAAGAGGGAGTTGATGCTGTTGTATAATCGACATCAATTGACTTCTATTTGTGAAGGGGTTGTTAAATCCCAAGTTAATCAGAGGCAACAGATGACTACAGAGTACCCCTATTGCTCGGCAGCCAACTACTCAACAGCAGCTGGCAATTGATGACACAAGGGAATCTTGATGCAGTGGATGGTGGAAAAGGGGAGACGTGCTAATAAGAAGATTTGGATGTGCAAGCTTCACAACAATTTCACTCTTACAGTTGCAACCAGCAGAAACCCCAGCAACTACCTTTGTTTGGTTGTGGGAAATTGTCTTACCCACAGCAAACAACACGGAAGGTGCCAAGAGTGTGAATTGAAGAGGTACAAGCAGATACAGTTAGAAGAGATTGCATTTTACTTCGAAGATTGATGCAGCGCGAAACCCACGGATAGAGCCAATTAGTTATCTAATTTTATTGGTTAATTTTATTTATGTTTATTTAAGTTGTCGGGTCTTTAATTAAATAAATGAGATCGCATGTGATCTCCAACAATTAGTCATAGATTTGATTTTTAAATTTGGTCGGTTAATTAGTTAGAGTCTAATTAGGATAATTAGTTGTCCATTTAAATTAATTTACTATTTTTGTAATCTCATCCCTCCTATATAAAGGGATGAGGGTCCAATGTTTTTAGTCAGTTCAGTGATATGAAAATTTGAGATTTATTCTCTATCTCCGCCTCTCTCTTTCCCACCCGCGTGGTCTATACGTGTTCTTCTCCTCCAAACCCCTCGTATTCCCGACGAGTTTCTTCTTCTCAACCCCTCTATTTCTCCTCTACCAAAAATTCCACAAAAATATTATTTTCCCGTCAATGCCAAAACCCTTCTGCATCATTTGGTATCAGAGCATGGCCTACAGATCGTCCTCACGATCTGACGATCCGTACCGACATGCGCACGACACGCGACGACACACCATCGTTCGACAGAACGACACCGGCGAGCCGACGACGCCCACAACGAGAAGATGAGAAGCATGCTACTCGAGATACAAGCCAACTTCGAGTCCATGCGTCCAGAACTTGGGGCTGACTTCGAGTACCTACGCGCCAAATCGAAGCCTCCAAGCACCGAACCCGAAGTTGAAGATGAGAAGCTCGCCGTCCACGACAAACTGCCCGTGGTTCAGACCAGTTCGGAAGAAAAGGAAGCCGAAACGGTTGCTATCCAGAAGGTTTCAGATCAGCTCCCATCACCAACAGCGTCCCCGATGGCAGCCCCAGCCCCCCCAGCAGTTCCCCAGGCCGACCAGACCCTCGCCGCACCCCCGCGACCTCCTCCCGCAACCCCGGCGACCCCAACCCCGCCCCCAGCTTCGCTGGCGCCTTCCCCCACCTCCGCAAATCCCGCGGCTCTGAACCCAACACCACCAGCCATCTCTTCCCCTTCCACGCCCGACCCCAGCGTCCCTTCCCGCGCCCTACCCCTTCCCGCAGCCACCCTCTTCCCCGACCCATCTATCCCCAGGCACCCCCTCTCTCCCGCCGCCTCCTTCCCCTCCGCACCTCGTGCTCCCCCCAACCACCCCCGTCCTCGCCGCATTCCCCAGCATTGCCTGCTCGCCCCGGCCTCCCCTCCCTCCCCGCAATCACCCTGGTGGTGCCCCGCACAGCCCGCGCCTCTCCCACGCGCAGGCCCCCTGCTCCCCGGCCCCCCTCGTCGCCGCCCTTCCCCGCATCGCCTCCCCCTCGCCTCGCGCCCGTGTACCCTCTCGCCCCTCCCTTCCCGCAGCCCCCACTACCACCGTCCACGGAAGAAGCCACGTCGCCATTTGCCCCTGAGTTGCCGCCGTCGACAATATCTCATGGGGAGAAGAACGCTAACGAGAGTTGGAGGGTCCTCTTCCATCGATTCCCATAAAATCTGGGATAAAGATTTAATTTGGGACATTTGCAGAGAAGGTCCCCCTTACAAAAGTATTTATCAAAAGGGGCAATTGAAGGATATATTATGCTATGGAATCTTTTTAAGTGAAGGGGTAAAACATTTGCAGCCGTACCCCTCCGTGGAAAGAAATTACAAACGTAATCTGGAAAAGGAGCAAAATTGCGGCTTTTTGCTCAACCAATCCAGATGGGATTCTCCACCATCAGAACGAAGATAAAGTAATTCGTCGGGAGACGAATTTTTAAAGCGGAGGAGAGTTGATGCAGCGCGAAACCCACGGATAGAGCCAATTAGTTATCTAATTTTATTGGTTAATTTTATTTACGTTTATTTAAGTTGTCGGATCTTTAAGTAAATAAATGAGATCGCCTGTGATCTCCAACAATTAGTCATAGATTTGATTTTTAAATTTGGTCGGTTAATTAGTTAGAGTCTAATTAGGATAATTAGTTGTTCATTTAAATTAATTTACTATTTTTGTAATCTCATCCCTCCTATATAAAGGGATGAGGGTCCAATGTTTTTAGTCAGTTCAGTGATATGAAATTTTGAGATTTATTCTCTATCTCCACCTCTCTCTTTCCCACCCGCGTGGTCTACACGTGTTCTTCTTCTCCAAACCCCTCGTATTCCCGACGAGTTTCTTCTTCTCAACCCCTCTATTTCTCCTCTACCAAAAATTCCACAAAAATATTATTTTCCCGTCAACGCCAAAACCCTTCTGCATCAAAGATGGAGTGGATGCTAGTGATAATGTTCAAAAGAAGCCCAATAGCAGCATCCGGCTGATTCAACAGTTTGCAGCTTACTCAACAGAATCCAAAGGAAACGAAGCTTTAAACAGTTGCAGCCTGTTCCACTGAATGATGAGAGGTGGTTCTCAAAAGAGATCCAAATGAAAAGAGGTGATTGATTCCAAAGCATGTGGCAGTCCTCTTGTTGTTGAGGATAGCCAAGCAGCAAAAAGGAAAAGGATATTTAATTGATGGTATATTATGGTGGAGAAGAAACCGTAGGTCGAAGTTAATATACTCCCCTCATTGATCCTTTTTAGTAAGCCAAGTTTCAATCTTACAAGAGACTAGTTGAAAGAAGTGCAGCAACAAAATAAAAGCCAGATGAATTGGGATAAATGGCTTACCATGAATAGTTGTAGAAAGGATTTTGCCTCAAAACTTGTGAACGAATCAATGTTGTGAAGCCGAATACAAACAAAGAGTGAAATGGGAAGATGCCTCTCTTAAAGGAGAAAGAGGTGCATGAGATTGAGATTGAGGAAGACAACTCATGTCTTTTAGCTTCCGAGGTGCACCATGTGCTAAAGAAGATATTTGAAGGAGCCACTTCAATGGTAGCAAATAAACTTCAAAAGACCGATCACCAATATTGCATTGGGAAAGATTGGACAATTCAGCAAATAAATCATGTGATGGAATCAGATGAAGGCCGCACAGGAATCATGTCAGGAATGGATAAAGATGAACTTGCAGAATTGCAAAGGAGGTTGCAAAATCATGATAACTAAGGTGCTCTTCCATAGAAAAGAAACTTGATGAGAAGTACTTGGTGAGCAAGCGCAACAAGCCAATGGAAAAGGCTCACATCAAAGGGGAAGCGTTGCTCTGAGGACTTGCCTCATTTTCTATTAAGAATAAGAACTTGAACTTGTCGAACATTTTGGTCTTCTCCTCATTTCCTTGCTACAGGGTTATTTTGGCCAAACATAAATATACTTTTATTTATGACATGCTAGCCATAGCTATGGTTTACATTTGCTTTTTCAAAGCCTTTTAAGCCATAGCATGTATTTTAACTTTCCTTGATGTAAGGCTTCAAGCCCCTCACACTATGGCACTGTCACGTATACATCATTTATGTTCAATGAAAGCAGTTAGCCCAGCCACATAATATCGGACTTGTGAGTACAAAAATTGCCATGCAGGCTCAATTTCTTCCTTCTTCATTTCTTCTTGTTGATGCAACTATATCCACTTTCAAAAGAGAAATAATCACTTTTTGTTGTTAACACAGTTTTTTAAAATCTTCAATGAACATCCTCTCTGTACCCTCTTGAAATATGCCATGTGTCGCCTTGTCAATAACAATGTCCATGATGATCTCAGCATGTAAATCCTCCCATCTAACTCCCTTATCCTCCTGTTTCTTGATCTCTTCATGTAATTCTTTAACACCCTGGCAGGAGCAACCGATATCCCTTCTGCGAGGTCTCCACATCCAGCCCATAGTCTATTAAGAGAAATCCATTTCTTCTAATAGTTTCTGCCAACATCTCCTCAACGAGAATATATGTTTGCTGCAACTGCTCTTGCCTTGATGTATCAACATCCAACTTAAAGTGCCTTGAACGTTTGGCCTCATGATGATGCAATTTGAAGAAAAACTCTAGCTTTAAGCTGTTGCGACTACGAAACACCATCTACAAGAAGGTTGTCCTTTGACAAGATACTGTCATCATTCAAAGCAACATGATGTTCAGCTTTCTGCTAGCCACTGTTCCATGCAAACCTTGACCCTGAGTTCAGTTGTTACTGCTTGTGTGGATGCAAGTGCTCCAAGCTGCTGTACAACCAAATGGCCATTGAGAGATTGCTACTGTGAGAGGAAGAATCGAGAAAAATTCTTAATTGAATCCTTATGATGGCATTCAATCCCATCCACAACCAAAGTCTCAGACCTTGTTCATCCTCTTGACAGTTTGCTTCCCATCAACCTTTACCCAAACCTTCTTGTAGTTATCATTCCCTTCATCTTTCTTTCTCCTTTACCCGTTTTACACTCTTCCCAAGTAAATGGAATAGCCTGACAAATGGGACAAAATTTTGGGATCTTTTCATAACAATTGGTTATTTGAAAACCTGAGTACCACTCGGAATCATCACATTAGCAATCCTAGGCTGAAGGAGTTTAATCGCAAGAAATATCCTAAAATAACTAGGCATAGTGAAATCCATCACATCTATATCCAAATTAATAAACTTGAGGAATAGATTTGGCCATCCCTATATTGTCCAAATGGACATTCAAACTCAGTGATGAAACCAAAACAACTTGAGCGGTTTTTAAAGTTAGGAAACCATCTAAAAATGGTCGCACTCCTACCATGGCGTTTGGGGACACCTAGAGGAAGCACATCCATATCTTATTTGGGCTTGCCACTATTGGAGAAGATGGTTGGGACGAAGGCATCATGTCTTTGTAGAGGAGGTCGGTTGGTACTAGTGAAAGCAATTTTATCAGCTATCTCAATTTCTATTTTTTCTCAATGGCAGTAGCTATCTCTTGGGATCCCGGAGGTAACTTGAATTGCGGGCGAGACGGTTTTTTTTTGAAAGTCTGCAATTTAGGGGGTAGTACTCGGTGGTACCCTCCCCATCAAAATTTCTTACTAACAAAAACCAAAAGCAAGGAAGTTACATAGCTAAAACATCTAAACCACCCTTACATTACAAAAGCACTACAGCACCCAGTCCTCAACCAGCCTTTTCGGAAGGAAAGTCACGTTCTCCTCATAAAATCTTTGTCTAGAGAATAACAAATCGTTTCTGCCACGCCAAATCGCCCATAGATAGGCCATTGGAAGAAGGCGAACTCTCCTTGGTCTATCTTTGTTCAAGTGGATCGAATTCCAAAACGATTGGAAGCCATCGAAGCGGCACCAAGGAATCTCTGCATTCAGCCAAATCTGAGAAACCACAGGACACGCAAAGAAAAGTTGATCAATGGTTTCAATGGCATTGTCACAGATCACACATTTGTCCGCAATCATTCCCAAAAGTTCGACGCACCGGTCGTGAGTCAAGAGTCGCTTACGTCGAAGAAGCCACAGAAAAATCCCCACACGTTCCGGAAGGCGAAGAGACCAAATTGTTGCACAATCCCTGTTCAAGGACTCCGAACTCGCCGGCGATGGTCTGCAGATAGCCCCATAGGACCCCTTCACCGAGAAAGGCCCAACTCTCCAGCCCCAGTGATCTCTTCCCACAGTGGGAGCCCCCACATTCCTCACGGCCTCAAGGAGATCAAGGAACACATCGAATCTTCTGTCGGAGAAGTTGGCGGAGAAGGTAGGGCACCAAGAACCATCAACCCAGCAACTCGCCACCGAGCAAAGTTTATCATTTGCCAAGGCAAATAAGCGAGGAAAACGAGAACACAAGGCTCCCGCCCCCGATCAATCGTCCACCCAAAAAGCAAAGTCGTTTCGACCCCCCAGAACCGGCTTGAACGACAGAAGATTCTTCAAAAAAGACTTGAACCCACAAAAGACGGCTTTTTGTCCTACTCAACTGAGTCAGCAGGCATCCTGCTCATGGATTGGGATCTGTTACTCCGCATGTAAAGAGCAAAGGCTTAGGAGTATTCAAGCTAAAGAAGATGAACTAGGCTCTGATTGTGAAATCAATCGTACGAATTCGGGGTGAGAGAACAATTTTGCTTGCCAAGTTGGTTCGTTCAATTTATGGGATTACTTTTGAGATGTGTGTGCAGCCTATCATCGTTACTTCACCGACTACCTGCAAAGGCATCTACATTGTGCTCCCCGATTTTGGACCATCGCTGAGACCGATGATAGGAAATGGGAGAAAATTCAGATTCTGGAGTGATGATGGAACATAGATTTTTTTTGATAGATGATGGAACAGAAATGAGCACCATGTGTCATTGTTTTATGGATCCCTTCATCATGACAACTGGCCAGTCGATGCCAGTATTGGAGTGTTTGTCCTGTGATGTTACGACACTTCTTTGGACAGTATCAGAGATTGGAGGAGTTTTTGTGTTTCTCAAGATCCATGGCTACAAAAAAAAGGCCCAAATGGTGGAAGGAATTTGTGGATCTGGCGAAAAGGCCATTTCTCAGTGAAGAAAACGTACAGGATTGTATATGTACCTGCAGTGTTTGATCCAGGCATACTCATATGGGATTGGGGATGGATTTAGAAATGGAGGATTTCTACATGTGTCAAAGTTTTCCCCTGGTTCGCAGACGTGGGCACATCTAACGACAGCTTATAGGACAAGTTTGTAGATTACATACTTTGTAAAGAGAGACGAGAATAAAAACCATCTTTTTTGCTGGTACAAACTTCAGATGAGCATGGGAGGAAGCACATCTTGTTGAAATTGCTCACAAGGATGTTGAAGCTATTCGCAACTCTATTGGTGGCAACTAGATGAGCTCAATAGATGGTGAAAAAAAGAGATGCCTTAATTGTGCTATCTCGATGACCAGCAATGGAGTTATCTTCAGGCGAGAATCTATGTAGAAATTGTAGTTAAGCAATGCTAGAATGCACTTTAAGATGGTTTTTAACTCTTAATGAAAAATTGAATTAGCTGCACATCTTTCAGATTATGGACCCCTTTCTCTAAAAAAAACTCATGCAATAGCTTCTATTCTACAAGTGCACATGATAGAACGCAATCTTTCTCCACAGAGAATGTGATCAAAGTTATACTTAGAATCAAGCCAACCCAATTAAAGCTCCCCGACCTTCTTACATCTTCCTTTCAAATATACTAAGAATCAAATGAATCCAATTAAGACAGTCTGTGTAGCCTTTGTACTTTATTAACACTTGATGAAAAATGAATCAGGTGCACATCTTTCAGGTTCTGGACCCCTTACTTTCTCTAAAAAACTCTTCCTTAGCATTACTAAGATTTTTCTCCCAGCGGCTAACAGATTTTTCCTTGGTTAATGTTCGTCATCAAGAAAATACTCCTTCAAGTACCCTTTTCCACTGTTACTTTACATTTTAGCAGACAAATTATGATTACTATTATTAACTGCAGTTTTTGTAATGTATTTCTTCCTACACCTTGCGCGCACCTTCAGCCATGATCCGAAAGGAAAAAGAAACTCCCACAGATCGCCAAAGTCAACAATCCTCACAAGCAATTGGCCAAACATACAACCCACACCAATCACACACTTAGCCCCGTAAAATTAAGGGCACAAACGCCCACAAAATGGTTGCTCACCCAACAACCAAGGAAGAAACTTTAGATTTTCACCAGCAAAAGCTCTTACCACAGCAACTTTCAGACCCTCAAATGGTAATCCTTCCCAGTAGCAATGCCTCAACATATACAGCCACCAAGTCAGGCTCACAGCAAATGAGCGTCTAAATCAGCATCAATCTAAACAAGCAAGACTCCAAAGCACCGGATCCAAACAATGAAACTCCAGTCGCAAAATCTTCACGATGCAAAACCCTTAAAACATATCTAGCACCTAGTTCCTGAAGAAACCCAACAATAGAAGATTGAAATAAAGATCTTGAGGTGAGGGATCCAGATCTGGAGGATGATGATTTATCTACCAAAAACAAAAACATAATGTGATTTCGAGCATAAAAAACAAAGATGTAGGATACACATGCATTGCTTTGGAAGTCGCCCCACAAGGGGCTCCAATTGAAAGGGTGGGCTTCATCTTTTAAAAAAAGAGTTTAATGGAGCTGCCCCCGCGTCGTTTTTGGTGTTTTTTTATTTTTTTGAAAAATATCACCATGTATATTCATCCCTATATCCCTCCTATATGCCATTCGAATGTCGTCAGAAACAGAGACTCCTACGGCTCCATCGAGATGATGTCGATTTAAAAAATCCTGTTACCGTTAAAAAATGGCTGTCTGGATGGAGGCCGTAGGAGTCTCTGTTTCTGACGAAATTCGAATGGCATGTAGGTGGGATATAGGGATGAATATACATGGCAATATTTTTCAAAAAAAAAATAAAAATGCCGAAAACGGCGGGGGTGGGGGGGGGGGGGGCAGCCCCATTAAACTCTTAAAAAATGCAGGATATTAGCAAGGAATTTTTCCATGATCGGATAAATAATATCTGAGATAACAAAAATGCTAGATGGAATTGTTGCAACATCTCATGTGAAAGGAGAAATCCACATGTTTTGTTGCTGGATTACCCTCTAAATTATAAAAAATTCTTACAGAATACTCCTGGGGTAACCCTACAACCAAACATAACAATCATTGGTCCTTTCCACCACAAGCACCAGTTCGATCCCAAACCAACATGGCAACATTAAAGTCACCACCATCCACCACAAAAATTGAAGTATTTCCACAGTCAGTTTGTTTAACCCATAAGTCCCCACCAAATGTCGCATGTTGATCTATACCCCCATGCTGCCCCCGAATGTCGCATATGTGGATCTATACACCCATGTTGCCAGAAAGCAGTAGTCATTTGTGTTCCTCTAAAATATGAACAAATTTTTGCTCAACTTCATCATGTCCAAAAAAACAAAAAGCCCCCATTTCATCCAACAAGCAAACCTCCAAATCTACCATATGAGGCCACTGCTTTGAACCCCTTAAATTTGGTCCCCTTCTCACCACTACAATAGTTAGTCCAATCCAAGGTTTTAAAAATGAAAGGCTAAACTAGACAGTTTTCCAAAATCAAGGCATGTGTAGTCTCGAGGTCTGGCCAAAGCCTCATCACTCCACCCAAAAATATGCAATTTAATTTAAAAGTAAAAAAATGTACTAAGCCTTCTCCCACTATAAGTAGGGTCGGCTACATGGATTCTTGCTCAAATCCATGTTGAAAGATTCGACTATTTTTTACACTGATCGTCGACTATCTAACGCAACCCCTGCAAGAATGGGATTTGAACCATGGTCTTTTGTGTGGTAGACACACTGTACTACCACATTAAGTGGGTTGTCAATTTAATTTAAAAGTATTTTAGAAATATTAGGGAGACATTATCAAACAAATCTCCATAATTGTCTCCACTTGCCATTGCAATTATAAGAAGAGAGCCAAGTTGACAAGAAATTAAAGATGCCTTTCCATATTTTATGTAATGCCAGTATTGTTGTTTAGAACAAAGATATGTCATAGGTATTGATCATGTTAACTGTTAAGTACACAGATGCTATTATTCTACATGGAATTCTCGATGTTATGCAGTGGGAATTTTCTCTAAGACCTTGCCGCTGAAACATCAGATTTGAATAAAATTTCTGCGAACGTAATGCTTCCTAAGTTCCATTTTGAAGGACAGATAGCATGGTATGATTTATATATTTGGATTTCTGCATAGCAATTTCAGTGACACTGGGAAGACACTTCATATTGCAACAAAGGAACTTTAAAATAAAAAAATCTACTGCCGGAGAAACTGAAGTCAAGGCCGACAAGGGTGAGGCGGAGATTGCAGCCCCGGCCTCTGCTGCAATAATGGAAGACCGTGTTCGGAAGTGTGCCTGTAGGCTACAACCGAAGAGGACAGCAACGACAGTAAGCTGCACTTGCAGCAGGGAAGGGCCGGCGCTCAGGCATCACTGTCATTAGGACTTGGGGGTTGAAAATATGGAGGGAAAAAACGAAGGCATGGCCATGTGGGCGCGTAAAAGCAAGTGGAGGCGATTAAGTTCCCTCACAGGCAAGGCACCCACCTTGCCTCGCCTTCCCACCTCAGCATCTCATGTTTGCCTCGACCTTGTGAAGCGCTCACCTTGAGTCCAAAGGCTAGCACCTCATCTGAGTCGCTTCTATGTCTTAAGACGCTCTTTTTTATTCAAGGATCCAATCACTCTACCAAAGCCTCATGTGAAAAGACCATGCTTGACATCCACTTACTTAGGTAGCATCCCATCATCACCATCCTCTCAGGGGAGAGCAGATCTGAGTTATTATCTATGAGTGATTATTTTGCAGATCCAAACAACCAAAATCAATTTGGCAAAGTAATTCTCCATAACAGGCTGCTTATTAGAAATTATTTTCTTAGTTAAAATATTCAACACCATTCATACTAAGTGCAATGATATCTTCCACTTGATACAAAATGGACGACGGAGTATATTACAATATGATTAGAAAGATCAATATCTATGATTAGTAGAAAACCAGCATCAAAGAAACAAGGAACCAGACAAACACAACTCAATCACAAGAAAGAAATCAGATCATCAGCAATAAAAGAACAATAATAAGTGTTTCCAAACATGGGAGCCTGGAATCGGAAAGAAAATGTTACCATTACATTTGATAATGCCGCAAGGGTTTGTGCTTGCGAAATAGTTTCTGAATAATTCTGATCAACAGGTTGTGCAGTACCAGAGAATGCGTAGTTAGGCATAGACGATGTTAAGTTATATTGAAGCTCATTAGAAGGATCAGAACTAGCCGATCCTATGACTGCAGGTTGTGGGGATGCTAATCGATCGTAGTTTTCAGCAGGTGTACTCGTCTCGTGGTCCAAATCTTCATCAGAGGTAGTCCTCAACTGTTCCCCGTTGTAATGCTCAGGATTTCCAGTATGAATGCTGCACGAGAACTAATAGATTAATCAAAATAAGAAATGTCAATTGAGTTTACATACACATGTAGGGAGTCCTGAAGTCGAGGACGTGAGCAAGACACCCACCTAGCATCCAAAGGATCAACGGGAACCTCAGCAGATGCAGAGGATGCCTCCAAGGTACTCTTCTGAGATTTAGACAAGAGGGAACCAGAAAAGTTTGCACTAATACCAGATCCGAAGCTGCCGAAACTCAGATGTGAGCAGTCCACGTTTACTTGCAGATGATCAGGAAATATAACGCTCGGGTTATTATCCCTCGATCTTTCAACAATCGTTTCATTTTGCAAGCTCAGTTGCTGCATGTTAACCACAACTGAGGAAGCTTCCGGGTTATCCTCGACTGAAATTCAAAAGTGGATTGTGAGAAGCAATAAAAAAGAAGATAGAAATCCACTGTTTCTGATATTTCATCAGGCATTATATAAGTTGCCTGGAAAACAAGAGTACAGACATTACACCTGTTTATCATTAAATTTTGGATTTAGAGCATGGAAAGCATGTGCATTTTTTGGTGTTCAAATATAAAATACCCTAACATGATGGATGGATTTTAAAATACAAATACAGAATATCATTTTTTTGGTGTTTTTAGTTTATGTATCGGAAAGTGAATAGAAGCACGAGATGCGATCAGGAGAGATTTCTTAAAAGGTAATACAGATTCGTGCCTATCACAATAAATGGAGACGTTATACTAGCTCAAATAAATTTGAACTCACGATCGTCATTAAGTATAACCTTAAATACTCACATGTTGTAGAACATAAAGACAGACCACCACGTTTTTCTCACTTTAAAAGGTATAGTATAGCATATAGCACTTTTTATCATACACATAAAACGTCGATTTTTTATGAGAATGACAGGTAAAACAATTGATGAAGAAAAACAATAAAGTGATGCAATATGCAATTAAAAATGTGACAAATTAAAGATAATGGCTCAATAAGACTAGCAGGTTACCGGTCCATGTTGAAATCATACCAACAAAACAATGAATCACAGAACAAGTTTTTTTAAAAAAGAGAGACAGGTATAAATAGTTTTAAAAAAAAACAACTATAATATAGTACCAGGCTGATTTATAGAAGGGGCATTTCAATATAAGAATGAGATATTCAAAGCAAGACAACAAGATTCCCTACAACACTTTGCTTTTGTTATTGTCCTACAACAAAATGCAGATATTTCAGAACATGTAATTTAGCATCAGGTCCTCCTTTTTGAATAAAAATAAAATGATGGCTATCCCAAAAGTTTGGACATCTAAAATTTTCATTAGGTGGTCTCCAGAAAGAAAAACATTCAAGTGGTCAAAGCAAAATTACAAGCTGTAGGGCAAACCAAGCAGCAGCCATACCCAAAAAAAGGGTGCTAGGCAAGACAACCAAACTGATCCATGAATGGTGAGCAATGGCCATGACCATCACCCAATGAACCTCACATCTAAATTTTTCATCAGGTTGTCTCTTCAGAAAGATATTCATTCCAGTGGTCCAAGCAAAACTAAAAGTTAGAGATGCTAGGCAAGACAACCAAACTGGGCCACGAATGATGAGCAATGTCCACAACTGCGTCACCCAATAAAACCTCAACTTCTAAATTCATTAAAAAAAATGGGGAGCTGTGATCATGGCTGAAGACATGTCCTTGAAACTTTTGGGAATTTTACGGGGTTAAAAATGAGGAACATAAGATTAAAAAAATATAGACAGTGAAAGAAAAGAAGGGAGAGAAATAGAAGAGACTTTTGTTCTTTGATTTCCTCTAACAATGTGATCTACATTACTACATGCACGATTAAAACAAATATGAGAAAGGGGTGAGAATAAGATAGTAATTCATGACCAGTTGCTTTGAGTCTTTCCAAAAGAAAGACCAACTTTTTGATCCTAAGTTTATTGTTAAAGAAGATCTTGATGATTCAGCATTTCTTGTTCAAACCCCATGTGCACATTTGAGGTCTATTTCTAAGGATATGCCCCTTTTAAGAGATTGTCGTATACGTGAGGGACCATCTAACAGAGCCAAGATTAGTGTGAAGACAAGGAAACCATCGTATCAATGATCAGAGTATGATAGATATTGGGAAAAAGAGTACTACGTATATCAGCATGATCCAGCTTCTCCTTCCATGTCATAGATGGAATAATCCTTCATAAGTGCATTAGTGACCACCAGAAATTCAAACCCGGATCATCTCCAATTATTTCTGGCAGAGTCTACCTCACTGCATGATCTTCAACATTCAAACCAAAGCATTACACTCAAACCCACCCACTGAAATCTTAGTCCAATGGTTAGTTTATATTATAAGGGGTCATTTCGACCAAGGTTTTAAATCTCGATTTCGATTTCGTTTCGAGATGCTGAAAAAACGAGACAATTTCGAAATTTCGTCGAAATTTCGACGAAATTCCGACAATTTCGGCCAAAATCGGTCTAGATTTGTGAAGGAAGGGCATATGTCGACATTTCGATTTCGATTTCGGTAGGGTCTCGAAACCGAAATTTCGCCGAAATTTCGTCGAAATTTCGGGAAATTTGAAACACTGATTTCGACTTCGTTGTGTCAGCAAAAATTGAAC
This sequence comes from Ottelia alismoides, assembly GCA_037367405.1. Taxonomy (NCBI): domain Eukaryota; kingdom Viridiplantae; phylum Streptophyta; class Magnoliopsida; order Alismatales; family Hydrocharitaceae; genus Ottelia; species Ottelia alismoides. Next base: position 1,898,424 of record JAZKJV010008882.1, read on the forward strand.
ATAAAAATGCTCAAACTTGAAGAATTGGGAGTTAGGTGTGGGAACTGGTTATTAGTGTTTGAGTTTAGTTGCATACCCATGAGAATGGAAATCACGAATAGGTGTTTATTTGAGTTTAACTGCATCACCATTAGAATGGGATTAATAGAGGTGCATGAGCTAAAACCCCCTTATATTACAATTTTATGGGAAAAAATAACAAAGAAAATACAGCAATAAGATTGCCTCTAGCGTAATGTAGGCAAGTTCTATAATCATGATTCATGAACTACCAAAAATTCTTGCACCATGGTTAACTTTAACTTGTTTTATTCCTTGATGTGTTCTACCCATACAAAGCACCCAAAGAACTAGAAATTCCTTCGTCTACTATAGCCGTGTTGCGGGATGAATAATTTGTATATACAGTATTTATAGCTCATCCATATCATAATGAATCATGAAGAAATAACTTTATAGCCCAGAAGGATATAAGTATATGATCTCCGGATAAAGGCCACAGTAACAAGTAACATCTATGTAAACACGTGCAGCACCACAAAGATAGTGAATTTCAAATGAAAAACTTGCCAAATACCAGCACATCTCCAAGAGACAGACAAGAAACAAAGGATAAGTAAAAACTCACAATTCATTATGTAAAAAAGACAAAGACTACCTTCGCAATGCTGAAACTCATGTTCTGCATGCTCATAAAATTCCCTATGTTCAAAGGGTCCGTCATCCACACGAGGCGCACTTTGTATTAGTCTTTCCAGTGCCATGGATTTAGTAGAATCTCTTTCAACAATCCCCGCATTTGGATCAAAATTAGTTGTATAAATTTCATTGTCGCCCATAGGAGAACAGACAGGCAGATTCAGCCTATCATCTTTCAAGTTGGATGGCTCCGATGGATCAGAGAAAACAGGACCACTGGATGTTAGAGATACTGCAATATTATTCTCCGTCGGTAGTTGATCGACCAAGGACCAGCTATCCACAGAAACATGCTCATCAGAGGCAGGTTCTGAATCATGGACAGCATTTGAAATATTGGGAATGTGATCTAGTGAAGAATGCCTCTCCTGGATAGCTTCTGAAGCATATACTGTGGATGTAGGCAGTTTAGCATGAGAATGAAAAAGATTTGATGTAACAACATCATGAGAAACATTAGGCATCTCAGGAGATAAAGTTGCTTTCGTGGATTTTGCCTGAGGTCTACCCATCTTCACTACATCTGCCATCGACATTTGACCAGGTATGCCAGACCAAGCATGTTGAAACACCATTGTAGGTTTTGGTGGCATATAGTTGCTATCTGCTGCAACGGACTCTTCAAGTAATGCAGCTTCATTGGAGGCAGTCATGCTGCAAAACATATGTAAAGCATAATCCCCTAGTAAGCTCAAATAAATTAAAGAAAATCAAACAATGGTATCAATAGCCAAAATGCAGCACCAGGGTATCAATTATTTTTGGACACCAAGCCTTCAACTTTTAGCATGCCTCAGGGCAGAACCAAAATATAAAAATTAGATAAGAACCCCTGAAAACCGGGATTATATAAAATATGAGGCAGCACTATATAGCTATAAAACGTGAATTTAATAAAACTACAGAATGCGTATATGGGAAAAGGTACAACATTCTGACAGCAGCTTGACTTGTCCGACTAACAACATCGAAGCAGTTGGCCATGATCAACTGCTTTGGCATTGCCCATATACCCCAACTTTTAGCATGCCTCAGGGCAGAACCAAAATACAAAAATTAGATAAGAACCCCCGAAAACCGGGATTATAAAATATGAGGCAGCTCTCTATAGCTATAAAACGTGAATTTAATAAAACTACAGAACGCGTATATGTGAAAAGGTACAACATTCTGACAGCAGCTTCATTTGTCTGACTAACAACATCGAAGCAGTTGGCCATGATTAACTGCTTTGGCATTGCCCATATACCCCAAATGCTAAAGGCATCACAATAACAGCACATATGCTATATTTCCCATGGGATGACGGTAATACTAAGAAAAACAACCTCTTTAGTAATCAAGATTCAAAGGGACCAATAAGGCCTAGATGCAGAGGGCAAACAAACAAAATGGTTCAAGTTTGAAAGAACTAAACTGAAAAACAGATCCAAATTACAAAATAACTATTGCGATAGTTTTATTTATGAAACTTCTTTACAACTTTTCATAGGGGACTTCTTTATTTTAATTCCTTTCAAAGTTGTAATATATCCCTCTCGTCATCCAGAGACATCCTCTTTGTGCAATTCTCGTTCAAAGCAAGGCAGGCGTTCATCCAATCCCCGGTCTCTAAGCAGGTGCTGGAGAACTTTGATGTCACGTAGGTTAATCGTTCTTTTGGGAGTATTTGGACTCCTATCAGGAACAGAGGCCTATGCAAACAGCCTTATTATTTGGAAAGCAATCTCATCTGCTACCTTGGAGCTCCATACCATATCAAGGTGCACACATCATTTTGATGTGTGCACAACAGATAAGTATCCTAAGCCTTAGATCTCTTATTGTTCCTTAAGTTCTGGTTTGAACTTCAACAGAATTCATGGGAGCTGTGTCTTTATCAAACTTCCTCGTTGATGAGCAATCTTTGCAAGGTATTTTGTGGCTGAACATTGAGGCTGTGACGGAGAGCATCTTTTGTCTCACTTGGTGGTGTTCTTGTTTTGTGATTAAAAAACGCACTTAAGTTGTAGAGATCGAGTCTAGATGATATCCTTGGCATTGGGCAAAGGAAGTGCACATATTTTTTAATGTGTAGCCAAAAACTCGGTCCATTACCTAAGATCTTTTAAACTCGACCTCTTCAGATTTCTGAATTTGCTTTTCTAGGATTTCCTTTCAAAAACTTCAGGTTTTACAATTTGTTGGTAATTGTACTACATGACCATTTGAATGACGAAGTTTGTACTTCACAAAGCTGATGACTAAAAAGCTGTGCTAGTTTTGGGGTTTCCTTTTTCTTTGTCGATGGCTGTCTGTCAATATTATAAAGAGAAGAAGATATGATATAAGGGACCATTTTCAAGAAAATGCAGCTAGTTATTACAGCTTCAAAATCCAGGTGTTTGATTATATTGGACAGTCCGGGAAATTCTAGTAGGATTTGTTTTAGCTCAAGTGACTGCAACATGGTACTGTGTTTTTTGAAGTTTTACCTTTGAAGAATGACGAGGAACAGCTGAGATGGGGTTATTCCCATTAATGAAGATCTTCTATGTCTGGGTTATATCCTTGGCTGGGGATTGGGGAGATAAGTTCTCTATTCTTCTGATAATCTCATATTTCTTTCTGCCTAAAAGGATAATTTTGCAGAAATAGTTAATAGGTCATTGATTTATGCAGATGATCAGATGATTTTGGAAAACTGACAAAATTCCAATTCTATGTGTGGGATGATCTTATTGGAGGCTAAAGGTTGGCATATGCCTTGGCACTCACTCTGAGAAGTGCACACATCATCACTAAGATGTGTACACAAGAGATAAGTCCTTGAACATTACTCTTGCTTTCTTTTTCTGATCTAATAATGGTAGTTTGATGTTTTCCCCTTGGGAACGAAATCGGCAAAATGATCTAATCTTAAAATTATTGGGATTCATCCTCTTTTAGGAAAAAGAGCATACAACGTCGAGAAGATGCCTACCATGTAAATTCCATATATTTATAATAAATACAAATTTGACAATCACCAAAAGGATGCCATTTCCTTTTGCTGAAGAATGTCAAGAGACGGATGGATGTTTAGGCATTACGTGGTTTTGGGAGGTGCACACATGTGCACAATCGGAGCCTTGCATACAACTTTTATAATAGGCCAGTGCTGTTGATTATTACATCATCTGCTAGAGGATTGCCAGAAATGGGGGAACTTGCAATGGAAGGACGTTGCCAATGCAGAAAATGGTGTTACTGAAAGAAAGGATGCCATTATGTGGACCTTGAACACATTTATTTAGTTATGCTTCATTAAACATTTTCTATGAAGAGTGTTGTGAGAATGCATATCACACGAATATGCATTTGCTAAATTCAACCCGGTGCGTTTTTAAGATAAAATATATCATACTGATATATTTTTCGTTTTCTGAAGACTTTGCAGACTTTATATTATTCTCAATTTAATTGCTGGGGAATGGGGAAAGGAGAAAAAACTTCAGTTGTTCGTCATTGCTTCTCAAAGCGGTGCTGCTAAGAAAACTTTGCCGGGTATGGAAGTTTTCTTGTATCAACTAGTTATCCGGTAGTTAACTTTCTGCCTTTTGGTACAATGTTCGCATCGACTTATAATTTTTATCCCCTTGTTTTACTTGTATATCCCTTGAAGGGCACTTTTTCCATATTCCGAAGATGATAGAAAAAGTTTACTCAAACCCAATGATATCGCATTTATGAGTAAAAAAAGGATGGCTTAACAAAACAGAAGTAATAAACAAGAATGAACTAATTATCCACTTCAGAAATTTCCTTTCTGGATCAGTCAATGGTAACATTCACGATTAAAATTTTTAAGATTAAAATTCTAAGTAAGATCTTAGTGTTCAATCCTAGATGAAAATTTATGCAAGCTAGATGTGCATTTGATGTCCGAAATTGTGGACCAACCTGCTAATGACGCCTTTAGAGCCAACCCATCCTTATCTGATTTTTCAAAACATTAAAAGATTACTTCTGCCAAGCTCTCCTTTTTGTTCTTTTCCAAAATCAACATGGATTCCTTAAATTCAACTACTTGGTTAACTTGGAGAAAAACCGGAGGGCTATTCCCAAAAGTTCTCATCCTAGATATAATGATAATTACTCATAACAAACAAGATATTTTGTAATCCAAAAATGCCATATCCTCCAAATTTATCACATGGGAAAATCCCTCCTGACAATTGTCCAATGTGATGACCTGAACCTCACCAAAATCTCCTTCCATACTCTCGACACATATATTGTGTGTGTCTTTCACACTCCGTTTAGAGCTTGGAAGCCAAATTGGATAAATATACTGAGTGGCTTATTAATTAAAGTCAGTTTCTTTGAATGAATTAAAAGTCAGTGTTAAACCCTTGAAAGGAAAGACTGACCAAAACCTGACTTCTTCAGTGACATAATTTTCAAGTACGTTACAGGGAACATTCTGATTCCAGTCCACAGAGTGCTCCACATCATGATCAGAAAAGGCAAACAATGTTTTCAAGAAACTAAAAGCCCTTGTTCAAAACAAACCACAGTAAAAATTATTTCCATGGGTACAACCGTACAGGCCAATCCCAGAATTACAAAAAGACTTTGGTAGCTAAGATTTCCAAACCTCATTTTATATTACAGTTTAAACAGACCTCAAAATAGGTGCTTCTTCTATGCTGAAGTATCTCAAGGGCGACATTAGTATATAAAGTACATAGCTAAACCATGTAACTACATAAAATGCCAGGGACAGGCAAAAATTATGCCAGCGCTGACACTCCCATATTCGATCAGCATATTATGTTTTGGTTCAACTAAGTATTATTATTATTATTGAAATGTTAATAAGTCATGGCACTTTTTTATTATTTACTTGCTCTTTTCTGGAAGATATTAAGTTAGGACTTAATGTTCAGTTATCCAGCTCTTCTAAAGCTACATGAGCATATGTCCAGTCTAGATCAAAAACCAGACATACACATTTATCGAGCACGATTTGCTTCCATTAGTCTTGATACACATTAGGGTGTTCCTCAGAAATTCGAAGGTGAAATAGATAAAGATGTGTTCACGCGTTCCACCTCTTAAAAGGGCAAAGAGGATTATCTCGTGCCACATCATTTTATTGGCCTAATTATGTCTCCAAACAGCTGATCGGAAAAAAAAAGTGAACATGTGATGTAACAATCTTCATATCAATGTGAGAATCAAAGTCAACAGTGATGCTAATCAACACCAAACCTAATTGTGTCCAATTTCTCATGGATAATATAAAAATAACTACAAAAATATAGAAGAGCATTCTAAACCGTTATAATAACTATAAAGAAAATGAATGCTGAACATAAAATAGGTTGACTGCATTGCATTTAACTTCGGAAGAATCAGAACTTGAAACTAATTAAACAGAGGGTGCAGATTGATAACAGGTGTTCACAAAAAATAACTAGCAAAAGGTTTAAATGAATATCAACCTTAAAGGTGCCGACTGCTTATTTCCAGAACCACCATATCCTGGAGCTGATGAGCTCGAACTTGTATTAGGGCCATTTTCCTTTTTAAGCAAGGGTTTTGCACGACCTGCAATGTCATCTGGCAATGATATATTCAAGCAAGTGCAAATTGTAGATATCAATTTTATTTTTAAATATAAAATAAAAGATGCACCATTAGAACTTGAGTTGTTAGATGCAACCCTTCCAGCTCGATCAGTACTAAACCTTCCGCTGCGATTAAGTGCATTGTTTGTCCCACGAGATTTAGACTCGGATGTGTCTTTAATCTGAAGTGGAAAAAATGTCATTGAACAATTTAACTTATTGACACTCATAACAATAAATGTTGAGCAGGTTATGCATGCCAATCTAACAGTTAATTTGGAGAAGAAACAACATGACATGCAACCATCATTTCCACATAATATAATATAAAATAAAACTTATTATTGAACTTTTGATATTCCAGCATGTAAAAGATGATTGATTGTAAAAGATAATGGATTCCAATACATTGTTGATTGATGAGACTAGAGATGGAGTAAACGAGAAGCTTGAGGTTTGGAGACATGCATTGGAGACTAAAAGATTTCGTATGAGTAGGGTTAATACTGAATATATGGGGTATACTTTTGATGGAAGCAATGGTGAAGGGATTGAGGTGAAGATTGGTGACGATAACATTCAAGAGAGAGTTTCTTTTAGAGACTTGGGATCTATTTTGCAACATGATGGGGAAATTGATAGAGATGTTACTAATAGAATAAATGGATGTTGGCTAAAGTGGAGATGAGCCTCTATTGTTCTATGTGATAAGAAATTTCTTTGAAAATCAAAGGAAAGCTTTATAAAGTAGTCGTGAGACTTGCTATGCTCTATATATCCGAATGTTGGCCTGTGAACCATAGACGTGTGTAGAAAATAACAGTAGCATAAATGAAAATGCTAAGGTGGGCGTGTGGACATGCAAGTAAAGATCTGATTCGGAATGATGCAATCAGAAGGAAAGTTGGTATAGCTCTGATCGAGGATAAGATGCGAGAAACCGCTTAAGGAGGTTTAGCATTTGCAGAGGCCGGCTGATGTACCAATTAGGAGATGCGAGCTTTGGGATGTTGAGCCGACTAAGAGAGGCGAGTAAGGCCCAAGAAGTGTTGGAATGAGACTATACGGAGGGATCTTAGTTTTTTGGATCTACATCCGAGATTGACCCGAGATAGATATGAATGGAGGCAAAGGATCCATGTAGCCGACCCTCAGAAGGAAAGTTGGTATAGCTCTGATCGAGGATAAGATGCGAGAAACCTCTTAAGGAGGTTTAGCATTTGCAGAGGCCGGCTGATGTACCTGTTAGAGTATTTGGTTGTGCGCCCTTTATATTGTAACAGGGTAAATGGATCCTGGAGAAGATCCATTTACCCCCATCCGGTGTTTAGTCCCACATGGACCAGCAGTGGGACTTGGAGGCTCTGGGAAGGCTATATAAGGAGCCCCAGACCTCCTGTACTTGTTGAGAAATGCAATAGAATATCCGCCCAGTTAAGGGGCTTCTCCTGTGGTTTCATCCCGCTCCTCATGGAGTAGGGTTCCACATAAAAATCTTTGTGTTCTTCGTGATTATTCTTCTTTATTCTGTTATTCTGCTTCCGCTTTCTATTTTATAACATGGTATCAGAGCGGGTTCGATTCTCGAGGAGTTTATTATATTTTGTTTCTGTTCGAGATTCGAGATCTAGGGTTTTTATTGTAACCCTAATTTTGTTCATGAAGATTATTTTGAAGATTTGTTGTTCGTATTCGAGATCTGTTCAGAAAATCTCCACCGTTATTCAGATCTAGCTTCAGGCGGAGATTTGTTTATGTTTCACGGTTTGATTTGAAACCCTAACCGTGTAGAAGCCTGATTCAAACATCAATGGTAGCACGGCGATCCCCAGCATCATTCTTCAGCCGTATGTTAACGGCAGTTTCGTGAAGAAATAAGTGTGGTGGTACCCCATAGAGGGTTCCCTAGGCTTATGCTTATCTCCAACAGCGCAGCACATCTCCAAGCAAAGAAGACCTGGCGGCGCTATCAACCCAGGCACCTGAACGGTGATGCAGCAGGCGGCGGTCTGTTTCAACATCTACTCCCCAACATCGCGCTCACGACGCTTCTGTTGGTCTCGCCTTCCATTGACGATGCCTCCCCGTGCGCCACGGTCCGCGCGAGTCCTCCAGACCTCTTCATGCGATCTCCAGGCGACCTCCTAGTTAGGGCTCTCCCTCGGCGACGCCGATCCCATCTCCATGCGCATCCACGCCGACGCCGAGATCACTTCCACGAAAACCCTATGCCATGTTGGCTAGGGTTTGCAGTCGGCGGCGCACCCCTAATCGGCCCAAATCTCCATGCGCATCTGCAGGCGAAGGAGCCCCCGATCGACGCGACCACGCGACCAGGCGCATCTGCGCCACCTATCCCAAGGGAGCCCGACGCTCCAGCGGCTCCTCCAGGGGGTGATGGTGCACCTCCAACATATAGCTGATCTCCAATCGCGCAAGATGGCGAGACCTCCAGTCACTCCAGGCGGCAAACCTATTCTCCAAGTCCAGGCGCATCGCACCTTGAAGGCGGCGCAGCCGCATCTCCAGCGCCTTCCCATCAGGCGCTGGCATCGGCGGTCGAATCGTGGCAAGGACCCATCGCCCTCGAGCAAGCGGAGCCGTCTCCAGCCATGGCGCAGATCCTTGCTGGCGATGCTCCAGCGGCATTGCTCCTCCGCACGTGGGCTCCGCATCCAGGGCCGCCTCTCCAGATCGCGCAGGCGGCGCGGTGAAGCCCCAGATCCTCCATCTCTGGCGGCGGCATTCTTTTGAAGAGAAGGGTTCCCCGCTGGGAACCCTAATTGCGGCGCGTTGGGTTTCTATACAGGGAACCCCAACGTTATAAAAAAAAATGGTCTTGTAAATGCCCATGTGGGCTGACGGTTATTCAAAAAAAAAAGATGGGGCTGGTTATTTTCAGGCTCAATTTGGGCCGCAATTAAAAAAAAAAGGCGCGTACAAAATTAAAAAGCCGTACGCATTTTCAAAAAAAAAAAAGTGCAAAGCAAAAGCCCGAAAAAAAAAGAGAGAACGGCTTAAAAAAAATTGCAAAAAAAAAGGACAGACGGCTAAAAAAAAATAAAAAAATAAAAAAAAAAGAAAAGCCGCAAGTGATGTTTGTTTTCCCCATTATGTTGTCTTCTCCTAACTTTGTCGATTTGTCTGTTTTCCGACAAGTATGGGAGAAAGGGGGAGTATGTATGTAGAGTCAAAGGTCTGTTCATGATTCAGATTCCAGATTGCAGATTCTCCAGACCAGCCGATTTTCAGACTCTACGGTTTTCAGATAAAGATTTCATGCGCAAGTTTCCAGACTCGACGTTCAGATTCCGGGTCCCAGTTTGATGCGCAGTTGTTCAGACTCGACGATTGTCTTCCGAGTCTCCAGTTTCAGACACGCACAAGTGTGCGGTCATTGTCAGATGTGCATATGTTGCCATCATCATTGTCAGAGGTCCCCATCATTCTTCTAGTTGTCAGGCCAGAGTTCTCATGTGAGCCATAGGGACTCCAGAGCAGAGGACCATTCCCTATGCCATTGAGGGCAAGGGTTTTCATGTGGTATCATAGGTACACCAGAGCAGTGCACCGTTCTCTGAGCCAGATGGGAGAGACCCAGTTCTCCGACGAGGAGACTCCAGGCGCAAGTTCAGACTCGATGGTCAGATTCCGAGTCTTCAGTTAACTCACACTCCAGCCCGTTCGTCCTCTTCACCTACACGGCATGAAAAGCAACGTCCTCGACTGCAGCATGTGCGCGTTGGGTTGATATTGTCCGTAGTGTCTTGTAGCGTTGAGTTGAGTTTCTGTCTGTTTGTCCAAGCTGAGCATTGCATGCTCCAGCTTGAGGGGGAGTGTTAGAGTATTTGGTTGTGCGCCCTTTATATTGTAACAGGGTAAATGGATCCTGGAGAAGATCCATTTACCCCCATCCGGTGTTTAGTCCCACATGGACCAGCAGTGGGACTTGGAGGCTCTGGGAAGGCTATATAAGGAGCCCCAGACCTCCTGTACTTGTTGAGAAATGCAATAGAATATCCGCCCAGTTAAGGGGCTTCTCCTGTGGTTTCATCCCGCTCCTCATGGAGTAGGGTTCCACATAAAAATCTTTGTGTTCTTCGTGATTATTCTTCTTTATTCTGTTATTCTGCTTCCGCTTTCTATTTTATAACGGTACCAATTAGGAGATGCGAGCTTTGGGATGTTGAGCCGACTAAGAGAGGCAAGTAAGGCCCAAGAAGTGTTGGAATGAGACTATACGGAGGGATCTTAGTTTTTTGGATCTAAATCCGAGATTGACCCGAGATAGATATGAATGGAGGCAAAGGATCCATGTAGCCGACCCTACTTAATGTTATACATACAGTTACAACCACACAAACATGTGTAGATGAAAGAAGCCAATCATTTTCAAAATTTAAAAACATTATATCAGACCAAAAAGTCTGGAATAAATTTGGATCATGCACATACCTCCTTTTTCTTGTCTCGTTTGCTCTTCACTTCTTGGAAAGTATCTATCAAATTAGACACAAAATTAGCAACAGAAAAGTGTCCTCATCTATAGGCATACATACAACCAAAATCAATAGGCACATTCAAGCACAAGCGATCAAAGAAATAAAAGCGCATCTCAGACTCAGTGTTCAATGAAACTACCCAGTATTTCCCTTATCCTATTGAAAAAAAACAGACGCAGCATATCAGCGGCATATAAAGACAAAAACAGCTATCCAAAAGCAGAGGTAACATGTCACAATATCAGATAAAATGTATGTATTGTAAAAAAGATCAATTTAATCAAGGCAAATTTAACTGAAGAGCAAGCTTCAAAATAATGTAGAAAAGCTTTCAAAAAGATGATATTAAGGTGAAAACTTCTGTTGAAATATACATGACACCAATTATCATTCTCTGTAAGGTCTATTCTCCGACAAAAGAAGTCATGAATCTGCATAAAATGTTTTCAAATCTTTTGTAAATACCTGCATATCCAACTTTCAAGTCTCTTCTCTAAAATATGTACCCTCTCTTTGAGAAATCCAATTATGTAGGGAAGTGATGAACTTGGTTTGGCCAACTTGTCAAGAGCTCGGGAGACCAGCTTTTCAAGCTCAAAAGAAAATCTTATGCTAGTTTCTGGGCATGTTTATTATGAGCAGAGGGAGTTGCATGGTTCAAAACATCAACCCAACAAGATTTTACCATATCTAATCTGTAAGGCTTACATGGACCTTCTTGTATATCAGTCATTTAGTGAGCACCTCACCCAAGGCGCCAACAAGAAATATAATCCTTCCTCCCTTGCCTATTCTACTGCATTACAGAATAACTCACATCACCCATAGTTCCTCGATATGGGAGATTAACCCACTATTATCCAGACAAATGCTCACCAGAGAAGAAACTGATACCATGGGAGTCCAGATATGAGGTCCATTGACAAACAAAGATGGTCAATCAGTGGCAAGATACAAACAGTAATCAACAAGAAAACATTCAGATAGCTTAAGCTCATTAGTTAGGTTCAAGCTTGGCTCCAGCATACCCAATCCACCTCAAGATACATTAACTAAGCTTGAACAAGATCAAGCTGGGCCCAAGCCAGCTTAATAGTCAAGGATGGTCCTCTAGCATTTCCTTTGTACTAAAATGTTACTAGACCTTCTTCAACAATAGTCTGTGAGATCTAAATGATTGAAACATGCAACAACACAAGACGCCAAGGCAAGTATTTTAGACCAATGCAGGCAAAAAAACAGATGTTTGGTCAAAACAAGGATTTAGACGGATATCTCCAATCATTTTTAGCCAATCACTTTTAATTTTAATAAATAGAATATATCAATGTAGGCATAAGTTAGTTTCATTTAAATTAGGAGTCTTTTAGAAGGCACTTAAAATATGTTAAAGGTATATTTTATTTTTAATTTATTTTGTAATCCCATTTCCCCCTCCCCATCCCCTCCTATATATAAAAAGGTTACAGTTTGCATCCACCTATATCCTCTCTATCCTCCGAATTTTTGGGATCACAAACCCTTCATTATTGTTGGAAGCATGATTCTCCCTCTCTCCCATCCTATGTGAGGTATCTCCTAAACATAAACATACGACAACAACAGCAAAGCCTTTTCTCACAATTAAGCAGGGTCGGCTCATGGATTTTTACTAGAGAGAAATAGAATCAAGTTTACCACTCCCATTCTAAAAATCCATCACAAATATCTACAACACAGATTCAAAAACTTTCACTTATTATCTTAGCAGGCATGTTGACTCAAAATTTAATTCTTCGAGTATAAAACCAACCACATTCGGTATATTAGACATCTCAACGTTTAAATTAGATACTCTGAGAACTCATGAACAGGTTTCACAAATCCAATTTGAACACTTCTCAGTGGATGGGAGGGAGATGGGGTTAGTAATTTGGTCCGCGAATTTAAACATTACACACACATACAAGATTGTATCAAGTCTCTCGCATATTCTTTGTGATAGCAAGACTGCAAGTATTGATTTCACATCAACATGACTATGTAAAGTTGTCTCTCTGAAACAGATGCAGAAGCTCGGCTTTGTCGGTTCTTGTTCAAAAGACTTGTAATAGCTTATTTGTATTAGGTTTGCAAAAACAGTAACTCCATCAAGCTTCAACCAAAAGCTTCCTTTTCTGAAATATTGATTTTTTGAAGAACTTGTCGATCATATTTTTCACCATGATTAAGTGTACCTTGTTGATCATTTGTAGTTACTAATCGATCACTCCTTGTCGATCATGTCAAATGAAGTTATCGATCATTATTTGAATTCCATTTAAATGATCAACTAATAGATTATCGCTATTTAACTGAACGATCATTTACAACCGATCGATCATACTTGTTTACCTGATCGGTCATATCAAAGAATCATATTTGATTTCTCACCATTTTTTTGTAGAGATATATGTTATTATGTATCGTTTCATGTTTTTCTTTTCCTCTGGACTCTTGATGTAATATACCCATAGGCTTCTCTCCTACATGGTATCAGAGCGACGGTCTTAGACCGGAGTTCTCAAACCAAACCCTAACCCTAGCCCCACCTCCGAGCCCTCCGCGCGCCGCCCAGGTTGCCCAGGCCTTGCGCGCTCTCCCACACGCCGCCAGGCCCCACGTGCCCTCCCGTGCGCCGCCAGGCCTTGCCCGCGTGCCCTCCCGTGTGTCGCCAGGCCTTGCGCACTTCTTCACGCGCTGTCAGGCCCTGCGTGCTCCTCTGCACCCTTCCGCGCGCCGCCAGGATCTCGCGTGCTCCTCCGCGCATTGCCAGGCCCTCTGTCTCCTGCGAGCGTCTCTCGCGTGTCCTGGCTCCACGCGCCAAGTCACCCGCGTGATCCTCAGGGCTCCTCCATCTCTCCGCACGCTCATCTGCACCACGTGCACTGTGATTTGATCGCATATTGCCTAGTACACGCCGCCTCTCTCTAGGGTTCGGCCAACCCTAGAATATCTCCGTCAACAAGGAGACCTTCATCCGCGTCCCCACATTTTTTTTTGAAGCCAAGAAAAGGGGGATACACTCAATGGTGTTCACCCCAATATATTAAAAGGAAAGAAAGTCAGGGATACAAACAAGAAAGAAAAAAAAGCGACCCGGTGAAGGAGGCAAGAAACCTCCAGTGCACCCAAGCCACGAGGGGGTTCTCCCAAAGCCCCCGGACCATAGGGCAGAGAAAGAGGATATGGTCCAGGGATTCCACATTTGAATCACACAGGACGCAAATATTGGAAACCGAGGGCATCAACCTTAAACAACGATCACGCGTCATAAGCCTCTTTCTGCGGACGAGCCATAAGAAGAAGACAATGCGCAAGGGCAGGCCCAAGGTCCAGAAGAAACCACAGTCTCTAACCAGGGAATCCGAACGAGCAGGCAGAGTACCAAGCAAAGATGCATAGGCCTTCCGAGTCGAGAAGCCACCATCCCTCCAAATCCAGTGATCCATGCCCACAGAAGGCGGATCCGCATGAGCAAGGGCGTCCATCAGGGCAAGAAAATCCAAGAACCTCTGATCTGAGAAGTCCCCCAGAAAGTGAAGAGACCAACACGCATTCACCCAGCAGCAAATGACGGAGGCATCCTTATTTTTTGCCAACGCAAAGAGACGAGGGAATCGGACAGAAAGTGGCTCCCTCCCCCAACAAGCTGTCATTCCAAAAGGAGAAGGCACGGCCGTCCCCCAGGACAGGCTTGAAGGTCGCTCTGTTCTTCAAAAAGACCCCCTGAACACCACGCCAGAACGGAGAGCGTGCCCGCACCACCCCCAAATCAACCTCGCCAGCCCACTCCCTCCCATGAAGCTCCCTCAAGATCTCAATAAAGAAACTTTCATCTCTTCCCCACACCCTTCTTTCCCACTAAAGGAGGAACGCGTCATTGACCAAGTTGAGGCACCTAACCCCCAAACCTCCTGCCTACTTCTCCCTCACCACCTCTTCCCAAGCGACCAGGTGAATCCCTCTCCCATCGATACTTGATTTCCCCCATAAGAATCTTTTGAAGCAAGACTCAAGTCTCCTGCAAATCCCATCAGGCAGACGTCGAGTCGACAAGAAGTGCACCGGAATGGCAACAAGGACCGAGCGAAGAAGAACCAGCCTACCGCCTTTTGAAAGGAGCGTCGAGCGCCAACCTGCCAATCTCGCCTCAACCTTCTCCACCACCACACTCCAATCCATGAGTCTTGGCCTCCCAACCACCTAGGGAAGGCCCAGGTAATCGATCGGAAGGCTCCCCAAAGCAGAGCCCAGAATATTCGCAAAATCCAACGCCACGGTCTCCGAAAGGCCAAAAGGAATAACCTTAGATTTGGTACCATTTATGCGCATCCCCGATAATTCGGTAAAGAGGTCCAGAGTCACTGACATGGCCGCGACCTCCGTATCACCCCCTTCAATGAAGCACAAAGTGTCGTCCGCAAATTGAATTAGCGGCACGGAAATGGCCCCCTTGGAGAAGCCCTTGGAGAGGCCCGCAGCAACAACCCGATCCACCATACGAGCCAAGACGTCCGAAGCAAGAACGAATAGAAGGGGGGCCAAAGGGCATCCCTGGCGCAGGCCCCGACGCGGTTGAAAACGCCCCCCCTTCCAAGCCGCCATTGAGCAAGAGAGAAAAAGAGACGGTAGTCACGCATCGCCGCATCCATGAAATCCACCTCTCCGGGAAACCGCGCCTCCTGAGGACCGACCACAGGAAAGCCCAATCAATGCTATCAGAAGCTTTAGCGAAATCAATTTTCCAAAGCACCCCTTGACGCCCCGAGGCTTTCCAATCCGCCACCAATTCCGAAACAACAGCAATACAATCCGAAATTTGTCTCCCCTTAATGAAAGCCGCCTGAACGGGGGAAACAAGCGAGTCCAGCACTCTAGAGAGTCTCCTAGCCAGCACTTTAGCCACAATTAAATAGATGGCGTTTGATATCGAGATGGGGCGAAAGTCCCCAATGTCCTCCGCCGCCTCCCTCTTTGGAATCAAAAGCAATAAGGCCCTGGTGAGCCTATCAAAACCCACATTTCCTCCACAGAACTCCTCAATCACCTCAAAAACTTCAACTCCCACCAAGTCCCAAAAATCCCTAAAGAAAGCCACAGAAAAACCATCAGTACACGGGGAAGCATCAATATTAAGATCCCACACAGCCTCTTTAGTCTCCAACAACGAAATTGGCCTAATAAGCAAGGCACAGTCCTCCTCGGAAACTTTGGGAACCCCCAAACCCAACCATTTCCAGCAGCACGTGGATCGAGCCGACATGACACCCCTGAAATGCTCCATAATGGCGGATCCCATTGCATTATCCCCAACGATTCGCTCCCCATCAACAGAAATAGCGCGTAATGAATTGGTTCATTTCCTCCCACTAGCAACCCTGTGGAAATAAGCCGTGTCTGCATCACCATCTTTGAGCCACTTTAGCCTGGATCGCTGATGCCACTCAATAGCTCTCTTCTTGTCCTCCTCCGCCATCTTTTTTTGCGCAGAGGATCGCTCCTCGAGCTCGTCCACGCTGAGATTCCTCTCATTCTCCACAGAATCAAGCCTCGAAATAATCTCCTCCGCCTCCTTTCTAAGAGCCACCCGCACCAGCCGCATCTCCCGCTTATAGCGCGCCAATCTCCTCCGCAATGAATCAAGCTTCTGACAAAATCTTGCAACTGCAGACCCCTCCACAGTAGAGGAAGCCCACTGGTCGGCCACCACACCCCTGAAGGAAGGCTCAAGGAGCCAGCAGCGTTCGTATCTAAAGATGCCCTTCAGAGATAGAGTCTCACCAGAATCCCATAAAATCGGCGAGTGGTCGGAGAAGGCCCTGGGTCTAGAAGATGCCGAGCAGGAAGGAAATCTTTCCATCAAATCACCCGAAGCCAAGAAGCGATCAATCCGGGATCTAGAAGTGCCGCTCCTCCAAGTATATCTTATATCAGATGCCACCAAGTTCTCCAAAGCCAATGAGTCCACAGTCTCCTTGAAAGACAAAGACCCCGGGTCACGCCCGCCCCTCGCCCGGGGGCGATCAGCAGAGTGAATAGTCACATTGAAATCTCCCCCAATGATCCAAGGGAGGCCAACAAAAGCACGCTCTGCGTCACGCAAATCCTCCCATAGTTCAGCTCTTTTGATATGACAGTAGGGCCCATAGACACAAGACACAGCAATAGAAGAGGCCGAGTCACTTCTAACCAGCACCACAGAAAGCATATGCCTCCCCAAGATGGAGGAATCAAGCGTAAAGACAGCCAATTTCCACGCGATGAAGAGGCCCCCCGCCGCTCCCACCGCATCCAAAGTCGTAAAGCCATCCAAAGCCCCCGCACCAAAGGAACGCCAGAGGGCATCATCCAGCCCACGCAATTTCGACTCCTGGATCAAGGCCACATCACAACCCCACTCCGACAAACGGGCACCCAGAGCCTTTCTCTTCACGCCGTCCCCCAGGCCCCTCACGTTCCAGGAAAGAATTTTCATTAAGAAGAAAGGCGGCTCCCTCCAGAATGCGCAAGGTCAGCCGCCTCCGCTACAGTGTCTCTCAACGATGCACAGGTAGAAATTGGCGCGAATCCCGTACGAGACCTGCTCCGCCTTAGATATCTCTTCCCCGATCGCTTATCAGATCGAGATCCCTAATCAATAACACGGTCCGAGTCACCCAACACAGGGCTAGGCAATGCGAGAATAGGCGAGCCCACATCAACATTGGAATAAGGCCCCAGCATGGAGAGCGAAGTTGAACCCATCTTTAAAGGCAAAGCATTGTCGGAATGGAGGCCCGAGCCCCGAACCGAGGGAGGAACTGAGGGAGAGTCATGAAACACCACCGCAACATTACCCGGCCCAATGATGGGCCCAAAAGAATCCCGGGTGGAGTCCGGATCCGAATCCGCGGAGAGAAAGGAAGAATCCCCACCGGACCAAGATCCGAAGCACCCCGATCCGCCAACAATCGCAGAAGAGAGACCCGTCCGTGCGCCCGAAAAAGAAACGTTCATCGTACGGTCCACCTTCCAGGTAAAAGAGCCAAGAATCGAATCAACCTCGGACGGTTCCCATAGAGGCAGACCGCTACGTAGAGCGAAATCACTCGAGAAGCGGGAAGAATCATTGAAGGGGTGCGGGCATTCAATCCAGGGGGGCGACGCTTCGCAAGCACCCCCATGCAACGCTAGCTGGCCACCAGGAGACGAGGCGCCATCAGCAACCGGAGAGGCTAACGTCATGATCGAGGGAAGCGTCGGCTCAGCCACCGCCTGCGGCTGAGCAAGAGGCTGCAAGAAAGAAATCTCCACTGGGAACGAGAAACGACCAACTGAGAAGGTCTCAAAGACCACCTTGCCCATGATGTCATCAAGCGAACTTCTGCCACAATCCAGAAGGACCCGAGTTGTCTTCCAATCTGAGCCTGGCCTGTAGCCATCCCCCACAATCGCCAGCAGCTCCCCCCATAGGCGAAGGAGATTGCCCAAACCGTGCACCTTACGAGAGAGGAAGGGAATCCCTCGCACCTCAACAACACAAATTTCAACATCGACGCAGGCTCCATCATCGTAGCGCAAAGGTCTCCAGGAGATGTCCTCAAAAATATCACTCGCCAATAAGCTTTGTCGTTGATCCATCGATAGGCCCCGAACACAGCATCTTGAGTTGTCCAGAACAACCATGTCGTCATCGAACATGGGTCCCAGGAAACCATGCAAACGCAAGTCCACCAGTGTTGTAAAAGTCGCCCGACTGGCCCGATTAGTAGGTCCGACTAGTCTAGTCAGTGGGGTGGCCGACCGAGTACCGACTAATTCCGTCTAGGTACACTAATCGACCAATTTTTGCTCGGAGATACCGTATTTTTTTTAATGTTTTACTTTTTTTATAAGCAAACTTAGTATAATGTGCCTAATGTTTTATTTAAATTCAATATTTTCTTTTATTTTATTATGGTAGTATATAAATGTACAAAATCTATGTAAATATATGTATAAAAATGAGTTATATATTTAAAATAATTATAAAATTCAAAGTCGATTAAAGTCCGACTAAATCTGATTAGTCGCCCGACTGCCGATTAATCCTTAGTCAGTGACCCAACCGACCGAGTACCGAGTACCGACTTTTGCAACCTTGAAGTCCACTATACTCCAATCTACTCCTTTACGTAAGGTTAACCCCACAGCAACTCCATCACACCCACCCCCCTTCACGAGGTGGCCATGCAGCGAAACATTAGGCGACACCACCCGCCCCCTCCTTTAAGAAACAGCTTCCACGCCACAGCTCCCACCCACCTTCTCTAGGTTGACACCGCCAGCAAAGAGGGTTGCCGCCTCCCCATCAGGGTCCTTGGCATGAGGGTCCGTCGAAAGAGTGTGGGTCCTGAAATCACGAACCACCTGCGCGAAAGAGCACGAACTCTTCCCCCCCTCAGGGATCACGTCGAAAGAAACATCTTGCACCTTATCCTCCCTCCCGGCCGCAGGGGAGTCCTTGTGAACCAAAGGATCCAAACGTGTAGCCTCGAACCAACAGAAAGCTTTCTTGTGGCCAACCCTTCCACAACGAAAACATCTTGCAGGCATCCCACAGGTCGGAGCAGTATGGCCACGTTCGTCACATCTAAAGCAACGCTTACCCGGCTTCTTGTGAGAAACACGAACCCAAGCACCACTCTCATCATGCTCCTCGGAGGCGTGCACAACATCGTGAGCCCTCCCCCGGAGAACGCCTTTTCCTTTGAAGTCGACTCGACCCGCGCGGATATCGTTGATGGCGCTAGCCGAGCTCTCCATGCCTTCACCAGGAACGAAGAGAGGCACTCCCGCGAGAGATGCCTTCGGTCTCCACCAAGTTCTTGCATAAGAAGTCCTTCCTCTTGATGTGACTGAGGGGCGAGCGCCTCTGGACTCCAACGCTCGCTCCGGATGCTCACGTGCATCAACCTTAGGCTTCCACCGCTCTCTCACTCTCCACCAGCGATTCTCTCGACCTCTCTCTCCACCTCCCATCTTTCTCGTGAAGCTTCAAATACCTTCCTCGCTTCAAACAGGACCTCTCAAATACCTCTCAAATACCTACACATGCAACCGAACCTGTGAATGTCAGTGTAGACAATCACATCTTCAGTCTACAACCCCAGTTTTCCATTATCATCATGTCAGAAAGCAAGGCAAATATCCCATCTACAGGTGCCTTCAAAGGTCCTGCGCCTATTGTGAAGATGGACGGGTCAAACTACGAAATGTGGGCAATGCAGTTCATGAGTATGATGAAGTTGACCGGTAAGAAGCACATTCTTACTGAGGAAGAGCCTACTGAGAAGACTGGGATCAATGCCTCATGGGAGGCGATGATGCATATGCCAAGATTTGGCTATCAGGAACATTAGCAATTGAGATTGCCAATGATATTCTCCATCAGCCCACTGCAAAAGCAATGTGGGATATTCTGGCTGCCACCTATTCACAGGCCAAGAATGAGACGAAGATTCTGCAATTCCAATATGACATCTTTACAAACAAGCAGAATGGAAGGCCTCTACACTCAATATACACATCTTTACGTGGAATGTTTGAGAAGCTTTATAGCTTCATGCTTCTCACAGCCACTCCTGAGCAACATAAGACCTACCGGAATGCAACTATGGTTGGTGTATTTCTGGCAGCCCTTGATAAAGAGTACGAGGCAGCACGTTCCCAGATCTTGGCAGATTCCACCATTCCTCTGATGGAGGAAGCCTTTCACAGATTGAGTCGTATTACTGTTCCTTCATCTACTGCAAATCAGACCGCCTCGGCTATGGCAGCGAATCGAGGTTGTAGGGGTAATCATCAGTTTCGTGGACGTGGACCTCGGGGCAGAGGAGGCCGAGTTTGGCCATCATGCACTTTTTGCCACCGTTCTGGGCATACCGAAGACACATGCTATTCCACCAGTACCTCATGTAGCACTTATGCATTCAGTAGCAGTAGTGGATCTGATATTCTAGAGTGGATTATGGACTCTGGTGCCACACATCATCTGTGTGGTGATCAAGGTCTACTTACAGCCTACCGACAGGTTCCTCCAAGTCGTACTGTGGTTATTGCTAATGGGACGTACTCCCATATTACTGGTCAGGGGGAGATTAGCCTGACACCCTCTATGCACCTCAAGAATGTGCTACACGCACATGATTTTTCTATCAATTTGTTGTCCATTAGCCAACTTACAAAGGATTTACATTGTCGAGCAATTTTTTATCCATCTTCTCTCATTTTTCATGACATCCTTACGGGCAACATGATTGGGCGTGGCTATGAGCAGGGCAGCCTCTATCGTCTCAGTCGGACCCCATACGCCGGAGTCTCCTCTCTTCCTACTGGATCTGTCTCTCCTTTCCTATGGCACTTGTGCTTTGGACATCTACTGCTTCAGAAATTATGTCGTGTTTACCCTAGGTTTCACCTCACACATCAATCCAATCTGAGGCTTGTCAGTTGGGAAAGCATCATCGGTCTACCTTTCACAGTCGTCAAAGTCGAAATAGTCGCTCCAAGTTTGAGTTATTTCATGTCGATATCTGAGGACCTAGTCGTGTTCCTGATCATTAGGGACACAGGTTTTATATGGTTATTGTGGATGATTTTTCTTGTGTGTCTTAGGTCTTTTGTTAAAGAATAAATTTGAAGCTGGGAATATTATCATAAATTTCATCAATGAAGTTCGTAATGTTTTTTATGCATCTGTAAAGATTGTGAGAAGTGATGATACCTTGGAATTTTGTACTCATACTCTCTCCAATTATTTTTCAACACAGGGGATTGTCCACCAAACATCATGTGCCTATACTTCCCAACAAATGGAGTTGCAGAAAGGAAACATCGTCATTTACTTGATGTCACTAGGTCGCTTCTCATACAGAGTCATGTGGGGCGATTTTGTCCTAATGACACGTTATCTCATTAATCGCATGTCGACGTTTATCTTAGGTGAGAAGATTCCTTTCTCCCTTGTTTTTCCTAAAAAAGAATTGTTCTCTCTCACAACTCGTGTGTTTGGCTCAGTGGCCTTTGTCCACCAGTTGTCTCCAAGTATTGACAAGCTCTCTCCTAGGTCTGTCAAGTGTGTTTTCGTCGGTTACTCCATAACACAAACGGGATACAGGTGTTATGATCCATTGCGCAGGAAATATTTTGTTAGTGCTGACATTACCTTTTTTTAGTATGTTATGTACTTCTCTTCTACATGTGATCAGTTGGTATCCTCGGGCACTGATGAAGCCATATATATGCCACCATCATCATCACCTCCACCACCACCTACATCTCCTACACCTCCTGTTACAGTTCATGTTCCCCCATTGCCTCTCCACTATATCCGTCGACATGCTTCTGCTCATGGTCATCGCTCATCATCTAGCTCGCCTGAGGTATGTTCTGAGAATATAATCAATATTGATGGATATAACGATTTACCTGAGCAGGATGTGTTACAGAGGCCAGATAAGGATACATGTGATTTGGATCTTCCTATTGCACTTCGAAAACAGAAGCGCAGTTGCGCGTCATATCCTATATCATCCACCGTTTCTTCTGATCGTTTATCTGGGGAATTCAGGAGCATTGTCATTGCACTATCGGCGGTGGATATTCCACGGAATTACCAAGATGCATTGAAGGACGGTAGGTGGCATTTAGCCATGGAAGAAGAGATGGTTGCTCTTCAGTCGAGAGATACCTGGAGCCTTGTCCCTGCACCTACCGATGTTTCTACAGTGAGCTGCAAGTGGGTCTTCACAGTTAAGTAGAATGCAGATGGCAACATTGACAGATACAAGGCACGCCTAGTTGCTCGTGGATTTACACAGACTTATAGAGTAGATCATCTTGATACATTCTCACTGATTTCTCGTCATTCCACCCTACGGATCCTTCTTTCTGTTGCGGTTACTCGTGATTGGCCACTATTCTAATTAGATGTTAAGAATGCGTTTTTATATGGTGACTTGCAGGAGGAAGTCTACATGCAACAGCCACCTGGTTTTGTTGTTGAGGGGGAGTATTCTAAGGTGTGTAGACTTCATAAGCCCATCTATGGCCTTAAGCAGAGCCCCAGAGCTTGGTTCCAGAAGCTCTCAGACTTGTTTGAAAAACAGGGGTACAGACGTTCCAATGCAGATCATTTCATGTTCATACAAAAGACATCCAGAGGTATTATTGCAATTATAGTGTATGTAGATGATATCTTGATTACAAGTGATGATGGACAAGGAATTTAGAGGGCGAAAGAAATATTGGGTCGTGAATTTGTCACCGAGGATCTTGAAGTCCTTAGATATTTTCTGGGACTGGAGTTCGCCAGAAATCCTCATGGACTGATAATGACCCAGAGGCAATGTCACTGACCTGTTGAGTGAAACATGAATGCTTGGATGCTGACCGGCCACTACACCCATGGATCCGAGCATGAAATTATATGATGATGACACTGATGAGGTAGATAGGAGAAGATACAAAGAACTGGTGGGCAAACTTCTTTATGTTACTATTACCAAACCCGATATCTCTTTTGTTGTTAGTCAGGTGAGCCAGTTCATGGAGCAACCACGTCAGGTACATATGAATGCTATACACATGATACCCAGGTATCTTAAATCATCTCCAGGTGCAGGTCTGATGTTCAAGAAAGACAAGGAGATTGCTATTTCAGCATGTGCAGATGCGGATTACGCAGGATGCCCCAAGGATAGGAACATGGAAGAACATATCGATATCGGTATCGATATCGGTACCATGTCGATACCGATATATCGCCGATATATCAGCGATATATCGATGTCATATCATCGACATCGGGATTCAACTCGCCTTTTTTGTGTGTCGATACCCGATATCGGACATATCGACGATATATCAGTGACCTGTCGATACCGCTATATCGCAGATATATCGCCGATATATCGGGATACGGCCTTCCATGGATAGGAAGTCCACCATTGGATCTGCTATGTATGTTGAGAACTCTCTCATCTCGTGGAGAAGCAAGAAGCAAACGGTTGTAGCCAGATCCAGTGTCGAATCTGAATATAGGGCTATGGCCAAGGTCGGTACAGAAATTATGTGGGACAAAGCTGTTCATACATATCTATATATAGAAGTCCCACTTCCAATGTCTCTGGGATGTGACAATCAAGCTGCTATATTTATTGCAAATAATCCAGCATTTCATGAACGAATCAAGCACATTGAGGCTGACTGTCACCTTATACGAGATATGATCCAGAAGAGGTTTATTTCTACATCTCATGTTAGCTCAGGGGACCAAACTGCAGATATCTTTACCAAGGCGTTACTTAGAGGGTCATTCCAGAAGTGCTCGTCCAAGCTAAGCATGATCAACATCTATGCTCCATCTTGAGGGGGAGTGTAGAGATATATGTTATGTTATTTTGTACCGTTTCATATTTTTTTCTTTTCCTCTGGACTCTTGATGTAATTTACCCATAGGCTTCTCTACTATATAAGAGAGCCTAGGGCGTATGGAATAAACAAGTCCCTTATTTTTCCCAACATTTTTATTTGCAACGACCATTTTTTTCTTGAGCTCCTATATAAAGGACACCATACCCATTGTTGGAATACACATCATTCGAGCAATTACTCTCACTTTCTCTAGAAAGCAAGAAGCTTATTATAAGTGATTGCCTCAATATTTTCTCTCATATTCTTCGACTCGTTCGATATTTCGAGAAGAATATTCGTGGTTGAAAAGTTGTGAAGCAAGTTATTCATTTCAGCAATGTTCGATTTGCTAGCCATCCTTCAAGTTCTTCTATAACAGCCAGAGTACTTTTGGCAGCTTCTTCTTAACATGGTGATATTTATTATCTTATTTGATATTTGTTTATCCGCATGTGATATTTGTGATATAATTGCTTGTGTTATTCTTCGAGAATCATATGTGCAATTACATTGTTGTTGTTTATCTAAAAATATCAGTTGTTATTAATTGGAGAATTATATTCTTAATATCTGTGGAGATTAATCTTTTTTTGATATTATCATTGTTATATCTTGTTAACACTTAACCCCTTTCTACATGATCTTAGGTGAATGATCCTAAGGGTGCGTTCGATTTGGGAATAAGCAGGAATAAGGATGAGGAATAAGGAGAATAAAGGTCTATTCTTTGTTCGGCTGGTGGATAGGAATAAGGAGAATAAGGTGAAAAGGTAGGTAAGGTGGGATAAAGATAGGAATAAGAGTGAAATAAGATGGAATAATGGGGAATAGTCGTACCACTGGGAACCGTGTTGGGAAGAGAATTGGTCCCTTATTCCATGGCCTATTCTCCAACCAAACAGGGCCTAAGTGTGCAAAGAAGCTCTAGGACAAGAGATCTCCAAAGAAGCACGAAGAAAGTTGAAAGCTCGTATGTCCTTCTGCTTGTGTTACAATGTTTGATATAAGCAGTTGATTAGCTCAATCAATCAAGAAATCTCAAGTCAGGAAGACTCAGATCGTGATTTTTACCCAGATGGGTTTCCACGTAAACATATTATGCAAATGTGCCAATTGGTTTGCTTGATTGTTATATATGTTCTTGCTGACTATTCCGCTAAAGATTTTCAAAATGGCATCGAACTACTGTTCACACCCTCTAGTGGTAACGCAATCCCATAACTCATAGATAGAATATTGAAAAAACATACTAGCAATGTTAATGGTTTTTGTGTATCTTTGAAAAACCTAGAATTGTCAATATTAGGAACTACGATGAGGACAACTTATTGGAAACATGTGAATGAATGGTTTGAGACAAGGCTTTGAGGCTAGTTCATAGCACTTGCTACTAAGATGTGTATCCATGTACTGCTAACTTTGTCCCATTTCTTTTTTGGGAAGACAAAATGACCAAGAGATAAGCGGCCGCATGTTTAAACATCACTTCATTTATTTGCAACCAAATAGCTTAGATCACCACAAAGGCATACAGCATAAAGGTGCGCCAAAAGGAATCTAGAGTGGTCAGATTCAGTCCAGGAATCTCAAGTTATCTCCAACAATCCTCGAGACGGGAAACTGAAAGAATAAATACTCTGCCTTCCTTCCCAATGTTGCACGAAGATAGGAAATGTCAACCAAAGTAGCCCAATGGCATCTATAAACCTTGGTAACAATCCAATTCCTTCAAAAAATCAAACGAAAATCTAGAACTTCATCAGCTTTTCAATCTACCCAATGCATTTAAAAGCCTATAAAAAAAGATCAAGTGCAATGGTCAAGAATCGAGGCTCATGTATAAATGAGAGAAAAGTCGGTCCCGTCCCACTCCCAGTAATCACGACCATAAGTCTGTGGTTCCAAGCTTTTAATCATGTAAAGTACTACAAAAAAATGCATATCTAGCATCCGAAAAAATTGGACCCAAATAAAGGGTGCAACCACAACCCACCAAAGAAAGCTTCCAGAATCTAGCGACTAATACATGCAAATCAAATCTAAGATCC
Source organism: Ottelia alismoides (assembly GCA_037367405.1). Lineage (NCBI taxonomy): Eukaryota > Viridiplantae > Streptophyta > Magnoliopsida > Alismatales > Hydrocharitaceae > Ottelia > Ottelia alismoides. Next base: position 1,924,722 of record JAZKJV010008882.1, read on the forward strand.
ATCAACTGAGGATCCAATTCTCCAATCCATCCAACTTTTGTGTGGCCATCCAACAGAAAGTTAACACCGGTACAGTACCTCGATATGTGTATGAGAAATTCAACTATATGAGAAATCATCTTCACAACCCCTTAATGGCATTATGAAAGAAACACCAAGAATGTAGTTTCAACACCCACTTGGTAGAAGTCAACTCCACCCCCACCCAACCCCCACACACAAAAAGTTTGTCGATCCCGCCAGAAGAATCTTTTGCGCAAACAATCCATTCTATTAGCAATGCACACAAGAAACACAAAGAAAGAAAGAAACTAAATCAACAACTATGACAGAATAGATTTCAAGAATACCAATTTGTATCCCGTCTTCGATGCCCAACCTTCTAAGTTCTTACCATATCTACACTCTCTTCAGAATAATCCCCTGAACTGCTACTCTAGATGTGCCACTCATAATAGGTAGACCCAAGTACGAGAGCAAGAGGATCCTACACAATGTAGTAGCATCATATAACTAGATAAAGCAATTGGAAGGAAACAAGATTTCTAAGCCCCAAAGTCTCATCGAAAAATGTCAAGGAGCAATATAGTTTTCCACATTTCAACTCTATCCTCCATCGACAAATAAAAGTGTCGCCAACATACTAGAGCGAAAAGAAGATCATGTCAAATTGTCATCCTCCTGTAAAACCCATCAATAGGCCAAAGGTCTACACCCATAGCTTTCATTGCCACAGCATATGTAGTAAAGGCAAACAACAATGAGGCTAAACAACAACCTTGTCAAGCTCCCCTTCATAATTCTATCCATCCACTTATCGGTCGGCCATTAACGAGAAGAGAAAAGGATGTCACCATAATAAATTGTTTCTATACATCTCTTCTTTTTTTTGAAAGGTGTTTATATATATTTCTCTTAAAGAAAAAGGGGTTATTGTATACATTGGTGCTATACATCTCTCTGAGGATCCTCGCCATGTGATAATCTTCATTATAGTTATAAATGACCATCTAGGCACATAGTATGATCTATTAAAATCCGCCCACCATAGAAAGCTCATGGTTCATTGTCTTTACCACAAAACAATCGCTTATGTCGCCAACTCATAGTATCTATAATGTAGGACCCTTTCTAAAAGATAGTTGCATATTCCAGGCGACCTTAAAAAAAACCATGTGAAAAACATGGATTCACCCTGCTTAATTCGTGAGAAATAATTTGTCATTTCGTTACAAGCTGGCAAATCGCTATTTCTAAAAAAGACTGCTTAATTAATGTTGATCAATTAAATTCAAGCAGTAATGTTTTTTTTAATCCGACCTTAAAAATAACCATGTGAAAAACGCTTTCATCTATGACGACCTCGAAGGAAGTACATGGCACAACCCCCAGGTTACTCCGTCAAGGGGGGTATGTATGCCGACCACATAAGGTCATTTATGGCCTGAAGCAGGGTCCACAAGCTTGGTTTAACCGGCTCACCATTGAAATTGGGCACTTGATTTTTTTTCCGATCAAAAAAGGGACAACACGCTAAGTTGTCCCCCCCATATGTAATATAAAAGGCGAGAAACCGATGTTACCATACAAGAGTCAATTCTAAGAAGACTTTTAGCCGAAAGAATTATATTATCAACATATAAACGATTTCACGAAGAAATGACATCATCACGAGGCTACCCGATCGCCCTAAAAATCAAGATATAAAGTAGAAGCTCACATCGAACCTTCGCTCTTACAGTGTGCAACAAGTCCCAGAAACCGTGGACACTCTCAATGTTAATCTAATCAATCCCAAGCTCCAACCGCACGACGATCGACTTTTCACAAGCGAAGAAGAGGTGATATATTACTTCCAACTCTCATTCCCAAAGTATGCACCAATCATCATTGCTTGCACACACTCTTGACGAGCATTCTCTAGTTAAAATTTGTCCCATGCACAACAGCCACAGGAAGACACCAATATGGGTGGAATCTCCTAGCTCGCAAATGAGCTTGCAATCTCTAACCACAGCCTCAGTTTGATTCGCACGCAAACTGACAATTGCTTTGTAAGCATGGAAGGCCATATCGATATCGTTTTGATATCGTATCAATACGATATATCGCCGAAATATCGCACATATCGACGAGCCTTTGTGAAGAAAATGCCTGGAAATCGGGATATATCGCCATATCGGCGCCCATATCGGTCCCATGTCGATATCGATATATCGCCGACATATCACCGATATTTCCTTCCATGTTTGTAAGCCCAACTCCCTGAAAAATCTCCATCTCTTCAAACCCAATGATCTCTTGCCATTCCATGCCCATCCCACCTGCTGATAGCATCTAGCAGCTCCAAGAACACCTCCATGTGCTGGTCGAAGAAGTCACAACAGAAGAAAGGGATCCAGGAGCCCTCCTCCCCGCACTCGAAAACACGTGCATTGCGGTCCACAAAGAGAGCAAACAGTCTTGAGAAACGAGAAGCCAAGATTTCCTCTCCATTCTAATTGTCTGTCCAGAAGACTAAAGAGCAACCATCACCAAGGACTGGCCGAAACAGAATAGGAAGTTATGCCAGAACTGCGCAAATCCCCTTCCAGAATGCCGATGTATACAGTGAAGTACGAAATCAAGATCTTTGTGTGCACCCCCCCTCGTAGATGCTATAGATGAGACGACAACATAGTTCATCACTGTTGCTCCAGAATCTTGCAACCCACTACAATAGCAGGGCCTTATTCATACTTTTGAGACTCGTGATCCCCAGACCACAATCATCCTTAGGCAGAATGATAGTTTCCCAATCCACCAAGTGTATGTTTACATCCCTACTTCCTAATTTACTCCAGAAAATTTTCTCATAAGCAACTCAAGCATTTTGTGAAACCCAACCGGAAGGAGCCTTCCCGACAAGAAAAAGACAGGGATTGCTCTTAACAATGGCTTTACTAGAACCAGTCGCTCGCCTCAGGAGAGAAGGAAGACCTTCCACCCTGCTAATTTTTACGACAACTTTTCAATGGCAGGTAACCAGTCAGCAACAAGCAGCTCACTCATTAACGGAAGGCATGGATACCAACTGGGGAAATGGCCACTTGATGCCCCCAGTTCAGAGCAGCATGCCATGGCCTCATCATCAAGAAGGCCCATAGGAATAACTGTCGACTTACTTATGCTGATTTTTAGACTAGATAACTCTCCAAACAACTCCAGCATCATTTCCATACACATGGCTTCGTCTCTACCACCTTGAACAAAAAACAATGTGTCATCTCCACCTGCAGGTTGCCTGTCGTGGACCCCTCATGTACCACATGTACATGCATGTCAGGACATCTGCCGCTAGAATAAATAGCATGGGCACGGTGAGCACCCCCGCCTCAATCCTCGCTGCAGTTGGAAGAAACCGCCCTCGACTCTCCCGTTAACAAGAACTGCTGCAGTGACGTACCTTTTCATCCATAAAAACAATGCATCAGGAAGTCATGTATTGCAAGTGAAGTCTAAAGGAAGCATCAATCCACTATATCATATGCCTTCGAGAAATCAACCTTCAAAGAAGGCCTCCCACCCGCTTTCTTCTCCAATATGTAATAATCTTCGTGGTTATAGCCAAACTATCTCCTATCTGCCTTCTTTGCACGAAGGCGGACTTTAAAGGGGAAATGATATCGTCAGTCAAGAACGTCAAACAATCTATTGGATTGTGTCGTTGCTACCACCAAGTAAACTGCATTAGAAAGGGCAATGGGCAAAAAGTCATCCACATACTTAGCAGACTCCATGGGCAGAAGAGCGAAAAGTGCTTTGTTGGTTTATTAAAACCAATGTTGCCAGCACAAAACTCTTCTAGAACCGCAAATGCATCAGCCTTCACCACATCCCAGAACTCCCAGTAAAAAAACACAAGGAACCCATCAAGGTCCAGTGCCTCATCAACATTCAAACTCCGCATCTCCGACTTTACTTCCTCCTCGAAGCAACCCCGCTCTAATAGCTCTACTTGCAAGCTTGAAATGGTTGTCGCCCAAACCTCGTCCACCTCCAAGGTCTAATTTCCTCCTTGCAAGAGAAAGCTCGAAAGTTCTCAACCAGCTCCCCACCAATCTACTGCTCACCCTCAACTCTCCTCCCTTTTACCACCATCGAATCCAAAAAAAATTGGTGCATTTAATGAAAAAAAAAACAGAGTTCACATCTCCCTCCTTGACCCATCTAACCATGGATGTTGTATCTTTGCTTCCAATCGGTCACTAGGTTCATCATCCCTAGCGATGGTTTTTTAAGGGGTAGCCCTCTCACTCAGCTCATCCTCCCTCAAATCTCTGACATTCTCCACTTTGTCCAGCCTACTATTCTTCGTCTCTGCTACTGAGCGGTGGGCCCCACGAAGTTCACAAATCTTCCTCTGATATGAGCTCAATCTTCTACGCAAGAACACGACTTTTGGGAAAGACGTGTTGTGGTTGAACCCGTGCATGCAACGCCTTCCCAATATTTAGAAACCAGCTCCCTAAAATTCTCCTCCAAAAGCCACGATCTCTCAAATTTGAAGGATGACCTTGGCTCACTTGATTTTTTGATGATGACATCCGACTACTATGTATTTGAAAGATGATCTATTGGTGTTGTGGTATTAGATGTCTATATGATGATGTGATGGTATAATTGGTGATGACGAAGCAGGTATTGCAGAGACCGAAGCCTTCCTTTAGAAGGTGTTTGTTACCGAGGATCTTGGTCAGATCCGATACTTTCTGGACATTGAGGTGATACTATGACATAGGGACTACACTTATCACAGTGGAAGTATTGTCTTGAGATTCTTACAAAGGTAGGTTTGCTCATATGCAAACCATGAGGTATACCAACAGAGGCGTGAAAGCATATTACTTCTATAGATCCTGAGTTTAAGGATCCTACCCGATAAAGAAGCCTAGGAGGTAAACTACTCTACCTTATTGTTACTAGACCTTATATATCATATGATGTCAGTTAAACAAGTCGGCACATGGAGAGACCATATTACAATCATTGGTAAGATGTTCTCCTGATACTTAGATATCTGAAAGGATCTCCAAGGTGTGGTCTCTTCTACAGGGCCAACAGTTACACTAGTGTCACTGCTTATGCAGATGCAGATTATACCAACTCTATGACGACAGATGACCTGCCACTGGCTATGCGGTGTTCATTGGGGGATCTTGTTACTCGGTGTGGCAAGAAACAACCTATTGTATCTAGGTCTAGTGCAAAAGATAAATATAGAGTAATGGCCCAAGCCACATATATCGGATCACCTGGCTAGACTCCTTCCTTGAAGAAATTGGAATCCCTACTACTACTCTTGTTTTGTTGTGTTGCGGCAACAAATCTACAACATATATTGCAATCAATCTAATCTCATGAGCGATCCAAGAATATTGAGTTTGACTGTCGAGGAGGGAAGATAGTAGACCATACATTTCAAATGATCTGCAGCTTGCAGATATACTCACAAAGGCACTTCCAAAGAGATGCATCTCTTGGATTTATTCCAAGTCGGGCATGACGGATGGATACGCTCCAACTTACGGGAGAGTGTTAAAGCTATTTTCTATTTGGTGTTTCCATTATTTCATTAGTTGAGACTTGTAAGCATGCCATTTTGGCTTCAGAGGCATTTATGTAATTCTCAACTTTTAACTCTCTAGGATTTCATGCTATAAAAGAAGCCCTAGACCTATTGAATAAGTCAAGTTATTCATTCTAAAACTTTCTCCACAAATCCCTCAAATGAATAACCAATATTTTGGCCATCATAAGTTAGCAAGCAGACTAAAATCCTCGATACAATGTTTCTCCGCCTTCTTTAGAAGATAAGCACGAAAAATGGTTGAGTTTATCAAATCCTAAGTTACCGTACATAAACTCTCTGCTGCAACCACCTCCTCACCAAGGAGGCTCTAAAATTAAAATATGAGAAGATCAAAAAAAACCATTATACAACGCATACCGCCCCACAAATATTCTTAAAATGCATCTCTTTTTCTATTGACCTCAAACCGGTTATATTCCACCATATAATCTTCATTGAGTAACAAACTCAGAATGTACTCCTATCCCCAAACCAATTGTGACTATACATATAGTCTAAGTCCCCTTCCAACCATACCAAAGAGTTTTCTTGTATCAATCTATGCATCTACATCACCACCTCCCAATTTCAAGGGTTAATAAAGATGCCTCCATCTATGACACCCACAATCGATCTTTCAAAGATGGGTAAAATCCAAGCAGATTTTTGGTAGTCACTCGCTCCTTGGAAAGGAAGCGCAATCACCTATGCATAATACTACGGCCAAGCCTCATCCTTCAAACTTTAAAATAGGATTACCCTCTCTCAAAGCAAAATTGGAGTTAATAACACACTAAAAATCAGCAATGGAGAAGGGTCCTACCATGAGTAGAGACTTGGACGGGCTAGAACAATAGAATTCCTATAAATATCATCACGAGTAACATATAAGTTAGGCTTGAGAGGTACATCATACAAATCCCCCAAGTTAGTGTTAGGTTCAATTGTTATGGTTTATCGAGGCCACTACTCGACTTGATTCCAAAGTCAAATCCAAAGACAAAGTTTTGTAGAGGGAAAAGAATCAATTGCATTAATGAGAGGCCCTAGGGTTCTCTTATATATGAGAGGAACCTATTGGGCAAATTACAAGAAGACAAAAAATAGAAAATAAAAAAATAAGAATAAAGATAACTAATATCTCAACACTCCTCAAGTTGGAGCATAGATATCGATCAGACTTGGCTTGGAAAAACTTCTCAGATAAGGTCCTCTGGCAAGGGCCTTAGTAAGAACATCTGTTTTCTGGACTCCAGAGCTGACATGCGTAGTGGCAATAAGACCCTTCTGTATCATGTCACGATTGTAGTAGCAGTCCACCTCTATGTGTTCCGTCCTCTCATGAAAGGTCGGGTTGTTAGCAATGAAAGGAACAGTTGATTGTCACATTGGAGGTGCATGGGACGAGGCACATCTATAGTCGGGTCAGTAAGAACAATCTGACCCACATCATTTCTGTGTTAGCATGCACCATGGCCGTGTATTCTGACTCGGCACTCGATCAGGAAACCACAATTTGCTTCTTGTTCTTCCATGAAACAAGGGAATTCCCTATTAACACAACAAAGCATGATGTATACTTTCTATCCTTTGGACACCCAGCATAATCTGCATCTGCATATGTTGTGACCGAGAGAGATGTTCCTCTATAGAAAAGAAGTCTCGTATGAGGTAAAATCTTAGGGTATCTCAGAATCATATGGATTGCATCCATATGGGCATGTCTAGGTTGCTCCATAAACTAACTCATTTTGCTCACGGCAAAGGATATGTCGGGCTTGGTAATAGTCACATATAGAAACTTGCCAACAAGCTCCATGTACCACCTCTTATCAACCTCCTCAGTGGCATCATCATGAGTTTCATGCTCGGGTCAATAGGAATAGTGGCAGGTCTGCAATCTGCCATGCTTGTCTCTGAAAGAAGTTCTGTAACGTACTTCCTCTGGGTCATCACAAGACCTCGTTGGTTCCTGGCAAACTCCGGTCCAAGGAAGTAACGTAAATGTCCAAGGTCCTTGGTCACAAACTGTTGACCTAGGAAGTCCTTGGCACCCTGAATGCCCTGCTTGTCATCCCCTGTAACAATAAATAATAATATCATCAATGTAAACAAGAATGATAATAGCACCTTTTTGGGTCCTCTGCACAAACAAGGAGTGACCGACAGTCGATCACGTGCTGCACTATCAAGTCCAAGAGCTTCTGGAACCATGATCTTGGACTCTTCTTAAGGCCATAAATAGTCTTGTGTGGCCTGCAAACCTTCTGACACTCCCCCTCAGCAGCAAACTCATGCGGTTGCTGCATGCATACCTCCTCATGTTGATCACCATATAGGAAGGCATCATTCACATCAAGCGGGTAAAGGGACCAATCCCTTGTCACAGCAACAGAAAGTAGAATACACGGAGTAGAATGCCTGGCAACTAGAGAGAAAGTATCCTGATAGTCCACTCCAAGTGTCTGAATGAACCCACGTGCCACAAGTCTCGCCTTATGTGATTCACACTGCCATCCGCATGGTATTTCACAGTGAACACCATTTGCATCCCACAACGGATGCACCAACTAAAGCAGAAACAAGATTCCATGTATCACGTGACTGTATCACGACCATCTCCTCCACCATGGCAAACCTCCAGTGATTATCCTGAAGAGCCTCATATGAGTAAAAACATGTGGCAAAAACTGAGTCACAGTAAAAGGAGGAGCCACAGGAGTAGGTGTAGTTGATGGTGGTGGTGGTGGTGTATAGCAATAGGAGGTGGAGGTATGTAGATCTCATCGTCAAAGTCAAGAGGTGCTAGTATATCACTTGTAGGAGAAAAATACATGATAGACTCAAAGAAAGTGACATCAGCACTAACAAAGTACTTTCACTTGAGTGGATCAAAGCAGTGGTACCGTTTCTGGGTACATGAGTAGCCGACAAAAACACATTTAACAGCTCTGGAAGAGAGCTTGTCACGAGGAGAGACATCATGAACAAAAACAACAGAACCAAACACACGAGGTGTAAGGGAGAAAAGATTTTTCTTGGGAAATGCAATCGAGAAAGGAATCTTCTCTCCCAACACAGACGAGGGCATGTGGTTCACTAGATAGCATGCAATGAGGACAGCATCTCCCCAATAAGCATGAGGGGCACGACTATGTATCAACAAGGTTCTGGTCACATCAATTAAGTGACGGTGTCTGCGCTCGACAACACCATTCTATTGGGAAGTATAAACATGTAAGGTCTGATATACAATGCCCAGAGATCTAAGGAACTCAGAAAATTGTAAAGTGCATAACTCTAAAGCATTATCAGAATGAAGATATTTGACTTCTGAAGAAAAAATATTCTTTATCTCATTAAAAATTTTTGATCACAGATCCAGCCTCGGACTTATTCTTCAATAAAAAGACTTAGGAAAGTCTAGAAAATTCATCGACAACAACAAGATAAAAACAGTGTCCTTGGTGATCAGGAACACGACCCATACCCCAAACGTCTAAATGTAGAAGCTCAAATAGCTGAGAACTGCTCCGACTCTGAAGGGATGGAAAGGAGGAACGATGATGCTTCCCAAGCTGGCATGTCTTTCACTAGAAAAAGGATCTCGTAGAGATCTGAGGGAGAACATGACACAGCTTCTGCAAAGGAAGGTGGCTAAAATGAAGGTGCCACAGATATGGTGAGACTAGTCTAGTAGGTATAGTAGAAACACTAGCATGAGAAGGTTGGACCAGATTGTAAAGCCCCCGCTACTCACGGCTACATCCAATCACCATGTCCATGATCATGTCCTGAAACACAAGAGTCGAAGGGTCAAAAATAGTAATCTGACTGATAAAAAGTAAATTCATCTTAAAATCATGAGCGTATATAACATTCTGAAGGCCCATGAACGGCATCAAATGCACCCCATGTCATGTAATGGGTATGGGTAAGTGACCGCCATTAGCAATGACAACCCATATGCCAAGTGATATGGTCCTGTATGGCCTCAGTTACGCTCTGTCTCCATACAGGTGGTGTGAAGCATCAAAGTCCATAATCCACTCTGTCATGTCTGCACCAGTACTACCAGTAAATGCATAGGCGATACCGAAGGAGCTCGAAGAGACTCTGGTAGATGTTGTGTATCTATAGTGGTGCCAGCAGTAGGAGTCATGATCTCTCGAATATGAGAGACAATATCATCCAAGTGAGGATCAGCCTGAGAGTTGTAGTCTCTGAAGGCGCAATTTGTTCTGCTACACAACCAAAAGCAGGATATTCATGCTTGTGGTGGCATGTAATATCCTCGGCATGTTCACGCATATGACAGTAAGTGCAGGGGTCACGCTGGCATCTACTGCCTACGCAAGGGGTGCATCCTCTGGACTAAATCGTCCCTCCTCAGCTACGAGAAGCGACCATCGCTAAAGAGGGCGTAGATGTGGTTGTAGAAGGCATGATAATCCAACTGAGATGGCTATAGGCCTCCTCTATGAGAGGTATGGTGGCTCCGGGTTGCTCAGTAGATGTCGTAATAGGCATGTAGCTATCAAGCTTCTCGAACATGCCACGGAGCGAAGAGTAGTACCGTGCAGAGGTCATTCTGCTTGGCATTGTAGATATCAAAATGTAGCTGAAGATCTTGGCCTCATTCTTCGCTTGAGCATAGGTGGATGCCAAAGTATCCCACATCGCCTTAACGATGGGTTGATTCATAATATCATTGGCTATCTCTGTGATGAAGGTCCCACAAAGCCAAACACGTGCATACGCGTCATCTTGCTTCCAATAAGCATTTGCTCCAATCTTATCAGTTAGCTCCGGATCTGCCAAGATATGCTCCATGTTGTTGCACTGCATCAGGGTGAGGAAGTATATGGACCACAAGTCATAGTTCGTCCCATCCATCTTAACGATGGGAGCCGGGCCCTTGAAGGCTCCAGACAAAAAAATATCACCCTTGTTCTTTGACATGACGGAAAAACATCTGGCCAATGAAACTCGGCTAAGGAGTAGATCAATATGAACAAGCCTACACGATCATACGGAGGACTGGTTGTACATGTAGACTCATACAACTATCCTTATCAATCTATGTTGCTCGATAGGGCTGAAAAACGCGATTATTATGTTTGAAATCGTGTTCTCCGATCAAAATCAGACCGAATCAAATAATAGGTCAAGTTGTAGGGATGCGCAGAGGGGCACGGGAGAGCCGACGGTAGCCCGAGACGGTCAAGGGGCAATAGCCGGCGGCCTGGGGGGCGAGGGGTCGGTCAGTGAACTTGGGTAGCCTGGAGTAGCTACATGGGCAGCGACAGCTTGAGGCTAGGCAGTCGGGTAGTCAGGGGCCTGGGGTTTGGCGACCAGAGACCGAAGGTCGAGCAATCGGGGGTCGAAGCCCTGGGAGGAGGCGACGGCGGGCTGGAGCGCCGGCAGCAATGGCGGCGACAAGTTGGCGTGCCGACAGCAATGACGACGCGGGGAGGAGGTGGGGCGGGTAGGATTAGGGTTAAGGAGGGATACGGGAACTCCGGTCTAGGACCGTTATCCGATACCATGTAGAGGGAAAAGAACCAATTGCATTAATGAGAGGCCCTAGGGTTCTCTTATATAGGAGAGGAACCTATTGGGTAAATTACAATGAGAAGACAAAAGAAATAGAAAAGAAGAAAACATTAATAAAGATAACTAATATTTCAACGAGTATCATGAATCCTTATGATGCCAAACGGATTCATGAAAACTCTTGCCCTCGATTATTGTCTGAGAGAACAATCGTCCCCTCAATAAAGTGGCATCCAAAGACAGGGTTAGAGGGCCTTGCCTATCATCAATTACGCAAATACCAAGAAGTAAGCCTTACAACTTTGTCTTACACATTCAAATGAATATGAACATCAACAATATTCATTGTTACTCTGATCAACCCTTAAAAAAAGATGATGGCATCAATGAAGATCATGCCCCTCCATCTACATAAACAAGATAGGGAAGTGTAAACTCCCAACGCAAAGAAAGCACCCATGAAAACATCAAATTTCTTCATGCTTCTGCTACCAATTAGACATCTAACAAACCTGAAGAGAGGGATGAGGAGATCACCACTACCTATCTTCCAAACATCGAAAGAAACACCTCATGTGACCTATGGTTGTGAAAATGAAGCAACTTGCCAACTAATTGCCATTACCAAAGCACAGAGCAAAGATTGTATGTACTCGATATTCTAGCAAAAGCTCATTGGACAAAGAATGTCATGTGTTCTATGACTGATCAAAGGGGTTCTATCGTTTACATATATTTTTATATTTTTTGGAATAAATATTGATAATACACCCTACTTATAATGGGAGAAAGCTTCGTCATTTTTTAAAATTATTGATAATACACACATCCATATACTATTTATACAAATAAAGGCACCTTATGCAGGAAGGACAACAACATATGCAACAAGTAGCATTTCAAAAAAAACTAAATATGAGGCATTGAGCTGAGCATGTAGAGGAATTGTTGGATGAAAAGCCTAAGCATGTAGAGGAATTGTTGGATGAAAAGCCTAAGAAATTGAAGGTGAATATTGAGAAAGAAGTTGTAAGAGGTATTCAAATAGGTGATCAACAAAATGTCAAGAGCAATTCAAGTAAGCGTAAGAAGTAAAACAGAAACAAGAAACCATGCTTGACAGAAAATCCATTAATCGGAGATTTTTATCTATCTAATAAGTGCCATCTTATAGAGAGAGACTAAGAAGGACGAATGAGGAGGTTGAAAGAGGAAATGGAGGAGCATATATAGGATTCTCATAATCAGTCAGGTTAGTTCACACTTCTAAGCACTATTGATAAACTATTTAAAAAGATTCATGCAAGCCTAGATTATCCATTCGTGAGAGATCACTCCTTTGAAAATTTGGCTGACAAGAAGCCGAAGAAGGTGGAAAATGGCAAGTAGGATTCTCACTCCTCGAAATGAATGAGAAGGTGGAAAGGAGTTTGAAGTGGTCGATAAGATCTCCTTGCCTGAAGCAGAGGTGTTGATATGTAAAGAAGATAATTTGATTTTGCGGATGAAGAATCAAAAGAATAAATGAAAACAATTGGCTTATGGGTTAGTGAAGATTAGGTAGTAAGGAAGAGGAGCAAAGTAAGGTCGCTGGAAGGCAAGAAGGAGAAAATGGGAATTCCAGTTGGGGGTGGGGTTGGACCGAAGAGAAAATGGTGGACTACAAGAAAAGATTGAGAAGAAGTGATCAAAAACATGCTTATCTGATACGAAATGGGTTGGATCTCAAGGAGTCATTTGAAGCCAGGGAAAGGAGAGGTGATATGAGAACATACTCTGCGAGCTCCCATTACAAGAATTATCTTGAGTTCATGACATGAAGGTTTTCATATTATTCCTTATACTTTTGCTTTCTAACTAGCATGTTGGTCATAGTCATACTTAAATATGGTTGACTTTCTTCAAGGCTTTTAGGTCATAACAAAGTTTCTAAATTTCTATTTGCTTCAAGGCTACGTCGGCCATTATAGACACAAAGCACTTCATTGCCAAGTTGGCCATAGTCATACGTAAATATAGTTGGCTTTCTTCAAGGCATTTAGGCCAAAGAAAAGTATCTAGTTTTCTATCTTTCCTTGCTTCAACGACATGCTAGCCATTCTAGATGCAAAGACCAAGTGCCTCTCAATTATGAGCTTTCATGTACATATCTTTTGAATCAAAGCAAGCGTATGATTCATACGCACGATATTCGACTTACTAGTTAAAAACGATGAAAGCACTAATTGAATTTTAATCAAACAAGTGGATCATATTAATTTGATTTTAAAAAAAACTAAAAATCAAAATAAATAAATTATCATGTTTTTCACTAATCCACCTATTAGTCGGGCTAATAATTCAAACGACTACTCATCGAATAGATTATTCTATTTGATAACATCATCAAACAGCTTGTCGCATGCCAACTAGTTGGCAACTATTACAAGTTTGTTAAAGCAAGAGCATCTCTCCAATTCTGTTTCTAATGCACAGATGCACCAAGTAATCAAAGCCTCTACCGCGAAATGAAGGTTACTTTTGAAAATGAAGACTCTGTACAAAGACAAAGGAAGATCTAAGTAGAATTGTTGTGACGGCAACATCGACATCAAAGGTGATACAAAAAAATGCCCTAGACACTCGCTCCTACCCCCATGGGCAATTAAGACAGTGATTGAGGGGGTGACCCCAAGCACCCGATTCTTCCTAAAAATCAAATTTAGCTGCGGAGATTTTCTATCAACAAGGGACATATTAAAGTTTGGGTGCAACAAGATCTCTTTGTTGACATCTCTATCATGTGTTTTCATCCAAATCTAGAGAGTCTACTTTTGGGGGAGAAACATTTCAAAAATATGATATTTGTGGGCAGAAACACTATTGTCGATGGCGATCTTGTACTACTGGAGTCATCAATGGCATTACTCAATCCATAGGGGGTTCCATTGGAAGCATGGAAGGCGCTAGAAGAGTTGGGCTCGTGCTTTTGTTCATTATTGGAGATGCGATCGAGCTTGTATTTATATATACAAGTTATATATTAGTCCCTGATAGTCGGTGGACCAAGCACGTGTTTAGGCATCTAAGCCCTTGAGTTTTGTAGATGTTCTTGTGAAGAAGGGTGGTTTGTGGGGGTTGTAATAACACCCCAAGAGTTTCTTGAGAGCTTATGTTGAAGTCGTATGTAGGGTGCTCGATGAAATGCTAGAGTGAGGTCCTAAGACTTCTAATGGTTTTTATAAAGCCTTTTAATCAAGAATGGTGTCGACTTCCCTTCACTATTACCTTTTAGTTTCAGCAATAAAGGGGAGCTGAAGAAATCGCTAGAAGTAATGGGAGTTGATGAGGAAATGAATAACATAATCTCCTATGATTCAACCATGAGGGAAAATATTAGGGCTTCAAGCTTTGAGGTAGATTCTTATACTTTTTATATAATGGAATATACTTAGCGGTTAGTCCCAATTTATGGGACTTCACCCATTTCACTTTTCGAAAAAAAAATTTGAGGTAGATATTCCAATTAAAGCATTGAAAATTCATCTATTTCAAAAACTTTGTTTTGAGTCTAGTGGATCGATTCCAGAATAGCTGATTCGATGAAGTTCAACGAACTCCTGAATGAGGGGATATCTTTTGCTGGATATTTCTCTGTATAAGCATTGGATGCCAGGCATATACTCATGAGACTTGCGAATAATAAAGCTTTGTCAAAACCTACTCAATGGGTGACTTCACATTCTTGGGTGATTGGGATACCATTACAAGACGGTCAGACTACTTTAGGCTGAATATATGCAATACTCAAGATCCACATTGGATGTCTACCAAATTAAAATGACCATTTATATAATCCAATTGTTTTAGAATCAATAGCATATGTTCCTGGGAAACTCATTTACATTGCTAGGATGTGAAGGTGCTCACAGGACCAAGCTATCCTCGACTCTATGAGTAGGTGGACTTGCTAGATCTAATGTTCATTTAGTTTTGATCGGAAATGGAAGTCAATGATTCAAACAAAAAATGCAAAAAAAAACACTAAAGTTTTGCACCGTACATTGTGTGATTGGGCACAATGTGGAAGATTGTATAAATTCTCAAGGGGAGAAGAAAAGAAATCCAATTTCAAAAGAGACAGCCACTCAGATCTATATTGCAATATTGCAGGATGTTACTCAGAGTGCTGAAGCTGGTCATCTACACAAGGAGGCAGAGCTGCAATTGGTTGCTGACAAGCATCAGCATAATATGGGGGAAGAACTGGGGGCTACCACATATCGCATCCACTTGTTGCATTTTTATATATGGGTTATTAAACATTAATGTGTGATCCAAAGATACAGGGAGCATTTGGTGTGTTATCCAAAACATTGTACTGATACGAACACTTTTTTAGTAAAAAGAGGGAGTGATGTCATGTAGATGCCCATCCGTAAGCTTTGTATATTCACGGTAAGTATCAAAAAGGAGTTACAAAGATCAAAAAGGTGATACACACTACAGAGATACTCATCTCTCACAGAGGAATACTGCCCAGATATTCTTATTGAGATTGGACTACTTGGATGCAAGATATCGGGCATCTCTGCAAAAGTGAGGAAACGCCCCACATCTATTGATCTTGCTTTGAGGATAATACACGATATAGAAGCCTAGAGGGTAAACTTCTCTGTCTCATTGTTACTAGGCCAGATATATCATTTGTTGTGAGCAGAGCCAGCCAACACATGGAGAGTCCCCCTTTACAGTCATTTTTTAGGCTCCCCCCTTTACAGTCATTGGCAGGACATTCCTATAATCCTTTGATATTTAAGGAATCTCCAGCTATGGACTCTTCTATGGAGTGGATGGTCACACTATTGTCGACCCCTAGACAAATGTTGACTATGCCAGTTCGCATGAGGAACTCCAATCCACTGCAGGATACGCCATGCTCGTTGGGATCAACCTGGTTACTTGACAAAGAAAAAGGCAGACAATAGTCTCCATATCGAGTGCAAAGGCGGAACAGGGCAATGGCCCAAACCACCTATGAGATTACATGGCTTGTTTCCTTTTTACAGGAACTTGGACTTCCAATTGCTACTCATGTACCTTTATAATGTGACAACAAGTCTGCTACGTACATTCCCAACGATATTGCATTCCATGAGTAGACCAAGCACATTGAGGTTAACTATCATTTCATTCGTGGTGCAGTACGAGCAGGAAGGATCATTACTCCACACATCTCCATTGAGCTTCAACTTGCCGACATCCTCACAAAGGCTTTATCAAATAAACGTCTCTCATGGTTGATTTTCAAGTTGGACAACATCGATAGATGTGCTCAAACTTGAGGGGTGCTAGAGTTATTAGAGTTATTGTAATTTCTATTTTATTTGAGTCATGGAACCCTTCAGGACTTATATGTAATTCTTTATTTTTTGCTATCTAAGTTTTCACTCTATATAAGAAACTCTAGATTAGAGATGATTTAAAAAAAAGGTGATCGTACAAAAAGAAGCTGTAGGAAAAATGGGAAAAAAGATAATAGTCGGGAAGAAGAAACTGCTACAAAAAAAGAAGAATGATTGGTGCAAAACATACAAAAAAATGTATATTTTATTTTTATTTCTCCCAACTTGATGATCCATGCTCTTATTCTACCAAATATTTGAGAAAGGGGTAGTTAGATAGTAGATGTATTCTTTTTTTTTTTGAAGCTCAGATGTATTCTTCTTCTTGGGATTTATCTAAAGGACCTCTATTGACAGATTGACATTACAGACTATTACTGTTGTTAGTCGTCTTCACCAAGCATCGACTACTTCGCTAGGTTGTCTCTATAACTGACTACTACTCCATGATGGACTTTCTTCCTTTCATCGACTCTACTCCAAGCATAACCTACTTGTCACAGCGACTATTACTGATACGACTGATGTTATTTTCAGGCGACCTGACCATCACAGACCCATCCTCAAACGAGGTTTTCTACCAGCAACGGTTACTTCAAACGAGGAATCTCTATCCTCATCAGAGTAGGGTGTCTCTATTCCCGTGTCTCTCATATATAGCGAGTGAAGATGTGTTGTATATTTTATTTTGTTGCAAGTTGCAGCTTTCTCAGCTCAAGCTTGAAGGGAGTTGTCGGAGTTTGCAATGGATGGGTAATTAGATCTCTCCAAAATTCAATTACCCCCACTCATGTTTAGTCTCATATCATCCATAGATGGGACTCTAATCTATCTGTGAGGCTATATATAAGAAGCCCCATACCCCGTGTACTCGTTGAGAAATTCTAGTAGAACATCATGCCCTTTGAGGCCTTCTCCAATGGTATCATCCCGCTTCTTATTGAGTAGGGTTCCACAGAAAAATCAAGGTGTTCGTGTTTCTCGTTCTTGTTATGATTATTTGCTCCGCTTATTTGTTTCAAAATCTACTATTCACCACCACCCCATCTAGTAATATTGTGATTCAGCATGTATCCAGAGCTTATATACTATATGATGCAATGTGCCAATAGAAACAGACATGGTTGATATGCGGCAGCTCCACTCTATTTAGACTTGTTGTTTCAGTCAAAATTACCGTAAAGGAAAAGATCAATCGAAAAATACTTTTCAAAGGTTGTAGATGCACTAGAAAATTTACTATTTCAATATAACATGCATAAAAAAATACAACCAGAGCTGGTTGTCCAATCGCAAAGCTCACATCTACCAAGAAATGTGACCCAACGAAGTTAGTACTAATTGGGACATAGGATCTTTCCTGAACAATAGATAGAGAAAATGAGCATCCGTATAGCTGAAATTCTATTATAGTTTGGATTTTGGAGAATGTAGGCAGAATATCAGTTTCGAAGAGTCATCAATCGAGCAGTTCCATTGTTAAGAAATCAGCAGTTACTCTTGGCAGTAATTTCATTGGTATGTGTATTGAGTCGTGCCTTGTCTGATGGAGCTTTTTGAGGTGTAAAGCGATAAATAATTCGAAGTCAAAAACATACACACTAATGAGTCCAAGAACAAAAAATCTAGGATCCCAAGCATTATAATCAATATTTTCGATATGAATGCACAAAGCTTTAAGTTTTGCCTCAAAAAAAAATAAATATTATGGCCATGTTACACTTCGAGGGAAGTTCATCAGGAGATCTCATCCAACACATAAGCAAAAATCAGTGTTCAAAGTTAAAAAATATGCTGGAATCCAGCTTAGAGTGTACATTTATGGTAGAAAAAAATGTACTATTTTCCCTCATTTTTTTGAAGAAAGTATTTTCCCCCAATAATGGCAGAAAATTTGAAGAGCTAGAAGATCTAATGGCAGTATGAGTGATAACCCTACCCAACATTATTAAAAAAATGAAGCGGGGTGAGGGACGAATATATGATATGTGTCCATAATCATGTCATGCGTCAATCCAAATAGCCATTTTCCCAGCAATTGAAACAGATGCCGAGAGAAACACGAGTTTACGAAACCCTGGGATCTTCTCAGTAGAGAACAGAATTCATGCTGAAAGAAATTTATGATAAACGTATAGGAGAAACATTATTAAAAAAATTACTCGCAGTACTTGACTATAGTCCATATCTTAATCACCGAGAAAATCGGAATCAATATCACAACTCTAATAAAAGGCACTTGAGCAGACGACCAAAACAATAGCGCGCCACCACCCATATAACTCTGCCGCAGAGTGAATCGCTTCTAAGTGAGACATATACACAAACAAATAGGCAACCAACACCAACAAACATCAAATCATCCAGCGTCAATTCGACCAAAACAAATAGGCCACAACCAAAACCCAATGGGACCAAATACAAAGAAAAGGAATAAAAACCCCCGTCGAGATCCCGTCTTTACCCCTTGTATTCACGCGCCAACCCCTCTCAATCTCCAATAGAGAATCTGAACAGGTAAAAAGAATGAAAGGATCGACCTTGATTGAGGAGACGATTGATGGCCTCGCTGGGGTCCATGTTGCACTCGTGGAGGATGGCATAGATCTCCTGCTCGGGGCAGTTGACGATCTCCTTCAAACTTTGCACCGTCTTCCTCAACGCCGCCGGGATCGGCGCCCCATTCCCCCTCCCCCCGTTCGCCGCCATCTTCTCCTCTCTCTCTCTCTCTCTCTACCAGTTCGCAGCAGTAACAGACCCTTCCTCTCTCTTACTCTCCCTTCTCTCTCTCTCTATCTCATCCACGCGCTCCTAAGCGACACCGAGAGCCAAAACCCTCGTCTCGTCTCGTGTCGTGTCGCCCCCCTGCTCTCTCTCTCTCTCTGCCCCGCCCCCCCCCCCCCTTTTCCCCCTTCTCTGTCTTGGAAATTTTACTTTCGCCCCACTACCATGCGATAACCCAGGGACTGCTTCGGTTTTCAGGGATATGGAGAATTTGTGTGTAGATTCGCGATCTGCGAGGGCGAGTGGGATCGACTGAGGGCCGTTGGATGAGGAGATGGGTTTGACTGCGCATTGGTGTACGGTAAGGATGGGGTTCGGGGTGACGTGAGGGCGGGGGGAAGGGGGGCAGAGTGTTACCAAATCAAGGTCGGAGGTTATGTTACTCTTTATGGTAAATTATTTAGAACAAGAATAAAACGTGAGGGAAATATTGCGGACAAAATTATTGAATTTGGATAGCTTTATCTAGACAGGCAGAAAAGGAAGGTATATGTTTGTGTGTGTAAGCGCTTGTGTAGATTATTTTACAAGTTTAAACATAAGAAGTTTTGAATATACATGATTAATTACCTCGTAGCTGATGTGTTCCATCAAATAAGATCATATTGCTTAAAATAAATGAACAAATAAAGTAGTTTGCAATAATTCTATGGAATAATTTTTTTGACGTTGTGAGCATGAAAATATATATTTTTGCGCTACGTGGAAATTAGAGATATTTACATAAATATAAATATGTAATGTGTCAACAATAGGACATTTTCTGTATGATGCGGTAGGGCTGAGAGCTAGATAAGGTCAGCATCGACTCGGCCCTTAACCAACACGCAAAAGCTCGAGAATGACCCGAACCCACTGTACACGTAAGTCGAGCCCGAACTTCAATATTACCGAAATTTCAAGCTCGGTCTGTGTCATCCTAACCTGTGGTGCCCCAAGTGAACCCAGCTCGGCCCGGCCTCATCCACATCTGCACCTATGTTCATCTTGATCACACCAAGTGATCATACCTTCGATCCTTTTTCTTTTGTCACCAATTTGAGGATCAACCATTCCCTTCCCAACTTAAGAAGCTCGCACGAGCATCTTTGTTCAGTTCCGCCAAGTCGCGAAGAAATGAAAGAACCATAGTTTTTATATGAAGATTCTTGATCTTGATGTTCTTTAGAAATTATTGAGATAATATAAGTCAAAGGGTTTATCAGATCATTGTTAAGATCGATTAAGGACATTCTTTTTTTCTTGAGGGGTCGAGAATTGTAGACTTGAACATTCATCTATTCTTTGTTTTCTTGAGTGGATCTTAACCAAAGAGTACACAAGGTATCATGTATAATTGTTTTTGTAACTCCTTTGAGTGGCGCGATCAAGATAAAACATGGATTGATGCAACATCCGGAGCTCTTTTCGTCCTGTGTATGAACTATGAAGCCTTCAAAGATTATTAAAGCTTCAAACTTCCATAAACGTTTAATAGGCAACTGTACAAAGACAGTGATGATCTCAACTTCAAGAATAAAGCATCGAGTCGTGTCCTAGTAACTAGTAGAGAAGCTTTGTTGGAGGAGAACCTCCACATAGTCCCAACCTCATCGGAGAAAGACAGTCCACTGGGTTATTAATAATGTGAGCCCGAGGCGAACCATTCTTACGATAAATTGTCATTGTAATATTTGATTTATCAACAAAAGTTATTGGTTATTCCACTCCCTATCTGAGATCAGATGAATAGATGCACTATAAGGTCCACTTATACAATTAGGGTTATGTGACATGTCTATCTTAATGATCATATAGTTGTTGATTCAATGGTTGAATCATAAAAGTTGGTGCTTTGATTAATATATAAGGAGTTAGATTGAGGACTCATCAAGCATCGTCAAATGATCATTAAGAGATTACCTCCAACCTGATTAGGAGATGGTAATCCTTACTCATGTGGTTGATATCTGACGAACTCTTGATGCAGGTCCTCCGTGTGGGAACAAAGATTCGGAGGTGTCAGATTAGTTAGGTCAAAGAGATCGAGATAACCAAGTCCTATGTCGTATACTGTCACGATATTGGCATACATCCTCTGATCAGAGACAGATGTGCTGTTATATTATGTACATTTGACAGACCATTAGGTTGATGGCTTGATCAAGGTCTATACACCGGCGAGCTGGTGTGCATATGAGGGCATATGAGTAATACGATCTATCAAAGGGATCATACATGTTCACTTGTGAATCGGAAGACATGAGCTCACTTGTGTGGTATTGAGACCGATCAAACTCCATGCACGGTCGTCGTGCTTTGAAAGCATGACAAGAATTTAAAGGTATGATATATGCTTTTGGAAAACATATAATTGATACCAACCTCCAATGATCGAATGAGAAATTTACGAGTTTTATTATAGATCTTCCAGTATGCAAAATGTACAGGTATTAGGAATATCTGAAGGTGGTGTGATCATAAATGATTGTATAATCATGATGCTTCCATTCCCAGGGAGTGATGAAACAATTATGGATTTTAATGATTCCTCTCACTAGAGAAAGTGATATGATCTTAGTCCAGATGTTGGACATTGATTTGAATACGATTCAGATACAATGAGGAGGTTAGATTCATAGTCTAAAAATGATTTTATCAAGCATCTATGACGGGTTCACGAGGTCTGGAGTTGAGATATG
The DNA here is from genome assembly GCA_037367405.1 of Ottelia alismoides. Classification (NCBI taxonomy): domain Eukaryota; kingdom Viridiplantae; phylum Streptophyta; class Magnoliopsida; order Alismatales; family Hydrocharitaceae; genus Ottelia; species Ottelia alismoides. The sequence goes on from JAZKJV010008882.1 coordinate 1,946,738, forward strand.
ATTTCAATATCCAGGTTACTGCACGTGGAACGTATAATCGCCACGTCCTTACCTCCAAGTATCTGTGGAGAAAGTGCATTATTCTCGAAAGAGTTCGAGAATAATTCCATTGTTAGATTATATCCAAGCATTGAGAAATGGATGATTAAATGTGATTAAATTTTTCATGAATAGTGTGAAGTTGATTCACATTATGAGATTGATGATCCAATATAATTAGACGTGATTTAATTATCATGGATAAGAATAATGCGAATAGCACTATCCAAATTAATCATATATATTATAATTGTGATCTGTAAAGAGAATCTATTGTGATTTATATTTGTTGATTAATTACTGATGTGAATTGAATTCGCATTGGAGAAATAACCGAAAAATATATTTTACATTTTATTTTGGATTGTGAATGTGATTCACAAATTTCCAATGGCATGATTGCAATGTTCACGAGATAATTGTGAATTATCATCGTGAGATAATGTTGGAAATAAGATAATGTAATCCCATTGAAAAAAGATCGTCATCCACCAACAAGGGTGGTGGACAATCACCATGTCTCAATTGGATTGGGTGGTCGTCCCTCCTTTACAGTAGGATGATTATCTCCTTCCAATTATCTCCGAAGATAATTGATATAATTTGATTAAATGGATTGTTGTTTTTTTACAACAAAAAATCATGGTCATTGAAAGGAACACAAATCAATCTCATCCATTGATTTTGTGTTATCCTTAGACTACCAAAATACCATATAAGAAGAGGCAGATCTTGCTTTCAATACACAATAAGAACAAGAAAATTATTCTCTCTCTCATTCTCAAGCCCCACGCCACCGGCCGTCTGCCCCAACCCTAGAGAGAAGGTCACAGCTGTCGTCGCATCGCCATTGTGTTGCCGCCTCAACTACTCATGGATCTTTATATCTTCGGTGCGCCTCGCTCATTAAGAAGACGTTTTATATTATGAGACAAGAACGGAAGATCAGTCCCTTGGATCAACAACTTGGATTGCAAAAAGCATATGATTCATCTCCACGCTCGCAAGCGTCTCCTCCGACATATCAAACTTGAGACAAGAGGTCTCCTTGTTTGGAGACACGATCACAACCACACTGCAAGAGGTATTCCTTTATTTAGTATTTAGTTTAGATGAAATAATTTGAAAAGTATTATTGGATCATGTGATTTCATCAATTAAATTTTTTAAATTTCGTTGTACTGACCTACTAGTACGACTAGTCGCTCCCAATCGTATATGATGTAATCCTCACACTTATGTGATGCTCTTAAGGATTTTTTCCATGTCCTTCAAGTGGCATAAGAGCCTTGGTCAGGTCTTGGGTGTGATCTTAGGCGATCGTGGTATAAAACTCTAAACGATCGTGGTTTATGTTTTGGATGCGGGAAAATCATTGTTTTTTTCATTGGATGCAAGATTCAAATCAGTTTTTTGATGAAATAAAAACCTGTTATTTATACATTATTTAAATGTATTTCTTGGTTTGTAAAGTGTAGTTAGAATGTCTAAATAAATCCCAAAGATAGTAACCTTTAATTGGTACTAAAAGTGCACGAAATTTATTCAAATTGTTTCCGTTGTGAAAATTGTTTTGCATGTATTCACGGGTACGCAACAAAACTAATTTTTCTTATTGTTTTCCTATCATGAAATATGAAATAAACACTTTAATTAAGTAGAGGATCAAACCACCAAACCACAGGATTCCATTTTGCATGATTATGACTCTGATTGCCCTAGATATTCTATATCTGATGGAAGATCGGATGATGATTGGGTCATCAGGATCTCTATCTTAATTTGTTTACAATTCAATGTAAATTAAGAAAATTTGGGAATTACCGTGATTAATTGATTATTAATATTTTTATGGGAATAAGTGATTAAACATCAATCATCGTTGAATGGGCGTTTCATGAAAATCCTAGTTCATCCTACAATGGTTGTAGGGTAATCTCTACATGCAAAACTTTGTTACTTGAATAGGATTGGAGATTTATTTTGCAAATATCCTTACAATAATAATCAAAATGGTTTTGATTATTATTATTATATTATATAACTTCAGTTGAAAGACCGATAATCATCTCAAATACAAAATGAACAATTCGTATTATCCTGACCCGAGGCGGATATGGTACCAAGTCGGGAGCATCGGGGTAGCAGGTTCTTCCGTGAGGGGTCTGTCCCACTCCCGTCGGAACTGACAAGGACAACAAGTAAGGAAAGGATAATGCTTGAACCGATTATGATGTATTTTTTTAGTTATTAAAATTTAAATAATACGTATTTTTGAAATAACCAAGTAACAATCAAGTTTGTTGTTTGATTGAATTGGATTGATAATTATTTTAATATGATTGAATAAATTATATCCATTTAAAACACTCTATTATGAATAGAGTTGTATTTCCATTGGAAGAATTAATTAAGTGTGTATGATTAACGATAATTAATTGGAATTTGAATATATGATGGAGGATCACATAAGAGACGTCAATGGTCTCCTGTCAAGGTGAAGGGTTCCATCATCATATGTAGGACCCACCTGTCTAAAGTGGCATCTCATGAACACAAGCTCATATGGATCGAGCTCTTTGCTTCTCGAAAGAGTAAGGTTGTATACGTAGTGATCCCAATATCGAGTCCTCATATTATTGGGACGACATTGGACTGCGTATAGTGAGTTATAATCATGTTGACAGATGGTTCAATTAATGACGGGTCAACATCACCTTAGGGGGTGGGTCCGAGTTTTAAAGACCGAACTGAATTGCAAGTTCTCACATTGTTCGGATATAACAAAGGTAAAGAGGAGATCTCAGTTCTTGTTAGAGGTATACCGATAAGTATATATCTTTCTTTGAAAGTGATTGGGGAGTGAATTTCAAAGTTGAAAAGGCAAGACTAATTTGATTAAAAATTCTTTATTCAAATAACTTAAACTGAATGTATAATTATTTATATGTTCTGATATAGTGCATTCTTATTTTCAGAATAACGAAATTCATGAACTCACTTAGCAGGCTCCTAAAGATCAATCAGTTGGCTGGACCAAAATACTTGGATTGGATCCAAAATTTGAATCTCGTCCTATTTGCGGAGCGCATCTCTTGTGTTTTATACATGGACAAGTATATAGACTCCCTGACAACGAAAGAGATTAAATTCAATGAAAAGTATGATGAAGATTATTCTTTGGCAACGTGCTATATTCTGAGTTAATTGTCCAATGTTCTTCAGGAAACATATAGACATGAACACTTTCTGTGACACAATGGTGAATCTAAGAGAAATGTTCGGTGATGTAAACCGCACACGACGTTACAATATCATGAAATAAACTTATTCGCTACAAGATGCAGAAGGGGACTTCTGTCAGAGAACATGCACTCAAAATGTTTGGGTACCTCTCTGAGCTGGAAAACCTGGGAGCTGACATGGACACAGATATGTAGGCTAACTTCATTCTATTGCCACTCCCTAAGTCTTTCAATAGCTTTGTGGTCACATATCACATGAGCAAAGTTAATTATACTAATGTTGGTTGTTAGTTGCATTAAAGTCCGTCTAAGATATAATGAAGAAGGATAAAACCTCTGGCAGTGCAATGGTTGCACAAGTCAAAGGAAAGCACAGTCGGAAGCACGGTTATTGGAAGGGTTCGACTTGGAAGATAAAGACGAAGAGTTAATGTGCTGGCTCATCTTATATTGCATCCACTATGACAGCATCAAAGAAAATCAATGTCTGTCATCACTACAAGAAGTTCGGGGATTGGAAGCATAACTGTCCATATTACATGAAGTTTACCGACAAAAGTAAAACCCTGGCATGTATGAAATATAATTTCATCACTGAAACCAAATTTCTCGTTGGACGAGAAGGTAGTTGGGTCCTTGATTCCGGTACTTCTGTTCATATATGCAATTTATTGTATCTATTTCAATAAACAAGGAATCTTGATGAAGGGGAGATAGTCATCCATATTGGATTTGATGCAAGTGTTGCAGCAGTCACCGTCGGGACCTGCCGGCTGTCATTACCTAGTGGAAGAGTCCTTGTACTTAAAGAGTATCTTTATGTACTGGAAGTCAGGGGGAACCTTATATTTGTATCTAAGCTTATTAGAAATGGATGTTCGTTTCTATTATATAATAATCTTATCGTAAGTCATAATGATAAACATATTGTGGATGGTGTTTTGACTTCTGATGGAGTCTATGAATTGTACATTGATGAAAATGTCATAAATGTTACTACCACTAATTAAAAACCCTAAAAGATCCATGGGGTTGGGAATCATCCAAATATGATTTGGCATCAAAGGCTTAGTCATTTGTCTGTTGATAAAAAGATGGACCCTTAGATTTTCTACACGTCCAATCTTTGCATGCCCACAAACATTGCATTCGAGGTAAAATGACTAGGATGTCTTTCTGTAACAAGGTTACAAGATGCTAGGTTATTCTTGACCTAGTACATACCGATGTATGTGATCCTTTCAATATCGTGACCCGAAATAGATATCGATGTTATGTTGACGTATATTGATGACCATTTGCGATACGACTTTATCCTCCTGCTGCGTCATAAATCTGAAAACTTTGAAAAGTTCAAAGGGTTCAACGATTTGGTTGAGAACCAAACCGATAGGAAGATTAAATGGTTTCGATCTAATCGAGATGGTGAGTACCTCTCAGATGAATATAAGGAATACCTTAAAGATAATGGAATTCTCTCCAATCTCAGTTCTCCTGGAACCCCCAACTCTAATGGTCTTGCTGAAAGATGCAACAAGACTATCGGGATATGGCCCATTCAATAACAAGTAAATCACATTTACCTCTAAGTTTATAGGGATATGCAGCAGAGACTGCAATGTGTGTGTGTGTATCCTGAATAAGATTCCTAGCAAGTCCATATATAAAACTCCTCATTACTTTGATGTATGACCAAACCCAGTGTTAAACACTTGAGAGTTTTGGGTTGCTTGGTCCATGCGAAGAACATGGATGCAAATAAGCTAGAATCTCGCACTCATCAATGCTACTTCATTGGGTATGTTAATGATGGTATTTGATACCAACTTTATGACACTGAGACCTAAAAAGTTCTCATCTCTAGAGATGTAAAATTTCTAGAGGATTATTTCCTTGAGAGTCAAGACAGAGATGAAGTACAGGAACTCATCGAGTCCCCCGAGGATTCAAAACCTCCTGAAACAGAAACCGAGGAAGTAAATGAAGATGTAGCACATGCCCCTCTTCTAAGGAGTTCAATGGTGGTTGCACCACCTAAAAGGTATGGATTCCATGTGTCAGGTAAAACTAACAATGATCCAACTTCATTTTATGAAGCATTCACGGATCATGACATCGATAGATGGATACTAGCAATGAAGTCAGAAATTAACTTCATGCATAAGAATGGTGTATGGACCCTAGAGGATCCACCTAAAGGGGTAAAACCTATTGGGTGTAAATGGAACTTCAAGAGAAAAAGGGACGTAATGGGAAAGTAGAGATTTTCAAGGCACGGCTTGTGTCCAAAGGCTACACAAAGAGAGAAGTCGTTGACTACGATAAGACATTCTCTTTTGTGGCTATGCTTAAGTTCATCAGGGAATTACTAGCTATAGCCACATCTATTGACTACGACATATGGCGGATGGACATCAAGGCGGCTTTCCTCAATGGATACCTTGAGGAGGATATCTATATGGAGCTGCCCCATGGCTTCCTAACCAAGGAAGGTAAAGTATGCAAGATGTAGAAATCCATCTATGGGCTCGGACAAGCTTATCGTAGTTGGAACAACAGATTTAATGAAACCATAAAGAGTTGTCATTTTGTGTAAAATCTTGATGAACCATGTGTGTATAAGAAGCTTAAAGGGAGTTCCATTTTGTGTTCATCATGCTTTACGTAGATGACATCCTTATCATTGGGAACGATACATGGATGATGACCGGTGTTAAGATTTGGTTGTCCCATACCTTCGAGATGAAAGATAACCTTTTACATATTGGGTCTGATGCTGTTCAGAAATCGAAAATATATGATACTGGGTTATCACGATATGGGCACATTAAGAAAATTTTAAAACATTTTTTAGATGGAGAATTATAAGAAAGGTTTCCTTTCCTTAAGACATCGTATCCACCTATCGAAAGGGATGACTCCTCAAAGTGTCGAGGAAACGAAAGCCATGGTTAGATGCCCCTCCGCATCAGCTGTAGGGAGCTTAATATATGACATGATATGTACAAGGCCAACTTGTTGGACATGCGAGCCCACGGCGAACCATTATGCAATAAATGTTATTGCGAATATCATTCCCTGATCTGAAATAAAGAACGAATAATTTGCATAATAGGTCCCTTAGTACAATTAGGATTATGTACCGTGACCGTCTTGATGATCATATAACTATTGATTCAACTATTGAATCATAGAGGATGGTGTTTGGATGAATATCTAAAGAGTTAGATTGAGGACTCATCAAGCACCTTCAAATGGTTCTTAAGAGATTAACTCCAGCCTGAGTAGTAGATGGCAATCCGTTCTCAATTAGGCTGATATCTGACCGACCTCTTGATGCAGGTCCTCTACATAGGAATAGAGATTCAGAGGTGTCAGATTAGTTAGGTCAAAGAGTTGACTTAACGAGATCGAGATAACAAAAGTCCTATATCGTATCCTGTCATGATATAGGCACGCATCCTCTGACCGGAGACAGATGTGTTGCTATATGTTTGAGTATGTACATTTGGCAGACCAATAGGTTGATGACCTAACCAAGGTCTATACACCGGTACGCTGGTGTGCATATAAGGGCATATGAGTAATACGATCTCTCAAAGGGATCATACAGGTTCAGTTACTGAACCGGAAGACATGAGCTCACTCATGAGATATTGGGAAGAATCAAATTCTGTGCGCATGGTCATCTCGCTTTGGAAGCTTGACTGAATTTGTAGGTTTGATATATACTTTTGGAAAGTATATGATCAAGACCTAGGTATGATATACGGTTTCGGATAGTGTATGATCGATACCGACTCCCAACGATCGAATGAGAAACTTACTGATGAAACCCTGAAGTAGACAGTGTAAAGTTGATCTAATACTTTGAGTTTATTCTGAATCTTCTAGTATGCAGGATGTACAGGTATTGGGAATACCTGAGGGTGATGTGATCATAAACGTTTGTATAACCATGACGCTTCCATTCATAGGGAGTGGTGAAACGGGTATGGATTTTACTGACTCCTCTCTGTAGAGAAGTAATCTGATCTTGGTCCAAATGTTGGACATTGATCTGAATGTGATTCAGGTGCAATGAGAAGATTAGATTTGCAGTCTTGATTTAATCAAACATCTATGGGAGGTCTGCGATCTGGATTTGAGATATGATCTCAATGTTCAAGTCACTATACGTGGAACAATACAATCGCCCTGTCCTTATCTCCAAGTATTCGCGGAGAAAGCGCATTATCCTTGAAAAGGATCAGGATAATTTCATTGTTGATATTATGTATCGAGCATTGAGAAAATAGATAATTAAATATGATTTAATTATCATGAGTAATATGATTTTGATTCATATTATAAAGAGAGTTATCCTAAGATGATTGAATGTGATTTAATTATCAACGATGTGAATAATGTGAATGTGATTCATACTATTTGGTCACATGAGAATAGATATCTAAGATGATTAAATGTGATTTAAATATGATGTGTATGAATAATATGGATAATAATATCCATATTAGTCACATATATTATAAATGTGATTTATACTATATAAGAGAGAGCTATTTGTAATTTACATTTGCTAATTAAATGTTAGTGTGAATTGGATTCACATTGGACATTAAAATTGAAAATGTAATTTACATTTTATTTTGGGCTGTGAATGTGATTCACAAATTTCCAATGGCATGATTGCAATGTTCATAAAATAAATTGGATTTTTTTTGTGGAATAATTTGCGACAAAAGTTATTGCAAATATTGGAGAGAATCATGAGATAATGCAATCTCATGTAATATAGAAAGGAGGCTCTCTTCCTAATAAGGAGAGAGGACGGCCACCAAGTCCTTATAGGACTCATGGCCGTCCACCACCCTTTATGGAAGGAGGCTTGCCTCCTTCCTATTTCTCCAATAGAGATTGATTTGATATAAATCAAATTATATTTATTATAAATTTTATTTTTATTAAATTAATTGTTGTTGGTTTTTTATCAACAAAATATTAGCCATTGAAAGAAACACAATCAATGAGAGCCATTGGATTTGTGTTGTCCCATGGTTTGAGATTTATGGATCCCAAAATGTTATAAAAGGAGAGGCACCCCATTGCTCTTCTTTACACAATGCTTGAGAAGCACATCTCTCTCTATATTTCTCTCTACACGTTAGCCCTCTCTCTTCCTCTCATGGCCGTCCACCGTGGATGCCCTAGAGAGGTTCTCATCACCGCAGCGTCGTCGATGCTGCCCGATCGTTTGCTCGTGGATCTCCATCTCCTTCGGTGCGCCTTGCTCGTGAAGAAGACGATGGACCTCATGTGTCGAGATCAGGAGAACCACCACTTGGATCATCAACATGGATTGCGAGAAGCATGCGGTTCATCCCCACGCTCGCAAGCGTCTCCTCCGTCGGATCGGACTTGAGACAGGAGGTCTCTTCGTTTAGAGACTTGATCGTAACCACGCTTCAAGAGGTAATCCTATTACTTGTTTGTGGTTTAGACGAAACGATCCGGGAAGTGTTCTTGGATTATGTGGTTTCGTCGTATGAAAATTTTTAATTTCCGCTGCATAGAACAACTAGTTCGACTAGTCGCTCTTCATCGTATTCAATACGATGCTCACGCTTCTGTGATGCGCTTGAGGTTCTAACCATATCCTTCACAACTATCCGTCATACAGTTGGAGTGGTAAGTCTGAGTCATTACCAATCCTGCTATGAAGAACGACACTAGAATGCAGTGAAGAACATTTTAAATATCTAAGGCGGACACAAGGTTATGTCATGGTCTACGGAGATGGTCATCTCCAAGTCTTGGAATACATAGATCCAGGATTGCAGTCAGATATTGATGATCGAAAGTCAACATCAAGGTTTGTGTTCCTTTTAAATAGTGGTGTTGTGAGCTGGAGAAGCAAAAAACAAGGCACTACGACTGTTTCAACAACATAAGTTGAATAGATTGTCGCATCAGATGCTGCAAAAGTGGTTGTGTGGTTGCACAAATTCATCTTGGAACTTGGCATAGTTTCCTATGATACTCCCATCCCACTACTATACGATAACAAAGGAGCCATTGCCTAAGCGAAGCAACCCGTATGGCATCAAAAGAGCAAACATGTGAAAAGGAAATACCACATCATTTAGGAGATTCAAAAACATGGTGGCATCATCATCACCAAAGTGGCATCTGCCGACAATATTGTCAATCTCCTTAACAAACCATTAACGTAAAAGGTTTTCGAAGAACATGTAATGAACATTGGTTTAAGGATTGTACCTTACTGGTTTTGAGGGCTAGTGGGAGATTATTAGCCATGCGAGCCCGAGGCAAACCATTCCTGCAATAAATGCTATTGTAGTATTTGATTTATCAATAAAAGTTATTGGTTATTTCACTCCATATATGAGATTGAATGAATGAATGCACTATAAGATCCCTCTATACAATCAGGGTTATGTATCATGGCCATCTCAACGATCATACAGTTGTTGATTTAAATGGTTGAATCATAAAAGTTGTTTCTTGGATGAATATATAAGGAGTTAGATTGAGGACTCATCAAACATCGTCAAATGATTGTTAAGAGATGATCCCTAACCAGAGTAGGAGATGACAATCCTTTCTCATGTGGGTGATATATGACCAACCTCTTGATGCTGGTCCTCCGTGCGGGAAAAGAGATTCGGAGGTGTTAGATTAGTTATGTCAAAGAGCTGACTTAATGAGATCAAGATAACCAAGTTCTATGTCGTATATTGTCATGATATATGCACAAATTATCTGATCGGAGGCAAATGTGTTACTATATGTCTAAGTATGTACATTTGACAGATCATTAGGTTGATGGCATAATCAAGGTTTATACGCCAACTAGCTTGTGTGCATATGAGAGCATATGAGTAATACGGTCTCTTAAAGGGATCGTACAGGTTCATTTGTGAATCGGAAGACATGTGCTCACTCATATGGTATTGAGACCGATCAAATTCCACGCATGGCCGTCATGCTTTGGAAGCATGACAAGAATTGGAAGGTATGATATATGCTTGTGGAAAGCATATAATCGATAGAAACCTCTAATGACCGAACGAGAAATTTAATGATGAAACCCTAAAGATGACAATGTAAATTGATCTGTCAGGTATTAGGAATACCCGTGGGTGATGTGATCATAAGTGATTATATAACCATGATGCTTCCATTCCGAGGGAGTGATAAAACAAGTACGGATTTTAATGACTCCTGCTAAGGTTGGGCATTGATCTGAATGTGATTCAGATGCATTGAGAATGTTAGATTCACGGTCTTGATTTAATGAGGCATATCACCACATCCTTATCTCCAAGTATCTGCGGAGAAAGCACACTATTCTCGAAAGAGTTCGAGAACAATTCCATTGTTATATTATATCCAAGCATTGAAAAATGGATAATTAAATGCGATTTAATTATCATGGATAAAAAACGTGGATAACACTATCCAAATTATTCACATATATATACAAGTGTGATTTATAATGACAGTCTATTGTGATTTGTATTTGTTGATTAATTATTGTTGTAAATTGGATTCACATTGGGCAATTTATTGAAAATATGATTTACATTTTATTTTAGATTGTGAATGTGATTCACAAATTTCTAATTACATGATAGCAATGTTCATAAGATAATTGTGAATTATCGTCGTGAGATAATGTTGGAAATGAGATAATGTAATCTCATTGGAAGAAGATTGCCCTCCACCAACAAGGGTGGTGGACGACCACCAATTCCCAATTGGATTAGTTGGTTGTCCCCCCTTTATGGTAGGATGATTATCTCCTTCCAATTATTTCCAAAGATGATTGATTTAATTAGATTAAATAATTGTTGTTGTTTTTACAATAAAAAATTTGTGGCCATTGAAAGGAATACAAATGAATCTCATCCACTGACTTTGTGTTATCCCTGGGCTCTCAAAATACTATATAAGAGGAGGCAACCTTTGCTCTCAATACACAACATGAACAATAATAATTGCTCTCTCTCTCTCTCTCTCACACACACAGTCTCTCATTCTCAAGCCCCATGCTACCTCTCTCTCCATCTTGAGTGGTCGTCCACTCCAACCCTGGAGAGAAGGTCACCACCATTGTCACGTCGTTGTTGTGTTGTTGCCTCGACTACCCATGGATCTCCGTCTTCTTCAACGCGTCTAGTTCGTGAAGAAGACGTTTGATCTCATGAGATCAGTTTCTTAGATCAACAACTAGGATTACGAGAAGCACGCAATTTCTCTCTGCGCACGCCAGCGTCTCCTCCGACATATCAGACTTGTGACAAGATGTCTCCTTCTTTAGAGACTCAATCGCAAGTACACTACAAGCGGTATTCCTTTATCTAGTATGTGTTTTCGATGAAACAATCTGAGAAGTGTTATTGGATCATGTTATTTCATCAATTAAATTTTTAAAATTCTGCTGCACCGAGCAACTAGTGCGACTAGTCGCTCATGATTGTATATGATGCAATCCTCATGCTCATGTGATGTGCTAAAGGATTTTTCCATATCCTTTATAGATGTCACATGCCTGGTCAATCAAATAAATGGCCATGAATTTTGCGTTCAGAATCACAATCTTTCGAGCTTCAAAGAAGTTCAATTCAATCCAGTTCATGTCAAAATCCCTCAATGTTTGCATGTAGTTGATACGAGGGTAGCCGAGCCCGGTCGAACCCAGGCCTGATCCCTGAACATGGGCCTAGCTTGGGTCCTCGACTTTTTTCCGAAAAGTCATGCCTCAACGTGGCCCAAGGCCAGGAAAATTTGACGAGATTGAGTCAGGTTGTCATGGGTTGGTTCAGGCCAAGCTTGATGCTCAACCCTATGATGCAATATGTTAGTGAAGGTCTACACGTGTTAAATGAAAGTAAATATTTTCATTCTACAGAAATTTTAATTATATTAATTAAAATAATAAATCGAATGGCATTATTATACTATGTCTCATTGAAGCCTTGCTTTGATCCTCTGTCGACCTTAAAATAGATATTATTGTTATTAATTTAAGCTAATTCGAGCAAATTTATGCCTTATTACAATTGATAATTACCGTTGCATAAGTATTTTCTACCGTGTGTGACAATGTTTATTAAAAATTGAAACTTTTACAATACATCTCAAAGATGAAATAAGGAAGATTAGAATTCAAAGGTCATTTCCAGTTTTGACAAAAGTAGAAAATAAAATTCAAAGTTCGCATCATAGTGATTGATTTTGGCTTTCTCAATGCCATGGTGAATTCCACAACTATAAAATAAGCAAAAAAAATAGGGGCATAACTTTAATCGTCCGATCCGTACATGTATATAGTTTTTTAGTTCCATCTCATGGAACAAGTTGCATATCCTAAGGATGTTATAAAACAATATTTCCTTTTACTATAATGAATTCAATGTTAACCGGATAAGGAAAAATGGTATACAATTGGATGCATTTCATCAATATATTTGCAATGAGACGACATACATCAATATCAAACTTATGATTTAAATCAGATCTGTATAATGGCTTGCTGTATATAAAAGTGAGGGATTGGGTTCATTTGACCACTTCTCTTTACAATCTCAATGAACACTATTTTTATAAAACTCGCTCTAATTTGATTGGACTGCAATGGAAGACCGCCGCTGATTAGAGACCTCGAGTCTATCCGTGAATAACATGGAACTCGTAACCATTATTCAATTTAATCAAGCTAATATTCCTAGAAAATATGTGTACATTGTGATATCCTTCGTACTAGTAACCAGGCAAATAATTGAGCACACCATTGCAATTCTTATCGAGACCTTTCCAAGTAAGTCTAAGAACATCGAAATTGGAGCCCATTTGTGAGAGCTATGCACAAAATATAGACAGACTGTGATTGATTAGATCCAGATCCAAACCAGATCCGTTTAAACCCAACCCCATATAAATTGGGATAGCTGCACCCATGGTCAAACCACTTGACCATTTCCCCTTGCATCACCATCTCGTAGGAGCTCTGCCACCGAACTGATTTTTCGACCACCGATTGAACACCCAGGTATACATTTCAAAGAGCTCAACATGAAGATCTTCATGTACTTAAGCTAAGCTCGTCCTCGAGCTAACAAAGAAAGAATTTGTAAAAAAGTTAGCTTAATTAGTGAGATCCCTGATACGTGCAAGTGGAGAAAACAAGACTTGATTTGACCTAGAACATTAGGATTTTAGAAATCCTAAAATTCTAAGTTGATTCAAGTATTTATCAAAAGGAATTCAACTCCTCTAATTGTCACTCTCAATGTGTGTGTGTCTATAAGAAGTATGACTTAGTGTAGATTGCATTATGAGAGAAGAATCAAAACATCACCAAAAATTCCAATCTCAAAAGCTCTCCTAAGGACCCAACCCTCAACTCTAGGAAATAAATCAAGTCTTGCTTAATTTACATATCTTTAGTTTGTCAGACTTCAGTGGTAAATATGGAAAGCTAGATTATATAGGATGAATGATTATGTAGTTATTTTCTCTTCCTCTCATTGGAACATGGTTCTCTCAAGTGCCAATACTCAACACAATTTTCAATTTGATTTCTGCCAATCAGTGTGTCCATCAAAAAGAAGTTGGAGTCGTCTGCACTTGTTTTCCCAGGAGTGCACCGGGGTGTATCTTTTTTTAGTATCTAATATACCTTCCATACCCATACCTGTAGCATTTACGACGGCTACACATCCCGATTTGTCAGGTATACTTCGAAGTAGAGCCTAATAGTGATGGTCCTAGCGGACACTTTGAAAATGGTTGGGAGAGCTTGCCTTTGATGGAAGCTCTTTGATATTTGACTTTGTATGATGAGAGCTTTTCTTTCAACATTTCTTTCTTTTTTTCTTTGTTTTTGGCTAACTCCACTGCTTTTACCAAAAGATTGGTGCACACTGATTAACTTATTTATTTAATGCCATCACACCAACGCACTTTAGGTAAAAATCAAGAGATAGCATGAGAATGTGTCCCATACTGGCTAAGATGCTGACACTAAAGTTTCATGAAGCCGTCATTAATCTTATCCCATCCCCGAGCATCATATAGATCGAGTCTAAATTCAAACTTCGAATTCCATTCTCCTCATTGATATCTTGACTCATCTCAATCATGAATGCAACCGTGCATGTGAGTGATAGAAAATTCTTTTAAAGGATATTAAGCATGAAATATATCATGTATATCTTCAAATTAGGAGAGTATGGATTTTTAAGTCTAAGACCCTAATGATTAATACATGATAACTCTAAGTCTAGGGACTCCTTGAACACAATGTTAAAGATCATTTCAAGCCTAGAGTGCATAGCGAAAAAAGTCGGGGAATGACGGGTCGCTAAATACGATGTTTAATTCGATATCGTTGTAGCACGTGTACTTAGCGATTCGGTCAGAACCGAGAGAAGATCTCCGTGAAGAGTGTCTCGGCTTTAATTTATATCCCGGGCAAGTCCGGGGTCGAACACAGGGAGGCAAAGGAACAACTTGGGTTTAATTCAAAAACTTAGGTCTAGATTTCAATGTGGTTTTTTTTAGATTTTTTTAATGCAACAAGAATGCAAATGCAAGTGAATTAAGACACTAAGAAATCATACAATAGGCCAAATTAATTTTAATGTCAAATTAGTCCAATTAAGCCAAATTATATTTTTCTCAGAGTCCTAGTCCAGTGGGGAACACAAAACACATTTTTTTAGAATTTTAGGGGTTAAAATGCAACAATGAAAAATGCACACTTTTTATGGATTTTTTCGCAATTTATCACACAAAAAGAAAGTAAAAATTATGAAAAAATTACTGGAACTAAAACATGATGCAAGGACGCTACAGTAATATTTTTGGAATTTTTTGACAAGTTATGAATTTTTTATGGATTTTTAGTGAAAATAGAGTGACAGCAAGTAACTAATTTCTAATTAATCCAGGTTATCAAATTAATCAGAATGTGAATTATGCCAAATAGATATTCTCATATAGAATCCAGGAGACTTGAAATTTCGCAAAAATAATATACGTAGGTTTAATTAAAATTCAAACACTAAATTCACTCTACAAATTATTCCAGGCACAAGACAACTCTAATTAGATGAAATTTGGAAAGAAAATTAATCACATATCAAGGCATCACATATAATTTTTGTGGAATTTTTAGAGCAACCGTGTGTGAGGTATAATTTTAAGAGTCCAGATTGGGTAAAATATCCAATATTTCAGTTAAAAAATTATAATTAATTACCCATGAGTCACAAAAATACCAATAAATAGTCAAATTGTAGACAATTAGCTGCTCTTCACAAAGGCATTTTTCATTGAACAAAATGATGCATGAACGAGGTCCAAACTATTAGTCAAAAACATGGATATGCTTGCAAATACAGAAAACAAAATACATCAACACAAATATCTACAAGGACTGTTTTGTAGTTATCAAAACTTAGAATAAAAACAACGCAATTTTTACATAAAAAAAGAAAAAAGTGGACCTTCTTCCTCCTGAAGCACGAAGGAGGAACCCAAAGGGGGTCTTGAGGTCGGCGGCGGGCGGCGCGGCCACGGTGGCGCGACGCGAGGGTGGAGACGACGGCGCTGCTCGCGCAGCGGCAGTGGAAGGCGGGAGCGTGCTGGCGGAGAGGACAGGGGGGGTACGGACGGGGGAGGTGCGGCCGGCGGCGAGGCGGATCTGGAGAGGTTGGCGGCCGCAGCTGCCACCATTGGAGGGGGCGTCCAGCGCGCGGTGGCGCGCCGGCGAGGGGCGGCTGAAGGCGAGGGGGCGGCGGCCGGCGCCGCCTTCGCTTGGAGGAAGGAGGGGGGGGGGGCGGCGGGTTGCTGCTCCTCCGTTACTTTTTTTTAATTTTTAAAATTTTTTTTGCTGGAACTGTAATGATTTTTTTTGTGTTTTATTTTTTTTTAAATTTTCTTTAAACAGAATATAATATGATTATATGTACACAAACATATGAGGAACAAAATGATATAATGATGGTGGTGAAGATGATGTGATATATATAAAAAGAAGACAAAATATTAGATGAAATAAAATGGCAAGAAAAATGAGGAGAAATACTTACCTGATATTCGCCGGATTTGCGGAGCAGCTACGCTGGACTCCTGTCGTCGCCTCGATCCAATTGGCGAAATAAAATCGGAGAAGCTAAGCGAGCTCAATGGGGAACTCGTGACGCGGAGCGGAGCTCCGCGGATCTCGCCTGAAGGAGGTCGTCGCTTGAGGAAGATGCCTCGCCGCTGTCACCAACAAAACACTCCAAGCTCTCTCCCTTTTCTATTAGAATGGCGGATGATGAAAAAATGTGGATGTGGAGATGATTATAAAGAGATGAGAAAGAGAAGTTAGAATGGTGGTGGTGTTGAATGGGAGGATAAATTAGTGATGGGGTTGAATGGGAAGTTAGATGAATAATGGTGTTGAATGGAGGTTGATGAAGACTTGGAGGTTATTGTAGAGAATGGGAAAATAATAAATAATGATATAAAGTATGCTACTTTAAATACAACAAAATTAAAGAGGGGAAAAATGGTGAATTTACAAGTGAATACATACAACATGTACAATTTTTTGTTTGCTTTTCTAATATGTATTTTTTTGTCTTTTTAGTAAGAGATATTTACAACGGAAAAAATACAATAAAATAGTATAATCAAAATATAACACAAGTATGATTTTTTTGTATTTTAATAATTAAGAAAGAAAAAAAATAAAAAAATGAAGAAAGAATGAATATATACATAATATACAATGTACATCTAGGTCCCAAAACCCAACTTTTACAAATGAGCTCCGATTTTAATGAAACTACTTCCGTTGGATAGATAATTTTATAGCTTGAACTTTAAAAGTGAGTTTGGTGAATTTGGAGTTCATACGGAGCGGGAATTTGGCTTGGAAGTTGGTCTTTACGGCTTTTTCCCTTTGGGATCTAGGAGCATTTATTTGAGATATAATTTGTTTTGTATTTTTGTATTTTTTATACATTGCTACGAACACATTGGAGAAAGAATTAGCCAAAAAGGAGTTGATATGAAATTATTAAAAATACATGAAGTTTTGGGCTATTTACATGTATAAGACTCCTTTATTTTTTTGCAGCTTTTTATGTGTAATTTATTTTGTACAATCTAATATACAATAATTAATGTATTTTATTTATAAGAGTCATTTTGTTACTTTATGGATTTTATATACATTTATTAGGGAATTTACTCGTGGATTTTGCTAAGATCAAGATATTGAGATGATGAATCGTGGATTCATCACCCCCCTATACTTAAACTTTGCTTGTCCTCGAGCAAATAAAGAATGAATAAGTTAGGTTAACCCCTGACTGTGCATATGAATACAAGACTTGATCCGTTCAAGAACTCTCGGTTTTAGAGATCCTAAAATTCTAAGCTGAACCAAGCTCTAGTCAAAAGGTATCCAATTTCCCTAATCATCAGACTCTCTTTGTATACATATATAGTAAGGATATGACTTTAAGTGTTGAACGCAGTTACAAGAGTAGAGTCACAACGTCACCCAAGGTTCCAGTCCAAGAGACTCTCCTAAGGACCCGATCCTCAACACTAGGGAATAAATCATTTCTTGCATCCAATCCACCGTCTCTTTAGTTGTCAGACTTGAAAGTGTAGATGGAAGGCCAGTTGATGGAGGGCATAGGATTGTGTCATTTCTTCTCTCCCTCTCATTGGAAAAAGGATCCTCTCGAGTGCCTTATTACTCAACGCATTTTTTTGGTGTTGATCAGTGTGTCCGTCAAGAGAAGTTGGAGCCGTCTGCACTTGTTTTCCTGGGAGTACACCGGGGTGTGCCTTTTTTGAGTATCTATTATACCTTCTACACCCAGACTTGTAGCATTTACGATGCAGAGCCCTTTTTTGGTGCAAGCCCGACTCCTGGTCCAAGTGGACACTTTGAAATGGTTGGGAGCGCTCGCCATTGGTGGAAGCTCTTTTGATAATTGACTTTGTGGAATGAGAGCTTTTCTTTGACATTTCATTGCTTTGTAGTATTTTGGCTAACTCCACTGCTTTTACCAAGAGTTGGCGCATACTGATCAACATTTTTTTATTTTATCACACCCTGGTACATAGGTAAATGTCAAGAGATAGTATAAGAACCATGTTCTCATACTGGCTAAAGATGCTGACACTCATGTTTCATGAAGCCTTCATTGATTTTATCCCATCCTCGAGCATCATTAAATCGAGTCCAAACTCAAATCCCTCATCCCAGATCCTCAAGTGAAATTTCAACTCATCTCATCATAACTGCAGTCGTGTATGTGAGGTGCTGATCATATTCTTAAGGTAGAGACTAAGCATGCAATATAGCACACAAATTTTTCAAACTAGGGAAATGTGAAAAGTCCAAGACCCTAATGACTAAGGCTGGTTAACTCAAAATCTCAAGACCTCATAAATCAAGTGTTCTTGAACATCACTAGTCTTGTGTGAAAGTGTAAGTGTCAGGGGTTAAACCAACTTATTAGTTAGTTTTTTTTTGTGATTTTGTTTTTGACAAACAAAGGCAAAGAAGATTTTTTTAGAAAAAGTTTTGCTTCTTTTTTTTTGTTTTTTTCTTTGAAAAGTTTTTTTTGAAAAGGTTTTATCTTTTTTCTTCTTTTTTTTTGAAAAATATAGGTAAATAAGAAAGGACATTTTGAAAATTTTTTTAGAGTAAATAAGGAAAGAGAACAAAAAACACATTTTTTTTAAAAAAAGGTTTTTTTAATAAAACACACATTTTTTTGAAAAGTTTTTTTAGATATTTTTCTTTGAAAGAGGTTATTTTTTACCCACCCCATAATTATTGTATAATATATACAAAAATACGTGAAAGTACGAGCTATGGGTAAAGTATATATGTAATATATACACGCCCCCCTATACTTAGCATGTGCTATGTCCTCATGGCACAAGAAGCGAGAAAAAGTCATAGCTCGTGCTAAGCGTAGGATGGCTAAAATAATAAACAGTATAGAAGTCGATCCGCCCCCCTATACTTAGGCTCTGGACAGCCTAAGTGTAAAAGAAGAGCAAAAATGGGGCGGACGAGGTCAAGAGGAGACATGGATGAGTATGTACACATGGCGGGCATCGGCTCCCCCTATACTTAGGCTCTTGGTAAGCCTAAGTATAGAACAAGAGTAAGTGTGAGAACCGATGTGATCTGGAGAATATACAAAGAGGGGATAATGTACAAGAGTGATTGAATCTGTACATGGATCAAGAAGGTTTGTGACGGACCTTCTTGCGGGAGCGAGGGGGTGGGTAGTACACATATGTGTCACTGTCAGAATCGTTCGTAGAGGAATAATAGTGAGGTGTGGGGAACGTCCAACGAGGGTCGACACATGGCTGCTTGCTCAAATATGGCTTCAGAACAGCTGAACTGATCTCACTCATATAGATCACCTCATCCGGACCTGATGGGGACTCCTCAGAAAGTTCCTTCTCTGGTAAGTCGAAGGCAACTTTCTTAATCAGTTTTCTAGAACCTGAAGCATGAAGAGGAAGAGGAGAGTGACAAGTCTTGAGGGGTTCGGGGGAACACCTCGAGGAATCAATACTCTTCTTCTTCTTACCAGATGACTGACTAGAGGATGGAGCAATCGATTTATCAAGATTGGTCAATTTGGTCCCAGTTGTCTCCTTTGGTGTATGTCCTGGATGTGGTGTGTGTGAGGTTCTGACCAGAGGTTCATCATCAGACGAGTCACCATATGCATTGTAATACTCCTGCAGGGTCAGCACACGTCTCTGATAAGGCACAGTGTTCTCAGTTGGCTTGACATTGTTGTGTTCTTGTGTCGGATCATCGAAATGATCAAGGCAATCCACAAAGGTCATGTCCGACTCAATGATAGCTTCTGGTCGTGAGTCCTCTCTAGAAGCTGTCGCGGTGGTGGTGCAAGCAGTAGGCGGTGTGTGGTTGTAGGGAGTCTCTAAACCAATGGTTGTCTGGACAGTCGGTATCTCAGGTGTAGTAGAGAGACGGGACTCAACTATCTCTTGAAGGTCACGACTGTCTGCAACTTTATGGGTTACCTTGGAATATCGTGTGTCCTCAAAGATCGGGTGAGGTCGGAGTGCTCCCAATGCAGAGAAATCGATCTCCCGAGTCTCACAATCTATAGTTTCCTTAGCCAAGGCTAAGAACGGCTTCCCAAGAATGATCGGAGACTGGGTGAACTCTCCTCGGTGCTCAATATCAATGATCGTGAAATTTATCTCCAGTAGAGCACCTTGGAAAGTGACGATGACTGAAATGGTTCCTCTCGACCGTTTAATGGTACGATCTGCTAACTGAATGATTTCTCTTGACTTCTTGGCAGATCCGAGTTTGAGCTTGGCAAACACGGAGGTCGGGAGGATATTAATCGGTAAGTCATCATCGATTCTTGCATGGGTGAATGTGGTATCTTTGATTTCACAATCAAATCTAGGTAACCGCTTTACTCTGCGGCTCTTGGTTTTTCTCCCTATCATCAAAGATGTGGCCATAGACACTATATGTATCTCAGTCCTTGTTCTCTTATTGCCCGACCTTTTAGGCATCAATTTACTTCTCACAAATCTTTTAAGGCCGGGAAAGTGCTCAATGGCCATTATTAAGGGAAGCTCAAAAATCAACTTTCTATCCAATGCTTCCCTAACCGCGGGATCCAATTTTTTTAGATCTTTTCCTTTTTCAATTTTTATGGTATTTTCTGAATTTTCAATTTTTTTGGTCTTTTTGGTAGGTGAAGGAGGACATGGAGAATGTACATACTCTGGTTTGGAGGGAAAGTGGTTAGTAGAAGAGGAAGGTAGAAAGGACTCCAGTTGTACATGATGTGTGGTCAATCCGGTGTCTTCCAGGTTTTCAATATTCAATCCGCAAAATCCATGATCCACATTTCTACCTGGACTCTTGATCGGTCTACAAATGTCATCCTCCAATAAGTTCTCATGACACTTCATGAGAGAAGTCGACGCAATTGGAGGATACGGCTGAGAACTCGGGCTCTTATACTCAACACATCTTGACTCGGGTGTGCAATACTGGGTTGAGTATGGCCCATATGTGTGGCAGTTGTTGGTCGGAGCCTCATCAGGAGGAGTTAGTAGACAGGGTGTCTGTAAATCGGTCGCATGAATCCAATCCCCTGTATATGTCGGCTCTCCGAATGGGTGATATGAAGGTTGGTCAATGCGGTATCTATCACTCAGGTCAATCAAGTCAGGAAAATCGTACGGTGCAGGCCTCTCCATTCGGTTTGTCTGATCGACCATGTTGTACCCTAAGGTTAAGTCGGGATGTGTATATAGCAATTGTTGTTCTGTCCCAACTCGAGGTAAAAATGAGGTATGTGGGGTCAACTGATTATGCCAATCATTCGTCTCAGCAGTCGCTTGCTCTTTGATTTGTTCCTTGATTCCAGCAAGCGGACGAGAATATAGTGAATCAATCCAAGGTGGTTGTGGGTCAGGGGTGCAAGAATGTGGGGTAGGTGAGAAGGACGAAGAAGTAGAGAAGTCAGTCGGAGTTCTGACTTCGCGGTTGGGGTGTGGGTATGAAGAGGAATGAGAGGGTGGAGATGATCGAAATATGATCGAAGAAGAATGACGTGGATATGATGACCAATATTCTGACATCTTTGAGGTAAAATGGGAGAATGAAGCGGATTGAGGAAGAAAGCGTGCAAGTGCACCGAATAGCACACAAAACAAACAAACACAAGAGCAAACCCTGAGTTCACCTACTCAACACAGTGATGGTCGCAAAAGTCCGACCGTTTATCTTTTCAGTTTTAATTAGGTGACAAATCAAGATATCAATCCAATTACGCAAGGCTCAAAAGTAGGTTTTGGGCACTATCCTAGGGATGCGTCCTCACCTCTCAACAATCACAATTAGCCCAGCATACAAAGAGGGCTTTGCTCTCCCAAAACAAGTGTTAGTTTTAATAAGTTTTTTTGGTCAACTCTGATTAGCAGTCCCGGTTTTAAGTTTGGTTATCACTTGATTAGTCCACCAAACAAAGCACGCCTAACGATCAGTCCCGATTTCCTTTTAACCTAAGTTTCAAAAACCAAGGGGAGGGAGTCGAGAAAAAACCGATGCAAATAATGAAATCAATGATGCATGCCCAGTTCAGAAGACTTACAGTGATCCTCGCGCTCTACATGCGGGATGCAAGGCAGAATTGAAATTTTATACTATATGGATGCAGACGAGAAAACCGTTCCTAGACAGGCAGTTCTATTAGCGAGTGATGAACAAGTTAAATTTGACTAATAGCCCAGCGGTCTAAGTGCGTCTCGTTAAATGTGATGTGTGGTCCTAAATATTACGAGCACAAGCAATCAAGATAATCTGATAAAAATGCTCTAAGAGCCGTGAGTGCAAGTCCTGTTCTACGTCAATCAACCACACGACCACGAGCAGATCCAAAGTCCAGTCCGGATACAAACGCGAGCTCTCAAATAAGAGCCGCTGGAAAGAGCGAATTACCTAAGTTATTAAAACACAATAATTACAAAATTGAAAAGAAATGCTCTCGAAAATAAATTGATTCTCCTCGCTCTTCAGCAGTCGGCGCGCGTCGCGTCCGTCGACCTCCGATGCACTCCAAGTCCACCGGGCCCTCGCAAGAAAAATGAGATTTATATTAGAGAGATAAACAACAAAATATATACAAAAATATTGAAGAGAAAAAATGACAGAAAATGGAGTAACTACAAAGTGGCTCGGGGGTCAGACTACCCGAGTAAGTGAAATCTAAATCCAAAATTTTAAACTAATCCCTAAGCCGTTTGCCTCCCCGGCAACGACGCCATCTGACGAGTCGCTAAATACGATGTTTAATTCGATATCGTTGTAGCACGTGTACTTAGCGATTCGGTCAGAACCGAGAGAAGATCTCCGTGAAGAGTGTCTCGGCTTTAATTTATATCCCGGGCAAGTCCGAGGTCGAACACAGGGAGGCAAAGGAACAACTTGGGTTTAATTCAAAAACTTAGGTCTAGATTTCAATGTGGTTTTTTTAGATTTTTTTAATGCAACAAGAATGCAAATGCAAGTGAATTAAGACACTAAGAAATCATACAATAGGCCAAATTAATTTTAATGTCAAATTAGTCTAATTAAGCCAAATTATATTTTTCTTAGAGTCCTAGTCCAGTGGGGAACACAAAACATATTTTTTTAGAATTTTAGGGGTTAAAATGCAACAATGAAAAATGCACACTTTTTATGGGTTTTTTCGTAATTTATCACACAAAAAGAAAGTAAAAATTTTGAAAAAATTACTGGAACTAAAACATGATGCAAGGAAGCTACAGTAATATTTTTGGAATTTTTTGACAAGTTATGAATTTTTTATGGATTTTTAGTGAAAATAGAGTGACAGTGAGTAACTAATTTCTAATTAATCCATGTTATCAAATTAATCAGAGTGCGAATTATGCCAAATAGATATTCTCATATAGAATCCAGGAGACTTGAAATTTCGCAAAAATAATATACGTAGATTTAATTAAAATTCAAACACTAAATTCACTCTACAAATTATTCCAGGCACAAGACAACTCCAATTTAGATGAAATTTGGAAAGAAATCTAATCACATATCAAGGCATCACATATAATTTTTGTGGAATTTTTAGAGCAACCATGTGTGAGCTATAATTTTAAGAGTCCAGATTGGGTAAAATATCCAATATTTCAGTTAAACAATTATAATTAATTACCCATGAGTCACAAAAATACCAATAAATAGTCAAATTGTAGACAATTAGCTGCTCTTTACAAAGGCATTTTTCATTGAACAAAATGATGCATGAACGAGGTCCAAACTATTAGTCAAAAACATGGATATGCTTGCAAATACAGAAAACAAAATACATCAACACAAATATCTACAAGGACTGTTTTGTAGTTATCAAAACTTAGAATAAAAACAACGCAATTTTTACATAAAAAAAGAAAAAAATTGGACCTTCTTCCTCCTGAAGCACGAAGGAGGAACCCAAAGGGGGTCTTGAGGTCGGCGGCGGGCGGCGCGGCCACGGTGGCGCGGCGCGAGGGCGGAGACGACGGCGCTGCTCGCGCAGCGGCGGTGGATGGCGGGAGCGTGCTGGCGGAGAGGACAGGGGGGGAACGGACGGGGGAGGTGCGGCCGGCGGCGAGGCGGATCTGGAGAGGTTGGCGGCCGCAGCTGCCACCGTTGGAGGGGGCGGCCAGCGCGCGGTGGCGCGCCGTTGAGCGCGCGGTGGCGCATCGGTGAGGGGCGGTTGAAGGCGAGGGGGCGGCGGCCGGCGCCGCCTTCGCTTGGAGGAAGGAGGGAGGGGCGGGTTGCTGCTCCTCCGTTACTTTTTTTATTTTTTTTTATTTTTTTTGCTGGAACTGTAATGATTTTTTTTGTGTTTTAATTTTTTTTTAATTTTCTTTAAACAGAAGATATTATGATTATATGTACACAAACATATGAGGAACAAAATGATATAATGATGGTGGTGAAGATGATGTGATATATATAAAAAGAAGACAAAATATTAGATGAAATAAAATGGCAAGAAAAATGAGGAGAAATACTTACCTGATATTCGCCGGATTTGCGGAGCAGCTACGCTGGACTCCTGTCGTCGCCTCGATCCGATTGGCGAAATAAAATCGGAGAAGCTAAGCGAGCTCAATGGGGAACTCGTGACGCGGAGCGGAGCTCCGCGGATCTCGCCTGAAGGAGGTCGTCGCTTGAGGAAGATGCCTCGCCGCTGTCACCAATAAAACACTCCAAGCTCTCTCCTTTTTCTATTAGAATGGCGGATGATGAAAAAATGTGGATGTGGAGATGATTATAAAGATGATGAGAAAGAGAAGTTAGAATGGTGGTGGTGTTGAATGGGAGGTTAAATTAGTGATGGGGTTGAATGGGAAGTTAGATGAATAATGGTGTTGAATGGAGGTTGATGAAGACTTGGAGGTTATTGTAGAGAATGGGAAAATAATAAATAATGATATAAAGTATGCTACTTTAAATACAACAAAATTAAAGAGGGGAAAAATGGTGAATTTACAAGTGAATACATACAACATGTACAGTTTTTTGTTTGCTTTTCTAATATGTATTTTTTATCTATTTAGTAAGAGATATTTACAACGGAAAAAATACAATAAAATAGTATAATCAAAATATAACACAAGTATGATTTTTTTGTATTTTAATAATTAAGAAAGAAAAAAATAAAAAAATGAAGAAAGAATGAATATATATAATATACAATGTACATCTAGGTCCCAAAACCCAACTTTTACAAATGAGCTCCGATTTTAATGAAACCACTTCCTTGGATAGATAATTTTATAACATGAACTTTAAAAGTGAGTTTGGTGAATTTGGAGTTCATACGGAGCGGGAATTTGGCTTGGAAGTTGGTCTTTACGGCTTTTTCCCTTTGGGATCTAGGAGCATTTATTTGAGATATAATTTGTTTTGTATTTTTGTATTTTTATATACATTGATATGAACACATTGGAGAAGAATTAGCCAAAAAGGAGTTGATATGAAATTATTAAAAATACATGAAGTTTTGGGCTATTTACATGTATAAGACTCCTTTATTTTTTTGCGGCTTTTTATGTGTAATTTATTTTGTACAATCTAATTTACAATAATTAATGTATTTTATTTACAAGAGTCATTTTGTTAATTTATGGATTTTATATACATTTATTAGGGAATTTACTCGTGGATTTTGCTAAGATCAAGATATTGAGATGATGATGAAGGATATTGTGAATCCTTAAGCGCATCACGGAAGCGTGTTGATCGTATCGAATACGATCGGAGCAACTAGTCGTACTAGATGCTAGAAGCAACGGAAATTAAAAATTTTAACATAACGATGAAACCACATGATCACGAGAACATTTCTCGGATCGTTTCATCAAACCACAAAGTATAAGAAATACCTCTTGAAGCGTGGTTGTGATCGCGAGATCCCAAAGTAGAGATCCTCCTATCTTAAGTCCGACCCACGGAGAATGCGCTTGCGGGCACGATGATGAGTCGCGTCCTTCCCGCAATCCTTCGACGAAGATCCAAGCGTCGATGACGAAGCAAGATGCTCTCCTCTTCAATATGCAAAGTGGACGTCCACTTGGATATCAAGAGAGAGACTCCACACGAGAATTAGAGAGAGAGAGTAGTGGTCTTTCACAACTCTAGATGATGTACCATGGAGAGGCTACCTAGCCCTCCTTATATACTAGTTTAGGATCCAATGGATCTCAATCCATGGGACTCATGGATCCAAGGGATATGCTTGGTCCATGATGAATCAATGGCTAGGATTTGTTGTTCAATAACAACAATTAATCAAGAGATAATATAACAAATGAGGTGGAGTTAACCAACCCCTAAAAAAGGGGGGGCGTCACCCATGAACTCTTCATGGGTGACGCCACCCATGAGGGTGGTTTTTCTCCATTTTATTTATTATATTATTCCTCAATTAATTACAATAATTATTCGCCAAAATTAATTCCAAATTAATTTTGTGAATATTTCAATCTTGCCATTGAATATTATGTGAATCATATTCACAACCCAAACTAGTTAGTAAATTGCATTTCCAATTAATTAACAAATGTGAATCCAATTCACATTATTAATTAACAAATGCTATTTACATAAATTCTCTCTCTTATATGTATATTATAAATCATATTTATAACATACACATATCATGGATAGTGTTATCCACATTCTCTTTATCCTTGATAATTAAATCTCATTTAATTATCTTAGATAATCATTTTCACAATATGAATCATATTCATGTTTAAGCTTGATAATTAAATCATATTTAATCATCAAGTCCTTGCTTGGATATTTCATCAAAAGAATTATTCTTGAACCCTTTCAAGAATAATGTGCTTTCTCCGCAGATACTTGGAGATAAGGACAGGGCGATTGTATTATTCCACGTATAGTGACTTGGATATTGAGATCTTATCTCAAATCCAGATCGAACGAACCTCCCACAGATGCTTGATTAAATCAAGACCGCAAATCCAATCTTCTCATTGAATCTGAATCCCATTCAGACCAATGTCCAACACTTGGACTAAGATCGGATTGCTTCTCTACTGAAAGGAGTCACTAAAATCCAGACCTGTTTCATCACTCCCTCGGAATGGAAGCGTCATGGATATACAATCGTTTATGATCACATCACCCTTCAGGTATTCCCAATACCCGTACATCCTGCATACTGGAAGACCCATGATCAACCCGAAGATCAAGATCATTTTATACTGTCTTCTTCAGGGTTTAATCATAAAGTTTCTCAATCTTGGTCATTGGGATGTGGTATCGATCATATGCTTTCCCAAAGCATATATCATACCTTCAAATTCATGTCATGCTTCCAAAGCACGACGACCATGCATGGAATTTGATCTATCCCAATACCTCATGAGTGAGCTCATGTCTTCCGGTTCATAAGTGAACCTGTATGATCCCTTTGAGAGATCATATTACTCATATACCCTTATATGCACACCGGCTCGCCGGTGTATAGACCTTGGTTAGGTCATCAACCTATTGGTCTGCCAAATGTACATACTTAGATATATAGCAATATATCTGTCTCCGGTCAGAGGATGCATGCCTATGCTGTGACAGCATTCAACATAGGACTTAAGTTATCTCGATCTCATTAGGTCAACCCATTGACCTAACTAATCTGACACCTCCGAATCACTATTCCTATGCAGAGGACCTGCATCAAGAGGTCGGTCAGATATCAGCCTATGTGAGAAAGGATTGCCATCTCCTACTCAGGCTGGAGATCTCCACTTGACAATCATTTGACGGTGTTTGATGAGTCCTCCATCTAACTCTTTAGATATTCATCCAAACACCAGCCTCTATGATTCATTTAATGAATCAATAGCTATATGATCATCAAGCTGGCCATGGTACATAACCCTAATTGTACAGAGGGACCTTATAGTGCATTCATTCATATAATTTCAGAAAGGGAGTGAAACATCAATAACTTTTATTGATAAACTTAAATATTACAATAACATTTATTGAGGAGCCATCCCTTTGGACAGATGGACACCATGTCCTAAGGGGAGGAATCCTTTCTTCGAACTATCCATGTGGAATCGTTCAAGAATCTTCTTGATGTATCCATGTTGTGATAATCCCAATATTCTCTTTTCTCGGTTTCTGAACAGCTTCAGGCCTAAGATGTAAGAGGCTTCTCCAAGATCTTTCATCTCGAAGGTATGGGATAGCCAAATCTTCACACTGGTCATCATTCCTGTATCATTCCCAATGATAAGGATATCATCTACATAAAGCACGATGAACACAATGGCGCTCCCACTAAGCTTCTTGTACACACAAGGTTCATCAGGGTTTTGCACAAAATCATAACTCTTTATGGTTTCGTCAAATCTGATGTTCCAACTACGAGAAGCTTGTTTGATCCCATAGATGGATTTCTTCAGCTTGCATACTTTACCGTCCTCAGCTATGAAGCCCTGGGGCTGCTCCATATAGATATCCTCCTCGAGGTATCCATTGAGGAAAGCCGTCTTGACGTCCATCTGCCAGATGTCGTAGTCAAGATATGCAGCTATAGCTAGCAGTGTCCTGATGGACTTAAGCATGGCCACAGGAGAGAATGTCTCATCGTAGTCGATGCCTTCTCTCTGTGTGTAGCCCTTGGCTACGAGCCGTGCCTTGAAAGTCTCTACTTTCCCATCAGGTCCCCTCTTTCTCTTGAAGATCCATTTACACCCAATGGGTTTTACCCCTCTAGGTGGATCCTCTAGGGTCCATACACCATTCTTATGCATGGAGTCAATCTCTGACTTCATTGCTAGCATCCATCTATCCATGTCATGATCCGCAAGTGCTTCATCATATGAAGAAGGATCACTGTCAGTCTCACCTGACACATGGAATCCATACCTTTCAGGTGGTGCAACCACCCTCGAACTCCTTCGAAGAGGTATGGGTGTTTCATCTTCATTTATTTCTTCAGTTTCTGGCTCAGGAATCTCAGAATCCTCAGGGGATTCAATGAGCTCCTCTACTTCATTCTTGTCTTGACCTTTAAGGAAATCATCCTACAGAAATTTCACATCCCTAGAGACAAAAACCTTTTGGGTCTCAGGGTCATAAAGCTGGTATCCAA
Organism: Ottelia alismoides; assembly: GCA_037367405.1. Lineage (NCBI taxonomy): Eukaryota > Viridiplantae > Streptophyta > Magnoliopsida > Alismatales > Hydrocharitaceae > Ottelia > Ottelia alismoides. Next base: position 1,976,295 of record JAZKJV010008882.1, read on the forward strand.
TACCATCTTTAACATACCCAATGAAGTAGCACTCACGAGTGCGAGATTCTACCTTACTTGCGTCCACGTTCTTCGCATGAACCAAGCATCCCCAAACCCTCAAGTGATTGACACTAGGTTTGGTTCCATACCAGAGCTCATGAGGAGTCTTGGGTACAGATTTGCTAGGAATCTTGTTTAGGATATATATTGCAGTCTCTACTGCATATCCCCAGAAACTAAGAGGTAAATGTGCTTTACTCATCATTGAACGAACCATGTCCATGATGGTCCTGTTGCGTCTTTCAGCAACACCATTAAGTTGGGGAGTTCCAGGAGGAGTGAGATTGGAGACAATTCCATTCTCTTTAAGGTATTCCTTGAATTCATCTGAGAGGTACTCACCACCTCGGTCAGATCGAATCCGTTTAATCTTCCTGTCGGCTTGGTTCTCAACCAATGCCTTAAACTCTTTGAACTTTTCAAAGGTTTCAGATTTATGACGAAGCAGGAAGATAAACCCATATCGCGAATGGTCATCGATAAACGTCAAATAATATCGATATCCATTTCTAGTCGCGGTATTGAAGGGACCACATACATCAGTATGTATTAGGTCGAGAATACCCTCGCATCTCGTAACCTTGTTACGGAAAGGCATCCTGGTCATTTTACCTCGAATACAATGTTCACAGGTAGGTAAAGTTTGAACCTGTAGAAAATCTAAAGGTCCATCCTTTATCAATCTATTGATCCTATCAACAGATAAATGACCAAGCCTTTGATGCCAAATCATATTTGAATGATTTCCATTTTCCCTGGATCTCTTGGGGTTTTTATTATTAGTGGTAGTGACATTTATGACACATTCATCAATGCACAATTCATAGAGTCCACTAGAAGTCAGAACACCTTCCGCAACAAATTTATCATATTTATTAATGACTAATTTATTACAGAACAGGAAAGAGTACCCATGTCTAACAAGCTTAGACACAGATATCAAGTTCCTCCTGACTTCAGGTACATAAAGACACTCTTTAAGTACTAGGACTCGACCACTAGATATCGACAGTCTGCAAGTCCCGATGGCGACTGCTGCAACACTTGCATCAGATCCCATCTGGATAACTATCTCCCCATGCTCCAGATTCCTAGTTTCCTGAAACAAATGCAACGAATTGCATACATGAACAGAAGCACCAGAATCTATAACCCAACTTCCTTCTCGTCCAACGAGAAAGCTGGTTTCAATGATGAAAGTAGATTTCATACCTGCTGGGGCTTTACCTTTGTCGGTAGACTTCAAGTAATCCGGGCAGTTACGCCGCCAGTGCCCCGGCTTCTTGCAGTGGTGACAGACATCGGTCTTTTTCGATGTCATCAGTGTGGAAGCACTAGAAGATGAACCAACTCCTTGATTCTTCTTCTTTCTCTTCGAGGCTGGGCCCTTCTGAGAACCTTGCTTCCGCCCGCGCTTTCCTCTCGCCTGTGCAACCATTGCACTAGCAGAGGGGCCGTCCTTCTTCAAGACGTCTTCTGCAGACTTCAAAGCAGCCAACAGTCCAGCGTTTGTGAAATCACCTTTGTTCATGTGGTAAGACACAACAAAGTTGTTGAAAGACTTAGGGAGCGACAGGAGAATGAAATCAGCTTGCATTTCAGAATCCAAGTAGGCTCCCAGGGTTTCCAGCTCAGAGAGGTACCCAAACATTTTGAGTACATGTTCTCTGACAGAGGTCCCTTCCTGCATCTTGCAGCGAATAAGCTCTTTCATCACATTATAACGCTGTGTGCGGTTTATGTCACCGAACATTTCTTTTAGATTCAGCATAATCTCTTTGCAATGGTTCATTTCCACATGTTGCTTCTGAAGCACATTGGACAATGACCCAAGGATGTAACATCTTGCCAGATTATGATCTTCATCATATTTATCATTATAATATTTGTCTTCATCAGTCACAGGGTCTGCTATCTTGTCCTTGCTAAGCACGTAGGAGATGCGCTCTGCAGAGAGAACAAGATCCAAATTTCGGATCCAATCCGAATAATTTGGTCCGGTCAACTGGTTGACCTCTAGAAGCTTGTTAAGTGGGTTCATGGACTTCATTTTCTGAAATTAAGAATGCACTATATTAGAATAATTATGTATTCATTTTAAGAATAATTTGATTAAGGCATTTTAAATCAAATTTGTCTTGCTAGGTCAACTTTGAAAGATTATTCCCTTATTTTTCTTTCAAAGTAAGAGATATACTTACCGCTATATCTCAAGCAAGATCTGGGATCTCCTCTCTATCCTTATCACATCCCAATAATATGAGAACCTGTGACTTGAATAAGAGAAGCGGGAACACATTCCGCCTTGCAAGTCCAACTTGCATTTCCTAATTCGGTCTTTAACACCCGGGCCCACCACCCCTAAGATGATGTTGACCCGTTGTTAGTTGAACCAACCGTCAACAGGCTTAATACTCGCTATACGCAATCCAATATCGCCCCAATAATATGAGGACCCGATATTGGGGTCACTACGTATACGGCCTTACTCTTTCGAGAAGCAAAGAACCCGATCCAATTAAATCATGCACAGGATCTGTCACTTCGTACAGGCGTCTCCCATATACAACAACTGACGACGAAATCCTTTGCCTTGACGGGAGACCATGGATGTCACTTATGTGATCCTCCACCTCATATTCAAATTTTATAATTAATTATTGTGAATCACATTCACACAATTAATTCTTCCAAGGGAAATACACATCTATTCAAAATAGTGTGTTTATTAGGTATGATTAATCTAATCATATTAAATTAATCATTTAGCCCAGTCATCAACAAACACGTCTTTTACTTGAATAGTAGGTATAATCTCAAAATACGTATTATTCGAATTTTAATAATTAGAAAAATACATATTGTCTGTCTCCGGTATTATACAATCCCTACCCGCTGTCATGGCCAGTACCGACGAGAGTGGGACGGACCACATACGTTGCAACCCGCGACCCCAATGCTCTCCGACTAGGCACCACATCCGCCTCGGGAAAGGATAATACCAAATAGACCATCATGTATTTTGAGATGTTCATCGGTTCTTCAACCGAAAGTTATACCATATAGTACAAATCAAAACATTTTTGATTATAAGGAGATTTGCTAGACAAATCCCCAATCCTATTCAAGCAAAAAGAGTTTTCATGTAAAAGTTGTCCTACAACTATTGTAGGATAAACTATAGTTTTCATGAAGGCAATGTTTGTTGATGAAACAATGATCAAGATCTAACATCTCATCATTGTGGTTTAGGCAAGTGTCATTCAATGAAATAATTATTTCTTTAAATATTTCACAAATATTTATCACTAATTATTCCAGAAAAATAACAATTAATTTTCATCAAGATTATTGAATGACAAATCACAAGGTTCAAGATCAAAATTGTTAATTTCCAGCAGTGATCCCCAATCACTAAAATTAACTTATCTTGATCAATATAAATCCAAAAAATGCAAACTCAGTTTCCAAAGATTGCCTATTTGATTTATTAAAGAACCCAAGTGATAATTCGCGCATTTCAAGGCGAATTAAAACCGTAATCATCTCATTAATTACGTTCAAATCCGCAGTTCCCGCAACAGTGGATATAGTCATATTCAAAAAGCCATATCTTGAGCAAATAAAGTCCAAATTTAGTAAACTCAAGTCCTATGGTTTTCTTGTTTAATGGGGAACAAAATCCAATTGAAAATTTCGTGTTTAAACATTTTAAACAGTACGGAAAAATTCAATTAGACAGAGGTGCGAAAAAATGAAATGCAGTAAAAATTTCGCAACCCTTTCAAGAACCAAATCGTCTAAGGTTCATGGATCACATCCAAAACCTTATTCGACCTATGGCTCTGATACCACTTGAAGGATATTGTGAATCCTTAAGCACATCACGGAAGCGTGTTGATCGTATCGAATACGATCGGAGCAACTAGTCGTACTAGATGCTAGAAGCAGCGGAAATTAAAAATTTTAACATAACGATGAAACCACATGATCACGAGAACATTTCTCGGATCGTTTCATCAAACCACAAAGTATAAGAAATACCTCTTGAAGCGTGGTTGTGATCGCGAGATCCCAAAGTAGAGATCCTCCTATCTTAAGTCCGACCCACGGAGAATGCGCTTGCGGGCACGATGATGAGTCGCGTCCTTCCCGCAATCCTTCGACGAAGATCCAAGCGTCGATGACGAAGCAAGATGCTCTCCTCTTCAATATGCAAAGTGGACGTCCACTTGGATATCAAGAGAGAGACTCCACACGAGAATTAGAGAGAGAGAGTAGTGGTCTTTCACAACTCTAGATGATGTACCATGGAGAGGCTACCTAGCCCTCCTTATATACTAGTTTAGGATCCAATGGATCTCAATCCATGGGACTCATGGATCCAAGGGATATGCTTGGTCCATGATGAATCAATGGCTAGGATTTGTTGTTCAATAACAACAATTAATCAATAGATAATATAACAAATGAGGTGGAGTTAACCAACCCCTAAAAAAGGGGGGGCGTCACCCATGAACTCTTCATGGGTGACGCCACCCATGAGGGTGGTTTTTCTCCATTTTATTTATTATATTATTCCTCAATTAATTACAATAATTATTCGCCAAAATTAATTCCAAATTAATTTTGTGAATATTTCAATCTTGCCATTGAATATTATGTGAATCATATTCACAACCCAAACTAGTTAGTAAATTGCATTTCCAATTAATTAACAAATGTGAATCCAATTCACATTATTAATTAACAAATGCTATTTACATAAATTCTCTCTCTTATATGTATATTATAAATCATATTTATAACATACACATATCATGGATAGTGCTATCCACATTCTCTTTATCCTTGATAATTAAATCTCATTTAATTATCTTAGATAATCATTTTCACAATATGAATCATATTCATGTTTAAGCTTGATAATTAAATCATATTTAATCATCAAGTCCTTGCTTGGATATTTCATCAAAAGAATTATTCTTGAACCCTTTCAAGAATAATGTGCTTTCTCCGCAGATACTTGGAGATAAGGACAGGGCGATTGTATTATTCCACGTATAGTGACTTGGATATTGAGATCTTATCTCAAATCCAGATCGAACGAACCTCCCACAGATGCTTGATTAAATCAAGACCGCAAATCCAATCTTCTCATTGAATCTGAATCCCATTCAGACCAATGTCCAACACTTGGACTAAGATCGGATTGCTTCTCTACTGAAAGGAGTCACTAAAATCCAGACATGTTTCATCACTCCCTCGGAATGGAAGCGTCATGGATATACAATCGTTTATGATCACATCACCCTTCAGGTATTCCCAATACCCGTACATCCTGCATACTGGAAGACCCATGATCAACCCGAAGATCAAGATCATTTTATACTGTCTTCTTCAGGGTTTAATCATAAAGTTTCTCAATCTTGGTCATTGGGATGTGGTATCGATCATATGCTTTCCCAAAGCATATATCATACCTTCAAATTCATGTCATGCTTCCAAAGCACGACGACCATGCATGGAATTTGATCTATCCCAATACCTCATGAGTGAGCTCATGTCTTCCGGTTCATAAGTGAACCTGTATGATCCCTTTGAGAGATCATATTACTCATATACCCTTATATGCACACCGGCTCGCCGGTGTATAGACCTTGGTTAGGTCATCAACCTATTGGTCTGCCAAATGTACATACTTAGATATATAGCAATATATCTGTCTCCGGTCAGAGGATGCATGCCTATGCTGTGACAGCATTCAACATAGGACTTAAGTTATCTCGATCTCATTAGGTCAACCCATTGACCTAACTAATCTGACACCTCCGAATCACTATTCCTATGCAGAGGACCTGCATCAAGAGGTCGGTCAGATATCAGCCTATGTGAGAAAGGATTGCCATCTCCTACTCAGGCTGGAGATCTCCACTTGACAATCATTTGACGGTGTTTGATGAGTCCTCCATCTAACTCTTTAGATATTCATCCAAACACCAGCCTCTATGATTCATTTAATGAATCAACAGCTATATGATCATCAAGCTGGCCATGGTACATAACCCTAATTGTACAGAGGGACCTTATAGTGCATTCATTCATATAATTTCAGAAAGGGAGTGAAACATCAATAATTTTTATTGATAAACTTAAATATTACAATAACATTTATTGTAAGAATGGTTCGCCCAGGGCTCACAAGTCTAACAGATGAATCGTGGATTCATCAGGGAACAACATCAGTTAATCTTTTTTATGATTTTTTTTATTTTTTTTCATTTTTTTCAAGTTAGATAGTTTATTAATTATACTCATTTACACCTTTAGTTTTGAAAAGAATTTTGAAAACTTATGTAAACATCATCACATATGTATAGAGATTTTCAAAACAAGTAAAACCCCATTTTTTCAAACCTAAGTAGAACATTTTTTCAAACAATGTCACATAAATACGTAGGTTTTCAAAATATTTTTCAAATGATTTTTCAAACATGTCAAACCGTATTTTCACAAACCATGTAAAACACTTGAAAACCATGTCAATTGTGTATAATTTTCAAAACATTTTGTACACAACTCAGTTTCCAAAAATATAATACGATACCCATAAACCCAATAGTTGGATTTTTTAAAACATGAGCCATGCCTAAAGTATATATGCAATATATACGGTAGACCCCCTATACTTGGATTTTGCTGTGTCCTCATAGCACAAAGTGATATGAAGCGATAGCTCAAGTAAGAGAAAAGAAATATACATGAACTGAATCCAGAATCACATGTGTATAAAGAGTAAAATAATCAATCATAAGAATATGTGGACTTAGGTCCCCCTATACTTAAGCTGAGAAATAGCTTAAGTATAAAGACATGAATTGAAAATCAGGTGACCTGAGGGGAGCAATCATGATGAGAAAGGACCCCCCATACTTAGGCTGAAAATAGGCCTATGTATAAAGAATAGGAAGCTCAGTGATGAAGGGATCAAATTTATTTGAATCTCTAGATGACGAATCTCACGAGATGATAATGGAGCCTAGGGTTTTCGGAGGCTGAAGAGTCAAACAAGATCAAGAAAGCCTTATTATTTCACCAACACACAGTGAAGACCATACATATGGTCTAATTATCTTGTCTCTTTTATTGGGTATAATACAAGATTCACGTTCATTACGAGCAGACCGACTGAGGGTTGGGCTCTATCCTAGGGATTCGCCCCCACCTCTCAACGAATGCAAGTATATCTGCAAGTAATGCGTGGATTTCTCTCCAAAAAATAAGGTGAATTTTAGCTCCATTTTAATTACATCAACTTGCATTAACAATCTCATTTTTAGGGATTAGGTTATCACTTGTATTAAATCTTTGAACACACTAGCCATCGTCTACCGTCCGGTCCCGTTTCCATATTATCCTAAGTGACGAATCATGAAAAGGGAAAAATTATGCAAACGTAAAATCATGATGTCGTGATCAAGAGAAGTACTTATGTATGTGACGGCTCTCTTATGCATATGCAAGACTGAATATAAAATCATATACAAATGCATGCAAGTTGATGAAAAGCCACACCTAATCATGCGTCTATTAGCAGACATGTAATCAATTTAATTTGGGCTAATATTGAACGTAGATTACAGTCATCTCATGAATCTTAGAGATGAGTGAATCTCATAAGATGAAGTTAGTGTGTCTTAGCTTGTGAATGAAGCCCTAAGGACAATACAACAAGAGTAGCTCTACGAGCTGTGCGTCTAGATCCTAAATTGAGCACTGATTAATCCATGATTCACCATCTCAATATCTTGATATTAGAAAAATCCATAAGTAGAATATCAAATAAATGTATATAAAATCAATAAATTAACAAAATGACTCTTGTAAATAAAACACACTAAATAACATATATTAGATTGTACAAAAATAAATTAACAATAAAAAGCCGTAAAATAAAGGAGTTTTTTACCTGTAAATAGCTCAAAACTTCATGTACTTTTAATAATTTCATTTCAACTTCTTTTTGGATAATTCTTTCTCTAACTTGTCCATAAAAATGTATACAAAAATACAAAAATACAAAACAAATTTCACTTCAAATAAATGCCCCTAGATCCCAAAAAGAAAAAAAGCCATAAAATCCAACTTTTCAGCCAAATTCCCGCTCCGTATGAAATCCAAATTCATCAAAATCACTTTTAAAGTTCAAGTTAGAAAATTATCCATCCAATGAAAGTGGTTTCATCAAAATCGGAGCTCGTTTGCAAAATTTGAGTTTTGGGAACTAGATGTATATCGTATATTATGTAAATATTCAATCTTTCTTCATTATTTATATTATCTTTCTTAATTACTATAAAAAATCAAAAAAATCATTGTTGTGTTATATTTTGATTCTCTTATTTTATTGTATTTTTTATTGTTAATATCTATTATTTAAAAGACAAAAACTATAAATTAGAAAAGCAAACCAAAAATGTACATGGTGTTTGTCTTCTTTTGTAATTTCTCCACTCTTTTTCTTCACTTTATTTTATTGAATTTTAGTACCTACTTTATTTATTTATTATTTATTTTCTATTCTCTACAATAACTTTTCTTCCACCACCAACTTTCATTCAACTCCACCATTTTTTTAATAACCTCCACACCACTCCATATTCTTCATACAACCTCCCATTCAACTCCACCACCTATCTAACCTCCCTTTCTCTTCTCTTTATATTCATCTCTACATCCACATTTTTCGCATCCGCCATTCTCATCGAAAAAGGAGAGAGCTTGGAAGGTTTTGTTGGTGACAGCGGCGAAGCGTCTTCTTCAAGCGACGGCCTCTTTCAGGGGAGATCCACGGAGCTCTGATCCGCGTCACGAGCTCCCCATCGAGCTCGCGTAGCTTCTCCGATTTTTATTTCACCAATCGGATCGAAGTAAAGGCAGGAGTCCAACATAGCTGCTTCACAAATACGGCGAACTTCAAGTATGTATTTCCTCTCATATCCCTTGTTATTTTGTTTACCTCACATTTTGTTTCCGTGTTATTTTCACCATCACCATCATTTTATATCACATCATACCATCACCATCTCCACCAACTTCATCTTCTTCATCATCCCTCTCTACCACTATTTTTTAATTTATTTCTTTTATTTTCTGTTCTGTTCAAAAAATTTTAAAAAATAATTAAAACAAAATAAAAAATTTCAGAAAAATAAATAACACGTAGGGCCCAACTACGATTTTCCCCCAACGCAGCGCGCCGCCCACCGTCGGCAGCCGCTCCCACATCAGCGGTCCACCGGCGGCAGCCGCGCCATCCGCTGTGCGCCTGCCCCGTCGCACCTCTTGCCGGCCCGAGAACGGCCACCCCGCACCGCCCATAGCACACCGCCAGCTCAGCCAGTGGCCGGACATCGCCCTATGCCAAGCCGCCGAGCTCCTCCAGCCAGCTCGTCACCCTCCGCCCGCGTGCAGATTACGCCGCCTCGCCGCATTACCCCTACCGTCGTGCCCTCACAGGTGGTGAAGAAGAAGGTCCACCTTATTACTTTTTTATTGTAAAAATTACAATATTTCCTTGCATAGTTTTTTTTGTAATTTCAAAAGCGTCCTTGTGCATTTTTTTGTGTATTCAAAGTTTTATTTCAGTTTGCACGGATAATCCTCTGTGCATGTTTTAATTTGGACCTCATTATTGCATATTTTATTTCAATGAAAAATAGCATGATGTTGAGAAACAATTTGTCTACCATCTGAACATTTATTTGTATTTTTGTGAGATGTTGTGGATTAATTAAAAATATTTAACTGAAATATTTCATATTTTACCCAATCAGTGATCTTAAATTCATATCTTACTCATGGTTGCTCCAAAAATTCTTTAAAAACCAGGAATGACATGTGCTTAAATTACTATCCAAATTTCACATCAATTGGAGTTATCTTGTGCCTTAAATAACTTATAGAGTGTCTTTAGCAAATGATTTTTTATTAAATCCACACATTTCATTTTTGCGAAATTCCAACTCTCCTAGATTGCATGTATACATTCCATTTTGAGATAATTCACACTCTGGATAAATTGCTATTGTGAATTTACTAGAAATTAATTACTCACTATCACTCTATTTTCACTAAAAGATGTATAAAAAATTCATATTTTGTCAAAAAAAAATCCAAAAATGTTATTGTAGTATCCTTGCATCATGTTTTCATTCCAGTAAACTTTTCATGGTTTTTGCATTATGTTTGTGTGAAAATTTTTTAAAAACCCATAAAAGTGTGTATTTTTAATTATTGCATTTTAATTCCTAAAATTTCAAAAAAAAATGTTTTATGTTCCTCACTGGATTAGGATTTTAGGAAAAATACAATTTGGCTAAATTGGACTTATTTCCTATTAAAATTAAGTTGGCAAAGTTGTGTACTTTCTTAGTGTCATAATTCACTCGCATATTACATTTTGTACTCATTTTGCATAAATTATAAAAAAATCCATGTAGAAACCTAGACCTAAGTTTTGAATTAGCCCGACGTTGTTCCTTTGCCTCCCTGTGTTCGACCCCTGACTTGTCCAGGATATAAATTAAAATCGAGATACTCTTCACAGAGATCTTCTCTCGATTCTGATGGGTTCGCTAAGTACACATACTACAACGAACACAAATTATATATCGTATTTAGTGATTCATCGGATGACACCGTTGCCGAGGAGGCAAACGACTTAGGGATTAATTTGAAAAATTAGATTTCGATTTTCATTTACTCAGGTAATCTGACTCCCGAGCCACTTGTAACTACCCCATTTTTTTCGTAATTATTTTTCTGCTCGATTATATATATATATATATATTGTTGTTGATCTCTTTAAAATAAATTTTATTTTCCTTGCGAGGGCTCGGTGGACTTGGAGTGCATCGGAGGTCGACGGACGTGACACGCGTCGACTGTTGAAGATCAAGGAATTTTTAATTTATTTTTGAGATTTTTTTGTAATTATTGTGTTGTAATAATTTAAATAGTTCGCCCTTTACAACGACTCCTGTTTGAGAGCTCGCGCTTGTATCTGGACTGGACTTTTGGACCATCTCGTGGTCGTGTGGTTGCTTGACGTAGAATAGGACTTCTACTCGCGGCTCTTAGAGCATATTTTTGTTATAATATTTTATTGCTTGTGCTCGTAATTTTTAGGAACACACATCACATTTAACGAGACACACTTAGACTATAGGGTTATTAGTCAAATTTAACTTGTTTATCACTCGCTAATATAACTGCCTGTCTAGGAACGATTTTCTCGTTTGCATCATATAGCATAAAATTTCAATTCTACCTTGCATCCCGTATGTAGAGCACGAGGATCATTGTAAGTCTCCTGAACTGAGCATGCATCATTGATTTCATTATTTGCATCGTTTTTTCTCGACTCCCTCCCCCTTGGTTTTCGAAACTTAGGTTAAAAGGAGATCGGGACTAACAGTTAGGCGTGCTTTGTTTGGTGGACTAATCATGTGATAGCCCAAACTTAAAATTGGGACTGCTAATCAGAGTTGATAAAAAAACCGACTAAAACTAACATTTATTTTGGGAGAGTAAAACCCTCATTGTATGCTTGGCTATTGTGATCGTTGAGAGGAGAGGACGCATCTCTATGATAGTGCCCAAAACCTACTTATTAAGCCTTGCGTAATTGAACTTATATCTTGATTTATAACCTAATTAAAATTGAAAAGATAGACTGTCGGACTTTTGCAACCATCACTGTGTTGAGTAGGTGAACACAGGGTTTGCTCTTATGTTTGTTTGTTTGTGTGTTATTCGGTGCACTTGCACGCTTTCTTCCTCAATCCGCTTCATTCTCCCATCTTCCTTCCAAGATGTCAGAATATTGGTCATCATATCCACGCCACTCTTCTTCGACCATATTTCGACCATTTCTACCTTCTTATTCCTCCTCATACCTACACCACGACCGCGAAATCAGGACTCCGACTGATTTCTCTACTTCTTCGTCCTTCTCTCCTTCCCCACATTCTTACACCCCTGACCCACCCACAACCACCCTGGATAGACTCACCATTTTATCATCCGCTTGCTGGAATTAAGGAACAAATCAAAGAGCAAGCCACTGCTGAGATGAATGATTGGCAGAATCAATTGACCCCACATACCTCACCTTGAGTTAGGACTGGGCAGCCATTGACCTATACACATCCCAACTTATCATTAGTGTACAACAAGGTCGACCAAACAATGAATGGAGAGGCCTACACCATACGATCTTCCAGACGTGATTGACTTGAGTGATCAAGCCAACATTGACCAGCCTTCATATCACCGATTCAGAGAGCCGACACATACAGGGGATTAGATTCATGCGACCTATCTACAGACCCCCTGATGAATCTGTGATTCATCACTCTTAAAGTTGAAAATAGGGCCTTGTTCCCAAGTAATTAGGAGCATATTTCCATAAAAATCGCATAATTAACATTCATGCATGCATTGATAACATTTGCATCTTAGCATTTGCATCTGCATTAAATGAGAAGTCCAATTCACTTGTAAAAGTTACTCATATGTATATATTTCACACTAACTATAAATTCCATAAATTCACTTTATACTGTATATGTTACTAACAAATAATACAAGAAAAATACCAAAATTGCTAACTTGAATAATTGCCCAATAAAACCGCAAACCAAGTTGGAGATCATGGACCTTAGGATGCACATATCTCTCTCATACAACCTCTGAACTAGGTCTACTCACTTTTAAATTAATACACATTCAGAGACCTCCAAAAAGAGATCAGTTTCATTTAAATCGGAGCTCGTATGCAAACTTGGGTTTTGGGACCCCATTGTATACAGTATGTATGTATAATTGTACCCCTGAATTTTAGTACTTTATCTGACCTCATTTCTATTTTTGGTCACATGAAACTTGTAAATCTCATCGAGATCTGCAACTTTCATGTTTTGCGTTTTTCTAAATTCAGCCATCTTCTCCCTCTTATCTCACATTCTTTATCGACCAATCAGATTGTGCCCCATGGCGCCCTCTGGTTGTGCCATGCGGACCACTCCATTGGTTGCCACACACCTCGCCTCTGGGCCGTTAGATCACCTTCCCCTCCTTCAGACCTCATCCCTCCATATCGCATCATCTCTCAGTCGTCCGATCCATCCCCAGATCTCATCAAGACCGCACGTCAGCGCCTTACTCTCCGCTTTCCACGTGGCACGCTCATGGCCATTGGATCATCGCCTTGACGATTAGATCTCACCTGCTCGCTCTCGCTCAATCACAACCCTTCGATCCCACGCCAGATCTGATCCCCATCGTTCCTCAGCGTTGTGCTTCCATGCTGACACATGGCTACATCACGACCCTCTGATCGCACCGCTCCGATCTAATCCTGACCGTATCTCGCACCCAACTCGTGGCCGTTGGATTAGTGATCCAACGGCTGAGAAGTCGTCTCCTACCTCCGGCCCTATCTCTTTCCCACGATCTCCACCTCGCAATGGCTCCACCCCCTTTCTATTTCTGGCGCCACACCATCCACCATCTCCACCCTCTATCACCTCCACGACGTAGCCCATGCCTCCCTCATCCTCGCCCACCTCCACGACCTTCATGAAACTCTCCCACGTCACTCCACATGCTCCACGAACCTCGTCGTTTCATTACCTGGACCTCCACCGTACCCTTATAAATACTCCATCTCCGTCGAACGTTGACCCCATCCGCCCTTACACCAGATACCCTAGAGCTCTTCTCCTCCTATCTGTGACAGAGATAAGGCCTGAATCAGAGTGACAAGAGCGGTCCTTTTCTGGTGAGATCCACGACGAGCTTCATCGTGCAGCAGCTCCTCCATCGAGCACCGGGCATACGATAAGAGTTTAATATACAAGGACAAAGTAAAGCGTTGGTATGATAGATATATCAGATGAAAGACCTTTGTTCCCGGACAGAAGGTATGGTTGTTCAGTGCAAGGCTGAAGGTAGGTATGGTTGTTCAATGCAAGGCTGAAGGTTTTCCAAGGCAAGCTGAAATCCAAGTGGATGGGCCCATTCATAGTCCGTATTGTGCATGATAGTGGATGTGTTGAGATCTCAGATCTCACAGATGAAGCACATACATTCCTAGTCAATGGACAACTGCTGAAGCACTTCATCGAACCCAATGAACAGTTAGTCCATGTTGAGGAGATTGTATTCATGCGCGAGACAGACTCAACAGATACACATAGAGCCGCGCATGAGACCTTGAAGCTGTGAGCTCTCGCCATCAACAACATCTAGAAAGATTCAGACCGCGATCCTTGTATGTACCCGCCATTCCTATATATTCTTTTCCTCCCTCCTGCGACTCTAATCACTCGCCCTAGCTTCATTTATTTCTATCTACGACTATACTTAGGATGACCATATCCTAATTATAGGGGAGGGGGGAGTCATTTGAGTATGTACACTATTCACTGTACATCCTCCAATCTCATCGGTCCTCATACTCACTCTTGTCCTATACTTAGGCTAACCTGAGCCTAAGTATAGGGGGGACCTATGTCCATCATGTATATACTCTTCCACTTTCCCTCTTGACCTCGTCCACCCCGTTTTTGATCTCCATCTACACTTAGGCTGCCAGAGCCTAAGTATAGGGGGCAGGATGACTTCTACACATTTTTGTTCTCTTACGCTTAGCACGAGCTATGTCTTCTTCCTCGCTTTTTTTGCGCTGAGGATATAACACACGCTAAGTATAGGGGGTCATGTATATATTACATATATGCTTTACCCATAGCTCGTACTTTCACATATTTTTGTATATTCTATATAATAATTGCAGGTGGGGGTAAAAATGGACAATTTTTTTTGTAAAATACATGTATATTTGCAATATACTTGCATAAATAAAAAATATCATCAAAATCAAAGGCTTCTTATTTACTCTTGTACATCATCTCTGCATTCAAGGAAAAAGAGTCTTGCATTTCTTTCATCTACATAGCATGTCATCTACATCTCATCGGCATATCTTGCACATGCAAAGTGAAAAGTTAGTGGGTTCTGAACCAAGTTCTGAGCAGATGTTGAGGAGGGACTTGATACCTTAATCCACATAATTTCAGAGGAACCTTATAGGAACTGGAGTTAAGATTTCTCATGTCAAGTGACATAATTCTTTGAGTCCGCAAGTCTATGTTCACATGTCATCTTGAATAGTCTAAGTAGAATATCCGTGCACATGCATGATTATTTTAGATAGTGACCTAACTTGACAAGCACAATGCACGTAGCTCTTCATTGATGAGGTGGTGAGGAGGTAGAATCCTTTAGCTTGGAGTAGCGCACGGGTGGAAATAGCCGTCCTCCTCTAGGGAGGGTAGTGCATCTCAACCTATTATGGTGGTGTTGACGTCTAAGGACGGGATGCTGCGGGTTGCAATAATACTACAAAAGAGGGATAGTCTATTGGCTCAAGACTAAAAACTCCTGATGTACATGTTGCGCCTTGTATATAGTTTAATAAAAAAAATGCAAGAAACTCAAAAAAAAGACAGGCCAAAAGAGAAAATGAAATACCTATCGAAGCATGTATATTAGTAAGAAGTCTGCAGCTGGATGGCTTGACTACACTGGTTAGGCATCCTGGGATAGGTAGCTACACTGGCTACCTTCCATTCTTTTTCCACCCCCTCCTCTTGGGTTGGTCGCACTTGAACTTAGAAGGGAATACCCCGCTCCTCAAGGAAAGAGTTACTGGATCGGGGAATTAGAGTTTTCTTGTTAGAGGAGGCTGCTTCTTAGCCATTTCCGATATGGAGAGCTATTTTACACTTACACGGTACTAGTAAGAATCATGATCATCAGAAATTTGCGTTTGAGAATTTGTTCTAACCTAACTGTTGAGGCGTCTTGACTAGAGGACTTGTGGAACTTGAAGTCTATTAGGTCTTGAGTTCAGACCATAGTAAGGTTCCGCCACACAAGTAATCCAAAGGTCGAGTCATGCTCCATTTTCAATTTTGGTTCATGACCTTGGTATGGAACCCATAATCATTTCACTCTTGCATTTCATTTTAGTTGCTCGGGGTTGAGCAATGTTTAAGTACAGGGGGTATGGTGAATCTGTGATTTATCACTCTTAAAGTTGAAGATAAAGCCTTGTTCCCAAGCAATTAGGAGCATATTTCTATAAAAGTCGCATAATTAACATTCATGCATGCGTTGATAACATTTGCATCTTAGCATTTGCATCTGCATTAAATGAGAAGCCCAATTCACTTGTAAAAATCACTCGTATGTATATATTTTATACTAACTATAAATTCCATAGATTCATTTTATATTGCATATGTTACTAACAAATAATACAAGAAAAATACCAAAAATGGCTAACTTGAATAATTGCCCCATAAAACCCCAAACCAAGTTGGAGATTGTGGACCTTAAAATGTACATATCTCTCTCATACAACCTCTGATCTTGGTATACATGCTTTTAAATTAATACGCATTCAGATACCTCAAAAATGAGATCAATTTCATTTAAATCGGAGCTCGTATGCAAAACTTGGGTTTTGGGACCCCATTTTATACTTTACATATGTATAATTTTCGTTTTTAGTCAACATAAAACTTGTAGATCTCATCGAGATCTACAACTTTCATTTTTTGAGTTTTTCCAAATTCGGCCATCATCTCCCTCTTATCTCACATTCTTTATTGACCAACCAGATCGCGCCATGTGGTGCCCTCTGGTTGCACCACGCGACCCACTCCATTGGCCGTCACGCACCTCGCCTCTAGGCCGTTAGATCGCCTTCGCCTCCTTCAGATCTCGACCCTCTATACCGCATCATCTTTCAGCCGTCCGATCCTTCCCCAGATCTCACCAAGACCGCACGTCAGCGCCTTACTCTCCGCTCTCCACATGGCGCGCTCGTGGCCATTGGATTGTCGCCTTGATGATTAGATCTCACTCGCTCGCTCTTGCTCAATAACAATCATTCGATCCCATGCCAGATCTGATCACCACCGTTCTTCAGCACTGCACTTCCATGCTGACATGTGGCTACATCACTTCCCTCTGATCGCACCTCTCCTATCTAATCCTGACAGAACTCTCGCACCGAACTCATGGTCGTTGGATGACTAGATCCAACGACTGAGAAGTCGTCTCCTACCTCCGACCCTATCTCTTTCCCACGATCTCCACCTCACGACGGCTCCACCTCCTTTCTATTTCTGGCACCATTCCATCCACCATCTGCGCCTTCTATCACCTCCTTGACGTATCCCATGCCTCCCTCGTCCTCGCTGACCTCCACGACCTCCATTAAACTCACCCACATCACTCTACACGCTCAACGAACCTCGTCATTCCATCACCTGACCTCCACCGTGCCCTTATAAATACTCCATCTCCGTCGAACGTCGACCCCATCCTCCCTCGCACGAGAGACCCTAGGGCTCTTCTCCTCCTATCTGTGACGGAGATAAGGCATGAATCTGAGTGACAACAACGGTCCTTCTCCAGCGAGATCCACAGCGAGCTTCGCCATGCAACAGCTCCTCCATCGAGCTGCGCAAGCTCGGGCTCCTACCGACCCTCGAGTGACGACCGACAGTTCCACTTTGAGCCTCCATTCCCAGGTAGCATCCTTCATTTGCTTCTCCGATCTCCACCTTCTTCTCCTCCGATCTTCTTCAAATTACTCTGCCTTCTCTGCTCGACATCACGATCCATCGACCATGGCTCGAGCTTCGCACCAAAGCTTCCATCTTTAGGCACCCCTCTGTTCATCTCCATGATCTCTCGCAACACCTCTGACTATTGCTCCGCCGATTACGGTGGAGGAACACGTCGGTGTTCACCCACTTCGCCCCACAGGCCTCGCATCACTCACTTCCTCCAAGCAAGCATAAGCACCATCTTTTTGGCATTCACTAACACTGCCGGAGCATCATTCTTCACTGACTGGACATCTCGCCGGAGATTCTTCGAGCTCTTTCGTCTCTGACATACCTGCCCCATCCGCCTCTTCCAGGAAGCCCGGCTTCTTGGCCAAGCTTCAACGAATCTCTTCATCCAATCAAGAGCTTCCGGGGTTCTTCACCGAGCACGGGAGAAGGCAGTTGAGCTCGCTGCCCTTCGCCGGAGCCCAGCCAAGAATGCTGCAGGAGGCGGCGGCGAGGAGGAGCATGATGCACAGTTTCCATCCGATCGTCTTGATCGGACGGTCTCCAACATTCGATGTCACCCTCTTCGGGAGATACAACCACCGTTGAATTGTTGGCGATCTGACGGACCTCAAGAGGACACGTCTCCCACTCCAGCCACCGTTGGATCCATGTTGATCTAACGATCCATTTACAGCCACATCATCAGCTCCGAGCCTCTTCCCTGATCCTTAGGCTCGGAGCATCCGACCCTCTCCCGAAGCAGTGCTAAAGCAACGTCCGAGCCTCCGGAGTCTCTCGAGCCTAGTACCTCACGTGTTTGTCACTTGCGGGCTGGGTAAATTTCATAGAGGTCCCTGCAAGTTTCAAGAATCTCAAATCAGTCCCTACAAGGAGCGCCACATGAGGAGCACGTGTTCCATTAGGCAATTTGCATCCATACTTCCCGCATTATAGGTAATTGCACTTAAGTCCCTATCTGCACATTTTGTATTAAGAAATTTTATTTTCTATATTTGCATTTTGGCCCCTGTATTTGCACGCATATTTAGGTATCTATATTTAATCATTCCTAAATTCCAAAAATTGCATGTTGTAGTTTAACTTGTCCTCTATCTTGTGTGACACTTGTCTTATTTTTGTGAGTCATCTGGAATTTAATGATATTAATTTAGTGAAATTTGTTAAATTATACATTGTATGCCTTTTATTTAATATTAAATTCTTTGTTGGTTCAAAAAGCATCATAAAATCACATTAGACATAATGTGATTTGTCTAATTAATTTTTAATATTTCCAATTCACTTTGATTTTTAGGTTTATTAATTTTCCTGGATTACTCTTACTTAGATCTATCTAGGATAATTTTTATATATGGAAATAATGTGTCTATTAAAATTAATTTTGTAAAAATCACCATGCATTCATCTTTAATTCAAAGTAAATTCATTTAGAATCGAAAAATTACAAAAAATACAATATCTTAATTTCATTGCATTTCATATTCTGGCCAAGTTTCATAATTTTTGGACTTAGTCTGACCATCTTATAAATTTAACCTTAAATTTTGGCTTGAAATTAAATCATCTCTCTTTTAAATTGCATAAAAATTATAAAAGACCAAAAATATTCTTCTGAAAATGAGACCTTCGAATTAACTGAAAATTGACCTAAGGAGAAAGCAGCCTCCATGAGTTCGACCTTGGGCTTGCCCAAGTAAAATAAAAATATGTCGCTCGCATTTAATTGAATATTAATTGAAGTAGTTTTTGATAAGTTTCGATTTACCCGACTACAACGAACGATAACATTTAATTCGGTCATTAACCTAATTGAATTAGCTAGGGTAATTCGACGCTCGTCACCCCCTATCTACTGACTCCACCTTATGAGGCTCCGACCAACATCTGCCATACAGAAGGGCCATACTCAACCCAATATTACACGCATGAGTCAAGGTGTGTTGAGTATAAGAGCCCGAGTTCTCAACAACATCCTCCAATTGCGCAGACTTCTCTCATGAGATGTCATGAGAACTTATTGGAGGATGACATTTATAGATCGATAAAAAGTTCAGGTAGGAATGTGGATCATGTATTTCGCGGAGTGAATCTTGAAAACCTAGAAGATATCGGATTGACCACATGTCATGTACAACTGGAGTCCCTTCTACCTACCTCTTCTACTAACCACTTTTCCTCCCAACTTGAGTATGTACATTCTCCTATTCCTCCTTCACCTATCAAAAAGACCAAAAAAATTGAAAAACTAGAAAATACCTTAAAAATTAAAAAAGGATGAGATCTAAAAAAATTGGATCCTGTAGTTAGGGAGGCACTAGATAGAAAGCTGATTTTTGAGATTCCCTTAATAGTGGTCATTGAACACTTTCCCGACCTTAAAGATTTGTGAGAAATAAATTGATGCCTAAATGGTCGGACAATAAAAGAACAAGGGATGAGAGACATATAGTGTTTATGGCCACATCTTTGATGACAGGGAGAAAAACCAATGGCCGCAGAGTGAAGCGGTTGCCTAGATTTGATTGTGAAATGAAAAAGCACCACCTTCACCCATGCAAGATCGATGATGACTCACCGATTAATATCCTCCTGACCTCCATGTTTGCCAAGCTCAAACTCGGATCTGCCAAGAAGTCAAGAGAGATCATTCAATTGGCAGATCGGTCCATTAAACGGTCGAGGGGAACCATTTCAGTCATCGTTACTTTCCAAGGTGCTCTATTACAGATAGACTTCACGGTCATTGACATTGAACACCGAGGAGAGTTCACCCAGTCTCCGATCATTCTCGGGACGCCGTTCTTAGCCTTGGCTAAGGCAACTATAGATTGCGAGACCGGGGAGATCGATTTCACTGCATTGGGAGCACTTCGACCTCACCCGATCTTTGAGGACACATGATATTCCAAGATAAACCGTAAAGTTGCAGACAGTCGTGACCTTCGAGAGACAGTTGAGTCCCATCTCTCTACTACACCTGAGATATCGACCGTTCAGATGACCATTGGTTCAGAGATTCCCTACACCTCCACATCACCCACTGCTTGCATCCCCACCACTGTGACCGCTTCTAGAGAGGACTCGCAACCAGAAGCTGCACCTGAGTCAGACATGATCATTTCTTATTTCCTTGAATATTTAGATGATCAGACACATGAGCTGAAAAATGCCAAGATAACTGAGAACACTATGCCATACCAAAGATGTGTTTTGACCCTGCAGGAGTATTACAATGCATATGGTGACTCATCTAATGATGAACCTTTGGTCAGCATCTCACTACATCCTAGACCTGCACCAAAAGAGACAACTGGGGCCAAATTGACCAATCTTGATAAATCGGTTGCTCCATCCTCTAGTCAGTCATCTGGTAAGAAGAAGAAGAAGAGTATTGATTCCTCGTGGTGTTCCCCCGAACCCCTCAAAGCTTGTCACTCTCCTCTTCCTCTTGATGCTTCAGGTTCTAGAAAACCGGCTAAGAAAGTTATCTTCGATGTACTAGAGAAGGAACTTTTTGAAGAGTCCTCATCAGGTCCGGATGAGGTGATCTATATGAGTGAGCTCAGTTCTGCCGTTCTGAAGCCATATTTGAGCAAGTTGCCGTATGTCGACCCTCGTTGGACGTTCCCTACACCTCACTATTATTCTTCGGAGGATGATTCTGATAACGACACATGTGTATACTACCCACCCCTTCGCTCCCGCAAGAAGGTCCGTCACAAACCTTCTTGATCCTTGTATATTCTCACTCCTTGTATAGATTTTCCTCCCTTTATTTTCCTCCCTCCCCCGTGATTCACATCACTCGCCCCATATCAGTATCATTTTCATTTTGTGGCTATACTTAGGATGATTGGATCCTAAGTAGGGGGGTGAGTGAACCGAGTTGATCCTTTTCTTCTTGTATATTCTTTTCCACTCTCATCGGCTACCCAATCTTGTGTTATATCCAATACTTCATCTGACCATAGCCTAAGTATAGAGGGGTCGATGTCCGCTGTGTATTCTCCCATATTCTTATATTCTTTTCATCCACTTATACTTAGTACGAGCTATGGCTTTTTGTCACCTAGTTCCATGAGGACATAGCACATGCCAAGTATAGGGGGTGTGTATATATTACATATATACTTTACCCATAGCTCGTACTTTCACATATTTTCTGTATATATTATACAATAATTACGGGGTGGGTGAATTTAGTAAAAAAACTTTTCCAAAAAAAACTCAAAAAAACTATTTTCAAAAAAAAGTTTTTCAAAAAAAAACTTTTTCAAAAAAAATCTTGAAAAAAAGCAAAAACCTTTTTCCAAAAAAAAAAGAAAACATCCTTCTTCTTTTCCTTTATCTTTCAAAAGAAAGTCACACAAATCAAAATCACAAAAAAAACTAACTAATAAGTTGGTTTAATCCCTGACACCTTCACATTCACATGAGACTAGTGAAGTTCAAGAACACTTGGTTTATGAGGTCTTGAGATTATGAGTTAACCAACCTTAGTCATTAGGGTCCTTGACTCAATTATTCACATTTCCCTGGTTTGAAAGATTTGTGTGCTATATTGCATGCTTAGTTTCTACCTTAAGAATATGATCAGCACCTCACATACACGACTGTAATTATGATGAGATGAGTTGAAGTTGAAATATCACTTGAGGAACTGGGATGAGGGATTTGAGTTTGGACTTGAGTTGATGATGCTCGAGGATGGGATAAAATCAATGAAGGCTTCATGAAACCTAAGTGTCGGCACCTTTAGCCAGTATGAGAACATGGTTCTTGTTCTATCTCTTGACATTTACCTATGTTCTAGGGTGTGATGAAATCTAAAAAAATTGTTGATCAGTGTGCGCCAACTCTTGGTAAAAGCAGTGGAGCTAACCAAAGATATTACAAAGCAATTAAATGTTAAAGAAAAGCTCCCATTCCATACAAAGTCAAATATTAAAGAGCTTTCACTAAAGGTGAGCGCTCCCAACCATTTCAAAGTGTCCACTTGGACCACCGCTATTAGGATCAGGAGTCGGGCTTGCACCAAAAAAGGGCTCTGCATCGTAAATGCTACAAGTCTGGGTGTAGAAGGTACGATAGGTACTCAAAAAAGGCACACTCCGGTGTATTCTCAGGATAACAAGTGCAGACGACTCCAACTTCTCTTGACGGACGCACTAATCAATAACCAAAAAAATACATGTGTTGAGTTAATAAGGCACTCGAGAGTATCCTTGTTCCAATGAGAGTGAGAGAAGAAATGACACAATCCTATGCCCTCCATCAATTGGCCTTCCATCTACACTCTCAGGTTTGGCAACTAAAGAGACGGTGGATTGGATGTAAGAAATGGTTTATTCCCTAGTGTTGAGGATCGGGTTCTTAGGAGAGTCTCTTGGACTGGAACCTTCGGTGACGTTGCGACTCTACTCTTGTAACTGCAGTCAACACTTAAGTCACATCCCTACTATATATGTATACAAAGAGAGTCTGATTATTAGGGAAATTTGATACCTTTTGACTAGAGCTTGGTTCATCTTAGAATTTTAGAATCTCTAAAACCAAGAGTTCTTGAATGGATCAAGTCTTGTATTCACATGCACGGTCAGGGGATATTCCAACTTATTCATTCTTTATTTGCTTGAGGACTAGCAAAGTTTAAATATAGGGGGCTGATGAATCCGCGATTCATCATCTCAATATCTTGATCTTAGCAAAATCCCTGAGTAAAATCCCAAATAAATGTATATAAAATCAATAAATTAACAAAATGACTCTTGTAAATAAAACACACTAATTAACATATATTACAATTACAAATAGAAAGCCGTAAATAAATGAGTTTTTGACCTATAAATAGCCCAAAACTTCATATATTTTAATAATTTCATTTAAACTCCTTTTTGTCTAAATCTTTGTCTAACTTGTTCATAAAATTGTATACAAAAATACAAAACAAATTTCACTTCAAATAAATGCTCATAGATCCCAAAAGAAAAAAAAGTCGTAAAGTCCAACTTACCGGTCAAATTCCCGCTCAGTATGAAATCCAAATTCACCAAACACACTTTTAAAGTTCAAGAGTACATTGTATATTATGTAAATATTCATTCTTTCTTCATTTTTGTTTTATCTTTCTTAATTGCTATAAAAAAACAAAAAACAATATTGTGTTATATTTTGATTATAGTATTTTATTGTATTTTTCTATTGTAAATATCTCTTATTTAAAAGATGAAATAATATAAATTAGAAAAGCAGACAAAAAATGTACATGTTGTTTGTCTTCTTTTGTAAATTCTCCACTCCTTTTCTTCTCTTTTATTTTTATTGTATTTTAGTAACATACTTTATTTATTTATTATTTATTTCCTATTCTCCACATTAACTTCTCTTCTACCACCAACTTCCATTCAACTCCACCATTTTTTAATAACCTCCATTACACTCCATATTCTTCATACATCCTCCCATTCAACTCCACCACCTATCTAACCTCCTTTTCTCTTCTCTTTATATTCATCTCTACATCCACATTTTTTTGCATCCACCGCTCTAGTAGAAAAAAGAGAGATCTTGGAGTGTTTTGTTGGTGACAACGACGAAGCGTCTTCCTCAAACGACAACCTCCTTCAGGCGAGATCTGCAGAGCTCCACTCCGCGTCACGAGTTCCCCATCAAGCTCGCGTAGCTTCTTTGATTTTTATTTCACCAATCGGATCGAAGCGAAGATAGGAGTCCAGCATAGCTGCTCTGCACATCCGCGAACTTCAGGTAAGTATTTCCTCTCGTATCCCTTGTTATTTTGTTTATCTCACATTTTGTTTCCTTGTTATTTTCACCGCCGCCATCATTTTATATAACACCGTACCATCACCATCTCCACCACCTTCATCTTCTTCTTCATCCCTCTCTACCACTATTTTTTATTTTAGTTCATTTATTTTCTGTTCTGTTCAAAAAATTTTAAAAAATTAATTAAAACAAAACAAACAAATCAAAAAATTAAAAAAAAAACAACGTCGTAGGTGGCCGGCCCACCCCCACCCCCACCAGTCACTGCCTTGAGAAACCGCCCCAGCGGGGCACCGCCGGCAGTCGCGCCACCCGCCGTGCGCTTATCCCGTCACACCTCCTGCCAGCCCTAGCCGACCACCCCACACCGCCCGCAGCACACCGCCACCTCTGCCATTGGCCGGACACCACACTTTGCCAAGCCGCCGAGCTCCTCCAGCTGACCCGTCACCCTATACTCGCGCGCAGATCATGCTGCCCCGTCGCGTTACCCCCACCGTCTTGCCTTAGCGGCTGGAGAAGAAGGTCCACCTTATTATTTTTTATTGTAAAAATTGTAATATTCCCTTGCATAGTTTTTTTTATTTCAAAAGAATCCTCGTGCAATTTTTTTATGCATTCAAAGTTTTATTTCAATTTGCTCGGATAACCCTATGTTCATGTTTTAATTTGGACCTCATTATTGTATCTTTTATTTCAATGAAAAGTAACATGGTATTGAGCAACAAATTGTCTACCATATGGATATTTATTTATATTTTTGTGAGATGTTGTCGATTAATTAAAAATATTTAACTGAAATATTATATATTTTACCCAATCAGTGTTCTTAATTTCATATCTCACTCACGGTTGCTCCAAAAATTCTTAAAAAATCAGGAATGGTGACTTGACATTGCTTATATTACTATCCAAATTTCACATCAATTGGAGTTATCTTGTGCCTTAAATAAATTATAGAGGGTCTTTAGTAAATGATTTTTAATTAAATCCACACTTTCATTTTTGCGAAATTTCAACTCTCCTGGATTGCATGTATAAATACCATTTTGAGATATTCACACTCTGTATAAATTGCTATTGTGGATTTATTATCAACTAAGTACTCACCGTCACTCTATTTTCACTAAAAATTCCATAAAAAATCCACATTTTGTCAAAAAATCCAAAAATATTATTGTAGTATCCTTGCATCATGTTTTCATTCCAGTATTTTTTTCAAGAATTTTACATTCTGTTTGTGGAAAAATTTCTAAAAACCCATAAAAAAGCGTGTATTTTTAATTATTGCATTTTAATTCCTAAAATTTCAAAAAAATATGTTTTGTGTTCCTCATTGGATTAGTATTTTAGGAAAAAAATACAATTTGGCTAAAATATACTTATTTCCTATTAAAATTAATTTAGCCCAATTATGTTCTTTCTTAGTGTCTTAATTCACTTGCATATTACATTTTGTACTCATTTTGCATAAAAAAGTTAAAAATCTTTATGGAAACCTAGACCTATGTTTTTGAATTAGCACGGCGTTCCTTCCTTTACCTCCCTGTGTTCGACCCCGGACTTGCCCGGGATATAAATTAAAGCCGAGATACTCTTCACGGAGATCTTCTCTCGATTCTGACTGGTTCGCTAAGTACACATACTACAACGAACACAAATTATATACCGTATTCAACGATTCATCAAGCACTCAAGTTGAGTCCCATCCTGCATGGGTAAAATAGACTCAACACACACAACGAATAATAAAGTCCAAGCCCACAATAATATACAACAAGTATGAATAGCAAAAACTTCGATTTGTCTTGAAGACATCTTCTACGATTCTTCGCAGCGGGAACTCCATTACGAGCTTCTAACCTCCATTATTATGAGCATCCTCGATGAATGGGACCCCTACCATAGAAGAGACAATATTAATATATTTTGAAGATTATCAACACATATATATTAATGCAGAAAACATCACATCACAGAATTGACCTAGATAAAATAAAAATCAACTTAACCACCATATAAAACCTAAATAATTATATTAATGAAGTTGTTTCCCCAGTAACGGCGTCATCTGTGAAGCATTAAATGCTTATACTAAGTTGATCCATTGTAGTACGAGCACATATCTTATCTTACACAACCAAATGAATGATCTCTACGAAGAGGATTCGTCTTTAATTTTTTTAACATGGGAAGTCTAGAGTCAAACACAAGTACACGAGTCATAATACAGTTATTTAGGTGTTTAA
This sequence comes from Ottelia alismoides, assembly GCA_037367405.1. Classification (NCBI taxonomy): domain Eukaryota; kingdom Viridiplantae; phylum Streptophyta; class Magnoliopsida; order Alismatales; family Hydrocharitaceae; genus Ottelia; species Ottelia alismoides. The sequence continues at coordinate 2,003,095 of JAZKJV010008882.1, forward strand.
ATATATAGGCTAAGCGAACGATAAATTATCTAGGTTTAATCAAACACACAATGCAGACAAATAATGCAAGATAATGCACATCACAAATGTATGCATGATTGAGACAAAATGTGATGATGAAACACATTAATGCATGTTGGAAAACAACAAGGAGATGAACAAAACGATAGTACTTGCAAATGCAACATAATTATGCCCTAGAATGATTTATCATATTTAAGCAGATGATCTTATTAATAAAGATATATCTAATTAATAAAGATCCAATTGAGCAAATAATTGAATACAAATTTCATTTTACTACGAACTTCAGTATCTCATTTATCACTAATGACACGATTAAACAATCATCATCAAATCAAAGAATAACCACACAAAAGATAATTAAATGAGAAACAAAATGTCACTGAATTCATCTCAATCGGATATACGATGCTCAAGTTAATCAACTTAGAATCTAAGCGCATAAATATAATAAAACATGAATGACAACATGACAAACAAGTCATTGGATGGACTGAAATGTAAATATGAAAAATCGACAATGTAATTTATTGAATACCCCATGTATAGGGGTATTTATGCAATAATGGATAATTGTCAGGGCATTGATGCAATTTGCCCAAACCCACACGCGTCGTGTGAGACCATGGTTCGACTGAGAGGCTTGTGGCTTGGGACACATGGTAAACACATGTGCTTCGGTTGGAGGCTCTGCATGAACGAAGCTATAGGTCTGGAGTAGTCAATGTAGATAAAATTGGACTGTTGGATCATCCCCAGACTGGGATGATCCAACGATGCATGTGCTTCCTCCCCAGTACAAAAGCATGGAGGAGACGAGAAGCCTTCATTGGAGCCAGGTCTTCAAGCCGCATCTGTAGGCAGTCCTCAGATGAGCCTCCTTAGTGTGTACGCAAGCAACTAAACCACAAACAATGAGGGGGGTGCTCTTCCAAAACGATGGTGAATTAATTACGTTTATTTTTAAGGGTCAAGTTCAATTAGCAGTCCCATTTTTTTATTTTTGATTTTCTATTTTTTGGATTTTTTTTAAAAATAACGCCTAACGAGCTTTCCGATTTCCTCTTTGATTAATTTGAGTCGAAAACAGAGCAGGCATGGGTTGAGCTTCAAGTGAAGCTCCGATCATTGTTGGACCCTCTCAACCAAGGAGAGTAGCTCGAACAACCATTAGGACAATCGCAGCATGGCCTCTAGCCATGGGTCACATCAGAGGTATACCCCCACGGTCGGACCTCGATTGCTCCTCCCCCTGTCACGAGGAGGAGAAGAAGCCCGAGAAAGCCTCTCACGGAGGGTGGATGCCGTGGAATGGAGGAGCTGAAGGTGATTTTGTGGAGATGTACGACTGTTGTAGAAGATGGATCATGGGTCTAGTAACTGTCGAGCGTTTACCATAGAGGATGGGTCGTGGGGCTTTTAGGGCATTGGGTGGAAGATGGAGATCATGGCTTCGTTGGAGAGGTGTTGGATCATAGGGGAGTGGTCTGATGTGGCGGAGAGAAATAGGAGAAGAAGAGGGAAAAATGAGGTGATTGCGGTTGAGCATGCACTACAGAGGAAGACGATGGTCCTCATCCATTGGATGAGGTGCATCCAAGGGCTGAGGGGCGAGCGCGCGTGGGCGACATGGTTGGAATCTATCAGAAAGATCTGATGATTGTGAGCTAGGCATGAATGGAGGAACATGATTACATCCATCAAACGAATCGAACGATGGAGAAATAAGGCCTGGGTTACTGAAGGGCGAAGCCACGTGGATAGCGAATATGGTGCCATATGGCCCAATAGGAAAATTTAAAAATAAGAAAAATAAAGGAAAATAAAAAATAAAATAATCAGAGGTTGGATTAGAAAAGTATTTAACATGGAAGTTGTAGATCTCGATGAGGCCTATACGTTTCATGTTGAATAAAAAGTCAAAATAGGTCATATATAAATACTTATACTTTTAAGTATTTCTTATAGGATTAAAAAACTCGTTTTCTATTCTCTTTTGAGTTTTTTTATATTTTTTATTTGTATTTAATTTAAAAGCCAATATATACAAGAATTATCTATTTTTTGGATTTTTAATGATTAATAAAACACATAAATATAACACAATAATTTAGTTAATTATATACATTAATTAAGATTAGTTATACACAAAGGGTTATGTTAATTAATGTTAATTATATTAGATTTTATTGAAAATTCTCAAGTATGATAAACAATAAATAAATAATAATATGATCAATCACAAGTTTATCAAGAACAAGAGAGAAAGTTTTTACCCAAAAATAGCGATGATTAGTTACTCGAGCGAACTCCAACCAATCATCAATGAGTTTAGAGTCAAAAGAATATACGTGTGACCGCTAGAGTTCACATGTGAGGAAGACAATAATAAAAAGAGACCATGTGTGTGTGTGTGTGTGTGTGTGTGTGTGAGGATAGGGAGTATGCACCCAGGTGTATGTAATTCTACATGCACCCGGGCCTATAACTCCCAATTTTTTTTACTTTTCCGAAAAATACCACCATGTATATTCATCGATATATTCCTCCTATATGTCATTCCAATTTCATCAGAAACAGAGACCCCTACATCCTCCATCTAGAACACATTATTTTAACGGTCTTAAAATTGCTGTAATCGACATGTTCTGGATGGAGGACGTAGGGGTCTCTGTTTCTGACGAAATTGTAATGACATATAGGAGGGATATATAGATGAATATACATGACGGTATTTTTCGGAAAAATAAAAAATTTGGGAGTTATAGGCCCGGGTGTATGTAGAATTACATACACCTGGGTGCATACTCCCTATCCTATATATATATATATATATATATATATATATATATATTATTTTATAGGATTTAGGTCGATCTCGTCTAGAAATTATGTTTGCTTATGTTTAGCTCGATATTCCTTCACCTACAAAGGCGTATTTTCTTCATTTTAATGTTTGATTCAAGAGTTTTTTTATGGGTTCTCGACTACCATAAGCATCCATTTGGATATTATATGTTTTATTTTGATCAAAATATATATTTTAAAGATTCAGTTAGTATGGCACACTCCAATGATCACTATAAAAACCTCTTTATTGGGGGGGGGGGGGGTCAAAACGTGATTTTTTACATGCATCCCCTAAGACTAACTTTGGTCCATGTGATGGAGTTGTGTTACAACCATACTTTACCCTTAGACTAGCATTATTGCTATTTTTCTTAAGTTATGTATTAGATCAACATGCAATACTTCCACAGACTTTGCAATCAATTCAATTGTGCGACCATCCACATTGACCACATATGGTCCCTTGTCTCTCAAGTGGTCAAAGGCACGCTCCTTAGTTACAACGTTCCCCTCATTCTCGATGTCACGTGGTTGGACTACCTCGAGGTGCCCGACAAAGGTATGTTGCCTCAACACCAACTCATCACTGTAAAGACCAATCTTGTTTCCAAGATAAAAAGAACATAGTAATCATGGAGATGACATTAACCTCATTTCCTGTGATCTTATGTTATTCATACGTACTTGTTTCCTTTTTTTAGGAATCTCATTCATAGTATTGTTCGACTTGCTTACCATAATTTTGATATCGTGACTATCTCACTGATATACTTTCTTTCAGAACCAATGAGGTATAACTTTGCTCAGACCTCTTTATTAATCATTCCACACAAACCATTTGGTTGGAGGGACTTCAACCATAAGACGAAGACAGGTGATTATTTGGAATAGAAAGGGTGATTGAGCTTTGTAATTATCCATAAAAATAAATGGTAAAATGGAGAAATGTAATGGATAAAAATCTATTGTTCTTATTACCCTGGCTTTTTGTATCCTTTGTGAATTTTGAAGTTAAGGGAGGGTACAAAAAGATGTTCCTTAGTAATGAGATGCAAGAAGTATGAGGAAAATTCACCTGGTCGGTTCTCGTGGAAAGTTATTCCATGTGACCACCTAGCGAACATACATTTTGTTAAGCACGACAAGGAAGCCATGACCTCAACTCATGATTTCTTTATTAAAGAATCCATGGGTTGAAGTCAAAACTCCCATCCAAAAGAGCCGTGGGTTGAAGTCACTACTAGAGCTTGAATATAGCCAAGTCGCGACCCACTCCAACCCCCACGTGTATAGAAGCTTCTCTCCCATTCACCATCTCTTGCTCCCCCGCCTCTCCAGGGTTGTTGGTCGAAACTACATCTCTCGTTGCTCCGACCATCCCCTCCATCACTGCCCTCTGCTGTGGCCGCTCCTGTGGGAGGCTCCTCGTCCACTGGCATTGTTCTCTTCCTCAAATGTGAGAATACCCCAATCACATTTGATTGCAATGTTATTTTTCTATTTATATTTTGTGTGCCACGTGCGAATGTGTATTGTTATGTGTGGTGTATTTGAAGTAGTGTACTATTCATGTGTAATGTTAATTGTTCTCTTCTTGTCGAAGAAAGTCGAAGTTATGAAAGTAATGTGCTTGTGACATGTTGGTGGGGGAGATAGTCATGGATGGAAAAGACGTCAGATACGAGTGAGGTCAGGTGAAATCCATAAGAATGAGATAAGTTTTACCTTTAATGGGTTGGTTGAGATTATCGCAGCCCCGTGTTGTGTCGACATCACCAATGATGCAGACCTTCATGCATTCTATATGATGTTGGAGAACGATGGCACATTTTTGGTTGATGTTGAGTACGATGGTGATGTTGACGATATTTTGAAGTATGCTGAGATGATGAGAGGGTCATACCCACCAGCTCTATTTATTGACCTCATATGCACACGAGAGTACCACTCATCCATTTCTGTTCGGTTGAGTTATACACTCCAGATCTTGTCCTACGATAATTTGGAGCAGTGCAGGGGATCCCAGGTTCATGCAACACGCGCACGAAGCTCCTCTCAATATATATTCGAGGGAAAATCAACATTGATTGGATCCAATTACATGCTGATTTGTTGGGGATGTGGGAGAACATGAGTAATTATATCATGGAGACAGTTCCTATAGTGCTAGGAGGAGATGGGGTCACAACTGATTACATGAGTTGGTACAACCATATCACCCGATGGTTCATTGGTAGACACAGGTGCATTATGGACTTTGTTGTAAGTAACACTTAAATTATCCTTGCATTTTCAGCATGTCGAGAATATGACTCGAGTAATTATCCTTTTCAGGTATCAGAGTTTAGGGAGACCCGTCTGATGAGGTATGACCCAGATAGTATGACTTTTTTGGCGGTTGATTTTGAACGTCGACTAGCTGATGCCATCGCGAGACAGTTTAGAGATAGTCTATATGATGATGAGGAGGTCAGATGAAATGAAGAAAGGGAGTATGCAGAACCAACTCGTAACGAGCGGGGTCGAGGACGAGGACATGAGTGAGTACGTGACAGTGCAAGAGTTGGAGGAGGACGGTGGCAGCATGGACAAGCATTTGGTCATGATGATTTTTGGATTCCTTTTCAGGTCCATTACACCCTCGGTAGCCCATCCACACCAGCAGCTCGGTGAAGGAGAGATGTCCTACTGACACCAACCCTTTGCATTGCTCCCTACTGCCGGCACTTCATATGGAAGCTGTTGAAGTTTACGTTATCAACGGATCTCATATTTTAGAGACTGATTAAGCTAAGTCAAATCTTGCCCGCAACCCAACTGGAGCCCGAGGCACCCCCGCAAGAACCCGAGGAACGGTCGACAAATCTTGGTTTCTTTCGTTGAAGGAAGCACATGTGATGTACTCGTCTTATATAGTTCTATGTATAACAATTATATGCAATGAACAATTTCTTATTACATCATGAGTATATGTAGTTCTATGTACCATACCGAATCATGGGGTAACACTTCTATTTATGAGTCTTTATGCAATCAAATTTCTTGTATGCTATTATCATTCCTCAAGATAGAAACTCCATAAAATATATGATGCGAATTGAAATCAACCCAATTGAAACTAATACAACTCTAAAAGTAGAGCTACGTGATTAAACTAGAAGCAGACAAAGCCGTTGGTCGAGATCAGGGGTGGAACCATGAATTTCATCAAGGAGGGTTGAGTATACAACTATCATGTATGCTCAAAAATAGAAAAGTCTATGTATTTTTGAACGATATTTTTAAATAGAATTAATATTTTAAAATGAGCCTCTTTTAATCTTGAAAAACATAGAATTTAAATCCTATTATTAATGTTAGAATTTCAAATAGATTGGTATTTTCTGTGGATATTTTTAAAATTGGATAAATATACTAATTTAAGCCTATCTGAATCCATACTAAAAAGGCTAAATTATCAAGTGAAATTTTGAAACAAAAAGTTCATGGCTAAAAAAACAATAAAATTTAATTTGTTTACGAAGAGTAATAAAATTAATGGGAGAGATAAATAAACTCGAATATAATTTTATATCAAATTATTTTAATACATTGGAGGTGATTGGCTAAATCATATAAAAGAAAGTAAAATTGATGGAGATAAGATTCGAACCCTAGTCTCCAAAATAATAGCCTTACCACTCTACCACTTAATCATTCAATGATTTTATACATTTCACTAACAATTTTAATTATAACATAATTAAGGAGGGCGAAATTTAAAACTTAATACATTGTAGAAGTGACGTATAATAATCATGGGAGGATATGCTAGTTCCGCCCCTCACTCGAATACAATTTTTTTATCAAATTATTTTAATAATCTGGAATTTGAAAGTGATTGTTTAAACTATATAAAAGAAAGTAAAATTGATGGACATAAGATTCGATCCCTAGTCTTCAAAATAGTAGCATTGCCACTCTACCACTTGACCACTTAATACATTGTAGAAGTGACGTATAATAATCATGGGAGGGTATGCTAGTTCCGCCCCTCACTCGAATACAATTTTTATCACATTATTTTAATAATTTGGAATTTGGAAGTGATTGTTTAAACTATATAAAAGAAAGTAAAATTAATGGACATAAGATTCGATCCTTAGTCTTCAAAATAGTAACCTCGCCACTCTAGCACTTAACCACTTAATGATTCTACGACATTTCTCTAACAAAATTTATTATAATACAATTAAGAAGTGGTCGTATTGAAAACTTAATACATTATATAGATAACGTATAATAATCACGAGGGGCCATGAACCTTCCATAATACATATTAGTTCTGCCCGACGAGGTCAATTCAACCCACACCTCTCCCGGATGAGAGCTGTGACTTACTCTCGAAGTGAGGAACAGATCCTCTACTGCAGGGAGGATTGCAACATAGATGTTGTAATCCTCTTCAGGCTATTCTTATGATTTTGATTTCAAAATCTAACCTTATGGATTGAATTTTAGTTTAATTCTCTACCTATCCTCCAAATTTCGTCTAAATCTGAGCTTATTTGCTATTTTTATCTTAATGATCAAACATTTGGTCATAATCTAAGCAACTTAAATTCGATTTAAAAAAGATGCGAATGTTTGATCATTAAGATAAAATAGCAAATGAGCTCGGATTTGGACGAAATTTGAAGGATATGTAGAAGATTAAATTAATATTCAATATATAAAATTAGATTTTGAAATCAAAATCTTAAAAATAGTTTAAAGAAGATTACAATACCTCTGTTGCTATGCTCCCTACAACAGAGGATCTGTTTCCCTCGTAGTGAGTGAGTTCATGTCAAAGCTTCTTTTTTACTTAGGGTTCGGTTGGTTGCATGGTTGGACATGGTTGGGCTGGGTTGGATTATCTTTATGAATAGTAAACTGTGATAAGGATTGAGAGCGTTGAAAGGAGGGATACCTCGAGTTGGGCCAACCCAATCGTGTATAACCCTGCAACCAAAAGAAGCCTTAATAAAATATATATTCTCGGATCCCTCGGAATAACTTTTCAGTATCACAGCACATGCTAATTATCCAGGAACGAGTAGACGGAAGAGGGAGAATCAAAGCTATTTTCCCCCGGTGCGAAGACGGAAGAGGAGAATCAAAGCTATGCTTCCGCTTAGCCTCTCCTCGCCGTTACCCCCTCCACCTCCTCCCACCGCTCTTCCTCCTCTCACTAAAACCCACTCGCGCATTCACATTCCTTCCTCTGTTGTCTCCACTACGTGGCTGCTAGTTCTCTTCCCCCTTCTCCTTGTTTCCGCGGTGGTTTTGCTCAAACACGCCCATTATATGCCCTTGTTCACGCTCCTCCCTCCTCCATCTGCTCCCCTTCTTCTGAAGTGGGACGATAAGTCATACGATGCTGCTGTTGCTCCCATTGCGCCTGCTACTATTCAAGCTACTGCTGCAGCTGTACCAGCACCATCGCCGATCTCGGTGAGAGTTAGCGCATCTTCGCTCACTTTATTTCGTGTTTATCTGCGTTAATCAAAATCATCGACTGTACCTTTTCTTTTGTTCTGATATATATTGTATTTCTTCACCCGTTGTTATTCCTGTCGAAATGGTATTATCAACTACGGAAGCGCCTCTTGTCCCCTAAAAAGAACCACGAAATTCCTGTTTCCAGGAGATCACAATTGCACCTTAAGTACGATAATGCATACTTATCAGCTGACAGTTGTAATGTTTTTGTCAGGATTTTCTTTTCTTTTTTGTTTTTTCTGCCTGCGAGGCTGCGACGACCATAAATATTACGACGTTTCTATCAGTTTAAGTTTCTGCGATTCACTTAAGAAGGTTATTTTGTTGCTGGGCTTTTTGCAATGGAGAGAGAACAAGTAAGAAAGCCCGGAAAAAGTTGACAGGACACACTTCCAACGCATGTTACACAGGTTTTAAAAAACCAGTTTAGTTTTTTGCTATCATCGTGACATATATTGACCAAATATACAACATAGGATAATGATATGACACTATAAGTTTACATTCCCTAAAGTTATCTAATCAGAGCATAGAGAAAAAATTATATGCAGTAGCAGCACGATGTCAAATATTTTCACATCGTCTGAGAGAAGAATAATAAAGTTATCATTTGCAAGCTCCAAATTCCCTTAGGAAGAAAATCCCCATTTATAATTCTTGATTAATCGGTTTGAAAAATAGCATTGATGATACTTTTTGTAATTGTTAGGATGATGGTGCACACATTATCATTCAAATAGAGAAATGGGATGGAGTAATCAGTAGATATTCTTACCAGAAAAAGAACAAAATAGTAAATATGGAATGGCAGAATGTATTTCAACTCTTTCTAAAAATAGGCAATGGGGCAAGTGCTCCAACTCGGTCCCATGGGCCTCTACAGTGCTCGTGAAAGTATTTACCCATCAAATTGTAGAAAAAAGTTATGTGCTACCTCTGGTATTTAATTGTTACAGAACATGTGACTCCTCATCGTGGTTTCTATTTTTCTATATGCTTGCACCCCCCCATTGTAGTCTCCTCTTATATATAGATGCCTAGAGTTAATATTATTGGGATATATTTTTATCTTTGTCTATTTTATGTATTTTCTTTTTTAACTTGCCTTACTTAGTTTCTCCTATCTATATAAGAGAACCCTATGGCCTCATGATTAAGAAAGTCATTATTTTTCTCTCTACATGGTATCCGAGCGATGATCCTAGAACAAAGTTCTCGTACCCTTGATATAACCCTACTCATTGACCCCTTCCTTCTTCCGCAAACATCGACACCTTTGTTGAGCTATCGGTTATCTTTCATATCTTTTTCAATATTTATTTTCTTTGTTTTCTTTATGTAATTTGCCCAATAGGTTACTCCTATATAAGAGAACCTTAGGATTTCATCAATTATTAATTTTCATTATTTCCTTCCACATGGTATCCTCTGATCTAATCCCCACCGCCACTACTAGCCTTAACTCGATGACATTGAGCTCCATCGTCTAGAGGACTCTCATGCACGTCTCTTGCGCACCGCAACTAGCCTCCAGGCTATGGCTAGGCTCGTTGCGTGTCGCCTCCAGCCTCTCCAGGCCACCGCCGGGGGGTTGCTAGGGTACTTGAACCCTGACGCCAGCCACCTACAGCGAGCCTAGCGCTGCTGGAAGATCGCTAGGCCCCTCTGTGGTCCCAACCTGCAGGCATCCATGCCTCTAGGTTGCCGTTGCTGTCGTTTAGGGCCTCTTAGGCCGCCATAAAGAGGCTCCGGACCGCTTCTCGGTATCGCCATACCATCTTTGGCCTTCCTACATGCTTTCGGTGCCCCCTAAGGTACCCTAGTGCCAATGCACGACGATCAATGATCTAATTTTGGTTGAAAAATCGTGATTTTAGACATTTAAATCACGCCTTTCCAGCCCTAACGTGATCGAGGATTAAAGATAATGGTTGTACGAGTCTACATGTACAATCAATCCCCCATACGATTGTGTAGACTCGCTCAAATCAGTCTACTTCCCTAGTCGAGTTTCGTTTTTCGGCTGTTCATGTCAAAAAACAAGGGTGATACCTTTTCTTCGTTCGGTGCATTCAAGGGCTCGGCTCCCATCGTGAAGATGGATGTGACCAACTATGAGTTGTGGTTCATGCAGTTTCTGACCCGTATGCAGTGCAACAATAAGGAGCACATTCTGACGAAGCTTGAACTGACGAATAAGTTTGGGGACAATGCTTTGTAGAAGCAAGATGATGAGTATGCATGTATTTGGCTCTCTGGGACTCACCCTAGAGATAGCCAATGATATTGTGAACCGGCCCACCGCCAAGGCAATGTGGGATATTCTGGCATCCACTTATACCCAAGCGAAGAACGAGGCCGATATTCTTCAACTTTAGTTTGACATATACATGACAAGGTAGAATGGCCGTCCATTGTACACCTTCTACTCCTCGCTTCGTGGCATGTTTGAGAAGCTTCACAGCTTCATGTCGATCATGACCTCCACAGTGCAATGGATGGCATAAAGGAACTCCATGTTGGTTGGAGTTTTCTTGGATTTGCTTGACTCGGAGTATGACGCAGCACGAGCACAACTCCTTACCGGAGTGACCATACCTCCCATGGAGGAGGCTTACAGTCATTTCAACAGGCTTCTTATTCCACCTGCTGCCACTACATGACCGTCCTCTGTGATGGCTGCATCTCGTGGCAGAGAAAGCTCTACTCAATTCAGAGGGCGTAATCCCCATGGCAGAGGTGGTGGATGTCAGCGTGGTCCTTGCACCTACTATCGTCGTCCAGATTACTCTGAGGACATATGCTATCAGAAGCATGGATACCCTGCATCTACTTGAGTGGCAGAATAGATCGAGCCTTCAGAGACTATACCTCCTCAAGAAGATCCACGCCTTGATGACATTATATCTCGTATACAAGAGATAATAATTTCAGTGACCCATACTACTACTACTACATGATCCACTGATGCTGCACCCACATCAGTGGATCATGTAGTAGATATGACAGAGTGGATCATGGATTCTAGTGAATCCCACCATCTGTGTGGAGATAGAGCATAGTTCAGGTCTTTACAAGATTATACCTCCTGGTAGATTGATCGTTATTGCTAATATGGTTCACTTACCCATCACATGATAGGGGGGATGCATTTGATGTCATCCATGTACCCTCAGAATATTTTATATGCTCTTGATTTTCAGATGAACTTACTTTCTATTAGTCAGATTACTAAGGATTCACATTGTCGTGCCATTTTGACCCTTCTTCTGTTGTGTTCAGGACATACTCACGGGCAAGGTGATTGGATGTGGCAGTGAGCAGCAAGGGCTCTAAGTCTAATCCAGCCTCCTCATGCTGGTGCCTCTACTATTCCTAATAGACCAATTTCACCGTACCTATGACACATTCGTTTTTTGCAACCTTCCTATGCAAAAGCTGTGTCATGTCCTCCTACAGATCTCCACGCGATCTTCCTTCCAGTACAAGGCTTGCCAGCTTGGGAAACATCATCGTTCCTCATTTCCATATCGTCAGAGTCGGAGCAGTTCCCAATTGTTTGAGCTCATTCATTTAGATATGAGGTCCGAGTCGTGTTCCTGATCACCAGGGACATCGTTTTTATGTGGTTGCTGTAGAGGATTTTTTCTAGTTTTTCTTGGATTTTCCTATTAAAGAATAAGTATAAGGCTAGATATGTCATTAAGTCATTCACTAATGAGATAAAAAAATATTTTTCTGCCATTGACAAGTATATGCATTCTGATAATGCCTTAGAGTTTTGCAACTTATAGCTATCCGAGTTTCTCAAGTCTCTTGGCATTGTACACCAGACCTCGTGTGCCTATACTTCTTAGCAGAATGGTGTTGCCAAGTGCAAACATCGTCATTACTCGCTGTGACCAGAACCCTGCTGATTCAGAATCGTGCTCCTCACTCTTATTGGGGTGATGCGGTTCTTACTGCATGCTATTTAGTGAACTGTGTGCCTTCCTCTGGCTTGTGGAGAAAATGTTCATTTCTCGATTGCGTTTCCCGAGAAGGATCTGTTCTCCTTTATATCACATGTTTTTGGATCCGTGGCCTTTGTCATAATCTTTCTCCTGATCATGACAAGCTCTCTCCTAGAGCTGTCAAGTTTGTTTTTGTTGGCTACTCTCATACCCAAAAGGGTACCGTTGCTTTGATATGCTTCGACGGAAATACTTTGTCAGTGGTGATGTTACATTTTTTGAGTATGTCATATATTTCTCTCCTACATGTAACAGATTAGTCCCATCTGACTATGAGGAGGAGATCTACATGCCTCCACCTCCTACAACTCTACCACCTCCTGCTAGGGAAGACCGTATCGATATTGATATCGTTTCGATATCGTACTGATACGATATTTCGACGATATTGATGATATATCGCCGAAATATTGCCCATGTCGACGATCTTTTGTGAAGGAAATGCCGGAAAACTGAGATATATTGCCATATCGGTACCCATATTGGTCACATCTCGATATCGATATATCGGTGATATATCGCCGATATATCACGAAATTTCCTTCATGTGTTCCTGCACCACCACTACCACCACCATCTCCACCTCCATTTCCACTACCTACACCTGCTCCTACACCTGCTCTTGTAGCTGTTACTTGACTGCCACCCACCTTGACTCAGTTTTTGCTACATGTGTTTACTCGTAGATCTTGTTATGTTCATGTTCCCCTTGCTCACATGTCTTCCCCATTATCCAGCACACCTCATGTGTGTATGAGCACATTGTTTCTACTGATGGCACTACTGAGTTATTTGTGCAACAGGATTCCTTACAAGATAAGCAGATACCCTCTCAAAAGGGAAGCTTACAGGTTCAGGAGATGACATATGATCTCGATGTGCCGATTACTTTGCGAAAGCAGAGACGTACTTGTGCTCCATATCCTATGGCAGCACACATTTCTTTGAGCAGATTTTTAGAGGATTTCAGGAGATTACCTTGGTACTGTCAGCTGTGGAAATACCACAGACATATCAAGAGGCTATTCATGACTGTTAGTGGCATCTTATCATGGAGGAGATGGCCACACTACAACCGCGTGGCACTTGAAGCCTTGTTTCAGCTCCAATTGGTGCATCCGTTGTTGATTGTAAGTGGATGTTTACAGTAAAGCATTGAGCAGATGGCAGTGTAGATCGCTTCAAGGCGAGACTTGTAGCACGTGGGTTCACCCAGATAGATGGGGTGGACTATCAAGATTCAAGATACAAAATAGTCCGGAGGCATAAATGTACAATAAAAGCATGGAAGTAAATGCAATCATAAAAGACCCCTCCAATGGTATTTTTTTCAATTCTGGAAACCCGAAGGGGCGGCGATGAAAAATTCCTAGTCATAACGCGCGAGGCACGCACGCACATGCTAGAAATGAGACTCGAGCGGAGGTTGGTGGCCGCTGCAGGTGGCTCGAGCCACGTGATAGCTATAGTCGCATGGCACTTGGAGTCTTGTTTCGGCTCCAGTTGGCGCATCCGTTATGAGGTGCAAGTGGGTGTTTAGTGTGAAGCACTGTGCAGATGGTAGTGTAGATCGCTATAAGGCTTGTGACACGTGGGTTCACCCAGATATATGGGTGGTCTATCATGATATTTTCTCTCCAATTGCCAGATATTCTACTCTACGTATTCTCCTATCTGTTGATGTACACGAGTTGGCCCCTTTTCCAGCATGATGTAAAGAATGCCTTCCTATACTGTGATCTACATGAGGGGGTCTACATATAGCAACCACCCGAGTTCACTGCTGAGGGATAGTGTCAGAAGGTTTGCATGATACACAAGGTTATTTATGGCCTTGAGCAGAGTCCAAAAGCATGCTCTCAGACTTGATAGATCAACATGAGTTTGCGCGATCAACTGTCGATCACTGGTTATTTGTACATAGGACTCAGAGAGGTACAATCATCATTCTTGTCTATATTGATGATATTATTGTTACATGGGATGTCGAGCATGACATCCAGGTTGCCAAGGATTTCCTAGGTCAGCAGTTTATGACCAAGGACATTGGTAGTTTACACTACTTCCTTGAACTGGAGTTTGCCAGGAACCAACAAGGTCTTGTGATGATCCAGAGGAAGCATGTTACAGATCTCCTTTTTTAGACATACATGACAGATTGCAGACCTGCCACTACTCCTATGGACCCGAGCATGAAGCTCTATGGTGATGACGTTGGTGAGGTTGACAAGAGAAGATACATGGAGCTAGTTGGCAAGCTCATGTATGTAATCATTACTAGGCTAGATAGACCTTTGTCGTGAGCAAAGTGATTCTGTTTATGGGGCAACCCAGACATGCACATATGGATGCAATCCACATGATTATGAGGTATCTGAAGGCATCACCTGGCATGAGACTTCTTTTCAGCAGAGGTACATCCCTTTCAGTTAAAGCTTGTGCAGATGCAGATTATACTGGGTGTCCCAAGGATAGGAAATCTACTTCAGGTTTCGCAGTTGTTAAGATAATTATATATATTTCTATGTCTATTCTATGTTATTATCTTTTCTCAAGACTTAGCATGTAATTAACCCAAGGGCTTTTCTCCTATATAAGAGAACCCTCAGTCTATTCTAATGTATGAATAATTTTTCTCCCAACATGGTATCGGAGCAACGGTCCTAGACCGGGGTTCCCGTATCCTACCCAAAAACCCTAACCCTACACCCGCCACCCCCTCCCTCCTCCGTGCGCCGCGCCCTCCCTGTGCGCTGCGCTGCCCCTGCGCGCCGCAACGCCTTCCGTGTGCTGCGCCTCCGTGTGCTGCGCCTTCCCCGTGTGCTGCCCCTCCTCGTGCGCGGCTGCGGCATGTCGCCTGATGTCTAGGGCGCCGCTGCAGCTGCCCCGCCTTCCCCGGGCACCGTTGCGGGCTCCGGTTCCGCCCCAAAGGGGCCCCGCTGCCATCAGTATTGTTGCAGTCCATTAGGGTTGCCGCACATAATCCTAGAGATCTGTGCACGGACTTAGGCACGTAAAGAAAGACCCCTGCTGCAGGCGTTGCGACACATTTGAGGAGGTCGGGATGGTTGTATGAGTCTACACATACAACCTATCTCTTCTATGGATTTGTGGACAAAGACTTTTCATTATATCTCTCAGTCGTTCCGTGTTTCGTGGCTCTTTCGTATCATGACGGAAAACAAGGGTGACGTTTTCTCCTCTTCAGGTGCCTTCAAAGGACCGGCCCCAATCGTGAAGATGGATGAGACCAATTATGAGCTTTGGTCTATGCAGTTTCATACCCTCATGCAGTGCCACAATAAGGAGCACATATTGACTGACTCCGAGCCGGCGGACAAGACTGGGGTTAATGTAACATGGAAACAAGATGATGCGTATGCACACATATGGCTCTCCGGGACACTGACTACGGAGATAGCCAATGATATTGTGAATCAGCCCACTGCGAAGGCCATGTGGGATATACTTGCGGATACGTATAGCCAGTCGAAAAATGAAAGCAAAATACTTCAATTGTAGTTCGATATCTTCTCGACCAAACAGAATGGTCGATCGTTCCATGTTCATTTCTCTCACCTGCGGGGCATGTTTGAGAGATTACACAGCTTCATGCCCATCACTACCAGCACAGAGCAACAACAGGCTTATCGCAATGCCACCATGACTGGAGTTCTTTCTATCCTCTCTTGATCCTGAGTACGATGCAGCTCGTACTCAACTTCTGACTGGAGAGACTATTCCACGAATGGAAGAAGTCTATAAACACCTGAACAGGATTACTGCTTCGGCGACCACTGTGCAGCCTACTCCTTCGGCTATGGCTGCTACTAGAGGCAGAGGAGGATCATCTCACTTTCACGGTCGTGGACCGCACGGTCGAGGAGGTGGTAGACATCGTGGCTCGTGTACTCATTGCCATCGTCCATGCCACTCCGAGGAGACGTGCTTCCATAAGCATGGCTATCCAGCTTCAGCACGAGTTGCTGAGCAGACAGAGATTTCCGCAGCACCTGCGTCGACACTCGCCTTGATGACATTGTATCCATGCTCCATGAGATGATGACTACTCCAACATCTTCGTCTCCAGATACTACAGAGGCTGCCGCATCCGCCAGAGCATCGTCTAGCTCTTCAGGTACTCATTATGCGTTCACCAGTAGTTCATATTCGTACCTCACAGATTGGATTATGGACTCCGGGGCATCCCATCATATATGTGGTGACAGGATGCAATTTGTACCTACAGAGCTCTTTCACCTGGCAGATCAGTTGTTATTGCCAATGGGGTTCGGTTGCCCATTATTGGTCAGGGGGAGATATCTATTGCACCTTCTCTTACTCTTCAGAATGTCTTATATGCACCTGATTTTCAGATGAAACTGTTGTCAATTAGTCAACTTACAAGAGATCTCCATTGTCGTGCCATATTTGATCCATCCTCTTTTGTGTTTCAGGACATACTGACTGACAGGGTGATTGGACATGGCCGTGAGCAGAGAGACTTGTATAGGCTTGCCCTACCATCATGCGCTGCAGTTGCTACCCTACCTTCTGGACCCGTTTCTCCACTACTCTGGCATCTTCGCTTTGGTCATCTTCCGTTGTAGAAGCTATGTCATGTTTTACCACAGATATCCCCTCGTACTACATTGAATTGTGAAGCCTGTCAGCTTGGGAAATATCATCGCTCTTCCTTTCCAAGTCATCCAAGTCGTCATAGTAGTCGGTCCTTTGAGTCGTTTCATTTTGATATTTGGGGTCCGAGTCGTGTTCCTGATCATCAGGGACATCGTTATTATATGGTTGCTGTCGATGTTTTTTCTAGAGTGTCGTGGGTGTTCTTGTTGAAACAGAAATCTGAGGCATGTGCTATCATTAAAAAATTTCATCTGGAAGTCAAAAACATTTTCTCTGTAGATGTCAAATTCATTTGTACAGATAATGCACTAGAGTTTACAACTCTTCACATATCAGAATTTCTAAGTTCTATGGGTATTGTCCATCAAACTTCATGCAGTTATACTTCACAACAAAATGGTGTGGCGGAACGAAAACATCGCCATCTTCTTGATGTCACACGTACATTGTTGATACAGAGTCGTACCCCACATCCTTTTTGGGGGGATGCTGTTCTCACCGCTGGTTACTTGGTTAATCGTATGCCGTTAACTAGTTTTGGCGAGAAAATTCCCTTCCTAATTGCGTTTCCCGAGAAGGACCTATTTTCTCTTACTCCCAGAGTCTTTGGGTCTGTGGCATTTGTCCATGATTTCACTGGTCGTGGCAAACTCTCATCTAGAGCGGTCAAATGTGTGTTTGTCGGATATTCTCGCACCCAAAAAGGGTATAGATGCTTTGATCCTGTTGGCAAAAGATACTATGTGAGTGCTGATGTTACCTTCTTTGAATCCATTATGTATTTCTCTCCCACAAGTGACATGCTATCCGATAGCGCTCATGGAGAGGAAATTGTTGTTCCTCCTCCACCGTCTCTTCCACCAAATGGCTCTCATGGTACTCAACACCAACCACAACCACCACCACCGCCGTCACCACCTCCCGATATTCCACAGCATTTCCTACCCTTGGTTTACACTCACAGGGCAACTACTGGCACCTCTGCTCCTAGGCCGTCCACATCATCCAGCACGCCACAGGTTTGTCTTGATAACATTGTTTCAACTGATACTACTGGCATTCTTCATGGCATACAGGGTGATTTAGACCATCAAGACAGTGGGGATGATGATGATCTTCCTATTGCCCTCAGGAAGCCTCGACGCAAGTGTGCTACCTACCCACTTGCAGCGCATGTTTCTCTGAACCACCTATCTGATGATTACAAGAAGTTCGTAGTGGGACTATCTGTAGTTACTATCCCACGTACTTACACAGAGGCATTACAGAACAAGCAGTGGCGCCAGGCAATGGATGAAGAAATGGCAGCGTTACGGTCTCGAGGAACATGGAGCATTGTTCCCGCTCCTAATGGTGCATCGATTGTCAATTGTAAGTGGATATTCTCCATCAAGCACAACGCAGATGGTAGCGTGGATCGCTACAAAGCACGACTAGTGGCGCGAGGATTCACCCAGACTTATGGGGTGGATTACCAGGACTAGTTTTCTCCAGTTGCGAGACATTCGACACCGCGGATCCTACTTTCTGTAGCAGTTTCAAAAGATTGGCCGTTATATCAGCTGGATGTCAAGAATGCCTTTCTCTACGGTGACCTTCAGGAGGAGGTATACATGCAGCAACCACCTGGGTTTGCTGCTGAGGGGGAGTCCCAGAGTATGTGCAAGCTACATAAGGCGATTTATGGGCTGAAACAGAGTCTGAGAGCTTGGTACCGGAAGCTATCGGAGTTGATCGAACACAATGGCTTTGTGAGATCTACTGCGGAGCACTCACTGTTTGTTTAGAAGACAAAGAAATGTACAATTGCCATTCTTGTTTACGTAGATGACATTATTGTTTACAGGTGATGATGCTCATGGCATTGGACTAACCAAGGAATTCCTAGGTCAACAGTTTGTGACTAAGGACCTTGGTACTCTTCGTTACTTTCTGGGGCTAGAATTTGCCAGAAACCAGCGTGGTCTAGTGATGACTCAAAGGAAGTTTGTGATGGATCTTCTCTCTGAGATATGTATGACTGGGTGCAAGCCTGCCACTACACCTATGGACCCAAGTATGAAACTATATGACAAGGATACTGAGGAAGTAGATAGCAGGAGATACAGAGAACTGGTTGGGAAGCTGCTATATGTTACTATCACCAGACCAGATATCATGTTTGCAGTGAGCAAAGTTAGCCAGTTCATGGAGCAACCCAGAAATGTGCATATGGATGCCATTTACATGATTTTGAGATATTTAAAGAATTCACCTGGTACCGGTCTATTATTCCGTAGGGATACATCCCTGGAGGTGACAACATGTGCGGACAGAGACTATGCAGGTTGTCCCATAGACAGGAAGTCCACATCGGGATTTGCAGTCTTTGTTGGAAGCTCACTTGTCTCGTGGAAGAGCAAGAAGCAAATTGTAGTAGCCAGATCAAGTGCAAAATCTGAGTACAGGGCCATGGCACAAGGAAGTACAGAGATGATGTGGGTTAGATCGGTGTTAAATGATCTTACTATTAAAGTACCTCTTCCAATGCGACTCTTATGTGATAATCAAGCTGCATTATTTATTGCTAATAATCCCGCGTTCCATGAGCGAACAAAAAATATTGAAGTGGACTGTCACTACACCAGAGACATGATACAGAAAGGGCTCGTAGCTACCTCTCATATTTCAACAGGGGATCAGATAGCCGACATCTTCACCAAGGCTCTATCCCGAAGTCCATTTCAGAAGTGCTGTTCCAAGCTGAGCATGATAGATATATATGCTCCAGCTTGAGGGGGAAGTTAAAATAATTATATATCTTTCTATGTTTATTCTATGTTATTATCTTTTCTCAAGACTTAGCATGTAATTAACCCAAGGGCTTTTCTCCTATATAAGAGAGCCCTCAGTCTATTCTAATGTATGGATAATTTTTCTCCCAACAGCAGTGATCATTGAGAATTCTCTAATGTCATGGAAGAGCAAGAAGCTATCTGTGGTTGCCAAATCTAGTGCTGAGTTAGAATACATGGCCATGACACTGGCTAGCATAAAGATAATGTGAGTCAGATCTGTTCTTATTGACCTGACTATCGAGGTGCCTTTTCCCATGCACCTCTAATGTGAAAACCATGCTGATTTTTTCATTGCAAACAACCCTACCTCTTGATAACCGGAACTTCAGCTAATGCAAGTGGATTAAATTAATCAGGTGTCGTTGTCCCAAATCAACCAAGTCGATTATTTGAGAAAATTATTTAAACCACTAATAAATCAAGCAGTGAAAGTGAGCGGTTTTGCTACTTTTATTAACTTGATATAGCGACCATGGTCGAACTCAAGGAGCACGATTACAAACTAAGTAGGTGCTTCGAAAATGAAAAGGTTTTTATTATCTTTTTAGTGGTTTTTCATTTTGCAAATTTTTAATTTTTCAAATAAGGCAAATAAAAAAAGGGTGATAAGTATTCACAAGTACTCTTTTTGTATTTTTCAAATAAGTCAAAAATGCCCAGAAAAATAAAGTAAAAAATATTTTTGGATTTTATATATTGCATATTGTTTTTGAAATTTTTTGGGGAATTTTAAGATGTTTTCGTAATTTTCTAAAAATCAAACTATGATAAAACAAGCAAACAATGCACAACCAGGGGTATTTTTCAATTCAAAATGGATAAAATGTTCAAAACTCATGGAAGTAGATTTTATCAAAAACTATAAGTAAATATCTACAAACAAGAACTGAAATCACAATTTTGGGATTTTTTTGTTGATTTTACATGATTTTTATAATTTTTTGAGTGTTTTACAAAATTTTAGGTTTTTTTTTAAGATATTTTCGAGAAAAAACGATACAAGAGCTACAACATGATAAAAGACAACTATAGAATTTTTTATGGAATTTTTAAAAGATTTTTCGAATTTTTATTATTTTTTTATAAAATGCACTTCTCTACTATTTTTGAATTTTTAATAATAGAAAAATGCAATAAAACAAACAAAAATCACCATAAATAAAACGTTCAAGCAGGAGCTACGTGTAATTTTTGGGCAATTTTTGAAGTCAATTTGCTATTTATTGCAATTAATAAAAGACCATAATTGAAAACAGTGCTGAGGGGTCTAAAAGAATATCTCTTCTGAATGTTATTGTCATCAATCTTTATGTCAATTCCTTCACCATTGCTTCCATCAAAAGTGCACTCCATATATTCAGCATTTGCCTACTTATACGAAATCCTTTTGTCTCCAATGCATGTCTCCAGGTCTCAAGCTTCTCATACTCGATATCTAATCTCATCAATCAACACAATATCATCAACGAATAACATACACCAAGGTATCTCATCCTCAATGTGACTTGTCAACTCGTCGTCCATAATCAAAGCAAAAAGGAATTGACTCAAAGTTGAACCTTGATGCAGACAAATGTTGACGTCAAAATAGTTAGTCTTCTCAAATTGTATCCTTATACAACATGAAGCACTATCATACATATCTTTTATGAGGTTAATATATAGGGCATGTACTTGTCTCTTCTCCAAAACTCTCTACTATATGTACCGTGTGACAGAATTGTAAGCCTTCTCCAAATCAACAAAAATCACGTGGAGGTTATTCCTTTTAGCTATATAAATCTCCATTGTTCTCCTCAGCAAATGGATGGCTTCAATAGTTGAGCGACATGGCATTAATCCGAATTGATTTTCTTTTACTTTGGAAACTTGTCTCAACCTTTTTCAATCATACATTTTCAAATTCCATAGTGTGACTCATCAGCTTGGTACCTCTGTTATTTGAACAATTATGAATGTCTCCTTTGTTTTTATAAAGAAGTACCATTATACTTCTCGTCCAATCTTCATGTATTTTCTTGCTTCGCCAAATAACATTGAATAAATTTATAAGCCAAGTCAAACTACACTCATCTAAAATTCTCCAAACTTCTATTGGAATGTCATCAGGTCCTACACCTTTCTCAGGTCTCATAACCTTCAAAGCCTCCAATACTTCCTTCCTTTGTTTTCGTATATAGCTTGCATGATTCAAGTAAATTTCACTACTAGCTAGACAAAGTGATCTCTCTATTTTCTTCCCAAATAAAAAGCTTATGAAGGTACTGCTTACATCTAGTTTCAATATCATTCCGAGTAAAAAACACGTGACCTTTGAAAAAGGTCTTTGGTCTTTCTTTCTTTGCTGTAGTCAACCTGAATATATCCTTCCGGCTCTCCTTAGAGTTGAAATTTTTATACAAAACTTCATAAGCTTTTGATTGAGCTTCGCTTACACCTTCTTTGCTCCCTTCTTCCCTATTTTGTAGTTTGTGACAATTTCATCTGTTCTATCCTTTGACAGAGCTTTAAAGCATGCTCTTTTAATTTTGAGCTTCTCTTGCACACCTCTACTCCACCACCAAGCCATCTTTTGGCTTGGAGCTACTCCCTTTGACTCGCCGAATATCTCTTTATCTACCATTCTGATACAAGATTCTACCGCCTCCCACATCTCATTTGCACTTCCATTACAATCCCAAAATAAATCTTCTAAAACCTTCTCCCTGAGCTTGATTGCTTCAGCTGTAAATTCCACCATCTAGTTCTAGTGATCTTGAAAACTCTCCTTTTCTTTATGATCCCTTTGGGATACCACCCTTCATTTTCTTCAAAAAATTCTCTTGGGATTACTTTGCAGTCTTTGCAACACAACCGATCTCTTCTCCTTAACACAAAATAATATGTCTATATTCTAGTTGAGTCACTCTTATAAGTAATTAAATACTCCTCCCTCTTCTTGAAGAGAGTGTTTGCTATAAAAAGTTCATAAGTCGTTATAAAACCTAGAATGGCTTTTCCCTCTTCATTTCTATCGTCGAAGCCATGTCTTCCATGAACACTAGCATACCCTGAAGCATCCTTTCCCACATGTCCATTAAGATCACCTAGGCAAATCATCTCTCTTTGCGGGTTTCCTTGCGTAATCTTATACAAATCCTCCCAAAAAGCTTGTTTAATTATTTCATCTAAACCAATTTGCGGTTTATAAAATGAGATGCTATTCTGGATTCCTTTTTCGATCACTGCTTTTAGCAAAATAATCCGATCCTCCAAATCTTTGTACCTCAACCACACAATCCTTCAAATCCTTATGAACAACCACTCCGATACCATTTCTGCCCTTATCTTTACCTGAATCACAAAGTTTAAAGCATGTCTTCTCGATTTCCATTGCTTTCTCTCCAACCCATTTTGTCTCTTGGAGACATAGTATATGAATCTTCTTTCTTTCCATCATATCAACTATGTCCATTGATTTGCCAGTCAAAGTGCCAATATTCCAACTTCCTATCCGCAACTTCCTTTGAAAATGCTTTTGGACTAACTTCTTTACCCGCATGCATCCATCATGTGAGAACCCTTGCAAATTTTGGACTGCATCCTGACGACGATGCAACGAAACTAGCTTGTTTACTCGCATGCGTTCCTCATGCAAGAACTTTTGCAAAATTTGAACTAATCCGAGCAACGATGTAGCGACCCTTGCCAACTTATGGCATTCAGATGATGCAACCCGTCGTTAGTAGGGAATGACCCAACGAAATCTAAATATTTTCTCAAATCCTTGTGAAAAGACCCGAAATGTTTTGAGACAAATTCCTAAATAGTGTTCTTAAAAAGAACACTATTTATGAATTTGTCTCTCTTACGCAGGCTGTCGACTATCTAATACGCACTCTCTTCAATTTACCCTGGCTTGGGACCCAACCATGTCTAAGTTAGAAGGAATTTTTATTGAACTGAAAAAAGAGTTAGATAAAAAATTTAATATTAGATTGTTCCTTTATTAAGTAAACCCAGGAATATCTGCTATGATCATCATCATCATCAACAACAAAAACAAAGCCTTTTCCCACAATTAAGTAGGGTCGGCTACATGGATTCTTCGCCTCCATTCAGATCTATCTTGGGCCAATCCCGGGCTTATATCCACAAAACTAAGATCCTTTCGTATGGTCTCTTTCCAACACTTCTTGGGCCATCCTCGCCCTCTCTTAGCCGGCTCAACATCCCAACATCCACATCTCCTAACTGGTGCATCAGCTGATCTTTTTTGCAAATGTCCAAACCATCTTAAGCGGTTTTCTCGCATCTTATCCTCGATCGGAGCTACACCAACTTTCTTTCTGATTGCATCATTCCGAATCCGATCTTTTCGTGTGTGTCCACACATCCACCTTAGCATTTTCATTTCTGCTACATTCATTCTCTGCACATGTCTTTGGTTTACAGGCCAACATTCAGATCCATAAAGCATAACAGGTCTCACGGCTGCTTTGTAAAACTTTCCTTTAATCTTTAAAGGAATTTTCTTATCACAGAGAACAACAGAGGCTCCTCTCCACTTTAGCCAGCCTGCATTTATTCTATTAGTAACATCTCCATCAATTTCCCCATCATGTTGCAGAATAGATCCCAAATATCTAAAGGAATCTCTCTTCTGAATGTTATCGTCACCAATCTTCACCTCGATTCCTTCACCATTGCGTCCATCAAAGGTGCACTCCATATATTTCGTCTTAGCCCTACTTATACGAAATCCTTTAGTCTCCAACTCATGTCTCCAGACCTCAAGCTTCTCATTTACTCCATCTCTAGTCTCTTCAATTAACACAATATCATCAACAAATAACAAACACCAAGGTAACTCATCCTGAATGTGACTGGTCAACTCGTCCGTAATCAAAGTAAAAAGAAATGGACTCAAAGCAGAACCTTGATGTAAACCAATGTTGATATCAAAATATCCAGTCATCCCAGACGGGGTCCTTACACAAGATAAAGCCCTATCATACATGTCCTTTATGAGGTTAATGTATATCACATGTATTTGTCTCTTCTCCAACACTCTCCACAATATCTCTCGTGGGACAGAATCATAAGCCTTCTCCAAATCAATAAAGATCATGTGGAGGTTCTTCCTTTTAGCTCTATAAATCTCCATTGTTCTCCTCAGCAAAAGGATGGCTTCAGTCGTTGAGCGACCTGGCATGAATCCGAATTGGTTTTCTTTTACATTAGAAATTTGCCTCAACCTTCTTTCGATCACACGTTCCCAATTTTTTCATAGTGTGACACATCATCTTGATACCTCTATAATTTGAACAATTTTGAATGTCTCCTTTATTCTTATAAAGAGGCACCACGATACTCTTCCTCCAATCTTCAGGCATTTTCTTGCTTCGCTAAATAACATTGAATAAACAGAAAAAAGTGCAGACCAGACAAGGTCTCTAAAATGACAAAAATGACAAAAATGACAAAATATCTAAGACCTCCTAAAGTGCAGACCAGACAAGGTCTCTAAATATCACAATAAACCCAAGCAAAGGGTTCAACTCGATAGGGATTAATAGGAGGAAACGAAGACTGACGATGTTTTCCAAACTGACATGCCTCACACTCGAATGGCTTAATTGAAGAAAGTTCTGGAGCATTATGGAGAGGCTTTGGCAGAGGGATGATCAAGATGCAGCTGCCATAGAAACAGATCCGAGGAGATAGACACAACGGTAACAAAAATAGAATCCGTAGGAACATCAATGTAGTAGAGACCATTCTTCTCATGTTCCCTACCAAAAATCTGCATCGTATGGTTGTCCTGAAAATAACAAAATAACTCTTTAAAATTCACACAACAATTTAGTTTTGCACAACGAGCTTCAATAAGACGGAGTTTGGAAGAAAAGTCAATGGTCCTAACAATGGTAACGGAGGAGTAAGCCCCGTTGGCTACCCTAGGGGCATGTTTGGTTGTTGGGTTGGATTGGGTTGGGTTGGGTTACCCCTGTGAATAGTAAACTGCGAGGAGGATTAGGAGGGTTGGAAGGAGGGGTACACCGGTGTACCCAACCCAACCCACCAACCAAACATGCCCTAGTTGACTTTACAATAGAAGAGGGATGGGAGGAGGTCAACAATCTACCTTCTCCTGTTAGATGAGTAGAAGCTCCGAAGTCGATGATCCGGGACAGAGCAGTGGCCATGGATGAGTTAGCTATTATAAATGAAGTAGTGGCTAGGTGTGCAGTAGGAGTGGCCTCATTGGTCTTGGCATCTTATCTCTGTAGCATCTGCATCAGGCGTGAATTATCTGAGGTAGAGAGTTGGACCGTTTGTCCTTTGGAATCTTGATCATGTGTCTATCATTATGGTATCATAATCATATGCAATGTTTGCCTGCTGAGGCATCCCAAACTTCGTGCAACAACCTCTCAAATGGGCTAGTATTCTGGTAGTGAACACATGACATGTGGCCAGGGCCATGACCATGACCAGAGTCTTGACCACGACCTCCTTGCTAGCCAAAGCAACCTCCTTGACCAGAAGAAGCCAAAAACGTAGAGTTCTCCATTGGATGTGGAGACCGAGTATGGACATTGAACGTCTCAATTTGCTGCAAGGGTCCAAAAATGATATTGATGGCGGAAAGGTATCGGTTGTAAGGAATCATTCTTTCACATTCTGGTAACGAGGGTGCATATCAGCTGAAATCCGTAAACTTGCCATTCTGATCTCTCTGCCACCTGTTTCAAACAATAGGCTGGTTGAAATATGGCAAGCTCCTCATAAAATCCAGTAAGATGGCAGTAATATTCCACCATAGTAGATTCTCCTGAGATGCAGACCGAATCCACATGTAGATGTTAGTTAGATGAGTCTTGGTAGTTTGTTGTGAGTATGTCTTTTTCAATTCATCCCACATCTCCTTGGTAGTTTCCTTGAATAGGAGGTTCGCTGCAATTTAGGGCTCCATACTGATGGTCATCCAATTCATGACTTGATAGTTATCTCCCACCAGGACCCATAGTCCTTATTTGTAAAGCCTTGAACTTGGCATATCTCAGATCCTATATAATAAGATCCGGCTCGTCAAGAGAAAACCAACGAAATTTGTTTCATGTGAATCGGACTTCGTTTCGAATTGTTATGATTTTCGGAAGAAACAGAAGTAAGGAAGGTTAAGATGTCATTAACCCATAATGACTGTCATTAAGACTAATTAAACATGATTAAAGAAACTAGTGACGGATTGAAAACCGCTAATGATCATTAGCAAACACTGATCAATAGTTAGTAAAAGATAAGCGTAAGTCGCGAAAGTTAAATCGCGATTTGTGAAAGTTAATCACGATTAGTGTTAATTAAGCGTCATTAGCGAATCTAGAATCCTCTATAATGTTCTAACTTAAGCCCCATGTTTAGGATAAGTTTTGGCTAAAACCATGGGCCAAAACCATAGGCCGCTAAACCATGGTTAAGGTCTAAATCATGGTTTTCTAGCCATGGTTAGTGGTTTTCTGGGGCCTATAAATATACCCCCTACCGATTCATTCTCTACGACTTCCACTACCACCACCACCCCAAGGGGTAGGGTCGAGAGGTCGGGAGGAGGAGTGGGAGGCGAGGGTGGAGTGCTAGCGAAGCGCTGCCGGGAGAACGAGGAGGAGAAATGTATAATCCTCTCTTAGTTTGCTTCGTAAGCTAGGCTTTTAATTCATCCTCTTGTTCTTCCAAGTTTTGTTCTTGATTCATCTTTCTTTCCGATTCGTTTTCCTGTTGTGGTTAGAGGAGAAATCTGTGTAACACCCTACTTAGGTGCGGGCGGCTATGTACGTCAGTGACCCTGTGATTCATCACACGTTCACTCATCTAAGACGCGTGGTGTCTACCGATTCTCCATCGTTTATGTTTCTATTCTTTCTATTATGCTTTTATAATTATTTTGATGGAGAAATCTGTATAATACCCTACTTAGGTGCGGGCGGCTATGCACGTCAGTGACCCTGTGATTCGTCACACGTTCACTCACCTAAGATGCGTGGTGTCTACCGATTCTTCATCTCTCGTTGTTTAATTATATTCTTTCAGTTTCGTTGTTATTTTCCTCTCGATTGATTTTATAGAGGAAACTCTTTTCATTTTTATTTTGAAATATGTCCCGATATAAGGAGAAATTTTGCCGAAATTTTCCGAGAAATATGTCCCGATATAAGGGGAAATTTTGCCGAAATTTTCTGAGAAATATGTCCCGATATAAGGGGAAACTCTGTCGAAATTTTAAGAGAAAATATGTTCTTGGCGTTCTTCGTGTTCTTCGCATTCTTCGTTCATTTTTCGCGTTCTTGACACGTTCTTAGCATTTTTGATACAAAAAATGAAATTCGATCTTTTCAGGAGCTTTAAAATAGTCTTTTTAAAAACGAAACACGATAAAGCCTTGCATACATGAGAGAGGTCGATTAGGTAACGAAATCCTTCCTTTTGCTGTTGGGTTTTCAAACGAGATCATTGAAAGTCTTGATTTTATGTTCTGTGCTATAAAGAACCCTAATTTTGACCGTTTTTGAAAAAGTCTGAACAATTTCTTTGTGATTCCCATTAAAATAAGGTTTAAGCATCAAATCGATGCGATGACTTTGAAAGTTAGGATTTGAGAGTTTAAATATGCATAAATACGAGTATATATGTATATGAATAATATATATGTGGGTTTATACTAATTATTACTGATTATGCAAATCGAAGACTTAACGAAAGAATTACATCATGGGAATTGATGTGATTTGAGTTGGATCTTGAAAGGGATTGTGTGGTCACGTTAAGGATGACTGTGAGTAGAACTACAGGTCGGGCATGCTACCTGTAGGTTTGTCGGAAGGAACCCGTATTGGCGTTTCCCTACCTAGGTGGTACAACGGTTGCCCTGTTATGTTAGGTGCACACGAAATGAATGTTTTGCAACGCGTGGTATCGGGAGCCAATATCTTCGGGTTGAACGACGGAAGATGTGGTCGTATCATGTAGAGGCACGGGTGGTTCAATAACGACTGGGTCACGATAATATTAATTTAAAGTCGCTAGATTATATGATTAAATGTTAGCCTGAGGTTTTAAGCAACCGAGTTCTCGAGGACGGTGTGCTCATTTGTTTTTCAGGTTGAGGGTTGAGACCCTAGTTAATAAAAGAAAAGGAAATGGTCAGGGTAGTATTGGAGGATTGGTTGAGGCGACGTGCGGCGGCATAAGCTTACCAAAATCAACGCAATCTCCAATCTCGAAGTATCCACAGCTTCGAAGTCCAAGAAGGATGGGGTTCCTCTGGACTAATTCCTGACGTGGAATAGAAAGGAATAGGACTTAAATTAACAAGAAGGAATGAAACTTTTTGTGATAACAAGTTTTGCAAAATTACACAATTTATTTGCTTTTCTCTTCTTCGTTACTTAGCATTCGCTAATTTTTATCTTATGATTTATGGAAAACCCAACAGGTGTCGGTGAGCCATCACAAAGACTTTAAAAAATTCATCCAGCTTACATACTAGACATCCAGCCAGCCATAGTAGCTTTACTTTTTAAGGTAGTTAGTAATCTTTTGTATATTTTCCTTTCAAGCTGATGCACATGTAAATGGTTATAGTGGGACAATGTATCATCTGAACTTTATTTTGTGAATGGAAAAATGTTGAAATACTTTCTTCTGAGTATTTTTATTTGCTGTCTGTTTCTGAATGTTAGTTGTGATTGCTGAATAAATTATTGCTGAGTAACCCGATCCGGATATGGGAGGATCCGATGGCCCGGGAATCGGGGTCGTGACATTATCTACCTCTTTTAGATGCTCAATAATTAGAATCAGTATCTTCCTCTGACCTTCGATGGACACATTGAATGCTCGAGACCATATCGCGTAATTTTTTGTGCCTTTGAGTTTAATTGAGGGTAGCTTGCATCATCACAGAATGTCGAAAATGAGGGTTTTGTCTCGAGTCGTGGCCACCGTAATCGAAGGTTGGGGGACTCAATCAGAGAAAGTATCTAGTTCAGTCATGTCAACTTCTGGACCGAATTAAAGAACGAAGAGGGTAACAACAATCTATCCAGGGTGGTTTGCGTGAGACCTGGGGTGCGTAAGAGTCCCCGCATATCTGTGCAAGGACATGGGAAAGGCCTAGGGCTTCTGGCGAAGTCTCGTGCGTTCTGCATGGGTCTGTGAAAAGCCGAAAGGGCTTCAGGCTATGGTTCCGTACGATCTGGTCCAGGCGAATGCGAGAAGATAGAAAGGGCTCCAGACAGAGGTCCCATGTAGAGATGAGCATCGGACTGGGTCGGGTCGGGTTGAGCCTGGTATAGCCCAGCCTGAGCCCGAGCATGATCGCAGGCCCTACGGACCGAGCTTGGGCCCGGTATTTTTATGTATTGCAGCCCAAGCCCAGGCCCGACTCATGAAGGAATGGGCTGGGCCGGCCCGTGACCACTCTAGTTTTTGGCGACCGTGCTTTAGCATGGACTGGATTCTTTCCTACCCTGCATCGCCATTTGCAATGGCCGTTGTTGCTGCATATAAGTATTAATATATGAAGCATATTTGTAGGGTTTTTATAAGTTAAAGGTGTTTTGTGGTATATGTTGGATACAAGAGCTTTGTTTCTGTCCTTAGAGAGGGTGTTGTGGTGCTGAGGGAGAGGAGTGCTTTAATCGTCTATTTTTATTTTTAGATACTTTCGATCTTCACAGAATGTGGCCACCTTATGTCAAAGCCTTTATTGCTATTATGTTCGGGCTGATTTTAATTCCGAGCTGATTTCTATAGTAGCTAGATATTATACAATACTTTGTTGCATAAACAGAAAATATAACTTCTACATTGCTACCTGATGCTTCTATTTAGGATATTTGCACGACTTTACTATCTAAAAAGTAAGGTTTGTATAGATAGAATATTGGAGGATAATGTACGACTTTAAACAGAATAGAGCACTTTGAACGAGTGATCTTTCCCCCAAAAATTTGAATGTCTAACTGGTGAAGAAGCCATACAGCAGTTCCAACAAATTCCACAATACCAATATATCTATGGCATCGTCTAGAGCATCCACTTTTTGTACATAAACACTCAAAAGTTTGCTCTTTGACAGTATCTCAACATCTGCAACTATGCTCAAATTACTGCTGGAGTATGGAGATGGAGTGACAAAATTGCACAAATTCTAGATAGAATCAACTTCTACCAAGAAATCCACAACTTTATCCATACTCATCTCTTTAAATCCCAAGATGAATCAAATTCCCAACTTGATGTCGATGTAGGAGTTCTTGCGCTTCTCTAAGGCTTTGAGACTGAGTGAGCTAACGGTGAGGATCAAGATGTCAGCTCCGACTGCGAGGGAGGTGAAGCTGAGCCAGTGAAGAGAGTCTGGTTGTAGGATTGAGGCACGAGCCGATCAAAGGAGAGAACAAAAACAAAGGGGTGGTTCTGGTTGGGATCTTTGGGTTTAGATTTAGAAATAAATATCGGACTAAACTAGGGGTACCCACGAATGGTAGGTCCGGTCGGGCCAGGCTGTGGCCTGTTGGGTAGCATAGCGGGCCGGGCTTCAGGCTTAGCTAGGGTCGGGCTAAGTGAAGCCCGAGCCCAACCCGATATCTGCACTGGGCTGGATTTAAGGCCCAGGCCCGCCCATTGGACGATCGGGCTTGGGCTTGGATCGGGTATTATCGGGCCGGGCATCGGGCTCGGTCGAGCCGACCCTACCCAATGCTCAACCCTAGTCCCGTACGCTCTAGTGAAGGTGAAGGTTCTGACTAGGCGATGGTGAAGGAGCATGGCAGAGTCACAACCGAGGCTTCAGGAGGTGATGGTTCCTCCTAGTGCTTCAGGAGGCGCTGGCACGACCCTGATGCCCTATTGAAAGGGCTTGTGCACAGGAGGCGATGATGATGCCTTTGTGTGCAGCAAGAGCCCCGGGGGGAGGGAGGCTGGCGGAGGCTGAGGCTCGCGCGAAGAGCTTTGGAGGGAAGAAGCTCTTGCGTGATTGAGAGAGAGATAACACACAATCCTGAGTAAGAGGCATGAGGTGGCAGAGGGTGATTCGACACGAACTCCGGTCTAGGACCGTTGCTATGATACCGTATAGCGAAGAAAAACTGAATGACTTATCTTATTCCATAGGTCTAGGGTTTCTTACATGGCATAAAACCCTAGAGAGCGAAACACAAAAGAGAATGACATGTATACCCGGAGAGAGGGGTTACACATAACACAAAATATAATAACTCTAACGTATTCTATAACCACTTCAGTCATTTCTCAAATCACTTTTTGTAACTTTGAATGATGGACCATTTTACATAGTAGTTTTGTTCAGGCATATAAAGTTATCAACAAACACATTCAAGTAATTATATTTACGTATTTTGTTTTTAGCAAAAAATGCTTCTTCATCTTATATAATTTAGTTCAAAATTCTCCGCATATCTTTGACTAATTTAGGCTATAGCTTTTCATCATGACAGGTCTCAACAAGCTCTGTTAACCCTGCCCCAGGAACTGAAAGATCTGCCTCACTGGAAACACTTGAATCTGGACTTGCTCGATCTCGTTCTACAATTCGGTCTGCTAAATACTCAAACAAGAAATCAATAGATTATGTTCCAGTAGGTCCTGCATATAGAAATGCATATGCCTTCTACAGGTATGATTTGGGAAT
The DNA here is from genome assembly GCA_037367405.1 of Ottelia alismoides. Lineage (NCBI taxonomy): Eukaryota > Viridiplantae > Streptophyta > Magnoliopsida > Alismatales > Hydrocharitaceae > Ottelia > Ottelia alismoides. The sequence goes on from JAZKJV010008882.1 coordinate 2,035,677, forward strand.
TACAGAAGAATATATTAACAAAAAGTAATGTATATTTTATTTGTCGGCAGTGACACCGTATTGTATATTATTTGATCGTTAACATTGTTTTAAATAACATATGTAAAAACTTAAAAGGGAAGGAAGCCATCATCAGGGCATCAAAGGCATAAAACTCTCATTTTTTACTTAAGTGGAGATACCAAAGTGTTGATTCGTGTAATTTTGCAGAAGTGATGATGCCATATATAGCTTTACGCTTCTGATTTTTTTGGAGTAGATGAAGGCTGGCCACTTGAGAAACCGTTCTTTAAAACTTCCTAAGATCAGTGATGTGAATATTGGGGATTACAATTTACATTGTCACTACAAAGGGACTCAAAAGGGACACCTAGCCCCCCAAAAATTCCCAAAAGTCCATGAAGTCCTGCATATTAAGATATTTTTCTGGTGGTATGGCCTCACTACTCCGAAGATAGCATCGTTACACTGGATCCAACTTACCCAGATAAATGCAGATGTCCTCCATCTGTCCCGTTGTAGCTGCTTCCCAAGTAAGTCGGTGGGCACAAAATCTCCTCTAAAAGAAGACCAGAAAGTGTCTGAGGATGAGCGATCGATCTGCTTGATTCCCGCTTCATGATTAATGCCCTCCCTGCCACACATAGAGCAACTCAGATTAGTGTCTCCGTTTGCTCCTGTGCATCCTGGTCACCAGTCTCTGCTGCATGATAAGCCACATCATGATCTCTACCTTCAAAGGTACCCTTAACTTCCAAATCCTCTTGCACTTAATGACGCAGATGAGGCCCTGCATAAGGACCAACACGGGGATTTCAACAACTCCAAGAGGTCTAAACGTACATTTATCATTTCTTTTGTGAGTCTGCAGTTTTAGAATGGTACAAGCCAGTGTATTTGTAAAATTTTTGTACTCTAGTGGGGCAGTTCCTATTACAAAAAGGGAGCAAAAGGGGAGAGGAGAGGCGGTTCAGAATTGAGAGTGAGAAAGCCCTCACAAGTCCGTTCCTTGCCCCTCCTAACTCTTCCTCTTCTCTTCCCACCCATTGCTCTCTCTTTCCCTCCACCTTCCCAACCTCTCATCCTCCACTTTTCTTCCCCTTCTCCAGCCCTACCCCTTTCTCTCCCAGCAAAACTCACCTCCAGTCCCTGTCTCACCACCACCAGCCATCCACCAACATAGACACTGCAGCCACCACATCATTCTCTACGCTGGTTGCCATCTCCACATTTCTCTTCTATTCTCTTGGGTCCTGGTTTGCAGTAGTCAGCTTATTTTGCTTCTAACTTATTTTGGGGTCCCAGTTTTAAGAATCCTAAGTCTTAAGATTGCTCCCTTTTGAATCTAATTATGTTGCAGTACCTTCATGAATGAAATAGAACTCCCTTGGTGTCGTATTTTTGATTATTTATTTTCCCCCCTAACTTCAGAGCAGCGAATATCCAGAATTGTCGTTAGAGCTTCCAAGTACTTAATTTATCCTAACTTGATCATTGGGAGGCATGATGCAGGAGAGAGGGCGAGAGAGGGAAACATGGCAATAAAGGGAAAGAGTGCGCGGGAGGAAGAGAGGGCGAGAGAGCGTGCGAGGGCTTTCGAGCGAAAATGGTGAGGGAGAGGAATCCGTGGGGCCTCTCTTCGAGGTGGAAGCTTCCAGGCACCATCGCGTGGACGGTGGACCCCCTCCACGTTGCTGGGCCTCCAAGGTGCATGCGATGACTTGGGGCAGCGAGTGGGATTCGGCTGAGGGATTTCGTCATCAGCTTCTTACCTCTAGGGCTGTGCGCTAGCGTAGGGGTTCCGAATTTACCCTGTATATGGTCATTCGGATGCAGATGGCCCTTCTCTGGGTGATGCTGCCTTTTACCAGATCTCTGGGGGCCCCATCAGGGCTGATGGGTCTGTTGGGGGGTGCTAACGGGCTCGCTGGGTTTGCCTCTGGGCCCTATTGGACTGCTGATGGCCAGTTTCAAGATGAAGAGATTCCCGACCTGGTGACCGAAGCTAATTTTGAGGCCAAGGAGGGGCCGATGGCTACGGATGATGAAGATTATGGATTGGTTAAAAAGCATGGTTCAAGATGGTGGCCTCCGACACCTTTGATTTGGCATTTTAGATGCTTCAAGTGCAACGACTGGGCCACAGAAGAAAGGATTGTAGGGTTCACAAGGTTTGGCGACCTCGGTTAGCCTCCACCTTGCTGGTAGAGGACGACGAGGTCCAAAATATGCCTGGGGGAGTATCGTTAGATGAGTGCCTCAATGTCCTTATTGCAATTGTGGTATCTTGTGAAGAGGTCTTGGAGGAGGTTGGGAGGAGCCTCAAACTCTTCTTCTCGATAGAGTTTACTAGCGATGTGGTTCTCTTAGACTCTATATTGTTTTGTGTACACGACCTCAGTGTATTCCAAGCAAGTGTTTTGCTTGAGACAGATGCAATTGACTCTGGTGTTTTTGGAGACGTCCTCGATTCAGGGATGGTGAGATGACTTGTGATGCTTGTAGGACATTCTGGGTTACTGGCATGCATTTCACATCTGGACGTTTGGAGTGTTTTCATGGCACATTGGCCGATATCACGATGGTGGTTGAGATCACCTCTAATGGGTTGCGATCGGGAGATGACATTGATGTCATGACTGCAATTGAAGGTTGTTCCGTTGGTCTGATTTTGAGGCTGTTCATGTTGTTGGACGCAAAGTATTTGGTTGCAGTTAGTTGGTGTTTGCCATCTTCTTTCACACTAGGCCCGCTCCCGTTATTCGGGCCTTTCTTGAGGATGGTCCTAGTGAGGAGTCCCTGCCATGTCGCCATTTGTCTCGATGATTGTTCCCTCTGCTGCTCTTGGGGAGATGCATGCTTTCTTAGTGGATCCTTTGTTTAGATTTGATTTCCCAGGTCAAGTCGGCTGTGCACCTAGAGATGAGCATGAGCCGGGCTGGGCCGGGCCCTTAAGAGCCCAAGCCCAAGCCCATTTAAGAATTCGGGCCTTGGGCCGGGCCTAAGGCCCACGTTTTTTCCTTTTTTCGGCACAAGCCCAGGCCCAACCCAATTCTTATGGGCCGAGCTTGGGCCGGGCTGGACCAACTCTACTTGCCGCAATCAGTTGATGGGATTAGTTACTGAAATTAGTTATCATGTAGAGCTCCAGACTTTAATTTGTTGGATAAGACACCGTTGCATTGCTGCCTGCAAGCACGGATTCGATGATTCCATTGCATCTTCTATACGCACCATAATACTTTATATCAATACATAGCCAACGACTGAAAAATTAGAGCACCACACCCCAACAACTAGAGAATATGAAGGTGACAAGGTGCAAAGTATGTCAAAATTTGCAGACTGCAAGAATGAACTAAAGATAATTTAATCAATCAAATTCGTTTTCCCAATTTGCCAAGGATTGCCACCATATTTTTTAACCTTTCAACTATTCGTCCGTCTTTTGTATGATTTGTTCACTTTTTTTCCCCAAAAAAGCCTATCATGATCGATAAGATAATCGGACATATTGTTGAGCCTTGACATCATCTATCCTATACACATGCAGAAGGTCATTCCCCGAACAAAGGTTCCCTATGGCTGAGAACCAACAAAAAAAGAGGAGAGAGAAGGTGATGACAATTTGATGTTCCTGCAAACACCAACCTATCCACCACCCTCGTAAAACAGACCGCACCGAAAAATAAAGAACCCTCCATCCAATCCAAATCCAATGCCATCGAGCTTATACATTACTTTTTTCCCATGCATATAATAAATAAAAGACAAGCTTCCAGACTGCCAACTGTTATACATATAAATACCATCTCCAAAAAAATCTCTACGCATCCGTTCTCACAATAAATGTCAAGAAAACATATAATTATTATGAGTACTCAAGACTACTTTAGATGCCTACTCGGGCCAATTCGGGCCGGGCTTGCATGCTTTTCGGGTTGGGCCGAGCCAAGCCCGAGCCCGGCCCGAAAAATAGTTGGGCCTAATATCACGGCCCAAGCCCGACCCATATTTAATTTGGACTTGGGCCGGGTCGGGCCACATGGGCTGGGCTTCGGGTTGGGTCTGGCCGACCCGACCCAATGCTCATCCCTATGTGTACCTCATTTTCTTGTCCGAGTCGGAGCAGGGAGGCAACTCTATGTAACACCCAGATCCAATTAAACCTGAACTCGACCCGATCAGGGTTTGTTTAACCCATTAAAATTATCAGTCAGCATTAAATAAACAAAACTCGATCGCATCGTAATGCATGCCACGAAAAAGCCGCAACACGGAATTGAAAACCACGAAATAATCCGAGACCACATAAAAATCTGATTCGACGAAATAACCCATAGAATCGACCGTTCGTCAATCGAAGATCGTTTGGTATTTTTAAATAATAAAATTTAGCCATAAATCAAAACCGTATCTCGAGAAGTTCAGGGATTCAGTTCCGACCCAAAGTATAGAAGTATTATACTCATTTTGATTATCATCCAGAAACGATAAAAACAAGCTATTATTTGTCAAAAATCGAAGACTCGAGGTGTGTAAATGATCAACCTTAGATATCACAAATAAGAAAGAGTTTTGTTTTATTTTTTTAAATAATAAATATTTTTTAAGAAAACCAATTCGGATTCATGCTAGGTCGCTCAACTATTGAAGCCATCCTTTTGCTGAGGAGAACAATGGAGATTTATAGAGCTAAAAGGAAGAACCTCCATATGATCTTTATTGATTTGGAGAAGACTTATGATTCTGTCCCACAAGAGATATTGTGGAGAGTTTTGGAGAAGAGACAAGTACCTGTCCTATGAATTAACCTCATAAAGGATATGTATGATAGGGCTTTATCTTGTGTAAGGACCCCGTCTGGGAAGACAGACTATTTTGACATCAACATTGGTTTACATCAAGGTTTAGCGTTGAGTCGATTTCTTTTTACTTTGATTATGGACGAGTTGACAAGTCACATTCAGGATGAGTTACCTTGGTGTGTGTTATTTGCTGATGATATCGTGTTGATTGACGAGATTGGAGATGGAGTAAATGAGAAGCTTCAGGTCTGGAGACATGCTTTGGAGACTAAAGGATTTCGGATAAGTAGGACTAAGACGGATTATATGGAGTGCACCTTTGATGGAAGCAATGGTGAAGGGATCGATGTGAAGATTGATGATGATAACATTCGGAAGAGAGATTCTTTTAGATATCTGGGATTTATTTTGCAAAATGATGGGAAAATTGATGGAGATGTTTCTAATATAATAAATGCAAGCTGGCTAAAGTGGAGAGGATCCTCTGCTGTTCTCTGCGATAAGAAAATTCCTTTAAAAATTAAAGGAAAGTTTTACAAAGCAACCGTAGACTTACTATGCTCTATGTTGTACATCGATATCGGAGATTTGAGATGGGAATACATTCCACTTTAAGTATGACAAATAAATGAAATTTTGGTTTCAAAAATAAATAAAATAAAATTTTATTTTTATAAAACAGTACATACGTACCTTTCCAACAAATTTTGTTTAAAAAAAATAAAAAATGTAGAATTAATATACAATATAAGATTAACAATGACATCATGAATGATGTCATTATGAATGATGATTGTGATGATATCACATATATGTATAAAAAAAGAGAAAGGTTTAGGAAGGTCAAGGAACCCTCCCCTTTCTTCCTATTTATTTCTTCAAATTTCCTCCAAAATTAAGAGCCAAATGCTCCTTCTTTTCTCTTCCAAAACCCCTAGTTTTCCTCCAACGAAGCCTATCCCCTTCCCTCTTCTATTTCCCCAAATCCTTCTCATCTCCAACCCTCTTCTTCCCTGTGAAGCTGCTGCCTGCAGCTTGGGAATAGCTACTCCAATCACAACTTGGCGCTTCTACTACTTGTTTCCATCTCCAAATTGTGAGAAAAACTAAGGTACATTCCTTCTACCACTCCTATTGTTGCCCTGCATGAAATTGTTACACAATTTTCTCTCTTCCATATTGAATTCTTTTTCTTGGGTGAGCTCTCAACTTTGATTTGATGATATGTTTATGCAATTGTAATATTATGTATTGGGGTAAATTGCATGTGAAAGAAATAAAATTCATCAAAGTTATGTTAGAGGAATAGTGTGTTCTGTGCTATGTTGATCCTATATTGGTTAATAATAGCTTCCTTCTAAAATTTTATTTTTCCTGGAATAAAAAATGAAAGATTTTAAAATCTTGAAACAAAAGTTTAGTTATTATTTTGAATTGCATCTATCTTTTATTGTCTTGCTCATTCCGCCATCACACAAGTTGAATAAAAGGGTAAGTATTTAAAAAGTTTGCACATGACCAAAGTAATGAAATTTATAACATAATCATACAGAGAGAAATTCCTAAGTAGTACCTCAGGTTTACATAAATCTCTATGTACTACAATATTTTTTTATTTGGATGCTATAGTGGTGTCTGTTATAAAATATGAAGAATGTGGAAGCGAACATGGAAAAGATAAAGAATAAAATAAGAACGCGGGATTTTAACGTGGAACCCTACTCCAGAAGGAGCGGGATGAAACCACGGGAGAAGCCCCCGAATTGGGCGTTTCTTCTATTGCATTTCTCAATGAGTACAGGAGGTCTGGGGCTCCTTATATAGCCTTCCCAGAGCCTCCAAGTCCCACCGTTGAGCGGTATGGGACTAAACACAGGATGGGGTAAATGGATCTTCTCCAGGATCCATTTACCCTGCTACGACTCAATAGGTGCACTACCAAATACTCCAACACTCCCCCTCAAGCTGGAGCATGCAATGTTCAGCTTGGACAAACAAACAGAAAGAAACTCTACTCACGCTACAGGACACTACGGACAATATCAACCCAACGCGCACATGCTGCAGTCGAGGACGTTGCTTCTCATGCCGTGCAGGTGAGGAGGACGAACGGGCTGGAGTGTGAGTCAACTGAAGACTCGGAATTTGACCATCGAGTCTGAAACTGCACATGAAGTCTCCTCGTCGGAGAACTGGGTCTCTTCCATCTGGCTCAGAGAATGGTGCACTGCTCTGGTGTACCTATGATACCACATGAAAACCCTTGCCCTCAAGGGAATGGTCCTCTGCTCTGGAGTCCCTATGGCTCACATGAAAACTCTGGCCTGACAACTAGAAGAATGATGGGGACCTCTGACAATGATGGCAACATATGCTCATCTGAAATTGACCGCATCCATGTGCGTATCTGAAAACTGGACTCGGAATCAATCGTCGAGTCTGAACAACTGAACATCTGTAGAGTCTGGAAAATATGGCTGGTCTGGAGACTGGCATCTGAATCTGGATCTGGATCAAGACCTGCGACTCTACATATATACTCCCCCTTTCTCCCATACTTGTCGGAAAATGAACATCGACAAAGTTGGGAGAAGACAACAATGATGGGGAAAAACATGAATATTCCAAAACTTTCTTGCGGCTTTTTCATCATTTTTTTAAGCCGTCATGTTTTTCTCTCTCTTTTTTTTGGAAAACATTTTTTTAAAGCCGCTTCACTTTTTTTTCGGCTTTCAATCAATTTTTTTTTGAAATGCGTGCGGCTTTTTTTTATTGCACGTGCCTCTTTTTCTGATTTTTTTTCGAAAAACTTGCAACATCCTCCTACTACTTCCCTCTCCTTTTTTTTAATACACGGCCAAATCAGGCCCAAAATAAAGCACCTCTCCTCTTTCTTACTTTTCTTTCTTTCTTTCTTTCTTTTTTTTTAAAGGCTGGGCTCCCCCTTTTTCCAGCCCACGGTTGGGCTCTAAATAATACTCATCCCCATTTTTATTTTACAAAGCAAGCCCACGTGCTTAATTTTTTTATAAGGTGCACAGGGCCTGTTAGGGTTCCCATCCATTGGGAACCCCCTTTCGAAACGCCGCCCCCCGTGGGTTCCTTCGGCAGCGCCGCCTCCCTTGGGGTTCTCTGCTCCGCCACCTGGGATCGATGGGAGAGAGTCCACCGCCTGGGATCGATGGGAGATCTGGGCGTCGCGCGCGACTTGCGTGGAGAGGGCCTCGCCGCCTGAGGAGAGAGATCGCTGGAGGTCTGCGGGTCTTGGAAGCTCGCCATCGGAGCTCGGAGGTGCCGCCGCGATGTAGTCGCCTGCAGCCGTGGAAGAAGAACAGACCTCTCCTACGTCGCCAAGGTGACAAACTCTGTCCCGCCGCAGATCTATGGCCGATGCTGGAGGTGGAGGCGCCGCCGATTCCTGGAGGGTCGGCCGCCTGAGCTTTGGAAGGGCGGCACCTGGAGAGGATCGCGATGGTGGGAGATCGCTTGTCGCGTCTGGAGATGTGCGCGACCTCACGCGGAATGGAGATAGGGCATAAGTGCGCGAGGGAGGCAGACATGAACTGGAGCTAGGGCGACGATGGGAGGGGTCGCCGCTTGGGCGATCACGGTGCGCCGCCTGCGCATTTGGGAGAGGTGCACGAAAGATGGGCACCTGCCTGATAGACGATCGAGGCAATGTGGGTTTGCTGCGCACAGGAGTGTGCCTCCTACGCACGATGCGATCAGATGGTTGGCTGCGGCGATGAGCCACCGGGGCTTCGAGTTGACGATTATCTTCGGCGGCAACATGGATTTAGGGTTTTACGAGAAAACCCTAGAACATCTTTGCACAAACTCCAGAACATATTATAATAATCAGACTAGAACAACTCTTGAACAGGAGCAACAAATCTTCACCATAAAAAAATGAATCTCAGAAAAAAATATAAGAAACAAACTCTTCGAGAATCCACCCGCTCTGATACCATGTTATAAAATATGAAGAATGTGGAAGCGAACATGGAAAAGATAAAGAATAAAATAAGAACGCGGGATTTTAACGTGGAACCCTACTCCAAAAGGAGCGGGATGAAACCACGGGAGAAGCCCCTGAATTGGGCGTTTCTTCTATTGCATTTCTCAATGAGTACAGGAGGTCTGGGGCTCCTTATATAGCCTTCCCAGAGCCTCCAAGTCCCACCGTTGAGCGGTATGGGACTAAACACAGGATGGGGTAAATGGATCTTCTCCAGGATCCATTTACCCTGCTACGACTCAATAGGTGCACTACCAAATACTCCAACAGTGTCACATCTTGAATATGCGACACTATCTAATGTTTTTTTAATCCAGGTACTACAGGGAAAACACATCGTTGATATGCGCTATCGTTAAACATTCTTGGATGTGCTATTTGAGGTATTTTTTTTAATATCGTATTCCTAACATGCGATATAACGAGAACTTCCTGGAAATGATGTAAATCCAGGGACTTTCTCCTATATCGTATGTTAAGAACGTGATATTGGAGAAATAACCTTGATAGGCAAAATTTCCAAGAAGTTTCACCTATCCTGCATGTTGAGTATGCGATATTAAAGGGAACTTCTGGATATGCAACATTTCCAGGGAATTTTGGAGAATAAAGGCATTGATTCATAGTTGATCTTGATTTCCACATTAAAATTGGAATAAATTAAATGTACAGGTTCGTAATATATCAAATTATCCACATTGATATTTGTTTAAATGAAATGCACACAATCATTCACATAATTGACTCCCATACATTCAAAAACATAAAAAATTCATTAACTTAGAATTTTACAAAATGTGTTTCCATGAACATCATATGATACTTTTCACCACTCGTAGTAAAAAAAGTCAATCTCTAATTCTATCGCCTTCTTCTCTGTTGATATATCCTCATTGTATCATGCGGATCAAAGGGTAATAAACGATTGCCCTCATCTTTATCGTTATTTGGGAGGGTCCTGCACCATTTTCCTCGGCAGGAGCACCATCGTTCACGTCGTGTTTTAGCAGGCGATGTAAGGCATTTATTAATTTCAGATCATTAAGTATTTGCCATAATAGTTCTTGTAACATTCAAATTGTTGGTATCATCGTAGTTGCATTGCCGACGATGGGAATCACATGTACATCGCATCCCTTTGGACGACTGCCTACAACCCTATGTAGCTCCGGCAAGATTTGGATATATTTCGGTATTGGAATTTATCACACTAGATTGGCATTTAATTACAGTTTTGGTGGAGCTATGAAGACCTGAGACACACTTTCCACATGGCAAGTAGAGAGATGTCTATTACGTTGCATGATGTTGCTTTCATATCGGGGTTACGAATCGATGGACTGGTGGTTACAGGAGAGATCACACCTGGAGCGATGTTGGCTGACATATGCGAGCAACTTCTCGGTGTCAGACCCCTACCTTTAATATCGCATACACAACATGTAAGATAGGTGAAATTTCCTGGAAATTTTGCTTATCCAGGGTGTTTCTCCAATATCGCATTCTTAACATGCGATATAGGAGAAACTCCCTGCAATTACATCATTTCCAAGAAGTTCTTGCTATATTGCATGTTAGGAATGCGATATTAAAAGAAAGTACCTCGAATAGCACATCCAAGAATGTTTAGCGATATCGCATATCGAAGATGCCTTTTTCCTGTAGTACTTAGATAAAAAAAACATTAGTCAGTGTCGCATATTTAAGATGCGACACCAATGTAGCATCCAGATAAAAAAATATGTTGTAATACCTAGGGATTTATGTAAACCCGAGTTACTACTTAGGGATTTCCCTCTAATCATACAAGTTGGAGTTTTGTTATAGAATTTGATCATATAAGTTATATTTGAAATACAAAACCTGTGAAGATATATATATATATATATATATATATATATATAGGGGTAAATGGGGCTGCCCCCAGGGAGTAGCCAACTTGGCTACTCCCACCCCTATTTTTCGCTCATTTTGTTATTTTTTTGGAAAATAAAAATTTGTATATTCATCATTATATCCCTCTCACATTCTATTAAAATTTCGTCAGAAACAGAGACTCCTAAGCCCTCCATCCGGACGTCATTTTTTTAACGGTCGCAGGATTTTTTAAATCGATCATGTTTGGATGGAGGCCGTAGGAGTCTCTGTTTCTGACGAAATTTTAACAGAATGTGAGAGGGATATAATGATGAATATACAATTTTTTATTTTAAAAAAAATAACAAAATGAGGGAAAAATAGGGGTGGGAGTAGCCAAGTTGGCTACTCCCTGGGGGCAGCCCCATTTACCTCATATATATATATATATATATATAAGGTTGGCATCTAGTGTTATTAATTGGGATTGAATGAATGGTTAATTGAGATGGGTTGTAGATTGGAATTGTATTTTAGTATTTTTCCTTTCCATTTTTGTTAGTTATTAACTTCATTTAGGAACAAAAGCTTTACTTAGATTTCTGTATAAAAAAATCTTTGAACAAAAAAAAATTATATCATTGGCATCATATAGTCATTAATATAATTGTTTAAGATACAATTATAGTGTCACCTAAGTTTCGAAAGACTTGGATTCTTTGTCATATAGATGCTCTATTAAAGCATAACCACCATGATAAATTTTAGTTATTACAAACTTGTTATGCATTCTTATCAGGCATGGGAGTTGCTTAAATTATAAATATCAATCTTGTAGTCACCATCTTCTTACTTATATCAAACTTGTAGAACTATTTATGTAGTTTTAAAATTTAAACGTAACAATAATTAGTTTGATGAGAATCAACGATTATCGAATATTTTACCAGTCAAGAAACCGAATGCATACAATTATAATTATTCTTTCTTGATTAATATAGGCTTTTTTTCATAAATGTCGGATACCTTCCTTTAGAAATCAATAAATAGATAATAAATACAGAGCCATTATCTCAGAAACATCTCAGATATGAATTTATCATCTATGATAATCTATGACAACAAAAATTGATCATCTTCATGAAATTAGCCTTAGGAAAACTCTATTATCTATTAATCACTTTCAATAAGCTCATTGATAAAATACCAAAATCTGTAAAGTTTACCTCATAAGAGATTGAGAGGGGATAGAGAAATCAAATAAGTGAGTTTGTGGTAAATCAATGATGATTGACAAATAGTAGTACCGGTCATGATGACCCTTACACCTGACTGTGCGAGGACACGGTGACCCTTAATTGGGCGGGAGATAGGAAGCCCAGTTTGGGCAGCATCCGCCAAGTGCGTGGGTCTAGGGTCCCGATCTTTTTCACGGTTTTTACGCGAGCTCGCAGTGTTTTTACGCCTCATTGGGATCCTGACTTTTGACCTGCTCCACTGATCCTCTGTTTTAGGATACTCATGTAAGGGATCCTCAGTTTTTATTTTTTTGTACGAGCTTGTTTACCCGTACTGGTAGGGTCCGTCTAGAGTTACTTTTCTGGAGAGTCTCTCTTACCCGTCTTAGTGGCGTAGTTTTGGAGTAGACCTATCCCTCTATTGGACCTCACTTCCAATTAGAGGGCGAGACGGAAGAGTCTCTTAGGATACTTCATCACCGCTTGAGTTTTGGTTACTTTCCGCCAACAGGCTTGACGATGCTACATCGAAGTCATTTATGGCTATATCTGAATCATCTAGGATTACATTGAATCAGTTACAGTTGAAAATTTGGAGGATTTACAAATTGAGATAGAAATGAGTTACAGTAGATTATGACTAAGAGTTAAAATCAATTAATGTGGTATTGATTAAAGTTGACTGCATTCAAAACTAGCATAGAATTATTAATCATTATCAACCATCAATCGTCAACAAATCATCGGATCTTTGGATTACTACATTGAATATATACTAAGTTACTGGATGTGTTGAGAACTTAATTAGGATGCACTATACTCCATCTCATGCTATGGAGGCACTCCAATCCTAAGGCCATCTTCACGTCTTAGAGTCATAGTATTAGGTCAAACACATACCAAGATCACGGACTATCCATTAAATTTGAGAATTTAGATAAAATCAAGAATCCGTCCAAAACCTCATCTTCCCCATCATCAAAATCTATAATTATGATTTCTAAATAACAAGATATTAATACAATTACATATAAGTCATTAATTACTATATATGAATATGACATATGAATGGTAATGGTAAAACTTGGGGCATCCCTTTAGGGTAGTTTGAAAACCTTTTTCAGTTGTTTATAACTTACTATTTGTTTTTTTGCAATCACCCTAAATAACTGCTTGTTTTAATAAGTTTTCAGGAGGTAGCAGTGCTCGCTGATGTCTCTTGTTCCTTTCATGTTTTGGCAGGCAAACAACCTGCGACTTAGTAGCTGATTAATGATTCCTAACATTAGTTGCTACACCAGACGCTATACTTGCAGTTACAGTTTTTATTCTTCAGTTATGATGTAAAATGCTTTCTTTCTTTTCAGTAACATTTTTGGGAATACATGTATATAATGTTAACCTCTTTGCACGTGTATATATATGGAAATTAACGGGTACAAATTTTGAATGTCATTTGGAGAAACGCGAAGAAAAATTTCCCCGAATTTTTATGTAACTTGTACAATCTTTAATGAATAAAATACTACAAATGTATCGTATACGGGTATTCAGATCTTCGGAGGTTAATAGTTTGGTATCAGAGGCATGGTACGTCGTTATACGCATTTACAGTATTACAATTTCGATCGCATTAAGTTCTTGGATAGCGACAGTCCTTTGAGTTATCGTGAGTCCGAGAAGGGAAATATGACATTTAAATTTCATAACCACAACTGTTATCAATTTCATTAATTTTCATATTATATCACAAGAAGAGAAAAAACTTATATAATAGTATTTGCGAACAACAATTTTTATGACTAAAAATAGTTCTTATCCAGAACCATGACATCCAGACCAGACCCAGAGATGACTGAGCGATTGGAGCACATCATGACTGCTCTCATCGACCTCCAGCAACAACAGATTGCTATGAGAGGTCAGCGGGATCAGATATTGACCCATCAGACTGAGATTGCGGACATGCATACAGACATGGAGATGAGATTCGAGGATTTGTCAGATTTCGCACACCATCCATCTCGGGATGGAACACAAGAGGATCGACATCAATCTGTTGAGGTACATCAACCTCATTTTGATGATCCACATGATGAGATACCAGAGCATGGAATAGAAGATGGAGACTATGATAGGGAGCATGACCATGTTGACTTTGTAGATGAGGACGCATCCGAGTACTCAGCTACCCACTGGCACCAGCCAGTTTTCACTTCCTACCAGTGGGCCAATGTACCCATGTTTGAGGGCACCGGGACGTCAGACCAGGCCTAATAGTAGCTGAATAGAGTCATGAAGGTGTTGATGATGATTCACGTGCCACGAGACTTTTGGCTATCTTTCATGGAGTATTCGCTGACAGATTTTGCAGGGAGATGTGGGAGACAATAGTTTCTGAGTTGGGACACGAGCCCACATGCGATGACTTCGAGATGATATTCATATCCCACTTCATTTATTGACATCGTTTATTTGCAGAGCTTTGATAGGGACGGATGTCAGCCAGAGATTACTTCGTCCGATACACCGAACTGTTTCGACACACTCCGACAGCTGCCATATTTCCAGATGGGAATATGGAAAAGTTCATTAGAGGTATGTGAGAGGAGGTCCAGGAGAAGCTGGCCGAATTACACACCGCTTCCATCTCCGAGGCTACTGACGCATCGGAGAAATTCGAGGATATCAGAGAGAGATGCTTTGGGAATCAGGAGCGGTACCTAGACCATAATGATCGTTTGGACGGATACGACGAGAGTTTCAGCAACAGAGGTCAGCCACGCAGTTTCAGCCAATGGGTTCAACATTTTCATGTGATGCTTGCTCATCTTCGGCAACTACCTTAGGAAGAGAACTTGCCGGACGTGGCACAGATTCTGCTCGACAAATTGAATTGTAGCGAGCAGATAGACCCCCAACATGACCGACTCGGAGCACAGACACGACCACTCTACCTCCTCAGTCAGTTCAATTTACTTATGCCATGAGTGAGAACATTACCGACCTTAATGCCCACATGCTTCTGGAGAGCCTCGACCACAACCACAACTCACACAGTCACAACCACAAGCACAACGTACAATGAGTTTCAGTGGCAGGAACTCCAACTTCAGGAGACTGCAGAGACAAACACCGATTATGGTAGGTTCCAATACCGCACCAGTCAGGCAGGGTCAACTACCGACGAGCAGGCCCGTTCAACAGCTACTGTGGTGAAAGGTATGGTCTCAGTTTTGGTTTGACCTTTCCGTGTTTTATTTGATTTTGGAGCGACGCCTTCTTTTATTGCTTCGAGGTTATTAGCTTTACTGGGTAGAGTTTCTAAGGCTCTATATCCTCCTTACCACATCTGAGGGCCAGATGGCTAGTTGTTTATCATTTCACTGGTAGTCAGGCACTTGCTAGTACTGCTTGACGGTCATGATATGATAATAGATTGTCTGCTACTACAGCTTGATGTGTTTGACTTGATTCTATGCATGGATTGGTTGTCAGTTCATCATGCTCTTGTTGATTGCTTTAGAAAGACGGTTGTCTTCAGGATTCCAAGTTTACCTGAGTTTACTTTTGAGGGTACATTACATGACTCCAAAATAGAGTACATTTCAGTGTTGTGAGCTCAGAGACTTGTTCATCAGGGATTTGATTCATATCTAGTATTTGTTTGAGAGGTATCTGATGATGAGCTGATGGTACAGGACATCAGAGCAGTATCAGACTACCAGATGTTTTTCCTAATGAGCTACTAGGATTACCTCTTGAGAGAGAGAGATCGAGTTCGAGATTACATTGCTATTAGATATACAACCGATCTCGATAGCTCCTTACCGCACGACACTAGCTGAGTTGAAAGAGTTGAAGGTGCAGTTGCAGGAGTTACTTGACTTGGGATTTTTCGTGAGGTCGAGCACTTCACCTTAGGGTGCTCCAATTCTGTTTCTAAGGAAGAAGGATGGAACCATGAGATTTTACATTAATTATTGGTAGCTGAACAATAGAACAATAAAGAACCGTCATCTTTTGCCGCGTATCGATGATTTGTTCGATTAGCTTCACGGATCTTCAGTGTTTTCGAAGATCAATCTTTGTTCGGGTTACCATCAATTGAGAATTCGAGAGTCCGATATTCTTAAGATTGCTTTCAGAACTCGTTATGGGCATTATGAGTGTGTGGTGATGTCGTTTGGGCTCACCGATGCCCTTGTTGCATTCATGGATATGATGAATAGGATTTTCCGTCCATATTGGGATATGTTTGTAGTGGTATTCATTGATGACGTGCTGATATACTCGCGAAATGAATAAGATCATGAAAATGATCTAAGGATTGTCCTAGATACATTGCGAGAGCACAAGTTGTATGCCAAGCTGAGCAACAGTGAGTTCTGGTTATCCTAGGTCTCATTCCTTGGGCATGTCATTTCTGGAGCAGGCATCGCAGTTGATCCTGCAAAGTTTGAGACAATCATGTCTTGGGAACAATCCAAATAGTTACTCAGATTAAAACCTTCCTTGGATTGGCATGCTATTACAGACGCTTCGTCAATGGATTTTCACACATTGTTATTCCTTTGATACAATTGACACAAGGGAGTTCCTTTTATCTGGGACGATTCATGCGAGCAGACCTTCAGGACATTGAAGGAGAGATTGACCATCACCCATTCTTGATCTTCCTTCTTGCACTCAAGATTACTCAGTCTATAAGGATGCTTCAGGAGAAGGTCTAGAAGCGATGATGCAGAGAGGTCATGTGATTCATACGCATCATGACAGTTAAGATTGCACGAGCGGAGCTATCCTACACATGACTTGGAGTTAGCGGCACATGTCTTCGCTTTGAAGATCTAGCGTCAATATCTATATGGGATGAATTTCAAGATTTTCACGGATTACAAGAGCATGAAGAGCAGGTGGCTCGAGCTATTGAAAGATTATGACTGCACGATCTCTTACCATCCCAGTAAGGGAAACGTGGTGGTCGATGCGCTTAGCAGGAGAGCTCATGCTGAGGGTATGACAAACTGGTTATACATGTGGGATATGCTCGCAACTTTGAAGGATTGGCTTCCTCAGGAGAGTGCATCCATATCTACTGTCGTACCTCGATGATTCAGCAGTTTGTGGGATCGCATTGTAGAAGGCCAGAGGACAGATCCTTGGAATCAAGATAGATTTATACGTGCTGTCAAGGACGAAATTGACGATTTTGTGGTGGCAGAGTCCATTTTGTGGAAGATAGGTCAGGTCGTTATCCCCAACGACGAGCAATTGCGTAGAGATATTCTTGACGAGGCATATAGTTCACGATTATCTATTCATCCTGGCAGTACAAAGATGTATCGTGATCTGCGTCGACATTTCTGATGGGACAGAATGAAATGCGATGTCGCACAAACACATTAGCAGATGTATGACTTGTTAGATGGTCAAGGCTGAGCACAAAAGACCACCAGGACTATTACAGTCTCTCCCCATTCCCGAGTGGAAGTGTAAGAGTATTTCTATGGATTTTGTCACAGGTTTGTCAAAGACACCAGGGGCCATGATTCTATTTGGGTTGTTGTTGACCGTTTTTATACATGTCAGCATGGCCTACACTCCATCCAGATTGACCAAGTTTTATATGTAGAACATTATCAGGTTACATGGTATACTACTAGAGGTGGTGTCTAACAGAGACTCGAGGTCTACATCACACTATTGACATCAGTTCATGTCAACACTACAGACAAAGCTGAAGATGAGTTCTGCCATCATCCGCAGATCGACGGACAGAGCGAGCGCACTATTCAGCTTGGGGCACCCAACATAATATGCATTCACACATCTAATAACTATGAGAGATGTATCTCTTTTGAACAAAAGTCCTGTACCTGGAGAAGACTTTAGATACCTCAGGATCATGTTAACTGCATCCATATGAACCTGTTTGGGTTGCTCCATAAATTGGCTGACTCTGCTAACAACAAATGGTATATCAGGCTTGGTGATACTAGCATACAACAACTTCCCAACTAGCTCTCTGTATCGTCTCTTATCCACATCCTCCGAGTCATCATCATAGAGCCTAGCATTGGAATCCATTGGAGTAGTAGAAGGTCTACATCCTGTCATGCCTGTCTCAGATAGGAGGTCAGTGACATACTTGCTTTGCGTCATTACCATACCATGCTGATTTCTTGCAAACTCAAGATCAAGAAAATAACGCAGCTTGCCACGGTCCTTGGTCACCAACTATTGTCCAAGAAAAACCTTGGCTACTTGAATGTCCTATTCGTCGCTGCTTGTAACAATAATATCATCAATATAGACCATAATAGCAACGGTACCTTTATGGATTCTCCTAACAAAAAGAGAATGATCTGCAGTAGACCTGAGAAACCCCTGTTGTTCAATCAACTCTGAGAGCATCTGAAACCAAGCCCTCGGACTCTGTTTAAGGCATATATGACCTTGCGAAGTTTGCACACCATATGAGACTCCCCATCAGCAACAAACCCTAGTGGTTGTTGCTTGTATACTTCCTCCTACATGTCTCCATACAAAAATGTATTTTTGACATTTATTTGGAAAAACGCCCACTCTTGAACCATGGCAACAACAATGAGAATCCGTAGTGTAGAATGATGTGCAACAGGAGAAAAGGCATCCTGATAATCTACCCCATGCATCTGGGTGAACCCATGAGCAACCATCTGGCTTTATATCTCTCTACAATATCATTTACACGGTGTTTCACTGTAAAGACCTATTTGCTGCCAACAACAGAAGCACCCGGGGGAGCATGTACAACGCTCTATGTAGCACGAGACTGTAACATAGCCATCTATTCCTTCATAGCCAGACGCAACTGACTACTCTGCAATGCCTTTTGATAGGACCGTGGTATCTCCATGGTCGAAAGACCCACAATAAACCTCTGAAAATCCTTTGAAAGTCGTGCCGGGGAAACATGGGAAACAAGAGGATACATAGTACAAGCCCTCCTCTTCTTCCTTCTATAATGCAATATGTACATCTAGGTCCTCAGCCTCCTCAGAAGATGAAACTGGAACATCTAAGACATCCTGTACCTCAAGCTGCACACACAAATCACCATGACCATTAGTCGAACTCAAATGCTCAGAACATACCTGAGGTGTGCTAGATGACGTGTAAGGCACATGAGTACGAGGTCGGCGTTGGTAAACATGCTGAAAGAACGTAGGTGTAGTGGAGGTGGTGATGGAGGTGGAGGTGGTGGTGTAGGAGGTGTATTGGAGCCCGGAGTAGATGAAATCGAAGGTAGAGGCATATATACCTCTTCTCCATTCTCCGAAGGAATGAACTTGTCACCAGTAGGAGAAAAATACATAATAGACTCAAAGAATGTGACATCTGCACTAACATAATACCTTCGCCGAACATGGTCAAAGCAACGGTACCCCTTTTGGGTCTTGGAATACCTGACAAACAATACTTGACAGCTCTAGGAGAGAGCTTGTCAAGACCTGGAGACATCTGATGGACAAAAGCAACAGACCCAAAAACACGAGGTATAAGAGAGAAAAGATCTGTCTTGGGAAACACAATCGAGAACGGAATCTTCTCCCCAGGACCGATGAGGGAATGCGATTCACCAGGTAGCAAGCATGTAGAATTGCACCCCCTTAGTACGAATGAGGAGCACGACTCTGGATCAAGAGAGTCCTGGTGACATTCAAAAGATGACACTGTTTTCGTTCAGCCACCCCATTCTGTTGAAACGTGTAAGCATATGATGTCTCATGCACAATACCACAAGTTCTTAGAAAATCTGATGCAGAACGGATTTGGCGCGTCGACAGAAATTCAAATAATTTTGAATGGTGGAATTTGTGGAGAAAATAGAGGGGTTGAGAAGAGAAACACGCCGGATGCGCGAGATTCGAGAAGAAGAACGCGTAGATCACGTGAGAGAGAGAGAGAGACAAGAGAGAGATAAAGATCTCAATTTTTCATTAACCTGAACTGACTAAAAACAATGGGCCCTCATCCCTTTATATAGGAGGGACGAGATTACAAAAATAGAAAACTAATTTAAATTGACAACTAATTATCCTAAATAGACTCTAACTAATTAACCGACTAAATTTGAAAACCAAATCTATAACTAATTATGGGAGATCACAAGCGATCTCGTTTATTTAATTAAAGACACGACAACTTAAATAAACGTAAATAAAATTGACGCCTATAATTAATTAAAAGTTCGGCCCTATACTTGGGTTCCACGCTGCATCAACTCTCCTCCGCTTTTAAAAATTCGTCTCCTGACGAATTGCTTGATCTAGCTGTGTCGTTGGAGAATTCATCCTTTGACTGTAGCTTCAAACTCCTTCAATTAGGTCCCCTTCAGTGTTACGTTTTTTGTAGTTTTTCCCAATAGGAGGGTTTCTCTGCAATTTTTGTAACCCTTCACTTAAAATAATCCCATAGAATAATATATCCCTTACTGGGCCCTGTTGATAAAGGTCTTTGGGAGGCGGACCTGTACTGCAATTATTCCAAATTAATGCCTCAAAGTTAACCTTCATAGAAAAAGATTGAGGGAGCCGGATATTTATGTAATTTCCCCAAACCCTATCCCATTTACTATTTTTATGGGATCCGATTTTCCTAGGGAGGAAACCACACGTTAGGGCTTCTTGTTTCCACAACAAGAGGCGGCGGTGGATACTTGCTATTTGCGGCCACGGGCGGTAGCGAGTTCCTGGGGTGGCGCGTAGCGACGCCGCCGAAGAGGTTGCGCGGGTCGTGCACGAGGCGGCGTGCACGGGCTGGGGAGGCGATGAGGCTTGTAGCGTGTGTGGAGATGCGGGGTATTGAGGCGGTGTGCACGGGCTTGGAGATACGGGGTGTCGGCGACGGGGGGGGGGGGGGGCGATGGAGTGACGATCTGCGCGCGGAAGAGGTTGCAGGCCTGTGAGGGGGGGGGAGGTGATGGCGAGGAAAGGAGAAGGTGGGGGTACGGGTGCGGCGCGGGAGGAGGCGGGCGAGTGCGGTATGGGAAGGGGGGAAGAGTAGGGGACGCGGAGGGAAAGGGGGAAGAGGATGGTGAGGCGCGATGACGAGGGAGGGCTGTGCGCGGTTATCGGGAGTGGCGAGGCTAAAGTCGGGGGTACCTAGGGCGAATCCGGTGGCGCGCGGACGATCGGGGGGCATGGCGGAGTTGAATCCGGGAGCGGAATCTGATCTGGAGCGGCCTGGGCAGCGACCGGTTCTTCGTTGTTGACGAGTTTTCCTTCATCACAAGTCTGGATAACGGCTTCGGTAGTCGACAACTTTGATAAGGCACACATAGCCTTGAGATTAGCCATTATCTCTCGACCTTTGGACTAGAACTCTTGATATCTGGATTGGAAATATCGATCTTGGGCCTCAAATTCTTGCCATTTTGTCCGGAAGTCTTCTTCGGCTCGCCGTTTACGCTCCGACGAATGATGGTGTTTCGTCGCGTGTCGGCGCACATGTCTGTATGGATCGTCAGATCGTGAGGACGATCTGTTGGCCATGCTCTGATACCAATTGATGCAGAACGGATTTGGCGCGTCGACGGAAATTCAAATAATTTTGAATGGTGGAATTTGTGGAGAAAATAGAGGGATTGAGAAGAGAAACACGTCGGATGCGCGAGATTCGAGAAGAAGAACGCGTAGATCGCATGGGAGAGAGAGAGACAAGAGAGTGATAAAGATCTCAATTTTTCATTAACCTGAACTAACTAAAAATAATGGGCCCTCATCCCTTTATATAGGAGGGATGAGATTACAAAAATAGAAAACTAATTTAAATTGATCACTATTTATCCTAAATAGACTCTAACTAATTAACCGACTAAATTTGAAAATCAAATCTATAACTAATTATGGGAGATCACAGACGATCTCGTTCATTTAATTAAAGACATGACAACTTAAAAAAGGTAAATAAAATTGACGCCTATAATTAATTAAAAATTCGGCCCTATACTTGGGTTTCACGCTGGATCAACCATTCTGTTTTGAAGTGAAGATATCGTGCTGAAGTTGTAGAATCTTCGACTTATTTTTCATCGGAGAGTACGCAGCAGCGAGAATATCCTACATAGCTTTTGCAGTAGGCTGACTCAGTATATCGTTAGCTATCTCCATTGACACAGTCTCAGATAGCCATACACGTGCATATGCATCGTATGCCTCCCATGAGGCATTGACCCCAGTTTTCTCACTTGGCTCCTCCTTCGTGAGGATGTGTTTCTTGCCATTACACTGCCTAGGCCCATGAACTGCATGGCCCAAAGTTTATAGTTTGTTCCATCCATCTTGACGATGGGTGTTGAACCTTTGAAGGCACCTAGGGATGAAACATCTGCTTTGTTGTCTGACATGATTACATCAATATTTAAGACTACATCTGCAATTTGTAAGACCTACGTCTACACTGACATATGTGAAGATGGTTGTGGGTATAGACTCATACCACAACCTCTTCCATCCATCAGAGTTTCCTTTTTGGTAACTAGGGTGATTCTTAAATTATCAAATCACACCATAAAGACCCAAAGACAACCCTAGCGAGAGATTGAACCCTACGAACTTGCGAGGGTAGATTTGGCGACCACATGGACGACGGCTTGGGCCCCGGTGGCGGTGGCCTGGACGATGGCAGTGGCCTAGATGATGGTAGTAGCTAGTCACAGTGGCGACAACGGTCATCTACGCAGAAGGAGGCAGCGACAGCCGGTCCCGCAGCAGCGACGATGACAACTGCGCGTTGGCGTGGCGGGGGGGGGGGGGGGCTAGGTGACGACAACAAGCGGGTGGGCAACTTGAGGACGAGAGGGTCTAGGCAAGGTTCTAAATGTCTGTTTTAGTCACCATTTCGATGACCGTCCAAAACGGAATTTTGACCGAAATTTCGATCATTTTTTGTATTAGGGGCTCCATATTTCGGTCGAATTTCGATTTCGGCTAGATATTGATATTTGATAGACATTCGATCGAATTTCGCTGAAATTTGAGGCCATGGGTTTAGGTGGGGTGGGAGTTCTAGGGTACAGGCTCTGGTCTAGGATCATCGTTCTGATACCATGCGAAAAGATGTGAAGAATGAAAAGTACTTTCGTCATAGTCCTAGAGCTCTCTTATACAGGAGAAAAGCTCATAGGAAAATTACATAAACTAATCCGAAGAAATAAGAAATTTCAAAATAAAGATAATGAAATGTAAATAGCTCAACAACCTATAGTGAATCCTCCTTTTTTGCGAGATCCAACCATGGCTTAACGTGTGTATGGAGTAGTAGGAACAACAATCCTACTGAGCACGTTGTGGGCCTCCTCTAACACATGTATGGTGACGCTTGTTAGGAGTTGAGTACATGCAAAATGTGGATATAATCAAAGGCCAACTATGAATATCCAAGCCATGAGCATATTCATGTATGTCTTCTAGCCTTTACACATGCATGGAGGAAGGTATGGAGTTTTGCGAACATATCCTTCAGGGGAACACAATATGTATGGAGGAGATAACCATCCTACTCCATGGGATGGATGGTGTGACAGAACTGAAGAATCTTGCTCTCATTGCATGAGTATATAATGGTCAAGATGTCTCATATAGCCTTAGCTATAGGCTGACGCAGAAAGTCGTTGGTGGGTTCTAACGAGAAAATTCTTGTCCACTAGACCTTTACACATGCGTTATCTTACTTCTATGACTTGTTTTCTTCGATTTTATGAGCAAATACTCCTTCTTGACTCTTTCCACTGTGCCCATGAACTGTATGGCCTCTAGATCATAGTTGGTTCCATAGGATCCATTGACTTTATTGATCCTCGAAGGATGGAATGATATCTGCGTCATGATCTTCCATTGCAGAGAGACAAAAGAAATGAATCGGAAAGAAGATAACTCGGAGAAGATACATATGGTAAGTTTTACCCCACATTTAGATCATCACGAGATTTGCCGGAGCTCACATAACATTGGCTGCTTTGAGAGCAGCTCCGACAGTGTTGGGAAGCATGCCTGATGCTACGACGACCCCCAGAAGGTGCGCTGCTGGAGAGGCAACGTTGTGTACATAACCTACAACTGCATAGGCACTAGATCACGGTGATAATGCCCTTGGGAAATAGCACCATTGGGAACCGACGCTCGTGCTCCTGCTGTCTTGCTGTTGACGAGAGAGGGAGCAGTTAGGGCTGGGCGTTGTTTGGGTCCACTGAAATAACCCACCCAAACATTTGTAAATGATCTAAATGTAATGGATTTTTTGGGCTTTAGGTTGGATTGGATGCAAGCCATAACATTTCTTCGTTTGTGGGTTGACTGATGTGTCTAAGGTTTTCCACCTGACCCACAAAAAACCCAAATTGTAAATTTAGCTGACCTTGATTTGAATCCCCCCATTCCAACCCATATAAAAACCCTGGATGACAGAGATCTTGTCATCATCGACACCAGCCCCCTTTCATATCCTTAGATGTCATCTATGATTCTGCCCCCAAATTTGAAGGTGAAACTAATGATAAGAGGAGTAACGATGAATCCTTGTGTCTTGTTTGATCGACGGCTTCCTCTCCCAAAATTCCTCAACGCCGCTCAGGCTTCACCATTGACACCAGTCCCCCATCGGAACCCTTGTGGTCGTAGCTTGCAGGCTTCTAGTCCCAAATTGCTCGACCATTGGAAACCCTTGCAGTCACAAGCTTGTAGTTGCAGCCCTACTTGTGGTTGCGGTTGTGGCAAATAAATATGCAGCCGATAGCTACCTGCTGTTGAATCTTCCTTGTTTCTAGTAACTTTTGATAACATTTGGCTTTTGTGTTTAGTTTTTTTTGGATTTTCTTGCCAATCTGTCAATAAACTTTTTGTGATAAACATGTAGTTTTGTATGGTTTTTCAATCATTGCCCATGAGTTTAGGATAGATACCAATTTTTTCCCCTCAAATATGAAAACACTTGTGAAAAATCGTCATCTAATAGCTTGTAGCTGTGAACTGTACTTTATATCTGCTTATGGCTTGGAGAATAGTCCATAAATCACCTGTATAGTTGGCGACTTGGCATACCAATTCTTGGAAGTTTTTACAGCTTTATTCTAGATGCTGGCATTTAGGATCTCACCGTTTACACGTTTAGCGCTTCATAGGATATTGAATTCAATAGTAGAATAGCCTACACCAGTAAGATCGTGAAAAAAGAAAGTCCAATGCATCTTCCAACTCAAGAATCAAATGTGAAAGATCAGTTTTTTTACTTGAAGAAATTAATCCATCCAGTGACTAATGCAGATACAGAATCTAAGGTTTTTTGCACTTCTAAATTGACCTTTTTTAGAGTTTTATTTTGACCAATCCGATCGGCCCAAACCAACAACCTGAACAGCTTTACCTGATTTAATATGGCAGGATCACGGGTGGCCACTTTCTTAACCCAAATCAAATGCAACTTGAATTTATCTCATGACATGATCTCATCCAAACCGATCGAATGCCCACCACTAAGAGCAACAATTGCTCCTATGAAAGGAGAATGGTACAGCTCTCTGCACCTGCAAGCGGAGCGGTGCTGGTGGCCGTACTGGGGAACATCATTGGTGGATAGAGGCGATGCTGGTGCTGAAGGTGGCGCCCTTAGAAAGGCAGTGTTGGCGCCATCAAGAGAATAGAGATGGATAGGCGGTGGGGAGAGATGGGGTTAAGGTGGCTCTGATGTCATGCCGTGAGAAAGAAGAAATTATTTTCTATATACTGAAAGGGTACCCCAGCGCTTCTTATATAGGAAGATGCTAGGTTTAGAATTTATAGAGGTAGTACCTAATGTAAGCAAAAGACATGAACACCCCGAAGGGTTACAGATATCTCTCTCTATATGAAGGTATCTCTCAACGCAAATCGATATCAGAGGCGAAGATCGAGATCCACAGGGGATATCCTGATTGGTAATGTATTAGTGGATGCATGGTAGAGATCTTTTGGGGTTTCGACTAGGTTTGATGCAATTATGGAGGGTGAGGTTAGTGCTGGGGATAGCCGGACTATGAGAACATGATTATGAGCGCAGGTTAGGGGATAGAAAATCTAAGGTTGATTGTCAAGGAATGAGTTAAATGGTGGTCATAGAGTAGCACAACATCGAAGTAATCGAAGATGGTGGTGAAGTAGCCATATTGATGGATGCTCTAGAGGAAAAGCCAATGTAAGAGATGGCGAGATGAAGATACAACAGCAGCGTGGTCGTCTGATAACATAATAAATTTGTTATTTTTTGTTGCACATATTTCTTGTTCTTATAGTAGGATTTACAGTAGAAAAAAAGGTTACAAGGATATTGATGTCCAAACAGATTGGGTTTGTTTTTACAGGATAAGGAAGATATTGAAGATTTTAAACACAACAAACTCTTCATTATCATTTGGTTATTCTCTCTTTTCTTTTCTTCTTTGTAAATCCCAAATAATTGGAATGTAAATTTTTCTATCTTTGTAAATGTTCTTCGTTTTGTCTCCCAATTAGTATGGGATAATCTCCACTTCTTTGCATTTTACTCTCCATTGCATTGCAGTTTGGTCATCGTCATTTCTCTACCCTTTGGTCGTATTTCTTTGTTTTCTGCAAACAGAAGAGTGAGTGACCACATATTAATTTAGTAAGTAATAAATTGGAACTTTTTTTTTGAAGAAGAGTAATAAATTAGAACTGAAAGCAGAGATATATAACATTAACTGTATTCTATGAAATTATGAAATACAAATCAAACATTTAATCATTAATTAAATTTGTACTGATCATCAAATACCAAATGATGGTCATACATGTGATTTCATGAAATATATAACTTCTTTTACTAAAAATGCTTTCATATTTCTATATCAACCTTTCCGTGGTTGGCTTGTGCACATATACTTTGTCTATCTCTTTGATCATCGGTTTTCACACGTGATGTGGTACTCTTTTTTGCTATTTTTCTCTGGTATATCAGGTTTCTCAAACACGGACTGATTCACAAGAAAGAAATTATGAGCATTTGCATTTAAACGTGTTGCGCACTTGTTTTTCTTCGTCTTGTGACCCTTTGCAATGTAAATGACCTGCAGAAGCTACCTGGAAATGGAAAAACTCTTCCGAGTGTATATCTACGAGGAAGGTCAACCCCCTCTTTTTCATGACGGTCCATGCAAGAGCACATACTCCACTGAAGGCAGATTCATCTACAACATGGAAGCAGATACCCATTTTCGAACTAGAGATCCTGAGAAAGCTCATGCTTTTTTTCTTCCATTCAGTGTCTCAAAGATGGTAAAATATCAGCGCAAAGATTTTGATATTAGTTCTGTACATATCACAATCAGAGACTACATACATGTCATCGGAGAAAGACATCCATTTTGGAATAGAAGCCTGGGAGCAGATCATTTCATGATCTCATGCCATGATTGGGTAAGAGGCTTAATTCTTGTTATTCAATTTCCAATTTTGTGGTGCTTCCAAAATATTCACGAGCTATATGTGTGCTTCTGGCGGATTCAATGGATGCTTCAACCTATAGGGGCCAAAAGCAACTGCTGCATATTCCCATTTGTTTACAAACTCCATTCGTGTCTTATGCAATGCAAACACTTCAGAAGGATTTGACCCTTCCAAGGATGTATCCTTGCCAGAAATGAATCTCAGGACAGACAAAACAGCTGATATAATTGGATGGTCATCACCATCAAACAGATCACATCTTGCATTTTTTGCTGGAAGGTTGCATGGAAATATCAGAGAGATTCTACTGAAGCACTGGGTAGGCAAGGATGAGGATATTCTAATATACCAGCATCTCCCAGCTGGTATCTCATACTACAACATGATGAACAGCAGTAAATTCTGCATATGCCCAAGTGGATTTGAGGTTGCGAGCCCAAGAATCGTTGAAGCCATCTACTTAGGATGCGTACCTGTGATTATATCTAACAACTATATCTTGCCATTCTCTGATGTCTTGAATTGGGGAGCATTCTCAGTTCTGGTCACTGTCACAGAGATTCCAAACCTCAAGAACATCTTGATGAGTATAACACCCTCTCGATATGAGTCGATGCGGAGTATGCTGAAGGTTGTGCAAAGGCATTTTGCTGTGAGAACTCCTCCACAGAGATTTGATATGTTTCACATGGTGCTTCATTCTATTTGGCTTAGGAGGTTGAATGTGCATGTTGTTGGGCGCCATTAAAGTTTGTGGAGTTGTGGGAAGCTCATAAAACCAGTATCATGATAATATTGATAAGAGAAGGGATTTCTTGCTATTTGTGCGGCGTCCTTCAACATTTTTTAACAGATATATATGTGCTGGAGGGTCCTAACACGATCAGGACAAGATAGATCTTGACTCAGGTTATGTAAAATACCTACTGCAGCCATGGTATCAGAAAGAATTCGATCACCCTTTTTTAAAAAATAACATTTTCATAAATATCAGTTGTTTTCCAAGGAATGTAATGTTGTAATTATTTTGGGATTCTAAAGTAAATGCTTTGACTATTCTTGCAATGGCACGCATACTCTACATTTTTTTACTACTACATAGGTACCATTGTAAACATGTTCTATATGCCCTTCCTATACATGTGATTTCTTCTTTTGCTATCTTCTTCACTTCGCATCCCCTTTCGCACCCCGATACTTCTCGTCCCTTTCAGATGAGGGTTTGATCAATATATTTAAGGTTCGCGAAATTGTAGTGAAATTAGGATTTGTTTACACTTGTGTACCTCTGAGATTTTGCAATTACAACTATTCCTTTTGTTTTTTTGCAATAGACTTATCATCCTATGTTGGGAGAAATAAAGTGAATCCGATAGAAGAGACCCTAGGATTCTCTTATATAGGAGAAAGCCCTGGGTTAATTAAATGAGACATACATAAAGAAAATAGAAATAAGAAAAATAATAATGCGAGATACAAATATCTCAACATTCCCCCTCAAGCTAGGGCATATATATCTATCATGCTCAGCTTGGAACAACACTTCTGAAATGGACCTTTAACAAGGGCCTTGGTGAAAATATCTGTAGTCTGATCTCTATTAGCAACATGGGAGGTGGATATGAGACCTTTTTGGATCATATCTTTAGTGGCCGTTCGGTTAGCGGGTTATCCCGGGGTGGATAACCCGTTTTTTTGGGAGTGTGTTTGGTTGGTGGGTTAAGGGTTGGGAGGGTTTGTGTGATGTGATTGTATTGGAATTTGAAAAAGTAGGTAGTTATTATGGTATGATTGTATTGAAATTTGAAAAAGTGGGTGGTTGTTGTGATGTGATTGTATTGAAGTTTGGAATAGTGAGTAGAAGTTGAGTATTTTATGATTTGTAGATGATATGATGGTATAATATATATATTTTTTTTGATGGGAAGGGAGTGGGTCCCACTAGTGGGTTAGAAGGGAGGGTTTTGGGGGGTCACCCACCCAAAGTGGGGGGTAACCCCCCAACCGAACATGGCCTTAGTGTAATGGCAATCCACCTCTATATGCTTGGTTCATTCATGAAATACAAGATTATTGGCAATAAATAGAGCTGCTTGATTGCCACATAAAAGATGCATAGGAAGAGAAACCTCAACAACAAGATCAGTCAACACAGATCTATTGCACTTCCTTGTGCCATGGCCCTTTACTCAGATTCTACGCTAGATCTAGCAAGCACTATTTGCTTCTTGCTCTTCCATGATACGAGCGAGCTCCCAACAAAAATAGCGAAGCCGGAAGTAGACTTCTTGTCTCTTGGACAACCTACATAATCTGCATCTGCACAAGCTGTCACCTAAAGAGATTTATCTCTGCTGAATATAAGAGCAGATCCAGGTGACGTCTTCAAATATCTCAAAATCATATAAACTGCATCCATACGAACTTTCCTGGGCTGCTCCATGAACTGGCTAACCTTGCTCACAACAAAAGACATATCTAGTCTGGTGATAGCTGCATATAGGAGCTTCCTAATAAGGTCTCTATATCTCCTCTTATCTGCCTCCTCAATGTCATCATCATATAATTTCATACTCGGATCCATAGGGGTAGTAGCTCGCTTGCACCCTGACATACTTGTCTCTAAAAGAAGACCCGTCACAAACTTCCTTTGGGTCATCACAAGACCATGCTGGTTCCTGGTGAACTCTAATCCAATGAAGTATCGAAGATTGCCAAGGTCCTTAGTCACAAAATGTTGACCTAAGAACTCCTTGGAAGCCTGAATGCCCCACTCATCATCCCCTATGACAATAATGTCATCCACATAGACAACAATAGTAATAGTACCTCTCTCTGCCCTTTGGAAAAAAAGTGAGTGATCTGCAGTAGACCGCACAAACCCATGTTGCTCTATCAACTCCGATAGCTTCTGGTACCAAGCTCTTGGACTCTACTTCAGGCCATAAATCTCTTTATGGATCCTACACACCTGTTGAGACTCCCCCTCAGTATCAAATCCTGGTGGCTGCTGCATATATACCTCCTCCAATAGATCATCATATAAAAATGCATTCACATCAAGTTGGTAAAGAGACCAGTCTCGTGAAACATCAACTGATAAAAGAATGCGAAGCGTCAAGTATCTGGCTACTGGAGAAAAGGTATCCTTATAATCCACTCCATAAGTTTGGGTGAACCCACGTGCCACAAGCCTCACCTTGTAGCGATCCACACTACCATCTTCCCGTTGCTTCACTGTAAAGATACATTTGCATCCCACAACAAAGACACCTGGAGGAGTCATGTGACTGCAAAGTGGCCATTTCCTCCTCCATGGCAAGTCACCACCTACTGTCTTGTATGGCCTCCTAATAGGTACGTGGGATAGTAACAGCTGAGAGTCCCACAACAAACCTCCTATACTTTTCTGAAAGATAGTCCAAAGAAACATGCGCAACGAGAGGATACACGACACATTGGCGAAGTGGCTTCCTCAAGGCACTAGGTATATCCAGTTCATCAACCTCTCTGTTTTCCGAGGTCAACTCCCTCGATGCAGTGTCTTGTGGAACATTCAAATATCCAGTGCTGTCCGTAGAAATGATGTGCTCATTACATACTGAGGCATGCTGGATGATGGGGAAGGCGTATGAGCAGAGGGGAAGTAGAAGACATGCAAATGTAAAATCGTGGTAGGAACTGCGTCTAGGTAGGAGTAGGTGGAGGTGGTGGAGATGGAGATGACTGAGGCTTAACATGGGGTGCATATGGTAGAGATAAAGAAGGTGGAGGAACAACAACATCCTCACCATTTTAATCATTAGACAACCTATCACATGTAGGAGAAAAGTATATAATAGACTACAAAAATGTGACATTATCACTAACATAATACTTTCACCTACATGATCAAAACAATGATACCCTTTTTGGGTACGAAAATAACAAACAAAGACACACTTGATAGCTCTAGGTCGGAGCTTATCAAGGCTGAGAGTAAAATTGTGGACAAAGGCCACCGACCCAAAAACTCTAGGAGTAAGGGAGAACATGCCCTTCTCAGGAAACACAATCAAGAATGGAACCTTTTCTCCAAGAACCGTAGAAGGCATGCGGTTCACCAAGTAACAAGCAGTGAGAACAATATCCTCCCAAAAAGAATGAGGAGCTTGACTCTGAATCAGAAGCGTCCTCGTGACATCCAGAAGATGACGGTGTTTACGTTTAGCCACACCATTCTGTTGTGAAGTATAAGCACAGGAGGTCTGATGAACAATACCAAGAGATTGGAGAAATGCATATAAATGTAAGGTAGAAAACTCCAAGGCATTGTCCGCACAAATAAATGTCATACTAGTAGAAAATATGTTTTTGACTTCAATAAGAAAAGATTTAATGATAGCACCTGCTTTAGACTTATGTTTTAACAAGAACACTCAAGATAATCTAGAAACATCATCCATGGCAACCTTATAAAAACGGTATCGCTGATGATCGAGAACACGGCTAGGACCCAAAATGTCAAAATGAAACAACTCAAAAGACTGACTACTACGACAGCTTTGACGACTCGGAAAAGATGAACGATGGTGCTTTCCAAGCTGATAGGCTTCACAATCCAAGGCAGCACGAGTAGAGATCTGAGGTAGAACATGGCACATCTTTTGAAGAGGAAGGTATCCAAAGCAAAGATGCCACATGAAAGGAGAGACAGATCCTGAAGTAATAGTAGCAACTCCAACATATGGTGGTAGGGAAAGCTTGTATAGACCTCTCTACTCACGGCCACATCCAATCATCCTGGCCATGAGTATGTCCTGAAACACAAGAGAAGAGGGATTAAATATGGCACAACAATGTAAATCTTTTGTAATTTGACTAATAGACAAAAATCCATATGAAATTCTGGAGCATATAAAACATTCTGCAGATGCATAGAAGGAGCTAGAACAATCTCCCCCTGATCAACAATGGGTAGATGGACCCCATTAGCAATCACCAGGGTTCTAACAGGTGGGATAGACTTGTAAGAATTGAACTGTGTCTGATCGCCACACATATGATGTGATGCTCCAGAGTTTATAATCCAGTCTGTCAAATCCGAACTGCTACAACTAGTAAACACATAAACCATACTTGATGAACTAGATGAAGCTCTGGCATTAGCTGCTACATCTAAAGAATCTGCAGCTAAAGTGGTAGGTGCACTCATCATCTCTCATAATCTAGACACAATATCATCAAAACGTGCATCATGAGCATGGGCAGAAGTAGGCTCGCTCTGCTCAGCAATACGAGCAGACACAGGATATCCATGCTTCTAACATCATGTTTCCTCAGAATGATCAGGATGATGGCAATGAGAACATGGGCCACGTTGGCATCCTCCTCCTCGATCACGAGGTCCATGTCTGTGAAACTATGAAGTCCCCATCTGCCATGAGAGGCTGCCATAGTAGAGGGAGTCTGGGTTGTAGTAGTAGATGAGCTAGTGAGCCTACTCAATCTCTTGTATACCTCCTCCATTGGAGGTATCGTCTCTCCAGTCAGAAGTTGAGTACGTGTTGCATCGTACTCCGAGTCAAGAGATGATAGAAAGACTCCTGTCATTGTTGCATTCCGATATGACTGCTACTGCTCTGTGCTGGTAGTAATATGCATGAAGCTATGCAGTCGCTCAAACATGCCTATAAGATGTGGAAAGTGGGCATGAAGAGGTCGACTATTATGCTTGGTCGAGAAAATATCATACTGCAGCTGAAGAATCTTGCTTTCATTCTTTGTCTTCCCGTATGTATCTGCTAAGATGTCCCACATAGCTTTTTGTGGGTTGATTGACAATATCGTTGGCAATCTTCGTGGTGAGTATCCCGGAGAGCCAAAAAAAATCATAGGCATCGTCTTGCTTCCAAAAGCATCGGTCCCAATCTTGTCCGTCGGCTCTGAATCATTCAAAATGTGCTCGTTATGGCACTGCATAAGGGTACGAAACTGCATGGACCACAACTCATAGTTGGTCTCATCCATCTTCACGATGAGAGCCGGGCCCTTGAAGACACCAGACGATGAGAAGACTTCACCCTTGTTCTCTGATATTGAAACAAAACATCGTAACTCAGAACAAATTGAGGAGTAGAGTGAGATGAGAAAGTCTACACAATCATATGGAGGATTGATTGTATCTGTAGACTCATACTACTATCCTCAGCATTTCTTGTTGTGGTCTAGAGTTGGAAGACGTGATTTATGTGTAAAATCACGAATTTCATACAAAATCAGACTTTAGCAACCCGCAGAAATGATCAATCTGCAGCAAGATCCTGAAGTTGGGGTCGAACCGGCGAGAGGAGTGGCTAGTCTGATCATGTGGCCACTGCGGGTGGATGGGATGCTGTTCGACAACCCTTGGGCGACACCGAAGAACCCTAGCGACAACCCCGGAGGGCTAGGTTGCTTGTTATGGCGGTCGGGAAGAGGGCCTAGGGGTAGCAGCGTTGACGAGAGGGTGGTGGTATTCTCGACGACGGCGACTGCAAGGGGGGCAACATGTAGAGGGTTAGGGTTAGGGTTGGTGGGATACGGAAACACAGTCTAGGACCGTTGCTCCAATACCATGTTGGGAGAAATAAAGTAAATCCAATAGAAGAGACCCTAGGGGTCCCTTATATAGGAGAAAAGCACTGGGTTAATTACATGAGTTACATAAAGAAAATAGAAATAAGAAAAACAATAATGTGAGATACAAATATCTCAACATCTTGTATTCTTACAAACTTCACAATACTTCCCTTCTATTATGGTAAAATAAGGGCACACGTGTAATAACAAAAGGCAATAGCGTGAATTTTGTAAGAATACGGAGGCATGAATGGTGTTGCAAAGAAGCCAAGCGTATTGACAAAATCTCAAAGGATCACAAGTGTAAAAAATCTATTGAAATTAATCGAACATAAATTTCCATTTCATAAAATATTAAGAGTGTTTTATTTAACAAAAAAGATTTTCTAACCGATTTAAAGTAGTTTTAACACAAATTAAAGTTTTATAAGAACATCGTGTTCTTGTATAAGAAACATGTTAGCCTTGGTGTTCTTGTATAAGAAACATGTTAGCCTTCAAAGCGGCCTTGTGTATAGATTATTGAATTACTTATCATTATAACTTTAATTACTAATGATTATGGAGATTCTAAAGAAAAAGATATGAAAGTGGAACAGCTGTTTTTTTAAACGATATTCATAGGTTACAAATATAGGAAGTTATCTAAAAGTGGATCATTGCTAACGATGGTAAACAATATAGGAATTTATTCAACTCTTGTAGAATACGGGGTTTATTCAAAGATACCATGCAGTTTCAATTATAATAGAATTTCATTAGCATAAAGAAATTAATTAGCATCATTCACATTATCATTATTTAAGTTTATTTTAAAATGGATTGATATATCATCCCAATGATTTTAAGGTTTTGCCTGCCGAATTTTTTGCATCTGCATGTAAATATAATTCTAGCATTGACTTTTGAACATAGTTTCGAATTTCGTAAAATATCGGTGAATTTTTTTTGAAATTTCAGTTTTGACATAGGACCGAAATTTTGAGCGATATGTTTTTATGGGGCCTTCCTTCACAAATGTGGCTCGATTTGAGCAAAATGTGACTGACTGAAATCTCATCGAAATTTGATGAAATTGCGTTTTGACATAGTGTGGATACGATATCAGATATCGAATTTTAAAATCTTACTTTTGAACATATATGTTCGTTCACGAAGGTTTAATGCCTTTTTTGCGATGAACAACTCGATCAACAGATTTAGCATGCTTAACCATATGAATTTATCAAAACCAATCGAGTTTCATTTGGATATTATAGATCTTGATCAAAGATCGATTATGGACAAGTTGTTAACCATTATTAGGACTGGCACTAATGAACATAGGC
This sequence comes from Ottelia alismoides, assembly GCA_037367405.1. Classification (NCBI taxonomy): domain Eukaryota; kingdom Viridiplantae; phylum Streptophyta; class Magnoliopsida; order Alismatales; family Hydrocharitaceae; genus Ottelia; species Ottelia alismoides. Next base: position 2,071,011 of record JAZKJV010008882.1, read on the forward strand.
TTCTCTTGATTCATGGTTGTGGTCCAATGGATGAGGATGCGAGAGGAGTGAAGTTGTAAGGTGCATTAAGGTTGCTGGAGAGGAGGTAGGATACCAATTAGAATACAAGTAGGGGTGTCAAAAAAATTTCAAGTTCAATATCTGTTCAGACTCGGCTTGCTAAAATTCAGTTTAGATTTGGTTCGGAAATAAACGAATCGAATCCGAACACAAGCTTAGGCTTGATTAAATACATGACTGGAACCTAAAAATCATAGGTTCGCTCACGTTCAATTCATTAAAAGCTCGATAAACATACAAATTTACAAATCCTTATCCGCATAAATAGACCTTATTTTGAGATAAGTGGATTTTGTCCTAAGATAAGTAGACTATGTCTGGATGTAAGTGAATATTTACAGGATAAGTATGTTTACCCCAAAATAAATCGTCACAACATGGTTACAACATCCATCGTCTATGTGTCATCTATGTGTCTGGTACTTTTACCTTTTTTATCCTCAAATCAACGTAACAAATACAAACCTTACTTATTGCTTATCGTCACATTATTCTTTATCCTCATATGAACGGATATAAAAATATATTATAATTAGTTTTTTCAAAGAGACGAATCCTTATTAATCTAATTTTCTGAAAAGATGAAGAAGAGTTATATAAAGAAATAACTGAATGGATATTTATTCTAATTATAGATACACACATACATGTATGTGTGTTTCTATTTCTTTTTTTTTCACTTACTATCATTAGAGAATTATCAAATTCGATATTCGCTTAGGTTCAATTGGATTCGATTAAATAGAGGTTCGATTTAGATTCGATTCTAAAATAAATGAACCGAGTCTGAACGCAAGTATAAGATCGATTAAAATAAATAAATCGAATTTAAAAAATGTAGACTCGCTCAAGTTCGATCCCTTCACAATCCTAAAAACAAGTTAATCAAAATATGTTCAAATAATTGCAATGATATCAATAACAGGCCAAATGACGGTCCACTTGTATTATATACAATCATGGGCTAAAAATGTGAAACTTTTATTAGACAGCCCGACGTACAATTGAGAACTATTTAAGGATAAATAAAGAGTTTAACTGTTCATATGAATTAAAACCTAAGTCCGTGACCATCACTTAACAATTACATCTTACTTACACCTGAAATTTCTCGTTAGACTAATATTCCTACTTGCACTTTTTTTACTTGGATGAACAATACCTTTTTATGTTGATAATCCATATTACATTCTGTTTATCAACTTAGGATATTTAGTTATCACTTTTCAATTCATGATCCATATGAAATAGATAGTCTGCACTTAGGACGACCTTAATTTGCTATATCATCAGCTAACACTCTATAAAGAGCTTTATAAATATGATAAGCATTCAACATGCAACAATAGTAAGAACGCTCAGGATTGATAATGTCAAGGAGTACATGGAAAGTTCCTTGCGTATTTTTCTTCATGAGAAGGGTATCATCCATGAAACCTCATGCAGTTACAAGCAACAATAGAATGGGATTGCTGAAAAAAACGTCATTTATTGAATGTCGCTAGAGCACTCCTACTCCAGCGAAATGTGCCAAAGAATTTTTGGGAAGAAGTTGTCTTGGCTGCTGCTTATTTAATCAATAGGGCAGCATCTATTGTTATCGGGAAGAGGACTCCTTTCTCTGTTATCCATCTAGGTACATCTCCATTCAGTTTGGACCCACGGGCTTTTAGATGTGTCTGCTTTCTTCACAACTCCGGACCATGTGGGCGTAAATTGGATCCAAGAGCCACGAAATGCATCTTTCTTGGATATTTTGTGACCCAAAAAAGATACAAATGTTATGATCCCGTGGCATGCCGTCTTCATGCAAGTAAGGATGGTATTTTCTTTGAGAGCGAGTCCTACTTCTCTAAGAGATTTCCTCGAGGGGAGTATGTGAGTACTGATGTTTAAAAAAATGAGAATGGGATTTACTTTTCTTGGTGACATACAAGAGACTATCCATGTGGGGGAGGACAATGAGAAAGATAGCGATAAAGACTGTGAAAATGAATGCAGATTTTGGATAGACTTATAGCAGATGAAAGGGATCAGATAAAGTGGTCGAGATCGGAGAAAAGATGCTACCGAATCATGACGTCAACCTTTCCTCTGATCAAGATGTCAACCTTTCCACAAGTAATTATGGCCATGAAAACTCTACAAGTGTTCCTTTTTCTCATGGTATTCATACTAGTAATGCCAATCCTTTACTGGATGATCGTCCCATTTGATATGAGAAAATCTACTAGAACTGTTTGAGCCTCTACTTGTTATCCAGTGGAGGACTTTGTGACTTACACCAATATGGGTTCGAGATATAAATTTCTTTATTACTTCTCTTGATGCTCATCATGTTCCCAAAATATTGATGAAGCTAAAAAGGATCCGAAATTGGATCAATGCTATGAAGAAAGAAATGGATGCCTTGGTTTAAAATAATACTTGGGATATTGTTAATGCTCCTGAGGACACTCACCTTGTTTTCTCTAAATGGGTCTATACAATTAAATATGACACTGATGGGAACATTGACAGATTCAAAGCTCGGCTTGTGGCTAGAGGATACAACCAAAAATATTGGATTGACTATCTGGAGGCATTTGCTCGTATTGCCAAGATGTATACGATCATGATTGTTATTTGTCTAGCAACTCATTTTTTCTGGAAAATGTATCAATTAGATGCGAAAAATGCTTTCTTGAATGGTGATCTTAAAGAAGTGTATATGAAAATGCCACCTGGGTTTGAAAAGGATAACAAGTGTTGCAAACTAAAAATATTTTTATATGGATTAAAGCAATCACTAAGGGCTTGGTTTGAATGTCTACATGTGATCATGATTAAGAATGGATCAACCCAAGTGAATGGAGATCACACTCTTTTTATTAGGTGGAATGGCGAAGAAAGATCTATTCTTTGGTGTATGTCGATGACATGGTACTTACATCTGATGAATAAGAACTCTCCAGGATAAAGAAAACACTTGCAGGTGAAATTTGAATTGAAGGACTTGGGAAAGTTAAGATACTTTCTAGGCATTGAGATGGCTCGGTCTCCGGGAGGTATGTGTCTAAGTAAACGAAAATATGCTCTGGACTTATTAAAGGATTGTATTATGTTGGGATGTAAGCCTAATGCTTATCTTGTTGAGGCAAATCATAAACTGAATAAAGAGGATGTTGATCTTCTTGATGATGCAGGATAGGGTAGGTATCAAATACTGGTGGGAAAATTAATATATTTACCCTTACTAGGCCGGATATTTCATACGCTGTAAATGTGGTGAGTCAATTCATGCATGCTCCTACTACCTCTCATGCTAATGCGGTAAATAGAATTCTATGCTATATAAAAGGATCATCAAGAAAAGGTCTTATGTTCAAGAAAAATTCGAAGGTCACTATTGAAGGATACAATGACGCTGCTTAGGCTGGCTCCATTGATGACAGAAGATCCACCTCAAGTTATGCGGTATATCTATGTCGAAATTTGGTTATTTGGAGAAGAAACAGAATGTGGTTTCAAGATCAAGTGCTGGAGCAAAATACTAGGCTCTTGCCAATGGTTACAGAAATTCTATGGCTAAAAATTCTGCTCCATGATTTGGGCATCAAGAATAGCATGCCAATAAAGATGTTTTGTGACAACAAGGCTGCAATAAACTTGACTAACAATCCTGTAATGCCATGACAAAACGGAGCATTTGAAGATTGATAAACACTTCATCTGTGAGAAGATTGATGATGGATTGTTGTATCTTCCTTACCTGAAATCCACCAATCAGGTCGCTGATCTCTTCACAAAGAGGTTGCCTGTGGTACAATTTGAGTTGAATGTAGGCAAGTTGGGCATGGTGACATGTATGCTCAACTTGAGGGGGGCGTTGAGTTATCATATTTATATGGGTAAACAGATCTTTGGATGAGGGACTGTTTACCCATCATTCTCTATATATTGTACCCATCCATCCTCATTGTCTTCATCGTCTAAGTGAAGAGAGCAATAATCTCTAGTGAGGGAGATTAGGGATTGAGAGTCCTTATGGTTTTTTCCTCTCCATGGGTTTTCTACATAAATTCATGTCTCCATCTTTGTGAATGCTTTGCGTGTTTGATTCTAACACATGTAAAGATCAAATTCGAAATGATGCAATCAAAAGGAAAGTTGGTATAACTATGATTGAGGATAAGGTGAGAGAACATCGTTTAGGCGGTTTGACCATTTGTAAAGGAGATCGATCGATGCACTAGTTATGAGATATGAGTTTTGGGATGTTGAGCTGGCTAAGAGAGAGCAAGGAAGGTCTAAGAAGTGTTTGAATGAGACTAAACAAAGAGATCTTGGTTTTTTGGATCTATGTCTGAGAATGACCCAAGATAGATTTGAATGGAGGCAAAGAATCCATTAGCCGACCCTACTTAATGTGGAAAAAGGTGTTGTTGTATCCTCCGATGTTGCATAGCTGGATAATTCAAAGGCATCACTGCTCTTTAGTAAGTGGCTACCCTGAATGCAAAAATAGGACTGATTAGTTACAAGGATTTGGAAAGAACTTGCGTTCTTTCTATTCACCAGCAGTCTCCCACAGGTTTAAACTGTCTGGTATAATTTTCTCAAGGAGGGTACACCTAGCTTCAGACTTTAAACATGACTGGAAATCTTTCTTCTTTTTTAGTAAAGGAAGTAAGAATGAAGCAGAATTTTGCATTTAGAAGATATTGGAGGGAAACAAACCTGTATCCAAAAGTTGAGCATTTAGACACAAGAGAAAAGATAGCAAATTTGAATATAATTTCACCTTAACCTTCAAACTTGCAATATGTTTAAACTTGCAATTAAACAGGAACACAAGATAATGCATTAAAAATTGTTGAAGCTAAGTTGTGCCGATGATCGCTACTAGTCCATTTGCAACAGATGCCTTCAATGTTGGGGAAACCGGGGTATCACAGAAAAAGGCATCAAAGAGGGCAAATGTGACATTGATAGATTCAATCACTGCGTCAACTGCTAAAGGCATCCTCTCAGCTGAGATGGAGACTGCAAAAAATGGATCAAACTTGGTGTTAGAACATATGTAATATAGAAATGAATGGAGATTGAGTTGTCATCTTTCCCTTATTATGTCTTCCCTAGTTTCCCCTGGGCACCTATTCTATACCAAAGGGGTTTGTTATGGAATAAACATAGTCTACTCTTCTCTTCTTTCTCTTATAATGCATCAGGTGTCTCTGCAGCCTCAACGGTCTTTTTTTTTTTGAAATCAAAAACGTTTCGGGGGAGACACATAGTGGTGTTTGATGAATCTCGTATTCATCATGCTAAAATTGGTCATTTAGGCTCTGTCCCCCATCATCCATTTGTAATTATTCATTAATAGAGCATTATTAGCCATCATGCATGTGTAAATAATATCTGCATTTCATCATGCATAATTGCATTTAAAATCCCTAGTGTAAATTAGCCCAAAAAAGCCGCTAACTTCTCACATTTTTTAGTTAATCCATCCTAACTCCGATTGATCCAAAACCACCTTCATTGTGTAGATATTACTAACCTTAATAAATAAAAAAATACAAAAAAATTACTAACCCCAACAAGTGTCAAATAATCCCAAAGTCAAATTTCACATCTGACGGACTAAAATGAGCATATCTCCCACATACAGTGTCCGATTTTGGTCTACTCACTTTTAAAGTACTCCATTTTCAAATACCTTCAAAACAAGACCAATTTCGTAAAATTCAGAGCTCATATGTGAAAGTTGGGTTTTGGGCCTCTTTTGCGCATTTTAACTTTTTGCTAATTTTGACCTGAGTTTTTATGTGCATAATTAACTCTTTTAATTTTATTTCTTCTTCATTTGTGTCCTTTGATGAAAGTTCTAATAAGAAACGCAAAAACCCAAATCCAGATCAAAACTGAATTCAAAGAAACTGCCCGAGTCCAAGTGTCCGTTGTCTGTCTGTACAAAATTTGTGTGTTTCTTACTTCTATTTTATTTTCCTATTTTCTTATCCTTTAAAATTCCAAAAAAATTAGATTAATGTGTAAATAATTTTCTTCTATTTTATCATATTTTTTCTAGAATTTTTATCCCCTCAAAAACCACCAAAAAAATTACAAAACTCCAAAAATGCGGTTTTTCGTACACAAGGAAAACCGCCATAAATACCACTTCTCACAGTTGACCTCTTTTGCTCCTGGGCCCTTCATGAAAATTGTAGATCTCGTCGAGACGAACAACTTTCGTGAAGAAAACTTTTCGATCCAAGGTCATCTTCTATCTCTTTTTTCCCCTTTAAAATTCTGAAATTTTTTTGGTGCCACGTGGCAGCTCCAGGGCGTGCCACGTGGCACCCCGCCTCACTCTCTCTCCCAGGCCACCCCGGGTCACGTGCCCAGCACGTGACCCCGCCGTCTTCTCCTTCCTCTGGCCGTTACCCGCCGCGGCCTCCTGTCGTTTCTCCTCCCCCTCGTAACCGCCGCCACGCCTGCTCCTCCACCTCCTGCCGTTACCCGCGCCGCCCCCTATAAAGCCACGCCCCCCTCCGCTCGCTCCGACCATCCGCCATCACGAGAGCCACCTCGACTTGGTGACAGCAAGGAAGGGCAGAGCCTCGGCGTGATCCAGCCGCCTCTGGTGAGCTGCTGCGAGTCTTCAAGCTCGCCCTTACGGTGTTTATCATGCCCATCGTCGGCCTCGCAAAGGCCGAGTCCCCCCCCCCCCCGATTACACCATCACATCTAGTCGTCTTCTTCCTCGCGTATTCCTAACCACTTGCAGGAATCTCCGCCGCGTCCCCGCCGTTCGACAACAACACCTCTGCTCCAGGTTCACCACCTCGCCGCCGCGCTCCACCAGCTCGCCTTCGCCGCACGCCACCTCTGCCTCGCAGCGCCTCTGCTTGCGGCCCTCTGCTCCGCCCGAAGAAGCAACTCCGCCTCCTCGCAGAGACGCCCCTCCGCCTCCGCGCCTCTGGCCGCCCCGCCTCAGGTGCGCGGCGCCTCCTCCTCCTCCGGCAGCCTCCGCCCTCGCGCCGTGTGTCGGCCGAGGGGCGGCACCGCCACCTCCGCCTGCGGCCTTCTCCTTCGCCACAGCGCCTCTCAGGCGCTCCGCCCGACCTCGACGCACAGTCACCGTTGGATCAAGGGCCAACCCTTGATCCAACGGCCCAAAGGCTGCCATGTGGGGGGGCCCGAACCGGCCGCCCGAGCCTCGCGCCTCCCCTCACCGAGCCTCCCGCCTCGTTCACCCGAGCCTCAGGTCTTCCATCCTAGCCTCAGGCGCACGTGCAACGCACGTGCGTTCTTTGGAAAATTACGTTTAAGCCCCTGGCGCTTTCAGAAATTGCAGAAATACCCCCGCCAGGGGTAAATTACGTCCAGGCCCCTCCGAGTTTTATTAATTACAGATAAGTCCTCCCAGGGACCTTTTGTAAAGAAAACTTTATTTTATTTACATTTTAGTCCCTGAAATTTCATTCTAGCATATCTTTTTCATACGGACTCCGATTTTAGCATATAATATGTCATTTTGAAGCTATTTTTATGCTCTACAATTTAGCATAGCTTGTGATCAGATCTGAGGGTGTTTATAGTCAATTATTATTTGAGGATCATCACTGACTATTGCAGGCTAAATTTGACATATTGGTGCTTGAGAAATCAATGATCATTTTTGCAGGAATTCGGAAGATGGTTTTACTCTGATTAAACCGTTGTAATCTTTAATTAGTAAAATCTTCACATGTGGTTAATTCACATTTATTCCCCTCAGACTTTTGCTGACTATTTTGAGGACTTTAATCAAGGATATTTGGAGGCCTGATATCTCATTATTCTGAGCTTAAATTCATTACCCCTGAGCATCAAATTAAGATCAATTTTGATTTGTGATTAATCTTGTGAAAATATTGATCAGTTTATTAGAGGAATTAATACGTTTAAAATCACAGATCTTGGGCAGCATAGTCTCTGTTTAATTTTCTTTGCATCGCATCTCCATCATTGCATTGTATATTTTTCTCAACACAAAAATTAACCGAGCATTAATCCATTAAATTTGATTTAAGACCGCGCAACTAAAAATCACCGTTCCCTGAGTTCGACCTTGGTAAACTTGCCAAGTAAAAAAAATATTCCACAACATTCGAAGATTGTGGTATTTTGACGACCGAAATCCACTTCCTATACTACAATTCCTCATTATTAAAGAGGTGGATTTCACGCTCATCAGTGTTCGCCCCAAATTTTATTAAAAACCAAACGAGGGAGAGGAGAAGAGAAGTACAAAGTGATACAGACATCAGGGATCGAGAGGATCCCTGTCGATACCCCAGACCACAACCCAATCACCAACACACGGTCACAGCATTACCGGAGCATCCAGTCACTCAGAAGCCTCAACGGTCTTCACGCCTCTATCCCTCACGATCCTCACATGCAGCCTCACCGGCTTTGCTGCCACCCATCACTTCCTTGCATGTGATGAACGAACTTCGCCGCCACCCCTCTGTTCCTCCTGTGCTTCAGCCATTGCCGTGCCTTGCATGCACTACATCATTCAACATGTCCTCACAAGTAGGGCTGCTTCCACCAAGCCCCAGTGTGCAGGGGTGCCTCCCCTCAATGCCATATGTACAGGGCCTCCTCTCCCTAACAGCTTGTGGCAGGCTTTGCACCAACGCACCAGATCTCGCGTGCAGATCGTGTGCCAGGGCCAACTTATGTGGAATCATCCCATCGAGCGGTCCGAATACAACAGGGACATCTTGATTCTGCCGGACAAGGGTTTAGACCCTTGTGACTAACATATGTATTCAGCTTCTTTACTATCGGTTCATATGAAGAGAATCAGGGAGGATTCCAAAAAGACATCAACCATTGGGAAACCTGGTAGTCAACACCCATTCATTGGTCGGATAGTGAGGTTGGATGAGACCAACTTTGCTCGATGGTCAAGGATATTCATGTTGTTTGTGAAGGTTTAAGGCAAGAATATCTTCTACAAATCGAGCATGTTAAGAAGACGATCAAATATACCACATTGGTGAAGGGCAATGGGATGGTCTACTCTAGTTCGATAATAGTGTTATCTCATAAATCATTGATGAAATTACATACTAGGATACTCTGCTAGGAGATTCGGGACAATCTTAAAGATACATAGCAATAGCATCACATCACTGTAAGAATTGTTGTAGGAATAGTATTTATGTTATACTAGATTTGAGTATATGTTTCATTCTTCGCCTGGGCATATGTGGTGGCGAGAATGTCCCACCCCACAAAGCCCTTACAGCGGGCTGATGTAGAATATCATTAGACCATTGGCTATCTCCATTGTAAAAGTGTCTGAGAGCCAAACGTGTGCTCATGCGTTGCCCTGCTTCCATGAAGTGTTTCCTCCAATATTGTCGATTGGCACGGGATACATTAGGATTTGTTCTCAATTGTTTCTCTCCATAATACTCACGAGATGCATTGCCCACAATTAGTAGTTGGTCCCGTCCATCTTGACGATGGGAGCGGGGCTTTAAATGCCTGAGAAACTGGAGACAGGTGCATATCAACCTTGTCTTCTACCATGATGAATGAAGGAGACCAGGAAGGACACAACCAAGTGGTAGAATGACCTGATTTTTGTCTACACTGTTGTGTAAGAAATATGTTGTGTGTACATACTTTGAGCAACTTTGAGCAAAAATTTTCCCACCAACTCTGTCGGCACTCTAGGGCAACCAAATTGAATTTTAGTTGATCGAATCCAACATGAACTGTACCAAAATTAGTGCTAGATAGTGTCGAAAAGAGTCATACGAGATTCTGAGTGGACAACACTGATAATGGGTGCTCCGCCGATCATAACCGTGTATATGCATAATCCTCGAGGTATCATCGAAGCATCAATAAGGCACTGAAAGGGTGCGGGCGCACTATCGAGGTGCAACAATGGCTAGGCATTGTTGAATGGGGCCTCGTGGAACCACTAGGGGTCTCATAGATGCATGGTTTCCTAGGTGAAGATGGGGGACTGCAAGCAGATATCGAGGAGGGTTGGGTTGGCCGAGCACGAGATCCAAGGTTGAGAATGATGATGGGTAGGGATTTAGGCATCAAAAAGATACCATAGCTCAAGTCTCGGACCGATGCTCTAATATCATGTGTGTTGGAGAAAAATAAGAGCGTTGTTTATTTCTGAGAACCCTAGGCTCTCTTATATAGTAGAGAGGCCTATGGGTAAATTACATAAAGTGGAAAACAGAACTAAAAAACAAGAAAGAGATACATATGGAATATGGGAAAACATAAATATCTCCACACTCCCCCTCAAGATGGAGCACAGATATCGATCATGCTCAGCTTGGATGACACTTCTGGAATGATCCTCTGGGCAATGGCTTGGTGAAGATGTCAGTTATTTGCTCTCCAGAGCTGACATGGGAAGTAGAAATCAGGCCCTTCTGAATCATATCTCTGGTGTAGTGACAATCTACCTCAATATGTTTTGTTCTCTCATGGAACGCAGGGTTGTTTGCAATGAACAGAGCAACCTGGTTATCATAGCGTAACTCCATGGGTAGAGGAATCTCTATATGTAGATCACCTAGTACTGCTCGGACCCACATCATCTCTGTACTTGCTTGAGCCATAGCCCTATATTCGGATTCGGCACTTGATCCTGCTACAACTGTTTGTTTCTTGCTTTTCCAAGAAATGAGAGAACTGCCAACGAATATCGCAAATCCCGAAGTCAATTTCCTATCCTTAGGACAACCTGCATAGTCTGTGTCAGCATATGCGGATACAGAGAGTGTTTCTCCTTTCTTGAATAGTAATCCTGAGACTGGAGATGATTTTAGATATCTCAATATCATATATATAGCATCCATATGTACCTGTCGAGGTTGCTCCATGAATAGACTCACTCGACTCACTGCAAATGCAATATCTGGTCTGGTGATTGTAACATAAAGGAGTTTTCCAACCATCTCTCTGTATCTTCTCTTATCGACTTCATCTGTATCATCATCATATAGCTTCATGCTAGGATCCTTAGGAGTAGTAGAAGGTCGACATCCAATTATGCATGTCTCTGCAAGCATATCTGTAACATACTTTCTTTGGATCATCACAAGACCTGTGCATTTCTAGCAAATTCCAACCCCAAGAAATACCTTAGGGTGCCCAGATCCTTAGTCACAAATTGACTGCCAAGAAATTCTTTCGCCATCTTGATTCCCTGCTCATCATCCCCCGTAACAACTATATCATCAACATACACCATGATAGCAATTGTACCTCTAGGCATCTTCTACACAAATAAAGAATGGTCTGCATTTGACCTCTTGAATCCTGTCGTTCAATCAGATCTGAAAGCTTTTGGAACCAAGCTCTAGGACTCTGTTTAAGGCCGTATATTGCCTTATAAAGTTTACAAATATGTTGACATACCCCCTCAGCAACAAACTTCGGAGGCTGCTGCATATAGACCTCTTCTTGTAGATCTTCATACAAAAATGCATTTTTTACGTCAAGCTGGAATAAAGGCCAATCACGTGCTACAACAACTGAAAGAATGACACGTAAAGTGGAATGTCGAGCAACCGGAGAAAAAACGTATCCAAGTAATCAACTTTATAGTTCTGAGTAAAACCACGTGCCACGAGCCTTGCTTTGTAACGATCAAGGCTCCCATCTGCATGGTATTTAACAGTAAACACCCACTTGCAACTAACAACAAACGCTCCGGGAGGAGGAGAAACAAGGGTCCATGTTCCACGGGACTGCAACGCAACCATTTCTTCTTCCATAGCAAGGCGCCATTTGCTATCTTGCAATGCATCCTGGTAAGTCCGTGGAACTTCTACAACAGATAGAGCAACTACAAATCTCTGGAAATCGCCTGTAAGACGATGAAAGGAAACCTGGGAGGCAAATGGGTAGGATGTACAAGTACGCCTCTGCTTCCGAATAGCGATAGGCACGTCCAAGTTTTCATGAACGTCATCCTGCTGCGATCCCTGTAGCAATAGATCTTCAGGCTCATCGTTAGAAATCACGTTATCAGAACAAACTTGGGGCATGCTGGATGACGGACAATGACCATGAGAAGAAGAGGGCCGACGAGTATAGTATTTTGGTAAAGGGGGAACAACGGTCACTGGAGGTGGTGAAGGTGGTGGTGAAGGTATGCCAAGAGGCGGTGAGGGAGGTGGTGTAGAAGGTAACTGACTCATAGGAGGAGGTGGCATGTAGACCTCAGTATCAGAATGGGAAGTAGTCATTCTGTCACCTATAAGAGAGAAAAACATCAAAGATTCAAAGAATGTGATATCGGCGCTAACAAAGTATTTTCGACGCCACGGATCAAAGCAACGATATCCCTTCTGTGTTCTGGAGTATACCACAAACACACATTTGACAACCCTGGGAGAGAGCGTATCAAGACCTGGCACCAAATGATGGACAAACACAACACAACCAAAGACACGAGGTGTAAGAGAGAACAACTCCTTCTCAGGAAAGGCTACAGAGAAAGGAGTTTTCTCACCCAAGAAAGACGCGGGCATGCGATTTACTAGGTAGCAAGCAGTGAGAACCACATCACTCCGAAACGAGCGTGGAGCATGACTCTGAATAAGTAGGGTTCTAGTGATATCTAATAGATGACGATGTTTCCGCTCTGCAACACCATTTTGCTGTGAAGTGTAAGCACAAGAAGTTTGATGAACTATACCACGAGATGAAAAGAACAAGGAAAGAGCTCTAGTACAGAACTCCAATGCATTGTCAGAACGCACAATTTTCACAAAAGAAGAGAAAATATTTTGAACTTCATTGATAAACATTTGAATCACATCTCCTGCTTCAGATTTATTCTTCAATAAAAACACCCAAGACAAGCGAGAAAAATCACCTACGACAACAAGATAGAACCTGTGTCCCTGGTAGTCAGGAACACGACTGAGACCCCAAATATCAATATGGACTACCTCAAACAAGAAGCTACTGCTCCGACTCTGACGACTCAGGAAAGTAGACCGATGATGCTTTCCCAATTGACATGCTTCACACTGGAAGGACGACCTTGGAGAAATCTGGGGCAAAACGCGACACATCTTCTGAAGAGGTAGATGACCAAAATGGAGATGCCATGTATATGGAGAGTCTGATCCTGTAGAGTGGAAAGATACGCCGACATAGGGAGTACGGACCAGACGATAGAGACCGTTCTGCTGACGGCCACAACCAATCACTTTGCCCGAAGGTATGTCCTAAAAAACAAGAGACGATGAGTCAAAAATAGCTCGGCAGTTCAAATCCTTTGTAATCTGGCTAATGGACAGTAAACTCATAGAGAAATCGGGAGCACATAACACATTCTGCAGTCGCATGGAAGGCGTCAAGTTAATCTTCCCCTGTCCTGTAATCGGGAAATGTGTCCCATTGGCTATCATCACAGTCCGTCCTGAAGAGACCGGTCTATATGCAGTAAGTTGCTCTTTGTCCCCACAAAGATGATGTGTTGCTCCAGAATCCATAATCCAGTCCGTAATCATAGATCCATCACAAGAGGTGAGAGCATAAGAACTACCTGAGGTACTGGCTGTAGCAGGTGAACTGGCAAAGGCAGAGACGGCCACATCTGACTGGCTTCCAGGAGCTGTATCAGGAGGCATGATATTCCTCAGTATGGCAACGAGATCATCGAATCGTTAGTCCAACGAGGAAGGTGCAGGGGACTCAACTTGTTCTGCTACCCGAGCCGATGCTGGAAAACCATGCTTAGAATAACATGTATCCTCGGAATGGTCAGGGTGACGACAATAATTTCATGGTTGACGAATCCGACCCCCACGACCCCGAGGGCCACGACCACGAAAAGTAGAGGAGCCACCTCTTCCTCTGGAGGCGGCCATCGCTGAAGGTGTCTGGCTAGTAGTCGAGCTTGGAATAGTGATTCGACTCAGTCAGCGGAAAGCTCCCTCCATAGGAGGAATAGTAGCGTCAACAAGAATCTGAGACCGGACAACATCGTACTCTGGATCAAGTGTAGCCAGGAATACACCTACCATGGTAGCATTCCTGTATGTCTTCTAATACTCAGGAGTGGCCGTCAACGGCATGAAGCTATGGAGCTTCTCAAACATTCCTCGTAGGGATGTGTACAGTGAGTGAAGGGGACGCCCATTTTGTTTGACTATAAAAATATCATGTTGCAATTGAAGTATCTTGGTCTCATTCCGCGCCTGCGAATATGTCGCCGCTAGAATATCCCACATAGCCTTGGTCGTGGGCTGATGTAGTACATCGTTGGCGATCTCTATCGTCAACGTCCCAGATAGCCAGACTTTGGCATACGCATCGTTCGCCTCCCACGAGGCATTCACCCTAGTCTTCTCCACCGGCTCCTCTTCGGTAAGGATATGCTTCTTACCATTCGACTTCATCGAGCTCATGAACTGCATAGCCTAGAGCTCATAATTTGTCCCGTCCATTTTCACAATAGGCGCTGGACCTCTGAATGCGCCAGTGACGGGTACATCGACCTTGTTTTCAGACATATTGCCGGAAGAAGACTGCTACGGGTGCAGGAAACCAAAGTTTGTATGTCTACACAGACATATATGGGTTTGGGTGCACGTGTAGATTCATGCACACCAACCCAACAACCAACTGACGAAGTTGATAAGCACGGAGCGTGAGAGGCATGTTAACCCAGTCGCACGCTCACCCTCACGCCCTAGAAGGTTCAACAACAGCTTGTTGGGGTGCCGCGCACGAAAAACGAGCCACGTGCGAGCCACTGTGCGCACGAGACAACGCGCAAGGAGGCACGCGAGTAGGCGCGCAAGGTGGCGCGCAAGAGGGTTGTGCGCGTGTGGCCTATTGTATGCGCGAGGAGTGCGCGCGAGGCCTGCTGTGGGCGCGAGGCCTGTTTTGCGCGCGAGGAAGCGCGCAAGGTCACGACGCGCTCGGCAGTGGTGTGCGAGGCGGCGACGGCATGCGAGGCGGGGCTGGAGGTAGGGTTAGGGGTTTTCGGGGATCGAGAGCTCCGGTCTAGGACCGCCGCTCTGATACCATGTTGGAGAAAAATAAGAGCGTTG
This sequence comes from Ottelia alismoides, assembly GCA_037367405.1. Classification (NCBI taxonomy): domain Eukaryota; kingdom Viridiplantae; phylum Streptophyta; class Magnoliopsida; order Alismatales; family Hydrocharitaceae; genus Ottelia; species Ottelia alismoides. Next base: position 2,086,169 of record JAZKJV010008882.1, read on the forward strand.
TTTATTTCTGAGAACCCTAGGCTCTCTTATATAGTAGAGAGGCCTATGGGTAAATTACATAAAGTGGAAAACAGAACTAAAAATAAGAAAGAGATACATATGGAATATGGGAAAACATAAATATCTCCACAATGTGGAAAGAAAGGAATATTTCCTAAAATAAGATTGTATCGCATGTCTTATAAACCTTACAAGAGATAATGAACTTGAAGCAGGACAAAAAGCCACCGATTCACTATTACTTATAGAGAATGCTTTGAGAGAAGTAAAACTTTATGCAACCTATGTGTGTGCATCCAACTCCTAGTGATTGATGAAGGTTGTAATGAGGAAGATGCCTACTACCTTCTCCGATCACCTATTTGTTTTTCCTCAACCGTCTAATGCATCACTCTCCTATGACATCAAAGATTAGGTCACCTATTTGTAGCCAAACTTTGCTGTGTACTCCCTCATCTTCTACCTACCGTTATTATTCAATGTGAGGCATGTCGGTTGAGGAACACCATCAACAAAATTCATTTCAATCTTCAGATTGGCTATATTCATAGTCGACTTTTACTTAGTTCATAAAGATGTGCAGGATCCCAGTTGCTATCCTATAGGTCGGGAGTTTCGCAATCGTCTTATGAGCATGCTCCTCGCTCCATAAGATCATTCAATTATTCATCAAAAGCTCTGTTGCATATTTATTTTTGATATTGAGATTACTAGGATTGTTTAAATATAATACATTGGAGTTAACCATTTATTTAACTTAGGTTGTAACACGGTTGACTTGCTCGGGTAAGCAACTCAGGTTTGTGTAAGACCCGTATGAGTCAGGTTGAAAGCATGAGTCAGGAAAATCAGGTCGTGATTTTTACACAGGAGAATTTCCACGTTAAATACTAGTGCACTTATGGTTTAATTGTTATCTTGTGGTTGAAAATGCTATGTAACGTTGTAGTTGTTTTTAGAAGGTTGTGATTGCAGTATAGTTGGGTATCGGGCCGGGTCGAGTTTGAGTTGGCCCGACCCAAGCCCATTTAAGTATATGGGCTAATTGGTCGGGCTTTGGCCCATTTTATTTTCAAATTCCAGGCCCAAGCCCAAACCCAACCCAAACAAAATGGGTCGGGTTCGGGTCAGGCCGACCCAATTTAATACCTATGTACACCAATATCATATGTTCCGTTCTTCTTGCATTTATCTAGTTGTTTCTATGCATGTGTGCATGTTTAATACTTTAAGTATGCCAACTAATTCGTGATTCTGACATTAGTTGTAGTTGGAAATAGAAGTGTGGTAAAAGAATATGGAAACTTAAACCACCATTCAATTCATCATTACATATTCTATTGTAACAAATTGATTACTTACCGTTGTACATGCTCTAACACTTGATGACACGGATTCTATTCTTGCATATTAATGTAATAATCTTGCATACTAATTTAATAATGTCATCAATCCATGCTAATGGTATGATTATTAATGGGTCTAATTATTTATTCTAAACTCGAAATAAGGATATGAAAGTTCGAACATGGTATTTTGAGCAAATATGAATATACTGGATATAATATATCACATAGGTCGAGCTATTGGGCTTGCCGGTTTGGGCCTTCTCAGGCTCGAACCCGGCCCAATAATCAATATGGGCTCATTTTGAGGCCCACGACCCGCCCACTAAATTTCGAGTTCAGATTTGGTTCGGGTTACGTGTGTCCGATTTTGGGCCGGATCGGGCCAGCCCAGCCCAATGCCCAACCCAAGATTGCAGTGATCCAGGTTATACAATTCGATCCACCTGCACCTCATCGGCAGGTCTGTGAACCAACAATAGTACTCCGATGTAGTGGATCTCCCTAATCAATACAATTATGATCATGATCAAAATACAAATATGATATAAATCCCAATATAAATATAATATAAATCCCAACACAAAAAGGGTAGATTAGAAATCAAACACCTCAACAATATTCTCTTTCTCTTTTAAGTTTTAACACTGAGTTTAAATTTTCATGATGAGAAAGTGTACAAGTAGAAAAACCATTAACTTATGCCTTAAAAGATTAAGGCATGACTAGGATCTGATGCGTAGTTTGGGGGGATGATGCAGAGCACCTACGATACAAATTCTGTGATGTGCTTATGAATCCACTTAGGAACACACCCAATATATACATGTGTTAAAGTATGACGTGATTGAATACACCCAATATATACATGTGTTAAAGTAAGAGATGTGATTGTATTGCATGTTCTTTGAGGAGAGCACTGCCTCTTTGGGTTTCATGTCTAGTACTCCTTTAGTACTCCTTTTGCATGGTGAATGTCTCTTTACTCGTGATTTTTACCATTTATTCTGCAGTGTATTATCCCAAAAAATATGTCTTGTCGTAATTGCTTTGTAGTTTTTTTTTGTATGCAGATCAATTAATGAAAATCATGGATGGACAATGCGTCATTTCTTGCCCTGGCAGAAAAACATTGACGCGGCACAAGGCTATGCAGACATTGTAATTAAAATCTGGGATGTATGGCTGTCAATGCTCAAGATGCAGTTTTCTGCTAGGAGTACGCCAAACTATGTATAACTTTTTTTTCCTCAAAAACTGTATAATTTTTACTTACCAGCATTTTTGACGGATTATCCCAAGTCAAATATATGGCAGTTCCTTTTACAAGAGCGCGGCTTTCAAATGTACTGCGAAACAATATCAGAGCAGACTCATCAACTGCAGTGGGTTCCTTAATTCTTGGAGAGATGACGTCATTCAAAGCATTCCAAAATGTTCTACCATCCACATCTCTGATCAGGACAATTTTCAACGATTTCTTTATAGAACCTATAAATGAATATTGTTTCAATCTTTTTCCCTGATTGGCAATAGTAGACTTCAACAAGAGAGTGATATCTTGGAATACCTTCAAAAATATGCCTGAACAACGATGAATCTTCTGAAACCTCAGCAACCGTTTTCCCTTTCCATGAACTCAACATTTCAGTCAAGGAATTCTCAGCATAAAACCCAGCAGCATAAACTTTGACTCCAATAATTGCAAAAACCTTCTCTCTGTACCCTGCAATGTGACAGATTACCTGACCAGAAGGATATGAAACTCTCATGAAAATAAGTAGAAGGAATGTCCGCGGCAACTTACCTGTGCCAAGTAGATCCATAGTACTTGCACAACCTGGGACTGTCAAATCCTTTTCAAACTTTACACTGGTTTCAGGCTCAAGAACATATTGAGCACTTCCCACTGTTCCACAATTACAAAACAATTATTATAATCAATATGTATAACTTGTAAATGCATATGCTACTTATTTTTTAACGTAAGAATGAGTGTAAACTCAAGGTGAGTTACACTTGGATCAATTAAAAGAAAAATGAAGTTACATTACAAGGACCAGGATTCATAGCTGGCCTTAATATGATGAATGACGCTCCTGGATGTATGGTTCCTGTTTAAAAACCACTCTATTACGTGATAACCAAATGATCCAGGCCATGACAAGAGAGGTAAGGCACCATCACAGGAGGCAATGCAGGCAGATCCCACTGATGACCAAAAACTATTGCCGCACGATGAATCAAGCCAAGGAACATCCAGCCAACTCCAAATCTCCCTCGAGCAATGACTGCCAAAAAGTGTTCGGCAGATTACATTCCACTCAAACATCTTGGGCAAAGATTGTCAGTCCCCGAATCCCCTTAGCTCTGACCTCCTTCGCAGAAACACCTTCACTCTGTTGGTAAGACAGATTGTCAAATCAACTTGTAGTCAGCATCATCTTCCCCTAACCTCACGTCCAAGCCCGGTGTGAGACCTCTCTCTCTCTCTCTCTCTCTCTCTCTATATATATATATATATATATATAGGGTGCACTTGAATTGAGGTGGCACCTTTCCTCGATTATGGAAAGGTGCCATCTTAGGCCGTGGGATGATGAGTGTACGAAGGATATTGAAACCACTATGTGATTTTCGTGCCAACTAACATTCCTAAAATGTGAAAGGTTAAATTAATACTAATTTAGAGAAATACACGTCATTGAACATTCTATATTTAGGTATATGCGGATTGATGTACAAATTTTCCAGAAATATTTGATGGAATAAACGATCGCATTTTGAAACAACTGTTATGAATTTACAATCGATTGACATATTTTATATTTACATGTTATAAATTACAACACCGTGTCTACCGGCGTTTGAGAAAAAAAAACCTAAATCCGGTGAAATTTTGTGTTTATGCAGTTGAATTTTACGCATATTATGTTTCACAAAAATACATGGTGCTTACGTAATAAGATAATAAATTGATTTACACATGGCAAACTTTCCTATAATGAAAGCAAAATTTGATCACTCTTTAAAAAGTTGGATACTTAATTTTATATTATTAAAAAATCTATTCCAACGGATTTGCATTTTATTGAAATCTCAAATTTGAAAAAAAACGGAATGAGAATAAAAAATACACTATATATATTTTACACATACACACACAATTTTACAAAATTAGATTATATTTTACAAAGATTTTTTGTTTCAATTTGTACCTACATAATGCCAATTTGATTACTAATTTACCAACAATTATCGTATTTTACATAAACAATATCTATTTTACCACAAGAGGCTATATTTTATTAATTTCTAATTCTATTACGATATGTATGTTATCTATACAATTGATGTATTTATTTTCACAGATTTTTGAAATGAGTTAGATTTACAATTTTATCCTATAAAATACAACTAAATAATTTATTTTACGTAAAATGAGCGTATTTTACTGAGATATTATAATATTTTGTACCAACTTAGAGATAATTTGTCTATTATTTTACACTAACGGATCATATTTTACGTAATCAAGTTATATTTTACAACATTAGAATATATTTTACCATTTACTAGTTCTCTTGAACTGAGGTGTATGTTATGTCTACAATTGATGTATTCATTTTCACTATTTCAGGATGTTTGGTAGATTTACAGTTTTTTACTATATAATAAAATTACATAATTTAATTTATAACAAAAGATCGTATTTTACTAATATATTATATCATTTTGAATCTATGAAATGACAATTTGTGTATTATTTTACAAAAACTGATTGTATTTTACATGAATAAGATATATTTTACAATAACAAAATGTATTTTACTAATTGCTAATTCTATTATCGATATGTATGTTATGTCTAACACTGATGAATACACATAAAATAACATATCCGATGTATCAATTCTTATGTTGATATTTATCTTATTTTGCATTTTGACTTTTTCATATAGTATTTTTTCAGACTTTCATGAAACAATATAACCAATATAATGTATATACAGAGATTGTTTTACGTGTTAAAAAATTATAATAAGGATTTTATATATTACAGGAAAAAATAACTGAAGACTCTGAATGCAAATGCTTTGAAGTTTGGCTTATGTGTAACAAGTAGCATACCCAATAAACATTCAAAAAATAAAGGGATATTTACCCAGCGAACCCTGAAATCTTTCAAAATTACCTCTACGACCTTTGAAACATCGATATTCCTCCCTCGACCCCGTAATCTTGCTCTGTCTTACCCTATAGACCCTACCGTTAATTTGATATTTTTTAAGTTAACTTGTTTGGGTTTAAGTTGAGTTAATCTAACCCTAGCAAATCCAAGGGCCCTCCTTTCTTCTTCTCTCCCCGTCCTTCTTCTTCCCCACTCCCTCCTTGCGGAAATGGACCGGCGTCTCCTGCTCCTCGGGCCGGGTCACCTTCCTGAACCTCCGGTCCCTCTCGCTCTCCGGTTCTCTCACCGCCTCCTCGAGGAGGACAGCTGCGCCGTTTGCCTCTACGAGTTCGAGGATGGGGATGATGTCCGCAGCCTCCGGGAGTGCAGCCACGTGTTCCACCGCCGCTGCCTCGATCCCTGGGTCGACCTCGACCGCCGCACCTGCCCGCTCTGCCGCGCGCCACTCCTCGCCGGCGAGGAGGCGGAGACGGAAGACGATCTTCTGGAAGTTGGGTTCGATGAGTCCGAGCTCCTCGATTACTCCGTGGAGGAGGATCTCGACTGGCGTCCGATCGACCACCAGCCGCCCCCTCTCCGGTTCTTGAACGCCGACGAGCTGCTCCTCGCCGCACGGATGAGATTGGGAGCGGCGATCTGAAGACCTTTTCCGTTCGAAAGGAATCGGATTTTGTGCATAGGGGTCGACGATCCGAAGGTGGTCGGAGAGATTTGGACGGAAGGAAGGAGGTAGGTGGTAGGAAGATTCGGTCTTTCTTGGATTACTGTTGCTATTCTTGCTCTGTTTTTGAATCGGAGTAAAAAAGTGTCAGACAGATTTGTAACGATGATGATGATGATGATGAGAAGGAAATGGTTAATTTTGATTTTAACATTGATCTGCGGGGGATGGGGATCTCTTGAGAGTGGAAGAACGATGGCCACATGTTCGTCTGCCGAAACTTTGCTTCTCACAATAATGGGGGATGCACTGTGCTCTGATTTGATGGGACCGAGAAGAGTGGATTTTTCTACAGATTATTCCACTGCTGCGGATGTAAACAGATACAGTTAGGGTGGTGAAGGCGGAGGTGGTGGCGTTCTGCGGCGGCGATGGTCGGGAGTAAGAGGGGTGCAGGTGGAGGAGCTCCTCCTCAGGTGGAGCTCCATCAACGGCAGGGGAGCCGGGAGCGAGGGGCGGCGCGCGGTGGTGGGGGGAAGGGGTTTGAACACGGGACCTGGGCTGGGGTGGGGGATGATGAAATGGCATTCAATGTAAATTTACTAAACAAAAGGGTATAAGATAAAAAACTTAACGGAATCCGGTTACCTTTAACGGATAAACTAACGGGAGTAAACCACAGGGTCTATAGGGTAAGGGTTAGCAAGATTACGGGGTCGTGGGAGGAATTATGATGTTTCAAAGGTCGTAGAGGTAATTTTGAAAGATTTCAGGGTTCGTTGGGTAAATATCCCAAAAATAAAATCTGAAAGCAAATATAGCTATTGGAAAGAAAAAAATGAAGAAATATTGATGAAAAACAGAGACAGGAACTTGGAAGAATTGATAATAAGAACAAGAAGAAACATATTATATAATTGATGTTAAAATACCAACCTGGTAAGACATACTGATGAGAACGTAGTAATGCATTTGAAATGAATACTATAGCTAACAATGTTTGAACCGGAATGAACAAAAAGGCAATTAATATTTTTGAGTAATAATTAATTACCAAACAATTTATAATTCATTAATTAATCTAAAATTAATTTGAAATTTAAAATTCTTTCTATTTTTGGGTAAAAACGGAAACAAGCACTTACTTTTTAAAATTGAATACGAACTTCTGGATAACCCCAAAAACGAGATTTTTAAAATAATCAATTAGAATTTTAGGAAAGTAGAAATATGAAATATATTCTTTTAATAATTTAACATAATACCTACTTTGAAATAGAATGAGAAGAAAGGGACCGCATATCGGCGACGACGACGAAGAAGGAGCTCTTCTAGGCGAACGATTAAGGGGAGAGTTTGCACTCGCAAAAGCATCTTCTAAGGTGGTAGAGTGACAATCGACGACGATGGAGGAGATGCAGTCGCGCTTGGATGAAACCATACGAGAACAAGAAAGCGATTCTGACCAGTATAGTGACGGTACATTGTTAGAACTCCAGATCCATCGTCCGAAACCAAATTTCAAAAGTAAGTAAAATTTCAAAGTAAAAAGAAGTTTTATTTTTTTTATAAATTATATCTCTCCTAAATGAAATAAACAGAAGGAACAATCCTTCCAGTTAGCAAAATAAAAGAGATGGTTGTTGAAAAGGATCTTCTGAAGGTTGAAGATCATTTTGGAAGTATGCAAATTAATGTTTCTTTAAATATAAATGCATATTTATTTTAAATGAAGATACTCATGATTCATTGCAAGCACAAAAATGATTTTTTATGTCTTTACTTCTAGGCAAAGGCTATGTACAACATAGATGTTACATTGAACACTTTGTGCATTTCATTGATAACCATAGACCCACGTCCGAACAACAAACACTTTTGTCAAGGACTGCCTTTGGAAAGCTAATCAACATTGGACATGTTGAAATCCAATGAAAAAAATCTTCAATGGTTAGTTGAACAATTCCAAGATGGGAGGAATTTCAGATTTGGAAATAAGGTTGTGAGTTTCAGTGATGAAGAGGTGGGAGCAATATTGGGCCTACCTAGCTTTGCTTTCTCAATCACAGTCAGGGTTAGACACCTTCAGTGGAAATCATTCATATCGCATAAACTATTTGAAGAAGTAATGATTTTCAATAGGAAGAAGTTAAACATCATTCTAGAGGATTATTACAATAGAGATGATGACAACTTAGTGTCTATTTATGTAAAATGTTTGATACTTTTGATGTTTGCCACATTCCTTTTCCCCGACAGTTCTTATTCTTTTCCAAAAGATTTGTTACACTACGTAAAATCCCTTAAAGATACACGATTCTTTAATTGGTCTGGTGCTATTGCAAGAATGATAATGTTCAACGTAGATGACGTAGTGAGTAGTGTTCAAAAGAGAAGAGCCGGTTCATCAAAGGTAACACTGGGTTACCTTACAGGGTGTGTTGCATGCTTATACATGAGTTCTTTGATAATATTTTTTATTGATAGGATCAATAATAAGAATTACTAATAAAACAACTGAATCATGTATGGATGATGGAGTACTGCTGCAAAGACCTTGTGATGAGCAGAGATCTGAGACCACGGATTAGGAAGTGGACTGGTCTAATCAAAGGGGTCTCCAGATAATTGGTTTTGATCAGCGCGAACAAGTATTGTTAATATGAAATATGATATACTGTGTGTCTAATAATTTCAATAATTTAAATATTAAGTCCTTTTCTTTATGTAGATATTGCCTTCTTTGCAAATACAAAAAAAATGAAATAGTTAAGATAGAAGCAGACGAGTATGTTTTTCCATTCGAGAAATTTACCATGTGTGGTTTTACGGTGAGGAGACCAGAAATTGTGATAATAAACCCCATCCCAATACCACAAGATGGGTTGACAAGGAAGGGAAAGCAAAAGATAGAGGAATTGTGTGATAAAAAATCAGTTGTTTGTGTTTCAACTCGAGACGTCGTAACAAAAAAATCCAAAAAATGTATGTGTGAAGCATTTGCCTGTGAGATAGAGGAGCTGAAGGAGAAAATTAAAGATATGAGTGAAACGTATACAAAAAAGGATGCAGAACACATAAGAATGACTTCTGAAATGAAGGATGAGATTAATAAATTGAGATCTGAGAATGTGGAGCTGCATGAAAAGATAAAAAGAGTTCATGATCATGAGATCATAGATGTTTAACAAAATATTTTCCAAGCAGTAGATACTTCTAGAGAAAAAACTGAAAATGTTATTGAAGGTACCATTGATAACCATCAAAAAGACATGCTTACACCGACATGCAATGTAGCTGATATGAAAGAAGGAGTTTTTGAACATAGTGACTCAGATCTTGGTGACAGACTTCAAAATTTAATTTCAGAAATCTGTGATAAACATTAATTCCAGAAATTCCAAGATACGAGTTACAAAGTTTCAGCTATAAACATTGACATGCCTTTGATTTGAACATTGGTGACATTGCACATTCAGATAATGTGCAAACAGAAACTACAAGGAAAAGAAAAAAAAGGAAAAAGTCATAGTTCAGCAAAGTTCAATAATTAAAAAGATTGAAACAGAGAAGAGAAGCCAAAAAATCTTTACAAGAATCAATGAAGCAAGGCAATGAAGAGCAAGAATCACCAGTGGATAACACAACAAATGATGTAATCCATAAAATATATAACAACTTATTTTTTATTCATTATATGTAGGACAAGTAGAATACTGATTTTTACTATTGAACACAAAACTTTATATATTCTTCATGTTTATGATAGTAATTATTTCTAACATTGTTTTTAATTGATTGAATAAGAATCAGTATCTATGTGATATCGTGACCGATTTCATTGGTTACGAGAAAGTATCATAACAAATGAACAAAACAATTCAAGAATTTCTACGAGATTCTGCAGACAAGTAAGAATTTTAATCTAATTTTAACAATTATAGTTAAATATCTTTAACTTTAAGGGGATAATATTAATGAAAGATTCTTCCTTCAGATTGAATGCAACTACTTTACTCCGGGGAATCGGAGTTGTAAAGGGAGAGAAATTCACAAATTTTCTGTACGAAAGAATGATTGAGGATTCGGTACGTATATATTTATTAATTACTTTTTTAAAATTTCTTTATGAATAAATTATTTTTGATATTACAGATAATAGTTTATTAACGTGCTAGAACATAAATATTGCACAAAAAATGATCATGTTCCGTTTCTATTCACACCAATATTCCAAATGGTGAGTTTCTATATACTGATATAGATTTTTTTTTAAAAAAATAACTTTAATCACCATAATATGATAATCTTACTTACATTTTTCAGCAATATTTTGTAAATCTTGTGGTTAATGCTATGGAACACAAATTTGATAATCTTAAGGAGCTATATGAAGAAGGAATACACATACCGGAGTTGGAGAAAATTTTCACGGTTATTCATATAAGAAACCATTAGCATCTTCTTGTGACTGATTTTTCAATAAGAAAGTTCCTTTCTTACAATTCTATGAAAGGAACAAAATTCAATAAGAAGGATGTATTGAATTGGGTATGACATAAACAAACTTTTATATTTTATTAAATGCTTTATATCAATGTTAATATTTTTTTGTTTGAATTACATCTCAGCATGGCTGGATTTCGGAGTATTTCATGGACAACATACCAGATGAATGCCTTGCAGGTTGGGAAATCATATACGTGCAAGATTGCTCGCAGCAACCATCGCAAAGTCTCTACTGTGGTGTCTACATCATGATAATGATGGAGTACCTGTGCGAAGGGAGGGCGTTGGATTTCAACTACAAAGACATTGACAGATTTAGAGCTGAAATAGCTTCAACATTGTTAACATGCGGTTACATTGATATATAGGAAAAACATTGTTAACATTGCTTCAATGTGACTGCATGTTAATAATGTTGAAGCTATTTCAGCTCTAAATCTGTTAATGTATTCGTAGTTGAAATACAACGTCCTCCCTTCGCACAGGTACTCCATCATTTTCATGACGTAGACACCACTGTTGAGACTTTGCGATGGTTGTTGCGGACAATCTTGCACGTATATGATTTCCCAACCTGCAAGGCATTCATCTGGTATGTTGTCCATGAAATACTCCGAAATCCAGTCATGCTGCGATGTAATTCAAACAAAAAAATATTAACACCGAAATAAAGCATTTAATAAAATATAAAAGTTTGTTTATATCATACTCATTTCAATACATTATTCTTATGGAATTTTATTCTTTTCATAGAATTGTAAGAAAGGAACTTTCTTATTGAAAAACCAACCACAAGAAGATGCCAATGGTTTCTTATGTGAATAACCGTGAAAATTTTCTCCAACTCCGGTATGTGTATTCTTTCTTCATATAGCTCCTCGATCTTATCAAATTCGTGTTCCGTAGCATTAACCACAAGATTCACAAAATATTGCTGAAAAATGTAAGTAAGAATATCATATTATGGTAATTAAAGTTATTTTTTTAACTATATCAGTATATAGAAACTTAACATTTGGAATATTGGTGTGAATAGAAACGGAATAAGATCATTTTTTGTGCAGTATTTATGTTCTAGCAAGTCCATAAACATGCCTATTATCTGTAATATCAAAAACAATTTATTCATAAAGAAATTTAAAAAAGTAATTAATAAAGATATACGTACCGAATCCTCAATCATTCTTTTGTACAAAAAATTGAGAATTTCTCTCCCTTTACAACTCCGATTCCCCGGAGTAAAGTAGTTGCATTCAATCTGAAGGAAGAATCTTTCATTAATATTATCCCCTTAAAGTTAAAGATATTTAACTGTAACTGTTGAAATTAGATTAAAATTCTTACTTGTCTGCAGGATCTCGTAGAAATTCTTGAATTGTTTTGTTCGTTTGTTCTGATACTTTCTCGTAACAAATGAAATCGGTCACGAGATCGCATAGATACTGATTCTTATTCAATCAATTAAAAACAATGTTAGAAACAATTACTATCATAAACATAAAGAATATATAAAGTTTTGTGTCCAATAGTAAAAATCAATATTCTACTTGTCCTGCATATAATGAATAAAAAATAAGTTGTTATATATTTTATAGTTTACCTCACTTACTGTGTCATCCACTGGTGATTCTTGCTCTTCATTGCCTTATTTCATTTATTCTTGTAAAGATTTTTGGCTTGTCTTCTCTTTTTCAATCTTTTAATTATTGAGCTTTGGTGAACTGTGCATTTTTCCTTTTTTCTTTTCCTTGTTGTAGTTTCTGTTTGCACTTTATCTAAATGTGCAATGTCACCAATGTTTAAATCAAACGAAGGCGTGTCAATGTTCATAGCTGAAACTTTATTACTTGGGATTTCTGGAATTAATGTTAATCACATATTTTTGAAATTAATTTTTCAAGTCTGTCACCAAGATCCAAGTTACTATATTCTAAAACTCCTTCTTTCATATCAGCTACAATGCATGTCGATGCAAGCATACCTTTTTGATGGTTATCAACGGTACCTTCAACAACATTTCCAGTTTTTTTTCTCTAATATATCTACTGCTTGGAAAACATTTTGTTCAACATCTATGATCTCATGATCATGAAATCTTTTTAGTTTTTCATGCAGCTCCAGATTCTCAGATCTCAATTTATCAATCTCATCCTTCATTTCAGAAGTTATTCTTATGTGTCCTGCATCCTTTTTTGTAAACGTTTCACTCATATCTTTAATTTTCTCTTTCAGCTCCTCTATCTCACAGGCAAATGCTTCACACATCTATTTTTTTTATTTTTTTGTTACGACGTCTCGAGTTGAAACACAAACAACTGATTTTTTGTCACACAATTCCTCTATCTTTTGTTTTGCCTTCCTTATCAACACATCTTGTGGTATTGGGATGGGGTTTATTATCATAATTTCTGGTCTCCTCACCGTAAAACCACACATGGTAAATTTTCGAATGGAAAATCATACTCGTCTGCTCCTATCTTAACTATTTCATTTTTTTGTATTTGCAAAGCAGGCAATATCTACATAAACAAAAGGACTTAGTATTTAAACTATTGAAATTATTAGACACACAATATATCATATTTCATATTAACAATACTTACTTTTTCACACCTGATTGAAACCAATGATCTGGAAACCCCTTTGATTGGACCAGCCCACTTCCTAATCCGTGGTCTCAGATCTCTGCTCACCACAAGGTCTTTACAGGAGTACTCCATTATCCATACCTGATTCAGTCTTTTTATTAGTAATTATTATTATTGATCGTATCAATAAAAAATATTATCGAAGAACTCACGTATAAGCATGCAACACATCTTGTAAGGTAACCCAATGTTACCCTTGATGATCCGGCTCTTCTCTTTTGAACACTACTCACTACGTCATCCATGTTGAACAGTATCATTCTTGCAACAACGCCGGACCAGTTAAAGAATCATGTATCTTGAAGGGATTTTACGTAGTGTAACAAATCTTTTGGAAAAGAATAAGAACTGTCGGAGAAAAGGAATGTGGCAAACATCAAAAGTATCAAACATATTACATAAATAGAGACTAAGTTATCATCATCTCTATCGTAATAATCTTCTAAAATGTTGTTCAACTTCTTCCTATTGAAAACCATTACTTCTTCAAATAGTTTATGCGATATGAATGATTTCCACTGAAGGTGTCTAACCCTGACTATGATTGAGAAAGCAGAGCTAGGTAGGCCCAATATTGCTCCCACCTCTTCATCATTGAAACTCACAACCTTATTTCCAAATCTGAAATTCCTCCCATCTTGGAATTGTTCAACTAACCATAGAAGGTTTTTTCGTTGGATTTCAACATGTCCAATGTTGATTAGCTTTCCAAAAGCAGTCTTTGACAAAAGTGTTTGTTGTTCGGACGTGGGTCTACGGTTATCAATGAAATGCACAAAGTGTTCAATGTAACATCTGTGTTGTACATAGCCTTTGCCTAGAAGTAAAGATATAAAAATCATTTTTGTGCTTGCAATGAATCATGAGTATCTTCATTTAAAATAAATATGCATTTATATTTAAAGAAACATTAATTTGTATACTTCCAAAATGATCTTCAACCTTCAGAAGATCCTTTTCAACGACCATCTCTTTTATTTTGCTAACTGGAAGGATTGTTCCTTCTGTTCATTTCATTTAGGAGAGATATAATTTATAAAAAAATTTAAAACTTCTTTTTACTTTGAAATTTTACTTACTTTTGAAATTTGGTTTCGGACGATGGATCTGGAGTTCTAACAATGTACCGTCACTATACTGGTCAGAATCGCCTTCTTATTCCCGTATGGTTTCATCCAAGCGCGACTGCATCTCCTCCATCGTCGTCGACTGTCACTCTACCACCTTAGAAGATGCTTTTGCGAGTGCAGACTCTCCCCTTAATCGTTCGCCTAGAAGAGCTCCTTCTTCGTCGTTGCCGCCGATACGTGGTCCCTTTCTTCTCGTTATTTTTCAAAGTAGGTATTATGTAATATTATCAAAAGAATATATTTCTTATTTCTACTTTCCTAAAATTCTAATTGATTATTTTAAAAATATCACTTTTTGGGTTATCTAGAAGTTCGTATTCAATTTTAAAAAGTAAGTGCTTGTTTTCATTTTTAACCTAAAAATAGAAAGAATTTAAAATTTTAAATTACAAATTAATTTTAGAATAATTAATGAATTATCAATTGTTTGGTAATTAATTATTACTCAAAAATATCAGTTGCCTTTTTGTTATTCCGATTCAAACGTTGTTAGCTACAGTATCCATTTTAAAGGCATTACTACGTTCTCATCAGTATGTCTTACGAGGTTGGTATTTTAGCATCAATTATATAATATGTTTCTTCTTGTTCTTATTATCTATTCTTCCAAATTTCTGTCTCTGTTTTCATCAATATTTTTTCCATTTTTTTCTCTTAAATAGCTATATTTGCATTCAGATTTTATTTTTTGAATGTTTATTGGGTATGCTACTTGTTACAAACAAGCCAAACTTCAAAGCATTTGCATTCAGAGTCTTCAGTTATTTTTCCTGAAATATACAAAATCGTTATTATAAATTTTTTAATACGTAAAACAATCTCTGTACATACATTATATTGGTTATATTGTTTCATGAAAAAATACTATATGAAAAATTCAAAATGCAAAATAAGATAAATATCAACATAAGAATTGATCGTCAGATATGTTGTCATTTTATATGTATTCATCAGTGTTAGACATAACATACATATCGACAATAGAATTAGCAATTAGTAAAATACATTTTGTTATTGTAAAATATATCTTATTCATGTAAAATACAATCAGCTTTTGTAAAATAATACACAAATTGTCATTTCATAGATACAAAATGATATAATATATTAGTAAAATACAATATTTTGTTATAAATTAAATTATATGGTTGTATTATATAGTAAAAAATTGTAAATATATCAAACTTCCTGAAATAGTGAAAATGAATACATCAATTGTAGACATAACATACACCTCAGTTCAAGAAAACTAGTAAATGATAAAATATATTCTAATGTTGTAAAATATAAATTATTTACGTAAAATACGATCCGTTAGTGTAAAATAATAGACAAATTGTCACTAAGTTGGTATAAAATATTATAATATCTCAGTAAAATACGTTCATTTTATGTAAAATAAATTATTTAGTTGTATTTTATAGGATAAAATTATAAATCTAACTCATTTAAAAAATCTGTGAAAATAAATACATCAATTGTAGACATAACATACATATCGTAATAGAATTAGAAATTACTAAAATATAGCCTCTTGTGGTAAAATAGAAATTATTAACGTAAAATACGATAATTGTTGATAAATTTGTAGTCAAATTAGCATTATGTAGGTACAAATTGTTATAATATCTTTGTAAAATATAATCTAATTTTGTAAAATTGTGTGTGTATGTGTAAAATAAATAAATATATATATAGTGTATTTTTTTATTCTCATTCCGTTTTTTTCAAATTTGAGATTTCAATAAAACGCAAATCCGTTGGAATAGATCTTTTAATAATATAAAATTAAGTATCCAACTTTTTAAAGATTGATCAAATTTTGCTTTCATTGTAGGGAAGTTTGCCATGTGTATATCAATTTATTATCTTATTACGTAAGCACCCTATATTTTTATGAATCATAATATGCGTAAAATTCAACTGCATAAACACAAAATTTCACCGGATTTAGGTTTTTTTCTCAAACATCGGTAGACAAGGTGTTGTAATTTATAACATGTAAATGTAAAATATGTCAATCGATTGTAAATTCGTAACAGTTATTTCAAAATGCGGTCCTTTATTCTGTCAAATATTTCTGAGAATTTATGTATATCAATCCGTATATACCTAAGTATAGAATGTTCAATGACGTGTATTTCTCTAAATTAGCATTAATTTAACCCTCTCATATTTTAGGAATGTTAGTTGGCACGAAAACCACATATTGGTTTCAATCTCCTTCGTACACTCGTCATCCCACGGCCTAAGATGACACCTTTCCATAATCAAGGAAAGGTGCCACCTCAATTCAATTGCACCCTATATATATATATATATATATATATAAGGGATCCTACTCCGCGAAGTATGTAACCTTACCTACTCCGTGCTCTTTTTTCCATTTTTTATTTTTTTTAAAAAATTCTTCCGTGGATTTTCATAACTATATCTCTCTAATATGTCTGTATTTCTTTATTTTATTTCTTTGTAACCATATTATGTAATTTACCCATTAGGACTCTCCTTTATATAAGAGAGCCTAGGGTTCTCAGAAAATAACAACGCACTCATTTCTTCCAACATGGTATCAAAGCGGCGGTTCTAGATCGGAGTTCGTATACCCTAACCCTAATGCACACCCGCCAGCTCCCCCTCTCATCTCGGCGCCGCCCGCCAACCGTCCCTTCTGCTAGTGCTGTCGCCCGCCAACCCCCCTCCTCATCTCGATGCCGTCGTTGCCTGCCAACCCTCCCTTCCGCCAGTGCCGCTACCCGTCATCCCTTCCTTTCATCGGCACCGCCAGCCCGTCAACCCCCCCACTCCCTTCCTTGCACCTCCTCGGTGCTGCCACCCCGCCGCTCGGCACCGCTGACCCCTCTTAGGCATCGCCGACCCCTTTCTTGAGCCTCTCTACCGTCGTAGGCCCCTCATTTCCGTCGTTCTCTCTTTGTTCGTTTTGGTATGAATTTGATTAAGTTTACATATGCAATCTAATCCTCACATGTCTATGTAGACATCTATCTATCGGTTTACGAATCCCATGTGATCTTCATTCGATGTCATATCAGAAAACAAAGTCAATGTACCCGCCACAGGTGCCTTCAAAGGTCTAGCATCAATTGTGAAGATAGACAGGACGAACTATTAGCTCTGGGCTATGCAGTTCAAGAGCCTTATGAAGTCTAATGGTAAGAAGCATATTCTTATCGATGATGAACCGATGGAGAAAACAAGGATTCACGTCTCGTGGGAGAAAGACGATGCATATGCCAAAGTTTGGCTGTCAGGAACATTGATGATAGAGATCGCCAATGACATGTTGTATCAGCCCACTGCTAAGGTAATGCGGGATATTATCGTTGCAACCTTTAGCAGGATCAGTGTTCCGACCTCTACTGCTAGCCGGACTTCTTCGACAATGGCAGCCTCCAGGGGCAGAGGCGGCTCATCTGTCTTTCGTGACGTAGACCCCGTGGTAGAGGGGATCAAATCCGTCAGCCGTGCACGTATTGTCATTGTCCTGGCCATTCAGAGGGTATATGGTATTCTAAGCATGCTTTCCCAGCATCAACACGGGTAGCGGAACAAATTGAGTCTCCAGCACCTTCTACTTTAGATCAGAGATTTGGTGATCTCGTAGCTAGACTATGAGATATCATGCCCCTTGCCTCATCTTCAAGAGGCCATTTAGATGTGGCAACTTCTGCTTCTGTCAGTACGTCTGCTACAACAAGCACCTCAAGTAGTCCTTATGCTTTTACCTCTTGTTATGGATCTGCGATTACAGAGTATATTATGGACTCAGGGGCAACCCATCATTTATGTGGAGACAGAGAGCAACTTACAGCATATAGATAGGTTCCTCCAGGGAGAACCATGGTGATAGCCGATAGGACTCATTCCCCGATCACAGGACATGGGGAGATTAGTTTGAAACCTTCGATACATCTGCAAAATATGTTACATGCTCCTGATTTCTCTATGAATTTGTTATATATTAGTTAGATTACGAAGGATTTGCACTGTCGAGTTATTGTTGACCCATCGTCTCTTGTTTTTCAGGACATTCTTACGGGTAAAGTGATTGGTTGTAGCCGTGAGCAGGGAGACCTTTATCGCCTAATCCGCACTCCATATGCAGATGCATCCTTTCATTCAACCGGACCATTTTCTTCTTACACTTGACATCTCCGTTTTGGCCACCTCCCTCTTCTAAAGATGTGTCGCATTTTGTCGCAAATTTCTCCGGGTTCCTCCTTCCAATGTGAAGCGTGTCAGTTGTGAAAGCATCATCGGTCAGCTTTTCCCAATCACCATAGTCGGAGCAGTAGCTCTCTTTTAGAGTTAATTCATGTCGATATTTGGGGTCCAAGTCGTGTTCCTGATCACCGGGGACATAGGTTTTATCTTGTTGCAGTAGATGATTTTTCTCGTATGTCATGGGTATTTCTATTGAAGAATAAATTTGAAGTAGGAGATGTGATCAAAATTTTTATCAATGAAGTGCAGAATCTTTTTTCTTCTTCTGTGAATCTTGTGAGGACCGACAACGCTTTAGAATTTTGCACTTGTGCGCTATCATATTTCTTTTCCTCCCATGGTATAATACATCAAACATCATGTGCTTACCTCTTAGTAGAATGGTGTTGCAGAGAGGAAACATCGCCATTTACTTGATGCCACTTGGACCCTACTTATTCAGAGTCATGCCCCCACATTCGTTTTGGTGTGATGTTGTTCTTAAGGCATGTTATCTTGTGAATCGCATGCCTTCGTTTTGTCGTGGGTGAGAAAATTCCTTTCTCTATAGCCTTTCCTAATTCGTCTGTCGTGGGTGAGAAAATTCCTTTCTCTATAGCCTTTCCTAAGGAGTTACCCCCCATGTCTTTGACTCTGTTGCATTTGTTCACCACTTGGCTCAAGGTCTTGACAAGCTCTCTCCTAGAGTTGTCGAATGTGTGTTTGTTGGGTACTCCAGGATCCAGAAGGGATATTGGTGCTATGATCCATTACACAGGAAATACTATATCAGTGCGATGTCACATTTTTTGAGTTTGTGAAGTATTTCACTCCTACATGTGACAGGTTGGCTTATTCAGAGTAAGATACTGAAATCTACATGCCATTTCCTCCTACAAGTCAGTTGTATCCCCGACATGTTACACCTCCACCACCATCACCATTCCACCATCACCATCACCACTACTTCCCTCTTCATAGCCGCCTGTGACAAATGTTCCACCATTACCCAAATTCTATACCCGTCGACCGGTTATTGCTCATGGTCATCACCCGTCATCCAACACGCCCCAGGTTTCTTCCTGATAACATGGTTTCTAACGATGAGTCTAGAGATATTTCTGTACAGGGATCATTGCAGGAGGAGGTTTCCGACGAACTGGACATACCCATTGCTGTTAGGAAGCAAAAGTGTACAGGTGTATCATATCCGCTTGCTTCACATGTATCTTTTCATCGCCTAACAGGGGATTTTTAGATAATTGCAATTGCTTTATCTGACGTGGCTATTCCATGGACTTATCAGGAGGCCTTGACAGATAGTCGATGGCGTTTAGCTATGGAGGAGGAGATAGTTGCATTGAATCCTGTGGTACATAGAATTTAGTGTCTGCTCCTCCTGGCGCCTCTATTGTCAGTTACAAACGGGTGTTTACTATTAAAGATCATGCAGATGGGAGCCTTGATCGTTACAAGGCCAGATTGGTAGTACGTGGTTTTACTCAAACCTACGGTGTAGATTATATGGATACGTTCTCTCCAGTTGCTCGTCACTCCACCTTACATATTCTTCTTTCAGTTGCAGTGGTACGTAATTGGCCCTTATTTCAATTAGATGTTAAAATGCATTTTTGTATGGAGATCTATAGGAGGAGGTATACATGCAACAACTTCCGGGGTTTGTTGCTGAGGGGGAGTGTCACCAGGTCTGTAGACTCCATAAGATAATATATGGTCTTAAACAAAGTCCAAGGGCATGGTTTCAGAAGCTCTCGAATCTGATTGAACGACAAGGGTTTAAGAGGTCAAATGCAGACCATTCTCTATTTGTGCAGAGAACACCTAGATGTACAGTGGTTATCATGGTGTATGTTGATGATATAGTTGTTACAGGAGATGATGTACATGGAATAAAGACGACAAAAGAATTTTTGGGCCATCAGTTTGTTACTAAGGATCTTGGCACCCTAAGATATTTCTTAGGATTGGAATTTGCAAGGAATGCGCAAGATCATGTGATGAACCAAAGGAAATCTGTAGCAGACATGCTTGTTGAAACGGGCATGATTGGGTGTCGACTTTCTACTACTCCTATGGATCTTAGCATGAAGTTATACGGTGATGATACAAATGAGGTTGATAAGAGGAGATACAGAGAGATGATGGGAAAGCTCCTTTATGTTACTATTACTAGACCACATATCTTCTTTGTTGTAAGCCGAGTGAGTCAGTTCATAGAGCAGCCTCGACAAGAACATATTGACGTTATACACATGATATTGAGATATCTAAAATCTTCTCTAGGTGCATGACTATTTTTCAAGAAAGGAGCAACTCTCACTGCGTCCGCGTGCGCTAATGCTGACTATGCAGGTGTCCTAAGGATAGAAAGTCTACTTCGGGATTCGCAGTTTTCGTTGGTAGTTCTCTTATTTCTTGGAGAGCAAGAAGCAAATAGTTGTGGTCAGATCAAGTGCTGAGTCAGAATATAGGACTATGGCTTACGCAAGTACAAAAATGATGTAGGTTCGAGCAGTGTTAGCATATTTGCATATAGATTTTTCTCTACCCATGCAGTTACAATGTAATAATCAGGTTGCCCTATTCATTGCAAACAACCCTGGATTTCACGAGAGAACAAAACATATTGAGGTAGATTGCCATTACATTAGAGATATGATTTAGAAGGGTTTAATTTCTACCTCCCATGTCAGTTCAGGAGAGCAAACACCTGATATCATTACCAAGGCATTGCTCAGAGAACCATTTCAGAAGTACTCGTCTAAGCTGAGCATGATTGACATCTATGCTCCATCTTGATGGGTAGTGTAGAGATATTTATATATTTCCATATTCTCTATGCACAGTTTTCTTTATTTTATTTCTTTGTAACCATCTTATGTAATTTACCCATAGGACTCTCCTCTATATAAGAGAGCCTAGGGTTCTTAGAAAATAACAACGCACTCATTTCTTCCAACAATGTCACTCAAATTTTATCAGAAACAGAGACTCATATGCCCTCCCTCTAGAACAGGTCGATTACATCAATTCTACAACAACAACAACAAAGCCTTTTCCCACAATTAAGTAGGGTCGGCTACATGGATTCTTCGCCTCCATTCAGATCTATCTTGGGCCAATCCTGAGCTTATATCCACAAAACTAAGATCCCTTCGTATGGTCTCTTTCCAACACTTCTTGGGCCGTCATCGTCCTCTCTTAACGGCTCAACATCCCAACACTCGCATCTCCTAACTGGTGCATCAGCAGATCTTCTTTGCAAATGTCCAAACCATCTTAAGCGGTTTTCTCGCATCTTATCCTCGATCGAAGCTACACCAACTTTCTTTCTGATTGCATCATTCCGAATCCGATCTTTACGTGTGTGTCCACACATCCACTTTAGCATTTTCATTTCTGCTACATTCATTCTCTGCATATGTCTATGGTTCACAGGCTAACATTCAGATCCATAAAGCATAGCAGGTCTCACGGCTGCTTTGTAAAACTTTCCTTTAATCTTTAACGGAATTTTCTAATCACAGAGAACAACAGAGGCTCCTCTCCACTTTAGCCAGCCTGCATTTATTCTATTAATAACATCTCCATCAATTTCCCCATCATGTTGCAGAATAGATCCCAGATATCTAAAGGAATCTCTCTTCTGAATGTTACCGTCACCAATCTTCACCTCGATTTCTTCACCATTGCTTCCATCAAAGGTGCACTCCATATATTCCGTCTTAAACCTAATTATACGAAATCCTTTAGCCTCCAACTCATGTCTCCAGACCTCAAGCTTCTCATTTACTCCATCTCTAGTCTCCTTAATTAACACAATATCATCAGCAAATAACATACACTAAGGTAACTCATCCTGAATGTGATTGGTCAACTCGTCCATAATCAAAGTAAAAAGAAATGGACTCAAAGCAGAACCTTGATGTAAACCAATGTTGATGTCAAAATATCCAGTCTTCCCAAACGGGGTCCTTACACAAGATAAAGCCCTATCATACATGTCCTTTATGAGGTTAATGTATAGGACAAGTACTTGTCTCTTCTCCAACACTCTCCACAATATCTCTCGTGGGATAGAATCATAAGCCTTCTCCAAATCAATAAAGATCATGTAGAGGTTCTTCCTTTTAGCTCTATAAATCTCCATTGTTCTCCTCAGCAAATGGATGGCTTCAGTCGTTGAGCGACCTGGCATGAATCCGAATTGGTTTTCTTTTACATTGGAAATTTTCCTCAACCTTCTTTCCATCACACGTTCCCAAATTTTCATAGTGTGACACATCAGCTTGATACCTCTATAATTTGAACAATTTTGAATGTCTCCTTTAGTCTTATAAAGAGGCACCACGATACTCCTCCTCCAATCTTCAGGCATTTTCTTGCTTCGCCAAATAACATTGAAAAGATTTGTAAGCCAAGTCAAACCACGCTCACCTAAAACTCTCCAAACTTCTACAGGGATGTCATCCGGTCCTACACCTTTTCCAGGTCTCATAACCTTCAGAGCCTCCTCTACTTCCTTTCTTTGTATCCGTCTATAGCATGCACGATTCAAGTAACTTTCACTACAAGCTAGATCACCCAAAGTGATCTCTCTATTTCCTTCCCCAATGAAAAGTTTATGGAAGTACTGCTCCCATCTAGTCTTTATATCCTTCTGAGCAACAAGCACATGACCTTCCTCGTCCTTAATGCATCTCACTTGAGAAAGGTCTTTGGTTTTTCTCTCTTTCTTTGGCCAACCTGAATATATCCTTTTGTTCCTCCTTAGAGTCGAGATTTTTATACAAAACTTCATAAGCTTTTGACTTAGCTTCGCTTACAGCCTTCTTTGCTTCCTTATTTGCTATTTTGTAGTTTGTGACAGTTTCCTCTGTTCTATCCTTAGACATAGCTTTAAAGCAAGCTCTTTTTATTTTAGCTTCTCTTGCACCCCTTCACTCCACCACCAAGCCTCCTTTTGACATGGAACTCCTCCCTTTGATTCGCCTAGCATCTCTTTGGCTACCTTTCGGATACAAGATGCTACTGCCTCCCACATCTCATTTGCACTACCGCTACAATCCCAAGATAAGTCTTCTAAAACATTCTCCCTGAAGCTCGCTTGCTTTAGTGGAAGATTCCACCATCTAGTTCTAGTTATCTTAGAAACCCTCCTTTTCTTTACCAACCCTTTCATTTGTACATCCAAGACTAACAAACGATGTTGGGTTGTCAAACTCTCTCCTGGGATTACTTTGCAGTCTTTACAACACATCCTATCTCTTCTCCTCAACGCAAAGTAATCTATCTGTGTTCTAGTTGGCCCACTCTTATAAGTAATTAAATGTTCCTCCCTCTTCTTGAAGAGAGTGTTTTCTATGAAAAGATCATATGCCGTTGTAAAATCCAAGATGGCTTTTCCCTCTTCATTTCTATCCCCAAAACCATGTCCTCCATGAACACTAGCATACCCTGAAGCATCTTTTCCCACATGTCCATTAAGATCTCCACCGATGCAAATCATCTCTCTTTGTGGGATTCCTTGTAAACTCTTATCCAAATCCTCCCAAAAAGCTTGTTTAGTCCTTTCATCTAAACCAATTTGTGGTGCATAAACTGAGATGATATTCAGAATTTCTTCTTCAAGCACCAATTTTAGCAAAATAATTCGATCCCCGAATCTTTTCACCTCAATCACACAATCCTTCAAATCCTTATGAACAACCACTCCATCACCGTTTCTACCCTTATCTTTACATGAATACCAAAGTTTAAAGCATGTCTTCTCAATCTCCCTTGCTTTCTCTCCAACCCATTTAGTCTCTTGAAGACATAGTATATGGTCTAAATGGAAGGCATATGAGTCTCTATTTTTGATGAAATTTGAATGACATATTAGATAGGTATGGTGATGAAAATCCACGGAAGCATTTTTTCAAAAAAACAAAAAAATGGAAAAATGAGCATGGGGTAGGTATGGTTACCTACTCCATGGAGTAGGATCCCTTTCCTCATATTTATATATATATATAGAGAGAGAGGGCATATCCAATGGGCCCTGTGCCCATTAGCGTCTTGGTGAGCACTCATTCTGGGTCATACACGTATATTAACAATAACTATATTTCTAATATAGGCTAACACGTGTTTAACAATTACTATATTTCTAATTATACAATGTCCTTAAAAAAGGGAGGACGATTTCGGAAAGAAAAGATTCAAATAAATGATTTCATACGGATGATTAAGATCCAAATGACAGGACAGTAATAAATATACTCTGGTTAAGTAAATGCTCGTAGTGAGATCGGTAATATCAAGATAATGATCAATAATTTACATCTAGATAGTTACCTCGTACAGAATTTAGTAAAATGTATTTAGTGGTCAAGTAAATGTGTGTTGCGAGATCAGTAATAATATAATAAATAATTAGTACATACCATTGTGTATGTAATGCACATTTCATTCATTTCTGTAATATTTTTTCCTTTTTCGTCAACAAAGAATTTCATTTATTTCAATAATTCGTTTTTCGTTATGTTCATGTATTTAATAACTTCTTTTCAAAGTACTATTTCCATATTAATTGTATAGAAGGCGAATATATTAATGATTATATGTTACTTTCTTACTTGAGCAATGTTCGTGACTTACTAACCATTTGTTTTATTATTACTGATCTCATAGTAGCCATTACTTGAGATTACTTGAGTATTGTCTCTAAATTACTGAATTCTGTTCAAAGTAATAATACATATGGAAATTACTGACTACGTGTTATGATTTTACTGACTTCACAACAAGCACTTACTTGACCAGTGTATATATATTACTGAATTCTGTACCATATAATAAAATGAATGTAAATTACTAACCGTTGTTTGGATATTATTGATCTCGCAATAACCATTTACTTGATTATTGTATATATATTACTGACCTGAGTATCTGGATCTCGATTTTTTGCAAGAAATCATGGATTCGAACGTTTTCTTTCCAAAACGATCTTCCTTTTTTTAGGACAAGATATAATTGGAACACTACTTATTATTAAATCGCACTGCATTTTGATATCCTTCCAAAAATGACATCCTTCGAAATAGGTAACTACTATTATGATCCCCATTCGAGGTCTCCGAGTACCCAAGCCCCCTTAACATATCCAAGTAAACAACAAATTGGAGCTCCATCTGCCCCCAATCCAAATATTTGCAAGCGATGCATCGTTATTCTCTGCCAAAACAAAGATTCAGGGAAAATTCTCTGCAGGAATGCCCATGCCATACTAGTCATTCTTCCTGAATCAAAACCAATCACCTCTACCCAATCGCGGGGACATGATATGCCGAATACGTGGGAGTACCAAGAAAATACCATACCAGAAGATGGATGGGTTGGAAATGTTCCTCAAATCGTGGGGGCATCATATGTTGCTTATTAAATGATTAAAACTAATGGCCTGCAAAGGGTAGTCGCCATGGCTTGCCAACTTTTAGTGGTGGCGAGGAAGAAACCTTGATAAGCTCATTTATTTTATAGTCTGAGGTGTGCTTCCAAATTATATAATGATTGTAGGCATATAAAGAGGCATAAACTACTGAACAAAATCCAATGAAAATAGAAGTGACATAGGATGGCACGTAAAATTCCCAGTGGAGTACATATATTATTTTATATACAAAAGACTTGTTCTTGTCTTCATGCAACTCTTTAGGCGATTTCTCTCCTTGATTGAATTTAATGAGTAGGAAGTTACAAAATCCATCAAAGAAAAACATGCAAGTTATCATCATAAGGATGTATTAATATGAGATGAGCCCGGTGAAAATAGCTTATATAACAACCAAAACAACAATGAAACCCAAAACATATATTACCTAGTGGGATATCCAAAATTATTTTGTCAATGTTAAATGTCTATAGAAAAACAACAAAAAAGAACAATTGTGAAAGGAAGACACGTGATTTACGTGGAAATCCTCTTCTACGAGAGGGGGAGAATCATGGGAATGATGATCTAGCAGCCTCTCTCGGGTGACTAGGTTTCTTTCTAAGTTGGAAAAAAAACAAGGGAGAGTATGTACATATATTGTCATTGGGTAAATGAATCCACATACAACATACATTTATCCAATACATAATTTCAACACTTCCCTAGAAGTTGCACATGGATGCCAATCCTACCCAACTTGCTCACGTTCATCTTCTATTGTATTGTAGGAAGGCTAGAGGTAAAAATATAAGCCATTTGATATTTTGATTTACAAAATGATAGGAGGAGCTAGCCAACATCGATCTTCTCTGAGTAAAAGGTCAATTCACCTTATCAAGCTTGGTGTGGTCATGTTGGGCTACATTGTTTGAAACTGTGTTGTTGTGTTGTTGCAGTAAAGTTTCATTAGAAGGTCGATAATGATACCAAATCATTTCATGTGGAAAGGGAACATAAGAATTGAATGTATATTGACAAAGAACCCTAGTCCTTTATATATAGGGGCAGGCTAGGAATAAGGAGAGTACCAACTGAACATGAAATAGAGAATACTTAATTGCCCCTTAGCGGTTACAACTCTCATATACTACACTTCCCCTGAGGTTGGAGCATAGATATCTAACATGCTCGACTTGTGATAGCTGTCCATAAAAGTCTACGGAGAGTTCCTTGGTAAACATATCTGCATTTTTTGATGAAAAAAACATATCCACATTTTGTTTTGTGACAAGAACAGTAGAAGTTGCTAAATTCTCGATGAATGAGATCTCTAGTAAAATGTCAATCAAGCTACATGTTTCATTCTCTCATGAAACATGGGATTGTTTGCTATGAGCATGGCAATGGTATTGTCACATCTCAACTCCATCACTATGTCTGGTGGAAGGTATAGGTTAGTAACTACAACCTGAATCCTCTGCATCTCTGTTAGTGCTTTGTCCATCACCTTGAATTCACTCTTTGCACTCGGACAAGACACAACTGTTTGTTGCTTGCTCCTCCATGTGACAAGGTTGCCTATGAGATAAGTGGAGAAGCCAGTGGTTAAATAGCTACATGCAAAACATCCTGCATAATCTACATCACAATTTGTTAATTGACGTCCCAATTATGAAGATTAACTCCTTTCCAAGAGAAGCCTTGATCTTTCTGGGGGGACGGAAGAGCAGAATCACAATGCAGCTACTTTGGTAGACATGTTTGGGTACTTGTCTGGTTTGAAGATTAACAGGCAGAAGTCAGTCCTGGTTCCCCTGGCAATGGACGAAGCTGAGGGCAGTAGGCTTGCGGAGTGGGTGGGTTGTCCTTGGGGATAATTGCCGATAACCTATCCGGGGTTACCTTTGGTAACGGCAGATTGAGGAAGTCTGATTGGGATTGTGTCTTGCAGAGAATGGAGGAGCGGTTGGAGGGCTGGAAGGCTACCACTCTGTCCAAGGGTGGGAAACTTATCCTGCTGAAGCACGTTCTGTCAGCCACTCCGGTCTTTTTCTACTCTATGAGATTGATGCATGTTGGGGTGAGAAGAAAGGTGGAAGCTATGATGGGAGCCTTCTTTTGGTCGGATGGGAGGCAAACAGGAAGGGTTTTCCATCTGGTTGCTTGGAAAGATGTAGATGTACCCGTTTCAGAGGGGGGGCTTGGTATTCGAGATGTGGAGCTGATGAACAGAGCATTGATTGATAAATGGGTGGTGCGGATCTGGGATGCATCCAACTCGCTGGTCTTGCGGTTGCTGAGGATGATCTATGGTGTCGCTGGGGAGTTGGTGGTTGCGAGGATATGTCATGAATCTCCTTTGTGGAAGGGTATCATTGATGTGCTTCCGGGGATCGGGCAATTTCTCCGCCCGAAGATGGGGAATGGTCGCCAGTTCCATTTCTAGCATGATGATTGGATGAGGGAGGAGGCGTTGGCCACTCGATTCCCTAGGCTGGTGGCTTTGGCAGCTGACAGAGGGGCGCGTGTGCAGGAGGTGGTTGATTCGGGATCGTGGGCTCCGAGGTTCCACTCTGATCTCTCGGATCAGAGGCTTGGGGACTTATTGCGTCATCTATCTGAGATTCCCTCAGTTGGTGAGTTGACGGGTGACCCGGACCATTTCGTTTGGACGGTGAAGATGGCTTACCGGAAGCTGAGAGCTGGAGAAGGGCTAATTGATGAAGATCTGCGCGCGGATATGAAAGTGATTTGGGCGGCCAAGATACCTACTCGCGTTAAGATGTTCCTCTGGTGCCTAAGGAGAAATCGTCTCTGTGACAAGGTGAGGAGGAGGAGGATGCTGGGTTTGGCAGATCTGCAATGTGACAGATGCGAGGAGGAGGTGGAGGACACAGACCACATTTTCTTCGGTTGCAAAACGTCGGCGTAGGTTTGGGATGCTTTGGGGTTCACTTGGGTCCAGTCTTTCGATCTGGGTCCTTTTTGGAGATCTATCCGATCGGTGGGGCTTGGATCCTCCAGGGATGTGTCCAGGCCCTTCGCCGCGTTATTGGCTATCTGGCTTGGCAGGAATTAATGTATCTTCAAGGGGCAGTGGTTCTATTGGGAAAATGTCATTGCCCACTGTAATTCAGTGCACAATTTCTGGATTTCTAACTGATGTACCCTTTCGTTATTTAATGAATATTTTGGTGTGGTGACTCCCGACTTGGGAGGGCTCCCCCTCTTTCTACTAAAAAAAAGAGAAGCCTTGTTGTACCCCAAGGTCATGGTTGCGTCCCAACGAGCATGTGTGGGCTTGCTTACTAATTCAGTTTTCTCATAGCAAGGGAGATGTTAGGTCCAGTGATAATTAGATAAAGGAGCTTTCCCATAATCGAAAATATTGTCCCTTACTTTAAAGGGTGTCCTCCACATAAAAACAAGTTTTAGATAGAAACCTGGACCGATTTGGCGGCTAACATGCCATGCTCCTACGAAAGATAAAAATCGCATTTTCTCTACAATAGATACATACTTTCGCACTTACGATCTACCTTTAACTCAAAGAAATATCTTAATGGACCCATTCCCTTGATCATGAAGTGATCCACAAGCACCTGCGTTCACTTCTCTGATTCCATGCTCATTATCACCCGTTAAGACAATGCCATCCGCATAGATTTACATTTTCACAATACCTCTATCTATCCTTTATGTAAATAGCAAGTGATCTGAAGATAATCTAGTGAAGGTTATGCTTTCGAGTACCTTAAAGAGCTTCTGGAACCATACCAACTCTAGTGAAGGTCATTGCGTGTTAATGACCTCCTTGTAATTTATACAAAGAAACACGTTCTTGAATCCAGCCGATGTAAAGACTAACAATTGTTCAAAGCAACAACAACAACATCAAAGCTTTTTCCCACATTAAGTAGGGGCGGCTACATGGATTCTTTGCCTCCATTCAGATCTATCTTGGGTCATTATCGGGCTTAAATCCAAAAAACTGAGATCCCTTTGTATAGTCTCATTCCAACACTTCTTGGGCCTTTCTCATCCTTTCTTAGCCGACTCAACATCCCAAAACTCACATCTCCTAACTGGTGCATCAGCTCACCAGCGGTTATCCTCAATCGGAGCTATAGCAACTTGCCTTCTGATTACATCATCTGAATCCGATCTGAAAAAATGGAAGAGTCCAAAAGCATACCACAAGAGTGAAGGTATCAAAGAAATCTATCATATAGGTCTAGGTGAAACCATTGAGGATAAATCATGTCTTGTGTTGTGAAACCGTTCTATCTAGGTTATGCTTCACTGTGAACATCCATTTGGAACCAACCATCATGCAGCCCTTATGCAGATCCACAAAGGTTCTCATTTCTTTCAATGATAGACTTAACATTAAGGCATCCAGTAGCTCTTTTATTTTACTTGAAAACTTACAAAAAAAGTTCCCTTCATAGGGATATACATGAATTTCAAAGGGAAAATGAGACCATCAAGGATGTCTTGAAACAGTTTTTGACATCTTTAAATTTTTGTCTTCATATTTATGCAATATGACATCTTTGTTTTGGTCTCGCCCCATGTATATCCAGTATACATTTCATTGTGATATTTATATCCATTATTTATCAGTATTGGCAAAATAGCAAAACTGACTATAGACGATCTATTTCGCTCGAATATTGTCAGGTCTTTCACAAATTCTTTCATTAAAGATTACGGAAATACAAAATGTGAAAGCAATAACAGATAATTAAAGCAATGAACTACAAGAACACTTGGATTTACATGGAACCCTACTCCCAAGAAACATTATGGAACCGCAGCATAAAGCCTCAGGGATTAGGTTTTCAATTGTGATTTTCTCAATGAGTAAAAAGGGTGTTGGGGATCATATATATCACCACGAACATAATCAAGTCCCTCCACTCATCCATGTGGCACGAAACAACTCCAACACAATTAGCTAGATTTACAATTGTCTCAATACTCTCCCTCAAGCTAGAGCATAGAGCCCAATTTGGACAACACCACACTCAACACAGACAAGCCGGTACTTATATGAAATTCAACTCTCAAACTCTCAATGGCATCTTCTCGCGCTTCTAATCTAAGGGATCTACAGCTACCGTTATGTGGCTCTTAAATGATTTAGACAGAGATTGAAATGGACCAATCCAATGGAGAATTCTATAAGTACAACCACCATATGAAGATTTGGACAATGAGTTTCTATCGTGAAGCAGATGCAATGAGTCTTCTCTTAATGGGTAAGAGAATAGGATCTCTGCTCTAGAGTCCTTATGGATTTCTCCATACCAAACCTCGTCCTTTCGTACAAGTCATACGTGAACCACATTCAGAGTCTATGCCCTATACAACAAAAGATCTTATATGTGCGTCTCATACAAATTATGGAGGTGTTCACTAATACAGCAATACTCCTATCTCTTATATCCATACAGGAGATACAAACTCCATCAAATTCTCTCCCGTTTTTTCTCATTCCCCCTTGTTTCTCCATTTTCTCTTTTGTAATAAATTGCTGCTCAAGTATGCCAGATAGATTTTCTCTCTAAACAAATGCATTACTATTTTTATAGCCCGCATCCCTATAGTTATTATTCTCCACTAATGCCATATCATACGGCGAACTAAAAAAAGTACTCTTAAAAAAGCTTCAGTAATGAAAAGGAACAAGGAAAAAGATTCTGCTAAGAATATTGCTGGACCTGAAGCTTTGACAGTTTGGTGAGAACATCGGCTTCTCTTCTGTGCGAGTCGAGAAGCGGAGAAGAAGGCCATGGTGTGATGGTCGTCTGCTAGTAGGCATTGGTGGCTGAATTGGAGAGGACGGGGACTTCTTCGGTAGGCAAAGTCAGTGTTAGATTTGGATCGACGAGCGCATTCAAGGGAAGGAGGAGCAGCAGGCGGCAGGAATGGCCTCGTGCTCGTCATCGCATCCGCAGCAGTTTCCACCTTGCTGGACCTGTCCAATCCGATTGGCGATGTCCACGAGGTGAGAAAGCTCGCGTAAGCTACTGTCGTGAGAAGTCCACCGGCAGAGTTCACCTTCACCCCCTGCCTTTATATTTTACATGGGAAAATATTTTTGACGTCCATCACTTTTCTGGGGGATAATTTTCACGCCCATTTGGACAATTTTGCTCCAGGAACCAGGTGAGTATACCAATTTTTAATAGTTGGATAAATCCCTCATGGGAGAATATGAGCTTTGGCAGGAAGATTTCATGATTATTATGCATTCTCTTGTTTTTATTTTATTTTTTATAAATTTTTGGAAATGGTTAAAAGATGCGAAAATTTCGTGTGCCATATGATTTGCTAAGATTTGTTGTGTCATATTTTATCCATAAAAAACGGTTGGTATGATTGAGAAAATTAAGACATTTGCATTATTCAAATAAAATATTATACTTGAATATCACAACTAGTATAGATATATCTGGACTGTAATATATTGATTACGTTGTACATAATTGATGAAGTACAAAATCCTTATCGACAGGTCGCCTGCAAGACTTACCACAGATACTGACATGACAGACTAATTGAGCTTCTCGGTAGACCGCCCTCGTCAAATAACCTAAACTATCTAAGTGTAAAGAGCATGGGATCTGATTATCAAGTCACCGACATTGATAAACTCTAATCGTAATCTTCCATGACAACAACAGAGCTTTCACTAAGATCCTTGAACAATTATGGTAGCACCACAGATTAATAAGGGTTTTATCATTTGTGCCCCTCTGAGATATTGCAACATCAGTTGTGCTCCTTCCCTTTTAGGAATATCAGTTCTTCCATTGACTTCTTCCTCAATGATCATATGTGCCCCTCGGGTTAGTTGTCATCTATCCCCAGCACAAACGGACGTTAACTTTGGGGGACAGAAATGGAAATAGATTAAAAAAATAAGGGTTGAAAGGACTTCCTCCCAATCCAAGCCTTCCTCCTCCTTTGACCGTCCTCCCCTTCCAACCCCTACTCCTTCGCCTCATCCTCCTCCTACTCTGGTTTCCCCTCCCCTTCCAGTCCCTCCTCTTCCAACCAACCCTCCCCTTCCAGCCTCCACCCCATTCTCCTCCTCTAACCACCCCTCATCTTCCAGCCCCTCCCCCTCCCCATCTAATCACTCCTCACCCTCTGATCCATCATCCTCCTCCCCTGACATCCCCTCCGCCTATGTCCCCTCCTCTTCCCTCTCTGCCACATACTCCTCCTCATCCTTCTTTGTTGATGATCGGATGATTAAGAAGGATGGGGATCAATTGACATGAAACTTTGCTGCGGATATATGGCATAAATCTAAGTGTTTTGGAGGAGGGATTCTTCTTCCTCGTGTTCCTCACATTGTAGGTGGTGTGGCATTGATTTCAAGAAATGATGGAGTTGTCGACAATTGATCCGGTTGATGATGGCTCTCGAGGCTTTTGACAATGATTAGATTCTCTTGATTTTGATCGATGCTCGGTGGTCAAGAAGAATGGGGATTGTTAGGTTCTATTATTGTAGTCAACACAAGATGGACCTCCAAGTATTAGAGGGGAGTTCGACCAAAGAAAGCAGTGCCTAAACAGAATCGGGTGGAGGGAAGAACCCTTGGTGCTCCCGATTGCGAAAGCTTCTACAGGTTGATGGAAATCGAGATGGCGGGGGAAGGGGCGGAGATGGAGAGGAGGGTCTGGAGGGGGAGGGGTTGGGGAGGAGGGTTTTTTCCTATTATGACCCTCTTAACTATACCATGGTTTAAATAAACTATGATTTAATTCAACTAATTGACAGTCAGACTAACGAAAAGGCGCAAGTGATCATTATCGAAGAAGTCATGGGCATAACTGATATTCCTAAAAAGGAGGGGCATAACTGATACAATATCTCAGAGGGGCACAACCGATAAAAACCCAATTAATAATTGATTGGGATATCTCTCAATCATGCCATTAATCATGGAAATACTTTTTGCAATCGTAGTATAATTAGGTTGACTACCAAAATGAGTTGGATTAGAACTTTTTTAGACCAAGCACTTGTATAAACAATATAAAGAAGAAGACCCTTTCATGAAAAGAGACCAAGATATTGCATTCCACTAAAATCAAATCCTCAACTCTACAAGGAAAGACTGCAAGAAGATCAATCACATGAAATAGATAACTGATTGGAAATCATAAATTGTACACTACCACAATATAACTTAGTATGCATCTCCTCTATGTGATTATTATACTTTTTCTCTTGTTTACTTCTTCCAGTGATGGATGATGTAGCTTCATATTAAGCAGAGTCTTATTATGAAAGCATTTTGTACGGTATGAAGAAAGTAAAACAATGTCCTATCATCATGAAAGTTGCACATGGCCACACTTCGGCCAATGAATACTCCCATGTCCTTTGATCAGCAACTTGCAGAAGGGGAGCATGTTAGTATGTGGGTGTGATGATCAACTTTCCGCTTTGGTTAAAAATAGGACGAGTAGTACCGATGCCAAAACTCAATCAACAAACTAATTGTATCGTAGTGTCTATTTTTTTTAGTTGGTGGAAGTCCAAGATTGAACACAAAGAGGAAATCTCAAAAGATAGGATCAAATGTACATGTAAGCAATATAGAGTGTAAGGAATCCAGAGAGTGATTTTGGTGTTTTTACTTGTATCTATTTCTATTTTATGGTGCTTTAAAGTTGAAAATCGAGGTTCTTTGAAATAAGGAACATGTATATAAATATAACGTGAGGTTTTATGCATGTAAAAGATCAGAAAATAGTTTTAGCTTTTTAATAATTAAAATGATTTTTTGAATAAATAAACAAAAAGGAAATTTAAAAATAAGATTAATTGAAATCAAATTATAATACTCAAATTATAAGTTTGGAATACCTAAAAATAATTAAAAAAAATATAATTACAAATTGGTAATTTTTCTCAGGTAGATGACCCAATTATGTACAAAATAATGTGTTCTTTATATTTCATATCTTCTCCCTTATATTTATGAGATTTTTACAAAGCTTTATTTAATATTATTTTAAGAACTAGATGCAATATTTTTCAAAGAGTTTTTTGGAATGATAAATAGTGCAAAATATACTTAAGATATTTTGTTAGAAATATTTGAAAATTTTTGTCTATTTTTACTAAATTGAAGGATAAATTCCTTTTGAATGATTTTTTTAAGTCTACAAAATAGATTAATAGAAATAAATATGCAATCTAAAGTGATTATGTATGTGCATGAATGTAGAATGATAGGAATTTTTGGTCAGGAAAATAGTATGTCCTTAAACAAATCCAATAGTGTATTTATCAGTTAATTGATTCTAAGAAAATTAAGAAAATTCAACTCTGGAAATTTTACATAGGTTAAGCATATAAATACCAATTAACATTTCAAATTTCATGCTTTAAATCCATGATTTTGAAATTTATGAGACAATTAAAATCAACTTTTAAGTATCATTTTTCATAAATTATTATTAATCAACCAAGTATTGAAAATTCATTAAACTTTGGTATAAATTAATACTATGATAGGCAAGTCTAGATAAAAATTCCAAGTAAAAAATTGATAAGTTTTGAAATGTTAAAATGCAAATTCTAACATAGTGACTAGAATGAAAACAAAGCGAAAGCCTCACAAACAAATCCATGGGGACATGTTTATATATATAGGAGTAATCCTGTGAGAGCAAAAAGTTGTCTCTCCTAGTCTTCTCTCTTGGTCCAGAATCACTCCTCTCATGCTCTCACAACTTTTTGCTCTCACAAGATCACTCCTATATATATATATATGAAGCTTGATAAAGGTTTCAATTGGAAAGGACCTGATTGCATTCTTTAATTAAATCTGATGGTGCCTCTAAAATTTCCACATGTGTACATTGGCTAATCCACATGTTGTCCACTCGTTTCTTTGTTCGTAATGATGCCCAATCATGCCAAGTAGAGTTGTAGTGGAGCTCAAGTGATTGTGATGCTACTTCGATGAGATGTTATTGCAACTATGATGATGAGTTCATTTTGAAAAGAATGTCAAGACCTTTGTCTTGTTATCAGCTATGATCTGGAGAGTCAAAGGAGGCTTGAATCGATTTCGATGTGCGTACAACTCCGATAAATGGAGCTTTGTTTTGAAATTTTGTAAATGAAAAGAAGACTCAAAGTTCGCTTATGTTCTTGACGAACACCTGCAATCCAAAACATCAACAACGTTGTATTCCTATATGAATTGAAGCGAATGTATTATAAGAGAGGTACCTAGGAATGGATTTACTCAAGTAAGGTTGGGTTGACTCTACCCAATGATACGCTTGATCGAGAAATTTTCGACCTAATCATAAGTTCCTTCTGGAGTTTTATGGGGTGGATTTGATGCAGGCCTCTTTGCGTAGCTCCCAGAATTTCATAACTTTCACCAGAGATGGTGATTTATTTTGAATGAGGTGATAAAGTTGGGCGAAATAAAGGGATAAGGGCCCTCTTGTATGTGGCGAATGGAAAAGGTAGAAGCCTGAAACCTAAAGGGGGGGGGGGTTAGGAATAGAGGATGGAATCTAGTGAGATGATAACTTGTTAGGAAAGATGATCAGAATGGTAGAGATATTCGCTTAAAATACAGTTTAACATGAATTTGGTGAAGAGAAGTAGATAAAACATAAGATTGATGAGAGAAATGGAAAGGAGGGATTGCACTCTTATTGAATAATTAAGGAATGAAGCCTGATGGGTGGCTGAAGCACATGGTATTGGAGTTGAGCGAACATGGGAGTTAGAGAAGGTGTACACTAGGCCATCATTTTCTGAGTAGAAATCAAATGACCCCTTATACTTAGGATTTAATCATCAGAAGTGTAATAGAAGAAAAAATAAGGTAGTAAAGGACAAGAATATGAAATAATAGAAGCAAGTAATAAATCTTTCTTCCAAAACAGATGAGTTCCTTTTTAAGAATTTAATAAATTATAGCTTTCGTAAGTCCAAGGTAGAAGTGAAGGAAGGATCATGAATATCTATATTATTACTACGACCTAATTCAGAAGAATCTCTAAGGGAAGTATCACAATTTTCTTCTACAAACAACCAAGTGATGATTAACATATGCAATCTTCCTATGTATTCACAGTTATTGTCAATCACTTTAGACTTATTTTCCCAAGATGGTGATTATACGACTTATTGGTTTCACAACTAAAGTTTTGAAACCAACTTTTATGCGAGAGTTGATTATAAAAGCATTTGCCACAGTGGTCGGACAAGTAATGGAAGATGACACCGTTAAGTCGTACGTGACATATGAAAAGTTTATTCTAATGGTTGTGATAACTCTAAGGCTTTCTTAACAACAATCACACATATCATTGCGACCATCATGTTCTTAGTGAATTCATCTAACTTCATGTTCGAAGGAAGCAAAGTGTGCTATAACAAGACCTTAATAATAACGTCCTACTTAAAAGAGCCATTGAGGCTCTGATCAACAATATCAGCCTTGGTGAAATCATCACCAGAATGAAGGATCCTACCATTTGGAGTTATCTGAATCTGAGTTATTTAACCTCCATCATTCCCTTTTAACTTGATTACATGTGCCTCATAATCAATGAGAACCTTGGTAGATGCTAAGAAGGGGTTCCCAATGATTATAGGATATTGTAACAAATATTTAGATATATCCATGTCTAGGATAATAAATTCCACCGTGTATTGAAAATCATGAAAATTTATGATGATGATGTTCTTTAACACTCTTCTCAATGTTTTATTGGATAAATCAGCCAGTTGAACGATCATTTAAGTGTTCTCAAACTATCTAATCTCAAACTTTTCAGGAATAGAGGCTGGATGATTTTAATAGAAGAATTATCATCTAAGGGAGTACGATTGAGTGTGTTCTCTTTAACGGTGTGTTTGTGTGTGTGACTAAAGGTATCCTATTTGATTTTTAAGTATGGACTTGTAATTCCTCATAGACATAAAACTTGATATTAATAGTATGCATTTCAACTCTTATCCATTTCCTACCTTTGTTTTAGATGTACATCTTTCTTTCAAGTACTTTTAAGAGTAGGAAGATTGTCCAAGGACTTTTAGGAAGATTTTCCAAAGCCTTAATCAATGGAAGCTTAATAATCACCTTTTCCAACCATGCTAATCACTTGAGCCCTGAGACATTTTCGGTGCAATGGATCCCCACCAATGAGCTATTACGCTTTCTTCAAATGCCTTTGCCATATTATGAGTCTCTTCCTTTTTGAATATAGCATCACCACTCCCTTTGGCAACATCTACGACGGAACTTAATTTAAAAGCCATATTTCGACCCGGACGTTCTCGGGATGCTCCTAATAACCAATGAATGGCAACTGCTTTTCCTTGTGTAGATCCAATTTCAACAGGAACTTGATGAGTTGATCTGCCTACACGTCTTGCTTTTACTTCTATATCGGGAGTTACTCCATGTATTACTTGATGTAAAACATATAGTGGATTTGTTTCTGTCTTTTGTTGAATTTTTTTTCATGGCTCGATAAATAATTTGATAAGCTAATTTTTTTCTGTGTTTCAAAGTATGGTTAACCAATATGTTAACTAATCGATTACGATAAATTGGATTATATGTTATATTTTTTCTTCTACAGTACCTCGACGTGACATAAGTGTGGTTCAAGAGTTAGTTTTCTTTTTATAAGGGCTAAAAATGAGTGTGAAGCTTAAACAATGAAATTAATATATCAGAGTTGCTTTCGATGAAAGCTTTCTAAGAAGCACTTTTCAGTCGAGAGTCAACTTTGATGCAATTTTGGCTTTGGGACTTTCAGATCTTGTTCATGGATTTCTGACTTGCTTGGAATCTGCTCTTTTACTTAGAGTTTTAATTGAATCTGATCTTAGAATCTGAGCTAAAAATTATAAAAAAATAGATAAAATATAAAAACCACAAAGTAGTTTATTTTTCTGAAATTTAAATATATTTTGACTTGTTTATAAATATAAATAGCTATAGGGATTTTTACACTGATAACCTTGAGTAATTCCTCAATTACAACATAACCCTGCATAATCATGAATTACATGACAAACCCTGGATAGTCACTCCATCTCACATTCATAACCCTCCGTTAGTTTAATATGTCAACTCAACCATATGAATGAGTTAATCTAACTAATCCTCAATCTAACATTTAGGAAACAAACAAAAAACCACTCTCCTTTCAACCTCCATCCACCTTTGTAACATCCGGATCTATACAAACCCGAACCCGATCCGATTAGAGTCCGTAAAACTCAAT
This sequence comes from Ottelia alismoides, assembly GCA_037367405.1. Classification (NCBI taxonomy): domain Eukaryota; kingdom Viridiplantae; phylum Streptophyta; class Magnoliopsida; order Alismatales; family Hydrocharitaceae; genus Ottelia; species Ottelia alismoides. The sequence continues at coordinate 2,125,624 of JAZKJV010008882.1, forward strand.
AAAGTTATCAATCAGTGTTAAATAACATAAATCGATCAATTGATCGTGGATCAAAAGTCGTTCGGGCGAAATCGATCAAAAATCGATAGCATCGTAATGCGTGCCCGAAAAAGCCACGATGCAAATTCGGAAAACGCAAAACAAACCGAGACCACCTAAAAATCCGATTCGACAAAATAAGACCAACGAAATCAACCGTTCATCGATTGGAGGTCGTTTGATATTTTAAATTTGTAAAATTTAATAACCAATCAAGACTGTATGTCGGAAATTTCGGGGATTCATCTTCGACCTGAAGTATATGAATATTATACTCATTTTGATCGTCATTCAGAGACGATCAAAACAAGTTATTATACGTCGAAATCAGGTACTCGATGCATGAATACGGGCGACTTTGGTATTCCACTTTAAAAGAGAGATAAAAGTTAAAAAAAATAAAATATTTTTCTGCTGTTGACAGCAGAGCAGACAACCGGTTCTTTTCCAGGCCATTCCATTTGGCCTTTAGCCCCTCCACTTGGCTCCTTTGTATCCACATGCCAAACTCCAAGGGTCTTCCTTGGTTATATAAACAACACCATCCCCTCTTTCTCTTGTCCTCTTTATTTCCTCCAAGCAACAGCCAATAGAGCCATCTCCAGTCCCCCTTTCTCTTCCAAAAAGCAGATGGATTGGCTCCCCATGGTTGAAACAAGAAGGCTTCTCACAACAGCTGAAGATCTGGAGCCCTTCCTTCTGCTGGAAATCCTCTGCTGAAGCCAAGACTGCTCTAAAGCAGCCATTAGCTGCTGTTTCCAGCAACGGGAAGAGCTGCAAAGAGCAGCAACTCCTTGCTCTTGGAGCCTGCTACTGCATGCTTCCAGTGAAGCCATCTGCTGCTCATAATCACTGATGCATGCATTATCTCCTCCAAATTTGAGATCAATAGAGGTACAATCTTCCATTCCTCTTGCTACAATCTATGCAATCAAAATCCTCTCCTCTTCCATTTCTCCTCTAATCTTTTCTCTCTTTTCTCTCCTTAGCTGCTGAAAAACAGCTACTGGAGCTTCTGAGTGTCAGAATTCTGGAGCCCAAACCATTGCAAATTATTGTAGTAGCTGCTACAATAAAGTTGCTACCCCTCTCTTCAGTATTTCCAATCATACAGCAAGAAGTTGTTGCCCTCTTTGGTGTCTCAAGCTGCTGCCATTAGCAACAATTACTGCTGCTCTAAAGCAGTTGGTAGACCCCTAGAGCAGTCAAACAATCAAAGGATCTTGCATGCAAGAATCCTCTCCAAGGTTTGGAGAAATAGGTACAATCTATCCCTCTTTTGCTGCCATCCATGTTCTTGCACAATTATCTAAAGCTGCCTCATCCACATAATATTATATTCATATTGGAAATAATTGAAAACTGCATTAGTACATATATCACATCTTATAACATCTCATTTATATACAGCTCTGTGCAAAAATATAACCTCTTCTTTCGATCATCAGTAGAAAAACAAAGAAGAAAATAGAGTTCTACTTAAGGTAGATGCAGAGTTCTGCTAATAATAATAATAATAATAATAATAAAGAGTTTTTATTAAGGGGGGGGGCTTATTGGAGATAAGATGGATTGAGGATGGAAAGGACATGAAGGTAGTGACATGGAAGTACAAGATAGAAAGGATGTTGGGAGATTTATGTAAACTAGATTCTGAACTTCTTAATTATAATGCTGGACAGTATGTATGTAAGAATATAAAATCAAGGACATTTGATTCTTCTACTATTGGATCTCAAGGATAATATGGCTTTCAGCTTTTCAGGTACCAGTTTTAACTCTACCTTGAATTAGTTGAACTTGAAAATGAAAGCATCAGAGTTTTATTGTGGGGTGATTAGAAGGAGAAATCAAGAATTAGAGGTAAATATTTACAATGAATTCAGACTCCTGTCTGTAGAGCAACAAGATATAGTATTTTGAATCTCTCGATTTAAGGGATAGGAAGGAAAGCATAAGAGTTTTCTTGTGTAGTAGTTAGAAGGACAAAAGCACGCCTTCCGATAAACTTATTGTACAAGGCTCAAGTGTCATTTTTTAACTACATAATAAAAATGGTGATAATCTACTATATATGATTTACTGGTTACAATGTTTCCCAAAACCTGATATTTAAACCATAATGAGTTAACCTATTTTTCCATGCTATGCATATGTGTAGAGGACATTAAATGTAGCATTAAACTTGAATAGTCTTTGAAGTCAGGGATTATTTATTATCACATTCATATATAATTAGGTACAATTACTTATCAATTTACAGTTGGAAGGAAATTGTTGTAGTTGTTAAGAAGTTACATCTGGCATTTATAATACGATAGACACAAATGAAGCTGATGTAAATTATATATTGAATTACCAAGTCAGATATGTTGCATTTCAATGAATCAAGAATTCACTTTGAGTACAGAATTCATATTAGCTATAGCTATAACTTGAAGCTACCCTATATTGTCATCATATGTTTGATTGCTTCAATTAAAAGAGTTAAGGTGCCAACTCTTCAATAATAGGCATGACCTGATTGACTTTACCGAGCACCACGTAAACTTAACTTGACATAACTTGATACCTTTATAGATTTATGACTATATCCAGAGGAATATATATCAATATCATTGGTAAATGAACCACCTTTTGCCATTTCCTCGGCAATTTTATCTACATGGATAGAAATTTGTAATGACCTGAATCATATTTTTATCTTCTTCTTGAAGTACAAATTTTAATAAATGTCAAGATTTATATTTCTAAAGGATGAAAGAATTAGGAAAATTATATGAAAATGAACTCAGATCCAGATCTAATGAGTAGCTTCTAATCTCATGATTATAAAAATGATAATCTGTGACCACAAGAACTGATCATCTTCATGAAATAATCCTTTAGGTATACTCTACTGACTATTGATCATTATCAATAAGATTATGGATCAAAAGAACTAAATCGGTGCAGTCAACCATAATAGAGATCGAGAAAATTGAAGAATCAAGTCAGCAATAGTGATTCAATGATGACTGATAAATATTGAGTGCCAGTCATGGTGACCTTTACACCTGACTGTGCGAGGGTGCGGTGACCCTCAGCTGGGCGGGAGATAGGAAGCCCAGTTAGGGCAGCGGCCGCCTAGTGCGCGGGTCTAGGATCCCAGTCTTTTTCTCGTTTTTTCGCGAGCGCTCGCAGTTTTTACACCTCTCTGGGATCCACAGGTTTCTTTTAAAGACCGGTTCCGCTGACCCTTGTTCTTTAGGGTGCCTAGGCAGGAGGACCCTTGGTTTTAGTTTTTCGAGCTCGTTAGCCCGAACCGGTCGGGCCGGTTTTTCTTCTAGAGCGACTTTTCTAGAGAGTCTCTCTCACCCGTCTCAGTGGCGTAGTTTTGGAGTAGACCTATCCCTCTATTGGACCGCCTTCCAATTAGAGGGCGAGACGGAAGAGCCTTTTGTAGGCTTCCTCACCGCTTGAGTTTTGTTTACTTTCGCCAGCAGACTTGGCGATGCTACATCCGAATCATCCATGTATACATCTGAATCTTCTATGGCTACATCTGAATCAATTACAATTGAATTTGAAAAAGTTACATTTGAGATTGGATTGAGTCACAATTGAGCTTGGCTAAAGTTGAATTACAGTTAAATTGGTTACATGAAAGCTTGATTACAATTGAGTTGGTTTCCGTTGAACTAGTTACTTTTCTGCCAATAATTCCTGACAAAGAGAAAAGACCATATCATGAAAATCATCCTTATCAGACTACAAGCTACTATCACAGTTGGTTGAAATAGCTAGTGGACGTGTTGGGAACTTAGTTAGGATGCATTTTACTCTACCGCATGCCTACGGAGGCACCCCAACCCTAAGGCTTCCTTACTACCTTAGAGTCATAGTGTGAGGTCTTACCTAGACCAAGACCACGGACTATCCACTAAGCTTGAGAAAATCAACAAGAAAAGAATCAAAACCCCAGATCCATCATATACCCTTACTATGATCAATCCACAAGATTATTAATCATCATTATAAGCATTTAATAGAGATAATGATCATATCAGAGTCTCATCATTCACATTCTCAAATAGAAAGGCAATGACTTAAATATGGATCATATGATGTTTGAATATCAATGATTAATGTGGGTAATTAGTGTAGGATGAGTAGAATGGAGTTTTACATACCAAACAACTTGAAAGCCTGTTTCATTGCAAGTAGCTTTAAATTTTAATTGTCAAGGCCAAATTACTTGCTTTCTTTTGGAACCATTAAATTCCTGTTAAATTTAATAAATTAGATGTAGTCAACGTTTGTTGATGTTCTTTTCTACCTATTCCATGGATTGCAGGCAAAATACCTGCATCGTTGTATTGGGAGAATTGAACATCAGCTTCTACAGTTACAATTATCAGGTATGCATGCTATAGTTTATTCAAAATATTATATGCTTTTTATTTCTCTTCTGCTATAATTGGGATGCGTGTACATAATGCAATTTCTGTTGTTACACTGATATGGAAAATTATGCAAAATAATAGTGACATAGTGTAGTCCTGTGGCTTATTAGTTAATTTGTGAATGTCATTCTTACAAATGAAAAAGAAAAATTTTCCCAAATTTTCAGCACTTTAATGTGATCTTTGGTAAACATAATACTACGGGTGATATGTAAACGGGTATTCCCAGATCCGAGAAGGAGCGGGGCCTCACAGTTTGGTATCGGAGCAGTGGTACCCCGCTACATACATTCGTAGTATTATTGTTCTGATCACATTAAATCTACGGATTACGACAGTCCTTTGACTTGTCACGAGTCTGAAGGGGAAATATGACATTCAAAATTAATGACCACAGATGTCACCAATTGCAACTAATTTCCATATGTATCCCAAGAAGAGAAAAAGCATAGTTAGAAATATCCATGAACACTAATGATATCGGTTCTTACATAGAACCATGGCATCCTGAATCGGCTTTTTTTTGTTTTAATTGATTCTGAAGCGATAGACGAACTTCGAGTTCTAGCTTCAGTAGGTAGAGGTGCAGATGCCCTAGATCATCCTTGTCACATTATGGGTCGGGTGGCTAGTTGATCATCATAAGACTAATAGTCTGATAGCTACCAATGTTGATTGGTGGACATGAGATGATAGCAGACTGTCTGCTATTACAGCTCAATAAGTTTGACCCAACTTTGGGAATGATTTGAATGTCAGCTCATCACGCCTTAAGTAATTAATTCATGAAGACGACTGTCTTCAAGATTCCGAACATACCCGAGTTTACCATTAAGAATACCTTACATGACTCCAAAATGGAGTACATTTCAGTGTTGAGAGCTCAAAGACTCATAGATCGTGAATGCGACACATTTCTAGTAATTATCGGAAAGACATCTGATGGAGAGCCGATGGCTCCTAACATCACGATTGTGTCAGATTATCCTAGTGTATTCTCTAATGATTTGTCAGGATTACCACCTGAGAAAGATTGAGTTTGAAATTACATTACTACCATATATACAACCAATCTCGATGGCTTTGTACCGCTTGGCACTAGCCGACTTAAGAAAACTCAAGATGCATTCGCAAGAGTTACTTAACGTAGGTTTCGTAAGGCTGAACACTCCACCTTGAAATGCTCCAGTTCATTTTGTCAGAAAGAATGATGGGTCGATGAGATCGTACATAGATTACATTTAGATGAACAAGAAAATGGTGAACGACCATTATGCTCTGCCACACGTAGATGACTTATTTGATCAGTTACAGGGATCTTCGGTATCCTCGAAGATCGACATTCGACATGGTTACCATCAACCAAGGATTTGATATTCGAATATTCCAAAAACAACATTCAAGATTAGATATGGGCACTACAAGTTTGTCGTGATGACATTTGGGCTCACAAATGCCCCTACAACTTTTATGGATATAATGAACAAGACTTCCGTCCATACTTGGACGAGTTTGTAATTGTATGCATCTATGATGTGTTGCTGATATGTTCCCGAAATAAATAGGGATCACATCAGTGATCTAAAGACAGACATGGATATACTTCAAAAGTACAAGTTGTAAACCAAGTAGAGCAAATGTAAGTTCTAATTATCCCAATCCTTGGGCATGTCATTTCTGGAGCAGGTATGCCAGTTGACCCTACGAACATTAAGGAAGTTATGTCTTGGGAACATCTCAAGACAATCATTCGAATTTGAAGCTTCCCTGAACTAGATAGTTATGACAGACGTTTCGTCAATAGCTTTTCTTGAGTCATTCTTTTCCTGACACGAGAAGAGAGTTCCTTTCATTTGGAATTATTATGCGAACAGGCGTCAGGACATCGAAGGAAAGATTGGCGACTGTGCCTATCTTTGCGCTTCCTTCACGCACCCAGGATTATGTCGTATATACTTATGCTGCAAGAGAAGGTTTAGGAACGGTTCTGATGCAGCCAAGTCATGTGAGTGTTTATGCATCATATCAATTGAGGTCGCATGAACGGAATTGCCCCATCCTTGACTTGGCGTCAGTGATAGTTATCTTCGCTTTAAAGATCGGGCTCTACTATCTCTATGAGGTGAATTTCAAAATTTTCACAGATCGTAAAGGTTTAAAGTACATCTATGATCAAAAGGAGATAAACATGAGACGATGTATTACCATCTCGATAAAGGAAACATGGTGGCAAATGCGCTTACCAGTGGCAAATGCGCTTACCAGTAGAGCTCATGCACATACGATAAACTTGCTATACACGTGTAATGTACTCACAAGCTTTGACTAATTAGCATCCATATGAGAGTGCATCTATATATATATATTGTCGTGCCTCAGCGATTCAACGGTCTTTAGAATTCCATATTAGAAGGTCAGAGAACAGATCCTTAAATTCGAAACAGATACATGCGTGTCATCAAAGACTAAGGTGATGATTTTGTAATAACCAAGTTTATTTTGTGGAAAGTTGGCCGGGTAGCTATGCCCAACGATGAACAGTTATGTAGAGACATCCTTGATGAGGCACACAGTTCTCGATTTTCTATTCATCCTAGCAACACCAAGATGTATTGTGATTAACGTCAACATTCTAGTGGAACGAGATGAAGCGAGATGCAATACATCTCGTTAGTAGATGCTTGACTTGTCAGATAGCCAAGGCTGAGTACAAGAGACTACCCGGATTATTGCAGTCCTCCCTTTCCCTAGTAGAAATGGGAGATTTTTTCTATGAATCTTGTTACTAGACTACCGAAGACATCATATGGACACAATGTTTTTGGATCATTGTTGACGGATTGACCAACTCATCCCACTTCATACATGTCAGCATGACATACACTTTATCAAGATTAGCTAGATTATATGTGAAGAACATTATCAAACCTCATGATATACCATCTAAGGTAATGTCTGACCGAGACTTAAGGTTTACATCGCACTTCTAGTACCAGTTCATGACAATACTTCAGAAAAGCTATACATATCGTCGGAAAAGAGATTTAGAATTTCAAGTAGTATGATCCTCTTCTCTTAATCCATTTAAATTGAAACTTATCAATATTCAACTCAATTCTTTATACTGATGGAAATTCCTGAAAACACATGAAAGAGATTAAGTGTTTCCACGAGTATCTCCCATAAACTGAGTACAGAGATTTGGTGTTCATAGCAAGATGATATCACAATATATTGGACCATTTGAGATTACTACTCGTATGTTTAAGGTGATCTATCGAGTAACCCTTCCTCCACACTAATCAGCCAGACATGATGTCAAAGAGGCGGATATGCAGGCACGATACCCACAGCTCGTTAAGGCAATTGGCAAAACAAGCCCATTCAATTATATTTATTGAAAGATCAAGGCTTGTTTTCACTTTGAGGTTTTATGGGCTCAAAACCCTTTGAGGTTTTTATGGCCAGATAAGATCCAAACAAGACACAAAGTAACCTTGACTCGAGTCTCGAGGACGAGACTGCCTTTGAGGTTTTTATATTTGTAACATCCAGATCTATACAAACCCGAACCTGATCCGATTAGAGTCCGTAAAACTCAATAAAGTCATCAATCAGTGTTAAATAACATAAATCGATCAATTGATCGTGGATCAAAAGTCGTTCGGGCGAAATCGATCAAAAATCGATCGCATCGTAATGCGTGCCCGAAAAAGCCACGACGTAAATTCGGAAACTGCAAAACAAACCGAGACCACCCAAAAATCCGATTCGATAAAATAAGACCAACGAAATCAATAGTTCATCGATTGGAGGTCGTTTGATATTTTAAATTTGTAAAATTTAATAACCAATCAAGACTGTATGTCGGAAATTTCGGGGATTCATCTTCGACCCGAAGTATATGAATATTATACTCATTTTTATCGTCATTCAGAGACGATCAAAACAAGTTATTATACGTCGAAATCAGGTACTCGATGCATGAATACGGGCGACTTTGGTATTCCACTTTAAAAGAGAGATAAAAGTTAAAAAAAATAAAATATTTTTCTGCTGTTGACAGCAGAGCAGACAACCGGTTCTTTTCCAGGCCATTCCATTTGGCCTTTAGCCCCTCCACTTGGCTCCTTTGTATCCACATGTCAAACTCCAAGGGTCTTCCTTGGTTATATAAACAACACCAACCCCTCTTTCTCTTGTCCTCTTTATTTCCTCCAAGCAACAGCCAATAGAGCCATCTCCAGTCCCCCTTTCTCTTCCAAAAAGCAGATGGATCGGCTCCCCATGGTTGAAACAAGAAGGCTTCTCACAACAGCTGAAGATCTGGAGCCCTTCCTTCTGCTGGAAATCCTCTGCTGAAGCCAAGACTGCTCTAAAGCAGCCATTAGCTGCTGTTTCCAGCAACGGGAAGAGCTGCAAAGAGCAGCAACTCCTTGCTCTTGGAGCCTGCTACTGCATGCTTCCAGTGAAGCCATCTGCTGCTCATAATCACTGATGCATGCATTATCTCCTCCAAATTTGAGATCAATAGAGGTACAATCTTCCATTCCTCTTGCTACAATCTATGCAATCAAAATCCTCTCCTCTTCCATTTCTCCTCTAATCTTTTCTCTCTTTTCTCTCCTTAGCTGCTGAAAAACAGCTACTGGAGCTTCTGAGTGTCAGAATTCTGGAGCCCAAACCATTGCAAATTATTGTAGTAGCTGCTACAATAAAGTTGCTACCCCTCTCTTCAGTATTTCCAATCATACAGCAAGAAGTTGTTGCCCTCTTTGGTGTCTCAAGCTGCTGCCATTAGCAACAATTACTGCTGCACTAAAGCAGTTGGTAGACCCCTAGAGCAGTCAAACAATCAAAGGATCTTGCATGCAAGAATCCTCTCCAAGGTTTGGAGAAATAGGTACAATCTATCCCTCTTTTGCTGCCATCCATGTTCTTGCACAATTATCTAAAGCTGCCTCATCCACATAATATTATATTCATATTGGAAATAATTGAAAACTGCATTAGTACATATATCACATCTTATAACATCTCATTTATATACAGCTCTGTGCAAAAATATAACCTCTTCTTTCGATCATCAGTAGAAAAACAAAGAAGAAAATAAAGTTCTACTTAAGGTAGATGCAGAGTTCTGCTAATAATAATAATAATAAAGAGTTTTTATTAAGGGGGGGGGACTTATTGGAGATAAGATGGATTGAGGATGGAAAGGACATGAAGGTAGTGACATGGAAGTACAAGATAGAAAGGATGTTGGGAGATTTATGTAAACTAGATTCTGAACTTCTTAATTATAATGCTGGACAGTATGTATGTAAGAATATAAAATCAAGGACATTTGATTCTTCTACTATTGGATCTCAAGGATAATATGGCTTTCAGCTTTTCAGGTACCAGTTTTAACTCTACCTTGAATTAGTTGAACTTGAAAATGAAAGCATCAGAGTTTTATTGTGGGGTGATTATAAGGAGAAATCAAGAATTAGAGGTAAATATTTACAATGAATTCAGACTCCTGTCTGTAGAGCAACAAGATATAGTATTTTGAATCTCTCGATTTAAGGGATAGGAAGGAAAGCATAAGAGTTTTCTTGTGTAGTAGTTAGAAGGACAAAAGCACGCCTTCCGATAAACTTATTGTACAAGGCTCAAGTGTCATTTTTTAACTACATAATAAAAATGGTGATAATCTACTATATATGATTTACTGGTTACAATGTTTGCCAAAACCTGATATTTAAACCATAATGAGTTAACCTATTTTTCCATGCTATGCATATGTGTAGAGGACATTAAATGTAGCATTAAACTTGAATAGTCTTTGAAGTCAGGGATTATTTATTATCACATTCATATATAATTAGGTACAATTACTTATCAATTTACAGTTGGAAGGCAATTGTTGTAGTTGTTAAGAAGTTACATCTGGCATTTATAATACCATAGACACAAATGAAGCTGATGTAAATTATATATTGAATTACCAAGTCAGATATGTTGCATTTCAATGAATCAAGAATTCACTTTGAGTACAGAATTCATATTAGCTATAGCTATAACTTGAAGCTACCCTATATTGTCATCATATGTTTGATTGCTTCAATTAAAAGAGTTAAGGTGCCAACTCTTCAATAATAGGCATGACCTGATTGACTTTACCGAGCACCACGTAAACTTAACTTGACATAACTTGATACCTTTATAGATTTATGACTATATCCAGAGGAATATATATCAATATCATTGGTAAATGAACCACCTTTTGCCATTTCCTCGGCAATTTTATCTACATGGATAGAAATTTGTAATGACCTGAATCATATTTTTATCTTCTTCTTGAAGTACAAATTTTAATAAATGTCAAGATTTATATTTCTAAAGGATGAAAGAATTAGGAAAATTATATGAAAATGAACTCAGATCCAGATCTAATGAGTAGCTTCTAATCTCATGATTATAAAAATGATAATCTGTGACCACAAGAACTGATCATCTTCATGAAATAATCCTTTAGGTATACTCTACTGACTATTGATCATTATCAATAAGATTATGGATCAAAAGAACTAAATCGGTGCAGTCAACCATAATAGAGATCGAGAAAATTGAAGAATCAAGTCAGCAATAGTGATTCAATGATGACTGATAAATATTGAGTGCCGGTCATGGTGACCTTTACACTTGACTGTGCGAGGGTGCGGTGACCCTCAGCTGGGCGGGAGATAGGAAGCTCAGTTAGGGCAGCGGCCTCCTAGTGCGCGGGTCTAGGATCCCAGTCTTTTTCTCGTTTTTTTCGCGAGCGCTCGCAGTTTTTACGCCTCTCTGGGATCCACAGGTTTCTTTTAAAGACCGGTTCCGCTGACCCTTGTTCTTTAGGGTACCTAGGCAGGAGGACCCTTGGTTTTAGTTTTTCGAGCTCGTTAGCCCGAACCGGTCGGGCCGGTTTTTCTTTTAGAGCGACTTTTCTAAAGAGCCTCTCTCACCCGTCTCAGTGGCGTAGTTTTGGAGTAGACCTATCCCTCTATTGGACCGCCTTCCAATTAGAGGGCGAGACGGAAGAGCCTTTTGTAGGCTTCCTCACCGCTTGAGTTTTGTTTACTTTCGCCAGCAGACTTGGCGATGCTACATCCGAATCATCCATGTATACATCTGAATTTTCTATGGCTACATCTGAATCAATTATAATTGAATTTGGAAAAGTTACATTTGAGATTGGATTGAGTCACAATTGAGTTTGGCTAAAATTGAATTACAGTTAAATTGGTTACATGAAAGCTTGGTTACAATTGAGTTGGTTTCCTTTGAACTAGTTACTTTTCTGCCAATAATTCCTGACAAAGAGAAAAGACCATATCATGAAAATCATCCTTATCAGACTACAAGCTACTATCACAGTTGGTTGAAATAGCTAGTGGACGTGTTGAGAACTTAGTTCGGATGCATTTTACTCCACCGCATGCCTACGGAGGCACCCCAACCCTAAGGCTTCCTTACTACCTTAGAGTCATAGTGTGAGGTCTTACCTAGACCAAGACCACAGACTATCCACTAAGCTTGAGAAAATCAACAAGAAAAGAATCAAAACCCCGGATCCATCATATACCCTTACTATGATCAATCCACAAGATTATTAATCATCATTATAAGCATTTAATAGAGATAATGATCATATCAGAGTCTCATCATTCACATTCTCAAATAGAAAGGCAATGACTTAAATATGGATCATATGATGTTTGTATATCAATGATTAATGTGGGTAATTATTGTAGGATGAGTAGAATGGAGTTTTACATACCAAACAACTTGAAAGCCTGTTTCGTTGCAAGTAGCTTTAAAATTTAATTGTCAAGGCCAAATTACTTGCTTTCTTTTGGAACCATTAAATTCCTGTTAAATTTAATAAATTAGATGTACTCAACGTTTGTTGATGTTCTTTTCTCCCTATTCCATGGATTGCAGGCAAAATACCTGCATCGTTGTATTGGGAGAATTGAACATCAGCTTCTACAGTTATAATTATCAGGTACGCATGCTATAGTTTATTCAAAATATTATATGCTTTTTATTTCTCTTCTGCTATGATTGGGATGCGTGTACATAATGCAATTTCTGTTGTTACACTGATATGGAAAATTATGCAAAATAATAGTGACATAATGTAGTCCTGTGGCTTATTAGTTAATTTGTGAATTTCATTCTTACATATGAAAAAGAAAAATTTTCCCAAATTTTCAGCACTTTAATGTGATCTTTGGTAAACATAATACTACGGGTGATATGTAAACGGGTATTCCCAGATCCGAGAAGGAGCGGGGCCTCACAACCTTCCTCAGATCACACCCCTCGCCCTCCGTCGCCTCAACCTCCCCCATCTGACCTCCTCCCCTTCCCTCATTGCCCACCGACCATCTCCCCCCAACGTCCCAACAACACCTAAACTTGCAGGGATGATGTGAATTCGAGCAGCGAGCCAGAGGAATAAAGAACTGAAGAAGGAAGGGGGCTAGAGGAGGCAGGCAACAAGCTTCAAAATGTGGAGCAGTGGGCTACGGGGCTTCGAGCAAGCAGAAACTCAGGTCAACGGGCAAATCTTGGCGTTGCTACTGGTGTGGGGATTTGAGCAGGTGGGCTCCTTGGTGGCGGGGGGAGGTTTGAGAAGGGGAGGAAGAGCTGACGGGTTGGGGAGTTCGGGGGAGGGTGGTCCTTGGCGGGGGGTGGGGGAGGTACGAGAAGGGGAGGAGGACCTGGCAGGAGGGCGAGGGGTTTGGAGGGGCTTCAAGCTCGATGCGCGGGGGGGGGGGGGGGTGGCGATGGGGGATTTGAGGAGGGAACTTCGCGTGAGCGAAGCTTCGATTCGAGGATGGAGTTCGGTGGCTCGAAGCTCGGGGTAATGTAATTTTTATCGATCCAAATATATGCAAGTGGTCCTCTTATCGCCCACATTATAGTAATGTAATTTTTATCGACGTGCAATATTGGGATCTCCCAAAATTGCGCCAAACATATTGCTATAAGTAGATACCCTCAAAACACACGTCATGCGAAAGTGCTCAGATTTTTTATCCAACTACATTCACCTGATCCTAACCTTGCCCGCACCAAAGTAGTATATTTTTTATTGATATGCGATATCTGGATGTCTCAGAATCACCCCTAACATATCACGATAAGTAGATACCCCCAAAACATGCCTCATGTGAAAATACTCTTTTTTTTATCCAACCGTATGCACGTAATCCTCTCCTCACCAACATCGTAGTGATATACTTTTTACCTACATGTGATACATGAATCACTCGGAAAGTGCAAAAGAACACGATGATAAATCTTGGTGTCTGACTTTGTGTGTGACGGTTGGACGATCCATGCATCAATTTGACATGAAAACAATGTAAACAGGTCATGTGGACCAACATCATGGAGATATGGTAAAAATGTGTGCCTTCAGGGGTCTCACCCGAATTCCTTCTCCACCCCGAAAACAACATTTTTGGAGTACCTCGCGTGAAACACATGCAAGATATGAGTTGAACTCGTCATCCTCTTAGCATTGGCACCCTCATATCATCGATTAGACTTCAGTGGTGGCAAAAGTGGAGCTCCAACTAAGGGCTAGAGGATTATGAGATGTGTTTGGACCTCCTTGGCCTTATATTAGGCTTGGGCTCAGATTCGGTTATGATACCAAAAGTCGTAGATGATTGTATTTTGCATGTAACTTTCACATACCATGTTTGTTTTTGATGTTCTTGGGCTCGTTGGAAAGGTCACAAATCACAATACAAAGATAGAGCGTTCATTTGTCCAAATTGGATATTGAATTAGGTTAAAACTTAATATTTAGAGTTTTTTATACTTTGGGATTTCACATTATAAAAATCTTAAAGAAAGTCTTCTCATTGAGACTTAAGTGTGAAGTATACCTCGACCTTGATCCATGTTACCCATGTGTCTCAATCAAACAAACCCATGACAATATCAAAGAAGTAAAACCCATAAAAACCCCAAAGAGAAACAGACTCCGAATTCGATTTCATAATTGTAACAAGTGAGGGTACTTATCCCTCATTTCTGCCTATGCATCCCATGTTGCCTTATCAACTTTATGGCTTCACCAAAAGACCTGAACCTGGAATCCTTTCATTTGTAGCCTCGACTACGTGGTCTAATGTGTGCACATGCTCCTTAGGACATGAAAAGTTCGGCTCAACAGGCAAGTCCACAGAGGATATCATGTTAAGTTCAATACATGAAATATACCATGAACAACCTCTAGGTGTGGGGGAAGAGCAACTTTATATGCTACCTTCCCAACATGAGTCAAAATCTCAAATGGTCTGATAAATTGAGAAAATAACTTGCCTTTGGTACCGAATCATTGAATGAAATTCATTTGAGATACTCTTAAGAATACGAAATACCCCAACCTCAAACTCTAGATCACGATGCCATTGACTCTTCTGATTAATTTGCACGATCAACAACTTTACCTTCTCGTATCTACATCTTAAGTTGTCTCCTTAATGATATTTTGGTGGTGTAAATAGAATTGCCCCCCACCTGCTGCTAACACTAAGGCATAGTGCATCTTTACCCAAAAAAGGGCCTCAAAGTAGCCATTCCTATGATGGCATGATAGCTATTTTTATATATGAACTCCACTAATGGAAGGTAATCCTTCCAAGATACCTTCCACTCCACTATACAAGTTCGAAATAAATCCTCAAGTACCTAAGTAGTTCTCTTAGACTACCCATCTGTCTGTGGATGATATGTTGAGAACTGACTTAATACTTAGGGCTCACATGGGCTCTCCTGAGGAATGTGAGGTGAAGCATGAGTCTTTGTCAAATATTACCTCCTTGGGGATCCCATGCAAATGAATGCTGGGTTGAATGTATAACATAGTAAGCTATGTTGTTGTGCAAGTCATGTTGATCGGAATTAAATGAGTTGACTTGGTCAACATATCAATAATCACCCATATCGCATCTTGATAGCCTGAAATGCATGGAAAATAATGCCACAAAATCCATACGAATGATCTTCTACTTCCATATGGGAGTGGGAAGAGGTTCTAATAAACTACGAGGGTATTGATGTTTTGCCTTCACCATCTAACAAAGCGAGGCAATGATTAACATGGGAAGCTAAACCTCCCTTCATGCCTTCCCACCAAAAGTGATGGTGAATGTCTCCGTACATCTTTATACCGCCTTGATGAATGGAAATTCTGGAATTGTGTGCCTCATCTAGGATATCTCTCCTCATCTCCTCATCATCTGCGATACAAATATGGTAACCCTTCCACAGGGTAGGCTTGCAAACTCTAAATCCATTATACTCGTCCTTCAAACATGGATGCTATAAGTCATGTCATCTATGTCTGTCTACTAACCCTTGCTAGTGCATTCACATAATCTTTAATGCATTCTACTCACTAAGTGACGTGACTACATCTCAAGTTTGCAACCAAGTTCGTTGATCCCTTTTGTATGTTCTCTCCTACTCTAAGCATCTGCCACAACATTTCTCTTATCAGGATGATAAAGAGATGGTTTGTTATATATTTGGATTTGTATCATCCCTTGAGCTTCATCCAGACCTCCACTGGATCCTCCGTGCCATTGACTTTGTAAAGAATGTTATCCATAAAGAGCAATTGTATTGTATTGTTAGCAAGATCCCTCATCTCCTTTCATTCTTCTACTTTCATTTTCTCTCTCTTCTTTTCTTTATCATGGTAGAGCTTTCACAAGTTCTTCTCATATGAGTATATTCTTCACATGTTGTTGCCATAAGATGGTCATTCTTCTTATTGAAGGGTTCCAAGGAGAATGTGCATCCCTCGATGCAAACTTTGTCATTTGATTTGCTATCTTACCTCCTTGCATGATCTGGAAAATCAGACCATAATCCTCTTGATTTGGATGGTCCAACTCATCTAAAGCATGCAAAAACCCTTATTGGACTCTTGAATCACCTCAATCAGACTCCTGATTCTTCTCGATATCAATGGTTCACTATAACCATTGATTCTTCACAGATTATGATGAGTGTGCACCTGTTGTGTTGCATCATCTCAATGGCATCGAACCTCGCTCTGATCCGTTGTGTCATATCCCTAAATGCCATCGATCCAAGATCTGATAAAAGTTAGTGGGGTGCCACCGTATATCTCCTCCGCTCAAATGTCGACTAGTTGTGATAAACACCAAATACATACGTGGATGAGCAACTGACCCTACCATAGAAGCACACGAATAAGAAGAATAAGATCATGATGTAACAGTGGTTGGTTACCTCTTGATGAATCTCAATTTCATCACCTTTATTCAATCATTTTTGCCTTAAAAACCCTAGTAAATGCATGTAAATACTTCTAATTTGTATAAATTAACATTCATGCATTATTATGTAAATATTATATAAAATATTATTTTTAATGCCAAAATTATAGAATAAAGAAAAGAAAAGAAAAAGAATAAAATATCGAATATATTTTATGATCCTAAACTCCGAAACCTATGCATCTTGACTAGGACGACAAAGAATAAAGTAGGGGGAGATAAGGTTCCAAAATACAATAAAATCCTTTTTTATTAATTCTTTATTTATTCACTTTTGGGACCTATTTTATTTTCCACTTTTGATACTTCAAATAAAAAAAACTTTGTACATGAAGGTTAGAGATAATAAAATATAGAAAAATACAAAATTGATTTCATACAAAAATAATATAAAGTGAAAAGTTATACTCTATATAAATTTCCAAAATCCCAACTTCCCAGACCCATATATCTTAAATAAAAACTCAAATTATATAAAAATTACATTTAATTGTATACAACTTTTAATATGCCATTTAATAAAGGTATTTTCATATTTTTTGGAGTTAAAGTGTGAAAGTTAGGTTTTGGACCCTATTGTATAGTATACCCGATTAAAATATTCATTTTATTTATTATCTATTATTTACATAATTTTATATTTTTATAAATTTGTAAGTATTATCTATAATATATGTACATATTAAAATTAGAATAAAATCATAAATAAAATACTAAAATAAAATACTCATATAAAATACATAGATGAAATACCAAAAACTATACCTATATAATTAATACACCTTTTTTAAGTATATATATTACTTCGAAAAAAATATGATAAAAAATATATATTTGAATATATAAAAATAAGTTATAATTATATAAAATAATAAACTAAATTACTAAATCAAAAATACGAAATAAAAATAAAATACCTAAATAGATAGATAAATATGCCTATATATTAACCCTAAAAAGTAACTTGCAATTATATACCTCTAAAAAATAAACAAAAATCATAATAAAATAATTTAGAAAATAAAAAATATTTTTTATTCATAACTTAAATTTAATAAAATCATTTATTAATTATTTTTATTTCTTTAATCTTTTTCAAGATTCTTTTTCCTGGTTGGTCTACGTGGACCAACCAGGTGGCAGGGAGGGTTGACCTCGATCAACTCCTCTGACCCACCCTCTAGCCTCTGACACCTATCACGTCCGCCTCATTTCTCGATTTTTTGGAGACCGTTCCTTGAACCTTTGTGATCGAAGTCTTCACAACTTTTCTCCTCAAGGATTGCTCTTCCATGCCCAGACGTCATCTTGGGGATTGAATTGATGTATCGTCTGATTCACTTCTATCTTTGGATCACCTTGGTCACTTATACAAAACCCCCCATCCGACTTCCTCTCTCCTTTGAACCTCCTTTGACGTAATCTAGCTCCGCTCCAGGTGTGCTCTGGATAGAGGAGGGTGACAACCTCCTCTCCAGCCTCTTCGCGGCGGTGTTGGACATGGTTTAGGGCAACTTCCACCCTCATCTCTGCCAACTTGTTTTTGAGGTTGTTCTTCATGGCTCCGGCCATTTGAGGTCCACTTTTATTGCTTCTTTAGCTTAGCCGTAGTCCTAGGATCATTTTTGTCTTATTTTATTTCGTAATCGATGTATTTAGTCATAGTCGCCACCTTTGTAGTTCACCGGAGCTAGTATCTGCCGAACCCCATTTCGCAGCCACTACCGACCTTAGATGCACAATCACCTCCATATCCTTCCACTAATGCTTCCCTACGCTCTGACGCATCCTATTCCCCTCGATCCCTTCTGAATCGATCTTAGCAGCCACCAACTCCACCGCCTCGCCGGTGACCTCTGCCCCAACAACCCCTGCTATGCTACACCCCAAAACACCCCTGGACCTTTTGTTTCTTTTGTTGTCAAGCTAACAGTGCAGGTTCAAGAGCAAAGGCCTCATCTGGAGGTGTTTTTGATCAAGGACACATTCCCAGGTCGGTAAGGTCAACCTTGAGTTCGGAGGGCATTCCATGATCCTCCAGCAAACATTGAGGCACTTGGGAGGTTCGCATGAGTCGCCCCTTTGTCAAATGATCATCATCTGAAGGATTGGTGGAAGATGACTGATGAATACCCATTCATCACTCTTTATTCTTATATTTTAGCTACAAAAACCTTTGCAAATACATGTAGATATGTGTAAATACAAATAATTACCAAAAGCATGCATTGTGTAAAAACCTGTAATTAGCATGTTTTTGTGCAAAAATAAAAGAATAAAGAGTAAAAAGAAAAAGAGGGAAATATTTAGAATAAATATTGAGCAACTTGACCCAAGGGAGGGCTCAGCATGGGCCTGACCGCATAAAAGACAAAGTAGAGGGAGATAGGAGCTCATGTGTATATACTTCTGTAAATAAATAAAACTATATTTTCCTCACCCAAAAATATGCTTGTACATATTTTGTGTATATTTAGAAACTATTAAAAACAAAATAAAAATTTAAAAATCAAAAAATTCAAAAATGCCCTTTCACCATGTGTATAGATCATCATTCCTTATTTATTTAACCTTAAAAATAAATGTATTTATTTTCAAAACTTTTTGTGAATATTCTAAGGCATATTTTGTAAATAAAATAAATAAAAAGAAACAAAACAAAAATCAAATAAAAACAACAAAAATTAAAAATACAAAAATACAGTGTATATACCATGTATATAAATGTATATAACTATTTATTTAAACTATGAATATAAATAATTAAAATAAAATAAAAATACCATTTTGTTCTTTATTTTATGATGTAAATAAATAAAATATAAAATGGGCATAAAAATACATAAAAATAACAAATAAAAAAAATCAAAAATTAAAATCTATATAGTGTACATATACCTATATATATAGCTACCCTATTTTTATTTCCAAAAAATAATTAAAAATCACCAAAAAATAGAAAAAAATAAAAGAAAAATATTTCATGTTTTGAGTTTTTCTTAATTCGGCCTTTTTCTACCTTAAATTAAATAAACAAAAAATAACCACGTGGCAGCCCCTGATTGGTCCACGGGGGATTGTTGACCCCAGTCAACTCCCCCGCGGACTCCTTCCTTTTCTGGAAGATGCGCGCCGCCCCACCTTCGCCGATTTTTCCACGCGTCTCCAGGCTGTCACCCACGCAAACCCCGTGCCCGGATTCTTCGCCGATCATCCATCTCCCTCGCCGGATCTTTCGCCATGAAATCCCCACTTTCCTTAGCCGTCATCGCCTAACCCTAATCGGCCCTGTCTCCATATATATCCCGACCTCCGCCGCCTCCGCGCCTCATCTTTGGCTCCCTACCTTCACTCCCGTGACCTCCATCGGAACCACCGAGGTGACAGCTCGCGTTGGCCTTTGTTGCAGTGAGGAGGAGGTGCTTGGACCATCGATCCGGCTGCCTTGCGCCGCCGTGCTCCGACGTCTGACCGGAGCTCGAGCCTCAGGCCTTGACGCCCTTCGAGGCTACGACCGGGAGCTCGCCAAGCTCCAGCACAGTCTTCCGCTCCACCCAGGTAGTCGATTAGCTCTTCCATTTAGCTTAATTTTCAGTTTCGCCCAATTCGTATCTCCGCCGTATTCCGCTGATTCCGGGCATATCGTGTAACTTTTCAATCACCGGAACGCACCGTCACCTTCGCCATTTCCTCACGCACATTCTCCGCCCTTTCACTCAACCCAGATCGCACAGGATCTAGGAATCGAGCTCCACCGTCCTCCGCTCGCCGGAGCTCGCTCGTCCCGACCCATCGTTCACCCTCACGTCGCTTCATCGGGTCGAGGCACTTTGCCCTCGACCCGCGAAGCTTCTGGTTCATTTTGCAGGTCAAGAGGAGGCCATCTGAGGCCCCCTCACTTCCAGGCCAGGAGCTCGACTCCGTCGACCTCGCCGGAGCCCTTCCAGGGCTCGGTTGGGTCATCGGAGACCACCACCAGCTGCGGGACCCCCTCGCGGACCTTCTCCGATTTTCAGACGCAGCAGGGGAGGTCAGGAGCGCACGTACTGGGCCGGCGAACTTCGCCGGCCACCTGTTCTTCCTCGACCTTCAGTCACCGTTCGATCGCCCTCCAGCTCCAGTTTCAATCCTAGCCATCCGTTCCAGGAGCGTCAGGCACCGCACGATCAAAGGAGGAGTGATCCGGACCATTGGATCTCGAGATGAGGCGCAGCTGAGCCGACACCGTTAGATCCTCCACGTGTCTTCGTCTGAGCCATCCGATCACGCCAAGGATTGCAGGAGTGAGGCGCCTTCGCCTCTCCACCGTCGGATCTACACGTGGCGCACGCTCCGCCCTTGGATCGTAATAAAGGGGTAAATTACCGTAGGCCCCCTCGTAGTTTATGCTTTACATTTCAGTCCTGTAAATATTTTGAGTACTTTATTTACGTTGGGTTATTTGCACATTGGACCTCGTACTTTTCAGTATTTGCATTTATGCCCCTGTTTGTGTGAGACACGTGCATCACCACGTGATATTTTGGTGTATTTGCGACTTTAGCCCTGTAGTTCTGGATGTTCCTTAATGAATGAAAAGTTTTTGATATTTGCATTTATGCCCCTGTGAGCGTTTTATTTCCGCATGTGCGCCTTTTTAGTGGGTAATTTGCATAACAACCCCTGGACTTTTTGGTACGAGTTACCAAAAGGTCCTAGGACTTGTTTCTCTTACATATAGGTCCCTGAGTGCCCCAGACACGCGCCTTGCGCGTGATTTCTTGGGTATTTTGCACCAGGACCCCCAGAACTTTGGGTATTTGCACTTTGGTCCCTGTGCACAGTGCCCCCTTGTGGATTTTGAATAAAATATCAAATCACCTCCAAATTCGATGAAAATTTGACACATGGCTCCTGCCATGGTGTAGGATTTTCTAGAATTTTTGAGGACATTTCTGAGTTTGTTTATTATTTTTAAAAATTCAAAAACCTTCATTTCAGTTACTGTTAATCTTTAAAAATCACAAAAAAATATAAAAACTCTTTTAAAAATTCTATAAAAATTAGGTACTGTTTCTTGAGTGTTGCTTGATTTCCTAGCCAATTTTGGCTATTTTGCATTGCTTAAAAAACCTAAAAATTGAAAAACACCTAAAAACTCATAAAAATTATAATAAATAATTTAAAAATCCAAAAACAATAATTAGGGTGCCTAAATTTTCCTTATTCTTTCTAGATTACAGGAAAATTACCTCCAAGGCTTGTTGAGATTCATAAATATTTTATTTTTGGGTTTTAAGCCTTGCTGGACAGTACCTTGCATTTTTCTTATTGTTTGATTTTTAGCAATTAGAATAAATATCAGAAAAACCCCAAAAATTCACCAAAAACATTTAAAAACCCAAAAAGCATAAAAACAATTTTTCTTGAATTTTTGCTTGAGTTTTGATGCATTAAATAAATTGCTCAAGTGTGCTTGTTTATACTTTTCTTCATTTCCTTCACATTCTAAAAATCCAAAAAATTATAAAAACAAATAAAAAATATACTAAAAAGTATTCTCTTGGATTTCTGACTACATCGTAGGCTGCAAGGCCAATCTGTGCTCCTTGTGTTCGACCCTGGGTGCTATACCAGGTTAATATCATAGCAGGACCGCTTTGTTTTACTTTCCGCATTTTTCGAGTGGTTCATTTTCTTGATTGACTTAGTTGAGTGATAGAGGTCGCAACGACCTAATTTTCTGTACCTTTACCTCTGTCATTTGGCTGGTCATCAGAATGGCGCCGTTGCCGGGGAGCACGGCTTTGTAGTCATTTTTCTATTTTTGTCTCTCTCTATATTATTATTGTTTTCTGACCTTCTCTCTTTGATTTCTGTGCGAGGTACTGCTTGGACGACTTGGAGCTTCTTTTTAGAGGACCCGTGCAGGAGGAAGAGAGAGAGAAGAAGGAATTTTTATTTCTGAGAGAGAGAGAACAATATTTGTTGTAATAACTTAGACTTTGGACTTGTGGACACTTGTAACTTAGCGGGTCTGTTTCGCCGAGTACCGGTGTACTCGGGGGACCTATTTGGATTTTCGCGGCTTTTTTTGCGGTTTTAATAGCTAGCTGCCTTTTTCGGTGTTTACGCGGTTTTTCTCGAGCCCTTAGATTTAGGAATTTCTCTTGCTTGTGCCGTAATTAGTAGGATCCCCACACCTAATTGCTGATCTGTTCCTATAGATCGTTAATTGGACCTACTAATAATAAATAATAAAAATAACTTAGTTGCTTTCCTGAGAACCTACGTGCCGCGAGCCTGCCCCACAAGCGCTACTCCTGAACTCGACCTGTCGAGAAGAGGAGGAGTAAGCCAAGACCGGACTCTTTGGATCGAAGGCAAGTAACTGAGTTAGACGGTTCTGCGATAGAAGTTGCTCATCTAGGACTCGGTTTTCCCCGTTGCATCATTTAGGTAGTTTTATTTCTGTCTTTAAATTCTGCGCGGATCACTTGCATGTAGAGTGCTGGAGACAAGGTACGCATTTCTATCTCTGCATGCATCATTGATTTCTTCGCGCATCGGCTTTTTCGTCTTCTCCCTCTGTTTTTGGCTTAATCATCAGGAGAATCGGAAAAACCGTTAGGCCGCTTGTATTTATTTTGAAAAAAAAAATTAAAAAGAAAAAACAAAAAAAAATTGGGACTGGATAACACTATTGACCCTAAAAGACACTCACATTAAAAAATTTGTCTTGGGGAGAGCAACCCCCTCCTTGTATGGTTTGGATGCGCGAGAGAGTGACCCGTACCTTAGGTAGAACCCTCCGGTGCCATTTCTAGCTGACTACCGACTCTCCCGTGCGGGCCAGTCGGTTGGAGTAGCATCGGGTATCCTAACAGGTCACGTAAGCGCTCTGATATCCTGTGTGTTCACCGAATAAAATTGACAAGATAAATTGACCGAGCTTTCACGGTCTTCATATTGTGTTGCGTTGGTGAACCGGGGGTTTGCTTTGCGATCATATTTTCTCCAGATCCCATCCGCCCAACTCGCCAAGATCAAGATGATGGGTAGACGATCTCTTAGGCAGCCTCTGGCTGCACCGCTTTCAAGCGCATCTACTTCATCATCTAGGTTGGCCCGTGAGAGTCAAGACCAGCTCTCCGGGCCCGAGTACGATTCCACCCTGTTCCCCCTCGATCCCCTTTCTTTTGCTACTGAGAGACATGAGCCCGAGGAAAGACGAATTGATTTGACGGAACCTGAGTTGGGCTCATCTGATTTTGCAGACGTCGGTATGGCCGCCAGATCAGACGATTACCCCGGAGGTCAGCAGGGAGAGCAGCATGTCGTATTTGACCAGGGGGCGATCAACTCCACCCTGATCGCATCATTAGAAACAGTTCAGCAGCAGTTACGCGATCAGGGAGCGTTTATGATTGAGATGAGAAGGGAGTTGGAGCGACTCCGAGCAGAGCGAGACGAGCCGAGCGAGCGGAGCGAGCCTGAGGACATTCCTGACGCTGATGCAGAGGCAGCAGCCGCAGCAGCAGCCGCAGCAGCAGCTGCCGCAGCAGCGGCTGCCGCCGCCGCAGCAAGACCGATGCGGGAGTTACACAACCCCGGATCTACACTGATGCACCAGTGGGTGGTTGTACCTGCTATCGTGGGGGATTTCAAGTTCCCTCCGAACACCCTGCAGATGCTTCCTCATTTTCACGGACTTGCCACCGAGGAGCCCCACCTCCATCTCCAGGAGTTCTTGATGATCTGCAGCACTGTCCACGACCGTCGTGTGGACCAAGATACGATTCGGATGATGGCCTTCCCTTTTTCACTAGCAGATAGAGCAGCCGCCTGGCTGAAGCATCTAGGGAAGTTTGTTTACACCTGGGAGCAGCTCCGCACCGAATTCTTGAACAAGTATTATCCACTCGGGCGGACGAATGCAGCAAGGGCCCTGATCAACAACTTCTCCATGCTCCCTAACGAGCAATTTCACGAGGCATGGGAGAGGTTCAGAGAGCTTCTGGATAGATGCCCACACCACGACATTTCGAAGCCGAACCTAGTTCAGAGCTTCTTTAGTGGGCTGACGCCAGAGCTTCAGGGACTGGTGAATGCTTCTTGCGGCGGGTCCTACTTTGCCAAGGACCACAACCAAGTCTGGGCCATCTATGAGGAGATGTCCGAAAATTACATGGTGATGTCCCAGACTCGGTTGTACACACAGAGAGCTCAGCCGCCGCCAGGACCCGTGCAGTACCAGCGGATAGCACGGGTTGATGCAGGTCCTTCCAGTTCGTCCACAGTTGCAGCCGCACAGGCAGAGTCGGCCGCTGCGGACATGGGGATTATCAGCGAGAAGTTGGACCGCATGGAAATAATAGAGAAGAAGCAGTGCCAGGGCATAACTCAGATGGAGCAAATGGCACAAACTCTGAGCGACATGAAGACCCAGCTCTTGTGTCTTCAGGAGGCACAGACGGCTCCTCAACCCCGTCTTCTGTCGCGAGGCGATTCCGGCGGCAGCCGCAGCTCTTCCCAGCGCTCCAGCTCCTCGCAGCAGCCTAGACAAGTTCACCTTGTACAGGCGGAGCCATACCAGCAGCAGCCGCCCTCTTACCAGTCGCCACCATCTCCAGACTTACAGATGGTGGTATATCAGCCGGATCAGCCTCTGGCAGCACTGCCGCCCGACCCCTTCGATGCTGAGCCGTTGATGGATGTCAACGGGATTTGGTATGACCGTCCTCAACCTGGAATCCGACGAGACCATCCCGGATTCAGGTGGGGGAATGGAGGTAACCAGTCCCAACAGCAGCCAGCCGGTCAGGGAGGTCAGTACTCCCAGCAGAGAGATCACCAGCAGCCCCCAGCATACCAACCACACCAGCCATCATCCTTCGTATCTCGTCCCTACCAGCAGCAGGGACATAATTGGAGACGTGAGCAGCAGGCTCACCAGCAGCAGCATCCTTCCTCTTACCCCTCTCAGCAGCAGCAGCACCAGGTCCAGCAGCCTCAGTACCAGAGAGGCAACCCGTCGGGCTCCCATGAGAGCCCCGCCATGGATGATCTAGCCCGCCTCTTCACAGAGCAGCAGGCTACATTTAGACGGGAGATGGACGAGTTCCGCCAGGAGATGCGGGACCTGATGAGAGGGAAGGCCGCCATCCCTGCACAGATTGAGCCTAATCCGAATAGCTTGAAGAGGAAATCTGAGCAGGTAGATCCCACTGAGCCTACCACTCCTAGTAACCCATTTGATGATATGTCATCGGATCTATTTGATGCTGATTTTGTTACTCTTAGGAGCGGTAGAAGACCAGCAGGCGGCGCCTCATCTGAGCGACAACGCGAGGATCGATCTAGAGCGCCAGATGAGGAAGAGGAGAGCGGTACTGAAGCCGCACATGATGATGACAGTGGTACTGATGCCACCCGAGATGCTATTTCCACCGGCGGTACTGAGGCCGCCGCTTCACCATATCGAGGAGGTGGTACTGACGCCACCAGCGGAGCCGAGCCAGACCGCGGTACTGAAGCCGCAAGACGTCTAGTTGAGGAGCCAGCTAGAGGTGGTACTGAGGCCACCAATATTCATTTTGATAGAGATGTTGTCTCTCCTCGTATGAATGTTTCTCAGAACTCTAATTTGAATAAAGGAAAAGGTTTAGTTTCTTCTGATCCCACTATGGTGTATGATGTATGTGAGGATCCAGTTGTCGAACCGTCTAGGCCTATTCCTAGTCCTTCATCTGAGAAGGACCCTGTGATCCCCTTTCCTAGAGCCCTTGAGTTGGGGAAGGGGAAGAAAAAAGAAAAAGATCCAAAAAAGAGAGAGCAGGAGGAGTTCAGCCAGGGCATGATAGACCGATTTCACATCCAGCTGACCCTCAATGAGGCTTTGCAGCACATCCCTCTTCTTCAGCGATCCTTGAGAGACCGGACCACAGTCAGGAGGAAGAAGAGGAATAAAACCACAGAGATTCATGTGTTGACCAAAGCCACGTGTTACGCGATCCAGAACCATCTGCCGACCAAGAGGCCGGATTTAGGAGCCCCGTATGTCAGATGTCAGATTAGTGAGCAGAGGTTCGACCGTACTCTACTAGATAGCGGATCGTCGATCAACCTTCTTCCGGCAGCCCTTCTCGACCACTTAGAGTTGGGCACTCTTAGACAGAGCAGGACATACCTTCAGTTTGCTGATCGGTCTGTCAAGAGGCCAAAGGGGTTGTTGCGAGACGTTGTCGTCACGATTCAGGGTTTGCAATTCCCCGTGGACTTCGTAGTGCTGGACATGGAGACCCCTGACTCGTTGACCGATTCCCCCATCATTCTCGGTCGCCCATTCTTGGCCACAGCCAAGGCGGTGACTGACCATGACAGTGGGAAGGTATTCTTTCGCGTCCAGGGCGAGAGTATACAAATAGAGACGGTTAAGGACCACAGAGCCAGAGATAGATCACGCTTAGAGGACAGTACCGATTCAGAGCAGCTGACAGACGCAGAGCCAGACATCCACCAGGACTGTGATTTTGTGATCACAGATGATGAGGCAGCTTGGGCAGATCCTGCAGCACAGACCATCCTCTCATATTCAGCTACAGCTGATGCAGAGATGATAGCAGAGGATAGTCTGGAGAGCACAGCCCTGGTTCAGGATACTATTGAGTCAGCAGAGTCGGACCTTGATCGCGACACGATTTTTAGTGATGGTGGTACTGAGGCCACCTTGCTATACGGTGGTACTGATGCCACCGCAGTTGATACAGATCCCTCGGATTCAGAGTCTGATTGGGCAGATTGTGATGATCAGATGCCAGACCTGGATCCACCTGAGCCTACAGATAAGGAGGAGGTAGAGGCAGAACAGATTAGAGACAATGCAGAGGACCCGCCTTCCCCAGATCAAGTTTGTGAGAGTTCGCTATCATTTTCCCAGGCAGATTTGGTAGAATTGTCAGCATACACACATCTTCTTCAGAAGCCAGATTTGCCAGCACCCAGCTGTCCAGAGCTAAAGCCGCTCCCTACTTCGCTGAAGTATCGATTCCTTGCGGGAGAATCTGAAATGTACCCAGTCATCATCTCTGCCGATCTAACTGGAGAACAAGAATCCCGTCTGATGGAGGTTCTTGAAAAGAACCGCAAGGCAATTGGATGGAGCGTAGCAGATCTCCATGGGATTAGTCCCTCGTTGTGCTCCCACCATATCTATCTCGAGGAAGGGGCAAAGCCGTCGCGTGAGTTCCAGCGGCGACTGAACCCCAACCTACGAGAAGTTGTCATGAAGGAAATATCAAAATGGTGGAGTGCAGATTTTATTTATCCCATTTCCGACTCCAAGTGGGTTAGTCCCTTGCATGTGGTGCCCAAGAAGACGGGCATCACGACTGTGATCAGTGAGTCGGGAGAGGAGATTGCTACACGAGTACCCACCTCTTGGAGGGTCTGTGTTGACTACAGGAGACTCAACCAGGCCACCAAGAAAGACCATTTCCCCCTGCCTTTTATTGATCAGATCATAGAGAGACTGGCAGGGAAGAGCCATTATTGCTTCCTAGATGGGTACTCGGGCTACAATCAAGTGGCCATCGCTCCTGAGGATCAGGAGAAGACCACCTTTACCTGTCCCTTCGGTACATACGCCTTTCGACGCATGCCATTTGGGCTATGTAACGCCCCTGCGACTTTTCAGAGATGCATGCTGTCGATCTTTTCGGACATGGTAGGGGAGTGTTTGGAGGTCTTCATGGACGACTTCTCGGTTTACGGCGACGGATTCGATTCCTGTCTTGACTGCCTAGACCGAGTGCTCCAGCGATGTATTGCTACCCGCTTGGTTCTGTCTTGGGAGAAGAGTCACTTCATGGTGACTCAAGGGACGGTGCTTGGCCACATCATCTCCAACAGGGGCATGGAGGTTGATCCGGCCAAGGTTGACGTCATTAGAAAACTCGCACCGCCGTCCAATTTAAAGCAGCTACGGTCATTTCTCGGGCACGTTGGTTTTTATAGGAGATTCATTCATGATTTCAGCAAGATTGCCCGACCGTTGACTGACCTCTTGACGAAAGACACCGAGTTCCTTGTCGATGACAAGTGTCTTTCCTCCTTTGAGACTCTCCAGCAGCATGTTATTGAGGCTCCTGTCCTTCAGCCACCCGATTGGTCTCTCCCATTCGAGATCATGACGGATGCCTCTGATTTTGCCGTAGGGGCCGTGCTAGGACAGAGGAGGGACGGAGTTCCATTTGCCATACACTATGCTAGCCGCACATTGGATTCTGCCCAGCGGAATTATACGGTCACAGAGAAGGAGATGCTAGCAGTAGTGTTTGCCCTAGATAAGTTCAGATCGTATATCATTGGATCTAGAGTGACTTTGTATACAGACCACACCGCCATCAGGTACCTCATGTCAAAGAAGGATGCCAAGGCCAGACTTACTAGATGGATCCTTCTACTCCAGGAGTTCGACATTGAGATCAAGGATAAGCCTGGAGTTAAGAATGTGGTGGCGGATCATCTCTCCCGATTAGAGCAGCCTGAGGATTCTGAGCAGATTGATCCCATTCATGACACCTTCCCAGATGAGGCGATCCTTGCTATCACCTCACTCCCGTGGTATGCCGATATTGTGAACTTTCTCGTTGCTGGGAAAGTCCCACAAGATTGGCCCAGGCAGAGGCTTGAGACCTTCCTTGCGAAGGCCAAGTCCTACCACTGGGAGGATCCCATCCTTTACCACGAAGGAGGAGATAGCATCTGGCGTCGGTGTATTCCTCAGGAGGAGCATCATAGTGTCCTCACTTACTGCCATAAGCTTGAGGCAGGAGGACATCATTCTGGGAGGAGAACGGCACAGAAAGTGCTCCAATCCGGCTTGTGGTGGCCTACACTCTTCAAGGACTCTGATGAGTTCGTGAAGAGGTGTACTGACTGTCAGAGGATGGGCACTTGTGGACAACGTGATATGATGCCGATGCAGCCCATTCACTTCTGTGAGGTTTTTGACGCATGGGGCATCGATTTCATGGGTCCATTCCCTAAGAGTCAGGGATTCGAGTACATTCTGTTGGCCGTAGATTACGTTAGTCGTTGGGTTGAGGCTATCCCCGCCCGAGCCGCTGATGCGAAGACAGTTTGCAGATTTTTGAAGAAGCACATCATCATGCGGTTCGGGGTTCCACGAGTTCTGATTTCTGATGGGGGGTCTCATTTCGTCAACGACCAGGTGAAGGCCCTTGCCAGCGAGTTCAGCATAGACCATCGTGTTGCCACACCTTACCATCCACAGACGAATGGTCTAGCTGAGGTGTCGAATAGGGAGATCAAGAATATTTTGCAGAAAGTCATCAGCCCTGACCGAAAGAATTGGTCACAGCTTTTGGACTCGGTCTTGTGGGCATATCGGACATCTTACAAAACTCCATTGGGCACATCTCCCTTTCGTCTCGTTTATGGCAAGTCGTGCCATCTACCTGTTGAGCTGAGGCACAAGTCACTTTGGGCAGTCACAGATATTCTTATGGATCCAGATGGTATAGGAGACCAGAGGAGGGCAGAGCTAGCCGCCTTGGAAGAGCTTAGAGATACAGCTTTCTCAAACAGCCTACATTATAAGGAGAAAGTGAAGGAGTGGCATGATTCTCATATCAGCCACAAGCATTTTGAGATTGGACAGAAAGTATGGTTGTTTGATGCGAGGCTCAGATTATTTCCAGGAAAGCTACAGAGCAAATGGAAGGGACCTTACTTGGTCAGAAAGGTACACGATAACGGTAGCATTGATATATCTGAGTTATCCTCTGAGAGTACCTTTCGAGTGAACGGCCAGCGGCTCAAGCCATTTCTAGATCATGAGCCGCGGGACGTTATTATTGCCGCTATTCATTTTGCGTGAGATGTGGTCTTTTGACTCACATCTTTTGCATCTCACGCCTGATTTTCACTGTTCTTCCGCCTGTATAGATCCAGTTGTCCATATCAGTCTATTCTTTAGTCCCACATCTCGTCTCTCATCTTATGATTATGCTATACTTAGGGTGTACTTTACCCTAAGTATAGGGGGGATGTTGGACCTGCGGGTATTCTTTTTATTCTTTTTGCTCCTGTTTTTGCTGCCTATACTTAGGGATATTTTACCCTAAGTATAGGGGGGGCAGATTCTGTATATTCTTTACTCGGATCTCCCTTTATGTACAGCTTACTATACTTAGGATTAGTTAATCCTAAGTATAGGGGGAGACCACCGAGTTCCTCTTATTCTATTCATTTATTCGTTTCTGTACTTAGCCATTCCTTTTCACTTCCCTTTTACTAAGCACGAGCTATGTCTTCTTCATCGCTCTTGATCACTCTGAGGACATCGTTCGAGCTAAGTATAGGGGGTGTGTGTATATATTTCATATATACTTTAGCCATAACTCGTACTTTGTGTGAGTATGTTAATAAATAAAATGGCTAAAAATCACAAAAATTTAAAAATTTTTCATGTACATAAACCTCTTTTATCTTGCACATACATAGCTAGTGTACAAAGTATTTTTGTAAAAATGATTTCAAAAATCTTTTGTGTAAAGCTTGTGTAAATATTTTTGTATCAAAATTATGTATATAGTACAAAATTTTTCCAAAATGTTTTGAAAATCAAAAGTTTGCAAAAATCTTGTGTAAATGTGTGTAAATATCTTTTTGCAAAACTTGCACTTCATGCATCATCATCCGTGATTTCAAAACATTTTTCAAAAATTTTGCATGATTGTAAAATATTTGTAAATAGCATCTTGTGTACATATATGTATATAGTTTTTCCTGGATAAGAGTTGACATTCAAACTAAGCCTGGAATTAAATTGAGAAATGGAGCTTGAAAAAGATCTTAATCCACTAAACTTTAAGAGGAACCTTATAGGACTTAGGGTTAAGGCTTTTCAGGTCCATAAGGACTTAATTCTTTGAGTCCACTAGGCTATAAGCATATGTCATCTTGATGAGCCTAAGTAGAGCACTTAACAACACACGCATGGCTCTTAGAGACAATGGCTTGACTTGCACCTGCACTTACACATGGCTCTCCATGGATGAGGTGGTGAGGAGGCAGTTTCCTTTGGCTTGGGGTAGCATATGAGGGTAGTACTTCTAGGCGGAACCTCTCTTCTTCTTATAGTGAAGGAAGTGCACCTCAACTTGGTCTAGTGGTGTTGAAAGCTAAAGACAGAAGCTGTGGGTTGCAATAAAGCTTCAAAAGAGGGATAGTCTACTGGCTCAAGAGGAAATTTCTTATATGCTGCACCATGTAGATATGTTGTACAGAAGTTCTTGAAAAAAAAAATGCAAAAATGCAAAAAGAACTCCAAAAAAGTGGTGGGTCGGATTGAAAATTTAATAACCCCACCGGAGTGTACATAGTCAAATAAAGCAAAAGCTTATGGTATCAATGTTACATCTCATGAAGCTTGCAGCGGGAGACTTGGCTACACTGGCTAAGCTTCCAAAACTCTATACTTCTACCCCCTCTTCTTGAGCCGGTTGCACTTGAACTTAGAAGGGAATACCCCGCTTCTCGAGGAAAGAGTTGCTAGACCGAGGCATTAGAGTTACCAGGTTGAGGGAGGTTGTTTCTTTGTTACTTCTGAGGTGGGGAGCCACATATCACTTACACCGCATGGAAAGATTCATGGTCATTAGAGTTTGTGTATGTAGACTTGTTCTGATCTGGTTTATTGAGGAGTCTTGCCCATAGATTGGTGGAACTTGGAGACTGTTGAGTTTTAAGCTTAAGTCCAAATAAGGTTCCGACACATTAATAATCCAAAGATCTGATCGAGCTCCATATTTCAATTTAATGAAGGAAAGTTTAATAAATCAACCTTGATCCATGTACATCCTCTTTTTCTTTTTCTTTTTCTTTCTTTTTCACTTCTTTTTCAAATAAGTGTTTGCTAAGGGACTAGCAAAGTTAAGCATAGGGGGGTGATGAATACCCATTCATCACTCTTTATTCTTATATTTTAGCTACAAAAACCTTTGCAAATACATGTAGATATGTGTAAATACAAATAATTACCAAAAGCATGCATTGTGTAAAAACCTGTAATTAGCATGTTTTTGTGCAAAAATAAAAGAATAAAGAGTAAAAAGAAAAAGAGGGAAATATTTAGAATAAATATTGAGCAACTTGACCCAAGGGAGGGCTCAGCATGGGCCTGACCGCATAAAAGACAAAGTAGAGGGAGATAGGAGCTCATGTGTATATACTTCTGTAAATAAATAAAACTATATTTTCCTCACCCAAAAATATGCTTGTACATATTTTGTGTATATTTAGAAACTATTAAAAACAAAATAAAAATTTAAAAATCAAAAAATTCAAAAATGCCCTTTCACCATGTGTATAGATCATCATTCCTTATTTATTTAACCTTAAAAATAAATGTATTTATTTTCAAAACTTTTTGTGAATATTCTAAGGCATATTTTGTAAATAAAATAAATAAAAAGAAACAAAACAAAAATCAAATAAAAACAACAAAAATTAAAAATACAAAAATACAGTGTATATACCATGTATATAAATGTATATAACTATTTATTTAAACTATGAATATAAATAATTAAAATAAAATAAAAATACCATTTTGTTCTTTATTTTATGATGTAAATAAATAAAATATAAAATGGGCATAAAAATACATAAAAATAACAAATAAAAAAATCAAAAATTAAAATCTATATAGTGTACATATACCTATATATATAGCTACCCTATTTTTATTTCCAAAAATTAATTAAAAATCACCAAAAAATAGAAAAAAATAAAAGAAAAATATTTCATGTTTTGAGTTTTTCTTAATTCGGCCTTTTTCTACCTTAAATTAAATAAACAAAAAAATAACCACGTGGCAGCCCCTGATTGGTCCACGGGGGATTGTTGACCCCGGTCAACTCCCCCGCGGACTCCTTCCTTTTCTGGAAGATGCGCGCCGCCCCACCTTCGCCGATTTTTCCACGCGTCTCCAGGCTGTCACCCACGCAAACCCCGTGCCCGGATTCTTCGCCGATCATCCATCTCCCTCGCCGGATCTTTCGCCATGAAATCCCCACTTTCCTTAGCCGTCATCGCCTAACCCTAATCGGCCCTGTCTCAATATATATCCCGACCTCCGCCGCCTCCGCGCCTCATCTTTGGCTCCCTACCTTCACTCCCGTGACCTCCATCAGAACCACCGAGGTGACAGCTCGCGTTGGCCTTTGTTGCAGTGAGGAGGAGGTGCTTGGACCATCGATCCGGCTGCCTTGCGCCGCCGTGCTCCGACGTCTGACCGGAGCTCGAGCCTCAGGCCTTGACGCCCTTCGAGGCTACGACCGGGAGCTCGCCAAGCTCCAGCACAGTCTTCCGCTCCACCCAGGTAGTCGATTAGCTCTTCCATTTAGCTTAATTTTCAGTTTCGCCCAATTCGTATCTCCGCCGTATTCCGCTGATTCCGGGCATATCGTGTAACTTTTCAATCACCGGAACGCACCGTCACCTTCGCCATTTCCTCACGCACATTCTCCGCCCTTTCACTCAACCCAGATCGCACAGGATCTGGGAATCGAGCTCCACCGTCCTCCGCTCGCCGGAGCTCGCTCGTCCCGACCCATCGTTCACCCTCACGTCGCTTCATCGGGTCGAGGCACTTTGCCCTCGACCCGCGAAGCTTCTGGTTCATTTTGCAGGTCAAGAGGAGGCCATCTGAGGCCCCCTCACTTCCAGGCCAGGAGCTCGACTCCGTCGACCTCGCCGGAGCCCTTCCAGGGCTCGGTTGGGTCATCGGAGACCACCACCAGCTGCGGGACCCCCTCGCGGACCTTCTCCGATTTTCAGACGCAGCAGGGGAGGTCAGGAGCGCACGTACTGGGCCGGCGAACTTCGCCGGCCACCTGTTCTTCCTCGACCTTCAGTCACCGTTCGATCGCCCTCCAGCTCCAGTTTCAATCCTAGCCATCCGTTCCAGGAGCGTCAGGCACCGCACGATCAAAGGAGGAGTGATCCGGACCATTGGATCTCGAGATGAGGCGCAGCTGAGCCGACACCGTTAGATCCTCCACGTGTCTTCGTCTGAGCCATCCGATCACGCCAAGGATTGCAGGAGTGAGGCGCCTTCGCCTCTCCACCGTCGGATCTACACGTGGCGCACGCTCCGCCCTTGGATCGTAATAAAGGGGTAAATTACCGTAGGCCCCCTCGTAGTTTATGCTTTACATTTCAGTCCTGTAAATATTTTGAGTACTTTATTTACGTTGGGTTATTTGCACATTGGACCTCGTACTTTTCAGTATTTGCATTTATGCCCCTGTTTGTGTGAGACACGTGCATCACCACGTGATATTTTGGTGTATTTGCGACTTTAGCCCTGTAGTTCTGGATGTTCCTTAATGAATGAAAAGTTTTTGATATTTGCATTTATGCCCCTGTGAGCGTTTTATTTCCGCATGTGCGCCTTTTTAGTGGGTAATTTGCATAACAGCCCCTGGACTTTTTGGTACGAGTTACCAAAAGGTCCTAGGACTTGTTTCTCTTACATATAGGTCCCTGAGTGCCCCAGACACGCGCCTCGTGCGTGATTTCTTGGGTATTTTGCACTAGGACCCCCAGAACTTTGGGTATTTGCACTTTGGTCCCTCTGCACAGTGCCCCCTTGTGGATTTTGAATAAAATATCAAATCACCTCCAAATTCGATGAAAATTTGACACATGGCTCCTGCCATGGTGTAGGATTTTCTAGAATTTTTGAGGACATTTCTGAGTTTGTTTATTATTTTTAAAAATTCAAAAACCTTCATTTCAGTTACTGTTAATCTTTAAAAATCACAAAAAAATATAAAAACTCTTTTAAAAATTCTATAAAAATTAGGTACTGTTTCTTGAGTGTTGCTTGATTTCCTAGCCAATTTTGGCTATTTTTCATTGCTTAAAAACCCTAAAAATTGAAAAACACCTAAAAACTCATAAAAATTATAATAAATAATTTAAAAATCCAAAAACAATAATTAGGGTGCCTAAATTTTCCTTATTCTTTCTAGATTACAGGAAAATTACCTCCAAGGCTTGTTGAGATTCATAAATATTTTATTTTTGGGTTTTAAGCCTTGCTGGACAGTACCTTGCATTTTTCTTATTGTTTGATTTTTAGCAATTAGAATAAATATCAGAAAAACCCCAAAAATTCACCAAAAATATTTAAAAACCCAAAAAGCATAAAAACAATTTTTCTTGAATTTTTGCTTGAGTTTTGATGCATTAAATAAATTGCTCAAGTGTGCTTGTTTATACTTTTCTTCATTTCCTTCACATTCTAAAAATCCAAAAAATTATAAAAACAAATAAAAAATATACTAAAAAGTATTCTCTTGGATTTCTGACTACATCGTAGGCTGCAAGGCCAATCTGTGCTCCTTGTGTTCGACCCTGGGTGCTATACCAGGTTAATATCATAGCAGGACCGCTTTGTTTTACTTTCCGCATTTTTTGAGTGGTTCATTTTCTTGATTGACTTAGTTGAGTGATAGAGGTCGCAACGACCTAATTTTCTGTACCTTTACCTCTGTCATTTGGCTGGTCATCAATGACACGCGCCGCAATGGATTGAAACTCACCCCACATGAGTTCATCTTTAGTTCTTCCACCATCGTCCGCATCCATCAGAATTTGCTAGTTCTTAGAGAGTTGCAGCTGCCGTCGGATCTGCCTTGCCACAGCCGTCTAATCCCTCGTGGGGGATCTAATCTGATCCATTGAGTAGCGAAGGGGTATCGCGCGAAGATGCGTCGACACGTGTATAATGAGCTAAATCTAACCATCCAATCGTACCAAGATTTGGTTATTTAGCATTTTTTTACTTGAAGCATTTTTGTATTTAATATCTAGTATGCCAAACTTTCATCTGTTGTTTATTAATTGTTGTAAACTTTGCTTAGAGGACATCGTATTTATTTTCTTTTCACATTGGTCCTTGGCCAGGTCAGCCAACAAAATGTGATATATTTGCAACCAAGTGAAAGGATACGAAAAATCCTCAAGCGCATCACGGAAGCGTGTTGATCGCATCTCATGCGATTAGGATGACTAGTCGCACTAGTCGCTAGATGCAGCGGAAATTAAAAATTTTAAATCAAGTGATGAAACTACATGATCAAAACAACATTTCTTGGATCGTTTCATCAAACCACAAAGTATTACAAATACCTCTTGAAGCGTGGTTGCGATCACGAGATCTCTAAAGCAAGAGATCCTCCTGACTCAAGTCCGATCCACGAAGATGGCACTAGTGGGCACGATGATGAGACGTGTTCCTCACGCAATCCTCAATGAAGATCCAAGCCTTGAATCTCCTAATTTCATCCAACAAAATCCGTTGATGGAGAGATCCACGAGCAATCGAAGCGATAACGAACTGGCATGGAGACGATTGCTTCTTCCCTCAAAGCACAAGATGGACGGCCACCTTAGAGAGAGAGAGAGGATGAGAATGAAAGAGAGAGAGAGAGAGGAAGAGTAGGTGTATACTCTTTCTATTTTGTGTACCTTGTAGAGGCTAGGGTTGCCCTCTATTAGTATTAGTTTGTAAGTCCATGGATCACAATCCATGGCGTAAATAAAATCAATGGTTAGATTGATATATATTAAATCAATGGCCATGATAATTGTTGTTCAAAAACAACAATATATTAATTTATTTTAAATTAAATATATGTTGTATTATCATCAACATAATTTAATTCAATAATAAATCAATAATCACAAAATAATGATATGATAATTAAAAAGACAATTATCCACCTAAATCACGTGGGGCGTCACCCATGAGATTTAGTGGATTATCTCTTCCTTTTAATTCATATCATTATCTCTTGTTTATCTTGCAAAATTATCCACTAAATTAATTCCAAATTAATTAGTGTATATCTATTGCAAGATTATCCACTAAATTAATTCCCAATTAATCAGTGAATATTTCAATCATGCCATTGAAAATATGTGAATCACATTCACTGCCCAAACTACATTGTAAATTGCATTTTCAATTAATTGGTTAATGTGAATCCAATTCACATTAACAATTAACAAATACTATTTACAAAGGTTCTCTCTCTAATATATTATAAATCACATTTATAATATATACACAGATATCATGGATAGCACTATCCATAATATGTAATCCTTGATAATTAAATCCTATTTAATTATCTTGGATAGTCATTCTCATAACATGAATCCCACTCATGTTATTCTTGATAATTAAATCCCATTTAATTATCATCATCTTGTTGCTTTGATACATAATTCATCAAATGAATTATTTTTGAACCCCTTCAAGAATAATGTGCTTTCTCTGCAGATACTTGGAGATAAGGACAGGGTGATTGTATTGTTCCACGTATAGTGACTTGGATGTTGAGATCTCATCTCAAATCTAGATTTTACGTACCTCCCACATATGCTTGATTAAATCAAGACCGCAAATCTAATCTTCTCATTGCATCTGAATCTCATTCAGACTAATGTCCAACATCTGGACCAAGATCAGATTGCTTCTCTACTAAGAGGAGTCACTAAAATCCAGACATGTTTCATCACTCCCTCGGAATGGATGCGTCATGGTTATACAATCATTTATGATCACATCACCCTCAGGTATTCCCAATACCTGTACATCCTGCATACTGGAAGACCTATGATCAACATGAAGACTAAGATCAATTTTACACTGTCTTCTTCAGGATTTGATCACCAAGTTTCTCAATCTTGGCCATTGGGAATCAATATCGATCATATGCTTTCCCAAAGAATATATCATATCTTCAAATTCTTGTCATGCTTCCAAAGCACGACGACCATGCATGGAATTTGATCGGTCCCAATACCTCATGAGTGAGCTCATGTCTCCCGGTTCATAAGTGAACATGTATGATCCCTTTGAGAGATCGTATTACTCATATGCCCTTACATGCACACCAGCGCGCCGGTGTATAGACCTTGGTTAGGTCATCAACCTATTGGTCTTCCAAATGTACACACTCAGACATATAATAACACATCTGTCTCCGGTCAGAGGATGTGTGCCTATGCTGTGACAACATTCAATATAGGACCTAGGTTATCTCGATCTCGTTAAGTCAACCCATTGACCTAACTAATCTGGCACCTCCGAATCACTATTCCTATACAGAGGTCCTGTATCAAGAGGTCGGTCAGATATCAGCCTATGTGAGAAAGGATTGCCATCTCCTACTCAGGCTGGAGATCATCTCTTAATGATCATTTGACGGTGCTTGATGAGTCTTCTATCTAACTCTTTAGATATTCATCCAAATACCAGCTTCTATGATTCATTTAATGAATCAACAGCTATATGATCATCAAGATGGCCATGGTACATAACCCTAATTGTACAGAGGGGCCTTATATGCAAATTATTTATTCTTCATTTCAAATCAGGGAATGATATGTGCAATAACATTTATTGCATAATGGCTCGTTGTGGACTTGCATGTCCAACAATCTCCCATTAGCCCAAAGAGCCATTAATGGGCTAATTATTTAAACCCACACTCGTGTGACAATCATAGGCTATTTAGAAAATAGCTAGGTAAGCTGATCAGTCACTCTGTTCCCGCAAGACTACGCCAAGTCCTTTTACGGCAATTGCATATCCCCAGTAACAGTGCTCGCATCTAATGCGAATGTTGCATCTAATGCAACCAATACTCAATCTTGTCAGTCATAGTGTCCTTGACACTATAGCTCAAAAATTATTGTAATCAGTATTTCCATAATCTTTATCAGAATACCCTTATTCCTGGAGATCACTATCTCTTAAGGTATTCACAGTTAAGACCTTTTAGATCTCTATCTATAAAGTCTTAAGCTTTTGAAGATATGACTTTGAGATCACTATCTCAAAAATCTTGTCATCTATGAAGATTTTGTTATTACTGCAATCAAGTGTTTCCTCTCCATAGTAGGATTAGCAACACTTTACCACTCCCACTGCATGGTAGATATCTGGCTTTTGTACACATCTAGTATACACTTAGCTTCTCGTAACTAATGCACAAGTGCAAGCATTTCTAGCATTCACTTCCTCAATTCTTTGATGTGTTATCCCTTTAGATAGGTCAGTACCAAATCTTAAGGTAAGAAAGCCTTTCTTGGAATTTCCAGAAAAATGAAACATGTCCAAGGTGTACTACAAATGTGATAGTCCCAATACCCTCTTTCTCTTTGCTTCTGAACACCTTCAGAACTAAGATCCAAGAGACATCTTTTGAGATCATATCTCAAGGTATGGAATAGCCAGATCATAAAACACTTATTATCATCTTTATATCATTTTAAAATGATTAGAATATTATCTACATTTAGCACGATGAACACAATGGCACTCCCACTAAGCTTCACATGGTTCATCAAGATTCTATCTGAAATCATAACATTTACAATTTCATCAAATCTTATGTTCCAACTTCAAGAAGCTTATTTGAGTCCACAGATGGATTTCTTTAGCTTGCACACCTTGCATTCCCTAATCATGAAGCCCTGGGGCTACTTCATGTGAATATCCTCAGAGAGGTATTCTTAGAGGAATGCAATCTTGACTTACATCTTGAAGATGCAATAGTCAAGTTGTGTGGCTAAGGTCAGCAATATTCTGATGATTTTAAGCATGGTTACCGAAGAGCAAGTCTTTTTGCAAGCAATGTCTTCTCTTCCGGTGTTATCTCATGGCTATGAACCGTGCTTTGAAGGTCTCTACCTTCTCATAAGGTTCCCTCTTCTCTTGAAGATCCATTTACACCTTAACGGGTCTTACCCTTATAGGTGGATCCTCGAGGATCCATATACAACATTTGTATATGAAGTCTACTTTAGACTTTATTGCTAATATCCATCTTTTCATGTCATGATCCTCAGGAGCTTCATCACATGAAGTCCGATCATTGTCAGACTTAACTGACACATGAAGTACCTCTTCAAACTCATTTGAAGAGGTATCAGTGCTTAATATTTAATTGTCCTTTTTAGTTTCCGATTTCAGGAGCCTCATTATCTTCTCAAGATTAAATGAGTTCCTACACTTCATCTTGATTCTCAAGAGAGTCATCCTCTAAGAATCACATTCTCAAAGATGAGATCTTTTAAGAATCTCGGGTTTATAAAGTAGGTATCCAATACCATCCTTTATTTTCCTAATGAAGCAGCACTCTCAAGTTCTAGATTCCAGCTTACATGCATGGAACCTTGTTAAGGATATATATCGTAGTCTCTACTACACATATATACCTGGAAACTAAGGGATAATTATGCTAAAATTTATCATTAATCAAATCATGTTACACATGATCCAATTGTATCTCCCTATAACTCCATTGAGTTTAGGTATGTTAGGAGGATTGAGATAGAAATGACATTCATATCTTCATAAGGTATTCTTTGAATTCATCTAAAAGGTACTTGCTACCTTGGTTAGATCAAATTCATTTAATCTTCCTTCAAACTTTGGTTCTAAACCAAAATTGTGAAATCTTTGAACATTTCAAAGGTTTCTCGGGTGAAGAGAAGAAATGCGGGCAGGCCTTTTTTCTAGAATATCAAGCATAGCACTCTTTCTTCGTGTCTTTTCTTTCCGTCTGAGTTCATCTCCCTCCTGGGAGAAGCCCTACGCCACGCACGCTTCTTTCGGGAGCGTCCCCATTCCCCCCGGTTTAGAGACTCTGGGAATCGAGTAGATCTTAGCCGTACTAGCTGCATCTTCTTTCTGTGTTTGGGGGGAGCGGCAAGGGGAGTGGCAGGCGGGGATCAAATAGCATTTGAATGCGTTAGGAGCGTGTACAACAACCTTAAAGGCACAAGCCTCGTCAGCTTCCCCCTCCATCCTTAGAGGAGCTATATCATACATAATTATCAATAGATATCACATATCCATAATGTTTACTATGATATAGATGATTCACATACATCAATATGTATGAGATCCCGAATACCTTGACATCTTACACCTTTCCTAAGAGAAGGGTGTATTGGACATTCTTCGAATACAATATTCCCAAGTATGTAAGATTTGAAATTTTAGACATTCTAAAGTTTCATCTCTTACTAGTCTATTGATCATATCAATAGACATATGTCCAAAACTTGATGCCAAATCATTGTCAAATGATCTTCATCCTCCTACTGATCTTATAAAGGTTTTAATTTTCAGTATTAGAAATCTTAATGAACCATTCATTAATTTTCTAATTTTGTGGAGTCCACTAGACATTAGATTACTATCTGAAATATACCCATCATAACTCTTTATGATAGTTCTATCTCAGAATTCATGTTCATTTCCAACATTTAGAAACAAACAATGAGTGTATTCTAATATCTAGGTCATAGAGACATTCTCTAAGACTAAGGGCTCTCCCACTGAGAATATGATGTCTATCTATCCAATAGAGATTGATGCAACAATTACATCAATATCCATGTAGATGACTATTAAACCTTAAGATCAAATTTCTAATCTTCTAATATATATATATATATATGCAACCAATTGCAAGTGTTATTAGAAGATTGGGGTACAATTATCAGACTTTATCTTATGAAACAAGTAAGTCAAAGTCAATGATTATATGTAGATTTTTCCGATGCTCTATCTGAGTCCATCATTAAGGATTTTAGACAGATTTGATAGTCATACTATCAACACATCAACTTATTGCAGTATTGGCGTTCATCCAACTCTTTGGATGTCATATGGAAGTCACAGAAGTACAATCAATTCTTTGATTTCCTTCTCACATGGGTCCGACCCACGCTTCCATTGTGCACTCTTCATCTATAACAACCATTATTCAAGACAAAGAATCTCTTATGTTGAATTCAAAAGATTTCAATACAAGAGCACTTCAACATTTATACATGCTTCATTAAATTCATACAAAATGATTATTATGAAGCTTCATAAATGACTTGAGTATGGATAGTAGAATGATCACACTCATCATATCTACATACATCTTAACTCCT
Organism: Ottelia alismoides; assembly: GCA_037367405.1. Lineage (NCBI taxonomy): Eukaryota > Viridiplantae > Streptophyta > Magnoliopsida > Alismatales > Hydrocharitaceae > Ottelia > Ottelia alismoides. The sequence goes on from JAZKJV010008882.1 coordinate 2,168,513, forward strand.
AGAGACTTAGGTTCAGGTAGGTATTCAAACATTTTGAATACACCATCTCTTTCGAGCTACTATTCTGCATAATGCAGAGAACCATGTCATTCATGATTAAATGTCTAGAGCACATATGTATGCTCGAATATCTTCTTAGATTTTATAAGGATTATGTGACAATTGCGATCATCATTGACATGTCACTTCTAAAGTACACTCGATGACAGATCAAGACTATAGAGATATATAAACCCTAAGGTGATGTCTTATTGTCTTATTTAATTCTCATCCCTCATTATGTTGAGGAAACTTGCACATTGCAACCACATATATTATGTGTCCATTTGCAAGTACAATATCTGGATCATGAGTCCAATCCATGATATTTTACTGGTTATCATTGAGTATAACATTGAGTGGGTTTAATGAAGGATTATCTGAAATAAGAAATTTGCATGTGTATATATTTATATTTATATATACATATTTTACTTTGATTTAGGAATTTTTATATCAACGTTGTCTTGTCTTGTCAACAATGAAAGTCCATTCCCTTAATCACTTTCAATGTAAGAGATATTCTTACCATTATATCTCTAGTAAGATCTGGGATCTTCTTTCCTATCTTCGTCACATCCCAATAATATGAGAACTTGTGACTCCGATAAAAAGAAGCGGGAACACATTCCACATTGCAAGTCCAACTTGCATTTCTCAATTCGGTCTTTAACACCTGGGCCCACCACCCCTAAGATGATGTTGACCCGTTGTTAATTGAACCAACCGTCAGCAGGCTTAATACTTGCTATACACAATCCAATATCGTCCCAATAGTATGTGGACTCGGTATTAGGGTCACTACGTATACGACCTTACTCTTTCGAGAAGCAAAGAACCCATCCAAATAAATCATATACAGGAGATGTCACTTCGGACAAGCGTCTCCTATATACAACATCTGACGACAGAATCCTTTGCCTTGACGGGAGATCATGGATGTCACTTATGTGATCCTCCACCTCATATTCAAATTGTAATAATTAATTATCGTGAATCATATTCACATAATTAATTCTTCCAAGGGAAATACACATCTATTCATAATAGAGTGTTTTAATTGGATATAATCAATTTAATCACATTAAATTTATTATCAATCCAATTATCAATCAACAAACTTAATTATTACTTGAATAGTAGGTATAATCTCAAAGTACATATTATTCAAATTTTAATTATTAGAAAAATACACTTTGACTTCTCCGGCATTATCGAGTCCCTACCCGTTGTCTGACCAGTACCGACGAGAGTGGGACGGACCACATACGTTGCAACCTGCTACCCCAATGCTCTCCGACTAGACACCATATCCACCTCAGGAAAGGATAATGTCAGGTAGATCATTATGTACTTTGAGATGCTCATCGATTTTTCAACCAAAATTATACCATATAATATTCATCAAAGCCATTTTGATAATATTATAAGGAGATTTGCTAAACAAATCCCCAATCCTATTCAAGAAAGAGGGTTTTGCATGTAAAAGTTGTCCTACAACTATTGTAGGATAAACTAGGGTTTTCATGAAAACAATGTTTGTTGATGATTTTATATCAACCAATAAATGATCAAGATCAACTATCTTATCATCTTGGTTTAGGATCATTCAATGAAATAATTATATCTTTAAATATTTCATAAATATTTATCACTAATTATTTCATAAAATTAACAATTAATTTTCATCAACTGATTTGAATGACTATCACATCGTTCATGATCAAGTTCGCCAATTTTCAGCAGTGACCCCTACTCACTAAAATCAACATATCTTGATCAATTTAAATCAAAATTACGCAAAATAAGTTTCCTAAGATTGATAATTTGATTTATGAAAGAACACAAGATATTTCACGTATTTCGAGGCGTATCAAACAGTAAATAACTCGTTAATCAGTTTAGATTCGCAGTCCCGCAACAGGGAATACATGTTTATTCAAAGGGTTTTATCTTGAGCAAATGAAATCCAAATTACATAAACTCAGATCCTATAGTTTACTTATTTAATGAGAAACAAATTTCGATTGAAAATTCGTGTTTAAACAATTTAAATAGAGCCGAAAAATTCAATTAAACAGAGGTGTGAAAATTGAAATGCAACAAAAAATTTCGCAACCCTTTCAAACCCAAGTCGTCCTAGGTTTACGGATCATATCCAAAACCTTATCCGACCTGGCTCTGATACCACTTGATAGGATACGAGGAATCCTCAAGCGCATCACGGAAGCGTGTTGATCGAATCTCATGCGATCGGGGCGACTAGTCGCACTAGTCACTAGATGCAACGGAAATTAAAATTTTTAAATGAAGTGATGAAACCACATGATCACAAGAACATTTCTTGGGTCTTTTCATCAAACCACAAAGTATTAGAAATACCTCTTGAAGCGTGGTTGCGATCACAAGATCTCTAAAGCAAGAGATCCTCCTGACTCAAGTCCGATCCACGAAGATGGCTCTTGCGGGCGCGATGATGAGACGCGTTCCTCCCGCAATCCTTGAATCTCCTGATTTCGTCCAAAGAAATCCATCAATGGAGATCCACGAGCAATCGAAGCGACATCGAACTGGCGTGGATACGATTGCTTCTTCCCTCAAATCACAAGGTGGACGGCTATCTTAGAGAGAGAGAAGACGAGAATGAAAGAGAGAAAGAGAGAGAGAGAGAGATAGGAAGAGTAGGCGTGTACTCTTGCTATTTTGTGTACCTTGTAGAGGCTAGGTTTGCCTTCTATTTATATTACTTTGGAAGTTCATGGATCACAATCGATGGCATATACAAAATCAATGGTTAGATTGATATGTATAATAAATCAATGGCCATGATAATTGTTGTTAAAAAACAACAACATATTAATTTTTTAAATTAAATATATGTTGTATTATCATCAACATAATTTATTTCAATAAATAAATCAATAATCACAAGATAATGATATGATAATTAAAAAGACAATTATCCACCTAAATCACATGGGGCGTCACCCATGAGATTTAGTGGATTACCTCTTCCTTTTAATTCATAACATTATCTCTTGTTTATCTTGCAACATTATCCACTAAATTAATTCCAAATTAATTAGTGTATATCTATTGCAAAATTATCCACTAAATTAATTCCCAATTAATCAGTGAATATTTCAATCATGCCATTGAAAATATGTGAATCACATTCACAGCCCAAACTACATTGTAAATTGCATTTCCAATTAATTGTTTAATGTGAATCCAATTCACATTAACAATTAACAGATGCTATTTACAAAGGCTCTCTCTATAATATATTATAAATAACATTTATAATATATACACATATATCATGGATAGCACTATCAATAATCTGTAATCCTTGATAATTAAATCCCATTTAATTATCTTGGATAATCATTCTCATAATATGAATCCAATTCATATTATTCTTGATAATTAAATCCCATTTAATTATCATCATCTTGTTGCATGGATACATAATTCATCAAATGAATTATTCTTGAACCCCTTCAAGAATAATGTGCTTTCTCCGCAGATACTTGGAGATAAGGATAGGGCGATTGTATTGTTCCACATATAGTGACTTGGATGTCGAGATCTCATCTCAAATCCAGATCTTACATACCTCCCACAGATTCTTGATTAAATCAAGAACACAAATCTAATCTTCTCATTGCATCTGAATCTCATTCAGACCAATGTCCAACATTTGGACCAAGATCAGATTGCTTCTCTACTGAGAGGAGTCACTAAAATCCAGACCTGTTTCATCACTCCCTCGGAATGGAAGCATCATGGTTATACAATAGTTTATGATCACATCATCCTCGGGTATTCCTAATACCTGTACATCCTGCATACTGGAAGATCTATGATCAATACGAAGATTAAGATCAATTTTACACTGTCTTCTTCAGGATTTGATCACCAAGTTTCTCAATCTTGGTCATTGGGAATCGGTATTGATCATATGCTTTCCCAAAGCATATATCATACCTTCATATTCTTGTCCTGCTTCCAAAGCACGATGACCATGCATGGAATTTGATCGGTCCCAATACCTCATGAGTGAGCTCATGTCTTCCGGTTCATAAGTGAACATGTATGATCCCTTTGAGAGATCGTATTACTCATATGCCCTTACAAGCACACCAGCGCGCCAGTGTATAGACCTTGGTTAGGTCATCAACCTATTGGTCTGCCAAATGTACACACTCAGACATATAGTAACACATCCGTCTCCGGTCAGAGGATGTGTGCCTATGCTGTAACAACATTCAACATAGGACTTAGGTTATCTCGATCTCGTTAAGTCAACCCATTGATCTAACTAATATGACATCCCTAAATCACTATTCCTATATAGAGGACCTGCATCAAGAGGTCAGTCAGATATCAGCCTATGTGAGAAAGGATTGCCATCTCCTACTCAGGCTGGAGATCATCTCTTAATGATCATTTGACGGTGCTTGATGAGTCCTCTATCTAACTCTTTAGATATTCATCCAAACACCAGCCTCTATGATTCATTTAATGAATCAACAACTATATGATCATCAAGATGGCCATGGTACATAACCCTAATTGTACAGAGGGACCTTATATGCAAATTATTTATTCTTCATTTCAGATTAGGGAATGATATGTGCAATAACATTTATTGCATAATGGCTTGTCATGGGCTCGCATGTCCAACACCAAGCTCCTACGGGTTTGGTTTATTAGCATTTAGTCGGAATTTTTGAATATTAAGTTGTAACTTTTTGATGAAATTGCATACTAACCCCCGTACTTTATTTTATTTACATAAAATCCCTTGCTAGTAGTGCAGTTTCTTTTTGTTTTCTCTATTTATTTAAAATATTAATTTTGCTTAAAAAATCCACAAAAATAGATGTAGATTTCCGATTGCATACAATTTCATTCTAGTATTTTATTTTAAAATTTTAAGACCATATATTATTTTATAAAAATAAAAAATAGCTGAAAACATCCTTGTCTACAGTATAAAATATCAAAAAAATACAAAATCATTTCCAAAAATTCCCAAAAAAATAAAATTTTCTTATTTAAGAATATTTAACTTTCAAACCAAAAATTCATAAAAATTATAAAGGAAAACACTTAAAAATTGAAAAACCCTAAAAACGCTTTATAAAAATTTAGAAATTTCCCAAAAATCTCAAAACATGTATTTTCTATTTCTGGATTTTCTTTTTTTTATTATTTAAGTATTAAAATTGATTTGGAAAATTATAATCTTCAGTTGATATTTATAATTTCCATTTTAATCTTGTCTATTTCATTAAACCCTTATTTAGGCTATTTTTAAATTTCAAAATATAAACAATTAGCAAAAAGTTATAAAAAATCACAAAAACATTTAAAATATATAAAACCCCAAAACATTCTATATTTTTACTTATTTTATTATTATTTATATCTATATTAGGATATATTGTATATATATTTATATACATAGCTATATTGTATTTATAAAAAGAAAAAGGAAATAAAAAATGTAAAAATATAAAAATATAAAAATCGAGAATTGAAAACCAAAATATAAAAATATAAAATGAAAATAAATTCAAAAACAAAAAACCCATAAAGAACATATGGACAAGCAATCTCACAATCACATTTTTTGCATCTATTTGCCCGATCTATCCTTTGTGCTCCCTGTGTTCGACACTTTACATACTTGCACTATATACACATTTTGTAGAGTTAAATAAAATAAAATTTCACTCCGCATTTATTTTCATTGCTTGATCATTATTGTGGGTTAATTGTTGTCTGAAGTTGGGTTTCTTGTGGGTCACTGATGAATACCCATTCATCACTCTTTATTCTTATATTTTAGCTACAAAAACCTTTGCAAATGCATGTAGATATATGTAAATATAAATAATTACCAAAAGCATGCATTGTGTAAAAACCGATAATTAGCATGTTTTTGTGCAAAAATAAAAGAATAAAGATTAAAAAGAAAAAGAGGGAAATATTTAGAATAAATATTGAGCAACCTAACCCAAGGGAGGGCTCAGCATGGGCCTGACCGCATAAAAGCCAAAGTAGAGGGAGATAGGGGCTCTTGTGTAAATAATTATGTAAATAAAATAATTATATTTTCCTCACCCAAAAATACAGTTGTAAATATTTGTATATAGTTATAAAAGATAAAAACAAAACAAAAAGGTAAAAAAAACCAAAAAGATTAAAAATACCCTTTCATCATGTACATAGACCATGCCTCTATATTTATTTAACCTTGTAAATAAATCAAGTTATTTTCAAAACTTTTTGTAAATATTCTAGGTTATATATTGTAAATATTTAAAATAAAAAGAATCAAAACAAAAATCAAATAAAAATTACAAAATTCAAAATATAAAAAATTCATTGTATATATACCATGTATATAGATGTATATATCTATTTATTTTACCTATGTATATAAATAATAAAAACAAAATAAAAATGCCCTTTTATTCCTTATTTTATTCTATAAATAAATAAAATATAAAATAGGAATAAAAGTGTACAAAAATAATAATTAAAAATCCAAAATTAAAAACCTACATATTGTATATATACCTATACCTAACCCTACTATGCATATAGCTTATTTTTATTTCCAAAAATTAATTAAAAATCACCAAAAAAATAGAAAAATAAAATAAAAATATTTCATGTTTTGGGTTTTTGCTGATTCGGCCCCTAGCTATGTGTATTCGTCACTTCTTGATTCAGCCACGTGGCCTTCAGCCATTGGCCCTGGGGGATGTTGACCGCCCGGTCAACTGGCCCCCCCAGGACCACTTCCCACGGACTCGCGCACCGGACTCCTCTTCTCGGATTTTTACCCGCTCGACCCGACTCCATCTCGCCTAAACCCTGGGTCCGACTCCTTCACGTCACACCCGAGACCCTCGCCGGAGCCTTCGCCTCGGGATCCGCGCGCTACATCGCCCTACCCGCGCACTTCTTTCCGGATCATCCTCACGTATAAAGCCGAGCTCCGCCGCATTCATTGAGCATCTTTGGCTCCCCATTCCTTCGTCCCGTGACCTCCACAGCCACCCCCGAGGTGACAGCTCCAGGTTGGCCGTGTCGTAGAGAGGAGAGAGTGGTCGGACCTCTGATCCGGCGAGTAGCTCCGCCGTAGCTCCGCCAGTGGTGCAAGCTCCGAGCCTCGGGTCCAGACGTCCCCCGAGGCTACGACCGGGAGCTTCCCCAGCTCCAGCCCAGTATATTCATCCACCCAGGTAGTCCCGTAGCTCCTCCATTTAGTCTAATTTCCGATTGGCCCCAAATCGCGCCGCCATCGATTTTCACCGATTCCGACCGCCTCGCCTTCCCGTTCGACCATCGGAATCCACCATCACCTCCGCCTTCCTTCCACGCACCTTCTCCGCCCCTCCGTTCAACCCAGCTCGCACAGGAGCTGGGGTTCGAACCCCTTCGCCGTCGCATCACCGGGGTTCGCCCACACCGACACACCCTTCACCTTCACGCCGCCTAACCGGGTCGAGGCACTTTGCCCTCGACCCGCGAAGTTTCTGAGCTGTTTTGCAGGACCAGCAGAGGCCATCTGAGGCCTCTCGACATCTAGCCCAGGAGCTTCAGCTCCGCCACCATCGTCGGAGCTCATCCGAGCTCGGCTGGGGCATCGGAGACCCACAGCAGCTGCGCATCTTCACGCCGGAGCTTCTCCGATCTTCAGGCGCAGCAGAGGAGGCCGGAGGCGCCTTCACGAGGCCGGCGAAGTTCGCCGGCCATCAGTTCATCCAGCACCCTCGAGAGCCGTTGGATTGCTCTCCTCGCTCCAGTTTTGATCAGCACCATCCATCTCTGGAGCGCACGTGGACGTCAGATCCGAGGAGACAGATCCAGGCCGTTAGATCCACACGTGTCCTGGCCTGGACCGTTGGATCGACCAGAGCAGCAGCGTTGAGAGCCGCCCCCCTTTCCCGACCGTCCGATCGCCTCGTGGCGGCCATCCGTCAGCTCCAGTTAATAAAGGGTAAATTACCCTTATGCCCTTATCTTAGTTTTATTTCATTTGAGTCCTGTAAATGTTTAAGCACGTTATTTAGCTTTAGGTTTATTTGCACAATGGACCCTGCACTTTAGAGTATTTACTTATATACCCCTGCCTGTGTGAGCCACGTGCTTTGTCACGTGTATTTTTGGGTTATTTGCATCATATGCCCTTGTAGTTCTGGATGGTTCTGAAATGAAAGAAGCTTTTTGATAATTGCATTTATACCCCTGTGAATGGTTTTATTCCGCATGTGCGTTTATTTTAGGGTAAATTGCAACTAAGGCCCTCGGACTTTTGGTACGTGTTACCAATTAGTCCCCGGACCTTATTTTTATTACATAGAGGTCCCTGAGTGCCCCAGGCATGCGCCTCGCGCGTGTTTTGCTGGGTATTTTGCACCGGGACCCCCAGAACTTTGGGTATTTGCATTTCAGTCCTTGTGCACAGTACCCTCTTGTGATTTTTGAATAAAATATCAAATCAGCTCCAAATTCGATGAAAATTTGACACATGGCTCCTGCCATGGTGTAGGATTTTTGAGAATTTTTGAGGACATTTCTGAGTTTATTTGCTATTTTTAAAAAATTCAAAAACCTACATTTTTGCTACTATCTAGAGTTAAAAACCCCCAAAAAATATAAAAACCCCCCTAAAAATTCTATAAAAATTAGGTACAGTTTATTTTGTGTTTCTTGATTTTCTAGCCAATTTTGGCTATTTTTCACTGCTTAAAAACCATAAAAACTTAAAAACACCTAAAAACCCCTAAAAATTCTATTAAATAACCTAAAAATCCAAAAACAATAAATCTGGTACCTAAATTTTCCTTATTTCATATATTTTATAGGAAAATTACCTCCAGACCTTTTTGAGGTCCTTAGGTATTTTATCTAGGTACTTTAGGCCTGGCTGGACAGTGCCATTGCTTTTTGCTACTGTTTGATTTTTAGAAATTCAAAAAAAATATCTGAAAAATCCCAAAAATTCACCAAAAACATAAAAAATTATAAAACACACAAAAATATTTTTGTTTGAATTTTTGCTTGATTTTTGACACATTAAATAATTTGTTGAAGTGTGATTGTTTTTGTCTTTCTTATTTTCTTAATAAACTTAAAAATCAAAAAAAATATAAAAATAATTAAAAACCACTAAAAATATTTTCCTCTTTTCTTGTATTTGTTTTGACTACTTCGTAGGCCTCTCGGCCAATCCGTGCTCCTTGAGTTCGACCCTGGGTGCTATACCAGGTTAATTTCATAGCAGGACCGCTTGCTTCGTGCTTGATTGATTTTATTTTCAGTAGTGGTTCATTTTTCTTGATTGACACTTCTGAGTGACCGAGGTCGCAACGACCCTATTTTCTGTACCTTATACCTTAGTCGCTCGGATTTTGTGTCATCAGTCGCCACAACGAATGTCTCTCCACCTTGTGTGAGAAATATTTAGACCAATGAAAAATCCTCTTCAACAAATAGCGATGTTGCTCGGGAGCAACTACACATAGATTGGCTTATTATTGATCGTGACATTATTTGTCTATATTTTTCCTCTATTTATTTTCCTTTTTATTTGGTATTAATTTTTGAGTTGTCTAACCTTCTCCTTGTTTGGATTTATTGTGAGGTACCACTGCATCGAGGGAGGCTCTCCTAGTAGCGCATGTGCACCCACATGAGGCGACGTTGACCTAGCATCAAGGAAGGACTTGGAGACATTTTGAAGATAGAGCTCCATTCACATTTATTGTATTTATTTATTTAATTTCAAGTAAGAGAGAGACTTAAATTGTAATAAACAAGACTCTGCCACACTTCACACTTCATGAGGTCTAGTGCCTGAGGGATTGTTCCCTTGGGGGCCTCTTCAATTTTGTCATGATTTTTTCGTCTTTTTTTATTTTTGTTTTCCGATTTTTTACTTTGTGTGATTGAGCCCTAGCTTTAGGATTGCTTGTCGATAGATTAAGGCCAAACACATAATAACCATTGCTTGCTCCTATAGTATTCATTTGGACTTAATTAAATTTTGAACTGCTTCTCACTAAGTCTTGGAACCACGCACCGCGAGAGTCTTCCATACAATGCTTGCAGGACCCACTATGGTGGGCATCGAGGAGACTCAAAGATCGAACCCTTAGGTTCTATTCTAAGTCATTAGCGTAGGTTCTTCACATTAATAGTAATTTCTGAACCTAGGGCAATTTCATCTGCTACACTGCATTTAGATATGTTTCAATTATATCGAGCATCTTTGCATGTAGAGCTTTGGAGGCAAGGTGAGCATTTATCTTTAGCATACATCATCATTTTCACCTTGCATTGCTTTTCAGACTCTGCCTATGATTTTGACCACCTAGGAGCTTAAAAGAATTGAATCCCTCTATAGGCACGTGCAATCTTATTAAAAATATAAAAAAGTGATAATGATAAAAACATTTTTTTGAAGTCTATGACTGCTAATATTACTTGACCCTAAAAAAGACCGCAAAAGAAATATTTATCTTGGGGCGAATAATCCCCTCATTGTATTCATTTTAATTGCTCGCGTGCACACTAAGGACTAGTGCCCAAATCCTATTCAACCAACCTAAGTGTTTGTACAATTTATGACTTCTCACCTAACTCTTTTAGACTTCTCACCTAACTCTAAAATAAACAAGATAAAAAGACCAAACTTTTACGATCTTCACCGAGTTGAGTAGGTGAATCGAGGGGTTTTGTCTTGTGTGCATTTATTTGTTATTGTTTGTATGCATTCTCGATCTCTTTGTGTATTTGCACCTTTTTCTCATTCCTCTTGATTTGACCATCATGTCCTCCCCATCATTTTCCTTTTGTTTTGAGATGGCTGGCGGGAGCGCTTTTTATCCGAACTTTATGGATCCTTCATACCCTCCAGTCGGTCCACCTCCCTTTTTCCAAGAGGACTTTCCTCCTGATTTTTGTACATACCTGCCTCAACCACAGCTTCAGCCCTTAGAGTTTTATCCATATCCACCCTTGGTTTTTTATCTACTTCCACCTTCACATCCACACGAGACTGATATGTTGGAGTCACCTTTCATGTTGTTCACACTTGAGACCTTGACCCAGTTCATGTAGCAGATGAATTCGAGGATTGATGACCTCACCTACCTAAATAAGAGTCATATTGATGCTTCACGATCTGACGATATGGATTCACTTGAGGATTCTCACGAGAGCTTGCAATCGCCAAAAATACATAAAATTGGGAAAAATTCAAAAAATCCAAAAAGAATTTGGGAGACATATGCTCGATTCAGACTGTGAGGAGAGGGCCATCTGCTAGACCCTGTGACCACACATCCACTCACATCTTGTCCCATACTTGATCCCAATGATGACATTGTACAGACTGCTCTTAGTCGTCCTTTATGTAGATGATGTTTTCAATCTCCTCCCTTGTATGGAGGAGATCCAAAAATTTTAAAAATATTAACTGAACCTGAAGTGGTGGCCACCATTCATGAGATTATTCTAGCCCCACTTCACCGGGCCATGACCCAATTATCATCTCCTCTTCCCAAGAAGAGAAAGTGAGGAGCAGATCTGAGCGTCATATATTGACCATGACCACTACCCATGCCATCACACACCATCCACTTGCTAGGAAAAGGAACACTTAGGGATGCTAATTGAACTGAATAATTCGAATTCGTTTAGGATTCGTTCGATAAAAATTCGGAAAAAGATCGATTCGAAACCAAATGAACTGAATTTAAATTTAATTTGGGGATTCGATTCCCAAATGAATCGAATCTGAATTTATCTAAATTCGTTCGATAATAATTCGATTCCGTTCGATATTTTATATCCATACATATATGAGTTTAATGGGGCTGCCCCCGCGCCATTTTCGGCATTTTTTTGTTTTTTTTAAATATTGCCATGTATATTCATCCCTATATTTCTCCTATATGCCATTTGAATTTTGTTAGAAACGGAGACTCCTACGACCTCCATCCAGAAGGTGTCGATTTAAAAAATCCTATTATCATTAAAAAATGACTGTCTGGATGGAGGCCGTAGGAGTCTCTGTTTCTGACGAAATTCGAATGGCAGATAGGAGGGATATAGGGATGAATATACATGGTGATATTTTTCAAAAAAATAAAAAAAAACGTCAAAAACGACGTGGGGGCGGCCATGTTGGCTGCCCCAAGGAGGCAACCCCATTAAACTCTACACACACAAATACACACACACACATGTAACATTGTATTTATATATACATAGTACATACATATACATGCATATAATACATACATATTTACATATATACATGTAACAACCACTCTGGGTTGATTAGGATCTTTTCTGAATATTCTTGTACAAGTAATTATAGCATAATTACATCAAAAGGTTGACATGCATCTATTCGAATTCATTTGTAAGTAAATATATGTACAAAAGACTATATGAATATGTATTAAAAAGCTACTACATTTCACTTACCTTGAAAGATTTAGCATTTGCATTATATCACTAAGCATAACATGTGCAGCAAACTAATGATACTCTCAAACCAACTTACTACATTTATTAACTTGTTAATTTTAAACTTATAATCCTATCCATGCTCCATTGATATGATTTATCTTGTTCACCCTTCACCGCTATGATTTTCTTACTCATAGTACATGCTATACCGATGTGACTTGTCAATGCGTGACGTGCATATGCAACATTAGGCCCCTAATGAGATCCAATCTCTTTCCTTCCCTCTTTATAACTAAGTTCAAGTGTTTCGACTGTAAAATATTATGAGTTAGAAATGTGGGTCCTTCATGTGCCGGTTATACAAAACACCTAAGTTCATGTCTTTACTTATTATTTTAGCCTAGTGACACTAGCTTAGGTATGACTTACTTTGTATAAGTACACTAATCAATCTTAGCATAATATTCAGAAATTTTGAGGCATTGTGAGTATACAAAGAACTCTAAGCCATACCAAATATAATACATGTATATATATATATAGAGAGAGAGAGGTTGGGGAGCTTGCACCATGATGCATAACTTTATATGCACCGATGCCCCAAACACTCATTTCTTAAAAATGAAACCTAAGGGGATTTACTTAGACCTATTAGTGGAATATGTGAATCAAATTTCGTATAAAATATACATTCTTAACTTGTCGATCTGGAAGGGTAAAATTTCAGCAATTTTGAGACCGTTAAAATGTCGTAGTCTTGATGGATGGGTTAGAGGTCTTGAATTAAGTTGATTTTTAAACGATGTCATGGTTATATATAGTGATATAAATCCCACATGGTTACATTTCAAAAAATTATCAAAAGTTGGGCTTTTATGACACTGGTGCATGTAAAGTTACATGCACCATGGTGCAAGCTCCCCAACCTCATATAGGCTACTCCCTGGGAGTAGCCAATTGGCTACTCCCACCCCTATTTTTTCTCTATTTTTTATTTTTGTTGGAAATAAAAAATATGAATATTCATCACTATATTCCCCTAACATGTCATTCCAATTTTGTCAGAAACAGAGGCTCATATGCCCTCCATCTGAAGGGGGTCAATTTCAGCAATTATGATACCGTTAAAATTTGACAGTCTTGATGGAGGGGATACAAGTCTCAAATTAATTTGAATTTTGAATGACACCATAATGACGTATTGTGATCTAATATTTTTATAAAAATTTTTCACTATATGTATTGTATTAATATTTATTGTTATATGTATGAAATAAGAAATTGTAAAATAGATTGGAAAGATGCCTAAATTGAGGGTGTCTCACCACATCTATGGTGAGATCCCACCTCATTTGAAGTTTCTCCTATATATATGTATATGTATGTATGTATAATCTTATTAGTTAAAGACTAAATATCAAATATAAAAAAAGTAAAAATATTAGTCTTGAAATCTAATAGGAAAGATCGAATGTTGATTATTATTATAAATCCTCATCCACACATTTTTCATGTTCTCACATTCATTACATAGCCTTTTCCATGCTCCCTTTCATTATCTACCAAAGACCCTAAATACCAACGATAGATTATGGCGGCCTTTATCCTAGCATGTGAAAACAATGATTTTGCTACATAGTGTACCTCCTTAGCATTTGTCGTGATTTGAAATTTATCAAGATATATCTCCTTTGCTTCTTTGTTGTTTTTATTCCTGACATGGAAATCCATGAGGATTATCATTTTCAAGGTGACATTTATCATCACATGAGTAATATACAAGTTCATATCACCACAATGTAAGTTGTTCCATTGTATATCAAAAATTCATATATTTCATTTTCATGGCTCAGTTTTTGATAATGAAGATCTTCACTCATAATGAAGAGGTGTTATATTACCACATTATTTTTTACTATTCTCATTATTTCAAATAATAATATTAATTTGTATCAACTTTCTATATAAGTCTGATCTTGTCTTGCTTTTAACATGCAATGATAATTTTAATGTGTTCAGCTTTTTCATCAATGATATTATATCTCTTTGATAGGCTCATATAATTATATTGTATTTACACATTTCTTCATCATTTAAAAGAGAGTATATTTAGATTGTAAAAGATATAATGCAGTGGTTTGGTATTTTCCTCAATACACATTTCTTCATCATTATAAAAATTATGCACTTTTATCCACTATGTTGTATTGGTTTGGTATTTTCCTTGATTTTATAGTTTTTCAACTTAACTTAGTAATGTACTCTGAAAATTAGATTTATATAATAAAATATTTATATTATATTATTCTTCATATAATACTATTTATATAAGATTTAACACATCAATTAACATTTCAAATTTGAAATAAAATGAATCGAATTTGAATATTCAAAACTTCAAATGAATTGAATCTGAATTTAAATACGTAAATTCGTTTGAAATTCGATTCGAGTTCGAATTCGAAACTTTTATAATGAATTGAATTAGAATCCTCATGTATTCGAATGTATTAGATTCGATTAGCACCCTAGGAACACTACTACCCCATTCATCAGTTACATTATCTCTGACCACACATGTGGTCACACTCTTCTTGATGGCAGTGCTTCAATTAGCATAATACCCTTCTCATTAGTACAATCTCTTCACTTAGGGCCTCTAAAGAAGACCATGATGATCGTACAATTTGCTAGTGGATCAATAAAGAGGTCGAAGGGTATTCTAGAGAACACCGTTGTATGGATTCAGGGCATGAGCTACAGTATTGATTTTGTTGTATTGCCTATGGAGACCTCCACAGGGGAGCACTCTACAATCATCCAGGGACGACCATTTCTCGCCTTTGTGAGGGTCGTTATTAACTATGGATCATGAGAGATTCACTTCCGTCCAGTTGACGAGAGCGAGGTGATCATCACTACACCCACTGCTGATCGGAGACCTGCATTTGATGTAACTTCACCAATCTTGGCTGACCCAGAGGACTGTGACCTTGACGAGACTATCAGAGATTTTGTTGTATGTTGGATTCGATTGAGACCCGGGAATTCCTCTCCAAGGAGGAAAACTCGAAAAGCACAGACCTCGGAGTTCCTTCTTCTGGTATTTGGCGATATGTTGATGACATCCACGGGATTTACACGATTGAGACCTATGGGTGGAGGGCAGAAATTGATGAGACTAAGGTCGAATTTGATCTTGTTGCTTTCATCCAAGACTTCAGGCCTTTTGATGAGAATGATTATCCGGTTGAGACTGTCGAGGACAAACATGATTCATTTACTTCCATTGATGAGTTTATTCCTTCTGGTTTTGACCTAGGAGAGACCTTGCAGGACGGCCTTGACTTTACTTTTTCCGATGATGAGTTCGTCCCTTTTCACTTTGACATCTACGAGACACCTAAGGCCAGACCTAACCACTCTACTTCCACTGACCCGTCTCTGCCTTCACACCCTAGGGCTACTGAGGATCTTTACCTTGTCGGCCCTGATCGGTTTGTGTCATCTGAGGACCCCAATGTTGACCTACACCTTGCCAGATCTATTCCTCAGTGTTCCCGTAAGAAGGTTCGCTTCTACCTTCTTGATCATATGTACATCCATTTCTTTTATATTCGCATTCATTTACCTCTATCCATCTCCCATTTTGCTCATCCACTCCACTCTCATGTGTTCCTTGCTTAGGACGAACTTTGTCCTAAGTATAAGGAGGTGGACGAGCCGGGTATTCATTTTTCATTCTGTTTCATCACTTTTGTTGTTTCCTATACTTAGGGATCTTTTACCCTAAGTATAGGGGGAGTGGTATGTACATTCTCTTTGATCTATTCTTTCATCTTCATCTCTCTTCACTTCTTTTTTTCTTTTCCTTTTCCTTTTTCTTTTTCTACCGAAAAGGTACTTCCCTTTTTTGTCGGTCTTCTATACTTGAGACGTACTTTGTCCTAAGTATGGGGGGGTGTGCACCCTGAGTTCTTTCATTCTTTGATCCTCTCCATTGTCTCCTCTTCTTTTCTATACACAGGGATATCTTACCCTAAGTGTTGGGAGAGACAATCTGAGTACGATATGTTCATTCCCACCCTTGACCCTCTGTGCTTTGTGTACAATATGTTATTTGGATTATTTTATCCTAAGTATAAGGGGGATGGTCAACTTCTCATTTAATCATCCATTTCTTATTCTTTAAACTTTTCTATACTCAGTACGAGTTATGTCTTCTCTTTTTCTCTCTGATATATGAGTACATATCGCAAGCAAAGTATAGGGGGGGGTTGAATATACTACGTATATACTTTAGCCATAACTCATACTTTCGTATTTTTGATAATAATTTTGGGTAAAAATACTATTAAATTCATTCAATTCACTTAATAAAAAGATGCATATTATTCCTCAATTTTTTTGTATTTACTGATTAATAAATTAGGTAAAAATATTTTTTCAGAATGTTTGAAAAATAGTTTGAAAATATTTTCCCCTATACTTTACCTTTACTAGTCCCTAGAAAACACTTATGCAATAAGTGCAGAAAGAAAAAGGAAGAAAAGAAAAAGGAGAATGTGGATTTAGTTTAATTATCAAACTTGCCTTCACAAAATCAAAGTTTGGAGCTTAAGTTTGACCTTTGGAATTTTAGTGCGGGTGGAACCTTAGTTA
Organism: Ottelia alismoides; assembly: GCA_037367405.1. Classification (NCBI taxonomy): domain Eukaryota; kingdom Viridiplantae; phylum Streptophyta; class Magnoliopsida; order Alismatales; family Hydrocharitaceae; genus Ottelia; species Ottelia alismoides. The sequence continues at coordinate 2,185,721 of JAZKJV010008882.1, forward strand.
GAACCGGATTTGAAATCCAACAGTCCATTGACGACAAGCCTGATCACTCGGGTATAAGGTACTAGAAATAGGTCGTCACGACCCAAGCGATCAGACCGTGTCAATCAAGAAAAATGAACCACTCAAGACAGATAAAATCGATCAAAACACGAATAGCGGTCCTGCTATTGGATTAACCTGGTATAGCACCCAGGGTCGAACTCAAGGAGCACGGGTTGGCCTCTCGGCCTACGAAGTAGTCTAAAAGAGAAAATCTTTTTAGTGGTTTTTAATTTGTTTTATATTTTTCTTTGGATTTTTAATGTGTAAAAAGAATAAGAAAAGTGAAGAAATACACACTTCAACAATTTATTCAAAGCATCAAAGACAACCAAAAATTGGAATAAAAATATTTTTTTGTGTTTTATATTTTGTAGTGTTTTTGGAGAATTTTTGAGGATTTTCTGATGTTTATTTTATTTTCTAAAAATCAAAAAGTGAAGCAAATAGTGGGTACTGTCCAACCGAGCCAAAAAGCCCTAGATAAAATATCTAAGGGCCTTAAAATGGCCTGGAGGTAATTTTCCTGTAAGGTAGGTAAGACAAGGAAAATTTAGATACCAATTTTATTATTTTTGGGTTTTTAATTTATTTATGAGAATTTTTATGGGTTTTTGAGTGTTTTTAAGTTTTTAGTGTTTTCCAGTGGTGAAAAATAGCCAAAACTGGCTAGAAAATCAAACTTAGCAAGCTAAACAGTAGACAATTTTTATAGAATTTTTAAGTGAGTTTTTATATTTTTTGTGATTTTTCAAACTAGACAGTGACAAAAATAGAGGTTTTTGAATTTTTAAAAATACCAAACAAAATAAAAAATGTCCTCAAAAATCCTAAAAAATCCTACACCATGGCAGGAGCCATGTGTCAAATTTTCGTGGGATTTGGAGGTGTTTTGATATTTTATTCAAAAATAAAGATAGGGCACTGTGCACAGGGACCAAAGTGCAAATACCCAAAGTTCTGGGGGTCCTGGTGCAAAATACCCAGCAAAACACGCGCCACGCGCGTGCCTGAGGCACTTAGGGACCTAAATGTAAGAAAAATAAATCCCGAGGACTTATTGGTAACAGGTACCAAAAGTCCAGGGGGCTTATATGCAAATAACCCAAAAAATATCGCACATGCTCAAATAAACCACGTACAGGGGTATAAATGCAAATATCTAAAAACTTTCATTCATTTAATAACATCCAGAACTGCAAGGGTCTCTACTGCAAATAACCCAAACAAATCACGTGTCGATGCACGTGTCCACAACTGGTAGGGGTATAAATGCAAATAAACTAAAGCTCAGGGTCCACTATGCAAATAAACCTAAAACTAAACAACTGACTTTAATATTTACAGGACTAAAACGAAATAAAATAAAGACAGGGGCCTAAGGGTAAATTACCCTTTATTAAGCGGGGGTGCTGGATGCGCGCCACGTGGAGATCTGACGGCTGCGGATGGTGGGCGCTCCGGATCGTCTCTCCTCGGATCGAGCGGTGCTGGTGGCTCCAAGGATGGACGGCCAGGATCAAAACTAGAGCGAGGGTGAGGCGATCGACGGCAACTGGAGGTCCTGGATGAACGGGTGGCCGGCGAACTTCGCCGGCCTCGTGGACGCGCTCCCGGCCTCCTCTGCTGCGCCTAAGGATCGGAGAAACTCCGGCGTGTCTGTGCGCAGCTACTGATGCCCTCCGATGGTCCAGCCGAGCTCGGGTGAGCTCCGGCGAGGGTGGCGGAGGTGAGGCTCCTGGTCTGAACGACAAAAGGCCTCAGATGGCCTGTATTGGACCTGCAAAGCAACCCAGAAGACTCGCAGGTCGAGGGCAAAGTGCCTCGACCCGGTTAGGCGAGGTGGGGGTGGCTGGTGCGTCGGGACGACGAGCTCCGGCGAAGGTGGTGGATGGAGGAGCTCAGTTCCCAGCTCCTGTGCAAGCTGGGTTGAGTGAGTGGGTGGAGAAGGTGCGTCGGACGAAGGCGAACGTGATGGTCGATTCCGATGATCGAGATAGGTGGCGGGATGGTCGGAATCAAAGAATACGACGGCGGCGCGAATTGGGCGAAAATAGAAATTAAAGGAAACGGCGGAGCTACAGGGGTACCTGGGTGAACGGAGAGATTGGGAAGGAGCTGGGGATGCTCCTGGTCATCGCCTCGAGGATCGTCTCGGTCCGAGGCTCGAAGCTCACGCTGGTGGCGGAGCTGCGGCGGCTACGTCTCCGGATCGATGGAATACTCCTCCTCTCCTCGTTGCAACAGGCTCAGGCGCGAGCTGTCACCTCACACACTCTCTGGAGCTCACAGGAGAAGAAGGCGAATGGCCAAAGATCATGAAAATGGGTGGCGGAGCTCGCTTAGGTACGCTGGAGGGGTCCGGCTAAGACTGGCTCGGGTAGGTCGATGAGGAGCGCGGATCCCAAGGTGTGTGCTCGGCGAGGATGTCGGATTGGGGAGGATCAAAACGGAGCCGGGGTTTAGTGGAATAGGGATCGGGTTGAGCGGGTAAAAATCTGAGAAGTCGGGTCCAGCGCTCAGACCCGCGGAAGGTGGTCCTGGGGGGGGGGGGGGTAGTTGACCGGGCGGTCAACATCCCCAGGACCCAATGGGATTCGGCCACGTGGCTGGATCTTGAAGTGACAAATAAGGGTAGCTAGGGGCCGAATTTGCAAAAACTCCAAATGCAAAATATTTTTATTTTATTTTTTTCTATTTTTTAGTGATTTTTAATTAATTTTTGGGAATAAAAATAAGGTATATACATAGTATGTACTATATAGGTATATGTACACAATTAAGGTTTTTGATTTTTTTTATTTTTAATTATTATTTTTATGCAATTTTATTCCTATTTTATATTTTTTTTATTTATATTATAAAATAAGGAATAAAAGGGTGTTTTTATTTTATTTTTCTTATTTATATACATAGGTAAAATAAATATATATGTATATCTATATACATGGTATATGTACAATGTATTTTTGTATTTTTAATTTTGCTCTTTTTATTTTGTTTTTGTTCTAATTCTTTTTATTTTATTTATTTACAATATATAATATAGAATATTTACAAAAAGTTTGGAAAATAATTTTATTTATTTACAAGGTTAAATAAATATATAGATGTGGTTTATGTACATGATGAAAGGGGTATTTTAATTCTTTTTGATTTTTAACTTTTTCTTTTGGTTTTTATATTTTATAAATATATACAGGTATTTACAAGCATATTTTTGGTGAGGAAAATATCTTTATTTTATTTACATAAATATTTACACATGAGCCCCTATCTCCCTCTACTTTGGCTTTTATGCGGTCAGGCCCATGCTGAGCCCTCCCTTGGGTTAGGTTGCTCAATATTTGTTCTAAATATTTCCCTCTTTTTCTTTTTAATCTTTGTTCTTTTATTTTTGCACAAAAACATGCTAATTATAGGTTTTTACACAACGCATGCTTTTAGTAATTATTTGTATTTACACATATCTACATGTATTTGCAAAGGTTTTTGTAGCTAAAATATAAGAATAAAGAGTGATGAATGAGTATTCATCACCCCCCTATACTTAACTTTGCTAGTCCCTTAGCAAACACTTATTTGAAAAAGAAGTGAAAAAGAAAGAAAGAAAAAGAAAAAGAGGGGAATGTACATGGATCAATGTTGAATATTAAACTTTCCTTCATTAAATTGAATTATGGAGCTTGATCAGATCTTTGGATTATTAATGTGTCGGAACCTTGTTGAGACTTAAGCTTAAAACCCAACAGCCTCTAAGTTCCACCAATCTATGGGCAAGACTCCTCAATAAACCAGATCAGAACAAGTCTACATACACAAACTCTAATGACCATGAATCTTTCCATGCAGTGTAAGTGATATGTAGCTCCCCACCTCAGAAGTAACAAAGAAACAACCTCCCTCAACCTGGTAACTCTAATGCCTCGGTCTAGCAACTCTTTCCTCGAGAAGCGGGGTATTCCCTTCTAAGTTCAAGTGCAACCGGCTCAAGAAGAGGGGGAAGAAGTATAGACTTTTGGAAGCTCAGCCAGTGTAGCTAAGTCTCCCGCTGCAAGCTTCATGAGATGTAACATGGATACCATAAGCTTTTGCTTTATTTGACTATATACACTCCGGTGGGGTTATTAAATTTTCAATCCGACCCACCACTTTTTTGGAGTTCTTTTTGCATTTTGCAATTTTTTTCTTTTTCAAGTGCTTCTATACAACATATCTACATGGTGCAGCATATAAGAAATTTTCCTCTTGAGCCAGTAGACTATCTCTCTTTTGAAGCTTTATTGCAACCCACGGCTTCTGTCTTTAGCCTTCATCACCACTAGACCAAGTTGAGACGCACTTCCTTCACTAGAATAAGAAGAGAGGTTCCGCCTAGAAGTACTACCCTCATATACTACCCCAAGCCAAAGGAAACTGCCTCCTCATCACCTCATCCGTGGAGAGCCATGTGTAAAGTGCTGGTGCAAGTCAAGCCATTGTCTCTAAGAGTCATGCGTGTGTTGTTAAGTGCTCTACTTAGGCTCATCAAGATGACATATACTCATAGCCTAGTGGACTCAAAGAATTAAGTCCTTATGGACCTGAAAAGCCTTAACCCTAAGCCCTATAAGGTTCCTCTTAGAGTTAAGTGGATTAAGATCTTATTCAAGCTCCATTTCTCAATTTAATTCCAGGATTAGTTTAAATGTCAACTCTCATCCAGGAAAAAATATATACATATATGTACACAAGATGCTTATTTACACAAATTTTACAATCATGCAAAATTTTTGAAAAATGTTTTGAAATCATGGATGAATGATGCATGAGGTGCAAGTTTTGCAAAAAGATCTTTACACATATTTACACAAGATTTTTGCAAACTTTTGATTTTCAAAGCATTTGTGAAAAATTTTGTACTATATACATAATTTTGATACAAAAATATTTACACAAGCTTTACACAAAAGATTTTTGAAATCATTTTTACAAAAATACTTTGTACACTAGCTCTGTATGTGCATGATAAAAGAAGTTTATGTACATGAAAAATTTTTAATTTTTGTAATTTTTAGCCATTTTATTTATTAACACACTCACACAAAGTACGAGTTATGGCTAAAGTATATATGAAATATATACACACCCCCCTATACTTAGCTCGAACGATGTCCTCAGAGTGATCAAGAGCGATGAAGAAGACATAACTCGTGCTTAGTAAAAGGGAAGTGAAAGGGAATGGCTAAGTACAGAAACGAATAAATGAATAGAATGAGAGGGACTCGGTGGTTTCCCCCTATACTTAGGATTAACTAATCCTAAGTATAGCAAGCTGTACATGAAGGGAAATCCGAGTGAAGAAGATACAGAGTCTGCCCCCCTATACTTAGGGTAAAATATCCCTAAGTATAGGCAGCAAAACAGGAGCAAAAAGAATAAAAAGAATACCCGCAGGTCCTACATCCCCCCTATACTTAGGGTAAAGTACACCCTAAGTATAGCATAATCATAAGATGAGAAAAGGGATGTGGGACTAAAGAATAGAATGATATGGACAACTGGATCTATACAAGGCGGAGGAACAGTGAAAATCAAGCGTGAGATGCAAAAGATGTGAGTCAAGCGACCACATCTCACGCAAAATGAATAGGGGCAACAATAACGTCCCGCGGCTCATGATCTAGAAATGGCTTGAGCCGCTGGCCGTTCACTCGAAAGGTACTCTCAGAAGACAACTCGGATATATCAATGCTACCTGATGAATCCACGATTCATCGCCTTTATTCTTTTATTTTAGCTTCAATTTCTTAGTCAAACACCTGTAAATACCCATTAATTTCATAATTTTACCATTTTGCATGCATTTATTAAAATTGCATTTTTAACACTTTTTGTACATAAATAAAAGAATAAAGAAGAAAAGAAAAAGAAAAGAAAAATAAAGGATGTAATTATGCAATAAATACAGACTGACCCAAACCCCGAGAGAAGGTCAAGACTTGACCTGATCGACCAGGAATAAAGTAGGGGGAGATAGGGTCGTTTGTCAGAAAAATCAAAAATATATTGTAAATATTTTTCATGTATATTTATACAAAACTTACATTATTTTATCTGTACATAATGTGACCTCTAACTAATTATTTTCGTAAATAAAAATTGTAAATAAAATTGTGTTGTAAATAATAAAAATATTTGTAAAATAAAATATTGTATATATTACAAATAATTACACCCAGAAAAAGCCACAAAATGATAATTGAAACATCAATTCCGGCTCCACACAAGCTCAAATTGAACCAAACTCACTTCCATCATACTATAAATTAAATTATCTTTCAAATGGCTGTGGTTTCATTATTTTTGGAGTTACGGTTAAAAAGTCGGTTTTCTGGGGTGTTTTGTACAGTTTTCCCATATACTTGTTGTATATTCATATTTATTTTTATAATGTATATATTTGTAAATACTACTTTCATTAAAAATAAAAAAAATTAAAAAAAAACATAAAAATTTAAAAAATCTTTTATAAAAATATTTCCTTATTTGTACCTATGTATATTGTATTATATGTGTATAATATATGTATACAATTAATTTCCCTAAATAAAAATTACCAAAAAAAATAATTATCTCACATTAATTAATTTAATTTATTAAATTACGAAAATCATATGTAATTATTTAATTTATTGGGTTTATTTGAATTCATTTGATTTGATAACTTACCTTTTATGTAAAGATTTGATTTTGTGCCTAAAATAGCCACCATTAAGGTGGTTAATTGATTTTTGGGAATTATTTAATTTATTTATTTTAATTAATTACGAAATTCGTTTTTTAATTAATTATTTATTTTATTCATTCAATTATTTTATTTAATTAACCAATAAACACTTTCCTCATTTGTGAATATCTTCCATTTTTGATTTTCTTCTCTTTTTAATGGGCTCCTCCTCCCTCATTCACACTTGATCGATCTTTGGCGGAGAGGAGCCCGGTTTCCGAGAGTTTTCTTGTTGAAGAGGGTCCTAGCCTCCGATCCGGTCGGTGACAGCGATCTGAGCTTCGTCGAGGCCATCATGGCGTGTCCGAACCCCAAGGTGAGATCCACTTTTACTTGTCGTTTATCGTAGGTAGATCGTAGGTTTAAATTTTGCGTAGGTGTAGTGAGTAGTTTTTAGATTAAAAATCCCAAAATTTCATCACACTTTAATCCACATCCGACACCGATTTTTCGCCTCATTTTCGTGTCCCGCCAGTTCTTTTTCTATCTCACGCAACCACATACCTCCGACCACGCACGCTGGTCGGAGTCCACGGATCTATCTTCCATTTCGCGGATCCGAATCCATTCACAAATCCCTTCTTGTCTATAAATAAAAATAAAAAATTAACATAAAACTATTTTTCCTGTTCATCTCACATTTGTTTTCGCAGGGAAAATTAAAAAAATAAAAATTTTGTTATCTTTTATCTCTAACGATTGTTTTGCAGGTAAAAATAAATAAATAAAAAATTTTGTTTCTAACTATTGTTTTGCAGGTCCATTTAAAATAAAAAAACATAAAAAAAATTTCCTTTCTCTTTTAGTTACATTTCCTGTTCAAAAAAAAAGAAGAAAACAAACAAAAAAATATATACTTTTTGTTGCTTCTAACATTGCCTGCAGGTCACAGATCAATAAAAACAAAAAAAAATAAAAAAAGTAAAAAAAGTAACAAGCAGGTGGACGGTGGGTCATCACCCCCACCGCCCTCCGCCTTCCAGCCACCCCGCGACTGCGGAGGCCCCGTTGCTCGCCAGCCCCGCGCGGCGTCCTCCCGCCGCTGCTCCAGCGGCCTCCCTCCTCGCCGCACTCCAGCAGGCGGCGGTGCCGCCCTTCTCCCTCTCCAGCCGCCAACCGCCCCCCTCAACGGGCGGCCCTCCACGCGCGGGCGGCGCCACCCCCACAGCCGTCCGCCGTAAACGGCACCTCCAGGTTCAGCCGCCTCCGTTCCCGCACAGCATCGAGCCGCGCGCCGCGGGCCCCTCCAGCCGCGCCCTCCACCGCGTCCCTTCCAGGCCTCCGCCTCGCCAGGCTCGTGCGCGCCCGTGCGCGCGCCAGCGCAGCCGCCCAGCCGCGCCCTCCTCGCCCAGCCGCCCGACGCGCTCCAGATCCTAAGGGGCGGCGGCGACACCCTATGCGGCTCCTCATTTGTGAAGAAACGTATGCACTACAGGAACCCTAGGGTATTTGAAATAATTTATTTGGCCAATTTACAGAAATACCCTTGAGATTGTTTATAAATGCAAAGAAGTCCCCTTCAGCCAAAGCACATGCAAGACATGCTTCTCCCTGGGTAATTTGCAATATTAACCTTGTATTTTATTTCTGTTATCATTCAGTACAAAAACTTTGCTAAATTACATTCCCGTCCCTGTGTTTTAAGACCTTGAATTGCATGCTACTTTTGAATGGAATAAATACTTCCTTGTAAGCAAAAATTCTGAGAACATTCATGTATACTCCTTCTGTGGTCTTAATCATTGTATAAAGTTGTCATCAATTTTTGTTGACATTTGTTATATTTAAAAAATCAAAAATAGTGTATTTTGTGTCCTTTTCTCTGTCTACATTTTGAAAATTCATAAAAAAATATAAAAATTGCCTAAAAATCCCACAAAAATTTCTGTAGTTACTTTTGAGTGTCATTTAATTTCTATCCAAGTTTTGTGCAATTTTCATATATAAAACTCCAAAAAAATTACAAAATACAAAAATAGTGTTGTGTGTGTTTTGTGCATTTTGTGCTTGTTCATCTATTCGAAAAATACTAAAAAAATATAAAAGTCAAAAACCACTAAAAAATCATTTTCTGAAATTTGACTACTTAGTTTTTAAATCGTGCTCCTTGTGTTCGACCCTGGTCGCTATACCAGGTAAAAAGAATAGCGAAAATATTTCTTTTATATTTCTGAGTGCTTACATTGTTCTTCATTGATTTCTATCATTTCTGAGTGGTTTTAAAATACAAATATTTTTCTCGATTGACCGCACTTGGTGATTTGGGTCACAACGACCATTTTTATTTACATACTTAACCCGATTGTCAGGCGTGTCATCAGAATGGCGCCGTTGCCGGGGAGCACGGCTTTGTAGTCATTTTTCTATCTTGTCTCTCTATATCATAATTGCTTTCTGACCTTCTCTCTTTGATTTTTGTGCGAGGTACTGCTTTGACGACTTGGAGTTTACTATTTGGAGGACCCACACAAGAAGAAGAGCAAGGAGGAGAAGAAGATTTTTTTTGAGAGAACAATTATTCTTGTAATAATTTAGGACTTTGAACTTGTGGACTTGGACTTTACTCGGGGTCTGTTTCGTCAAGTGCCGGTGCACTTGGGGGACCTCACCACCGTTTTCCGTGTTTTTGATTTTACCGCCATAACTTGCTATTTGATTCTCGCAGTTTTAGCCCCTAGACGTAGGAATTTTTGTTGATTGTGACGTAAATTTCTAAGGCCCAACACCTAATAGAATATCTGTTCCTATAGAACGTAATTGGACCTTACTAAAATTCACTGAAAAAGTTAGTTTAATTGGATTTGAGACCACGTGCCGTGAGGAGTCACATACAGCGCTGGCAGGACCCGTTGTGGCGGGCACCGAGTGACTCTCAAGATCGGACTCCGGACTTAATTTGGTTAGCTAACTATTATTCTTCACGATCAATAGAAGTTGCTTGTCTAAGGCCGGTTTCTTCGTGCATCATATAGTTAGTTTATATTCTGTCTTTAATTTTATGCGCGGATCATATTGCATGTAGAGTGCTGGAGTGAGGTACGCATTTTCTATCTCTGCATGCATCATTGTGTTTGATCGTACATTGGCTTTCTCGATCCCTCCCCCTGTTTTTGGACTCAAATTAATCAAAGAGGAAATCGGAAAGCTCGTTAGGCGTTTATTCTTGAAAATATCCAAAAAAATCACAAAATCAAAAATTTAAAAAAATTGGGACTGCTAATTGAACTTGACTCTAAAATCAAACGTAATTGATTCACTTCATTGTATTGGGAGAGCAATTCCCTCATTGTTTGCGCTTTTACTCGCTCGCGTACACACTAAGGAGTAGTGCCCAAATCCTATTCAAGCCTCCTAAGTGTTTGTACAACTTTCGTTGATCACCTTAACTCTAAAATTGAAAAGATAAAGGACCGAATCTCACGGTCTTCACTTTGTGTTGAGTTGGTGAACTGGGGGTTTGCTTTGTGTTTTGTATGTCTTTGGTGTGAGTCGGTTACAATCATCTTCCTTTATCATTAGCAGTCACCTTCTGTCTCTAACCCACCCTCCCTCCCTTCTATCTCTCTCTTCGTTCCTACCTTTTCTTTCTTTCACTCCCTTCTATCCCTCCATTCCTCCCTTCAGTTTCCTCTCATCACGATGGGCCACTTTCCATTCCAGCCGAATTTTGCGGCTTCTTCATTTCACACCCATCACTCACGTTCATTCTCTCGAGAGGTCGGAACCCCATCCGACTTCTCATCTTCTACCTACCCACCCTCCCATTTGGGACGTGCTGTGAGTGACACCCACAGAGACCAAATTGACCAAACACGAGACATGGGTGTTCACATTACTGAGATGAGAGTGCATCCCATAGGCAATCGAATGGGGCAGTTGCGAGCTTTAGATGACTTGTATCCTAGGACATTGGATGAGTACACAGATCATGAAGTCCAGTCCGCTTCTACCTTGAGACCCTTTGTTCTGGATTTAGAGTTAATTGATCTACTGCCTAAGTTTTTTGGGGAAATGCACGAGGAACCTAATTTGCATATTGATGAATTTGAGGATTTTTGTGTATCACGATCATATTTGGATATCACTTCTGAGGACATGATGCTGATTACCTTCCCATTTACACTTCAGAGTAGAGCCAAGAGTTGGCATAGACGATTGGGAAGGAAGATTGCTACATGGGGAGATTTACGATCATTATTTTTGAAGAAATTTTACCCCCAGTGTAGAGCAGAGATGATGCGGTCATGTATTCGTGAATTTTCTGTTAACCCCTAAAAGCCGTTGAGAGATTCATGGTTGAGGTTACGAGAACTTTTGAGGCGATTTCCAGATCATGGATTTTCGATGACTGACCTTATCCATATCGCCATGAGGGGGAGGACCGCAGAGCAAATATCATATGTCATTACCTCGTGTAGTGGTTCACACCATTGTCCCGACTTGGATTCTGTTGAGACCATCTTGGATACACTTTCTGATCTTGCATATACACCAGATGATTTATTTGGGACAACACATGACGGAGAGATGACAACTGTTGAGTGTGTGACACACCATGCTGATCTTGATAGCACACACAAATCAGAGGATATGGATGCTACTACTTCTCATTTGATGGATGTGTTGCCTACTGTTGTGAGTTCCCAGAGCCGGACATTGGTTGATGACCAATTGGATTTACAATCAGATTTTGAGCCAGTCCCGCTCTATCACGTAGAAGATTCGTCGATTCTAGATCTGCTAGGATCCCAAGAGATAGAAGAGGAACCCACATCTCAGCCATCCTCTGATTCTTTCCAGTATCCATACATAGTTAATACAGTGTCTTGTCTTCAGGAGATCTTCTCAGATTCGGAGATACATTTGGATTCATCTCAGCATAGAGAGTTTGATGAGGGACCGATTTTGGATTTTACAGAACTTGATAGTCCCGTACTTGAGCCATGTGTCCTCCCTTTTGATGAGGTCGATACATTTTTCGAGGACATGATATTCGACAGCATTGATCCCAAGTTTCCTTATGATTCGGCATTACTCCCTGAGGGTTATCTGCGAAAGGATGCCATGGACCATATAAACTCGGTTTCACTTTCTGGGAGTGCATCCGATCTGTCGGATCACGAGACCGAGTATTTTGATATTTCTGATAATGAATTTGATGATTCTCTCCTCGACGACCCTCGCGAGGATGACCCGATCTTTGAGGTATTCGATGATTTCACTGATTTGTCTACATTCCATGCATCGGATATCTGCCTTTATAGCGAGTCTCCAGATCATGATCTTCCATATCTATTTGAGACGGTGATTGACGTGGAGGATTCACTGACTGATCCTTCTTTCTCCACGTTTGACTTCTTCGGTTCTGCCCTTTCACTCCATACAGATCTTGAGCCGACGATTTCTTTTGTGCTACCGGAGCCTGACTTCATCTGCACATATCTTTACTCGGTAGCAAACACCCGCCTGACTGTTTATCTGGGTGTTATCATTTACTCTCTTGACTCTGTTGACCTCGTTGTTGTTCTCCCACCGAGACTGCAACGACAGTACGGTATTCGCCTGACAGATGCCGTCCTGAACCTCGATACGACGTTGTCCTAGCATTTGCGCCCAGCTAGGGGCGTAAACTCTAGCGCTTGTTGAGAGGCACCTCAACATTGATTTTTCACATATGTTTATATCATTCTGTCCATATCATATATTCTTTCTGTCTCACACCCCATCTCCATCTCATGATTATTCCATACTTAGGGTGCACTTTACCCTAAGTATAGGGGGGTGTCAGACGTTTGATAATTCTTTTGATTCTTTTTACCTCTGTTTTGCTGCCTATACTTAGGGATATTTTACCCTAAGTATAGGGGAGGTAGACTCTGTATATTCATCTCCTCGGTTTTCTCCTTTGTGTACAGTCTGCTATACTTAGGATTACTTGATCCTAAGTATAGGGGGATCACCGACTTCCATTGATTTTATTCTTTTATTTGTCGTTGTAGTATACTATTCTTCTCACTTTTTCTATACGAAGCACGAGTTATGTCTTTATTTCCAGCTCTTTGATCACTATGAGGACATAGTTCGAGCTAAGTATAGGGGGGTATCGTATATATTGTATATATACTTTAGCCATAACTCGTACTTTCATATTTTTAATATGGCTAAACTACTGTGTAAGTACTAAAAAAATAAAATTAAAAAAAGAGATGCATAAATTTCCTCAAAAATTTTTTCTTGTACATACTGACTAATAAATCAGGTTAAAATATTTTGAAAAATATTTTGAAAGTAGTTTGAAAATCTTTTTGAAAAATCTTTTGAAAACCATTTGAAAAATGTTTGAAAAATATTTTCAACCTTTGTAAAATTTTGAAAATTATTTCACAAAAAGATTTTTATTTTTCTTCGCATTGTACATATTTTCTTGCATTGACATGTGCATTTTTCAGGATAGTCTTGATAATTAAACTAAGTCTGAATAAATTTGAAGAATGGAGCTTAGTTGGACCTTAATCCACTTAATTTCAGAGGAACCTTATAAGATGTGGAGTTAAGACTTTTCAGGTCCTAGTGACTTAATTCTTTGGGTCCACACGACTATGTTCACGTGTCATCTTGATGAGTCTAAGTAGAATATTTAACAACACACACATGATTCTTTCAGACCGTGGCTTACCTTGGACAATGCACTTTACACGTAGCTCTTCATGGAGGAGGTGGTGAGGAGGCAGTTTCCTTTGGCTTGGGGTAGCATATGAGGGTAGTACTTCTAGGCGGAACCTCTCTTCTTCTTCTAGTGAAGGAAGTGCGTCTCAACTTGGTCTAGTAGTGATGAAGGCTAAAGACAGAAGTTGTGGGTTGCAATAAAGCTTCAAAAGAGGGATAGTCTACTGGCTCAAGAGGAAAATTTCTTATATATATGCTGCACCATGTAGATATGTTGTACAGATGCATTTGAAAAAAAAGAAAAAGAAAAAGAAAAAATGTGCAAAGAAAGAAAAACTCCAAAAAAGTGGTGGCTCGGATTGAAAATTTAATAATCCCACCGGAGTGTATATAGTCAAATAAAGCAAAAGCTTATGGTATCCATGTTACATCTCATGAAGCTTGCAGCGGGAGACTTAGCTACACTGGTTGAGCTCCCAAAATTCTATACCTCTTATTCCCCCTCTTCCTGAGCCGGTTGCACTTGAACTTAGAAGGGAATACCCCGCTTCTCGAGGAAAGAGTTGCTAGACCGGGGGATTAGAGTTACCTTGTTGATAGAGGCTGTTTCTTTGTTACTTCTGAGATGAGGAACTATATTCACTTACACCGTACAAGTAAGATTTCATAGTCACAAGAATTTGTGTATGTAGACTTGTTCTGATCTGACGATTGAGGAGACCTGAATAGGAGTCTTGTGGAACTTAGAGTCTGTTAGGTTTTAAATCCACATCCCATTAAGGTTCCGACACACTAATAACCCAAAGGTCTGACAGAGCTCCAGACTACATTTTTATGAAGATAAGCTTAAAAGTCAACATTATTCTAACTTCTTTCCTTTTTCTTTTCTTTATTTTTGTTTTCACTTATTTTTCAAATAAGTGTTTGCTAAGGGACTAGCAAAGGTAAAGTATAGGGGAATGATGAATCCACGATTCATCGCCTTTATTCTTTTATTTTAGCTTCAATTTCTTAGTCAAACACCTGTAAATACCCATTAATTTCATAATTTTACCATTTTGCATGCATTTATTAAAATTGCATTTTTAACACTTTTTGTACATAAATAAAAGAATAAAGAAGAAAAGAAAAAGAAAAGAAAAATAAAGGATGTAATTATGCAATAAATACAGACTGACCCAAACCCCGAGAGAAGGTCAAGACTTGACCTGATCGACCAGGAATAAAGTAGGGGGAGATAGGGTCGTTTGTCAGAAAAATCAAAAATATATTGTAAATATTTTTCATGTATATTTATACAAAACTTACATTATTTTATCTGTACATAATGTGACCTCTAACTAATTATTTTCGTAAATAAAAATTGTAAATAAAATTGTGTTGTAAATAATAAAAATATTTGTAAAATAAAATATTGTATATATTACAAATAATTACACCCAGAAAAAGCCACAAAGTGATAATTGAAACATCAATTCCGGCTCCACACAAGCTCAAATTGAACCAAACTCACTTCCATCATACTATAAATTAAATTATCTTTCAAATGGCTGTGGTTTCATTATTTTTGGAGTTACGGTTAAAAAGTCAGTTTTCTGGGGTTTTTTGTACAGTTTTCCCATATACTTGTTGTATATTCATATTTATTTTTATAATGTATATATTTGTAAATACTACTTTCATTAAAAATAAAAAAAATTAAAAAAAAAGATAAAAATTTAAAAAGTCTTTTATAAAAATATTTCCTTATTTGTACCTATGTATATTGTATTATATGTGTATAATATATGTATACAATTAATTTCCCTAAATAAAAATTACCAAAAAAATAATTATCTCACATTAATTAATTTAATTTATTTAATTACGAAAATCATATGTAATTATTTAATTTATTGGGTTTATTTGAATTCATTTGATTTGATAACTTACCTTTTATGTAAAGATTTGATTTTGTGCCTAAAATAGCCACCATTAAGGTGGTTAATTGATTTTTGGGAATTATTTAATTTATTTATTTTAATTAATTACGAAATTCGTTTTTTAATTAATTATTTATTTTTATTCATTCAATTATTTTATTTAATTAACAAATAAACACTTTCCTCATTTGTGAATATCTTCCATTTTTGATTTTCTTCTCTTTTTAATGGGCTCCTCCTCCCTCATTCACACTTGATCGATCTTTGGCGGAGAGAAGCCCGGTTTCCGAGAGTTTTCTTGTTGAAGAGGGTCCTAGCCTCCGATCCGGTCGGTGACAGCGATCTGAGCTTCGTCGAGGCCATCATGGCGTGTCCGAACCCCAAGGTGAGATCCACTTTTACTTGTCGTTTATCGTAGGTAGATCGTAGGTTTAAATTTTGCGTAGGTGTAGTGAGTAGTTTTTAGATTAAAAATCCCAAAATTTCATCACACTTTAATCCACATCCGACACCGATTTTTCGCCTCATTTTCGTGTCCCGCCAGTTCTTTTTCTATCTCACGCAACCACATACCTCCGACCACGCACGGTGGTCGGAGTCCACGGATCTATCTTCCATTTCGCAGATCCGAATCCATTCACAAATCCCTTCTTGTCTATAAATAAAAATAAAAAATTAACATAAAACTATTTTTCCTGTTCATCTCACATTTGTTTTTGCAGGGAAAATTAAAAAAATAAAAATTTTGTTATCTTTTATCTCTAACGATTGTTTTGCAGGTAAAAATAAATAAATAAAAAATTTTGTTTCTAACTATTGTTTTGCAGGTCCATTTAAAATAAAAAAACATAAAAAAATTAAAAAAAATTTCCTTTCTCTTTTAGTTACATTTCCTGTTCAAAAAAAAGGAAGAAAACAAACAAAAAAATATATACTTTTTTTTGCTTCTAACATTGCCTGCAGGTCACAGATCAATAAAAACAAAAAAATAAAAAAAAAAGTAAAAAAAGTAACAAGCAGGTGGACGGTGGGTCATCACCCCCACCGCCCTCCGCCTTCCAGCCACCCCGCGACTGCGGAGGCCCCGTTGCTCGCCAGCCCCGCGCGGCGTCCTCCCGTCGCTGCTCCAGCGGCCTCCCTCCTCGCCGCGCTCCAGCAGGCGGCGGTGCCGCCCTTCTCCCTCTCCAGCCGCCAACCGCCCCCCTCAACGGGCGGCCCTCCACGCGCAGGCGGCGCCACCCCCACAGCCGTCTGCCGTAAACGGCACCTCCAGGTTCAGCCGCCTCCGTTCCCGCGCAGCATCGAGCCGCGCGCCGCGGGCCCCTCCAGCCGCGCCCTCCACCGCGTCCCTTCCAGGCCTCCGCCTCGCCAGGCTCGTGCGCGCCCATGCGCGCGCCAGCGCAGCCGCCCACCGCGCCCTCCTCGCCCAGCCGCCCGGCGCGCTCCAGATCCTAAGGGGCGACGGCGGCACCCTATGCGGATCCTCATTTGTGAAGAAACGTATGCACTACAGGAACCCTAGGGTATTTGAAATAATTTATTTGGCCAATTTACAGAAATACCCTTTAGATTGTTTATAAATGCAAAGAAGTCCCCTTCAGCCAAAGCACATGCAAGACATGCTTCTCCCTGGGTAATTTGCAATATTAACCTTGTATTTTATTTCTGTTATCATTCAGTACAAAAACTTTGCTAAATTACATTCCCGTCCCTGTGTTTTAAGACCTTGAATTGCATGTTACTTTTGAATGGAATAAATACTTCCTTGTAAGTAAAAATTCTGAGAACATTCATGTATACTCCTTTTGTGGTCTTAATCATTGTATAAAGTTGTCATCAATTTTTGTTGACATTTGTTATATTTAAAAAATCAAAAACAGTGTATTTTGTGTCCTTTTCTCTGTCTACATTTTGAAAATTCATAAAAAAATATAAAAATTTCCTAAAAATCCCACAAAAATTTCTGTAGTTACTTTTGAGTGTCATTTAATTTCTATCCAAGTTTTGTGCAATTTTCATATATAAAACTCCAAAAAAATTACAAAATACAAAAATAGTGTTGTGTGTGTTTTGTGCATTTTGTGCTTGTTCATCTATTCGAAAAATACTAAAAAAATATAAAAGTCAAAAACCACTAAAAATCATTTTCTGAAATTTGACTACTTAGTTTTTAAATCGTGCTCCTTGTGTTCGACCCTGGTCGCTATACCAGGTAAAAAGAATAGCGAAAATATTTCTTTTATATTTCTGAGTGCTTACATTGTTCTTCATTGATTTCTATCATTTCTGAGTGGTTTTAAAATACAAATATTTTTCTCGATTGACCGCGCTTGGTGATTTGGGTCACAACGACCATTTTTATTTACATACTTAACCCGATTGTCAGGCGTGTCATCACTACCATTGTCGTGTACCTTTCTGACCAAGTAGGGTCCCTTCCATTTGCTCTGCAGCTTCCCTGGAAACAAACGAAGCCTCGCATCAAACAACCATACTCTCTGTCCAATCTCAAAATGCTTGTGGCTGATATGAGAATCATGCCACTCCTTCACTCTCTCCTTATACTGTAGGCTGTTTGAGAAAGCTGTATCTCTAAGCTCCTCCAGGGCAGCTAACTCTGCCCTCCTCTGGTCTCCTACACCATCTAGATCCATAAGAATATCTGTAACTGCCCAAAGTGACTTGTGCCTCAGCTCAACAGGTAAGTGGCACGGCTTGCCATATACGAGGCGAAAGGGAGATGTGCCCAATGGTGTCTTGAAAGAAGTCCTATATGCCCACAAGACCGAGTCCAAAAGCTGTGACCAATCCTTTCGGTCAGGGCGGATGACTTTCTGCAAAATAGTCTTGATCTCCCTGTTCGAGACCTCGGCTAGACCATTCGTCTATGGATGGTAAGGAGTGGCAACACGATGGTCTATACTGAACTCACTAGCAAGGGCCTTTACCTGGTCGTTGATGAAATGAGACCCCCCATCAGAAATCAGAACTCGTGGAACCCCGAACCGCGTGATGATGTGCTTCCTCAAAAATCTGCAAACTATCCTCGCATCAGCGGCTCGGGCGGGGATGGCCTCAACCCAACGACTAACATAATCAACGGCCAACAGAATGTACTCAAATCCCTGACTCTTAGGGAATGGACCCATGAAATCGATGCCCCATGCGTCAAAAACCTCACAGAAGTGAATGGGCTGCATCGGCATCATATCACGTTGTCCATAAGTGCCCATCCTCTGACAGTCAGTACACCTCTTCACGAACTCATCAGAGTCCTTGAAGAGGGTAGGCCACCACAAGCCGAATTGGAGCACTTTCTGTGCCATTCTCCTCCCAGAATGATGTCCTCCTGCCTCAAGCTTGTGGCAGTAAGTGAGGACGCTATGGTGTTCCTCCTGAGGAATACACCGACGCCAGACTCTATCCCCTCCTTCGTGGTAAAGGATGGGATCCTCCCAGTGGTAGGACTTGGCCCTCGCAAGGAAGGCCTCAAGCCTCTGCCTGGGCCAATCCTGTGGGACTTTCCCAGCAACGAGAAAGTTCACAAAATCGGCATACCACGGGAGTGAGGTGATAGCAAGGATCGCCTCATCTGGGAAGGTATCTTGAATGGGATCAATCTGCTCAGACTCCTCAGGCTGCTCTAAACGGGAGAGGTGATCCGCCACCACATTCTTGACTCCAGGCTTATCCTTGATCTCAATGTCGAACTCCTGGAGTAGAAGGATCCATCTAGTCAGTCTGGCCTTGGCATCCTTCTTTTCCATGAGGTACCTGATGGCGGTGTGATCTGTGTACAAAGTCACTCTAGATCCAATGATATAAGATCGAAACTTATCCAGGGCGAACACTACGGCTAGCATCTCCTTCTCTGTGACCGTGTAATTCCGCTGGGCGGAATCCAATGTGCGGCTAGCGTAGTGGATAGCAAACGGAACTCCGTCCCTCCTCTGTCCCAGCACTGTCCCTACGGCAAAATCGGAGGCGTCCGTCATGATCTCGAATGGGAGAGACCAATCAGGCGGCTGGAGAACAGGAGCCTCAATAACACATTGCTGGAGAGTCGCAAAGGACGAGAGACACTTGTCATCGACAAGAAACTCGGTGTCTTTCGTCAAGAGGTCAGTCAACGGTCGGGCAATCCTGCTGAAATCCTGAATAAATCTCCTATAAAATCCAACGTGCCCCAGGAATGACCGTAGCTGCCTCAAATTGGACGGCGGTGCGAGTTTTCTAATGACATCAACCTTGGCCGGATCAACCTCCATGCCCCTGTTGGAGATGATGTGGCCAAGCACCGTCCCTTGAGTCACCATGAAGTGACTCTTCTCCCAAGATAGAACCAAATGGTACTCAATACATCGCTGGAGTACTCGGTCTAGGCAGTCAAGACAGGAGTCGAATCCGTCGCCGTAGACCGAGAAATCGTCCATGAAGACCTCCAAACACTCCCCTACCATGTCCGAAAAGATCGACAGCATGCACCTCTGAAAAGTCGCAGGGGCATTGCATAGCCCAAATGGCATGCGTCGAAAGGCATATGTACCAAAGGGACAGGTAAAGGTGGTCTTCTCCTGATCCTCAGGAGCGATGGCCACCTGGTTGTAGCCCGAGTACCCATCCAGGAAGCAATAATGGCTCTTCCCTGCCAGTCTCTCAATGATCTGGTCAATAAAAGGCAGGGGGAAATGGTCCTTCTTGGTGGCCTGGTTGAGTCTCCTGTAGTCAACACAGACCCTCCAAGAGGTGGGTACTCATGTAGCAATCTCCTCTCCCGACTCACTGATCACAGTCGTGATGCCCGTCTTCTTGGGAACCACATGCAAGGGGCTAACCCACTTGGAGTCGGAAATGGGATAAGTAAAATCTGCACTCTACCATTTTGATATTTCCTTCATCACAACCTCTCTCAGGTTGGGGTTCAGCCGCCGCTGGAACTCACGCGACGGCTTCGCCCCCTCCTCGAGATAGATATGGTGGGAGCACACTGATGGACTAATCCCATGGAGATCTGCTACGCTCCATCCGATTGCCTTGCGGTTCTTTTCAAGAACCCCCATCAAACAGGATTCCTGCTCTCCAGTCAGATCGGCAGAGATGACGACTGGGTACATCTCAGGCTCGCCCACAAGGAATCGATACTTCAACGAAGTAGGGAGCGGCTTCAGCTCTGGACAGCTGGGCGCTGGCAATTCTGGCTTCGGAAGAAAGTGTGTCAATGCTGCTAAGTCTGCCAAATCTGCCTGGGAGAAAGAAAGCGAACTCTCGCAAACTGGATCTGGAGAAGGCTGCTCAACTGTGCTGTCTCTGCTCTGCTCTGCATCTACCTCCTCCTCATCTGTAGGCTCAGGTGGACTCAGGTCTGGCATCTGATCAACGCAATCTGCCCAATCAGACTCTGAATCCAAGGGATCTGCATCAAACAAGGTGGCATCAATACCACCGTCACACAAGGTGGCCTCAGTACCACCATCACTAGAAACTGTGTCGCGGTCGAGAACCGGCTCTGCTGCCTCTACTGTATCCTGGACCAGGGTTGTGCTCTCCAAGCTCTCCTCTGCTATCATCTCGGCATCAACTGTGTCTGAAAATGAGAGGATGGCCTGTGTTGCAGGATCTGCCCATGCTGCCTCATCGTCTGTGATCACAAAGTCACAGTCCTGGTGGATGTCTGGCTCTGCGTCTGTCAGCTGCTCTGAATCGGTGTTGGCCTCTGAGTGTGCTCTCTCTAGCTCTGTAGTCCTCGACCGTCTCTATTTGTATACTCTCGCCCTCGACGCGAAAGTACACCTTCCCGCTATCATGATCAGTCACCGCTTTGGATGTGGCCAAGAACGGACGACCAAGGATGATGGGGGTATCGGCCACTGAATCAGGGATCTCCATGTCCAACACTACGAAGTCCACGGGGAATTTCAGGCCCTGAATCGTGACGATAACATCTCGCAACAACCCATTCGGCCTCTTGACAGATCGATCAGCGAACTGAAGGACTGTCCTGCTCTGTCGAAGAGTGCCCAACTCGAAGCGGTCGAGAAGGGCTGCCGGAAGGAGGTTGATCAACGATCCGCTATCCAATAGAGTCCGGTCAAACCTCTACTCACTAATCTGGCATCTGACATACAGGGCCCCTGAATCTGGCCTCTTGGCTGGCAGACGGTTCTGGATCGCAAAACACGTGGCTTTCGTCAGCACATGAATCTCTGAAGTGTGGTTCCTCCTCCTCCTCCTCCTGACTGTGGTCCTATCTCTCAAAGATCGCTGAAGAAGGGGGATGTGCTGCAAAGCCTCCTGGAGGGTCAGCTGGATGTGGAATCTATCGATCATGCTCTGACTGAACTCCTCCTGCTCTCTCTTTTTTGGATCATTTTCTTTTTTCTTCCTCTTCCCCATCTGAAGGGCTCTAGGGAAGGGGATCACAGGGTCCTTCGCAGATGAAGGACTAGGAAAAGGCCTAGACGGCTCGACGACCGGATCCACACATACATCAAGCACCACAGTGGGACCAGAAGAAACTAAACCTTTTTCTTTATTCACAACAGTGTTCTGAGATACATGAGAATGAGGAAAAACATCCGATCTCTCTATACAAACACCGGTGGCCTCAGTACCACCTCTGGCTGGCTCTGTAACTGGACGTCTCGCGGCCTCAGTACCGCGGGCTGGATCGGCTCCTCGGGTGGCATCAGCACCACCTCTTCGAACTGGTGAAGCGGCGGCCTCAGTACCGCCGGTGGAATCAGCATCCTTGGTGGCATCAGTACCACCATCATCATCATGTGCGGCCTCAGTACCGCTCTCCTCCTCCTCATCTGGCACCCTGGGTGGATCCTCGAGTCGTCGCTCAGATGAGGCGCCGCCTGCTGGTGTCCTACCGCTCCTAAGTGTAACAAAATCAGCATCAAATAGATTCGAAGATGTATCATCAAATGGATCACTAGGAGTGGTATGCTCAGTGTCAACTACCTGCTCAGACTTCCTCTTCAGGCTGTTCGGATTCGGCTCTATCTGTGCAGGGATGGCGGCCTTCCCTCTCATCAGGTCCCGCATCTCCTGGCGGAACTCGTCCATCTCCCGTCTGAATGTAGCCTGCTGGTCCGTGAGGAGGCGGGCTATGTCATCCAAGGTGGGGCTCTCATGGGAGCCCGACGGGTAGCCTCTCTGGTAGTGAGGCTGCTGGAACTGGTGCTGCTGCTGCTGAGAGGGGTAGGAGGGGGGATGCTGCTGGTGTGCCTGGTGAGCCTGCTGCTCACGTCTCCAAGACTGTCCCTGCTGCTGATAGGGATGAGGAACGAAGGATGTCTGCTGCTGTGGCTGGTGGGCTGGGGGCTGCTGTTGCTGGTGATCTCTCTGCTGGCTATACTGCCCTCCCTGACCGGATGACTGCTGCTGGGGCTGGGTACCTCCACTGCCCCACCTGAATCCGGGATGGTCTCGTCGGATCCCAGGCTGGGGGCGGTCATACCAAATCCCATTGACATCCATCAACGGCTCTGCATCGTAGGGGGCTGGCGGGAGTACTGCCAGAGGCTGATCCGGCTGGTAGACCACCATCTGCATGTCTGGAGATGGTGGGGACTGGTAGGTGGGTTGCGGCTGCTGGTACGGCTCCGCCTGTACAAGATGAACCTATCTAGGCTGCTGTAGGGAGCTGGAGTGCTGGGACGAGCTGCTGCTGCCGCCGGTATCGCCTCGCGACTGAAGACGGGGCTGTGAAGCCGTCTGTGCCTCCTGGAGACACATGAGCTGGGTCTTCATGTCGCTCAGAGTCTGTGCCATCTGCTCCATCTGCGTGATACCCTGGCACTGCTTCTTCTCAATCAGCTCCATGCGGTCCAACTTCTCGCTAATGATACCCATGTCCGCAGCGGACGACTCTACCTGTGCTGCTGCGACTGCGGACGAACTAGATGGACCTGCATCGACCCGTGCTATCCTCTGGTACTGCACGGATCCTGGCTGCTGCTGGGGTCTCCCCTGTGTGTACAACCGGGTCTGGGACATCACCATGTAGTTCTCGGCCATCTCCTCGAAAATGGTCCAGACCTGGTTGTGATCCTTGTCAAAATAGGACCCGCCGCAAGAAGCATTCACCAGGCCCTGGAGCTCTGGTGTCAACCCGCTAAAGAAGCTCTGCACAAGGTTCGGCTTCGTGATGTCGTGGTGCGGGCATCGGTCTGTGAGCTCTCGGAACCTCTCCCATGCCTCAAGGAATTGCTCGTTGGGGAGCATGGAGAAGTTGCTGATCAGGGCCCTCGCTGCATTCGTCCGCCCGAGTGGATAGTACTTGTTCAAGTACTCGGTGCGGAGCTGCTCCCAGGTGTAGACAAACTTCCCCAGATGCTTCAGCCAGGTGGCTGCTCTATCTGCCAGTGAAAAGGGGAAGGCGATCATCCGAATCGTATCCTGGTCCACATGGCGGTCGTGGACAGTACTGCAAATCATCAAGAACTCCTGGAGGTGGAGATGGGGCTCCTCGGTGGCAAGTCCGTGAAAACGGGGAAGCATCTGCAGGGTGTTCGGGGGGAACTTGAAGTCCCCCACGATAGCAGGCACCACTACCCAATGATGCATCAGTGTAGATCCGGGGTTGTGCAACTCCCGCATCGGTCTCGGTGGTCCTCCTGCCGCAGCGGCTGCCGCTGCGGCGGCTGCGGCTGTTGCTGCTGCTGCGGCTGCTGCGGCTCGTGCCTCTGCATCTGGTTCGTCCTCAGGCTCGCTCTGATCTCTCTCTGCTCTGAGTCGCTCCAACTCTCTCCTCATCTCAATCATAAAAGCTCCCTGATCTCTCAACTGCTGCTGAATTGTCTCTAAAGAGGCAATCAGGGTGGAGTTGATCGCTCCCTGGTCCAGGACAAAATGCTGATCTCCTCGTGGACCTCCGGAGTGATCCTCAGAACTGCCGGCCATGATATCTGCAAAATCAAATGAGCCCAACTCAGGTGCTGTCAAATCTGCTAATCTCTCCTCGGGCTCATGTCTCTCAGTACCAAAAGAAAGGGGATCGAGGGGGAACAGGGCGGAGTCGTACTCGGGCTCGGAGAGCTGGTCTCGGCTCTCGCGGGCCAACCTAGATGATCGGGTAGACGTGCCCGAAAGCGGTGCAGCCAGAGGCTGCCTAAGAGAGCGTCTACCCATCATCTTGATCTGGCGAGTAGTGCGGATGAGATCTGGAGAAACTATGATCACAAAACAAAACCCTCGGTTCACCAACGCAACGCGAGCTGAAGACCGTGAAAGTTCGGTCAAATTATCTTGTCGATTTTATTAGGTGAACACACAAAATATCAGAGCGCTTACGTGACCTGTTAGGATACCCGATGCTTCCCCAACCGACTGGCCCGCACGGAAGAGTCGGTAATCAGTCGGGACTAGCACCGGAGGGCTCTACCTAGGGTACGGGTCACTCTCTCGCGCATCCAAACCATACAATGAGTGGGTTGCTCTCCCAAGACAAAATTTTTAGGGTGAGCGTCTTTTAAGATCAGTAGTGTTAACCAGTCCCAATTTTATGGTTTTTCTTTTTAATATTTTTCAAATAGCAAACAAACGCCTAACGAATTTCTCGGTTCTCCTGGTTATTAAGTCCAAAACAGGGGGGAGAAGACGAAAAAGCCGATGCACGATAAATCAATGATGCATGCAAAGTAAGGAAGGCGTACCTGACTCCAGCGCTCTACATGCAATATGATCCGCGCATAAATGTAAAGACAGGAAATAAACTACCTAAATGATGCAGGCGGAAAACCGAGGCCCTAAACAGCAGTGCTACTCGAAAGAACAGCTAGCCGACCACCAGCCTCCAATCCAAAAGGTCCGGTCTAGACCCACCCCTCCTCTTCTCGACAGGTCGAGTTCAGGAGTAGCGCTTGACGGGGTGGGCTCGCGGTGCGTAGGCTCGGAGATGATGAAACGGCTATTTTATTATTATTTTTATTATAGGTCCAATTATAGCACTATAGGAACATGCAATTATATTAGGGTGTTTGGATCCTATGAGTTACGTCACAATCAAGCAGAAAATCCTACTGCTAGGGGCTCGATCAAAAACCGCGTAAACACCGGAAAAGGCAGTAAAAAGGAAAGAAAACGAAGCCGCGTAAAAAGCCGCGAAAAACTCCTAAGGGTCCCCCGAGCACACCGGTGCTCGGCGAAACAGACCCTGCTAAATGTTCAAGCCAAGTCCAAGTCCAGTCTGAGTCACTGTATTATTACAACAATAATAGTCAAATAAAACCTAATCTAACCTCGCCCACTCAACTCTCTCTCTCGCTCTCTCCTGCGGCTCCGTGCAGAAGGGAGCCGCCTCCGAGTCTCGTGGTTACGTCGGCTTCTCGAAATCGGCCGCCTCGATCCTCGGGCCCTCGCAAGAAAAAGAGACAAGTGGTCAGTCTAAATTATTATAAAAATGTCAGGAAAAATATGTATATCTACAGAAATCTATACAAAAAGCCGTGAAAAGGAAAACCGCAGAAAAACTCAAGAAAAACGACTACTAAGCCGTGCTCCCCGGTAACGGCGCCATTCTGACGACAAGCCTGATCACTCGGGTATAAGGTACTAGAAATAGGTCGTCGCGACCCAAGTGATCAGACCGTGTCGATCAAGAAAAATGAACCACTCAAGACAGATAAAATCGATCAAAACACGAATAGCGGTCCTGCTATTGGATTAACCTGGTATAGCACCCAGGGTCGAACTCAAGGAGCACGGGTTGGCCTCTCGGTCTACGAAGTAGTCTAAAAGAGAAAATCTTTTTAGTGGTTTTTAATTTGTTTTATATTTTTTTTGGATTTTTAATGTGTAAAGAGAATAAGAAAAGTGAAGAAATACACACTTCAACAATTTATTCAAAGCATCAAAAATCAACCAAAAATTGGAATAAAAATATTTTTTTGTATTTTATATTTTGTAGTGTTTTTGGTGAATTTTTGAGGATTTTCTGATGTTTATTTTATTTTCTAAAAATCAAAAAGTGAAGCAAACAGTGGGTACTGTCCAGCCGAGCCAAAAAGCCCTAGATAAAATATCTAAGGGCCTTAAAATGGCCTGGAGGTAATTTTCCTGTAAGGTAGGTAAGACAAGGGAAAATTTAGATACCAATTTTATTATTTTTGGGTTTTTAATTTATTTATGAGATTTTTTATGGGTTTTTGAGTGTTTTTAAGTTTTTAGTGTTTTCCAGTGGTGAAAAATAGCCAAAACTGGCTAGAAAATCAAACTAAGCAAGCTAAACAGTAGACAATTTTTATAGAATTTTTATTGAGTTTTTATATTTTTTTTGTGATTTTTCAAACTAGACAGTGACAAAAATAGAGGTTTTTGAATTTTTAAAAATACCAAACAAAATCAAAAATGTCCTCAAAAATCCTAAAAAATCCTACACCATGGCAGGAGCCATGTGTCAAATTTTCGTGGGATTTGGAGGAGTTTTGATATTCTATTCAAAAATAAAGATAGGGCACTGTGCATAGGGACCAAAGTGCAAATACCCAAAGTTCTAGGGGTCCTGGTGCAAAATACCCAGCAAAACACGCGCCACGCGCGTGCCTGGGGCACTCAGGGACCTAAATGTAAGAAAAATAAATCCCGAGGACTTATTGGTAACAGGTACCAAAAGTCCAGGGGGCTTATATGCAAATAACCCAAAAAATATCGCACATGCTCAAATAAACCACGCACAGGGGTATAAATGCAAATATCTAAAAACTTTCATTCATTTAATAACATCCAGAACTGCAAGGGTCTCTACTGCAAATAACCCAAACAAATCACGTGTCGATGCACGTGTCCACAACTGGTAGGGGTATAAATGCAAATAAACTAAAGCTCGGGGTCCACTATGCAAATAAACCTAAAACTAAACAACTGACTTTAATATTTACAGGAGTAAAACGAAATAAAATAAAGACAGGGGCCTAAGGGTAAATTACCCTTTATTAAGCGCGCCACGTGGAGATCTGACGGCTGCGGATGGTGGGCGCTCCGGATCGTCTCTCCTCGGATCGAGCGGTGCTGGTGGCTCCAAGGATGGACGATGATCAAAACTAGAGCGAGGGTGAGGCGATCGACGGGAACTGGAGGTCCTGGATGAACGGGTGGCCAGCGAACTTCGCCGGCCTCGTGGACGCGCTCCCGGCCTCCTCTGCTGCGCCTAAGGATCGGAGAAACTCCGGCGTGTCTGTGCGCAGCTACTGATGCCCTCCGATGGTCCAGCCGAGCTCGGGTGAGCTCCGGCGAGGGTGGCGGAGGTGAGGCTCCTGGTCTGAACGGCAAAAGGCCTCAGATGACCTGTATTGGACCTGCAAAGCAACCCAGAAGACTCGCAGGTCGAGGGCAAAGTGCCCCGACCCGGTTAGGCGAGGTGGGGGTGGCTGGTGCGTCGGGACGACGAGCTCCGGCGAAGGTGGTGGACGGAGGAGCTCAGTTCCCAGCTCCTGTGCGAGCTGGGTTGAGTGAGTGGGTGGAGAAGGTGCGTCGGACGAAGGCGAACGTGATGGTCGATTCCGATGATCGAGATAGGTGGCGGGATGGTCGGAATCAAAGAATACGACGGCGGCGCGAATTGGGCGAAAATAGAAATTAAAGGAAACGGCGGAGCTACAGGGGTACCTGGGTGAACGGAGAGACTGGGAAGGAGCTGGGGATGCTCCTGGTCATCGCCTCGAGGATCGTCTCGGTCCGAGGCTCGAAGCTCACGCTGGTGGCGGAGCTGCGGCGGCTACGTCTCCGGATCGATGGAATACTCCTCCTCTCCTCGATGCAACAGGCTCAGGCGCGAGCTGTCACCTCACACACTCTCTGGAGCTCACAGGAGAAGAAGGCGAATGGCCAAAGATCATGAAAATGGGTGGCGGAGCTCGCTTAGGTACGCTGGAGGGGTCCGACTAAGACTGGCTCGGGTAGGTCGATGAGGAGCGCGGATCCCAAGGTGTGTGTTCGGCGAGGATGTCGGATGTGGGAGGATCAAAACGGAGCCGGGGTTTAGTGGAATAGGGATCGGGTTGAGCGGGTAAAAATCTGAGAAGTCGGGTCCAGCGCTCAGACCCGCGGAAGGTGGTCCTGGGGGGGGGGGGGGTAGTTGACCGGGCGGTCAACATCCCCAGGACCCAATGGGATTCGACCACGTGGCTGGATCTTGAAGTGACAAATAAGGGTAGCTAGGGGCCGAATTTGCAAAAACTCCAAACACAAAATATTTTTATTTTATTTTTTTTCTATTTTTAGTGATTTTTAATTAATTTTTGGGAATAAAAATAAGGTATATACATAGTATGTACTATATAGGTATATGTACACAATTAAGGTTTTTGATTTTTTTGATTTTTAATTATTATTTTTATGCAATTTTATTCCTATTTTATATTTTATTTATTTATATTATAAAATAAGGAATAAAAGGGTGTTTTTATTTTATTTTTCTTATTTATATACATAGGTAAAATAAATATATATGTACATCTATATACATGGTATATGTACAATGTATTTTTGTATTTTTAATTTTGCTCTTTTTATTTTGTTTTTGTTCTAATTCTTTTTATTTTATTTATTTACAATATATAATATAGAATATTTACAAAAAGTTTGGAAAATAATTTTATTTATTTACAAGGTTAAATAAATATATAGATGTGGTTTATGTACATGATGAAAGGGGTATTTTAATTCTTTTTGATTTTTAACTTTTTCTTTTGGTTTTTATATTTTATAAATATATACAGGTATTTACAAGCATATTTTTGGTGAGGAAAATATCTTTATTTTATTTACATAAATATTTACACATGAGCCCCTATCTCCCTCTACTTTGGCTTTTATGCGGTCAGGCCCATGTTGAGCCCTCCCTTGGGTTAGGTTGCTCAATATTTATTCTAAATATTTCCCTCTTTTCCTTTTTAATCTTTGTTCTTTTATTTTTGCACAAAAACATGCTAATTATAGGTTTTTACACAATGCATGCTTTTAGTAATTATTTGTATTTACACATATCTACATGTATTTGCAAAGGTTTTTGTAGCTAAAATATAAGAATAAAGAGTGATGAATGAGTATTCATCATCCATGAGAATCCTCAAGACTCTGTTTAAGCCTCCTCAACAGCCAGGTCAGAGATACTTCGACTCATACGCAAACCCTTACGACTATGAATTTGACTCGTACAGTGTAAGTTATAGTGGCTTTCCCCAACTGAAATGACAAAGAGTCTGACTTCTCCAATATGACAACCCAATGATTCCCCAATCCAACAACTCATCCCTCAAGGAGCAAGATATTCCCTTCTAAGTTCAAGTGGCAACCAACCCAAGAGGAGGGGGGTGAAGAGAAGAATGGACGGTAGCCAGTGTAGCTACCTATCCTAGGATGGAAGACCAGTGTAGTCAAGTCATCCAGCTGCAGGCTCACATGATTTGACTTTGAAGCTCAAGCTTGCTTATTTGACTTTACAACATATGTACACTTCGGCATGCATTTTTATTTTTGTACAGGCCTGTCCACTTTTTTGGAGTTTTTGCTTTTGCATTTTTTTGAATACTATATACAACATCATTTACATAGGGAGTTTTTCCTCTTGAGCCAGTAGAATATCCCTCTTTTGAAGCTTTATCGCAACCCATGATCTCCTATCCTCGAAACTCATCATTACTGGACGGTATGGGGCGCACTTCCCTCCCTAGAGGAGGACAAATGTTTCCACCTGTGTGCGTCTCATACCGGTAAATCCAGCCCCCTCACCACTCCAACTGAGTTGAGCCATGTGAAAGGTGCATGTGTCCAAGTTAGGTCATTATCAACAAGAGTCGTGCGTGTGCTCCGAAATACTCTACTTAGGCAGTCAAGAATCCATTGAACTAAGCCTCGTGATCCTCAAAGAATTAAATCAACTAGACCTGAATTACCTCAATCCCAGTTCCTACAAGGTTCCTGTTAATTAGGTAGATTTAAGGTCCAACCAAGCTTCAATCTTCGGATTTTACTTAGACTTGTTCAATTATCAAACTCAATTCGAAAAATACGAATGCTATGCAATTGATACGCAGAATGCAGAAAATATTTTTGTGATGCAATTTTCAAGAGTTTTGAACTTTTTATGGGTTTTTGAAAAGATGATGCATATGCAATTTTTTTTCAAAAAGATTTTTCACATGATTTTGGATTTTAATTTTGCAAATGTTTTTGGGATTTTTGAAAACAAAAAGATTTTGGCTGAAAACAAGGTTAAAATATTTACACGGGAGTGCATCTTATATATACAAGAAGTGGATTTTAAGAATTTACAAGGGTAAGTGGTCAATTTTATACATATATACATATGATGAATTTTGGTGTGGCGTAAATATTCCTCAAACTTATTTAACACAAGTTTTTCAAACAGTTTTGAAAACTATAGTCCAAAATAATTTTTACAATCTACAATCATGTACTAACATTTGAAAATCATTTTGCAACGGTTTTCCAAACATTATATATAGATTTTTCAAATATTTTTGCAACCATTTTTCAAACCATTTGCAAATCATTTTTCAAACATTTTATTTCACACGAAGAAAATAAATTTTACAATCAAAATGTTTTTACAAAGGTTGAAAACATGTAACAAAATGTTTTCAAAATAGTTTTCAAAAGATTTTTCACAAGGGTTTTCAAACTATTTCTCAAACATTTTGCAAAAAATATTTTCACCTGATATATTAATCAATATATACAAAAAGAATCTGAGGAATATAACATCTTTTTATTAAGATTTTTAATAAATTTAATAAGTATAAGTAGCCATATTATTAAGAAAAATCCGAAAGTACGAGTTATGGCTAAAGTATATACATAGTATATACGACCCCCCTATACTTAGCTTGAGCTATGTCCTCATAGATCGGAGAGAAAAGAGAAGACATAACTCGTACTAAGTATAGAAAAGTCTAACGAATAAATGAATAAGAGATGAATAAACGAATGAACAAAGGAATGAGAGGTTGACTGTCCCCCCTATCTTAGGATCAAATAATCCTAAGTATAGCAGACTGTACACAAAGCAGGGAGGATCAAGGGTGGGAATGAACATATCGTACTCAGGTTGTCTCCCCCTGTACTTAGGGTAAGATATCTCTAAGTATAGACAAGAAGAGGAGACAATAGAGAGGATCAAAGAATAGAAGATAACTCGTGGTGCACACCCCCCTATACTTAGGACAAAGTACGTCCTAAGTACAGAAAACTGTCTACAAGAGAGATACCTTTTTGATAGATACATGAGATAGAAGAGGAAAAAAAGAAAAGAAGAAAAGACGAGAGGATATCAACAGATGGATCTATACAGCAGAAGATGGAAGTGAAAACCATGTACGAGATGTAAATGATCGGAATCGAAGAACACATCTCATACCAGAAGAATGGGGGCAACGTCAACGGTCGGTGGATCATGATCTAGATATAGCTTCAGGCGCTGACCGTTGACACGGATTGTAGAGGAAGATGATGGTTCGGATATGTCAATACTGCCATTGTCATGTACCTTCCTAACCACATAAGGACCTTTCCACTTGCTCTGTAATTTCCCTGGAAATAATTTCAGCATGGAATCGAACAACCATACGCGCTGATCTGGCTCAAACTGTTTATGGCTGATATTGGAATCATGCCATGTCTTCACTTTCTCCTTGTACTGTAGGCTACTAGAAAAGGTTGTATCTCTCAAGTCTTCCAGGGCTGCCAACTCTGCTCTTCTTTGTTCTCCTATACTCTCGGGATCTAACAGTAACTCAGTGACTGCCCAAAATGATTTGTGCTTGATTTCCACTGGCAAATGGCACGGCTTGCCATAGACGAGTCGAAAGGGAGATGTCCCTAATGGATTTTTGAAGGAGGTCCGATAGGCCCACAGGACCGAGTCCAAAAGCTGTGACCAATCCTTTCGGTCTGGGCGGACAACCTTCTGTAAGATCGTCTTGATCTCTCGGTTCGATACTTCGGCAAGACCATTAGTCTGAGGGTGGTATGGCGTGGCAACACGATGATCAATGGCGAACTCGTCTGCAAGGGCCCTGACTTTATCATTGATGAAATGAGACCCCCCGTCTGAAATCAGAACTCTAGGTACCCCGAACCGTGAAATGATATTTTTCCTCAAAAATTTACACACAGTTTTAGCATCTGCGGCTCGGGCGGGGATGGCCTCAACCCATCGGCTGACATAATCCACAGCGAGCAAAATGTGCTCAAACCCCTGACTCTTAGGAAATGGGCCCATGAAATCAATCCCCCATGCATCAAAAAGCTCACAAAAGTGAATGGGTTGCATGGACATCATATCTCTCTGTCCGCAGGTTCCCATTTTCTGACAGTCAGTACACCCCTTCACGAATGCATCTGAATCCTTAAAGAGAGTAGGCCACCAAAGGCCGGATTGAAGCACCTTTTGTGTTGTCCTTCTCCCAGAATGATGTCCTCCTTCCTCAAGCTTGTGGCAATAAGTGAGGACGCTATGCTGCTCTTCTTGAGGAATGCACCTTCTCCATATGCTATCCCCTCCTTCATGATAAAGGATGGGATCCTCCCAATGGTAAAACTTGGCCTTAGCTAGGAAGGTCCCAAGTTTCTGCCTGGGCCAACCCTGAGGGACCTTCTTGGCAACAAGATAGTTTACAAAGTCGGCATACCATGGGAGTGAGGCGACAGCCAAGATCGCCTTGTCTGGGAATGTCTCTGTGATAGGTACGCTGGGCTCAGATTCCTCAAGGTTCTCTAAGCGGGAGAGATGATCCGCCACCACATTTTTAACTCCAGGCTTATCCTTAATCTCAATATCAAACTCCTGGAGCAGAAGGATCCATCTGGTAAGACGTACTTTGGCATCCTTCTTGGACATTAAGTACCGGATGGCGGTGTGATCTGTGTAAATTGTCACTCTAGATCCGAGAATATATGATCTGTACTTATCCAAAGCAAAGACTACGACCAACATCTCTTTCTCAGTCATAGTATAATTCTGCTGAGCGGCATCCAAGGTCCGGCTGGCGTAGTGAATGGCAAACGGCAATCCATCCCTCCTCTGTCCAAGCACAGCCCCTACGGCAAAATCAGAAGCATCCGTCATGATCTCGAATGGGAGAGACCAATCGGGTGGCTGAAGGACAGGAGCCGAAACAACCATATTCTTGAGAGTCTCAAAAGACGCAAGGCACTTATCATCTACAATGAACTTGGTGTCTTTCGTCAGCAGATCAGTAAACGGTCGGGTAATACGACTGAAGTCCTGAATGAACTGTCGGTAGAAACCGACATGCCCCAGAAACGACCGCAATTGTCGCAGATTGGACGGTGGATCGAGTTTTTTAATGATATCCACCTTGGCCGGATCAACCTCCATGCCCCTGTCGGAGATGATATGACCAAGGACCGTCCCTTGAGTCACCATGAAGTGACTCTTCTCCCAAGACAATACGAGATTGACCTCAATGCAGCGCTGAAGCACACGTTCTAGGCAGTCAAGACAAGCATCAAACCCATCGCCATAGATCGAGAAGTCATCCATGAAGACCTCTAATCAATCACCCACCATGTCCGAGAAAATGGAAAACATGCACCTTTGGAATGTCGTGGGAGGTTACATAGACCAAAGGGCATCCGTCTGAAAGCATAAGTCCCAAACGGATAGGTGAATGTCATTTTCTCCTGGTCTTCAGGCGCAATGGCCACTTGATTATATCCGGAGTACTCGTCAAGAAAGAAGTAATGACTCTTCCCAGCTAGCCTCTCGATAATATGATCAATGAATGGCAGTGGGAAATGATCCTTCTTGGTGGCCTGATTCAATCGTCTGTAGTCCACACAGACCCTCCAAGAAGTTGGTACCCGGGTAGCTATCTCCTCTCCAGACTCATTCACAACTGTAGTGATACCCGTTTTCTTGGGTACCACATGTAATGGACTAACCCACTTAGAGTCGGAGATGGGGTAGATAAAATCGGTGCTCCACTACCTTGATATTTCCTTCACAACCACATCTCGAAGATTCGGGTTCAGCCGTCGCTGGAACTCACGCGAAGGCCTAGCGTCATCCTCAAGATAGATGTGGTGGGAGCACAGAGTCGGGCTAATCCCCAGGAGATCAGCTATACTCCATCCTATCGCCTTGCGATTTCTTTCAAGAACCTCCATCAGACAAGATTCTTGTTCTCCCGTCAAACCTGCTAAGATAATGACTGGGTGCATATCTGGCTCACCCGCAAGGAATCTATACTTCAGCGACTGCGGCAGAGGTTTCAGTTCTGGACAAGTGGGAGGTGGCAGATCTGGCTTCTGATATGTCTGTGTGAAGGCTACCAGGTCTGCATGTGAGAACTCTCGCTCTGCATGAACATCTGACGAAGAGAGCCCTGCTGAATCATCAATAAACTGTACTGGCTCACACTCTGTCATGGCTGTTGGCTCAGAAGGAATCAGACACATCAAATAGTCATAAAAATCATCCCAATCAATGTCTGAATCCGAGGGATCTGAATTAGAAGAACAAGATTGAAAATCATCACCACTCGTCCCAACACTGTCAGCCTCAATTGTATCCTCATCCAGGAGTGTGTTCTCCAGGCTCTCAACTGCCATAAGCTTTAAATACAGGGAATCTTTAGGCAAGGCGAGGGTCTGTGCTACGGGATCTGTCCAAGTGGATTCATCATCTGTCATCACAAAATCGCACTCCTGGTGGATGTCTAGCTCGTCCTCTGTCATCTACGTGGCTTCGCTGGACTGCTCTGAGCATGCCAATTCTCTTGCTTTGGTCTCATCGATCATTTCTATTTGTATGCTCTCGCCCTCGACGCGAAAGCACACCGTCCCATTATCATGATTGGTCACCGCCTTGGCTGTGGCCAAGAATGGGTGTCCAAGTATGATAGGGGCATCAGTTACCGATTCAGGGATCTCCATGTCCAGTACCACAAAGTCCACGGGGAATTTCAGGCCCCGATTGGTAACAACCACGTCTCTCAACAACCCCTTCGGCCTCTTAATCGACCTATCAGCAAACTGAAGGACCGTCCTACTCCGAAGAAGAGGACCAAACTCGAATCGACCGAGTAAGGCCGTCGGAAGAAGGTTGATAGAAGAGCCTCTGTCTAATAGAGTACGATCGAACCGCTGCTCCTGAATCTCGCATCTGACATAGGAAGCTCCTGTATCAGGTCTCTTAGCTGGCAATGTGTTCTGAATGGCGCAACAAGTGTAATGGGTGAGCACATGGATCTGATCTCTTTACCTCCTCTTCCTGCGGACGGTAGTTTCCTCTTTCAAGTTCTTTTTGAAGAAGGGGATGTGCTCCAGTGCTTCTCGTAGAGTCAGCTGAATGTGGAATCTATCAATCTTCTGGTTGCTGATCTCTACCTGCTGGGTCTTTTTAGGATTTTCTCTTTTATTCCCCCTCGCCCGGCGAAGTGCCTCAGGAAAGGGGATAGTAGGGGCCTCCTCAGATGGAGGACTAGGAAGAGGCTCCTGTGCCCGTGAAGGAATGGAATCCATACAATCATTATCATGCAACACATACGGATTTGGAGTATACACAGAAGCCTTTCCTTTATTCATTTTTTGTTCTTTTTGTGTCCACGGTCCTCAGATACAAAATGTGGCAACACAGTAGAAGGGGGCTCAAAAAAAGTGGATGTGGTGGCCTCAGTACCACCATCGACACCTGTCTCTGCAGCATCAGCACCGCGCTCTGGCATATCATCAAAAATGGTGGCCTCAGCACCACCGTCTGCATCTGGTGTCGCGATGGCCTCAGCACCGTCGTCTGGATCTCCATCCTTGGTGGCTTCAGCACTACCGTCATCAACGTCGTCATTAGCGGCATCAACACCGCTACCTGGCTCATCTGGTGCTCTGGATTCTTCGTGCTGTTGTCACTCAGATGAGGCACCGTCGGCTGGCATCCTACCACTCCTAATAGTCACAAAATCAGCATCATACAAAGAAGAAGACATGTCACTCAAATAATCAGTAGGAGAGGCATCCTCTGTGAACTGTACCTTCTCAGACTTTCTTTTCAGACTGTTCGGGTTTGGTTCAATCTGAGCTGGTATGGCGGCTTTGCCCTTAATCAAATCCCTCACCTCCTACCGGAACTCATCCATGTCTCGCCGTTAGCACTCCCGATGCTTAGAGAGTAGTCGGGCGAGGTCTATAATACGGGGTTCTCAAAGGCAAGTGCATGAGAACCGGATGTATTCCCCTGCTGGAAATGAGGCTGTTGCTGTTGATACTGGGGAGGATGAGAATATGACTGCTGAGGCGGCTGACGCTGCCTCTACTGCTGTCCCTGATAGGCAGGACGAGGACCATTCTGGTTCTGTTGCTGGGCATACTGGGGCTGCTATTGCTGTTGTGGCTGGCTTTCTGATATCCTTGAGCAGGAGACTGCTGCTGGGATGAGGAGCCACCATTACCCCATCGGAATCCGGGGTGATCACGATGAATCTCGGGTTGAGGGTATCGATCGTACCAAAATCCCATTGACTTCCATCAATGGATCCTGCTCAAAGGATGGCGGTGGCAGAACTGTCAGTGGCTGATCCGGCTGATAGACCACCATCTGAGTGTCCTGAGATGGTGGTTGCGATGGGTAGTATGGTAGCTGCAGCACTGGCTCACCTGGATGTGGTTGACCTGGCGGTGTGAAGCAGAGGGCTGGGTAAAGCTGCTACTGCTCGGATCGGCCCGTGACCTGGGAGGTTGCTGAGTGTATGCTTACGCCCCCTGAATGTAGAGAATTTGAGTCTTCAGGTCACTCATGGTTTTGGTGAGAAGGTCCATCTGGGCAAGACCTTGGTTCTGCTTCTTCTCAAGGATCTCCATGCGGTCCAACTTCTCACTTATGATTCCCATGTCGGTTGCGGTGGATTCGGCTTGGGCTGCGGCTACCGATGGAGTATTGGGACCAGCATCGATGCGGGCGATCCTCTGAAACGATCCTCCTCCTTGAGGTGGCTTCTGTTGTGTGTATACTCTGGCTTGGGTCATTACCGTCGAGTTTTCTGCCATACCTTCATAGATGGCCCAGACGTCGTCTTC
This sequence comes from Ottelia alismoides, assembly GCA_037367405.1. NCBI lineage: Eukaryota > Viridiplantae > Streptophyta > Magnoliopsida > Alismatales > Hydrocharitaceae > Ottelia > Ottelia alismoides. The sequence goes on from JAZKJV010008882.1 coordinate 2,223,179, forward strand.
ACCCTTGGAAAAGTATGATCCGCCACAAGAGGCATTTACAAGCCCCTGCAGCTCCGGTGTCAGCCCACAGAAGAAACTCTGTACCAGATTGGGCTTCGATATGTCATGGTGTGGACACCGGTCGATGAGCTCTTTGAATCGATCCCAGGCTTCATGGAATTGTTCATTAGGGATCATGGTAAAATTGCTGATCATCGCTCTAGCTGCGTTCGTCCGGCCGAGCGGGTAATATTTCTTCAAGTATGCGGTCCAGAGATCTACCCAAGTGTCGACGAACCTCCCCAGGTGTTTCAGCCAGTAAGCGGCTCTATCAACCAAGGAGAATGGGAAGGCTATCATCTTTATTGTGTCCTTAGTCATCAGCCTGTCATGAATGGTACTGCAGATCATTTCAAATTCTTGCAAGTGGAGGTGTGGCTCTTCGGCGGCAGCCCATGAAATTTGGGCAGTAGTTGAATGGTATGCGGGCGAAGCTCGAAGTCTCCATGGATAGGAGGAAGTCGGATCCATCGGTGAGTGAGGGATGCGACAGGATTGTGCAATTCCCTCATGATTGTATGTGGTGGTCTCTCAGCTTCTGGATCTCCTCCCTCTGCAACGGGTATATCCTCTCCACCACCTGCGGCTATGTTCTCTCGATCTGCTCTCATCTGTGCCAGCTCTCGCATCATGTCACCCATGAATGCTCCTTGGTCTCTGATTTGTCTCTGCATGGTCTCCAAGGATGCTAGAAGTGAATTGTTGATGGCAGCTTGATCAAATAGGAAATGAGGTTGCTCCTGCTCATCTGGGTGGTCTCTGTCTGCCATGACTGGGTTCTCTGAAAAGGCAAAAGAACCCATCTCAAGTGCTGTCAATGCTCTGAGCTCTGTGATGCACTAAATTCTGAAACTCTTGGACTGATGGAAGGAGAATGAGAAGGGTGGTCGAGGGGGAACAGGGCGGAAGTGAACTCAGGCTCGGAGAGCGGACTCTCCGAGGTTGTCCTAGATGAATAGGGAGGAGTGCTGGATAGCGGTGCCGACAAGGTCGGCCTAAGAGACCTCCGTCCCATCATCTTGAATATTGAGAAGAGCAAGGTGAAGAAGAAGAAGGGGGCAAAATTGTGCACGATTGTGCGGTGTTTTTGATCTTGACCTAGCTTCAACTAGCAATCAAACACAAGACAAGGGGATTCACCAACTCAACACTGAAGCCGTAAGGGTTCGGCTATTATCTTTGTAGTTTTTAGCTTGAATTCAGGAATTTATCTTTTAACGAGTTCTTAGAGCGCTACGCCTATAGGAGAGAGAGTACTGCTGGAAGAGTGTCCCGTACTTGTCCTCCTCCTGTGTAACCTATAGCTTGCGCTTTTTGAGGTCCTTGTAACCCTTCCTGGATCCATACTCAGCCAAAGAAATAGAGAAAGGAAGCCAATAGGCGAAACCGATACTTCGAAACTCGCTCGCAACGGAATCACCCGTGAGCGTGCAAGAACCTACTCGGACGCGAGACGATGAGACAGAGACCCTCGTGAAGGCGTGGCCTAGGCTCGATACTTCGGACAAGGTCGATGCTCTACACAATAGAGAGTCACCAATGTTGACCAAGCCCTACTCGTCCACGTACGATAGAAGCGCCAATACTTCGGCTTCCAGGCGATACACAAGGCAGCCACAAGCTGGGATTTTGGCTCTAATCCTTATGAAGCACTCTGCTCACTTGGAAGGAGACCTTACCATGCAACTTGAATACAAGTGAGGGTGTGACTCTCCCCAATCAATGAGTTCAATTACCCAATTTTATTTAGGTCAAAGTTTTCTTAGTAGTCCCTCTTTTAATTTTTTTGGTGTTATCGCTTCTTTTGAGTAGATTCACACAAGTGCCTAACATTTTTGTTTTTTCTTAATTCCTATTTGATCCAAAAATGGAGGGAGAATAGAGTCGGAAAAGCCAATGCAAGTGGCACTAAGATGGAAATCTCACCTTAGTGCCTAAATGATGAATGCAAAGATAGAAGACTTACATTGACTCCCAGCTCTCTCCATGCGAGATGCAAAATAGGAATTTATAAACCTATACTACATGCCGATATGCACATGGAAATCGTCCTAAGCAGGCAATTGCTAACGTGAAGAGCCACAAGTCAATCACCAATCTTCAATCCAAAGAGTCCGGTCTAGACCCCCACCTCTTCTCGACAATTCGAGTTCAGGAGTAGCGCTTGATGGGGAGGGCTCGCGGCGCGGCAGATCGAAGGTGATGATCAACTGTTTAATTAAACTAAGTCCAAATACACACTATAGGTACATGCAATGATTGTTAGGGTGTTTGGACCTAATCTAATCGATCAAGAAATACCTAAAATCTAAGTGCTCATTCCACAAAAGAAAGGGAAAATAAAACAAAACCGGAAAATGACAAGCGGTAGAAATCGCGACAAAAACCGCGGTGAGCCCCCAAGTGAACAAACACTTGGAAATTGGGCCCGAGTATCCTGAGTGTCCAAGTACCTGTATTATTACAAATTAATAAGTTTCTCTCTCGCCAAAGAATATAAAAGCTATCTAACTACTCTCTCCCTCACTCCTCCTGCTCTCTCCTGTCGGCTAGGCTAAGAAAGCCGACTCCGCTTCCCAAGGTTGCTGCGGATCCCCTAGGCGATCCGCCTTGCTCCGCGGTCCCTCGCAAGAAGACAAGAAAAGAGATGGTCAGAAAGCTCAACAATATATATCAAAAACAAGAGAGATAAAACTAGCAATGATGTAAACAATCAATCAAAAATGAGACCTATACGCTGTCGCTCCCCGACAATGGTGCCATTTGATAACTACGATTTATCGCAGGTCTAAATAATCCACACACGGCGGGACTACTATGTCGTTGTGGTGACCTACAAGAAACCGTAATTAATCAACAATTAACCCACACTATAGATATCAAGAAATGACAAGCAAATGTGAAGTTAAAATTTATTTTTAACTCTACATAAATGATGTATAGGTGCAAGTACGTAGAGAGTTCGGACACAGGGAGCAAGGCAGGATAGATCAACAAGTGTGTGTGTGTGTGTGTGTGTGTGTGTGTGAATGTAAAGTAATGTCTACACTATGCAAGGTAAATGTTTTTGTGGGTTTTAATTTTATATTTTATATTTTCTTTTTAATTTTTAATTTTTGTATTTTGGTTTTCTTTTTACTGATTTTATATTTTCTTTTTATATTTTATACTTTTATATTTTTTTTTCAATATAGGAATATATATATACAATGTAAGAGAGAGAAGATCAAGGTATTTATAAAAATAGGCAAAAATAGTCAAAAATCAGGAAATAAAGTGTTTTTGGTCTTTTTATATTTTCTACTATTTTGTGATTTTTGGGAGTTTTTCATAGTGTTTTTGGTATTTTTAAATATCAAAATAAGGGAAAACAGTGGACTAGATTGCTAGCCGAAATCAAAATGGGAATGAAAAATATCAAATAGTATCAAAATTTTCCCAAATTAATTTTAAAATAAAGATAATAAAATAAGGAAGAAACATCAACTGAGTTTATATTTTTCTGAATTTTCTATGATTTTTTAGATTTTTTTGAAGTTTTTAAGTGTTTTATAATTTTTAAGGTTTTTACTTTGAAATTTTAGTGGTTTTTGGACTGACACTAAAGTATGATAAGACAAGCAAAATATAGTTTTTTTGGAATTTTCAAAACATTTTTATAATTTTTATGTATTTTCTAAGCTAGACAGTAGCTAAAATGCATGTTTTTGATTTTTAATAAATATAAAAATGCAACAAAAAATGTAATGCAAAAATATGGCGTGAATGAGCAATGCAACAGGAGCCTAAGTTAAATTTTTTGGTAATTTTTGGAATTAAAATGATGCTCCAAATAAATAATACAATCACACAAAAATGCTAAGCCTGGTAGGGGTATAATTGAAAATATAGAAACATTCAGGGGCTTGTGCGCAATATTTCCACAAAATATATACTGAATATTCAATTTAAGGGACCCAGTACAAATACCCAAACCCGGAAGGGTATACCTATAAAATACCCACCAAGGTGCGTGACTGGCACGCGCCTGGAAGGGACCTTTCTATAATACCAAAAACTCCGGGGGCTCACATGCAAAAGTATCAAAGTTATTACACGTTCTGGACAAGTGCTGGGACTAAATCGAAATACTAAAACCCTGGAGGGGGCCCTCGCAAAATGCCCACACCTCACGTGAACTAGTCACGTGAGGTGACGTGGCTGGGACCCTTTTGCAAATAGTAAAAGTTTAAGGGCCTACTTATAAATATTACAAAATATTCTAAACTACCAATGAAAGTTTCTAGACTAAAAAGCAAATACAAAAATGCGCGGGGTAAAAGTTGCAAAATACCCCAAAGCACGCTATCCAACGGCTGTGGCTTCTTCACTTGACACGTGGCGACAATCTGACGTCCGATGGCGCTTCGCTTCAACGTCTGAGATTAGATCTCAGATCGAGATCTAATGGTGGCAGAGTGATGACGATCCGACGGTCCACGAGCGATCTGGAAGGGCATCCCGATCCAACGGTGGCGAAGCACGGAGGAAGAACGCCGGCGAGGCGAACTTCCCCAGGCTAGATCTCCTTGCTCCAGCGACTTCTGAGCTTCAAAAAGGGGCCGCACCTTCCTGGGAGCTTCCTTTATGCGCAAGGAGGTCCAAAACTCCTCGGAGGTGGCCGAGGTTCGCTGGAGCAGCTGGAGGAGCTGGACCGACTCCGGCGAAGAGCAAAACAACCTCCAGGCGTGCGTTAGCATCAAAGCACCTGCAGAAAAGCGTAAGAGGACCCAGGGCAAAGTGCATGGGTCCCGCGGTGGTGGAACGGTGGCGCGAAGCGGCGGGGAGGAGCTCGGCCGGAGGTGCGCTCCGGTGAGGTGAATAAATGACGTGATTTGGTCGATGGAATCTCAAATTTCTTTGGGGATTTTGATCCTAAGACTACGGCGAACTAAATGCAAAAGAAATAAAAGCGAAAGGGGGCTGCATCGACGGTGGAACACCGGAGGGAAGGATACCTCGACCGCCGACGAAGGGGGAAGTGGTGGAAGCGCCTCATGCATCGCTCAACCCTCTCGAAGGTCGCAATGGAGAGCTGTCACTTCCTCCTTGCTATTGAGAACGAAAGGGGAGCTAATTCTATGGAGAGAGGTGTTCAAAATTGAAAGGGAAGTCAGGTGTGCGTTATATGTGGTTTGACCCTGAGGGTGGAGAGGCTCAAAGAACGAGGTGCACGAGACGATGCAGCGATTCAATCTCCAATGTAAACTAAGGGTGTGTAACATGGATCTGTGTGGATTAAAAGTCGTGAAGATTGTATCGCAAAAAGGGAAATGGATTAGCCTCGAAAAATCCGCAAAAAATGGGTCAAACAAGGTTTCTGACACAGGCACAGGGGGCTAGGACACCTAGTTGACCGGGGTTAACTAGGGTTTGCACCTGGTTGGTCCACGTGGACCAACCAGGAAAAACCTTGGAAAATAATTTTGTTAATTCGATTAAAAATAGAAAATGGCCGAATTAAAATTTGGCTATTAAAAAAATATATATTTTTATTTTATGTAGTATTTTATTTTGATTTTTAATTATTTTTATGAGATATATTTTACAAGTTGCTTTTTATAGCCTATATAGGTATATTTCCTATATATTTTATTATTTAATTTTTATTTTATGATTTTAATTTATCTATTTTATTATTTTATTTTACAAAATTATAAAATACTTTTATACATGTAATTATATTTTTATTTTATTTTTCTGATGTGTTTTGTATATTTAATAAAATAGAAGTATATTTTATATAGGTATAAGTATATGTAGTATACCTATGTATTTTATATACATGTATTTTTATTTGAGTTTTATTTAAGTTTTAATTCTGATTTTAATGTACAAATAAATTATAAGTAATATTTACATAATTATAAAAATATAAAATTATAAAAATAATGAATATAGAATAAATTGAGTATTTTAATCTGTACAAATATACTACAAGGGTCCAAAACTCAACTTTCAAATCGTAACTCCGAAAAATACGAAACCATCTTTATTAAATAGATTATTTTATGCTATATACAATAAAAGGTGAGTTTGGTACATTTCGAATTTTTATTTGCAAGATACAGGTTTGGGAAGTTGGAGTTTTGGAATCTTATTCAGACCATAACTTTTTATCTGTACATTATTTTTCAGTGAAATCAATTTTGTACTTTTATTTATTTAATTATCTAACTTTCATGTACAAAGTTTCTTTATTTGAAGTATAAAAAGAGGAACCAAAAATAGGTCCCAAAATGAATAAATAATGAATTAAATTAAAAGAGTTTTATGGTATTTTGACCCTTATCTCCCCTACTTTATTCCTTGTCGACCTATTCATCAAGACGCCTAGGCCTCGGGATTTTGGGTCAAAAATATTTACAATATTTTATTCTTTTTCTTTTCTTTTATTTATTCTATAATTTTGGCTTTAATTACAATATTTTATACACTATTTACATGTACATGCATGAATGCTAAGATGCTCTAATTAAGGGTTTTTACATGCATTTGTCAGGGTTTTTGATGCCAAAATGATAGAATAAAGATGATGAAATGTGGCTTCATCATACGAGTTATGTCTTCTCTTTTTCTCTCTGATATATGAGTACATATCTCAAGCAAAGTATGGGGGGGGTCGAATATACTACGTATATACTTTAGCCATAACTCATACTTTCGTATTTTTTATAATAATTTTGGCTAAAAATACTATTAAATTCATTCAATTCACTTAATAAAAAGATGCATATTTTTCCTCAATTTTTTTGTATTTACTGATTGATAAATTAGGTAAAAAAAATTTTTTTCAGAATGTTTGAAAAATAGTTTGAAAATATTTTTGAAAAATCTTTTAAAAACTATTTGGAAAATGTTTTATTAAATATTTTCAACCTTTATAAAAATATTTTTTTTGTAAAATGTATTTCTTTGTGTGCAATAAAAATGCTTGAAAATGATTTGCAAATAGCTTGGAAAATGATTTCAAAAATATTTTGAAAAATATATATTGTTTGAAGAAAACCTTTGTAAAATGATTTTCAGATGTGTGTAAATGTTTGTAAATTTTTTTTACAAAAATTATTTTGTATTACAGTTTACAAAACGATTTTAAAAAAAGTATGAGGAATATATACATCACACCAAATTGTTTATATATATCTATAAAAATGATCATTTATCCCTTGTAAATTCTTAAAAACCTAATTCTTGTAAATATCAAATGCATCCCCGTGTAAATATTTTTACCTAGTGTTTAGCCAAAATCTTTTATTTTCAAAAAGCATAAAACATTTACAAAACTAAAAAATCTTAAAAACATTTGCAAAACCTTTTTGAAATAGACAAAAATGCATTTGCATCATTTTTTCCAAAAATCCATAAAAAATTCAAAACTTAGAAAAATTGCATCACAAAAAAAAATTTTCTACATAACATTTGCATAGCGTTCATATTTTTCGAATTGATTTTGGTAGTTGAACGAGTCTAAGTAAAATATGAAGATTGGAGTTTGGTTGGACCTTAAATCTACCTAATAACTTGAACCTTATAGGAACTGGAATTGAGGTACTTCAAATCTAGTTGACTTAATTCTTCGGGAATCACGAGACTTGGTTCAATAGATTCTTGACTGCCTATGTAGAGTATTTCGAGCACATGCATGGCTCTTGTCGATAATGACCTAACTTGGATACCTGCGCCTTTCACTTGGCTCAACTTAGTTAGAGTGGTGAGGGGATTGGATTTGCTAGTATGAGACGCACACAAGTGGAAACATTTGTCCTCGTCTAGGGAGGGAAGTGTATCCCAACCCGTCCGGTGGCGTAGACGTCTAAAGACAGTAGAGTGTAGGTTGCAATAGTGCTTCAAAAGAGGGATAGTCTACTGCTCAAGAGAAAAAACTCCTTATGTAAATGATGTTGTATATAGTGTTTCAAAAAAAAGAAGAAGAAAAACTCCAAAAAAGTGGACATGCCTGATTGAAAATAAAATGCCTTCTAGAGTTATATATTTGCATAGTCAATAAGCAAGCTTGAGTTTCAAAGTCAAATCATGTGAGCCTGCAGCTGGATGACTTGACTACACTGGTTTTGCATCCTAAGATAGGTACCTACAATAGCTTTGTCCATTCTTCTCTTCATCCCCTCCTCTTGTGCTGGTTGTCACTTGAACTTAGAAGGGAATACCTCGCTCCTCGAGGAAGGAGTTGATGGATTGGGGAATTACTGGATTGCCATTCTAGGGAAGTCAGTCTCTTTGTCATTTTATTTAAGGGGAGACACTATCACATATATTGTACAAGTCAGATTCATAATCATAAGGGTTTGTGTATAAATTGAAATATTCTGACCTGGCTATTGAGGGGACTTTAGCAGAGTTTTGGGATTCTCGAAAGCCTTTGGATTTCAAATCTGATTCCCAATAAGGTTCCGTCCACATTAAAATTCCAAAGGTCCGACTTAAGCTTCAAACTTTGATTTTATGAAGATAAGTTTGACAATTAAACTTAATCCAATTTCTTTCTTTCTTTTTCTTTTCTTTTTATTTTCTGCGCTTATTACATAAGTGTTGCCTAGGGACTAGTAAAGGCAAGTATAGGGGGGTGATGAATCTCCATTTCATCACCTTTATTCTACCATTTTAGCCTTAAAACCTAGTAAATGTATGTAAATACCTCTAATTTGCATAAATTAACATTCATGCATTATTGTATAAATATTGTATAAATATTATTTTTAATGCCAAAATTCTAGAATAAAGAAAATAAAAGGATAAAATGTCGAGGATATTTTATGACCCTATGCCCTGAGACCTAAGAATCTTGATGACTAGGATGACAAAGAATAAAGTAGGTGGAAATAAGGGTCCAGAATACAATAAAATCCCTTTTTATTAATTCATTATTTATTCACTTTTGGGGCCTATTTTATTTTTCACTTTTTATACTTAAACTAAAGAAACTTTATACATGACGGTTGTAGATAATAAAATATAGAAAAAATATAAAATTGATTTCATACAAAAATTATATACAGTGAAAAAGTTATATTATGAATAAATTTCCAAAATCCTAACTTTCCAGGCTCAAATTTCTTAAATAAAAATTCAAATTATATCAAAATAACATGTAATTATATATAACTTTTAATAAGCTATTTAATGACAGTGGTTTTATATTTTTTGGAGTTAAGGTGTGAAAGTTAGGTTTTGGACACTTATTGCATAGTATACTTGATTAAAATATTTATTTTATTTATTATCTACTATTTTCTAATTTTATATTTTTATAATTTTATAAATATTATTTATAATATACTTACATATTAAAAGTAGAATAAAACCATAAATAAAATACTAAAAATAAAATACTCATATAAAATACATATATGAAATACCAAAAACTATACCTATAGAATTAATACACCTTTTTAATTAAGTATATATATTACTTCAGAAAAATATGATAAAAATATATTTGAATATATAAAAATAATTTATAATTATATAAAATAATAAAATAAATTAATAAAATCAAAAATAAAAAATAAAAAAATAAAAGACCTAAATACATAGATAAATATACCTATATATTAACTCTAAAAAGTAACTTGTAATTATATACCTCTAAAAAATAAATAGAAATCATAATAAAATAGTTTAGAAAATAAATAATATTTTTATTTTATAACTTAAAATTAATAAAATCATCTATCAACTCTTTTTTATTTCTTTAATCATTTTCAAGCTTCTTTTTCCTGGTTGGTCCACATGGACCAACCGGGTGGGAGGGAGGGTTGATCTCGGTCAACTCCTTTGACCCGCCCTCTAGCCTCTGACATCTATCACTTCTATCTCGTTTATCGATTTTTGGAGATCGCTCCTTGCATATTTCATGATCGAAGTCTTCATGACCTTTTCTCCTCGAGGATTACTCTTACACGCCCACGCATCATCTCGAGGATTGAATCGTTGTATCCCCTGATTCACTTCGATCTTTGGACCACCTTGGTCACCTATATAAAATCCACCATACGACTTCCTCTCTCTTTTGAAGCTCCTTTGATCTAATCTAGCTCTGCTCCTAGTGTGTTCTGGATAGAGGAGGGTGACAGCCTCCTCTCCAGCCTCTTCGTGGTGGTGTTTGACATGGTTTAGGGCGACTTCCACCCTCACCTCCGCCCACTGGCCATTGAGGTTGTTCTTTATGACTCCAGCCGTTCGTGGTCCACTTTTATTGCTCCTCTAGCTTAATCGTAGTCCTAGGATCACTTTTATGTATTGTTTTATTTCTTAATCGATGTATTTAGTCGTAGCCGCCACCTTCATAGTTTGCTGGAGCTAGTCTCCGTCGAACCCCATTCTGCTGCCACCACCGACCTCAGATGCACCAGTCACCTCCATATCCTTCCACTAACGCTTCTCTACGATCTGACTCATCCTATTCCCCTCGATTCCTTCTGGATTGAGCTTAGCGATCACCAACTCCGTCACCTCGCCGGTGACCTCTGCCCCAACAACCTCTGCTTCGCTAACACCCCCAGACCTTTTGTGTCTTTTGTTGTCGAGTTAATAGTGTAGGTCAACATGGAGCTAAGATATAGTACATGAGGGTAGAGTTTACAGTAGAAGAAAATAAGAAGAAAAAGGGGGGGTGAACATAGTATCATAATGAGAAATAAAAAGGCAAGAAAATAAGAGGAAGATGAGAGGACTTGGATGATGTGTGTTTGCTTGGGGAGTAAGGCTCAAAGAGGAGCCCTCAATCTTTACTTGATGCCAAAATAAAAGAGTGAAGCTCGGTGACTGATCAGAGAAGAGTTGTTGAAAGGAGTTGTCACCTCCTTGGTTCAGCTTAATGGAAGTCATCATCATTACTTGAGGGTGAGAGGGTTGTTCGAGCTGTTGGGGTTAACCTTCCTTGTGGATATATTGTAATGGAGCTCGGGGTGGTGGTTTTGATGGACATGATAGTTGAGTTGAATGTGGGTGGACAAGAGTGTGAGGAGTGGTGTTTAGTTGATGTTGAGGCTCTCGATGATGTAGGAATGATGGTCAGGAAGTTGGAGAGGCATGGAGTGATCGGTGAGGAATAAGGGAGGAGTGGGGAATATGTCAAGATCGCGGGAGGAAGGAAAGGAAGTTGGGGGAGACAATTGACTTTATACCGAGTTAAGAAAAGGATGTTGGAGAGTTCAATGAGGGGGGCTCCAAGTTTGATTGCAGTCCATCATGGGTGTGAATGAGTAGAGCCCACGACTACATGCCACGTTGTTTAGTTGACTCAAGTTTTGACCAATAAATGAGAAACATAAGAGAATAATGCATAAAAATAGAAGATGCACTTAAATAAAAACATTATCAGAAAATATATATCTATATAAGATCCACATTTTTCATTAAAACTTGAGATTCAAAATAAGTACTATGTACAAACTATATTTGTTTTTACATGTTTTATAAGTATAATATATTTTATTTTTTATGTTTAGAATTTTTATCTTTATTTTTTAGTTAAAATTATATACAAAATAAAATACTATGAATATAATTGCATAATTTATTTTTTGAATTACTACTAGTAAAGAAAATACAAAGATTAAACACAAAACACAAATAGAAAGAAATAAATTAAAAAGGGTTAAACATGTAAATAAATAATAGTGTAAAATTAGTAAAAGTATACAATATATAATTTGGTTCTAAAACTCAAGTTTCACATATGAATTTTGATTCTTATGAATTTGGACTTGTATTGTAAGGAATCTAATATAAATTAGTTTAAAGGTGAATATAGATTCATAGGAGACTATATGGAAAAGTTATGTGACTTTGTGCCATTTTGTTTCAGAACTAAGCTTGGATTTATTCAATATATATAAGTTAGTATTCTTTTAGCATTTTTATTTATTTAGGTTAGTGATATGTACATGATATAGTTGAATTCATGTCATTTGGAGTTAAAATGAATTTATTTGAAATGAATGAAGTTTGATTTATTTACAGGTGATTATATATATATTTTCAGCTCATTATTTTTATGTTTTTAATTCTAATTTATTTTATGGACTTATTTATAAGATAAATTTATGCAATTAACACATTTTTATTGTAAGTATTATTTTTTTATTTTATGATTTTATTTTATTGGATTTTTTCTTAGGAATCTAGACAAAAATGTTAATATTAAGTCAATAAACTGGAGATTCATAAATTTCTACCTCATAATTTGATCGCACGAAATCAAGTCCTTCTACTCGAAAATGAAATATACAGAAGAAGATGATTACTCTCGTAGTAGGTCAAGCCAATGGAGAATTAAGGAGGCTATATGTTAGACGACTTAGGGTGGAGATGGGGTCAATAAGGCATGGCCAAGGGATAAAAATAAGAGAACTTTTTTCTTCTGCTTTCTCATCTTTTTTTAGGACTGAAGAGAATTCATAGAGATGAATTAATTGAGAAGAGAACCATACCCTCATTACATAAGTCCATGAACGTCGAAGATGGAGTCATACATACATACATACATACATACATACATACATACATACATACATACATACATACATGCATGCATGCATACATGCATACATACATAGACGTTCATGATGAGAGAGTCTTTATTCTCCACTCTATCTCTTCTCTAAATTTGAATTTCAATTCAATTTAGAATATCACTCCCTCACTTCATTTTTTATTTGAATTAAAATTAAAGAATGAGATAAAGAAAGAACAAATAAAGTTTTTCTTCAATCCATGCAACCATAACGAAGTCTACCACAGAGAAGAAAATTCCAACTTTTCTTCTCTATTTATTTCATTTAATAATTTATTAAAAAACATAAACTTGGTCTTAAATAGTTATGAATTTATCTTTCTAGATAATTAAAATCAATTATTTATGAGATAAATTTATCCAACCATTAATAAAGCCAATCACTAGTCCATATTAAAATGTAAATATAATTTACATATATCTAATTATATAAATGATATTTACATATGTCCTAAATAAATGCGAATTATATTCTTATTGATATTTAGTCATAATGGTTCTATATCCATATTAATTAATTGACGATGATGTGAATAACATAACATTCATAGATTCGCACATCAATTTATCAATGATAATATCAATTATTACCTTGATATTTAATATCTCAATGTATATCTTCTAATCCATTTTTTTAGGATATGTAGCATTCACGAATATATGGTGATAAAGTCAGGAAGACTATATAGATCATGTATAATGACGTGATAATTATATTTACATCGAATATCAATGTTTAAACCACTGAAAGAAATGCTAGTCTGATAAATTTTGAACCATTTCTCCAATTGACTCTTAAATATTTCAGATCAATTTCCAACTCTTTGTATTTCGAAATTATTTCTATGAATTGAGATTTAATCCAATTAATTCTTATTCATTTAACCTCAAAGAAGAATATCTAAAATCTATATGGTTCCATCATTCTATCAGTGGAAGTGTCATGGTATATAATATATTATATTACATCAACCTAGAGTATCCCCAATACTCAAGCATCCTACATAGTGAAAGACTTTGAATAAACCTGAAGTCAAACCGATATATATTTATCTTTCTCCTTCAAGGGTTTGTCAATAGATTTTTGAATTACATAATTGAGAGACAAAATCAATCATATGCTCTTCATATATATATATATATATATATATATATATATATATATATATATTCTTGAGTTCTTATCTTGTTTCTTAAACAAGATGGCCATCGATGGAATCTGTTGTGACCTCTGAGTGAGCTCCCTCTCCCGATTTAAAAAGTATGAACTTATATGATTCCTTCGAAAGATCATATATCTCATATTTCCTTATATGCACACTAGTTGCAAGTATATAGCCCTTGTCAAGTCATCAAACTATTGGTCCATAAAATATTTATATAGTTGGGAATATATATATCTCCGATAAAAGGTTATTGTGCATGTTCACGATGGTATACGATATAGGTCATTGGTATCTCAATCTCGTCAAGACAACGCTTTAACTTAACTCGTATGACACCTTAAATCTCTATTCCTATGTAGAGGACCTACATCAAGAGTGCTAGTCTGATAATAATTTTTTTAGAGAAGATTTCAATCTCTTTTCAGACTGGAGATCCTTCTTGAAGTCATTTGATGATGACAGTTATGTCCTTGATCTAGTTCTTTAGATCTACAACCCTTCGTCAACCTCTATGATCTAATTATTTAGAAAAACAATTGTATGATGTCAAGATGACCATGATACATAACTTATTTGTACTAAAGGACCTTATAAGTGAAAATAAAATTTATTCCTTAATTCAAATAATGAAACTTAGAACAATTTTGTTGCATAATATATCATTATGGGCTTACATGTAAGACAATAATAATTCAACATCTTTTGTCATATCATCTGTAGTTAAATATATATACTTGCTTCTTTAAATTCATAACGATCATTGTATTCCTTGATATATTTCTAACAAGGAATCATATAACAAACTGTTATCCATTGACATTTTTCTAATCATTAATAAATTTACACAACAATTTGTACACATTTCAACGAATAAGCCAACAAATAAATCGTTGTTATACAAACCTATAATAACAAATATTACATTCAATGTTAACTACAAGAACAAAAGCTTATTTTACGATGAATATTACTCGTTGTTATAGGTTTAACATCGCAAGATATGACGACAAATATTCAGATTATTCGTTGTCATAGTGTATACACGCTCTCTGACAATACTTGATTTTCTTTCGCAAAAGACTTGGCTTGCTTTTGAATTTGTGATCAAAACTAGGAAAGGAATAGATTCAAGCAGAAATGTTTGAGAAATACTTGAAGAACTGAGTTACCACCAATGTAGCTAAGTGCCTTCTCTTAATTTGGCAAGTTTGATTGGTTATTAGTAATCGAGAACATTGCAAGTCTATAAAGTTTTCTTAGATCTCGTTCATTTGGAGGGTTACCCTCCAAAACCCATTTCACTGCCCCTCTTGTGGATTATATAACACACATATGTAAACAGTGTTGGAGAATATCCGTTTAAATAAAGTCGGAGCTAAGACAATCGGGTCGGAGTACCCGAGAAAGTGGTAAACAATGGAATATGCGGGGCATCTCCCAAGAAGAATAAGACCCTTCTGTACATTGTACACATGAAAAGACGAGCACCACGTCGACTTCACATGCGCTTCAAGCACTTGCGCGCCATGTCATTCACTCGTCAGCGCTCCCCAGGTTTCCAACTCCAATCCAATCGGACGACTAAAAGCAGCCGAGAAAACAATGGACGACGTCCGGCATCTTTCCGATCGTGATGACGCATGCAGATACCGGGTGCCGATCGTCTGCGGTACTGACTCTGCACTGACCGCAAGCAACTCCATCTTGATCCAGCAGTTCACACGAATTCGCACTCATGATCGAGCAGCTCTCGTGGTTACTGCGGTACTGCATATACCAGCACCTGAGAAACTTGATCCAATTTACTCATAGATTTTACCTCGACGGTGATCCACTTTGTGCACTTTACGTTAAGAAATGCACGTGGATTGCACCGTCCCACATGGAAAGCACTAGTCCGTGGTGAAGCTCGACCGCCCGCCACATCGATCCATGGCCACCGCACCTCCATTGCTGATATCCCACCTCTTTCTCTCTATATAATAAACGACCGTATCTACTTGCACACCTACAGTGAAAGGCAATCCACCCCACCATACACCATACATCGACCATATTCCTCTTCGCCCGACATGAGTGACAAAGGGAAGCCGTTCGCACCACGTACCAAAACAGACCTAGAAACAGGATCGCACGGCAGCAGCTCCTTCACCACTCTTGCTGGCTTCCATGCCGGCTACTTCCGCATAAGCCTCTCCCTTTCCGGCCAAGCCCTGTTATGGAAGATGCTCAGCGAGCACGCCGGCGAGTCTCGGCAGCATGTCCTCCGCCGCTTCGTTCAGATCTTGCCATCGACGGCCTTCGTCCTCCTATGGTCCGTTGCGCTGGTCTTCTTCATTGCACTGTCCTCCCTCTACGCTCTGCGCTGCGTCCTCCGTTTCCCGTCCGTCAAAGCGGAGTTCCGCCACCATGTTGGAGTAAATTACCTCTTTACCCCATGGATCTCAGCTCTCCTCCTCCTCCAGTCTTCTCCCTTCCTCGAGCCACAGAGCAGGGCTTTCGCCGTCATGTGGTGTGCGCTTACCGTGCCGGTGCTTGCGCTTGACGTGAAGATTTACGGGCAGTGGTTCACGCAGGGAAAGAGGTTCCTGTCCGTGGTGGCGAACCCCACGAGTCAGATATCGGTGATTGCCAACATGGTGGGGGCGAGGGCGGCTGCGTTGATGGGTTGGAGGGAGAGTGCGGTGTTCATGTTCTCCATGGGTATCACGCATTACCTGGTGCTGTTTGTAACGCTGTACCAGAGGTTTGTTGGGTGCGACCGGCTCCCTGTGATGCTGAGGCCGGTGTTCTTCTTGTTCTTCGCCGCGCCGAGCATGGCCAGTTTGGCCTGGGACTCCATCTCTGGGAGCTTCGATGATGCAGCTAAAATGTTCTTTTTTCTCTCGCTCTTCCTCTTCATCTCGTTGGTACGTAGGCTCTCATCGACTACTTTGTTCCGCTATCTTATATATGGATATCGTCCTGCATGAAATCTAAAATTTTGAATTTTGATATGTGTCACTGTTCTCCAACCTTAGAATTGATTTCTCACTAAATTTAATGTGCTCTGAAATTCATATTAGTAGGATATATATACCAATTTGATCATCTCAAGTAATTAAAATATTTGAACGCCGAGAACTAGTCTCTATGACTGGATTAAAATGTTGATCGAGTTATATATTTTTTAGTAATCTGTATAAATGATGTGAAAGTTTGCTTGTCTAAAAGAACCCCAATACGAAATCCCCGCGAAATTTTACTGTTTCATTTTTTGATATATATTAGTGTATAAATGACGTATTTATTTATTCAAAATAACAAAACTTAGATTACTTTTTTATTTTAAACACTCCAATATTTTTAGAAATAATTTTAGCACATACATGTCGTACTTATTTCTGATCAGCTTCTCGTGCAGTACAAGACAATGAACCTACAGTGATGCTTTGTTTTGAAATTCTTTCTGAATTGTTCGATGGTATAACGATGATATTATTCATTATAAAATATATTTTTATACTTTTTAAAATAGGGACGAATGCCATGTCGATGATTCACATAGTCACACTTATGTGTCGCTATTTTTCAAAATTAAAAAATTGAAAAATATCAATTGATAAGCATTATTATATGAATTGTTACTAATGATATAGAAACAGATATGACATCTACGTTAATTTCAAGTATAAAAAGATTATTTTGCAATGATCATTATCATTATTATATATTTAGCATCAAATGATATAGTGATAAATTTCAAAACAAACTTCAATATAAGGTCATTTTTGTTATAGCGATGGTTGCCTCACCTTAGAGGCTCGGGTGTAGAGATGTAAACGATTACAGATAGTCCGTTACTATATCATTTTATATAATCTTGACATCCATATCCGTATCCATTTTAAAATGGATCCGAATCATTTTGATATCCGCAAATATCGGTATCCGTATTCGTATATCTATTTTCGTATATAAATATAGTCATAGATTTCTTTTTAACCATATATAACATAATTCTATGCATTCTCTTACCATTTTGTATAGTTTTTATGGTACAAACACATTTAATAAACTTATATCATGTGTTTTCCATCCAATTCGTATATATTTAAGTCGATTCTATAGAGTATTTCTAATATTACTTGATAAGATAATTTAAATATCCATCAATATCCATATCCGTATTTGTATTCGTATTAAAAAATGGATAAGAATACGATAATATCTAGATCCGTATCTGTATCCGTTTGTTTGCATCCCTATTCGTATGCCCATCACACACTATAGCAAATCGGATCTATAATAGCATTTTTTTAAATATGTCCGTATATAGTCCGTTATTAAATACATAGTGAGGCATAGCATTCGTTGCTAAATTATTTTTTATATCGCGCAATTAACATTTAGATCATGCTAGATTCGGAATTTTCCATAATATCCATTGCAGGAATATTGTTATAATCTATATTATTACAGCTTTCAACTGCATGTTAATAACAATTTCAATGTTTAGACCGCGGTCAGCTTATATAAACCTATGATTTGTTATTGCAAGAACGGTGGATGAATCTCGCAGGAGTACTGTTGTGGTGTTATTTTTTGTTTGCATATATATAGTGCAGAGCTAGCTTCGATTTATAACATAGAATGATATATGATTAAGCCATTGGCAGTGACAGGTTTCGAGGCCAACAATGTTCGGGAAGTCCATGAAAAGATTTAATGTTGCTTGGTGGGCGTACAGCTTTCCCCTCTCTGCATTAGCAATGGCCTCGATGGAGTATGTCCAAGAAGTTGAAGGAAGTCCTCCTGCCAACACCCTGATGCTCATCTTGACAATCCTCTCCGTGACCGTCTCCATTGCACTTACCATCTTGACAACCTTCAAAACCGGTGCAATATTGCCTCGTGAGGATCCTTTCATCGTCCCCGTCGTCAGAGGTCAGGCTGTGGCCAGGTGATCGCCGACAGTCGATGGGCAGTTTTAATACTGGTGTTGGCCATTAAACTACGGCTGAAACTTGTACAGATGACATATTTGTAATCGGATGGAGAGAGTTGTTCAGAGTTTAGTAAAATGATGATAGCTAGAAACTTGTTTTTTTAGCTACTTGAGATAAGTTCAGCATCTGCTCTTACATCAAGTAGAGAGGATCATCAGCTCTTACACAGGCCGCTGTTAGAGCATTCTGATGTAACAGTAGAGGATCCTCTCTGCATCATGACCTTAATTGGCAAAGTTCAAAAAGTAGTACAAAGTGTGGGAATGGAACCCACAAGTCCAACTGATCACCCAACAACTCACCACCCTCTCTCGATGCGGCCCCCTGACCCCCCACCTCTCTCAGAACCCCCAAACCCTAGCGCCGCCGCCCCCAGCTCCTTCCCCCCAAACCATAGCTCCTCCTCCCTCTCCTCCCCACCACCCTCTCCCTCCTCCCTCTCCTTCCCACCACCCTCACCCTCTAACCCAGATGCTACTGGACCTGCACGATCCACTCCCACTCCTCCCACTCACATCGCATTCCCGCCTCCAGCCATTGAGACCTCTAACCTCCCGCCCGCACGATCCTCAACCACCCATCCCTCCCTCCCAGAACCACCAACGCAGGGCGATTCCCACCACCTGGCACCGGTACCGAATCCTCCCTCAGCCACCTTCCCCGCACTTGTGCCGGCGCCCGTTCTTCCTGCTTCTCGGCCCCCTACGCGTCCTTGGCGCGATGTGTGCGCGTCCTCGCTTCCGCCTCCACCTTCCAGGCGCATGGGATTTGTTCAGCCGGTTACTGTCGACGGCGGCCTCGTAGCGTTCGCCACTCTAGACGACATCAAAGCTCTTGACAAAGCCTGGGAAAATACCCTTGTCTTCTACGTACTCGGTAAGAACCCCTACAGAAAGCTTCTTTACTCATTTATTGAGAAGGTCTGGAGGCCTGATGGGGGATTCAAGCTGTTTCCTCGCCCTAATGGCTTCTTCTACTTAAAACTTGCCTCTGCTAAGGCTTGCCAACATATCCTTGAAGGAGGCCCCTGGCTCTTTCAGGGAAGATTTGTTGTGATTCGAAAATGGGATGCTGGTACCTCATTCGAAAGAGACTTGCTATCTGAGATCCCAATCTGGGTGAGGCTTCATGGCCTCAGTCTATGTCACTCCTCGGTCGTGATCTTAAACAAAATCGCGAGCTTATTGGGAACTCCTTTGTTCATGGATGCGGCTACTGCTTCCGGCCAAAGAGATGGCTATGCTCGCTGTTGCATATTGATGACACGAAAATCCGTACGGTTAAGAGAGGATAAAAATAATATGCAAAAATGTCGTCGTTCTCAACCGCACGATTCGGTCAACGGAAAAATTTATAGTCAGACCACTTCAGATAAGATAAATCAATAAAAGCAAATGTAAGCGGTCTTCGCTATTCTTTTTACCTGGTATAGCGACCAGGGTCGAACACAAGGAGCACGATTTAAAAACTAAGTAGTCAAGTTTCAGAGATGAATTTTTTTAGTGGTTTTTTACTTTTATATTTTTTTGTATTTTTTGAATAAGCACAAATGAATAGAAACACACACACACTACACTATTTTTGTATTTTTTTTAAAAGGTAAAAAAATGCTCAGAAAATTAAAATGCACCTACAGAAATATTTTTGGACTTTTTAGGCAATTTTTCTATTTTTTATGAATTTTCAAAGTTTAGACATGCAAAAAGACAATATTTTTGAATTTTTTAAATATCTCAAATAAAGTCAAAATGCTATGAAAAATTTATACAATGCAGTACACTACAGCAGGAGCATGCACGAATTTTTGCAAAATTTTTGAACTCATAAAAACATTAATTTCATTAGAAAGAACATGCAAAGTTATTGTCTAGAAGTGCAGGGACCAAAATGTAAATGTTGAAAGTTTCTGCCTTTAAATAATAACAGTAATAAATTGAGGAAGAAATTCGCGAATTACCCAATGAATAAAAAGAAATGTGCTGGCAGGGGCTGTTCTGCAATTTGAGAAACCTTCAGGGAAGATAATGCAAATGATCCGACTAATTTAATACCCTTAGGGTTTTCTTTGCTTTCTTTCTCAACAAGGAGATCACGAGTGCCGCCGCCAATGAGAGTGAGAGGATCAAGGGGCGGTGCCGCGAGGGCTTCACGCGGCCACAGAGAGAGGTGCGGGGTCGGCTGCGAGGGCGCGGGCGACACGCCGCCGCTGGAGCAGGTGGGGACGCGGGTATGCGTCGGGGCTGGACGCGTGGAGCGCGGGGCGCACGGGGCGGAGCTCGCGCGGCTGAGGGCGGCGCTGGGCTGTGCCGCAGGCCGCGCGCGGGGGCACGAGCTGGTTGGAGGGAGGCCACCGACGCGGGCGGTTGGGTACTCTCGGGCGGCGGCGCCGCAGAGGAGGGCAGGAGGCACGGAGGGTGCCCACCAGCCGATGTGGAAGTGGAGTGGATGAAGGTGCGAGGGGTCGTGCTGCCTCGCGCTGGATGTGGAGAGCGGGGGGCGGAGCGGCCTGGCGTTGGAGGCAGAGCGCCTCCCGCGTGGACGTGGAGGTGGCGAAGTTTGCCGGAAGGTCGGCGGCGCGGTCTGGAGCGGGGCCAACGGTGGAGGATGGGGGGATCACGCGGCCGCAGAGGACGTGGAGGAGCTCTTCGCGCGGGGGCGCTGAGGCGCGCACTGACGGGCGACGCGGGGGGAACGGCGTGGGTGGTCAGCGCCGCCGCGCGGGCCTGGAGCGGGTCGGATGCGGGGGAGAAGCCGGCGGTCGGTACCCTGTGGCTGGGGTGCGGTCCTGTTTTTTTTTAATATTTTGTAACTTGCAGGAAAAGGTTAGAAGATGTATATTTTTTTTTGTTTTTTTAACAGCAAATGTAAACAGGAAGTACAAGGGAGAAGAATTTTTTTATTTATTTTTTTTAATTTTATTTTGATTTTCCTGCAAAACAAAACGTTAGATACAAAAATAAGTTTTTTTTACATTTATTTAACCTGCAAAACAAATGTTAGAGAGGAATGAAGAACAACTATGTTTTTTTTTATTTTCCTTTATTCCTGCAAAACAGAGGTTAGAGAGAGAAAAAGTAATTTTTTTTGTATTTTCCTGCAAAAACAGATATGAGACAAACAGGAAAAATAATTTTATGTTGTTCTTTATTTATTCACAGAAATGGGATGTATGAATGAGCGGATCTTGGCGATGCGGGAGAGGGATCCGAGACTCCGACCACCGTACGTGGTCGGAGGTGATAGGTCGTGTAAGGTAGAACGTGAATATGGAGGGATAGCGAGATGAGATGAAAATCGGTGTCGGAGGCGAATTATGTGGAGAAATGTTTTGGGATTTTTAATCTAAAAACTACTCCCTACTCCTACGTAAAAATCTAAATCTACGGTTACTTAGGGAAAAAGACAGGTAAAAGCGGATCTCACCTCGGGGATCGGACAAGCCATGATGGCCTCGACGAAGCACAAATCTCTATCACCGACTGGATCGGAGGCTAGGACCCTCTTCAACAAGAATTCTCTCAGAAACCGGGCTCCTCTCCACCAAAGATTGATCGAATGTGAATGAGGGAGGAGGAGCCCATTAAAAAGAGAAGAAAAACAAAAATGGAAGATATTCACAAATGAGGAAAGTGTTTATTGGTTAATTAAATAAAATAATTGAATAAATAAAATAAATAACTAATTAAAAACGAATTTCGTAATTAATTAAAATAAATAAATTAAATAATTTCCAAAAATCAATTAGCCACCTTAATGGTGGCTATTTAAGGCACAAAATCAAATCTTTACATAAAAGGTAAGTTATCAAATCAAATAAAGAATTAAATAATTAAATATAAATACAAAATTCGTAATTAAATTAAATTAATTAATGAAAGTTAGATATTTTATTTTTTGGTGTCTTTTTTTATTTAAGGAAGTTAGTTGTATACATATATTATATACATATAATATAATGTACATAGGTGCAAATAAGGAAATAATTTTTATAAAAGATTTTTTTAATTTTTATTGTTTTTAATTTTTTTAATGAAAACAATATTTACAATATATATTATGTATAAAAATAAATATAAATAAATATGTTCATCAAATATATTGGAAAACTGCACAAAACACCCCAGAAAACCGACTTTTTAACCGTAACTCCAAAAATAATGAAACCACAGCCATTTGAAAGATAATTTAATTTATAGTATGATGGAAGTGAGTTTGGTTCAATTTGAGCTTGTGTGGAGCCGGAATTGATGTTTCAATTATCACTTTGTGGCTTTTTCTGGGTGTAATTATTTGCAATATATACAATATTTTATTTTACAAATATTTTTATTATTTGCAACACAATTTTATTTACAACTTTTATTTACGAAAATAATTAGTTTGAGGTCACATTATGTACAGATAAAATAATGTAAGTTTTGTATAAATATACATGAAAAATATTTACAAGATATTTTTGATTTTTCTGACAAACGACCCTATCTCCCCCTACTTTATTCCTGGTCGATCAGGTCAAGTCTTGACCTTCTCTCGGGGTTTGGGTCAGTCTGTCTTTATTGCATAACTACATCCTTTATTTTTCTTTTCTTTTTCTTTTCTTCTTTATTCTTTTATTTATGTACAAAAAGTGTTAAAAATGCAATTTTAACAAATGCATGCAAAATGGTAAAATTATGAAATTAATGGGTATTTACATGTGTTTGACTAAGAAAATGAAGCTAAAATAAAAGAATAAAGGCGATGAATCGTGGATTCATCACTCCCCTATACTTTACCTTTGCTAGTCCCTTAGCAAACACTTATTTGAAAAATAAGTGAAAACAAAAATAAAGAAAAGAAAAAGGAAAGAAGTTAGAATAATGTTGACTTTTAAGCTTATCTTCATAAAAATGTAGTCTGGAGCTCTGTCGGACCTTTGGATTATTAGTGTGTCGGAACCTTAATGGGATGTGGATTTAAAACCTAATAGCCTCTAAGTTCCACAAGACTCCTATTCAAGTCTACTCAACAGTCAGATCAGAACAAGTCTACATACACAAATTCTTAGGACTATGAAATCTTACTTGTACGGTGTAAGTGAATATAGCTCCTCATCTCAGAAGTAACAAAGAAATAGCCTCTATCAACAAGGTAACTCTAATCCCCCGGTCTAGCAACTCTTTCCTCGAGAAGCGGGGTATTCCCTTCTAAGTTCAAGTGCAACCGGCTCAGGAAGAGGGGGAATAAGAGGTATAGAATTTTGGGAGCTCAACCAGTGTAGCTAAGTCTCCCGCTGCAAGCTTCATGAGATGGAATCCACGAGTCTTTAAGCTTTTGCTTATTTGCACTATATACATACTCCGGTGGGATTATCATTTTCTATCAGACCCACCACTTTTTTTGGAGTTCTTTTTGCTTTTTGCTTTTTTTTTTCTTTTTTTTTCTTTTTTTTAAGTGCATCTGTACAACATATCTACATGGTGCAGCATATATATAAGAAATTTTCCTCTTGAGCCAGTAGACTATCCCTCTTTTGAAGCTTTATTGCAACCCACAACTTCTGTCTTTAGACTTCATCACCACTAGACCAAGTTGAGACGCACTTACTTCACTAGAAGAAGAAGAGAGGTTCCGCCTAGAAGTACTACCCTCATATGCTACCCCAAGCCAAAGGAAACTGCCTCCTCACCACCTCCTCCATGAAGAGCTACGTGTAAAGTGCATTGTCCAAGGTAAGCCACGGTCTGAAAGAATCATGCGTGTGTTGTTAAATATTCTACTTAGACTCATCAAGATGACATGTGAACATAGTCGTGTGGACCCAAAGAATTAAGTCACTAGGACCTGAAAAGTCTTAACTCCACATCTTATAAGGTTCCTCTGAAATTAAGTGGATTAAGGTCCAACTAAGCTCCATTCTTCAAATTTATTCAGACTTAGTTTAATTATCAAGACTATTCTGAAAAATGCACATGCCAATGCAAGAAAATATGTACAATGCATAGAGAAAAAAAATCTTTTTGTGAAACAATTTTCAAAATTTTGAAATTTTTATGGATTTTTGAAAAATGATGCACATGCAAAAGTTTTTTTTGCAAATAGTTAGTAATATATACAAATATATACAAGATTCTTTTTCTTTTTAAAGTTTTTTTTAAGTTTTTTTTTGTTTTTAATAAGGGTTAGAGAAGATACATATTTGCACAAAAGTGAGTTGATTATTTTACAATAATCATGATGCAAGAATTTACAACTTGAGTAATTTATACAGGTATATACACAGTTGGATTTTTTTAATTTTTATTTTATTCGTTTTTTTATTATTTTTTATTATTTTTTTTTGTGATGCATATATTCCTCAAATTTATTTGAAAATAATTTTACAAATAATTTTCAAAACTATAGTCCAAAATAATTTTTCATACAATTTTACAATCATTTACAATCATTTGAAAATATTTTGCAAACATTTTTCAAACAGTATATATAAATTTTTCCAAATAAATTTTCAACCATTTTTCCAAGCATTTGCAAATAGTTTTACAAAAAAAAAATTTTCACACAAAGAGAAAAAAATTTTACAAGGCACAAACTTTTTACAAAGGTTGAAAATATTTTTCAAACATTTTTCAAATGGTTTTCAAAAGATTTTTCAAAAAGATTTTCAAACTACTTTCAAAATGTTTTTCAAAATATTTTAACCTGATTTATTAGTCAGTATGTACAAGAAAAATTTTTGAGGAAATTTATGCATCTCTTTTTTTTAATTTTATTTTTTTAGTACTTACACAGTAGTTTAGCCATATTAAAAATATGAAAGTACGAGTTATGGCTAAAGTATATATACAATATATACGACACCCCCCTATACTTAGCTCGAACTATGTCCTCATAGTGATCAAAGAGCTGGAAATAAAGACATAACTCGTGCTTCGTATAGAAAAGTGAGAAGAATAGTATACTACAACGACGAATAAAAGAATAAAATCAATAGAAGTCGGTGATCCCCCTATACTTAGGATCAATTAATCCTAAGTATATCAGACTGTACACAAGGGGAAAACCGAGGAGATGAATATACAGAGTCTACCTCCCCTATACTTAGGGTAAAATATCCCTAAGTATAGGCAGCAAAACAGAGGTAAAAAGATTCAAACGAATAATCACAAGTCTGGCACCCCCCTATACTTAGGGTAAAGTACACCCTAAGTATGGAATGATCATGCGATGGAGATGGGGTGTGAGAAATAAAGAATGTATGATATGGACAGATGATCTATACAGATGTGAAAAATCAATGTTGAGGTGCCTCTCAACAAGCGCTAGAGTTTACGCCCCTAGCTGGGCGCAAATGTTAGGATAACGCAGTGTTGAGGTTCAGGACGGCATCTGTCAGGCAAATACCGTACTGTTGTTGCAGTCTCGATGGGAGAACAACAACGAAGTCAGGAGGGTCAACAGAGTTGATGATATCACCCAGATAATCAATCAGGCGGGTGTTTTCTACCGGATCAAGATATGGGCAGATGAAGTCGGGCTCCGGTAGCACAAAAGAAAGCATCGGCTCAAGGTCTATATGGAGTGAAAGGGCAGAGCCGAAAAAGTCAAACGTGGAGAAGGAAGGATCTGTCAGAGAATCCTCCGCGTCAATCACAGTCTCGAATAGATATGGCAGTTCATGATCAGGAGACTCACTATAAAGGTTGATATTCGATGTATGGAATGTAGACAGATCAGTGAAATCATCGAATACCTCAAAGATCGGGTCATCCTCGTGAGGGTCGTCGAGGAGAGAATCATCAAATTCATTATCAGAAATATCAAAATACTCGGTCTCGTGATTCGAGAGATCGGATGCACTCCCAGAAAGTGAAACCGAGTTTATATGGTCCATGGTATCCTCCCGCAGATAACCCTCAGGGAGTAATGCCGAATCATCAGGGAAGTTGGGATCAATGCTGTCAAATGTCATGTCCTCTAAAAATGTATCGACCTCATCAAATGGGAGGACACAAGGCTCAAGTACGGGACTATCAAGTTCTGTAAAATCCAAATTCGGTCCCTCATCAAACTCTCTATGCTGAGATGAATCCAAATGTATCTCCGAATCTGAGAAGATCTCCTGAAGACAAGACACTGTATCAACTATGTATGGATACTGGAAAGAATCAGAGGATGGCTGAGATGTGGGTTCCTCCTCTATCTCTTGGGATCCTAGCAGATCTAAAATCGACGAATCTTCTACGTGATAGAGCGGGACTGGCTCAAAATCTGATTGTAAATCCAATTGGTCATCAACCAATGTCCGGCTCTGGAAACTCACAACAGTAGGCAACACATCCATCAAATGAGAAGTAGTAGCATCCATATCCTCTGATTTGTGTGTGCTATCAAGATCAGCATGGTGTGTCACACACTCAACAGTTGTCATCTCTCCGTCATGTGTTGTCCCAAATAAATCACCTGGTGTATATGCAAGATCAGAAAGTGTATCCAAGATGGTCTCAACAAAATCCAAGTCGGGACAATGGTGTGAACCACTACACGAGGTAATGACATATGATATTTGCTCTGCGGTCCTCCCCCTCATGGTGATATGGATAAGGTTAGTCATCGAAAATCCAGGATCTGGAAATCGCCTCAAAAGTTCTCGTAACCTCAACCATGAATCTCTCAACGGCCTTTGGGGGTTAACAGAAAATTCACGAATACATGACCGCATCATCTCTGCTCTACACTGGGGGTAAAATTTCTTCAAAAATAATGATCGTAAATCTCCCCATGTAGCAATCTTCCTTCCCAATCGTCTATGCCAACTCTTGGCTCTACTCTGAAGTGTAAATGGGAAGGTAATCAGCATCATGTCCTCAGAAGTGATATCCAAATATGATCGTGATACACAAAAATCCTCAAATTCATCAATATGCAAATAAGGTTCCTCGTGCATTTCCCCAAAAAACTTAGGCAGTAGATCAATTAACTCTAAATCCAGAACAAAGGGTCTCAAGGTAGAAGCGGACTGGACTTCATGATCTGTGTACTCATCCAATGTCCTAGGATACAAGTCATCTAAAGCTCGCAACTGCCCCATTCGATTGCCTATGGGATGCACTCTCATCTCAGTAATGTGAACACCCATGTCTCGTGTTTGGTCAATCTGGTCTCTGTGGGTGTCACTCACAACACGTCCCAAATGGGAGGGTGGGTAGGGGGAAGATGAGAAGTCGGATGGGGTTCCGACCTCTCGAGAGAATGAACGTGAGTGATGGGCGTGAAATGAAGAAGCCGCAAAATTCGGCTGGAATGGAAAGTGGCCCATCGTGATGAGAGGAAACTAAAGGGGGGGGATGGAGGGATAGAAGGGAGTGAAAGAAAGAAAAGGCAGGAACGAAGAGAGAGATAGAAGGGAGGGAGGGTGCAGCTTTGGCGCGCGGAGATGACGGCGGGGCCGCTGGCGATCGGGGTCACGGCGGAGGAAGATGGGGCGGCACCTAGGCGCGCAGGTGGCGCGTGGGGCGCTGGACAACGTTCTGGGAGATGGGCGGCACACGGTCCCGCGCACGAAGACGCGGATGAGATCTTGGGCTGCGGAGGCGCGGCGTGGCCGCCTGGGCTGCGCGACCAGGCTAGAGGAGCGGGCGCGGGGGGCGACCGTGGGGGCTGGTGCCGAGGTCGGTGGGGGTGATGACCCACCTGCTTGTTTTTCTGATGACACGCCTGACAATCGGGTTAAGTATGTAAAAAAAATGGTCGTTGTGACCCAAATCACCAAGCGCGGTCAATCGAGAAAAATGATAAAACCACTCGGAAATGATAGAAATCAATGAAGAAATGTAAGCGGTCTTCGCTATTCTTTTTACCTGGTATAGCGACCAGGGTCGAACACAAGGAGCACGATTTAAAAACTAAGTAGTCAAGTTTCAGAGATGAATTTTTTTAGTGGTTTTTTACTTTTATATTTTTTTGTATTTTTCGAATAAGCACAAATGAATAGAAACACACACACACACACTACACTATTTTTGTATTTTTTTTAAAAGGTAAAAAAAATGCTCAGAAAATTAAAATGCACCTACAGAAATATTTTTGGACTTTTTAGGCAATTTTTCTATTTTTTATGAATTTTCAAAGTTTAGACATGCAAAAAGACAATATTTTTGAATTTTTTAAATATCTCAAATAAAGTCAAAATGCTATGAAAAATTTATACAATGCAGTACACTACAGCAGGAGCATGCACGAATTTTTGCAAAATTTTTGAACTCATAAAAACATTAATTTCATTAGAAAGAACATGCAAAGTTATTGTCTAGAAGTGCAGGGACCAAAATGTAAATGTTGAAAGTTTCTGCCTTTAAATAATAACAGTAATAAATTGAGGAAGAAATTCGCGAATTACCCAATGAATAAAAAGAAATGTGCTGGCAGGGGCTGTTCTGCAATTTGAGAAACCTTCAGGGAAGATAATGCAAATGATCCGACTAATTTAATACCCTTAGGGTTTTCTTTGCTTTCTTTCTCAACAGGGAGATCACGAGTGCCGCCACCAATGAGAGTGAGAGGATCAAGGGGCGGTGTCGCGAGGGCTTCACGCGGCCACAGAGAGAGGTGCGGGGTCGGCTGCGAGGGCGCGGGCGACACGCCGCCGCTGGAGCAGGTGGGGACGCGGGTATGCGCTGGGGCTGGACGCGTGGAGCGCGGGGCGCACGGGGCGGAGCTCGCGCGGCTGAGGGCGGCGCTGGGCTGTGCCGCAGGCCGCGGCGGGGGCACGAGCTGGTTGGAGGGAGGCCACCGACGCGGGCGGTTGGGTACTCTGGGGCGGCGGCGCCGCAGAGGAGGGCAGGAGGCACGGAGGGTGCCCACCAGCCGATGTGGAAGTGGATGAAGGTGCGAGGGGTCGTGCTGCCTCGCGCTGGATGCGGAGAGCGGGGGGCGGAGCGGCCTGGCGTTGGAGGCGGAGCGCCGCCCGCGTGGACGTGGAGGTGGCGAAGTTTGCCGGAAGGTCGGCGGCGCGGTCTGGAGCGGGGCCAACGGTGGAGGATGGGGGGATCACGCGGCCGCGGAGGACGTGGAGGAGCTCTTCGCGCGGGGGCGCTGAGGCGCGCACTGACGGGTGGCGCGGGGGAGAACGGCGTGGGTGGTCAGCGCCGCCGCGCGGGCCTGGAGCGGGTCGGACACGGGGGAGAAGCCGGCGGTCGGCACCCTGTGGCTTGGGTGCGGTCGTGTTTTTTTTTAATATTTTGTAACTTGCAGGAAAAGGTTAGAAGATGTATATTTTTTTTGTTTTTTTTAAACAGCAAATGTAAACAGGAAGTACAAGGGAGAAGAATTTTTTTATTTATTTTTTTTAATTTTTATTTTGATTTTCCTGCAAAATAAAACGTTAGATACAAAAATAAGTTTTTTTTACTTTTATTTAACCTGCAAAACAAATGTTAGAGAGGAATGAAGAACAACTATGTTTTTTTATTTTCCTTTATTCCTGCAAAACAGAGGTTAGAGAGAGAAAAAGTAAATTTTTTTTGTATTTTCCTGCAAAAACAGATATGAGACAAACAGGAAAAATAATTTTATGTTGTTCTTTATTTATTCACAGAAATGGGATGTATGAATGAGCGGATCTTGGCGATGCGGGAGAGGGATCCGAGACTCCGACCACCGTACGTGGTCGGAGGTGACAGGTCGTGTAAGGTAGAACGTGAATATGGAGGGATAGCGAGATGAGATGAAAATCGGTGTCAGAGGTGAATTATGTGGAGAAATGTTTTGGGATTTTTAATCTAAAAACTACTCCCTACTCCTACGTAAAAATCTAAATCTACGGTTACTTAGGGAAAAAGACAGGTAAAAGCGGATCTCACCTCGGGGATCGGACAAGCCATGATGGCCTCGACGAAGCACAAATCTCTGTCACCGACTGGATCGGAGGCTAGGACCCTCTTCAACAAGAATTCTCTCGGAAACCGGGCTCCTCTCCACCAAAGATTGATCGAGTGTGAATGAGGGAGGAGGAGCCCATTAAAAAGAGAAGAAAAACAAAAATGGAAGATATTCACAAATGAGGAAAGTGTTTATTGGTTAATTAAATAAAATAATTGAATAAATAAAATAAATAATTAATTAAAAACGAATTTCGTAATTAATTAAAATAAATAAATTAAATAATTTCCAAAAATCAATTAGCCACCTTAATGGTGGCTATTTAAGGCACAAAATCAAATCTTTACATAAAAGGTAAGTTATCAAATCAAATAAAGAATTAAATAATTATATATAAATACAAAATTCGTAATTAAATTAAATTAATTAATGAAAGTTAGATATTTTATTTTTTTGGTGTCTTTTTTTATTTAAGGAAGTTAGTTGTATACATATATTATATACATATAATATAATGTACATAGGTGCAAATAAGGAAATAATTTTTATAAAAGATTTTTTTAATTTTTATTGTTTTTAATTTTTAATGAAAACAATATTTACAATATATATTATGTATAAAAATAAATATAAATAAATATGTTCATCAAATATATTGGAAAACTGCACAAAACACCCCAGAAAACTGACTTTTTAACCGTAACTCCAAAAATAATGAAACCACAGCCATTTGAAAGATAATTTAATTTATAGTATGATGGAAGTGAGTTTGGTTCAATTTGAGCTTGTGTGGAGCCGGAATTGATGTTTCAATTATCACTTTGTGGCTTTTTCTGGGTGTAATTATTTGCAATATATACAATATTTTATTTTACAAATATTTTTATTATTTGCAACACAATTTTTATTTACAACTTTTATTTACGAAAATAATTAGTTTGAGGTCACATTATGTACAGATAAAATAATGTAAGTTTTGTATAAATATACATGAAAAATATTTACAAGATATTTTTGATTTTTCTGACAAACGACCCTATCTCCCCCTACTTTATTCCTGGTCGATCAGGTCAAGTCTTGACCTCTCTCGGGGTTTGGGTCAGTCTGTCTTTATTGCATAACTACATCCTTTATTTTTCTTTTCTTTTTCTTTTCTTCTTTATTCTTTTATTTATGTACAAAAAGTGTTAAAAATGCAATTTTAACAAATGCATGCAAAATGGTAAAATTATGAAATTAATGGGTATTTACATGTGTTTGACTAAGAAAATGAAGCTAAAATAAAAGAATAAAGGCGATGAATCGTGGATTCATCACATATCCATTCGCGCAGGCAAGGAAATCCCTAAGGAGGTTCCTCTGGTGTTCTTCAACGGCCGTCGACAGATGATTCAAGTGGAGTTGGAATGGAGCCCACCACAATGCCTACGTTGTGCCACCTTTGACTACAACACCCTGAAGTGCCCCTTTGTGGAACCCCCGGCAGCTCTTGTGCACTCCTGTGATGCCCTATATGCCCAAGTGCCACCCAATCAGACTTCCAAAGCGCTGCCTTCAACCAGTGATGATACCTCCCAATCTGATGGTGCTTTGCCCCTCTCGCAACCCCCCTGCTACCGTCCTCTGCCATTATATCTAATGGCTCCTTTCCTCCAAAGTTGCCTGCAAGGGAAGCCCTATCGTCTGCCACCCCTACCGCCAGCCCAGCCACCACCCCGGCCCTCTCTGCCATTGCCCCTATTCACTCTCCAATCGCAGGATCTTCTGGGGGGGCGGAAGGTCTGCTGGGCTTGTTGAACCAGTATGTTGGTTCACCCAATCTGGCTCAACAGGGCCATTCTCCTCTAACTGGAGCCTATGAGCTGCCTCCGTGCGACTCAACATTAATCATGAGCCCTGGGGCTCTACCTGGCTCGCCTGCCCCTGTACATGACATCCCCCTTTGCCTCGTGGCTCTAGAAGGAATATGGGGAAGCCTTTCTCGGCTTTCCATTTTGGAACCAGGGCACTCATGCACAGGCCTCCTGCGCCTGCTCGGAGATCCGCCTCAAGGCCTGCTGATGGACTTGATCTTAATGTACCAGATTTGGAGGCTGCGCCTGCATCTCACCACCTCCCCACCCTACCGGAATTGGTAGTTGATTCTAACCCCCAATGGATCATTGCTACCCATAGAAAGAAAAAAGGCCTTGGGTGGCTCCTCTAAAAACGCCGGCCGAGGAGGCCACCAACCAACCTTTTAATGTCTATTGTCGTCTCTAACGTGTGTGGCCTGAACAAGTCGCGCAAACAGAGAATCCTATTGAAGAACCTTACGTCCAATAAAGGAACCTTCAATGCGGAAATTATTGGGCTGTTGGAAACAAAGATTCGTCCGGCAAATCGGGCAAAATTTGAATCTTTAATACCCAAGGGTTGGAAGCACATCCACAACGATACGGATCTTGGCCGCATCTATGTCCTCTGGAAGGATTCTGCATGGAATTGCTTACCATTGCTGATCTCTAATCAAACAATCTCCCTCTCTTGCACCAACAAAGGTGGCTTTGCCCTGGTACTCTCTGTCGTTTATGGTGACAATTGTGTTGTGACAAGAAGAAAACTCTGGGATGATCTGAGGTCCATTCAAACCTCTGACAGCCAGCCATGGTTGGTGCTCGAGGACTTCAATGCGGTTAGATTTGAGTCGGAGAAAAGGGGAGGGCGGGTCCCTAACCGTGTGGCCATGGCTGACTTCAATGCATGCATCGATGGCTGTAACCTGTTGGAACTCAGTGCTGTGGGAAACCAGTGGTCTTAGACGAATTGCTCGATTGGCCCTTCGCGAATAGCCACGCGCCTAGACAGGGCGTTAGTCAACGAGGCTTGGTTAACAATTCTCCCGTGCTCCAAGTTGAGATACTCTCCTTCCCCGACATCCGACCATTTGCTTTTATCCATTTGCCTTGTAGCCTCCCTGCCTGCGCACGCCATTTCGATATTTTGATTACTGGGCCTCACGTCAAGGTTACGTTGAAACTGTATCCAATGCATGGGCTTTGAGGGTCGTTGGTAACCCTCTCTACTGCCTCATTCAGAAACTCAAAGCGGTTAAGAAGGCATTAAAAACTTGGGTTAAAAGCGAGGCAAATGTATTTGACGAGGTCAAAAAGGGAGAAGCAGCCTTGATGTGCATCAATGATGTTCTTAGTGTTGACCCCTTGGATCCGGTTTTCGCACAGCTGGAGGCGGACGCAAAAGCTCATTTGGATAAGATTGACGCGGATCTTGAATCCGTGTGGCGGCAAAAAAGCCGTGTGGATTGGCTTAACCTGGGTGATAGGAACACAAGGTTTTTCCACCTGGCGACCAAGGCTCGACAAGCAAGAAACTATATCCATGCTCTCTTGGATCCCAATGGCAATCACATTGACAAGCATTCGGAGGTTGCGGACGAGGCGTGCAATTATTTTGAAGGTCTCCTATCTCCAGAGTGCCCTAGGCCCGATAGGCCTGACCCTCCTCCACCAAGGAAGATTATCTCCTCTGAGGCCCGTCACTGGCTTATTCGGCCTTTCGATGATGATGAAATTCGCGAAGCCTTGCGAGACATGCCGTCCACTAAAGCTCCGGGCCCAGATGGCTTCAACGCTGGCTTCCTGAAGAGGCATTGGCCGCTCGTCAAGGGCGATGTCATTGCTGCAATGAGGTTCCTCGCCTCGGGCGGTGGTATGGTGAGGGAGGCTAACCACACCTTCCTCACTCTTGTTCCTAAGAAGGACTCGGTTTCGAGTCTCGGTGATTTCAGGCCTATTGCATGTTGCAATGTGATATACAAGTTGTTTGCTAAAATACTCGCCTCACGTTTTGCACTGGTCTTACCGCATCTCATCTCTCTAAATCAAGCGGCATTTGTCAAGGGGAGGGTGATCGGTGACTGTTCTAGGTTGGCGCAGGAGCTTGTTAGGTCGTTTGACCGCAGCTCCAGCTACCCGCGCGCGTGTTTAAAGGTTGATCTTTCTAAGGCCTTCGACACCGTCGAGCATTCCTTCATCTTGAGGTCTCTTCATCTCATGGGTTTTGACCCCGTCTGGATTGCCTGGATCGCTAACTGTATTACCACTGTCTCGTTCTCCGAGCTAATCAATGGCTCCTCTGAGGGGTTCTTTAAAGGCTCAAGGGGGCTTAAGCAGGGTGACCCCCTGAGTCCCTTGCTATTCGTCATTGGCATGGAATCTCTTACTTCTCTCATGGAGATTGCGGTTTCCAAGGGGAGTCTTAGGCCCTTAGGCCGTGGGCGCGGGGTGGCGCCATCACACCTTATCTACGCCGATGACCTGCTCTTTTTTCTAAAGCTTCTTCCTCTACGCTTCTTGAGGTGAAGAGGGTTCTTGATGATTTCGCTGCTATATCCGGCCTTTTCTTAAACCCGCGCAAGTGAAAACTCCTGTGACCCAAGGGGGCTCCGGCTGACTTTTCTATTACACTCCGTTTGGGAATTCTACGTTGTGCACTCCCCACTACATATCTTGGGCTCCCGTTGGTTTCCTCCCTCGGTAGGGGCTCTCTTGCCTGAGCCTTGGAGGATCGAATTAGAGCCGCCCTCAGCGGCTGGAAAGCTCACTCGCTCTCTTTTGCGGGGAGATTGCAACTCCTGAAGACCATTATCGCGGGAATTAATCTATATTGGGCTGGTGGTTGCCTCATTCCAGGTGGTACTGTTGAACGGGTGGACAAGATGTGTGCTAACTTCTTATGGGGTTACGGCAGGCATTACGTGAGCTGGCATACTGTTTGCCTCCCCAAGGGGGAGGGTGGTTTGGGTCTTCGCTCGCTGGCCTTACTCCGTGCTGCCATGGTGGTCGTATGGGGGTGGTCTATCCTCACCTCCAAACAATCACTGTGGGCGGCTTTCCTCAAGAATAGGTACCTTCATCACTGCTCTTTTTGGGATGTTGAGGCCAAAGCTGGGGACTCCCTCTTATGGAAGACTATTCTCCGGGGGAGGGACTCCTATCGGGGCTTCATTGTTAGCACCAATGACCAGTACACGTGGGTGCAGTCTCCTAAGGGCTTCTCCTTCGCCCAAGCGCTTGATGCTGTCAGGCATCGTGGTCCCTCGGTCCCTTGGGCCTCCGTGGTTTGGAGTAAAAAGGTGGTTCCTAAGCATGCTTGCACCCTATATAGGGCGATCTCCAATAGGCTTCCGACGTTGGATAGGCTCGAGCATTTTGGGATTTCTACGAGCGGTGTTTGCTATCTCTGCAGGTGCGCAAGTGAGTCCCGGGACCACATCTTCTTCCTTTGCGACTTCGCGAAGAACACTTGGCGTGAGGTTCTTTGGGCTTTGGGGCTTCCCAGTCCTCCCTCCCTTTTGCTTCCCAGAATTATAGAGTGGATATCATCTGTCCACCAAGGCGAGATCAAGCTCATCTGGTGCGTCGCACTTTCTTCTACTGTTTGGGAAATCTGGAAGGAAAGAAACCAAAGATGGACATCTTCCCGCTACTCCTCTCCTTCCATCTTGGCGAATTCAATAGTCTCGGTCGTCAACATATCACTGTTTGGAAGAACGCTTGGCTAAAAATCTCCCTTCAGGGTGTCACACATTTTTGCAACGCTAATTTCACGTGATGTAATACTTGTTGATCTTTTTGTTTTTTTTGAGGCTTCGCGCCTAAAACTTGTAAAACCAACTTTTTGTGAATGAATACAAAGGATACCTTACCCATAAAAAAAGTCCAACTGATCCGTCATGAAATAAATTTCCTGAAACAAAAAAAATAAAATAAGGAATATAAGACTTAATGGTGGAACGAGGCAGGACTTCAGGCTGAGGAGGCATCAATCGACATCCCTTCTTTTACCTAAGGAGGGTCCTTTACCCGGAAAGGGATCCCATTACAAAAGACTCTGATGAAAACCAGATCGGACCGGCCGGTTCGATCCCTCTTGACCGGTTTATGCCGCTCGATTCGATTATTCAAATTTTATTTAATCCGTCCGGTTCAACTTATTTTTTTGACCCGGTTTAACCAGGTTCAACCGAATTTGAACCACATTTAATTTTCAAATTTTTAAAAAATTATGTTGGTGGCTCGGTTCGATTATTCAAATTTTAATTAACCCGTCTGTTCAACCTATTTTTTGACCAGATTTAACCAGATTCAACCGAAGTTCAACCACATTTAATTTTTAATTTTTTTAAAAATTTTGTTGATGTGCACCACGTGTCTAATGCAGGGTTTTAAAAATCGGATCGGTCCGGCCGGTTCGACCCCGATTAACCGGTTTATGCCGATTCGGTTCGATTATTCAAATTTTAATTAACTCGTTCGGTTCAACCTATTTTTACCCACTTTAACCTAGTTCAACCGAATTTGAACCAAATTTTTAATTTTTTTAAAAATTTTCTCGGTGGTTCAGTTTGATCGTTCAAATTTTTAATTAATCAGTCCGGTTCGACCTAATTTTTTTACCCGGTTTAACCAGGTTCAACCGAAGTTGAACCAAAATTAATTTTTAATTTTTTTAAAAATTTTGTTAGTAGTAAGAGTTGAACTCGTGACCTTTGATTACTTGTTCTAACTTCTAACCAACCACACTAATACAAATTTTTACGTGTAGTGGATTTTAAATATTATTAAATTGTTATCACGTTATAGAGCATCTAGTCAAAATAATATATATATATATATAATATGATATTTGATTATGTTTAAGAAAAATACTTTATGTATAGTGTGGAATATATACATTGTATATGTATTGTATATATGGGTCATATGTGGTTGCCCCCTAGGGGCAGCCAACATGGCTGCCTCCACCTTATTTTGGTAAAAATTTTTTATTTTTTTAAACTATCATCATGTATATTCATCCCTATATCCCTCCTATATACCATTCGAATTTCGTCAGAAACAGATTCTCCTACGACCTCCATCCAGACAGTCATTTTTTAACGGTAACATAATTTTTTAAATCGACACCATCTCGGTGGAGGCCGTAGGAGTCTCTGTTTCTTACGAAATTCGAATGGCATATAGGAGGGATACATGGATGAATATACATGGTGATATTTTTCAAAAAAAATAAAAAAATTTGACGAAAAATAGGGCGGGGCAGCCCCCATTTTTTCCTATATATATGTTTTGAGTATATTTAAGTGTATATTATATATATTATTTCATTTCGTCTTGATTAGCCGGCTCAACCACTTTTTTAACCGATCCGATTTGATCCGATTTTAAATAATGATGACGTCATCATCCGGTTGCACCGGTTTGATTATATGGTTCAACCCAATCTGACCATTTCGGTTCGGTTTCAAAAACCTTGGTCTGAGGGCCATCTGACGGTTGTGACGTGTAGGCGACGCCGGGGAGGGTGAGGGCAGAGGAGGCGGGACAGGGGAGGGCACTGACTCCAAAGGATGGTGCGACATGGATCGAGGAGACATCGGGGGAGGGTGCGGGCAGAGGCAGCAACGCAGGAGAGGGTCTGGGCGGAGGAGGCGGCGTGAGGGAGGGTCCAGGCCAAGGAGGCCTCGGAGGAGGGTGTGGTCCTACGAGGGACGCAGAGGCGGTGCGGGAGAGGGTCCGATGGCCATCCGCCTCCTTTGGCCTGCGCCCTCCCCTGCATCGCCTATGCGTCCTAATTGTCATATGGCCATTGAACAAGTGGCGCACATCATCGCCATTACAACACAGTCTGTTGTAATGGTTCTATAACATACAATCAATTTCTCCTTTACCATGTGAGTGAACATTAGGTACATTCTGTTAAATAGACTTGAAAAAGGTGTTAGACCAGAAAAAAATTAATCATGTATTGCCTCGTTTGCCTTAATAAATAGTGAGGGTGAATTTTCATTTATATTTCTCCAATTGTGGGTGCTTCTTTATTGCACTATATAAAAAGAATTTTTATCATTTATACCCCTCTGAGATATTACAATATTAGTTATACTTCTCCCTTTTTTAGAATACTAGTTTTACCCTAGCTTTTTTCATAATGATCACTTGTGCCCTTCGGATTAGTTCCCATCTATCTGCGTCTCAAACATACATTAATTACGAGGACAATGGTAGCTTGAAAAAACAAGGATGGAAATGTCCTTGATCTCCCTCCAACCACTCCCCCTCCTCCATCCCATCCTCCACCTCCACTTCCAACCCCTCTTCCTTCTCCTTCGACCGACCGACATCCCCTTCCAGCCCCTCCTCCTCCTCCGTCCCATCCTCCTCATTCGATCACCCCTCCCCTTCTAACCCCTCTTCCAACACCTCCTCCTCCGTTATCACCCCTCCTCCGCCACAAGTTGCACCTACCCCACTCCACTGCCTGTGACCTCCTTCATTTCTTCCCCGCTGCCTACACTACCACACTTGACCTTTTTCCCCGACCCTACAGGTTCTCACATGCAGAACTTCTCAATCAACATACAACAGAACCGCCCCATCCTCCAACATGCAATATCGAATGTTCCCCTATGCAACAATAATGGTTCTCCTCTGATAGTAGAGCCCTTGGACAAAGTTCAAAACCTCTCGCTTGCACACCATCTCCTTGGTGCGAGTTTTGGAGATCTACCATCATCAATTATCACCTCTAGCAGTAGCAGAAATCAATGCTTCAACTATAGAACTCGGGCGTACATTATAGAGCAATATGTAGATGGTGCCACATGACTCTATGAGGTAGCAAAACTTCCCACGCTATGCGAGGCGGCTTCAGGCAGCGATGGAAGTGTGAGACTGTCGTGGGAGGAGTTGGGCGAGGCAGAGCACCATGCACTCGCATCTGCTTTAGGAAGGGTGCGACCATGATTGAGATACCAGAAGAGCCCCGCCGCTTTTGCCATGGACTGTTGCCCTCCATGAGATCGTGACCTTCTTCCTGGACCCAACAGGTTGCCGCTCTAGGTGATGGGTGAAGATCTAGAGCCTTCTTCTTCCTCCTCCATTCTTATTCTTTTTCTTCCTCTTTATTTTCTCTCTCCTAACTACACCTCCATCCATGCACTGAATTTTCAAATTTTTGGTATTTCCACAGATAAGTCATGTATTGCGATCATGAAAATGATTTTTTCCCAATTTTTTTTGAGAAACTTTCTTGGATTGATTAAGTCGTCATTTATAGTTGATAAATAATTTCCTATTGCAGCATACAATCTCTTGGAGGATGGAAGATATGCTAGAGGAGGTATGGTTTTTCTCCTATTATGTCCCTCTCAACTACACTATAGTTTGAATAAACCATTGTTAGTTCAACTCATTGACAACCATACTAACAGAAGGCACAAGTGGTCATTATAGAAGAAATTAGGGGCTGAACTGATATTCTCAAAAGGAGAGGTATAACTGATAGGGATTTTTACCCGGCAGACTCTATAATCTTTGTCAATGACCTCAACGACCTTTGAAACATTGTAATTCCTCTCTCACCCTCGTAAACTTGTTAACCATTATCCTACATACCTTGTGGTTAACCCCCATCCATTTAATCGTTAAAACCAACCGGATTCTGTTATCTTCTTTTATACTATACCCAATTTATTTATCAAATTTACTAGAAGTACCATTCCCCCCCACCCTCCACCTCCATCTACCCCTCCCTCCTACCGTCCACCTTCAGCTGAACACGTCGCCTCCCTACAATGTCCCCTCCCCCGGTTTTCATGTGATTCATTCTACCTCCTTTAATCTAAGACCAAATAGTGCCTTACATTTGGTTTATTTAATTTACAGGTGCCATGTTAAACGGTGCCTGATATCATGCATCGTATTCTGCTGAAATCTGTAGGTGTCATACTCCAAATGTGCCTGCTCAAATTCTCACCAAATCACCATAAAACTATAGGTTCAACTTCATATGTTGAAAAAAGTCCTATAGGTACAAAATGAACTTAAAAATGTATATGATGTATAATTTATCTTTTTCTATTGCTTCTGTTTTTCTTGGTGAAAATATCAAGTAAAGCACAATAGGATGCATAATCCGAGATCATGCCCTTTTCAAGTTGCAGTTTCTCAGAGTCCTTGAAACCTCCATGCTTGCAATGGCCATCCAGGAGCAGCAGCGTCATTCCTCGATTGCTTAAGGCAGAAGCGGCCCCTCGATCCCAAGTGAT
Organism: Ottelia alismoides; assembly: GCA_037367405.1. Classification (NCBI taxonomy): domain Eukaryota; kingdom Viridiplantae; phylum Streptophyta; class Magnoliopsida; order Alismatales; family Hydrocharitaceae; genus Ottelia; species Ottelia alismoides. The sequence continues at coordinate 2,263,922 of JAZKJV010008882.1, forward strand.
GCCTGATAGATCTTCCAACTTGATAGATCTATAAACTTAATCAAAATAGATTTAAGATACTAAATAGTTACCGAAAGTCATTGCAGCGGAAATGAAGGGATGAAGATGGGATTTCCTTCTCCTTCTCAACAATTGCCTAACATGCTTGAGTAATGGATCCTCTTGCATTCATTAGTTGAGGGAGAGGGGACCCCAATCCATATATTTATAATACATGATGGTTACCTATCCATTAAGGTAACCACCAAAAACAACTTCTCAAGAGATGCATCCCTTCATTAATAATCATGAGCCACAAAATAAGAAATAAAAAAATATGTTGGCAACTACCATATTTGATAGTTGCATACATAATATTTCTTACTTTCTCCCACTTGGCTCATGTAACAAAATTGTTGCCTTACATTTGTCTAGTTAAACTTTATTAATATGAATCTTGGCGGTAGATACCTTTCAAGCAGATATATCCTTCCAAGCATTACAATACTAATAGTTTATTTAACATGACAAATCTTTATGTGTCAATATCCATATATTAACACGTGTCCTTTCTTTATGTCTGTTCATTAATTGCATGCAACTGAAATATAATAGACAATAAACAAGTAGATCATTATACCAAACTTAAGGTGTACACACATGGATGTATTGATATTATTACAAGGTACTAGATAGACCCATCTCAGTTACATGATTGATGAATACACTAGGCGGCAAACCCTTTGTCATAGGATCCGCAATCATGTACTTAGTACCTATATGTTCAATCAATACTAAATGATCTCTAACTTTCTCTTTAACAACAAGATGTTTAATGTCGATTCTCATTCCGGCATGCGTATACTTGTTGTTGTTAGCGAAAAATACGGCTGCAGAATTATCACAATGAATCTTTAATGGTTTTGATTGAATCCACTATCTTAAGACCCGCAATGAAATTCTTTAACCAAAGTGCTTGTGTAGTAGCCTCGTGACATGCTACGAATTCAGCTTCCGTGGTACTTGATGTGACAAGTGATTGTTTCACACTTCTCCATGAAATAGCACCTCCAGCAAGCAGAAAAATGTATCCAGAGGTAGATTTTCTATCCTCCTTACTTCCTGCATAATCCGAATCCGAATAGCCAATAACTTCTAAGGAATCTGAATGCCGGTAGATTAGCATAAAATCCTTAGTTCCTTGCAAATATCGCAAGACCTTCTTTGCCGCTATCCAATGGTCCATGCCTGGATTGCTTTGATGTCTACCCAACATTCCAACTGCAAAACATATATCTGGTCTAATATATGTTTGGGCATACATTAGACTCCCAATGATAGATGCATATGGAATGTCCTTCATCTATTCCTTTTCTAAATTATTTTGGGGACATTTGAATGAAAAAAATTTATCTCCTTTTACCATAGGTGCTGGGGTAGGAGAACAATATTTCATTCCAAATCTCTCTAATAATTTTTCAATATAGGCCTTTTGAGACAATCCAAGTACTCTATGAGATCTGTCTCTATTAATTTCAATGCCAATGACATATTTAGCATCGCCCATGTCTTTCATTTCAAAATTATTAGAAAGGAACATCTTTGTATCTCGCAACATCCCAAGATCATTACAAGCAAGTAAAATGTCGTCTACATAAAGGACTAGAAAAGCATATTTACTCCCACTCGTCTTAAGATATATACAATTATCAACAATGTTCTCAACAAAATCAAATGAAGTTATTGCATTGTTGAACTTAATGTACCATTGACGAGATGCTTGTTTTACTCCATATATAGACTTTCTTAATTTACAAACCAAATGCTTGTTATTATCTAAAATAAAACCCTTAGGTTGTCGCATGCTGATGAATACTCATTCATCACTCCTTATTCTTATATTTTAGCTACAAAAACCTTTGCAAATGCATGTAGATATGTGTAAATACAAATAATTATCAAAAGCATGCATTGTGTAAAAACCTATAATTAGCATGTTTTTTGTGCAAAAATAAAAGAATAAAGATTAAAAAGAAAAAGAGGGAAATATTTAGAATAAATATTGAGCAACCTAACCCAAGGGAGGGCTCAGCATGGGCCTGACCGCATAAAAGCCAAAGTAGAGGGAGATAGGGGCTCATGTGTGTAAATATTTATGTAAATAAAGGAATTTTCCTCACCAAAAATATGCTTGTAAATACTTGTACATATTTATAAGTATAAAAACAAAAGAAAAAAGGGTAAAAATCAAAAAGACCAAAAATACCACCTTCACCATGTATATAAACCACTCTTATATATTTATTTAGTCTTGTAAATAAATAAAATTAACTTTTCTAATTTTTGTAAATAATCTATATTCTATAATAAAATAAAAAAATCAAAACAAAAACAAAATAAAAATAACAAAATTAAAAATACAAAAATACATTGTACATATACCATGTATATAAATGTACATACATATTTATTTTACCTATGTATATAAATAATAAAAATTAAATAAAAATATCTTTTTATTCCTTATTTTATAATGTAAATAAATAAAATATAAAAAGGGAATAAAATTGTACAAAAATAACAATTAAAAATCAAAAATCAAAACCCTATATATTGTAAATATACCTATGTATAGTACTATATTGTATATAGCTTATTTTTATTTCGAAAAAAATTATTAAAAATCACAAAAAATAGAAAAAAATAAAATAAAAATATTCTATGTTTTAAGTTTTTAGTAATTCGACCTTTTTCTGCCCTAAAATAAAGAAATAAAAATGGTATGCTTGGCGGGCTCTGATTGGTCCACGGGGGATTGTTGACCCCCGGTCAACTCTTCCCCCAGGACCACCAGAGTCGGATCCAGCGCGGCTGACCCGATTTCTCCACCTTTTACCCGCTCGACCCGATCGCCATTCCACTTAACCCCGGGTCCTAATCCGAGATTGATCGTCCCTGATCCACGCCCGGGGTGGGTTATGGGGATCCGTGCTCCGACAAGCACGCCCGGACCTCTCTTAGCCGGACTCCTAGCCATATATAGTCGTTGCTCCGCCACCCTAATTCTCCATCCTTGGCCACTCGAATCCTTCACCTGTGAGCTCCAGAGAGTGCGTGAGAGTGACATCTCGCGTCCGAGCCTGTCGAAGCGAGGGGAGGAAGAGAATCCATCGATCCGGCGAGCTACGCCGCCGCTGCTCCGCCACCAGCGTGAGCACCGAGCCTCGGAGGGAGACGCTCCTCGAGGCAACGACCAGGAGCTTCCCCAGCTCCTCCCCAGTCTCCTCGTCCACCCAGGTAGCTCCGATAGCCTTTCTTTTTCGCTGATTTCCATTTACGCCCAAATCACGCCGCCGCCGTCTCTAGCTGATTCCGACCATCCCATCACTCCGTTCGATCATCGGAATCGACCATCGCCTCCGCCTCCCTCCGACGCACCTTCTTCACCCCTCCATCCAACCCAGCTCGCACAGGAGTTGGGAGCCGAGCTCCTCCGTCTACCCCCTTCGCCGGAGCTCGCCATTTCGACCCACAGCTCACCGTCGCTCCGCCTAACCGGGTCGAGGTAGTTCGCCCTCGACCCACGAGTCTCTTGGTGATCTTTACAGGTGCTACCAAGCCCATCTGAGGGCTTGGGTTATTCAGACCAGGAGCCTCGCCTCCGCCGCCCTCGCCGGAGCTCCCCAGAGCTCGGCTGGGCCATCGGAGGGTATCAGTAGCTGCGCACCATCACGCCGGAGCTTCTCCGATCCTCAGGCGCAGCAGAGGAGGTCAGGAGCGCACTCACGAGGCCGGTGAAGTTCGCCGGCCACCTGTTCTTCCACGACCTTCAGAAGTCGTCCGATCGTCCCTCTCGCTCCAGGTTCATCTGAACCGTCCGTGTTGGAGCAGCTGTCATCGTTCGATCAGGAGAAGGAGAGATCTGGACCATCCGAGGCTCGAGGGTTAGCCATCCGCGCCTGACACCGTCCGATGCACCACGTGGACTAGCCCCAGCCGTTGGATCATCCCGAGGAGAGCAGCGTTGGACCCCCAGTCACCCTTGACCGCTCGATCAGACACGTGGCGTCCATCCAGCCGCTCCGTATAATAAAGGGTACTTTACCCTTAGGCCCCCTTGCTTCTTTTATTTCGCTTTAGTCCTGTAAATATTGAGTTTAGTTGTTAAGTTTTTGGGATATTTGCATAGAGACCCTGGTACTTGCTTTTATTCGCTAATATGCCCCTGTATGTGATGTGACACGTGCTTCGACACGTGATTCTCTAGGTATTTTACATTTCATGCCCTTGTAGTTCTGGTTGTTCTTAGTTGAATGAAAGGTTTCACTTATTTGCATTTATACCCCTGTGCGTGGTGTATTTGAGCATGTGCGTTTATTTTTGGGTATTTTGCAGATAAGCCCCTGGACTTTTGGTACATGTTACCAATAAGCCCTCGGAACTTATTTTTCTTATATTTGGGTCCCTGAGTGCCCCAGACACGCGCATCGCACGTGTTTTGCTGGGTTAATTGCACCAGACCCCCCAGACTCTTGGGTATTTGCACTTTGGTCCCTATGCACAGTGCCCCTTCTTTATTTTTGAATAAAATAGCAAATCACCTCCAAATTTAATGAAAATTGGATACATGGCTCCTGCCATGATGTAAAATTTTCTATAAATTTTGGAGACATTTTCGTCACTGTTTGATATTTTTAGAAAATTAAAAACATCTATTTTTGCTACTATTTGACATTAAAAATCACAAAAAATATTAAATAGTGTCCAAAAATTACAAAAAAATTGTCTACTGTCCATTTTGTTGTGTTTGAGTTTCTAGCCAATTTTGGCTATTTTTCATTACTGAAAACCACTAAAAATTGAAAAACACCTAAAAACTTATAAAAATTCTAATAATTAAACCAAAATACGAAAAAAATAAAATAGGTGCCTACATTTTCCTTGTTTTATTCTCTTTACAAGAAAATTACCTCCCCGTTAATTTGGGGGCTTTAGATATTTTATCTAGGCCCTTTTAGCTCGGCTGGACAGTACCTTTGATTTCAGCTACTGTTTGATTTTTAGAAAATTAAATAAAGATCAGAAAATTCTCAAAAATTCACTAAAAACATTAAAAAAATATAAAACACATAAAAACATTTTTATTAGAATTTTTGATTGACTTTTAGTGCATTTAATAATTTGTTGAAGTGTGTGCTTGGTTGCTTTTCTCATTTTCTTAATAAACTAAAAAATCCAAAAAAATAAAAAAATATAAAATATTCAAAAACCACCAAAAATATTTTCTCCTTTTATTCTATCTTTTTTGACTACTTCGTAGGCCGAGAGGCCAACCCGTGCTCCTTGAGTTCGACCCTGGTCGCTATACCAGGTTAATCCAATAGCAGGACCGCTATTTTGTGTTTTATCTGTTTTATCTCTATTAGTGGCTCATTTTTCTTGATTGGCACGTCTCTGTGACCGAGGTCGCAACGACCATCTTAGATACATCTGATTACCTTAGTCTCTCGAATTTTTCGCGCCATCACATGCAAACTTGTTCATCCAAGTCTCCATTAAGAAAAGTTGTTTTCACATCCATTTGGTGTAATTCTAAATCATAATGAGCTACTAATGCCATGATTATTCGTAATGAGTCCTTTCGTGATACTGGAGCGAAAGTCTCATTGTAATCTATGCCCTCCTTTTGAGTGAAACCTAGCCACAAGTCTGGCTTTATATCTCTCAATGTTGCCTAATGAGTCTTTCTTAGTTTTAAAGACCCATTTGCAACCAATAGATTTCACTACTTTGGGTAGCTCTACCAAGTCCCATACTTGGTTTGCACTCATAGAATCCATCTCCTCCCTCATGACATTATACCATTTAGTAGAATTAATCCCACTCATGGCATGTGAAAATGATATTGGGTCCTCTGAAATTCCGGTGTCATAGTCACATTCTTGTAGATATGTTATAAAATCTGATGAGATTGTAGATTTTACTACCCGACCAGATCTAGTTGTAACAACACCTTGTTGAACAGTTTGTGCTATTTCAACTTGATTTTCGGGTAGTGGAGGATTCGCCATTGGTTCAATTAAAGGAATATCTTGGACTTGAGGGACAACAATATCTTGATGTTGTGTCTCATCCAAGATATCGTGTTCAATATTTTGCTCCTCCCTTTCTAGTGGTATAACAAGATCCGGTAATTCATCAAGTATGATATCTTTAATTACCATCCTGCTCCCACTATTCTCGCTATTTTCCAAAAATATAAGATTTCTTGATTCTACAATACTCAATTCCCTATTTGGACAGTAGAATCTATAACCTTTAGAGCCTTCTGGATAACCAATGAAGTATCCACTTGTAGTCTTCATATCCAATTTTTTCTCATGTGGGTTATAGATTCTAATCTCAGCTTGACAATCCCAAATGTGTATGTGTTCCAATCTTGGTTTCCATCCCTTCCAAAGCTCAAATGGAGTGGATGGAACAATTTTTGATGGAACTCTATTTAATATATACATGGTTGTCTTTAGAGCTTCACTCCAAAAGGATAAAGGCAATGAGGAGTTACTCATCATACTTCGAGCCATATCCATTAACGTACGATTCCGTCTTTCGGCGACACTGTTTTGATCCGGTTCACCGGGCATTGAAAATTGATGTTCAATGCCTTCATCCTTAAGAAATCGTGCAAATGGTCCAAGTTTTTGTTCTCCTCCAACATACCTACCATAATACTCACCACCTCTATCCGATCTCACAATTTTAATTTTCTTTTCTAATTGTCTCTCTACTTTTATTTGATAATCCTTAAAAGTATTTATAGCTTCTGATTTTTTAAATAAAAGATAAAGATACATGTAACATGAGAAATCGTCTATGAATGTGATGAAGTATTTTTGACCACTAAAACATTCCACAGAAAATGGACCACATATGTCAGTATGTATAATTTCTAAAAGACGAGTACTTCTCCTTGATCCTTTAGCATGTTTGTTGGTATGTTTTCCCTTAATACATTCCACACAAACACTAGAATCAGTAAAATCTAGAGTATCAATTACTCCATCATTTACTAATTTCTTGATCCTTTTAATGGAGATGTGACCTAATCTTTTATGCCAAAGCATTGATGACCGATCACTATTATTTTTTTCGCTTTTTACCAACTACATTGCAAACAAGGAGATTGTTTTCAAAATATGGATGTAGATGTAATTTATACAAATAATCCACTATGCCACCTGTGCCAATTAACTTGTCATTTTTAAACATTTGGAAAAATGTATTTTCAAATGAAAATTTATATCCAAGATTACAAAGTCTAGATATTGAAATTAAATTTCTAGAGAACTTGGGTACACAAAATACATTTTCCAAATCAAGTACATGGTCAGTTTCCAAAATGAGCCGTTGCGTTCCAATCGCTTCAACATGTGAAGTCATGCGATTCCCCATATAAACGCTTTGCTCATTTTTTAGTGGCATCCTTGTTTTCAGAAAGCCTTGGATGGAGTTGGAAATATGGATTGAAGTACCAGAATCAATCCACCAAGTATTAATAGGAACATCAATGAAATTAGACTCATGACATACATGACATTCAAGAATCGAAACAGAATTTATAACATTGAATTGAGTAGACATGAAAGCTGAACTATCTGCAATAAATCATAATGAGACAACCACAATAAGCAAATAACTCAAGCATAAAACTTAATTCAAAATACTAACTTATTTAATATTTTGAGAAATCAATATATTATCATTACAATAATTGTAATATACAATTGATTTTTCTTAATAAATGAGACAAATAAATTTTTTGAACATTCATTAGAAATTCCGTACCTGTGGGCATTAGAATAATTAACAAAAAATTTATTTTTCTCATTTAAAAAAATATGTCCAATTAACTCCATCACTTAATGTAAGTATTGCCATTGTTATCATGGATGCTGTGGCTACTCTTGGATAACTAACCAATAATTACTCATTACAAGAAATGATATGTACAATACGAATCGATCAGATGCCGTGGCTACTCCTCCCGATTCAATTATACACACTTATCCGAATACCTTATGATGGAGTTAATCAACCAATCTCCACTATGTAGATGTAATTTGATGCCATTAGTTTAAATAATTGAACTTTACCACTTAATGTAATTATTGACATTGTTATCCAAGATGTTGTGGCTACTCTAAGATAACTAGCCAATAATTACGCTTTATCAAAGTAAAACAAATTACAGGTATTGGTAGGATGCTGTGGCTATTCCTCCCAATCCAGTTATACAAATCAAACCAAAATGGCATCAAACAAACTTAATAAAGTAATAAAGAATGGTAGTAAAATGTATGGTTAGCACACAAGTGTATTAAAGTGGTACTAACCATACAGTATTATCAACAAGTCCGCACAACTAACTGATAGTGCAACGATATAAACACCATACTTTTATACACTTTATGTGTACTTATCAGGTGTATACAATAACCAAATTATATACACTTCCATACAAGTCTCTAACAAATAACGTCACATTATATACAAATCCAAGTGTCAAGATCCCAAAGAAAACGTGATATAAAACATCTCAAAAGCAATACTTAACAAGGATGCTTGTTATTTCACCGTCAATGTTCATTTTAATGGCAAAAAATATAGTAAAAGAATATGCTATAAGGCTTTTGAAACACAGATTTGTCGCTGTCTCTGAAAATTCTAGAGTTGATGATATAAACCATATGCGTATGAAATCAAACGCTAGAGTGCTTTGGTGCAGTTGGTTATCATTTTAGTTATATACAATGGAGGTTCCCAGTTCGAAACTTGGCAACATCAATTTTTTTTTATCAAAAACGCACCATCCGTAAGTTTCTCAAAAACGCACCATCCAAAATAACAAAAAAATGCTAAATGACAATCCGTAAGTTTCTCAAAAAAGATTGGAAATATTTGACTAAAAAACTATTTAGATAGGCTTTTCCAATACATCCAGGTGCATTTGAACCAATAAAAACTCTGAATCCCAAAAACAAGTTTCATTGCAGATTTACCGAAATCTAAACTTTTCTTAAATTAAAGTTATCTCAGTGCAATGTCATCCTTCAAAAAAAATATAACGAATTTCTCAGTGCAATGTTTTAACTATCAACGTGAGGTTGTGGATAATGTACGATATCTTGAAATGAGAGTTGTGTATAAGACGGAAATGCAAAAGTAGATATACAAATGGCATCAATTCTTTTGCCCAAAAAGTCCGTTACTTATTATAAAAATCGTTGATAACTATCTTAAAATATACGTCGGATTTCTAAGAATATGAAGTCCAACAAGCCAAGGACTGGAAAAAGTATAACAATCAAAGAATCATTCAATCAGAACTAATTATAAACGGATCAGATTCGGGAATATCTCTTTGACTTTTCTGTGACATACGATTAATGCTTCTCCATTTATTAGGATCTTAACCAAGATTTAATTAATCAAGAACATATGCCAACTAAGTGAAACCCAACGAGTTGTGGCTCTGATACCAATTGATAGATCTTCCAACCTGATAGATCTATAAACTTAATTAAAATAGGTTTAAGATACTAAATAGTTACCAAAAGCCATTGCAGCGGAAATGAAGGGATGAAGATGGGATTTCCTTCTCCTTCTCAACAATTGCCTAACATGCTTGAGTAATGGATCCTCTTGCATTCATTAGTTGAGGGAGAGGGGACCCCAATTCATATATTTATAATACATGATGGTTACCTATCCATTAAAGTAACCACCAAAAGCAACTTCTCAAGAGATGCATTCCTTCATTAATAATTATGAGCCACAAAGTAAGAAATAAAAAATATGTTGGCAACTACCATATTTGATAGTTGCATACATAATATTTCTTACAATGCCAACATTTCGCTCGATTATTAGGATCAGCCTGGTTATCAAGTTAGCGCACCATTAAGGGCAATCTTCTTAGGCAATCGTCCGGCTCAACTCCCAAATTCAGCATGGCTTGTAAAAGCATATCCGCGTTCTTCAACATTACTCTCTTCAACTCAAACCTCGCTTCCAAATTCCCAGACTTGCAATATGCATTGATCAAAGTATTATAACTAACTGCAGCCGCCGTCACCCCTCTCCTACCAATCTCCTCGAGCACGAAGCTCGCATCTTTCAGCCTACCCACCATGCAAAACTTGTGCATCAACACATTGAACGTATAAACACTCGCCGGAATCCCGTAATCCAAGACCTCGGTATAGAAACCCCATGCAGCGTCCACGGAACAGGATCCCGACTTGATCATGTGCTCAAGAACATAACAACAGTCCTGGACGAGAATCAGGCATGTGTGACTCTTCCGGATGAGCCGGACGCACTGGACGACGTCAGAGACGAAGCCGTAGTCGACGTAGGCAATTATAAGGAGATTGAACGCCTCCGACAGCAGGTGCAGATAGGCGGCGATGGGAAGGAGGGTGAAGGCGGATTTGCGGTCGGTGCGGGAGACAAGAAAGCGGAGGAGGGGGAGGGCGTGGGAAGGGAGGCGGTGGCAGGAGAGGAGGCGAGCCAAGGAGAGGTAGGAGAGCGGGGTGTGACGGAAGGTGGGGAGGTGGAGGGGGAGCCATTGGAAGAAGGAGAGGAGGGGGAGGGGAGGAGAGGGGGTTGGAGGAGAGGAGGGAGGAGAGGATGGAAGGTGTGAGGGAGGGGAGGAGGCGCCTGAGGGATGGGGAAGGGGAGAAGTCAGGGGTGGTGCTGGAGGATTGGATGGCGGAGGAGAGGGAGATGAGGACTGGGTTGGCGGCAGGGGAGGCAGGCGGGGAGTACCACGGGGTGGCGGGGGTGATGGAGGAACGGGAGAGGAGCCTGGCAGAGCCGCTTCCAGGATGTCATCATTTTCGAATCCTCGTTTTGTGCAAGATGAGAGGAAAATCCCCCTTGCGGCATTCTTAAACGTCATGGGAGGCTTCTAAGCAGAGATGTCATCAATTTCCAATTCTAACAATCTAACCATCGATTGATTAGATTAACTCGTTTCTAACTCAAGGAAGTTAACTCTAGATGTGTCAATCTAATGGTAGGGTTCGTGGGGTAAGACGGAGCAAGTTTACAGGGGTGAGAGAGGAATTACGATGTTTCAAAGATTGTAGAAGTCATTGACAAAGATTATAGGGTCTGTCGGATAAAAATCCCTAACTGATATTGCAATATCTCGAAGGGGCACAATTGATAAAAACCCTATAAAAAGCATCACACAAAGGTATAAAAAGGGATGGGTGGGTACTTCATTAAAGTTTGGTGTCCTAGTGCCACCATAAAAATATTCGAAGCCCTTTTTTGCAATAAAACTAATGAAACTAATTTTTTTAGTGAAAGCATCAGTTTACTAACATATGTGGTGATGGAAGGATCCGATTCAAGTTAATTGATTAATTATGTGTCGTTGTGACTCAAATCAAATTTACAATCAACGAGAAAATTACCCAAACTACTAATAAATCAAGTAGTGAAGATGAGCGATTTCGCTACTTTAATTAACCTGGTATAGCGGCTAGAGTCGAACTCAAGGAGCACAATTAAAAATTAAGTAGGTGATTCAAAATAAAAGGATTTTTATTTATCTTTTTAGTGGTTTTTAATTTTCCAAATTTTTAATTTTTCAATAAAAGATAAAGATGCAAAAGGGATAAAAATATACACCAGACGTCTTTTTGTATTTTTCCATTAACTCAAAAATATTCAGAAAAAATTAAATAAAAATATTTTTGAGTTTTATATATTTTGTAATATTTTTGAGATTTTATTTGGAATTTTCAGATTTTTTTGATTTCTAAAAATCAAGCAATGACAAACAAACAAATAGTGCACAGTCAGAGGTATTTTTCAAATTAAAAATAGATAAAATGACCAAAACTCCTTGAAGTGATTTTTACGAGAAAATATAAAGAAATAACTACACACATGAGCTGAAAATGCTATTTTTTTATTTTTATTGATTTAATATGATTGTTATAAGTTCTCAAGTATTTTGTAAATTTTTAAGTTTTTATAAGGTTTTTTTCAACAAAATTTATATAGAATCTAAAAGATGATAAAAGACAACTATGGAAAATTTTATGGAATTTTTAAAGGGTTTTTCGAATATTAGGATTTTTTCAAAACGAACATGGACTTTTTAGGAGATTTTTTTATGTTTTAATAATAGAACATAAAAGCAACTTAACAAACGAAAATTATCATAAATAAAACATGCAAGCAAAAGCAATATGTGATTTTTAAGTAATTTTTGAAGTTAATTAGCTAATTAATGCAATTAATAAAAAGACAAGAATGAAAAACAGTGCACGAGGCATCAATATGCAAATATTTAAGTTTCTATGAACCTTCTGGATAACACAATCAGAAGCTCAAGGGCCGAACTGTAAATAATCTAGACAAAGGTGTGTAACACGTGATCAACACTCATAGGGTATAAATGTAATTTTCAAAACAATTAATTCTTTTCATAATAGATGAAAGTTCAAGGTAGGTACTGCAAATAACCTAAATAGCATACGAAGCTACACACAGATACAACTTAGTTGGACTAAAATGAGAACCATAAAACTACAGGGTCCTTTAATGCAAAAAGTTTTTAACTATTTATAACAGTAGATTAAAATGAAATACATAAAAAGGTGAGGAAATGAGTGAAATATACCATGCAGAAGGCACATGGCAGACGCTTGAGAAGGCGGAGGCAAACGACTCTGATCTTGCTCTGATAAAGGATTTGACGACTGATGAGTGTGGAGAAGGCATACGCTTTGGATGATCGTTACTGGTCATATCTGATGGTCCTAGAAAGCTACACTGACGTGTGATCAGATCCAACCAGAAATCTGATATCACGCTATAGAGAAAAGCATGACTGGACGGCTCAGATCAGAACTGGACGGAGGCAACGGATCAGACGACGTTGGTGGGTGCTGGAAGAACTAATGCCTGACGAGCTTTGATAGAGAAAATATGGCTATCCATGGGGTTGATCTACTCGCGACAAAGTCCAGCACCTTCGTTTTGGTGCTCCGCGTCAAATGGGTGGCTCTGATGAGAGGGTGGACGGTAGGATCGGCGTGGCGATGCTAAGCACCTGTGGGTGCTCCGCCATCTCAGATGGAGCTTAGTTTGAGCCTATCACGCATGCCTGTACCTGCAAAAGTGATCTCGGCTAGAAGACGTACCCTCGACCGTGGTTATTAGCAACTGTAAATGAAAGAAGTGGCGGTGGGGTGCTCGGGTGATCTCTGGCAGAAATGGGGAAGGAGATCTCTCTGATAAGTAGGATGCATGGGGTCAGGGTGTGTATGAGGGGTGACGATATGTCAAGGAGTCTATCAATGCAAATGTGGCGAAGGATGGAACTCCGGTGGCATCGATCAGAGCTAAGTAATGAATGACAAAGGAAATGGCTAAATCAAAGTTGAAAGTGGAACATGAAGGAATAATGGGATACACGGACGTGCTATGGTGAATGGTAAAGTCAGATGGAGGTGTAGGTGAGGTCTAGCCTCTACTCCAGTGCGGAAGATGAACGAGGCTGCATGTGGTGGAGCAGCTCTGGCCATGTGTGAGCAACGTGCGCCTGACCACCAAATCAATCTCAGAAGATGCCAAAAGAACCCTGTCACAGTTCCGGAGGTGCTAATTGTAACACCCCAACCCCAAACATAGTGCCATACCTTAAACTCACAAAGTATGGGTGTGGTGTATAAGTGGTGGGGATTACTGCTTGTCAACTTGGACTTAAGCATTTTGGATGGTTGCTAACGGGTCCATTTGGGCCCGTATCCAACAAGTTGTCAGGGCCAGTTTTCCTCGATAACGGACCGGGGACCTAAGCCCGGGACGTTACACTAATGGAGGAAAGGTGGTGCGAGGGACGAGCTACATGCAATTAAGGCGGAGGTGAAGAATTAATAGGATTCCTCCATGCTCTAGAAAGATCGAAGGCATGCGTGAAACCCCAAGAGGATCCAGCTATACCTAGGGATTTGCGAGGATCACAGACACTATAACAAAATGTCGCTTTTGCGACCACAATATTGCTACTACGGTCGGTAGTAATGTAGTTGCAAACTATATTGCCACTATTTTACTATTACCATACTACCACACTGTAGTTGGTATATTCTAACACGAATGCTGCGACCACATATAGATGCATTTTTGGTAGTAACTGTCTGCGACCACGTTGCTACGACACTGTTGTCACAACATAGTCACAAATTTTGGGGGAAATGTTTGGCCAAATATTTTCCTTGCTGCACCCTGATAACCGCGCTTTATCGAGGGTCTAAATCTGTCGCTGTGCGACCCACAATAAAACGCGATTAATCAACAATTAACCCACACTAAAAATCAATAATTAGAAATAAATGTGGAGTTAAAATTTATTTTTAACTCTGCACAAATGATGTAAAGGGGCAAGTATGCAGAGAGTTCGAACACAGGGAGCAAACAGTGTAGTCCAAGCAAATGAATGCTAAAGTGTGTGAGTGTGTGAAGTGTCTACACTAAGCAAGCAAGCAAGCACAATTTTTGTGGGTTTTTAATTTTTTTTTTAAAAAAAATTTTTTATTTGATTTTTAATTTTGTATTTTGATTTTTGATTTTCTGATTTTTATATTTTATATTTTATATATTTTTTTTTTCAATATTGGAAAGTAAAGGCACTATAATAAAAGGCAAGCCAAAAGATTTATAAAAAGGTGCAAAAATACTCAAAAATTCAGAAATAAAATGTTTTTGTTATTTTTAAGGTTTTTTACTGTTTTTGTGAATTTTGGGGATTTTTCAAGATGTTTTTGGTATTTTTAAGCACATAAATAAGGCAAAACAGTGGGAATAGGGCTGGCTGTGACAAAAATAGGAATTAAAAATAACAAACAGTAGCTCAAAAGTTTCACACTATTTTTCAAATAAAAAGAACAAAATAAGGGACAAACAGAAGCTGAATTTATATTTTTTGGATTTTTCTACTATTTTTTATATTTTTTTTTGAAGTTTTTAAGTGTTTTTCAATTTTTAGTGTTTTTCTTTTGAGATTTTTAGTGGTTTTTGGACTGACACTAAAATATAGTAAAATAGACACTAGATAATTTTTTTGGAATTTTTAGAGGGGTTTTACTATTTTTTTGGTGTTTTCTAAGCTAGACAGTAGGAAAAAGACATGTTTTTGATTTTTTATAAATAATGAAAAGTGGTAAAATTGAAAACTAAAAATAGGGCGTCAAAAGATAGGACAACAGGAGCTTAACCCTATTTTTGTGGGATTTTTGGGGTTAAAATGATATTTTAATTAATTAGAACAAGACCCCAATCATCAAACAGTGCTGGTAGGGGCATAAGTGCAAATATGGAAACATACAGGGGCTTACACGCAATTTTTCCACAAAAGTTTACACTGAAACTTGCATTTACTTGGACGAAATATAAATAACAAAACCCGGAGGGGCCTTAGCGCAAAATGCCCAAGCCGAACACGTGCGAGACACGCGCCTGGCAGGGACCTAAAGGCAATAACCAACACTATCAGGGGCTTGTATGCAAATATCCCAAATATTTAACACTGAATACAAAAGTTCTGGGCCTAAACCAAAATACCCCAAAGGCCGAGGGTCTGTCTGCAAAATGGCCACGCACCTCACGCGCACGGGCACGTGAGATGACGTGGCCGAGGACCTTTTTGTAAATACGTAAAAGTTCGGGGGCCTTAAGGTAAATATTACAAAACTATTTAAACTGCCGAGGAAAGTTTTAGTACTATTAAAATATTACAAAAATGGGCGGGGGTTTGTAGCAAAATACCCACGCCAAAGCGGGAGCGGACGGCTGATATCGCTTCACTTAGACACGTGTCCTGCTCTCGCGCTCCGATACCCCTTCGCAGCTTGCGGCCAGGATTAGAAGATCAGGAGTGCATCGAACGGTCCTGGGAGCGCAAGATCTAACGGAGGAAGGACGGCTTGGAAGAACTGGAGTCGATCGGACGGCTCTGGATGATGGAGGAGGAACAGCAGATGAACTCGCCGATGGCGAGTTTTGATTCGAGCCCCCGCCTGCCTCCGACGTTCGTTGGAGCTTCAAAATGTCCAGATCTTCTCCTGCAGGTGTTGGCTGACGTCTGGAGGCTTCAAAATCCACCGGCGGACGCCGGTGCTCTCGCACGGAGGTGGCGGAGCTGCAAGGCTCCAGGTGCTCCGGTGAGAGCGCAAAATAGCTCCAGGAGCTTCGATGTACTTCAATACCTGCACCAAAACGTTAGAGAGGTCGAGGGCAAAATGCCTCGACCTCAGGTGACTCTCGAAGGTAGCGTGGAAAGCGAGATGTGGGCTCGCCGGAGTTGCGCTCCGGCAAGGTGGTCTATGGAACTATTCGATGGACGATTTGACGAATGAAGATAGGCGAAATGATCCGAAAACTAACAGGAACTGGAAGGGGATAAAGAGAAGGCAAGAACAGCCTCGATGGCCTAGGGCCAGAGGGTGGTTACCTCGACGGCAGAGCTTCGCCGGAGGTTGGAACGCGCGACGATCAGGTGCTCTCCCGACGCCTGGAAGCCTGGAGCTCAGAGCTGTCACCTCCGGGTACCTTTAGCTCGACCAAGGGGGAAGGATCATGGGAAGTTCGCGGTTCAACCCGAGAAAGGAAGATGGGGGTTGGTATTTGAAGGGAGTTGAGGGCGTGTTTTCGAGGTGTGATCACGGGTGGAGGAAGAAGATCTTGGAGGATCTGAGAATTCGGCGATGGAGATGGATCTACAGTGATCAATTTCCAAGAAGGAAGCGACGGCGAAGGACGAGCGGCGCGACCTCGAAAAAAGGGTGAAATCGGGCGAAAAACGAGGTGTACGAACTCGTGGAGGGTGAAGAATGGACTGTTGACCCGCCGGTCAACAGTTCAAGGCGCCTGGTTGGTCCACGTGGACCAACCAGGGAAAAGATAAAGAAAATGCTTTGTTAATTCGTTTAAAAATAGAAATAAATAGAATTAGAGTATGATTATAAAATAAAAATTGTTTGTTATTTTATGTAGTATTTAATTATGATTTTTATTTATTTTTATGGATGATATTTTTACAGGTTTACATTTATACCCCTAATAGGTATATTATCTATACATTTTAGCATTTTATTTTTGTGTATTTAATTTATTGATTTTTGTTTATTATTTTCTAAAATTATAGGATACTTTTATATACACAGATATATTTTTATTTTATTTTTATGATATGTTTTGTATATTTAATAAAATATAAAGGTGTTTTATATAGGTATAAGTATGTGTAATGTATCTATGTACTCTAATTTACCAGTATTTTTATTTTGTATTTTATTTAGGTTTTTATTCTTATTTTAATGTACATAATTATTATAAGTATTATTTACAACATTATAAAAACATAAAAATGAATAAATAATGAATAAATAATAAATTGAATATTTTATTCAGTACAAGTGTACAATGAGGGTCCAAAACTCAACTTTCAAACCGTAGCTCCGCCAAATGCGAAACCACCGCCATTGGATAGATTATTTTATTCTATATACAATTAAAGGTGAGTATACTGCATTTGGAGTTGTCAGTTGTGAGATACGGGTCTGGGAAGTTGGGATTTTGGATTCTTATTCAGACCATATCTTTTTGTCTGTACATTCTTTTTTTGTGAAATCAATTTTGTCTTTTTCTTTATGAAATTATCTACAACTTTTATGTACAAAGTTTCTTTATTTGATGTATAAAAAGTGGAACCAAAAATAGGTCCCAAAATGAATAAATAATGAATAAAGAGTATAAGTGTTTTGACTGTGTTTCTGACCCTTATCTCCCCCTACTTTATTCCTTGTCGACCTATTCATCAAGATGCCTAGGTCTCGGGGGTTTGGGTCATAAAACATTTACAATATTTTATTCTTTTTCTTTTCTTTATTTATTCTATAATTTTGGCCTTAATTACAGTAATTTACACACTAATTGAATGCACATGCATGGATGCTAAGATGATGGTTTTAATGCTATTTAGAGGTATTTGCTAGGGTTTTTGGTGCCAAAATGATAGAATAAAGATGATGAAATGTGGATTCATCATCCCCCTATACTTTACCTTTGCTAGTCCCTAGCAAACACTTATGCAATAAGTGCAAAAAGAAAAGAAAGGAAAGAAAAAGAAGAAAATTAGATTAAGTTTAATTATCGAACTTATCTTCACAAAATCAAAGTTTGGAGCTTAAGTCGGACCTTCGGAATTTTAGTGCGGTCGGAACCTTAATGAGAACCAAGTTTGAAATCCAACAGTCCTTGAGAATCCCAAAACTCTGTCCAAGTCTCCTCAATAGCCAGGTCAGAAATACTTCAACTCATACGCAAACTCTTACGACTATGAATCTGACTCGTACAGTGTAAGTGATATGTAGCTCCCCACCTCAGAAGTGACAAAGAAACAACCTCCCCCAACCTGGTAACTCTAATGCCTCAGTCTAGCAACTCTTTCCTCGAGAAGCGGGGTATTCCCTTCTAAGTTCAAGTGCAACCGGCTCAAGAAGAGGGGGTGAAGAGAAGAATGGACGGTAGCCAGTGTAGCTACCTATCCTTGGATGCAAGACCAGTGTAGTCTAGTCATCCTGCTGCAGGCTCACATATTTGACTTTGGAACTCAAGCTTGCTTATTGACTTTGTACATACTTTGCAGGCTTTTTATTTTTGTACATGCCTGAACTTTTTTTTTTTTTTCGAATACTATATACAGCAGCATTTACATAAGGAGTTTTTCCTCTTGAGCTAGTAGACTATCCCTCTTTTGAAGCTTTATTGCAACCCACGGCTTCTGTCTTTAGACTTCATCACCACTAGACCAAGTTGAGGTGCACTTCCTTCACTATAAGAAGAAGAGAGGTTCCACCTAGAAGTACTACCCTCATATGCTACCCCAAGCCAAAGGAAACTGCCTCCTCACCACCTCATCCGTGGAGAGCTATGTGAAAGGTGCAGGTGTCCAAGTTAGGTCATTATCAACAAGAGTCGTGCGTGTGCTCCGAAATACTCTACTTAGGCAGTCAAGAATCCATTGAACTAAGTCCCGTGATCCTCAAAGAATTAAGTCAACTAGACCTGAAGTACCTCAGACCCCGTTCCTATGAGGTTCCTGTTATTAGGTAGATTTTAAGGTCCAATCAAGCTCCACTCTCCGGATTTTACTTAGACTTGTTCAACTCTCAAACTCAATCCGAAAAATGCTTATGCCATGCAATGCTATGCAGAAAATATTTTTGTGATGCAATTTTCAAGATTTTGAACTTTTTATGGGTTTTTGGAAACATGATGCATGCATATGCAGATGCATTTTTTTGTATTTTTCAAAAAGATTTTTCAAATGTTTTTGGATTTTAATTTTGCAAATGTTTTTGGGAATTTTTGAAACAAAAAGATTTTGGCTGAAAACTAGGTGAAAATATGTATACGGGAGTGCTTCTTATATATACAAGAAGTGGATTTCAAGAATTTACAGGGTAAGTGGTCAATTTTATACATATATAAGATGGATTTTGGTGTGATGTTAGTATTCCTCCAACTTATTTGAAAACAGTTTACACACAATTTTTGAAAACTATAGTCCAAAATAGTTTTTACAAACATTTTACACACATTTGAAAATCATTTTGCAAAGGTTTTCAAAACAGTATATATAGGTTTTTTTTCAAATCATTTTTGCAACCATTTTTCAAACCATTTGCAAATCATTTTTCAAACATTTTATTTCACACAACGAAAAGAAATTTTGCAATCCACACAATTTCACACAGGTTGAAAACACGAAACAAAATATTTTCAAAATAGTTTTTCAATAGATGTTCACAAAGATTTTCAAACTATTTTTCAAACATTTTGCAAAAACATTTTCACCTGATTATTTAATTAGTAAATACAAAAAGAATTTGAGGAAATAACCACATCTTTTTATTAAGAATTTTTAATGAATTTTAAAGAATTGTTAGCCATATTATTAGGAAAATACGAAAGTACGAGTTATGGCTAAAGTATATACGTAGTATATACGACCCCCCTATACTTAGCTTGAGCTATGTCCTCATAGATCGGAGAGAAAAGAGAAGACATAACTCGTACTAAGTATAGGCAAGTCTAAAGAATGAATGAATGAATCAATGAGAAGTTGACCGTCCCCCCTATACTTAGGATCAAATAATCCTAAGTATAGCGGACTGTACACAACGCAGGGAGGGTCAAGGGTGGGAATGAACAGATCGTACTCAGATTGTCTCCCCCTATACTTAGGGTAAGATATCCCTAAGTATAGACAAAAGAGGAGACAATGGAGAGGATCAAAGAATGGAGATACTCGGGGTGCACACCCCCCTATACTTAGGACAAAGTACGTCCTAAGTATGGAAAACTGTCTACAAGGGCGGCACCTTTTTCATAGATAAAGAAGATAGAGATGGAAAAGAAGAAAAGAAGAAAAGAAGAAAATGACTCAACAGATGAAAAAGATATGAACAGATGGAGTTGATCACCATGTATAAGATGGAGATGATGAGAGTTAAAGGACACATCTCATACCAGAAGAATGGGGGCAACATCAATGGTTGGCGGATCATGATCAAGATATAGTTTCAAGCGTTGACCATTGACGCGGAAGGTAGAAGAAGATGACGGTTCGGATATGTCGATGCTGCCATTGTCATGTACCTTCCTGACCACATACGGTCCTTTCCACTTGCTCTGTAATTTCCCTGGGAATAATTTCAGCCTGGAATCAAACAACCATACTCTCTGATCTGGCTCAAACTGTTTATGGCTGATATGCGAATCGTGCCATATCTTCACTTTCTCTTTGTACTGTAGGCTGTTCGAAAAGGCTGTGTCTCTCAGTTCTTCCAGGGCTGCCAATTCAACTCTTCTTTGGTCTCCTATACTCTCGGGATCTAGAAGCAACTCAGTAACTGCCCAAAAAGATTTATGCTTGATTTCCACTGGCAAATGGCACGGCTTGCCATAGACGAGACGAAAAGGAGATGTTCCCAATGGATTTTTGAAAGATGTCCGATAGGCCCACAAGACCGAGTCCAAAAGCTGTGACCAATCCTTTCGGTCTGGGCGGACAACTTTCTGCAAGATAGTCTTTATCTCCCTGTTCGATACTTCGGCGAGACCATTAGTCTGAGGGTGATAAGGAGTGGCAACCCGATGGTCAATACCGAACTCGTCAGCAAGGGCCCTAACTTTGTCATTGATGAAATGAGACCCCCCGTCTGAAATCAAAACTCTAGGTACCCCGAACCGTGAAATGATATTTTTCCTCAAGAATTTACACACGGTTTTTGCATCTGCGGCTCGGGCGGGGATGGCCTCAACCCATCGGCTGACATAATCCACAGCGAGCAAAATATGCTCGAATCCCTGACTCTTAGGAAATGGGCCCATGAAATCAATTCCCCATGCATCAAAAACCTCACAAAAGTGAATGGGTTGCATGGGCATCATGTCTCTCTGTCCGCAGGTTCCCATTTTCTGACAATCAGTACATCTCTTCACGAACTCATCAGAATCCTTGAAGAGAGTAGGCCACCATAGGCCGGATTGAAGCACCTTTTGTGTTGTTCTCTTTCCAGAATGATGTCCTCCTGCCTCAAGCTTGTGGCAGTATGTGAGGACGCTTTGCTGCTCTTCTTGAGGAATGCACCTCCTCCAGATACTATCTCCTCCTTCATGATAAAGGACAGGATCCTCCCAATGGTAAAACTTGGCCTTAGCTAGGAAGGTCTCAAGTTTCTGCCTGGGCCAACCCTGAGGGACTGTCTTGGCAACAAGATAGTTTACAAAGTCGGCATACCATGGGAGTGAGGTGACAGCTAAGATCGCCTCATCTGGAAATGTCTCTGAGATAGGTGCGCTGGGCTCAGATTCCTCAAGATTCTCCAACCTGGAGAGATGATCCGCCACCACATTCTTGACTCCAGGCTTGTCCTTAATTTCAATATCAAATTCCTGGAGTAGAAGGATCCATCTGGTCAGACGTGCTTTGGCATCCTTCTTAGCCATTAAGTACCTGATGGCGGTATGGTCGATGTAAATGGTCACTCTAGATCCGAGAATGTAAGATCGATACTTATCAAGAGCGAAGACTACGGCCAGCATCTCTTTCTCAGTCACAGTGTAATTCCTTTGAGCGGCATCTAAGGTTCGGCTGGCGTAGTGAATGGCAAACGGTAATCCATCCCTCCTCTGTCCAAGCACAGCGCCAACGGCAAAATCTGAGGCATCCGTCATGATCTCGAATGGGAGAGACCAATCGGGTGGCTGAAGGACAGGAGCTGAAACAACCATATTTTTTAGAGTCTCAAAAGATTCAAGACACTTATCATTAACAATAAACTCGGTGTCTTTGGTCAGCAAGTCAGTGAGCGGTCGGGCAATTCGACTGAAGTCCTGAATGAACCGTCGGTAGAAACCGACATGCCCCAGAAAAGACCGTAACTGACGCAAGTTGGACGGCGGATTGAGTTTTCTGATGATGTCTACCTTAGCCGGATCGACCTCCATGCCCCTGTTGGAGACGATATGACCAAGGACCGTCCCTTGAGTCATCATGAAATGACTCTTCTCCCAGGATAAGACTAGATTAACCTCTATGCAGCGCTTCAGCACACGGTCTAGGCAGTCAAGACAAGCGTCAAACCCATCGCCATAGACCGAGAAGTCATCCATGAAGACCTCTAAACAGTCACCCACCATGTCCGAGAAGATGGACAACATGCACCTTTGGAATGTCGCCGGAGCGTTACATAGACCAAAGGGCATCCGTCTGAAAGCATAAGTCCCAAACGGACAGGTGAATGTCGTTTTCTCCTGGTCTTCGGGCGCAATGGCCACTTGATTATATCCAGAGTACCCATCAAGAAAACAGTAATGACTCTTCCCGGCTAACCGCTCGATAATCTGATCAATGAAGGGAAGCGGGAAGTGATCCTTCTTGGTGGCCTCATTCAATCGTCTGTAGTCCACACAGACCCTCCAAGAAGTTGGTACTCTGGTAGCGATCTCCTCTCCAGACTCATTGACAACTGTAGTGATACCCGTCTTCTTGGGTACCACATGTAAAGGACATACCCATTTAGAGTCGGAGATGGGATAGATGAAATCAGCGCTCCACCACTTCGAAATTTCTTTCATGACGACCTCTCGAAGGTTCGGGTTCAGCCGTCGCTGGAACTCACGCGATGGCTTAGCATCATCCTCGAGATAGATGTGGTGGGAGCACAGCTTCGGGCTCAGCCCCTTGAGATCAGCTATATTCCAACCGATTGCCTTGCGGTTTCTTTCAAGAACCTCCATCAGGCGAGATTCTTGTTCTCCAGTCAAATCTGCTGAGATGATGACTGGGTGCATTTCTGGCTCACCCGCAAGGAATCTATACTTCATTGACTGCGGAAGAGGTTTCAGTTCAGGACAGCTGGGAGGCGGCAGATCTGGCTTCTGATAAGTCTGTGTAAATGCTACCAGGTCTGCGTGGGAGAACTCTCGCGTTGCATGAATTGCTGACGAAGGGCGGCCTGATGGATCATCAATAAACTGCACGGGCTCGCACTCTGTCATGGCTGCTGGCTCAGAAGGAATCAGACAAGGCAAATAATCATCAAAGTCATCCCAGTCAATGTCTGAATCCGAGGGATCAGAAGAAGATGAGCAAGAATGAAACTCATCTGCACCACTCATCACAACACTGTCAGCTTCAGATGTATCCTCCTCCAGGGATGTGCTCTCCCGGCTCTCGACTGCCATGAGCTTGAGATACAGTGAATCTGTAGGCAAGGCGAGGGTCGATGCTACAGGATCTTTCCAATTGGATTCATCATCAGTCATCTCAAAGTCACAGACCTGGTGGATGTCTAGCTCCTCCTCTGTCATCTGCTCGGCCTCGCTGGACTGCTCTGAGCATTCTGCCTCTCTGGCTCTGATCTCTTCGATCGTCTCTATTTGTATGGTTTCGCCTTCTACGCGAAAACATACCTTCCCACTGTCATGGTCGGTCACCGCCTTGGCTGTGGCCAAGAATGGACGTCCGAGAATAATGGGGGCATCAGTTACAGACTCAGGGATCTCCATGTCCAACACAACGAAGTCCACGGGGAATTTCAAGCCCTGAATGGTAACGACCACGTCTTTCAATAACCCCTTTGGCCTCTTAATCGACCTATCAGCAAACTGAAGGACGGTTCTGCTTCGAAGAAGAGGGCCAAACTCGAACTGCTTGAGTAAGGCTGCCGGAAGGAGGTTAATTGAAGAGCCGCTGTCTAATAGAGTACGATCAAACTGCTGCTCTTGAATCTCGCATCTGACATATGGAGCTCCTGCGTCTGGTCGCTTGGCTGGCAATGTGTTCTGAATGGTGCAGCAAGTGTTATGAGTGAGCATATGGATTTGATCTCTGTGCCTCTTCCTTCTTCGAACAGTAGTTGTTTCTTTTAAGTTCTTCTTGAAGAAGGGGATATGCTCAAATGCTTCTCGTAGAGTCAGCTGAATGTGAAATCTGTCAATCATTTCGTTGCCGAACTCTACCTGCTGATTCTTTTTGGGATTTTCTTTTTTATTCCCCTTCGCTCGGCGGAGTGCCTCAGGGAAGGGGATGGTAGGTGCCTCCTCAGATGGAGGTCTAGGAATCGGTCCCTGTGCCTGTGGAGATGGAGAATCCATACAACTATCATCATGCAACACATATGGATCTGCAATTTGAACGGGAACCTTTCCTTTATTCATATTTTTGTTTTTGTTTTTCGTCCCACAGTCACTAGATACAAAAAGTGGTGGCATCACAGAAGATGGCTCAATAAAAGTAGATGTGGTGGCCTCAGTACCACCACTAGCACCTGTCTTCGCGGCATCAGCACCGCTTCCTGGTTCTGCATCAAAAATGGCGGCATCAGCACCACCGTCTTCATCTGGTATCACGGCGGCATCAGCACCGTCGTCCTGAACTTCATCATGGGTGGTATCAGTACCACCGTCAACCTCGTCATGAGCGGCATCAGCACCGCTTCTCTGCTCCTCTGGCGCTCCTGATCCTGCCTCTGGGTGTCGCTCAGAAGAGGCGCCGCCGGCTGGTATCCTACCGCTCCTAGTAGTAACAAAATCAGCATCATAATAGGAATAAGATATGTCATTCAAATCATCACTAGGAGAGGCGTCCTCTGTGAACTCTACCTGCTCAGATTTCCTTTTCAGATTGTTCGGGTTAGGTTCAATCTGAGCGGGTATGGCGGCCTTGCCTTTCATGATCTCCCGCATCTCCTGCCGGAATTCATCCATTTCTCGCCTGAAAGATGCTCGCTGTTCAGATAGCAAGCGGGCAAGATCGTCAAGGGCTGGGTTCTCATAGGCTGGACCCTGAGAACCGGATGTCTGTCCCTGCTGGACATGGGGCTGCTGTTGGTATTGCTGGTGATACTGGGGGGGAGGCTGGGCATAAGAATGCTGAGGCGGCTGTCGCTGCCTCCACTACTGTCCCTGATAGGCGGGACGAGGACCACTCTGATACTGCTGGGGCTGGTTGTACTGGGGCTGCTGGTTGTACTGTGGCTGGTGTTGTTGGTGTTGTTGCTGTGGCTGGCCGTTCTGCTGTCCTTGAGCAGGAGGATGCTGTTGGGATGAGAATCCACCATTACCCCAACGGAATCCGGGGTGATCCCTACGAATTGCGGGCTGAGGGTATCGGTCATACCAAATCCCATTGACTTCCATCAATGGCTCCTGCTCAAAGGAGGGTGGAGGAAGAACTGCCAGTGGCTGCTCCGGCTGATAGACCACCATCTGTGTGTCCTGAGATGGTGGTTGCTCTGGATGGTACTGCAGCAATGGGACTGGCTCCGCCTGGATATGGTTCACCTGGCGGTATGAGGTAGAGGCCTGGTTGGGATTGCTGCTGCTGGAGGCAACCTGTGACCTGGGAGGCTGTTGAGAATGGGCTTGTGCCTCCTGAATACATAGAATCTGGGTCTTCAGGTCACTCATGGTTTTGGTGAGAAGGTCCATCTGGGCTAGACCTTGATTCTGCTTCTTCTCGAGGATCTCCATGCGGTCCAGCTTTTCACTAATTATGCCCATGTCAGCTGCTGCTGATTCTGCTTGGGCTGCTGCAACTGACACTGTATTGGGACCGGCATCGATGCGGGCGATCCTCTGAAATGATCCCGCTCCTTGCGGGGGCTTCTGGTGTGTGTAGACACGGGCTTGGGTCATTACTGTAGAATTTTCTGCCATGCCTTCGTAGATGGCCCAGACGTCGTCTTCACCCTTTGAAAAGTATGATCCACCGCAAGAGGCGTTGACGAGCCCCTGCAGCTCCGGTGTCAGCCCACAGAAGAAGCTCTGAACCAGATTGGGCTTGGATATATCATGATGTGGACACCGGTCGATGAGCTCTCTGAATCGATCCCAAGCTTCATGAAATTGTTCATTTGGGATCATGACAAAATTGCTAATCATAGCTCTAGCTGCATTGGTCCGGCCGAGAGGATAGTATTTCTTCAGAAATGCGGTCCGGAGATCTGCCCAAGTGTCGACGAATTGCCCAAGATGCTTGAGCCAATATGCGGCTCTATCAACCAAAGAGAATGGAAAGGCAATCATCTTGATTGTGTCCTCGGTTATCAACCGATCATGGATGGTACTGCATATCATTTCGAACTCTTGGAGATGGAGGTGCGGCTCTTCGGTCGGCAGCCCATGGAACTTGGGTAACATCTGAATTGTGTTGTGCCGAAGCTCGAAGTCTCCATGGATTGGTGGGAGTCTGATCCACCGGTGAGTGAGGGACGAAGCTGGGTTGTGCAGTTCCCTCATGATGGTCTGTGGCGGTCGCTCACCGTCTGGGTCGCCCCCTCCTGCATCGGGTCCTCCTCCTTCTCCGCCGCCACCGCCCCCAGGTCGGTTTTCTCTCATCTGAGCAATTTCCCTCATAAGGTCACCCATGAATGTGCCCTGGTCACGAATCTGTCTCTGCATAGTCTCCAGGGATGCTAACAAGGAATTGTTGATGGCTGCTTGATCAAATAGGAACGGAGGGTGCTCATGATCCTCTTCATGCTCGCCTCTGTCTGCCATGGCTGGATGTTCTGAAAAAGCAAAAGAGGCCATCTCAGGTGCTGTAGAATGGGCCGAACTGGGTGATGCACTGAAATCTGAAATGATTTGACTGAGGGAAGGAGAATGGGAAGGGTGGTCGAGGGGGAACAGGGTGGATGTAAACTCAGGCTCGGAGAGCGGACTCTCCGAGGTATTCCTAGATGAATAAGGAGGAGTGCGGGATAGCGGTGCCGACAAGGTC
This sequence comes from Ottelia alismoides, assembly GCA_037367405.1. Taxonomy (NCBI): domain Eukaryota; kingdom Viridiplantae; phylum Streptophyta; class Magnoliopsida; order Alismatales; family Hydrocharitaceae; genus Ottelia; species Ottelia alismoides. The sequence goes on from JAZKJV010008882.1 coordinate 2,291,283, forward strand.
GGCCTAAGAGATCTCCGTCCCATCATTTTGATTATTCGAGAAGAGTGGGGATAATGCAAGAGAAGAAGAAGATGATATGCAACAAAATCGTGCACAATTGTGCGGTGTTTTTGATCTTGACCTAAATAAATCTAGCAATCAAACACAAAGCAGGGGTAAGTTCACCAACTCAACACATGAAGCCGTGAAGGTTCGGCTTTTATCTTGTCAATTTTAGCTTGATTCAGGAATTTATCTTTTAACGAGTCCTTAGAACGCTACGCCTATAGGAGAGAGAGTACTGCCGGAAAAGTATCCCGTACTTGTCCTCCTCCTGTGTAACCTGTAGCTTGCACTTTTTGAGGTCCTTGTAACCCTTCCTGGATCCCTACTCAGCCAAAGAATAAGAGAGGAAGCCAATAGGCGAAACCAATACTTCGGAACTCGCTCGCAACGGAATCACCCGTGAGCGTGCAAGAACCTACTCGGACGCAGCCGGTGAGACAGACACCCTCGTGAAGGCGTGGCCTATGCTCGATACTTCGGACGAGGTCGATGCTCACACAATAGTGAGTCACCAATGGCGACCAAGCCCTACTCGACTACGTACGATAGAAGCGCCAATACTTCGGTAATCCAGGCGATACACAAGGCAGCCACAAGCTGGGTTTTTGGCTCTAATCCTTACGAAGCGCTCACCTCACTTGGAAGGAGACCTTCCCATGCAACCTGAATACAAGTGAGGGTGTTACTCTCCCCAAGCAATGAATCCAATTACCTTTTTTTATTTTGGTCAAGTTTTCTTAGCAGTCCCTTTTTTAATTTTTTTGGTGTTATCGCTTCTTTTGAGTAAATTCAAACAAGCGCCTAACGTTTTTGTATTTTCTTTATCCTACTTTGTTCCAAAAACAGAGGGAGAAAAGAGTCGGAAAAGCCGTGCAAGTCGACACAAAGATGGAGATCTCACCTTTGTGCCTAAATGATGCGTGCAAAGTAAGAAGACTTACAGTGAATCCCAGCTCTCTCCATGCGGGATGCAAAGCAGAAATTTATAAACCTAAACTACATGCCGGTATGCACACGGAAATCGTCCTAGATTAGGCAACTGCTAGCGTGAAGAACCACAAGTTAATTATCAACTCCCAATCCGATTGTCCGGTCTTGGCTCACCCCTCCTCTTCTCGACACACTCGAGTTCAGGAGTAGCGCTTGATGGGGCTCGCTCACGGTGCGTGGATCAAAAGTAGATAATCAACTGTTTAATTAGTCTAAGTCCAAATACGCACTATAGGAGCATGCAAAAATAATTAGGTGTTTGGACCTATTCTAATCGAGTCAAGCAGGACCTAAAACTAAGAGCTCAATCCACAAAATAAATGAAAAAGGAAAACAAAACCGGAAAATGACAAGCGATGAAAACTCGTCAAAAACCGCGGTGAGCCCCCAAGTGAACAAACACTTGGAAATTGGGCCCGGTAGTGTCCAAGTCCAAGGTACCTGTATTATTACAATTTAAATGAATCCCTCTCTCACAAAATAAAAGAGAAGCTAACTAATCACTCTCCCTCTCACTCCTTGCTCTCTCCTGCCGGCTTGGCTAAAGAAAAGCCGGCTCCACGTCCCAAGGTGGCGTCGGTCGCCTAGGCGATCCGCCTCGCTCCGCGGTCCCTCGCAAGAAGACAAAGAAGAGATGGTCAGATAACTCAATCAAGATATATCAAAAATGTGAGAAATGGAAAACAATGCTATGGTAAACAATTCACACAAACAATCAAAATATGGACTACAAGCTGTTGCTCCCCATCAACGGCGCCATTTGATAACCGCGCTTTATCGAGGGTCTAAATCTGTCGCTGTGCGACCCACAATAAAACGCGATTAATCAACAATTAACCCACACTAAAAATCAATAATTAGAAATAAATGTGGAGTTAAAATTTATTTTTAACTCTGCACAAATGATGTAAAGGGGCAAGTATGCAGAGAGTTCGAACACAGGGAGCAAACAGTGTAGTCCAAGCAAATGAATGCTAAAGTGTGTGAGTGTGTGAAGTGTCTACACTAAGCAAGCAAGCAAGCACAATTTTTGTGGGTTTTTAATTTTTTTTTTAAAAAAAATTTTTTATTTGATTTTTAATTTTGTATTTTGATTTTTGATTTTCTGATTTTTATATTTTATATTTTATATATTTTTTTTTTCAATATTGGAAAGTAAAGGCACTATAATAAAAGGCAAGCCAAAAGATTTATAAAAAGGTGCAAAAATACTCAAAAATTCAGAAATAAAATGTTTTTGTTATTTTTAAGGTTTTTTACTGTTTTTGTGAATTTTGGGGATTTTTCAAGATGTTTTTGGTATTTTTAAGCACATAAATAAGGCAAAACAGTGGGAATAGGGCTGGCTGTGACAAAAATAGGAATTAAAAATAACAAACAGTAGCTCAAAAGTTTCACACTATTTTTCAAATAAAAAGAACAAAATAAGGGACAAACAGAAGCTGAATTTATATTTTTTGGATTTTTCTACTATTTTTTATATTTTTTTTGAAGTTTTTAAGTGTTTTTCAATTTTTAGTGTTTTTCTTTTGAGATTTTTAGTGGTTTTTGGACTGACACTAAAATATAGTAAAATAGACACTAGATAATTTTTTTGGAATTTTTAGAGGGGTTTTACTATTTTTTTGGTGTTTTCTAAGCTAGACAGTAGGAAAAAGACATGTTTTTGATTTTTTATAAATAATGAAAAGTGGTAAAATTGAAAACTAAAAATAGGGCGTCAAAAGATAGGACAACAGGAGCTTAACCCTATTTTTGTGGGATTTTTGGGGTTAAAATGATATTTTAATTAATTAGAACAAGACCCCAATCATCAAACAGTGCTGGTAGGGGCATAAGTGCAAATATGGAAACATACAGGGGCTTACACGCAATTTTTCCACAAAAGTTTACACTGAAACTTGCATTTACTTGGACGAAATATAAATAACAAAACCCGGAGGGGCCTTAGCGCAAAATGCCCAAGCCGAACACGTGCGAGACACGCGCCTGGCAGGGACCTAAAGGCAATAACCAACACTATCAGGGGCTTGTATGCAAATATCCCAAATATTTAACACTGAATACAAAAGTTCTGGGCCTAAACCAAAATACCCCAAAGGCCGAGGGTCTGTCTGCAAAATGGCCACGCACCTCACGCGCACGGGCACGTGAGATGACGTGGCCGAGGACCTTTTTGTAAATACGTAAAAGTTCGGGGGCCTTAAGGTAAATATTACAAAACTATTTAAACTGCCGAGGAAAGTTTTAGTACTATTAAAATATTACAAAAATGGGCGGGGGTTTGTAGCAAAATACCCACGCCAAAGCGGGAGCGGACGGCTGATATCGCTTCACTTAGACACGTGTCCTGCTCTCGCGCTCCGATACCCCTTCGCAGCTTGCGGCCAGGATTAGAAGATCAGGAGTGCATCGAACGGTCCTGGGAGCGCAAGATCTAACGGAGGAAGGACGGCTTGGAAGAACTGGAGTCGATCGGACGGCTCTGGATGATGGAGGAGGAACAGCAGATGAACTCGCCGATGGCGAGTTTTGATTCGAGCCCCCGCCTGCCTCCGACGTTCGTTGGAGCTTCAAAATGTCCAGATCTTCTCCTGCAGGTGTTGGCTGACGTCTGGAGGCTTCAAAATCCACCGGCGGACGCCGGTGCTCTCGCACGGAGGTGGCGGAGCTGCAAGGCTCCAGGTGCTCCGGTGAGAGCGCAAAATAGCTCCAGGAGCTTCGATGTACTTCAATACCTGCACCAAAACGTTAGAGAGGTCGAGGGCAAAATGCCTCGACCTCAGGTGACTCTCGAAGGTAGCGTGGAAAGCGAGATGTGGGCTCGCCGGAGTTGCGCTCCGGCAAGGTGGTCTATGGAACTATTCGATGGACGATTTGACGAATGAAGATAGGCGAAATGATCCGAAAACTAACAGGAACTGGAAGGGGATAAAGAGAAGGCAAGAACAGCCTCGATGGCCTAGGGCCAGAGGGTGGTTACCTCGACGGCAGAGCTTCGCCGGAGGTTGGAACGCGCGACGATCAGGTGCTCTCCCGACGCCTGGAAGCCTGGAGCTCAGAGCTGTCACCTCCGGGTACCTTTAGCTCGACCAAGGGGGAAGGATCATGGGAAGTTCGCGGTTCAACCCGAGAAAGGAAGATGGGGGTTGGTATTTGAAGGGAGTTGAGGGCGTGTTTTCGAGGTGTGATCACGGGTGGAGGAAGAAGATCTTGGAGGATCTGAGAATTCGGCGATGGAGATGGATCTACAGTGATCAATTTCCAAGAAGGAAGCGACGGCGAAGGACGAGCAGCGCGACCTCGAAAAAAGGGTGAAATCGGGCGAAAAACGAGGTGTACGAACTCGTGGAGGGTGAAGAATGGACTGTTGACCCGCCGGTCAACAGTTCAAGGCGCCTGGTTGGTCCACGTGGACCAACCAGGGAAAAGATAAAGAAAATGCTTTGTTAATTCGTTTAAAAATAGAAATAAATAGAATTAGAGTATGATTATAAAATAAAAATTGTTTGTTATTTTATGTAGTATTTAATTATGATTTTTATTTATTTTTATGGATGATATTTTTACAGGTTTACATTTATACCCCTAATAGGTATATTATCTATACATTTTAGCATTTTATTTTTGTGTATTTAATTTATTGATTTTTGTTTATTATTTTCTAAAATTATAGGATACTTTTATATACATAGATATATTTTTATTTTATTTTTATGATATGTTTTGTATATTTAATAAAATATAAAGGTGTTTTATATAGGTATAAGTATGTGTAATGTATCTATGTACTCTAATTTACCAGTATTTTTATTTTGTATTTTATTTAGGTTTTTATTCTTATTTTAATGTACATAATTATTATAAGTATTATTTACAACATTATAAAAACATAAAAATGAATAAATAATGAATAAATAATAAATTGAATATTTTATTCAGTACAAGTGTACAATGAGGGTCCAAAACTCAACTTTCAAACCGTAGCTCCGCCAAATGCGAAACCACCGCCATTGGATAGATTATTTTATTCTATATACAATTAAAGGTGAGTATACTGCATTTGGAGTTGTCAGTTGTGAGATACGGGTCTGGGAAGTTGGGATTTTGGATTCTTATTCAGACCATATCTTTTTGTCTGTACATTCTTTTTTTGTGAAATCAATTTTGTCTTTTTCTTTATGAAATTATCTACAACTTTTATGTACAAAGTTTCTTTATTTGATGTATAAAAAGTGGAACCAAAAATAGGTCCCAAAATGAATAAATAATGAATAAAGAGTATAAGTGTTTTGACTGTGTTTCTGACCCTTATCTCCCCCTACTTTATTCCTTGTCGACCTATTCATCAAGATGCCTAGGTCTCGGGGGTTTGGGTCATAAAACATTTACAATATTTTATTCTTTTTCTTTTCTTTATTTATTCTATAATTTTGGCCTTAATTACAGTAATTTACACACTAATTGAATGCACATGCATGGATGCTAAGATGATGGTTTTAATGCTATTTAGAGGTATTTGCTAGGGTTTTTGGTGCCAAAATGATAGAATAAAGATGATGAAATGTGGATTCATCACACCCCCCCCCCCAAAAAAACCATATACCCTACCTCCTGCACACTCTCTTCCGTCGAAACACCCCCTCCCTCCAGCCCTAGTCGTCTCCCTCCTCTAACCTCTCTCTTCTCCACCCCCCTCCAAATCGAAGCCCTCAACCCTCCCTCTCGCACAACCTTCTTCCTCACGTACACCTAGGGTTGGGCATGGGCCGGGCTCGGGCCGGGTTCGCCTTGGCCCGGCCCAAGCCCATTTTAGAATATGGGCTAACGGGTCGGGCCTAGGCCCATTTTATTTTCAAAAATTAGGCCCAAGCCCAAACCCGACCCAAATAAAATGGGTCGGGTTCGGGTCGGGCCGGCCCAATTTAACACCTATGTATACGAATATCATGTCTTCCATTCTTCTTGCATTTGTGTGGTTGTTTCTTATGCATGTGTGCATGTTTAAAACTATAAAGTATGCTAACTAATTTGTGATTTTAACATTAGTTGTATGTTGGAAATACAAATGTGGTAAAAATATGGCGACTTAAACCACCATTCAATTCACCATTACATATTCTATTGTAGATGCGGGCACTATGGCCCAATACAAATTGGTTACTTACAGTTGTACATGCTGTAACACTTGAGGACACAGATTCCATTATTGCATATTAATGTAATAATCTTGTATATTAATGTAATAATATCCTCAATCCACTATTGGATATGATTATTAATGTATGTAAGCATTTATTCTACACTTGAATAAGGATAGTAAAGTTAGAACATGGTATTTGGAATGAACATGAATATAATTGATATAATTATACCGTACTGGATATAAATATACTTGCTTTAGAATGGATCGGGCTATCGGGCTAACGGGTTTGGGCCTTCTAAGGCCCAAACCCGGCCCGTTAATCAATATGGGCTCATTTTAGGGCCCACGGCCCGCCCATTAAATTTCGGATTCGGGTTTGGGTCGGGTTATACGGGTCGGGTTTTGGGCCGGGTCGGGCCGGCCCAGCCCAATGCCCAACCCTACGTACACCCCTCCCTCTAGCCTAGCCATCGCACGACCAAAGCGAAGGCATCCCTACAGCAAGATCTCCCTACGACAAGCCCTCTGCCGCTCTCCACAGGCTCCTAATTGTGTCTTGTCATCGTCTTCTTCGGACAGGTGACCCAACTTCTTCGATGATGTGCATCCTTCAATTTATGAAATGTTCTACTCCTGCAATAGTCTATTTTTAATTACGAGGATAATGAATAACATTGTCAACTAAACACAAATAGCACATGTTGGGTCTCAGAACTCCATTATTTTGGTACTAGTATGTGTATTAGGTTACCGAAATTGATAAAAAGAAAGGAAAATCGTTAAGATTGATGTTTTGATGATAAGCTTATTATTAAGGTGACGCGTATAGAGACCAAAAAATGCATAGAAATGGATGATTTCTACGATATCCACGCTATCCCAGATAGATCGCAATCGCTTTATTTTGTTGCAAAAATTCAAGGACAACAAACATAAAGAACTTGGTTTGATAAACGAGGCTTGTTGAAAAACCCCATCTTGTTGGGGTATGGTACGACAGGAGGGGGTGCATACAAGGTTCTTAGGCTTGGCTTGATAGTTAGGATTCGAGACATATCAACAGTGTCAAATTTTGAATGATATGTCATGTTATATGTGTAGATTTGACCCATATGTAATATTTGTGAATAGGATTAGATGTAAGAAATGTATTTTTGTAAAAAAAAATATCCTAGGCCTAGTGAAGTAATTGACTACCCAGTCAGATGTTTTGAGTTACATAGAAGGAATTGCACATATATGCCACAAGGACATTTTTTCATAATATAATATGACTTTGTAGTCCTATAAAGTATAGAATCTGGACAACAAATGTGTAGTTGGTCTATGCAGAAATAATATAACATTGAGCGCGAACAAGGTCATCAATATCACAGTGTTATATGCATAGTATTGCTAATGTTAGTTGATTAAATCGTCATGCTTGATGGGTATTGATCAAATAGTTGATCAAAGGACATCAATATAACAATGTCGTATACACAATATATGATTGACTCGTGTTTCGCATATCGAACAATGGATTCGAGTTCATTCGCGTTTGAGACTGTTTGTGCGACTAGCAAACCGCTTCTACGACTTCCATGGTCGAGACTGACTTGAAAGGCCAAAGCAGCAAGAATCCGTGAAAGGAAATCCCTCCTTCCCCCGTAGAGAGGAGTCAAATCCAATCCTCCCTGGACCTTTATCAACCCAAGTTATGTGGGAGCGGGGTTTGCGATTCAATTGTATACATAATTTAGGAAGCATATTGGTTTATATGTGAGTATGTTCTCGAATAGAGGAAAATCTTTTGTTCTATCAAACAATGTGTCTAATTACCTATTATGGATGCAGAAATTAAGGGAAACAGAGGTTGGATCTGGGCTGAGGAAATGGGAGAAAATAGGTTCAGCGAAGCCCAACCGGATTTGGACCTCGAAAGGGGAAGGGTTGACCCGGTTCAATGGACTTGGGCCGACCAATTAGAAAAACTGGATTTAAAAATAAAAGATTATTTAATGTAAAATAGTAAAATAATTTAAAACAAAAAAATAAAAATGAAAAATGTTTATTATTTTTCAAGGTATTTTTTATGATTTTTAATTATTTTTATAAAATTATATATAAAGTATACGATACAGGTATTATGTACATGCATATTATACGTATATATTTTATTATTTTATTTTTATTTTATTATTTTTACAAATATTTCCTTTATTTTTTATTTTATTTATTTACAGAATAATTCAAGGAGTATGAAATAAATTTTATTTGATTTTTACAAATGAAATAAAAGTATTAAAGAAATAGGTATTATGTACAATATGCACAAGTGTAGCTGGTATACTATGAATTTTTTATTTTATTTTTAATCTATTTTGTCTTTTATATTTTGTCTTTTATTTTTATTTTATTGTTAGGAGTATGTACAAGTATTTAAAATACAATAAGCCCAAATTATGTGTTAAAATAAGTAAATATATATAGGTATAGGTACTATCTGGTTGTACAATACATTCAAAAAGCCTACTTTCACACCATAACTTCAAAATTTAGGGAACAACCCTCATTTAAAAGATAATTTAATTTATAATCTAATAAAGGTGATTGTGTAAGAATTATTGAGTTCATATGGAGCCGAAATTGATCTTTTAATTTCTTATTTTATGACTTTTTATGAGTGGTATCATTTACAATATGTACAACAATTTATTTTACAAATATTTTTATTATTTAGACGAAATGTTTACGTACATATTTTATTGAGAAAATAATTTGTTTTGAGGTCTTTTTATTAATGAAGAGAATATAGAAATGATATATACCTAGAATGCATAGTGATGAATTATACAAGGAACCGATCTCCACCTACTTTCCTTGTGGATCAGGTCAAAGACTGACCTTCTCTCGGGGTTTGGGTCAGTCTATACTTATTTCATAATTACATCCTTCTTCTCCCTTTTCTTTTCCTCTTTATTCTTTTATTTCAAAAAAATAGATGTTAATTATACATTAACAATAGTATGTTCAATTATAATTTATTGGATTTACACATATTCACAGGTGTTTTCTAAAAGATGTGGCTAAAATAAAAAAATAAAGAATGAGAATCGTAGATTCATCATTCCCCTATATTTTACCTTTGCTAGTCCCTTAGCAAACACTTATTTGAAATAGAAGTGAAACAAAAATAAAAGAAAAGAAAAAGGAAGAATCAAAGTTGATTATTATTAACTAACTAATCAAAGTTGATTATTATTATATTTTACCTTTGCTAGTCCCTTAGCAAACACTTATTTGATTTTTCTAAGGAATTAGCAAATGAAATTGATACAGAAAATACAAATAAAATAAATAAACATGATTTTTTGGAGTTTTGTAAAAAAACAATTTATGTTTTTTAATGATTTTTCGACCCAAATAGGACATATTTTTGAGATTTTTGAATTATTAAAAATAAGAGAAATATTTAAATATGAAATAAAATTTATTGGAGATGAATGTGATTAGCATGCACTTAAAATGATTTTCCTAGATTTTTTAATGGTGATTTGATATTTATCAATCTTAATAACAAGTGAAATATAAATCTTCTTCAGAGGGTCTAAAATGAAATTATTTTTTTAATAGACTAAATTAATAAAAATAGAAAGTACGAGGACATACCTGCAAATTTCCCACTAAATCTCGTGCCAAGGCACGTGATACGCGTTGGACAGGACCTTTATGTAAACACCACTAAAGGCGAGATCAGATGGCTGATGTGATTTCACTTGACATGCGTCAGTTGTTGGTCACCCGATGATGCTTCGGCGATGAGTGTCTGGATCAAATCCCATGAGGGGATCTGATGGTTGCGACTCGGCTCGATCCAACGGTTGGCTTGAAATCTAAAGCACTCCCTCGATCTAACAGACCATGCTATTCTTGAATAACATGGATGAACTTGGTGCTTGGGATCCTTAGATCGGTCATAGCTTGTAGTTCCGGCTACCCAGGAGCTTCCCAAGTGTCACAAAAGGGAGCTGGAGCCTTCTTGAATCTGATGGTCCCCTAAAATAGGTACGGGCCCCATTCAACGGGGTCTTAGAGCTTGATGGAGCTGAGGGAAGGGGAGTTCTTTCCTGTTGTAGACTCCCCTCATATGGGGTCTTCAACATCTACAAGATATGGGAAAAGATCGGTAGTGAAAAGGTGAAGGTGCTAGTCATTATTGGTGGCTGATCGGGTGAAAATGAGGGTGGAGTAGAGAGGTCTGGCGAGCGGCAGAGGAGGGACCTCGAGTCTTTAATCCATGATAAAAAAGGGGCTAGGTGGCCAAGAAGGTGGAGAAAGTGATATAGAAAATAGCGGAGGTGAAATAGTCATCAGAACATGGTTACAACACGATGGATCCATGGTCAGAGATCTAGCTCCGGTGAACTACGATCGAGCAAAATAACATAATAAAAAAAAATGAAAATAACCAAATGCTAAACCATGCCAACAATAGTCCTAGGAATGAAAATAACAAAGGAACTGCGTCTCAACCTCAAAGGAGAAGTAATCGCAGACGAGCTCAGGCAAAGATAGTCGGCGAGCTCGGATCATTAGGTCTGGGACCTCTTCCTCCACGCCAAACACTCTGGCAAGACCACTATTGTCACCAACAACCTAGAGCATAATATATTTGGGGAATTCGAGGGGAAAAACAAGTTCATATTTGATTCGAAGGTTCGACGGGTATATGTATAGGGACTGGTGGGATAAGGAGGATCGCTCGACATAGTAATCCTCGGATCAAGGATTGATGCTGGTGTGAAAGGGTGTCGATCGAGGAGCAGAAGTCAATAAGGATTTGTTCCTAGAGAGTGCAAGTTTGACGGGGAAAAAACAAGGAAGAGAGGTGGTCAGTGAGGTCTGACAAGCCTAAGGGAGTAGAGGGCCAGTTGATCAGCAAGTCAACCAAGGTCACGCTCCCATTGGGCCACGTCAGACACTACATGGCAAAAAAGAAATAAAAGAATAGAAAATTAAAAATAAAATAATAAATGATTTAATTAAATAGAACTAAAAACAAGGAAATTATTTATTATTTGGTTTAGTATTTTAATATGATTTTTATTTTTTTTCAATTTAATTTTTTAGGTGTTAATTTTTATATGTGCTAATATATGTATATTTTACCTATATATAGTGTATATTATTTTTATTTTGTATTTTAGATTTTATAAAATTATTTTAAATATTTGTAACTTATTTAAATACATATAATATAATTTTTATTGCATTTTTTACATTTATTTGTACACTTAAATAATTATGTATACTTATTATGTAGTACAAGTATAATTCATCCATGTATTATAATATACCTATTTATTTTAACATATTTTTAATTGTTTCATCTTATTTTCAATTATATACATGTATTTTAAATAATATTTTAAAAATTTTAAAAATATAATAAATTGAAAATATAAAGAATAAATACAATGATTATTTTATTCAAGTATGTTGCATAATTAGACCCAAAACCTAACTTATTTTAAGATCTTGAATTCAAATTAAATGAAATCATATTCATTAAATAAATAATTTATTTTAATAACAATAAAGGTGAGTATGATAAATTCTGAGTTCATACGGAGAAAATACATGTTTGGACGGTTTTCTTTACGGCTTTTTATTCGAAGTGTCTACGGTGTATTTTTAAAATAAATTAAATTTTGTATTTTTCTTTGTATTTTTATATGCAAGTTTCATGTTTAAGTTTATTTATTTGATGTATAAAAAATAAATAATAGAATAGATCTCAAAATTAATTTATTGAGGAATAAAAATTAGGGTTTGTTGTGATTTTTAGCCTTTATCTTCCCCTAATTTATTTCTTGTCGACCAATCATCATGATGTCTAGGTCTCGAGGTTTAGAGTCATTCACTAGTTTTGGCATTTCTTTTTTGTCTTTTCTTTTCTTTATTCTTTGATTTTGGCTTTAAATACAACATTTTGTACTGTTTATAGTAAGATAATGAATGTTATTTTATGCAAATTAATGTTATTCACATACATTTATATAGTATTTAAAGGTCAAAATGAAAGAATAAATATGATTAATTAAAGATTCATCAGTATTTTATCGCAATAAGCAGTGAATCCTTTAGGTTGTATTAATCGCCACACATGTCATTTTGTTGTAATGTTGGTGGCATCTTCCAAGAACAGATAGTACTCTTCAGCAATCTTATAAGTTAGACTTTATTTCTCTTCGATTTGCAAATTAGAAAATAGAAAAAAGAAACGATCCAGATATTGTTTTGCATCAACTCCTACAGGAAAACAACTAGACGTTCCGTTTGTAATCTTACAACAAAAACTGTGCTGTGTTATATACGTAGGTTACTTGTCAAACCCTACTTTCGCAACCGTTGTTATTGCAGCTGCAGCTGGTGGCGGTAGCATCTCCAACCGGAGAAACAGGTGGAGGGCAGATGTAGAACGGATCATTGGTGGGTAAAATGCCGCTTGTGTTGACGAAGGAGAAGAGCATGAGAGCAAAGGACACCGCCACAGACAGCACCGTCAACGCGAGCATGAGAACGTTGGCAGCTCCAGCCCTCACCGCCTGCGCGTACTGTATGGATGCCATGGCCAGCATCGTGAGGGGGAAGGAGTACGCCCACCATGTCACGCTGAACCTCCGCATGGATTTCCTGAACAGCGACGGCCTCACCACCTGCACCACAAAGTCCACGTTCAGCAATTAATATTGACTACATATGTCAGCAAATGCACCGTAACTTTGCGCACGTGTATCTGCATTTTTTGAACGAATACTAGTTCTTCCCAACACCCACCTTCTTGTTATTCTTTGTGCAGCTGGAAAATATGTTATTCTTCGTGCAGAATTCCAATGTAACTGTGAAGTTTTGATTTGAAAAATGGTCCTAGGGTTGGCACGTTGCTCAATGATTTTGAAAGGATGGACACGTATCTTTGGTCTTTTACCTGTTTAAAGTAATGAGTTTGGTTGGAATATGTTTTCCAAATTATATTTAATATAATAAACCGTTTTTGTGAACATTGATATTTGGATAGTTGAGACTTGAGCCCGATGTAATTTAATATTCATTAATAGGCTGTATTGATTACAGTATGATTATGATATTTTTATGCGGTCTAGCATCCACTTCAGTAAATTTTTACTATGACAAATTGATATATGGTAACGAGCAATTTGAATATTCATTGTTATATCTTCCGCAATAAATACATGTCAAAGAATATTATTTGTTGCAAAATCAACTTTTATTTTTGTAATTAGCGTATTCCAATGGCAGACCTACATATTTGGTATGGGGGCACATGCCCACCTAATCTCTCACCTTCCCTTTAGTTTGCCTCAATAAGAGTTAAATAATATCCCATATTTGTAATGTTGTGCCCCCCATCTATCGAGAGTTGAAAATCGAAATTATCACCTTCATCACGCATGTGCCCACATTCTCTCTAGGTTGTTGCGCTTCCATTAGGTCCCCTCACACATGGTGACATCATGCCCCAGGCCTTGCCTCTCTTTAGGATGTGTGTGCGTACCCCATTTGCTCATGGACTCACTGCATCGGTTGCACTATGTGAGTACAATTTTAGAGATTAATATCATAAAATACATTCTATATTACCATGGATTTATGTATATTGTTGATTTTAGATCAGCATGCATTTAGATACTAGATTGCATTAGGATTTAATATATTAGTTTCATGTAATACATCCAATTTTTAGATTTAATGTGTGATATAGAAATCACCTAAGAATGTATGTAAGACACGTGATTCAATTATTGTATTTACGTGCAACATATGATATATGATACTATGCATATAATTGTACATGTGGATATGTGATGAAGATATAACGTGGAAAATTTTAATCTCCATACACTACAAGAAAAATGAGTTGTGGCCACGGAATGTGGCTACAGAAACTTGTGGCCACGATAATTCCGTGGCCACTAGTTTCTCGTAGCCACAATCCGTGGCCAAAGTCTTCATGTAAGAGTTGTGGCCACGATAAGTTCTGTGGCCACTTGTAGTGGCCACGGCATATTCATGACTAGAGAACTCTCGCGATGAGACTTGTAGCTACGGCTACTGCCCACGACATGTCGTGGCCAGAGCCCAATTCTGTGGCCACAAACCCCATATCCGTGGCCATAGTTCCGTAGCCATAACTTGTTTTCCTTGTAGTGATAGGTGTAGCCCTCGATCATCAATTTATGTTAAGCATTCTTAGTCGAAAATGATTCAGTTTAATTGAATTTGTAGTAGAGGATCGTTTCGATATGAACCATAATTTCAAATTGAGCATAGTAAAAATTTACCATATTACAATTTTGAAAGCAAAAGAATCCACTTCAGGATGTGGTTTTGTATCTATCTTTAGGTTTATGGTGCACATAGAAATTATGGTTCTGGTGTATTTCCCAATCTAATATATAATTCTCAGTCCACCAGTGAGTGTCACCGAGTTTAGGTGTGTATGTTTTAAATTTGTTTTATATGTAAAAAAACATGTCTTAATATATCTCCATGCATACACATGTCTATAGTGATTTATTTTAAATGTTATAATCTTATTTTATTGTTATATTATATGTTGATGTGCTCCTCTTATTTTGTAGGTCCGCCACTGACATATGCCTTATGCGTTGTTGAAGATTCATATATTGACCACCTATTCGTTGACTTATTCTTTTAATTTTGTATGAATAATTGTTAAATTTAATAACGATTAGAAGAAAAATCAAAGATTTCATTGTGAATAATAAAAAACAGGATATCCAATACTTTAGTTGTTATATATTTAACTAATAGAGGATAAGGCAAAGAAACACGATTATTCATTGTTTTTTAGGCCATTTTTGTTGTAGTAATTATAGTATATGGAAAGCAAAATATAGTCCATTGATGAATACCCATTCATCACTCTTTATTCTTCTATTTTAGCTACAAAAACCTTTGCAAATACATGTAGATATGTGTAAATACCAATAATTACCAAAAGCATGCATTGTGTAAAAACCTATAATTAGCATGTTTTTGTGCACAAAATAAAAGAATAAAGAGCAAAAAGAAAAAGAGGGAAATATTTAGAATAAATATTGAGCAACCTAACCCAAGGGAGGGCTCAGCATGGGCCTGACCGCATAAAAGCCAAAGTAGAGGGAGATAGGAGCTCATGTGTATATATTTGTAAATACATAAAACTATATATTTTCCTCACCCAAAAATATACTTGTACATATTGTGTGTATATTCTATTAAAAACAAAATAAAAAGATAAAAAAATCAAAAAGATCAAAAACATCCTTCCTTCACCATGTGTATAAACCACACCCTTGTATTTATTTAACCCTGTAAATAAATTCATTTATTTTCTAAAATTTTTGTAAATATTCTTTGTTACATATTGTGAATAAAATAAATAAAAAGACACAAAACAAAAATCAAATAAAAATCACAAAATGAAAAATACAAAAATACATTGTATAAATACCATGTGTATAAATGTATTCAACCATTTATTTCACCCTTGTATATAAGTAATAAAAATAAAATAAAAATATTCTTTTATTCCTCATTTCATGTTGTAAATAAATAAAATACAAAATGAGCATAAAAATACCTAAAAATAACAAATAAAAAATCAAAAATAAAAAACCATATAGTGTACATATACCTATATATAGAGCTACCCTATTTTTATTTCCAAAAATTAATTAAAAATCACCAAAAAATAGAAAAAAATAAAAGAAAAATATTTCATGTTTTGAGTTTTCCTTAATTCGACCTATTTCTACCCTAAAAAAATAAAACAAAAATAAAGCACACGTGGCCGCTCCTGATTGGGCCACGGGGGAATGTTGACCCCGGTCAACTCCCCCGCGCCTCCTTCCTTTTCTGGCCGTCGCGCGCCGCGTCTCCTTCCCCGATTTTTCCCACGCGCTCCAGGCTGTCACCCACTCAACCCCCGCGCCCGGACTCTTCGCCAGTCATCCCTCTCCCTCGCCGGATCTTCCGCCATCGAATCCATGCTTTCCTTTGCTGTCCTCACGCAACCCTAATCGCCCGGTCACATTATAAAACCATCACCTCCGCCGCCTCCGCGCCGCATCTTTGGCCCTTCTCTTCCTTCCCAGTGACCTCCATCGGCAAGGCGAGAGTGACAGCAAGCTTTTGCCCGTGTTGCAGTGAGGTGAGGGAGCGATACCATCGATCCGGCGTGACCTCGCCGCCTTTGCTCCGCCGCCAGCGTCGAGCATCGAGCTTCAGGCCTTGACGCCCTTCGAAGCTACGACCCGGAGATAGCCCATCTCCACCACAGTCTCCAGCATCCACCAGGTAGCCGTAGTTCTTTTTAATTTAGCTTAATTTCCGATTACGCCCAAATTCCATCTCCGACGCACATCTTCGATTCCGGCCACCTCGCTTATCATCTCGATCATCCGACCATCTCATCACCTCCGCCGTACCCTCACGCACCTTCTTCACCCCTCCACACAACCCAGATCGCACAGGATCTGGGAGTCGAGCTCCCTCGCCGTCGCTTCGCCGGAGCTCGTTCGCCACGCCGCACCGTCCACCTTCACGCCACCTAACCGGGTCGAGGCACTTTGCCCTCGACCCGCGAAGCTTCTTGACCATTTTGCAGGTCCAAAGGGGGCGTCTGAGCCTCCTTCACAGTTCAGCCAGGAGCTTCGAGCCGCCAGGTCTCGCCGGAGCCCCTCAGGGCTCGGCTGGGCTCTTGGCCACCACCAGCAGCTGCGGGATCGTTCAGCGGAGCTTCTCCGACCTTCAGGCGCAGCTGAGGAGGGCGGATACACCTTCACGAGGCCGGCGAAGTTCGCCGGCCACCAGTTCTTCGAGGACCCTCCAGAGCCGTCCGATGCATCCTCTGCTCCAGATCTGATCCTAGCCATCCATCTGTGGAGGAGCAGCGACCGTTGATCCACCCGAGGAGCGCATCTGGACCGTTGCAGCCGAGGAGAGAGGCACCCGAGCCCAGCACCGCTCGATCGTCCACGTGCCTCTTCCTTGGCCGTCGATCAGAGCCGAAGAGGAGAAGAGAGAAGAGGCGCCGCCATCCAGACCGTTCGATCACCCACGTGGCGCCTATCCAACCGTCGGCTATTAATAAAGGGGTAAATATCGTAGGCCCCCCTCGTAGTTTGTTATTTCCTGTTTAGTCCTGTAATTATTTTTAAAAACTTTTTAACGTTGGGTCATTTGCATTCTGGACCTCGCGCTTTATTGTATTTGCATTTATACCCCCGCCAGTAGAGACCCACGTGCGTCAGCACGTGTTTTGTTGGGTTATTTGCAATATATGCCTTGTAGTTCTGGATGTTTTGAATTGAATGAAATATTTTGGTTATTTGCATTTATACCCCTGTGAAGGCTGAATTGGCGCATGTGCTTTTATTTCTTGGACTTTTTGCAACCTTGTCCCTGGGGTTTTGATACGTGTTATCAATAACCCCTAGGACTTGGTTTTTCTTACACTTAGGTCCCTGTGTGCCCCAGACACGTGCTTGGCATGTGATTTCTTGGGTATTTTGCACCAGGACCCCAGAACTTTTGGGTATTTGCACTTAGGTCCCTGTGCACAGTGCCCCACCTTTATTTTTGAATAAAATATCAAACGACCTCCAAATCCAATGAAATTTTGACACATGGCTCCTGCCATGGTGTAAGAATTTCTATGATTTTTTGGAGACATTTTGATTTCATTTATTATTTTTAAAAAATCAAAAACCCCTATTTTTGCTACTGTTTGACTTTAAAAATACCAAAAAAATATAAAAACTTCACCAAAAATTCTAAAAAAATTAGGACTTGTTGTTTATTGGTTGTTTGATTTTCTAGCCAATTTTGGCTACTTTTCATCACTTAAAACCCATAAAAATTGAAAAACCCTTAAAAACTCATAAAAATTGTAGTAATTAAATTAAAAACCCAAAAATAATAATTAGGGTGCCTAAATTTTCCTTAATCCTCATAGATTACAGGAAAATTACCTCCAAGGTTGATTGAAACTCTTAAATATTTTATTTTCGAGTTTGTAACCTTGCTGGACAGTACCTATTCTTTGTTGCATTGTTTGATTTTTAATAATTAATTTACCCATTAGAAAAATTCCAAAAATTCACCAAAAACAGTAAAAAACCTAAAAAACATAAAAACCAATTTTCCTTAATTTTTGCATCATTTTTGTGAGTTGTATAAATTGTTGAAGTCCCCTTGCATTCACGTTCTTTCATTTTCTCATTAATTAAAAAATCTAAAAAAAATACAAAAACAAATAAAAACCAAAAAGAAGATTCTTCTGGACTCTTGACTACATCGTAGGCCGCAAGGCCAATCTGTGCTCCTTGTGTTCGACCCTGGGAGCTATACCAGGTTAAACCTATAGCAGACCGCTCTTTCTTGTGCTTGCTTGATTTTATCTTATTTGAGTGGTTATTTTTCTGGATTGACACGTTCTGAGTGACTGAGGACAACGACATTGTGATTTATTTTCCACCTCGGTTTCTCTCTTGATTTTCGTGCGATCAGAATGGCGCCGTTGCCGGGGAGCACGGCTTTGTAGTCATTTGTCCATATTTTCTCTCTACATTATAACTGTTTTCTGACACTTTCTCTTTCTCATTTTTTGTGCGAGGTACTGCTTGGAACTTGGAGTACATTTTTTGAGGACCCGCACGGGAAGAAGAGCAGGAAGAGAGAGAGAGGAGAAGAAATTTTCATTTCAGAGAGAGAGAGAACATTATTCTTGTTGTAATAATTTAGGATTTGGACTCTTGGACATTCTTGGACATTTGTAACTTAGCGGGTCTGTTTCGCTGAGCACCGGTGTGCTCGGGGGACCCATTTGGATTTTCGCGGCTTTTATCGTGGTTTTCATAGCTAGCTGCCTTTTCCGGTGTTTCTCGCGGTTTTAGCCCCTAGACATAGGAATTTTGATTGATTGTGACGTAGATTTTTAAGGCCAAACACCTAATAGAATATCTGTTCCTATAGAACGTAATTGGACCTTAATAAAATTCATTGAAAAAGTTAGTTTAATTGAATTTGAGACCACGTGCCGTGAGGAGTCACATACAGCGCTGGCAGGACCCGTTGTGGCGGGCACCGAGTGACTCCCAAGATCGGACTCCGGACTCAATTCGATTAGCTAACTATTGTTCTTCACGATCAATAGAAATTGCTTGTCTAAGGCCGGTTTTTCCCGCTGCACCATTTAGGTAGTTTCATTCTGTCTTTAAATTCTGCGCGGATCACTTGCATGTAGAGTGCTGGAGACAAGGTACGCATTTCTTTCTCTGCATGCATCATTGATTTCTCCGCGCATCGGCTTTTTCGTCTTCTCCCTCTGTTTTTGACTTAATCATCAGGAGAACCGGAAAAACCGTTAGGCCGCTTGTATTTATATTGAAAAATATATTTAAAAAGAAAAACACAAAAAATTGGGACTGGATAACATTATTGACCCTAAAAGACACTCACAAATTAAAAATTTGTCTTGGGGAGAGCAACCCCCTCATTGTTTGGTTTGATTGTGCGAGAGAGTGACCCGAACACTAGGTAAAGCCCTCCGGTGCTCATCTCGACTGATTACCGACTCTTCTGTGCGGGACAGTCGGTTGAGAGAGTATCGGGTATCCTAACAGGTCACGATTAAGCGCTCTGATATCTTGTATGTTCACCAAATAAAATTGACAAGATAAATTGACCGATCTTTCACGGTCTTCACATTGTGTTGCGTTGGTGAACCGGGGGTTTGCTTGCGATCATATTTTCTCCAGATCCCATCCGCCCAACTCGCCAAGATCAAGATGATGGGTAGACGATCTCTTAGGCAGCCTCTGGCTGCACCGCTTTCAGGCGCGTCTACTCCATCATCTAGGTTGGCCCGTGAGAGTCAAGACCAGCTCTCCGGGCCCGAGTTCGAATCCACCCTGTTCCCCCTCGATCCCCTTTCTTCTGCTACTGAGAGACATGAGCCCGAGGAGAGACGAATTCATTTGACTGAACCTGAGTTAGGCTCTTCTGATTTTGCAGACATACCTATGGCTGGAGCCGGTAGTTCAGACGATCGCCAGCCCGAACACTTTGTCTTAGACCAGGGGGCGATTAACTCCACCCTGATCGCGTCCTTAGAGACAGTCCAGAACCAGTTACGCGATCAGGGAGCTTTCATGATCGAGATGAGGAGGGAGTTGGAGAGACTCCGAAGAGAGCGAGAAGAGCCGAGCGAGCCGGAGGACATTCCTGACGCTGATGCAGAGGCAGCAGCCGCAGCAGCAGCCGCCGCAGCAGCGGCAGCCGCCGCCGCAGCACGACCGATGCGGGAGCTTCACAACCCTGGATCTACACTGATGCACCAATGGGTGGTGATTCCTGCTATCGTGGGGGATTTCAAGTTCCCTCCGAACACCCTGCAGATGCTTCCGCATTTTCACGGACTCGCCACTGAGGAACCCCACCTCCATCTCCAGGAGTTTCTGATGATCTGCAGCACTGTCCACGACCGTCGTGTGGACCAAGATACGATTCGAATGATGGCCTTCCCTTTTTCACTGGCAGATAGAGCAGCCTCCTGGCTGAAACATCTAGGGAAGTTTGTGTACACCTGGGATCAACTCCGCACCGAGTACTTGAACAAGTACTATCCACTCGGGCGGACAAATGCAGCAAGGTCCCTGATCAACAACTTCTCCATGCTCCCTAACGAGCAATTTCACGAGGCATGGGAGAGGTTCAGAGAGCTTCTAGACAGATGCCCACACCACGACATTTCGAAGCCGAACCTAGTTCAGAGCTTCTTCAGTGGGCTGACACCAGAGCTTCAGGGACTGGTGAATGCTTCTTGCGGCGGGTCCTACTTTGCCAAGGACCACAACCAAGTCTGGGCCATCTTTGAGGAGATGTCCGAGAATTACATGGTGATGTCCCAGACTCGGTTGTACACACAGAGAGTTCAGCCGCCAGGACCCGTGCAGTATCAGCGGATAGCATGGGTTGATGCAGGTCCTTCCAGTTCGTCCACAGTTGCAGCCGCACAGGCAGAGTCGGCCGCTGCGGACATGGGGATTATTAGTGAGAAGTTGGACCGCATGGAGATCATAGAGAAGAAGCAGTGCCAGGGCATAACTCAGATGGAAGAAATGGCACAGACTCTGAGCGACATGAAGACCCAGCTCTTGTGTCTTCAGGAGGCACAGACGGCTCCTCAGCCCCGTCTTCTGTCGCGAGGCGATTCCGGTGGCAGCCGCAGCTCGTCCCAGCGCTCCAGCTCCTTGCAGCAGCCTAGACAAGTTCACCTTGTACAGGCGGAGCCATACCAGCAGCAGCAGCCTTCTTACCAGGCACCACCATCTCCAGACTTGCAGATGGTGGTATATCAGCCGGATCAGCCTCTGGATGTACTCCCACCCGCCCCTTATGATGCGGAACCGTTGATGGATGTCAACGGTATTTGGTATGACCGGCCTCAACCTGGAATCCGACGAGACCATCCCGGATTCAGGTGGGGGAATGGGGGTAACCAACCCCAACAGCAGCCAGCCGGTCAGGGAGGGCAGTACTCCCAGCAGAGGGATCACCAGCAGCACCCAGCACACCAGCCATCATCATTCGTATCTCGTCCCTATCAGCAGCAGGGACAGTATTGGAGACGTGAGCAGCAGGCTCACCAGCAGCAGCATGCATCCTCTTACCCCTCTCACCTGCAGCAGCAGGTCCAGCAGCCTCATTACCAGAGAGGCAACCCGTCGGGCTCCCATGAGAGCCCCGCCATGGATGATTTAGCCCGCCTCTTCACAGAGCAGCAGGCTACATTTAGACGGGAGATGGACGAGTTCCGCCAGGAGATGCGGGACCTGATGAGAGGGAAGGCCGCCATTCCTGCACAGATCGAGCCGAATCCGAATAATTTGAAGAGGAAATCTGAGCAGGTAGTTCACACTGACCCTACCACTTCTAGTGACTCATTTGATGTTATCTCGTCGGATTTATTTGATGCTGATTTTGTCACACTTAGGAGCGGTAGAAGACCAGCAGGAGGCGCCTCATCTGAGCGACAACTCGAGGATCCATCTAGAGCGCCAGATGAGGAAGAGGAGAGCGGTACTGAAGCCGCACATCATGATGAGGGTGGTACTGATGCCACCCGAGATGCTGATTCACCCGGCGGTACTGAGGCCGCCATTTCACCACATAGAGGAGGTGGTACTGACGCCACCAGGAGAGCCGAGCCAGCCAGCGGTACTGAGGCCGCAAGACGTCTAGTAGTGGAGCCAGCCAGAGGTGGTACTGAGGCCACCAACATTTATTCTGATAGACATGTTGTCTTTCCTCGTTTGAATGTATCTCGGAACTCTGATTTGAATAAAGGAAAAGGTTTAGTTTATTCTGATCCTACTGTGATGAATGATGTTTGTGAGGATCCAGTCATTGAATCATCTAGACCTATTCCTAGTCCTTCATCTGAGAAGGACCCTGTGATCCCCTTTCCTAGAGCCCTTGAGTTGGGGAAGGGGAAGAAAAAAGAAAAAGACCCAAAAAAGAGAGAGCAGGAGGAGTTCAGCCAGAGCATGATAGACCGATTTCACATCCAGCTGACCCTCAATGAGGCTTTGCAGCACATTCCTCTTCTTCAGAGATCCCTAAGAGATAGGACCACAGTCAGGAGGAAGAAGAGGAACAAGACCGCAGAAATTCATGTGCTAACCAAGGCCACGTGTTACGCGATCCAGAACCATCTGCCGACTAAGAGGCCAGATTTAGGGGCCCCGTATGTCAGATGTCAGATTAGTGAGCAAAAGTTCGACCGCACTCTATTAGATAGCGGATCGTCGATCAACCTTCTTCCGGCAGCCCTTCTCGACCACTTAGAGTTGGGCACTCTTGTACAGAGCAGGACATACCTTCAGTTTGCTGATCGGTCTGTCAAGAGGCCAAAGGGGTTGTTGCGAGACGTTGTCGTCACGATTCAGGGTTTGCAATTCCCCGTGGACTTTGTCGTACTGGACATGGAGACCCCTGACTCGTTGACCGATTCCCCCATCATCCTCGGTCGCCCGTTCTTGGCCACAGCCAAAGCAGTGACTGACCATGACAGTGGGAAGGTATACTTTCGCGTCCAGGGCGAGAGTATACAAATAGAGACGGTTAAGGACCACAGAGCCAGATCCAGATCCCGCTCACATAGCAGTACAGATTCAGAGCAGCTGACAGACATAGAGCCAGACATCCACCAGGACTGTGATTTTGTGATCACAGATGATGAGGCAGCTTGGGCAGATCCTGCAGCACAGACCATCCTCTCATATTCAGCCACAGCTGATACAGAGATGATAGCAGAGGATAGTCTGGAGAGCACAGCCCTGGTTCAGGATACTATTGAGTCAGCAGAATCGGACCTTGATCGCGACACGATTTTCAGTGATGGTGGTACTGAGGCCACCCTGCTCTATGGTGGTGCTGATGCCACCTTGTTCTCCAGTGGTACTGATGCCACTGAGTCTGAGATAGATCCCTCGGATTCAGAATCTGATTGGGCAGATTGTGATGATCAGATGCCAGATCTGGATCCACTTGAGCCTACAGATGAGGAGGAGGTAGAGGCAGATCAGACCAGAGACAATGTAGAGGACCCGCCTTCCCCCGATCCAGTTTGTGAGAGTTCTTTATCATTCTCCCAGGCAAATTTGGCAGAATTATCCGCATACACACATCTTCTTCAGAAACCAGATTTGCCAGCACCCAGCTGTCCAGAGCTAAAGCCGCTCCCTACTTCGCTGAAGTATAGATTCCTTGCGGGAAAGTCTGAGATGTACCCAGTCATCATCTCTGCAGATCTGACTGGAGAACAAGAATCCCGTCTGATGGAGGTTCTTGAAAAGAACCGCAAGGCAATTGGATGGAGCGTAGCAGATCTCCATGGGATCAGTCCCTCATTGTGCTCCCACCATATCTATCTTGAGGAAGGGGCGAAGCCGTCGCGTGAGTTCCAGCGGCGACTGAACCCCAACCTAAGAGAGGTTGTTATGAAGGAAATATCCAAATGGTGGAGTGCAGATTTTATTTATCCCATTTCCGACTCCAAGTGGGTCAGCCCCTTGCATGTGGTGCCCAAGAAGACGGGCATCACGACTGTGATCAGTGAGTCGGGAGAGGAGATTGCTACACGAGTACCCACCTCTTGGCGTGTCTGTGTTGACTACAGGAGACTCAACCAGGCCACCAAGAAGGACCATTTCCCCCTGCCTTTTATTGACCAGATCATAGAGAGACTGGCAGGGAAGAGCCATTACTGCTTCCTAGATGGGTACTCGGGCTACAACCAGGTGGCCATCGCTCCTGAGGATCAGGAGAAGACCACCTTTACCTGTCCCTTCGGTACTTACGCCTTTCGACGCATGCCATTCGGGCTATGTAACGCCCCTGCGACTTTTCAGAGATGCATGCTGTCAATCTTTTCGGACATGGTAGGGGAGTGCTTGGAGGTCTTCATGGACGACTTCTCGGTTTACGGCGACGGTTTCGATTCCTGTCTTGAGTGCCTAGACCGAGTGCTCCAGCGATGTATTGCTACCCGCTTGGTTCTGTCTTGGGAGAAGAGTCACTTTATGGTGACTCAAGGGACGGTGCTTGGCCACATCATCTCCAACAGAGGCATGGAGGTTGATCCGGCCAAGGTCGATGTCATTAGGAAACTCACACCGCCGTCCAATCTGAAGCAGTTACGGTCATTTCTGGGGCACGTTGGTTTTTATAGGAGATTCATTCATGATTTCAGCAAGATTGCCCGACCGTTAACTGACCTCTTGACGAAAGACACCGAGTTCCTTGTTGATGACAAGTGTCTTTCGTCCTTTGAGACTCTCCAGCAGTGCGTTATTGAGGCTCCTGTCCTTCAGCCGCCTGATTGGTCTCTCCCATTCGAGATCATGACGGACGCCTCTGATTTTGCCGTAGGGGCCGTGCTAGGACAGAGGAGGGATGGAGTACCATTTGCCATACACTATGCTAGCCGCACATTGGATTCCGCCCAGCGGAATTATACAGTCACAGAGAAGGAGATGCTAGCAGTAGTGTTTGCCCTAGATAAATTCAGATCATATATCATTGGATCTAGAGTGACCTTGTACACAGATCACACCGCCATCAGGTACCTCATGTCAAAGAAGGATGCCAAGGCCAGACTTACTAGATGGATCCTTCTACTCCAGGAGTTCGACATTGAGATCAAAGATAAACCTGGAGTCAAGAATGTGGTGGCGGACCATTTATCCCGATTAGAGCAGCCTGAGGAGACAGAGCAGATTGATCCCATTTGTGATACCTTCCCAGACGAGGCGATCCTTGCTATCGCCTCACTCCCATGGTACGCCGATATTGTGAACTTTCTCGTTGCTGGGAAAGTCCCACAAGATTGGCCCAAGCAGAAGATTGAGACCTTCCTTGCGAAGGCAAAGTCCTACCACTGGGAGGATCCCATCCTTTACCACGAAGGAGGGGATAGCATCTGGCGTCGGTGTATTCCTCAGGAGGAGCATCATAGTGTCCTCACTTACTGCCACAAGCTTGAGGCAGGAGGACATCATTCTGGGAGGAGAACGGCACAGAAAGTGCTCCAATCCGGCTTGTGGTGGCCTACACTCTTCAAGGACTCTGATGAGTTCGTGAAGAGGTGTACTGACTGTCAGAGGATGGGCACTTGTGGACAACGTGATATGATGCCGATGCAGCCCATTCACTTCTGTGAGGTTTTTGACGCATGGGGCATCGATTTCATGGGTCCATTCCCTAAGAGTCAGGGATTTGAGTACATTCTGTTGGCCGTAGATTATGTTAGTCGTTGGGTTGAGGCTATCCCCGCCCGAGCCGCAGATGCGAAGACAGTTTGCAGATTTTGAAGAAGAACATCATCATGCGGTTCGGGGTTCCACGAGTTCTGATTTCTGATGGGGGGTCTCATTTCATCAACGACCAGGTGAAGGCACTTGCTAGAGAGTTCGGCATAGACCATCGTGTTGCTACACCATACCATCCACAGACAAATGGTCTAGCTGAGGTGTCGAATAGGGAGATCAAGAATATTTTGCAGAAAGTCGTCCGCCCTGACCGAAAGAATTGGTCACAGCTTTTGGACTCGGTCTTGTGGGCATATCGGACTTCTTTCAAGACTCCATTGGGTACATCTCCCTTTCGCCTCGTTTATGGCAAGCCCTGTCACCTACCAGTTGAGCTGAGGCACAAGTCACTTTGGGCAGTTACAGACATATTAATGGATCCAAATGGTATAGGAGACCAGAGGAGGGCAGAGTTAGCCGCCTTGGAAGAGCTTAGAGATGCAGCTTTCTCAAACAGCCTCCATTATAAGGAGAAAGTCAAAGAGTGGCACGATTCTCATATCAGCCACAAACATTTTGAGATTGGACAGAAAGTATGGCTGTTTGATGCAAGGCTTAGATTATTTCCAGGGAAGCTACAGAGCAAATGGAAAGGACCCTATTTGGTCAGAAAGGTACACGATAACGGTAGCATTGATATATCTGAGTTATCTTCTGAGAGTACCTTCCGAGTGAACGGCCAGCGGCTCAAACCATTTCTAGATCATGAGCCGCGGGACGTTATTATTGCTGCTATTCATTTTGCGTGAGATGTGGTCCTTTGACTCACATCTTTTACATCTCACGCCCGATTTTCACTGTTCCTCCGCCTGTATAGATCCAGTTGTCCATATCATTCTATTCTTTAGTCCCACATCCCGTCTCTCATCTTATGATTATGCTATACTTAGGGTGTACTTTACCCTAAGTATAGGGGGGATGTAGGACCTGCGAGTATTCTTTTCATTCGTTCTGCTCTTGTTTTTGCTGCCTATACTTAGGGATATTTTACCCTAAGTATAGGGGGGGCAGATTCTGTATCTTCTTCACTCGGCTTTCCCTTCATGTACAGCTTTCTATACTTAGGATTAGTTAATCCTAAGTATAGGGGGAAACCACCGAGTTCCTCTCATTCTATTCATTTATTCGTTTCTGTACTTAGCCATTCCTTTTCACTTCCCTTTTACTAAGCACGAGTTATGTCTTCTTCATCGCTCTTGATCACTCTGAGGACATCGTTCGAGCTAAGTATAGGGGGGTGTGTATATATTTCATATATACTTTAGCCATAACTCGTACTTTGTGTGAGTGTGTTAATAAATAAAATGGCTAAAAAAATCACAAAAATTAAAAATTTTTCATGTACATAAACCTCTTTTATTCTTGCACATACAGAGCTAGTGTACAAAGTATTTTTGTAAAAATGATTTCAAAAATCTTTTGTGTAAAGCTTGTGTAAATATTTTTGTATCAAAATTATGTATATAGTACAAAATTTTTCCAAAATGTTTTGAAAATCAAAAAGTCTGCAAAAAAATCTTGTGTAAATGTTTGTAAATATCTTTTTGCAAAAACCTGCACTCCATGCATCATTCATTCATGATTTCAAACATCTTTCAAAAATTTTTGCATGATTGTAAAATATTTGTAAATAGCATCTTGTGTACATATCTGTATATAGTTTTTCCTGGATGAGAGTTGACATGTAAATTAAGCCTGGAATTAAATTGAGAAATGGAGCTTGAATAAGATCTTAATTCACTTAACTTCAAGAGGAACCTTGTAGGACTTAGGTTTAAGGCTTTTCAGGTCCATAAGGACTTAATTCTTTGAGTCCACTAGGCTATGAGCATATGTCATCTTGATGAGCCTAAGTAGAGCACTTAACAACACACATATGACTCTCAGAGACAATGGCTTAACTTGCACCTGCACTTTACACATGGCTCTCCATGGATGAGGTGGTGAGGAGGCAGTTTCCTTTGGCTTGGGGTAGCATATGAGGGTAGTACTTCTAGGCGGAACCTCTCTTCTTCTTATAGTGAAGGAAGTGCACCTCAACTTGGTCTAGTGGTGTTGAAAGCTAAAGACAGAAGCTGTGGGTTGCAATAAAGCTTCAAAAGAGGGATAGTCTACTGGCTCAAGGGGAAATTTCTTATATATGCTGCACCATGTAGATATGTTGTACAGAAGTTGTTGAAAAAAAAAATGCAAAAATGCAAAAAGAACTCCAAAAAAGTGGTGGGTCGGATTGAAAATTTAATAACCCCACCGGAGTGTAAAGATCTCATGAAGCTTGCAGCGGGAGACTTAGCTACACTGGCTAGGCTTCCAAAACTCTATACTTCTACCCCCTCTTCTTGAGCCGGTTGCACTTGAACTTAGAAGGAATACCCCGCTTCTCGAGGAAAGAGTTGCTAGACCGAGGCATTAGAGTTACCAGGTTGAGGGAGGTTGTTTCTTTGTCACTTCTGAGGTGGGGAGCCACATATCACTTACACCGCAAGGAAAAAGACTCATGGTCATTAGAGTTTGTGTATGAAGACTTGTTCTGATCTGGTTTATTGAGGAGTCTTACCCATAGATTGGTGGAACTTGGAGTCTGTTGAGTTTTAGGCTTAAGTCCAAATAAGGTTCCGACACATTAATAATCCAAAGATCTGATTGAGCTCCATATTTCAAGTTAATGAAGGAAAATTTAATAAGTCAACCTTGATCCATGTACATCCTCTTTTTTCTTTTTCTTTTTCTTTTCTTTCTTTTTCACTTCTTTTTCAAATAAGTGTTTGCTAAGGGACTAGCAAAGTTAAGCATAGGGGGGTGATGAATACCCATTCATCACTCTTTATTCTTCTATTTTAGCTACAAAAACCTTTGCAAATACATGTAGATATGTGTAAATACCAATAATTACCAAAAGCATGCATTGTGTAAAAACCTATAATTAGCATGTTTTTGTGCACAAAATAAAAGAATAAAGAGCAAAAAGAAAAAGAGGGAAATATTTAGAATAAATATTGAGCAACCTAACCCAAGGGAGGGCTCAGCATGGGCCTGACCGCATAAAAGCCAAAGTTAGAGGGAGATAGGGAGCTCATGTGTATATATTTGTAAATACATAAAACTATATATTTTCCTCACCCAAAAATATACTTGTACATATGTGTTATATTCTATTAAAACAAAATAAAAAGATAAAAAAATCAAAAAGATCAAAAACATCCTTCCTTCACAATGTGTATAAACCAACCCCTTGGTATTTATTTAACCCTGTAAATAAATTCATTTATTTTCTAAAATTTTTGTAAATATTCTTTGTTACATATTGTGAATAAAATAAATAAAAAGACACAAAACAAAATCAAATAAAAATCACAAAATGAAAAATACAAAAATACATTGTATAAATACCATGTGTATAAATGTATTCAACCATTTATTTCACCTTGTATATAAGTAATAAAAATAAAATAAAAATATTCTTTTATTCCTCATTTCATGTTGTAAATAAATAAAATACAAAATGAGCATAAAAATACCTAAAATAACAAATAAAAAATCAAAAATTTAAATATAAAAAACCAATAGTGTACATATACCTATATATAGACTAACCCTATTTTTATTTCCAAAAAATTAATTAAAAATCACCAAAAAATAGAAAAAAAATAAAGAAAAATATTTCATGTTTTGAGTTTTCCTTATTTCGACCTATTTCTACCCTAAAAAAATAAAACAAAAATAAGCACACGTGGCCGCTCCTGATTGGCCACGGGGAATGTTGACCCCGGTCAACTCCCCCGCGCCTCCTTCCTTTTCTGGCCGTCGCGCGCCGCGTCTCCTTCCCCGATTTTTCCCACGCGCTCCAGGCTGTCACCCACTCAACCCCCGCGCCCGGACTCTTCGCCAGTCATCCCTCTCCCTCGCCGGATCTTCCGCCATCGAATCCATGCTTTCCTTTGCTGTCCTCACGCAACCCTAATCGCCCGGTCACATTATAAAACCATCACCTCCGCCGCCTCCGCGCCGCGAGGCGGCGGAGGTGCACTGGTTCTTATAATGTGACCCCGGGCGAAATTAGGGTTGCCCGTGAGCCCGACGCAAGGCAAGCACCCCTGGCATTCGATGGACGAGATCCGGCGTGACCTCGCCGCCTTTGCTCCGCCGCCAGCGTCGAGCATCGAGCTTCAGGCCTTGACGCCCTTCGAAGCTACGACCCGGAGATAGCCCATCTCCACCACAGTCTCCAGCATCCACCAGGTAGCCGTAGTTCTTTTTAATTTAGCTTAATTTCCGATTACGCCCAAATTCCATCTCCGACGCACATCTTCGATTCCGGCCACCTCGCTTATCATCTCGATCATCCGACCATCTCATCACCTCCGCCGTACCCTCACGCACCTTCTTCACCCCTCCACACAACCCAGATCGCACAGGATCTGGGAGTCGAGCTCCCTCGCCGTCGCTTCGCCGGAGCTCGTTCGCCACGCCGCACCGTCCACCTTCACGCCACCTAACCGGGTCGAGGCACTTTGCCCTCGACCCGCGAAGCTTCTTGACCATTTTGCAGGTCCAAAGGGGGCGTCTGAGCCTCCTTCACAGTTCAGCCAGGAGCTTCGAGCCGCCAGGTCTCGCCGGAGCCCCTCAGGGCTCGGCTGGGCTCTTGGCCACCACCAGCAGCTGCGGGATCGTTCAGCGGAGCTTCTCCGACCTTCAGGCGCAGCTGAGGAGGGCGGATACACCTTCACGAGGCCGGCGAAGTTCGCCGGCCACCAGTTCTTCGAGGACCCTCCAGAGCCGTCCGATGCATCCTCTGCTCCAGATCTGATCCTAGCCATCCATCTGTGGAGGAGCAGCGACCGTTGATCCACCCGAGGAGCGCATCTGGACCGTTGCAGCCGAGGAGAGAGGCACCCGAGCCCAGCACCGCTCGATCGTCCACGTGCCTCTTCCTTGGCCGTCGATCAGAGCCGAAGAGGAGAAGAGAGAAGAGGCGCCGCCATCCAGACCGTTCGATCACCCACGTGGCGCCTATCCAACCGTCGGCTATTAATAAAGGGGTAAATATCGTAGGCCCCCCTCGTAGTTTGTTATTTCCTGTTTAGTCCTGTAATTATTTTTAAAAACTTTTTAACGTTGGGTCATTTGCATTCTGGACCTCGCGCTTTATTGTATTTGCATTTATACCCCCGCCAGTAGAGACCCACGTGCGTCAGCACGTGTTTTGTTGGGTTATTTGCAATATATGCCTTGTAGTTCTGGATGTTTTGAATTGAATGAAATATTTTGGTTATTTGCATTTATACCCCTGTGAAGGCTGAATTGGCGCATGTGCTTTTATTTCTTGGACTTTTTGCAACCTTGTCCCTGGGGTTTTGATACGTGTTATCAATAACCCCTAGGACTTGGTTTTTCTTACACTTAGGTCCCTGTGTGCCCCAGACACGTGCTTGGCATGTGATTTCTTGGGTATTTTGCACCAGGACCCCAGAACTTTTGGGTATTTGCACTTAGGTCCCTGTGCACAGTGCCCCACCTTTATTTTTGAATAAAATATCAAACGACCTCCAAATCCAATGAAATTTTGACACATGGCTCCTGCCATGGTGTAAGAATTTCTATGATTTTTTGGAGACATTTTGATTTCATTTATTATTTTTAAAAAATCAAAAACCCCTATTTTTGCTACTGTTTGACTTTAAAAATACCAAAAAAATATAAAAACTTCACCAAAAATTCTAAAAAAATTAGGACTTGTTGTTTATTGGTTGTTTGATTTTCTAGCCAATTTTGGCTACTTTTCATCACTTAAAACCCATAAAAATTGAAAAACCCTTAAAAACTCATAAAAATTGTAGTAATTAAATTAAAAACCCAAAAATAATAATTAGGGTGCCTAAATTTTCCTTAATCCTCATAGATTACAGGAAAATTACCTCCAAGGTTGATTGAAACTCTTAAATATTTTATTTTCGAGTTTGTAACCTTGCTGGACAGTACCTATTCTTTGTTGCATTGTTTGATTTTTAATAATTAATTTACCCATTAGAAAAATTCCAAAAATTCACCAAAAACAGTAAAAAACCTAAAAAACATAAAAACCAATTTT
The DNA here is from genome assembly GCA_037367405.1 of Ottelia alismoides. Taxonomy (NCBI): domain Eukaryota; kingdom Viridiplantae; phylum Streptophyta; class Magnoliopsida; order Alismatales; family Hydrocharitaceae; genus Ottelia; species Ottelia alismoides. The sequence continues at coordinate 2,323,498 of JAZKJV010008882.1, forward strand.
CCTTAATTTTTGCATCATTTTTGTGAGTTGTATAAATTGTTGAAGTCCCCTTGCATTCACGTTCTTTCATTTTCTCATTAATTAAAAAATCTAAAAAAAATACAAAAACAAATAAAAACCAAAAAGAAGATTCTTCTGGACTCTTGACTACATCGTAGGCCGCAAGGCCAATCTGTGCTCCTTGTGTTCGACCCTGGGAGCTATACCAGGTTAAACCTATAGCAGACCGCTCTTTCTTGTGCTTGCTTGATTTTATCTTATTTGAGTGGTTATTTTTCTGGATTGACACGTTCTGAGTGACTGAGGACAACGACATTGTGATTTATTTTCCACCTCGGTTTCTCTCTTGATTTTCGTGCGATCATCCATTCAAGTATAGGAGATTAGGAGTGGAGATTAGGTGATTCAAACCCAATGTTGATTGCACTATTTTCTTAATTAATTTAAATTAATCATACTATGTATTTAAATACTCATAATTAAATACTTAAAAAATGTTATCTAATATCGACTCTAGGAAAAGTCTAATTACTTGCACACAGAAAAAAGATTCATGTCAACTTATAAATCGCGCAATCACTTCTTAAAATGGAGTATTTATATTTATATGCAATTTTAGGTATCGGTCGACATCGAAAAATTTCTACAAGTGCTTATTAGGCGAGAAAAGTACGTGGGTCATTCGTCGGGACACGGATTCTCTACTGTGTGGTTTTGTGCATGTTGTAGGTGTGGGAGCCATTCGATTTTGATGGAACGGTTCACATGACTTTGTACAGTACAAGTTCACAAAAAGTATAAAATCGCGCAAACTGTTCGATCAAAGATAAGATTGATTTTGATATTTGTATTATACGAGAGCAGTTGTTAAGAAAAGGAAACAGAGGTAACTCACCAAAGAAGTGAAGAGGAAGAGGGAAAGAAAGAAGAGCATCTTAGCAGTGGAATCGAAGCTCGCGGAGATGGAATCCCAGGCCAAGCTGGCCATGCTCGGCGCCGCGAAGAACAAGAAGAACACCGGCCTCAGCATCACCGGAAGCCTATCACTCCCAACAAACCGCTGGTACAGCGTCACGAACAACACCAAGTAGTGCGCTATCCCGAGAGAGAACATGCACACAGCACTCTCCTTCCAACCCATAAGAGCCGCGGCCCTCGCCCCCACCATATTCGCAATCACCGACATCTGACTCGTGGGGTTCGCCACCATCGACAGGAACCTCTTCCCCTGCGTGAACCACTGCCCGTATATCTTCACGTCCAGGGCGATCACCGGCGTGGTGAACGCCAACCAGAGTACGACGTAGGCTTTGCTCTGGGGTTGGAGGAAGGGGGAGGACTGGAGGAGGAGGAGCGCGGAGATCCAGGGGGCGAAGAGGTAATTTACCCCAACGTGGTGGCGGAACTCCGCCTTGACAGAGGGGAGGCGGACGAAGCAGCGGAGGGCGTAGAGAAAGGAGAGCACGGAGAGGGAGACGAGGGCGGAGGTCCAGAGGAGGATGAAGGCGGCGGAGGGGAGCATCTGGGCGAAGTGACGGAGCAGGTGGTGGTGGGAGGCGGAGAGCGTCTTCCAAAGGAGCGCTTGGGACGAGAGGGAGAGGCTTATGCGGAAGTAGCCGGCGTGGAAGCTGACGAGGGTGGCCATAGCGCCGCTTATTGAGCTCGGCATGATGGAGCTTTTACTGGATTCCATGTATGTCTCTGCTCTGTCTGGGAACGACGATGGGTTTCGTGTGACATGCATCTGTCTATATATGTAGGATGTACATATGATGCATGGGCGTGGGAAGAAGGATGATGGATGATGGTTGATGGTTGGCTTGCCGCCCACCATGGACGTACTCTTCCATACTTTCCACCTGGGGAATGTAATGGCGTCCTTGTTTGGTTTGTGGGCTGTTAGTGGAGTCAAACGCAACTGCACAATGAAAGTTTTTCTTCTTTTTGTTTTTGTTTTTTGACTTTTTGAATGAGAAGATGCTGACTAATGTACACGACGACGGCCGTGCTCGTGCAATGTGCTAATGTGCTGGATAAAGTTAAAATCGTAAATTATTACTCCTCATGTTCTAGATAATATAATCTCTACTTGAGCAATGACACAATCCGCAGGATGCCTGCGGGATGATATATATCTACCCTTTATGCCGTGTTGCTGTAAATCCAGATGCCATCGCTGACATCTTCTTCAAGCTATCTGGAATGCTTTTTTTGCTGACCTCTGCAGTTAGTATGTGCACTAGAACTTCATTGCATCTTTTTTGGAAGCGATTGAGCACACAAGGTCTGCTCGCGTGTCGTCTTCTTCGTGCATGGCCAGGAATGGTCTGTCACTACATAAGGGTTGCTCCATCTAGTGCAGCTAGTGCACGAACAATTTTACGCTTTTCTTAGTTTCTTACTACTTGAACATTGAGTTTCTGGCTCCAACTTTATCTTTGAGGAGGTATGCCCTACCATTTGCAACCATTTCTTACATTGCTGCCTTTCTTGCTTGTTCATGGCCGATGATATTCACAGTTGCTAAATGATATGATGGTATTCAGGATGGATATGATCCGGTAAGTACATATCTAGCAAAGTCAATTTTCTTATCATTATATCATTGCGTAGCCTAATAATTTATCTTCATTTTGACATACTGCAGATAATTGTTTGGAGATATATTAAATTATTTAATAACTTTTTAAGTGAAACATGTTTTTAGCCTTGTTTATTAATTTTTATTTCAAATACAATTCTGAAAAGTATGGAAAATAATCACTATCAAGATATTGGAATAAATGACATTTTTGGCCTTGATATTTAATGATTAATTAATTATTGTGCTATGAATAATTTATTCTTTGTATTTCTTATTTGATTTTTATAGGACAAATATTACATCTAATATCAAAAATAATTTTTTTTATAGATGCCTCATCCATTGATCTATAATTTTTAATTATTGAAGAATTAATTGAACTCTTTGCCATGTTAAAAATTGAAATAAATTAAAACACGGGGTTCTACATATTACAATATTTTAATCTTAAATCCAAAAGTTCCAAAAAATTCACTAGCTTCATTTTATAATATATTGCATATTATATATTTAATTTTAAAAAACATTACGTTTTTTTCATTTAAATTAAAAAGGATCAAAAATAGTATATGCATCATATTTATTTTTTTAATTAGAAAGGTAATAAAAAATGTTTTAAATTCCCCATTACAAAATGTTTGAAGAGAAAATATAGTTTGCATTTTTGGGAGTCAATTTAATAAAGAAATAAATTGAAAGTCATTTTCTACTTCTCTTATATTTGTATTCTCTTATTTCAGTATTCTATTTCCTTTTTCGTTAAAAATTAAAACTAAAATTTACGAGATATAAACTAAAAAAATATAAAAGATAAAATATCAATATAAAATTAAAATTTTCAAAAATTTTCATCGCATTTTGGGCACAAATTATTGGTATCTGCACAATAATTTGGAAACATATTAATTCTATCGAAGTTGTATCATAAATCTCTGATGTTTCCTTGTGTTTGATCTGGACTTCACTAAGTAAAAAAATAACACTGTATTTCATAAAAATGTTTTGTGTTTTTAATCGATTACTTTTTATATTGACTTGTACTGCACCAACTTGACATTAATTCAATACAATATTAAATGAGAGAGATAAAACGGTTCGGCAAATAACATCATTGTCAGGGAAGTAGCATGATTATAGGTTTTAGGTCTGTTTTGTGAAACTAACTTTCATGGTATAAATTCATTTTTGTGCCATTTCACTTGTTTATATTTTATCATTGCATATTTATTTTATTTGCATAATATTTTCTCTCTCTTGAGATCTTATTCATTCTATTTTATTGGACAAGACCATGTGATCGTGAGTGACTTTTTCGGGAGCTAGTGCAACTCGGGACAACTAGAAGCAGAGATTTAGTGGACATAACTACTGTAGAGATAGAGAGTATTATGTTTGTTTCATGAGTATGAGAAAGAGAGAGAGAGAGACTAAGAGTCTAGTTTTACTTCTACATTTTTCTATTTATTTATTTTTACGTTTATAGAAGACTCCATTCGTAGCCTCGCATATGTAAAGCTGAAGTTTACTCGGCTTGTTATGACTCTAGTTATGTGGTCGAGCCATATTTTTAAGTAGTTTTATTTTTACACATTAGCTAGAGCTACTAAGATTATTTTGCATGTGCTTGTAAAACAAAGTCCACAATTTTCACCAAAAGACACATTAGACCACTCTCACTTAACCAAAATCAAATTGTTCTTCATTGTTAATATAAATTTCTATCTAGTTACATTTTTCCAAGCATTCATTAGAAATATATTTAGGATTTAAGAGTTCTATTTTGCTTATCACATGGAGATGGCGGGGAAGAACTGTAAGTATCTGTGTCCCTACATTCATGATCATGTTTCCCGCTACACAATTTTTTTTCAATTCCCCTTTTGTTTTCATCTTACTTAGAAAAATAAAAGGAATTCGAAATCACTGTTACATGAAAAGCAACTCAAATCAAGTGATAATTGAAATCAAAATTAGGACCACCAATCTTTCAACCAAATAAATATAATTAAAATTAAATATCATTTTAATAATTTGGCAATAAAAAATGGTCAAATACATGTATCTAATACATGTATATGATCAAAATTTTCATATCTCACGTTGTGGACTGAATTAGGTTTTAATTTTGTCTTTATAAAAATTGTAGGAAACTTAATTTCCTATTATCGTTGTGTTTTAAGTTCTTCAAAATATGGCCTATAACTTTAACATACCCATTTTTTTTGTTTTTCCCATTTCAGACAAATGGGGTGGTGAACGTGTAACCTTATGTGGTCGACCTTGGAGGCAATCACCTCATGAGTCCCATCCCTTAGAGAAGTCATTCATAAGTTACCTTCTTATAGTTGTGTTTCTTTGCTTTCATTCTGTCTTTTTGTTTTGTATTGTAGGTGACAATAAGAGAAGAGGCAAATCTGGTGATCATTAGATCTGTTTGCGATCACCGAAGCATCGACGTGCCCCCTTAAGGTCTCAAATGTACACTTAGAGAGAGTGATTTAGAAAAGATCACCCCCTATCACCACGTGGCATGGGTACAACGGTTGGATTGGGTATTCCATCTTTAATCTCCAATCATGGATCAACAATGCAAAAATTGCACCCTTTCTTTATACATTCAGTCCCCTCTTGCCGCATGGTGAAGTTGTGGATTTTGCACGATCAAGCCCTTCTTTTCTTTGTATTTGTGCACCTTTTCAATTAGCATTTCAATGTTAATTATGTTGATGATAGAATCCTCTATTTATGCAACAATTTTTGAACAATTTTGAAGTCAAATTTATTTTCAAGAATATATTTTTGCATTGCATTTTATTTTATTTTTCCCATATGTTTTTATAATTTGATCACAATTGTGGAATTAATAACAAATAAACTGATAAGAATATCAATAAATTTCCCATTTTCACATTAAATTCATAATTAATTGCTCGCTTATCAAAAAAATCTCCAAAATAACACTCTGTGTATTTTTGCATTATTTATAACAAAATAAACAATATTGTACTATTTGCTTGAAATAAATAATTCTTTTTAAAATAAATTAATTTACAAAAAATCAAATAAAATTGTTTTACAAAATTTCAAGTGTCATTGAATTCATTATATATGCGTATGTAAGAATTTTGGATTGCAAAAATTATTATGATTTGTTTTTTAGCGAATTAAAGGTACAAATCTTGCTTTATTCGGTAAAAATAATAAAAATGCATTTCTTGTCAAAAAATAAGAAAATATAGTAATAGGTGTATTTCATTGAGTTATCTCTTATATCCAAAAATCAATTATTTCCATTACTGTTTTATCGAAAAATTACAAAAAATATAGAAGTATTCACCATATTTTATTAATTGATCTTAAATTATAAAAATACAAAAAAATGCATTCTTTATAGAATTTAATGTCATAGACCTAGGAGAAATACCATTTTGTAAAAATATACCCATCAGTAGATTTTGAAAATTTAGGAAGTTAAATGCTACAATTTCCCCTTTATTTTCAATAAAACATTTTTAATCATTAATGTTACCATTTTTTGGAAACATATAAAAAATAGCTTATGATATATTTTATTATTTTAAATATTAAATTGATTTTCTCCCGTTTTATTGAAGTATTTTTGAACCTTGATTTTATTTCAATGATCCTTAAGTATTTGGTAACCCTGGTTTCAAATAGGCATCTACTTAACATATTCATAATTGCATTTTTATGATTCCTTTCTACCACTAGATGTAAAATCAAAGGCTCAACAATATTATTCTCGAAACCTATCTTGTTTGTTATCTTGTGATTGGATTTATGTGCTAAACATCGCCTCCTTGAGACCGACATGAAGACTAGTCCAAGTAAAACTAACAAAAACATGAATTTCACACATCTTTTGATGTGGTTTTGATAAGTTGCTTCCAACTGATGCTACAAGCCCAACCTATTCTTAACTAGGTTAGAAATTAACTAGTCAACTGCTAGTTGGCAACTTGGGTTTAAGAAACTTTTGGGTGTTCGTCAGTAGTCCAATTGGGATCAACCCCAACAAGTTGTCGAGGCTCGTTTTCCCTAATAACAATCCAAGTCTAAGATGGGGACAATGTCGGAGTGGCTTAATCATTGTGAGTTATTGTCAACAGTTTCAATTGGACCCGATCCTAACAAGTTAACATGGTAAATTTTTCTCGATAATGGCTTATGCATAGGCTCGGGAGTTACACCCATCCAATGATGATAACATCATATGTTCATATAACTTTTCGCTCTCAATTGATGTATATACTCAAGAGTGAATAATGGAGATGCTAATATCAATACACACCCCACTTTGGAGTATAATGAATGATGGCCTTCACCAAATTTCTGATAAGTTAGTAAACCACCCATCCTTCAAGCAGAAGATGTCTTAAGTGGCATGATTACCAACCTAAAAGCCACATGAATCTGATGTCTTAAGTGGCATGATTACCAACCTAAAAGCCACATGAATCTTTGGGTGAGAGAGGGTCCTATAAACTATTGTGGATCCTCTTTAGTTAATATGATAGATGATCCTCAATTTCATACTCTTGGTGTGAGGGTACATGATATGAGCCTCAAAAATATACATCCACAGTTTTAGGCTCTGTCTTAGGGAATACATAAGAAGTATAAGATCATAGATGTGTGCAACCACTATGCAATCTAAGGTGGGGTTGGAACCCAGAAACAAAGTTATAATCGAAGTTACTTTTTATAAGGGTCATATAATAAAAAATATTTTTTTATGTTTCTATTTTTTTTTTAAGATTTTCTTCAATTCAATTATAGAGGCTGTAAGAAAATTTTATTACCATCTTATCTAGTGTCAAAACATCGTCATCCTCCCAGGGCAACTTGAGGTAACATACAAATGACCTTATGGTATTTGGTACCCAACAACTATGCTAATAGAACCCAACAAATACAAATTAGAGACAAGGGAACACAATTTACTGAAGGAAGAAAACCAAGAATAGGTAGTATTCCGTCAATCCTTGTGATATATATCTTCTCAACATGTGCTTAGTAAAATATATGAATTTCCATAGCGACTTTCAGAAAGAACCGAGAACCACCTAGAATGCTCATATGTATCATTCCTTCCTGATGAACCACTATGTTGATGCTATCTTGGACTTGAAATGACAATATGAGATAGGCTTCGCAAGATCATTTGGAATATTACAGAAGTTTTCTAACACATTTTCATGATTATGAAGGCCATGTAAAGCTAAAACTTACATAATATATGTGTAGTTTCTGAATAAATGATGATGACTTTTGTATTTCTCTTTGCAATGGTGGCATTTATTAACAGAGATAATATTTAAAATGATGTAGTTTATCATTAATGACATCCAAATGAAGGAGGAAACATGCATTTGGAAGGATTCTGATTAAAAGTAGCGGTGAGATTTTCAAGGCTAGGCCACCATGATTCAAAGTTAACTTTTTTATTTAGTTAGTTGTCTCTCGCTCTCCATCGGAAAGTCATTCTATCTAAAGCATAAAGAGAGACATTTTGAGGAGAGTTCTGAATATCATTATTCTCCACTCTTTGTGCAACAACAGTTATATGAGTTGAAGCTACTTAATCAATTATATCAAGCACCTACTGCCCAACAGTCTTTTTAGGCTAGTGAACCTTTTTGCGGCATACATAGAAGTGGGAAGCAGTCCTTTGGAGGACTTTCTCATTTAGGCTATGATACATAGTAGTTAAAAAAATTCCCAAGATTATATTCTTGAATCACATCTCTCATGCATTTTTTTTCATTTTAACCACATGTTAGGAGTTTGGATAGGTGTACATGGTGTTATAATTTAAGGGTATAATGCACCCTTGGTGATAAGAGGCTCTAATGTCTTCAGATATCATAAAAGTGAAGCACTATTCAATTCTAATCATGGATATAGAAAAGCATCAACTAATTAAATATTTAATATTAATAAATTTCCCAACCACTGTCATCTTTCAAGTGGCATATATGTTGGAAGAAAAAGAGTTGTTTATTTCAGGGAACCCTAGGCTCTCTTATATAGAGAAAACCCAGGGGTAAATTACATAAGATGGAACATAGAAAATAAAAAAGCGCAAACGGTACACCGACTACATAATTCTCTCTACACCCCCCTCAAGATGGAGCATAGATATCAATCATGCTCAGCTTGGAAGTACACTTCTGGAATGGTCCTCTGAGCAATGGCTTGGTGAAGATGTCGGCAGTCTGCTCTCCATAACTAACACGTGAAGTAGACATAATGCCCTTCTGGATTATGTCTCTGGTGTAGTGATAGTCTACTTCAACATGTTTGGTTCTTTCATGAAAGGCAGGATTATTGGCAGTGAACAATGTGGCTTGAGTATCACACTGTAGTTGCATGGGTAGAGGTACATCTACATGCAAGTATTCTAGTACAGCTCGAACCCACATCATCTCCGTACTTGCTTGTGCCATGGCCCTATATTCAGATTCAACACTGGATCTAGCAACAACTGTTTGTTTCTTGCTTTTCCAAGAAACTAGAGAGCTACCCACAAACACTGCAAAGCCTGAGGTAGACTTCCGATCCTTAGGGCATCCTGCATAATCAGCATCCGCACATGCCGAAACAGATAAATTGGTTTCCTTTCTAAACAACAGCCCTGTGCCTGGAGACGACATTATGAGTATCATATATATGGCATCCATATGTACCTGTCTCGGTTGTTCCATAAACTGGCTTACCTGACTAACTGTAAAGGCAATATCAGGTCGAGTTATAGTGATGTAAAGAAGCTTACCCACCATTTCTCTATAGCTTCTCTTGTCACCTTCTTCGGTATCATTATCATATAATTTCATGCCAGGGTCCATAGGAGTAGTAGAAGGTCTACATCCAACCATGCGCGTCTCGATAAGCATATCTGTAATATATTTCCTTTGGGTCATCACAAGATCCTGTGCATTCCTGGCAAACTCCAACCCCAGAAAGTATCGTAGTGTACCAAGGTCCTTTGTAACAAATTGACGGCCCAAAAATGCTTTTGTCATCTCTATCCCCTTAGCATCGTCTCCTGTAACCAAAATATCATCAACATACACCATGATGACAATTGTACCTCGAGTAGTCTTCTGAATGAACAACGAGTGATCTGCATTGGATCTCTTGAATCCTTGTTGTTCAATTAGATGGGAAAGCTTCTAAAACCATGCCCTTGGGCTCTATTTGAGGCCTTATATTGCCTTATTAAGTCTGTACACCATATGATTCTCCCCCTCAACAGCAAACCCCGGAAGCTACTGCATGTAGACTTCTTCCTGCAGATCGCCATACAAAAATGCATTTATAACATCAAGTTGGAACAAGGGCCAATCACGTACCACGGCTACTGACAGAAGAATACGAAGAGTGGAATGATAGGCAACTGGAGAGAAGGTATCCATATAGTCCACGCCATATGTCTGAGTAAAACCTCGCGCCACTAGCCTTACCTTGTAACGATCAAGGCTACCATATGCATGATACTTGACAGTGAAAACCCATTTGCAGCTAACAACAGATGCTCCTGAAGGAGCGGGAACCAAGCTCCATGTGCCCCGTGACTGTAGGGCAGCCATCTCCTCCTCCATTGCAGTGCGCCAGCAATCAACTTTCAGTGCATCCTGATAATTGCGTAGGATCTCCATAGAAGACAAAGCCACTGCAAATCCCTGAAAGCCCCATGTGAGGCAATGAAAGGAGACCTAGGAGGCAAGAGGATACGAAGCACAAGTACGTTTCTGCTTTCTCATAGCATTAGGGACATCCAAATCATCAACCACAGAACTCGTCGGTTCATTTTCCTCCTGCAATAATGAACCCTGCATAGGCACACTATCCGACCCGTCATTAGTATTAACATCTGGACATACCTGGGGCATGCTGGATGATTGACGTGTAGCATGAGCAGGACCCGATCGATGAGTATAAAATTTTGGTAATGGCAAGATAAGTGGTTTTGGTGGTGGTGGCGGTGGTGGAGGTAGTGGTATTGGTGGTGTTGTCGTGACCTCAGGAACTGGGATGGACAATGGTGGACTCACTGTAGGAGGAGGAGGAACATAGACCTCATCATTAGATGTGTTTGAGGCCAATCTGTCACCTGCAGGAGAAAAGTACATAACAGACTCAAAGAATGTAACATCAGCACTGACAAAGTATTTTTTGTTAACATGATCATAGCAACGATATCCCTTCTGAGATCGAGAGTAACCCACAAGGACTCATTTGACAGCTCTAGGTAAGAGCTTGTCAAGACCTGGAGATAATTGATGAACAAAGGCAACAACACCAGAAACATGAGGGGTGAGTGAGAACAATTCCTTACCTGGAAAAACAACAGAAAGAGGAATTTTCTCACCAAGAACCGTGGACGACATACAATTGACCAGTAGCGGGTTGTAAGAACAACATCTCCCCAAAAAGAAATAGGAGCACAACTCTGGATAAGTAGAGTTCGAGTAATGTCAAGAAGATGACGATGTTTTCTCTCAGCGACTCCATTCTGTTGAGAGGTGTAGGCACATGTGGTTTGATGAATAATACCTCTTGACAAAAAATATTGGGAGAGAGAGCGAGTGCAAAATTTCAAAGCGTTATCAGTACGAACATATTTCACATGGGACGAAAAAACATTGTCCACTTCATTGATAAGATTTTTGATAACATCACCAGCTTGAGATTTATTCTTTAACAGGAAAACCCACGACAAATGAGAGAAATCATCGACCACCACAAGATAAAACATGTGCCCCTGGTGATCAAGGACATGACTTTGACCCCAAATATCAACATGAAGTAATTCAAAAGGGGAACTACTGCTCTGATTCTGACGACTAGGGAAGCTAGCTCTGTGGTGCTTCCCTAACTGACAAGCTTCATACTGGAAGGAAGAACTTGGAGATATCTAAGGTAAAAGATGACACATCTTCTGAAGGGGAAGGTGACCAAAGCGTAGATGCCATGTATAGGGAGAGACAGATCCAGTTACATGAGAAGAGACTCCAGCATATGAACTCCGGTTCAGACGATAAAGACCACCTTGCTCAGAACCACAACCAATCACCCTGCTTGTTAGAATGTCCTGAAATATAAGAGAAGATGGGTCAAATATAGCGCAACAGTGCAAATCTTTTGTAATCTGACTAATAGGGAGTAAGTTCATCGAGAAAGCAGGGGCATGTAAGACATTCTTCAGATGCATGGAAGAAGATAACATAACCTCCCCCTACCGAACAATGGGTGAATGAGTCCCATTAGCAATTACCACCGACCTCCCTGGTGGAATCTCCCTATATGACATAAGTTTGTTTCTGTCACGACAGAGATGGTGTGTGGCATCAGAGTCCATGATCCACTCTGAGACATCTGAACTATAACATGTGGTAGAAGCACAGGCACTACCTGAGGTGCTAGTCGTGGCAGAAGTACTAGCAGAAGCTGATGCAACAATATCCGAAGGACATCCAGGAGAATCTGTAGAAACATGAGGCATAATATCAGTAATCGAGTAACTAGCTCCTCAAACCTCTGATCCGTAGTAGATGTTGATGGGGATGCAACATGTTCTGCTACTCACGCTGATGCTGGAAATCCATGCTTAGAATAGCATGTATCCTCAGAGTGACATGTACGATGACAGAAACTGAAGGACGTACAAAACCGACCACCTCGACCTCGAGTTCCATGGCCACGGAAAGAAGAAGACGAACCACCTCTCCCTCTGGAAGCAGCCATCGTCGAGAGGGGTGATGTTGACATACTGGATGAGGCAGAGATGCGGCTAAGCCTCCGGTAGACCTCCTCCATAGGAGGAATGTTAGCATCTACAAGTATCTGTGATCTGGATGCATCATATTCGGGATCAAGAGCCGCAAGAAGGACTCCTACCATGGTAGCATTCCGAAATGTCTTCTGTTGCTCGGGTGTGGCTGTGAGAGGAATAGTGATGTAGAGTTTCTCAAACATCCCCCTTAGGGATGTATACAAGGAATGAAGTGGTCGCCCATTCTGCTTCATGGAGAATATGTCGTGCTGAAGTTGTAACATCTTGGTCTCATTCTGCACCTGTGAATATGTCGTCGCTAGTATGTACCACATCGCTTTAGCGATGGGCTGATGGAGGACATCATTGGCAATCTTCATCGACAACGTGCCTGACAACCAGACCTTGGCATATGAATCATCAGCCTCCCAGGAGGCATAGATCCCAATCTTCTCTATCGGCTCTTCCTCGGTAAGAATATGCTTCTTACAGTTCGACTTCATGAGACTCATGAATTGCATTTCCCAGAGCTCATAGTTCGTCCCATCCATCTTGACTATTGATGCAGGACCTTTAAACGCGCCTATGGAGGGCATATCGACCTTGGTTTCTAACATATCACCGGAGATGAAGAACTAGGGCTTGTAGACAAAAGAATAAGTGTCTACACAAACTTCATAGGATTTGAGTGCGTATGTAGATGTTACGCACCCAAATCCATGGATACGGCGGAGGTGGCAGCTACGGTAGAGGCCGGAGGGGGGCTGTCGCCGGCTAGGGAGGAGCCGGCGGGGTGGGGCAGTGCCGCAAGAGGAGGGGCGACAAGACGGCAGGGATCCGGGATGGGGATCCAGCGTGAGAGGCGGGGCAAGGCGGTGCCTAGGAGGGGCGGGGCAGTGCCAAGGAAGGGAGGGCGGCATCGAGAAGAGAGACGGGGGGCAGCGGGTGTTGGAAAAGGAGCCTAGGATTTTGGCTCTGATACTATGTTGGAAGAAAAAGAGTTGTTTGTTCCAGGGAACCCTAGGCTCTCTTATATAGAGAAAACCCATAGGTAAATTACATAAGATGGAACATTGAAAATAAAAAGCACAAACGGTACATCGACTACATAATTCTCTCTACAATATATACAATATATGAGCCCACCCTATGAATGACATTGTTTTTCTTTAGTATTTCCTTGTTATAAGAAGTTTAATATAATACTGTCCTATCTTTAATCACTTTGGTCAGGAGCTTTACCAAGGAAGGAGATGGTCCACTAATGGGGTAATTTTCCTTTTTATCCCAATAGTTTTAATGAGAAGTTTCTTATGATAGCATTCCAACTTTTACCCTAAGAGGATTTAAAGATTCCATCCTAGGGTAGAGATTGTTGAAGTTTCCTCCTCTATCTGTAGATTTAGACCATGTATAGATGATTTGCTCGGGTTTATTTGCAAAACCAATGTCAATGAGAAAGTGTTAAGGGCTAAGCAAAGTTTTGTAACCCACTTTCACTAGAACAATCAAGACATCATCTAATCCATTTCGATGTTTGTAGGTGAAAAGCCTTCAAGAAGCTTTTTGTTGTAAAATTATAAATAGTTTCATCTAGATATTTGTTGTGATTATAAATGGCAGAAGAGAAAGTAGGTCTCCTTGCCTGACTCCATGTGATGGTTTACATAATCCTATCAAATTTTTTAAATGAAGTGAAATCGTCGTGCAATTTAAGATGCTTAAGACCCATGAGCAAAAAAAGTTGAGATAGCTTGAAAGTTGAAGCTCCTATTGAATCAGGTTCCAACTTATTGTATCGAAGAGCCTCCCTGAAGTCAATTTTCAAAATTATCCCCTTTATTTTTAGCGCATCATTTAGATATAACCTCGATGTCAGAGCAAAACAATTGACATCACCCTGATCTTTTAGAAATGCATGTTAGTAAGGAATAATATAATTTTGGCATGTCTATTTGCTAAAAACCTTAGAGATTATCCTCATGGATACATTAATCAAAACTTATTACTTTATAATTCTCTACTTTTTGCAGATCTATCTTCTTATATAAGAGTGAAGGTCCTCAAGGCTAGAGAATCAACCTACACAGAAGGGGTTTTGGGAGAAGCTCTAATCACCAAGACCACATAGCAATACACAAAATACCACTCAGATTAGAATTCCTTCTGAGGATCTTTCTGTTTATGAGTTAGATTTCTAGTTCTAGCTATGATTTGAGGAAGAGGGTGTTTCTGTATACTTATAGGATCAAGAAAATTATCACTGTTTGGTTCCCCCTGTTGAATTCATCAGCTCTGGGAAGAGCTGGTGAAGACGGGCATAGGTAGTCTCGTAGCCACTGCGATCTAAGCTATGTTTGTTTAAACTAAAGGCAGATAGATAAAGTCTAGTTTGTTCTCAAATTCAGATCAAAGTCTATGTCCAGAAGTTTAGGTTGTGCAGAGCTCAGCTCTGAGTATAGTGTAGAGAGGGAACCTTGTCCATGAGGTTGGAAGTTTTCTAGTATCTATGTATGCCTCAACTTAGAGTATTTCCTTTTCAATTCTAGATTTTTCTGTGCAAGGTGCCAGAAGTTTTCCATTCAACAATGAGATAGTCTCATTTGAGTACAAATGAAATGTAAAAAAGGGAATATCTATTCAAGTCTCACCATCCTAAATGAGTATAAAGGAAATGTTAAAAAAAAAAACTAACATGATCTGAAGCCATTTGTAGTTAGAGACCATCTTAGATAATAGTTTTATGTTCATGGAAGGAGCGATATCTAAGAGGGATATGCTACAGAAAGCTCTATCGACGTTTGGCCATTGAACGAGAAAATTATTGTTAGACCAGGTAAAGTTTGAGATAGACAAACAAAATTACACAAGATTTGTTCATTGAGACCACATGTTAAATTCTAAGAAATACCTGGAAAGAGGATATCTAGAGGAGGTTTCACTAACAAACCTTACCAAGTTGAAGTAACCCACCAGGATCAATGATTAGATGAGGAGATTGTCTGAAGATGGTCTGTGAGACCCATAGATATTAACAAATCGAAACGTAATAGACAATGCCAAATCAGTCAAGTGTAAAATTGATCTAAATTCACAATATTCAATCTTAGAGCAAAAAGATATGGAGGGATCCCAAAAGTAAGGCACGGTTAGTAGCTGTAAAAACTCAAGTTTCATTAAGAACTATGAGGTTCATGGACTAAAATCTTGCACATGTTTTTTATTTAAGAGTGTCCCCTAATCCCCCTAATATTCCAATAAAAAATGCCCATCCCACCTAAAGTATTATCGCATGAAAAAAAACACTCTAATTTTTTGAAAGAATATAATAAAGCAATTTTGTTGAGTAGAATTCTCAAAATACAAAATTAGAATTCCCAGAAAGTATTTTGAATATTTGAGCATACCTAGTGAAATGTGCATCCTAACAATAAACCATCTAAGCCTATGAGGATTTTAACGAGGAAGGGGACAAACCAGTAATTTCAACTGATTTAAATGAGTCGAGAAAAGGGATGTTTGGGATAACAATAATCAGGAGAGGTAATTATCATATACAGGGTCAGCAATGCCAGGTGAAGTAATAGCTGAAGAAGGAGGAACCCTTTTGGCTTTGGCATCCAACATAAACTTCATATGCTCCAATGCTTCTTAGAGGGAAGGGAAGCTGTTCTATTCAAAAAATATATATCAATAGACCCCCATGCTTTGGAGCTAGAGCAGAGTACTCTATGTAGCTTCTTAGTGGAGGCCCTTGGTGAACTATCCCAAAACGTGTCCAGACAGGCCAAATTTAGGTGAATTCTGTAGTGTTGCTTGAATCTCCATTTTGTTGATTCCACATGAAGGAGAATTTTGCTTGGAGTTTGTGAACTAGAAGTTTGGCAGCAAAAGGTTCGTAGTAGGGTTCTTAACGACCGGTGAGTCATAGTGTGAGGAGGCCACCTCCATATGTTATGACAACGATGGAATGTAGCCTCAAACACCCCTTCAGTAGTGGTGATTCAATGGTCTTATGGATGGCGTGAATGTCGGGAATATCCGCAAGAAGTTTTCCACAACTTCGGCATCACAAGTGACACATTTTCGAATGCCAACAATTTGCATACATACACAAACACATGTACATACATGCATGCATACACACACATATACACATACGCACACATACATACATAGATATATAAATACATACATATATACATATATGAGGAAAGGGAACCTACTTCATGAAGTAGGTAACCTTACCTACTTCACATCCATTTTTAGTATTTTTATTTTTTTTTGAAAATACCACCGTGGATTTTCATAACTATATCTTTCTAATATGCCATTCAAATTTCGTCAGAAACAGAGACTCCTATGTCCTCCATCAAGAACAGGTAATTTTAACGGCCTTAGATTTGTTGTAATCGACCTGCTCTGGATGGAGGGCATATGAGTCTTTGTTTCTAATGAAATTTGAATGACATATTAGAGGGATATAGTTATGAAAATCCACGGTGGTATTTTTCAAAAGAATAAAAAGATTTGTCAAAAATAGATGTGAAGTAGGTAAGGTTACCTACTTCATGAAGTAGGCTCCCTTTCCTCTACATATGTGTGTGTGTATACAAGCATACATGTTTGTGTGCACGTGCACGCAAGCACTTATATGTATACATATACCTATGAATTTAAATATAAATAACACAGGTGTGTGTGTGTGTGTGTTTTCTTGATTATATTAAGAGAGAGACAGAAAGACCAAGACCAACATGGTTAATCACACAAATATGTAGACACACATACAAATATGTTATTGCTAAACTAGTAGGATCATCCTTTTCTACATTAACATTTCAGAGGTAAAGTGGACCAAAATACGTAGACACTAGTGCTTGGGTCCGTTTGTGAGAAGCCTTACTGAAGGCGCATGCACTACTTAGGTTGGTTTGCTTTTGTTCCATTTCAGCTTTAGCACTCAATGAATAAGAATTATGCATATGCTTGTGAGAGATATTATTGTTTTCCCGTTATTTCTTATATATTTCTATATTCTTTTGACCCTATTATGTAATTTTCCCTCTACGAATTCTCCTTTATATATAAGAGATCCATGTACTCCCTCTCATTAATCAATTTATCAATATTTCTATACGTGATATCTGAGCGAAGATCTTGAAACGGAGTCGAGATCACCACCACTTGTCCAACCCCATTTGTCGTCCCCCAATCTCATTTATAGTCATTCAGAGGTCTCTTCTGCCACTAGGTCTTGCCACCAAGAAACCCATCTCATCCCATAGAGACACTCCAGCCCCCCTAGGGGCCACACTGCTATAGTCGGGCCCCACCTACTTGCCGTCAAACCCTGTCTAGGGCCCCAACAATGCTTCTCACTCACTGTTGGACCCTATCTAGGGTTCACTCACCGTTGCAATTCATGAGCCTTATCCCGTGCAATGGAAAAAACACATTCTAACACAAGATGAGTCGGTCGGTAAAACTAGGGTTAATGCCTCTTGGGAGAAAGATGATGCCTAAGCGCATGTTTCGTTATCTAGTACTCTCATCTCCACCTATTCTCAGGCAAGGAATGAGATGAAAACATTGTAGCTCCAGTATGACATCTTCACGGCCACGCATAATGGGCATCCTCTTCACACCTTCTATTCTTACCTCAGGGGCATGCTCGAGAAGTTTTACAGCTTCATGCATATGATAACATCCGTAGCTCAACAAAAGGCATACTCGAACGCTAAACCATGGTTTGCATATTTATAGTAGCTCTTGACTTTGAGTACAATATTGCACGGACCTAGTTACTCATCGGTGCATCCATACTTCCTATGATGGAGGCACACAACAGACCGAGCATGAGTGTTGTTCCTCCTCCTGTCTCTCCTCCATCATCTACTATGGCTGCAATTCGTGGTAGAGGAAGTTATGCTCTGTCTAAAGGGTGTGGACCTCATGGTAGAGGTGGTGCACGACCACATCAGATTTGAGCCTATTGTTACAATTTTAGCCATTCCAAGGATAAATATTATCAGAAGCATGATTATCCTGTGTCTACACATGCTTTCGAGTAGGTTAAGACTCTTGTTGCACATGTTGCGTCTATTGAGGAGAAGTGTGGTGACCTTGTCTCCATCTAAGGGAGATCATAGCTCCTATTGTTGGTTCATCTAGTGCTCCTTTGGGCCCTTCTGGCATTGTTTCTTCAGCCACTTCTAGTACTTTGGGTGTAGCATATGCACGTATAGTTGTCACATGGCTGATATTTCTAAGCGGATCATGGATTTTGGTGCATCACATCGTCTTTGTGGAGATAGAGAACACTTCCTAGAAATCAGTCCCTCCAGACATATATGTTGTTATTACATTACATATGGGACATACACTCTCAGTACAAGACAAGAGAGATTCATTTGACACAGTCTATGCACTTGTAGACTGTTCTTCATGCACCTAGTTTTTTCATAAATATTATATATTATTCAGATCACCAAGAATTGATATTGTTATGCCATTTTGACCCCTCTTTTCTTATATTTCAAGATATACTCACGAGCATGGTAATTGGATGTGGTCATGATCAAGAGGATCTCTACAGACTGGTCCAATCTTTGTATGTTAGTGCTTATTACATTCCTACTAGATCAGTCTCCTCATAAATGTGCCATATTCGGTTTGGTAACCTTCCTTTGTAGAAGCTTTGTAGAGTTCTCCCATAGATTCCATCTCGATCTACTTTTTAGTGTGAGGCTTGCCAGCCTTGGTAAACATCACCAGTCTACTTTTCTTGGTCATCGGAGTTGTAGTCGCATTAGCTTATTTGACCTGATCAATTTTGAAATTTGGTATCCCATTCGTGTCCCTAAGCATCATGGTCACATGTTTTATCTTGTAGTTGTTGATGATTACTCTAGAGTTTCATGAGTTTTTCTTTTTAAAGATGAATCTAAAGCTGGACCTGCCATTTAATCCATTGGCAAATCCTTCTCCTACTATAAGTAGGGTCAGCTACATGGATTCTTTCTCAACTTTATGTTGAAAGATTCGATTATTTTTTACGCTGGCCGTCGACTACCTAACGCAGCGCTTACAAGAGGGGGATTTGAACCCTGGTCATTGACTACCTAACACTATCATTTAATACAATATTTACGAAATAAATAATATTTTTTTTTGTTATTGTTAAGTATGTTTGTTCTGACAATGCCTTGAAGTTTTGTACCATCTAGTTATCTCAGTTCTTCAAGTCTCTTGGCATTATACATAGGACTTCTTGTATGTACACTTCTCAATAGAATAGTGTTGTTGAACACAAACATTGTCAGTTACTTGATGTGACCAGGACGCTCCTTATTTAAAGTCGTGCTCTCCATTCTTTCTGGGATGATGTAATCCTCACCACTTGTTACATGGTGAACCGTATATCATTCGCTATGTTAGAAGAAAAGATTCCTTTCTCGATTGTGTTTCTCGAGAAGGATCTTTCTCTCATACAACTCATGTATCTAACTATATGACATTCATCCATCATTTGATTCCATATTGTGACAACCTCTCCCCTAGAGCTGTCAAGTTTGTTTTTGTGGGCTAATCTTGGTTGTAGAACATGTACGAGTGCTTTGATTTGGTCAGACAAAAATATTATGTTAGTGTTGATGTCACCTTCTTTGAGTTTGGTCGTGTATTTTTCTCCTATAAGTGACAATATAACCCCGTCCAAGTCCGGTAAGGAGATTTATGTTCCATCTCCTCCTTCGCCACCATCATCACATCCTCATGTGGTTCCTCCCTTACCTCCTATGATTCCTCCTCCTCCTCCTCCACCACCACCTCCTCTTATGGTTCCCCTTGTGGCTCTGATCTTATCTTACTTTTATATTCTAAGGTTGTCATTGTACCCCCTTTTCAAGTGCATTCCCAATCACATAGCATGCTCTGGGTAAATTCTGAGCACTTGGTTTCTCGAAGGATCTGAATCAACTCATTGCTCTTTGGAAGTGGAGGCACTAATGTGTTATATAACCTTTGGCTACCCATATTTTTTGTAGAGTATCAATTAAAGAACTTCATGAGATTTATCATGAGACTATCAATTTCGAATATTCCACAAATATATTAGAAAGCTATGCGAGATAGTCAGTGGCATCTTGCTATGAAGGAGGAGATGGTCATGCTCCAGTCTCATGGTACATGGAGCTTGGTTACTGTCCCTGCTGGGTACTATAGTTGGCTGCAAATAGGTATTTACTATGAAGCATCGAGCAGATGGCATGTTGATGGTTTGTGCCTCGTGGGTTCACCCAAACATATGGTAGGACTATCGGGACGTATTCTCTTCAGTGGCACATCATTCCATCCTTCAGATCCTCCTTTCTGTTGATGTGGTATGGGACCGGTCTCTGTCCCAAGTGGATGTGAAGAATGCATTTCTATATGATGACATGCAGGAGGAAGTGTATATGCGGCATCCACATGGGTTCACTATTGAGGGGGAGTGTTAGATGATTTGCAGACTTCATAATGTTATCTATGTCCTTAAGAAAAGTTTCATAGAATGGTTATAAAAGCTCTCGAATTTAATAGAACAACATGGTTTCGGGAGATCAACTGTACGTCATTCACTTTTTTGTCAAAAGGACTCAGAGAGATATCGTTATCATTTTGGTTTATGTTGATGATATTAGTACATGAGATGATGTATAAGGTACTAGTGTAGCTAATGAGTTCCTTGGATAGTAGTTTGTCACAAAGGACCTTGGCGAGCAACGATACTTCCTAGGGATTGAGTTCACATGGAACCAATGTGGTCTTGAGATGACTTGGAGGATACATTACAGATCTCCTTTTAGAGGCAAACATGGCAAACTGCAGACCTGCTGAAGGATATTGTGAATCCTTAAGCGCATCACGGAAGCGTGTTGATCGTATCGAATACGATCGGAGCAACTAGTCGTACTAGATGCTAGAAGCAGCGGAAATTAAAATTTTTAACATAACGATGAAACCACATGATCACGAGAACATTTCTCGGATCGTTTCATCAAACCACAAAGTATAAGAAATACCTCTTGAAGCGTGGTTGTGATCGCGAGATCCCAAAGTAGAGATCCTCCTATCTTAAGTCCGACCCACGGAGAATGCGCTTGCGGGCACGATGATGAGTCGCGTCCTTCCCGCAATCCTTCGACGAAGATCCAAGCGTCGATGACGAAGCAAGATGCTCTCCTCTTCAATATGCAAAGTGGACGTCCACTTGGATATCAAGAGAGAGACTCCACACGAGAATTAGAGAGAGAGAGAGTAGTGGTCTTTCACAACTCTAGATGATGTGTCATGGAGAGGCTACCTAGCCCTCCTTATATACTAGTTTAGGATCCAATGGATCTCAATCCATGGGACTCATGGATCCAAGGGATATGCTTGGTCCATGATGAATCAATGGCTAGGATTTGTTGTTCAATAACAACAATTAATCAAGAGATAATATAACAAATGAGGTGGAGTTAACCAACCCCTAAAAAGGGGGGGGCGTCACCCATGAACTCTTCATGGGTGACGCCACCCATGAGGGTGGTTTTTTTTCTCCATTTTATTTATTATATTATTCCTCAATTAATTACAATAATTATTCGCCAAAATTAATTCCAAATTAATTTTGTGAATATTTCAATCTTGCCATTGAATATTATGTGAATCATATTCACAACCCAAACTAGTTAGTAAATTGCATTTCCAATTAATTAACAAATGTGAATCCTATTCACATTATTAATTAACAAATGCTATTTACATAAATTCTCTCTCTTATATGTATATTATAAATCATATTTATAACATACACATATCATGGATAGTGCTATCCACATTCTCTTTATCCTTGATAATTAAATCTCATTTAATTATCTTAGATAATCATTTTCACAATATGAATCATATTCATGTTTAAGCTTGATAATTAAATCATATTTAATCATCAAGTCCTTGCTTGGATATTTCATCAAAAAAATTATTCTTGAACCCTTTCAAGAATAATGTGCTTTCTCCGCAGATACTTGGAGATAAGGACAGGGCGATTGTATTATTCCACGTATAGTGACTTGGATATTGAGATCTTATCTCAAATCCAGATCGAACGAACCTCCCACAGATGCTTGATTAAATCAAGACCGCAAATCCAATCTTCTCATTGAATCTGAATCTCATTCAGACCAATGTCCAACACTTGGACTAAGATCGGATTGCTTCTCTACTGAAAGGAGTCACTAAAATCCAGACCTGTTTCATCACTCCCTCGGAATGGAAGCGTCATGGATATACAATCGTTTATGATCACATCACCCTTCAGGTATTCCCAATACCTGTACATCCTGCATACTGGAAGACCCATGATCAACCCGAAGATCAAGATCATTTTATACTGTCTTCTTCAGGGTTTAATCATAAAGTTTCTCAATCTTGGTCATTGGGATGTGGTATCGATCATATGCTTTCCCAAAGCATATATCATACCTTCAAATTCATGTCATGCTTCCAAAGCACGACGACCATGCATGGAATTTGATCTATCCCAATACCTCATGAGTGAGCTCATGTCTTCCGGTTCATAAGTGAACCTGTATGATCCCTTTGAGAGATCATATTACTCATATACCCTTATATGCACACCGGCTCGCCGGTGTATAGACCTTGGTTAGGTCATCAACCTATTGGTCTGCCAAATGTACATACTTAGATATATAGCAATATATCTGTCTCCGGTCAGAGGATGCATGCCTATGCTGTGACAGCATTCAACATAGGACTTAAGTTATCTCGATCTCATTAGGTCAACCCATTGACCTAACTAATCTGACACCTCCGAATCACTATTCCTATGCAGAGGACCTGCATCAAGAGGTCGGTCAGATATCAGCCTATGTGAGAAAGGATTGCCATCTCCTACTCAGGCTGGAGATCTCCACTTGACAATCATTTGACGGTGTTTGATGAGTCCTCCATCTAACTCTTTAGATATTCATCCAAACACCAGCCTCTATGATTCATTTAATGAATCAATAGCTATATGATCATCAAGCTGGCCATGGTACATAACCCTAATTGTACAGAGGGACCTTATAGTGCATTCATTCATATAATTTCAGAAAGGGAGTGAAACATCAATAACTTTTATTGATAAACTTAAATATTACAATAACATTTATTGTAAGAATGGTTCGCCCAGGGCTCACAAGTCTAACAATCTCCCACTAGCCCTCAGAACCATTCAGGTACAATCCGTAAACCCATACTCATTACATGCTGGTCAAAAACCTTCTGTGACAGAGGTTTGGTAAGAGGATCAGCAATGTTGTCGGCAGAGGCCACCTTGGTGATGATGATATCACCACGCTTTTGAATCTCCCGAATGATGTGGTATTTCCTTTCCACGTGCTTGCTCTTCTGATGGCACCTGGGTTCCTTTGCTTGGGCAATGGCTCCAGTGTTATCGCAGAGCAACGGGATGGGAGTATCAGAGGAAACTACGCCAAGTTCCAAGATGAACTTGCGCAACCACACCGCCTCTTTTGCAGCATCCGATGCGGCAATGTATTCGGCTTCTGTTGTTGAATCCGCCGTAGTGTCCTGTTTCTTGCTTCTCCAGCTCACAGCACCACCGTTCAACAGGAATACAAACCCTGATGTCGACTTTCGATCATCAATATCTGACTGGAAGTCTGAATCTGTATATCCCAAGACTTGGAGATCACCATCTCCATAGACCAAGATGTAATCTTGCGTCCGTCTTAGATATTTGAATATGTTCTTTACTGCATTCCAGTGTTTCTCTCCATAGCAAGATTGGTAACGACTTACCACTCCCACTGCATGGCAGATGTCTGGCCTAGTACACATCATGGCATACATCAAGCTTCCTACGGCTGATGCATAAGGGCATCCAGCCATGGCCTTCTTTTCCTCAACACTTTGAGGAGCCATCCCTTTGGACAGATGGACACCATGTCCTAAGGGGAGGAATCCTTTCTTCGAACTATCCATGTGGAATCGTTCAAGAATCTTCTTGATGTATCCATGTTGTGATAATCCCAATATTCTCTTTTCTCGGTTTCTGAACAGCTTCAGGCCTAAGATGTAAGAGGCTTCTCCAAGATCTTTCATCTCGAAGGTATGGGATAGCCAAATCTTCACACTGGTCATCATTCCTGTATCATTCCCAATGATAAGGATATCATCTACATAAAGCACGATGAACACAATGGCGCTCCCACTAAGCTTCTTGTACACACAAGGTTCATCAGGGTTTTGCACAAAATCATAACTCTTTATGGTTTCGTCAAATCTGATGTTCCAACTACGAGAAGCTTGTTTGAGCCCATAGATGGATTTCTTCAGCTTGCATACTTTACCGTCCTCAGCTATGAAGCCCTGGGGCTGCTCCATATAGATATCCTCCTCGAGGTATCCATTGAGGAAAGCCGTCTTGACGTCCATCTGCCAGATGTCGTAGTCAAGATATGCAGCTATAGCTAGCAGTGTCCTGATGGACTTAAGCATGGCCACAGGAGAGAATGTCTCATCGTAGTCGATGCCTTCTCTCTGTGTGTAGCCCTTGGCTACGAGCCGTGCCTTGAAAGTCTCTACTTTCCCATCAGGTCCCCTCTTTCTCTTGAAGATCCATTTACACCCAATGGGTTTTACCCCTCTAGGTGGATCCTCTAGGGTCCATACACCATTCTTATGCATGGAGTCAATCTCTGACTTCATTGCTAGCATCCATCTATCCATGTCATGATCCGCAAGTGCTTCATCATATGAAGAAGGATCACTGTCAGTCTCACCTGACACATGGAATCCATACCTTTCAGGTGGTGCAACCACCCTCGAACTCCTTCGAAGAGGTATGGGTGTTTCATCTTCATTTATTTCTTCAGTTTCTGGCTCAGGAATCTCAGAATCCTCAGGGGATT
Source organism: Ottelia alismoides (assembly GCA_037367405.1). NCBI lineage: Eukaryota > Viridiplantae > Streptophyta > Magnoliopsida > Alismatales > Hydrocharitaceae > Ottelia > Ottelia alismoides. Next base: position 2,348,846 of record JAZKJV010008882.1, read on the forward strand.
CAATGAGCTCCTCTACTTCATTCTTGTCTTGACCTTTAAGGAAATCATCCTCCAGAAATTTCACATCCCTAGAGACAAAAACCTTTTGGGTCTCAGGGTCATAAAGCTGGTATCCAATACCATCTTTAACATACCCAATGAAGTAGCACTCACGAGTGCGAGATTCTAGCTTACTTGCGTCCACGTTCTTCGCATGAACCAAGCATCCCCAAACCCTCAAGTGATTGACACTAGGTTTGGTTCCATACCAGAGCTCATGAGGAGTCTTGGGTACAGATTTGCTAGGAATCTTGTTTAGGATATATATTGCAGTCTCTACTGCATATCCCCAGAAACTAAGAGGTAAATGTGCTTTACTCATCATTGAACGAACCATGTCCATGATGGTCCTGTTGCGTCTTTCAGCAACACCATTAAGTTGGGGAGTTCCAGGAGGAGTGAGATTGGAGACAATTCCATTCTCTTTAAGGTATTCCTTGAATTCATCTGAGAGGTACTCACCACCTCGGTCAGATCGAATCCGTTTAATCTTCCTGTCGGCTTGGTTCTCAACCAATGCCTTAAACTCTTTGAACTTTTCAAAGGTTTCAGATTTATGACGAAGCAGGAAGATAAACCCATATCGCGAATGGTCATCGATAAACGTCAAATAATATCGATATCCATTTCTAGTCGCGGTATTGAAGGGACCACATACATCAGTATGTATTAGGTCGAGAATACCCTCGCATCTCGTAACCTTGTTACGGAAAGGCATCCTGGTCATTTTACCTCGAATACAATGTTCACAGGTAGGTAAAGTTTGAACCTGTAGAAAATCTAAAGGTCCATCCTTTATCAATCTATTGATCCTATCAACAGATAAATGACCAAGCCTTTGATGCCAAATCATATTTGAATGATTTCCATTTTCCCTGGATCTCTTGGGGTTTTTATTATTAGTGGTAGTGACATTTATGACACATTCATCAATGCACAATTCATAGAGTCCACTAGAAGTCAGAACACCTTCCGCAACAAATTTATCATATTTATTAATGACTAATTTATTACAGAACAGGAAAGAGTACCCATGTCTAACAAGCTTAGACACAGATATCAAGTTCCTCCTGACTTCAGGTACATAAAGACACTCTTTAAGTACTAGGACTCGACCACTAGATATCGACAGTCTGCAAGTCCCGATGGCGACTGCTGCAACACTTGCATCAGATCCCATCTGGATAACTATCTCCCCATGCTCCAGATTCCTAGTTTCCTGAAACAAATGCAACGAATTGCATACATGAACAGAAGTACCAGAATCTGTAACCCAACTTCCTTCTCGTCCAACGAGAAAGCTGGTTTCAATGATGAAAGTAGATTTCATACCTGCTGGGGCTTTACCTTTGTCGGTAGACTTCAGGTAATCCGGGCAGTTACGCCGCCAGTGCCCCGGCTTCTTGCAGTGGTGACAGACATCGGTCTTTTTCGATGTCATCAGTGTGGAAGCACTAGAAGATGAACCAACTCCTTGATTCTTCTTCTTTCTCTTCGAGGCTGGACCCTTCTGAGAACCTTGCTTCCGCCCGCGCTTTCCTCTCGCCTGTGCAACCATTGCACTAGCAGAGGGGCCGTCCTTCTTCAAGACGTCTTCTGCAGACTTCAAAGCAGCCAACAGCCCAGCGTTTGTGAAATCACCTTTGTTCATGTGGTAAGACACAACAAAGTTGTTGAAAGACTTAGGGAGCGACAGGAGAATGAAATCAGCTTGCATTTCAGAATCCAAGTAGGCTCCCAGGGTTTCCAGCTCAGAGAGGTACCCAAACATTTTGAGTACATGTTCTCTGACAGAGGTCCCTTCCTGCATCTTGCAGCGAATAAGCTCTTTCATCACATTATAACGTTGTGTGCGGTTTATGTCACCGAACATTTCTTTTAGATTCAGCATAATCTCTTGGCAATGGTTCATTTCCACATGTTGCTTCTGAAGCACATTGGACAATGACCCAAGGATGTAACATCTTGCCAGATTATGATCTTCATCATATTTATCATTATAATATTTGTCTTCATCAGTCACAGGGTCTGCTATCTTGTCCTTGCTAAGCACGTAGGAGATGCGCTCTGCAGAGAGAACAAGATCCAAATTTCGGATCCAATCCGAATAATTTGGTCCGGTCAACTGGTTGACCTCTAGAAGCTTGCTAAGTGGGTTCATGGACTTCATTTTCTGAAATTAAGAATGCACTATATTAGAATAATTATGTATTCATTTTAAGAATAATTTGATTAAGGCATTTTAAATCAAATTTGTCTTGCTAGGTCAACTTTGAAAGATTATTCCCTTATTTTTCTTTCAAAGTAAGAGATATACTTACCGCTATATCTCAAGCAAGATCTGAGATCTCCTCTCTATCCTTATCACATCCCAATAATATGAGAACCTGTGACTTGAATAAGAGAAGCGGGAACACATTCCGCCTTGCAAGTCCAACTTGCATTTCCCAATTCGGTCTTTAACACCCGGGCCCACCACCCCTAAGATGATGTTGACCCGTTGTTAGTTGAACCAACCGTCAACAGGCTTAATACTCGCTATACGCAATCCAATATCGCCCCAATAATATGAGGACCCGATATTGGGGTCACTACGTATACGGCCTTACTCTTTCGAGAAGCAAAGAACCCGATCCAATTAAATCATGCACAGGATCTGTCACTTCGGACAGGCGTCTCCCATACACAACAACTGGCGACGAAATCCTTTGCCTTGACGGGAGACCATGGATGTCACTTATGTGATCCTCCACCTCATATTCAAATTTTATAATTAATTATTGTGAATCATATTCACAAAATTAATTCTTCCAAGGGAAATACACATCTATTCAAAATAGTGTGTTTATTAGGTATGATTAATTTAATCATATTAAATTAATCATTTAGCCCAATCATCAACAAACACGTCTTTTACTTGAATAGTAGGTATAATCTCAAAATACGTATTATTCGAATTTTAATAATTAGAAAAATACATATTGTCTGTCTCCGGTATTATACAATCCCTACCCGCTGTCATGGCCAGTACCGACGAGAGTGGGATGGACCACATACGTTGCAACCCGCGACCCCAATGCTCTCCGACTAGGCACCACATCCGCCTCGGGAAAGGATAATACCAAATAGACCATCATGTATTTTGAGATGTTCATCGGTTCTTCAACCGAAAGTTATACCATATAGTACAAATCAAAACATTTTTGATTATAAGGAGATTTGCTAGACAAATCCCCAATCCTATTCAAGCAAAAAGAGTTTTCATGTAAAAGTTGTCCTACAACTATTGTAAGATAAACTATAGTTTTCATGAAGGCAATGTTTGTTGATGAAACAATGATCAAGATCTAACATCTCATCATTGTGGTTTAGGCAAGTGTCATTCAATGAAATAATTATTTCTTTAAATATTTCACAAATATTTATCACTAATTATTCCAGAAAATTAACAATTAATTTTCATCAAGATTATTGAATGACAAATCACAAGGTTCAAGATCAAAATTGTTAATTTCCAGCAGCGACCCCCAATCACTAAAATTAACTTATCTTGATCAATATAAATCCAAAAAATGCAAACTCAGTTTCCAAAGATTGCCTATTTGATTTATTAAAGAACCCAAGTGATAATTCACGCATTTCAAGGCGAATTAAAACCGTAATCATCTCATTAATTACGTTCAAATCCGCAGTTCCCGCAACAGTGGATATAGTCATATTCAAAAAGCCATATCTTGAGCAAATAAAGTCCAAATTTAGTAAACTCAAGTCCTATGGTTTCCTTGTTTAATGGGGAACAAAATCCAATTGAAAATTTCGTGTTTAAACATTTTAAACAGTACGGAAAAATTCAATTAGACAGAGGTGCGAAAAAATGAAATGCAGTAAAAATTTCGCAACCCTTTCAAGAACCAAATCGTCTAAGGTTCATGGATCACATCCAAAACCTTATTCAACCTGGCTCTGATACCACTTGAAGGATATTGTGAATCCTTAAGCGCATCACGGAAGCGTGTTGATCGTATCGAATACGATCGGAGCAACTAGTCGTACTAGATGCTAGAAGCAGCGGAAATTAAAATTTTTAACATAACGATGAAACCACATGATCACGAGAACATTTCTCGGATCGTTTCATCAAACCACAAAGTATAAGAAATACCTCTTGAAGCGTGGTTGTGATCGCGAGATCCCAAAGTAGAGATCCTCCTATCTTAAGTCCGACCCACGGAGAATGCGCTTGCGGGCACGATGATGAGTCGCGTCCTTCCCGCAATCCTTCGACGAAGATCCAAGCGTCGATGACGAAGCAAGATGCTCTCCTCTTCAATATGCAAAGTGGACGTCCACTTGGATATCAAGAGAGAGACTCCACACGAGAATTAGAGAGAGAGAGAGTAGTGGTCTTTCACAACTCTAGATGATGTGTCATGGAGAGGCTACCTAGCCCTCCTTATATACTAGTTTAGGATCCAATGGATCTCAATCCATGGGACTCATGGATCCAAGGGATATGCTTGGTCCATGATGAATCAATGGCTAGGATTTGTTGTTCAATAACAACAATTAATCAAGAGATAATATAACAAATGAGGTGGAGTTAACCAACCCCTAAAAAAGGGGGCGTCACCCATGAACTCTTCATGGGTGACGCCACCCATGAGGGTGGTTTTTTTTCTCCATTTTATTTATTATATTATTCCTCAATTAATTACAATAATTATTCGCCAAAATTAATTCCAAATTAATTTTGTGAATATTTCAATCTTGCCATTGAATATTATGTGAATCATATTCACAACCCAAACTAGTTAGTAAATTGCATTTCCAATTAATTAACAAATGTGAATCCTATTCACATTATTAATTAACAAATGCTATTTACATAAATTCTCTCTCTTATATGTATATTATAAATCATATTTATAACATACACATATCATGGATAGTGCTATCCACATTCTCTTTATCCTTGATAATTAAATCTCATTTAATTATCTTAGATAATCATTTTCACAATATGAATCATATTCATGTTTAAGCTTGATAATTAAATCATATTTAATCATCAAGTCCTTGCTTGGATATTTCATCAAAAAAATTATTCTTGAACCCTTTCAAGAATAATGTGCTTTCTCCGCAGATACTTGGAGATAAGGACAGGGCGATTGTATTATTCCACGTATAGTGACTTGGATATTGAGATCTTATCTCAAATCCAGATCGAACGAACCTCCCACAGATGCTTGATTAAATCAAGACCGCAAATCCAATCTTCTCATTGAATCTGAATCCCATTCAGACCAATGTCCAACACTTGGACTAAGATCGGATTGCTTCTCTACTGAAAGGAGTCACTAAAATCCAGACCTGTTTCATCACTCCCTCGGAATGGAAGCGTCATGGATATACAATCGTTTATGATCACATCACCCTTCAGGTATTCCCAATACCTGTACATCCTGCATACTGGAAGACCCATGATCAACCCGAAGATCAAGATCATTTTATACTGTCTTCTTCAGGGTTTAATCATAAAGTTTCTCAATCTTGGTCATTGGGATGTGGTATCGATCATATGCTTTCCCAAAGCATATATCATACCTTCAAATTCATGTCATGCTTCCAAAGCACGACGACCATGCATGGAATTTGATCTATCCCAATACCTCATGAGTGAGCTCATGTCTTCCGGTTCATAAGTGAACCTGTATGATCCCTTTGAGAGATCATATTACTCATATACCCTTATATGCACACCGGCTCGCCGGTGTATAGACCTTGGTTAGGTCATCAACCTATTGGTCTGCCAAATGTACATACTTAGATATATAGCAATATATCTGTCTCCGGTCAGAGGATGCATGCCTATGCTGTGACAGCATTCAACATAGGACTTAAGTTATCTCGATCTCATTAGGTCAACCCATTGACCTAACTAATCTGACACCTCCGAATCACTATTCCTATGCAGAGGACCTGCATCAAGAGGTCGGTCAGATATCAGCCTATGTGAGAAAGGATTGCCATCTCCTACTCAGGCTGGAGATCTCCACTTGACAATCATTTGACGGTGTTTGATGAGTCCTCCATCTAACTCTTTAGATATTCATCCAAACACCAGCCTCTATGATTCATTTAATGAATCAATAGCTATATGATCATCAAGCTGGCCATGGTACATAACCCTAATTGTACAGAGGGACCTTATAGTGCATTCATTCATATAATTTCAGAAAGGGAGTGAAACATCAATAACTTTTATTGATAAACTTAAATATTACAATAACATTTATTGTAAGAATGGTTCGCCCAGGGCTCACAAGTCTAACACCTGCCACTACCTTCATGGATCCGAGCATGAAGCTTTATGATGGTGTTATAGAGGACGTGGACAAAAGAAGATACATGGAGCTTATTTAGATGCTCTATCCTTATGTGGCCATTATCAGTCCAGATATCTCCTTTGTAGTAAGCAAAGTCATTCCATTTATAGAGCAGCTATGACAAGCTCATATGGTTGTTGTTCACATGATTTTCAGATATCTGAAGTCATTACCATGCATAGAAGGCCATATCGTGATATATCGCTGATATATCGGTATTGACATGTGACCGATATATCGCGGATATGGCCGATATTTGGCCTTCCAAGGATATTTTATTCACAAACTCGATTCGATGTTGGTGATATGGCGTCGATATATCAACAATATATCATATCGACATGGTACCAATATCAATACCGATACCAATATGGCCTTCACTGTCACCACCAGGCATAGGATTGCTATTTAGAGAGGGACATCCCTTAATATCATGGCATGTGCATATGCTAGCTATGCAAGATGCCCTAAGGACAGGAAATCCACCTATGGCTTTGCAATATTTATAGGGAGCTCATTGGTCTCATGGAAAAGCACGAAGCAAACTGTGGTTGTGAGGTCCAGTGCAGAGTCAAAATATAGAGCTATGGAACAGGGGAGCACTAACACATTGTGTGTCAGATCTGTTCTTTTAACTTAGCCATTGACACCCCTCTTCCCATGCAATTACTTTGTGATAACTAGGTTGCTCTTTTCATTGCCAACAATACCGCTTTCCATGAGAGAACCAAACATATTGAGATAGGTTGTCATTATACTCGAGACATCATTCACAAATGTTTCATGTCTACCTATCACTTCAATTGAGGGGAATAGACAACATATATCTTCACCAAGGCTCTAAGCAGAAGGCCATGCCGGAGGTATTGTTCCAAACTTAGCATGATTGACATCTATCCTCCATCATGAGGGAGGGGTGTTGAGAGATATTATTGTTTCCCCTTATTTCTTATGTATTTCTATTTTTTTGTCCATATTATGTAATTTGCCCTATAAGGCTTCTTCTCTCTATATAAGAGTTCCCAATGACCTGCTCATTAATCAAGTCATCATTATTCTCCAAAAAACCTGGTTTCATTTCCGCACTGAATACTGTAGCATGTGAAATTCTTTCTGGCATATGGACGTTACTTTCTAAAATGTCAGATGTTTTTTACAGTTCAGAAAATTTCCACTCCTCTAGATTTGGGTACGATTCAGATTATTCTAAGTTTCTTTAAACCTTTTTTCTGGCAATATTGTGGGTGAAACTCTTCACATACCATATACAATCATCTTCCTCCCCATGTGTGGTGTCTTAGTCCTCCATAATCACAACACTCGTCATCAACACAACTCTTAATATATGATTCCCTTTTATAGAATCCAAATTCGATGCAACTGATTTCACTTAAAGTAGAAAACTGTCTAGTTATTGTTGTTGTTGATTCTCTTTTACATGACCATCAAATTGCAAATAGAAATGAAATAAATTGAATTTTCATTTATTTGTTTTTGCTGCATTCTATGAACATATATAGTTACTTTAAGGTAGGCTTTCCAAATTTAAGTTATTTCATTTGATGAGAACGACATCAAGATTGACCAAATAGGCAAATTCAGACTGCAGTTCATAAAGTAGAGAGGATTGCTAATTTACATTGTCAACATTGTTCGAAATCCACGCTTAGTTGTACAAGATGATGGGGCACAAGAAAGAGCTCATTCTCCTCAGTTGCCGGGGACGAAGTTGGTAGCATAAGCCCAAGCATTGTTGTTCACCGGGTCAGCAAGGTGGTCGGCCAGATTCTCCAACGGTCCCTTGCCGGTGACGATGGCCTGCACGAAGAATCCGAACACGGAGAACATGGCCAACCTCCCATTCTTGAGCTCCTTCACTTTAAGCTCAGCCAACGCCTCTGGGTCATCAGCGAGGCCGAGGGGGTCAAAGCTACCACCTGGGTAGAGTGGGTCGACAACCTCACCAAGTGGCCCGCCGGCAACACGGTAACCCTCCACAGCACCCATAAGGATAACCTGCGTAGCCCAGATGGCGAGAATGCTCTGGGCATGGATCAAGCTGGGGTTGCCCAAGTAGTCCAAGCCACCCTCGCTGAAGATCTGAGACCCGGCTTTGAACCAGACGGCCTCGCCAAACTGGACGCCATTGCGAGCAAGAAGCTCCGGGAACACGCAACCAAGAGCTCCGAGCATCGCCCATCTAGCGTGGATAACCTCCAATTCCCGGTTCTTGGCAAATGTCTCTGGGTCCGCCGAGAGCCCGGCGGTGTCCCAACCGTAATCACCGGGGAATTCACCGGTGAGGTATGACGGGGCCTCACCGGAGAAGGGTCCCAAGTACTTGACACGGTCAGGTCCGTACCACGGGCTGCCGGAGGACACGGGCTTCGGCTTGGCAGTACTTTTCCTCATGGTGACACGGCCGTCACCCGATACTTCAGAAGCAGATGGGGAGAGCTTCAGCGCCTTCCCGGCAAGCGACGGGGAGGAGAGGGCCATGGTTGCTGCCATTGCTGGGGAAGGAGAGGGTGGCTGCGATGGTATGTAAAGAAGGCTTTGCTGTGATGAGTGTCTGCGTTAGAAATGTGAACCCCTACTTATGGTAGGAAGGAAGCAGCTTGTTTATCTCGCCGGAAATCTAAAGCTTCCTTCTGATTGGGTGACGCGATTCCGAATGGTCCACCGGGACATATATGAGGCTCTCCGAAGCCCTCGTGGCGACGCTACTTGTTGGATATTTTCGTGGAAACTTGTGGTGGAGGAAGGGGTTGAGAGATTCGCGGTCAGGTTCGTCAAATTTCCGCCCATACACATCTGCTCAGGGGGGCTGATTTCTGCATCCATACTTATCCATTGCCTCATCAAAGATATTTTAGTGCCCATCTATCTTTGAGCAGTAAACATTGGGTTACAACATGCACAACGGAGAGATCCTATAGGTTTGTTTGGTTGTAGGGTTGGGAAGGGTTGGGTTGGCCCAACCTGGGGTACCCTTCCTTCCAGCCCTCCCAATCCTCCTCACAGTTTACTATTCACAGGGATACCCCAACCCAACCCAACCATGCCCAACCCTGCAACCAAACGAACCCTATGGGTTAGGTTGCGGGGTTGAAGTGGGTTGAGGTAATTTGATTTGAAAAGTAGTTGTTTGGAATGGTTATGAAAGTTGGAGAGCGATGGAATAAAAAATATGATGTGATGTCACTATGATTTGTGATGGATTTCTAACTCAAGAAAAGAGAGGGATAAAGCAGTAACCCAGTTACCAAACGAGCCTTTCGGGTTTTAGAACAGGCAGAACAGTGAGGATCCTATGCTGACATAGCCTCTGTTGTAATGCAGGGGATTCCTTGAATGGAAATTGGACGGTTCTCATAGGAGGTCGGGGATAATCGGCACGCATACAACATGGGTTCTGTTCCCTTAGAACATGTTGCTCTGTCGGCCTATTTCATACCATGTTTAACATAATAAAAATTCTATTTATTGGTACTCAGTGTCAATTCATCCTATTTTGATACAAAATGCTTCTTGCTTGGCAAATAGGCTGACCAATTATCTAAACCACAATGTACATGTTCCCTAATGGTGATTATTGTTATTGGTAGGTACTGATAGTTGATAACTTAAATCTTAAGCCTGCAAATATCGCAAAAATGGATCTTTATATGTCAAATTGGAAATTGGTATAAAAAAATTTGTGTTAAGTTGAACTTGTTTGTCATTTTCCTGGATTTATTGCATGTATCTTTACTTTAATTTCTGAGTACATACCATATAAAATGACCTCATAGTTTTAGCTTTTGGCAACCTTAGTCATTCTCCGGGAGGATGAAGTTATCGAGTTTCCAGCAAGTTAACTTATTGGAATGATGTGTATTTACACTTTCATATATCCTTATAATTATAAGGGCTATTCTACTTTTTTAAAAAACTAGAATTCTAATGCGGTAGAGTTGGATTCTACTGAGTCTTCGAAAGAGAATTGATTACATATTTGATCAAAACTCATTGGGATCCTAGTTGGTTAAGATCGATTGATACAACAAACGAAGGATTCGTTTTAGACAAATAAAAAGAGAGGTGGACTCATTTCGTGCATCACTAGATAGAACATTTACAAGAGAGAAGGAGAGAATAGAGGAAGTGAGTGAAAGAACAAAGAGAAATGTACTTGTTTTTCTTCTTATCCTCTGATTATCGTGAAAGGTGATCCACTAGACATAGTTATATTCTATTTCTTCTTCTCCACGTGATTCCATAGAGTCTGATGGTGCACTTGTTTTACAAGCTATCAATATAAAAAAAGTTCAACATCGATCATGAGAGGATATGACTTAGTAACTAGGTATACATTCCTCAAAAGCTATGAAGGATTCTTCTAGCAACAACTAGCAGTGAAATCGTGCAAGGAACAATAAAAGATCCAATGGAGAAGTTTACACCAGAAGGGTGCCATGTCCTTTCGAAAACCTTCAAGGAATAGAAGAATATCACCTTATAACGGTAGTAGGTAAAGAATATACTCGCGTGAGAAGGGCTTATGGTAGCTCTCCAATCTGTAGACAAGAAGCTAGCGAAGATGAAAGAGAAAGTGTAGAAGGAGATGAGGGATCTCATAAAATGTACAATACATTTATTCATAGTAACAATACTGCATTTGAGGACACCCACCTAGATGATCTAACGCAGATCCGAAAGAAGTTCAAGGGACGGTACGAGTATAGATCTTTGACTAATAAGTTCTTGTTGAAGAAGAAGTTGTATAGTCTAAGGATAACCAAGGGGAGAAAGTTGGTGGTGCACTTAGATAAGTCCAACAAGATTTTGATGAACTTGCTTGCATAAGGAGAAGACTAATAAAGGAGTCTATCCTTAAGGAGACTATTTGGTGACAACACTACTTTATGGAAAATGAGACCTTCATATTAGAAGAGATAATTGCTTCATTACTATAAAAAATGAGGTAATAAATGATGACGGTCATGTCACTATAAGAAAAAATAGTTTTTGACACAATAGGCACCGTCGTTATCTAGTCGTAACGAGGTGGCCATGTGGTCGCAAACTGCCTTTGCAATCATGTGTGGTCGTTCAATGTATGATAATTGATATTTGGCTGCAAAATCATACCATAGCGTGGTTGTTATTGTAGATACGCATATACTTGCATGTATCTGCAACTTTAGACGTAATGTAGTCATCATCCTGACCAACCAAAGAAACAATAATAGTGCTTGAGGCTGCGAGTATTTTATGACTATTTGCGACCACATGCTCTACTGTTTATTATGTTGTGTTTGCCTTGTGACTAATTTACGACCCCTTAAAACGACCCAGTAGCGTACTATGACTATTGTGATCTCAAGATAGGGATAGTGTAATCATAAATTCTAGAAACATAAAAAAAGTAGCATCATAATTAGAGGTCGTTGCATCTCCGTATGCGTAGATCCACTAGAACAATCACCATGTTAAACAATGCATGAATGTGCATTTGAAAGCGTTATCGTTCAAAAATATACAATTTATAATAGATCTTTGCACAAAAGAATAGGAGTATATATGCAAATAGAGCCACAAAACAATAACTTGATCAAAATTAGATCAACTACATAAGTGAAAACAATTGATAGAATCTATATCATAATTGGCCTTCTCCAATTGGTTCTAGCATAAAGTACACGACAATGAGTTATTAGAGTTGTAATGCGATAAGGTTAAAACAACTACTTTGTAATCACACCCCCAAAAAATCCTTTATCGCCTCTTGCTTCTCATTCACCTCTCAAGGATAACCTTCATGTTCCTTGCAATTGGCATTCTCGTCATTTTCATAATCCTTCTTCCCCTTGGCCTCTCCTTCACTACAAGGAGTAGAAAATGCGACAACCATAGACCACCTCCTTTGTACATAAGATTGTCCCCTCTGATCAAAGGAGACAATCGTGGACCTGCCCCCTCCAGGCACATCCCATTTGATCAAAGGGGACATTGTCAACAAACATCCCCTGGTTGTCACTGAAGGGAATGGTCATGTCCGTCCCATTTTGTCCGTCCACCCTAATATGTTTTTTTATGTAAAAAGATAGAGCTGCAATTGTGAACATCTTATTATATTTATTAACATCTTAATAAGCTTTCAACATCTTCTGATCATGTTACTCATATTAGGTTGGCAAAAACAATGAAAGATGCCACATCATTCATTAAAAATCAGCCTCTAAAACATGAAAATATCATCATATGGTAGGGATACTGTAGAAATACATGATAATCCATGTGTAGAAATAAGCAAATAAGGATTTACATGGAAATCCTATCGAGAGGAAAAAACACGAGGTTACACAAACCTCAAATGTCCCTCACCAGAGATTAGGGCACGCTTTGACTAGAAAAATCAACAATGTTCATTTTAGCCACACTCGCAAATGTCTTAAGATAGTCAATCCCATATTTATGATTGTGCCATCTTGTAACTAATTGAGCTTTGAGTATAACAATTTTTATCATCAGTTGAGCATTTAATCACATAAATCCCTTACGAACCAACCATGGGAACACCTTTTGGAACATCAATGATATCTAGGGATGAAAACGGTCGGATACAGATATGAATATAGGTATAATCATATCCTTATACATTTTAAAATACGAATACGAATATTGACGGATGTGAAAATGTGTTACCATATCCTTAACAATGAATACGAATGTAAAACGAATACGAATAGGATACGAGTAATAACAGAAATATTTAATAGATTGACTAAAATATACAGGTTTAGGATAGTTTACACATAAAATAGATATACCATATATACTAATTTCATAAAAAATATACCAACAATGTCGAATGTATTCATAAAATGTTGTTACACACAATTATAAATAAATCTATTACTATGCTTGTGTACGAAAATGAATATACGAATATGAATGTGAATATTAGCGAATGTCAAAGTGATATCCATATTCGCATCTATTTTAAAATGAATACAAATACGAATGTCAAAATATATATAAAACGAATACGATAGTGGATCAGATACGAATATATTCACATTCGTTTTCATCCCTAATGATATCCCAATTGTCATTGTCATTCTTTTCATAGCATCCATCTCCTCTTTCATAGCATTAGCCCATTTCAAGTCAGTTTGAGCCTCGATGGCACTTTGGGGAATATCATGAGATTCCAATAAGGTAATGAAACTTTTATAACTTGGGCTTACCTTGTAATAAGACATGAAATCTTTCGATGGATAATGGGTCAAAGGTCTAATGGACATCATAGCCTTTATCATAGCAATAGATAGTCATCCTCTAAATTTTCTTTTTCACCATCCCGGTAAGGGAAAATGAGACAATGCAAGTGGCTTGAGCTATTGAAGGATTACGACTGCATGATCTCTCACCATCCCGGTAAGGGAAACATGATGGCAGATGCGCTTAATAGAAGGGCTCATGAAGAGGGAACATCAAACTCTTTATATATGTGGGATATGTTCACAACTTTGATTGATTGGCACCCTCATGAGAGTGCATCCATATCTAATGTCATGCCTCCATGATTCAGCAATTTATGGGATTGCATAGTAGAAGGTCAGAAGACATATCCTCACATTAAGGATAGATACATGCGTTCTATCAAGGATGAATGTGATGATTTTGCGGTGGTAGAGTCCACTTGTAGAAGGTTGGCCGGATAGGTGTATCCAACGATGAGCAGTTACACAAAGGAATCCTTGATAAGGCACACAGTTCACAATTGTCTATTCATCCCGACAATACGAAAATGTATCGTGATATGCACAAGCATTTTTGGTGGGACGGGATGAAACGAGATGTAGCTTGTCATCTTATCAATTGCATGACATGTCAGATGTTTAAGGAAGAACACAAGAGACCGTTGTGGTTGCTATAGTCTCTCCCCATTCTCGAGTGAAAGTGGGAGAGTATTTCTATGGATTTTGTCATAGGATTGCCGAGGACATTAGGTGGTTACGATTCTATTTGGGTTGTTGTTGATTGATTGACCAAGGCAGCTCATTTCATACCTATCAACACGACTTATACTCAATCTCAGTTAGCAAGATTATATGTTCATAATATCATTAGGCTTCATGGTATACCTTGAGAGGTCGTGTCTGACAGAGACTCAAGGTTCACATCTCACTACTGGCATCAGTTTATGTTAGCATTATAAACAGAGTTGAAGATAAGTTCTGCTTACCATCCACAAACTAACGGTCAGAGCGAGTGCACCATCCATACAATGGATTGTTTAGTGCATGTGCTCTTGAGTGGAAAGGTCCTGGAAGGACCACCTACCATTAGTAGAATTTACATACAACACTAGCCATCATTTCAGTATCGGCATGGAACCATTCAAAGTCCTATACATGCGGAGATGCTCACACCTCTCAGTTGGTGTGAGGTCGGTGGTCAGGCTCTTTACTTCATGGATCTCCTGAAGAAGACTGTGAGGGTTGTTGACCTTGTGAGGCGGAAACTTCCGATGACACAGAGTTGCCAGAAGAGCTATGAAGATCGTCGGAGATGAGATTTGGAGTTTCAGGTTATCTGATCATCTTCTTTAAATTCTTTTTCAAATATAATTCATTTAATCATACATACTGATGAAATTCTTGTAAATACATGTGGAAGATTGGATGTTCTTGCGAGAATCTCCCATGAAGGGAGGACTTAGATTCGGTGTTCGTGGCAAGTTGGCGCCACGATATGTTGGAAAATTTGAGATCATTGCCCTGATAGGGGAAGTGGCCAATCGAGTAGCTCTCCCTCCATACTTATCGGCTATAGACGATGTGTTCCATATATCAAACTTGAGGAAATATATTCACGATCCTCGTCATATCATCAATTATGAGAATCTTGATATAAAGGCTGATTTGACATATGAGGAGAAACCAGTTTAGATATTGGACAGATCAGTGAGAAAGCTTCGCAACAAGGAGATTTTCTTGGTCAAAATGCTACAGCACCGACAATAAATCAAAGAAGCAATCAGGGAATCCGAAGAAGGTGTGTGGGCAAGATACCCGCAACTCTTTCAAGGTAACTCTCATTTCAATCCTAATTAAAATTTGTGTTTTACAAGCAATTGAATCTAATTTCATGTCACTAATTAGCTACATATTTCACATTTGAAAGATGATCAATTGGAGGTGTTTTACATGCAATTGAGTCTAATTTCAGACCACTAATTAGCTACAAAATTCACACTTGAAAGATGAGAATTGGGGGTGTTTTACATGTAATTGATTATAATTTTAGACCACTAATTAGCTACATATTTCATGCTTGAAAGATGAGAGATTGGGAGTGATTTACATGCAATTAGTTCTAATTTCAGACCACTAGTTAGCTACATATGTGATGAATCTCCATTTCATCACCTTTATTCTATCATTTTGACCTTAAAAATCCAAGCTAATGCATGTAAATAACATTAATTTATGCATAATGTCATTCATTATTTATTGTATAATTTGTATATAAAATAAGTTTTTTTAATGCCAAAATTATATAATAAAGAGAAGAAAATAAAAATAAATAAAATATTGAAAATATATTATGACCCTAAATCCTGAGACCAAGTCAAGAATTGAGTTGGTCGACAAGGAATAAAGTAGGGGGAGATAAGGGCCAGACATAGAAAAAAACCCTATTCTTTTATTCAGTATTTATGTATTTTTGACACTTATTTTATTCTTTATTATTTATTCATCAAATAAAGAAACTTTGTATATGAAAGTTGTAGATAATAATGTAAGTAAAAATACAAAATTAAGTTTGTACAAAAATAATACACAATGTTCATTTTATACACAGAATAAAAAGCTAAAAACCAAACTTCACAAACCCATTTCTTTCAAATAAAAACTCAAAACATATCAAAATCATCAAATTATACATAACTTTTTACAAGCTATTTAATGGTGGAGGTTTTATATTTTTTGGAGTTACTATGTGAAAGTTAGGTTTTTGACCCCTATTGTATATTCTATCGTTTAAAATATTCATTTTATTCATCCCTTATTACAAATTCATATTTTTATATTTTGTAAAAATTATTTATAACATATGTGTATATATTAAAACTAGAATAAAACCAAAAAGAAAATGAAAAATAAAATAAGTTTATGTAAAAATATAGGCAAACACATATGTTATACACGTATAAAAATAAAAGGGAAACCTATTCTTTTATTCTTTATTATTTTATATTTTTCTAATATTGTAAATATTATATAAATTATATTAAAAATACAAAACCAAAATAAAACTCAACAAAATACATTAAAATAAAAAGATGTATATAATACATAGGTAAAATACCTATAAATAAACCTATAGAATATACATAATTATTTATTTAAGTGTACAAATAACATCACAAAAATAAAATAAAAATATATTTAGAAACATAAAAATAAGTTATAAATATATAAAATAAAATAATAAAATAATAAGATAGAATATCCAAACTAAAAATAAAAAAACATATCAAACATAGATGAATATACATATAAATACACTAATAAAAATTAACTAATAATAAATAATGTCAAAAAAAATAAAAATCATAATAAAATACTTTATTAAATAATAAAAAATATACTAAAAATTAATAAAATCGTTTACTATTTTTAGTTAATTATTCTATAATAAAATTCCTTATTTTGTCGTTTAGCAGCCTATGTGGCCCAATCCTTGGTCAACTTGACTCCAGCCTGTTGACGTGATGCAGACATGTTTTCCTGCGTTTTCTGCCTTTTTTTCCGGCCACCACATCCATCTTTCGCCTTCACTACCTTCACAAGAAATGATCATTGATCATTGTACATACACGCCTTGTGCTTTAATCACGTGTACATACACCCAAATCATCATTTTTCCCCGGTCAATAAGGGTGCTCAATATTGTGTATAAATAAAACCTCCGATCCTCCTTCCAACTTTGGTCACCTTCTCGAGTCTAGGAGGCCTCGTCTTGGATCCAGCTAGTCTTCTCGTGACAAGGGAAGTTGACTTGTGGCCAGGCTAAGCTCCATGAGCACGGAGGTGCATCCACGGTGGTTCTCCGACCACCCTGCTCCCAGGGCACTCCCTGGGTATAAGAGTTGTGTTCTTAACCTTTCTTTTACTTGCATTTAGTCTTAGATTCAAATTCCAGTTCTTAGATTAAGTTCTTTATAGTTAGATTAGCATAATTAATCAAACCCGTACTTCGCCCGAGTGGAGCTCCGGTGAGCTCCTCTGTACACCTAATCTGGACTCAGTTCTTCTTTCCACTCCCATTTCATTCCTTGATCCCTTCTGATCATGCCGCCCACCTCCGTTCCCCAGATCCCTAGTGGATCTGATATGCTCTCTGAGCACTGCCATTCATCGGAGAGCACCACTCGCTCCATCTCACACCTCATTCCATGCCTAACTGGGTCGAGGAAATTTGTCCTCGACTCGTAAGCTTCGTTTTGCATGTCCCAAGAGCAATAGAGTTTCCTGGAGGTGAAATAGAGCTTCGCCGGAGGTACCTGGAGCACCTCATCGTCCCCGACCTTGTAGGGGTGCTCCGGTGATCCTCCGCTCATCTTGAGCCCTGCAGCTAGTAGGGGACCTCACCAGGATTCTATATGGGCCCTTTGGAGCAGCAAAGACCACCGGAGGAGCAAGATTTCACCGGAGGAAGTTCACCCAGGCGAACCTTCCTCCCTGTTCTTCATCATAGCCATTCTGTCGTTGGTTCAACAAGGGCAGCCCAGGTCAGATCAGAGCCGTTGAATGTTGCCCTGCCTTCACCGTCTGATCGCATCTAGCGATCTGATTAGGTCCATTCAAGCGCAAAGTGGTACCAGCCGCTAAGATGGCGACACGTGGTTAAGTGGCAAAGATCAAACGTTGGATCGTGCGCCTTATGGGGTAAATTGCATATCTCCCCCACCATTTTTGTAATTAGTATTTAGTCCTATAAATAAATTTAGCCATGTTAAATAAGATGGACATTTTGCATTTAGGCCCTGTGTTTATTATAATTGCATTTGGGTTCAGTCCTCGTGACTAGGAGTGTAAACGAGCCAAACCTGAGCGAACCAACCTAAGCTTGGTTCAGCTCGTTTAGCATACTTTCAGGCTCAGGCTCGGTTCGGCTCGATAAAATGAAAACTGTGATCAGGTTCGGCTCAGCTCGGATAAAGTTCGTAAAGGTTTGGTTCGGCTCGTTAAAGGTTCGTTTAAGAATAAATGTTGTGCATGTGTTTCTGTTCAAAGGGAAAAACCGAAGTTGCAGGGGAGGGTTTTGTGGGGTTTCAGAAATAGGGAATAGGGACTTAGGGAGTGGATAACTGGATGGGTTTGGAAAAATAAGGGAATGCCCTTATGTTAATATATAATGTATTTTTTCCTTGTATATATACAATATGTATATATATACTTTTATGTATGTATGTGTGCATATAATCGAACTTTTAACGAACCGAACTTAAGCGAATCGATGTTTTTGAGGTTCGGTTCGTTTACTTAATCGAGCCCAAAATCATGTTCAGGTTCGGTTCATTTATTTTTGAATCGAATCTGAATCGAACTTTTAGCGAGCCGAATCTGAGCGAATGTCAAACCTAGCCCTACACATGACCTCACATGCCATCCCACATGAGGTGGCGAAATTGCAGGGTACCCCTATGAGTTTTGTAAATTATTATTATTTGGTCCAATGAAGTTTAAAGCACATTGTATATTTTTTGGAAATTTGCTTGAAGGCCCCTAAACTTTATCGTAATTGCTTTTGGTCCCTCCCAGTGTACGTCACGTGTAGTCCCACGTTATGGATATTTTGCATGCCGGATTTTGTAATTGTATATTAGTCTTTAAAAATTAAATAAACATTGTATAATTTCGGTAAATTTGCACAGACCTCCCTGGACTTTATTTTTATTGTTAATATGCCCTCTTAGGATATGTATTTTTGTGTTATCTATCTAATTATTAAAAATACCTACTATGCTCCTAAAATCCACAAAAATAGGATTAAATACTCTATGCCTTATATTTTCAGGTCCCTATTTTTAATTGGCATTTTTCATATTTTAACTATTTATTAAAAATGAAAAAAACAAATATATTCCATGTTTCAATATAAAAATTCCAAAAAATATAAAAACTTTTTAAACATTAAAAATATATAGTATATTTTAGTATATATTGAGTTCAGAAAACAAAAATCCCTAAAATAGAAAAAGAAAAATTATAAAAATAAAAAATCTCTAAATATAAAAAAAATAAAAATTCTACAAAAATCCAAAAATATTTTTTTATGTTTTAGAATTATCTATATATTTTTATTTATATATTAAAATTTATTTGGGTAATTTTGAGACTTATTTTCTATTTTTAACACCCAATTCAATTTCAGATATTTTATTTAATCCCTTATTAGGATATTTTTACTTTTAAAATACAAAAAAATGCAAAAATTCCAAAAAATAACAAAAAATTATAAAAATATAAAAATCACAAACTACTATTTTTCATGTATTTTGATTGTTTGTACATATTTATATATACAAAGTATATATATATATATCTTATATTGTATATCTACATATACATATACATATATATTCTACTTAAATGAAAAAGGAAATATAAAAATTGAAAATAAATAAAAAGAAAATATAAAATATAAAACCAAAAATAAAATAAAATAATGTATAAAACTAAAAACCTACAAAAAGACCTATATAAATGGATGACTTGGTTGTACATTAATAACCTTAGGCTACCTATTTTACTATTTGTGGATAGACCTCCACATGCTCATTCACTATGCATTTTATGATAGAGAAAATAAATTTTAATTCCACATTATTTTGCCATGAATTGAATTGTGTGTATTGTGGGTTAATTGCTGATCAAATCTGAGGTCTTCGTGAGTCGCATCGATGACGGTGTTCCCACTCTGTGTACACATGATCGATGATCGCTCACGGGTTTATCAAAATGTCATGCCTTGATAATGAAAGAATTCGGGGTAATTTAGGCATGCAATTAATCTAATTTCATACCACTGTTAAGCTACTAATTTCATGACTTAAGAATGAAAGATTTGGGGGTAATTTGGCATGCAACTAATCTTGATTCAGACCAACGATTAGGTTACATAATTCATGCTTAGAAAAATGAAAAGATTTTGAGGATTTTGTATAGAATTGAACTTTAATTCAGATTTAATAAGTAGATCTGAATCTCATGATTAAAAAAGAAAAAGTAGGAGATTTTGCATAGAATTGAACTTAACTTCAGATCCAATGAGTAGCTCTTAATATCATGATTTAAAGAAGAAAAGTGGGGGTATTTTGCATTGATTTGACCTAAAATCCATATCAAATGAGTAGCTTATAATGTCATGATTTTAAAAATGAAAACATTGGGAATTTTGCATGAAAATGACTTTGAATTCCAGAGTCCATCATTAGTATCCAGGAATCTTAATGCTTTAACGGACCAAGGAACTTAAGTGGTCTATAATACTATGAAATCCTTGAGAAATTTGGTTGTTATAGATCAATTATGACTGATATTTGTGTTGGTCATGGTGACCCTTACACGTTACTGTACGAGGGTGCAGTGACCCTCAACTGGGCGGGAGTTAGGAAGCTCAATTAGGGCAGTGACCACCTAGTGTTGTATCTTGGATCCCAATCTCTCGTATGATTTTTCACGAGCTCACAGTTTTTATGCTTCGTTGGGATTCAAATGTTTTAGTTTGACCAGTTCCGATGATCTTGTTTTCATTAGGGTGCCTAGCCTGGAGGACCCTTTGTTTTGTTTTACGAGATCATTTTCCTAGCACACCGGTTGGGTCGGACTAGAGTGATACGGATGGAGAGTCTCTCCCATTCGATCTCAGAGGCATAGTTGGAGTGTGCCTAGCCTTCTCCTGGATCGCTTTTCCACTAGGAAGCCAAGACAGAAGAGTCTCTTAAGGGCCTTCCTCACCGCTTGAGTTTGGTTATTGTTGCGCCCGTAGGTGCTGGCGAAGGTAAAAGCTGAGATCATGAAAATCATCATCTATCATCAATCATAAATCATTAACATTTAATAAGATCCATCTTACATTTCACAACAATGATAAAGGAAATAGTTTAGACCTGGATTACTCATTCCATCATGATCTTATAATGAAAAAAGGAAAGTAATAAGTGTTAATAGTTGAGGTGTGGTAAACTGCAGTATGGTAGATGGAAAAGAGTATTCATGTATGGAATAATCAGAAAACCAACTTTCCTTGCAAGTAACTTAATTAATTTAAATGTCATCACCTATCTACTTGCTCTCTTTTGTAACCACTTAAATAACTATCTATTTTAATAAGATATGATTATATTCAACTTTTGTTGACATATGATTGTTCCTAACATGGATGGTAGGGAAGGCACATGGAAACAGTAGTATGATAGTTGGACTCTTAGCTTCTGAGGTTCAGACGTTTATTTTGACGATACACATTATAGCATGTATAGATATTATAATTGTCTTGTGCTTTCCTTCTCTTCTATTGTATTTTGAGATACATGTATAGAATGAAAATATTTCTTATTGATACATGTAACACCATATGATTATAAATGCAATTGTTTCCACAGTGACATATGCTGTAATGTGAATGGTTATTTGAAGTGTGAATGTCATTCAATTGTGAAAAAAATTCCCCCACTTTCGTAACTTAGTACGATCAATCAAAAATTTACATATGAATGTTGGGTAAACCGGTAACCCAGATCCTGAGGTCGTCACACTTTTCACCTTGTCTAGGTCACTCGTGCCACTATTGGAGCTGAAATGTTCTGGCACGCTACCTTGAGTCAACATAAAGTGGCTATTCTCCTAAGATAAAACCATATTTACCTCTTCATATTTTTACAACACCCAGTCTAAATAAATAAGACATGTATCAAAGTTACCTCATTCAATCGAGAAATTATACATGAAAACCTTTAAAATGTCACATTTCATGTCCATGAAGATGGACAACATGCATATTTGGAAAGTAGGCAAAGCATTACATAAAGTAAATGGAATCCATTTCAAAACATATGTTCTAAACAAATACATAAAGATGATCTTTTCTTGATTCTCATGTGCTTCCGATAAATATCTCCAAGTATATGTGTATGTTGCACAATTAAAGATATCCAACATGATTGGCATATCCCTGTATATGATTAAGGTAATCTAAGATTTCAATATCCAAGACTCATTGGGTCATCAGACTATTGTTTGATCATGAGTAGATCATCTCAATTGGATTCACATAGATCATATATAATATTATACAATGTATCACTCTCCCAAAGTGCTGACTCCATATATCCAGATAGAAATATCCTGATATTGCTGATTCGTGAAAATGCTTTTGTGAATTGGATAAGATAATATTACATAAGGAATCCAATTCAAGATAAGATGATATGAATACTCATATATCGTTGACTGAAACCCATCTTCTATCACTTTTAAGAATATCAAATTGTAGTATAATCAGATAAAAAGTGAATTATAAAGATAAAAGATTTTATGAATTAAGAGTGCTTGAGTTTTAGTTTACTTGGCAAGTTTACCAACATCGAACACATGGAAGAAAAATGGTTTTAATTATGCGGGTTAGGTTAGCTCGATGTACTTCAAGTTATTGCAAATAAAATTTGAATGTGTTGCAAGAATGCTTCAAATGATTTTTATGCATAAAGTAAGATGCAATGTATGATATGCCAATGAAAAGCGAAAGACAATCCAAATGATTTTTGATATTTTTAATCTTGCAAATTTTTATTTATTTTTAATTTTAAAAAAAATAAAATTAAATAAAAATAAAATAAAATGCGGTACAAGATACCTAACTGACAAAACAAATGTTATTATTATTTGAAAATGGAGATACAATAAAAATAAACATAATATTTTTGTCAATTTGTAGAGTTTTGAGATTTTTTACGTATTTTTCAAATAAATAATAAAATTAAAAAAATTTGGAAAACAACTTTTAAAGGAAAATTGGGGCCAACTTGAAAAATAGGCTTCTATATGTAATTAACCCAAAATATTCAAAGACTATATTTTACAAAGAATTGGAAAATAATATTATTTAATACTTTAGGCATACAATGAATTTAATATGTAAGGTGCAAAATTTTCTATCTTTTTTTTCATTTTCATTATAAAAATGCAATATTTTACAAAATAAAAATATTCAATGTAGAATATGACGAGATGAATCTACACGATTTTTTAACTTTTTAAAGGTTAAATAAATGAATGAAAAATGAATGACGCTATGTTCATATTTTGAAATTTTTGAATTTTTAATATCTACATATAATTGAATTAAATTTTGAAAAAATCACAAGATATATATCATTCAGAAAGTAACTTAGATTTATGTTTTTTCCACAAATAATATGAATTGAGTCATATAAAAATTGAACAAGGAATAAGCAGAATAATTTAATTCAAGCACAAGTGTTCATAAATTTCTATAAACTTCATGCTAAATGTTTGTTTATAAAATTCCCATAAAGATTAGTATAATTTCATAATTTTTGGAAATAACCTAGTTTTTATAAATAATTAACCGGCCACATTTTGAGATCTTGATAAAAAAAGTATCATAAATTAAATTTGAATCAGATAATGATCCACCATACGTCAAAATGTCGATGGTTGGACAAACTTTAAACAAAAATAAACTTTACTTTAAATAAAAATAAACCTCACATTTTCTAGTCTCTAGTTTGCAAGATAAATTAAATTCAAACATAGGAGCTAAATGACAGTATTATTTAAATATAATAAGTTCAAATGAAGGAGGAGTTTATCTATTGTTTAGAAAATCCTTAGGGCTATATATATATGTATGTATGTAAAAAACCTATTTAGAAATATCCTCCAAGGACGTGCTCGCTAAATATCCATATGGGGTTGGTTAAGTGAAGGTATCAAAGAATGAGCCGTTGAGATGAACTTCTTTTGTTTAGATTTGCAGTTTAGAAGCTGACACATGGTTGAATTTCTGTTGTTCACGAAGATATGATTGGATGATTGGAATGGATCTCCTCTTGATAGCTCTAATTCATTGAATAATCGATCGGATGGCTCTGATGTGCTCCATATTCAACCTTGGATATGAGGAGGTGTATTTTCATATGAATTCTATACAAGCCCCTCATCCTCTTCAATCTCTGACATTCGACAGAGGACGACATACTCCAATGTTGTTGGTTGTCAACTGAGCAATGAATGATGATGAAGATGATGGGCTGCCACGTGAACTCCAAGAGAATGGACCTGCAAATGCCACCGGAGCTCGGGAAAATAAACTCATCTAAGGGTTATATGGAAGGGTAGAATGGAGGTTGTTAGTTTTGGGTACTCAAAGGAGATGAATCGTAAACTCCTATGCAAAGTGATGATTGGGGAGCTTTAAGCTCGGGAAATATTTAATCAGAGATGAGGAGGGTTTTCGTAGAGGTAGAAAGAACGTGAAGGGAGAAGATGGTAATGGAGGATTTTGTAGGTCAGATTAGGGTGTCATTTATATTAAGGTAAAGAGGTTTACAAGAAAAGGGTGAAGTAGTAGAGATTTAGGATTTAATAGAGCTAGAAGGAGAGAAAGAATAAAAGTTGAGCAAAGAAGATGGGTTCAAAGAATGATTACCTTGAGGGTGATGTGTTATTGTTAAAGAAGAGGGAATCACGAGGTAGGTCTTGTCACCTCGATCTAAATGGGCAGCTAGCTTAGAGAATCTCAGATGTTCCAAGAAGAATGGAGCTGCATCAATGGGTTGATGTACTGCCTTGGATCATGCCTTTGAATAGAGGAGGAGTTCATCATCTTCTCAAGGTCCATGACTCCACTTTGTCACCAAGAAGAGATGACCGAATCCGAGACTCTTTCTATGAGCCGATGAGTAAAATGGTTGGGGCAAAAGTGTTTTTAAAGGAAGTTGAGAGTACTGAAAAGGTTAGAATGGATGACGAGACGTGAAGATCTCATCAGTTAAATGGATTAGGAGGTTAGGGTTCATATTTGTAATAATCGACGAGGAGTGCTGATAGGTAATGGTCGATTTTGTGCTTGGTCGTAGGGGTAACAACGAGAATATTGGTGTAGTCCTAACCAGTTACTCACGCATGTGAAAATCTAGAAGATATACTGTCATTGGCAGTTATATGTATAATGGTCATGGTTCAGTTGTGGTTGATGACTTGTTGGCATCAATTAAGGGAGGAGAGAGAAGGAGACGGGCAATGGTCAGTGACATATAGACGGGGAGAGAACGAGGATGAAGAGAGGTTGGTTGTGGGTTGTGCAGAAGGAGGTGGAAAACTTAGTTGACCAATGGGTAAAATGAGCTAGCTAATGTTCCAAAATTGGACGTGGCTAAAATGAAAGGGAGTATGCGTTGACTGAAATCAAATCCTAGATGAGGTGGTTAGGTTCTACCAATAGTTGAGTAGCACATAACAAATATTAGACTTTGTTGACAAACAAAAATACAAAAATAAAATAAATAAGATAAGAGATTCAATTCAAAAAGTAATCTTCCTGAAAAATGTGTATCTCAGTCAGATCTACCTTTTCCACGAAGATTTCAAAACCAAAGAGGACATCTGCACAAAATATCATTTTGGAAGGTATTTTATAAATACAAAATACATATTTTTTGGTTTTTTATATTTGTATTTCATACTTAATCATATATATATTATAGTTATAAAATACTATAAATATGTTTACATAACAATCTTTATTTTTGGATTTTAATAATTAAGAAAAGGGTGAAATAAAATAAAAAGTTGGACATTTGGAATTAATTAAATCGACATATATACGATCGATTTTGCTTTTTTATGGCTATTTCATGATTTTTCTGGATTTTTTTATTTTTATGTGCTTGTTAAAACACAACTAAGACTTATAATGTGTGCATGAACTAATGATGCAAAGTTAATATAATTGTACAAAATACAATTTAGTCCTAAAACTTAAGATTCACGTCCGAGCTCTAATTCCTTTGAATTTGATCTTGTTTTCTAGGTCATTTTATGCATATTAATTCAAAGGCAAGTAAAATATCATAGGAGAATATACGGAGGAGATATTGAGCTTTACATCACTCAATCTTCTCAGCTAGGGGTTTGTAATTTGTTATGTGTGTGTTGTATATTTTTTAGAAATTTTCATAGTTTGATGTTAGTATTATGTACAGAATGGAATTGATTTTCATGTTAATTGGAGTTAGTGTAAATATATTAAAATTCAGCGAAGTTTGTGTGTTTGTGTGTGTATTTGAATATATGCATGATTCAACTCCTTATTTTTT
The DNA here is from genome assembly GCA_037367405.1 of Ottelia alismoides. Lineage (NCBI taxonomy): Eukaryota > Viridiplantae > Streptophyta > Magnoliopsida > Alismatales > Hydrocharitaceae > Ottelia > Ottelia alismoides. The sequence continues at coordinate 2,375,678 of JAZKJV010008882.1, forward strand.
TGTCATTATGTGATTTTGTTATTTGAATATATTGGAAGTTAACAACATATGATCAACTTTTTTATTATTAGTGATATTTTTGTTATTTTCTCATTTTATGTGTATTTTGTGTAATTTTGCTTGCAAATATTAGCCAAAACTGGATATAAACTAGATTAATCACATATTTATGACTGATTCATGGGTTGATTTCGAGAATTTGATTCGTAGAGATCCGTAATATATCAAATATTGATTAATATGATGATTTGGTGAGTTTAATTCGACTGTATCAAGGTTTAATTTATGAAAGTGATATATAGATAAGATTCATGTCGAATGGATTTAAGTGGTTAGGGTTGGACTTTGACCACATAAGTAATGCCCACCCTCTCTGTATAAGAGAGGGTGGATGACTACTAGGATTTAAAAAGGAAAACGCTGGAAGCCCACTCTAGTCTCCTCTCCTCGCCATCTTGGTCGACACCCATATCCTCTCTTGTGACATTATTCACAAGATATGTTTATAAGCCATTGGCGACCTATTAATGCAATAAAAGTTATTGTCTTAATCACATCCATCTAAATTGAATAATTTTAAATGCTCCTAACATTAAGGTCCTTTTGTACAATTTGTTTATGCGATGTGATCATATCGAATACCATGCACTTGGGAGGACACAACAGACTTAACATGGAGTATTCAATAAAGATCTCTAGTTTGAGAAAGAGACTGCAATCTTTCCCTAAAGATTGATTTCCAGCTGACTTCTTAATGCATGTCCTCTGCATAAGAATAGATATTCGAAAGTGTTAGAATAATCAAGTCATAGAGTTGACTTGATGAGTTCGAGATAAACTAATATCTAAATTGTAACTATCACGATCAGACACACATCCTTTTGACTGGAGATAGATATACATCTATATTCATGAGTGTGCATATTTGACAAACAGTAGGTTGGTGATCTAACCAAGGTCTGTATACTGGAGAGTTGGTGTGCATATAAATACATATGTGAAGTATGATCTCTCAAAGGAACCAGACATGCTTACAGTTGATAAAACCGGGATACTTAGCACACTCATGAGATATTTTGGAGTTATAATGAATTCCAGGCATGGTTGTCTTGTTAATGAAATAAGAGACGAATTCAATATATTAATATATGTGTTTGGAAATTATATGATTAATGTTGTCATCCAATTACCGAGTGAGAAGACTATTGATTTGTTCAGAAGAAGATAATCAAATTAGGGTTTGGACTTCGTTTATATCAAAGTCTTCTATTATGAAGGATGGATGAGTATTGGGAATACTCAGGGTTAAATCTATCTTAATAGATCATCAGCATGACACTTCCATTCAGAGGAAATGATGAAACCTGATGGATTTAGTGGATCTATTTATTAGCTTAATGATTTGAGAATTAATTGGATTAAGTCTCACTTCGTTTGAATTCAATGTCTAATTCCAATTTCAATGTCCAAATGTTGGAAATATAATGGTGATGGAAATGGAAATAAGTAGACTCATTGAGCTCATTTTTAAACTCCAAATAGTTTGGAATTTCATAGTAATGATCAAGAAAGCGGGATTTGGCTCACTGATAGTTTCTCTAGCTCATGGAGAGTGTGATTGTGTTTCATTGAACTCATTTAGAGTGTGAATTATTTCAGCTTGAGCTCAACATTTGTAAGTGACACATTTTCGCTAAAAATAGTTTAAATCTTGAAATTAGATACATATCGAAATTTCAAATTACTATACATGGATAGTATGATCTTGCTGACATTATCTCCAAGTATCTGCATTTGTATCTCATGAGTCCTAATTGAATTATGACTCATACTACTTGATGTCAATATTGAGACTGTAAATGTTCTTGTCATATTTATTATTCATATAGGTATTTGTTGTGAATATGATTCAGAGTAATTCATTAATGTGAATAATGATTCATATTAATATTATTTATATGAATATTGTTCATATAATTATTTTAAGGTACATATGTGAATATGATGTACATTGGAATCTAAATGTAAATTGGATTTATATTTTTATTTGGATTTATGAATAAGATTCATAATATATGAGGATTATTCTCATGAATTACCAATTTTGATAATTGGATTATCAGATTAATAAATAAGTAACAACATCAATCCATATATCGAAAGAGGGAGGGGGTGTATTGACACATGACACTACATTGTAGAGTCCATGGATTGTACTCTAAATTGAATTGTTGCTATTTCATTAAGTATTTTTAATTGGTGATTAAAAGGATATAATTCTTGTTCTATTTCTTGATGAACAAGGGCTAAATCATAGCTCTTGATTCCTCATCCATGGGATATCATTGTACACGTCTACATGAAGAGATAACTCTTCATAGACGTGTACATTGAGTATAAAGGAGAGGGTGTGCCTCTCTCTTTGAGGACACATGAAATATATGCTTGGTACCTTGATAATTACTCTATTGCCTTGAGAATCAAAAGAAGAGGAGTCTTGAGAAACCACTTCTCATAGACATCTTCTCTTTATGCCCTAGACATCTACACTGAGAAGCCTCCATTATCTTCATTGATGTGGCCTCCAGGAGAAGAAGATCGTCTCCTTCTCCGGGTTCCTCATGCTTGAATAATGTTTGATTTGTGCTACAAAATCAGGAGCTTCATCATCCTTGCATGGACGTGATCGTGAATATGATATCGAAGTTTGTGCGAAGCAATGGGACTCATCATTGTACCCATGATAGAGACGAGCACAAATCAAACTTAATTCGAGAAATCTCTTTCTTTAGAGACACATGCTTCAAGAGGTGACCCTGATCTCATTTTGATATTCATTAGAATACGTGAAATCATCTAGAAATTTTATTTTCCTAAAATTAATGATTTCACAAAGTGCAAATTATTGTGCTGAATTTTCTAGTTCATACGATGAACATACAATCTTTTAAGCAAAAAGTTTACTTTATATTATGTGTTTCCATGATGCTGAGTTCATTAAGTCTTATTTACTTTCTTCAAGATTGAACAAGAAGTGGAACGTTAAGGATCTCGTTGGGAATAAGGAGATTTAATGGTGGTGTGGGAATTACGCAATTCATCGACGTGCCTGCACATACGACAAGCATAGGATTGGATCTATGATATGAGACCTTTTTTGTTAGAGGTTCAAGTACCTCCTAAGGTATATATCTATCCTTTGTAATGCATGGAATGACCTGAAAAATTTCCATGCTCTGTGATTCCATGATAATCTTAATTTTTGTTCTCTAGACAAATCAATCCTATATAAATGCCATGATGAAGTATTATATGAGTACCGGTAAACATAAGAATCATAGATAAATCACTCATATTATCCCTCATATTGCTTTGCATGAACTATATAATATAGAAAGATCATTTGGGTTGTATGAGTTCGTGAAATTAGGCCAGACATTACTTCCATGGGCGGTCCACCGCTAGAAAGGTACTTTTCATGGCTACTGAGAGGACTAAAACGAAAATCTCTCTATCCTATCTATTACTTTCCCTATGAAGAGAATGAATACTACTTTATCCCATTTCGAGATGTTGTTATCCTATAATTAAGAAAAGCTAATCTTTTTATGAACCGAATGTGATCACTAAATCCATTTTCTAGGGGTCTGAAAAGGACAATCCACATCTCGCCATATGCCAAACCAAACCTCATAAATACTAATCAAGAATTCCAACAAATTATTTACTCCATCTCCCGCAAATTGAGAAAACCTCAAACATGCATTCCATGAATCAAACTGCAACTACATATTCTCCTCAGGGATGCTTTATGATACATGCCTCGCTTCCTCACTCATACTAGCTACAGCACGACCAGATCTTTATATATGTTGCTTCATCTTCTCAGAAGCTTTTCTTACACGAGTTCTCCTTTACAGTCATGACTTACATTTTTTCGTATGTTTCTTTGATGTGTAAGGTATGGACCTCTATCACACTCATCCTCTTTTAGTGGATAAGCTCAAAGTATGACGATAATCTGAGGTTAAAGACGGATGTGAGCCTAATCTAATAACATTTGCAGTGAGTTCAATTTTATATTCATAATTAAAATTCGATTAATTCAAGTTTAAAGTAATTTACGAAGATGGAGAATAATCTCTCATGCTCTGTCACTAGAAGATGAAGGTGATTTTACTCAATGGCAGCGAAATAAGTCTTAATTACACCTTATCTGCCAAGTACATTATTATTCAAGGCAGCTTATGAAAATCCTGTTGTAATTAATAAAAATCGAATTAGATTGGAGCAAATGAAACAGTTATCATATCCCATGTGTTAAAGAAGTTTGACAAAGAATCTCCAAGTCATTTTTTTTTGTAAAATTATTGTGAAATTCATGCAAATTAGATCGTAATAATGGTTTTATGTAAATAAACATAGCATGAGTAAACATTTCGACCTTTAAAAAGATATTGTAATGTTATGAAGGTAGAGGCAAAAAAAATATTCGGAAAATAAGGGCCCATTCAATATGAGAATAAGCAGGAATAAAGATGAAGAATAAGGGGAATAAGTGTCTATTCTCCGTTCGGCTGGAGGATAGGAATAAGGAGAATAAGGTGAAATAAATGTAGATAAGGTGGGATAAAGATAGGAATACGAGTAAAATAAGATGGAATAATAAAAAATAGTCGTACCACTGAAAACCGTACTGTGAGGAGAATCGATTCCTTATTTCAGAGCCTATTCTCCAACCAAACATGGCCAAGAGTTTATGGATGGATGCTTTAAATTAGTAAACAAAATATATGTTGCGGAAAGCCTACTGCTGGCTGCGGATATGGCGTCATCTGCTGTGGCCGAATGTTTTTATTTATTTTAATTTTTAATTTTAATTTATTTGCAGCAGAAAAAAGAGCAACCGCCACTCCCAAAGGAACGAGAGCTTTGCAGCTGCCGATAGAATAGAATCCCTAATGGATGCCGTCACAATTACAGGCAAAGTCGCGATTCCCACTCGTTCCATCGCCTCGTCCTTCATATCCAATCCACGGTGTTGGCCCTTGCTCTTGCCAACGAGGAGGAGCCCCGTCGTCTCCCGCCGATCCATCCGCGCCATGGGCTCTTCCGCTTCCTCGCAGAGTTCCGACAACTCGGCCCAAGCTTCGCGTTTGTTTCCTCACTTCATTCTTTCTCTTGCACGAAAAAAATCGAATCGTTTGAGAGAGCCTTTGGTTGAAAATCTATGTTTTTGTCCCTTTTTGTTGTTTTCATTCATTGGCTTCATTATATTGTCCTTTGGGATGGTCATGTTGAAAACTGGATTCCATGGCATTCGATTCAAGTGGGAAACAAAACAAATGAGTGGAACGTAATTGGGCATGCTGTTTTTTGGCTATCTTGTTAAAATCGAAGTGGATTATATACATAAGTTGTTGGAATCGGATGTTTTAACTGGTTTGTGTACACAAGGTATTCCTTGCAATCTAGTTTATGCTATGTAAATTGAATGAATCTTCTATAGTTATGTTAAAATCCTATCGTCATTTTGGTATGTGATAGAAAATTACCACATGCACTTGGAAGCTGCAAAAGCAAGATAGAAGTATTTCTGATCAGCATCTCAAGAAAATCGTCTGGCCCTTTTTACATGAACATCAGATCAAGGCACTGTGGAGAAGAGCATGAATTGTTTATTATGAGACCCTAGACTCCACTTATATTAGGAGATGAGTTGTAGCATTTTAGGGAAGATTTCCCTAGCATTCCAGATTCTGAAAATCATGGATGTGGCTTGTATGTTGGAAGTTCCTGGGGATGTGAACGACACATCTCTTTACATGTAATCGAGCTGGAGGGGTGCGAAATATTGTTGGCATTGATTGAATTGACTCAACGTGCAACAATGGGTTTTGTCTCCTTGGTGACACAAGCACGTGATCTCAAAATGATCGGCTCATTGTCGATAGCTCTGGTGTACGCACTTGGCCTTGTATGCAATGCTATGATTTTAGAATTGAGAAATTTTTGTGGAGAATGGAATTGGGCGTGCTAAGGCATTTTTAAATCTTGGAGCTTGTAATCTTTTGTGTGATTTTCAATATATAATGATGGGTGTGCACTAATTCGGTGCCCTGCTCCTTTTACTCTAAAATAAGGTGACACACATGCATCAATCATGTTCAACTTGGAATCACGAAAAGAAGGTCATTTATGAGGAGGTCCATTTATTAAGGTTGTTGAGAGAATTGTTTACGAGCCATGTATATGTGTAGTTGTTTAGTCCCACATCATCTTTTGGTGGGACTTGGTTGAATTGGTGGGGCTATATAAAGAGCTATGCACCTCCTATACTCTTTCAGAATTATAATACAAGAAATAACCTTGTGACGATTTCATCCGTTCATTAGGGAGTAGGGTTTGACGTAAATTCATATTTTTCACTTGTTCTTAATTATACTTATCCAGTTCATTTATTTTGACATGGTATCAAAAGAAGTTGTTCAAAGAAGTTGTTCGTGAGTGTATTCATCTATTTCCATATCCAAATTGTTTTTTATTTTGTCACGAGTGTTCGATTGTATTTTTTCCATTTCTATTATATGGTTTGAATCCTAAATTCCTAATTGGTCGGGATCCTTCTAGATTATAATTAATGTGAAGATCTTCTACAATATCAATCCATATTCTTATTAGAGAATCGATACATACTATAATTGATTAGAGGAACCATCCGGATTCTGATTGTTTAGCAACCCATCTGCTCTGCATGTTAGGGGGATTTGGAGATCCTTTTGTTTAAGGAGATCTGGGTTAGAGAGATTTTAGAATGTGTCTATTTGTAAAGATTTTATTCTGTACGTGTTCTATATAAATCCTTGTCTGACTAGTGTTTTGATAAATCCTCTGTATTTTCCTTCTCTCAACTGATAGTGGAACCGATCACCGCTTCCCAAGGACAACCCAGTTAGAATGTTGTAATAAATGTATACGTAGTTTTCTTTACATTTGTGCATGTTTGCTTCCATTACTCACAACAATATGGTAACAATGCTCCATGTTTGTCTGGATCACCGAACAAATGATGTCACACAATATGAAGATCAAGAAACTCACATGAAGTAACGGATTCAGTTTATGGCAGATCAAAATGCATACTCTTCTCAAGTAGCAGGGCATCTGGGCAACATTGGACTAGAAGAGGGTGAAGGCACTCAAGCCATGTGACTTAATGGAGCAGGAAGAGAAAGCACACTTGTCGATTATGCTATGTTTGGCAAACGAATTATCACGGAGGTCGCCAATGAGAAGACCACAGTAAGTCTGTGGTTGAGGCTGGAAAGTGACAAAGTCTATGGCCAATAAGTTGTTGAAGCAACCTCTGTTCTCTCTCTGCATGCAAGAAGGTACATCTCTTAGGGAACATTTAGATTGCTTAACTACATTATTGGTGAATTTAAGAGATGTATATGTTTAGATAGAAGATGAAGATGCTGCCTTTATTCTGGTTCGTTTCGTTGGAGGGTTTTCTGGTGGTGGGTAACCCTATGGAAAATGGGTTATCCAATAGGTAACCCTTTTTTATGTTTTGGTGTTTGGTTGGAGTGTTTGTTGTTGAGAGAGTTTGTTGTGATGTGATTATATTGAAGGTTGGAAAGTGATTAGAACTTGAGTATTTTATAATTTTTAGATGATAAGATGGTATACTTTATTTTTTGTTGGAATCGATGAAAGAAAAATGAGTTGTTTGATGTATTAAATAAGAAAGAGTGGTTTTTTCACTCCCTTTCGAAGAGATAATGTTGATGCTATACTTCTGCCTCCATCTTCTGGAGGAAAATGAATGCCCATGTATGCTCGAGATGAAGTAGGCATGATTTTGAGATGCAACCTCCCCAGTTCAACTCCGACTTCATAGACTTTAGTCATCGCTTCTGCACATACCTCCCCCGTCCCTAACTCCATGTCGAGGTTTGCTCGTTCGCCTTCTGCATGTCCACCTCGGCAGTTTTGATTTTGTGAATCTCTTGGAAAGTTCCATCTCTCATAGGCCTAGTGGGTTGATCGTCATGCTCATAAGATCCAAGTCGTCTCCAGGAGATGGACCAGAGGATTCCACCGAAATGATGGGCAACACAGGAGCTTGTCCACGATTGGCTCTACAGGTTGAGAGATGGTTCTCTTTCTTTCCTTCTTATATGTGTATCGTCTCGTCCTTCAAGAGAGCACTCTTGAGAGACAATTCCACGATTAGTTGAGGTAGATTATCCAAGTGATGGGCAGAGCTTCTCTCTTCATACTTATATGAGAGAGCACTTTCGAGTGACAAATCCACAGTTAGCTGAGGTGGATTATCCAAGTGACGGGTGGAGCTTCTCTCTTCATAGTTATATGTAGTGTTGTTCTTTTACCTTTCTTCTCTCTATCATATGCAATGTAGTCTCCTTGTATGGATGTCCATGTACTTCCTTTAATGGGAGCTCAACCATGTACATTCCTAATTCTGATTTAATGAAAAATCGAGTTCAACCGTTGAAAAAAGCAATCAAAATCATAAGTACCAACAAATATCATACATCAAAATTATACCACCACAAAATTAAAAGACCAAAATCACACAGAAAACAAACTTCTACTTAAGATCATAGAGTCGTTTTACACAATAATCTCAAATAAACATGCATATCCTACAATGCTAGAAATTTGACATATCAATATTTTTCAGCACAAAAAACACTCGAGGTTATGTATATGCATATTAAATCAGCATAAGATAATCTTAAGAGGATATTCAAGCATCTTATAATTTCAGAATTCGTGCTTACCACGGTTCTGTAATTGAAAATGATTAATAGAATTCTGTTCAAAACTCCAGAAAAAACTTGAGAAGATATGAAACTTTATATGATCACATAGTCACATTAAGTTCTTAATCATCTTATTATATTTAAATAATCAAAAAATTCAAGCATATGAACTCAAGTTTTATTGTTAATACCTTTTAAAGATATGTAGATGTTTCTCCCCGGTACATTGGAAGCTTAAAGTCGCAAATGCACAACACTACCTGAGTAGAGTTTCAATGTGTCGTTGTATATTACAAACTTTTACGCCAGTGATGATGGGAGTGCCTGTAAACGCAACATAACAACGTCATACTGCAATCCAATTAACCACGTTGTTGCTGATACAATATCCAAAATTCCAAATGCTTGTTTGGAAATTTTGGAATGCAAACGAAGTTTTTTGTTGATACATGCTTTCTTAAAATTTACAAATAAGAGATACATTGATGGAATTGCCCTTTATTTAATGGATATGACAATTGAATTTGGCATGGCTGCCATCCGTTTGTCGCATGCAAATTCTATAGTCCTTAAACTCTTATGTGATTAATGGGACAATCCTATTTTTATATAAAAACTAACAAAAAGGAATGTTTTATGTGTCGTGGGATTGGAAAAGAACGATAAAAATCAAGGGATGGCGTTGGTAATTAATAATGATTGAAATTGATTTTTCATATTACACATTTTTTAAAATTAGTTGTATTTTTTGTTGAAATAAAGAAATACATGTATATGTATAATCATTTATGTACATATTTATTTAATGGGTCAGAGCATATTCAAGTTCGGATACCCATCGAGAAATCTCAAACCTGAATCTGAACCCACATGGATAATGCTCTTTAAACCCAAATTCATTTAAAATTAAGCTGGATGAGTTTGGGAACCTAATGTAGTGGTGGGCTCCATAAGAGGGAATAAAATATAATTGTGAGACCCACCATAGTGGAAAGGAGGGTATTGACCAATCGGGGTTTTGAGGAAAAAACACAAAACGGGGGTTACCTACCTAAAACCCCTTAAAGGAATGCCCCCTTAGTTTCTCTTCACTATCATATGAAAATTTTGTCCAATCATTTATTGGTTGGAGGAGATAACCTTATATAAAGTTTGCACGAGTTCACATAAGCATGAACTTCGACACATGTGAAGCATGATTCTTAGGCTGTAGGATTGGTTATGACTCATGAAAAGAGTTATGATGGTTCTTGCAATGCCAAGAAAGGAAAGCGGAATCAAAGATCAATCCGACGGATGTGTGCAACTTATACAAGGAATCCATACATTGGAAAAGGGACCGTTCATAAAAGAAAAACAATATATGGTTGGCATAGTGGCTTATGGAGGAGACGATTTTGAAGATGACTACGTATTCAACGTCTTGGATCAAGATGACCATGTACTCATCGTTACGGACAAGGTTTAAAAAAAAGCGCCTCAAGGCGCTGAGGCGTATGTCTCGAGGCTTTTTTTCACCAAAATTTGCCTCGAGGTGCATGAGGCGTATAGGAAATTGGCAACTTACGCCTCGAGGTGCATGAGCCTATGAGGCGTTCATCGAGGAGTTCAGGCACTTGTGAGGCGTGCACCTCATCTAGAATATATTTAAACCCCAAAAAACCTCAAAATAATTTGAACCTAAAACCCTAAATGTCGATGGCGGAGATCCTGGGCTTGTGAAACTCGAGATTCTTTCCTATTCTTCCATAAGTAGCATATTGTAGCCTCTCTATTATACATTTCGGCAAATCATCTTCTCCCTTCGTGCCAAATTCTCCTTCCTTGTCAGCCATCATCGGTTGACACGCCATCGTCTCCATCCTTGAGTAGTGATGTTGTAGCCATTCGGGTTTTCTTCTAGACTTAGTAGCTTTGTTTTCCTGTTTGCAATCTTAAGATCTTTTTAGAATGCCAAATTAGATCACCAAATGATCAAAATTTGCTCAAAATATGCTATTTTGTATTCTTATTTCATAGACAGAGGAAAACAAACTAAAACAAACTAAGTGTATTCCATGTTACTATTAGTTTAAGGAGCAAAATTTGCTCAAAATCCGTTGTTGTGTATTCTTCTTCCTCATTCACGTCTTGATTAAAGTCTCTACTGTTTCTACTTGTTTAAAGTTTCACAATCTGCTAATGTTTGTGCTTGTTTAAAGTCTTAAAATTTGCTACTATGTACTGTAGGTGATACACATTTTTATACAAGCCTTATTAGAGGATTTTATTGTGCTTTATTTATTTTATTTTGTTTATACATGTATGATGTAATGCTCTCTAGTCTATGCCACTTTCCTATTTCAGAAATTCTTATTTCTAGCATTTTTTACAAAGTTCTAGATTTGTATAGTTTTTAACCTAAAAATTGAGGCTTACTTCTTGACAGCATCGAGGCTAACACATGGCCTCGTTTACGGGAAACTGCCTCTATCCGTCTCACGTTTTTTAAAACCATGATCACGGATCTAACGTATTTGAGGACATGGATTTTTTATTCTTATTATTACAATCCCATTACACCTCATCGAGATTGATTTTCTACCTATAAGAACATCAATGGGGGAAGCGCCATCATGGGAAATGACATGCTGCATAAAATCGTTGGCATCGGTTTTGTGAATATCAAGATGCATGATATGATGGTGAGGACTATTTCGTAAGTTTTGCCATATTCTAGGCCCGAGGAAGAATAAGATGTTTCTTAAAGTCTTGGACTTTAAAGGGTATGATAACAGTGCTTAAGAAAAGGAGTATTACAGGTGGCCAAAAATCATTCATCATCATCATAAGTGCTAAGCAGAAGATTCTTTATGTTCTGGAGGGGTTTACAATTCATGTGAGTAAGTTCAAACATTGTTTGGACTTCCTCAATATCGATAGTTAGCAATAATCCGCTGGAGGGGATGACGATAGTGGATTCTAACAGGTGATGTTATGTAATTTGAGGATACAATTAAAGGTGGAGATTGTTGATAATTTCTTGAACCCTACTATCCAGACTTGTAGCAGTGGTTTTTCTGTTATCTGATAATTCAACTCATGGTGAAGTCTCGAAGTGGTTAATTTTGCTATATGAGCATTCATCTCATAATGGAATTTAGTTGTGGTTGTTCTTGTTTTGCTACCTAAAGATTCAATTCATGGTGGAGATAGTTGATATGATTTGAATCCTTGTAGATTCTAATTAGTATGGAAATTCTTTCAGATTTTGATTGATTAGAGTATCCATCCAGATTTGATGGAATGGAGATCCTACTCTTTAAGGAGATTTGAAAAATATGCATATTTAGAGAGATTTTAGGATCTATCTATTTGTGGAGATTTCATTCTTTATGGGGTAATCCATAATGTTGGTATTTTGAATCATCCTTTGTATTTTTCCTTTTTCCATAAATAGTGAAATTGATTGTTGCCGCCCAAGGACATAGCCCAGTTAAGGGTGAACCTTGTAAATCTATGTGTACTTGATTTTCTTGTTTGTGTTTGTGCATGTTTGCTTTCACGCAACATTTTCCTTGATCATTCTCAGAGATCTCAACGAGAGCATGTATCGGAAAATAAAGGTGTTCCCATTAGAACCCTAGCAAATGGTTTGTGTTCTCGGTAATTTTGGCATCAAATATATTCTCGTAATTTTGGCATCAAAGTTATTTTCCTCCAAGGATAGTCACCATCAGTGGCCAAGCTCTGGAAATTAAGGTACACGAAGGAGCAAGGGCAGCATGTCGACACTACACAAGAAGGAAGAACTATGTGCAAGAAATGGGTTTTTCTCGAGCCCTAGTAATGGGAAAGAATATGTATAGCATGCCAGTACTTTATGTGATTAGAGCAAACACGTAAGGTAGCATGTTGCTTCTCATGATATCATGGTGTTAATTTACATAACATCAACGTTTGGATTCCCCTCAGAACACTAATGTATTACAGATGCTCAATTCTCTGGGGCAGTTCTCTAGAAGATAGTCGATGCTTTGTCCTAGAGATGCGACATGTGATGCTCCATCTGACGTACTGGCAATGGCAGGGCTGATTCTCACGAAGGAACCCTAAAGAAGAAGCGAGGTCCATGCCCCTATGGAACCCTAGGCGGTGATGCCTCTCATAAAAAAGGAAAGGGCTTCTCTGCAGTTACCTTGATCAGCCTTGGGTCTGCTCTCTTTTTTAGAGATTTTTGTAACCCAATTATAAGGGCCATGTATAAAAAAGAGGGAAAAAACTGAGTAAAAAAAGGAGTGGTAGTAGTCGTTAATGGGTCTTTGGGTCCGAAATTGGTTGCCTTAGACCCAAGAAGGTCAGAATCTGAAGAAGAATAAGAATGGGGTACGTAGTTACTCATTGAAAAAAATAAGGTGAAAAAAGAGGAGGCTATTGTTCAAAAAGAGGGAAACAATACAAAAAATAAAAAGAAAAGTTTGTGAAGAAAAAAAGAATGGACAATTGTCCATAAAAAGGGAAAGGTAGGACTATAAAAAAGAGGGTTGTATTAGGCCTAACATTCGTGGTATGAAGAGAAAAAAGGAAAAAGGAATAAGAAATTACTGAAAATATTTGAGGAATAAATTTTACCACACTTATTCTCTCAACTTGATCGATTATTCTTATGTTTCTGACATGTATGGGAGAAAGAGAGAGTATTAGGTAGAGTTTTTAGGTTCTACCTTTATTTGAGGCACTCTATATGGAGTGACCATTTTTCTCAATGATCTCCAAAGAACATTATAGGGTCCATCCTCCCTTGATCGTGAACTTCAGTACGCGATCCTTTCAAAGTTTCTTTGCAAGAGAGCCTGCTTTGATATCCCTATGAGAGCGACCCTCTTTTCAAGATCCTCGTATGGATATTCTCATGGCATCTTTTATTCAACCCTTCATAGAGATGAAGACATCTCCCATCGAGGAGAAAAGTTGTGGGCCAGAGTACTCCATGAGGAGGCTCATTGCAGTAGCGATGACTCTGATTGATGCATATATTGAGCACACGAGCCAGTTATTGATCCATATTTCTCTAGAGATCATCAATTGTCTACTCCAGCCCTGTAATTCCTCCTTGAGAGTGTAACATGAGAAGCATCATTGTCAGCGACAACCTAGACTTTGCATTGACTAAATGTTGTCTTTGTTTTCATGTGTTGAGAGAAAATAATGCATTGCTTATTTATGAGGTCCTAGAGTTCTCTTATATATATGAGAAACATGTTGGGCAAATTACATAACATAGACGAAAGAAAAGAGAATACATAAAAGAAATAAAAGATAACTATTATCTCAACACTTCTCCTCAAGATGGAGCATATAGCTCGCTCTTTTGCCGGTTCAAGAGAGCAAGACATAAACGGAAAAGAAAGAAAGCCTTCTCAATGCGTGAATCCCAAAGTGCGTCATATATAGTTGATGAATCGATAGACTGATGCGTCCTGACCTCTGTGAGAGCTTACCAGTTTACGATCAGTCTACGATTTTTTGATAGTTGGAGATGAAGCAAGTTTTTCATACGTCATTCGTGCCTCAATTTTGAAAGCAGACATCTGTCCGTCCATGAAAAAGTCCCCTCACGTCCCCGACCCCCACCCGCGGACTGCTAGTAGCTTTTCACTCTCCTTGCTTACTGCCGTCCCTTGCCTCCTGTCTGCTTACCCACGCGGACACCTCCGTCAAGCTAGGCCCGACGCGCTAACAAAAGAACAAAAGAAGAAGACTAATGTTGGTATTTTGAATCATCCTTTGTATTTTTCCTTTTTCCATAAATAGTGAAATTGATTGTTGCCGCCCAAGGACATAGCCCAGTTAAGGGTGAACCTTGTAAATCTATGTGTACTTGATTTTCTTGTTTGTGTTTGTGCATGTTTGCTTTCACGCAACATTTTCCTTGATCATTCTCAGAGATCTCAACGAGAGCATGTATCGGAAAATAAAGGTGTTCCCATTAGAACCCTAGCAAATGGTTTGTGTTCTCGGTAATTTTGGCATCAAATATATTCTCGTAATTTTGGCATCAAAGTTATTTTCCTCCAAGGATAGTCACCATCAGTGGCCAAGCTCTGGAAATTAAGGTACACGAAGGAGCAAGGGCAGCATGTCGACACTACACAAGAAGGAAGAACTATGTGCAAGAAATGGGTTTTTCTCGAGCCCTAGTAATGGGAAAGAATATGTATAGCATGCCAGTACTTTATGTGATTAGAGCAAACACGTAAGGTAGCATGTTGCTTCTCATGATATCATGGTGTTAATTTACATAACATCAACGTTTGGATTCCCCTCAGAACACTAATGTATTACAGATGCTCAATTCTCTGGGGCAGTTCTCTAGAAGATAGTCGATGCTTTGTCCTAGAGATGCGACATGTGATGCTCCATCTGACGTACTGGCAATGGCAGGGCTGATTCTCACGAAGGAACCCTAAAGAAGAAGCGAGGTCCATGCCCCTATGGAACCCTAGGCGGTGATGCCTCTCATAAAAAAGGAAAGGGCTTCTCTGCAGTTACCTTGATCAGCCTTGGGTCTGCTCTCTTTTTTAGAGATTTTTGTAACCCAATTATAAGGGCCATGTATAAAAAAGAGGGAAAAAACTGAGTAAAAAAAGGAGTGGTAGTAGTCGTTAATGGGTCTTTGGGTCCGAAATTGGTTGCCTTAGACCCAAGAAGGTCAGAATCTGAAGAAGAATAAGAATGGGGTACGTAGTTACTCATTGAAAAAAATAAGGTGAAAAAAGAGGAGGCTATTGTTCAAAAAGAGGGAAACAATACAAAAAATAAAAAGAAAAGTTTGTGAAGAAAAAAAGAATGGACAATTGTCCATAAAAAGGGAAAGGTAGGACTATAAAAAAGAGGGTTGTATTAGGCCTAACATTCGTGGTATGAAGAGAAAAAAGGAAAAAGGAATAAGAAATTACTGAAAATATTTGAGGAATAAATTTTACCACACTTATTCTCTCAACTTGATCGATTATTCTTATGTTTCTGACATGTATGGGAGAAAGAGAGAGTATTAGGTAGAGTTTTTAGGTTCTACCTTTATTTGAGGCACTCTATATGGAGTGACCATTTTTCTCAATGATCTCCAAAGAACATTATAGGGTCCATCCTCCCTTGATCGTGAACTTCAGTACGCGATCCTTTCAAAGTTTCTTTGCAAGAGAGCCTGCTTTGATATCCCTATGAGAGCGACCCTCTTTTCAAGATCCTCGTATGGATATTCTCATGGCATCTTTTATTCAACCCTTCATAGAGATGAAGACATCTCCCATCGAGGAGAAAAGTTGTGGGCCAGAGTACTCCATGAGGAGGCTCATTGCAGTAGCGATGACTCTGATTGATGCATATATTGAGCACACGAGCCAGTTATTGATCCATATTTCTCTAGAGATCATCAATTGTCTACTCCAGCCCTGTAATTCCTCCTTGAGAGTGTAACATGAGAAGCATCATTGTCAGCGACAACCTAGACTTTGCATTGACTAAATGTTGTCTTTGTTTTCATGTGTTGAGAGAAAATAATGCATTGCTTATTTATGAGGTCCTAGAGTTCTCTTATATATATGAGAAACATGTTGGGCAAATTACATAACATAGACGAAAGAAAAGAGAATACATAAAAGAAATAAAAGATAACTATTATCTCAACACTTCTCCTCAAGATGGAGCATATATATCAGTCATGTTCAGCGGAACAACATCTATGAAATGACCTTCTGGTTAGGGCCTTGGTGACCATGTCTGTTGTCTAATCTCCTGAGCTAATATGAGTGATGGAGATGAATCCTTTCTGAATCATGTTTCGAGTGTAGTGACAGTCTACCTCAACATGCTCGGTCCTCTCATGGAAGGCCGAGTTGTTAGCAACGAAGAGAACAGCTTGGTTGTCACATTAGAGGTGCACGGAAAGAGGCATATCGACTACCGGATCAATAAGAACAGATCTGACCTACATCATCTTTGTACTCCCTTGTATCATGGCTTTGTACTTTGATTCTACACTGGATTTGGCGACCAACGTTTGCTTCTTTTCTCTTCCATGACATAAAGGAACTCCCCATGAACATTGCAAAACCAAAGGTGGACTTCCTGTCCTTGGGGCATCCCGCGTAATCTGCATCTGCACAAGCTATAATGACAAGGGATGTACATATGCTAAATAGAAGATCAATGCATGACGAGGTCTTCATATACCTCAGAATTATAGGGACTGCATCCATATGAGCATGTCTAGGCTTCTCTATAGACTGACTCACTCTGCTCACGGCAGAGGCTATATCTGGCCTTGTAATGATCACATACAGGAGCATCCCGATGACCCAAGAAAACATAGACTGCTAGAGAATAAGTACATTTCTGCTTCCACAGAGCAATAGGCACATCCTGATCACATGTCTCCTCCTCAATATGTAAACTCCCCTCCTGAGAGTGCATCTGCTCATCTTGTAAAGAATCCTACTGCATGGACAAATCACTAGTGCCATCAGTTAAAATAAAGTGCTCATTACATACCTGGGGCACACACTGTATGATGGGGAAGTCCCATAAGTAAGGGGAACTACGTGAGGCCTACGAATATAGATATATGTTAATATATGGGATAAGGTATTGTGTGGTGTAGATGTAGGTACTGGAGGTGGTGGTGGAGGTGGAGGTGGTGGAGGTGGCATATGTATTGGAGGTGGTGCAACCGTAGGAGGAGGCATATATACCTCCTCTCCAGAGTTAGACGGAGTCAACCTGTTACCTGTAGGAGAGAAATGCATAATAGACTCAAATAATGTGACATCGACACTAACATAATACTTACGTCAAATCGGATCAAAACAACGATACCCCTTCTAGGTACTTACACAGACTTACTTAACAACTCTAGGAGAGAGCTTGTCACGACTAGGCATCAGATGGTGAACAAAGGCAACAGAGCCTAACATACATGATGTAAGGGAGAAATGTCCTTTGGAAACGCAATGGAGAAAGGAACCTTCTCTCCTAGGACTGAAGATGGCATGCGGTTTACTAAGTACCAAGCAGTGAGGACTGCATCACCCTATAAAGAGTGTGGAGCATCTAGATCAAAAGTGTCTTGGTCACATCAAGCAAATGGCAGTGTTTACGTTCGACAACATCGTTCTGCTAAGAAGTGTAAACACACGAGGTCTGGTGTACGATGCCAAGAGACCCGAAGAGCTCAGATAGGTATAATGTGCAAAACCGTAAGGCATTGTTAGAACGAATAAACTTGACATTAGCAGAGAAAATATTATTTATTTTATTAATTAAAGATTTAATGACAGATGCAACTTCATGCTTTTCAACAAAAGAACCCAAGAAAGTCTAGAATAATAATCCACAACAACAAGATAAAAATGATGTCCCTGGAGATCAAGAACATGAACGGGACCCCAAACATCTGGATGAATAATCTCAAATAGATTACTGCTCCGACACGACCAGGGAACAAAGAGTGGTGATGCTTCCCAAACTGACAAGCCTCGAACTGGAAGGAAGAGAGTGTGGAAATTTGTGGGAAGACATGACACAACTTTTGCAAAGGAAGGTGGTCAAAATGAAGATGTCACAAATAAGGTAAGAGTAATCCAATAGGAGCTGCAGAGGCATTGACACTTGGAGATTGGACCAGCCTGTAGAGCCCATGCTGCTCAGGCCACATCCAATCACCCTGCTTGTAAGTGTGTTCTGAAACACAAGAGAATATATGCCAAAAATAACATGATAATGCAGATTCTTTATGATATGACTAATATAAAGCAAATTCATTTGAAAATCTAGAGAATATAAAATATTATACAAGCACATGGATGGTGTTAAATGCATCTCCCCTTGTCCTGTAATGGGTAAGAAGACCACATTCACAATGGCGACCCATCTACCAAGGGGTATAGATTATGTAAGAACTGAACTGTGCTCTGTATCCGTACAGATGGTGAGAAGCACCAGAGTCAATGATCCACTCCATCATATATGTCCTACTACAACTGGTAAAAGCATAGGCTATACCTAAGGAGCTCTAGGAGGCTCTAGCAGCAACAACATATGAAGAACCTGTAGTGGTGCTTGCTACAAGAGTCATTATCTCCCACAAACAAGAGACTATATCACCAAGGCGTGAATCTGTCTGAGGAGCTGAAATGTTCGGGGGCTCAATCTACTCGGTCACACGAGCAGATGCGGGGTATCCATGCTTCTGATAATATGTATCCTCAGAGTAGCCTGGACGATAACCATAGATGCATGGGTCACGTTGACGTCCACCTCCTCTACCACAGGGACCACACCTTCTGAATTGTGTAGAACCTTCTCTACCGCGAGATGCATCCATTGTTGAGGAGGTCTGAGTAGTGGCAAGGGGTGGGATAAGAGGCATGTTGAGGCGACTGTAGGCCTCCTCCGTGGAAGGTATGGTTGTGTTTGTAAGAAGTTATGCATGTGCGACCTCATACTCCGGATCCAGGGCTTCCAAGAAAACTTCAATCATCGTGGAGTTCCTATATGTCATATAATACTCTGTAGAAGTGGTAATGGGCATGAAGCTGTGAAGCTTCTCAAACATGCTGCGAAGTGACGAGGAGAATGTATGCAGAGGATAATCATTATGCTTGGCCGTGTATATATAAAATTGTAATTGAATAATCTTGACCTTAGGATGACCATTCTGCTTGGTCGTGTATATATCAAACTGTAGTTGAATAATCATGACCTCATTCTTCGCTTTGGCATATGAGGCTTCCAGAATATTCCACATCGCTTTGTCGGTGGGCTGTTTCACAATGCCGTCAGCTCTAGCTTTTTCAAAATGTGCTCATGGTTATTACTCTGCATAAGGGTAAAAAATTGCATGGACCATAACTCATAGTTGGTCTCATCCGTCTTCAAGATGGGAACCGGACCCTTGAAGGCATCGAATGAAGAGAAAACCTTGTTATATGACTGATGAAAAAAATCAAAATGAAACTCAATTGGGGAAGTAGACCGATCCGAGAGAGTCTACACGATCATATAGAGGATTGGTTGTACATATAGACTCATACAATCATGAATCATCCTCATCAATCCTCGATCTGCACTAGGATTAGGAAAGGTGATTTCAGATCTATAAATCACCTTTTAGTCAAAATTAGACCGTTTCAGATTGCAGTTCGATGATGGAGAAGAGAGAAATCAGTCATGAGGGCCAGTGGCGGTGCCCGGGAGGTTGGGCAACGTGTACACCAATCCAGCGATGATGGAGGGGTTAGGTGGCGTGCAACGGCCCAACGGTAGCCTGCAGCCGCTGCGTTTGGGGGTGCACGACGATGCTGGGGGCATGTGCATACGTGAAGGATGGGGCACGAGAGGGGTTGTTGGCTGGCGATTGGGGTCTACACACGGGAGGGGCTACTAGCGACACGCGACGTGCGAGGTGAGGGGGCGACAAGTGGGGGATAGGGCATGGGTAAGGTACAAGAACTCTAGTCTAGGATCGTCACTTCAATACCATGTTGAGAGAAAACAATGAATTGCTTATTCATGAGGTCCGAGGATTCTCTTATATAGAGGAGAAACATGTTAGGCAAATTACGTAAAGTAGAGGAACAAAAGAATAAATAAAATAAACAAAACATAACTAATATCTCAATATCATGAAGTGTGTTTTTTCTTTTTGTCCAAGATGAGCATTCCATGCTCTAGCTTGAGTATTGAGAGAACTGTATATGGAGCACATATATGTGCATTTGTTTAGTCCAACATCACCTAATGGTGAGACTTGGTTGAGTTGGTGAGGTCATATAAAGAGTTTGTACTCTTTGAGAAACATCATAGAAGAAATAGGCCTTCGTGGGTTTCTCTCGTAAGTTCATCCCGTTCCTTAGGGAGTAGGATTCCATACAAAGCCATGTTTTTCATTTGTTTTTTATTCTTCTTCATTGTTTTGTTTATTTTGAAAAAATAGGCAAGTTGATACTTGATTGTAATCTTTCCTTGGTGAACTTCATCTTTGTTGTAACGACAATCAACGGTACAGAGGAATGAAAGCAACGAGAAAAATTAAGTTCTCCTCAAAAAGAAATTGGTCCAAGTAAGCTCATAAGTTGCTACGGTCATTGCTCTATATTTTGACTCAACACTAGATTGAGCAATAATAATATACTTTTTACTTCTCCAAGTAATGTGATTTCCTCCAAAAAGATAGCATATGTCATAGCAGAGCATCTGCCTTCGAGGGAAATAGCATAACTTAGATTAGAATAAGAACAAACACATTAGTGACCTTAACATGTATAGAAGAGTCCTTTTCTAGGTGAATTCTTCAAGTAGCATGGGATAAGCAGTGCATTTTGCGTATGTCAGGATACTGGGAGCGAGTGTACAATAAGATTGTAGAGGGAGGTGAGAGAGAGAGTTTGTGAGAGATAGCTAATGGTCTCGAGGATGGTGTGAGTTGGGAGGGTAAGCAAGAGCAAAGGAGCATGGAGAAAGGGAAGGACGTTGCCATGAAGGAAATGACAAAGGTGATGTTGTCATATTGGTGTTGGATTCTCTTTGTATCCCCGGAATCGGGTGTAGTTTAATTGTTGCCAGAAAGAGAGGCATGGTGTTAAAGCCTGGAGGAGCAATATGCTTCTATTATAGCCTACTTGGACATCTGCGAAATGTATGTGCTTCATGAGAGAAGTAGTGATGCTCTGTATGGCAAGCAAAGGAGTCAAGTCTTGTGAAGGTGAATTGTGATAATGCTTGGGGTACAATGGACCCCATTGATGGTATTTTATTAGCGGAGGTACTTCCATGAGACCTTTGTATAACAATGACTTTCATGTGCTTAGCGAGAAATGACGATGCTTTTGAAAATGGTGTATGGCTGGAGATAGGCTATAATGCCTTTGATGCATCATACATGAAGAAGTTTGCATCATTATGGAATACATTTAGATGATGACTCCCTTTCCTTTGGTTTGGAGCCACGAAGATTTGGCTGCATTAGATGGTCTAGATCTCATGTCTACCCATAGTATTCATGGGCTTTAAAGTTCTCTAAGGATACTCTCTCTTGTGAGAGAGGTGGTGGTTGTGCTACAAGATGGATTGCATTGAGGGGAGGCCTTGGACAACATCATGGAGCTAACCCCTTGGAAGCGTCCTTTTAGCCTTGGTGTTTGGAAGGTCGAGCTTATGCATCATTATTTTGTTCCTGTAGATTTTACATTTTTTGTGAAGACATGTCTCTTTACCGTTGAGAATCAGAATGAAAATTTCATGATTAGATCAAGAACCTTAGGGCTCCTTATATAGGCGGAGACCTAGAGTTAGTATTACAGTGGGAAGCGACTCTTATAATGAGTCAACCAAAATACCTCTAGGTTAAGGTTTACAAAACAATACACAACACTCCCATTTAAGATGGAGTGTGTGTGTGTATATATCAATCATGCTCAATTTGTTGAACATTTCTCGAACTATGTAAGCGGAAGTGGCTTAGTGAACATATTTGTTGTCAGATCTATAGATGGTACTCTGAAAGTACATAGCAATCCTCTTTGTATGAGATCTCTATAGTAAGGGCAGTCAACTTCCTCATGTTTGGTGTGTTCGTGAAACATGGAGTTGTTGGCTATATGCATTGTTGCGTGTTATTGCATCTGAGCTCCATGGTACGACTAAGAGTGATATGAAGATCTACGAGTATAGATTGAATCCATACTAGTTATGTTGCTACGTGATCCATGTCGTTGTATTCACACTCAATGCTTGAGCGGGAGATGACTGCTTCTTCTTTCCCTAAGTAACCAGGTATCCCATCAAGTAAGTGCAAAATCTAGTAGTGGATTTTCTGTCTATCATGTCTCCTCCATAATCTGCATCAGAATAGGCTATAAGATCAAAGGTGTTGCCTTTGGTGAACAGTAGGCCTTTCCTTGGAGAGGACTTGATGTACATTTGGACCATCATGCATGCGTCGAAGTAAGCTGAAGTAGGAGATCCAAGAATGGACTCGATTTTATGATGGAAAGAGTTACATCTGGTCGAGTAATGGTTAGATATTATAATTTTCCCTCTAGTCACCTGTGTCAACCAGTATCTTCGATAGTTCGTGGCTCCTAGATGTGTCCTTAGGGTCTATGGGTATTTGTGCCGACTTGGATTCTAGCATCCATGTTTCTTGAAGTAGATCAATATCATACTTCCATTGAGACATAACTTGTACTCGCTTGGATCTAGCTATTTCAATACGTAGAAAGTATCTCAGTGGTCCCAAGTCTTTGATCACAAATTATTCTACTAGTTGCATCTTCACTTCTGTGACACATTCAGAGTCATCTTCTATGAGGATATATCATCCACAAAAATGAGCATTGCCGCTACTCCCTTTTCATTTTATCATATAAATATAGAATGGTTTGTTGATGATCTAGTAAGGTCTATATTCTCCAGTATATCTAATAATTTCTAAAATCGGGCGCAAGGGTTGTGCTTGCAAAAAGCCATGAAAATCCGTACTGTAGAGAGACGGGTAATTTGAGAGTATGTGTTGAAGAAATCAACACCATAGATACTGTGAACCCCTCTACTACTAAGGGAGCCTTGTAGCAAGCAATCAATCGGTCAAATTTGTGCTTTATTGTGAAAACACATTTGGATCTAACCACCCTATTGTCACCAGGTGGATCAACAAGCTAGCTGCCAGGTCACCACACCACCAACAACAAAGCCTTTTCCCACAATTAAGTAGGGTCGGCTACATGCAGTGTTCACGAAAGCGGCCCGTGCGGCCGCTTATGCGGCCGCATATGCGTATGCGGTGCCCTCAGCGCACCGCTTTCCTGAAGACCCCCATTATGCGCCCTGTGCGCTTATGCGGGCCGCATATGCGGTCTGTGCGGCCGCATATGCGGTCTGTGCGGCCGCATACCCATTATTTTTTTTATTTTTTTATTTTTTAATTTGTGCCATGTTTTGTTGTGTTATTTATGCCATGTTTTCCTTACTTTTGCATGTATGCCAACCAAACATTTCATGATTATTTAAATCCATCGTTAAAGTAGTTGTACCGCGAGATTGAAGTAAACACGCAAGGAAGAAAAGAATAATATACTAATAATTTAGCAAACTAATTTAGTCAACTAATAGTTATTATGAATGTAATATATTATATGTAAAATGTGGTACTTTTGATGGAGGATCAATTATAAATATAACAACAGAGATAAATGACATTATATTCAATAATAGAGGCATTTTGTGCGCTAACTTTTTTATTTTGTTGATTGTTATCAATTATTTTGTGAGCTAACCTTTCTAGTGAAGTATTGATATTTGATTGATAGAGATTGTTTTGAACTCTATATGGAAGTTATTTTTCTTAGATCTTATGTTGGACCACAATTATACATAAGTTTGGTTCTGTTATAGTCACTTTTGTATATATTTATTTATTTTTAAATAAAAAATTAGGAAACCGCATAGAACCGCATATACCCCGCATATGCCCCCGCATACCGCTTAAGCGTTATTCAGTGACCTGTCCGAACGCATACGCATACCGCTTTCCTGAACCTTGGCTACATGGATTCTTCGCCTCCATTCAGATCTATCTTGGGTCAATCTCGTACTTATATCCAAAAAACTAAGATCCTTTCGTATAGTCTCTTTCCAACACTTCTTGGGTCGTCCTCGCCCTCTCTTAGCCGGCTCAACATCCCAACACTCGCATCTCCTAACCGGTGCATCAGTTGACCTTCTTTGCAAATGATCAAATCATCTTAAGCGGTTTTCTTGCATCTTATCCTCGATCGGAGCTACACCAACTTTCTTTCTGATTGCATCATTCCGAATCCGATCTTTACGTGTATGTCCACACATCCATCTTAGCATTTTCATTTCTGCTACAACCATTCTCTGCACATGTCTATGTTTCACAGGCCAACATTCAGAATCATAGAGCTTAACATGTCTCACGGCTGCTTTGTAAAACTTTCCTTTAATTTTTAAAGGAATTTTCTTATCACAGATAACAGCGGAGGCTCCTCTCCACTTTAGCCAGCATGCATTTATTCTATTAGTAACATCTCCATCAATTTCCATTTATGGAATCCCGAAGATCCTCGATATGATTACAGGGAATGCATGTATCATATAGTGTTTCAATAAACTGTCTGTAGGAGGATCCAAGTATAGAGAAAGACACATCAACAAATATAGGATGATTAGTATATTTTTTAGTCCACTTCATGAGAGTTATCAAAAGGTCAATTGCACCGCACACTTGGTCACTATGCTACATGTTTTTATGTCTATGGAAGTAGAAATGCAATCGATCTGTAAAACCTAAGTTGAAGGACATGCGCGGGGAGATGGTACTTTCTCAGAAGGGGCTTGCCTCTGTTGAGAAGTACTATAAAGAGCATCATGTGTAAAGGAACAAGAAGGGGAGTTGTTTTTGATGTGGGAGGTAGAGGAGATACGCGTGTTCCTAACCTGGAGTAGAAGGGAGGGGACTCAATGAATGCAAGGCCTTAAATGTCGGTTTCGGTCACCATTTCGGTATCGACCAAAACAGAATTTCGGTGGAACTTCGGTGGAATTTCGATCGGAATTTCGGTCATTTCGGTCATTTTTTATACTAGGACCCCAATATTTCGGTCATTTCGGTCGAATTTCGATTTCGACTGGATATCGATATTCGACAGAAATTCGACCAAATTTCGCTGAAATTTGAGGCCATGAATGAATGTAACATCTGATGTAGTGCTTTTGAATCGAGGGTCATAATACATATATCCCTTCTAATTCCTAGCATACCCTAACAACACATTTTATTGTTCTGACTGCTAGTTTGTCCATGCTTGGACCAAGGAGATGAACAAATGCAGCACACCAAAACATTTTGTAGAAACATGGAACACCGCTTTACACGAAAGACGGACCTTAATGGGTGGTAGTGATGACATTGTCGCCTCAATATGTCAACGGGACATGGTAGTCGATGATCAGGGTGTGAGTGATGTAAAGGATATGCTGACATTTGCGTCCAGCCACCCTATTTTGTTGCGATGTATGGGTACAAGTAGTCTGATGTAAGATCCCATGAAAAATAGAAAAAGATGCATGTCATGACAAGAAACTCCCTAGCATATTATCATGCCTAAGAGCTTTGATAGTTGAACCTAATTTAGACTTTTTTTATTTATAAATCGAATGGTAATGTGAAAGGTATCAAATTTATTTTTCAATAAGAAAGTCCATGACATATGAGAGACGTCATCCACAACTCGGTAGTATCTATTTTCCAAACGATCATGAAATCGATTGGGTTCTCATATGTCAAGATAAACAAGCTCAAAAAGGCTATTGGAATAAATGGTATCGAATGGAGGAAAGGAACTTCGATGGTGCTTTGATGCAGCGTGACCCCAAATTATGGGGCCACATTTATTTAATTAGATAATTATCAATTTTATTTACGTTTTTTGGGTCTAATTTAATAATCGAGATCGCATGTGATCTCAACGTTGATTTCGTAGAGTTTAATTATAATTGTTGGTCAATTAAATAATTAGAGTCCAATTAAGTTAGTTAGAGGTCAATTAGGGTTAAATTAGTTGTAATTTGATTATTTACTATTTTTGTAAACCCTCTCTCCTATATAAAGAGAGGGTAGTCCATCAGTTTTAGTCAGTCAATTATGAAGTGAAATTTGAGATTTTATCTCGTATCTCTCTCTTATCTCTCTTCTCCCTCCACGCGATCTCCGCGGTCTTCTCCTTCAACCTCTCGCATTCCCGGCGAGTTTTCTTCCTCTCAATCCCTCCAATTTCTCTTCTCAACCCTCTGTCTTCTTCTCCACCAAAATCCACCGTTAAAAAAAATTATTTTTTCCTCGACGCCGATTCATTCTGCATCAATTGGTATCAGAGCATGGATTTCGAATCGTACCTACGATTCGACGATCCGATCGACTATTGGTGTGCAAAGTTCGGCCTCCGCCGCCCATCTCGTGGTTCGCGTCGCTCAAAAAAGTTCCATCAACGTCTTATTGCGTGCATTAAGGTGCACGAATGGTTGGGCACACAAATCGAAGACGATTCCGACGCCAACGACCAAAATCAGACCTATGCCACCGCCGTCCAAGTCGATTTCGAAGCCGAAAACGAAGGTATTTTCAGCCCAAAGGAAGATCTACTTGATACAACTATCGTGCAAGAAGAAAAGGGGGATCAAGGACCCATCTTCGACGAAGATCCCGCGGACGAGGAGTGCGAAAACCGCCAGTTTTTTGCAAATGAAGCTGCTGTCCAGAACGATTCTGATGCGTTTGCATCAGATTCAGATCTGTTGTCTTCACCGATAACGGCCCCGATGTCCGCCTCGAGCCAAGCGCGGCCCAACGACGGCAAGCCTGCACCCCTGGGACCCCCTCGCACCCCGCCCCCAGCGCCCCAAGGCGTGGTTGCCCCCCTGCGGTGCCTACAGCCGCCGCCCTCTCCAACCCGACCCCGCAGCCCACCCTCCTCCCCTCTTCTTCCTCTGGTTTCCGCCAACCCCCACACCGCCTCTTCCCTTTCCCCCGCGCCATCTCCTTCGTCCCCGATCGCCGCGGCACCACCCATTCGCCCAGCACCGCGCGCGCCCTTCCAAACACGCCGCCAGCGCCTTCTCTCCCTCTCCCCTTCTTTTCCCCCCTCGTTCTCCCCCGCCGCCTCCAACCTCCCCTCTTCTCTACGCCAAACCGCCGCCAGCTGCCCCCACCGCGCCCCGCCTCTTCACCAGCCCCGCGCCGCTCTCCCCAGACTCATCCCGCGCCGCCTGCGCGATGGCTCGCGCGCCCCTCCGAGTCGCGCCGCCCAGTGGATCTCCACCCGCGCGCGAATGAAGAAAACCCTAACCGGGTTTGCGGGACCTCCGGGATTTCAATCCCGTAAAAGCTGGGAATTGAAGTTGAGTGGTAAAATTTGCAGAGAAAAATCCCCAACTTCCGCTATTTACAAAGAGGTCCAGAGCAGTGTGAAAAGAAAGAAAAAGAAAGAAGTGCGAAAATTGCGCCAACGCCCCCAGCGACCGAAATCTTTAAAAATCAAGACTGCAATTGGAAAATCAGGGGCTAGTCCTTATCCAAATAGGACTATCATCTTGGGTTCTCCCTATTTAAGGACCCCATGGCTCCAATTTTTAGATACATCCCCTCTTCTCCTCTCTCTGTGCCATTGCTTCATCATGGGTTATTCAGGGGCCATATTCTCCATGCCGCATCAATTCTTTGAGCACCATGGGAAGAAGACGACAATCGATACGACGCCACCGTACGCCCCGCATATGTTTTTCGACCACGGTGGCCACACCTCTCCTGCCCGCACATGGATTCCGCCGTTCACGCCCCATATGTTTTTCCAGAAGATAATTAAAGCCGCCGAACCTGCAGTTCACGCAATTCGTCAGGAGCCGAATTTTTGAAAGCGGTGGAGAGTTGATGCAGCGTGACCCCAAATTATGGGGCCACATTTATTTAATTAGATAATTATCAATTTTATTTACGTTTTTTGGGTCTAATTTAATAATCGAGATCGCATGTGATCTCAACGTTGATTTCGTAGAGTTTAATAATAATTGTTGGTCAATTAAATAATTAGAGTCCAATTAAGTTAGTTAGAGGTCAATTAGGGTTAAATTAGTTGTAATTTGATTATTTACTATTTTTGTAAACCCTCTCTCCTATATAAAGAGAGGGTAGTCCATCAGTTTTAGTCAGTCAATTATGAAGTGAAATTTGAGATTTTATCTCGTATCTCTCTCTTATCTCTCTTCTCCCTCCACGCGATCTCCGCGGTCTTCTCCTTCAACCTCTCGCATTCCCGGCTAGTTTTCTTCCTCTCAATCCCTCCAATTTCTCTTCTCAACCCTCTGTCTTCTTCTCCACCAAAATCCACCGTTAAAAAAAATTATTTTTTCCTCGACGCCGATTCATTCTGCATCATGCTTCCTCAGTTGGCAGGCCTCACCTTGTAGATTGAAAGTATAATGAAGCTGGGGAAGGACCGACGAAGCTTCTGAAGAGAAGAATGACCCAAACACCGATGTCAGAGAGCATCAAAAGTGGCAGAAAAGGAGTCCTAAAGTAGGCATTAGTCCCAAACGACTGGACAAGATGGTAGGCACCCCTTTCTTCATAGCCCACACCAGTCATTCTCCTAGTTATTATGCCCTAAAAAATACAAGATACAACATCAAATATAGCTTTGTAGTTAAGTTCCTTACACACGTGACAAACAAACAAAAGATTGATGGAAAACTCATGAACAAAAAGAACATTATTGAGCCACATGTTAGGGGTGAGGTGGGCATCCCCTCTTCCCTTAAGGGGAAAATTCTATCATCTGCAACCTGAACATTTTGACCACAGGAAACTTGACACATCTGATGTAGTAGAGTTTCTTCCTCACATAAGTGAGTGCATTCACCTGTATCAATTAACCATTTTATTTTTGCAAAGTTTTGTGCTTAGCCAACATTGGTATTGTTGAGAGTTGTTTAATCTTTTTATATATTATGTATTTCTATTTCCTTTTGTCTCTACTATGTAGTATGCTCATCAGGCTTTCTCCTCTCCACCAATATGAATATATCCTTCTGGTCTTCGTTTGAGTCAAGCTTTTTGTATAAAACTTAATAAGATTTCGATTTGCCTTCACTTACAACCTTCTTTGCTTGCTTCTTCGCTATTTTGTATTTTGTGACATTTCCCTCTGTTCTATCCTTATACATAGATTTAAAACAAGTTCTTTAAATTTTAGCTTCTCTTTCACCCCTTGCTCCACTCCCAAGCCTCTTTTTGGCCTGGAACTCCTTCCTTAGACTCACTTAACATCTCTTTAGCTACCCTTCATATATAAGATGCAACCACCTCACACATCTCGTTTGCACTTTCGTTATGATCCCAAGGTAAGTCTTCTAAAACCTTCTCTTTGAAGCTTGATTGCTTCAATTGAAGATTCTACCATTTAGTTTTATTGATCTGGGGAACTATCCTCTTCCTTACCAACCCTTTTATTTGCACATCCATGACTAGCAAGCGATGTTGAGATGCCAAGCTCTCTCCTGGAATACTTTATAGTCTCTGCAACACAACCAATCTCTTCTCCTCATTGCAAAG
This sequence comes from Ottelia alismoides, assembly GCA_037367405.1. NCBI lineage: Eukaryota > Viridiplantae > Streptophyta > Magnoliopsida > Alismatales > Hydrocharitaceae > Ottelia > Ottelia alismoides. Next base: position 2,405,636 of record JAZKJV010008882.1, read on the forward strand.
TAATCTATCTGTGTTTTAGTTGAGTCAATCTTGTAAGTAATTAAATGCTCCTCACTCTTCTTGAAGAGAGTATTTGATATGAAAAGGTCATAACCCGTTATAAAATCTATAATGACTTTTGTCTCTTCTAGAACCTTCTCTTTGAAGCTTGAGTGCTTCAATGGAAGATTCTACCATTTAGTTTTATTGATCTGGGGAATTATCCTCTTCTTTACCAACCTTTTTATTTGCACATCCATGACTAGCAAGCGATGTTGAGATGCCAAGCTCTCTCCTGGGATTACTTTATAGTCTCTGCAACACAACCGATCTCTTCTCCTCATTGCAATGTAATCTATCTGTGTTTTAGTTGAGTCACTCTTAGAAGTAATTAAATGCTCCTCTCTCTTCTTGAAGAGAGTATTTGATATGAAAAGGTCATAACCCGTTATAAAATCTAGAATGACTTTTCTTTCTTCATTTCTATCCCCGTAGTCATGGCCTCCATGAACACTAAGTTGGAAGAAATGAGTGTGTTGTTTATTTCTGAGAACCCTAGGCTCTCTTATATAGAGGAGAGTCCTATGGGTAAATTACATAAGATGGATACAGAGAAATAAAATAAAGAAAACAGTACAGAGAGAATATGAAAACATATAAATATCTCTATACCCCCCCTCAAGATGGAGCATAGATGTCAATCATTCTCAGCTTGGATGAGCACTTCTGGAATGGTCTTCTGAGCAATGCCTTGGTAAAGATATATGTTGTTTGCTCTTTTGAACTAACATGTGAGGTAGAAATCAAACCCTTCTGAATCATATTTCTAGTGTAATGGCAATCTACTTCAATATGTTTTGTTCTCTCATGGAATGTAGGGTTGTTTGCAATGAATATGACAGCTTGATTATCACATTGTAACTACATGGGTAGAGGAATATCTATATGCAAATCTGCTAACACTGCTCGAACCCACATCATTTCTGTACTTGCTTGCGGCATAGCCCTATATTCAGATTCGACACTTGATCTTTCCACAATTGTTTGTTTCTTGCTTCTCCAAGAAACAAGAGAACTGCCAATGAACACTGTGAAGCTCGAAGTAGACTTCCTATCCTTAGGACACCCTGCACAGTCAGCATCAACGTACGCGTATACAGAGAGAGTTGCTCCTTTCTTGAAAAGTAATCCTGCACCTGGAGAAGATTTGAGATATCTCAATATCATGTATATGATGTCCATAGGTACTTGTCGAGGCTGCTCCATGAACCGCCTCACTCGACTCACAACAAAGGAGATATCCTGTCTGGTAATAGTAACATACATGAGCTTTCCCATGATCTCTCGGTATCTCCTCTTATCGACCTCATCTGTATCATCATCATATAACTTCATGCTAAGATCCATAGGAGTAGTAGAAGGTCAACACCCAATCATGCCTGTCTCAAGAAGCATGTCTGTTACATATTTTCTTTGGGTCATCACAAGACCCTGCACATTCCTAGTGTAGAGATAATTATGTAGTCGATGTATCTTTTATATGTTTTTATTTTCTCTGTACCATCTTATGTAATTTACCCATGGGTTATCTCTATATAAGAGAGCCTAGTGTTCCCTTGAAATAATAAGACAGAACTTTCCTCCAACATGGTATCAGAGCCAAAACCCTAGAACCCTAAACCCTAGCCACAGTCGCTCCCCCTTCTCTCCTCGTCGTCATCCCTCCTCCTCGTCCTCACCCTCCTCGCCCCGTCGCCTCTGTCCTCGACCCCTCCCCTCCCCTCTCGTCGCTGGGCCTTCTCTCGCCCCCCTTGCACTGTCGGACCTCTCACTTCCAAGCCTCCTCTCGCTAGCCCCTCTCTAGCCGGCGACCGCCAGCCGACTCCTCTCTAGCCGGCCCCTGCCGTAGTCACCTTCTCCACCATATCCATGGATTTGAGTGGGTAAAGTCTACATACGCTCTCAAATCCTGTGCAGTTTATGTAGACACTTGTCTTTTCGTCTACAAATCCTAGTTCTTCGTCTCCGGTGACATGTCATAGGGCCCCCTGCCAATTATTCCCTTTTCAATGTTGTCAAATGTGTTTTTATGGGATACTCCCAAACCAGAGGGGGTACAATGCTTTGATCCAATTCGACGAAAGTACTACATCAGTGCTGATATCACCTTCTTTGAGCTGGTTATGTATTTTTCTCCTACAGGTGACAGGTGGACTCCGTATGACTCTATAGAGGAGGTCGACATTCTTCCTCATATACCACCACCACCTCCAACCATGGTTCTTCCTATGCCATCACCACCACAACTCTACCAGCTCCTACTAGTTGATCCTACGTCCCCATCCCTTGTAATTTGGCTCAATCTTTGCCACATTTTTACATTCATAAGCCACTCTCTGTACCCCTTGCTCACGGGTCATTCTTGTTATCTAGCGCGTCCCATGTATGTTCTTAGAACTTTGTTTCTACTAATGGCATTGGTGATTTGTCTATACAACAATCTACTTTATAGAATGAGCAAGTGCCTCCTCAGGAGGCTACTTTACAGGCTGCAGATGGTACATATGATCTCGATGTGCCCATTGCTCTCCCGAAGTGGAGGCGTACATGTGTCATGTAACCTCTCATTGCTCACGTTTCTTTTGGGTATTTTAAAGGATTGTAGGGGATTTGTTGTGGGTCTATCATCTATAGAGATTCCATGAACATATTAGGAGGCTATACAAGACAGTTAATGGTGTCTTGCTATGGAGGAGGGTATGACCACACTATAGTTGCGTGACACTTGGAGCTTGGTTATTGCCTCTACAAGGGATTCTGTGGTTAGATGCAAGTGGGGGTTTACACTGAAGCATCCTGCATATGGCATTGGCTTGTAGCTCGAGGGTTCACCCAGACTTATGGGGTGGACTATCAAGATATGTTCTATCATGTGGCACGCCATTCTACACCTACATATCCTTCTTTCTGTTACTGGACTGGTCCTTGTCCCAACTTGATAGGAAGAATCCATTTCTATATGGTGATTTGCAAGAGGAAGTTTACATGCAACAACCATTTGTGTTTGTTGCTAGGAGGAAGTGTAAGAAGGTTTGCTGACTTTATAAGGCTATATATGACCTTAAGCAGAGTTGAATAGTATGGTTCCAGAATCTCTTCGACATCAGCAATGTTTCATGAGATCGAATGCAGATCATTTATTGTTTGTTCAACCAGTTGGGTCTTGTGATGACTAAGAGGAAGTATGTCACCGACTTTCTCTCAGAAAGATGCACCGCATAATGCAGACCTACCATTGCTCCCATGGATCCTAACATGAAGCTATATTATGATGATAGAAAGGAGGTAGACAAGATACCAATCCAGACATCTCCTTTTCTATGAGCAAAGTTAGTCAATTTATGGAGCAATCGAGACAAGCATATATGGATGCGGTTTACATGATTATGAGATACCTGAAGACATCTCCAGTATTAGGATTGCTCTTCAGTAGAGGGACATCCCTTGTCGTTACAACATGCGCATATGCTATGCGGGATGCTCCAAGGATAGGAAATCTACCTCAAGCTTTGCAGTGTTACTTGATAGCTCTTTGGTGTCACAAAAGAGCAAGAAGTAGATACTTGTTGACATATCTAGTACATAGTCTGAGTGCAGAACCATAGTGAAGGGAAACACTGAGATTATATTGGTGAGATCCATTCTGAATGACCTAGATATTGATGCGTCTCTTCCCATGCATCTAAATGCGGCATCCTAACTTCTCTTTTCATTGCCAACAACCATGCCTTCCAATCAAGGCCTTAAAAGTCGGATTTCGGTTTCGTTTCGGTGAGGGACCGAAACGAAATTTCGGTCGAATTTCGGTCGAAATTCGACTGAAATTTCGATCATTTCGGTGGTTTTTTGAACTAGACACCCCCAAATCTCGACCGATATAGCCATTTCGGCCGAATTTCGGTCACCTACCGAAACCGAAATTCGACCGAATTTCGGCGAAATTTATGGCCATGCTTCCAATAGAGACCACACATATCGAGGTAGATTGTCAATACACACGACACATGATTCAAAAGGTCTCTACTTCCCGCGTTAGCTCAGGAGAATAGATAACGTATGTTTTCACCAAGGCTCTAGCCAGAGGGTCATTTCAAAGTTGTTCCAACCTGGGCATGATTGACATTTATGCTCCATCTTGAGGGGGAGTGTTGAGAGTTGTTATATCTTTTGAATATATTATGTATTTTTATTTTTTCTCTATTATGTAATTTGCCCAACAGAGTTTCTCCTTTCTATATTAGACTAGCCCCCCTGAATCATTAATCAACTATTCTCTTTACATAGATACTTGTGCGGGCGACAAAACGGTCTCTGTCACTCTAGTATGAGTGCATAGTATTTCCAGGATGTATCCATTCAAACGCTGCATCAAATCTTCAAAGTTTTCTCTTGGGAATATTACGAATTGTATGCCACCCTCAGAAGTGATAACTCAACCAGTAGGAGCGAGATACACATGCTTGCTGTAGAAAACTACTTCAGAATGACCACAGCTCTTGTATGATCCACGCTCTCCTTTCTCCGATAAGGTAACAAGTGAAGTAATCTGTCCCTACACCTTAGTAGCAGTTTCATTGTTGGAGACGGTTAGACTAGTCAGGATAATGTATGCCTCCTTAATAGTAGGCAAGATGGCAACAATAATCATTTGCTCATGGGTTATATCGTAGCCTGGATCGAGTCTTGCTAGGAATACCATAATTGCTATGTGCTGGTCGTGTTCCTTATGTCTGAAACATGTACATTTTGAAATGCAAACATTGTATCTTTTAAACAAAGATTTCAAGAGAAAAAAATACTCAACTAGGATACATTCTGCTTGCTCGAGATTCAATGGAGTTCTTCTCTTGACCATATATATCCTTCATCGAGGTCCACATGTCGTGAGTGGTTGTGTAGTAGACTAGCTCATCTACAATTCTGTCGAGGATGTTGGCCATTATCTAGAAGCTGACAATCACGTTATCTTTAGATCATGTGGTGTACTTTCTTGTCTTCTCAGTAGGCTCTACATCACACAAAATATGTTCCTTATAGTATCCTCGCATGATCATTGGGAATATTCATGATCACTTAGGGTAGCTGGTCTCGTTCAACTTGGGGATTGAGATGAACGAGGGTAGGTGAACACTCCCTCTCTCGTATCCTTGAGACATCACTTCAGATTCTGACATATGTGATTATGGTGTCAAGCCTGCTTGCAAAGAAATATAATAGTGGATGCTAAATTATTATACCATACGAGGATGGATCTGATTAGAGTTTGCCATATAGTAGGCAACTGGAACCCGTGGCAGTTCAGATACGCAAAGGGTACACATGAGCCTGCAGGGGTTGTAGCATCGAAGCTTGTGGGGGATGAGTTGTCCAAGAAAGGCTAAATGGTGGCATGGGACATGGGGGGAAGGGGGTGCATGCGGCGTGGATGATGAGAAAGGGATGAGCAACGTGAGGGGGGAGGGCCATTGACAGAGTGAGGGAGGTGGGGTGGTGTGAATGAGGTAGGGCGAAGGCTATGCTGCCATGGAGGAGGATACGTTGTGGAACATGGAACGTGGAGGAGGGTGGTGTGGTGGTATAAATGAGGTGTGACAGTATTGGCGTGGAGGAGGGGGCGACATGAGGAAAGATGGGGGAAGGGTGTGACTTCAAAAAAAAAGATGGGGGAAGGGTGGCGACAATGTAGAGAAGGTGGGATAACCGCTTTGATACCAAGTTGAGAATCAATATAAAATTTCTTAATTAGAATGAGAACTGTATTGCTCCTTATATAGGTGGACACCTAGATTTAGGGTTATAGTGGGATGCAACTTTTATATTGAGTCGACAATAATACTCATAGGGTTAGGTTTACAAAATAGTCCTCAACATTTACCAAGAATGTTGGGGGAGATCCCCTCGGAGTTCCCTTTTTTACATTAGGTTTAACAAAGAAGGGACAAACAAGTACTTGAGATGGCCCCCTTATCAATATCACATGATTGACAAGCTGATGACCACACAACATATGATTCCTCACCTGATACTACTATGAGTGCTACTAATATAGATGATCCTTCTCCTATGTTGAACCTCTTATTGCCCTAAAGAAGTGCAAAAGGCAATGTACTTCACAACTTATCTTACATTTTACTTCTACTGATGGCTTATCTAGTTGCAATATTGATGCAGCTTGGACTCGACATGTAGGGCCGTCTAATTATTTAAATTGTGGCCGTTAATTTTATTTACGTTTTTTAAATTGTCGCAATTTTAAATAAAGAGATCGCGTGTGATCTCAATTAGTCTCAATTTGAATTTCAAATTTGATAGTTAGTCGGTTAATTAGTTAGAGTCAGTTTAGGATAATTGGTTGTCGGTTTAAATTATTTTCTATTCTTGTAATGTCATCCCTCCTATATAAAGGGATGAGGGTCCAATGTTTTAGTCAGTTCAAGATGTGATAAAATAGAGATTTATCTCTCTCTCCTCTCCCCTCTCTCTCCTTCTCCCCGCGTGATCTACACGTGTTTTTCTTCCCCCAAATCCCTCGTATTCCCGACGAGTCTCTTCTCTCTTCCCCTCACGGTCTACGCGTTTCTTCTTCTCTAACCCCGCGCATCCGGCGTGTCTTCTCTTCTCAACCCTTCCAGTTTCTTCTTCTCAACCCCTCTATTTTCTTCTACCATTGAAAAATCCACCGTCAAATCTATTTCCCGCGCCGCGCCGAATTCCATTTTGCATCAATTGGTATCAGAGCATGGCAACCGAATCGTCCCTACGATTCGACGATCCCGTCGCGCATTGGAAGATGCAATATGATTTGAGTTGCATATCTCATGATTCGCGTTCACGCGCACGTCGACACAAGTTCATGAAGCGCCTTATGTCAAGCCTCAAGGTTCAAGCAATTCGTCGGGAGACGAATTTTTTAAAAGCGGAGGAGAATTGATGCAGCGTCGACTCGACATGTAGGACCGTCTAATTATTTAAATTGTGGCCGTTAATTTTATTTACGATTTTTAAGTTGTCGCAATTTTAAATAAAGAGATCGCGTGTGATCTCAATTAGTCTTAATTTGAATTTCAAATTTGGTAGTTAGTCGGTTAATTAGTTAGAGTCAGTTTAGGATAATTGGTTGTCGGTTTAAATTATTTTCTATTCTTGTAATGCCATCCCTCCTATATAAAGGGATGAGGGTCCAATGTTTTAGTCAGTTCAAGATGTGATAAAATAGAGATTTATCTCTCTCTCCTCTCCCCTCTCTCTCCTTCTCCCCGCGTGATCTACACGTGTTTTTATTCCCCCAAACCCCTCGTATTCCCGACGAGTCTCTTTTCTCTTCCCCTCGTGGTCTACGCGTTTCTTCTTCTCTAACCCCGCGCATCCGACGTGTCTTCTCTTCTCAACCCTTCTAGTTTCTTCTTCTCAACCCCTCTATTTTCTTCTACCATCGAAAAATCCACCGTCAAATCTATTTCCCGCGCCGCGTCGAATTCCATTTTGCATCAATTGGTATCAGAGCATGGCAACCGAATCGTCCCTACGATTCGACGATCCCGTCGCGCATTGGAAGATGCAATATGATTTGAGTTGCATATCTCATGATTCGCGTTCACGCGCACGTCGACACAAGTTCATGAAGCGCTTTATGTCAAGCCTCAAGGTTCAAGCAATTCGTCGGTAGACGAATTTTTTAAAAGCGGAGGAGAATTGATGCAGCGTGGACTCGACATGTAGGGCCGTCTAATTATTTAAATTGTGGCCGTTAATTTTATTTACGTTTTTTAAGTTGTCGCAATTTTAAATAAAGAGATCGCGTGTGATCTCAATTAGTCTTAATTTGAATTTCAAATTTGGTACTTAGTCGGTTAATTAGTTAGAGTCAGTTTAGGATAATTGGTTGTCGGTTTAAATTATTTTCTATTCTTGTAATGTCATCCCTCCTATATAAAGGGATGAGGGTCCAATGTTTTAGTCAGTTCAAGATGTGATAAAATAGAGATTTATCTCTCCCTCTCCTCTCCCCTCTCTCTCCTTCTCCCCGCGTGATTTACACGTGTTTTTCTTCCCCCAAACCCCTCGTATTCCCGACGAGTCTCTTCTCTCTTCCCCTCGCGGTCTACGCGTTTCTTCTTCTCGAACCCCGCGCATCCGGCGTGTCTTCTCTTCTCAACCCTTCCAGTTTCTTCTTCTCAACCCCTCTATTTTCTTCTACCATCGAAAAATCCACCGTCAAATCTATTTCCCGCGCCGCGCCGAATTTCATTTTGCATCAATTGGTATCAGAGCATGGCAACCGAATCGTCCCTACGATTCGACGATCCCGTCGCGCATTGGAAGATGCAATATGATTTGAGTTGCATATCTCATGATTCGCGTTCACGCGCACGTCGACACAAGTTCATGAAGCGCCGCCTTATGTCAAGCCTCAAGGTTCAAGCAATTCGTTGGGAGACGAATTTTTTAAAAGCGGAGGAGAATTGATGCAGCGTGGACTCGACATGTAGGGCCGTCTAATTATTTAAATTGTGGCCGTTAATTTTATTTACGTTTTTTAAGTTGTCGCAATTTTAAATAAAGAGATCGCGTGTGATTTCAAGTAGTCTTAATTTGTATTTCAAATTTGGTAGTTGGTTAATTAGTTAGAGTCAGTTTAGGATAATTGGTTGTCGGTTTAAATTATTTTCTATTCTTGTAATGTCATCCCTCCTATATAAAGGGATGAGGGTCCAATGTTTTAGTCAGTTCAAGATGTGATAAAATAGAGATTTATCTCTCTCTCCTCTCCCCTCTCTCTCCTTCTCCCCGCGTGATCTACACGTATTTTTCTTCCCCCAAACCCCTCGTATTCCCGACGAGTCTCTTCTCTCATCCCCTCGCGGTCTACGCGTTTCTTCTTCTCTAACCCCGCGCATCCGGCGTGTCTTCTCTTCTCAACCCTTCCAGTTTCTTCTTCTCAACTCCTCTATTTTCTTCTACCATCGGAAAATCCACCGTCAAATCTATTTCCCGCGCCGCGCCGAATTCCATTTTGCATCAATTGGTATCAGAGCATGGCAACCGAATCGTCCCTACGATTCGACGATCCCGTCACGCATTGAAAGATGCAATATGATTTGAGTTGTATATCTCATGATTCGCGTTCACGCGCACGTTGACACAAGTTCATGAAGCGCCTTATGTCAAGCCTCAAGGTTCAAGCAATTCGTCGGGAGAAAAATTTTTTAAAAGCGGAGGAGAATTGATGCAGCGTGGACTCGACATGTAGGGCCGTCTAATTATTTAAATTGCGGCCGTTAATTTTATTTACGTTTTTTAAGTTGTCGCAATTTTAAATAAAGAGATCGCGTGTGATCTCAATTAGTCTTAATTTGAATTTCAAATTTGGTAGTTAGTCGGTTAATTAGTTAGAGTCAGTTTAGGATAATTGGTTGTCGGTTTAAATTATTTTCTATTCTTGTAATGTCATCCCTCCTATATAAAGGGATGGGGGTCCAATGTTTTAGTCAGTTCAAGATGTGATAAAATAGAGATTTATCTCTCTCTCCTCTCCCCTCTCTTTCCTTCTCCCCGCGTGATCTACACGTGTTTTTCTTCCCCCAAACCCCTCGTATTCCCGACGAGTCTCTTCTCTCTTCCCCTCACGGTCTACGCGTTTCTTCTTCTCTAACCCCGCGCATCCGGCGTGTCTTCTCTTCTCAACCCTTCCAGTTTCTTCTTCTTAACCTTTCTATTTTCTTCTACCATCGAAAAATCCACCGTCAAATCTATTTCCCGCGCCGCGCCGAATTCCATTTTGCATCAATTAGTATCAGAGCATGGCAACCGAATCGTCCCTACGATTCGACGATCCCATCGCGCATTCGAAGATGCAATATGATTTGAGTTGCATATCTCATGATTCGCGTTCACGCGCACGTCGACACAAGTTCATGAAGCGCCGCCTTATGTCAAGCCTCAAGGTTCAAGCAATTCGTCGGGAGACGAATTTTTTAAAAGCGGAGGAGAATTAGTGCAGCGTGGACTCGACAAGCGTGGACTCGACATGTAGGGCCATCTAATTATTTAAATTGTGGCCGTTAATTTTATTTACGTTTTTTAGTTGTCGCAATTTTAAATAAAGAGATCGCGTGTGATCTCAATTAGTCTTAATTTGAATTTCAAATTTGGTAGTTAGTCGGTTAATTAATTAGAGCCAGTTTAGGATAATTGGTTGTCGGTTTAAATTATTTTCTATTCTTGTAATGTCATCCCTCCTATATAAAGGGATGAGGGTCCAATGTTTTAGTCAGTTCAAGATGTGATAAAATAGAGATTTATCTCTCTCTCCTCTCCCCTCTCTTTCCTTCTCCCCGCGTGATCTATACGTGTTTTTCTTCCCCCAAACCCCTCGTATTCCCGACGAGTCTCTTCTCTCTTCCCCTCACGGTCTACGCGTTTCTTCTTCTCTAACCCCGCGCATCCGGCGTGTCTTCTCTTCTCAACCCTTCCAGTTTCTTCTTCTTAACCCCTCTATTTTCTTCTACCATCGAAAAATCCACCGTCAAATCTATTTCCCGCGCCGCGCCGAATTCCATTTTGCATCAATTGGTATTAGAGCATGGCAACCGAATCGTCCCTACGATTCGACGATCCCATCGCGCATTGGAAGATGCAATATGATTTGAGTTGCATATCTCATGATTCGCGTTCACGCGCACGTCGACACAAGTTCATGAAGCGCCGCCTTATGTCAAGCCTCAAGGTTCAAGCAATTCGTCGGGAGACGAATTTTTTAAAAGCGGAGGAGAATTAGTGCAGCGTGGACTCGACAAGCGTGGACTCGACATGTAGGGCCGTCTAATTATTTAAATTGTGACCGTTAATTTTATTTACGTTTTTTAAGATGTCGCAATTTTAAATAAAGAGATCGCGTGTGATCTCAATTAGTCTTAATTTGAATTTCAAATTTGGTAGTTAGTCGGTTAATTAGTTAGAGTCAGTTTAGGATAATTGGTTGTCGGTTTAAATTATTTTCTATTCTTGTAATGTCATCCCTCCTATATAAAGGGATGAGGGTCCAATGTTTTAGTCAGTTCAAGATGTGATAAAATAGAGATTTATCTCTCTCTCCTCTCCCCTCTCTGTCCTTCTCCCCGCGTGATCTACACGTGTTTTTCTTCCCCCAAACCCCTCGTATTCCCGACGAGTCTCTTCTCTCTTCCCCTCACGGTCTACGCGTTTCTTCTTCTCTAACCCCGCGCATCCGGCGTGTCTTCTCTTCTCAACCCTTCCAGTTTCTTCTTCTTAACCCCTCTATTTTCTTCTACCATCGAAAAATCCACCGTCAAATCTATTTCCCGCGTCGCGCCGAATTCCATTTTGCATCAATTGGTATCAGAGCATGGCAACCGAATCGTCCCTACGATTCGACGATCCCATCGCGCATTGGAAGATGCAATATGATTTGAGTTGCATATCTCATGATTCGCGTTCACGCGCACGTCGACACAAGTTCATGAAGCGTCGCCTTATGTCAAGCCTCAAGGTTCAAGCAATTCGTCGGGAGACGAATTTTTTAAAAGCGGAGGAGAATTAGTGCAGCGTAGACTCGACAAGCGTGGACTCGACATGTAGGGCCGTCTAATTATTTAAATTGTGGCCGTTAATTTTATTTACGTTTTTAAAGTTGTCGCAATTTTAAATAAAGAGATCGCGTGTGATCTCAATTAGTCTTAATTTGAATTTCAAATTTGGTAGTTAGTCGGTTAATTAGTTAGAGTCAGTTTAGGATAATTGGTTGTCGGTTTAAATTATTTTCTATTCTTGGAATGTCATCCCTCCTATATAAACGGATGAGGGTCCAATGTTTTAGTCAGTTCAAGATGTGATAAAATAGTGATTTATCTCTCTCTCCTCTCCCCCTCTCTCCTTCTCCCCGCGTGATCTACACGTGTTTTTCTTCCCCCAAACCCCTCGTATTCCCGACGAGTCTCTTCTCTCTTCTCCTCGCGGTCTACGCGTTTCTTCTTCTCTAACCCCGCGCATCCGGCGTGTCTTCTCTTCTCAACCCTTCCAGTTTCTTCTTCTCAACCCCTCTATTTTCTTCCACCATCGAAAATTCCACCGTCAAATCTATTTCCCGCGCCGCGCCAAATTCCATTTTGCATCAAATATGATGTTTACGATGTTATTATGGAAATGCATCTTCCATGTGATCATCACATGACTCTTCAGGCTCTGGGATGGAAATAAGCTATGGGTGAGGAGATGAATGCTCTCGTCTAAAGGGGGACATGGGATCTTGTGCCATATCTCGTAGGTGTTTCTCATGTTTCTTGCAGATGAGTTTTCAGGACAAAGCATGCTTCTGATGGGCGCTTAAGAATTTTATTCAGACCTATGATGTGGATTACTCGGAGGATTTGTCTCCAATGGCCAAGATGGGATTTATCTGCACAATTATCTCTACTACCGCCAACAAAAGGTGGTCTATTTTTTAATTAGATGTCAAGAATGCCTTCCTCTATAGTGATCTTGAGAAGTCTTTATGGCACAATCACTATGCTATACCACTAATGGGGAGTATGTGTGCCATTTGCGCAAGTCCATCTACAGTTTAGGCAGAGCTAGGAGACTGGTCAGACATACTCACATTGGGTATTAGCTCAATTTGATTTTACAGGACTATATGCAGTTAGTCTGTTCATTCGGAGACGTGCCTTAGATATCATTACCTCGTCATATATGTTAATGATATGGTTATCAATAACGATGACAATACATGCATTCTCGAGACCAAAACCTTTCTATCGAAGGTGTTTATATTAGGGATCTTGGACATCGTTGATACTTTCTGGGGATAGAGGTCACACGTATATCTGGAGGACTATGTCTATCCCAGAGAATGTACTGCCTTGACATTCTTATAGATGCTGGTTTGCTTGATTTTAGACTATAATATATAAATGTACCATATAAATATTTGTAAGGCATCATCGTCTACGAAAGTGGTAAAAAAAACCTCTGGAAACTTCCTCGCTGTGATGTAGAAAGGCACATCATTTTATATACTAGTTTGGAGGGAAAGGCCATGTAGTTCACGATGTTTTTTACACACCCACATATATAAAAGTAAGCAAACATGAATTAATTCCAACTCCTGTACGACAAAAAGGTAATCGAGAGGAAAATGATTCTATTTGGCAGGCAATAAATCAGTGTATATGAACTGTAATGCTGAAAATTATAAATCTTAGATTATAGCATGCAATTCATGACCATGATGTTAGATTAAGACCATATACATGGTTAAATGGGTGATCATTCCCCAACATCATGATAAACAAGATATTCTTGATGGTCGAGAGTCTAAGGAAGGTTTAGAACTCTCTAACTTGAATATTTTGCTTGCAAGTTCTTGAGAACCTCTTTCCTCATGTGTTTCATCAAATCTCCAACAACTTGGTAATTTACACACGAATTTACATACTAAATAGATGCAACAACACCTTAAGGCTTGTGAACATAGTTTTGTGCAACTTTTTAGTTTGATAGAGTTGACTTGAACTGTCAAAATAAAGGTAAAAACAAGTGCCTTTTTCTCAGGAAAAGTCAAGGGCTATTTGGCCATAGTGCGGAGACTCAAGAAGACTGTTAAAGATGGTACAATAGGAACTTTACATACGGATATGGAAGCCAGATCATCGATGGAATGTACCAGATACAACATGGGCATGACAAGAGGTTGGTAGGTTTAGTGACAGTGGTCGGAGTTCGATCTGGATGTTCAGGTGGTTACAGCTGGGGTTGGGAATCGGGCGGCTAGGGCTCTAGCTGTGACTCAGCTAGTTTGAGGCTCAGGTAGCGTTGATAGCTAATTTAGAATCCCTACTGGCATTTGAATGCTAGTTGGGATAGTGTGTGCATTTTATTAACTTGGCTGGTGGCAGTGGAGGCTAGGTTGGAGCCTGGCAGTGGCTTGGGGTTGAGTGTGACGGCTAAGGCTGCAGGTGATGAAAATTGCATGTGGGTAACGAGGCTTGGCTACATGAAGATTGAGGTGTTGTGTGCGCTAGCCGAGTTAGAATTGGGGTTGGAGGCTTATTTGGATAGAGGTACATGACCACTGATCTTGGATTGCTGTTCTAATACAATGTAGAAGGATATTAGGGCTTACGAGAAGATTACATATAAATCCTTAGGAGAGTCTAGGGTTTAGAAATAGATTACACAAATATCCCTTAGGAGGTGAGTCTAAGGTTTAGTGGAATGTTACATAAATGCCCATCAAAGAACGAAAAAAATAAAATACTAGAAAACACATTCTTTTACACTGATCTAGATTAATTTATAATGCTTAAATTGTTGGAAGTTTAACAGTTGAATTGCATTGGTAGTTGTATTTCACAACATAGTTTGGCGGTTCATCCAAACGCGTACTCCACAAGACTGCAAGTTGTATCTAAGGTTTTTAAAAGCAAAATAGAAATGCATAACTTTATATCTTCTTTAAGCTTTTGCACTTAACCGTTATCTCCTAAAAAGATATATAGTCTACAAAGAGAAAAAATATGTGGGTATGCCTCATTTAATGTGTATACATTTTCTTTTGCGTGAAAACAAAATCTTCGTCTCTCGTGTTTTACACCTTATGTTCCTAAACTAAAATTTTTATTGCCCGTTCTTATGGTCTGTATCATACTTCTAGTCTAATCTAATATTTGTAAGCTATCATAGATTGTGGTTGCTTACATGGGGCACCCATCTGTTTATGCAATGACATTTTTAAATCCTTTAGTTGTTTGATCCTGTGGTTATACATACTTGCACCTGCGTTGAGCTTAAGTTGACACTCTTTTTATGCTTATGCCATAGAAGCAGGAAGAGCAGATTATTCAAATATTAATAATGAAGATTGGAAAAAGCGCCTCACAAAGGAGCAGTACTATATAACTCGTGAAAAGGGTACTGAGAGGGCATTCTCTGGGTATGGCCTTTCCTGTTACTTTGTCTCTGCATCATTGACCCATAACATATATTATTGGGCCTATCTAAAGAGTCACTCATATGGATGTCGACATGAAGATTTCTACATTTCATATCAAGAGCCATACACAAGCAACCGTGAAACTCGATATTTAACATAGCGACCCCTTCCATAAGAGGAAAAACCACAGGAGTACAGATTGATCATCTATTAGAATCTGATAGAAAAGATACACTGTAGTGCAAGGTGTACATTGACGCCAGCATGAGAACTGACAGTTCGACTACGCGAAATCGCCGGACCACATCTCCTGTTTTATAGGAAACTAAATATAATAAGAGGCCTTCCTCTCTATTTATGAGCATAACACAATCTCAAATATGATTAACAATAAATCTTAATCAACCGATATTGTAATGACATTTGATCAAAATTGGCTTTGCATAACCAAACCTAATCAAAATTCCAACAAACTCCACCTTGATTTGGAATTGGTCATCTTAGTCACTTAGCTGCAAGTTCATCATGAGTTCATTTTGTAGATTTCATCTCCAGGAGTCATCGTAACTTGCATGACTAGTATGTCATCTCGAACTTTTGTCTACTTCTCACTTATTTAAACTTTGCATCACGTTCGAACTCTGTAAGCATGCGGCTCTGCCTCAACAAATGTATTTATATCTGAATGAAAATCTTGGAGCTACCTTATTTATCATGACGTGTCTTTGCATCTCATTATTCCGCTTGATCTATAGATAATGTTGTCTCTCTTACAACGCTGTAAACCCTCCCCATATCCGCCTCACCACATACTCTGTCTGATTAGAGTAGTGTACTCGCTCAATCTTATCAGACATGTCCATCAAGCGTAACTTCTTCTATTCCAACCTTCAAGAGCTTATCCCATCTATCTCAAGACATGCTTCACCCGTGCTAATCACCAATTCTACCACTTGACACAAGGGGTACAACTACCATCTTGAATTTGAAGGTTGTGATCGAATACAGTAATGGATGAAGAAAGAAACCATGTGCCTTGCATTGTGCCTCATCACATATCTCTTGTCGTTGTTGCTCTGAACCTTTTCCTCTTGGTCCTCTCTGCAGTAGTAGCTTAAATGATCTAGTCAACACCGCTCACTCGACACGATCTGACTGTGTATGCACCTCTTGTATGCAACACATGCAAATTGGCCTGACACTTTCGTTGAGAATCGGATACGAGCTTTGGCTATTCTTATGCATCCAGTGATCCCATAATGTAATGTAATAGATTGCAAGATCTAACGTATTCAAATGGATTCCCATTGATCTGCACCATTGATTCATTTGGAACATGTCGAGTTTGATCTCCTCGATCAGCCTCAGATTTTCACGATATTAGCTGAAAGTCTCAAATCTCCAATGAAATCAAGTAGGTGAACTAGCACTTGAATTCATTCCAACTCTTTAGAAATGGTAAATGCAGTTACTTCTGAGCAAAAGTACCCAAACATCTTCTTCTAAGAAAAAAGAGTTGTGGATGAACCAATGGTCTCTCATGGTTGACTTTGGACACCTTCAAGAAATCTGCTGTTATGTCCTTGCTTGTCCTTGCATATGTCTATCTTTACTCATGGAGAGCGAAATTTCCCTTGGAAAGGATTTTTGTGAAGGGCCCTATCCAGTTGCCTCACGACCTTTATCACTCCTACACATGCATTGCATCCCTTTTATGCTTCATGTGTACACCTCACTCGACATGGTGGCGCTTGCAATGCCTCCTTGCCATTGCCATCTTGCACGGCCTCCAATGACCTCATGAAGCCACCATTGCTCGATACATTATCATCATGATGTCCACGACACATGTAATCTCCAACATCGTTGCCATTGTCACATTGTGCTTCTCGCATCCATCACATAGATCTCATAAGAGACTTTACATGGCTTGTATGCTATCTAGAATCTAGTTCTGATACCCCATTGTGTACATTGGAAGTGCCTATGTCTCTCGGATATCGGCATGAAGATCGTTTTATTTCACATCGAGCACCATGCATGCGAGCAACCATAAAAAATACAATATTTAACACGGGAATCCCTTTTTATAAGTGGGCAAACTTTGGTTGAACGGATCAGTCACCTATCATGATTTTCCAGAAAAGATCCACTATAGTAGGTGTGCATTGGCAGCAACATCAGAGCCAGCATCTTGACCACCCTCTCGGACTACACCCTCTCTACAAAGAACCCCTATTTATGGGCATAACACAATCTTAAATAGGACTCTAACAATCATTTTTAATCAATCAAATATTTAGTAACATTTGATTAGGCCGCTTTCCATATAATCAAAATCCCAATATATATATCTGTTTAAATGGTTTCTTAGTTCACAACTTTTATATGCAGGGAATACTGGAATACCAAAACTGCAGGGACATACCACTGCATCTGCTGCGACACACCTCTATTTGAGTAAGACCATGAATTTTAGTTTGACTGACTTCTTCAAAGTACGAGATTTAGAAACAAATTTAGTCAAACAATATTTGAGATGACTAATAAAATTATGTTGTAAACTTGGTTTAGTGCAGACAACCACGTTATGGAATAAATTAAGATTCTTTTTAAGTAAATTGTTTAGACATCTCTAAATAAATCTTATAGAACATGCCTAGTACCCTCAACTGGTAGATATTATCTTCCAACATGTTTAGAGCAGGCGTCATTTTTGACGTGATCAAAATATATATTCCTAAAGTTACCTTAAGAATAAAGTATTTATGCCACAATATCTTTGCTCACATTTATATATTACCATGTTCCATTTTCCAAACAGTTCATGTAATCATGTTTTAAAAGTATGATTAAATCCTTGTCATTGTAGTTGATATTTCTCATATGCCTTCCAGATCAACCACGAAATATGACAGTGGGACTGGGTGGCCGTCCTTTTACGAATCAGTAGGGAATAATGTAAAGACAAAGCTAGACATGTCAATCATTTTTATGCCTCGAACTGAGATTCTTTGTTCATCCTGTGATGCTCATCTGGGCCATGTATTTGACGATGGTCCGCCACCTACTGGAAAAAGATACTGTCTTAACAGGCAAGCAGTTTCTGTAGTACATCTGCCTCGTAGTTAAATATTGACATGCATGCTTATCTCTGTCTTCTCTCTTTTTCAGTGCTTCCCTGAAACTGAAGCCGAGGCAGTAAATCACTCCCATGATCCAGGCTGGGGTGGTGACTAATCATCACTCGTACAATCTACACCAGCATAATTTGCTAGCTTATCCTTATATGTACTTGTGCATTATATATCCGTAATATGTTAGGTGCCCTTTTTACTTACCGATGGGGTTCTACCGAGTTTTGCCTTGTGCATATGAACTGCACTTGTCTTGAAACTAGTTTATAATTTTTTCTGCTAATATCATGGACAAAACTCTGAGAATGTATTTAAACTGTACCTGACGCATATTGACTGCAAGCTTTGAATTTTAATAGAACAAAGTTGTATCTGTCAAGAAGAGGGAAAAAGTCCAAAAATATGTTACTCAAGGTGATGTACATAGAAATGGCCCCTAGAGGTGTTCACGATATTGACAATTAAATCATGATGCCCCATCATTACGTGAAATCATGCGATGGGAGAATTTAAGAAGGGGGATATCTTGTCTCCTCTATTTATAGTCTTTTATAACAACCATTGATACTGTAGAGATATATGTTATGTTATTTGTATTGTTTCATATTTTCCATATTCTTGTGGACTCCTGATGTAATTTACCCATAGTCTACTCTCCTATATAATAGAGCTTAGGGCATATGGAATAAACAATTCTTTGATTTTTTCCCAATATGATATCAGAGCGACGATCCTAGACCGGAGTTCTCGAACCAAACCCTAACCCTAGCCCCCACCTCCAAGCCCTAGCGCGCGCCGCCGCTCCGTGCGCACATCCCCGTGCCTCCCATCCGGCGCTCCTTGGCCCAACGCCGCCCATCCGGCGCTACTCGACCCCATACGCTCCGTATGCCGTGCCTCGTATGCTGCCCCTTTGCCACTCAGCCCTGTGACTCGGCCACGCGCACCGTGACTCGGCCCCGTGCGATGTGCGCTGTGACTTGCCCCGTGCTGTGACTCGCACGCCGCCTCTCTCTTCCTTTGGGCCTTCACATCCTAGGGTTCGAACAACCCTACGTCTCGTCGTGCCATGACTCCTAGGTCTCGTGCGCAGCTACACGTCCTAGGGTTTGAACAACCCTAGGGTATCTTCGTCATCGAAGAGACCTTCGCCCGCGTCTCTACGTTAATGGGTTTGGTCGCTTGAGTCTACACATGCAACCGAGCTCGTGAATGTCAGTGTAGACAATCATATCTTCAGTTTATAACCCTAGTCTTTTATTATCATCATGTCAGAAAGCAAGACAGATATTCCATTTACAGGCGCCTTCAGAGGTCCTGTGCCTATTGTGAAGATGGACGGGTCAAATTACGAACTATGGTAATGCAGTTCATGAGTATGATGAAGTCGACCGGTAAGAAGCATATTCTTACTGAGGAAGAGCATGTTGAGAAGGCTGGGGTCAATACCTCATGGGAGCCAGATGATGCATATGCGAAGGTTTGGCTTTCAAGAACATTAGCAATAGAGATTGCAAATGATATTCTCCATCAGCCCACTGTAAAAGCAATGTGGGATATTCTGGCTGCTACCTATTCACAAGTAAAGAATGAGACGAAGATTCTGCAACTCCAGCACGACATCTTTACAATCAAGCAGAATGGACGGCCTCTACACTCATTATACACGTTTTTACGTGGAATGTTTGAGAAGCTTTACAACTTCATGCCTCTCACAGACACTCCTGAGCAACAGAAGACCTACCGGAATGCCACCATGGTTGGTGTATTCCTGGCAGCCATTGATCCAAAGTACGAGACAACACGTTCCCAGATCTTGGCAGATTCCACTATTCCTCAGATGGAAGAAGCCTTCCACAGGCTGAGTCGTATTATTGTTCCTTCATCTACTGCCAATCAGACTGCCTCAGCTATGGCAGCATCTCGAGGTCGTGGGGGTCTTTATCAGTTTCGTGGTTGTGGACCTCAAGGCAGAGGGGGTCGTGTTCGGCCATCATGCACTTTCTGCCACTGTTCTGGACATACCGAGGACACATGCTATTTCAAACATGGATTTCCTGCTTCTGCACGAGTAGCTGAACAGATTGAACATCCATCTGCTTCCTCTTTGGAGCGCTTTGATGATCTTGTAGCTCGTCTGATGGGCATTATTCCTCCATCCGGTCCTGTTGCATCATCGCCTGCCTTTGAGAGTCATTCTGACGTTGCTGCTTCTGCATCCACCAGAACCTCAGGTAGTACTTATGCATTCACTAGCAGTAGTGGATTTGATACTTTAGAGTGGATTATGGATTTTTGTGCCACATCATCTGTGTGGTGATCGCGATGTACTTACTGCCTACCGACAGGTTCCTCCAGGTCGTACTGTGGTTATTGCTAATGAGACACACTCCCGATTACTGGTCAGGGGGAGATTAGCCTGACACAATCTATGCACCTCAAGAATGTGCTGCACACACCTTATATTTCTATGAATTTGTTATCCATTAGCCAACTTACAAAGGATTTACATTGTCGAGCAAGTTTTGATCCATCTTCTCTCATTTTTCAGGACATCCTTACGGGCAACGTGATTGGGTGTGGCTATGAGCAGGGTGTCCTATATCATCTCAGTTGGACCCCATATGCCGGAATCTCCTCTCTTTCTGCTGGACCTGTCTCTCCATTCATGTGGCACTTGCGCTTTGCCCATCTATCGTTTCAGAAATTGTGTCGTGTTTTACCTCAGGTTTCACCTCACGCGTCCATCCAATGTGAGGCTTGTCAGTTGGGAAAGCATCATCGGTCTACCTTTCCTAGTCGTTAGAGTCGGAGTAGTAGCTCCATGTTTGAGTTGTTTCATGTTGATATCTGAGGTCCTAGCCGTGTTTCTAATCATCAGGGACACATGCTTTATATGGTCATAGTGGATGATTTTTTTCGTGTATCTTGGGTCTTTTTGTTAAAGAATAAATCTGAAGCTGGGTATATTATAATAAATTTCATAAATGAAGTTCGTAATATCTTTTCTGCATCAGTAAAGATTGTGAGAAGTGATAATGCCTTGGAATTTTGTACTCGTACTCTCTCAAATTACTTTTCAACACAAGGGATTATCCATCAAACAACTGTGCCTATACTTCCCAACAAAATGGAGTTGCATAAAGGAAACATCATCATGTACTTGATGTCACTAGGACGCTTCTAATACAGAGTCATGCACCTCATTGTTTCTGGGGCGATGCTGTTCTAACGACATATTATCTCATTAATCGCATGCCGTCGTCTGTCTTAGGCGAGAAGATTCCTTTCTCCCTTATTTTTCCTGTAAAAGAATTGTCTCTCTTACCCCATGTGTGTTTGCCTTAGTTGCCTTTGTCTATCAGTTGTCTCCGGGTATTGGCAAGCTCTCTCCTAGGGCTGTCAAATGTGTTTTCGTCAGGTACTCCAGGACACAAAAAGGGTACATGTATTATGATCCATTGCGTAGGAAATACCTTTTTAGTGCTGATGTCACCTTTTTTGAGTCTGTTATGTACTTCTCTCCTATGGGTGATCGGTTGGTATCCTCAGACACTGATGACGCCATATACGTGTCACCTCCACCTCCATCTCCACCACTACCTACATCACCTACACCTCATGTTATAGTTCCTGCCTCCCCTCCATTGCCACTCCACTATACTCGTCGGCCTGCTTCTGCTCATGGTCACCACTCATCATCTAGCTCGTCTGAGGTATGTTCTGAGAATATAATCAATAATGATGGATTTTATGATTTACCTGAGCATGTTGTGTTACAGAGGTCAGATAAGGATGCAAGCGATTTAAATCTACCGATTGCACCTCGAAAACAGAAGCGTATATGTGTGTCATATCCTATAGTATCCACGGTTTCTTTTGATCGTTTATCTGGTGAATTCAGGAGATTTGCCATTGCACTATCTGCTGTGGATATTCCATGGAATTACCAAGATGCATTGAAGGATAGTAGATGGCGTTTAGCTATGGAAGAAGAGATGACTGCTCTTCAGTCAAGAGGTACCTGACGCCTTGTCCCTGCACCTACCGATGTGTCTACAATGAGTTGTAAGTGGGTCTTCACAGTTAAGCAGAATACAGATGGCAGCATTGACAGATACAAGGCACGTCTGGTTGTCCGTGGGTTTACACAAACATATGGGGTAGACTATCTTGATACATTCTCATCAGTTGCTCGACATTCAACCTTACGGATCCTTCTTTTTGTTGCGGTTACTCATGATTGGTCATTATTTCAATTAGATGTTAAGAATGCATTTTTATATGGTGACTTGCAGGAGGAAGTCTACATGCACTGTTGAGTGGGAGTATTCTAAGGTGTGTAGACTTCATAAGGCCATCTATGGCCTTAAGCAGAGGCCTAGAGCTTGGTTCCAGAAGCTCTTAGGCTTGTTTGAAAAACAGGGGTACAAACGTTCCAATGCAGATCATTCCCTGTTTATACAGAAAATATCTAGAGGTATGCAGATGATATCCTGATTACAGGTGATGATGGACAAGGAATTCAGAGGGCGAAAGGAATGCTGGGTCGTGAATTTGTCACCAAGGATCTTGGAGTCCTTAGATATTTTCTGGGACTGGAGTTCGCTAGAAATCCACATGGACTTGTAATGACCCAGAAGAAATATGTCACTGACCTGCTAAGTGAAACAAGAATGCTTGGATGCCGACCAACCACTACACCTATGGATCCGAGCATGAGATTATATGATGATGACACTGATGAGGTGGATAGGAGAAGATACAGAGAACTGGTGGGAAAACTTCTGTATGTTACCATTACCAGACCCGATATTTCTTTTGCAGTCAGTCGGGTGAGCCAGTTCATGGAGCAACCACGTCAGGTACATATGGATGCTATATATATGATATTTAGGTATCTTAAATCATCTCCAGGTGCAGGTCTATTGTTCAAGAAAGACAAGGAGATTGCTATCTCAACGTGCACAGATGCAGACTACGCAGGATGTCCCAAGGATAGGAAGTCCACCACTGGATTTGTTGTATATGTTTGAGACTCTCTTGTCTCATGAAGAAGCAAGAAGCAAACTGTTGTAGCCAGATCCGGTGCTGATTCTGAATATAGGGCTATGGCCCAGGTTAGTATAGAAATGATGTGAGTGAAAGATGTTCTTACAGATCTATATATAGAAGTCCCACTTCCTATGGCTCTGGAATGTGACAATCAAGCTGCTATATTTATTGCCAATAATCCAGCATTTCATGAACGAACCAAGCACATAGAGGGCCGTTCCAGAAGTGCTCGTCCAAGTTGAGCATGATCGACATCTATGCTCCATCTTGAGGGGGAGTGTAGAGATATATGTTATGTTATTTGTACTGTTTCATATTTTCCATATTCTTGTGGACTCCTGGTGTAATTTATCCATAGGCTACTCTCCTATATAAGAGAGCCTAGGAGGTATGGAATAAACAATTCTTTAATTTTTTCCCCAACAAATACCATACTAATAAAAGAAATAGAAAATAACTTCTTGAGTTTTTATGGAAGTAACAAAGCCAATCTTCGCATTTTTGATATGCAACTTGTTGATGATATTCTTATCTTTCGAGATACTTGTACCAAAAATATTTCAAGCTTTGATCCATGCTACAGTACGATTTTTGATTAAAACCATTTCGGTATGTTCTTTGATCCACCCTTCTACCTCAGATCACAGACTCCTTCATAGACTTCATCTCTCAATCTACTGTCGTGGAGTTTTATGCCAACCTAGAGGACATAAGCGACACCCCAACTTATTGGCTCTGGACCACTGTTAATTCACTCACTTTTGCAGTTGAGACCAATGATTTCTTACATTTTGGGTTGCCTTGATTACAGCCTAATCCTGTTAACATTCTTGAGTGCCTTGATCATGATGAAGTTCGTGAAACTTTGATGCACGTGCCCCACATTGCTGGCCTCCAACCCCTTACCTGAACTTTCATGAAACCTCTCCCTTATTTCTTGAACCATGTCTGATCCTGGTGCTCAGGATTAAGACAACATCTCACTCATGTCACCATGGACATTGAGCGAATCAAGCCAGACTGCCCAAAGACTCCGCACGCCAAAGGGGATACCAACTTCCCCCCCAAAAAGGGGGGATTCGATGCTTACTACTCACGGAAACATCCGACCTATACTTTACGAGAATTCATAAGCCTATCTTGTTAGAGTATGTGGTTGTGCACCCATTGAGTTGTAGCAGGGTAAATGGATCCTGGAGAAGATCCATTTACCCCATCCAGTGTTTTGTCCCACACCGCCTAGTGGTGGGACTTGAAGGCTCTGGAGAGGCTATATAAGGAGCCCCAGACCTCCTGTACTCATTGAGAAAGTGCAATGCAAGACACGCCCCTTTGAGGGCTTCTCCCGTGGTTTCATCCCGCTCCTCACGGAGTAGGGTTCCACGTTAATCCCGCTGTTATTTTTCTATTTCTTTATCATTTTTCCATGTTCGCTTCCGCTTCTTATTTCTTAACATGGTATTAGAGCGGGTCGATTCTCGAGGTTTTCATGTTTATTTTTCGAGATTCGATGTTGATGATTTTTTTTCAAGTTCATATTATATTCGAGAGGTTTTTGAGGTTCTTTGGAACCCTAGATCTGTCTCTGTGCCGCATACACACTCTCTCTCCAGGCGGAGAGCGGCGATTCACGCCACTCCAGTTCGTGGCGACGAACCATCTCCGCTGCACGCAAGCTCTAGTCCAGGCAAACTATCCAGCGCAGCAACACGGCAACAGATCTGCGTTGCTCCGCATATCCTCTCCAGTCCAAGCGCTTCCATCAGCGATGCCGCGCTGCTCTCTTCCCCGGCAAGATGGTCCCAGGCAAAAGCTCCAGTCGCCTCCATCCGCGCATCCAGGCGCTTGACCAAGCGCCCTACCCGCCGCCCACGACATCAAGACGACTACCCTCGCGTGAAGGGACTCCCCCCTCCTTGGCGGCGCGCCTCTCCAGGCGGTGACTCCATCGAAGCCGCCTCTCCCAGGCAGGGAACCAGGCGACACCGCGCAGTGGCACATTGCGCAAACTCCAGGAGCAAAGCGCAACCGGCGGCTCAGGCGGAGCCCCGACGCTGCTATTGGCGGCGTCGTGCTCCATGCTGCGGCGACCCCGCTCCAAGCCCCTCCAGTTGTGCTCCATGCAGCGCGAAAATCTTCCCCGACCCAGTGACCTCCCTCTTCGCGCGCGCGATGGCGGCGCTCCCTCTCCAGATGCCCCATCGGGGGCGGCGGGGTTTCTATGGGGTTCCAACTGGGAACCCTAAGGGTGCGTTCAGTTCGGGAATAAACAAGAACAAGGATGGAGAATAAGGAGAATAAGGGTCTATTCTTTGTTCGTCTGGAGGATAGGAATAAGGAGAATAAGGTGAAATAAAGGTAGGTAAGGTGGGATAAAGATAAGAATAAGAGTGAAATAAGATGTTATAATATGGAATAGTCGTACCACTGGAAACCGTGTCGGAAGAAGAATTGACCCCTTATTCCAGGGCCTATTCTCCAACCGAACACGCCCTAAGTACGAATCCATTTTCGTATAAAGAAAAATTGAGTTTGGGCCCTTTGGGCCGTGAGAGCAGATTTAAAAAAAAATGCTTGTAAAGGCTCAAGTGAGCCGAAGTTATTTCCAAAAAAAAGAGTGATGGGCCAAGTAGGTCGAGATATGTTTCAAAAAAAAGGAAAAGTGTTAACATATATATTAGTTTCCTTTGTATTTCTCTGTTATTTTTATTTTCAGCTGTATGCTTTATGTAATTTACCCATAGGCTACTCTCCTATATAAGAGAGCCTAGGGCTGATGGAATAAACATCTCGTTCATTTTTCCCAACTTGGTATCAGAGCGACGGTCCTAGACCGGAGTTCTCAAAACCCTAACCCTACCCCACCCCACCCGCGTGCCTCTCTCTCATCACCGGCGCCTCCGCCAGCGCCTCCGCCGCGCCTCCGCCAGCGCCTCCGCCAGCGCCTCTGCCTGTGTGCATACTCGCGCGAGCGCCTGTGCGCCTGTGTGCGTGTACCAGCGCCTCTGCCTGCGCCTAGTGCTTACCTTTGCGTGCGACTGCACACTCATCAACGCGCGCGACTGCGCGCTCATCCTCACGCTGCGCGACTGAGCGCTGGACCTTGCGTGCCTGCGTGCTTCAGCGGCCACCGTAGAGCCCTAAGCGTGTGCTAAGCCCTAAAGCGCACACCGTCAACTACATGGGTTTAGTTGCTTGAGGTCTACACATGCAACTAAACCCGTCTATGTCATTGTAGACGAATCTTATCTTCAGTCAATCGCTCTAGTCTTCAGTTTCCAGTATGTCAGAAAGCAAGGCGGATATCCCATCCATTGGCGCCTTTCGTAGTCTGGCGTCTATTGTAAAGATGGATGGTACGAACTATGAACTGTGGGCGATGCAGTTCATGACTATGATGAAGTCAACGGGTAAGAAGCACATTCTTCCGAAGCAGAGCCTGCTGAGAAGACTGGAGCCAATGCCTCTTGGGAGGCCGATGATGCATACGCAAAAGTTTGGTTATCTGGAACGTTGGCGATCGAGATTGCCAATGACATTCTACATCAGCCCACGGCCAAAAGACATTCTGGCGGCCACATACTCTCAGGCGAAGAATGAGATGAAGATTCTGCAACTCCAGCATGATATATTCACTATAAAGCAGAATGGTCGCCCTCTACATTCACTCTACACATCCCTGCGAGGGATGTTCGAGAAGCTATACAACTTCATGCCCCTGACAGCCACGCCAGAACAACAGAAGACGTATCGGAATGCGACTATGGTGGGCGTGTTCCTTGCTGCACTTGATCCAGGGTATGAGGCGGCACAATCCCAGATCTTGGTCGATTCTACTATTCCTCCCATGGAGGAAGCTTTTCATAGACTGAGCCGTATCACCGTCCCTTCCACGGCCACGAATCAGAATGCTTCAGCCATGGCCGCCAACAGGGGTCGTGGATTTCATCATCAGACCCGTGGAAGTGGACCTCGTGGTAGAGGAGGTCGCACTCGGCCAATATGTACCTACTGTCATCGCGTCGGACACAATGAAGACACATGCTACTCTAAGCATGGATTTCCTGCATCTGCACGAGTCGCTGAGCAGATAGAGCCTCCATCTGCTGCCACTTTGGATCAGCGGTTCGATGATCTAGTTGCCCGTCTAAGGGGCATTATTCCCCCATCTGGCCCAGCACCTACTACTGAGAGTCAATCTGATGCTGTTGCATCTACCTCTGCATCTACCAGTGCTTCAGGTAGCATACTTGCATTTACCAGTAGTAGATCAGATACATTACCTTGGATTATGGACTCGGGCCCTACACATCATCTATGTGGCGACCAGAGTTTACTTACAGGACATTCTCAGATTCCTCATGGCCGAACATTGGTCATTGCCAATGGTTAACACTCCCCCTTTGTTACATGATTCAGAAGGGATTCATTGCTACATCTCATGTTACTTCAGAAAAATCAAACTGATGATATATTCACCAAGGCATTACTACGAGGCCCATTCCAGAAGTGTGCGTCCAAGCTGAGCATGATTGATATCTATGCTCCATCTTGAGGGGGAGTGTTAACATATATACTAGTTTCCTTTGTATTTCTCTGTTATTTTTATTTTCAGTTGTATGCTTTATGTAATTTACCCATAGGCTACTCTCCTATATAAGAGAGCCTAGGGCTGATGGAATAAACATCTCGTTCATTTTTCCCAACAAAAAGAAAAGCTGGAAAAAAGAGGGAGATTTTTTTCAAAAAAAATGGAAGGAAAATGAGAAAAGACGCGTACAATAGAAAAAAGCCGTAGCATATTGGTTAAAAAAAGAGGAGTTCTCTTTGAAAGTCGCATACAAAGAAAAGCTGTATGCAATTTTAAAAAAAATATTTTCAAAAAAATGTGACGGCTTAAAAAAATTATGATGAAAAGCCGCAAGTTTCATGTTTGATTTATTTCCTCCATTTTATCTTGTCTTCTCCCAACTTTATTGATGACATTTTCCGACAAGTATGGGAGAAAGGAGGAGTATTGTGTAGAGTCACAGGTCTATTCTCCAGATCCAGATATTTCAGATTATCCAGATTCAGATTATCCAGTCTCCAGACCAGTTTAGAATTTCAGACTCTACAGATGATCAGATTTTGTCAGACGTGACGATTGATCCCGAGTCAGTTTTCAGACACGCATATGTTTGCGGTCATTTGCAGATGAGCATATGTTGCCATCATTTGTTCGTGGTCCCCATCATTATTCTTGTTTTATCGGCCAGAGTTTTCATGTGAGCCATATGGACTCCAGAGTAGAGGATCATTCCCTATGCCATGTTGGCAAGGGTTTTCATGCGGTATCATAGGTACACCAGAGCAGTGCACCACTCTCTGAACCAGATGGGAGAGACCCAGTTCTCCGACGAGAAGACTATTTTCAGACTCCATTCTCCAGCGACCGTGGACTCCGACGAGGATTGCACAGCCACGGCCTTTTCAGTTCCGTCCTTTTCAGAGATGGAGCAGTTGTCCACATTATTGTGGCGGGTCAGAGTACTCCGATGAGGAGACTCATTTTCAGTTGCAGTGACTCTGACAGACGCAGTTCAGATCACATGCTCTCCGACGAGGAGATTCAACAAACTCACACTCTAGCCGTTCGTCCTCCTCACCTGCACGGCATGAGAAGCACCGTCCTCGACTGCAACAATGTACGCGTTGGGTTGATATTGTCCGTAGTGTATTGTAGCGTTGAGTTGAGTTTCTTTCTGTTTGTCCAAGCTGAGCATTGCATGCTCCAGCTTGAGGGGGAGTGTTAGAGTATTTGGTTGTGCGCCCATTGAGTTGTAGCAGGGTAAATGGATCATGGAGAAGATCAATTTACCCCATCCAGTGTTTAGTCCCACACCGCCTAGTGGTGGGACTTGGAGGCTCTGGAGAGGCTATATAAGGAGCCCCAGACCTCCTGTACTCATTGAGAAAGTGCAATGCTAGACACGCCCTTTGAGGATTTCTCCCGTGGTTTCATCCGCTCCTCACGGAGTAGGGTTCCACGTTAATCCCGTTAATCCCGTTGTTATTTTTCTATTTCTTTATCATTTTTCCATGTTCGCTTCCGCTTCTTATTTCTTAACATATCTTTCAGTTGGGGGGTGTGATACATGTATAGGAGGTACTTAATATGTACGAGCTTTCCCTGTTAAAAATGATACCTTGGAATGGATGTAAAGCTAAGAAAATTGCTTCTGACCAAGAACTGAGGACCGTATAGATTTGATCTTTAATTTCATGAAATGATTCCCTTTTAATTGATGTCATTACATTATTTTATCTTGGCTCAGCCTCCTGTGCACCATCTTTCCTTAGGCATCCTCATCCCCAACATCCTAGCTCACTTTTCTGTAATTGTATCCCAAGACGTTGCTGGTGTCTAGAGGGCCAAGCCATTTAAGAGAACCCTCCTCCACTGCCACTTCTAGACCCAACCCTATCCTACTCATACCTACACATCATTTTCGTGGTTTGTCCCGTAGCATGTTCACCCCTCTCCACCCTTTTTTTGACCAGACTTGTGTGTACATGGACCACCAGCTCTCTCCTGTTGATCAAATCTCTCTACAGATCGTGATTGGTGTTCATTTTCTGGAACTTCATCAGATTAGAGAGACTATTGACATGATGATAAGTCATCACCAGATCATGTTTATGCAGGCTAATGACTGCTCAATTTGTGATGACCAATCCAAAGTCATCTACAACCTTGCGGATGATGTTCAATGACTTACGGTAGCCGCGAACACTCCTCCATGCATACCCCGTGCCCGACAGCCTCCTACTTGCTGCATTGCTCCTCCTACCTGAGATCGTCATCCCACTCCTGTTCGACCTCGACGTTCAGCTCATGGCACGTCCTCCTCTTGAGGGAAGATGATTGTTCCGACCAGAACCTCAAAAGGAGGAGGAGGAAGAAGAAGAAGATGATGATGACGACGACGACGACGAGCCTGATGAGTCTTAAGACTCCTGAGTACTTTTACAGCTTTGAGACCACCCCATCCGAATGATGATGAATATTACCTTAGTGACTAGATCTTTTTCTAGTTTCTCTATCTTATTTCCAGTTGTTCTTTGTTTCCTTCTTATTCCAAGGTTATGTAATGGAATATGGTTTATGCTACGAAAAGCTTGCTTAGTTATTGGATATTGAATTAAGGGGAGAAAATAAAAAAATGAAGTTAAGTTTTTACTCCCAAATAGCATTCATACGCCTTCCAACTAAAGCATTGGACGCCTTTCGCCAACCTCGCCACCCCACCTCCCTCCCTCCTCGAACATGAGGCTTTCTTCCCCCAAACAAAATGTTATTGGGGCTTACAACTTCCCTTTTTTTGTGGGATTTTATCTTTTGCATAGGTCTCATTTACGAGATGCATTTTGCTTTATTAGGGTCCTTTTGGATTGAAGGGCCGGCTCTGAGACCTCTCCACTAAATTGTGCTTTGGAGGAGCTATTCTCGATTCTTATGAAGAACATTGTAGTTTATTCCGGTGGCATTTTGTCGTTACAAATCTACTAGGCCTCAAAACTTTCAAAGCTTAAAGGATTGATGATCTATCATTATACGAAATATTTGAACCACAAACTTCATGTGGTACTTACAGAATGAAAGGTCTCTATTCTTCGATCAGGGAATATAAATGACTTTTCCAAAACTAGCACCAACAAACACTACTGTTGGTTCAACTACGATTAAACAACTCCTATATCCCATCATGCATGATGGAAAAAAAAACATTGCCATGTCTGTCTCTGAGGCACCTGAGTTCTCATTGATGGAATTTTGCATTATCCACATTGTAATCGTGATTTTCCTTATTTTAAACAGATAATGGACAGATCATCCAATGCTCTGAATGTGGAAATTATTCATCGGCAAGATATTAACCCTTCCAAGTGCTCAGTCAAAAATAAAAAAAATTAGCAAAAATATGTACGTCTCAATTTACTTTGGATTGATGAATGAAACACAATCCAATTTTCAAATAGGAAAGTAAAATCAAGATAATGTCTAGAAAGGATGAGAAGCTTGCTCAGACAAAACAACTTCTCCTCACATCGATTCAACTACGCACTCTAAGGCTATGGTCAGTTATAACCCTAATTCATGGCACCATGCTAGGCTGAGGCACGTCACCAGATCTTCAAGTTTGCATGAAAGTATGATGCAAGCCAAAAACATGGATTCACATGCAGAAATCATTTCTACCTCCCTACTTAAAGTTCTCATCAGAAAAGATTTGGGTAAAGATTTGGATGGTTGTTCCCCTTTCCAAAGGATAACACATAAGAGGTCTAGTTACCCCCAACCCACTTGAGATACGTAATGTGTTTCCGCTACGATAGATTGGGACGTTTTCAGAAATGTTGTTAGGAGGGCACTCGTTGCTTTCAGTGCAATGGGGAGGGGCATGTTTCCAAGCATTGTTCTTTGTGTAAACACTTATGTGAGAACTTCAGAAAGAAATGCTTCACCCCCACTGAAACCTTAACTGTCTACCTTTTGCTCCGATGGAAACCCTCCAGCAACCTTGGAGTGGCCCGCAAAAACCGCATGTTGTACCTTAGAGGTCAAAACTATGCCATGTTGTCAAGAAAATGGACAAGCTGAAATCACGTGTGATCCGATCTACCTCTATGGTACTTTTTTCACCTAGTGAGGCTCTCAATTTTCTTAATTAAATCCAGGAGAAGCAAAGTTTGAGTCTTTTGCTATCCTTGGTACATACAAATACATGCTCAAGAACTCGGAGATTCAATGGATCCCAAGCATCTCTCCATACTTCTCACTTTGGGGAATGGAAACTGATGTGCGCTAGCACCCTGGCCCCCAGGTTTCGGTGCGTCCACCAAAAGAGACATATCTTTCATGTGGTTGTGGTGTTATGGTATCTCTCTACATCTGCAGATCGCCCCCCTGGACTTCTTTTGAGGGGGCTTTGGAAAGCTGCTGGGCTTTAAAACTTTGTACGTGCATGACATAGACATCTCCCATGTCTGTCTACACATGGAAATTCAAAACCTGCTAAGATCCTGTGGCAGAGTCGATTCCCTTTCTGTAACCTACAATATGATGTCTCCTTACAAGACAGAATGCCCCTTAAATCCTTGTCATACATGGAAACTCTGGAAGTTATCCCTCCTCCAGAATCTGGCAAAAATAGATGACCCGATAACTTCTTTGATAGAAAAAAATAAATACATGAGATGCTCGGCCAGGGACTCCCACTCCAGACGAGGAGAGGTACCGTGACCACACTATGCAGTCTGGGGTGCTCAAGATGTGTCGAGTTCCATGGTGCTTCAGAAAAGGCCGGTCATGGGAGATAGAATTGATGACATCCCAAACAAGTCAAAATCTACCCAATCTAAAGGTTTGAATAATTTTCTTACCACTACCATCAAACAAACAAAGGAGGAAGAGGGAACATCATGTTCGCAGGATGTGCACTGACCGCAAAGACTCCAGGTATGTATTTTAGCATTCATGTAATCTTGTCTTTTTGCAAGATAATGGATTCAATACAATGTTTAAGTTGGATAGTGGAGGCGCCTATTCGTCCTACTGAAGAGGCTCATCAGGAGCTCTGATTGGCTTTGGGATGTTTTTTTCCACTAATATTGGTTTTTAATGGGAAAACACAATATATCTTGGAACACTAGAGGCCTTAATGACCATCTCACTATTGATAGGGTTTTACGTCTTATTACAAAATATTTGGTAGATATTTTCCTTACTCAAGAAACTAAATGCAGTTGTACACCTAACTACCTCATCAATAACCTCCCTATGGGATGGTCCTCGTGCTGCATGGCAGCAAATGGAAGAATCAGTGGTACCTTTTTCTCGTTTTGAGATTACTGATGATGTTTCAAGGATAGCGAATCCCATTGCTAGTAATTCAGTAGAATTAAGTAATGGAAAAATTAGTAGATTTTATGTGATTATTAGAGCAGGTATCCTACTGAGCTGTGGTACACATTTTCTTCTGGGAAAAAAACAAGTTGGCGTCAACATCTGTCTTTTTTCCCTAGATTTTAACTCAAAAAAAGACTTAGAGACTCCCTCGGACTCAGAAAGTAATAACGAAAATGGCTGACCCAATTGTAGATTCGACAACTGCCATTGTTAGAAGTAATGAAGGAAATGATTGGCCCATCATATCATCCAAAGAAACGGATAAAATCAAAAGTTCGAATTTACTACTATAACATTGCATGTTTGCAGGTTCATAAGATGTGATTCCAGATAAATGCTTGGTCGTGACTTCAACCCTAACGGATTTTGCCTGTCTCGAATTTAGGAATCAAATTCATCGAAGGAGTAAGGTCCACCTATTGACTCACGGTTTAACCTTATGGAACTCCTCTCCCTGTCAAATGATGAATCACTACAACTTTGAAGTTGGAATTATACTGTCTTTTAGAATGCACTAAGCCGGTTACAGTGGTCAACATATATGGCCCACCAAAGCATTCTTGAAGACGCCTATTCATTGATACTCTGAAATTTTTGAGGCACGCCAAGATATTCTTCTATTTGGAGAATTCAGTGTGACCTATATTCTGCATCGGATAGATCATCTTTGAACATTAATGATCATTTTGCATCTTGTATGAAAGATTGGTGTGAGAAGTTTGAACTTTGTGAAATCAAGCTGAGAAATGTGAACTTTACCTGGACTGACTGTAAAGACCCCCAAACAAGATGAAATTGGATCAATGTTTCTTCTCGACCTTGCCAAACTTGATATCTATAGGATTTAGTGCATGTAAAACTTCTCTGATTGGTCTACCAAGAACCTTCTCGGATCATAACCTGCTAGCACTTTATGATGGTAGCTGCGATATATCGTGCACCTCCTTTAAATATGAAATTTTTTTGGAGGATGTATGACTTTTCCTACCATTGTTAGAGATACGTGGTCTCAGTGCAGAACCATGGTACATAAGCTTAAGCCTCTGAAAAAAGCTATTGTTTAGTGGAAAAGTACTCATGTCCCGAATTTAGTGGTTGATCTCAAAGGTTTGGAGGATGCATTGATCAATCTACAATGGTCAATTGAGAAACAAACAACTAACACTGAGGCATGCAACACGCAAGGCGACTGTTAAGGATAGCATGGAGCTTGAAAAAAATGTCTTATGAGCCTGTAAATCAAGCAAGAGTAGAAAAATAGGGAGAAACCAGTTCCAAATTTGTGCACTCCCAAACTTCAAAAAGGAGAGTGATGAATGAAATATCGGATCTATATATTGGAGAGTCACTTGTTATAACTTATAAGTCAATGGCCATTGAGACATATCCTAGAATATTTCACTACAAATTACACCCTTAGTTATAGGGAGGCTTGCCCCTTTGTCTTTTCAAACACAGGATATGTATTCAAACAAGAGGTCTATGATGGGGATTTCTCAGAGCTCGTAATCGAAAAATTTGTGTTCAACTTAAGAAGAGATAAAGCTCCGTAAACTAATGGTTTCTCCATTAACTTCTTTCAAGATTTTTGAGACATGCTCAAGATGGATCTTTGTGAACTCTTTAGGATTTTCCATCATCACCCACCGAGAAAAAACTCCTCAGATCCCATCACAAAAATGAACTCTGGTGTGAATAACCTTGTTCCAGAAAGAACAGCGCCCTCTTTCACATTATTCCAGAAAAGATTCCAAACTTTCATCGGTACACTATTCACCCCCTCTAGTGGTATCTCGATCCTCAGAAGCTCACAATATCTTGGATAGATGTCCGAATCTCATCTACCTTAATTTACACCATCTTCCCTCTATTGTCAATCGACCTTGATCATTTGCCGCCTCATTTGTCTACCTCCATTGAGACTCTTTCTTAAGCAGCGAAGCAACTATGTCATCCAATGTGATGGTCTCTTTATAATTGAGCAATGTGTCACAATATGATTGTAGGGAAGACGGTTCCTTATCAACCTTCTTGAAGAGAGACTCTTTTTGCATTATTATCCTCAAATGTAGCACATCTGTCTTAATCTTGTTGAATTCATCCGAGTATACCTCGAGATTTTTCCCGATAGTCATCTTTAGACTATAAAGCTTCTTCATCAATAGCCACTTTGTCAAATATTTGGACTTGTATCATACCTCGAGCTTCATCCAAACCTCAACCAGATCATCCAAAATGATGAGTTCGCGAAGAGTGTTGTCGGCCAAGAACAGTTGTATTGTATTATTCACGAGATCACTCATCTCCTTCAATTATTCCTCACTCATCTTCTCTGGCTTTTTTTCTTTATCCCGAAGAGCTTACATAAGTCTTTCTCGTGAGTATGTTCTTTACCTATTGTTGCTATAGGTGAAGACCGTGAAGTCGTTCATCCCGTTGAAGGGTTTGCAGAGAATGATGTATCCCTTGAACTTTGTTATGCTATTAGATATTGCACCTCCTTTCGTGCTCTGAAAAATCGAAGCATATTCCTCTCGCTGTGAGCTTTCCAACCTGCCATGAGCACATAAAAACCCTTGCTCGAACTCTTGGATCACCCCAATAGGATTGCATATACTCCCAATCTCAATGGTTCATCGTAACCATCGATTCTTCATAGCTTTTGGAGAATGCACACCTATTGTGTTGCATTTTACGTCAACGTCGAACCTTGCTCTGATCCATTGCACCGTTCCCACCGTTGATGTCGAACTAGAACATGATATCCATTATTGGGACACGAATCGATATGCATCTGATCTAGATACCGATTGTTGGGGATCAAACACAGGATATGGATGCCCAATTGACCACTACCATGGAAGCACGTGAAGAAGAAGATACAAGTAATATATCGATGGTAAGTTGTCTCTTGTGACCGTTGGATAAAAAAATCACTAAAAAGTAAAATGTGGCAACTCTCACCATTCCCTCGATGTCTTGCTCTCTCTTTTCTCTTGTGGTTTCCGCTTATTGTAGTGTGGAGGCAATGTCCCCTTCCCTCCTCTATATAACCCAATTACAAACCCGTAGTCACATTCCTATAAGAACTACGAAAAAGAATACAACTCAACTGCTATTAGGATTAGGAGTCTAAATCATTTAGGATTCTCAATCGTAATAGGACCCATGTTTCTAACAGTTTCCAGTACCATGATAACAACCCTGAGTTAATATACATTTTTCTGTAGTGTAGACAGAGGTGCATGACATGCAAACCACACGGATGATGCAAATTCAACTATTAAACATCACTTGTTCTACTGGCTAATGTCGTATACTTTGTCCTAATTCTGGGAATACTCTGCTTGTGGTTTGTTCATAAAACACAGATTTTTCCAAGTGTGGTTAAGAAATCATGGGAAATACATTGGTTAGATTTCCAATAAATTTAAGCATGGTAAAGGTATAGTTACCTGATTCAGAAATCATTTCCATTCAGCTCAAGTTATGTCAGTTGAACATGACTTATTAATTCCTATAAGCAATGCGATACTGCTTGTAAAATCAAGATACTTCGAATTCATGTATGGAAAGAGTATCATAACCAAAATTATGTGGGTATTTTCAACTTTACCATTCAGTTTGCACACAACTTCACTTGTCATGCTTCCTCAACGCCAGTGTTGAAGTAGAGGAGGTATCTGTGGAGAGGTGATGACAAGGAGATGAGAGAGGCGATTATAAGTTGTGGGGAGGCGGTTGCAGTTTTGGTGTGAAGGAGGTATATGGGGATGAGCGATGGAGGAGAGGCGAGAGCAGCAGTGGAGAGAAGTGCCGAAATGATGATGATGCTTATTTGGAGAAGGTAGTATCTGTGGAGATAACAATGGAGGGGAGGAAAGGAAATGAGCCAATGGTGGTGGGGAGATGAGAGCAGCGATGAGGAGTTGAGGATTTCATGAATTTGGGAAATAAAGGAGAGGGAGGGGTTCTAAATTTATCATCAAATTTTACGACTGCATTTGTGACAACATGGATTTGAGCAAGAATCCGTGTGGCTGACCCTACTTATATTGGGAGAAGGCTTAGTACATTTTATTGACCACACACGACTGCAAATGTGCTCGCACATTTTTCGACTGCATTTTTTTACCACATATAATGGTAGGGTAGACGTAACTGGAAAGGAGTGGCATTGTGAATTCAAGTGCTAGGCAGATAGTCATAAAGTAATCGCAAATGCTCTTGTGACAATAAAGCCATCAATTGTAGATAAGTGTATTAGTATATCGTGTTTTTTTTCTTGTAGTGCAAGTATGGTGACTTTTTTCTTGATTTTTTTATTAAGATATCGTGAGAAGTCGTCTTAACACCAAGAAACTTCATAGCTGTAAAGTTAGATTATTTTTATCACGTACAAGGATCAAAGAAGTGCAACTCTATCTGCTCCCTTACTCTTAACCCTTTCCCATCCTCTTCCTCTCTTCCTCTACTGATCAATAAGATCAATATGCATGTTAATTTGCCTTAAATACCAACTTGTCTGTTCAACCCTATGCATTACATGTTCGACTTTGTTACCTCACATCATTGTTGGACGAAGCTTGTCATCTCATATGGAGGTTTTCTTACTTGATCAACAAGCATCAGGGGATTATAGTAGCAGGTGCACCCTGCCCCCTCCCTCCAAAGGGCTCAGAGGTAATGCCTTAGAAACAACATTCATTTTTCGTGTTTCTTTTGCATACGAGATTGTTGATCTCCCTACTTTTATGAGATCCATCTGTAAGTGGTTGTTTTAGAAAACTCGCATGGTCAGATCTCGCAGCCTTATCCTCTATGTAATTTTTTTTTCACAAGCGAAGAAACTTTGCCACCGTATTGAGGGCATAGTTCAGCTGGAAGTGAACCTCGTACATTTGATTGCCTTGCTTGTGTGCTCCTTTGTTTGATTTGTATTTAATATTCGTTACACAATATAGTGCATAGAGTAAATAACTACATCTCTTTTAT
Organism: Ottelia alismoides; assembly: GCA_037367405.1. NCBI lineage: Eukaryota > Viridiplantae > Streptophyta > Magnoliopsida > Alismatales > Hydrocharitaceae > Ottelia > Ottelia alismoides. The sequence continues at coordinate 2,443,764 of JAZKJV010008882.1, forward strand.
TTACAAGTCTCAGTAATATAGACTTGTTATCCGTATTCTTTCTAGGACTTAAATGAAATATAATTATATTACTGTTACTAATAGTTTTCCTACTTTTTATCAGGAGTCAGTTTCTAATGTAGAAGTGATCTCAGTAGAATTGGTGTGCACCTACAGTTAGCAACTAACAAGCCAATAGAGGTTACTATAAGACTAGTAGGGATGAAAATGGATACGGATATATTACAATATCCGCGTATTGTTAAAAGAAAAATGCATCACCAACTTCCTCTTTTCTAGAAATTTCTGGAGTAAAAGATTAATATGAGAATCTAGATTTATCTTGAAAAGATAAAGCCTCTCATTCTCTGGAGTTTTCTTAAGTTGATTTACCTCTAAATACTAGAGTTTTCTTTGGTGCATTTAACGCCTCTAAAGAGTTATATACTCTTTAAGGCCATTACAACACAAGTATAAATAGACTTTGGGTGTCAGTGGAGGCAAGGAATCAAAGAAAATCAAAGTGAGAACAAGTGGAGAGCCACAAGTAAGAGAGCAAATAGTGAGAACAAAGGTAGAGTGATTTGTTTTGTGTCAAGTGAGTGCCAATGTTATTTACAAAGTTGAGTGGTTGTTGTATCAAGCAGTACATGTGTATTGTATTTCGGAATAACAATGTACAATATACCATCTTCATTTGAGTCAAACACTCTACAGAAGGTATTAGAGCCTTGTTCTTCCCAGCGGTTCTCACGGTAGGTCTTCTTAGGAAAAGTGTGTCCATCCACCAACTAAATATAGTCATCTTTGTCATCGAGAAAAAGTGCAATCGTGTGTCCCTTCAAAGTTAGCAAGGGGAGCATCTATCCGTATACTAGGTTGTTCCTTGAGATCTTCTAAAAGGATGTTCTACCCGGACTATGAAGTTGATGTATTCAGGGATAAATTTTCTTTGACGAGTTAGGAACTATCTTTTCATCGAAATGGTGGACGCCATTAGTTCGAAATGGTGGACGTCATTAGTTCGAACAACTCCATCAAGACGTTGAACGAGCATAACTGCATTTATTGAAAGAACATGCATAGAGTCCTATATTCAAGGATATGATCTATGTGAGGTCACCAATGATGATGGCATGACGTCGCCATTAGCTAAACAAGCGAATGCATTGAGAAATCAGAAGATAAAAATCAGCAAGGCAATGTTTGTACTTGAGACTATAATCAAAGAGGATCTAATCAAGCATATCCAAGAATCCGTCACTCCAAAAGAAACTGGGGATGCACTCACTACACTCTTCTCGCGCAAAAATGATGTGTGAAAGCATTTGTTGGAGAATGAGTTGATGATGCTTAAGTAAGGAGACATGACCGTCACTCAATACTTTATAAACATACACTCACTCTGACAGGATATATCTCGAGTAGATCCATAATCAAACATTAATGAGCCACATATACGAAGAATTATTATTCATGACCTAAGTATTCAGTGTCTTTATGTCACTATTGTTTGCGGATAGCCCACTTAACCTACTTTATCAGAGTTTGAAAGTCTCTTAGCAAATTAAGAGACTTTAACCAGACAAATGGCTGGTTTATCATTAAAAGGTGATGAGGAAGTATCATTTAATGTGTAGAAATGATGAAAGAGGTAGGAATTGCAACAAGAAGATTCAACTCCTTAGTGGAAATAATGACCTCAAAGGAGCTTCACGAAAGGGGAGGCTTTATATAGTTGATCACAAAGATCAAATGATTTTGCGTATAAGAAGAATGAAGGATGCTTTGTGTGTGGCTAGAAGGGACAATTATGCGCTTGAATGCAGGTTCAAGAAGAAGGCAGTAGAAGGTAATAGTGCAACATAAGTCAATATAAGGATTTTTCAAAAGATGACAAGGACAAGAATGCTTCTATAACGATTGTTCAAGAAGGTGAATCCACTTTACTAGCCAAGATACCTTGAAAAGTCTATTATAACAACAATTTAATAATCGAGTCATGCTTCTCAAACCATATGACTAGAGATAAGGAGAAGTTGCAAGAGATATCTGCATACAATGATAATGCATTGTATGATAATGCATTGTTATAACTATCGAAAACTCAGTTAGAAATCGTACGTGTGAGCTCCACAACAATTACTCCCAGATATGATTCAGAGAGGCTGAAGCTTGATCATCTATTGTGTACCAGGTATAAAGAAATATCTTCTCTCTGCTTAGTCCACAATGATTTTCGGGCATATGAAAATTTAATTATTCTACATTCTATTGTCATGAAAGGGAAAGGAGTCAAATCTATCTATTTTATGTTAATAGAGTCTGCATACATAGATACAACAAAGAGAAATGAGATAGTTGATCTCTAGCACACGAGGTTGGGACATGTGATGTGAAACCTCATATTTTTTCCTAAATTTCGGAGTATTTTTGACATCCAAAATAATTAACATCATTTCGTAGATCTCATCGAGATCTTTAGAACAAGCTCAAGAACATCAAGTTCTGACTTTCCTAGCCAAGATATTGATGTTTTAAGTTGGATGATCGAGATCCATATATGGATCCGAACCGGATCCGAATTTGGACTCATTTTCACCTCTCCTTATATAAATAGGATAGGATAAGATGTCCTCTCAAAAACCTAGCGACCACCATCCTTCTCCCTCTTTGGAGCACCATCACCTTGGTCAGATTAGCCGTCAAAGGGACGTTGTCGACGTCAGAGAAGGTGCTCCGATCGAAGATCTGTGACCAACATCGTGTAGGAGAGCTCGAGGTCACCATTGTGCGTGCATTCACGTTGCGATCAAGTGAGGAAAATATCATTTCCGCGTGAGAGGAGATCCTGAGGGAACATCCTCGGAGGTAACGATAAATACCTCCCTCTTGCCGTTGGTTTCCACATACTTATGTCCCTATATTCTTGAACATCTATAGAGACTTATGTGTTTCTTGTAGCATGATTAATATATTGTTGTTGGTACCATATTTTAAGAATTATATTTTGTCAATAATATTATCTCGATTCTTTTTAGTGCATTGATACTGAGACAAATAAAAACAAGATTTTTCATAATGAAGTTCACTTCCCTATTTGTTGGATTCACATGTTTTTATTGAACTTATTTGCTTGAAACACCATAGAACCGTAGGATTTCTCATCAATGTTTCATGTGTATGTACACTAGTCCCTATCATTTGATCGAATTAGCCAAATCTGTCCTACACGCATGAACAGGTGCAACCACAAGGATCAATACGTAGATTTATCGTATGGGATTCATGTTGGCATCATATTTCCATTGCAATTATATTCCTTAATGCCTATGATCCCAAACTAATACAAAAGAAAGGCATAACATATACTTTAGCAAAAGACAAAAGCATGTTTATATATCGAACAATGGTTATTAGTAGGGATGAAAATGGTCGGATACGGATAGGATACGGATATGGATAAATGTATAATCATATCCTTATCCATTTTAAAATACGAATACAAATGTAGATACTAATATTGACGGATGTGAGAAATATGTTACCATATCTTTAAAAACGAATATGAATTTAAAACGAATACAAATTAAATACAAATAATAACAGAAATATTTTATAGATTAACTAAAAAATACATATGTTTAGGATGGTTTACATATAAAATAGATATATCAGATATTGTAATTTCATAACAATTATATCAATAATGGTGAATGGAATCATAAAATTTTGTTACACACAGTTATAATATACTTATTTACGAAAACGAATATATGAGTATAAATATGAATATTAACGAATGTCTAAGTGATATCCATATCCACATCTATTCTAAAACGAATACGAATACGAATGTCAAAATATGTATAAAACGAATATGATAGCGGATCGAATACGGATATATTCACATTCGTTTTTATCCGTAGTTATTAGTACATGCGGTTGAGAGTTCCATGTTCATGTATAGTGTGGGTATTATAGCCAAGTCGTCAATTATACATTCGAATATGAATTTGGATCAACATTTAATAATAAATTATTAGGTTCAATTAACGGTTGTGTTAATAACTGTTTTTTTATTTTAATCGCTTTATATTTCCATTAAGATTAATATTGAATGTTAACCGATTGAAATTCAATTAGAAGATAACGGATATAATAATGAATTTATACAGTATTAACAACAATTTTTAATAATGCGAGGGACGGATATTCAATACGTAGTACCAGCTCATGTTGTCATCATAGTGATTGTTTATGGATGTAATATCTTGAGCTAATTGAGAAGTATATTAATCGCAATTAGTGAATAATGAATGATTAGCTTTGAAATGGAAAGAATATCGGTTGGGTTGGATGGGGATCTAATGCAATACCTTCTTTTTGTCATTTGTATACAAAATTTCTATCTCATGATCAATTCCCTCATGGATCGAATTATTTACAAGATATTTTTATGGGTTGTCATTTGTATACAAAATTTCTATCTCAAGATCAATTCCCTCATGGATCGAATTATTTACAAGATATTTTTATGGATAACCCATATCAAGTACATGATAGAAAAATAGATCTTAACAGATAACGACAAAGCATAGGTACATTAAGAGGAACAATAGTATTCAACTCCTAAATGTCGTTAATTGTTATTATAAAGTTTGTTATCATCCAGTCGATGAGATTACACGATGTTTTGTTCGGGTAGATGGAGTTACGGGCCCTAAGGGATTGGGTTCGCACCATTGGGCCATGGACGATGCCATGAAGGTCACGATCGTAACGGACGAGTTTGGTGACATGTTGCACCTAACAGCCTGGTTGCATCCGGAGTCGCTCGATGGAATAGGCAGGTGACATGGTCGACGTTCTTATTTTCTCACTTACACGATTTTAAGACTCGATTTAAAATTAGATATGCTTGCATCGATATCCATTTCGAGTATTACTATTGTGAGGTGTTTCGAGATGTGGTTGAAGCTAGAGAAATCGGATTATTTTTATATCGTACATGCACAAAAAAAGATGTTTTCTACTTAGAGTAATTTATTTATTTCTATGATATTTCTTTTTCTTTTTCATAGACAATGCAATGAGATATTCGGAGAGCTTCTTCTGCAAAATTTATAATTATATGAGGAATCCCATTATGTGGACAATGGACTTGATGATTGTTATCAATGAGAATGAATGTTGCATTTTACATTCAATTTTATTTTATTCTCCTGTTATTATACATATTTCAAATGTTGATCTAATGTGCATAAGATGGTCTGATGAGTATCAGATATTATGGATGTACTTGGATCATAGGTCCGACGCTCTCGTCCTGTTGGTTTGGGTAGCTGGAGAGGCGTGGCGTTACATGTGAGCTATCACAAGATAAAGATAATGATGAATCGAACAATGCCTAAAGATCTTCTACAATTATTTGTTCGAAAAGATGTCATTTGTGTTGGATGACAATATGGTAAGGCTTATTAATTTCCTTACAAGAGTTCTAGATTTTGTGATAAGGAACTATTGCAATTAATCCACTCAGATATATTTGGATCAATCAATCAATCTTCAATAAGCGAAATGAGGTGCATATTAACCTTCATACAAGATTTTTTAAGATATTTCTGTATTCTTCCTGAAGAAAAAAAATCTAATGTCCAAGTTTAAATAACTTCACCAAAAGGTCGAGAATAAAGTTGGTTTATAATGGAGAATATACATCAACAGAAATCCCCACTTGTCTCGGAAAAGCTTAGATTTAAAGGCAACTAACATGCCCAAGCACACCGCAACAAAATTAAGTTGCGTAAAAAAAATCGACATCCTATAGAAGTATGTCAAAGATTGTTGCTTGCAAAACATGTTTTGTCGAGATTTGGGCAAAATGCATAAAGAATGTAGAAGACAGTCGACTATCTACTTCAGCCAAAGCTGGGATTCATGTCTCCTTTCCCAGAAGCTATGGAAGTTAAAGCCAAATGTTAGTTATTTTTCAAACATTTGGATTGATTTGCTATATGTTTGTACATGACCGTCTTCGCAACAAGTTTGATAAAAAAAGATAATATGATGCATCTTTATTGGATATGATAATAAGAGAAAAGGTTGAAATCCAACCACTGGTAAATGTTATACATAAAGGAGTGTTGTCTTTGATGAAGCATCATCATGGTGGTCACTACAAAAGGTTGCAGTACCAGATGAAAAGATTTTGGAAGATCAATATGAAGAAAATAAGGAAGAACTTCACCAGAAGAAAATACCCTTGGAGAAAAAGAGAAAGTGGTGTCTAAAGTTGTAGCGAAAACAGTCAATCTCTGGAAAAGTGGAGTTTATCAAGGAACTTCAGAGGAGTTGCATCCTACTCAGCAAGAGATTGATGAAGAATCAACTGCGCCACTTCATAGGTTCACCAAATTACGCAAGTCTAATCCCAAGTACATTCATAATGCAAGTGATGAAGACTAAGCATTGCATACACCCAACATATTGGATAAAAATGGAAGAGGAAATGCAAATGTAATCTACCACCAACTTAGCATGAGATAAGTTGTTGGTGGGGGTACAAAAATAAAAGACACCACTAACTTCATCATTTTTAGAAATTTCTTGAGTAAGAAATTACTCTAACTTTCTATTTTTTTCCTGAAAAGATGAGCCTCTCGTTCTCTCGAGTTTTCTCAAGTTGATTTGACTCTAAATTTCTAGAGTTATCTTTGGAGCATTCAATACTATTTTTTTAGAGAAATTCATACTCTTTAAGATCGATGGAACACAAGTATAATTAGATCTTCGAAGTCATTGCGTAGAGGCAAGGAAGCAAAGCAAATCAAGAGAGATCAAGTTGAGAGAGACATGCAAGAGAGCAAGTCAGTGAGCAAAAAGTTGAGTGATTTGTACAGAGTCAAGTGAGTGTTAATGTTAATTATGGTGTATGTGCATTGTATTTTCAGAGTAGCAATATACTATACACTGTCTTTATTTGAGTCAAATATTCGATACATATCTTATTCGAAAAATTACCGAACAAGAAAATCTGTATTTAAATATAAATCGAATGGGGATACCACTGGTACAAAATTTTCGAATACAAATATAATAACAATAAAAATATTTGGATTCAGATTCGGATATTTGAATACGAATAATTATTGTTATATTAATTGTGCTTAGTAATCAAGTAACAACCTAAGCTTATTTGAATACAAATTATCATTACATTAATTGTATTTAGTAAACAACTAGCAACCTAAGTTTATTTCCCCGACCTCCTATGACTACTGTGCTTCTTCATCTCCACAACTTCAAGGGAATCACAAAAGTACATGTTTCATGTAGGTTGCGACCCCTTGCGATTATATCTATACTTCCATTGCGTCATTGCGATTATAGTTTTGATTGACTAAACATTTTTATCATGATTTGGATATGTCTGTTGTATGTATATTATTGTGATCTTTTTCAAAATCATTTCGTACTTGATAAAAATTATCAAGATCTATTATTTATCTTTATTCGATTATATTTATCTATAATCTTAATTTTATTCATATTCGTATTTGCTCTTTGTGATCCTTATTCATATGCGAATATTCAATCTGAATTCATACCTGATGTCTACGGATATGATTTAAAAATTTAAATCAGATTTGTGTTCGTATATATATCCATGGTCGATATAGATCAGGGTTTAAAAAGTCGGACCAGATCGGGCGGTCGGATTGATTGGACTGGGAATCGGCCCTGACCTGATTGGTTCAACCTGTTTTATGTAATTAATTTTAAAAAAGAAAATAAAAAATTGGGTCCGATCAGTGGTTGGATCGGGTTGACCTGGATTGACCCAGTTTTGATGGTTTGTATATGTTCAAAAAATAAAAGTTTAAATAATGAAATAATAGGGTTTTTATCACATGTGCCTTTCTTAACTTCTGTAATTTTAGTTATGACCCTCTCTTTTGTGGAATATAACTTGTGCCACTACTTTCTTTGAGTAATTTTTTAGAAGCAACTATAAATAAATTATTATAATATTATATTGGGATTTTATCACTTGTGCCCCTCCGAGATACCGCAATATCAGTTATGCCCCTATCTTTTTGGTAATATCAGTTGTGCCCCTCACTTCTTGCTAATTTATCACTTGTGCCCGTCAAGTTAGTGACCGTCCATCTACAGTGCAAACGGACGTTAACTTTGAGGACATAAACGGTATTAATTTTAGAAAAAGGGTTATATGGTCATTTTATACCCTCTTCCTCATCCTTCTTCTTCTTCCTCATCCCCCATCCTCTTCCTCCTCCAACCTCCTCCTCCTCCCTCCCCTGGGCCGCCCCCTCCCCTCCCCCGCGCCGCCTAGCCCCGCACTGCATCCCCCACGCCGCCATGCCCCGCACCACGCCGCTTTATAAGCTCAAGGGTTTCAGATTTGTATTGATTGACAACAAACTTCACAGGTTCAATCAGTGAGATCTAGAGAGAAAAGGTGAAAGAGCAAAAACCATGATTGGTGCTTTTCTTGCTGTAGTCTAGTGGAAACGTAGCGGCCGACGAATCCCGTGCCGAACACAAACAACCTCTTCTCGTCGTCGCTACTCGCAGCGTTGATCCGAGAAGACGAGGAGGAGATGCGGAGTGAAGACGGCAGATGTCGGCCGAATCGGAAGAAACCGGTAGAGGAAGAATGGGAGGAGAGAGGCCAGGGAGAAGAGCTGCTGCTCAGTGGCACGAGGCTGAGGATCTCCATTGATGGGAAGATTCAAGAGCGGAGACCGAGCTTCCTTATACAGATAATGATCACTGCTCTGCACAAGAAACATGAGTCGGCAAATAATGATCCCTAACCTCGCAATTTGCACGCGGAAAAATACAAGAACATCCATCAATCGAACTCGTACTGCCCCCGGGCTGCGCTGCTCCACCTCTTGTTTGTAGGGAAGTCTCGCTTCGCTTTCTGCCATCACTTCCCTCCCTCGCGAGATGAACCCATCCTCTGTTCCACCTTCACCTCTGCTTCCACGTCCGCTCCTCCTCAGCACTCCTCTGCCGCTTCGAGGTGCGTCACTTCATTCGCCCTTACATCTCCGCTTCCACCCTTTGGACGGTGACACCTTATGATCGAGCAGCAACTCCGGGCGGAGAGGGAGGAGGAGGAGGAGGTTGGAGGAGGAAGAAGAGGCCTCTGGACAATAATACCCCTCTTAACTGCACCAAAGTTTGAAAAAAACCATGGTTAAGTCAATTCATTGACGGTCAATCTGACGGAAGGGCACAACTGATGACGGAGAAAGAAGTGAGGGGCACAACTGATATTATCAGAAAGATAGGGGCATAACTGATATTGCGATATCTCGGAGGGGCACAAGTGATAAAATCCCTATTATATTCATATATAATGCTAGAAAATGTGACTACCTTTTGTAGAGTTTTACTCGAAATAGGCAATCATGTTATTCTATTGAAAGATTTGACATTTTAAATGATTATTTCATTGATATATAAATACATATTTACTATATGTATTCGGTTTTATCGATTCAAAAAACCGGTTCGATCGATCGAACTAGTAAATTAAATCCGGTTCGGTTTTTTTTCCGACTCGATAGGAATGATGATGTCATGCTGACATCACCATTGGTTTGATCGGTATGGACCGTCGATCCGAGCCGGTTGGACCAAACCGAAGACTGTCGGGGTCAATATCCGATCCGATTTTTAAAACCTTAGATATAGATGAAGCTGAGTATGGGTATGGAAATAACCATTCCGTATCGGACACGTTTTCATCCCTAAAAATTAGTGGCTGATTATAATATAAATCCGTCTATTTCTTGTCAACATAGCTGACAAGAAATATATGAAATATGTGTGTGTCAAAAAAAATAAAACAATTGCTTGGAACAAGAAGGAAGCCGTACGTGTAGAGGAATCACAAGAGCTTCGATTTGATTTGCTTTTTTGGGTAACATCTAAGAAAGGTTACCTTCCAGAAGAAGGCAAATGGATGATGTTAGCTTTCAACTGTCATTATCCTTAAGACATATAATCAACATGTCCAAGGGTTGGGTTGTTCTCCCGTTAAAGTAGTATGTGAGCTGGGTTCAGAACGTTGTAAGACAGTTCGGTACATATCCGGTGTGGGCGTAAGATCATTGAGAGAACCTTTTCCTAGTACGAGAGGATCGGGAAGGACACACCTCTGGTGTACCAGTTATCATGCCCACTGTAAATGCTGGGTAGCCAAGTGTGAGTGGATAACTGCTGAAAGCATCTAAGTAGTAAGCCTACCCCAAGATGAATGCTCTCTTATTCCGACTTCCCCGGAGCCTTCGGTAGCACAACCGAGACATCGACGGGTTCCCTGCCCTCGTGGGGATAGAGCGACAAAAGTATTGAGAATCCAAGATAAGGTCACAACGAGACGAATTGTTTATCCTTACGATAGGTGTCAAATGGAAGTGCAGTGATGTATGCACCTTGGGCATCCTAACAGACCGAGAGATTTGAACCTTGTTCCTACATGACATGATCATTGATTAAAGATTATATCCAAAACCATTAAGACCCGATGATGGGTGCCTCCGGCTCGGATGCGAAACCCGTCATCATATCTGTAAAAAACTATTTTTACACATACCCTTCCAAGAATTCCAAATAACTGAGGATGAAAACATATTAGATGCGGATCGCATATGGCTATTTCCATATATATTGGCTTCATTTATATTGAATGCGAATACGGATACAGATATGAGTTGGATATGAATTTAGAAAATCACATTCCTAACATAATCACATATGATGGTACGATTGAATATTGGTCGAATATTAATCTGGATCGAACAAAGAGCAATTATGAATAAGGATGAATTATGAATTTGAATCGAATGATTACGGTGACGTTAAAAGACACAATTGCAATACACGTGCCATAATAATGATATTTAGGCAATCAATAAAAGTTATAGTTGCAAAAAGGTGATTTTAGAGATATAGTCGTCGAGGGGTTAAAGCTTACTTGTGGCTTCTCCTATTACAATTCTCATAAAATTGTTGACGCAAAGAGATGTAATGGTTGTCCGAGATCGAGGGGATGCACAGAGTTGGGTTTAGCTTAGTTGTTTGCTAAACACAATATTATATGTGTGCATGTATGTATGCATGTATATTATTTTGTATTCTAGATATTTGGATCTGAATCCAGATCTTTTTGTTGTTACCACCGATATCCATATTCGATTGATATTCGAATACACATCCATTCAGTATTTTTTAAAATATGATAAGCAGATATTCATATATATATATATATAGAGAGAGAGATATCCGTTTTTCATCCCTACTTAACACTTCTTTCCCGAATATTTTTTGCAAATTACGCTTGTGACAGTATGTATTTAACAAATTCAGAGTGCCATTTTAGTTATCACACTTATGCTCCTAATATTACACTGCAGTATGGGAAATAGCATGAATTTTGCAAGAAAATGATAATCCAATAGTAATTGCAACAAAGTCAAGGACATAAGTGCTATTGAAGAAAACTGGAGGGGCAAAAGACTAAAGATAGGAAACTAACCGCCGGACCAACAATTGACTTAATTTAATCTTAGTAAGGTTCACGAAAGTGGTATGTGTATACGTTCGAACAAGCTATTGAATATTGAATAACTGATAAGTGGGGGCATATACGGGGTATATACGGTTCTACACGATTTTCTAATTTTTAATTTCAAAATAAATAAATAACTACGGATAACTTTAGTATTGAATTTATGGATCTAAGTAGAGTTAAAGGAGAACTAAAAAACAGTGCATGTTAGATAGTTGAGTATATGCTTTTAATTGCCTAACATTTAATCACAAAAATTAGTTAGCTATAAAACTTCACATATTAGATGATTCATAATAACAAAACTCTATTACACATGCATGCAATACATGAACAAAAGCTCAATCAGCATATATTAAAATATTTGACGATACATTGCATATACTCATAAAAACAATAAATGAGATAAACATAAAATATTGCATATATATATATATATATAATGGTATAATGCATTGCAATTGTATGCAAATGCATGTCATATTCTTGCAATTGAATGGAGGAAGAGGCAAATCTATGAAATTAGGCATCCGAATGAGAGGATTGGAAAGTTGGAGATATTGAAGTAGTATGCGGGGCATATATAGGATATATGTGGGCTGCATATACGAGGAGGCCGCATAATAGACCAATTCATGAAATCGGTTCGGATATCCGTGCGCCGATGTCATGAACACTGATCCCACATACGAAAAAAATGGATCAAGTGTGGTTTGGGATGATCCCCTTGACACAGGGGAAGGTCCTGTTCATCATCCAGATGTCGTTACTGTTCTACAACAATTGCTTCTTCCTTCTGGAACATCTAGAAATCCTTGACCTCATTCCAACCCTAGATCTTGGGCAAGGTCTCCATCGCAGTATTTAACATTAAGAAGCTTCCGTGATCTATTTTACAGTTGATTACCGCACCAAATCCATTGCACTTATTATTTGCTTGATTGCACATTTACGCGATATTTGGGAACTAGTTGTACGCCGACGGATTCAATACGGATGCATGTAAGACATTTTCCTCGCGTCTTTACCTATTCATAATCAGAATAAAGGGTCATTAATATCTGTATACTGTAGAACGGCCTCTGACTAAGTGGTCAAGAACCGTTCGCCGCCCGATCCGACCGTTTCACGCCTATATAAAGACCTCCGCGAGGAGGAGAAGAGTCATCAGCTCCTAGCCTCGCCGTTGGGAGCCCCCTTCCCATCCCCACCTTCTCTCGCTCTCTCGATCTCTCGATCACCCTCTCACGCTCTCTCGCAGCTAGGAAGAAGGCGTACCTAGGTTCGATCACTGGTATCAGAGCTGGTCGACGTTGTCGACGTTACAGTTCCCTCTAGGCTCCTTGGCGTCGTCGCAGCAGTCCGCCATCTTGCTCCTCTTGCTCCTTGGCGGCGCCGCTGCTATTCCCTTGTCCCGTGAAAGAAACTCTCGTCAAAACCCTAGCGAGGTTCGTCTTTTATATGCTTTTTTACGTCTGTGCCCTCGATAATTTTTTTTATAGAGACCTCACGTACAGTCCTCGCGTTTCTTTTAATATCTCTTTAGACTACACGTTTTTCTTTAATTATATATTTGTTTTTTTAATGTAACTAATGTACAACCGTTTTTTTAATCTCTTTAATGTAACAGCCCTCACGTTCAGCCTTTTTTTAAGAAATCATAGGTTCACGTTTTTTTTGGGTAACAAAGAAAAGAGGTTTATTTTCTCTATACAAATATTGGTGTTTAATTTTTTTTGTTCTGTTTTTATCTATCAAAAATTGGAAGTTTTTTTTGGAGATCTTGCATTTTTTAAAAAAAGGGGATTAAAATAGTTTTTTTTTTAATTTATACCTTTGTTGTCAATGCGAAACTAGATAATCTTATACCTCCATTACCTTTTAGGCACTTTGTTAATAAAGTTGCAATTATTTTTTTATTGAATACATCACTACCTTATCTTGTTCTTTAATAATAAAAAAAGGAGACCTTCATTGATTTACTTAATCTCATACCAGCATTGATCTTCGATTTATTGCTTGTAATTCTTTGTAGTTTTTTTGCTGTTAAAACACACTTGCACCATTAAATTTTTTTGCATAACTAGTTAATCCTATTAACTTTTAGGCACTTCATTGGATGAACTAAGTAGAACCTTTCATTTCATTGCTTAACTTTAGTATAATAGGCTTCACCTTCAACTTAACCATACTTAATAGTTATTTTGTTATTTTTTTAATCTTTACACCATCTCATACAACTTCTATATTTATTAGATCAACAAAATGACAAGTAAAACCATTGCCACTGAGGTAGGGAAAATTGAGTACCTTAATGGTACCAATTATGAATTATGGAGTAGGAAGATCTACTATGGCCTGCTACACGATAGCATGCGCACCATCATAGACAAACCCGACCCAACTTTATATGAAAATCCGACTGTGGAGGAAATTAGGTCCCGCGAACAGTGGGAGAAAACAGATAATAGGGCTAGAAGTTTTATGCTGACCCATATGGATCTGAACCTGATTCGGGTCTTCGAGACCTGTGAATCAGCTTACGAGCTCTGGACCGCGGTTAAGGACAAATACCACTCCAAATCAGAGGTGAGCGTCCAGCTTCTTCTACACAAGTACAACTCGTGTAGAATCAAGGAATCTGAAAGCGTCCTCGAGCACGTGAATAAGATGATCGTGATGGCCAAGGATCTTGCGACTGCTGATTGCGCGATTCCGGAGAGGATGCAGATCGCAGCCATATTAGGAAGTCTCCCTCCATCATTCGACATGGTTGCCACATCTCTGAGGATGAATGGCAATATTAACTCCGTGACGGACCTACCTGCACAGTTGGCAATTGAGCAGGACCTCTCCAAACAAAGATCGAAAGCTGAGATCTTTGAGGTCGAGGAGGAAGAAGAAGCGAATGCCGTGCACGTGAAGAAAAGGATAGGCCCTTCCAAGGCAAATTTCAAGGGAAAGAGTGGGAAATACCCACGCGGCTCTTGCTACGGTTGTGGCAAATATGGTCATTTTAAGGTCAATTGCCCCAACAAGAAAAAGTCAGGAAATTCTAAAATGGCTGAAAACAAAGGCAAGAAAAAAATAGAATTCACGGCTGTCGTGGAATGCAACTCCGCCATCACGGACAGTGATGGATGGTGGATCGACTCTGGAGCAACCAGACACATTGCGAAGACGAAGGAGGGCCCGATGTACTTCAAGGAGCTGAGCAAAGGCGAACAGAGGATCTTCATGGGGAACAACACCTACCTGAACGTGGAAGGTGTTGGGACATACAGACTTGACCCGGGAGATAGTATTATGGTACTGAATGATGTACTATATGCCCAAGGGATACGTCGAAACCTGATATCTGTCCCAGTGCTGCTCAGAAAGACTTTGAAGTTCAGTTTTATAATAAGCGTGTATCTATAGGCAAGAATAAGAAGGTCTATGCGATGGAAAAGTTTGTGCCCGAGCATGACCTATTTTGTCTTCCTGTAATAACTTCTAGTGAATCAATGAATGTCTCTTCTGATTATTCCTTGTGTTGTTTGTTTGATTATGACTTGTGGCACATGCGACTGGGTCATCCAAGAAATTCTAAAATGGATCAAATGATTAAGGCAAATTTGTTGCCTAAAATCATGGGTGCAAGGACATTGCCCTGCGAACACTGTCTGACCGGTAAAATGACGAGAAGACCCTTTTCAACCGGAATTCGGTCAACAGAGTTACTAGGTTTGATCCATTCAGACATATGTGGACCACTGAGCGTCAGCACACATAGAAATAAGGAATATTTTATAACATTCATTGATGACCACTCGAAGTTCTCCTATGTCTATCTCTTAGGAAGAAAGTCGGAAGCACTTGAAACATTTAAGAGATATAAGACGGAAGTGGAGACAAGATTAGGAAAACCAATCAAGACTCTTAGGACAGATAGAGGTGGGAAATATACCTCAAAGGAGTTTGAGGATTACTGTATTCAGATAGGCATTCGTAGGCAGACTACAATGCCATATACACCACAACAGAATGGTGTAGCAGAAAGAAAGAATCGAACTTTGATGAATGCAGTAAGGTGTATGCTTTCACACTCAGGACTCTCCAAGAAATTCTGTGGAGAGGCAGTGTTGACTGCGAACTATATACAGAATAGGATTCCCACCAAGTTCGTAGAATCAACGCCATATGAAATATGGAATGGCAGAAAGTCCGAGTTGGACCATTCGGAAATGGGGATGTGTTGCACATGTTCTGGTACCGAGTCAACTTAGGGACAAGCTAGACTTCAGGACATTAAAGTGCAAGTTTATTGGGTATAGTGAGAATTCTAAAGGATATAAGTTCTTCCATGAAACTAAAGGTCTGATCGAAAGTCGTGATGCTACTTTCCTTGAAATTCATCAAGAAAAGGAGCATGAAGTAGAGGACTCAGATCCGCTGATTGTCTTACAGGACAAAGAAGACGACTTGAGCATTAGACAAGAACTTGAGGATGATATCGATCATCCAAATGTAGAGAATTAACCTATGAAACATGATGATCCTTTAGAGGAAGTGGGTGAACCCACACTACCCACGAGTATAATCGGCAACAAGAGACCCAGAACACGACCCGCATGGATGGAAGATTACCATTTCTATGGATGCGGGGCGTCGTGCTAAACCGTGGATGAGGATGCCGCGGATTGTACAGATCCCATATCCTTTAATGAAGCTATGGCTTCATCTGAGTCAGAATCATGGTCGGCCGCCATGAGAGATGAGTTGGACTCAATCGAGCGAAACAGTGTTTGGGAATTATGTGATTTGCCAGAAAGTAGGCAATCCATAGGATGTAAGTGGGTATTTAAGAAAAAGTATCGAGTTGACGGTCCTGTTGACAAATACAAAGCCAGATTAGTTGCCAAGGGTTATACTCAGCAAGCTGGAATAGATTTCCAGGAAACCTACTCTCCAGTGGCTAAGTTTGCATCCATTCGGATGATTTTAGCCATAGTCGCATATATGGATTTGGAATTATTCCAAATGGATGTGAAGACGGCCTTCCTTAATGGAGAATTAAAGGAGAAGATTTATATGCGACAACCTGAGGGATCTCAGGTTGAAGGTCAGGAGAACAAGGTTTACAAATTAAGAAAATCATTATATGGCTTAAAGTAGTCTTCACGGCAATGGTATCTCAAATTTAATGAGAAAGTTATTCAGTTTGGTTTTGTTTCAAATAAATTGGATAATTTTGTGTATGTCATGAAGAGTGGGAGCAGATTTGCAATCATGTCATTGTATGTAGATGACATTCCGCTCGCAGGAAATGACATACAAATGCTCAATGAAATCAAACAGAAATTGAGCAATGAATTTGAGATGAAGGACATGGGCGAAGCATCCTATGTTCTTGGAATTCAAATAACAAGAGACAGGGACTCAAGGACATTGAGCCTTAGTCAGGAAAGATATTTGCATACTGTATTAAGGAGATTTGGAATGCAGAATAGCACTCCGGCTCCAACACCACTTGTGATGGGAAAGAGACTCAGCAAGAGTCAGTGTCCCGGAAATGGGCAGAAACCTTTAGATGTACCATATGCACAAGCGGTAGGAAGTCTAATGTATGCAATGATGTGTACTCGACCTGATTTAGCTTATCCAGTAAGATTAGTCAGTAGATATCAAAGCAACCCCGGTCCAGCACATTGGGAAGCTGTAAAGAGGATTCTTTGATATCTGAAAGGGACAGTACATCTGAAACTTGTGTATCAAGCAGAATCGCTTGAGGTAGTAGGATACTCCGATGCCGATTTCGGAGGGGATGTGGATGATAGAAAATCCACATCAGGTTACCTGTTCATGTTTGGTGGTGCAGCCATTTCTTGGGGTAGCAAGAAACAAGGATGTGTATCTCGACATACACAGGAAGCTGAGTACATTGCGTGTAGCATGACCACCACTAATGTTGTATGGATCAGGCATTTTCTAGAGAACCTAAGCCTCGAATTGGTCAAAGGGCCAATTGAAATGTATTGTGACAATCAAGCTGCGGTAAGCTTGATCAATAGTGGGGCTAATAGTTCTAAAAGAAAACACATTGAGATCCAGTATCACTATATACAAGATATAGTGGCGAAGCAAGAAATCACGGTAACCTACATATCTACCAGTGACATGTTGGTTGATTCTCTTACCAAGGGAATAGCAGCAGGAACATACATTAAACATGTTGGTTTAATGGGACTCAGGAATGTTTGAGTCAAGGAAGAGGTTTCATAGATAATGATCCTCGCATGATAAATCTCCATGTATATACTACACGAATAGTGGGAGTATATATATATGTCTTGACCACTTTGGTCAAGTGGGAGATGTAGAATGGCCTGTGACTAAGTGGTCAAGAACCGTTCGCCGCCCGATCCGGTCGTTTCGGGGGGGGGGGGGGGCGGCAGTTGCGGCGTGGCCGAGTCTTTAGGAGGCCATAACCGTCGGACGTGGGGGAAGGGGGAGGACTAAGCGAGGGCATTCACGCCTATATAAAGACCTCCGCGAGGAGGAGAAGAGTCATCAGCTCCTAGCCTCGCCATTGGGAGCCCCCTTCCCATCCCCACCTTCTCTCGCTCTCTCGATATCTCGATCAGCCTCTCACGCTCTCTCGCAGTTAGGAAGAAGGCGTACCTAGGTTCGATCACATATACTGTATTTTTGTTCCTGTAAAACACAGATGCAGAGCAGCCAGTACTATGCATTAAGGTTAAAGATTAATGGATGGTGTAGTTTGATGCTGGATATGAGCACAATGATTCTTTGGAAGGGTAATGCACTGCAGATTACTGCGTCGATTCATAAATAGCGAGTTCAAATACCAGTTGCATCATATCAGTTCTCATTCAATTCATGAATCTACTGTCAGACATATACCAGCAGCTCAGGAAGAAAGACTTCCAGTCATCTTCTAGAGTTCGAGTAACAGTCACAAGTGATGATTAACATGTGGATTACTTTTGTGGTAATTGATCTCCCATCGTAAATTTCCATTCTCATGCAGCTACTGATTCACACGACAATATCAAAACACAGGATTCAAGTTAGAATATGCATCATAAACAAGGAGAAGATCTGGCTAATGTATCATGCCACACAGTAAATGATCGATAGTCTTAAATCGAAAGTTACAGCTGCAGAAAATCTAATAAAATACGAACTTTAGTTTAATAGCATCTGAATTAAGAATCTATGCTTAACGTACAATCGACGATAGAAAAAAAAAAGTAGACAACATAAGAAGAGCAGTGCAACTGATCATTAAATTATGTGTACGAACACTGAAGAAGATCATGTTGTATTAAAATTGTATATTGGTTTTAATTGGAAAACCTATTAATTACAATTGGCATTCAATTTGGTTTCAATTGGGAAACCAAATGTTTTGGAGGGAAAGTTGAGAATTCTCAAATTTGAAATATGGAAAGTTTGGGTGGAAGTTTAGTACCACATCGTGGAGAACTAAACTTTTAGTGGACTTATATATGAGTTCACACCCCAAGCTCTTGTAGCAATAGTAGAGAGGAGGAATGGAGGACCACACACGCGCGCGCGCGCTCCGCTCCGCTCCGTCTCCGGCTCGGGAGAGTCAATTCGGATCTCGATACTTTTGCTACGGTTTTCATTTGGTAAGTCGATTAAATTAATCACACGATTAATTTGATAAGTCGACTTAAATGAGAATTCAACTCGCCATTATGGGCGTGATTTTGGGATCCGAAAGGCTGCGTTTTGGGGACGCGCTTTCGGAAACCAAAGGTAACCGCGCACTAGGGCACGCGAGCCCCTCTACTATATATATCCTTCACTCGACGCGGTTTTTCTTCACTCGCAAGAAAAACCTTTCTCACGCTGTCTCTATTTGGTTCTTCCTCTCGCGGACGAACGTTTTTCCTCTTCCTCTCTCGGCTGCAGTTCTCTGAGTACAATCGAGGACGATCCCGTTGGTGTGCGCCGACGACGATCGTGAGCCATCGTATCCTGAGAGCAGATCGCTCGTACCCTACGCACCGGTATTGTGGGGGCGATATCTTCTCTAAGGACAGTCCATTTCATGGACGCTTCGGTGACTTCTAAACTGATCTCCATTTTATTTTGGTTGCCACAATATGTTTATTGCTTTACCCTTTCTGGATCATGCCCGTGTCTATGTTTCTGTTCTTTTAATCGGTTCTTGTTTGCATAGTATAATCGGATAATGATTGGGAAACATACGTTTAACGTAATCTTATTCGGTATTGTTTCTCTGTTAATTCATTTGGATCCGATGTTTTACTGTTTAATATATGCATTGGTAATCCTATTTACAACAATCTTAGAGAAGATATCCCGAACCGATTCTAGAATGTCGGAAACGATGTTTAAATCGAGGGTAGATATGACGGGTATGCCTGAAAAATTCGATGGATAGAATTTTAAGCATTGGCAACAACGCATGAAGATCTGGTTAACCACCATAGGGTTAATCTCGATGCTTGAAACCGACTGTCCTACGGTGGAGACGGAAAACCTCTCACCCGATAGCCATAAGGCGCAATCTGCGTAGAAGGAACGCGACCGTATATGTCATGGTTGCATCTTGTTGGCTCTGTCCAACACTTTCTTTGACGTATATTGTTCGTCCACGCAGACTGCGAAGGGGCTATGGGAAGACTTGGACCGGAAGTATAACACCGAAGATCTCGGTATTGAGAAATACTCCGTAGCCAAATTTTTGAAGTTTTCCATTGTCGAAGGGAAGCCTGTTTCTGAACAAGCACGCAAGTTTTTACTCCTGCTCCATGGTTTAGAGGATGTCGAAATGAAACTTCCAAAGAAGTTTCAGGTCATGTGCATCATAGAGAAATTCCCCAAGTCGTGGGAAGACTTCGGTATGACCCTGAAACACAGAAAGGAGAAATTTTCTATGGATGACTTGATGGTGGCAATTGCCATAGAGGAGGAACACAGGAAACAAAAACCTGTGCTTCCTGTTGATATTCAGGCTAAGGTTAATTTTATGACCTCGAAGGGCAAGGATAAGAAGGGAAAGGGTCCTAATAACAATAAAATGAAACCAAAGGGCAAGATCCAGAAAAAGGCAAAGAATAAACCCTGCTGGCATTGTAATCAGGTTGGCCATTGGAAGAAGGACTGTCCGTCCTTGAAGGCTCAACCTAAGGCTACAGACGGGAGTTCACAAGTGAACATGATCACTATAGGACTCGGGGCTAGCGATGGGCATGTCTCTGTAAAACCTGAACTATACCATATCCACGATCCAAATGAGTGGCTCGTGGATACGGGAGCCAATGTAAATATATGTTCTGACAGAACGTTGTTTTCTTCTTATCAGACCTGCAACGGTGGGACTGTGAAGATGGGGAACGATTCTGCGGCAGGGTGCTAGGGTCGGGACAAGTCAACTTGAGGTTCTCCTCTAGACGTGTCTGGACGTTGCATAGGGTGCTGCATGTTCCTGACATCAAGAAGAATGTGTTATCTGGCTCTATCTTAGTTAGAAATGGTTTTGGATTAAACTTTAAATGTAATAAAGTTGTTATTCTGAGACATGGCATTTTTTATGGAAAAGACTATTTGACTGATTTTGATTTATTATTTAGAATTAGATGTGATTCAGTAAACATTAATGAAATAAATGTTTTGAATTCTGAATGTTCTAGTTCTGTGTCTCATGTTGTAAATAATCTAGAATCTTGTGATCTGTAGCATGGTAGATTGGGACATGTAAACCTAAATTCAATTAAAAGAATGATGAATTTAGAGTTGATACCTAAACACACAATTGATAAAACTCAAAAATGTGAAATTTGTGTGCAAGCTAAGACACCTAGGAAGTCTTTTCAGTCTGTCTCTAGAGATAGTGAGATCTTGGATCTAGTGCACACGGATATCTGTGAGTTTAGTGGTGTGTTGACCCGAGACAATAAGAAATACTTTATCACCTTTATAGATGACGGCAGTAGATACTGCTATGTATATCTAATGAAAACCAAGGATGAAGCTTTAGAGAAATTTCTTATCTTTAAGAACGAGGCTGAGATACAAACAGGAAAAGTTCTTAAACGCCTTAGGTCAGATAGAGGAGATGAATATACCTCTAACTTATTTGATGAACAATGCAAATCTTTTGGCATAGTTCATTAAGTTACGGCCCCATATTCACCGCAATCAAATGGGATAGTAGAACGGAAAAATAGAACCTTAACTGACATGATCAATGCTCTCCTACAGAGTTCTGGACTTCCAACCTATATGTGGGGAGAAGCCTTGAATACGGCTTGCCATATTCTGAATAGGGTTCCTCCGAGACATATGGAAAAGTGTCCCTTTGAACTTTGGAGAAATAGGAAACCGAATTTAAGATATCTCAAAGTGTGGGGCTGTCTCGCTAAGGTTTTAGTCCCAGAACACAAGAGAAAGAAACTTGGTCCTAAAACTGTTGATGCGGTCTTCTTAGGTTACCTAGAAAATAGCTATGCATATAGGTTCTTGGTAATTCGGTCCGAGATACCGGGCATAGATGTCAACACTATTGTTGAACTCCGTGATGCTACCTTCTTTGAGGATGTCTTCCCATTGAAGACTGGGATTCCTCAGAATCTGACCATTGAGGGCGCCTCTACATCAGGATCTATTCCAGATCAAGTGGAAAGGATGACGAATGTGGGGGTTGAGACTCAACCTGAACCCAATGATTTTTCTGAAGAGATTGAGCCAAGGAGGAGTAAAAGACCTCGGATAGCCAAGGATCTAGGTAGCGACTTCGTTGTCTAACAGATCGAGGGTGATCCACCAAGTTACAAGGAAGCCATGGCTTCATCTGAAGCAAAACATTGGAAGGATGCCATCAAATCTGAGATGGATTCCATTATGCCTAATGGGACTTGGGAGTTGGTTGATTTACCCAAAGGATGCTCTACCATTGGGTGCAAGTGGGTGTTTAAGAGAAAGCTTAGACTTGACGGATCAATAGAAAAATACAAAGCCAGATTAGTTGCCAAGAGCTTTAGGCAAAAGGAAGGTACATCGATTATTTTGATACCTATTCCCCTGTGATTAGGATGACCACAATCCGGATGCTCATAGCATTGGCATCTGTATATGATCTCTCTATCCACCAAATGGATGTGAAGACTGCCTTCTTGCATGGCGATCTTGAGGAAGAGATTTATATGGATCAACCTGATGGGCTTGTGACTCCTGGGAATGAGGGAAAGGTTTGCAAGCTTGTCAAATCCCTTTACAGATTGAAACAAGCACCAAAGCAGTGGCATGAAAAATTTGACAAGACTATTTTGTCATGTGGCTTTAAGGTTCATGAATCCGACAAGTGTGTTTATTCCAAGGTGAAAGGTGATGAGTGTATTGTCTTGTGCCTATATGTTGATGAATGTTATTGTTTGGATCACATATGAGGATTATTAATGAGACTAAGGCTTTCTTGAGTAGCAAGTTTGAGATGAAGGACATGGGTGTTGCTGATGTGATCTTGAGTCTCAAACTGACAAGGTCAATTGATGGGATTGTAATTTCTCAATCTCACTATGTTGAGAAGGTACTTGAGAAATTTGGATATCAAGATTGCAAAACTGTAAGCACTCCTTTTGATTCATCCAAAACGCTGTTTAAGAATAAAAGTGGAGTACCTGTAGCCCAGCTAAGGTATTCACAAGTGATAGGAAGTTTAATGTATCTTGCAAATTGCACGAGACCTGATATTTCATTCTCGGTTGCAAAGCTGAGTAGATACACTAGCTGTCCTGACCGTACTCACTGGGAGGCTCTGGATCGAGTACTGAAGTACTTGAAGGGAACTATTTCCCTTAGTTTGCATTATGGTAGACATCCTTCTGTACTAGAAGGTTACAGTGATGCAAGCTGGATAGGGAAAATAGAGGAGTCTGGGAGTAATGGTGTTACAGGGTATGTATTTACCCTTGGAGGCGGTGCAGTCTCCTGGAGGTCTGTGAAACAGACCATTCTAGCTCGATCCACTTTTGAGGCCGAGCTGTGTGCTTTAGACACCACTGGAATTGAGGCTGAATGGCTAAGGGAACTTCTGTCGGAAATTCCCATGGTAGGTCAGCATGTTCCTGCGATATCGGTACATTGTGATAATATGACCACAATTACCAAGATCAAGAGTTCAAAGTTCAATCAGAAAACAAGGAGATACATACAAATCAGACTTAAGACGTTAAGGGATTTGGTGTCTCGAGGAGTGTTGGCTGTGGATTTTGTTGGATCCAAAGACAACACGGCAGATCTGTTGACTAAGGGACTTGATAGATCTTTAGTCCTAAAGTTTAGGCTTGGGATGGGACTGAGACCCATTGGGAGTTCCTCTACAGTAGTAACCCAACCTATCTGAGTGGATATCCCACAAAGTAGGTTCAATGTGGTAATAACAAGCTATTTGGAGAACTGGTTGGCACTCTAAGTTTAATGCGTAAGCATGAGTGTCTTATCCCTGGAAGCCTGAGTGCCATTTAAGCTGCAAGTTTAGGAAGAGCATAGGCTCTGAATGGGTTCAAGCCTTTGGGCAGGATGTATGCACAGTGCATCCTTGGAGAACGCCACCTATGTGAGTGTTACTGTGGGCCGCAGTTAAAGGAAGAGGGTCTTTCCTGAACACACTCATGAAACATGATAAGGGTGCATGGCCTTTAAGAACACCAATCCTGAAGATTGTACCAAGAACAACGCTTTGTTATTTCTACCGTATACTTTAACACTAAGGTCTGAAGTTTAAGACGTAGTTCACTTCGTTCCTGTTAAAGTGAAAGTAGTAAACTCAGGTAGAGGTTCAAACCGGAAGGTACCTTTACTGAAAGCAAAGTGTGGGCAGCCGAAAGAAGTCTTTTAAATCCTTTTGAATCTCTTTTTCAAATTGGTGAATTCGTAGGGGATTGTTGTATTAAAATTGTATATTGGTTTTAATTGGAAAACCTATTAATTACAATTGGTATTCAATTTGGTTTCAATTGGGAAACTAAATGTTTTGGAGGGAAAGTTGGGAATTCCCAAATTTGAAATATGGAAAGTTTGGGTGGAAGTTTAGTACCACATCGTGGAGAACTAAACTTTCGGTGGACTTATATATGAGTTCACACCCCAAGCTCTTGTAGCAATAGTAGAGAGGAGGAATGGAGGACCACACACGCGTGCGCGCGCTCCGCTCCGCTCCGTCTCCGTCTCCGGCTCGGGCTCGGGCTCGGGAGAGTCAATTCGGATCTCGATACTTTCGCTGCGGTTTTCATTTGGTAAGTCGATTAAATTAATCACACGATTAATTTGGTAAGTCGACTTAAATGGGAATTCAACTCGCCATTATGGGCGCGATTTTGGGATCCGAAAGGCTGCGTTTTGGGGACGCGTTTTCGGATCCTCTTCCTCTCTCGGCTGCAGTTCTCTGAGGTACAATCGAGGACGATCCCGTTGGTGTGCGCCGACGACGATCGTGAGCCGTCGTATCCTGGGAGCAGATCGCCAGTACCCTACGCACCGGTATTGTGGGGGCGATATCTTCTCTAAGGACAGTCCATTTCACGGACGCTTCGGTGACTTCTAAACTGGTCTCCATTTTATTTTGGTTGCCGCAATATGTTTATTGCTTTACCCTTTCTGGATCATGCCTGTGTCTATGTTTCTGTTCTTTTAATCGGTTCTTGTTTGCATTGTATAATCGGATAATGATTGGGAAACATACGTTTAACGTAATCTTATTCGGTATTGTTTCTCTGTTAATTCATTTGGATCCGATGTTTTATTGTTTAATATATGCATTGGTAATCCTATTTAGAACAGATCCCCTCCCGACATCGAAGGACAACCTGCCCGCCTTACTGAGTTGCCGTTAGGAGCTTCCGGAGATGGCCTCTGCGGTAGTATGTCCATGGAGCGCCTGCGGAGCATCTGCCGCATCCCGTCTGCGACGCGATCGGCAGGGTTGCAGTTGAAGTTGCTGCAGAAGGACATGTGAGCCTGGATGGCCTCGTCGACCCCGTAAACAGCTCCTTTGGCCTTCCTGCTGCCCCTGCTGAGCTCGTCCTTGGCGGCCTCCGAGCATGGGCGGAGGGAGAGGGGGCGGGTAGGGGCCATGGCCCCCCTCCCAATTTGGCAAATTATTAAATAGTCTTTCCATTTTCCATTTCTATTAGCATTTCTCCCATTTTTTTGAAATTTTATAAAGGACAACTTTTTTTTAAATTTCCTTAAAGTGTCACCACCACTACTTTCCTCATTTTTCAAATTTCCGTAAGCCCACCATTTCTATTAAAGATGCAAAGAAAAAAAATACTCATATAGGTCTTACTATAGCGTTGTCTATTTTTAAATACAAATACATATGTGGATACAGATATTGACGAATATGAAAACTATATTACTATATCATTAAAAGATGGATATGGATGTAAGACGTATATTTATCTTATATGAATAATGTTAGAAATATTGTATATATTAACTTAAATATACATGTATTAGATAGATGTACATCATTTCAATGTATTAAATCTGTTTATATCATAGTAATTATATCAAATAGGTGAAAGAATGTATAAAATTATGTTATATATACTTAAAAATAAGTCTGCAAGTATATTTATGTTTGATATTAATGTACAAATATTCTAGTTGATAGATTGGGATTTATACCTAAACTTAACCATTTTTCGAAGATTGATGGAATATGGCCTTGTCGGATATCGAATGATATGCCATCTCATTTTATTTTAGGGTTGGTTACATGTCATTGATATATATATATATATATATATATATATAGGATAAATGGGACTGCCCCCCAAGGGGAGATAACTTGGCTCCCCCGCTCTATTTTTTTCCATTTTTTTTGAAAAACGCTTCCGTGGATTTTTATTGCTATATCCCTATATTATGTCATTCAAGTTTCGTGTGAAACAGAAACTCCTACGACCTCCATCTAGATGAGGTCGACTTCAACAATTCTGCGACCGTTCTGATTCGCATGAAACTTGAATGACATAATATACGGATATAGTGATGAATTTCTATGAATTCATTTTAAAAAAAATAAAGTAAAAGGAAAAATGAGATGGGGGAGCCAAGTTAGCTCCCCGTAAGATGCAGTCCCATTTTCCCCATATACATACATATATATATATATATATAGGGGTTGATGGGGAAGCCCCCTGGGGGCAGCCAACATGGCTGCCCCGCCCCATTTTGAGGCAATTTTTTTATTTTTTTTAAAATATTGTCATGTATATTCATCCCTATATCCCTTCTATATGTCATTCGAATTTCGTCAGAAACAGAGACTCCTACGGCCTCCATCTAGACGAAGTCGATTTAAAAGATCCTGCGACCATTAAAAAAATGATGCCTAGATGGAGGCTATAAGAGTATCTGTTTCTGACGAAATTCGAATGACATATAGGAGGGATATAGGGATGAATATACATGGTGATATTTTTTCAAAATAAAATAAAAAAAATTGCGAAAAATGGGGTGGGGGCAGCCATGTTGGCTACCCAATAGGGGTAGCCAACATGGCTGCCCCCACCCCATTTTTCGCAATTTTTTATTTTTTTTGAAAAAATATCACCATGTATATTCATCCCTATATCCCTCCTATATGTCATTCGAATTTCGTCAGAAACAGAGATGCCTACGGCCTCCATCCGGATGTCATTTTTTTAACGGTCGCAGGATTTTTTAAATCAACCCCGTCTAGATGGAGGCCGTAAGAGTCTCTGTTTCTAACGAAATTCGAATGGCATATAGGAGGGATATAAGGATCCCCCCCCACACACACACACCCACGCACGCACGCACGCACGCACGCACGCACGCACGCACACACACACACACACACACACACACACACACACACACATATATATATATATATATATATATATATATGGGGGGCAGGGATCCTGCACCCTGGGGTGTAGGATACTCCCTGCACCCACCCCATTTTTCGATTATTATTTTAGTTTTTTTGAATTAAAAATTGAGAGAATTTACTTAATATGTTAAGAGGAATAAGTGTTTCAAGTTTCATGCAAAATAAACATTCCTAACATGTTCATCTAAAATGAGTCAATTTCAGCAATTCTGATACCGTTAAAATTTAGTAGTCTTGATTAAGATAACAGAAGTTTCGAATTAAGTTGAATTTGGAATGACAACATGGTGATACATGGTGATCTAAATTTCCATAGGTTTCATTTAAAAAAAATCAAAAAACAATGAAAAATAAGGTCGGGTGTAGGGAGTTTCCTGCACCCGCCGGTGTAGGATCCTTTTTCCCACACACACACACACACACACACACATATATATATATATATAGGGTTAAATGGGGTTGCCCTCTGGGAGTAGCCAACTTGGCTACTCCCACCCCTATTTTTCCCTCATTTTTTTATTTCTTTGAAAAATAAAAATTTGTAAATTCATCATTATATCCCTCTAACATTCTATTAAAATTTCGTCAGAAACAGAGACTCCTACGGCCTCCATCCAAACATGGTCGATTTAAAAAATTTTACGACCGTTAAAAAATGACGTCTGGATGGAGGGCTTAGGAGTCTCTGTTTCTGACGAAATTTTAATAGAATGTTAGAGGGATATAGTGATGAATATGCAAATTTTTATTTTCCAAAGAAATAGGAAAATGAGGGAAAAATAGGGGTGGGAGTAGCCAAGTTGGCTACTCCCAGGGGCAGCCCCATTTTTCCATATATATATATATATATATATGGAAAAATGGGGCTGCCCCCTAGGGGTAGGCAACATGGCTGCCCCCATCCCATTTTTTGCAAAAGTTTTTTATTTTTTTTAAAAAATATCACCATGTATATTCGTTCCTATATCCCTCCTATATGTCATTCGAATTTCGTCAGAAACAGAGACTCCTACGGCCTCCATCCAGACATCATTTTTTTAACGGACGCAGGATTTTTTAAATCAACCCTGTCTAGATGGAGGCCGTAGGAGTCTCTGTTTCTGACGAAATTCGAATGGCATATAGGAGGGATATAAGGATGAATTTACATGATGATATTTTTCAAAAAAATAAAAAAAATTGTCCAAAAATAAGGCGGGGCAGCCATGTTGGCTGCACCAAGGGGTCAGCCCTATATATATATATATATATATAACATTCGTATTATTTCGTAATAAGATTTTTTTAATGATTGCGCTGCTAACTACACTTTTCCATCTCTCCATAACTGACATATCGATATACGATATTTATCATTTTTGTTGTATTTTTAATTAACATTTTCAATCATATAATTGGTCTCATAACGTGTCTTACGAGTCGGACACAAATTGGACAATTTCGTTTTATGATTTAGACATGAATCATTCATATATGTTTTGGCCCCACACCTGTAAAAATTTTCTGGCTCCGCCCCTGCCTCCGAGCACAGACCGCAGAGCCACTTGCCGTGGAAGCTCGTCCTCACCTGGCGTATGTACTGCTCCGTGCAGTCCTCTTGGAGACCGCAGCATTCGCAGCATATCATTACCTCCGTCTCCATCTTACTTTGATGATCAGCATCCGAGTTTGCTATTTATAGCTGCTGGAGCTAAATGTTCGGATTGTGTAAATTAAGCAATTTTCATCTTAGGTGGGCCTCCCATAAAGTACAAGTATGGAACAATAGGTGCTGTATAGCAGGGATCCGTCCCATGGTGATCGGACGGCATCAGGGCCCGATCCACATTGGAAAATACATACTGATATATCCATTCCGATATATTTACTATATATATATATAATATATATATAGGGGTTATATGGGGTTGGGGAGAATGCACCTAGGTGGATGTAATTATACATGCACCGGAGCCTATATCTTTCACGTTTTTCTACTTTTTTGGAAAATATCACCATGTATATTCATCTATATATCCCTCCATTATGTTATTCGAATTTCGTCAGAAATAGAGACTCCCGTGCCCTCCATCTAGAACAGGCTGATTACAGCAATTCTAAGACCGTTAAAATTACGTGTTCTAGATTAGGGTGGAGCATTGGGCCGGGCCAGCCCTGACCCGACCCTGACCCGACCCGCAAAAGCCCGGGCCCGGCCCGAACCCGACATACAAATGGGCCGGGCCCGGGTCCTCATTTTTCAAAAATATTATACTTGGGCCGGGCCGGGCCCGAACCCGAAGTACAAGTGGGCCGGGCCCGGGCCCTCATATTTCAAAATATCGTATTAGAACTAAATAAGGGGATACGGATTTATAGTCATAATACATCCAATATTTCCTTCATACATCAATAGTAATATTATATTGTAACAATACATCCAATATTCGTGTGTTATGGACGAATTATATCCATAACAATAAATTGGAATCAAAGTGCAACTTCATGGAATCAAAATAAGTGCGGGTTGAGCCCGGCCCGAGCCCGAGCCCGACCCGAACCCGAGCCCGAACACGCGGGCCTTGGGCCGGGCCCGGGTCCTCAGTTTGCTGAAAAAGCGGGCCTCGACCCGGCCCAAGGCCCACGGAAAATTGATGGGCTCGGGCCGGGCTTTCCCGGGTTGGGCCGGGTCGAGCCCAATGCTCCACCCTATTCTAGATGGAAGGCACAGGAGTCTCTATTTCTGACGAAATTGGAATGGTATATAGGAGGGATATAGGATGAAGATACATGGTGATATTTTTCAAAAAAGTAAAAAAAACGTGGAAGATATAAATTCTGGTGCATGTAAAATTACATGCACCTTGGTGCATACTCCCTTTTCCCATGGGTCATATGTGGCTGCCCCCTAGGGGCAGCCAACATGGCTGCCCCCGTCTTATTTGGGCAAAATTTTTTATTTTTTTTGAAAAATAACACCATTTACATTCATCCCTATATCCCTCCTATATACCATTCGAATTTCGTCGGAAACAGAGACTCCTACGGCCTCCATCCGGACAGTATTTTTTTAACGGTAACAGGATTTTTTTAAATCGATACCATCGAGATGGAGGCCGTAGGAGTCTCTGTTTCTGACGAAATTCGAATGGCATGTAGGAGGGATATATGGATGAATATACATGGTTTTATTTTTCAAAAAAAAATAAAAAAAACGCCAAAAAATGGGGCGGGGGCAGCCATGTTGGCTGCCCCCAGGGGGCAGCCCCATTTTTTCCATATATATATATATATAATATATATGAATTTTGACATTCCTATTCCTATCCATTGTAATAATAGATAGGGATATGGGTATTACTTTGACATTTAAAAAAAATCATATTTGTGTATCTATTTTTACATATAAATATATATATGTCATTTATTTACAACTGTGGAACGGAATGTTACAGCTAAGATACATCCTTATTTATATAATTGTTATGAAATAAATATATTAAATATATTTGTTTTATATAAAGCATTTCTTCTATTATCCGTATATGATCCGTATTTGTTTTTTATTCGTATTCATTTCTTAGGATATGATAACACAATTTTCATAACTATCAACTTTTATATTCAGACGCGTATTCGTATTTTAAAATAGAAAATAATGTGATTGAAACTATATTTGTATCTGTATCCAACCATTTTGATCTCTGTGAACAAAGAAACGCCGTCGTACTCGAATCAACATTTTTACAACAAACCTGATAAAGAAAGGATGGAGTTAGATTGAATTGATGAAATCAATGATCTCATCACCTCACATTAAATTGCTCTATTATTAACTAAGTTGTAATGTCACGAGCTTAGACTCCATCTGTTATCAGATGATAGCTGGTTCTGACAACTTAACTTCGAGCCTAATTAAAGTTGTTGACAACAACCCAAAATGGTTAAATCCAAAATGTCAAATAATAACTCCCACTCTTATAACACGCTTACACTAATTTTTAAATGGTGGGACTATGTTTGGTTGTTACAGTCTCCCCTTCTTATATTCGCAACCTCATTGTTGCAACATGGCACATTACTTATACCCATCAATAGTGATGGTTGCACACTCAGATTTTATATTGCTGACTCAACCTCTCACGTAACCTTTTTCTACTATTAGAGGAAACTTGACCCGGTATCATTTCTAACTTCCCAAGCATAAAGCTTGAACCATTATCGAGAATAACTGACACTAATATCGAACAAGAACAAATTCACTATTTTTTCAAGCAACATAGATATAAAAATACTATTTATAAAGCATCCTCCATGAAGGCATACAAGGAAATGGTCTCAGTGTTCATAACATAATAACAAATCATCATCAACAGTATTCTATCCCCAACCCCGGACATTATATCCTTGTTCCTTTTCTGATATCGATCCTACTGTCACAGAAACAAGAGGCTGCAAACTGCACAATTCAGAAGGCAAAGCATTCCTAGTATGGTCCATATTATAGTACATGAGACAAAATCACAAGTTTGTAGTACCTCTGAAACATGGAAGAAGATTTAGCATATCTTTTATCCATCTCAATGTCCAAATCTTTCTCGGTCATGAGGCGACGAATAATCAGTATTGGAACCAGCAGGGACGATCCCAAAAGGGTTGATGGAGGGATGACTTCCGTAGTAATGCTTCTTTATGTGCTGCATATTTACAGTGCTGCTCATGCCTGGGATTTGGTAAATGTCTTTGGTATAATTGAACAGATTTGGATATTCACGCAAGAGCTTCTTGTTGCACTTGAAGTGGACGGAATATACCTACAAGAGACATGGTTGTTTTCCAGAGATCAAATCACAGCCAAAGCTCTGTTTGAATCCCATATTAAGACCTCTTTATAAACGAACTCCAGTAAAAAAGGTGGGAGCCCAACTCCACAAACATATCATTCAGCTAGATAAATTTGGCTATCAAATTAGCTTTTGCATAAAGAAAAATAAAGAAAAAAGGTAGAAAAATGGGTTCTTACATTTTCTTTATTTTATGTGTTCAACATAAAACATGAGCTCCACCTTAATAATAACACACAAAAATCTTATCAGGGTGCATACACCCCTACCATGCAAGATCCAGGGTTGGAGCATTTTTGATGAAATTCCGGTGCGTAAGGACCTTATTTGGATATCACGGTTTAAAAGAAATGGTACAACAATAAAGCCTTTTCCCACATTAAGTAGGGTCGGCTACATGGATTCTTTGCCTCCACTAATCTATCTTGTGTCATTCTCGGGCTTAGATCCAGAAATCTAAAATCCCTTCGGTTCGAAAGAAATGATAAAAAATTATTATATTGCACTTGCATTTAAAATAACTGTCAGATTTAAATGGCCTAAACAACCAGGCATGTCCTAGGTTTTCAAGGAGAAACAACTGCTTTCCCGACATTAAATAAAGCCTCTGACTCTTTGAGGGGAAATAACATCTACAAAATTCTTAGTTATTTGCTGTTTGCCAATGAAAATCTATTTTTAGGAAAAAAAGGTGCCATAGAAAAATCAAGTAGAGCCTGATAGCTCCATTGACTTATAAACTGACAAAGAATAGTTAAGTATTTTACGGAGGAAAAGGAAAAAGGAGTTACATTTGTGGTGGTTGCAGACATAGTGTCAAATGTCAGTGACGTCAACAATATGTCTAACGTCGAGTAGGAGATGTTGATAAGCAGGATTGTATCTTTTTCCAGGGCATCAACATCATCTCGGCTATATACATCACCAATTATATCGTCGAAATATCAACGATGAAACGAAACAACGAAGATAGCTATTTTTGACTATATTTGCCCGATATTAATGACATATTACCCCATTTCGAAGAGTAAGAATTTGTGAAGGCCAACAATATGGACGATATCGATACTGCCTACTCGATAAGCACTTGATATTTGAGGTCACGAATATTATCGATATTTGAGACCAATTATTCTTGGATTGGTTTCTTCATGACTAAACTTCTAATTGCATGTCTTGTGTAGTATTGCATATTAGCTTGTGCAGTAATTACGACATCAATACTATACAAAACTTATATTTAGATTTATATTTTAGCAAATAAGTGTGTATTTCTATCTTTTTATTTAGGGATAATTACACCCATAACCCTGAGTAGTTTCGCAATAACATTCATAACCTCGCATAATCGTGAATTACATGAGAAACCTCGAATAGTAACTCCGTCTCACACCCATAACCCTCCGTTAACTTGATATGTTAACTCAACCATTTGAGTGAGTTAATCTAACCAATCTAGCAATGAACGTTTAGGATTTATCCAAAATAAAAAAGGGAAGAAAATCCGGCGAGACGGTGGGATCTGGAGGCTGCGCGTGGGTCGACGGCGGGGACAGCCTTGGTTTCTGCAGGTGGTTCCAGGGGAATAAGGAAACCTGGAGGGCGGGGGTTGTAGGGGTCGAACAGGGAGGCTGGGCGCGAGGCTCCATCGGTGCTCGAGCAGGGAGGCCGGGGGGCTCACCGCGCTTCCTTTCGGCAGTGTCCCCGCCGGAAGGAGGCGGGGCGGGCAGGGCTGATTCGTCGGAGGGGGGGGGGAAGTCGAGATCAGCGAGGGAGGGGAAGTCAGGAGTCGAAAAGGAGGAGGCCGTCGTCGGGGAAGCGGAGGAGGGTCTCTGAGTGTGCCCGTCGGTGGTGAGGGGCAGCGGTACAAGGGGTGGTCGATGAGATTGAGGACGACGAGGATGGGCAGCGGCCGACTAGCCGGGCGTCCATATCGGTCGTCTTCTTCTGCTGCTTCGGCTTCCGTGGCTGCAGCTGCTGCTTCTCCTCCTTTGGGGCCACGGGGATGGATTGATTGGTGGTTGGTTGCGTTCATATGTGTTATTAGCGTCCCACGGTGGAATTGGAAGTGGGCGCATGCCCACATGTTTTCTTGTTGTTTCCCCCATCCTTTGCATCTCAGATCCTCGATAGGGGGAGGCTTCAGGGAGGGAGGAGCTCTGGCATGGCGACGGAGACGAGGCTGGATGGGGGTTCGGAGGAGCTCGGGCATGGCTGCGAGCTTCGAACAGGGGTGTCTTCGGGCAGGGCTACAGGCTTCCAGCAGGCCGGGGAAAAGGGGCGGAGCAGAGCGGCGAGCTTACAGGTGGGTTCGAGGAGGGGGATTGTAGAGGTGCCGACGGGCTCGACCAGGAGGGGCTGGAGTAGGCCGGAGCAGCTCAGCGAGGATACGGGGCAGCGGGCCAGGAGGGAATTTGGGGCGACAAGGTGAGGCTTCGAGCTGGACGGGGAAGGGGGTGGCAAGTTATTGCAAATCAGAATGATCTTTGAGGGTAATTTTGACTTATTCTAATGGAAGTCGTCAATTATAACGGACATCTTAAACGGAATATAACACAGGGTTATCTCATGTAAGAGTTAAGCATTACTCGGGGTTTCTCGTGTAATTCGCGATTATTTAGGGTTATGATTGTTATTGCGGAATTACTCAGGGTTATGGGTGTAATTATCCCTTTTATTTATTAAAGAACATTTAAAACCTTGATTTTTAGGGGAAAAAATCAAATTTTATAGCTATATCCATGATTTCTAGCAATTCTAGTGACACGTCGGCAACATGCCGGCGACATCGAGGCGTTATGACAATTTTTGAGGTTGGCGAAATGACTCTGAAATCAACATTTAAGGCCATGGTGGTAGTATGCAGGAGGAAACCATGCAAATCCAAGCAGATGGATGACAAGCCTTGCAACGGCATTTAGGCTTAGATAAAACTGGACAGAAATCACACATCTCAATCCTCCTCATGTCATGTGGACTGGCTCAACGTTACAAGGTAACTAATCAGCGCACGCCAGAAGCTGAAACCGAACTCAATCTTTACCATTTTTGTCTACTAGTGGACTGACTCAATGGTGCAAGGTAAGTAGTAAGCATGTGCCAGAAGCCATGAAACTGAGCGTGGGGATGGACCAATAATCTAATATACACTTTCACCAGCTACACTTCGATGGTTGCGACAACAAGAGTACCTTGTACGTATAAAAACCATGAACCAAAGGTCGGGGTCTCCAAAGGGGCACAACTCATATCACACACAACTCCTCTTTAAGTTGGAGCTTACATATCAAACGTGTTCC
Organism: Ottelia alismoides; assembly: GCA_037367405.1. Lineage (NCBI taxonomy): Eukaryota > Viridiplantae > Streptophyta > Magnoliopsida > Alismatales > Hydrocharitaceae > Ottelia > Ottelia alismoides. The sequence continues at coordinate 2,479,404 of JAZKJV010008882.1, forward strand.
ACTTGCCATAACATCTCTTGAACCGAGCAAGAGCTTTAGTGAACATGTCGGCAATGAGATCCTCAGTAGTCACACTAAAGGTACATAGCATCGAATCCATACCAACTCTGTTGCTGCAAGAGCCATTGATGTGTACTTCTCTACACTTGAGAGGGAAACAACCTACTTCTTGCTCCTCCAAGTGAGCAAATTCTCGACCAAGTAGGTGCATAAGATAGTGGTGGACTTCCCATCTCGTAGATTTCCTCAATCAACAAAGGAGTATACTATAAGATGAGTGGCCCCTTGATGAGCAACAATCCTCTTCCTTTAGAGGACATGACGTACCTCAAAATATCATACATGCCTCAATGTGGGCCTGAGTAGAATAGTCCATGAACTGATTGAGTCAGCCAACCGCATGCGAGATATATGACCAAGTGATGGTTAGATGTAATAGCTTCCGAGCCAATCGCATGTAACAACTCATATCTCAAATTTCTCTAGTCTCGTTGATGCATACTTTGGATCCACACGAATATATGGTGACTTGGATCCCGATATCCCGATCTCATGTAATAGATTGGTAGCATACTTTCTTTTGGACATAACCCGACCTCATTTTGGAATGGACAATCTAAATCCCAATAGTATCTTAGTGGTCCCAGATCTTTGATCATAAACTGATTTGATAGGTATTTCTTTATCTCTGCATGCCCTTCGAGTTATCATCATAGCCTTATGCAGTAGACACATCCTCCAATGTTGAACTTGAGCATCATAGCTTGGAGGTTGTTGCATGTGAGTGAACTCTTGCATATCGCCATTGAAAAAGGCATCTTGACATCAAGTTGATAAAGGTGCTAATCTAGACCTACTATCATGAAGAGAAGAATCCACACATTTTAGAGACATGGCACGAGGGAGGTGTCAAATAAGTCACAGTAAATCTATGTTAAGCACGTAGATAACAACCAAGCTCTGTATCTTGCAACTAAGTTCTTGTAGGAAATATTATTTATGTCCTCTAGGGTTTCTCCTTTACATAAAGGAACCTTATAGACTAAAAATAAATAGATTATTCATTTCTTTCCGCGCATGGTATCAGAACGACGATCCTAAACTAAAGCCCTGATATTATTTACACCAAAACCATATATGTCGGCATCTCTCCTCCAGATCTCGACTTCCGCGTGAGGTTAGCACCTTCGTGTCTCCACCCCCGCACCTTCATGCACCACATGGAGACAATGTGCGGGCCCAATCTTGCTGCAACACACGTTCCCCACCTCTATTTGGGCCTGCTCCACTCGAAGGTGCTCCCTAGCACCACCCAACAATGTAAAACCGCATGTAGGCCCTCCGTACACAGCCTCATGTTTGTGCACATTGCATGAGTAACTGGTTTGGTCATTTACGTGTTGATTTTGGGACAATGCAACATGAATTTGACTCTGTAAATTCAATTCTCCTACCATAGAGCATCTCCGAAGTTGATGGAAAAGGTTATGCTCTGAGCTTGCACATGCACAATGTAGTCCCTACATGATTGTATAGACAAAAATCAGATTGTTATGGCACCTGTTCACGTCCTTCCCGATCTCCATTCGTCATGACAGAAGACAAGGCTGATATGTATTTATCTCCCGCTTCCGGGGCATTCAAAGGCCATGCACCCATCGTCAAGATGAAAGGGGTCAATTACGAATTGTGGGCAATGCAGTTAACGAGCATCATGGAGAGCAACAATAAAGAATACATCTTGACGCAACTCGAACCAGCAGATAAGACTAGAGAAAACGCTTCATGGAAGCAGGACAATGCATGGGCACATATTTGGCTCTTTAGCATTGTTACAATGAAGATAGCCAATGACATTTTACATTAGCCTATTACAAAGGTGACATAGGGTATTCTCACTCATAGGCGAAGAATGAGAAAAGGATCCTCCAACTCTAGTATGACATCTTCACGAGGAAGCAGGATGGTTGCCCTCTCTATGCTTCATACTCTTGGTTTTGTGACATGTTCGATAAGCTTCATAGCTACATACCCCTAAGCGCTAATAATTAGCATATAATGGCTTACACAAACACCACAATGGTAGATGTTTTTCGTACATCTCTTGATCCCCAGTATAATGCTACCCACTACCAACTTCTTACAGGTGCATCTATCCCTCCCATAGAGGAGGCCTAAAGCCATCTAAGAAGGATTATTGTTCCTCTTGCTTCTACTACTCAGACCTCCTCTGCCATAGTAGCATTTCACGACAAAGGAAGTTCGACACAATTCACAGGGTGTGGAGTTTTTGGCAGAGTAAGTGGTTGCAATCACTCGTAGTGTACATACAACAACCGCATAAGGAACTCTATGGATACATGTTATCAGAAGCATAGACGCTTCGCATTTGCTTGTATTAATGAGCAATTTGTGCCCATTGCTATTCCTGTTGATCAGAAGTATGATGATATTGTCTCTCGTCTAAAGGAGATCATGGGCCCTTCAGTCGATTCTAGTTTCTCTAGTGCTCCTTTGGCCTCATCTAACATTGTGGAAAGGGAATACATAGTTGATTATTCATCATGCCCTAGGGTTCTCTCAAAGAGAGGAAAAACTATGGAGCAAATTACATAGTAGAGACAGAAATAAAACTAAAAATATAAAATAAGACAAGAAAAAATAACTCTCAACACTCTCCCTCGAGATGGAGCATAGACGTCAGTCATGCTCAACTTGGAACAACATATTTGAAATAATCCTCTGACTAGAGCCTTGTTGAAAACATATGATGCATGCCCCCCTGAGCTGGTGTGGGAAGTAAAGATAGTAAAGAAGTAATGTGGGTTCGAGCATTACTAGCCGACCTTCACATAGAAATGCTTCTTATGTCGTTGAAATATGATAATCAGGTTGCTCTATTCATTACCAATAATCATGCCTTCATGAGTGAACAAAGCACATTGAATTTGACTGACACTATATACAAGACATGGTTAAAAGGAGCTTCATCTCCACGTCTCATGTTAGCTCAGAGGACCAAACTGCAGATATCTTTACCAAGGCACTGCTCAGGGGACCATTCCAGAAGTGTTCATCCAAGCCGAGCATGATTAATATCTATGCTCCATCTTGAGGGGCAGCGTAGAGATATATTTATGTTTATGTACTTTTTCCTCAAATTCTTTTGCTTTCGCCTATCTTATGTAATTTACCCTTAGGTTTCTCCTCTATATAAGAGAGACTAAGGTTCTATGGAATAACAAGTTGCTCATTTTTCCCAACAATGATTATTGTGGATAGTGATAACCATAATAATCATATATTTGATGATTAAATCTCATTTAATTATCTTAAATAACTCTTCTCATGTGTACAAATAATATGAATCGCATTCATATTACTCGTGATAATTAAATCATATTTAATCATCAATTTTCCTATTCTTAGATATATTGTCAACAATAAAATTATTCTTGAACTCTTTCAAGAACAATGTGTCTTCTCCGTGGATACTTGGAGATAAGGACAGTGTGATTGTACATTTCATGTATAGTGACTTGGATATTGAGATCTTATCTCATATCCATATCTAGGTGACATTTCAAAGATGTTTGATTAAATCAAACCATAAATCTAATCTTCTCATTACATTCGAATCACATTTAGCATGTTCGATATTTAGACTAAGATCAGATTACTTTCATGTATAGTGACTTGGATATTGAGATCTTATCTCATATCCAGATCTAGGTGACATCTCAAAGATGTTTAATTAAATCAAACCATAAATCTAATCTTCTCATTGCGTTCGAATCACATTCAGATCAATGTTCGATATTTAGACTAAGATCAGATTACTAATCTTCTGAGGAGTTTCTAAAATCCAAACATTTTTCATCACTTCCTTGGAATGGAAGTGTCATGGTTATACAATCGTTTACGATCACATCACCCTCGAGTATTCCAAGTTCCCGTACATCCTACATATTGGAAAACCTAAAATAAATCCGAAGTTTTAGATCATATTTGAATTGTTTTCTTTAGGGTTTTATCATTATGTTTCTCATTCGATCAATGTGAGTTTGTATCGATCATATGCTTTCCAAAAACATATATCATACCTACAAATTCTATCATGCTTCCAAAGCAGGATAACCATGCATGGAATTTGGTTGGTTCCAATATCTCACGAGTGAGCTCATGGCTTCCGGTTCATTAGTAAACATGTATGATCCCTTTAAGAGAACGTACTACTCATATGCCCTTGTATGAACATCAACTCGCAATTATATAGACCTAGATTAGGTCAACAACCTAATGATCTGCCTAATGTACATACTTAGACATATAGTAGTACATGTCTCCAGTCAGAGGATGCGTGCCTATATCGTAACAGCAGATGAAATAGATCTTGGTTTTCTTTATCTCGTTAAGTCAACTCTTCGACCTAACTTATCCCATTAAGGTAGACTAGCAACGCTTTTCATAGACTAGATCCAGTCTATGAAAACAAGTTAATATCTAGTATATTTATTTTGGGTGGGTTAAGTAATGGTTATTAAAAAATAGAGATTTTTACTCCCATACCCCTGCGTACTTTCGTAATTACGTAAAAAACCCTCAATAATCGTGAATTACACTAAAAATCCTGAATAATTACTCTACCTTATGCATAGGCCCCTCCGTTAAAAATCATCCACTGACCTACACTAACCCTTGAGTTAACTAACCTAAGTCCAATGGTAGACGTTTATTCTACTTTTATTATATTTTAATAAATCCCAACTCCACTCCATTCTTCCTCCTCTTCCCCACCCTCCACCTCCCCTCCTCTCGCACAAGTAGCAACAGTTCCACCATCGGGTGAATCTCTCCTTCTAGCGCCTCCCTCCACCGCCCCTCCTTGAAACCAAGCATCGGGGGATCTCCTCCTCAAGGGACATTGCATTCGGTCGCCTTGGCGGGTGGAGCGAAGCACAAGTTGATCTCTTCCTCGAGGCTCCAGACGACAAAGTCTAGTTTAAGGGTGGAGTCAAGGCTTTGGTCGTCTGAGTTCAAGGGTGGCAGAACGTGACTCGCTAAATCACAAAGGGGACGAAGGATTATAGATGATCCAGATTGCAGGCATGACACCTTTTGCAAATTGGATTGAGTTCAAGGGGTAAAATAGTCAGAATTTGGTCAATTCCTTTAAAGATAATGGATAAAATATATTGAAGTTAGCAGTTATGCCACGCCTTGGTTAACAATTGTTCATGATTCTGGGTGCATTTCACGATTATTGAAGGGTTATGTATGTAATAATGAAAGTACATAGGTTATGAGTGTAAAAATCCCAATAAATAGTTTATTTGAGTCAAAAGATGGGAAAATACGCTATGGTATTCGCTCCAAATATATTAAAAGATGAAGAAAAGTTACACGAAGACTTACAAAAACCAAAACTTGAGAGCAGTCCTAATAGTGGAAAATTACATTCTAAAAGAAAAGAGCATCATTTCTAGCTAACCAAATCTCCTGGATAATTGCGGTAGGCCAAAGAAGGTTCTCTCTAGATCAATGCTTTACCTCCAACATCGAGTCCCAAAATAGATACATGTTCTGAAGATTCAACCAGTCAGCGCCAATCTCCGTCCAAATTGGGGACGTCTTCACATAATTCTAGAAAAGATATTCCACAGTCTCAATTTGTGTTTCGCAAAGGGGACATCAATTACAAACATCCGTGAAAAAATGGTCCCTTATCATTATACGCTTTCTGCATAGCAACCACATAAGGAAGTTCTACTCGGCAGTTTTAACTCCCATATAAAGTTACAGTCACAAACCAAAGCACCTATCCTTAGACGTGACAGTGTGGGAATACCTTTAGGCTTGTTTAACCGAAAAGGAATTATTCTTTCACACCAAGTGATCCTGCTCATCAACAAGTATCAGTCTGCCTAAGGGATTCCAAAAGTAGAAGGAAATCCTCTAGGCGTTGGTTAGAGAAGTCCGTCAAGAACGAAGGCATCCAATTGGTGTCCAACCAACAATCTAACACATGTTCTTCACGATTAGCATCTAGAGCAAATAAACAGGGGAACCTGGAAGAGAAAGGTCCCTAACCGGACCAATTGTCGGTACAAAAAGCAAAAGATTTACTATCATCTGGAAGCAAGGCAACACCGATTTGATCCCTTTCCAAAAAGTTGAAGGGTAAAAGTTCAGGTGCTAGGGAAAACTTCCTTGGATCCCGATGTTATAAATGTTGTGAACGAATTGGCAACAAAAGCCTTCACTCATGCGCTATCCTACTAACCCATTTTAGGAGAAAAGCCTCGTTCATGGTTTCCAAGCGAGTGATCCCGAGATCACCAGCCATTGTTGGTGAGGTAACAGTCTCCCAGTCAACCAGATGCACCCCTGACCCCTCCTACCCTAATTTGCCTTAAAGAAATCTCTGTATGATCATTCCTAGTCGGTACTTGATACAAATAGGGAGAAGAGGAGATGACATGGAGAAAACAGGAATAGCCAAGAGAACGGTATTTACAAGCACCAATCATCCACCACGGGATAAAATAGCCGCTTTCCAGCTATAGAGTTTTCATATTTCTATGATAGGAAACTAGTCAGACATCTTAATTCTTCCAACTAACAAAGGAAGGCCTAAGTAGCGGATCGAGAAAGAGTTGCACTCCATACCTAACTCCACACAACATGCATGTGTATCTAGGTTTGAATGACCAAATGGGATTAGTTGTAGACTTTCTATGATTGAGTACAAGATCGGACAGTTCGCCAAAAATCCTTAAAGTTACTACTATTCCTATAGCTCCATCTTTGCCTCTAATAAAAAAGATGGTGTCATCTGCATACTGTAGTAGAAGAATAGAGATATCATCAATGATGTAACCATGTGCGAGATCATTACATGCGCGCGCTCAACCATGCAGGTTAAGACATCCGCTACAATCACAAATACATACGGTCTAGGGGGCACCCCTGTCTAACACCCTATTGTGGCTGGAAAAATCCTCCCTCAGGTTGACCGTTAAAAAGCATCAAGTAGGATGTTGTGGTGACGCAATGCATCATCCAGAAGATCCAAGTAACGAGAAAACCCTATCTAGACATCACCATCTAGAGAGAACGCCAATCCACTGTGTCATAAGCTTTTAGAGAAGTCCATCTTCTAAAGCATACCCTTCGACTAATGTCTCTTCCAGTCTGCTATACATGGAAGGACATATCGATATCGGTATCGATATCGGTACCATGTCGATACCGATATAACGCTGATATATCGGCGATATATCGACGCCATATCGCCGACATCGGGATTCAGCTCGCCTTTTTTGTGTGTCGATACCCGATATCGGACATATCGGCGATATATCGGTGACCTGTCGATACCGATATATCGTCGATATTCGCCGAGATATCGAGATTCGGCCTTCCGCCTATAATCTCAGTTGCTATAGACAAACGATCCATAATCTAGCTTCCCGAGACAAATGTTGATTGGAACGATGAAATGATGTGATCCAAAACCATGTTCAATCTAATTGCCAAGACCTTCGCTACTATAAAATAGATAGCATTGGAGAGTGCAATCGACAGAAAATCTTCCACTCTCTTAGAAACCTCCTTCGGTAACAGAAAAATGTGAGCCTTGTTAAGTCTCTTAAACCTAGCATTTTCTCTAGCAAACTCCTCCAAAACATTCATAGCTTCTCTTCCTACCAATGCCCAAAATTCATAGAAGAAAAAATAGGAAACCTGTCAGGACCAGGTGCATCATCAACATTCAAATTCCAAACAGCTACTTTCACCTCTTCTGATGTAATGTTTTACACCAAGTGATTTTTAGATAGTTGAGAATCCCCCTTGGCCAGATTATCTCCAGGGTCTAACAACATTCCTTCTTGAGAAGTTATGGAAATGATCAACAATTTCCCGTCACGTCTCACGGTCACATGCCTTCCACTCACCACCACATAGCAGATCAAGTTATTGTGATGTCTCTTGCAGAAAACTCAATGGAAATAAGTTGTGTTCGCATCACCTTCTTTGAGCCAAGAGTGTCGTGATCTTTGTTTCCACTCCACAACACGTTTCTTATCCTCAGCTATGATAATTTTTTGTGTTGTTGCTCTAGTTGTGAGTTCTTTAGCTAAAAGATCATTGGTAACTTCCAACCCACCAATTCTGCACACATCTTTTTCTACCTCCTTACGTCGGGCTCTTCTAGCCTCTCTAACCTCCTCCTTGAAAAAGCAAAGTCGTATGCACAAATAAATCAACTTCCGAGCCATATATGATGCTGCGAAGCCCAAGACCAGAGTGGAGGTCCAGTGGCAGGAAACCAACTCTGAAATTATCCTCTTGTAGCCATGCGCACTTGAATATGAAGAAATCCCTAGTGGGAAAGACATCCCCAGAGTTCCAAACCAATGATGTATGGTCAGACTTGGTATGAGGTCTAGACCTGGAAAAAATGAAATAGGGAAGACAACAAGAAGCTCCGCAAAGGCCAGAAAATGATCAATACAGGAGAACGAGCCAGAAATCCTCCATGTATATCTAGTGTCGCAACATCAATCACATCAAGCTCCATATTATCTATCAGGTCGACAAAATCGACCGAAAAAGGGTCTTGACTACCTCTCAAGCGGGGACTGATGAACGCGAAATCCACCTCTTTAATAATCGATAATTGTATAGGAGGCAGAATTCGGTCGATCAAAAACCACAATCTTTGAATGTTGTGGAGTATTTATACTTGGCAAGTCTACCAAAGTCGAACACAGGAAACGGTGATTCTTAGTAGTGTGGTTCTAAATTCAATTAAATAATTAACTAAACTGTTCGATTAATTTCTGTGTCGGAAAATAAAGAGAAAATATGTTGATGCAAATGAGATGCAATGCTAATAAATTTTAAACAGAGCGTCGAGTTCAACACAAGATCTGTGACAATGAATTTTAATCCAAATAATAATAACCAATTTCCTCTATATTAAATCACAGATCAAAAGATATCAAATCCAGAAATATTTATCAATAAATCCAGGCTGCAGGATATAAAATTAATCAATCGAATCACTCTTATGAGATAAATCAATAATAGCCCTTAAGATTCAACCCTCAAATAATATTCAATACTTTCAAAGAAATAAAGCCAATTACCCTCCTCTATTTAGCCCCTGCAAAAGTAGCTCGAATGTCACCAAATACAGTCAAAGAGTCACCAACTAGAAGCTTGCACAATAGATTAAGATCCTCAAATAATAACCTCTAAAGCATCTATGATCCGTTCACAAATTATGGTTAATAATAGAGCATCAAAATAGCTTTAAAATGACATAGAGTTCGGATGAAAAAGATATGATGAAATGAAATTTAAAGGATTAAAATGTAAGTAAAATAAAATTTTTCTTCCAAACACGTCCCTGGAGGTGCTTATCTGTAATTTAGCAAAGTAAGAGGGTCCCTTCTGCAATTTATCCCAGGTGGGGGTATATTTGTAATATCTAAAACTTTCGGAGGCTTCGGTGCAATTTTCCCAGGTGCACGAGGCGGAGGCTCGAGGATCCCGAGCCTGTGGTTCGGCCCGGGGATGAGGTTCGGGTGAGAGGCAGAGGCTTGGAGCCCCGAACCAGAGGCTCGATCGATGAAGCTATCCGAGCCTTAGGGCGGCTTGATGGCGTGATCGGGGCCGTTGGATCAAGGGCTTGGGCCCGATCCAACGGTTGCTGATCGTCGAGGCGGCTGGAGAGGTAACCTTGACCGACCAAGGCAGAGCGGCGTCGCGCGGCAAAGCTCGGCCGACACACGGCCGAGCTGCTGTAGCTCTGAGCTGACGACTGTTGTCGAGGGTGTCGGTGGCTCCTGCGAAGTGGGCGGTGATGCGGTGGCCTGTGCGAGGCCGGAGGAGGAGAAGGAAAGGGTTGGTCGGAGAGGATGTTAGGAGGGAGAGGAGGAAAGAAGGAGCAGCGGAGGTACCTGGAGGAGCTCGGAGCTCCTGATAGGATCTTCGCTCAAGGGCTGCGAACCTGAACTTACGCGAGGTTGGAAGCTAGAGGCAGCACGCAAGGAAGGCGGCTGGATCTCGCCGCCGGAGGTCTCCCTGTGGCCAAGCCTTGTTGTCACCAAGGACGTCGAGGGTTCTCCTGAAATGGCGGATGAGGGGAGCTGTTGGCGAGGGAAGGATACTTATAGGAGCGAGGTGGACAACAGTTACTCGAGGGAGAGGTCGGCCTCGTAACCGCCGGAGAAGGGAGGTGGCGACGACCGTTACGAGGACGGAGAAGGAGGAGGAACGACAGAGGGGGAAAAGGTTTGGCAACGGTTGAGGAAGAGGAAGGGGGTCACGTGCCTCACACGTGACCCGAGGGGCGCTGGGGTGAGAGAAAGTGGGGGGGCATGTGGCACGCCCAGGAGATGCCACGTGGCGCCCCAAAAAAATTTTCAAAATTACAGAGGAAAGAAAAATGAAAAAGAAATAAGAGACCTCGGATCGAAAAATTTCCTTCACGAAAGTTGTTCATCTCGACGAGATCTACAACGTTAATGAAGGACCCGGGAGCAAAAGAGATCACCTGTGCGAAGTGGTATTTTAGTGGTTCTTCATGTGTATAGAAAATCGGATTTTGGGGGTTTTGTAATTTTTTTGGTGGTTTTAAAGAGGATAAAAAATCTAGAAAAAGTACGATAAAATACAAGGAAATTAATTACACACTAATCTGATTTTTTTATTTTTAATAAATAAGAAAGTGGGAAAATAAAATAGAAGTATGAAACACACAATTTTTGTACTGACCGACAACGGACACCCGGACACAGTCAATTTTTTTATTTCAGTTTTAATTTGGAATTGGATTTTTGTGTCGCTTAATAAAACTTTCACCAAAGGACACATGTGAAGAAGAATTACAATTAAAAGGGTTAATTGTTTACATAAAAACTTAGGTCAAAAATAGCAAAAAGTCAAAATGCGCAAAAGAGGCCCAAAACCCAACTTTCACATATGATCTCCGAATTTTACGAAATTGGTCTTGGTTTGAAGGTATTTGAAAATGGAGTACTTTACAAGTGAGTAGACCAAAATAGGACACTGTATGGGGGAGATATGCTCGTTTTAGTCCGTCAGATGTGAAATCAGACTTTGGGATTATTTGACACTTATTTGTGTTAGTAATTTGCTTGTATTTTTTATTTATTCTTGTTAGTAATTTCTACACAATGGAAGTGGTTTGGGGTCAATCGGAGTTAGGATGAATTAATTGAAAATATGAGAAGTTAGCAGCTCTTTGGGCTAATTTACAAATGGAATTTTTAATGCAATTATGCATGATGAAATGCAAATATTATTTACATATGTATGAATGCTAATTATGCTCTATTGATGATTAGATGCATGTGAATTTTGAGGAACAGAGCCTAATCGACTAATTTTAGCATGATGAATACGAGATTCATCAAAGACAATCCAAAGAAAGCAATGAAATGTTGAAGCCGCCTTCGATTAGCCTTGCCAACCCTGGGAAAGTGTTCCTAGCCCTTCGGATATTTACCCATAAATATGGTCGGATAGCATGAAGGCAAGTACCAAAGATACATGAGAATGCATTCTGCATGCCTAACAAAGCATTCTCCAAAAGGACTATAATGACATGTCTCCCCTTCAACTCCGATACAAAGCCAAAAATAGTCTTTCCCAGCAATGATCAACCCCACCCCCCATTGTGCCAATTGCATCCAAAGTTCTGAATTCCATTAAAGAACCCGCACACCCAAAGGACCCCAAAAATAAAGTAGAGCGAGAAGAGATTTTTATTCTTACAACAAGGCCACATCGCAACCCCGATCATTCAACAGAGCTCCAATCGAACTCCGTTTTTCTGGGTTACCCAGACCTCTCACATTCCAAGTTAAAACCTTCACTAAGAGAATTGAGAAGGACCTGAGGTTCGGACCACACCCACTACCAAAGAAACTTGGGAGATCTAGATAATCATACTCCAATTGTTGATCGCCTTTGATCGGTTTACTATTCATGTAATGTTTCCCATTTCCCCTCCTTGTGATAGAACGAGAGGATGTGAGCAAAGAAACCCCACTAGTAGCTGAGGGGTGTGCACAACGACAACTTCCAGGAAAGTGACCGCACGCTCAAGGAAGGAGCTCCAGTGAGGAAGAGCAGCCAAGGCTTCTTCTTGTGGAGGATGTTTGTTGTTGTAAGAGCAATTACTTGAGGTTCCGTGTGTGACTCCATGAGAGCGAATGATGCAGCTGCATTATGAATGGAGGAGATGTTAGGGGGGCTCGACCATTGGCGACAACAAGGGAGGCATTACCGCCTCAATGGCTTTTACAAGGGGGTCTCCAATAGAAAGGTACAAAAAAATCCATGTCTGTCACAATTAGGTTCAGGGGCCTCCAAAATGCTATACTTTTTAGTAACCAGGTCAGTTTTTAACAAAAAACTATCAGACTCCCCTTTTCTGATAGCTGCATCATAAGTTTCGTTCAGGCCAAGTTTAAAACCACCCAATTAGGAGAGGCACCAAAAATATCTCCTGTTGAAAGGCTATCCGAAGCCCTAGCAAGAAAGAAAGGGGGTGTTGGCATCGTGATGGCTGGAGGGAGCTGCGAAAAAGGGCACCGCACTTTCCAGGTTTGGCGTTGCACTAAATTCAGGAGATCTGAACTACGGAAATCTCTCCTCTTTTTGAAATATTTCCAAAGATGGTTCTTCCGATCTGATCCTCCGAAATCACAACTATTAGCCGTTGCTTCGTCGAATCGGCTAAATAGGGGCTAGCGGTTGCTTTTATCATCGGAGATGGCGGCAAGAGTGGTGGTAGAACTTGTACCAGTAATCGGAATGAAGCGCAGCCCATCTTTAACGAGCGAATGGACTCACTGACAAGAGAATCAAGTCCCTCTAGAACCACCAAGGTCGCCAACGGATCCGAGCCAGGGAGCCGACCATCGGCAAGAACCCTCAGCATCGTTCCCAAACCCCTTAGCGTTGGCTTAGGGTCTCGACGGCGAAAGAATGGGCACACCAAAGATACAGGCCACCCCCAGTCTATTGCTTGGCGTTTCACCATCTATGAATCAATGAAGGAGCCAAGTAACTCCAAACTTCTATCCTTTCTGTAGATATATATTTCATGTTTATGTATCTTTTATCTATTTTCCTTTCTCTTTGTCTACTTTATGTAATTTGCTCGCAGGTCTCTCCCTATATAAGAGAGCCTAGGGCTCAAGGAATAAACATCTCTCTTTATTTTCCCAACATGGTATCAGAGCGGTGGTCCCAGACCGGAGCTCCATCCCCCCTTCAAGCCTCCCGCCATCGCCGCACATGGCCCCACCTCGCCACAAAGGGCCCTACGACCCCACCGCCTCACCTCGAGCCTCGTGGCCCTGCCACCTCTGCCTTGCAGCCCCTCGGGTCATGCCGCCGTGGGCATCGCGGTCTCGGGCCCCACCACCACCTCAGCCCACGCTCCTGTTGTCGTTCCCTTCCTTGAGGGGCTTCCTCCCACAGCTCTGTCATCCTTCAACTACCAACACCGCATCTTCATGTTGATGGGTTTGGTTGCGTAAGTCTACACATGAAACCAAACCTCTTCATGTCAGTATAGACCAAAGTTTATCTAGTCTACAACCCTAGTCGTCTCCAGTCATCATGTCAGAAAGCAAGGTAGAGATCCCCACCACAGGCGCCTTCAGAGGTCCTGTGCCTATTGTGATGATGGATGGGTTGAACTACGAATTATGGGCCATGCAGTTCATGAGCCTAATGAAGTCGATGGGTAAGAAACATATTCTTACCGAGGATGAGCCGACAGAGAAGACAAGGTTGTATGCCTCATGGGAGGTTGATGACGCATATGCACAGGTCTTGTTGTCTGGTACAGTGATCCCAGACATTGCAAACGATGTCTTGCATCGGCCCACTGCCAAAGCCATGTGGGACATTCTTGTTGCCACATATTCGCAGGCCAAGAATGAGACAAAAACTCCACAGCTTCAGCATGACATCTTCACTATAAAGCAGAATGGTCGACCCATGCATGCTCACTACACTGCATTGTGGGGAATGTTTGAGAAGCTTCATAGCTTCAAGCCCCTTACAGCTACTCCCAACGATTTAAATATCGGTTTCAGATATCATATTGATACCCTGTCGATACGATATTTCGTCGAAATTTCAACGAAATTTCGTTGAAATTTCGACGACATTTCGCCCATATCGACCACCATTTGTGAAGAAATGACCGAAAATTGGCCTCATATCGCCATTTCGCTCGAGATTTCGGTCCCTTGTCGAAACTGAAATTTCACCGAAATTTCGTTGAAATTTCGCGAAATCTGAAACAATGGCTACTCCAGAGCAGTTGAAGACATACCGGAATGCCACGAGGGTGGGAGTCTTTCTAGCCTCTCTAGACTCACAGTATGAGGCTACTTCTTCTCAGATTATGGCAGATGCTACCATTCCTCCCATGGAGGAGGCCTTTTGGAGATTGAGCCGGAACAATATCTCAAGCCCTGCTCTAGTGCCAAATTCTTCTGCTATGGCAGCCTCTTGTGGAAGAGGTGGTCCATCTCAATTCCATGGACGGGGACCACGTAGTAGAGGTGGTCGTCGTCGTGGACCACCGTGTACCTATTGTCATCAGACTAATCATACCGAAGATACATGCTACTCCAAGCATGGTTTCCTAGCATCTGCCTGCATAACAGAACAGATTCAGCATCATGGCGCTCCACCTACATCATATCAGCGATATGATGAACCCGTGTCTCGACTGCGAGATATCATGCCCCCAGCCAGCACTCCTTCACCTGTTTCAGAGAGCAGCTTGGACGTTGTTGCTACTGCAGGAGCTAGTTCCTCAGGTAGTGCTCATACCTCTATTTATCATCATGATTCAGGTATCTCAGAATGGATTATAGTTCAGCTGCAACACATCATTTGTGTGGAGACAGACATCAGCTCATATCCTACAAGCAGGTTTCTCCATGAAAGACAGTGGTCATAGCATATGGGACCCATCCTCCCATCACAAGACAGGGGGAGATTACCTTGACGTCATCTATGCAGTTGCAGAATGTGTTGCATGCCCCTAAGTTCTCAATGAATTTACTGTCAGTCAGTCAGATTACTAAGGATTTACATTGTCGAACAATATTTGACCCATCATCTCTTGTGTTTCAGGAAATTCTTACGAGAAGAGTGGCTAAGTGTGACCGTGAGCAATGCGGGTTGTATCGACTGGTCCAAACACCTTATACTGGAGCATCCTCTCATTCTACTGGGCATATCTCTCCTTATCTATGGCATCTACGCTTTGGGTCATCTTCCATTCTAGAAACTACGTCAAATCCTTCCTCAGATCTTACCTCGCTCGTCGTTCAATCGTGAAGCATGTCAGTTGGGGAAGAATCATCGATCTGTCTTCCCTAGCCCTCAGAGTCGGAGCAATAGCTCTCCCTTTGAGTTTTTCCATGTAGACATTTGGGGTCCACGCCGTGTTCCCGATCGTCAGGGACACGGATTCTATTTAGTTGTTGTGGATGATTTCAGTCGTCTGTCTTGGGTTTTCTTGTTGAAGAATAAATCAGACGCGGGCAATACTATTATGAATTTTATTAAAGAAGTGCAGAATGTCTTTTCCACCTCTGTCAAAATTGTGCGAACTGATAATGCTCTTGAATTACATACACATATACTATCTCAATTCTTTTCATCTCGTGACATCCTTCATCAAACATCGCGTGCTTACACGTCCCAACAGAACAGTGTCATAGAAAGAAAGCACCGTCACCTTCTTGATGTCACTCGTACTCTCATTGTCCAAAATTGTGCACCGCACTCATTCTGGGGCGATGCAGTTCTCACAACATGTTACCTCATTAACCGTATGTCCTCAACGATGTTGAGGGAGAAGATACCTTTCTCCCTTGTTTTCCCTGACAAGAAGTTGTTCTCTCTTGCTTCTCGTGTTTTTGGGTCTGTTGTGTTCTCCCCGAGGCCAAGGATGGGGTCGAACCGTCATTCCAGGATTTGCAGTCCAATACATTTCCATTATGTTACCTAGCCAAACAACCTGTCACCTCATCTCGTCTTCTTCTTCTTATTCTTTCGGATGGGAATTTTGATACATATGCGGTGGCGGGCAGAGCCCTCTATATGATCGGCGGCTTTTGACCATAGAAAAAAGAGGAACCCCCTGAAGACCTTGCTCCATCTGACTTTTCCGCCCCCCTCCCCCCCGACGCCCTCCATCGGTTGTCTCCAGGGATTGACAAACTCTCTCTTAGGGCTGTCAAATACGTTTTTGTTGGCTATTCCAGGACTCAAAAGGTTTATCGTTGCTATGATCCGTTATATCGAAGGTATTATGTTAGTGCAGATGTCACATTTTTTTAGTCAGTCATGTTCGCCTCTCTTACAGGCGACAGGTTGGCACCATCAAATTCAAATGATGAGATCTATATTCCTCCTCCACCCATATACCCACCATTACCTCCACCACTACCACGACCTCCACCACCACCTCCATCAGCATTACCTCCTCCCATTGCTTTGGTTCCTCCTCTACCACATCACTACAGTCGACGACCAGCCCTTGCTCATGATCATGGTCAATCATCTAACATGCCCTAGGTTTGTTCTGACAACATTACTTCTAATTATGGGTCTGATGGTGTTTCTCAGCAGGGGTTATTTCAGGAAAGGGAAGATTAGGCAGGTGGCACAGATGATGCAGAAATTGATTTGCCTATTGCTCTGAGGAAGCAGAAGCATTCATGTGTCTGATTACTTCTCATATCACCTTTGAGCATCTGACGGGTGACTTCAGGAGGTTTGCAGTTGCTTCGTCCGCTATGGACATACCACAGATATACTATGATGCATTGGCTAACAGTAGATGGCGTATGGCTATGGAGGAAGAGATGGTGGCTCTTCAGTCGAGAGGTACTTAGAGCCTTGCTCCAATTCCCACTGGGGCATCTATAGATTCTATATTAAGTTGCAAGTGGGTATTTACAATGACGCAAAATGCAGATGGTAGCATTGATAGGTACAAGGCTCCACTAATTTCCCGCGGGATTACTCAGACATACAGGGGTGGATTATCTTGACACATTTTCTTTAGTTGCTCGTCATTCTACCTTACGGATTCTTTTATCTGTTGTCGTGATTTGAGATTGGCCCCTCTTTCAATTGGATGTCAAGAATGCCTTTTTGTATGGTGATCTTCAGGAAGAAGTCTACATGAAGCAGCCGCCAGGGTTTGCTGTTGAGGGGGAGTGTTCACAGGTACGTAGGCTTCATAAGGTAATCTATGGCCTTAAGCAGAGCCCAAAAGCTTGGTTCCATAAGCTCTCAAATTTGTTTGAGAAGCAAGGGTTCAAACGATCAAATGCATATCATTCTCTTTTCGTACAGAGAACCTCCAGAGGTACGACTGTTATTATGGTGTATGTTGATGATATACATATTACAGAAGATGATATGCAGGGAATAAAAAGAGCAACAGAATTTATGGACTGTGAATTTCTTACCAAGGATCTAGGAGCTCTTAGATACTTTCTGGGTTGGAGTTTGCTAGAAATCAACAAGGGCTTGTGATGAGTCAAAGAAAATATGTCACCGACTTGCTAAGTGACACAGTATGCTTGGATGTCGACCTGCTACTACACCCATGGATCCTAGCACGAAGTTGTATGATGATGATACTGATGAGGATGACAGGAGAAGATACAGGGAACTGGTGGGAAAGCTTCTTTATGTTACCATTACCAGACCTGACAGCCTCGTCAAGTACATATGGATGCTATACAAATGATACTAAGTGTAGAGATATTTCTATGTTCCTATCTACCGTTTCTGTTATTTTATTTTTTTATGTCTATCTTATATAATTTACCCATAGGTCTCTCCTCTATATAAGAGAGCCTAGGGTTCCCGGAATAAATATATTATTGTTTTCTCCCAACATGATATCAGAGCGGTGGTCCTAGACCGGAGCTCTCATGCCCCAACCCTAACCCTAGCCCCACCTCCAAGCCCCGACTCTTACGCACCCAGTGGCCCAACCTTGCGCCGTCGACTCTTGCGCCCCTCCCTCGCGCGCCCAGCGGCCCACCTGGGCGCCTTCCTCGTGCGCCCAGCAGCCCCCCTTGCGTGCCTCCATCGTGTGACGGTTATGCAGTGTACCCCTAGCGATCGGGCACCTAGCCGGCTCCATCCGCTAGCACGCACTGCCACCTGCGTGCTCTAGCCCATCTCAAAGTGCGTGGTTGTGTGCTCCGAACGGTTTGACCCCGTCCAACGCCGTGTGACTTTGCATCTTCCCCTGCGAGCACTTCGCCTCATTGATGGGGTTGGTTGCAGCTTGAGTCTACACGTGCAACCAAATCCCCATATGTCCAGGTAGACAATTATCTTCGCAAGTCTTCACTTCTCAATCTTCTTTCATCAACATCATGTCAGAAAGTAAAGTTGATGTTCCCCCTACCGATGCATTCAGAGGTCCAACGCCCATTGTCAAAATGGATGGAACAAACTATGAGCTCAGGGCTATACAGTTCATGAGTCTTATGAAGTCGAGTGGTAAGAAGCATATTCTTACCGAGGAGGAGTCGTTGGAGAAGACTGGAGTAAACGCTTCATGGGAGGCAGATAACGCCTATGCCAAGGTTTGGCTCTCTGGTACATTGACGACTGAGATCGCCAATGATGTGTTACATCAGTCTTCTGCTAAGGCGATGTGGGATATCCTCGCAGCAACATATTCTCAAGCGAGGAATGAGACGAAGATCCTCCAACTCCAGCATGACATATTCATAGTAAAGCAGAATAGACACCCTCTGCATTCTTTGTATACATCCTTGCGTGGGATGTTTGAGAAGCTTCATAGTTTTATGCCTCTAACGACGACTCCGGAGTAGCAGAAGACATACAGGAATGCTACCATGATTGGTGTATTCCTAACAGCCCTTGATCCGGGGTATGATGCTGCTCGCTTCCAGATTATAGCGGATGCCACTTTCCTCCAATGGAGGAAGCATTCCGCAGACTCAGCAGGATTATTGTTCCATCTGCAGTTACTAGCCAGTCCTCTTCGGCTATGGCAGCTTCTAGAGGTCGATGTGGCTCTTCATTTTCCCGTGGACGTGGGCCTCGTGGCAGAGGAGGTCGCTTTCGTCAGCCATGTACGTAATGTCATCATCCAGGCCATACGGAGGACACATGCTATTCCAAGCACGGTTTTCCGGCTTCAGCACGTGTTGTAGAGCAGGCTGAGTCTCATGCTGCTCCTTCTTCTGATCAGAGATTTGATGACTTTGTTGCTAGAATGCGGGATATCATGCCTCCTGCTTCTTCTTCCTCTTCTGGAGGACATTCAGATGTTGTTGCCTCCGCATCTGCCAGTACGTCTGTCACGGCCAGTACCTCAGGTAGCAGTTTTGGTTTTACTTTTTGTCATGCTTCTGAGCTTATTGACTGGATTATGGATTCTGGGGCTACACACCATTTACGCGGAGACAGAGATCAGCTTACATCTTATAGACCGATTCAACCAAGCAAGACTATTATTATTGCAGATGGGACACATTCTCCTATCACTAGACAGGGGGAGATTTGTTTAACACCTTCCATGCGTCTGCAAAATGTGTTATATGCACCTGATTTCTCTATGAATTTGTTATCCATTAGTCAGATTACAAAAGATTTACATTATAGAGCTATCTTTAACCCATCGTCTCTAGCTTTCAGGACATCCTTATGGGCAAAGTGATTGGGTGTAGCCGTAAACAAGGTGGTCTTTATCATCTTGTCCGAACTCTCTATGTTGGTGTTTCCTCTCCTGCAACAGGACTTGTTTCTCCATTTATCTGGCACCTATAGTTTGGTCATCTCCCTCTTCAGAAGATGTGTCATATGTTACCTCAGATTTCTCCGGGGTCATCTTTTCGGTGCGAGGCTTGTCATTTGAGAAAGCATCATCACTCTGTTTTTCTTAGTCGTCAGAGTCGGAGTAGTAGCTCCCTTTTTGACTTATTTCATATTGACATTGGGGTCCGAGTCGTGTACCTGATCACCAAGGACGTCGTTTTTATCTAGTTGTTGTGGATAATTTATCTCGTTTGTCTTGAGTGTTTCTTTTGAAAAATAAATCTGAAGCTGGGGATGTAATCAAAACCTTTATCAATGAAGTGCAGAATATTCTTCTACCTCTATGAAATTTGTGCGAATTAACAATGTGTTGGAATTTTGTACTCATGCTTTATCCCAGTTTCTTTCATCCCGTGGTATTGCCTATCAAACATCTTGTGCTTACACTTCTCAACAAAATGGTGTTGCAGAAAGGAAACATCGTCATTTGCTAGATGTTACTCGGACTCTTCTCATCCAGAATCATGCCCCACATTCGTTCTGGGGTGATGCCGTCCTTACAGAATGCTACTTGGTCAATCGCATGTCATCGTCTGCCTTGGGTGAGAAAATTCCTTTCTCCATAGCTTTCCCCAAGAAAGAATTATTCTCATTACCTCCTCATGTGTTTGGTTCTTTCGCTTTTGTCCATCAGTTGCTGCCAGATCTTGACAAGCTCTCTCCTAGCGCTGTCAAATGTGTGTTTATTGGGTACTCGAGGACTCAGAAGGGATATCGGTGTTATGATCCGTTGCGTAGGAAATGCTATATCAGTGTGGATGTTACATTCTTTGAGTCTGTGATGTTTTTCTCTCCTACAGGTGACAAACTGGCTTCATCGGGTACTGATGAGGGGGTTTATATGCCTCCTCCACCTATGGGTCTGTCACCACCATCACCTCCATCACCACCTCCACCACCTCCTCCACCCCCTGCTATTGTTCGACCTTTACCTAAATTTTATACCCGTCGGACAGCTTTTGCTCATGGACCATTCCCATCATTCACTATTCCTCAGGTTTGTTCTGATAATATTGTTCCTAACGATGGTTCTATATATATATATATATATATATATATGCAGGAATCAATGCAGGGGGATAGCTCACAGATGCAGGAGGTTCACAATGATCTAGATGTACCTATTATTGTTCGGAAGGAGAAGCGGTCTTGCGCTTCCTACCCTCTTGCTTCTCAGGTTTCCTTTCATCGTCTGACAGGGGACTTTCAGAAATTTGCGGTGGCTCTTTCCGCTATGGACATTCCACGTAATTATCAGGAGGCCTTAAAGGATGGTCGTTGGTGTTTTGCTATGGAGGAAGAAATGGTTGCACTGCAATCACGTGGTACATGGAGTTTGGTATCTCCACCTCCTAGAGCATATATTGTCAGTTGCAAATGGGTGTTTACTGTCAAATATCATGCAGATGGCAGTCTTGATCGCTACAAGGCAAGATTAGTAGCACGGGCTTTACTCAGACTTACAGCATTGATTACTTGGATATATTTTCTCTAATGGCTCGACATTCTACGCTACGTGTACTACTTATTGTTGTTGTGGTACATGATTGGCCTCTGTTTTAGCAAAATGTTAAAAATGCCTTTTTGTACAGGGATCTACAGGAGGAAGTGTACACGCAGTAGCTACCAAGATTGTTGCTGAGGGAGAGGATCAGCAGATACGTAGAGTCCATAAGGCAATATATGGCCTTAAGCAAAGTTCAAGGGCGTGGTTCAGAAGCTCTCAGATCTGATTGAGGGGTAAGGATTCAAGAGGTCAAATGCAGACCATTCACTCTTTGTACAGAAAACATCTAGAGATATTGTTGTCATTATGGTATATGTGGATGACATACTTATTACAGGAGATGATGTGCAAGGGGTCAAGATGGCAAAAGATATTCTGGGTCGTCATTTTGTTACCAAAGATCTTGGTATCCTAAGGTATTTCTTAGGGTTGGAATTTGCCAGGAATGTGCAGGGTCTTGTAATGACCCGAAGGAAATATGTTACAAACATGCTTGTTGAGACAAGTATGATCAGGTGTCGACCATCTAGTACTCAAATGGACCCTACTATGAAGTTGTACGATGATGATACAGATGAGGTTGATAGAAAAGATATAGAGAGATAGTTGGAAAGCTTCTCTATATTACTATTACTAGACCTGATATCGCCTTTGCAGTGAGTCGGGTGAGTTATTTTATGGAGCAGCCCCGATAGGTTTATATGGATGCTATATATGATTTTGAGATATTTGAAATCTTCTCCAAGTGCAGGATTATTATTCAGGAAGGGAGCAAGTCTTTCGGTGTCTGCATACGCGGATGCCTACTATGCAGGATGCCCTAAAGATAGAAAGTCGACTTCAGGCTTTCCTGTCTTTGTTGGCAGTTCTCTTGTTTCTTGGAAAAGCAAGAAACAAACGGTTGTGGCTAGATCAAGTGTTGAATCCGAATACAGGGCTATGGCTCAAGAGAGCACAGAAATGATGTGGATTCGAGTAGTGTTAGCAGATTTGCACATAAATTTCCTCTCCCCATGCAGCTACAGTGTGATAATCATGCTGCTTTATTTATTGCAAATAATCATGCATTCCATGAAAGAACCAAGCATATTGAGGTGGATTGTCATTATACTAGAGATATGATCGAGAAGGGTTTGATTTATACCTCTCATGTCAGTTCAGGATAACAAACAACAAACATCTTTACTAAGGCATTGCTCAGGGCACCATTTCAGAAGTGTTCGTCGAAGCTGAGTATGATTGATATCTATGCTCCATCTTGAGGGGAGTGTAGAGATATTTCTATGTTCCTATGTACCGTTTCAGTTATTTTATTTTCTTATGTATATCTTATGTAATTTACCCATAGGTCTCTCCTCTATATAAGAGAGCCTAGGGTTCTTGGAATAAATATATTATCGTTTTCTCCCAACACTAAGGTATCTTAAATCATCTCCAGGTATAGGGTTGCTGTTTAAAAAAGGTGGCATTATTATTATCTCAGCGTATGCATACGCAGACTATGCAGGGTGCCCAAAAAACAGGAATTCTACATCAGGATTCGTTATATTTGTCAGAGAGTCACTTATCTCATGGAAGAGCAAGAAGCAAACCGTTGTTGCTAAATCCAGTGATGAATCTAAGTATAGAGCTATGGCTCAAGCAGGTACTGAAGTGATGTAGGTTCGAGCAGTCCTGACAGATCTACATATAGATGTTCATCTTCCCATGTCGCAGAAATGCGACAATCATGCTGCATTATTCATTGCTAATAATCCTGCATTTCACGAGAGGACAAAGCACATTGAGGTTGATTGCCATTACATGTGTGATATGATCCAGAAAGGTTTCATTTCTCCATCCCATGTCAGCTCAGGAGACTAGACGACAGACATTTTCACCAAAGCCTTACTTAGAGGGTCCTTCCAGAAGTTTTCATCCAAGCTGAGCATGATAGATATATATGCTCCATCCTGAGGGGGAGTATAGATATATATTTTATGTTTATGTATCTTTTATATATATTCTTTCTCTTTGTCCACTTTATGTAATTTGCACATAGGTCTCTCCCTACATAACAGAGCCTAGGGCTCAAGGAATAAAGATCTCTCTATTTTCCCAACACCTTCTACAACAGGATATTGATTTCTAGCTTAGATAGACCCCTTGCACAAAACACTTTGGAGTCCAGTAGAGTAACGTCGCCCGTAAACGACCTACCCACTAACGCTTGCAAGGATCCCATAACCAAGAGCACGTCCAACTCTTCAATTGCCAAATAACTAATGAGAAAACCATCTTTCGTTGGGACGAACTCAGGCTTTCCTTCAACGACCATCGACGCATAGGAGCATGTATTAGACTGCAAGTCTGACCTCACCGGTTGTCTTGATTCCACAATGTTGCAACCCAAATTGGTTTGTGGAAGATTCACTGCCCTAGAACAAATTTGTTTCCGATGATCTTCCTTACCACAGGTGAAACATTGTGGAGAGAGCATGCACAATGCAGCCTGATGGCCATAGATCCCATACTTTTTTTGAAATCCTGAAACGAGGGGGATACAGGATACACTCATTGGTGCTTGCCCCAAGGTTTTATTCAAAAGACGAAGATAAAAGCAAGGAGGGAAATACAAACACACGCCCACGCTAGAAAGCGATTACAAAACCCATTCCTCCACCAAACGCTTGGCATGAATCCCCGCGTTCTCCTTATAGAACCGTTGGCACGAGAAAAGCAAGTCATTCCTACCTCGCCAAACCGCCCACAGAATGGCCACAGGATAGAGTAACTCCCTCCTCGGCCTATCTTTATTTGCGAGAAGCGCATCACAGAACATCTGGAGATCGTCAGTGCAGCACCAGGCCAAACCAGCCCCCTGCCATATTTGAATCACCATGGGGCACTTGAAGAAGAGGTGTTCCACGGATTCAATCGTCTCATTGCACAGCAGGCACCTGTCAAATACGCTTCCCAAAAGCCTGGCACATCGGTCCCTCGTCATCAGCCTCTGTCTCTTGAACAACCATAGGAAGAAACCAATTCTCTCAGGAAGATTGAGGGCCCACAAGAACGCACAGTCCCGGATCAGAATCTCCGATTGAATCGGCGGCGGCCTATTGATAGCCCCAAAAGCCTTCTTGACCGTGAAGGGACCCTCCCGCCAACACCAGTGGTCCCTCCCCTCCGAAGGGCGCCCAACCTCCCTCACAGCATCGAGCAAGGCCAAGAAATCTTCCAATCTCTGGTCGGAGAAGTTAGCGGAGAGAGTCGGACACCAATTACCATCCGACCAGCAAGCTGCAACCGAAATCAATTTGTCTGCAGCTAGAGCATACACTCAAGGGAAGCGCTAAGAAAGGGCCATTCCCACCGTCCAATCGTCCGACCAGAAGGAGAAGGACTCTCCCCTACCAAGGACCGGCCTAAAGAGCGCAATATTCTTCAAGAAAACCTCCATGACCCCCCTCTAAAAAGGGGTGGGAGATCCCGAGCGGTCGACTTGCACCAGCGACGCACCCCCCACATCATAGATCCTGCGCACCACAACACAACAAAGGTAAGGTCCTCCCCCAGCCCCCAAATCCTGCTAGCCCATTTAAGCAACAAGGCGTTGTTCATTTGCTCGAGCGACTTCACCCCCAGCCCTCTGTGATCCTTCTTGTGCGTAATATCCTCCCACCCAACAAGGTGGACCGCCCTCGACCCACCCTTCTGCTTCCCCCATAAGAAAGCACACATCCGCTTTTCCAGCCGAGCTCTAATTCCTTTTAGAATACGTCGATTCGAAAGAAAGTAAATCGAAATGGACGAAAGCACCGCCTTAGAAGGACCAGACGGCCCCCTCTCGACAGGACGGCGGACTTCCATCCCGCCAACTTCGCCTCCACCTTCTCCACAACTCTGAGCCAATCTCTCGTTCTCGTTCTGCCTGAAGTCAAGGGCATCCCCATATAGTCCATCGACAAGGAAGAACAACCTGATACAACGCCTGCGCACACGCGTCGACCTCCTGCACAGAGAGGCCGAAGGGGACGATCTTGGACTTGTTATCATTCTTAAGCATCCCGGATAGCTCGCCATAGATCTCGAGAGCCATGGCTATGCCTCTGGCCTCCTCCAGACCCCCTTCAATGAAGAAGAGGGTATCGTCGACGTATTGCAGAATCGAAACCATTACACCTCCCCGCGAGTACCCCTTAGAGAGGCCGCGGTTGACCACACAAATCGCAATATTACTCAGGACGTCCGCCGCAAGGATAAACAACATAGGCACAAGAGGGCAACCCTGCCGCACCCCCCTATGAGGTTGAACCAATCCCCCCTCCGACCGGCCATTCACCATGACGAAAACGAGGCTGTGGTAACACACCGCCTCATCCAAGTGATCCACTTCTCCGGGAACCCCTTTCTCCTAAGCATAGACCAGAGAAATCTCCAATCAAGGCTATTGTAAGCCTTCGCAAAGTCCACCTTCCAGAGAACACCGTGCTTGCCCCACCTCTGCCAATCCGCAATGATCTCGGATGCAAGAGTGAGGCAGTCCGAGATCTGCCTCCCAGGAATGAAGGCCGATTGATCGGAGAGATAATACTGCCAAGTACGCAGCTCATCCTGCTCGCAAGGACCTTTGCAATAATAAGATACAGGGCGTTAGAGATCGCAATAGGGTGAAAATCATCAATGGAATCCGGCGCTAATGACTTGGGCAGCATGATGATAAGTGCACGGTTGACCCTATCGAATCCCGCGTTTCCCCGACAAAACTCAGAGACCACCTCCAACACCTCATAGCCCACGAAATCCGAAAAGTCCTTGTAAAAAGAAACCGGGAAGCCATCAGGGCCAGGGGAAGCATCAGCATTCAGGTCCCACACCGCATCTTTAAGCTCCTCCAGGGTCACATCACGAGTGAGCATGTCACAGAAAGAGTCCGCCACATGCGTCGTATCCAGGCCCAACCACCTCCAAGTCCTCGGAATATTTCTTGAAGAGACGTTCTTAGAATGATCAGCAATAGCTCTCCCCATCTCTTTATTCCCCTCCATGCGGACCCCACCAACCGAGATGGACCTCAGCACATTGGACCTGCGCCTCCCACTAGCAACACGATGAAAGAATGATGTATTTGCATCTCCCTCCCGCAGCCAAACACTTCTCGACCTCTGCCTCCATTCCATG
Source organism: Ottelia alismoides (assembly GCA_037367405.1). Taxonomy (NCBI): domain Eukaryota; kingdom Viridiplantae; phylum Streptophyta; class Magnoliopsida; order Alismatales; family Hydrocharitaceae; genus Ottelia; species Ottelia alismoides. The sequence continues at coordinate 2,506,030 of JAZKJV010008882.1, forward strand.
ATGTGTTTCCTATCCTCCAAAGAAACTTTCATCTGAGTAGCCGCGCGACATGCCAATTCATCCCTCGTGAGTTCCCCGAGCTCCTCCAGCGCATCGAAACTCCGAATGATCTCCTCCGCCTCCTTCCTCGACGCGCATCTGGCCGCCCTAGACTCCCTTTTGAAAGCAGATAGCCGTACCCGCAATGAAGATAACTTCTGAACAAATCGAGATGCGGCGGACCCCGAGACCACCACGCCTAACCAGTGCGATGCTACCAACTCCCTAAAGTTATCCTCCAACAACCAGCATTTTTCATACCTAAAAAGCCCCCTCTGCGCAGGGGCAACACCTAAGGACCAAACAATTAGAGTGTGATCTGAAAAAGTCCGCAGTTTTGCCTCCACCGAAGCTAGAGTAAAAGCCTCCAGAAGCTCATTTGAAACGAAGAAGCTGTCAATACGTGACCGAGAGTTGGTACTTTTCCAGGTATAAGCGATGTCCACCGCATCCAAAACCTCAAGCTCAGCGAGTCAACGGTGTCCGCAAAGTCAAGCGAGCTCCGGTCCTGCCCCCTGCCCCCGGGCATGTCCGACGTCAGCAAAGTAACGTTGAAGTCCTCCCCAAAGAGCCAAGGGACACCATCGATGGTCCTGCCAGCTGCAAGAAGATCCTCCCAGAGCGCCCCCCCCCCTAAATCATATTACAGCAAGGACCATAAACACACGATACAGCCACCGGCAATGAGGAAGCCGTACATACCAGAATCACCGTCAGCACGTGCCTCCCACGGATCTCTGAGTCGAAGGCCATGGACGAAGCGCGCCACGCCACCAGCAAACCACCCGAGATCCCACCGCATCTATCGCTCTGAACTAGTCTATTGCCCCCCGCGCCAAAAGATCTCCACAGGTCGTATGACATTGATTGCAGCTTTGTCTCTTGTAGCATAATGATGTTGCATCCCCACTCTATGAATCTCGACCCCACAATCCTCCGTTTGTATGGGTCACCGAGCCCACGGACATTCCAGGGAAGGATTTTCATTTGGGCCCGTCGAGGCTCCCATGGACTTAAGCCACACCCGCGGCCTCCGCAACGAGAATCTTTAAAGGAGGGCAAGGTTGTGCCTCCGCACGCGAAGACCTGGACTTACTTCTTCTTCTGTATCTCTTCCCAGCTCTCTTGTCGCTCGCCCCCACATCGGAGATGAGGTCAGTCACCACAATAGAAGAATCAGTTGCAGCAACCCTACTAATGCCGACGGAATTGGCCAATGAGGGCGAGGGCGCTTGAACAAAAGAGGAGGATGCCTGCACCCGTGCCCTTCCTCCGCTGCGAAAGGAGGAGAGAGAGAGAGAGATGTCGTCTAAGTAGAGCCACTTAGCGCGTCACCATATCCCCAAGAAGGAAAAGGCCACGCCCGCGAGGCTGAGAAAGCCACGTAAGGCAAGAACATCGCGGGATCCGAGGAGGAAGAAAACACCCGACCGACACCCGCATCCGATAATCCCTTCGCACCCGTAACAGCATTTGACATCACACTTGGATCCGCGAGAGGGTCCGCGTGCGCGGCCCGAACTCTCGGACACGCATCTACATCAACAAAGGGACGAGTCTGGTAAGTTGGCGGTGATGAGTCTAGTACCCCTCTTTCCACGTCATCAAGCAAAGGGAATATGTTTGACGGCAGGCACAGAACCCGAGACGAGTTCGCGAAGCACCGCATGCAAAGAACTGTGCGCGCCGTTCCACCGAAGGCTCCTCTCGGAAAGCCAACTGCCAACACGGAACCCGAAGCGTCGCCAGCCTCTCCACCGGCCTCCCCCCTCGGAATCTCCGGCGGAGGCGGAGGCTCGTCAATCTGAAGCTCTATTCTGAAAGTGTAGCAGCCGACCTCCATTTCCGCAAAAGTGCTTCGACCTCTTACCTTGTCCAGGAAGCTCCTGTTGCATTCTAGGAGGGCCCTCGTGTCCTCCACCGGTGAGCTAGGCTTGAGCCCGTCATCCAGCACCGCTCCAACCGTTCCCCATCGTCGCAAGGCCTTCCTCAAGCATCCAACCGATCGTGATAGGAAGAAGACGCCCTTGATCTTAGCCACGCAAACCTCCATCTCCGAACAGGACCCATCCGCAAAACGCAAACTTCTCTAGCAGACATTGTCTACATCACCATTCTTAAGAAGCCGATCCCTTTGAGCTGACGATAACCCACATACACAGCATCTTCGATCATCCAGCTTCACTACGTCGCCAGAGAATCGCGGGCCAAGGAACCCATACAGATGGGAAAACACAACGTCCATTGCGATAATGCCGAACCCGATGAGCGCATGCAAACCTGAGTCCCGAGCGTTCTCCCTGACCTCTTCAGAGGTTGATGAACCATCTCCCCCTACCACTGGTTTAGGAATACTTACAGGTTGCGGTGCAGTTGCACCCCGATGCACATTCCCCACCACTTCCGCGAAGGTTACCCCCTCCCCCCCCCCCCTGACGACCATCCGAAGCCTGCATGTTATATTGCCCACGTAGGAAGGCTGGGCCCCTCACTGGTACCGAAGCTTGAACGGACCCACGAGCTGCCATGCACTTTGCCTGTCGGTGTCTCGTCTTCCCGCAAGAATAGCACCTTGGCGGGGAAGGACAGAACGAGGCAACGTGCCCCCTAACTCTACACCGGAAGCACCTCCTTGTACCTTTTTTTACAGTAAGTTTAGTGATCCCCCCCATTGTGGGGGTCACCATCGAAAAGAATTCATTAAAAATGATTTAGAGTACAATACAGCGGGATCTAAAAATTGTAAAGAGCATTACAGTGAGAAAATATTCTCAACATAAAATCTCTGATTGTTGAAGATGACTTCATTTCTCTCGATCCAAATGGCCGAAAGCACAGCAAACGGTTTCAAACAACCATCATTAGAGTTGCAATCGACCGCTCTAATGGATCTCCAAAAATCCGATATGCACCTACTCACCACCCATGGTGGTGCCGCCTCTCTTCATACTCTTGCCGAGGTTGGGCACTTGAAAAACAAATGATCGACGTCCTCATTCACCTCTGCATCTGTCGCACAATGTATATGGCAGGCCCAATAATCTCCCCCTCCATATCACATAGGCGGTTCCTTCTTAAGCACCACAGGAATACCTTAACTCTATTCGGGATATTCGCTGCCCATATGGCGTTCACATCGTGACACATCTCTCTGTCAAGCTCCTCCTCTCCCGATCCCTGCTCCTTGTATACTTTCTTTACCTGAAGCATCGCTAGCCTTGTCTGCGATGAGAAACAAATGGCCAGCCCTTCTCTTCCCTCTTCTACATGTTTGGTGGCTCTATTGCACCTCGCCTCATCGATATTGGTAGCCCTCCTTCACTCCTTCACCCCACCTCGCACCTCCCACTGCAGGTGCTCTCTCCGATGCTGAGAGCTCTCCATCCTTCTAACCTCTTAAATAGTTTCATTTGATATACTCTAGGTGTAATTAATTTAAATTAAAGTTGTATCGCATTTTATATTTTAAATGTTCATCCCCTTTCCTATTTTCAAAACATAAGGCATAATAAACAAAAACTCAAGCGAGATTTGGGAACTCCTATTCATGTTGGCAGCACCCCAATCATATGAGAAAATGTTGCTAACATGAAAGAAGTAGGAACTCTTCCTATTTTGCTAGTCTAATTTGCATTTACAATGTTCGATTTTTAATACTTATGCATGTCACCCGACTGCAACATCAACCTGTTATTAATTAAACAAACCGTCAATGAGAAAATGTAGAAATAAAGTGCTCTAATCCATGTACGCTTGTATTTTAATGTTCTGACTTCGCAGAAGCACCTCTAAAATACAATCTGGGATGATGGCTCCCTTCGCATTGACGGGAGACCATGGATGTCACCACATGACTATCAATATCATATTTAAATTGATGATTAATTACTTTGAATCTAATCCTCATAATTAATCCAAATATTTTCTAAGGCTAATAGATTATTAGATCATCTTTATTTTAATCATATTAAAGTTATAATTAATATAAATTGTCAATTTAATTTATATGTTTGATATATTAAGGTTCGTCCCCATTGAACCTATCAGCATAAATCAAGTACATTCAATCTGTATTATATGCGCACTCACAATTTCATTTAGAATTACAACCTAACCTCCTGCTCTTGTGGCTCCTCCACTGCCACCAACTACCCTAGCTCACTTGTTACCATGACTCCACATTCGCAGGCCTCCCACAGTTTCCCCTAGTCATGTGCCTTCCCCATCATCCAACACACCCTAGGTATGGACTGAGCACATTGTTTCTACTAATGATACAAGTGATTTGTCCATGCAGCAGGTTACTTTACAGGATGAGTAGGGGCCACTCAAGAGGCTAGTTCACAGGGTGAGGAAGAGGCAGGTGATCTTGATGTGCATGTTGCTCTGCAGAAGCGGAGATGTGCATGTGCTACTTATCCTCTTGCAACACATGTTTCTATGGGGCGACTCTTAGAGGATTTCAAGAGGTTTGTCGTGGGGCTATCCGTCATGGAGATACCATGGACAAACCATGAGGTGATACATGATAGCCAGTGGTGTCTTACCATGGAGGAGATGTCTACATTATAGTCACGTGTCATGTGGAGCATTGTTACAGCTCCTATAGGGGCATCTGTCGAGGGATGCAAGTGGGTGTTCACGGTGAAGCACTAAATAACATGGGATCCAATTTCGACGAAATTCGATCGAATTTCGATTTTGGTGGGTAACCGAAATTCGGCCGAAATGGCCTAATACCGGTCGAAATATGGGGACCCCAGTTGAAAAACTGACCGAAATGGTCGAATTTCATTTTGGTTACTCACTGAAATGGTGAACGAAATAGAATTTTGAGGCTTTGCAAAATAAACAGTAGTTTGGATCGTTACAAAATGAGGCTTGTGGCTTGTGGGTTTACCTAGATGTATAGGGTGAACTATCAGGATATTCTCCTATGCTCGGTATTCTATATTGCGGATCCTTCTCTCTATTCCATATATACGAGACTAGCTCCTATATCGGTTCAATGTAAAGAATGCATTTTGTTATGGTGGCCTGTAGGAGGAAGTCTACATGAAACAACTGTTGGGGTTCGCTATTGAGGGGGAGTGTCATATGGTGTATAGACTTCATAAAGCTATTTATGGTCTTAATCTTAAGCAAAGTCCAAGAGCATGGTTTTAGAATCTTCAGACTTGATTATAGCCTTGAATTTGAACGAAAATCCATCGAATTTCTCAGAAATTTCCATTTCTCCATATCACCAAAATTGAAACACTATCTTATTTCTTTTTCAAGGATTTCCAAGAAATGTCATCGAGATGTCACGAAATTTCATCAAAATTGCATGTCGATTCGGCGAAACAACAAAAATAAGGAAATCTACCCTTCGTTTTCATCGAAATTCGTATATACTAATGAATTTTCACTTATTTATTCGTTGATGTGATGAGTTTTTATAGCGCCTTATGTTGTTTGAAGAAGTTTCTTTAGTTAGTTTCTAAATTTTAGATCTTAATCTAAACTAAATCAGTTAGCCACAAGATTTAAGAATTAAATTCCTCTTTTTAACTGAAGAAGCTTTATTTTTTGTTCTTTCTTTATTTTAATATATATGTTTTCATTAGTAACCATTATGTGTCATCTCATTCTTATTGACAAAGTGATTATCATGGCTTTTGCTTCCAGTAACATATGGTTTTAGGCAATATGTTGCTATACATATCAACATGAGTGATGAATATGGCAATAATATTCTTCAATTTATTGACTTAGGAATACCGTACACCTTAATTTTTGGAAAAAGTATAGTTAGGGATATTTCCAAGATTTTCGACGAATTCACCAAAATTCTCCGAAAATTCTCTTTTCGGACACACGGTGAAATGGAACTGAAATTCGAAATTTAAGTCTTTGCTTTCTTGTGGCTTCTCTCTACTACAAGGAGTATGTACGGTTGTGTGAAGGCTATGTTAGCATCCTTCAAAATCTTGTGATTGTAAGTATTTGCCTACTATCAGGTTGGATATAGATTGTGCGTGTGAATGCTATTTCTTGGTATTAGTTGATTTGTATGTGTATTGCATAACATATATTTTATGGTCATAAGCTATATAATGCATCTATTGGGCATACATGGTACAAATATTTGTGTTCGTGAGTCTATGTGTGTGCATTATTTTATTCCTAAAAATAAATTTTGTCTATGTTGGAAGTATTTCGGTTAGATACAAGATCTAAGCTATCATTTCAATCTTTAATTTCTTATATAACATGTCCTTTTGTTTGTACTCTTAGTTGGCAAATGTCTTTCTCTGTCATTGTTGCAAGTTTAACCACTCCCTTTATATTCAAGAGCTAAAACTAATGGCTTCTAATTTTGGTTCCAATTCTGCTTTTGATTTTGAGCGGTATACTACTTTTTTTACTTGAGCGATTGGATGGAAATTTAATGTAATATATCATGTTAACATATTACTATTAGCAAAACAGTGCATTTTCTATCTCATTTATTGAGAAAAGAATGTTAGAAATCTTAATTTTAGAAAAAATAATTTTCAAGTAATTTCTCACATTTCTGACCATTTCACCGAAATTCCATCGAATTCCTCTTTTCAGGCTCACCGAAACAAAATCGAAATCCGATATTTAAGGCCCTGGACTTGATAGAGCAACAAGGGTTCATGAGATCAACTGCATATCATTTACTGTTAGTTCAGAGGACTCATAGAGGTACAGTTGCTATACTGGTCCACATTGATGATATCAATGTTACAAGGGATGCGCAGGGCATTTATGCAGCTAAGGATTTCGTTGGTCGGCATTTGTAACCAAGATCTTGGCGAGTTGAGTTACTTCCTTGGTCTTGAGTATGCCATGAACCAACAAGGTCTTGTTATGACCCAGGAAGTAAGTTATAGATCTTCTATCTGAGGCAGACATGGCATATTGCAAACATGTCACTACTCTCATGGACCTGAACATGAAGCTATATGATGATGACACAGAGGAGGTATATGAGGAGGTATAGGGAGATCGTTGGGAAGCTCCTATATGTGATAATCACTAGGCCAAATACATCCTTTGTAGTGGCCAGAGTGAGCCAGATCATGGAGCAACCTAGACAAGCACATATGGATGCAGTCTACATGGTTTTGCGGTATCTAAAGACCTCTCCTAGCATTGATCTTCTATTAAGGAGAGGAACATTGTGTGTCGTTATAGCATGCGCACATGCAGATTATGACTTATGAGGGATGTCTCAAGGACAAGAAGTCTACCACAAGTTTTGCAGTGTTCATAAGGAGCTTCTTGGTATCATGGAAGAGCAAGAAGCAAACGGTGGTCAACAGATCGAGTGTATAGTCAAAGTACAGAGCCATGACACAAGGGAGTATGTAGATGATATGGGCCAAATCCGGTCTAACTTACCTAGCTATTGATGTGCCTCCTCACATGCATCTCCAATGTGACAATCAGGCTGCTCTTTTCATTGCCAACAACCTTAACTCCATGAACGGACCAAGCATATTAAAGTCGATTGTTACTACATTTGTGGCATGATTCAGAAGGGATTCATCTCCACGTCTCATGTCAGTTTAGGAGAAAACACAGCATATGTATTCATAAAAAAGGCCCTAACCAGAGGGTCATTCCAGAGATGTTCCAAGCTGAACGTGATTGATATCCATGCTCCATTTTGAGGAGAAGTGTTGAGATATTATTTATCTTTTTATAGTTCTATATATTTTCCTTTCTTTCAGTCTATATTGTGTAATTTTCCCAAACAGATTTCTCGTCTATATAAGAGAACCCTAGGGCCTCATAAATAAGCAATTCATCTGTTTCCCTCAACAGGTTCTGTTGAAAGAATTCTATATTTATGTACCGTTTGGTTTTTTTATTTTTCTACGGTCTATCTTATGTAATTTACCCATAGGGTTTTCTCTATATAAGAGACCCTAGGGTTCTCTGAAATAAACACAATTCTCATTTCCTCTAACATGGTATCAGAGCCTAGGGTTTGGGCTCTCCACCCCCCCCCCCCTCCCGAACCCGTCGCCGCCGCCAAAGACCTCGAGGTCGGCTCCAGCCCCACCGCCCAGCCCCTCTCGGCCCCAACCCCGCCGCCAACCAGCCCTTCTCGGGCCCAGTCCAGGGCGCCGCCGCCTCCCACCAGTCCTCCCGGGGTCCCCCGGGTGCCGCCCAGCCCTCCCCGTTGCCGCCCAGCACACCTGCACCCGGCCTCGGCCTCTTCTATTCACCGCCGGCAGTGACCTAACCGGCATCCCCTCCCCGAGTGTCCTCTTCGTAGCCGCGTTCGTCGTCTCCTATATGGATTTGGGTGCGTAAGTCTACATACGCACTCGAATCCTACGCAGTCGGTGTAGACATCTAGTTTGTCTGCCTACAGACCCTAGTTCTTTCTCTGCGGGGATATGTCAGAATCAAAGGTTGATATGCCATCCGTAGGCGCTTTCAAAGGTCCTGCGCTAATCGTCAAGATGGATGGATCGAACTATAAGCTCTGGGCGATGCAGTTCATGAGTCTCATGAAGTCCAATGGTAAAAAGCACATTCTTACCAAAGACGAACCGGCAGAGAAGACAGGGATCTATGCCTCTTGGGAGGTTGATGACTCGTATGCCAAAGTCTGGCTCTCAGGCACTTTCTCGATGGAGATTGCGAATGATGTTCTCCATCAGCCCACCGCCAAGGCGATGTGGGACATCCTCGCGGCGACATATTCCCAGTTCCGAAATGAAACCAAGATGTTACAACTTCAGTATGACATCTTCACCATGAAGCAGAATGGGCGACCTCTTCATTCCTTGTATACATCCCTGAGAGGGATGTTCGAGAAACTATACAGCACCATTCCTCTTACGGCCACACCCGAGCAGCAGAAGACATTCAGTAATGCTACCATGGTATGCGTCCTTCTTGCGGCCCTTGATCCAGAATATGATGCGGCCAGATCACAGATTCTTGCATATGCTACCATCCCTCCTATGGAGGAGGTTTATCGGAGGCTTAGTCGCATCTTAGTTCCCTCCAGCTCGTCTACGCCACCTCCTTCTGCGATGGCTGCTTCCAGAGGACGAGGTGGCTCCTCTTTTTCATTCCGTGGCTGTGGCCGTGGAAATGGAGGTCGTGATGGTAGATCTCGTCCACCTTGCAGTTATTGTCGTCGTACGGGTCACTCAGAAGATACATGCTATACTAAGCATGGTTTTCCAGCGTCTGCAAGGGTGGCCGAACATGTTGCATCTCCATCCTCTTCGGCCTCGGATCAGCGGTTTGAGGACCTAGTTGCTCGGCTACGGGATATAATGCCTACTATTCCTACGGATTCTTCTGGAGGCTCTTCGGATATCGCTGCATCTGCTTCTGCCAGTACTTCTGCCACAACTAGCACCTCAGGTAATGCGTTTAACACGTGTTCTAGTTCAGACATCTCCGATTGGATCACGGACTCTGGTGCAACGCACCATCTCTGTCGAGACAGAGACAGACTTAATTCCTACATGGAGATTCCTTCAAGGCGGTCGGTGATCATTGCAAATGGGACTCATTCTCCCATTATTGGACAGGGGGAGGTTATGTTATCCTCTTCCATGCGTCTGAAGAATGTCTTACATGCTCCTGAATTTTCAATGAACTTGCTATCTATTAGTCAGATTACCAAATATTTGCATTGCCGCGCTATATTTAACCCATCATCTCTTATATTTCAGGACATCCTAACGGGCAGAGTGATTGGATGTGGTTCTGAGCAGGATGGTCTTTACCGTCTGAACCGGAGTTCTTATGCTGGAGTCTCCTCCTATGCTGTTGGATCTGTCTCATCCTACACCTGGCATCTACGCTTTGGTCACCTGCCTCTCCAGAAGATACGTCACCTTTTGCCTCAGATATCTCCCAGTTCGTCATTCAGGTGTGAAGCGTGTCAATTAGGGAAGCACTATAGAGCTAGCTTCCCAAGTCGTCAGAGTCGGAGCAGTAGCTCCCCTTTTGAGTTACTTCATGCTGATATTTGGGGTCCTAGTTGTGTCCCTGATCACCAAGGGCACAGATTTTACCTTGTCATGGTCGATGATTTTTCTCGTCTGTCGTGGGTCTTTCTTTTGAAAAATAAATCTGAAGCTGATGATGTCATCAAAAACCTTATAAATGAAGTTAACAATGTTTTCTCATCCAAAGTGAAATATGTTCGTATTGATAATGCATTGGAGTTCTGTTCTCGATTTGTCTCTCAATATTTGTGGTCAAAAGGCATTATACATCAAACTACATGTGCCTATACCTCCCAACAAAATGGAGTTGTTGAGAGAAAACATCGTCACCTACTTGATATTACTCAAACTCTTCTTATCCAAAGCTATGCTCCTATCTCTTTCTGGGGAGATGATGTTCTTACAGCCTGCTACCTGGTAAATTGTATGCCGTCTACAGTACTTGGTGAGAAAACTCCTCTCTCTATTGTTTTTCCAGATAAAGAATTGTTCTCACTCACTCCTCGAGTTTTTGGGGTCGTTGCCTTTGTTCATCAGCTTTCACCTGGTCTAGACAAGCTCTTACCTAGAGCTGTCAAATGTGTCTTCGTGGGTTATTCTCGGACGCAGAAAGGATATCGTTGCTATGACCCAGTACATGGGAAATATTTTGTCAGTGCGGATGTTACATTCTTTGAGTCAGTTATGTACTTTTCACATGCAGGTGATAGATTGACCTCCAATTCATCTACTAATGAGGTCTATGTTCCTCCTCCTCCTCCCGTGAATATTCCTGTGTCAAGTCCAGTTCCCAATATTGTGTCCACACCACCAGTACAGTCGCCTCCACCACCACCACCACCTCCACCAAAACCACTAATCTCTCCACTACCAAAGTACTATACCTGTAGATCTGGTCCTGCTCAGGCTACACGTCAATCATCCAGCACGCCCCAGGTTTGTCCAGATGTTCCTACTAATGATGGGTCGATTAGTGTGCCTATGCAGGATGTGCCTTTACAGGACGACTCGGGCCCGGAGACCTCAGTAGTTGATGATCTGGATGTCCCTATTGCGATTAGAAAGCAGAAACGCAGTTGTGCTACGTATCCTCTTGCTTCACAGGTTTCCTTTGATCGGCTTACAGGAGATTTTCAGAGATTTGCAGTGGCTTTATCTTCTGTAGAGATCCCGCGGACATATCAGGATGCATTGAAATTTGATTGTTGGCGAATTGCTATGAAGGAGGAGATGGCTGCCCTACAGTCAAGGAGCACATGGACATTGGTTACTGATCCCCCACGAGCATCTGTCGTTAGCTGCAAATGGGTATTCACTATCAAGTATCATGCAGATGGCAGCTTGGATCGATACAAGGCACGGCTAGTGGCGCGTGGTTTCACTCAGACGTATGGAGTGGACTATATGGATACCTTCTCTCCGGTTGCCCGTCACTCCACTCTTCGTATTCTTCTGTCTGTCGCTGTGGTACGTGATTGGCCCTTGTTCCAGCTGGATGTTAAAAATGCATTTTTGTATGGGGATCTGCAGGAGGAAGTGTATATGCAGCCTCCGGGGTTTGCTGCTGAGGGGGAGAATCATATGGTGTGCCAACTTCATAAGGCAATTTATGGCCTTAAACAAAGTTCAAGAGCATGGTTTCATAAGCTTTCTCAGTTGATTGAAGAACAAGGCTTCAAGTTCAAGAGATCCAATGCAGATCACTTATTGTTCATCCAGAAGACTACTCGAGGTACAATTGTCATCATGGTGTATGTTGATGATATTTTAGTCACAGGAGATGATGCCCAGGGGATAGAGATGACCAAAGCAACGTTGGGTCGTTAATTTGTTACAAAGGATCTTGGCACACTACGATACTTTCTGGGACTGGAGTTCGCCAGGAATGCACGGGGTCTAGTAATGACCCAGAGGGAATATATTACAGATATGTTGATTGAGACTGGCATGACCGAATGCAGACCGTCTACTACTCCTATGGATCCTAGCATGAAACTGTACGATAATGATACAGAAGAGGTTGACAAGAGAAGGTATAGAGAAATGGTGGGGAAACTTCTTTACATAACTATAACCCTACCTGATATTGCATTTGCAGTTAGTCGGGTAAGCCAGGTTGTGGAACAGCCAAGACAGATACATATGGATGATATATATATGATACTCAGGTATCTAAAATTGTCTCCAGGCACGGGATTGTTGTTCAAGAAGGAAACCAATTTATTTATTTCTGCATATGTGGATGCTGACTATGCAGGATGCCCTAAGGATCGAAAGTCTATCTCAGGCTCTGTTGTGTTTATTGGTAGCTCTCTAGTTTCTTGGAAAAGCAAGAAACAAACCGTCGTGGCTAGATCCAGTGCAGAATCTGAATATAGGGCTATGGTACAGGCAAGTACAGAAATGATGTGGGTTCGAGCTGTACTAGAAGATTTGCATGTAGATGTACCTCTACCCATGCAACTACATTGTGATAATCAAGTTGCATTGTTCATTGCCAATAATCCTGCCTTTCATGAGAGAACCAAGCATATTGAAGTAGATTGTCATTACACCAGAGATATGATCCAAAAGGGATTGATTTCTACTTCACATGTCAGTTCTGGGGAGCAGACTGCCGACATCTTCACCAAACCGCTTCTCAGAGGACCATTTCAGAAATGCACTTCCAAGCTGAGCATGATCGATATCTATGCTCCATCTTGAGGGGGAGTGTTGAAAGAATTCTATATTTATGTACCGTTTGGTTTTTTTATTTTTCTACGGTCTATCTTATGTAATTTACCCATAGGGTTTTCTCTTAGGGTTCTCTGGAATAAACACAATTCTCATTTCCTCTAACAGATTCCACGTAAAATCCCCGTGTTCCACACTGTTTAAGCTCTTGCATTCTCGTTTTCCACAAATTTCAACATTATTCTTTGGTACTACGAAATTTTCCCTTCTTGGCCCTTTACATGAAAGACCTAAGAATAATTTGGTTTACACCGATAAATTTTCACTAGGAAATAATACCAGAGATAGAAAAGAATCCAGCAAATTCCACAATATTTCCAAAAGAATTAGATATAAAGTTAAAGACGTAGTTTCCTTTTACCTCGTCAAATCTAATGAGAGTAACAAAAAGTCGAATGTCAGCCTCCGTAAGTGCATTTCCACACATGTATCTTTGTTTGCTGAGAATATCCTCACATTTGTCCAAAGCTTCGTATAGTTTTTCAACAGCCTACAAGAATTTTCCCAGTAGATTTTAGCATGGAGGCTTCTAATTTTCAACCAGGGGTAAATAGCATAAAAATATATATAAACAAAACAGCTCCCAATTTAATTAGTAGAGTCTCCTAAAAAAATAATGAGTAGAGACGATAAATAATTCCAGAGGAGTAGACAAAAAGGAAACAAGCAGATGTAACATCAATCTGTACAAAGTTCCAATTCATTGTACCTCGTCATACGGCTGTTGTTTCTTCGCAAATCCGCACTTGTAGACACCATTGTTTATCGCATCATAAACCCATTTATTCACCTCATCAATCTGAATATGCAGGTAAGGAGGATATAGGTCTAGAGTAGCATTCTTCGCTATATCATTAAATTCAGAATTCAACATGCGAATTATTTCTGAACTTTCATTGCTCACAATTGTTTTATGTTTTTTGTCCCATAGAACCTGCCAAGGCAATGTCAAAGTAAATGAATCTGTTATTACTGGAAACAACATAATACAGGAAAAGCGATGACAGCACACACTGGGACAGTATATTTTCCAGGGTAGTTTGTGCTTGCAATTTCATAAAGTTCTCGAACAGATGCAGCCCCATTATATGGGTCTGGTTCTGCACCAGGCTCTTCCGCAAAGTCCCTAGCAAATACCCAGCCAAAATGGTCATCACCCTCCTTGGTCTTCCTCCATATGGGCTTGACAGACTTCAAAAAAGGTCAAATATTAGATTCAATCCCCCCACCAAAAAAACATCAAAAAGTCGTCAAGTTGTGAAGAAAACCGTGAAGCTGATGGCATGATCAAGACCTTTGAGCTTCAACAACGACAAGCATCTAGATGCCCAAGGGCAAGCATATGATATGTATAGATGATATCTTCCGGATTCTGCAGGAAACTGAGAACTTTGATCTCGTGATATGAAATTACGAAATGTTGATGGGGATCGGTTAAAGGCGCCAGACTCTGACATCTCATCCAGTGCTGTTCGAGCCATCAATTTTCTGAAAATTACACCAAGTTGCTTTTACAGATTAACTTGACAACACATCAATACAAGAGACTTTGCTCACCATGGATGTGTAAACTAAACAAGGAAAGAATAAATCCTAGCACATAAGAGAGAAAAGAGTGAGACTGAACAAAGTGTGTAAGCCAGATGCCGAGAATATTGGAACAAAGCTGCCCAAGCTTGACACAAATGCTAGTAAGTTTTCTTCTTCCAGATTTGACCTCATCAACAAATTCAAAGATGTCAAAAAATGATATTATAAATATAAATCATTGTACCGCTTCCATATTCATTTGTAAAGGAAAATAAAATAAGGTCTTCATCTAAAATTGTGCTCTTAATTTCTTGAAAAAACACTAGAAAAATTGTGTTACATTATCTTTTTTACTTCTAGCCATGCCTACATTTTTTCCTTTTCCAGATTTCTCTCAAAAAATATTTGACGTTGTCAAAGAAAAAAAGAAAGAGTATAAAACAAGCTTTTAAGCACTGCCTTACTCATTTCTGAAAATATACAGCAGAGACAGCATCTAAAACCGTAACACCATTTTCTTGGAAATATGCACTCCAAAAATTTCTGTACATTCTTTTGTTTACGTTGGTGCAACCAAGACTCTTCTGCTCGCCAGTGTTTCAAAAGATCTTGACATCTAAGACACGTCAGAAATAGCAAATAGAGATTGGGCCACTGTGACCAGATGTCATCTATACAGGTTTCAAGAGCAAAAAACATTCCCCAAGACTTTCGAGCAAGATCTGCCATCCCCAAGATTTTTATTTCATATTTTGTCCCCTCAGAATGTAGGATTCCATCATGGTATGAGTTCTGCCTTTTTGTGTTGTGTTATTTTTCTCGCTTGTTACAGTTTACTTGTAAATGGCACACTTGGTATTTGGCATGACCCTTCTTTTATACAAGGGATGCCCTAGGTTTGAGGTTTAAGAAATAACAATCATGAATTTATATGGTTTCAGAGACATGCCTTAGGGCACCTGACAATAGTGCCCGATAGCATCATCGTCCCACCTCTAACATCGACTGACTTATGTCATCAGCATCACCTCCACCTCGCAATCTTCTTTATGCCATCTTGTATGCAGCATCACCTATCCTCTCACCTCGACACTCTCACGCTGCCTCACTGGCAGCATCCTATTAACACTGCCACCTTGGCGCTTTCAAGGTGCAGCATCATTCAGCCACAATGGCTCAGCCATGCCTCAACCGTGGCACCTGCTTTCAATGTCATTGTGTCGCTTGCCATTGTGTCAATGCCTCTCCACTGTTAGCACTGCCTCTCCAAATGGTGTTTGTTGTGATCTGTGTTTAATGATATGTCACCACTACTCCCAGTAGCATCTCAAGTCACTTGTCGCTACCATGAAAATGCACTAGAGTGGGTGAATAGTGTGTATGGCGAAGCCTTCTCCCACTTTAAGTAGGGTAGGCTGCATGGATTCTTGCTCAAATCCATGTTGAAAGACCCGGCTTTTTTTATGCTGGTTGTCGGCTACCTAACGCAACCCCCACAAGAAGGAATTTGAACCTTGATCTTTTTGGGTGGTAGGCAAACGCACCACCACCATACCATTGAAGTTCATGCACCACAAGAGTGGGTGAATAGTGTATATGCGGAAATAAAATCAATTTAATAAAAAATAGCTCAATATAATCAATCAGAGATTTATACAAGTTCGTGCTCCTTAAGGACTACGTCCAGTGCATGAACTTGGCCTACTCAGGGCTTACAAACTCTCATTATACAAACTATTTCTGATGTAGTCCATACCATTTACAAAGCACGCGGCTTACCGCAATTTATCTTCTTCACATAAAGCACGACTTTCAAAGAGAACACCTCAAGGTACACAACAATGCCAAGGGTTTATTTTCTGTTTGGGAAGAAAGGCCTTTACACAGAAATCTCTTAGTCAATAATAAATATAAACACAATAAATAAATGTACTAAGCCCTCTCCCACTATAAGTAGGGTCGGCTACATGGATTCTTGCTCAAATCCATGTTGAAAGATTCGTCTATTTTTTATGCTGGCCGTCGACTACCTAACGCAACCACTGCAAGAGTGGGATTTGAATCCTAATCTTGTGTGGTAGACACACTGTACTACCACTAGACCCTTAAGTGGGTACAAGGCTATGAGAAATAAATATAAACACAATATTCTAAATAAAATCTTTCAAAATATAAAAAGAATATGAAATGCAAGCTGAGAGAAATGAAGTACAAGGCTGTTAGAGCAAAGCTTGCAATAGCATACAAACGCGAAAAACAGAGAACGACTTTGCCGAGTTTTTCTCAGTGCACATAAACTCGCTATTCGCTAAACAATAAAACGTAGTTTGAGTGAATAGAAAAGTGTGTTTTCGGTGTGTTTTAAAGGGGTGTATAAGCGATCAGGGGTGTATAAGGGATCCTTTTTATAGGCTTATAAGAAGTCTAAAGTAGAAAGATTCCATCGAGATCACACCAAACGGCTGAAAAACAGCCTTCAGTTGTTGGTGTACCAGTGCACCTTTTTAGGTGTATTGATGCAACAACTGCAAAATACATGTAGTGAAGTAGCCAATGGTCAAGATGCACCGGTGCAAGAACAAATGTAGCGGCACATCAATTGTCAGAAAAGAAATAGCTAAAACAGTTGAGTTTGAAAAGCAATAGTTCCGAATGACACTGGTGGAAGAAAGATGTACTAATGCAACAGTAAGAAAATTAATTTGGTGGAAGTAGTTGAAGGGTGTGTGCTAGTGGAAGGGCGTACCAGTGCAAAGATAATGTTCATGTATCAGTACACAGCTTCTAACCAAATGAGTCGATGAAATTAGGCCAAGAAATTACTTTATTGGTTGACTAACACAGCTGTACGAACAGAGATTTGACCTTCGAGAGATATTGTTGAATGGAACAATTAAGTTAGCTTGCAAAATGGTTTTTCGTACTCATTGCTTAAGGAAATGGGCACAAGACACGATAGTCCTTTAGATCGACTCTCTGTCTAAATTATCTCCACTCACTTTTTAGGCAAAAAATGGGGAACGCCATGTTAGAATTATGTGTTTTCTTTTATTATTATTGTAATCCCTAAGGAGTACTCATGCAACTTTCTCCTTTTTGGCTCACTAGGGAGTAGGGTCAAGGTTTGAAAAAACGAAAGGCGAAACGAAGTGTTTTCCTTGGAGGCGAGGCGAGGCGAGGCATAGCCATGAGGCGATCGAGGCGTAAGTCTCAGTTTGTATAGGAAAATACTTAACAAAAGTATAGTAAATATATTATTGATTAAATTATCTAATGTGGCAGGCATACTATATATAACATTGTAATATGTGATGCAATTATGAAGACAAGAACATGAAATGAAAGAATATGTCAATTCCATAAACATAAAACCCTTCTATTAAATTTCTACCCAATCAAAGAGGGAATCGTTGGCTATAATTGTCATTAAAGTATCAAAGAAGACATATTTTCACCAAAAATGTTGTGCATAAAAATTATGATTAGATGCACTTCGATGAAATGTATATTTTATGTGCCTGATAAATAATATATGACAACATTGAGATGTTTTAAATATAAATTTTTGTGTTATTACAATCGAGATGCATTCCCAGTGGGATCGTCGCCTTTCAATTGTCAGTTCCCGCGTCAAAGTTGGGGGATCGTGTGACTTAGATGTATTTTGTATTGTATCAATGTTTCGATCCCATATCCCTAATCTCGGGAAACCTTGGCAATTCCAACCTATTACCCCGCCTGCATATGTGGATAGGCTTGCTTTTGTATCCTTGGCTCGAATATTGGCACGAAATCTGGATGGCAGTCAGTCTGATATGTCGAATGCTTTCTGTGCGCAGAGGAGTATGGGCACCTTTTTCCGTTCTTCTGGTTCGAGTAGGCCAGCCTAACTTCTTTCTTCCCATAGAAAAGCACTTTCTCTTTTCGTCGACTTGATCTTGCTTGAGAACAAGTGCAGGGTCGTAGAACCTCCTCGATAACTCTAGAATGACAGAGAATTCTTAAAAAGTGGTCGAGACAAAGGTAGGGTTTTGAGCCCTGAAGATGGCCCCCAATCAAGAATCTTCTTTGCTAGAAGGGCTATCAAGCTCTTCCCGGAAGAGTATTCTCTCAGCGACTGCTCAACTATATATTTGGTACTATTATATAGATTTACGTTAGTATATTACATCGCTCATTATGGCATCTCTCCTAACACTAGATTTTCTTTGATATTTGTGGATTGTGTGTTTAAAAGTGTAACGTTAAGAATTTATTGAAATAATTAGACAAGTTTAATGCTCAATGTCAACATGAAGAGACTTGAAATACCAAGTATTCATCTTGTATATATTATCTTAAACAACTAGACATTTATAAGCATCTAAAACTACCACTAATACAATTTAAATCCTTAAAAATGCTTTAAAACTCAAAAAATGCCTTACAAAATGCCTCGGATAGCTTTGATCACCTCATCGCATCGACCTTCCAAGGTGTACGACTTGTCAATACCATTCGAGGAGTCTCGTCTCACCCCGCCTCGAGGCTAGCCTTTTAAAACCATGCATAAGGTTTCCGCTTTATATAAAAGATCTTAGGGAATCGGAATAAGACAAGCTCTCCCCTTATCATTTTCTCCACATGGTATCAAATCAATGGTCCTAGACCGGGGCTCGTGCCCTCGCTCCCACTACCACAGCCAACCTCCGACATTGTCGAATCCTCTCCTACACCGCCAGTCACTACTCTTAACGCTACCAGCGATGTCGACCATCACACCAGACACTACCTCCGGTACCTCCAACATCGTCGCTCCCTCCAATCGCAGCAAGCCCCCTGACGCACCTTTTGTGTCACCAGCCAACCACATGCGCTCCTCTTTTAGCACCGCCATTCCCCTGACGCTGCCTACCAAATAGGTTCCAGGTCCCTGATTTACATCGGGAGCCTTCAACAACGTGATAAATCTCCATTAGGGGATTATTGGAGGTATTTATCCCTCTCGTTGATGTCCTGAGAGATATTTATTGTATTCTTTGAAGGCTTTTGGAGGTGTATAACCCTCTTGAGACTTTGCCAGAGGTTCCGATCCCTCCACATTTCTTGACAAGAGGTGCATGTTTCATCGAGAAATCTAATAACCATGGGTTCCAACATCAGCGAGACCAAGTCCATGTTCACTTCATCCAACTTGATGGTGCAAGGAACAACCATACAACTCAAAGGTAATGATAATTACATTCTCTAGTCTCATGCTTTCAAGGTCTTTATGGGAGGATAGCGGAAGATCTCCATCCTCACGAAGGATCTGCTAAAAGGGACAAATAAAAACTATGAAACTTGGCTCGGAGACAACTACCAGGTCATGACATGGATTGCAAAGGAAATGTGGGAAGAACTAGCTCAAACCTATTCGCAACAATCCACAAAGTCCAGAATTGCTGACATTTATATGTGGATCAAGTCAGCATCCTAGGGAGAGTCCACCCTTATGGAGTACTGCCGAACTCTTCAAGGACTCTATGAGGAGCTAGCTATCTTCCACCTGGTATGTTGTGTTAAACATGTGTTAGAGAGGACAGAATGGTAGGTTTACAGGTTCCTGACATGATTGCATCCTCACTATCAGTATGTAAAGGAGCAGTTTCTCACATTAAATACATTGCCGATTCTGAAGTTCATCTTCGAATGACTTCAGAAGATTGAGAGTTCTGTTAACCGGGCCTCAGATCAGCACCCTGCAAATAAATTTTGCTTTCTTGGCTCACTCTGGACGAGGAGATTGATACAATACTTGAGGGGACATGGTCATGATAGTGTATGTGGTCGTAACTCTAGTTATGGACGAAGATGAAAACCCAACCAAAGATGTGATCATGGAATTGCATATCGTCCTTACACCCATTATCAGCGAACAAATCGTCATCCTGATCATTGTTGGGAGAAATATGGTTTTCCTCGAGCACATATGGCATCTACGGACTATGATCATACAGGGACAGAGTCTGTGTTTGATCCGTCCCACTCTGAGCAAACAGTGCAGCTCTTCGCCACTAACAATTCTGGTATGATGCAATTGATGCAGACTCTCAGTGCTTCTGATAGTGACAGTGCACCTACAACACATTTGGCTACCACATCAGGTACTTTAGCGAGTTCTGTTGAATATACAGCCCATACGTGGATCATTGATTCTGGAGCATCCACCTACCTAACAAGCGAAGGTAGTCTATGGATCTCTTCTCAACCTTCTTCCACAGTAAAGTCGGTGCAAGTTGCCAATGGAGCTCATTCTCCTATTACATCATTAGGGACTATGGAGTTCACCTCCAAACTCAGTCTTACTGGAGTTCATCGCGCACCGGATTTTCCTTTAAGACTATTGTTTGTTCACAAGTTATGTGTTGAACTGAATTGTCATGTGATCGTTGATGAATCCCATTGTTATTTCAGGACATCCAGACGATCTAACCCTGAACCTCAGTAACATTGGTGTGAGAGACTGCTAGGTGACTACAGGTGTTGTAGGCCTCCTTGATGGTGGATAGAATGGTGGCAATAATCATCCGATCTAGCCTTGTAGCATATCCAGTTCAAGGCTTGCCAAAAATACCATGACCATGTGCTGGTGGTATGCCTTTTGTATAGGGTAAGTACATCTTGAAACACAAGCATTGTATCGTTCGAACAAAGACTTCAAAATAGAGAAACAGTCAGCTAAAGGGCGTCCTACTTGCTTGAGATTCATCGTATCAAAATGTGTTTGGAATATCTTGTTGGAGTTCTTTTCTTGTCTGTATGTGGCTTGCACAGAAATCCACGTCATAAGTTGTCATGTAGTAGACCAATTCATCTGCAAAATGTAGATGGCACTAACCATGATTCAGGAGCTCACCATCATGTCATCTTTCACCGATGTGTCGTACTTGCCTATCTTGATAGCAAGCTCTAACTCAAGGAAAATATGCTCATTTCTTTAGGAAATGCAGAATACCCTCATTGTCATATCCTCACGCGACCATTTGGGGCAGTTGGTTTCGTCAAATTAAAAATCGACCGGAATGAGGGTAGGTGGGCACTCCCTCCATTGAATCCCTGAGACGTTACCTGTAATCCATGAGATGTCACCTCTGATTCAGATATCTCCGATTATGTTACCAAACCTGCTTGCAGAGAAATATGAAGGCTGATAGATACTCAGAGCATATCGTGAGGTATATGATCAGTGTTCGCCAACATGTAATCAGTTGGGGGTTCATATACAGAAAACACACATATTAGCCCGTGGGGTGCAACATCCGCCTGTGGCGATTGTACCATCGAAGCCTGGATATACGAAGAGTAGCCAGTTGGTGGTGGCAGTATTGTATTTGATGGATCGAGTTGGTGGGGGTCACGGTGTGGTGGGGATGGAATTGTGGAAGTAGGGGAGGGGATGTCGTGGTGGAGAGAGGGAAGGGGGTGACAACATGTAGAAGAGGGGGAAGGAGGGTTGATAATCACTTTAGTACCGATTTTATTTTTAAAATTATTTTTGCATAATATAAAGAACCATAGGGATCCATATACAGGTGGAGACCTAAGGTTAAGATTACCATGGGAGGCAACTCTATACTGAGTTGACCACAGAACCTCTAAAGTTTTTTTTGAGAACGTAAATGGGTGGCATCCCATCTTGGGATCCACCACCGAAAGTATATATATTTTTATTAAAAAAAAGAGGAAAGGGAGCCTACTTTGTGAAGTAGGTAACTTACCTACTTCACATTTCACTTTTTGCAAAATTTTTTTATTTTTTTTAAAAATGCCACTGTGGATTTTCATAATTATATCCCTCTAATATGTCATTCAAATTTCATCAGAAACGGAGACTCCTACGACCTTCATCCAGAACATGTAAAATACAGTAAATCTGGGACCGTTAAAAAATGAATGTCTGGATGGAGGCCGTAGGAGTCTCTGTTTCTGACGAAATTTGAATGACATATTAGAGGGATATAATTATGAAAACCCATGGTGGCATTTTTGAAAAAAAAATAAAAAAATGCAAAAAATAAAATGTGAAGTAGGTAAGTTACCTACTTCACAAAGTAGGCTCCCTTTCCTCTTAAAAAAAACCTCTAAACTTAGGGCTTATGTAATAGCACTCAACACTCCTATAGTGTTAGAATTTAGAATCACCCTATGTACTTTAGTTCTTCCACCATATTGATAAAGACCTACATCCATGGCAATGATAAAATGCAGTTATCGTTGAATCTTGTAGACTATGTGTTGTGGTTGTTTTAGTCTTGCTTATCTATATGTTTAATATGCGCCCCACTTTTGTTGCGAGCAACAAGCTAGGTCAGATCCTAATTGATTAGAAGATTCATCTATATTATGATTGTAGCCTAATCCATCTTTTCATCCTAATATATTATAAAGCGCATTATGTGATTTTCTCTAAATATTTGCTTTGGCATTCAAAGTCAAGTTTGTTTTGGGACTTGAAGTCATGTTTAACATGGGATTTGGGTTTAAACCAATGTTCAGGAAGGCGGTATGCGGTATTCAGTCGGAGGGGTCACTGCATAGAGAGTATGCGGTATGCGGGAGAGTATGCGGCGAGTATGCGGATTTATGCGGTTTGCTATTTTTAATTATTAAAAATATAAATATATTTTTAATATCATGTTAATATCATCTAAATATTATATCTCTTGAATATAATAATAAAGAATTGAAGGTACAAGGAAAGAAACTATTGGGATAAAAAGTAATATAGAGTCAAATGAGCAAAAACATCAATTGAAAGAGCGTTAGGTCGGGTATTTAAGTTTATGTTAGAGTTTCAGAAAATGTTTATTTGAAAATCGGCCGCATACTCGGCCGCATATACCGCATACTCGGCCGAGTATGCGGTCAGACCCGCCTAGAGGCCGATCTGGTCATACTCGGAGCGCCAAGGCTTCCGACTACGAGTATGCGGCCGAGTATGCGGTATACTCGGCCGATTTCCTGAACACTGGTTTAAACCATGTTTGCTTTGGGATTTAGATCATGTTTGCTTTGGGATTTGGATCATATTCCTTTTGGAATATGGATCTTGTTTCCTTTGAGTTTTGGATCATGTTGTTTTGGAATGTCTATATGTGAGGATTTACTATATCAACCACATAAGGTTGGTGTAGAAAACAACAACGTGGAAGCATGATTATCACCCATAAAGATAAAGAACTTGAAGTCATCGATATATACTTGGAATCCTACTCCATATGGAGCAAGATGAAATCATTGGAGAACCGCCTCAAATGGTTGATTTGTATGTTGAACTCTCAACTCTCTCATTGAGTATATGGGGTGTGGGGCTTCTTATATAGACCTATCATAATGACCAAGTCCCACTAATAGATGACGTGGGACTAACATAGGTGCATGTGGTAAATGAGCCTGTAGGGATCCAATTACTCACCTATTAACACATACTCTTAACACTCCTCAAGCTAGATCATGCAATGCTCAACTTGGACAAATAGAGAGAAAACACTTACATAATGAATACAAGATACTACAGACAATATCAGCTCAACACAAACTCTGTTATCTTCCTGTTGAGGACATCGCTTTTCATGATGTGCTGGCGAGGAGGAACTGAAGGGTTGGAGTGGAATGAGTTTCCTCGTCGGAGAACGCGTGCTCTGTATGCGTTTGTCAGAGTCATCGAAACCGAATTGATTCTCCTCGTCAAAGAACGTGTGTAATGTATTGCACAGAGTCACCTGAAACAAATGAGTATCCTCATTAGAGAACGTGTGCTTTGTACTGCGTAGAGTCGCATGAACCAAACGATTCTCCTCGTCGCAAAACTCTAATAAACAAGGTCACACGAACATAGAATGTCCCAATGGTAGAGGTTGAATTTGAATACTCTATACGATACTTTCCCTTTCTCCCATACTTAGCAGAAAATGTGAGGTTTGACCAAGTTGCGAAGAACTGAAGAGGGGAAAGGGACCCATCTTTTTCATTTAAAAAAAATTGCAGCAACAGCAATAAGGAAAATTTAGTCCTAATAAAACAAAACGTAGGACCACCCTTTTCTATTTAAGGTTCTCATCGATGGAACCAATCTAATTCTTGAGATTACCTCCTTATGGTTCGGCGCATATCAGGAAACCCCGTATATGGTTGATTTACTGACAAAACCAAGGGTGATGTGGAGAAGATGCACGTGGACAAGGAGAGAGCCTTGTACCTTGAGATGGCAATGGCTTCGAGATGGGGGTATGGTGTAGCGGAGGCAAATGCTTAAGTATTGGAGGCGCCTGGAGATGTGGGTGGTGTCGCATGGAAGTGCCATGTCGTCTAAGCCAACTTTGCGTGGAGGGGGAGGTCGTTGGGTCTATCATCATTGCCTAGGATGGGGATGCGATGGGGGTGCAATGGTCCGGGTTGAAGACAATGTGCGTAAGGTGCAAGAGAGGAGTTGCGGTTGTGTTCTTGTCTGGCGATGGGAATTGGTTGTCACGAGCACCGTCGTGGGGGAGATCATCTTCTTCGAACTTCTTGTGATGTTCTCTTCTTTGAATAAGATTCCAACAAAGAGAGGGGATTGAAGCCCCTTTTTCCAAATAGGGCTTCAATCCCTATTGGTTCTACAAGATTCGATTGTGGTGAGGAGCATCGCTTGTATGCAGGAGATGCACCACTTGGAGATGGATCGAACTGTGTCTTCAGAGTCCATTGGCGTTATCACATATTTGAATAGACCTCTGTGGATGATGATCTTTCAATCTTTGATTGATCCGCAGACTTAAATCACAAAAACTAGATGTGTAGGTCGATGATCAGAGATAACCGCGCTTAGGATCTAAACCATCGGATGTTGATGGGTTCATACTTGAAGCTTGATCATGCATGGAGAGGTGTGCTCATTGACGACATCCCAAAACTAGGGTTCTAAAAATCCTAGATGATTCTCGAACTCATTGGAATCACAAGTAAACTGTGCAGAATTAAGGTTTTATGTTTTATTTGAACTTGATGACGATCTTCATAACTTGAACAAAATTTTGAACACGAACATGAAATCTTCAAGAATAAATCCACGAGCCGAACTCGCACTGATGCTGTTGAGATATTTCGGCATTCCATGAATCTTTTATATTATTTTATTTCCTTTTGTCTATCTTATGTAATTTACCCATTGGTCTCTCCCCTATATAAGAGAGCCTAGGGTTACAAGAATAAACAACGATTCTATTTCTTCCAACATGGTATCAGAGCGGCGGTCTTAGACCAGAGCTCTCGTGCCCAAAAAAAACCCTAACCCTACCTTGTGCCCCACACGCGCCACCGGCCCATTTCCTTGGGCATCGCCGCCTCACGTGCCGCTACCTCTCTCCTTGGGCGTCGCCGGCCCCATCTTCTTGCGCGCCTCAGCCCACCGCGTGCTGCCCCATGAGTCGTGCAGCTCTACGCCAGCCGCCCCCCCCCCCTCCCTGTGTGCCTTCACGCGCACCAAGGCCCTAAATGTCAGTTTCGGTCACCATTTCAGTATCGACCAAAACAGAATCTCGGTGGAATTTCGATCGTCATTTCAGTCATTTTTTCTACTAGGACCCCCATATTCCGGTCATTTCGATCGAATTTCGATTTCGACCGGATATCGATATTCGATCGAATTTCGCTGAAATTTGAGGCCATGATGCGTACTGACCAGTACGCTTCTACGCATGTAGCCTAGCACGTAGATGCGTTTCCGTGCGCCCCTAGTGTCCATCCTAGGGCGTCGACCTTCGCGTGCGGCTCCTCCGTGTGCCCCTTCTCCAAGCACCGACATCGTTAAGTTCTTCTAATTAATGGATTTGAGGGCATAAGTTTACATATGCACTCAAATCCACGTATGTTTTTGTAGACGTTCATCTGTGGTCTACAAAACCCTAGTCTTCTACATTTGGCAAGATGTCGGAGAACAAAGTTGATGTACCCGCCACAGGTGCATTCAGAGGTCCAACGCCTAATGTGAAAATGAATGGGACAAACTATGAGCTTTGGGCTATGTAGTTCATGAGCCTTATGAAATCAAATGGTAAGAAACACATTCTTACCGAGGAAGAATCGGTGGAGAAGAATGGGGTAAATGCCTCATGGGAGGCAGACGACACATATGCCAAAGTTTGGCTTTCCGGAACATTGATGATTGAGATCGCCAATGATGTGTTACATCAGCCCACTGCTAAGGCAATGTGGGGATATACTTGCAGCTATATATTCTCAAGCGAGGAATGAGACAAAGATCCTCCAACTCCAACATGATATATTCAATATCAAGCAGAACGGACGTCCTCTGCATTCATTGTATACATCTCTGCATGGCATGTTTGAGAAGCTTCACAGTTTCATGCCTCTGACGGCAACTCCAGAGCAGCAGAAGACCTACAGGAATGCTACCATGATAGGGGTATTCCTAGCAGCACTTGACCCTGAATATGATGTTGCTCAATCTCAGATCCTAGCATATGCTACTATTCCTCCCATGGAGGAAGCATTCCGCAGGCTCAGCAGGATTATTGTTCCTTTCAGTGTCTCTGATCAGACTTCCTCTGCCATGGCAACCTCTCAAGGAAGAGGAGGTCATTCTACTCTTCGTGGACACGGACCTCATGGTAGAGGAGGTCACACTCGTCATCCTGCACTTTGGGCCTGTTTGGTTGTAGGGTTGGGCAGGGTTGGCCCAACCCTGGTTACTATTCACAAGGGTACTTTCTCCTCACAGATTACTATTCACCCATCCCAACCCAGCCCAACCCAACCCAGTCCAACCCAGCAACCAAACAGGCCCTTTCTGTCACCGTCCAGGCCATACCGAGGATACATGCTATTCCAAGCATGGGTTCCCAGCTTCAGCCTGTGTTGTAGAACAGATTGTGTCTCATGCTGCTTCTACTCTAGATCAAAGGTTTGGTCACCTCGTAGCCACCTGAGGGACATTATACCTCCTTCCGCATCATCATCCTCATGAGATCAGTCAGATGTGGCAGCCTCATCCTCTGCCAGTACCTCTGTTGTTGCCAGCACTCGGGTACTTATGCTTTTACATCCTGTCATGGATCTGACATTTCAGAGTGGATTATGGACTCCGGTGCGACACATCATCTATGTGGAGACAGACATCAGTTTACGTCATATAGACAAGTTAAGCCAGGGCGAATAGTTGTGATAGATGTCGGGAGTCACTCCCCGATTACAGGATAGGGAAAGATTACCTTGACACCGTCGATGCGTCTGCAGAATGTGCTACATGCTCCAGATTTCTCTATGAATTTGCATTCTATTAGTCAGATTACCAAGGATTTGCACTATCGTGTTATTTTTGACCCATCGACTCTTGTTTTTCAGAACACTCTTACGGGCAAAGTGATTGGGTGTGGTCGTGAGCAAGGTGGCCTCTATCGTCTGGTCCGAACTCCATATGCTGGTGTATCTTCTCTTTCGTCTGGCTCTGTCTCTCCATTCACCTGGCACCTCCGATTTGGTCACCTTCCTCTTCAGAAGATGTGTCATATGTTGCTGCGGATTTCACCTACTTCCTTTCACTGCGAAGCTTGTCAGTTCGGAAAGCATCATTGGTCTGCCTTTCCCAGTCATCAGATATTGACATATGGGGTCCAAGTCGTGTACCTAATCACCAGGGACACTGATCCTATCTTGTAGCTGTGGATGATTTTTCACGTTTATCATGGGTGTTTCTTTTGAAAAATAAATATGAAGCAGGGAATGTGATCAAAAATTCAATGAAGTCAAAAATGTCTTCTCTACCTCTGTGAAGTTTGTTCGAACTGATAATGCGTTGGAGTTTTGTACTCGTGATATATCTCACTTCCTTTCATCCAGAGGGTTATTCATCAAACATCTTGCCCTTACACTTCTCAGCAAAATGGTGTTGGTGAGAGAAATCATCGTCATCTCCTGGACATTACTCGAACTCTTATCATTCAGAGTCGTGCACCGCACTCGTTTTGGGTGATGCTATTCTCACAACATGTTACTTGGTGAATCGTATTCCATCATCTGTCTTGAGTGAAAATTCCTTTCTCCATTGCCTTTCCTGAGAAGAAGTTATTCTCACTCACCCCTCGTGTGTTCGGGTCTATCGCTTTTGTTCACCAGTAGACTCCTGGTTTTGACAAGCTTGCTCCTCGAGCTATTAAATGGGTGTTTGTTGGATACTCAAGGACTCGGAAAGGGTATCGGTGTTATGATCCTCTACGCAGAAAATATTATATCAGTGTTGATGTCACGTTTTTTGAGTCGATGATGTACTTCTCTCCTACAGGTGATAGGTTGGCTTCATCGAACACAGAAGAAGCCGTCTATATGCCACCTCCTCCCATGCATGTTGTCCCACCACCTCCACCAACACCACCACCACCACCATCACCATCTCCACCTCCTCCTCCACCGCCTCCTACTGCCCGGTCTCTTGCGTCACCTATTCCACTCCTTCCTAAGTTCTACACTCGTCGGTCTACTTCTGCTCATGGTCACCAATCATCTTCCACGGAGCCCCAAGTTATTTTTGATAACATAGCATCTAATGATGGGTTTGGAGATGTATATGTGCAGGACTCATTGCAGGATATTACCGCACAGATGGAAGATGTTCCCTCTGATCTGGATATTCCTATTGCAGTTCGAAAGCAAAAGAGATCTTGTGATTCCTATCCCCTAGCTTCTCAAGTCTCCTTTCATCGACTAACAGGGGATTTTCAGAGATTTGCAGTAGCTCTATCTACTGTGGAAATTCCACAGAATTATGAGGAGGCATTGCAGGATAGCCGTTGGCTCTTGGCTATGGAAGAGGAGATGGTTGCGTTACAGTCACGTAGTACGTGGAGTCTGGTGACGGCTCCAGTTGATGCGTCAGTTGTGGGATGTAAGTGGGTGTTTCCTGAGAAACACCGTGAGAACGGCAGTATATATCGCTATAAGGCGAGACTTGTGGCACGTGGGTTCACCCAGACATATGGGGTGGACTATCAGGTATTTCTCTTCAGTGGCTAGACACTCTACTCTGCAGATTCTACTGTCAGTTGTTGTGGCAAGAGATTGGCCCCTATACCAACTTGATGTGAAGAATGCCTTCCTATATGGTGATCTATAGGAAGAGGTCTACATGCAGCAGCCACCAGGGCTTACTGCTGAAGGGGAGTGTCAGAAGGTGTGCAGACTTCACAAGGCAATTTATGGCCTTAAGGCTTAAGCAAAGTCCAAGAGCATGGTTCCAGAAGCTCTCGGACTTGATAGAGCAGCAGGGGTTTGTGCGATGGACTACCGACCACTCCTTGTTTGTACAGAAGACTCATAGTGGTATTGTTGCCATTCTTGTGTATGTTGATCATATTATTGTTACAGGAGATGACAAGCAGGGCATTCAGAGTGCCAAGGACTTCCTAAGTCAGCAGTTTGTGACCAAGGATCTTGGACATTTACGTTACTTCCTTAAGTTGGAGTTTGCACGGAACCAGAGAGGTCTTGTGATGACTCAGAGGATGTATGTTGCAGATATTCTTTCAGAGACAGGCATGGCAGATTGCATACCTTCCACTACTCCTATTGACCCGAGCATGAAGCTATATGATGATGACATTGAGGAGGTTGACAAGAGGAGGTACGGGGAGCTTGTTGGCAAGCTACTATATGTGACTATCACAAGGCCCAGTATATCATTTGATGTGAGCAAAGTTAGCCAGTTTATGGAGCAGCCTAGACAGGCACATATGGATGCAGTCCATATGATTCTAAGATACCTGAAGACTTCACTTGGTACAGGACCTATTTTCAGCAGTGGTACATCTCTATCAGTTACAGCATGTGCAAATGCAGATTATGCTGGATGTCCAAAGGATAGAAAGTCTACCTCAGGTTTCGATGTGTTTATAGGAAATTCCCTTATTTCATGGAAAAGTAAGAAGCAGACGGTGGTTGCCAGATCTAGTGTTGAGTCAGAATACAGGGTCATGGCACAAGCTACCACAGAGATGATGTGGGTCAGATCTGTTCTTACTGACCTAACCATAGAGGTGCCACTTCCTATGCACCTCCAATGTGACAATCAGGCTGCTCTTTTTATTGCCAATAACCCTGTGTTCCATGAAAGGACGAAGCATATTGAGGTAGATTGCCATTACATGAGGGATATGATTCAGAAGTGTCTGATTTATACTTCTCATATTAGTTCAGGAGAGCAGACAGCAGATATCTTCACCAAGGCCTACTCAGGGGGGCATTTCAGAAGTGTTCATCTAAGTTGAGCATGATTGACATCTATGCTCCATCTTGAGGGGGAGTGTTGAGATATTTCGGCATTCCATGTATATTTTATGTTATTTTATTTCCTTTTGTCTATCTTATGTAATTTACCCATAGGTCTCTCCCTTATATAAGAGCGCCTAGGGTTACAGGAATAAACAACGATTCTATGTGGAACCCTACTCCATGTAGAAAATGACAATGAGGAAGCGCGATACTGAGAAATAAATATAAAGAACTTGAAGACATCGAGATTATGTGGAACCCTACTCCATAAGGACTCTGATAAAACCACGGGAGAACTATCTCAAAATCTGATTGGTATATTGAAATCTCTCACTGAGTATATGGGGTGTAAAGCTTCTTATATAGCCTTGTCATAATGACTATTGAGATACTTATATCACTTTATCTTTATTTTATAGTTTTCTATTTCTTCAGTCCACATTATGTAATTTTTCCATAGAACTTTTCTCCTATATAAGAGAGTTATAGGGCTACAATGAATGCAACTTTTTATTTTACGCCTTTCCACATGGTATTAGAGCGATGGTCCTTGGACCGGAGCCCGTGCCCTAGAGTCCTGCCCCACCAAAAACCCTAGCGCGACCCACGCGCACCCGTCGCTGTCGTCGCCCAGTAGCAACAGGAGCAGCAGCCGCTACTGCTACCGACCACTGCCTAGCAGTAGTCGCAGTCATTGCCGGCCATCTCCTCTACGTCACCGCTGCCGGTCACCGCTCCTTGTCTCCTACCGGCCACCGCTCCCTGTCATCGTTGGTCCATTTCTAGGTTTCTAGGGTGTAACGTGATCATCTAAAACACCTAATTACCCGAAGGAATTTCCTTCGAATGGAAGAGGTTGTGGTACGAGTCTACACCCACAACCATCTTCCTATATGTAAGTGTAGACATAGATCTTACTTGTTGCAGACCCAGTCTTGGAGATTGTTGTCATTATGCCGGACAACAAAGCAGATGTTTCATCCCTGGGTGCCTTCAAAGGTCCAACACCCATCGTCAAGATGGATGGAATACACTATGAACTGTGGGCCATGCAATTCATGAGTTTAATGTAGTGTGATGGCAAGAAGCACATCCTCGTGAATGAGGAGCCAAGTAACAGGATTGCGGTAAATGCCTCATGGGAGGCAAAAGATGCATACGCACTAGTGTGGCTATCTGGGACTGTGCTACTGCAAAGTCTATATATTCTCGTCACTACATATTCTCCGGTGAAAATTGAGTCGAAGGTACTACAGCCCCAGCACGATATCTTCACATCAATGCAAAATGGTCGTCCCCTCCATACCCTTTACACTTCTCTGATGGGTATGTTTGAGAAGCTCCATGGTTGCATTCCCTTGACTGCTACTCCAGAGCAGCTCCAGGCTTACAAAGACTCTGCGATGACTGGGGTCTTTCTAGTGGCTCTTGATCCTGATTATGATGCTAGTCGTGCCCAGATTCTTATTGATGCCACCATACCTCCATCGTTGCTTTGACCCTGTTCGACAAAGGTACTATGTTAGTGCAGATGTCACCTTTTTTGAATCCATTATGTATTTTACTCCTACAGGT
The DNA here is from genome assembly GCA_037367405.1 of Ottelia alismoides. Taxonomy (NCBI): domain Eukaryota; kingdom Viridiplantae; phylum Streptophyta; class Magnoliopsida; order Alismatales; family Hydrocharitaceae; genus Ottelia; species Ottelia alismoides. The sequence continues at coordinate 2,538,192 of JAZKJV010008882.1, forward strand.
GACAAGCTCATTCCTTCAGAGAATGGAGAAGAGGTCTATACGCCTCTTTCTTTGATCTCGTCTACGTCATCACCACCACCTCTTCTACCACCACCACCACCGTCGCCGCCTACAACACATACCTTCTTTCTGAATGTTTACCAGCATCGACCTCGTGCTCATGTGCCTCATCCATCATCCAACACGCCCAAGGTATGTTCTGAGAATTTGAGTTCTACTAATGGCACTGGTGATTTGCATATGCAGCTTGAGGTGCAGGATATCTTAGACGATACACCTTTTGTGGATGCTGAGTATTGGGATGTGCTTATTGCCCTTCGAAAGCAGAGGCATGCATGCACTATGCATCCTCTTGCTTCTCATGTTTCCCCGGTACGACTCTCCGAGGATTTTCAGAGGTTTGTTGTGATACTATCGGTCGTGGAGATACCACGGTCTTATCAGGAGGCATTGCAGAGTAGTCAGTGACGTCTGGCGATGGAGGAGAAGATGGCAGCCTTACAGTCTCGTGGTACGTGGAGTGTTGTACAAGCTCCTCCAAGTGCTTCTGTTATTGGCAGCAAATGGGTGTTTACTGTGAAACACCGAGCTGATGGTATTGTGGACATATATAAGGCCGGATTGGTTTGCTCGTTGGTTCAACCAAACCTACAGGATGGATTACCAGGATAGCTTCTCTCTAGTTGCGCATCATTCTACGTTGCGGATTCTTATTGCGGTTGTTGTGGTACGTGACTGGGCACTTTTCCAATTAGATGTCAAGAATGCATTCTTGTATAGAGACCTATAGGAGAAAGTTTACATGCAGCAACTACCAGGGTTTGCTACTGAGGAGGAGTCTAGCATAGTGTACTGACTTCATAAGGACATCTATGGCCTTAAGCAGAGTCCAAGGACCTGGTTTCAAAAGCTCTCAGAATTGATTGAACAGAATGGGTTTGTCAAATCTACCGCATATCATTTTCTTTTTGTTAGGAGAACCCAGAGAGGTATCGTTGATATTCAGGTTTATGTTGATCACATTATTGTTACTGGCAGCGATGAACAGGGCATTCAGGCACCTAAGGATCTCCTTGGACGATAGTTTGTGACCAAGGACCTTGGCAAGCTGCGTTACCTTCTTGGCCTAGAGTTTGCAAGAAATCAGCATGGTATGGTAATGACGCAAAAAAAGTATGTCAATGATCTTTTATCCGAGATAGGCATTACAGAATGCAGACCTGCTACTGCTCCAATGGATCCTAATGTTTAGCTATGCTCTATGATGATGAATCTGAGGAGGTGGATAAGAGACGGTGTAGAGAGCTAGTAGAGAAGTTATTGTATGTTACTATTACCAAGCCTGATATATCACTTGTTGTTAATAGAGTCAGCATGTTTATGGAGCAACCTAAGTAGGCTCACATGGATGCAGTTAACATGATCTTGACGTATCTGAAGTCTTCTCCAGGTGCAGACCTTTTATTCAGAAGAGATATGTCTCTCACAGTTACTGATGTGCAGATGCAGACTATGTCGGGTGCCCCAAGGACAGGAAGTCCACTTCAGGTTTTACTGTGTTTGTTGGTAGCTCGTTGGTTTCAAGAAAAAGTATAAAATAGACGGTTGTAGCTAGATCTAATGTTGAATCAGAGTATAGGTCCATGGTCCAAGGGAGCACGGAAATGATGTGGATCAAGTTCGTCCTGACTGACCTAGTTACCGAGGTGCCTCTTCTGATGCACCTCAAATGTGATATTCAAGCAGCTCTATTCATAGCTAATAATCCAACCTTTCATGAAAGAACAAAGCACATTGAAGTTGATTGTCATTACATTGTGATTCGATTCACAAGGGACTTATCTCCACTTTCCATATTGCTTCAGGCGATCAGATTGCAAATATGTTTACCAAAGCTCTTGTGAGGGGTCCTTTTCATCGTTGTGGTTCCAAGCTGGGCATGACAGATATATATGCTCCATCTTGAGGAGGTGCGTTGAGATGCTTATATCCCTTTGTCTTTATTTTATAGTTTTCTATTTCTTCAGTCTACTTTATGTAATTTTCCCATAAAGCTTTTCTCGTATATAAGAGATCTCTAGGGCTACGATGAATATAACTTTTCATTTTACGCCTTTCTACAATGACCAAGTCCTACTAATAGACGATGTGGGACTAACATAGGTGCATGTGGTAATTAGACCATGCAGAAATCTACTTACCCACCTATGAATGCATATTCTAACAGTTAGTGTTTCCAGTCATTCGTTGTACTTCAATTCTTCCCACATAATGAGATAAATTAATCGTTCCCACCATGGACGTAGCCTAATTATGGGTGAATCTTATAAATCATGTGTTGTGATTGTTTTATTAGTTATATGTGTATTTGATCTATCATCTATGTCTCGATCTGTTGCACACAACATCTTCCAACAGCATCCTTGTCACACTGCCTTCTGAGGGTTCCTTTGTATGCCAAGAACCTGCATTTTTACATGCCCATTGCTTAGGTGCGATGGAAGCAAACTACAAGGACCCCATATTCCCACATCGGATGACCCTCCTCGCAAAAAATAAGCATTCCTCAGGACAACTATCAGTTGAGGAATCCCCGAACCCTAAGCACCAGACCTTCCCCCTGCTTGAATTGCCACATCACAGCAAGAGGGCTTATATATAGCAAGTCCTTCAAAGAAAGGGTCCAAAAAACTATGAAAGCCTTTTTGTACAACATGACGACAGCGATCTTCTACTCAATGTTGATCATCGGCCAACTCATCATGATGTTGTTGTCTTCATTCCATCTGTTTAAATCCTTATGCAATGGGCTTTAAAACATTCCCCGTGTGAATAAATAACTTTTTCTAGGCACCACTAGTCGGTACGGAGGTATCAAATTACGTAATAGGCAGAGAAGACAAAAGGCTTGGCCTCAGTCAGATGTCATGGGAGAATCGTAGTGGCAGAAATAGTGGTAGCAGTAGACGGCTCACATTACGAATCTACAGACCGTATGAAATGCAAAAAAACGCCATACCCACTACATATATCAAAGAATCGAACAAGGTAAGCTACACCTCATCGGATAAAAATGCCACCAGGGGTGCAATTTGATCCGATGAGGGGTGCAGAGACATCCCGAGGGGCTCGGGTCTGTGGAAACGCGCCGTACCGTTAGAGGCGGAGGGTGAAAAATCATACAAGGGGTTAGAGGACAGCCCTTACATGAGGTGGTTGAAGACGTTAACGATGGTTAGGCCCTGGGCACGGACGACGGTGCGGCTACGCTGCTTGAGGACGTCGGCAAGTGGTGCTTCCAGCTATAGAGATGCCGCTAGACACTGTTGCCGGTTGCAGCAGATGTGAAGCAGCACCGCCGCAGGGTCGCCGGGAGCTGAGAGCGGTAAAGTCGCCGAGAGCAGAGTGACAGCGGTTGAGGAGAGGTTGTCGGTCAGGAGGTATTGGTGGTGGAGAAAGAAATGGAAACCTCGCGAATGGAAATGTCGACTTAGTTAATATCTTTTGGGGCCTTTTATAGTTGTTTCCCTCCTTTATCCTGCAATTACAGTTATGTCCCAGCCTTTTTTTTAATAAACTTGGGCTCATGTATTCTTACAAAATTACAGTACTACAGGTAAAATAGGGGCATGTATGTGATAGTAGAAAAAGCAATACTATTAACATTTGTAGGAACACAGAGGCACAAGTGTTGTTGCAAAAAATAAGGGTATAACTATAATTATAGAATTTCATAAGAGCACAAGTATAAAAAATACTATCTTTTTTTATCGCATGCTAACTTAATTATATCTTACTTTCTATAAACATATATATTTTATTTTATTCGATGTCGGAAAAACTTTTCATTGGTGCTCTTAACTTTTATGACATTGGAGGCATTCATGTAATACGAAAAGGATTATGGTAATTATGCAATAAATAACTTTTTGGGATTTTTACATGTATGCTCCTCCAAGCTTCTGGAAATAGATTTTACGGACTTAACTTTTGGCAATAAAACTTGTGCCCATACCTTCATGCATTATTAACAGTTGTGGCATTCTATTAGTTTGGTTGTCTATTAAATAAACTAGACAATGATTTAGACAAACCAAGGGATGCTAAGAATGATTTTATTAACATTATGCTCGTGCAATTTTGACCGTGTATCATATCCCTCTCAATATCATCCCTCGATGTCGTATGAATTATCATCTTTGCCGACCTCTATAACTTGAAGAAGGTTTAAGTAGGAGAGGGGTTCGAGGATAAGCAGCTTCTGGTGAAGGGGGACGCAAGTAGTCTCCCTCCAAGGAGCTCTAGGGGCCCGAGAGGTGTGTGGCCAACCTATTAGTGGAGGGGTTAAGGTCGTCGTCGAGTGCTCCCTCAGGGAGGAGCCCTCAGAGGAGGTTGTAGGACTCAAAGACCTCAATAGGTCGAGTGGCTCTTGGAGAGGGGCCCCAACCCCTTTATGCATATTACGTTTGTTCCCATAAGATAACGTCCATTTACAAGGGGAATGGACGATCATGTTTTAATGTTAATTCTATATGAAGAATATGAAATATGCATGTCAAATGCCATTTATAGGGATGTGAGCCTATTATAATTTTCCTCCTATATTCCAAAATAAAATAGGTCCAACCAGCAACCTACCATATGCAGCAATACACGGTAAAATAAGGAACCCTAACAAACTAATATCATCAAGGAAGCATTTGGAACTAAGACATTTACGTAAAGGAAAATCAATATTTTCATTCAAAAAGTTATTTACAATCTAGCATTTGACATCCTTTCATATATGTATAGATGATGGCGGGCTTTCTTTGTCTCTTAAAACATGTTGGTTGTAATTCCCAAAAGTTCAGCATCAAACAAACTACGAGATTCTTGTTTTTTTACTTGGTTAGAGTTTTTCAAGGTTGAAATCATATAGATTATTACTAGCACAAACAATCACGAGATAATCACATAAAGCATTGAAGTTCCCATACTTTTTTATATTGGAATGGGAAAAGAAAGGAAAGAAATGAGGACAATAGTTTGAGAAATTTAGGTTTACTAATATACTAATGCAAAAGTAATATCCAATGTTGCAATAGTCGGTCGACTATACCAAATAGGCATTCTGACTATGCAGTGCAGGGAATTTCCAACTAAACACTAAATAGCCGAGCAAAGTCAGCTTGACCGAATATTCAGTCCAACTATTCGGCCGACTATTGGCCAACTGCTGAATTTATGTTATTTATTTTTAAAATTTCGAAGGCTAACCATTTATAGCAATATCACTAGAAATGTCAAAGATTTATATATGTATCTCGTTAATTGGTAATTTTATCGTGGATTCTTGTTAATTGATGGTCATATATATAAATATATAAGAATATATGTATTAGAATTAAATATCAGATTTAAAATAATTAAAAATATAAAATAGAATAGTTCTTAATAGTCGCTCGAATACATATTATTCTCTATTCAGTGACCCTCCCGACTGAATACCGAATACCAACTTCTTCAACACTGGTAATATCAAGGCTCAAAACACCCCAAAAAATGGACATCAATATTTATGGGCCTACAGTAATATAGACTACCCTAAGTGATTTTTTGATATTTTAAAATCAAATATAAAAAATAAAAAAAACTAGCTTATTAACAAATAGGTAATTTATGCAAAAATTATGTTTCTAAATACCTAAAAAATACCAAATTGGTGTGACCTGGTGTACGTTCCCCTGACGATGTACATGTAAGCTACACAAAGCACATTATTTTTTTAGATTCTTAGTTTTATCTAAATTGAACAGAAAACATGCAAATTTGGATTTTGGGAATTTTAGAATCTATGGTTTTTGGCAAGGATACAAATCTATGCAAAACACACCTTCTATACTTTTTCGAAATTTTTCGAGATGATTTGTTATATTTTTGATGCATTAAATATATAGAGATGCAACTTTTGATATTTTTCAATTTTAAAATATAGCAAACATTAATTTTTCAAATAAAAATTTAACAATGTGTGGATGAAAGAGTGTATAATGCAAGGTATTTTTAGTTTGGAAAATTATTATATGTATTTCTTGAATTAAAATAAATTAGTGAATTCACAAAATAAAAAATCATGGTAAAATGAATTACATTTCTATTTTTTAACGCAAAATAAATTATATCAAAAAAACATAAATTATCCTAAATTCATTACTTGGTTCAAAAAGATGAATCTAATATAAATTTCGTGATATATTTCAAGCATCCACAACAACAACAAAGACTTATACCACACTACGTAGTGTCAGCTATAGGGATTCTTTGCCTCCAATCATATCTATGGCCATTCTCGGACTTAGATCCAAATATTCTAAGATCTTGTCGGATAGTCTCCTTCCAACACTTAACGGGGCCTTCCTCACCCTCTCTTAACCGTCTTGACATCTCAAATCTCGCATCTTATAACCGACGCATTAGTCGATTTCCTTTGCAAATGGTTAAACCACCTTAAGTGGTTCTCCCTCATCTTATCCTCTATATGAGATACGTGAACTTTTCTTTTGATTACATCATTCCAAATCGATCTTTTCATGTATGACTATAAATCCACTGTAACGTTTTCATTTCTGCTACTGTCATTCTCGGTACATATCTATGATTCACAGGCCAACATTCAGATACATAAAGCATAGCATGTCTCATGACTATTTTATAACACTTTCCTTTGATTTTCAAAGAAAATTTTTATCACATGAAACAGTAGAGGCTCCTCTCCACTTGAGCTAACATGCATTCTATGAGGAACATCTCCATCGGTTTCCCGATCACGTTGCAAAACAGATCCCAAGTTTCTAAAAGAATCTTTCTTCTAAATGTTACTCCAATCATCACCTTATTTTCTTCACCACTGCTTTCACCATATGTGCACTACATATATTCAGACTTAGCCCTACTTATATGAAATCTTATAGTCTCCAAGGCATGCCTCTCAACATCAAGTTTATCATTTAATTCATCTCTAGTCTCATCAACCAACACAATATCATCAACAAACAATGCATACCAAGGCATCTCATTATAAATGTGATTAGTCAACTCATCCATAATCAAAGCAAAAAGGAATGGACTCGAAGTTGAACCTTGATTCAAACCGATGTTTGATGTCAAAATAGTGGTCTTCTCATGTGGGATCCTTGCACAAGGCAAATCCCAATCACATATTCTTTATAATGCTAGCGTATACGATAGGTACTTGTCTCTCCTCCTAAACTCTCTACGTGATTTCGTGTACGATCGAATCATAAAACTTGTACACATAAATAAAAATGATATGGAGGTTCTTCTTTTTAGCTATATAAACATCCACCATTCTCCATATTTCAAGCATCCAACTTCAAATAATCTAATAATTCACATATGCATTGAAAAATTACCTAAAAATTCCAATATTTGGTTTAACATGAAGTGATGATCCAATAAAAAATATCCAAGAAAAATTCAAAGGAAAATAGATAAAATGGAAACTACAAGACATATGTACTAAATTAAAATAGAACCAACTGTATTATTATAGTTGGGTCCTTAAGAGACCCAAAGCAAATATGAAAATTCGGCTAAGAAGATAAGCCCCACTCTCTAGGTAAGAAGGGGCATATTTGGGTCACTTAAGAACTCCATGGATGTATGTGCAATTATGTTACCCCTCCATCCAACAATTAGAACTAGAATGCCATCTAATCTTGGCCGTTGGTTACGCCACACGTCAACTCCCCGGCTCATCTTCTTCTTGCATCATGCATAATGGAACTCTAACGGTGATCCAAATGGAAACTACATGACACATGGACTAAATTTAAAATAGAACGAAATGTATCTATTTAGTTGGGTTCTCAATGTACCAAAAGCAAATATGAAAATTGGGCTGAGAAGTTAAGCCCCACCCCGTGGGTGATGAGAGGCATATTTGAGTCTCTTTGGAATTCCAAGGATGGATGTGCAACTATGTTAGCCCTGCATCCAACATCTTGAATTTAATGCCAAGATCTTAACTTGTTAGCTAGTTACGCCACACATCGACTTGTGGGCTCATCTTCTTTGACGGAGTTACACCCATGCGCAATGGGACTCTAGAGACGCCTGATGAGTATGTCTCAACTACATATATACTCGCTTGAAGGGAAAGGAAGATCTAGAAGTTATCCGAGGTGCTTGGAGAGCTCCACTAATCTTGTTAGGACCTCTCTATTTAATGAACTAAAATACAAAATAAATCTTGATTTACTTTGGAATCGGGTCAAAGGTAATCACAAGGAAATGGGGGCTCTGATGTGCAGCATGAGGGTTGAATGGGTTTTGAATGAGCCTTAAATACGCCTAAGAAGTTAAATATTCTAAACTAGACAACATCAAAAACTGACACAAAACATTCAATTGAAACGAAGGAATGAATGGGAAAGAGGCCTTATTGATGACGGGAATTGGAAATGACAACTCTCTATCTGAAAAGGGAAAGAAGTGGGTTAGTAGTGGAGGGAATGTGGAGAATTTGGCGATGGAATCGGAAGGGGTAGAATCGATAAGGTGTAAAAGGTGGAAAAATTGAGCTATCAAATGGACATTGAAAGTAAATCGAAAGTTACATAAGGAAGAGACATACCGATGTGAAGAAGATGACGGGGTGGAGATGACTGAGGTAGATTGAGGAGGAGCTTGAGTGACTTAGATAATCGCATTTAGATCGGTAGAATTTAAAGCTTCTTCTAGACACAACGAGCGCTTAAATAGGACCAATTCTGGCATGGATCGAAACACGAGGATGTGTTGCTTTTGATGATTTAAATTTTTTTTAAAGAAATGTATCAATCAACAAATTGATTAAATAAGGTCTTCTTTTATCAGATCTGTTGGAGTATTTGTTATGTGCGTCATGAGTTGTAGTAGGGTAAATGGATCCAGGAGTAGATCCATTTACCTCGTCCAGTGTTTAGTCCCACATGGACCAGCGGTGGAACTTGGAGGCTCTGGAGAGGCTATATATATAAGGAGCCCCGGACCTCCTGTATCCATTGAGAAAAAGGAATACAATATCCGCCCTTTTGAGGGCTTCTCCCGTGATTTCATCCCGCTCCTCACGGAGTAGGGTTCCACGTTAAATCACGTGTGTTCTTCATGTTTATATTATTTTCTCTGATTCCGCTTTCTATTTCTTAACATGATATCATAGTGGGTTCATTTCTCGAGGATTTCATATTGATTATTTGTTCAAGATTCGATTATATCGGTTGATTATGTTTCGAGATCCGTTTATATTATCCAAGTAGCAGAAATTCAAGGGTATTCGGAAACCCTAATTTCCTTTAGGGTTCCATGAACCCTACCAACAGAATTTTTCCTTCTGATTTGTGGTTTCCTGATGAACCCTAGTTTTTGTGAGATGGTGGCGTACAACTTATTTGATCACTGGAATACGATGCTTCAGATGGTATCTCTGGAACCCAAGGGCACCGCCACCCTCATGTCATGCGGGATCCTATCATTCTCGCGCACCAGGCGGTGAGCCCGATCTCGCAGACGGCGTTCCCTCTCTCCAGGCGGTCGCGTCAACCCAACGAACCTCCACGCACCTCAGACCTTCCCTCGTGCGAAACCTTTAGGCACATCCCTACATCGGTTCCAGTGGATCCTCGCAGGTGCAGGCGATGCACCGTGACCCCTCCATCCGTACGGCGCTGGTGCTCTCCTTCAGCGCCTCCCTGCATCAGCGCGTACCCTCAAGCAGCATCATCAGCGCGATCTCCTCCGACTGCTATCAGGCGGTGATGCCCCTCTAGGGCTCTGCATACCAGGCGTGGCTCCCTCGTGAGTTCCTACGTGCGACCCTCTCTTGCATGATCTCGAACCCAGGCGGAGCCTCCAAGTGGAGGCCTTTCCGTCTTCGATGACTGGCGGAGCCTCCAATCCCACAGGGAGCCCACAGTGGCGGTGATTCCTTCACGATCTCCCGCAGAGGCGTCGCGACTCCAAGCGATGAGGGTTCCCAGGCATAGGCGGCATGCGAGCAGAGCTTCCCCATCGGGGGCGGCTATTTTTTTAAAAAAGAAGAGGGGAACCCTAGAGACATGCTCCAATAAAAAGAAGAGGGTTCTCTACAAGGGGCCCGACGACATGTTTAAAAAAATATGTTTTGAAAGGCCCAAGTGGGGCTGGAAAAATGAGGGGCCCTATAGCTTTGTTTAAAAAAGGGAAAGAAGGAAAAAAGGAGGCACGTACACCGAAAAAAGCCGTACGCAAAGCAAAAAATGATGAAAATCCGAAAAAAATTGGTTGAAACGACTTTAAAAAAATATGTGGCTGCTTATTTAAAAAATGTGACGGCTTATAAAAAAATTAAAAGCCACAAATTTCATATTTTGTTTTCCCCATTATGTTGTCTTCTCCCAACTTTGTCGATTTTTATGTTTTCCGACAAGTATGGAAGAAAGGGGGAGTATGGTGTAGAATCACAGGTCATGTTTCAGATTCAGGAGACCATTCAGATTTCAGACTCTACAGTTTTCAAATGAAGATTCTCCATGCGCAAGATTCAGATTCGATGTTCAGATTCCGAGTCCCTGTTTGATGTGCAGTTGCTCAGACTCGACAGATTGGTCATAGTCGAAGATCGAGGCACTCCAAGATGAGAGGCCCATTTTCGAGATCTCCAGAGAGACTCATTTTCAGACACGCACAAGTATGCGATCTTTTCAGATGAGCACATATTTGCCATCTTCTTTCGAGGTCCCCATCTTTTCTTATATTTCGGCCAGAGTTTTCATGTAAGCCATAGGGACTCCAGAGTAGAGGACCATTCCCTATGCCATGTTGGCAAGGGTTTCCATGTGGTATCATAGGTACACCAGAGCAGTGCACCATTCTTTGAGCCAGATGGGAGAGACCCAGTTCTCCGAAGAGGAAACTTATTCAGACTCCATTCTCCAGCAACCGTGGACTCCGACGAGGATTTGCACAGCCACAGCCTTTTCAGTTTGGCCCTTTTCAGAGATGGAGCAGTTGTCCACATTATTGTGGCGGGCGAGAGTACTCCGACGAGGAGACTCATTTCGAGTTGCAGTGACTTTGACAGGCGCAGTTCAGAGCACATGCTCTCCGACGAGGAGATTCAGCAGACTCACACTCCATCCCGTTCGTTCTCCTCACCTGCACGACATGAGAAGCAATGTCCTCGACAGTAGCAGTTGTGCATGTTGGGTTGATATTGTCTGTAGTGTCTTGTAGCATTGAGTTGAGTTTATTTCTGTTTGTCCAAGCTGAGCATTGCATGCTCCAGCTTGAGGGGGAGTGTTGGAGTATTTGTTATGTGCGTCATGAGTTGTAGCAGGGTAAATGGATCTAGGAGAAGATCTATTTAACCCATCCACTGTTTACTCCCACATGGACCAGCGATGGAACTTGGAGGCTCTGGAGAGGCTATATAAGGAGCCCCAGACCTCCTGTATCCATTGAGAAAAAGGAATACAATATCCGCCCCTTTGAGGGCTTCTCCCGTCGTTTCATCTCGCTCCTCACGGAGTAAGGCTCCTCACGGAGTAGGGTTCCACATTAAATCCCGTGTGTTCTTCATGTTTATATTATTTTCTATGATTCCGCTTCTGCTTTATATTTCTTAACAAGATCAATGTTGTACAAGTTCAATGCAATGAGGTACAATTGTGCAAACATCTTCTTCTTATCTCAAGGAATTGAGTTGAGCACAGAGAGAGACTCTTTTTATAACTTAAAGAACCCAGAGAGTGTTGAGAATAAGAGTAAACTATATTGGAAATGAATGATCTTAACTCAACCTTTAAAAGGCTTAAAGTAGTGTTTAAGGTAGCTAATCAACGTTGAAACTTAAAGATGGTTGGAAAATAGCAGTTCACATTCAATATGAGTGCCCTTAAGAAAATTAGCCAACCTAAAAATATTTCAAGTGATTGGTCACAATGGCCACTCGACTGGTAAGTTGATCAAGGGATGCCAATGATCAACTAGATGTTCAATAAGATTAATCAGCTGATCAAAATCATTAATCAACTGAACAACAATCAATCGATTGGAAAATCAATCTATCAGCTAATCGGTTCTAAGAACTGCTTTGAGCTGAAGTTGATGCTATGTATATGCGTGAGGTTTATAGTTCAACTCTCTCAAAAAATCAAAACACGCTGATTTCTTGGTCTTTTCTCTCTTATTGGTTTTCGTTTCATCCTTAACGTTACTGATCACGAGCTTTATCTTCACAACTTTTAGCTTGCCATAGCTTGCGTTAATATATATATATATATATATATATATATATATTCTTCATTATCATGATCTTTTCCCATCTTCATCATGAGGTCCTTAGCTTTCTTCACTTATAAAATTAAAACTAATATAAACTAAAGCTTTTGTCATCATTAAAACTATGCTTGTATGCAAGCGGTTGTTAATAATCTCTCTTTTTTATGATGACAAAACTAATTCGAAGTGTAGAGAAAAAAAATCTATGAAGTGTATTGCATGTTGTTGTTTAGAAAACATCTCCCATTTTTTAGAACTTTAAAAAATTAAAATACACTTTTGCGTACTTCTCCACATCTTCACATTATCAAAAGGTGAATTTTTTTATTTCAAAAAATTGAAAATAACTTGTAGATACCAAGTAATATTTTTTTGTATCAAACAAAATAATCACCATTTTATCTTTCAAGTTCCTCCTTTTTATTTTACTTTAGAGCTCTCCCTTAATTGTATACTTAAGGATCCCACAAAAAGATATGAATGCAGGGATCATAACCAATGCTATGCATGAGTTTATCTAAAAAGATATATTAAGAAATCACCCAGTAGTCTCAATGGAAGGGAACTATTATTGAATCAACTTGGTAGTTGCATCCATCATCTTTCTTGAATCGAATACTCCCTTTGGTGTTGAGAGGTCCATCTCTAAGTGTGTCTCCCCTCATTTAGTCCAATGCTTATCTTGGTCTTTTGAACCACTATACATGCAAGTGTATTCTTCAATACACCTTTATATTTTGGGTCACTGGAGATTATTTTTCTAAAAGTCTTAGGAACCGAAATAAAAGAATTTTAATTTTTTTCAATAGAAGAAACTTCTATTTTCAATAAAGAACTAGATTTATTTTTAAGTTCTTTAATCTCAAGTAAGCAAGAATTTTCATTCTTAATTTCTAAAACATCTTTTTTTAAGAATTTTATTTTTCTTCTTGAAAAGATCTAAGAAACTTCGCAAAGAGCTATTTTTAAGCAAAAAATCACGATTCTTATTGACCTTATCAATCTCTTTTTTGTATGTTCTATAAAGAGATCTTGAGAAACTTTAAAATGATCATCATAGGACTTACGTTAATCCGCATTGTCTGAATTAATGAAGCCTTCTTCTTTCTCTTCACAAGTCTGCACCTTTTACAACAATGGAGAAATTCTTCTCTGATGTCTTTTGCTTTCTTGCACTTGAAGCACTTGGATTCTTCTTATTCCCCTTCACTTCTCTTATTGTTGAATATCACATTCTTTTTCTTGAGGAATTTCTTGAGTTGGCGAATCATCATTGCAATGTCCTCATCTTCATTGGAATTATCTCTTGAGTCCTTGAACTAAGTAGCTTTGAATTCTTACATCCTCATCCTAGGATCTTATTCCTTCTTCATATAGTTACTGACCTTACTCTCATAGGCACTAACAATACCTAAAAGTCATCAAAAGTCATACTATGAAATCTACATATTCTTTGATTGTTATAGCCTTGTGTTCCCACTCAAGCAACAGTGGGTGCAGAACTTTCATAGTCAATTCTTAAGATTGAAATGTTCTTCTAAAGTTTCTAAATTGATTCACTATAGCTATCAATTAGACATTTATGTCCTTGATTTCTCCTTTGTTCATCTTCAATATCTAATATTCTTGTGTGTGCATATGAAAAATGAAACTCCTTGACTCTACTTGTACCTTTATGAGATATTTGAGACATTTCCAAATCTCATGAGCCATCTTGATGTAGAACATGTGATGAATCTCTACTTCAAAAAGTGAACAATTTAATACATTGATTGCATTTTAATTTCGATACACTTACTTCTTGTCTGCATTATTGTAACCTTCATCTTTATCATCAATAATTTTGATGGCTTATTCACCATATGTTAAACATCAAATTTGCTTAACTATAGGAAGATCAACATCTGTTTCTTCCACTATGAATAGTTGGTGTCTTTTAAATATGATGGTCAAGTGGTGGAATTGCATGTGCTCCTTAGTTTGTTGTTATAAGCCATTGCACTTATTATGTTATGATGTCATTGTGGTCCATGCTCTGTAGAAATGATATATGTTTCCAATTCGTGAAAGCGTATTAACCAATAGATCTATTAGTTAAGTAGCCTTTAAACATGTAGAATACAACACAAACAAACAACCATAAGTATAATTTTGCATAATAAAAGAGATAATCACTCAACTAGATATCATGTAAATATTTTTACGAGGAGACCCAAACTAAGTAAATATCTCGTCCGAAGTCTTATCGATGATGGATTTCAACTGATCAAATATTCTGATCCCTTTCCATTATTCAAGTTAATTTGAACAAGGAAAACTCTTCCTCAATTACAACAACAACAATGTAAATCTCTAGTGTCAAACTTCTCTTCTGAAATGAAAGAGTGGTTCTCATACCAAAACATTACGTATAGTAATATAGGAAATAAAGACCTTCTTAACCTCAATAAATATGCAATGCAATATGTGGTAAAACAAAAATGATCTTACATATAAACTCACACAAGGTTGATGCAATAAGGCACAAAAAGCACAAGACCTTCTTCTTCTTCTTATATCTCATAAATAATGGAGTTGAATGCAAGTAAGAAACTCCCTTTTTTACTTATAAAGCGAGTAGTGAATTAAAGTAATAAATAAACATTGGAACATAATGGATGTGATGATTATCTAAATACATCATTCCCATTCAAAATGAGTACCCTTAAGAAAATTAGTCAGTTGAAAAATAATTCAGTCAATTGAATCACATGACTCGGTATGCTAATTAAAATGGTGAATCGACCGATAGGCTAATGAAGGGATGCCAATGATCAATTAACCGTTGAATTACTATTTAATAGGATTAGTAAACTGATCAAAATCTTTAGAATTGCACAACAGTCAATCATTTTGAAAATTAGTCAGTTGGACGATTAGTTTTGATAAATGATTTACGTTGGAATTCGTAATATGCATAAGCATAAGGTTTACAATGAAACTCTCACAATTTCAAACAATCATAACTCTTGGTTTTTATTTCCACTTAGTCTTCAGTATGTCCTTAATATCATTCATGGTGAGCTTCATCTTCACAACTTTCAATTTGGCCACAACTTGAGTAGACCTCATTGATCTTCATCATCACGATCTTTTTGTCTTTCATAATGAGGTCATTCGATTGATTCACATATAAAATTCAATCTAATGCAACAAATATGTTGTCATTGTTAAAATTATGCATGTATACATGTAGTTACTAACAACTCACCCTAGTAGACTAAGGTCGATTCGATAAGGTTCATTGTCGGTAGCACCTAGAGGAAAGGTGGAGGTGGCTGAGTAGCTATGACATGATGGGTTAGTTTTGATCACCTCATGTTGATCAATTATCACATGAGAATGTGTGTTGATGGTTGTGCGAGACAGTGAGAGAGAGGGGAGTTTGACCAATGAAGTTGGTGCGATGAGGGAGTAAGGACTAGCAAGGTTATCAGAGGGCTAGGAAAAGGGTCAATGACCATGAATGGAATGCAATGGAGGTGCTTGAGTGGAGGTTGGTGGTGAATGTAGTAGTGTCATATGTCACAATCATGATAATTAAGGACTTGAAAAAAATTAAAATCCAAGATAAATATTATATATGTTGATCTCCCTTCATTATCCTGATTTGATATGTTATTTATTACTCGTGAAAAGGAAATATAAGGTATATGAGTCTTATATGACTATTCCTCCATTGGTTGATACTTCCGAGGGGTTACCCAGAATAAAAAAATGATTCATGAATGTTTAATTATCGAATCACTTCCCAATGGGATAATTTTTAAAAATCCCCACAAAATTAGATTTATGAAAAAACAATGAGATGCTCAATTTTTTGTTAAGAAAGTTATCCAAAACTACCTAAAATTAAGAGTTTGAACCAAAATACATGTATACGATATATGTATTTGTGTATTTTCTTTTTGGGAGCTGGGAGCCTACACCAACCCGGATTTCTTTTTCATTATTTTTGAGGTTTTTTTTGAAATAAACATTATAGGAATTTGCTTAATATATTGAGAGGAATATGTGTTTCAAGTTTCCTGCAAAACAACCATTCCTAACATGTTCATCTAGAAGTGGTCAATTTCGACAATTCTAAGACCGTTAAAATATGACAGTCTTGATGGAGATGATAGAAGTTTCGAATTAAGTTGAATTTGGAATGACTACATGGTCATATATGGTGATTTAATTTTCCAAAAGTTTCATTTCAAAAAAATCAAAAAATATTGAAAAGAGAGCTGAGTGTAGGTAGTTTACCTACACCCGTGGGTGTAGGTTCCTTTTGCCTTTCTTTTTTTCTTTTTATTTTTTAGATTATGATTTTATATTTTATTAAGGGTGTCTTATCATGTGTGCCCTCTTAACCTCTACAATATTCAATCATACCCCTTTCTATTTTGAAATATCGGTTATGCTCCTGACTTCTTGCGCCACTATCACTTGTATCCTCTTGTTATCTTGATCGTAGTAAATCACAATTTACTAAAAGCAAGGTATAGTTAGGAGGAACATAAACGTAAAATCCCCCTTCTTCTCCCCAACCCCTTCGCCTTGACCTCCTGCTCCACTCCCACCCAATGGCACCCTTCAATGGTCCACGTCAATTCAGGCAAAAGGTAGCCGGTGATGATGACGAGAATCGTTGTCACAGAGATCCTCTAGTTGAGATGCTACTAAGATTCGAAGACTTCATCACCAGAGACCTGTGATGAAATGAAATGTAGCTCGAGCCCTTTGTTCCCGACTTGGTCGTTACAGTGGAGAAACAAAGGCAGATGGATGGAATAGCTCGACGGATGGCATAAGGCGGAGCTCCGGTCGATGAATGGTTCTGGATTTAGATAGATCGGAAGCGGAAAGATTTGGAGGTGAAGAAGAAGGTCGGTCGAGTGCGGTTTCTGATCGAAAGAGGTAAAAATAAATTTTTTTGTGGGGGAAAACGATCTGCTCCAGTAGATGAGTTAAAGAAATCCAACCTCTAGCAGAGCACCTTCTTTCTCATTTCCAATGCGATATTGTAAAACCCCACAAAAAAGTCCCATACCGTGGAAACTGGGAGTTTCCGGGTGGGATAAATAGTGGCGAGATTACTACTTGATAACCCGACTTAAGCATTTTGGGGGTGGTTAATCGGGTCCGTATGGGCCCGATCCCAAGAGGTTGTTAGGGTCAGTAATGCTCCATTAACGGACCGGGGACCTAAGCCCGGGACGTTACAAATGGTATCAGAGCCGAACGCCCTCTGATAGTGGAAAGGGCTACCCGAGAGGTGGAGCCGCGAGGACGTTGCGAATATAAGTGGGGGAGATTGTAAAACCCCACATAACCCGGCTTAAGCATTTTGGGGGTGGTTAATCGGGTCCGTATGGACCCGATCCCAAGAGGTTGTTAGGGCCAGTAATGCTCCGTTAACGGACCGGGGACCTAAGCCCGGGACGTTACAGATATAGTAAGTGCCAAGCATCCCCACCACCTGAAGGTAACCGAATCAAACCAAAACGAAAAAATTTACAAGAATCCAATGAACCCATATGACCGAAATTTATATTCCAATTACACGCGATTCAGCAGTAAGCAAATCCAACCATGATACCGAGAATCATATTTGCAATTTAGAATCATTTTTGCAGAGATATTGCATCATGTTAACTAAAATCAGAAGAGAGCAATGTCTCGTGCTCCTTTTTGGATCATGATGAAGAGGGAAATGGTAAGAATTGCTTTTTCTGTGGTTGCTAGGCTATCCATGGCATTATATTTCTGTTCGTTTGACACTTTGGTCTTAAATTGTGAGCAATGTTCTGTTTGGACGCAATTAGAAGTGTGAGATAACTATGTTTGCGACACAACCGTCAAGCGTCTAAATTTGCGATGTCAACATGAAAATAAAGGGGATTTTTACCCTCATAATTTTGAGCAATTCTGCAATAACAATCATAACCCTACATAATCGCGAATTACATGAAAAACCCCGAGTAATGGTTAACTCTTACATGGCATAACCATTGTTATATTCCGTTTGGGACCCTCGTTATAGTTAACGGTTTCCGTTGGAAAAGACCAAACTGAACCTAAAGCTCATTCCTATTTACAAAACATGCCAAGCAGTTGCTCGAACACCCTCCCCCCTCCCCCCAAGAAGCATGTCGATCATCCAGTCGACCATCTCCTCGAAGCCCCCGGTCGAAACCCCCCGTGCCCCTCCATCGGTCAGCCCCCCACCCTCGTAGCCCGTCGAGCTCCCCACCTCTCCCGCACCACCGCCCAAGTAGCCTGTCGAGCTCCCCACCTCTCCCACGCCACTGCCCGGTACGCCCCTGCCAACCCCCCCCCCCATGATCTGAAAAAAGGTCACCACCCTCCCCTGTTGCCCGCCCTGCCCACCCGCTTCTCCCCTGTTGAGCCCCCATGTGTCGAATCTTCCCCTCCATCGGTCAGCCCCCAACCATCGCCCGCCTCGCGTGCCGCCGAAGCTCGAAGTCCCGTGCCACCGCCTTGTGCGCCCCTGCCAACCCCCACCCGTCTCCTCCCCTGTCGAGCCTTCCCCTCCATCAGCCAACCCCCAACCACTGCCCGCCCCGCGCACCGTCGAAGCACGAAGTCCCGTGCCACCACCCTGTGCGCCCCTGCCAACACCCCCCTGCCCATCGCCGAAGCTCGAAGTCCCGCGTACGAAGAAGATGGAAGCGCCTTCAAAGCCCGCCCACCCACCTGCAACCCTACGATGAAGCCACCCTCGGAGCACCCCTGACCGCCACCGCCATCGTTCCCCTGCTCGAAGCACCCCCTGCGTCAAGCTTCCCCACTCTCGAAGCCCCCCGACCGCCCTCCGTCCCCCCACCGACCTGCAAAGAAGCTGCCTCCCGTACTGTCATTCCATCTGCATACAAGTCTCCGCTTTGTCATAAATTTTTTTTCCTGTAGTTTTTTTATTTTGGCTAATCCTAGCTGTTAGATCATAGGTTGGTTATATTAACTTGTTCATATGGTTGATTTTATATATTAAACTAACAGAGGGTTATGAGTGTGATATGGAGTGACTATACAAGGTTTATCATGTAATTCGTGATTATGCAGGGTTATGATTGTTATTGCAGAATTACTCAGGGTTATGAGTGTAAAAATACCTAAATAAAGAGGTGGGAGGTGAACGGACAAAGACAGTGGAGAAGGCAAGGTAGGAGAGGAGATCCGAGTTGCCGAAGCTATGGTGGGAGGAGGCCAGGAGCTGCTGATGTCGAAGGTGAAGATGAAGAGGGTGAAGGCGATATTGACGAGGAGGTTGAAGAGGTCGAAGGAAGCAGAGGAGGGGACAGATGAGGAAGTGGCGAGGGGTCTGATGGAGGAGGAAGGGACTAGAGGGGGAGGAGGCTGGAGGAGGCGTGTTTACAAAGGAGAGGAAAAGAGGATGAGAAAGAAACCCAAAGAAGTTTTTTTAGAAAAAGACATATCTAACTTAGCCATTCAATCTAACTACCTTTATGCCTCTAAAGTTAACGTCCGTTTGGGATGTGGATGGACGACAACTAACCAGAGGGGCACAAGTGATATAACTGGAATAAGTCAGGGGCACAACTAATATTCCATAAAAGGGAGGGACATAACGTAAATTGTAAAAGTTAAGAAAGGTACAAGTGATGAAAATCCTTTTATTAAAATACTATACATTGTTAAGGACTAATTCATATTCTTAAATAATTTTGATAGGTGAGTTTGAACCCTATACATAATAGGTCACATTATTTATAGTTACAAGATACTTATGAGTTATGTTCCTTAATTCTTATTCTTTTTCCTTTTAGTTGATTTTGTGATTTTAATACTTTGGTATATATATATATATACATACGAGGATAGGGAGTATGCACTCAAGTGCATGCAACTTTACATGCATCCGGGTCTATAAGTTCCACTTTTTTTTACTTTTTCGAAAAATACTGTCATGTATATTCATCACTATATCCTCTAATATGTCATTCCAATTTCATCAGAAACAGAGACTCATATGCCCTCCATCCAGAATAAGTCGATTACAACAATTCTAAGACCATTAAAATTACATGTTCTAGATGGAGGACATAGGAGTCTCTGTTTCTGACGAAATTGGAATGACATATTAGAGGGGATATAGTGATGAATATACATGACGATATTTTTCAAAAAAGTAAAAAAAGTGGATGTTATAGGCTCGGGTACATATAAAATTACATGCACCTAGGTGCATACTCCCTATCCTCATATATTAATACAAAGATAAGTTATAGCTAATTACATAGAAAGAATGAAAAAATTAGAATAAAATAAAATAAAAATCCTATTGTACAATTAAAATCTTGGGTTTCTAAGTATGAGATTCATTATTATAAAGTGATGATGCAAGCAATTTATTATTATATAAAACTAAAAAATTTACGTAGAAAATATATAAATATATGTTAAGATAATAAAATCAACTTGGGATTCTGATAGACCCAAATAAAATGAAGAAAAATAAAATGATTTAATTAATAATTACCAAAAGATTTATTAATATATGTAATAATTTTTTAAATTTTATATTTTAAATTTTCAAAATTTTAATTAATTTTTAACAATATAAAATAAAAGAAAAAGAAAATGTTTTCAAATATATGTATATATACAAGAAATAAGGGTTTTACTGTACAGAATAAGTAGTTAAACTATAGTAAAAATATAATAATTTGTTTATGGATTTTATGTTTTTTTAATTTTAGGTATTTCTTTAAAAATAGGGAATGTTATAAAAGAAAATAAAACCAAAATATTTTTTTTTGAAAAATAATTTAAGGCCAAATATGGGGATGTCTAAAATGGATTTTCTCTTAAAAAAAGTCCATAAGTAAATATTTTTTTCTTACAAGGTATTTAAAGCAACATTTTTATCCTTATTAGGAAATATGTGAGTTTTAGTGGTTTTGATGATTTTTAAGTGATTTTGTATTTTTGTGCTATACATTTTGAAAATTTTTAAAGATAAGATGAATAAATTAAAAATTAGACAAGCATAATAAAAAAATTAGAGTTTTCAATTTTTTAGCATGCCAATCTATCTTCATTTTTTGAATAACCATAGGATGTAGAAACAAATTATGCAAATATGAAGGCAATTTTTACTTTTATGAGATATTGCAATATGAGTCAAGTAAAAATCAATCAAGAAATTTACAAGTTGATAATAACACGACAAATTTTAATGAATTTCTCATGGCCAAAAGTTTTCTATTATTTTACGCATAACATATCTGAAAAGATGCACGAAATGACATGTCCATGATTTTATAATTAGTAAACAAGCCACTCAAGACCCTAAACTTTAAAAATCAATAGATATACCAAATTAACTCCAAATCTAGTCCATGGTAGTCTAAAAGAGAGAGGGAAATTTTAGTTCTTTTAAGAAGGTCAAATCATAAAAATTCAAGTAATATTGTGCAAGACAGTAAGATATAAAGGAAGGGAATTTATTGCAATGTTCGATCATTGAATACAAACTCTAAATATTAGAACAAGTTCTCATCTATATAAACTTAAACTTGGAGGAACTTCAACTCAATAATTCCACGCCTCACGTGATGGGGACATGTTCTTCAGTAGGCTCATGCCTTGTGCATGGTTACTTCAGTAGGGGAGGGGGCATTTTAAGCAATTCTTCAATCATAGTAGAGCATGTTAGCAGTTTTCGTGTGGCACATGGATGAGGCATGTGGCATGCGATGGTTGAAGCTGTGGGGATGTCACTTTTGGCCCTTGATCTATTGGGCTTAATCACGCTTACAAAGATGGTGACTCCTGATAGCTTTGATTAGACGATGGAGAAAGGAGATGCCTTAGATAGTATGGATGAACTCCTAAGAGGAGTTCAATGATGGCTATAAGAGTATCCATCCTCCACTTTCTTCTTTGACTACATACACAAGGGAGAATCCAATTTAAGCACATGACATACATTTCTAGTGGCTTCTAGTGCTCATTTATGATCCTCTGCCCTAGGTCTTGCAAAGAGGGGGTTTCATTTCTAGTCACAAGAACTTGGACCTCAGATTATTCATGCTCAACTCAGATGGGCACTTGGGGAGATTGGGGTGTAAATTGTACTCATCAATGTAATGGCAGAAGAGGAGTGCTTCAACCATTGTGTGAACGAAGGAGGTGATAGTGCAATAGGTAGAAGGGATGAAAGATAGATAAGAGAGGGGGTACAATATGATGGTGAGGTTTGGGTTGATGTGTTGGGTCTTGGGTTTACACAGAGAGAAGACAATGAAGAAGAAAGATGTGATGAAGAACATGGGAGATGAGCAAATGAATAGAAACCTGTGAAGAAGAAGAGAAACATGGGGCAAGGAGAATCCGAAAGGAATTTTGCATTCTTGAGGAATGAGATGTTATCAGGGGGTAAATAGTAGAGTCGATGGAAGAACAAAACTTTTTTAGAGTAGACTTGAGCAAAACATAAACAATGAATCTAGCATGCACACTACACAGGAGGTTAACGTGGAGACCCAGTTGGGTGAAAAATATGACTTAAGTTTTCATGACTTAGGATTTATAGTTATCCTAACCAACCCAATCCCTTACTATAGTCTATGATATTTACGCAGACATCTCAATCGTATACAAAACTTATTTGCTTTATAGCACTAGATCAGACACCAAAGTCAACAACACAAATCTGACACTATGGCAACTTCTAGGGTTGGCAAACTGTGAATGTCCTCTGACTTCGTTAGATAAGGCATACTACGAGGATCCAAGAACGTCATTCAAACATTTGGATCTAACATCAATGGTTCCTGCATAATATATTGTGATTGTTTCACAACTTTATCTATTCATATCTTTCTCAAATCAACTCCAAATCCAGTCCACAATAACTTACAAGAGAGAGAGAGAGAGGAGAGAGAGAGAACGTGGCTTTTAAACAACATCAAAATCATAAAAATCTGGAATATATTATGTGGATATTAATCTATAAAGGGAGGGGTCTTTTTGCAAGGTTTTCTCTTTAAAAATAAATCCTTAATATTAGAGCAAGGGATTATTTGTTGAAACTTAAACCCAAAGGGTCTTCAATGCGATATCCCTACACCTCAAATGTTGAGGAGATGGTTTTCAGTTGGTCACATGCCTTGCATGTGGCTACTTTAGTAGAGGAGACATTCTTGCATGTGGCTACTTTAGTAGAGGAGACATTTTCAGTATCTTTTTAGTTATAACAAGGCATGTCCACAATTTTTCCATAGTGGTTCGAACGACATGGATGAACTTTGGCCCTTGATCTAATGGGCTCAGTCGAGCCAAGTGTAGGAAGATGATGACTTCTGATGGCACTGATCAGTCAGTGGAGAGAGTAAAGAAACCTTGGATGGTGTAATTGAACTTCTCAAATGAGATCAACAGTGGTTGTAACAGTAGCCACCCTCCTCTTTCTTCATTGTCTGCACATACGAGAGAGAGTCCAACTCAAGCACAAGTTATAAATAAAAACCAATTATGCCAATGCAAAGGAGATTGCTCTTTCTTTGTTGATTTAATTTTGATTGGATTAGTTTACAAAAAATATTAAAAATAATAACAAAATAATCTAAAAATCCTAATGCTATCAAGAAAACACAAACCTTATTGAATTTATGCTAACGTTCTGATATCCAGTCGAATCCCACTCACCTTTAAAGTGAAAAATAAAATATACTGATTATTAGGTAACATTTTGGAATAAGGTCATATATGAGAAATGGGGTTTGGGACCTAACTTATATGTGCATTTTTGTATTTTAAGCACTTGTAATTTAATACATTAATATGATGCAATTTCTCAGACTTGTATATATTTTTGTAAATTAATTATATATATTTTATATAATATAATATTAAAACCACAAAAATAATTAAAAATCGTAGGAAAAAATAACATGAGATTAATATGTATATTATGCATATGAGTCACTAGCAATGAATTATATACGACACTAATTAACTAAAAATATAGAACAAAAGTCAATAAATGTCCCTAATAATTTGAAGTGTGCTTAATATTCTCAGCTAATTTAAGTCAGTTGTGGTACAAAACTCTTCAAAATCCACTCGAAGTGCATGCATGCAATAAGGTATATGTGAAGGGAATTTTTTTACTTTGTGATTTTCGAGGTCAAACACAAGGAGACATTTACACAATTAGCAAATTGACCATTCTCATTCCAATGCTCTTAGGTCCAATGTGTGTAATGTATGTATGTGCTTTTTTCTTCTTCTTTATTTCTCTTTTTCTAATTCTTGATTTCTTATTTTTAATTGTATAAAATTTTATTTAGTTTATATAGAAGCTTTTAATTATAAATTGATGTGATAAAAATATGAAAATAGAAGTAAAATATTTTTTGATTTTTATCTTTTTACAATATTTTTGTTCTTTTTAAAATAGGGATAAAAATAAAATAAAAAAATAAAATATGTTTTTAAAATTTTGAAAAATGGAAATGATGGCTATTATAAGAAATTTGAATTTTTTGATAAATGATCCCTAAAATTCTTGATTTCATCTTTCATGGTTAGATTATTTCTTGAGGCTTCAAGAACTCTACGTTTTCGGATTTTTGGGAATTGCATGATTTTCTGTGATTTTTTGGGAGTTTTTGAATGTTTTTATGTATTTATGGTGAAAATGCAATGATCATTAAACTGCTCTTGATTTAATTTTTATGCATTTTGTATTTAATAGTCTCTTTCTTCACTAATAATTTTTAAATATATCTTTTTATGCCTTACATGAAATTTGATAACTATATCTATATCTTAAGGACATGGTTTTCTATGGGTCCATTGTTAAGGAGAGTAATATCTCATAAATTCTGAGATCAACAAAGGTTTTGTAATTATCTGTGTTATTTAACTTTGTTTTATGTGCATACCCATATTTTTTGTATTTTCGGACAGTGAATTTATTATTACACTTTCTCTATGTAAATGGGATTTGATGCATAATAAGCTACTCAAACTAATCTATTATTGACTATATGATTTATATGCTTGTACTCAAATATTGGACTAAATTACACAGCAAACACATCCATAAATATATAAACTAATAAATTTGTATAAAAATATTGCAAAAAAAACAATTATATATAAATAATATGCAAATAAAACTAATAATGAAAAAATAAATTAAAAAAATCCTCGATGGTGCAGTTATACATGCCTTAATAATCACCTAGTTAAATAGAGAATATTCTTGATTTTCTATAGAGAATACAATAACTAATTGACTTATTATAATTATTTTAATTTAATAATAAAATGAATAAAAATAAAAAATAAGTTAAAAATCTAAAGGTGCCCAAATTCAATGAAAATTCAAAGCCTAGTTCTAATATACCTAACTTATTCAAACTATATCTTGAGCATATTAACTCTAATCAAAATCTATTCACCTTTAAAGTTGAATTTTGTTTTTATATAATTTTGTAAAGGTACTTTTTATTGCCTAGGGTTTACATATGGAAATTTAGGATTTTGGACGTCATTGTATTCAATACCAAGTGATTTAGCATTTTTTGCATTTTAATCAAGGATCAAATCTAACAGCATCATCAATTTATTTGCTCAAAAGGGTATTTTGGTCATCAACTTTTGCATTAATTATGCATAATTAGTATTCCGAAATACTAAATATAACTAGTTTTATTTTTGGTATTTTTCGCAATACCATATTTAAAAAATGTCATGTTTTGTGATGGGCGACATTTTGTATCCTAATATGTTTTTTGTAGAATCTACGATACCTTTTGTAACGATTGTATGTTTTTTGTATTTACTGTGGTTCCTTCAAAATTAACCAGGTCTTTGTAAATTTGGTGTGGTTCTTTTTATAATACAATTCATATTAGCAATTAATGCATGCTTCTTTGTAACCATTATATGATTTTTGTATAATAAATTTTATATTGTTCTTTTTAAAAATGCAGTAGACATTCATGCTAAATCCATAAGTAAAATACAAACCATATATGTACAATACTCATCCACAGAGTATAATGCACGTTCAAAATGTATAATACACATTAAATATACAAGATATATAAAAAATGACATTTTTCATTCGCACGAAATTGTTATGTACAATACATATCAGATATGTACAATACACATCAAATTTGTATAATAGACATCAATATTGTATAATACAAAGTGAAAAATGTATTTTTACGTAACAATTCCGTGTCGCCCACTTCCGCCTTGTCGATGACGATGCGAATGACATCATGAACTGCTCCATGTCGATGTTGAAGACGGAGATGAAGGGACGAAGAACTTCATGTCGACCATGCGTAGTTGTCCATGTGAGGACGTAGATAACTCCGAGCTCCATGCCCATATTGAAGATATAGATGAAGGGTGCGAAGAACTTCCCGCCAACCATGTCAACGGTGAAGATGGAGACAAAGATGATGAAGAGAATGACAAGGCCTGTGAAGACAACGGAACGAGACCTGTGATGTGCGCACGATGGAGACAAGCGATGACGGAGACGAGCGACGGTCAACGTCCTCCTCTTCTTCCTGTTTTCTATGCATTCGAGATTAGGAAATGAATGGAAAGATGAGAGAGTTAATGAGATATTTTAGATGTACTGTGAGATTTTTAGAAAGATCGGGAGAGAGATTAATGAGGAGATAAATTAGGTTGTTGCATACTATATTTAGATAATGAACAATGGCCAAAATAGATTTTTTTAAAATTAAATAATATTTATAATATACCTTTAATAACAACCGATGGATTGAATATGGATGCATGGGATCGTTGGCCTTCCTTAAGGATGGAAGGACCATGTCTCATTTGAAAGATATCATATATATAGGGTAAAATGTGTATGCCCCCTAGGGGGAGCTAACTTAGCTCTCCCCCGCCCCTTTTTCACATATTTTTTTATTTTTTTTTGAAATCCAAAATCGTGTAAATTCATTATTAAATCCATATAATATGTCATTCAAATTTCATGCAAAACAGAGACTCCTACGACCTCCATCCAAACGGGGTCGATTTAAAAAATCTTGTTGCCGTTAAAAAAATGATTGTCTGGATGGAGGTCGTAGGAGTCTCTGTTTCACACGAAATTTTTATGATATAATATAGGGATATAGTGATGAATATTCGCGGAAAAAATTTCAAAAAAAAATAAAAATTTTGAAGAAAATAGGGTGGGGGAGCTAAGTTAGCTCCCCCTAGGGGGCAGCCCCATTTTCCTCATATATATATATATATATATATATATATATATATATATATATATATATATATATATATATATATATATATATATGGGAAAGGGAGCTGACATTCGGGTTGTAGGTAACTACCTACACCCAACTCATTTTTTCATAATTTTTTGATTTTTTTGAAATGAAACATTGGAGGAATTAGATCACTATATATTAGAGAGAGAGAGAGAGAGAGGATATGGAGTATGCACTCATGTGCATGTAATTTTACATGCACCTGGGCCTATAACTTCCACTTTTTTTTTACTTCTTCGAAAAATACTGCCATGTATATTCATCTATATATCCCTCCTATATGGCATTCCATCTAGAACATGTAATTTTAACGATCTTAATGTTGTAATCGACCTGTTCTAGATGGAGGGCGTAGAAGTCTCTTTTTCTGACGAAATTGAAATGGCGTATAGGAAGGATATATAGATGAATATACATGATGGTATTTTTCGAAAAAATAAAAAAGTGGAAGTTATAGGCTTGGATGCATGTAAATGGGATTTTTACACTCATAACCCCGAGTAATTATGCAATTACAATCATAACCCTGCATAATCGTGAATTACATCCAGACCATTCAATAATTTTAACTCTTACACCCATAACCTCCGAATTAACTTCCATCCAATATTCCATTAACAATGACGGTATCCATAAAATATTTTACATTTTCAACCCTTTAAGTTCTATTATTTACAAATGAGTAAACTCCCCCCACCTCCTCCTCCCCCTCCACCTCCTCCTCCTCTTGTGACAACAACCTCCTCTCCCTCCCCTCCTTCCCATCGCTGCTGACCTCCTCCTCTTCTCCTTCCTCCTCTAGCTAAGGAAGTACCCCCGACGAAGCCCTCCAGGCAGTCGAAGACCCCCACCCCCTGAACACCAAGCTTCCGCCCATGACATCCCACCCACCCTCCCCTCCCCGACGTTCGCCCGCCATCACAGGTAAAGAACCCCCTCCCCTTCTCCCCGGCCTCTGACATCTTTCCCACCCTCCCCAACCCCCGTTCACCTGCCCTCCAGCCCACCTTCCTGGACCCCGAGAGGATTCACGAGTTGTAGGCAGAACGGGATACACAAGAAGAGGTTCTACAAGAAGAGGTTCCTGCCTGCTGCAAGTGTGATTCCATACGCTTCCTCCATGCTCAGCTTCTCCTTGGCCACGCCGCCTTCCAGTTCCCACTCGAACGAGTGCGTGAGGGTTGCCACCAGGACTGCACCATCCTCACCCCAAGCTCATCCTTGCGCATATCATGCTCCCTGTGCCGAACGGAATTACCTCAAAGTCATTCCCCCACACGTCGGCAATGAGCCATTTGCCGCCCAGAAGGAACCGCGCGGGACGGAACTCGAGGGGGTCGCTCCAAGTCGTGGGGTCACGGGCAATAGCCCATACATTCACGAGGAGGGTGGTGTTCTTGGGTATGTGGTAACTGATGAATCCCCATTCATCACTCTTTGTTATTTTATTTTAGCTAAATATCTTGTCAAAACATCATGTATATAGTTGTAAATACAATAAGTTTCCAATAAGCATGCATTTGTTAATAATAATAATTAGCATGTATTTGTGCAAAAATAAAAGAATAAAGAATAAAAGAAAAAGAGGGAAATATTTAGAATAAATATTGAGTGACCTGAACCCAAGAGAAGGTCCAAATTGGACCTGATCGTCGAATAAAATAAGTAGAGAGAGATAGTGCCACTCCACCCTATACACATTCCCTTCTCTATGTATATATCGGGTAAAATGGGGCTGCCCCCACGGGGGGAGCTTACTTGGCTCCCTCCGCCCATTTCGCCAAAGATTTTTATTTTTTTTTGAAATTTTTTCTGTGGATTTTCATCAATATATCCCTATATTATGTCATTTAAATTTCGTGCGAAACAGAGACTCCTACAGCCTCCATCCAAGGGGTCGTCTTTAGTAATTCAGTTACTGTTAAAAAATGTCTGTCTGGATGGAGGTCGTAGGGGTCTCTATTCGCATGAAATTTTTAATGACAAAATATAGGGACATATTGATGAAATTCCACAGAAGAAATTTTCAAAAAAACAAAAAAATCTGGTGAAATGGGGCGGGAAGCCAAGTTAGCTCCCCTAGGGGGCAGCGCCATTTGACCCATATATATATATATATAGGGATAAATGGGGTTGCCCCCTATGGTTAGCTAACTTAGCTCCCCCTGCCCCATTTTCATCGTTTTTTATTTTTTTGAAAATTTCTTTCATGAATATTCATCATTATATCCCTATTATGCTATTCAAAATTCGCACGAAACAGAGACTCCTATGGCCTTCATCCAGACAGTCATTTTTTTAACGGTAACAGGATTTTTTAAATCGACCCCGTCTGGATGGAGGTCGTAGGAGTCTCTGTTTCGCATGAAATTTGAATGACATAACATATGGATTTAATAATGAATTTACACATTTTAGATTTCCAAAAAAATTACGTGAAAAAGGGGTGGGGGGAGCTAAATTAGCTCCCCCTAGGGGGCATACACATTTTCCCCATATATATATACATATATATGGGGTTGATAGAGCTGCCCCCTGGGGGCAGCCAACATGGCTGCCCCGCCCATTTTGGGGCAAAGTTTTTTATTTTTTTTGAAAAATATCATCAGGTATATTTTTCCCTATGTCCCTCCTATATGCCATTCGAATTTCGTCTGAAACAGAGACTCCTACGACCTCCATCCAGACAGAGTCGATTTAAAAAATCCTGCGACCGTTAAAAAATGATGTCTGGATGGAGGCTGTAGGAGTCTCTGTTTCTGACGAAATTTGAATGACATATGGAAGGGATATAGGGATGAATATACATGATGATATTTTTCCTAAAAAATAAAAAAAATTGTGAAAAATGGGGTGGGAGCAGCCATGTTGACTACCCCTAGGGGGCAGCCCCATTTTTCCCTATATATATTATTTTCATAAAAATAAAATATAAAATATGTTTTCTCTCCCTTGTATATTATTTTAAAAATAAAACAAAAATTAGAAAAATAAAATAAAAATAAAATAAATTCTCTCTCACCTTGTATATAATACATGTACATATGTATCATAAACCTATTTATTATACATTTGTAAATAACTCATATAAATAAAAAAATTATTTTATACTCCAAATTTTATGTTGTAAATAAATAAAATATAAAATTAGGGTATTTATACAAAAACAAGAAAATAAAAATAAAAATAAAAATAAAAATACATTAGTATTTTATACATGTATATAATGTAATATAATATATATACCATGATTTATTTTTCATTAAAATAATTAAAAATCACCAAAAATAGTTTGAAAAATAATAAACATTTTCATTTTGAACATTTTTAAAAATAAAATCATCTTTTATTTTTAATTTATTTTTCAAATATTTTTGACCAATCTATTTTTTGAATGGTCAAGGAGGGATGTTGACCCCGATCAACTCCCCCTCCCGTACCCTCTCTTCGCGGACCCGTCTCACGCGTCCGATTTCTCCAAATTCTTTAGTGCGGATCTCGCCTCCTCTTGCCCCGATTCCTTCGCCTGCACCTTCCCCTTGGATCCAAGATCCTCAGGGATCCCTAGGGAAGGACGGATCCTTCTCGGTTCACGTGCCAACACCTGATTCCTCCAGCCACCAGGGAGTTCCTATAAAAAGTTCATTCGATTCCCCAGACCAACAGCTCACGCCGCACACCTCTTTACTGCCCTAGAAACCTTCCCCTTGGTGTCAGCAATCAGAGGAGCCCTTTGTAGTCGGAGAAGGCTGTTGCAGCCGACGCTCGCCACTCGTGGTCGGAGATCCGCCGCAACGAACCTTCCCCGCCTTCCGCAGCGAGGTCAAGGCAAAGACCCACTTTAACATCATCCCTGGAGTTCAGGATTCAGATAGTACCCTCAGGTAGCCTTCATTTTGATCCTAGTTCCGTCTTTTTCGAATCTTCCATCCGCCGCTCTGTCAGTTCCGACCCTGTGGTCGGAGCTTCATCAGCCACCCATATCCTCTCTGATCGACTCCCCAGTTCACCGTCATCCTTCTTACGTGACCTGATCACCCAAATCTTGGTTGTACGAGCCAAGATTAGGCCATCGGTTTCCTCCTCCATTTGCCAGAAACCCCCAACTCGATTCGTCGTCGCTTCTCTTCAGTTTAAGCCAAATAATAGTGGCCGAAGTACCCCTCCGAGCGATAGCCTTACCCCACTGGTCTTGGCACGCATGGAGACACCTCCTTTCACCTTCCACCCACTTCGCCGGAGCTTGTCCAGGTCTCAGTCCCCTTCAAGGAGATCCGACCGTCGACGACCTCATCGGAACTATCCACCCAACGCGGAGGAGCCACACGACCCTGTTGCCGCCTTCCGATCGTTCATCAGAGTCGTTGATCTCCCTCAGTGTTTCGGTGAACTTCGCCCAGGCGGAGTTCGTCCAGCACCCTCCTCAACCGTTGGATCTCACCCCTTCTCCAGATCGCATCACAACCGTCTAGAGCCTGCACCTATCAGGCCGTTAGATCTGACATCTAACGGTCCATGTACACCCACGTTCGCACCCCAGTCAGAGTCGTTGGATTCGCCAGCTGTCAGTGCCAGAGCCGTACGTCGTCATCCAGTCAGTGCGCGCCACCTGTCACCCCACATGAGACGTATGAGCGGCTGGGTATTTTGCTCTGTTTCCCCTGTGTTGAATCCACGATTCATCGCCTTTATTCTTTTATTTTAGATTCATTTTCTTAGTCAAACATCTGTAAATACTCATTAATTCCATATTTTACCATTTTACATGCATTTGTTAAATATGCATTTTTAACACTTTTGTGCCTAAATAAAAGAATAAAGAAGAAAAGAAAAAGAAAAGAAAAAGAAAAGAAAAGAAAAGAAAGGATGTGTTTATGCAATAAATACAGACTGACCCGAACCCCGAGAGAAGGTCAAGACTTGACCTGATCAACCACGAATAAAGTAGGGCGAGATAGGGTCTTCTGTCAAAAAAACTAAAAATAATTTGTACATAAATTCCTTGTATATTTGTATAAAACTTGTACTATTTTTTTGTACATAATTTGATCTCAAGGTAATTATTTTTGTAAATAATAGTTGTAAATAAAAATGTGTTGTAAATAATAAAAATAATTGTTAAAGTAAAGTAATGTATATATTACAATTAATCACCCTTAGAAAAAGCCGCAAAGTGATCATTGAAATACAAATTCCAGCTCCATACGAACTCAAATTGAACCAAACTCACTTCTATTGTACTCTAAATTAAAATTTTCTTTCAAATGGTTGTGGTTTCATATTTTTTGGAGTTACGGTTAAAAAGTCGGTTTTTAGGGTGTTTTGTGCATTTTCACCACTATTTATTCTACATATTTATTCATATTTATTTTTCATATATAATGTATGTAATTGTAAATATTATTTTCATTAAAAATAAAAACAAAAAATATAAATAATAAAATTAAAAAAATTGTTTTAAAAATTATTTTCTTATTTATACCTATGTATATTGTATTATACGTGTATAATATATGTATACAACTAACTTCCTTAAATAAAAATCACCAAAAAATTAATTATCTAACATTATTTAATTAATTTAATTTAATTACGAAATTTGTATTTATTTAATTGATTTATTTGATTTATATACTTACCATGTATATAGGATTTTATTCCATACCTTTAATGACCACTATTATGGTAGCTAATTAATTTTTGGAAATTACTTAATTTATTTAATTAATTAATTCCAAAATTCGTAATTAATTAATTATATTTAATTAACCAATAAACACCTTCCTCATTTGTAGATATTTTCTATTTTTATTTTTGTCTTCTTTTTAATGGGCTCCTCCTCCTTCATTTCCTCTTGATCAATCTTTGAAGAGAGGAGCCCGATCTCCGAGAGCTACTCATCGCAGAAGGGTGTCCAACCTCCGATCCGGTCGGTGACAGCGATTCGGTCGTCGTCGAGGCCATCACGGCGTGTCCAAATCCAAGGTGAAATCCATATTTCATTTACCATCGTTTTCTTTAGATAATTCGTAGTTTATTTTTTACGTAGATCTTATTAATCTTTAGATCGTAAAATCACAAAAAAAACCCTCCGCTGCAGCCCCTCCGCCCAGTGGGGCCGCCAGCCGTGGTGTGTTAGTTCCAACGGGCGGCGCATCCGCTCCACCGCTCTCTGCCACACCCGAGCCCCACCGGCACCCTTTCGTGGAACCCACCACGCATCCCCCACGTACGGCGGTGCGCCGTCCTCTCCGCCTCCGTCCACGTGGACGCGTGCGGAAGTGTGACGTCTGCTCCGCTGCGCACCTCATCGTCCTCGCCGACGCTCGGTGTTGTTCCATCCCACCGACCTCCACCTAAGGCCCGCACCTCCTACCAGCGGCGCTCCGCGCCCCCTCCAATGTGCAGCGCGCGTCCCGCCAATGTCGCCCCTCCACCGAGATCGCCACTACGCCGCCAACGTGAGGAAGAAGAGAGGGGGCGGTGACACCCCTTTGTTCTGTGAATATACGAAGGGTACAAAAGAACCCTAGAGGGATTTGTTGAATAAAAAAGGGATTTGGACAAATTATAAGAACAGTCTCAGGAAGTTTTTAAAATTGCGAAAAGACCCTTGCTCTAGAAGGTCATGTGCTTGGCACATGTTTAGTGGGTAAATTGCAATTTTTTCCTCTTATTTTATCTCTGTTATTTATTTCAGCACAAAAACTTTAACTATTTGCACTTTAGTCCTTATTTTTCCAGAACTTCAATTGCATAAACTTTTTGATGAAATAAATGTTTTTCATGGTCAATAAATTCTAAGAAAATTTGTGTATACTCCTACTATGCATGTGAACATGTTATAAAATTTCATAACTTTTTGTGGATATTTTATATATTTTAAAAAATAAAAAACAGTATCTTTTTGCCAGTCCAAACTTTAAAAATTCATAAAAATTCGAAAAATAGCTTAACAATTCCACACAAAAAATTGTAGCTGGGTTTTAGTGTCTTTTAATTTCTGACCAATTTTTGTGCATTAAGTTATTACAAAAATCGGAAAAATCGTGAAAAATAAAAAATATTTAAAAAAATGTAGAAAATTCTAGAAAAATCCAAAAGTTATGGTTTTAGTTTTTGATTGTAAATATTTCTTGATAGTTTATATAAAAAATAATCCCAAGGAGTATTGGGTACTTAAAATATTTTTAAGTTGCAAAGTACTCTCGGTTGTGCACTGTTTGCCTTGTTATGCACTATTTAATTTTTATAAAATCACAAAAACATCAGAAAAAGAAAAAAATACCAAAAACATTTTAAAACATATAAAAATACAAAAATATTTTCTTTTTAGTTTTCAGAGTATTTTTGTCCCTTCTGAAAAATACAAAAAGAGTGTGGTGTTGTGTGTTTTATCCTTTGTGCCTTATTCAAAAAATACAAAAAAATAAAAATTCAAAAACCACTAAAAATTAGCTTGGAAATCTGATTACTTAGTTTTTAAATCATGCTCCTTGTGTTCGACCCTGGTCGCTATACCAGGTAAAAAGAATAGGCGGAAACCTCTTACATTTATACATCATTGCTTTGATTGATTGATTGTCTTTTAAATGGTTTAAAACATATTTTTCTCGTTGACCGAATTGATCGATTACGGATAACGACTTCGTGATTTATTTTCTACCATAGTCACATCAATTTTTGGTTCATCGGAATGGCGCCGTTGCCGGGAAGCACTACTTTGTAGTCATTTTTCATTTTTTGCTCAATTTTATCTCTAAATATTATAATTGTTTGCTGACCATCATCTGCTTTGACTTTTTATTCGAGGGACCGCTTGGAGGACGACTTGGTTTATTTATTGTAGGACCTGCCTAGGAGGAGGAGTAGAAGAAGAGAAGAAGATAGTTATCATATTTTAGAGAACAATCATTATTGTAATAATTTAGAACTTGAACCGTTGTTTTCCGAGTTTTTGATTTAATCACTATAACTTGCTAGTTGATTCCCGTGGTTTTGTCCCCTAGACGTAGGATTTTTTGTTGATTGTGACGTAATATTCTAAGGTCCAACACCTAATTGCTTATGTGTTCCTATAGAACGTAATTGGACCTTACTAAAACTAATTGAAAAAGTTAGTTTAATTGAATTTGAGACCAAGTGCTATGAGGAGTCACATACAACGCTGGCAGGACCTGTTGTGGCGGGCACCGAGTGACTCCCAAGATCGGACTCCGGACTCGATTTAGTTAGCTAACTATTGTTCTTCACGATCAATAGAAGCTACTCGTCTAAGGCCGATTTTCACTTGCATCATATAGCTAGTTTACATTCTGTATTTAATTTATGCACGGATCATATTGCATGTAGAGTGTTTGAGAAAGGTACGCATTTTCTATCTATGCATGCATCACCGTGTTTGACCGTGCATTGTCTTTTTTGACTTCCTCCCCCTATTTTTGGACTCAAATTAATCAAAGAGGAAATAAAAAAAATCGTTAGGCGTTATTTCTGAAAAAATCAAAAAAAATAGAAAATCAAAAATTAAAAAAATTAGGACTGCTAATTGAACTTTGAAGGATATTGAGAATCCTTAAGCGCATCACAGAAGCGTGTTGATCGCATCGTATGCGATCGGAGCAACTAGTCGCACTAGTCGCAAGATGCGACAGAAATTAAAAATTTTAATCTAGTGATGAAACCACATGATTACGAGAACATTTCTCGAATTGTTTCATCAAACCACAAAGTATAAGGAATATCTCTTGGAGCGTGGTTGTAATCGTGAGATCCTAAACAAGAGATCCTCTTGACTTAAGTCCGATCCACGAAGAATGCACCTACGGGCACGATGATGAGACGTGATCCTCCCGCAATCCTTGATGAAGATCCAAGCAATGAATCCCCTGTTTTCGTCAAACAAAATCCGTCATCTTCTTTTTAGAGCAAGCATCCTCAAAGAAGAAGGAGGTCCTCGAGTCGTCGAAGGTGAAGACGAGAGACTCTCCTTCTCAATACACAAGATGGACGACCACCTTGGAATTGAGAGAAAGAGAGAGGGCGAGAATGAGAGAGAGAGAGAGAGTAGTAGACTTCTATAACTCTTAATAATATACCATGAAAGGCTAGGTTAGCCCTCCTTTTATATTAGTTTAGGATCCAATCGATCTCAATCCATGGGACACATAGATCAAACGGCCATGGTGATCTATGTATTAATAAAGGGCCAAGATTGTTCTTGGCTAAAAACCAACAAAATTAATTTATATTTAAATTAAATATATGTTGCAACATTATCAACATAATTTAATTTAACATAAATTAATTAGTAAGAGATAATAATATAATAAAGGGGAGATAACCAATTTCCTCCTAAAATTGAGGGGGCGTCACCTTTGACTATGTCATTGGTGATGCCACCTCATTTGGAGGTTATTTATTTCCCTTTTATTTTATATTATTATTTCTCAATGTATTATTAAAAATAACCACCAAATTAATTCCAAATTAATTTGTGAATATTTCAATCATGCCATTGACAAATATGTGAATCATATTCACAACCCAAACTAATTCTGTGAATCCAATCCACATTAATAATTAACAAATGCTATTTATAAAATTTCTCTCTCTTCAATATATGTATATTATAAATCATATTTATAATACACAAATATCATGGATAGTATTATCTATATTCTCTAATCCTTGATAATTAGATCCCATTTAATTATCTTGGATAATTATTCTCACAATATGAATCTCATTCATATCATGCTTGATAATTAAATCTTATTTAATCATCAAGTCCTTCTTGCTTGGATATGTAATTCATCAAATGAATTATTCTTGAATCCCTTCAAGAATAATGTGCTTTCTCCACAGATACTTGGAGATAAGGACAGGGCGATTGTATTGTTCCACGTATAGTGACTTGGATGTTGAGATCTCATCTCAAATCCAGATCTTACGGACCTCCCATAGATGCTTGATTAAATCAAGATCGTAAATCTAATCTTCTCATTAAATCTGAATCTCATTCAGACCAATGTCCAACACTTGGACTAAGATCAGATTGCTTCTCTAATGAGAGGAGTCACTAAAATCCAGACCTGTTTCATCATTCCCTCGAAATGGAAGCGTCATGGTTATACAATCGTTTATGATCACATTACTTTTAGGTATTCCCAATACCTGTACATCCTGCATACTGGAAGACCCGTGATCAATATGAAGATTAAGATCAATTTTACACTGTCTTCTTCAGAGTTTAATCATTAAGTTTCTCAATCTTGGTCACTGGGAATTGGTATCGATCATATGCTTTCCCAAAGCATATATCATACCTTCAAATTCATGTCATGCTTCCAAAGCACGACGACCATGCATGGAATATGATTGGTCCCAATACCTCATGAGTGAGCTCATGTCTTCCGGTTCATAGGTGAACATGTATGATCCCTTTGAGAGATCGTATTGCTCATATGCCCTTATATGCACACCAGCTCGCCGGTGTATAGACCTTAGTTTGTCCATCAACCTATCGGTCTGCCAAATGTACATACTGAGAAATATAGCAATACATCTGTCTCCGGTCAGAGGATGCGTGCCTATGCTGTGACAACATTCAACATAGGACTTAGGTTATCTCGATATCGTTAAGTCAACTCATTGACCTAACTAAT
Source organism: Ottelia alismoides (assembly GCA_037367405.1). Classification (NCBI taxonomy): domain Eukaryota; kingdom Viridiplantae; phylum Streptophyta; class Magnoliopsida; order Alismatales; family Hydrocharitaceae; genus Ottelia; species Ottelia alismoides. The sequence continues at coordinate 2,576,509 of JAZKJV010008882.1, forward strand.
CTGACACCTCCGAATCTCTATTCCTATGCAGAGGACCTGCATCAAGAGGTCGGTCAGATATCAACATATGTGAGAAAGGGTTTCCATCTCCTACTCAGGTTGGAGATCATCTCTTAACAATCATTTGACGGTGCTTGATGAGTCCTCAATCTAACCCTTTAGATATTCATCCAAGCACCAGCCTCTATGATTCAATTAATGAATCAACAGCTATATGATCATCAAGATGGCCATGGTACATAACCCTAATTGTACATAGGGACCTTTTATGCAAATTATTTATTCTTTATTCCAGATCGGGGAATGATATGTGCAATAACATTTATTGCATAATGGCTCGCCGTGGGCTCGCATGTCCAATAATCTCCCACTAGCCCGAAGAGCCATTAATGTGCTAATCATTTAAACTCACACTCATGTGACAATCATAGGCTATTTAGAAAAATAGCTAGGTAAGCTGATCGGTCACTCTGTTCCCGCGAGACTATGCCAAGTCCTTTTACGACAATTTGCATATCCTAGTAACAGTGCTCGCATCCAATGCGAATGTTGCATCTTATGCAACCAATACTCAATCTTGATAAAGCAATTATAGTGTCCTTAACACTATTGATCAATCATAATTATTATAACCAAGATTTTATTAATCCTTATCAGAATACCTTTACTCCTGGAGATCTCTATCTCCAAAGGTATCCATAGTTAAAACCTTTTAGATCTCTATCTATAAAGTCTTAAGCTTTTGAAGATATGACTTTGAGATCACTATCTCAAAAAATCTTGTCATCTATGAAGTTTTTGTTATTACTGCAATCAAGTGTTTTTCTCTCCATAGTAGGATTAGCAACACTTTACTACTCCCACTGCATGGCAGATATCTGGCTTTTGTACACATCTAGCATACACTTAGCTTCTCGTAACTGATGCACAGGTGCAAGCAGTTCTAGCATTCACTTCCTCAACTCTTTGAGGTGCTATCCCTTTAGATAGGTCAGTACCAAATCTTAAGGTAAGAAAGCCTTTCTTGGAATTTCCAGAAAATGGAACATGTCCAAGGTGTACTACAAATGTGACAGTCCCAATACTCTCTTCTCTTTGCTTCTGAACACCTTCAGAACTGAGATCCAAGAGGCATCTTTGAGATCATATCTCAAGGTATGGAGTAGCCAGATCATAAACCACTTATTATCATCCTCATATCATTCCAAATGATTAGGATATTATCTACATTTAGCACGATGAACACAATGACACTCCCACTAAGCTACACATGGTACATCAAGATTCTATCTGAAATCATAACATTTATAATTTCATCAAATCTTATGTTCCAACAACAAGAATCTTATTAGAGTCTATAGATGGATTTCTTTAGCTATCACACCTCACATTCCCCAATCATGAAGCCCTGGGGATACTTCATGTGAATATCCTCAGAGAGGTACTCTTAGAGGAATGCAATCTTGACTTACATCTTGAAGATGTAATAGTCAAGTTGTGTAGCTAAGGTTAGCAATATTCTGATGATTTTAAGCATGCTCATCGAAGAGCAAGTCTCATTGCAAGCAATGTCTTCTCTTCAGGTGTGTAGCTAATGGCTACACACCGTGCTTTGAAGGTCTCTACCTTCTCATCAGGTTCCCTCTTCTCTTAAAGATCCATTTACACCTTAATGGGTCTAGCCCTTATAGGCGGATCCTCGAGGGTCCATATACGACATTTGTATATGTAGTCTACTTTAGACTTAATTGCTAATATCCATCTTTTCATGTCATGATCCTCAGGAGCTTCATCACATGAAGTCCGATCACTGTCAGACTTGACTGACACATGGAATACATCCTCAAACTCATTTGAAGAGGTATTAGTGCTTCATCTTTAGTTATCCTTTTTAGTTTCCGATTTCAGGAGCCTCGGTATCTTCTCAAGATCAAATGAGTTCCTACACTTCATTTTCATCTTGATTCTCAAGAGAGTCATCCTCTAAGAATCACATTCCCAGAGATGAGATCTTTTAAGAATCTCAGGGTTATAAAGTAGGCATCCAATACCATCCTTTATTTTCCTAATGAAGTAGCACTCTCAAGTGCTAGATTCCAGCTTACATGCATGAAATCTTATTAAAGATATATATTGTAGTCTCTACTACACATATATACCAGGAAACTAAGAGGATAATTATGCTAAAATTCATCGTTGATCAAATCATGTCACACATGATCCAATTGTATCTCCCTACAACTCCATTGAGCTCAGGTGTGTTAGAAGGATTGAGATAGAAATGATATTCATATCTTCATAAGGTATTCTTTGAATTCATCGAATAGGTACTTGTTACCTTGGTTAGATCAAATTCATTTAATCTTCCTTCAAACATTGGTTCTAAACCAAAATTGTGAAATCTTTGAACATTTCAAAGGTTCCTCAGGTGAAGAAAGAAATCTCATATCATATATAATCATCAATAGATATCATATATCTATGATATCTACTATGATATAGATGATCCACATACATCAATATGTATGATATCTTAAATACCTCGACATCTAACATCATTTCCAGAGAAGGGTGTATTGGACATTTTTACTTTGAATACAATATTCACATGTATGTAAGATTTGAAATTTTAGACATTCTAAAGTTTCATCTCTTACTAGTCTATTGATCATATCAATAGACATATGTCCAAGACTCGATGCCAGATCATTGTCAAATGATCTTCATCCTCCTATTGATCTTATAAAGGTTTAATTTTCAGTATTAGAAATCTTAATGAACCATTCATTAATTTTCTAATTTTGTGGAGTCCACTAGATGTTAGATTACTATCTAAAATATATCCATCATAACTCTTTATGACAGTTCTATCTCAGAATTCATGTTTATTTCCAACATTTAGAAACAAACAATGAATGTACTCTGACATCTAGGTCATAGAGACATTCTCTAAGACAAAGGACTCTCCCACTGAGAATATGAAGTCTATCTATCCAACAAAGATTGATGCAACAATTACATCAATATCCATGTAGATGACTATTAAACCTTAAGTTCAAATTTCTAATCTTCTAATATATAAACCAATTGCAAATGTCATTAGAAGATTGGGATACAATTATCAGACTTTATCTTATGAAATAAGTAAGTCAAAGTCAATGATTATATGCAGATTATTCTGATGCTCAATCTGAGTCCTTCACTAAGGATTTTAGACAGACTTGATAGTCACACTATCAACACATCAACTTATTGCAGTATTGGCATTCATCCAACTCTTTGGATGTCATATGGAAGCCATAGAATTACAATCAACTCTTTGACTTTCCTTCTCACATGGGTCCGACCCACGCTTCCATTGTGCTCTCTTCATCTATAAACAACCATTGTTCAAGACAAAGAATCTCTCGTGTACAAGAGCACTTCAATATTTATACATGCTTCGTTAAATTCATACAAAATGATTATCATGAAGCTTCATGAATGACTTGCTATAAATAACAGACTGATGACACTCATCATATCTACATACATCTTTACCCTTAGAGACTTAGGTTCAGGTAGGTATATTCAAATATTTTGAATACATCATCTCTTTCGAGCTACCATTCTGCATAATGCAGAGAACCATGTCATTCTTGATTAAATGTCTAGAGCACATATGTATGCCATAATATCTTCTTAGATTTTATAAGGATTATTTGACAATTGCGATCATCATCGACGTGTCACTTCCAAAGTACACTCGATGAAAAATCAAGACTATAGAGACATACAAACCCTAAGGTGATGTCTTATTGTCTTATATAATTGTCATTCCTCATTATGTTGAGGAAACTTGCACATTGCAACCACATACATTATGTTTCCAATTGCAAGTTCAATATCTGGATCATGAGTCCAATCCATGATATTTTACTGGTTATTATTGAGTATAACATTGAGTGGTTTTAATGAATAATTATCTGAAATAAGAAATTTGCATAAGTGTATATATTTATATATACATATTTTATTTTGATTTAGGAATTTTTATATCAAAGTTGTCTTGCCTTGTCAACAAAGAAAGTTCACTCCCTTAGTCACTTTCAATGTAAGAGATATTCTTACCATTATATCTCTAGCAAGATCTGGGATCTCCTCTCCTATCTTTGTCACATCCCAATAATATGAGAACTTGCGGCTCCGATAAAAAGAAGCGGGAACACATTCCGCCTTGCAAGTCCAACTTGCATTTTCCAATTCGGTCTTTAACACCTGGGCCCACCAGCCCTAAGATGATGTTGACTCGTCATTAATTGAACCAACCGTCAACATGATTAGAACTCGCTATGCGCAATCCAATATCGCCCCAATAATATGAGGACTCGATATTGGGGTCACTATGCATACGACCTTACTCTTTCAAGAAGCAAAGAGCCCGATCCAGATGCGCTTGCATACAGGAGCTGTCACTTTGGACAAGCGTCTCCTACATACAATCCCTGGCGATGGAACCCTTCGCCTTGACGGGAGACCATGGATGTCACTTATGTGATCCTCCACCTCATATTCAAATTGAACAATTAATTATCGTGAATTATATTCACATAATTAATTCTTCCAAGGGAAATACACATCTATTCATAATAGAGTGTTTATTGGATATAATTAATTTAATCACATTAAATTAATCATTAATCCAATCATCAATCAACAAACTTGATTATTACTTGAATAGTAGGTATAATCTCAAAGTACGTATTATTAGAATTTTAATAATTAGAAAAATACACTCTGACTTCTCCGACATTATCGAGTCTTTACCCGTTGTCATGGCCAGTACCGACGAGAGTGGGACGGACCACATACGTTACAACCCGCGACCCCAATGCTCTGCGAATAGGCACTATATCCACCTCGGGAAAGGATAATGCCAGATAGATCATTATGTACTTTGAGATGCTCATCGATTTTTCAACCGAAATTATACCATATAATATACACCAAAACAATTTTGATTATATTATAAGGAGATTTGCTAAACAAATCCCCAATCCTATTCAAGCAAGAGGTTTTTCATGTAAAAGTTTTCCTACAACTATTGTAGGATAAACTAAGGTTCTTCATGAAAAAAAGTTTGTTGATGATTTCCTGTCAACCAATTAATGATCAAGATCAACTATCTTATCGTCTTGGTTTATGCAAATGTCATTCAATGAAATAATTATCTCTTTAAATATTTCACAAATATTTATCACTAATTATTTCAGAAAATTAACAATTAATTTCCATCATCATATTTGAATGACTATCACATGGTTCATGATCAAAATTGTCAATTTCCAGCAGTGACCCCCAATCACCAAAATTAACTTATCTTGATCAATTTAAATCCAAAAATTGCAAAAGAAGTTTCCTAGGATTGCCAATTTGATTTACTAAAGAACCCAAGTGATAAATCACGCATTTCAAGGCGGATCAAAACAGTAATTAACTCATTAATCACGATTAGATCCGCAGTTCCCGCAACAGTGAATACATGCATATTCAAAAGGCCATATCTTGAGCAAATGAAGTCCAAATTACATAAACTCAGATCCTATGATTTTCTTATTTAATGGGGAACAAAATCCAATTGCAAATTTCGTTTTTAAACAATTTAGACATTACTAAAAAATTCAATTAGATAGAGGTGCAAAAATTGAAATGCGACAAAACTTTCGCGACCCTTTCAAAACCCAAGTCGTCCTAGATCTATGGATCATATCCAAAACCTTAATCAACCTAAGGTTCTGATACCACTTGAAGGATATTGAGAATCCTTAAGCGCATCACGGAAGCGTGTTGATCGCATCGTATGCGATAGGGGCAATTAGTCGCACTAGTCGCAAGATGCGGCGGAAATTAAAAACTTAAATCTAGTGATGAAACCACATGATTACGAGAACATTTCTCGAATCGTTTCATCAAACCACAAAGTAAAAGGAATACTTCTTGGAGCGTGGTTGTAATCGTGAGATCCCAAACAAGAGATCCTCCTGTCTTAAGTCCGATCCACGAAGAACGCACTTGCGGGTGCGATGATGAGACGCGATCCTCCCGCAATACTTGATGAAGATCCAAGCAATGAATCCCTTGACTTCGTCAAACAAAATACGTCGTCTTCCTTTAGAGCAAGCATCCTCAAAGAAGAAGGATATCCTTGAGTCGTCGAAGGTGAAGACGAGAGACTCTCCTTCTCAATACACAAGATGGACGACCACCTTGGAATTGAGAGAAAGAGAGAGGGTGAGAATGAGAGAGAGAGAGAGTAGTAGACTTCTACAACTCTTAATAATGTACAATGAAAGGCTAGGTTAGCCCTCCTTTTATATTAGTTTAGGATCCAATGGATCTCAATCCATGGGACACATAGATCCAATGGCCATGGTGATCTATGTATTAATCAATGGTCAAGATTGTTGTTGGCTAAAAACCAACAACATTAATTTATATCTAAATTAAATATATGTTGCAACATTATCAACACAATTTAATTTAACATAAATTAATATTAATTATCAAGAGATAATAATATAATAAAGGGGAGATAACCAATTTCTCCTAAAATTGAGGGGGCCGTACCTTTGACTATGTCATTGGTGACGCCACCTCATTTGGAGGTTATTTATCTCCCTTTTATTTTATATTATTATTTCTCAATGTATTATTAAAAATATCCATCAAATTAATTCCAAATTATTTTTGAATATTTCAATCATGCCATTGATAAATATGTGAATCAATTCACAACCCAAACTAATTGTAAAATTGCATTTTCCAATTAATTAATTAATTAATGTAAATCCAATCACATTAATAATTAACAAATGCTATTATAAAATTTCTCTCTCTTAAATATATGTGTATTATAAATCATATTTATAATACACAAATATCATGGATAGTATTATCCATACTCTCCAATCCTTGATAATTACATCCCATTTAATTATCTTGGATAATTATTCTCACAATATGAATCTCATTCATATCATGCTTGATAATTAAATCTCATTTAATCATCAAGTCCTTCTTGCTTGGGTATGTAATTCATCAAATGAATTATTCTTGAATCCCTTCAAGAATAATGTGCTTTCTCCGCAGATACTTGGAGATAAGGACATGGCGTTTGTATTGTTCCACGTATAGTGACTTAGATGTTGAGATCTCATTTCAAATCCAGATCTTACGGACCTCCCACAGATTCTTGATTAAATCAAGACCGCAAACATCTTCTCATTAAATCTGAATCTCATTCAGACCAATGCCCAACACTTGGACTAAGATCAGATTGCTTCTCTACTGAGAGGAGTCACTAAAATCCAACCTGTTTCATCACTCCCTCGAAATGAAAGCGTCATGGTTATACAATCGTTTATGATCACATCACCCTCAGGTATTCCCAATACCTGTACATCCTGCATACTAGAAGACCCTGATCAATATGGAGATTAAGATCAATTTTACATTGTCTTCTTCAGAGTTTAATCACTAAGTTCTCAATCTTGGTCACTGGGAATTGGTATCGATCATATACTTTCCCAAAGCATATATCATACCTTCAAATTCATGTCATGCTTTCAAAGCATGACGACCATGCATGGAATTTGATCGGTCCCAATACCTCATGAGTGAGCTCATGTCTTCCGGTTCATAAGTAAACCTGTATGATCCCTTTGAGAGATTGTATTGCTCATATGCCCTTATATGCACACCAGCTTGCCGGTGTATAGACCTTGGTTAGGCCATCAACCTATCGGTCTGCCAAACGTACATACTCATACATATAGCAATACATCTGTCTCCGGTCAGAGGATGCGTGCCTATGCTGTGACAGCATTCAACATAGAACATAGGTTATCTCGATCTCGTTAAGTCAACCCATTGACCTAACTAATCTGACACCTCCGAATATCTATACCTATGTAGAGGACCTGCATCAAGAAGTCAGTCAGATATCAGCCTATGTGAGAAAGGATTGTCATCTCCTACTCAGGCTGGAGATCATCTCTTAACAATCATTTGACTGTGCTTGATGAGTCCTCAGTCTAACCCTTTAGATATTCATCCAAGCTCCAGCCTCTATGATTCAATTAATGAATCAACAGCTATATGATCATCAAGATGGTCATGGTACATAACCCTAATTGTACAGAGGGACCTTTTATGCAAATTATATTCTTCATTCCAGATCAGGGAATGATATGTGCAATAACATTTATTGCATAATGGTTCGCCCTGGGCTCGCATGTCCAACAATCTCCCACTAGCCCAAAGAGCCATTGATGTGCTAATCATTTAAACCTACACTCATGTGACATTCATAGGCTATTTAGAAAAAATAGTAGGTAAGCTGATCAGTCACTCTGTTCCCGCGAGACTATGCCAAGTCCTTTTACGACACTTTGCATATCCCAGTAACAATGCTCACATCCAATGCGAATGTTGCATCTTATGCAACCAATACTCAATCTTGATAAAGCAATTATAGTGTTCTTGACACTATTTATCAATCATAATTATTATAACCAGTATTTTATTAATCCTTATCAGAATACCTTTACTCCTGGAGATCTCTATCTCCAAAGGTATCCGTAGTTAAAACCTTTTAGATCTCTATCTATAAAGTCTTAAGCTTTTGAAGATATGACTTTGAGATCACTATCTCCAAAAAACTTGTCATCTATGAAGTTTTTGTTATTACTGCAATCAAGTGTTTTTCTCTCCATAGTAGGATTAGAAGCACTTTAGTATTCCTACTGCCTGGCAGATATCTGGCTTTTGTACAGATCTAGCATACACATAGCATCTCGTAAACTGATGCACAAGTGTAAGCAGTTATAGCATTCACTTCCTCAACTCTTTGAGGTGCTATCCCTTTAGATAGGTCAGTACCAAATCTTAAGGTAAGAAAGCCTTTCTTGGAATTTCCAGAAAATGGAACATGTCCAAGGTGTACTACAAATGTGACAGTACCAATACTCTTCTCTTTGCTTCTGAACACTTTCAGAACTAAGATCCAAGAGGCATCTTTGAGATCATATCCCAAGGTATGGAATAGCCAGATCATAAAACACTTATTATCATCCTCATATCATTCAAAATGATTAGGATATTATCTACATTTAGCACGATGAACACAATGACACTCCCACTAAGTTTCACATGGTACATCAAGATTCTATCTGAAATCATAACATTTATAATTTCATCAAATCTTATGTTCCAACAACAAGAAGCTTATTTGAGTCTATAGATGGATTTCTTTAGCTTTCACACCTCGCATTCCCCAATCATGAAGCCCTGGGGATACTTCATGTGAATATCCTCAGAGAGGTATTCTTAGAGGAATGCAATCTCGACTTACATCTTGAAGATGTAATAGTCAAGTTGTGTAGCTAAGGTTAGCAATATTCTGATGATTTTAAGCATAGTCACCGAAGAGCAAGTCTCATTGCAAGCAATGTCTTCTCTTCAGGTGTGTAGCTAATGGCTACACACCGTGCTTTGAAGGTCTCTACCTTCTCATCAGGTTCCCTCTTCTCTTGAAGATCCATTTACACCTTAATGGGTCTAGCCCTTATAGGTGGATCCTCGAGGTCCATATACAACATTTGTATATGCAATCTACATTAGACTTAATTGCTAATATCCATCTTTTCATGTCATGATCCCCAGGGCTTCATTACATGAAGTCCGATCACTGTCAGACTTGACTGACACATGGAATACATCCTCAAACTCATTTGAAGAGGTATTAGTGCTTCATCTTTAATTATCCTTTTTAGTTTCCGATTTCAGGAGCCTCATTACCCTTCTCAAGATCAAATGAGTTCCGACACTTCATTTTCATCTTGATTCTCAAGAGAGTCTTCCTCTAAGAATCACTTTCTCAGAGATGAGATCTTTTAAGAATCTCAGGGTTATAAAGTAGGCATCCAATACCATCCTCTATTTTCCTAATGAAGTAGCACTCTCAAGTGCTAGATTCCAGCTTACATGCATGAAATCTTATTAAAAATATATATTGTAGTCTCTACTACACATATATACCAGGAAACTAAGAGGATAATTATGCTAAAATTCCTCATTGATCAAATCATGTTACACATGATTCAATTGTATCTCCCTACAACTCTATTGACTTCAGATGAGTTAGAAGGATTGAGATAGAAATGATATTCATATCTTCATAAGGTATTCTTTGAATTCATCTAATAGGTACTTGCTACCTTGGTTAGATCAAATTCATTTAATCTTCCTTCAAACTTTGGTTCTAAACCAAAATTGTGAAATCTTTGAACATTTCGAAGGATTCTCAGGTGAAGAAAGAAATCTCATATCATATATAGTCATCAATAGATATCATATATCTATAATGTCTACTATGATATAGATGATCCACATACATTAATATGTATGAGTTCTTAAATACCTCGACATCTAACATGTGCTTTCTCCGCAGATACTTGGAGATAAGGACAAGGCGATTGTATTGTTCCACGTATGGTGACTTGGATGTTGAGATCTCATCTCAAATCCAGATCTTACGGACCTCCCACAGATGCTTTATTAAATCAAGATCGCAAATCTAATCTTCTCATTAAATCCGAATCTCATTCAGACCAATGTCCAACACTTGGACTAAGATCAGATTGCTTCTCTACTGAGAGGAGTCACTAAAATCCCGACCTATTTCATCACTCCCTCGGAATGGAAGCGTCATGGTTATACAATCGTTTATGATCACATCACCCTCAGGTATTCCCAATACCTGTACATCCTGCATACTGGAAGACCCATGATCAATCTGAAGATTAAGATCAATTTTATAATGTCTTCTTCAGAGTTTAATCACTAAGTTTCTCAATCTTGGTCACTGGGAATTGGTATTGATCATATGCTTTCCCAAAGCATATATCATACCTTCAAATTCATGTCATGCTTCCAAAGCACGATGACCATGCATGGAATTTGATCGATCCCAATACCTCATGAGTGAGCTCATGTCTTCCGGTTCATAAGTGAACCTGTATGATCCCTTTGAGAGATCGTATTTTGCTCATATGCCCTTATATGCACACCAGCTCGCCAGTGTATAGACCTTGGTTAGGCCATTAACCTATCGATCTGCCAAATGTACATAATCAGACATATAGCAATACATCTGTCTCCGGTCAGAGGATGCGTGCCTATGCTGTGACAGCATTCAACATAGGACTTAGGTTATCTCGATCTCGTTAAGTCAACCCATTGACCTAACTAATCTGACACCTCCGAATCTCTATTCCTATGCAGAGGACCTGCATCAAGAGGTCGGTCAAATATCAGCCTATGTGAGAAAGGATTGTCATCTCCTACTCAGGTTGGAGATCATCTCTTAACAATCATTTGACGGTACTTGATGAGTCCTCAATATAACCCTTTAGATATTCATCCAAACACCAGCCTCTATGATTCAATTAATGAATCAACAGCTATATGATCATCAAGATGGCCATGGTACATAACCCTAATTGTACAGAGGGACCTTTTACGCAAATTATTTATTCTTCATTCCAGACCAGGGAATGATATGTGCAATAACATTTATTGCATAATGGCTCGCCATGGGCTCACATGTCCAGCAAACTTCACCTCTAAAATTAAACGTAACTGATTCCTCGTTGTATTGGGAGAGCAATCCCCTCATTGTTTGCGCTTTTACTCGCTCGCGTACACACTAAGGAGTAGTGTCCAAATCCCATTAAAGCCTCCTAAGTGTTTGTACAACTTTGTCTTATCACTAAACTCAAAAATTGAAAAGATAAAAGACTAAATCTCACGGTCTTCAAATTGCGTAGAGTTGGTAAATTGAGGGTTTGCCTTGTGTTTGAATGTCTTTGGTGTGAGTTGGTTACGTTTATCTTCTATCATTAGCAGTCACCTTCTGTCTCTATCCCATCCTCCCTCCCTTTATTTCCCTCTCTTCATGATGGGTCGCAGTCCATTCCAGTCGGATTTTGCGGCTTCTTATCTTCATGCCCATCATTCCCGCCCACTCTCTTGGGAGGTTGGAACTCTGCCCGATTTTCCATATTCTCCCTATCCACTCTCCCATTCGCGACATGTTGTGAGTGAAGCTCGAGGATACCAGATTGGCCAAATATGAGACCAAGGCGATTACCTTGCTGAGATGAGAGTGCTTCCCGTAGGCGATCATATGGTGCAGTTGCAAGTTTTATATGACTTCTATCCTAGGATGACAGATGAGATCCAAGATCAGGAAACACAGTCCGCTTCAACTATGAGACCCTTCGTTCTGGATTTAGAGTTCATTGATATACTGGCGAAAGTTTCAGGATTTGTGCACGAGGAACCATATTTGCATATCGATGAGTTTGAGTATATTTGTGGATCACGATCATATTTGGATATCACTTCTGAGGACATGATGCTAATTACCTTCCCATTTACACTTTAGAGTAAAGCCAAGAGTTGGCACAGACGATTGGGAAGGAAGATTGCTTCATGGGGAGATTTACGATCATTATTTTTGTAGAGATTTTACCCCCAACGTAGAGCAGAGATGATGTGATCTTGTATTCGTGATTTTGCAGTTGACCCCCATGAACCATTGATAGATTCATGGTTGAGGTTACGCGATCTTTTGAGGCGATTTCCAGATCATGGATTTTCGATGACTACCTTATCCACATCGCCATGAGAGGGAGGACCGCAGAACAGATTGCATATGTCATTACCTCGTATGGATTTAGTTGAGACCATCTTGGATACACTTTCTGACATTCCATGTTCACAAGATGATTTATTCGGGACAACACATGAGGGAGAGATGACACTAGATGAGTGTGTGACACATCATGCAGATTTAGACAGTACACACAAATCAGAGGATATGGATGCTGCTACTTATCATTTGATGGATGTGTTGACTACCATTGCGAGTTCCGAGAGCCGAACATTGGTCGAATACCCGTTGGATTTACAACTAGATTTTGAGCCAGTCCCGCACTTCCACATTGATGATTCTTGGATTTTAGATCTGCTAGTATCCCAAGAAATAGAAGAGGATCACACATTTCAGCCATCCTTAGAGTCATTTCAATGTCCATGCCCAATAGATTCAGTGTCTTTTCTTCAGGAGATCTTCTCAGATTCAGAGATATATTTGGATTCATCTCAGCATAGAGAGCTTGATAAGGGACATATTTTTGATTTGACAAACCTTGATAGTCCCATATTTGAGCCTTGTGTCCTCCCATTTGATGAGGTTGATACATTTTTGGAGGACATAATATTTGATAGCATAGATCCCAAGTTCCCTGATGATTCGGCATTACTCCCCGAGGGTTATCTGCGGGAGGATGCCACAGACCCTGTGTACTCGGTTTCACTTTCTGGGAGTGCATCCGATGTCGGATTATGAGATTGAGTATTTTGATATTTCTGATAATGAGTTTGAGGTTTCTCTCCTCGACGACTCTCGCAAGGATGATCCGATCTTTGAGGTATTCGACGATTTCACTGATTTATCTACATTATATGCATCATATATCAGCCTTTCTAGTGAGTCTCCTGATCATGATCTTTCTTATTTATTCGAGACGATGATTGATGTGGAGGATTCATGAAGGATACGGGAAAATCTTCAAGTGCATCATGGAAGCGCGATAATCGCATCGAATGCGATCGGGACCGACTAGTCGCACTAGTTGCTCGATGCAGCGAAAATTAAAAATTTGTATGTAATGAAACCACATGATCCAAGAACATTTCTCGGATCGTTTCATCTAAACCACAAACAAGTAATAGGATTACCTCTTGAAGCGTGGTTGCGATCGAGTCTCTAAATGAAGAGACCTCCTGTCTCAAGTCCGATCCAACGGAGGAGACGCTTGCGAGCGCGGGGATGAATCACGTGCTCCTCGCAATCCAAGTTGATGATCCAAGCGGTGGATCTCCTGATCTCGTCACACAAGATCAAACATCTTCTTCACGAGCGAGACGCATCGAAGGAGATGGAGATCCACGAGTAGATGATCCAACAGCATAACGACGATGCTGCGTCGATGACGTCTCTCACAATGGCTCCATTGTGGACGGCCATTATGAGAGAGAGAGATGGAGACTTGGCATGTAGAGAAAATAAGAGAGAGAGAGGCTCGTCGAGTCGGTATAAGTCGAAGAGCAAGGCATGGCTCTTCTTATATAGGGTTTTGGGAGTCCATGGATCTCAATCCATGGACAACACACAATCAATGGTTGAGATTGATTTGTATTTCTTTCAATGGCCAAGATGTTGTTGTAAAAACACAACAACTAATGATTTAATTTAAATTAATTTCCATTGATTAATCAACAAAATTAATTCAAAATTAAATCAACTTTGATAAGAGAAAAAATAATGAAGAGGACAAGCCAATTTCCCCATAAGAGGGGACGACTACTCTTCTCCTCATGGGGAGTTGTAGCCGTCCACTCCTCTTTGGTGGACTTGGTCTATCTCTTCAAATTATCATGAGATCTCATTATCTCATGGTATATATCATCATCTCTTGTTGACAATATTTTCACAAAAAATAATTCCAAATTATTTTATGGAAAATATTAATCATGCCATTGAAATTATGTGAACCTTATTCACAACCCAAAACCAAATGTAATTATATTTTCAATTAATCATTCAATGTGAATCCCATTCACATTAACAATTAATCAACAAATATAAAACACAATATGCTCTCTCTAATATATTATAAATCATATTTATAATATATATGATTAATATGGATAGTGTTGTCCACATTATTCATATCCATGATAATTAAATCACATTTAATCATCTTGGATCTCTTTTCTCATGTGCCCAAATAACATGAATCACATTCACATTATTCATTTCTTTGATAATTAAATCACATTTAATTATCTTAGATATCTTTCCTTATAGTATGAATAAAATTCATATTATCCACGATAATTAAATCACATTTAATTATCAATTTTCTTGATGTTTGGATACTTATATCAACAATGAAATTATCCATGAACTCTTTCAAGGATAATGCGCTTTCTCCGCGGATACTTGGAGATAAGGACAGGGCGATTGTATTGTTCCACCTATAGCGACTTGGATATTGAGATCACATCTCAAATCCAGATCTCGGGCCTCCCATAGATGCTTGATTAAATCAAGACCTCAAATCTAATCTTCTCATTGCATCTGAATCACATTCAGATCAATGTCCAACATTTGGACCAAGATCATATTACTTCTCTACTGAGAGGAGTCACTAAAATCTAGATCCGTTTCATCACTCCCTAGGAATGGAAGCGTCATGGTTATACAATCGTTTATGATCACATCACCCTCAGGTATTCCCAATACCTGTACATCCTGTATACTAGAAGACCCAGAATAAACCCGAAGTATTAGATCGACTTTATATTGTCTACTTCAGGATTTTATCAGTAAGTTTCTCATTTGATCATTGGGATTTGGTATCGATCATATACTTTCCAAAAGCATATATCATACCTAGGTCTTGATCATATACTTTCCAAAAGTATATATCAAACCTACAAATTCAGTTAAGCTTCCAAAGCGAGACGATCGTGCACGGAATTTGATTCTTCCCAATATCTCATGAGTGATCTCATGTCTTCTGGTTTAGTAGTTAACCTGTATGATCCTTTTGAGAGATCGTATAACTCATATGCCCTTATATGCACACCAGCGTGCTAGTGTATAGACCTTGGTTAGATCATCAACCTATTGGTCTGCCAAATGTACATACTCAGACATATAGTAACACATCTGTCTCCAGTCAGAGGATGCGTGCATGTATCATGACAGCATACGATATAGGACTTTGGTTATCTCAATTTGGTTAAGTCAACTCTTTGACCTAACTAATCTGACACCTCCGAATCTTTATTCCTACGCAGAGGATTTGCATCAAGAGGTCGGTCAGATATCATCCTATGTGAGAAAGGATTGCCATCTCCTACTCAGGCTGGAGATCATCTCTTAACAATCATTTGACGGTGCTTGATGAGTACTCAATCTAACTCTTTAGATATTCATCCAAGCACCAGCCTCTATGATTCAATAGTTGAACCATCCAGCACATAACCCTAATTGTACTAAGGGACCTATTATGCAAATTAGGTATTCTTCATTTTAGATCAGGGAATGATATTCGCAATAACATTTATTAAATAATGGCTCGCCGTGGGCTCACATGTCCAACAATTCACTGATAGATAATTCCTTCTCCACGTTCAACTTCTTCGGCTCTGCCCTTTCACTCCATTCAGATCTTGAGCCGACGATTTCTTATGTTCTACCGAACCTCGACTTCATCTACCCATATCTTTACCCTATAGCCGACACCCACCTGATTGATTACTTGGGTGTCATCACTTACACTGTTGATTTTGTTGTTGTTCTCCCATCGAGACTGCAACAACAGTATGGTATTGGCCTTACAAATGCCATCCTGAACCTCGATACTACGTTATCCTAACATTTGCGCCCAGCTAGGGGCGTAAACTCTAGCGCTTGTTGAGAGGCACCTCAACATTGTTCCATTGTATAGATCCATCTATCCATATCATACATTATTTCTCATACCCCATCTCCACCTCATGATCATTCCATACTTAGGCTGTACTTTACCCTAAGTATAGGGGGGATGACAGATTTGTGATTATTTGTTTGATTCTTTTTACCTCTATTTTGCTACCTATACTTAGGGATATTTTACCCTAAGTATAGGGGGGTAAACCCAGTACATTCTACTCCTCGGTTTTCCCCTTGTGTACAGTCATCTATACTTAGGATTACTTAATCCTAAGTATAGGGGGATCATCAACTTCTCTTGATTTTATTCTTATATTCATCGTTGTAGTATACTATTCTTTTCACTTTTCTATACTTAGCACGAGTTATGTCTTTCTTTCTAGTTCTTTGATCACTATGAGGACATAGTTCGAGCTAAGTATAGGGGGTGTCATATATATTGTATATATACTTTAGTTATAACTCATACTTTCATATTTTTAATATGGCTAAAATATGGTGTAAATAATGGTTAAAAACTAATAAAAAGATGCAGAAATTTCCTCAAAAGTTTTTCTTGTACATACTGACTAATAAGTCAGGTTAAAATATTTTGAAAAATATTTTGAAAGTGTTTTGAAAATCTATTTGAAAAATCTTTTAAAACTATTTGAAAATTGTTTGAAAAATATTTTCAGCCTTTGTAAAAATATTGTGGCTCGTAAAAATTTTTATCTTTGGGTGAAAAAAGATTTTGTAAAACTATTTGCAAATGTTTTGAAAAATAGTTGAAAATTATTTTGAAAATCTATATATATTTTTTGAAAAATTTTTGCAAAATTAGTTTCAAATGATTATAAACTTGTGTGAAAATTTATTTTTGTGAAAATTTATTTTGGACTATAGTTTTTAAATTTTTTTGTAAAACTAGTTTCAAATAAATTTGAGGAATCGATGCATCACAAAAATTTAAAAATAATAAAAATTAAAATTAAAAAATGTATAAAAAAGTAAAAATTAAAATAAAAAATCCGATTGTGTATATACTTGTATAAATTACTCAAGTTGTAAATTCTTTCTTATGCCTCTTGTGAATAATTGACTCATTTCTTTGTAAATATGTGTATATAATCGTTAAACCTTATTTAAAAAAAGATTTGTATATACTTGTATATATTTCTAACTATTTGCATTAAAAAAACTTTTTGCATGTGCATCATTTTCAAAAATCCATAAAAATTTCAAAATTTTGAAAATTGTTTCGCAAAAGGATTTTGCTTACTTTTCTTTGCATTGTATATATTTTCTTGCATTGGCATATGCATTTTCAGGATAGTATTGATATTTAAACTAAGTCTTGAATAAATTTGAAGAATGGAGCTTGGTTGGACCTAAATCCACTTAATTTCAGAGGAACCTTATAAGATTTGGAGTTAAGACTTTTCATGTCCTAGTGACTTAATTCTTTGAGTCTATAAGACTATGTTCGCATGTCATCTTGATAAGTCTAAGTAGAATATTTAACAACACACGCATGATTCTTTCAGACTGTGGCTTACCTTGGACAAAACACTCTACACGTAGATCTTCATGTAGGAGGTAGTGAGGGGGCATATTCTTTTGGCTTGGGGTAGCATACAAGGGTAGTACATCTAGGCGGAACCTCTCATCCTTCTCTAGGGAGGGAAGTGTGTCTCAACATGGTTTTTTTTTGTGTGTACAATATGCAATACTGGAAATAAATATGCAGATGCAATATTTTTTTTACAACATGCAATGCAATTTGACTGATAAAAATCCTAGAATTTCTTCACGGCTTCCTTTGCGGCCTCTTCAGTGGAAGCTCCCGACTTCACGCCTCCATGAGGATCAAGCGTCCCCAATCATCATGGGCCCTGCCACAAAAGAGAAAAGTTAGAATCTCAGAGAAATTAAATCAGCAAATAATATGCAAAGAAATGATGCATGAGATGAGGACCAAATTTTTGAAATATTTTAAAAAAAAATCAAAATCCAAAATTAAGCAAAGCCGTATCCCCGGCAACGGCGCCATTTGATGAGCGTGAAATTCGCCTCTTTAATAAAAATAAATAAGTCGTAGTACAGGAGGCGAATTCGGTTCAGCAAAGACCACAGACTTTGAATGCTGTGGAATATTTGTGCTTGGTAAGTGTACCAAGGTCGAACACAGGGATACGGCAGCCTAATCTGAGTATTGAATTTTGATTCATGAAGGCATAATGTCAATAAATCTCAATTTCAGGTCCATATGCAATTTATGATGCACTATGATATTTACAAGGCGATGCCATGATGCATGCATTTTTATTTTGTTTTTATGCAAGTTAAAATGATGCTTGGGCAAACAATGCAAGAAAATATGCATGATGAATAAAATGCTACAATTATACCCTAAAATGTGAGCAACGCAATATAGAATGAAGTTAGAGTCTATTTGAACACATCATTAAAAATCGGTCATCAAATCAAGCAAGACAAGTAGCGCATGGTCCCATTTTTCACATAAAAAATCACTTAAATTAAAAGAGTGTCAAATGAGACAATAAGCATGCTAGAATGTAGAGGACAAAATAAGGATCAAAACGAAACTAAAATCATGCAATTTGGACCTACGATGCTCAAGTTATGCTAAAAACAGTGCAAGGGCATAATTGTAATAAAAATGCAATAAAATAAAGGGATAAATATTACATTTAGGTCCCTGGAGGTACCTAAATGCAAATAAAGAAAACCGCCTGGGCCCCTTTTATAATTTTTCCAATGCGCTCAGGGGCACATTTGCAATTCTTCAAAACCTGGAGGGCTTCCCTGTAAATAACCCCAGGTGCGCACATGAGGCACGCGCCTGGGGGACCAAACTGAAATTTCGATTTCTTCCAGGGTCATCTCTGCAATTTACCCAGGCCCCACGTGCCTCGCACGTGGGGTGCCTAGGCTCGGGCACCACCTCAGGTTCGGGACACGTGGCATCTTTCAATGGTTCGTCTTGAGGCCCGGATGACCCGAGCCTATAGGTCGGGGAAGAGGCTCGGGTCGACCACGTGGCATCATCTGGGCCGCCCGATCAGGAGGATCAGACGGCACCTGTAGCATCTCCTCCGCTGCGAGTCGCCGGAGGAGGCAGGGCTCCGGTGACACGCGAAGAGCTCCGCCGAGCTCCTGAGGGTACCCTGAGGGTTGGCGAAGATAGAAGCAAGTCCCGCGGAGGTCCTGGATGCACGGCGAAGCTCCATGGCTGATCGGCGGTGACGCTTGGTGGAGCTTTGCCGGAAGGGAGGAGCTCGAAAATGCTCTGATGCGAACTCCGGCGAGTCAGAAATCCCTGCAGTAGTTAGTTTAGCCGAAGCGAGTGCATCGTGTGTGCGAGTGTGGTGAGGTGAGTGGGGGCCAGGAAGGTGACGGGAGCGGTGGCCCTGAGCTCCATCTCCGGCGGAGCAGAGGAGGAGATGGCGGTTGGTGGTTAGGGTCGTGGAGAAAGGAAGGTGATGTCGGAGGGGGTTGGCGATGATCGGAGTGGTCTGGCGGAGCTTAAGGGATAAACGGATGAGGGTGACAGTGTCTGGAGGCGGCGAGATAAATGGGAGAAATTCGAAAAAAAAGGTACCTCGCCGGAGCGAGCTGTGGGCGGAGGTGGTGATCTGGGCTGAGCTCCGAGGAGCTCGAGGTCGTCGCCTCGACCTGGTCGAACATTCCAGGGAGGCTCGTCGGCGTTTGATAACGACCGCTATGTGGCTAGAGGCCACGGATCACACCGGGGTGCTCCGGCCGTCTACGCCTCGACACGGGCCGCTCCGCTATCACCGGAGGGCCAAGGCTAGGCCGAAGCCCCCAAATTGGTGGATGACCAACGACGGTGGCGGAAGAAGGAGATTTATAGGAGGCGGAGGCTGACGTTACAGAAGGAAGAAGGCGTTTTCGAATGGAGATACTGATGGTTGGGTGTAATGGCGCGGAGGTTTAGAGGTTACGCGAGGATGGTGGTTCAACGGGCTACATGGGGTGGCGTTTTGAGGAGGAGAGGTAGCAGGAGTCACCTTCCAAAATAGGAAGGGGGCGGGGGTTTCATGTGATGTAACGGCTGGGTAAGGGGCGTCTGGAGTAGGAGACGAACGGTAGCCGTTGGATCTCTTGATCCAACGGCTGAGATGGTAATAACTGAAGGGCTCAGATGAAAGGGTGACATGGCGCGCTATCGACCGTGGGATAATAAGGTGATCGGAGGGTTGCCGTGAGTGGAGACGTGGCGTGTTGACAGCCGAGGGATGAGAGTGGATCTGAGGGCTGGCGTTGAGGCGTCAATGTATGGCTTAGATTTGATCTGGAGATCAGATCGGGCGGCTGAGGGATGATGCGTGATAAACGGTGAGGATGGAAAGCAGGGGAAGGGGATCTAACGGCCCAGATTGGGCGCCAGGTGGCGGGAAGGAGAGCGGGCCAGGTGGGCGGCCCAGAGGGCGCCACGTGGCCCAATCAGATTAATTCAGAAATAAAAACAAAGAAAAATATAAAAGAAATAGTTAGAGGTTGAATTTGGAAAAAGTCAAAACATGAAAGTTGTTCGTCTCGATGAGATCTACAACTTTCATGTTGGTCAAAAAGTCAAAAGAGGTCATATGTACAAAAGCTATTTTTTTGGGGGTATTCTCAAGGGGATAAAAATACTGATTTTGTGGTTTTGAGATGTTTTTGCATTTTTTGTGTTTTTTAAGGGTCAGTGAACTATGGACAATTATTCTATCTAATTTTTAGGGGTTTTTGAGTGATAAAATAATTACAGAAAAATAAGGGCAATTAAATACAATTAATTAAAGGCTAATTATACACAATATGGTACATGATAAAAATAGAGAATTAGAGGATATTTTTATTGACTTGTTTAAGCAGGGATTTTAATAAGGAGTTTTTAGCATGATGGATACGAGATTCATCATACCCCTATACTTAAACCATGCTCGTCCTCGAGCATCTAAAGAATGAAGGAGTTGGATTAATTCCTGACAGTGCGTGTGAAAAAATCAAGGCTTGATCTTTCGAAGACCCTTGTCCTAAGTGATCCTAAAATTCTGGGCTTATCCAAGCCTTAGTCAGAAGAAATCCAACTTCTCAGATTATCAGACTCTCTTTTTGTACATATAATATATGGATATGACATTTAGTGTACTGCACTTCATGAGAGCCGAGTCGATGCATCACCCAAAGTTCCATTCCCAAAGATTCTCCTCTAGACCTAATCCTCAATACTAGGGAATAAGTCTATTCTTGCTTCAGTCAACCGTCTCTATAGTTTGTCAGACTTGAAAGTGTAGATGGACGGCCAGATGATGGAAGGACATGGGATTGCGTCTATTTTTCTCACCCTCACATTGGAACAAGGGGCCTCTCGAGTGCCTTTTACTCAACACATGTATATTATTATTTTGTTTATCAATGTGTCCGTCAAGAGAGTTGGAGTCGTCTGCACTTGTTTTTCTGGGAATACACCGGGGTGTGTCTCTTTTGAGTATCTAAGATACCTTCGACACCCAGACTTGTAGCATTTACGATGCAGAGCCCTTTTTCGGTGTCAGCCTGACTCCTGGTCCTAATTAGCGCTTGGTCCAAGTGGACACTTTAAAAATGTTTGGGAGCGCTCGCCATTGGTGGAAGCTCATTTATAATTTGTCCTTGATGATTGAGCTTTTTCTTTGACATTTCATTTCTTTTGTTGGCTAGCTCCACTGCTTTTACCAAGAGATTGGCGCACACTGATCAACAAATTCTTTTAAGTTTCATCACACCCTGGCACTTTTAGGTAAATATCAAAGATATAGCATATGAATCTTGTTCACATACTGGCTAGGGTTTTTGCTGACACTCAGGTTTTCTGAAGCCTTCATTAACTTTATCCCATCCTCGAATATCATTAGATCAGGTCTACACTTAAATCTATGGTTCTAGTTCCTCAAGTGATATCTCATCTCAGCTCATCAATTATGCAGTTGTGGGAGTGACTGTGCTGATCATATTTTCTTGAAGGTAGAGATGAAGAGTGCAATATAGCACTCAAATCTTTCAAACCAGAGGAGTGTGGATATTTAAGTCTTAAAAACCCTAATGACTAAGGCATGTTAACTCAGACTCTCAAGATCCCAGAGATCCAGTGTCCTCAAAATCCTCAAGCCTTGCGTGAGTGTGAATGTGTCAGGAATACACCAACTCCTTGGGTTAGTGAATTTTTGTGTGATTTTTATCTTTTGCAGATTTTTATGGATTTTAATTTTTTTTTATACAGGAATATTTACAAAAATTAATCCCTCAATTTTTAATGTTTACAGGTTTTTACTCAGTTCACTAGTTTACCAAAACCCAGCCCGGAAAATAAAATTTTAAAAAGTTTTAAAAACGCGAGCTAAGGCTAAAGTAATATACAATAATATACGGTATACCCCCCTATACTTAAAATTTGCTATGTCCTCATACCATAAGTGCCATGAAGCCAAGGTTCGGTTCAAGTATAGGGTGATATAGCAGAACTGAGGAAGAGAGTCCCCCTATACTTAGGCCAAAGTTGGCCTAAGTACAAGATGACCGAACGAGGGATGGATGAGCAGGAGGATCCCCCCTATACTTAGGCTACAATAGCCTCAGTATGGTCTGCGTTTGGGGGGGGGGGTTATGGTACAAGGGTGAGGGGGAGGGGGTTCGTGAAGAATAGATATACACACACAGAGAGAGAGAGAGAGAGAGAGAGAAAGAGAGATAGAAATATATAGGGGGCGGGTGGGGGTGAGTATGTACGTGTGTGTGTGTGTGTGTGTGTGTGAGGGGGGGAGATTTTTTTTGTGTGTACAATATGCAATACTGGAAATAAATATGCAGATGCAATATTTTTTTTTTTACAACATGCAATGCAATTTGACTGATAAAAATCCTAGAATTTCTTCACGGCTTCCTTTGCGGCCTCTTCAGCGGAAGCTCCCGACTTCACGCCTCCATGAGGATCAAGCATCCCCGATCATCATGGGCCCTGCCACAAAAGAGAAAAGTTAGAATCTCAGAGAAATTAAATCAGCAAATAATATGCAAAGAAATGATGCATGAGATGAGGACCAAATTTTTGAAATAATTTTTAAAAAAAATCAAAATCCAAAAATTAAGCAAAGCCGTATCCCCGGCAACGGCGCCATTTGATGAGCGTGAAATTTGCCTCTTTAATAAAAATAAATAAGTCGTAGTACAGGAGGCGAATTCGGTTCAGCAAAGACCACAGACTTTGAATGCTGTGGAATATTTATGCTTGGTAAGTGTACCAAGGTCGAACACAGGGATACGGCAGCCTAATCTGAGTATTGAATTTTGATTCATGAAGGCATAATGTCAATAAATCTCAATTTCAGGTCCATATGCAATTTATGATGCACTATGATATTTCAAGGCGATGCCATGATGCATGCATTTTTATTTTGTTTTTATGCAAGTTAAAATGATGCTTGGGCAAACAATGCAAGAAAATATGCATGATGAATAAAATGCTACAATGATACCCTAAAATGTGAGCAACGCAATATAGAATGAAGTTAGAGTCTATTTGAACACATCATTAAAAATCGGTCATCAAATCAAGCAAGACAAGTAGCGCATGGTCCCATTTTTCACATAAAAAAATCACTTAAATTAAAAGAGTGTCAAATGAGACAAATAAGCATGCTAGAATGTAGAGGACAAAATAAGGATCAAAACGAAACTAAAATCATGCAATTTGGACCTACGATGCTCAAGTTATGCTAAAAACAGTGCAAGGGCATAATTGTAATAAAAATGCAATAAAATAAAGGGATAAATATTGCATTTAAGTCCCTGGAGGGACCTAAATGCAAATAAAGAAAACCGACTGGGCCCCTTTTATAATTTTTCCAATGCGCTCAGGGGCACATTTGCAATTCTTCAAAACCTGGAGGGCTTCCCTGTAAATAACCCCAGGTGCGCACGTGAGGCACGCGCCTGGGGGACCAAACTGCAATTTCGATTTCTTCCAGGGTCATCTCTGCAATTTACCCAGGCCCCACGTGCCTCGCACGTGGGGTGCCTAGGCTCGGGCGCCACCTCAGGTTCGGGACACGTGGCATCTTTCAATGGTTCGTCTTGAGGCTCGGATGACCCGAGCCTATAGGTCGGGGAAGAGGCTCGGGTCGACCACGTGGCATCATCTGGGCCGCCCGATCAGGAGGATCGGACGGCACCTGTAGCATCTCCTCCGCTGCGAGTCGCCGGAGGAGGCGGGGCTCCGGTGACACGCGAAGAGCTCCGCCGAGCTCCTGAGGGTACCTTGAGGGTTGGCGAAGATAGAAGCAAGTCCCGCGGAGGTCCTGGATGCACGGCGAAGCTCCATGGCTGATCGGCGGTGACGCTTGGTGGAGCTTTGCCGGAAGGGAGGAGATCGAAAATGCTCTGATGCGAACTCCGGCGAGTCAGAAATCCCTACAGTAGTTAGTTTAGCCGAAGCGAGTGCATCGTGTGTGCGAGTGTGGTGAGGTGAGTGGGGGCCAGGAAGGTGACGGGAGCGGTGGCCCTGAGCTCCATCTCCGGCGGAGCAGAGGAGGAGATGGCGGTTGGTGGTTAGGGTCGTGGAGAAAGGAAGGTGATGTCGGAGGGGGTTGGCGATGATCGGAGTGGTCTGGAGGAGCTTAAGGGATGAACGGATGAGGGTGACAGTGTCTGGAGGCGGCGGGATAAATGGAGAAATTCGAAAAAAAAGGTACCTCACCGGAGCGAGCTGTGGGCGGAGGTGGTGATCTGGGCTGAGCTCCGAGGAGCTCGAGGTCGTCGCCTCAACCTGGTCGAACAGTCCAGGGAGGCTCGGCGGCGTTCGATAACGACCGCAACGTGGCTAGAGGCCACGTATCACACCGGGGTGCTCCGGCCGTCTATGCCTTGACACGGGCCGCTCCGCTGTCACCGGAGGGCCAAGGCTAGGCCGAAGCCCCCAAATTGGTGGATGACCAACGACGGTGGCGGAAGAAGGAGATTTATAGGAGGCGGAGGCTGACGTTACAGAGGGAAGAAGGCGTTTTCGAGTGGAGATACTGATGGTTGGGTGTAATGGCGCGGAGGTTTAGAGGTTACGCGAGGATGGTGGTTCAATGGGATACATGGGGTGGCGTTTTGAGGAGGAGAGGTAGCAGGAGTCGCCTTCCAAAATAGGAAGGGGGCGGGGGTTTCATGTGATTTAACGGCTGGGTAAGGGGCGTCTGGAGGTAGGAGACGAACGGTAGCCGTTGGATCTCTTGATCCAACGGCTGAGATGGTAATGACTGAAGGGCTCAGATGAAAGGGTGACGTGGCGTGCTATCGACCGTGGGATAATAAGGTGATCGGAGGGTTGCGGTGAGTGGAGACGTGGCGTGTTGACGGCCGAGGGATGAGAGTGGATCTGAGGGCTGGCGTTGAGGCGTCAATGTGTGGCTTAGATTTGATCTGGAGATCAGATCGGGCGGCTGAAGGATGATGCGTGATAAACGGTGAGGATGGAAGCAGGGGAAGGGGATCTAACGGCCCAGATTGGGCGCCAGGTGGCGGGAAGGAGAGCGGGCCACGTGGGCGGCCCAGAGGGCGCCACGTGGCCCAATCAGATTAATTCAGAAATAAAAACAAAGAAAAATATAAAAGAAATAGTTAGAGACCGAATTTGGAAAAAGTCAAAACATGAAAGTTGTTCGCCTCGATGAGATCTACAACTTTCATGTTGGTCAAAAAGTCAAAAGAGGTCATCTGTACAAAAGCTATTTTTTGGGGGTATTCTCAAGGGGATAAAAATACTGATTTTGTGGTTTTGAGATGTTTTTGCATTTTTTTGTGTTTTTTAAGGGTCAGTGAACTATGGACAATTATTCTATCTAATTTTTAGGGGTTTTTGAGTGATAAAATAATTACAGAAAAATAAGGGCAATTAAATACAAATAATTAAAGGCTAATTATACACAATATGGTACATGATAAAAATAGAGAATTAGAGGATATTTTTATTGACTTGTTTAAGCAGGGATTTTAATAAGGAGTTTTTAGCATGATGGATACGAGATTCATTAGTGATGTTGAGATCTAAAGACAGGAGCTGTGGGGTTGTAATAATGCTTCAAAAGAGGGATAGTCTACTGGCTCAAGAGGAAAAACTCCTTATGTACATGCTGCACCTTGTACATATTTTCAAAAACAAGAAAGAAAAAAGAAAAAAAAGGCAAAATCTCCAAAAGTGGGCATGCCTGAATGAAAAGTAAAATGACTGTCGGAGTGTATATACATGTGAAAAAAAAGAATAAGAGCTTCAAAGTCATAAATTTGTGAGCTTGTAGCGGTGACATGGCTACACTGGTCATGCATCCAAGGATAGGTAACTACACTGGTTACATTCCATTCTCTTCTCCATCCCCTCTTCTTGAGCTGGTTCTACTTGAACTTAGAAGGGAATATCCTCGCTCCTCAAGGAAAGAGTTGCTAGACCGGAGGATTAGTGTTACCTTGTTGAGAGAGGTTGTTTCTTTGCTATTTCTGATATGAGGAGCTATACTTCACTTACACCATACAAGTAAGAATTCATAGTCATAAGAATTTGTGTATATTGACTTGTTCTGATCTGAATGTTGAGGAGACTTGAATAGGAGTCTAGTAGAACTTAGAGAGTATTAGATTTTAAATCCATTTCCCAATAAGGTTCTGGCACACTAATAATCCAAAGGTCCGACAGAGCTCCAGACTACATTTTTATGAAGATGAGTTTAAAAGTCAACATTATTCTAACTTCTTTTCTTTTTCTTTTCTTTATTTTTATTTTCACTTAATTTCCTAATAAGTGTTTGCTAAGGGACTAGCAAAGGTAAAGTATAGGGGAATGATGAATCCACGATTCATTGCCTTTATTCTTTTATTTTAGCTTCATTTTCTTAGTCAAACACCTGTAAATACCCACTAATTCCATAATTTTACCATTTTGCATGCATTTGTTACATGTGCATTTTTAAATCTTTTTGTGCCTAAATAAAAGAATAAAGAAGAAAATAAAAAGAAAACAAAAGAAAGGATGTGTTTATGCAATAAATACAGACTGACCCAAACCCCGAGAGAAGGTCAAGACTTGACCTGATCGACTAGGAATAAAGTAGGGGGAGATAGGGTCTTCAGTCAAAAAATCCAAAAATAATTTGTACAAAATTCCTTGTATATTTGTATAAAACTTATACTATTTTATTTGTACATAATTTGATCTCAAAGTAATTATTTTTGTAAACAAAAGTTGCAAATAAAAATGTGTTGTAAATAATAAAAATAATTGTTAAAGTAAAGTAATGTATACATTACAATTAATCACCCTTAGAAAAAGTCGCAAAGTGATCATTGAAATACAAATTCCGGCTCCATACGAACTTAAATTGAACCAAATCACTTCCAATGTACTGTAAATTAAATTATCTTTCAAATGGTTGTGGTTTCATAATGTTTGGAGTTACGGTTAAAAAGTCGATTTTCTGGGGTATTTTGTGTATTTTGACCACTATTTATTGTACATGTTTATTCATATTTATTTTTAATATAAAATTTATATTATTTTAAATATTATTTTTCATTAAATAATAAAAACAAAAAATATAAATAATAAAATTAAAAATTGTTTTAAAAATTATTTCCATATTTGTATCTATGTATATTGTATTATACGTGTATAATATGTGTATACAACAATATTCCATATATAAAAATCACCAAAAAAATTAATTATCTAACATTATTTAATTAATTTAATTATGAAATTTGTATTTAATTATTTGATTTATTTGATTTATATACTTACCATGTATATAGGATTTTATTCCATACCTTTAATGACCACCATTATGGTGGCTAATTAATTTTTGGAAATTACTTAATTTATTTAATTCCCATTTTTATTTTTGTCTTCTTTTTAATGGGCTTCTCCTCCTTCATTTCCTCTTGATCAATCTTTGGTGGAGAGGAGCCCGATCTCCGAGAGCGTTCTTATTGAAGAAGGGTGCCTAGCCTCCGATCCGTCCGGTGACAGCGCATCGACCCTAGTCAAGGCCATCAGGGCATTTCCGACCTCAAGGTGAGATCCAATTTTACTTCTTGTCATTTTTATTCTTTGGTAGACCGTAGATTAAA
Source organism: Ottelia alismoides (assembly GCA_037367405.1). NCBI lineage: Eukaryota > Viridiplantae > Streptophyta > Magnoliopsida > Alismatales > Hydrocharitaceae > Ottelia > Ottelia alismoides. The sequence goes on from JAZKJV010008882.1 coordinate 2,605,271, forward strand.
TATTTGTTTCGTGATTAATCTTTAGGTCTTAAAATCACAAAACATTTCTCCAACAAACATTTTCACGACTGACACTAATTTTCCATCTCATCTTCTCGATCCCTACATTTCTTGTTCAATCTCGCACAACCCCTCACATCCGACACGCATGGTGGTCGGATTTTCAGATCTCCCTCTCGCTTCGCCAAGATCCAACCCATTCACTGACTCTCTTTTGTTTATAAATAAATTAAAAAAAGAATGTATCTTGTTGTCTAACATTTGTTTTTGTAGGATACAATTAAAAAACATATATTTGGTTTGCTTCTAATCTTTGTTTTGCAGGAGAATAAAAAAATATAAAAATAAATAAAAAATAAAAAACAAACATAAAAACAATTTTTTATCACTGTTTGCATTTTCAGTTTAAAGAAAATAAAAAAAAACAACAACATTTTTTTATTATTATTAGTGTTTATGGGAAATAAAAAATCAAAAAAAAAATAACCCCTCTACGCTGCAACCCGTCCGCCCAATGGGGCCGCCAGCCGCGGCGCGTCCTTTCTAGCGGACGGCGTAGCCGCTCCATCGGTCCCCGCCACACCTGAGCACCACCGGTGCCCTCTCCTGGAACCCACCATGCATCCCCCGCGTACGGCAGCGCGCCATCTGCTTCGCTACGCGCCTCATCGTCCTCACCGACGCTCGGCGTCGTTCCGTCCCACCGACATCCACCTGAGGCCCGTGCCTCCTACCAGCGGCGCTCCGTGCCCCCTCCAACGCGCAACACGCGTCTCGTCACTGCCGCCCCTCCGCCGAGATCGCCTCCATGCTGCCAATGTAAGGAAGAAGAGAGGGGGCGATGATACCCTTTGCTGTGTGAATATATGAAGGGTCCAAAAGAACCCTAGAGGGATTTGTTGAATAAAAAAAGGGATTTGGACCAATTACAAGAAAAGCCTCAAAAAGTTTTTAAAATTGCGAAAAGACCCTTGCTCTAGTTTAGTGGGTAAATTGCAAGTTTTTCCTCTCATTTTATCTTTGTTATTTATTTAAGCACAAAAACTTTAACTATTTGCACTTTAGTCCTTGCACTTCTGGAACTTCAATTGCATAAACGTTTTTATGAAATAAATGTTTTTCATGGTCAATAAATTCTGAGAAAATTTGTGTGTACTCCTGCTATGCGTGTGAACATGGTGTAAAACTTTCAAAACTTTTTGTGGACATTTGATATATTTAAAAAATAAAAAATAGTGTATTTTTGCCTGTCCAAACTTTGAAAATTCATAAAAATTCGAAAAATAGCCTAACAATTCCACAAAAATTACTGTAGCTGTGTTTTAGCGTCTTAATTTCTGACCAATTTTTGTGCATTAACTTATTATAAAAACCAAAAAAATCATGAAAAACAAAAAATCTTCAAAAAAATTGAAGAAAATTCTAGAAAAATCCAAAAATTGTGATTTTAGTTTTTGATTGTAGATATTTCTTGGTAGTTTTTTTTAAAAATAATTCTCGTGAGTATTTTTAAGTTGCAAAGTACTCTCGGTTGTGCACTGTTTTCCTAATTTTGCACTGTTTGATTTTTTAAAATCACAAAAACATCAGAAAAGGTAAAAAAATTACCAAAAATATTTTGGAACATATAACACACACAAATATTTTCTTTTTAATTTTCTGAGTATTTTTGTCCCTTCTGAAAAATAAAAAAAGAGTGTGGTGTTGTGTGTGTTTATCCTTTGTGCCTTATTCGAAAATTACAAAAAATAAAAATTCAAAAACCACTAAAAATTAGCTTGGAAATCAGACTATTTAGTTTCTAAATCATGCTCCTTGTGTTCGACCCTGGTCGCTATACCAGGTAAAAAGAATAGCGAAAACCGCTTACATTTACACATCCTTGCTTTGATTAATTGATTATCTTTTAAGTGGTTTAAAACATATTTTTCCCGTTGTCCAAATTGATCGATTAAGGACAACAACTTCGTGATTTATTTTCTACCTTAGTCGCATCGATTTTGGGCTCATCACTGATGAACGTGAAATCTACCTCTTTAATAATCGGTAATTGTAGTATAGGAGGCAAATTGGGTTCGTCAAAGTACCACAATCTTTGAATGTTGTGGAATATTTTACTTGGAAAGTCTACCAAGGTCGAACACAGGGACACAACTACTTAGTCTATTTGTCGAAGTTTGTTTCATGAAACTCACGTGTGAATAAATTCTCAATTTCAGGTCTGTATGATGCACTATGCTAATTACAATGCAATGCCATGATGTATGCAATTTTTAGTAGATTTTGTGCAATTTAAAGTGATGAATGAGTAATTATGCAAGGTTACATGTATGCTAAATAAAAGATTACAAAAATACCCTCAAAATATGAGCAACAAAATAAAAATGAAATCAAGGTCGTTTTAATCACAACATGAAGAATAGTCATCAAATCAGAGCAAGGACAAGGAGAGCAGGGTCACCATCTATCACAAAAATTCACTTCATTTAAAATAGTGGCAGATGAGAAAATTAAACATGTTATGATGTAGAGGATGAAACAAGGATTAAAACAACACTAAAATCATGCAATTTGGACCTACGATGCTCAAGTTACGAAGAAAACAATGTAGGGGCATAATTGTAATAAAAATGCAAGAAATAAAAAGATAAATATTACATTTAGGTCCCTAGAGGGACCTAAATGCAAATACCAAAAACCCTCAAGGGTCCCCTGTAAATTCTCCATGCGCGCAAGGACATTTTTGCAATTTCCAAAACTTTTGAGGGCCTCTCTGTAAATTATCCAGGCACGCACGTGAAGCCTGTGCCTGGGGACCATTCTGTAAATACTAAGATCATTAGGGTCTTTCATGTAATTTTCCCAAACCCTCACGTGCGGTGCACGTGAGGGGCCTAGGCTCGGGAGGCGGCTAAGTCTCGGGGCACGTGGCGTCATCTGATGGCTCAGGTCGTGACTCGATGGACCCTAGGCTGCTGATTCGGATTGGGGTTTGGCTCTCCCACGTGCCATCATCCTGGCCATTCGATCCAGATGATCGGACGGCATCTGCTCTTCGTCCTCCGCCGCAGGTCTACCGGAGGAGGCAAGGTTCCGGAGGGCATGATGGAGCTCCTCCACGTGCTGCAAGCTCGTTTGAAGGTTGGAGAAAATGGCTGAGCCCCTGGCGAGAAACCTGGAGGTGCTGCAAAACTCCAGGGCTGGTCGGAAGTGTAGGTCGGCGAAGCTTCGCCGAAGGAGAAAAGTTGGAAGGATCTCCGATGCAAACTCCAGCCATTGAGCGTCATGCATGCATTAGATGATACCCGAAGCAAGTGCGTGTGTGTGCGAATGAGGTGGAACGAGATGGGAACCAAGCAGAGGTGAAGAAGGTGGTGGCTCAGGGGAGTCCTCCGCCGTGACGACGAAGGAGTTGGGTCGGAGCGCGAGGGGTTCTGGATGAAGGAAATGGGTGCGCAAGAATGATTGATGGATGGTGAAGCTCAGAAGAAGGTCAGGTGAGGGTGGAGGAGTGTGTAGGTGACAGATTAATTAGGAAAAATCAAGAAGAAGAGGAAGAAGAGGGCACCTCAACGGAGAGGGGAATTCGGTGGAGGCTGAGCTTGTGCTGGGCTTCGAGGAAGCCTGGGTCATCTCCCGGTCTGGTCAGCTATGCCAGAGAGCTCGATGGTGGCGGGGCCAACCATAACACGGCCATGGTGGCCGCGGGCCAACACCGGGCGAGAGATTGTCGTCGCCTCGACGAACCGCCCCTCGCTGTCACCGGAGGGGCGAGGGAAGCTGGGTCTAAGCCTAGAATTGGTGGACAAGGGTGCTTGACCGGGCGATGGCTTAAATAGGTAGAGGACATCCGACAGTTACGTGGCGGGGAGGGTTGTTTGAATGAAGGGTGTGAAGGCTGAGGGTAATGGCGGGGAGAGTTGAGGTTAAGCGAGGGACACGGAGGAATGGGCTACGTTGCGGAGCGTTTTGATGAGTAGGGGATGGCCTGAGGTGCCTTCCAAAATTGGAAGGGTGTGACACGTCAGAGAGGATAATGGCTGGCTCAGAGGTAGACGATGATCGGTAGCCGTTGGATCTAGCGATCCAATGGTTAGAACGGTGGCGCGGATGGGCGATTGGGATCAGATCGAGCGGTTCTGATCTGAGAGGATAAGAGTGGTCAGATGGAGTTTTGGCTACAATATGATGGTGAGAAACAGTGGGGTGACGTGGAGTGCGGGGAAGCGTTGGATGGTATATGATTGGGCGGCTATGGTGATGGCGAAAAGGAGCGGATGGGATTAGATCTGGGGGAGATCCAATGGTGGGAGAGAAAGGAGTGGCGTGGCCCGTGGAGAGGCGTTAGATGATATGGCGATCGGACGACTGATGTGAAGAGGCGACGTGGCATGAGGAGGAGCGTAGGAAGTGGGATAGTTGGGCGGCTGTGATGGAGGCGCGAGTGTGCGTTTGAGATCAGATCTGAAAGTCAGATCTGACGGCTAAGAATGGGTGAGGGATGGATGACGGAGATGGAGGAGATCTGATGGCCCAGGGAAGCGTCGGGTGGCGGAAGGGGAAGCGGGCCCCGTGGGCGGCCCAGAGGGTGCCATGTGGCCCAATCAGAAAATTCAGAAGAATAAATACAAAGAAAAATCAGGAAGAAATAGTTAGAGGCAAAATTAGGAAAAAGTCAAAACATGAAAGTTGCTCGTCTCGACGAGATATACAAGTTTCATGTTGGATAAAAAACCAAAATAGATCATTTGTACAAAAAGTATTTTTGGAAGGTATTTTTAAGGGGGATAAAAATACGGACTTTTTGGTTTTGATATGTTTTTGTTTTTTTAATCTTTTTAATGGTCAGTGAATTATGGACAACTACTCTACCTGATTTTCAGGGGTTTTGATGATGAAATAATTACAAGAAAAATAAGGTAAATTAAATATAATAAATCAAGGTAAATTATACACAATATAATACAGGATAATAATAAAGAATTAATGGTGATTTTTATTGGATTGATTAAGCCAGTGGTTTAATTTGTGGCTTTTCGCATGATGAATACGAGATTTATCAATCACCCTGCATTTATTTCCTTTTACTAGTTAGTTTGTGAAATTAAAAGTACACAGTAGGGTTATTTGCATCTGATCCCCCTGTAGTTTTCTATATTTTCTTTTTCATCCTTCTTGTGTGGTTGCACGTGCGTCGTCACGTGTCTTTGTGGGATATTTGCATGTACTACCCTGTACTTTTTTGATGTTCTGCTTTGATGATTTAGTTTTAATATTTGCAATTATACCCCTGTGCATACTTGTTTTGGACATGTGCTAGAGTTCATGTGAAAATTGCAGGATGGACCTTGTACTTTTTATGTGTGTTATTGTTTAGATCCTGGAACATGTTTTCTTTGCATATAGGTTCATGTGTACTGTGTGCTTAACTTTTACTTTAATAAATAGCAATTTCGTCCAAAATTCATAAAATTTTGGTATATGGCTCCTGCCATGGTGTAGAAATTTATGTGAGTTTTTGATTGCATTTTGTTTCCATTTAGTATTTTTAAAAATTCAAAAACCTTAAAAATTACTACTATTTAACTTTAAAAATCCACTAAAAGTATTAAAAACCTTGAAAAATTCCAAAAATATTTCTGATTATTTATTTTGAGTTGTTTTTGCTTCAGTCCATTTTTTGTCGCATTTGCTTTTATAAACCCCATAAAAATTAAAGAACATTAAAAACCTAATAAAAATCATTAAAATTCATAAAGAAATAAAAAAAATGTGTTTTCTTCTTCTATAGCTAGCTTTTTACTTGTAGTTTCACATAAAATTGTTGCTCGAATTTTATGTATTTTAAGTATTTTTTAACAAGCCTTTAGATTCGGGATGTACACTGTTTAACATTTTTAGCATTGTTTTATTTTTAGAAAATTAACTAAAAATCAGAAAAATTCAAGAAAATTAACAAAAACATCTGAATATTTCAAAAACACAAAAATATTTTTATTTGAATTTTCTTAGCATTTTTTAGGCTTTAAATAATTATTTGTTCATAAGTTTTTAAGTGGTTTTATATTGCCTAATATTAAAATTCCAAAAAAATTTGAAACACACAAAATCCACCAAAATTATTTGTTTCCTATATTCCCGACTACTTCGTAGCCCACGCAAACCGTGCTCCTTGTGTTCGACCCTGGTAGCTATACCAGGTTAAAATAAATAGCGAGACCACTACATTTGATTGTTTGATTTATCTCTATTTTTTGTGGTCCTCTTTCTTATTATTGAGTCTTGTCCGGGTGGTTGAGGTCACAACGATCTTTGATACCGTTCTTCCTTTGTCGTTCGGGATTTTCGACCTAATCAGAATGGCGTCGTAGCCGGGGAGCACAACTTAGTAGTCTTTTTCATTTTCTGTGTGATTTCTTGCCTTTTTATATCTTATACATTTTTATAATAACTGTGAACTGACACAACTTCTGGTTTTCTCTTTCTTGCGACGGCCCGACAAGTGAGGGTGGCTATCTTTGAAGAGCCGAGGCACCCGCGTGACTTGGAGGCGGCTTGTTTCTGCATCAAGCCGCAGGAGAGCATAGGAGAGGAGGTGCAGAAGTTCGGGAGCTGTAGTGTAGTTATCTTAGATTTAGACTTTATTTCTGCTACTATTATTGTAATGATACAGGACAAACACTCTCAGATTTGGTGATTGCTTCGGGGTCTGTTTCGTCAAGCAGCAGTGTGCTTAGGGGACCTCACCGTGGTTTTTTGTCAGTTTTGATTTTCTACCGCTTTTACTGCTTATCTGATTTTCGAAGGTTTTGGCCCTTAGATTTAGGACTTTCTATGACTGTAACGTAATTAATTAAGGCACAACCCTAATTATCTGCCAATTTCTATAGATCGATAATTGGACTTAATTAATTTACTCACAAAGAAAAGGTTAGTTTAATTAGGCTCAAGTCCACGTGCCGTGAGGAACCACATACAGCGCGTGCAGGGTCCGTTGTGGCGGACACCGAGTGGTTCCCAAGGTCGGACTCAGGAATTAGTCTCATTGGCTAGCTATTGTACTTATCGTGTAGAAATTGCTTCATCCAAGGCTGATTTCTTCTTGCATCATTTAAGTAGTTTAATTTTAGTCTTTATTTTATGCACAGATCACCCTGCATGTAGAGAGCTGGAGTCAGGTACGCATTTCTTACTCTGCATGCATCAACGTGTTTAATCGCGCATCGGCTTTTTCGCTTTCTCCCCCTATTTTGGACTTCAAATAACCAGGAGAACCGAAAAAATTGTTAGGCGTTGTTTGCTTGAAAAATACTTAAAAATAAAAAACTATAAAATTGGGACTGCTAAACTCACTTGATATTAAAAGACACCACACTTAAAAATTTGTCTTGGGAGAGTAATACCCTCATTGTATGGTTTGAATGAGCGAGTGAGTGGCCTGCACACTAGGATAGAGCCACGCCCGAACTCTTGGCAGTCTACCGGCCTTTTATACGGGACAGTCTGTTAGGAGCATTGGATTCCTATTAGCTCGCTTAATCGCTCTGAAAGACTATCTTGTCACCTAATAAAATTGACAAGATAATCGACCGAGCCTTTATGGTCTTCAGCTCCGCGTCGAGTAGGTGAATTGGAGGTTTGCTTTCTGATCTTGTTTATTTTTAGATCTCATCCGTATTACTCGCCACATTAAGATGACGGGCAGGATAACCCTTAGGCAACCTCTGGTTGCACCGCTTTCGAGCACTTCGACCCGTTCATCTAGGTTGGTTCGTGAGAGTCGAGACCCACTCTCCGAACCCGAGTTTGATTCTGCCATGTTCCCCCTAGACCACCCTTCTACCAGTCCTAAGGTGCCCGAGCAGAGACCGCAGCAGACAGATGATTTATTGGCGCCTGAGTTCGGGTCTTTTGCCTTTGCAGAGACCATGGCTAGCAGCAAGGAGCGCACCGATGTACCCAGCAGAGATCAGACGTATGTACTTGATCGGGGTGCCATTAACTCCACCCCGTTAGCCTCTCTGGATACCATGTAGCGTCAGATCAGAGACCAGGGGGCTTTCATGATGGATATGCGTGGAGAGATGGAGCAGTTGAGAGCCGCTAGAGAGTATCGTAGAGCCGGTGGTGGCAGAGGACCAGATATTTCTGAGGGTGGAGACCCTGAGCAACCAACACAGCCAGCAACACCTGCACGACCGATGAGGGAGTTGCACAATCCTAGTGCAACTCTCACCCATGGATGGACAGTGTTGCTAGCCATTGCGGGAGACTTCAAGTTCCAGTCTTAGACGATTCAACTTCTTCCCTGCTTCCACGGACTCGCCATTGAGGAGCCTCATCTCCATCTCCAGGAATTTGAGATGATCTACAGTACTGTCCACGATCGCCTTGTGGACGAGGATAACATTCGGATGATGGTCTTCTCTTTCTCCCTCGTAGACAGAGCAGCCAACTGGCTGAAGCATCTAGGGAGATTTGTCACAACATGGGAACAACTCTGGAACGAGTACTTGAACAAGTACTATCCACTCGGCCGGACCAATGCATCCAGAGCCCTGATCAACAACTTTTCCATGCTCTCCAATGAGCAGTTTCACGAGGCATGGGACAGATTCAGGGAGCTCACAGACCGGTGTCGCCACCATGACATATCCAAGCCCAATCTCATCCAGAGTTTCTTTTGCGGGTGTACACTAGAGTTGCAGGGGTTAGTCAATGCATCCTATGGAGGTTCCTACTTCGCCAAGGATGAGGATCAGGTCTGGACCATCTACGAGGATATGGTAGAGAACTATACGGTGATGTCTCAGACCTGATTGTACACTCAGGGGAAGCCCCAGCCACAGGTTGTGCCCTATCATAGGATAGTACGGGTTGATGTCGGTCCATCTACATCGTCAGCAGCCGCAGCATAGGCAGAGTCGACAACCGCTGATATGGGGATTATCAGCGAGAAGTTGGACCGGATTGAGTTTATAGAGAAGAAGCAGTGCCAGGTGTTGGACATGCGAGCCCACTACGAGCCATTATGCAATAAATGTTATTATGCATATCATTCCCTGATCTGAAATGAAGAATGAATAAGTTGCATAATAGGTCCCTTAGTACAATTAGGATTATGTACCATGGCCATCTTAATGATCATACAGTTGTTGATTCAATTATTGAATCATAAAGGTTGGTGCGTGGACGAATATCTAATGGGTTAGATTGAGGACTCATCAAGTACCGTCAAATGATTGTTAAGAGATGATCTCCAGCCTGAGTAGGAGATGTCAATCCTTTTCTCAATTAGGCTGATATTTGACCGACCTCTTGATGCAGGTCCTCTGCATAGGAATAGAGATTCAGAGGTGTCAGATTAGTTAGGTCAAAGAGTTGACTTAACGAGATCGATATAACCAAAGTCCTATATCGTATGCTGTCACGATACATGCACGCATCCTCTGACCGGAGACAGATGTGTTACTATATGTCTAAGTATGTACATTTGGCAGACCAATAGGTTGATGACCTAACCAAGGTCTATACACCGGCGTGCTGGTGCGCATATAAGGGCATATGAGTAATACGATCTCTCAAAGGGATCATACAGGTTCATTTATTGAACCGGAAGGCATGAGCTCACTCAGGAGATATTGGAAAGAATCAAATTCTGTACGCACGGTCGTCTCGCTTTGGAAGCTTGACTGAATTTGTACGTTTGATATATACTTTGGGAAAGTATATGATCAAGACCTATGTATAATATACGCTTTTGGAAAGTATATGATCGATACCGACTCCCAATGATCGAATGAGAAACTTACTGATAGAACCCTGAAGTAGACAGTGTAAAGTTGATCTAATACTTTGGGTTTATTCTAAGTCTTCCAGTATGCAGGATGTATAGGTATTGGAAATATATGAGGGTGATGTGATCATAAACGATTTTATAACCATGACGCTTCCATTCCTAGGGAGTGATGAAACGGGTCTGGATTTTAGTGACTCCTCTCAGTAGAGAAGTAATATGATCTTAGTCTAAATGTTGGACATTGATCTGAATGTGATTTAGATGCAATGAGAAGATTAGATTTGCAGTCTTGATTTAATCAAGCATCTATGGGAGGCCCACGATCTGGATTTGAGATATGATCTCAATATCCAAGTCACTTTACGTGGAACAATACAATCGCTCTGTCCTTATCTCCAAGTATTCGCGGAGAAAGCACATTATCCTTGAAGGAGTTCATGGATAGTTCTATTGTTGATATATTTATACAAGCATTGAGAAAAATGTATAATTAAATGTTATTCAATTATCATGAGTAATATGAATTTGATTCATTTTATAAAGAGAGTTATCTGAGATAACTAAATGTGATTTAATTATAAAAGATGTGAGTAATATGAATGTGATTCATATTATTTAAGAACAAGAGAAAAGAGATCCAAGATGATTAAATATGATTTAGTTATCATGGATATGAATAATGTGGATAGCAATATCCATATTAGTCATATATATTATAAATGTGATTTATAATATATAAGAGAGAGCTATTTGGAAATTACATTTGTTAATTAAATGTTGATATGAATTGGATTCACATTGGACATTAAATAGAAAATGTAATTCAACTTTTATTTTGGGTTGTGAACAAGATTCACAAATTTCCAATGGCAAGATTGCAATATTCACAAAATAGTTATGAATTATTTTTGTAGAATAATTTACAATAATTGTTGTTGTAATAAATTGGAGATACATGAAATAATGTAATCAAGGGAGATTACATTGAGATGCTCCTTCCAATAGGAGGGTCGGCCACCTATTCCTATTAGGAAAGGGTGGTCGTCCACTCCATGTATATGGAAGGAGGCACTCTTTCTTTCCCATTATCTTCGTATTTTTTGATTTAATTTGAGATTAATTTGTATTGAATTATTAATATAGATTTAATCTAGATTAACTTAATTGTTGTTGGTTTTACAAACACAAATCTTAGCCATTGAAAGAAACACAATCAATGAGAGCCATTGGATTTGTGTTGTCCCATGGATTGAGATCCATGGATCCTAAAATATTATAAAAGGAGAGGCACCCCTTTGCTCTTCTTGATACAATACTTTAGAAGCACATCTCTCTCTATTTCTCTCTACACGTCAGCCCTCTCTCTTTCTCTCATGGTCGTCCATCATGGATGCCCTAGAGAGACTCTCTCCATCGCCGCAGTGTCATCGTCATGCTTCCCGATCGTTTTCTCGTGGATCTACGTCTCCTTCGGTGCGCCTCTCTCTTGAAGAGAACGTCGGATCTCGTGTGTCGAGGTCAGGAGATCCGCTGCTTGTATCATCAACATGGATTGCGAGAAGCATGCGATTCATCCCCGCGCTCGCGAACGTCTCCTCTGTCGGATCGGACTTGAGACAGGAGGTCTCTTTGTTTAGAGACTCGATCGCAACCACGCTTCAAGAGGTAATCCTATTACTTGTTTCTGGTTTATACGAAATGATCCGAGAAGTGTTCTTGGATCATGTGGTTTCGTCGCATGAAATTTTTTTAATTTCCGCTGCTTGGAACAACTAGTACGACTAGCCGTTCTTCATCGTATACGATACGACGCTCACGCTTCCGTGATTCTCTTGAGGATCTAACCATATCCTTCAAGTGATATCAGAGCCTAAGGTTGGTGGTTTTGGATACGATCCATGAACCGAGGATGACTTGGGTTCATTAGGGTTTGCGAAATTTTTCTTGCAGTTCATTTTCGCATCTCTGTTTTGAGATTATTTTCGGCAATTTTTAAATTGTTTAAACACAAAAATAATAATTGTATTTTTCTCCCCATTAAATAAGGAAATCGTAGGATCTGAGTTTACGTGATTTCGATTCCGTTTGCTCAAGTTATGCTCATTTTAGTGAACATGTATCCACAGTTCGGGGACTGCGAATCTCAACGTAATTAAGATGTTAATTGCGGATTTGAGACGCCTTGAAATGCGTGCAAATCACTTAGGTTTTATTGTAAATCAAATTAAAAAACTTTAGGAACTTACTTTGCTTAATTTGGATTTAAATTAATTGAGATATGGTATTTTTAGTAAGTGAGGGTCACTGCTGGAAATACTTTCCTAATCAAGAACCTAGTGATTGTCATTTACTCAATTAGTGAAATTAAATTGTTTAACCTGGAATAATTGTGCGTAGATATTTGTGAAATATTTGATGATAATTATTCCCTTAAATGACATTGCCTTAACCAATATTTGATTACATGTGGTCTAGATCACTAATTGGTTACATGATCTACAAGATCTTCATCCAACAAACATGTTGCTTGAATAGGATTTGGGATTTTTTTAGCAAATCTCATTATAATGTTAATCGAAATTATTTTGATTATTACTATATGGTATAATTTCGGTTGAAGAACCGATGATCATCTCAAGTACAAAGTGATCTATTTTGCATTATCCTTTCCCGAGGTGGATATGGTGTCTAGTCGGAGAGCATTGGGGCAGCGGGTTGCAACATATGTGGTCCGTCCCACTCTCGTATGTACTGGCCATGATAGCGGGTAGGGTTAGTATAATGCTTAAGAAATCATGATGTATTACTAATTATTAAAATTCAAAATAATACGTATTTGAGATAATACCATGATTCAAGTAACAATAAAGAATGTTTGTTGGATATTAGTTGGATCACTAATTTAATATGATTAGATTAATTGGAATCCAATTAAAATTAAAACACTCTATTATGAATAGAGATGTTATTTACCTTGGAAGAATTAATCATAATGAATATGATTCATAATGATTAATTAGAATTTGAATATGATATGGAGGATCACATAAGTAACATCCATAGTCTCCCGTCAAGGCGAAGGGTTCCGTTGCCAGGGATTGTATGTAAGAGACGCATGTCCGAAGTGACAGCTCCTGCATGCAAGTGCATCTGGATCGGGCTTTTTACTTCTCGAAAGAGAAGGCCGTAATGACCCCAATATCGGATCCTCATATTATTGGGGCGATATTGGATTGTGTATAGCGAGACTATTCCTGTTGACGGTTTATTCAATTAATGACAGGTCAACATCACCTTAAGGGTGGTGGGTCCGGGTATTTAAGACCGAATTGGGAGATGCAAGTTGGACTTGCAAGGTGGAATGCGTTCCCGCTTCTTTTTATCCGAGTTGTATATTCTCATATTATTGAGATGTAACAAAGATAAGGAAGGAGATCCCAGATCTTGCTGAGATATAATGGTAAGTATATCTCTTACATTGAAAGTGATTAAGGGAATGAACTTTCAGTCTTGACAAGGCAAGACAACTTTGATATAAAAATTCCTAAATCAAAGTAAAATATGTGTATATATAAATATATACACTTATGCAAATTTCTTATTTCAGATAATCCTTCATTAAACCCACTCAATGTTATACTCAATAATAACCAGTAAAATATCATGGATTGGACTTATGATCCAGATATTGTACTTGCAGTTGGACACATAATGTATGTGGTTGCAATATGCAATTTTCCTCATAATAATGAGGAATGACAATTAAATAGACAGTAGATATACAACCCTAGGATTTGCATGTCTCTATAGTCTGATCTCTTATCGAATGTACTTTGGAAGAGACATGTCGATAATGATTGCAATTGTCAAATAATCCTTATAAAGATGTAAGAAGATGTTCTGTCATAAATATGTGCTCTTAACATTTATCATGAATGACATGGTTCACTGCATCATGGTAGCTATATAAGAGATGATGTATTCAAAATGTTTGAATACCTACCTGAACAATGTTTTAAGAGTTTAGATGGATGTAGATAAGATGAGTGTCATCATTCTACTGTCTATACTCTAGTCATTCAATAAGCTTCATAATATTCATATTGTATGAATTTAATGAAGCATGTATAAATGTTGAAATGCTCTTACATTGAATTTAACGTAAGAGATACTTAGTCTTAAGCAATGGTTGCTTATAAATGAAGGGAGTGCAGTGGAAGCATGGGTCGGACCCAAGTAAGAAGGAAAGTCAAAGAGTTGACCTACTTCTGTGACTTCCATATGGCATCCAGATAGTTGGATGAATTCCAATACTGTAATGAGTCGATCTATTGATAGTATGACTATCTGGACTATCTAGGATCCTTAGTGAAGGACTCAGATAGAGCATCAGAATAATCTACATATAATCGTTGACTTTGATTTACTTATTTGATAAGATAAAGTATAATAATTGTATCTCAATCTTCTAACAACACTTGCAATAGATTTCATATGTTTTAGAAGACTGGAAAATTTGATCTTAAGGTTTACAGTTATCCACCTGGATATTGATGTAATTGTTGCAACAATCTCTATTGGATTGATAGACTTGTTAATTTCAGTGGGAGAACCCTTAATCTTAGAGAATGTCTCTATGACCTAGATATAAGAATACACTCATTGTTTGTTTCTAAATGTTGGAAATAAACATGAATTCTGAGATAGAACTATCATAAAGAGTTATGATGGATATATATTTCAGATAGTAATCTAACATCTAACGGACTTCACAAAATTAGAAAATTAATGAATGGTTCATTAAGATTTCTAATACTAAAAATTAAAAATCTTTATAAGATCAATTGGAGGATGAAGATCATTTTACAATGATCTGGCATAAAGGTTTGTACATTTATCTATTGATTTGATCAATAGACTAGTAAGAGATGAAACTTTAGAATGACTAAAATTTCAAAACTTACATACTTATGAATATTGTATTCAAAGTAAAATGTCCAATACACCCTTCCTTGGGAAAGGTGTAAGATGTCAAGGTATTCAGGATCTCATACATATTGATGTATACGGATCATCTATATCATAGTAAACATTATGGATATGTGATATCTATTGATGATTATATATGATATGAGATTTCTTCTCTTCACCTGAGAAACCTTTGAAATGTTCAAAGATTTCATTAATTTTGGTTTAGAACCAAAGTTTGAAGGAAGATAAAATGAATTTGATCTAATCTAGGTAGCAAGTACCCGTTAGATAAATTCAAAGAATACCTTATGGAGATATGAATATCATTTCTATCTCAATCCTCCTAATACACCTTAACTCAATAGAGTTATAGGGAGATACAATTGGATCTTGTGTGACATGATTTGATCAATGATGATTTTAGCATAATTATCCCTTAGTTTCCAAGTATATATGTGTAGTAGAGACTACAATGTATATCCTTAATTAGGTTCCATGCAAGTTAGCTGGAATCTAGCACCAGTGAGTGCTACTTCATTAGGAAAATAAAGGATGGTATTGGATACCTACTTTATGACCTTGAGATTCTTAAATATCTCATCTCTGAGAATGTGATTCTTAGAGGTTGAGACTCTTGAGAATCAAGATGAAAATGAAGTGTAGGAACTCATTTAATCTTGAGAAGATAATGAGGCTCCTGAAATCGAAAACTAAAGGACAATTATAGATGAAACACTAATACCTCTTCAAATGATTTTGAGGATATATTACATGTGTCAGTTAAGTCTGACAATGATTGGATTACATGTGATGAAACTCCTGAGGATCATAACATGGAAAGATGGATTTTCGCAATAAAGGTCTAAAGTAAACTTCATAAACAAGTGTTGTATATGGACCCTCAAGGATCCACCTATAAGGGTAAGACCCGTTAAGGTGTAAATGGATCTTCAAGAGAAAGGGAACCTGACCTACACAACTTGACTTTGTTATCTATGAGATGAAAGTCAATATTGCATTCCTCCATGAATACCTCTCTGAGGATATTCACATGAAGTAGCCCCAGGGCTTCATGGTTGAGGAAAGAAAGATGTGCAAGCTAAAGAATCCATCTATGGACTCAAATAAGCTTCTTGTAGCTGGAACATAAGATTTGATGAAATTATAAATGTTATGATTTCAGATAGAATTTTAATGAACTATGTGAAGCTTAGTGGGAGTGCCATTGTGTTCATCATGCTAAATGTAGATGATATCCTAATCATTTAAAATGATATAAGGATAATAATAAGTGTTTTCTAATCTGGTTGTTCCATAACTTGAGATATGGTCTCAAGGATACCTCTTGGATCTTAATTCTGAAGTGTTCACAAGCAAAGAGAAGAGGGTATTGGGACTGTCACAATAGTAGTACACCTTGAATATATTCCATTTTCTGGAAAATTCCAAGAAAGGCTTCCATCCTTTAAGATATGGTATTGACCTATCTAAAGGGATAGCACCTCAAATAGTTGAGGAAGTGAATGCTAGAACTGCTTGCACTTGTGCATCAGTTACGATAAGCTGAGTGTATGATACATGTGTACAAAAGCCAGATGTCTGTCATGCAGTGGGAGTAGTAAACTGTTACTAATCCAACTATGGAGAGAAAACACTTGATTGCAGTTATAACAAAATCTTCATAGATGACAAGATTTTTGAGATAGTGATCTCAAAGTCTTAACTTCAAAAACTTAAGACATTATAGATAAAGATCTAAAAGGTCTCAACTGTGGATACCTTGAGAGATAGAGATCTCCAGGAATAAGGGTATTCTGATAAGGATTATGGAAATTCTGGTTATGATAATTGTTAAGCTGTAGTGTCAAGGACACTGTAGCTAACAAGATTGAGTATTGGTTGAATAAGATGCAACATTCGCATTAGATGTGAGCACTGTTACTGGGGATATGCAAGTGTCGTAAAAGGACTTGGCATAGTCTCGCAGGAACAGAGTGATTGATCAGCTTACCTAGCTATTATCAAAATAGCCTATGATTGTCACATGAGTGTGGGTTTAAATGATTAGCTCAATAATGGCTCTTTGGGCTAGTGGGAGATTGTTGGACATGCGAGCCCACAACGAGCCATTATGCAATAAATGTTATTGCGCATACTATTCCGTGATCTGAAATGAAGAATGAATAAGTTGCATAATAGGTCCCTTAGAACAATTAGGGTTATGTACCATGGCCATCTTAATGATCGTACAACTATTGATTTAATTATTGCATCATAGAGGCTGGTGCGTGGATGAATATCTAATGGGTTAGATTGAGGACTCATCAAGTACCGTCAAATGATTGTTAAGAGATGATCTCCAGCCAGAGTAGGAGATGGCAATCCTTTTCTCAATTAGGCTGATATCTGACCGACCTGTTGATGCAGGTCCTCTGCATAGGAATAGAGATTCGGAGGTGTCAGATTAGTTAGGTCAAAGAGTTGACTTAATGAGATCGAGATAACCAAAGTCCTATATCTTATGTTGTCACGATACAGGCACGCATCCTCTGACCGGAAACAGATGTGTTACTATATGTCTAAGTATGTACATTTGGTAGACTAATAGGTTGATGACCTAACCAAGGTCTATACACTGGCGCACTGGTGTGCATATAAGGGCATATGAGTAATACGATCTCTCAAAGGGATCATACAGGTTCATTTATTGAACCGGAAGGCATGAGCTCACTCATGCGATATTGGGAAGAATCAAATTCCGTGTGCACGGTCGTCTCGCTTTGGAAGCTTGACTGAATTTGTAGGTTTGATATATACTTTGGGAAGCTATATGATCAAGACCTAGGTATGATATACGCTTTTGGAAAGTATATGATCGATACCGACTCCCAATGATCGAATGAGAAACTTACTGATAGAATCCTGAAGTAGACAGTGTAAAGTTGATCTAATACTTCGGGTTTATTCTAAGTCTTCCAGTATGCAGGATGTACAGGTATTGGGAATATCTGAGGGTGATGTGTTCATAAACGATTGTATAAATATGACGCTTCCATTCCTAGGGAGTGATGAAACGGGTCTGGATTTTAGTGACTCCTCTCAGTAGAGAAGTAATCTGATCTTCGTCCAAACGTTGGACATTGATATGAATGTGATTCAGATGCAATGAGAAGATTAGATTTGCAGTCTTGATTTAATCAAGCATCTATGGGAGACCCGCGATCTGGATTTGAGATATGATCTCAATATCCAAGTCACTATACGTGGAACAATACAATTGCCCTGTCCTTATCTCCAAGTATTCGCGGAGAAAGTACATTGTCCTTGAAGGAGTTCATGGATAATTCTATTGTTGATATATGTATCCAAGCATTGAGAAAATGGATAATTAAATGTTATTTAATTATCATGAGTAATATGAATTTGATTCATATTATAAAGAGAGTTATCTGAGATAATTAAATGTGATTTAATTATTAAAGATGTGAGTAATATGAATGTGATTCATATTATTTAAGAACAAGAGAAAAGAGATCAAAGATGATTAAATATGATTTAATTATCATGGATATCAATAATGTGGATAGCAATATCCATATTAGTCATATATATTATAAATGTGATTTATAATATATAAGAGAGAGCTATTTGGAATTTACATTTGTTAATTAAATGTTGATGTGAATTGGATTCACATTGGACAATTAATTGAAAATGTAATTCACATTTTATTTTGGGTTGTGAATGTGATTCCAAATATCCAATGGCAAGATTGCAATATTCACAAAATAATTATGAATTATTTTTGTAGAATAATTTACAACAATTGTTGTTGTAATAAATTGGAGATACATGGAATAATGTAATCAAGTGAGATTACATTGAGATGCTCCTTCCAATAGGAGGGACGGCCACCTATTCCTATTAGGAAAGGGTGGCCGTCCACTCCATGTATATGGAAGGAGGTACTCTTTCTTTCCCATTATCTCCATATTTGTTTGATTTAATTTGAGATTAATTTGTATTGAATTATCAATATAGATTTTATCTAGATTAAATTAGTTGTTGTTGGTTTTACAACACAAATCTTAGCCATTGAAAGAAACACAATCAATGAGAGCCATCAGATTTGTGTTGTCCCATTGATTGAGATCCATGGATCCCAAAATATTATAAAAGGAGAGGCACCCCTTTGCTCTTCTTGATACTATACTTTAGAAGCACATCTCTCTCTCTCTATTTCTCTCTACACGTCAGCCTCTCTCTTCCTCTCATGGTCGTCCACCGTGGATGCCCTAGAGAGACTCTCCATCGCTGCAGCGTCGTCGTCATGCTGCCCGATCATTTGCTCGTGTATCTATGTCTCCTTCGGTGCGCCTCGCTCGTGAAGAAGACGTCGGATCTCGTGTGTCGAGATCAGGAAATCCGTCGCTTGGATCATCAACATGATTGCGAGATGCACACGATTCATCCCCGCGCTCGCGAGCGTCACCTCCGTCGGATCGGACTTGAGACAAGAGGTCTCTTTGTTTAGAGACTCGATCGCAACGCACTTCAATAGGCAATCCTATTACTTGTTTGTAGTTTAGACGAAATGATCCGAGAAGTGTTCTTGGATCATGTGGTTTCGTCACATAAAAATTTTTTAATTTCCGTTGCATAGAACAACTAGTACGACTAGTCGTTCTTCGTCGTATTCGATACGACGCTCACGCTTCCGTGATGCGCTTGAGGATCTAATCATATCCTTCACCAGGGCATGTCTCAGATAGATCAGATGGCACAGACACTGAGTGACCTTAAGACCCAGATCATGTGTCTCCATGAGGCACAGATGGCTTCTCAGCCCCGTCTCAGGTCACGGGCAGATCCCAGCAGCAGCGACAGCTCGTCCCAGCACTCCAGCCATCCCATACAGGTTCAACATGTTCAGGCGGGGTTGTATCAGCAGCCACAACATTACTACCAGCCACCACCATCTCAGGACACTTAGATGGTGGTGTTCCAGCCGGATCAGCCCCTGGTAGTCCTTTTTCCACCCACTTATGAGCAGGAGCCGTTGATGGATGTCAACGGGATCTAGTATGACCGACCTCAGCCTGGGATCCGATGATACCATCCCGGAATCCGTTGGTCGACCGGAGATACCAGCTCCCAGCAGCAGTCTCCAATCCAGGGTGGCCAGTACGACCAGCAGTAACACCAGTAACCCCAGTTCCCGCAGCAGCAGCCACAACTACAACCCTACCAGCAGCATGGTTCTTGTCCCTATCAGCAGGGACAGTCTTGGAGGCAGCCTCAGCAGCCTCAGCAGTATCATACTCAGTACCCTTCTCACTCTCAGCAACAACAGCCTCAGTTTCAGAGAGGCCACCCGTCAGGTTCTCATGGGACTGCCTATGAGAACCCATCCTTGGATGATCTAGCCCGCCTCATGTCCGAGCAGCAGGCCACCTTCAGACGGGAGATGGACGAGTTTAGACAAGAGATGAGAGAGATTGTGAGAGGGAAGGTTGCCATACCTGCACAGATTGAGCCAAACCGGAACAACCTGAAGAGGAAATCTGAGCAGATAGAGTTTACAGAGGTTACCACTCCTAGTGATTCACTTGGTGATATTTCTGCATATCATTTTGATGCTGACTTTGTTACACGTAGGAGCGGTAGGATGCCGGTCTGCAGTACCTCATCTGAGCGATGATCTCTCGCAGATTCAGGAGCGCCAGATGAGGATGAGAGCGGTGTTGATGCCACTCGCGATGATGATGATGACGGTGGTGCTGACGCCACCAAGGATGTTGATCCAGCTGACGGTACTGAGGCCGTCATTTCACTAGATTCAGGAGGTGGTACTGATGCCACCAAATTCGATGCTGAGCCAGAGCACGGTAGTGATGCTGCTAGTCCAGATGTCGAGGGTGGTACTGAGGCTACCATTTCTATTCTTGTTGCATTTCCATTTGTTATTGTATCTCAAGACTATGCTAGAAATAAAGGAAAGGGTTCTTCATTTGTGAGTCCATCTGTGTTACTTGGAGATGCTTGTATGGATTCTATTTTGTCACAGCAGCAGCGACCAGATCCTAGCCCTCCATCTGAGGAGGGTCCATCCATCCCCTTTCCCCAAGCCCTCCGATTGGCTAAGGGGACTAAAAAAGAAAACCCAAAAAATCACAGCAGCTAGACTTCAGCCAGCAGATGATAGACAGATTTCAGATAAAACTGACTCTACAGAAGGCCTTGGAGCACATCCCCCTCTTCCAGAGGAACCTTAGAGAGAGGTCAACCATTCACAGGATGAGGAGGAACCACCACTTAGATATTCATGTGCTCACTCGAGCCACCTGCTTTGCCATCCAGAACCGTCTTCCAGCCAAGAGGCCATATGCAGGAGCCCCCTATGTCAGATGTCACATACATGAGTAAAGGTTCGATCAGACTCTATTAGACAGCAGCTCTTCTATCAACCTACTTCTGGTAGCCTTACTCGACCGCTTCGAGTTTGGCCCTCTTCGACAGAGCAGGACGATCCTTCAGTTTGCTGATCGATCTGTCAAGAGGTCGAAGGGGTTGCTGAAGGATGTAGTCGTCACAATTCAGGGCATGAAATTCCCCGTGGACTTCGTTGTGTTGGATATGGAGATCCCTGAGTCTGTGACCGATACCCCCATCATTTTAAGATACCCGTTCTCAGCCACAGCCAAGGCAGTGTCCGATCATGATAGCATGAAGGCATACTTTCACGTCGAGGGCGAAAGCATACATATAGAGATGATTGATGAGACCATAGTGCGAGACTCATCTTGCTCAGAGCCGCTTACATATTCAGAGCAGATGACAGAGGCAGAGCGAGATATCCACCAGGAGTGTGATTTTGTGATTACAAACGATGAGGCAGTTTGGGCAGACCTAGTTTCACGAGACATACTCTCTCCTTTCGATCCAGATGATGCATAGATTTCAGTAGAGGAGAGCTTGGAGAGCACATTCCTGGCAGAGGATACATTTGAGGCAGCACATCGCGTTTCGGATAGCGAGGCAGTTGATTTATCTTTTGATTCAGATTCTGATCCCTCAGAGTCAGATATTGATTGGGTAGAGTTCGATGATATGATTCCATATCTGACTTCCACAGAGACAACATCTTGGGTGGAGATTGATCCCATTCAGAGCATAGACACACTAGCAGAGCAGTCTTCACAAGATTTTCCAGTTCAGCGAGAGTTCTCCCATGCGGATTTGGTTGCATTCACTCAGACCTTTCAGAGACCAGATCCGCCATCTCCCAGTTGTCCAGAGCCGAATACCTTGCTGTATTCGCTGAAATATAGGTTCCTTGCGGGCGAGCATGAGATGCACCCAGTCATTATCTCAACAGATTTGACTAGAGAGCAAGAATCTCGTTTGATGGAGGTTCTTGAAAAGAACCGCAAGGCGATAGGATGAACCGTAGCCGATCTCCAGGGGATAAGTCCGGCCCTATGCTCCCACCATATCTATCTCGAAGAGGATGCTAAGTCGTAGCGTGAGTTCCAGCGGCGGCTGAACCCGGACCTTCGAGATGTTGTCATGAAGGAGATCTTGAAATGGTAGAGCGTCGATTTTATCGACCCCATCTCCGACTCCAAGTGGGTCAGTCCGTTACATGTGGTGCCCAAGAAGATGGGCATCACTACAGTTGTGAGTGAGTCTGGAGAGGAGATTGCTACCGGGTACCCACTTCTTGGAGGGTCTGTGTGGACTACAGACGATTGAACCAGGCCACCAAGAAGGATCATTTCCCGCTGCCTTTTATTGATCAGATTATAGAGAGGCTAGCCGAGAAGAGTCATTACTGCTTTCTTGACGGGTACTCCGGATATAATCAGGTGGCCATTGCACCAGAAGTCCAGGACAAGACCACATTCACCTGTCCCTTTGGGACGTATGCTTTCAGACGTATGCCCTTTGTTCTATGTAACGCCCCGATGATATTCCAGAGGTGCATGTTGTCCATCTTTTCAGACATGGTGGGTGTTTGCTTAGAGGTCTTCTTGGACGACTTTTCGATCTATGACGATGGGTTTGATGCTTGTCTTGAGTGCCTAGACTGCGTCCTTTAGCGATGCATCGAGATCCATCTTGTGCTCTCTTGGGAGAAGAGTCACTTCATGGTAACTCAAGGGACGGTGCTGGGTCATATCATCTCCAACAGGGGGATGGAGGTTGATCCGGCCAAGGTGGATATCATTAGAAAACTCAATCCATCGTCCAATCTGTGACAATTACGGTCTTTTCTAGGGCACGTCGGTTTCTACTGACGCTTCATTCATGATTTTAGCAGGATTGCCCGACCGTTAACTGATCTGTTTACCAAAGACACTGAGTTCATAGTCGATGATAAGTGTCTTGCGTCATTTGCGACTCTAAAGAGTCTAGTTGTTGAGGCTCCTATTCTCTAGTCACCTAATTGGTCTCTCCCATTCGAGATCATGACGGATGCCTCCGATTTTGCCGTGGGGGCTGTGCTGGGACAGAGGAAAGATGGAGCACCATTTGCCATTCACCACGCTAGCCGCACATTGGATGCCGCACAGCGGAACTACACCATCACTAAGAAAAAGATGCTATCCGTAGTTTTTGCCCTGGATAAGTTCAGATCATATATCATTGGATCTAGAGTGACTATCTTTACTGATCATACCGCCATGAGGTACCTCATGGCAAAGAAGGATGCCAAAGAGAGACTTACTAGACGGATCCTTCTACTCCAAGAGTTTGATATTGAGATTAAGGATAAGCTTGGAGTCAAGAATGTAGTGGGGATAATCTCTCCCGATTAGAGTATCTTGAAGATTCTGAGCATATTGATCCTATTACAGAGACCTTGCCAGATGAGGCGATCCTTACTATCGCCTCGCTCCTGTGGTACGTCAACTTTGTGAACTATCTTGTTGCCAAGAAAGTTCCACAAGGTTGACCCAGATAGAAACTTGAGACCTTCCTAGTGAAGAGTCGTTTTCTACCCTTGTCAATTCGCTCAAACTAATGGTCAAATTAATGTCTTGTTGTTCGTTGTAGTCAGGTAGATACGGACTAATCAAAAACCACTTTTAATTAATGTTCAATTAATCACAATCGGTAAATTTATTTTACTTGGCAAGCCCAAGGTCGAACTCAGGGAAGCAATTGTCTCCTTAGGTGAACTTTAAGTGAATTTCAGAGGTCGGATTTTCAGAAGATTCTTTTTGGTATTTTTCAACAATTTTTATGCAATAAAGGGAAAATACATGTAATTTCAGGCCAGTTTTACAGGTTAAATCAGAAATGTGGTTAAATGTAGTCCAAAAATTGTGAAACTTGGCAAGATTGTAAAATCAATGAAATTAAGCAACCCTAATTTTTTTGGATTTTTCTGACACTTAATGAGTTCACTGTGAATTAAAAATGAATGCAAACTGATTTTTTGCCAAATGAATTTTAAAAAATACCAAATCAAATATTTTCGGATATAAAAATTATCCTAGATAGATCTAAGTGTGAAGAATTCATGAAAATTAATAACCTTAAAATTCTATATGAATTGGACCTATTAAAAATTAATTAAGCAAATCACAAAATGATTCATTCAGGCCTCGCGATCCATGCAAATGAGTTGACTTTTGGTCACAATGTAGACTAAATTATCCTAAGTCTAATGTGAATTTTTGGTGATTTTTGGAGCAACAGAGAATTTACTACAAATTAAAAGCATAAATGGGCAAAATATAGCAAAATTTCACCAATTAATTAACAATAAATTCTACTGATATCACAAAAATAAGACAAGTGTCACATATGAAAGAGGACAAGCTTATCTACACAATGTAATTTTTAGACTTGAAAAATAACGTCAAATGAATACTAAAAATGTGTGCAAAGGCAGGGACCAAATTGCAAATACAGAAAATAAATTTGCTTCAAACATGCTGATAGGGACATAAATGCAATTACCTATAATGAGGGGGACATGTATGCAAATTGCCCACGAAACGCGTGCCCCGCACGTAGTGCTCTTGGTAGAGACTAGAATGCAATTATCAAAACCTCCCGGGGCCTTAGTGCAAAATGTCCAGACCGCATGTGAGAGATACGTGAGGTCCCAGGCTCGGGTGGAGTCGGAGGCTCGGATGGAGGCTCGGAGGTGCTGCAGGCTCGGAAGTAGCTCGGACTAGCTTCGGGGGCTCCGAGCCTAATGGTCGGGGAGGAGGCTCGGAGGAAGCTACATAGCGCCCTCTGGACCGATAGATCGAGTGACAACCCAACGGTTGCTGATGGCTAATGCGTGGCGCGATATGGACCGTTGGATCAAGATAGATCAACGGTATCTGGAGCTTACTGGAAATGCAACGTGGACGATCGTGGGTTGTTGGATCAGGATGAATCCAACGGCACTTGAAGCTCGGGGCGAGTAGCGACGTGGCGTGACGCGGAGCGTGGGATCCTCCTGATCCGACGACTATGAATCGATGGCAACATAGATTCCTCAGAATCATCCGATCAAGAGGATCGTACGGCTACTAGGCTTCATGCTCAACGGTCCTCCGCCTCCTGCGGCGGAGGTGGTTGCGCTCCGGCAAAGAGGCTCTAGCTCCGCCTCCTCCTCCAGTTGTCGGTGAAGGTCGTGGAGGACTACTGAGCAGCTGGGAAGGGTCGTCGAGACGAGGCGGAGCGGTTGGTGGACTCGTCTGCGGCTGGGGCGATCTGGAGACCAATGGTGAGGAAGCTCGAGGATGCTCCGGTGAGGCATCTGGCCAATCAAAGAATGAGTACCTGCAGGAGTCAGCACGAATAGTCGAGGTGTGCGAAATGCTGGTGGGTTGAACGAGAGTGAGAAGGGAGTCCTGTGGTGAAGTGAAGGTGTCCGGGAGTGTTGCTCCGCCAAGGTGGTGGAGTTCTCGTCGGACTGAAGTTGCGATTTTTCGTATGAGCGAACAGAGATGTACGCAAGGACGCCAGCTCTGAGGCGGAGCTCGGAGGATGGTCAGAAGGTCGTGAGGATGAGCGGCAAAGGTGAATAAAATTCAATAAAAATGAAGAAAAATGGGAATAAGATCGGAGGGATGGTGGAGGTATCTACCTGGCAAATGGAGTTCGGGATTGAACTCCGGGTCACTGCTCGAAGGCCGATAGAGGTTCCTGAGCTCGTGCAGCTCACTGGGGATGCTGCGACACGGTGGGGTTGGCGGTGGATCTCGCCGGAGATTAAGCTCGGTCTTCGCTCGACTCCTTGTCGAATTGATGTCACCAATAGGGAGGTAGGAGCTAGGAGAATCTCTCCGTGGTGGCGGATGGGGTCGAAGGTCGACGGGAATGGAGGATTTATATGTGGAAGGTGCCGGCATAAGTGATGAAGTGATGGAGTTGGTGGAGGTCATGGGGGCAACGTGGGGGGGGGGGGGGGGTTCATGGTGATCGAGGGGGTCGGCGAGGATGAGAGAAGTGTGGGATGCAAGGTGGAGGTGTTGAAGGCCGGAGAGGGTGGCCAGAGTGGTTCCCAAAATATGAAGGGGTGGCTCACGCGCAAGGTGGGCGATGTGGGGTGCGGGCCTTACGGGAGGTGGAAGACGACGTCTTGACCGTTGGATCGAGTGATCCAACGGTCAGGAGAAGGGCGGAAGAGGAGGGTTAGGATTAGATTAGAGGGGCGAGATCGAAGGGTTAGGATGGTGCCATGTGGAACGTGTAGGTACAGGTGCTAGCGTGCAGATGTGATGAGATCTTGAGCTTCGATCGAACGGCAGAGCCTAAGGGCAAGATGGATGGTGGAGATGAAGCGAGAAGCGGAAGCATCGAAGGGTGTGGATGCCGCCATGTGACGCAAGGAGGGCGCGGTGCTGGCGAGCGGTCTAGATTGGATCCATGGTTTGATCGAATGGCTGAAAAGCACTGCAATGATGGATGACCCAGATCAGGAGAGAAAGGACAAGATCAGACGGCGGGAAATGAGGGTGTGTGGCGCGCAATGGAGCAGGCCGCGTGGCGCAATCAGAGGTCGCCACGTGACCTGCTCTGAATGGTTGAGAAAGAAGATGAAATTAGAGATAGAAGGAGGCTGAATTTGGAAAAACTCAAACTTGAAAGTTGTAGATCTCGATGAGATCTACAAGTTTCATGTTGACCAAAAATGGAGATGAGGTCAAATATGAAAAAAAATAAAAGGTACAAATATACATACATATAGTACACAGAGGTACCCAAAGACCCAAGTTCTGCATACAATCTCCGATTTGAATGAAATTGTCTCATTTTAAAGGTCTCTGAATTTGTATTAATCTGAAAGTGAGTAGACCTAGTTCGGAGGTTGTATGAGGTAGATATGTGCATTCTAAGTTCTGGGGTCTTCAATTGGGTTTGGGGTTTTATTGGGTAATTTACAAGCTAGGAATTTTTGGCCTTTTTTCATTATATTATTAACTAGTAATATACACAATATAAGGAAGGCTTTATTGACTTTGGAGGGGGTATGAAATACAGATGACTCGGTAAATGTTGGTGAGTATTTTACAAGTGAATTAGGCTTCATATTTTAATGCAACTATGGATGCTAAAATGCATGTATTGTGGATTCATGCATGAATGCTATTTATGCAAGATAAAGGGAAATATGCTGCTAAATACTCAGGAACAAGGCTCTATTTTTAACTTTAAGAGTGATGAATCACATATTCATCACCTAGCGAAGGCCAAGTCTTACCATTGGGAGGATCCCATCCTTTACCATGATGGAGGGGATAGTGTCTGACGACGATGCATTCTTCAGGAGGAGCACCATAGCGTCCTCACCTACTGCCACAAGACGGAGGCAGGAGGACATCACTCTAGGAGGAGAATGGCACAGAAAGTGCTCCAATCCAGCCTATGGTGTCCTACCCTCTTCAAGGATTCTGATGAATTCGTGAAGAGGTGTACTGACTGTCAGAGGATGGGCACTTGTGGACAGCGTGATATGATGCTAATGTAGTCCATTCATTTCTGTGAGGTTTTTGATGTATGGGGCATCGATTTCATGGTTCCATTCCCTAAGAGTCAGGGATTCGAGTACATTCTGTTAGCCTTTGATTATGTGAGTCATTGGGTTGAGGCCATTCCCGCCTGAACCACAGATGCTAGGACTGTATGCAGATTTTTAGGAAGAACATCATTTTACGGTTCGAGGTACCTTGAGTTTTGATATCTGACAGGGGGTCTCATTTCATCAACGATAAGGTAAAGGCCCTTGCTAGCGAGTTCAGCATTGACCATTGAGTAGCCACTCCATACCACCCTCAGACCATTGGTCTTGCTGAAGTGTCGAATAGGGAGATCAAGATTATATTGCAGATGTTCGTCCGCCCTGATCGAAAGGATTGGTCACAGCTTTTGGACTCAGTCTTTTGGGCATATCGGACGTCCTTCAAGACTCCTTTGGGTACATCTCCCTTTCACCTCGTTTATGGCAAGACCTGTCATTTACTTGTTGAGCTTAGGCATAAGTCACTTTGGGCTGTCACAGAGATATTTTTAGATCCAGTGAGAGATCAGAGGAGGGCAGAATTGGCAGCCATGGAGAAGCTTAGAGATGAAACCTTTTCGAGCAGCCTACATTACAAGAAGCGAGTGAAGGAGTGGCATGATTCTCATATCAGCCACAAGCAGTTTGAGCCAGATCAGAGAGTATGGTTGTTCGATGCCGGGCTTAGATTATTTCCAGGGAAGTTGCAGAGCAAGTGGAAGGGACCATACCTTGTCCGAAAGGTACATGACAATGGGAGTATTGACACATCTGAGATGTCATCTAAGTCTACCTTTCATGTTAACGGGCAGCGACTCAAACCATATCTAGATCATGAGCCGCTGGTCATTGACGTCACCCCTATTCATTTTGCGTGAGATGTGGTTCTTCACTCATATGTAGTGCATCTCATGCATGATTATCATTGTCTTCTGCCTTGTATAGATCCAAGTTTCCATATCATTCCATTCGTTAGTCCCACACCCCATCTTCATCCTATGATTATGCTATACTTAGGGTGTACTTTACCCTAAGTATAGGTGGTGTTGGACTCTTGAATATTCTTTTGATTCTTTTTACCTCTTCTTTGATGCCTATACTAAGGGATCTTTCGGCCTAAGGATAGGGGAGGTAGACCCTGTACATTCTTCCACTCGGATTTCCCCTTCATGTACAACTTACTATACTTAGGATTACTTAATCCTAAGTATAGGGGGAAACACCGAGTTCTCTTCATTCTATTCTTTGATTCGTCATTGTACTAGACCATTCCTTTTCACTTCCCTATATTAAGCATGAGTTATGTCTTCTTCATCGCTCTTGATCCACTCTGAGGACATCGTAGCTAAGTATAGGGGGTGTCGCACATATTTCATATACGCTTTAGCCATAACTCGTACTTTGTGTGAGTGTGTTAATAAATAAAATGGCTAAAATTCTTTTATCCAAAAACTTTTCCTTGTACGTAAAAAATCTTTATTGCACATACATATCTATTTATAAAATTGTTTTTGTACAAGTGTTTGTAAAAATGTGTTGTGTAAAGAGTTTGTAAGTATTTTGGTATCAAAATTATGTACATAGTACAAAATTTTTGTAAAATGTTTGAAAACAAAAAAAGTTTGCAAAAACCCTTGTGTAAATATTTTGCAAAATTTCATGCATTCATTCAAACATTTTTCAAAAATTTTGCACATTTTCAAAAACATGCATAAAACATTTTTGTATATATTTGTACAGTTTGTCTGAATCATGATTGACATTTAAACTGGCCTGTAACTAAATTGAAAAATGGAGCTTGGTTAAGACCTTAATCCACCAAATTCTAAGAGGAACCTTCTAGGGCTTAGGATTAAGACTTTTCAGGTCCATTTGAGACTTAATTCTTTGAGTCCAGTAGGCTATGGTCATATGTCATCTTGATGAGCCTAGGTAGAACACTTAACAACGCACACATGACTCTCAGAGACAATGTCTTTACTTGTACCTGCACCTTACACATAGCTCTCCACGGATGAGGTGGTGAGGAGGCAATTTCCTTTGGCTTGGGATAGCATATGAGGGTAGTACTTCTAGGTGGAGCCTCTCTTCTTCTTGTAGTGAAGGAAGTGTGTCTCAACTTGGTCTGGTGGTGTTGAGGTCAAAAGATAGGAGTTGTGGGTTGCAATAAAGCTTCAAAAGAGGGATAGTCTACTGGCTCAAGAAGAAAAACTCCTTATGTATATATGTTGCACCATGTAGATATGTTGTACATATGCACATCAAACAAAATGTGCAAAGAAAGAAAAAAACTCCAAAAAAGTGGTGGGTCTGACTGAAAAATAAAATACCCACCGAAGTGTATATAGTCAAATAAAGCAAAGCTTATGTTGTAAATGCTCATCTCATGAAGCTTGCAGCAGGAGACTTAGCTATACTGGTTGGGCTCCCAAAGATACATGACTACACTGGTCATGGTACATTCTCTTCTTCCTCCTCTTCTTGAGCCGGTTAAACTTGAACTTAGAAGGGAATACCTCACTCCTCGAGGAAAGAGCTGCAAAACTAGGGCATTAGAGTTACCTTGTTAAGGGGGGTTGTCACTTTGTCATTTCTAAGGTGGGGAGCTACATATACCTAACACAATACAAGGAAAGATTCATGGTCATTAGAGTTGTGTATGTTGACTTGTTCTGATCTAGATTGTTGAGAAGTCTTGACCATAGATTGGTGGAAAATAGAGGCTGTTGAGTTTTAAGCTTAAGTCCAAATAAGATTCCGACAAATTAATAATCCAAAGGTCTGGCTAAGCTCCATTCTTCAATTTAATGAAGGCAAGTTTAATAATCAACCTTGATTTCCCTTCTTTTTCTTTTTCTTTTCTCTTCTTTTTCAAATAAGTGTTTGCTAAGGGACTAGCAAAAGTAAAGTATAGGGGGTGATGAATTCCCTTTCATCACTCGTTATTCTTTTATTTTAGCTTAATATCTTGGTAAAACATCATGTATATAGTTGTAAATATAATAAGTTACCAATAAGCATGCATTTGTTAATAATTAATAATTAGCATGTATTTGTGCAAAATAAAAGAATAAAGAATAAAAGAAAAATAGGAAAATATTTAGAATAAATATTGAGTGACCTGAACCCAAGAGAAGGTCCAAACTGGACCTGATCGCCAAATAAAATAAGTAGAGAGAGATAGGGCCACTCCACCCTATACACATTCCCTTCTTTATGTGTATATATATATATATTATTTTCACAAAAATAAAATATAAAAATATGTTTTCACTCCCTTGTATATATTTCTAAAAATAAAACAAAAATTAGAAAAAAATAAAAATAAAATAAATTCTCTCTCACCTTGTATATAATAGATGTACATATGTATCATAAACCTATTTATTATACACTTGTAAATAACTCATAAAAACAAAATAATTATTATCTTATACTCCAAATTTTATTTTGTAAATAAATAAAATATAAAATTTGGGTTTTTGTAAAAAAAATAAGAAAATAAAAATAAAAATAAAAATACATAAGTATTTTATATATGTTTGTAATGTAATATAATGTATATACCATAATTTATTTTTCATAAAAATAATTAAAAATCACAAAAAAATAATTTGAAAAATAATTAACATTTTTCATTTTGAACATTTTTTAAAATAAAATCATCTTCTATTTTTAATTTGTTTTTCAAACATTTTTGACCAATCTATTTTCTGATTGGTCTAGGAGGGATGTTGACCCCAGTCAACTCCCCCTCCCGGACCCTCTCTTCGCGGACCCATCTCACGCGCCCGATTTCTCCAAATACTTTGGAGCGGATATCGCCTCCTCTTGCCCTGATTCCTTCACCCGTACCATCCCCTTGGATCCAAGATCCTCGCGGATCCCTAGGTAAGGACGGATCCTTCTCGGTTCACGCGCCAACACCCGATTCCTCCAGCCACCTGGGAGTGCCTATAAAATGTTCACTCAATTCCCCAGACCAGTAGCTCACATCGCACACTTCTCTACTACCCTGGAAACCTTCCCCTTGGTGACAGCAATCGGAGGAGACTATTAGTAGTTGGAGAAGGCTGTTGTAGCCTATGCTCGCCACTCGTGGCCGGAGATCTACTGCGATGAGCCTCCCCTGCCTTCCGCAGCGAGGTCGAGGCAAAGACCCACTTTGACATCATCCTTGGTGCTCAGGATTCAGATAGGACCCTCAGGTAGCCTTCATTTCGATCATAGTTCCGTCTTTTTTGAATCTTCCATCCATCGCTTCGCCAGCTTCAAACTGGTGGTCGGGGCTTCAACAGTCACCCTTATCCGCTCCGATCAACTCCCTAGTTCACCGTCATCCTTCTTGCGTGACCAGATCACCCAAATCTTGGTTGTATGAGCCAAGATTAGGCCATCGGTTTCCTCCTCCATTCGTCAGAAACCCCCAACTCCACTCGCTATCGCTTTTCTTCAGTTTTATCCAAATAACAGTGATCGGAGTACCCCTCCGAGCGAGAGCTTTACCCCGCAGATCTTGGCACGCATGGACACACCCCCTTTCGCCTTCTACCCACTTTGTCGGAGCTCGTCTGGGTCTCAGCCCCCTTCCAGGAGATCCAACCGTCGACGGCCTCATCGGACCTGTCCACCCGACGCGGAGGAGCCACACGACCGTGTTGCTGCCTTCCGATCGTTCATCGGAGCCGCTGATCTCCCTCGGTGCTCCAGTGAACTATACCTAGGCGGAGTTCGTCCAGCACCCTCCTCAACCATTGGATCTCGCCCCTTCTCCAGATCGCATCACAGCCATCCAGAGCCTGCATCTGTCAGGTCGTGAGATTTGACATCTAAAGGTCCCCGTATGCCCACGTTCGCGCCCCAGTCAGAGCCGTCGGATTTGCCAGCTGTCAGCGTCAGAGTCGTACGTCGTCATCCAGTCAGCACGCGCCACCTGTCACCCCACGTGAGACGCACGGGCGGCTGGGTAATTTACTATGTTCCCCTGCATTTATTTCCCTTTACTAGTTAGTCTGTAAAATAAAAAGTACATAGTAGGGTTATTTGCATCTGAGCCCCCTAAAGTTTTCTAGATTTACATTTTAGTCCTTCCTGTGTGGTTGCACGTGCATCGTCACGTGTCTTTGTGGGATTGCATGTACTACCCTGAACTTATTTGATGTGATGCTTTGATGATTTAATTTTAATATTTGCAATTATACCCATGTGCGTACTGACGACGCGAAAATCGCACGGTCGAGAGAGGAATAAATAATATCAAAGTGTCGTTGTTCTCAACCGCAGGATTCGGTCAACGAGAAAAATTTGTAAACCACTTAAGAGAAGATGATAATCGATGAAAACAATGTGTAAGCGGTCTTCGCTATTCTTTTTACCTGGTATAGCGACCAGGGTCGAACACAAGGAGCACGATTTAAAAACTAAGTAGTCAAATTTCCAAGTTAATTTTTTAGTGGTTTTTGAATTTTATATTTTTTTTTATTTTGTATTTTAAAACAAGCACAATATTCACAAGGGATAAAAGCACAAAAACAAATCAAAACATAGCTACAGGAATTTTTGTGGGATTTTTAGACAATTTTTATATTTTTTTTATGAATTATCAAAAGGTATGCAAGCAAAAAGACACAAAATCAATATTTTTGATTTTTTAATAATATCAAATCAACTCAAAATGCTACTAAAATTTTATACAATGTTCAGGCACATAACAAGAGCATATGTGATTTTTTTGAAAATTTTTGGACTCATAAAAACATTTATTTCAATATAGATAGCAAGCAAAGTTTAAGACAGGATATGCAGGGACTTGAATGTCATTTTCTCAAAGTTTTAACACTGAATATATAAAATAAATGAAATAGAATGCTCAGATGCAAATTACCCAGGAAGCATGTGGCAAGCATGTGACTTGCTAGAACTGAGGAGCACTTTTGCAATAGTTGAAACTTTAGAGGGTTGCCTCAATATTTGTCCTTTTTTTTAATAACCCTCTAGGGCTTCATCTTCATATCTTCTTTCTCAAGCAAGAGTCAAATGAGGAGCCGCCGCCGTCAAAGGATGACGAGGAGGACGTGCCGCGCCGGCGGTCTCGCGCGGGGAAGGAGGCTCGGCAGTCCGCGCGTGGCGCGCGGGGGTGGTTCGCTGGAGGAGGCGTGCGCGGAGGCGCACGGGTGGAGGCCAACACCTGGGCGCGGGGGTGACGAAGGCGGAGGGGACCCGGCAGCGGAGGGATCCAGGAGGCGTGGGCTGCCGATGGAGGTCCGTGCGGGGAGATGCGGCTGGGTGCGGGCCTCGGGGGTTGCACAGCCGCGCGGGGCGGCGTGGAATCTGGAGGTCGGCGCGAGAAGATCTGGAGGAGGGAGCCCGCGCCGGAGCGCGAGGGGGCACGGCAAGGGGCCGCACAGGAGGGCTTCAGGCTGGAGGTCGCGGAGGCGGCCCGCGTGGGCGGCGCCGCTCGCTCGAGGACGGAGCCGCGCGGGGCGAGGTGCTGCGGAGGTCGGTGCAGCCGCGCCTTGGAGCGGCGCAGGCCGCTGTCTGGGGAGGCACGGGCGTCTGAAAGTGGAGCCGCCGCCCGCTGGAGGAGGCGGAGGGCCGCGGGGGCTGCGCTTGGGCTGCGAGATGGTGGAAGGGGAGGCGGCGCTGCCCGCCGAGGTGGTTGACGCGGCCCTTGCGCGGGTGGCGCAGGCGCTGCTGGCGTGCGGCTTTATTTTTTTATTTATTTTTTTTATTTTTTTATATTGTAACCTGCAGCAAATTATTAGAGATAAATTTTTTAATTATTTTTTTTATCCTGCAAAACAGATGTTAGAGAGAGAAAAAGTAATTTTTTTATTTTTATTTTTCCTGCAAAAGAGATGTTAGAGAGAAAACAACCAAAAGATTATTTATTTTTTTGTTGTATCTTGCAAAAATATGGAATAGAAAACAAGATACATTTTTTTTAATTTTTTATTTATACACAAAAATGGATGTGTGAATGGTTGGATCTTAACGTAGTGGGAGAAAGATCCAGGGGCTCCGACCACCGTGCGTGATCGGAGGTGGAAGATCGCGTGAGGTAGAATGTGAAATGGAGGGTTTGAGAAGATGGGATGAAAAATCGGTGTCGGGCGAAAATGTATGGAGAATTTTTTTATGATTTTTAATCCAAAAACTACACCTACTCTTACGCTAAGATCTAAATCTATGATTACCTAGAGAAAAAGACAAGTAAAAGTGGATCTCACCTCGGGGATCGGACACACCTCCTCGCCTCCCTGCAACAAGGGCGATCGCTTGCTGTCACTTTCGCGATGCCTCTGGAGTTCACTGGGAAGAAGGGAGCCATGATTGCCTCGACGAAGCTCAAGCCGCTGTCAACGACTAGATCGGAGGCTAGGACCCTCTTCAACAAGAAATCTCTCGGAAAATGGGCTCCTCTCCGCCAAAGATTGATCAAATGTGAATGAGGGAGGAGGGGCCCATTAAAAAGAGGCAAAAAATCAAAAAAGGAAAATATTTACAAAAAAGGAATGTGTTTATTGGATGGATTAATAAAATAATTAAATAAATAAAATAATTAATTAATTAAAAACGAATTTCGTAATAAATAAATTAAATAAATTAATAAATTAATTCAAAATTAATTGGCCACCTTAATGGTGGCCATATATGGTGTGGAATAAAATCATATATACAAGGCAAGTTATTAAACCAAATAAATTCAAATAAATCAAATAAATTAAATAATTACATATGATTTTCGTAATTAAATAAATTAAATTAATTAATGTGAGACAATTAATTTTTTTGGTCATTTTTATTTAGGGAAATTAATTGTATACATATATTATATACATATAGTATAATGTACATATGTACAAATAAGGAAATAATTTTTATAAACGATTTTTTTTTTAATTTTTATTTTAATTTTAGTTTTATTGAAAACAATATTTATAATATATACATTAAGTAAAAATAAATATTAATAATTATATACACAAATAAATGGGTAAACTGCACAATACACCCCAGAAAACCAACTTTTTAACCGTAACTCCAAAAAATACGAAACCACAGCCATTTGAAAGATAATTTAATTTATAGCATTATGGAAGTGGGTTTGGTTCAATTTGGGCTTGTATGGAGCCGGAATTGATGTTTCAATTATCACTTTGTGGCTTTTTCTGGGTGTAATTATTTGCAATATATACAATATTTTATTTTACAAATATTTTTATTATTTACAACACAATTTTATTTACAACTTTTATTTACAAAAATAATTAGTTTGAGGTCAAATTATGTACAAATAAAATAATGTAAGTTTTGTACAAATATACATGAAAAGTATTTACAAGATATTTTTGATTTTTCTGACAAACGACCCTATCTCCCCCTACTTTATTCCTGGTCGATCAGGTCAAGTCTTGACCTTCTCTCGGGGTTTGGGTCAGTCTGTATTTATTGCATAACTACATCCTTTATTTTTCTTTTCTTTTTCTTTTCTTCTTTATTCTTTTATTTATGTACAAAAAGTGTTAAAAATGTAATTTTAACAAATGCATGCAAAATGGTAAGATTATGAAATTAATGGGTATTTACAGGTGTTTGACTAAGAAATTGAAGCTAAAATAAAAGAATAAAGGCGATGAATCGTGGATTCATCATTCCCCTATACTTTACCTTTGCTAGTCCCTTAGCAAACACTTATTTGAAAAATAAGTGAAAACAAAAATAAAGAAAAGAAAAGGGAAAGAAGTTAGAATAATGTTGACTTTTAAGCTTATCTTCATAAAAATGTAGTCTGGAGCTCTGTCGGACCTTTGGATTATTAGTGTGTCGGAACCTTAATGGGATGTGGATTTAAAACCTAACAGCCTCTAAGTTCCACCAATCTATGGACAAGACTCCTCAATAAACCAGATCAGAACAAGTCTACATACACAAACTCTAATGACCATGAATCTTTCCATGCAGTGTAAGTGATATGTAGCTCCCCACCTCAGAAGTAATAAAGAAACAACCTCCCCCAACCTGGTAACTCTAATGCCTCGGTCTAGCAACTCTTTCCTCGAGAAGCGGGGTATTCCCTTCTAAGTTCAAGTGCAACCGGCTCAAGAAGAGGGGGAAGAAGTATAGACTTTTGGAAGCTCAGCCAGTGTAGCTAAGTCTCCCGCTGCAAGCTTCATGAGATGTAACATGGATGCCATAAGCTTTTGCTTTATTTCACTATATACACTCCGGTGGGGTTATTAAATTTTCAATCCGACCCACCACTTTTTTGGAGTTCTTTTTGCATTTTTGCATTTTTTTCTTCTTTTTTTTTTTTTACAACATATCTACATGGTGCAGCATATATACAAGAAATTTTCCTCTTGAGCCAGTAGACTATCCCTCTTTTGAAGCTTTATTGCAACCCACGGCTTCTGTCTTTAGCCTTCATCACCACTAGACCAAGTTGAGACGCACTTCCTTCACTAGAAGAAGAAGAGAGGTTCCGCCTAGAAGTACTACCCTCATATGCTACCCCAAGCCAAAGGAAACTGCCTCCTCACCACCTCATCCGTGGAGAGCCATGTGTAAAGTGCTGGTGCAAGTTAAGCCATTGTCTCTAAGAGTCATGCGTGTGTTGTCAAGTGTTCTACTTAGGCTCATCAAGATGACATATGCTCATAGTCGTGTGGACCCAAAGAATTAAGTCACTAGGACCTGAAAAGTCTTAACTCCACATCTTATAAGATTCCTCTGAAATTAAGTGGATTAAGGTCCAACTAAGCTCCATTCTTCAAATTTATTCCAGACATAGTTTAATCGTCAAGACTATCCTGAAAAATGCACATGCCAATGCAAGAAAATATGTACAATGCATAGAGAAAACAAAAATCTTTTTGTGAAACAATTTTCAAATTTTTGAAATTTTTATGGATTTTTGAAAAAAAAATGCACATGCAAAAGTTTTTTTTTTTTTTCAAAAAGTTAGAAATATATACAAATATATACAAGAGATTTTTTTTTTTTGAATAAGATTCATATTTACACGAGAGTGAGTTGATTATTTTACAAGAATAGGATGCAAGAATTTACATCTTGAGTAATTTATACAAGTATATACACAGTTGGATTTTTTTTTTATTTTATTCATTTTTTATTATTTTTTTTATTATTTTATTTTTTTTGTGATGCATATATTCCTCAAATTTATTTGAAAATAATTTTACAAATAATTTTGAAAACTATAGTCCAAAATATTTTTTTCACACAATTTTACAATCATTTACAATCATTTGAAAATATTTTGCAAACATTTTTCAAACAGTATATATAGATTTTTGAAAATAATTTTTCAACCATTTTTCCAAACATTTGCAAATAGTTTTACAAAATCTTTTTATTTCACACAAAGAGAAAAAATTTTTTTACAATCCACAATATTTTTACAAAGGTTGAAAATAGTTTTCAAACATTTTTCAAATAGTTTTCAAAAGATTTTTCAAATAGATTTTCAAACTACTTTCAAAATATTTTTCAAAATATTTTAACCTGACTTATTAGCCAGTATGTACAAGGAAAAATTTTGAGGAAATTTATGCATCTCTTTTTTTTTTATTATTTACACAGTATTTTAGCCATATTAAAAATATGAAAGTACGAGTTATGGCTAAAGTATATATACAATATATACGACACCCCCCTATACTTAGCTCGAACTATGTCCTCATAGTGATCAAAGAGCTGGAAATAAAGACATAACTCGTGCTTTGTATAGAAAAGTGAGAAGAATAGTATACTACAACGACGAATAAAAGAATACAATAGAAGTCGGTGATCCCCCTATACTTAGGATCAAGTAATCCTAAGTATAGCAGACTGTACACAAAGGGGAAAACCGAGGGGTAGAATGTACTGGGTTTACCCCCCCTATACTTAGGGTAAAATATCCCTAAGTATAGGCAGCAAAACAGAGGTAAAAAGAATCAAAAGAATAATCACGAGTCGGACACCCCCCTATACTTAGGGTAAAGTGCACCCTAATTATGGGTTGATCAGGAGATGAATAAGGGGTGTGAGAAAGAATGGATGAATGATATGGACAGATGGATCTATACAGATGTGATCATTGTTGAGGTGCCTCTCAACGAGCGCTAGAGTTTACGCCCCTAGCTGGGCGCAAATGTTAGGATAACGCCGTGTCAAGGTTCAGGACGGCATCTGTCAGACGAATACCGTACTGTCGTCGCAGTCTTAGCGGGAGAATAACGACGAGTTCAACAGAGTAAATGATAACACCCAGATAATCAGTCAGGCGGGTGTTTTAAAACAAGCACAATATTCACAAGGGATAAAAGCACAAAAACAAATCAAAACACAGCTACAGGAATTTTTGTGGGATTTTTAGGCAATTTTTATATTTTTTTTTATGAATTATCAAAAGGTATGCAAGCAAAAAGACACAAAATCAATATTTTTGATTTTTTAATAATATCAAATCAACTCAAAATGCTACTAAAATTTTATACAATGTTCAGGCACATAACAAGAGCATATGTGATTTTTTTGAAAATTTTTGGACTCATAAAAACATTTATTTCAATATAGATAGCAAGCAAAGTTTAAGACAGGATATGCAGGGACTTGAATGTCATTTTCTCAAAGTTTTAACACTGAATATATAAAATAAATGAAATAGAATGCTCAGATGCAAATTACCCAGGAAGCATGTGGCAAGCATGTGACTTGCTAGAACTGAGGAGCACTTTTGCAATAGTTGAAACTTTAGAGGGTTGCCTCAATATTTGTCCTTTTTTTTTAATAACCCTCTAGGGCTTCATCTTCATATCTTCTTTCTCAAGCAAGAGTCAAATGAGGAGCCGCCGCCGTCAAAGGATGACGAGGAGGACGTGCCGCGCCGGCGGTCTCGCGCGGGGAAGGAGGCTCGGCAGTCCGCGCGTGGCGCGCGGGGGTGGTTCGCTGGAGGAGGCGTGCGCGGAGGCGCACGGGTGGAGGCCAACACCTGGGCGCGGGGGTGACGAAGGCGGAGGGGACCCGGCAGCGGAGGGATCCAGGAGGCGTGGGCTGCCGATGGAGGTCCGTGCGGGGAGATGCGGCTGGGTGCGGGCCTCGGGGGTTGCACAGCCGCGCGGGGCGGCGTGGAATCTGGAGGTCGGCGCGAGAAGATCTGGAGGAGGGAGCCCGCGCCGGAGCGCGAGGGGGCACGGCAAGGGGCCGCACAGGAGGGCTTCAGGCTGGAGGTCGCGGAGGCGGCCCGCGTGGGCGGCGCCGCTCGCTCGAGGACGGAGCCGCGCGGGGCGAGGTGCTGCGGAGGTCGGTGCAGCCGCGCCTTGGAGCGGCGCAGGCCGCTGTCTGGGGAGGCACGGGCGTCTGAAAGTGGAGCCGCCGCCCGCTGGAGGAGGCGGAGGGCCGCGGGGGCTGCGCTTGGGCTGCGAGATGGTGGAAGGGGAGGCGGCGCTGCCCGCCGAGGTGGTTGACGCGGCCCTTGCGCGGGTGGCGCAGGCGCTGCTGGCGTGCGGCTTTATTTTTTTATTTATTTTTTTTATTTTTTTATATTGTAACCTGCAGCAAATTATTAGAGATAAATTTTTTAATTATTTTTTTTATCCTGCAAAACAGATGTTAGAGAGAGAAAAAGTAATTTTTTTATTTTTATTTTTCCTGCAAAAGAGATGTTAGAGAGAAAACAACCAAAAGATTATTTATTTTTTTGTTGTATCTTGCAAAAATATGGAATAGAAAACAAGATACATTTTTTTTAATTTTTTATTTATACACAAAAATGGATGTGTGAATGGTTGGATCTTAACGTAGTGGGAGAAAGATCCAGGGGCTCCGACCACCGTGCGTGATCGGAGGTGGAAGATCGCGTGAGGTAGAATGTGAAATGGAGGGTTTGAGAAGATGGGATGAAAAATCGGTGTCGGGCGAAAATGTATGGAGAATTTTTTTATGATTTTTAATCCAAAAACTACACCTACTCTTACGCTAAGATCTAAATCTATGATTACCTAGAGAAAAAGACAAGTAAAAGTGGATCTCACCTCGGGGATCGGACACACCTCCTCGCCTCCCTGCAACAAGGGCGATCGCTTGCTGTCACTCTCGCGATGCCTCTGGAGTTCACTGGGAAGAAGGGAGCCATGATTGCCTCGACGAAGCTCAAGCCGCTGTCAACGACTAGATCGGAGGCTAGGACCCTCTTCAACAAGAAATCTCTCGGAAAATGGGCTCCTCTCCGCCAAAGATTGATCAAATGTGAATGAGGGAGGAGGGGCCCATTAAAAAGAGGCAAAAAATCAAAAAAGGAAAATATTTACAAAAAAGGAATGTGTTTATTGGATGGATTAATAAAATAATTAAATAAATAAAATAATTAATTAATTAAAAACGAATTTCGTAATAAATAAATTAAATAAATTAATAAATTAATTCAAAATTAATTGGCCACCTTAATGGTGGCCATATATGGTGTGGAATAAAATCATATATACAAGGCAAGTTATTAAACCAAATAAATTCAAATAAATCAAATAAATTAAATAATTACATATGATTTTCGTAATTAAATAAATTAAATTAATTAATGTGAGACAATTAATTTTTTTGGTCATTTTTATTTAGGGAAATTAATTGTATACATATATTATATACATATAGTATAATGTACATATGTACAAATAAGGAAATAATTTTTATAAACGATTTTTTTTTAATTTTTATTTTAATTTTAGTTTTATTGAAAACAATATTTATAATATATACATTAAGTAAAAATAAATATTAATAATTATATACACAAATAAATGGGTAAACTGCACAATACACCCCAGAAAACCAACTTTTTAACCGTAACTCCAAAAAATACGAAACCACAGCCATTTGAAAGATAATTTAATTTATAGCATTATGGAAGTGGGTTTGGTTCAATTTGGGCTTGTATGGAGCCGGAATTGATGTTTCAATTATCACTTTGTGGCTTTTTCTGGGTGTAATTATTTGCAATATATACAATATTTTATTTTACAAATATTTTTATTATTTACAACACAATTTTATTTACAACTTTTATTTACAAAAATAATTAGTTTGAGGTCAAATTATGTACAAATAAAATAATGTAAGTTTTGTACAAATATACATGAAAAGTATTTACAAGATATTTTTGATTTTTCTGACAAACGACCCTATCTCCCCCTACTTTATTCCTGGTCGATCAGGTCAAGTCTTGACCTTCTCTCGGGGTTTGGGTCAGTCTGTATTTATTGCATAACTACATCCTTTATTTTTCTTTTCTTTTTCTTTTCTTCTTTATTCTTTTATTTATGTACAAAAAGTGTTAAAAATGCAATTTTAACAAATGCATGCAAAATGGTAAGATTATGAAATTAATGGGTATTTACAGGTGTTTGACTAAGAAATTGAAGCTAAAATAAAAGAATAAAGGCGATGAATCGTGGATTCATCACGTACTTGTTTTGGACATGTGTTAGAATTCACATGAAAATTGCATATAGGACCTTGTACTTTTTATGCGTGTTATTGTTTAGATCCTGGAACATGTTTTCTTTGCATATAGATCCATGTGTGCTGTGTGCTTGACTTTTACTTTAATAAATAGAAATTTTCATTCAAAATTCGTGAAATTTTGATACATGGCTCCTGCCATGGTGTAGAAATTTGTATGAGTTTTTGGTTGTATTTTGTTTCCATTTAGTATTTTAAAAATTCAAAAAACTTAAAAATTGTTATTGTTTGCCTTTAAAAAATCCACTAAAAATATTAAAAATCCTTGAAAAATTCCAAAAGTATTCATGTTTGTTTGTTTTGAGTTGTTTTTGCTTCAGTCTAATTTTTGTCCCATTTGCTTTTATAAAATCCATAAAAAATGAAAAACATTAAAAACCTTATAAAAATCATAAAAAATTCATAAAAAACAAAAAAATGTGTTTTCTTCTGTAGATAGCATTTTACTTGTAGTTTCACATTAAATTGTTGCTCGAATTTTATAGGCATTTTAAGTATTTTTAACTTGCCTTTAGATTCGGGTTGTACATTGTTTAGCATTTTTAGCCTTGTTTTATTTTTTAAAAATTAACTAAAAATCATAAAAAAATCAAGAAAATTAACAGAAACATCTGAATATTTCAAAAACACAAAATTATTTTTATTTGAATTTTCTGAGCATTTTTTAGGCATTAAATAATTGTTTGTTTGTGAGTTTTTTAAGTGCTTTTATACTTTTGTCTAATATTAAAAATTCCAAAAAATTGTGAAAAATATATAATCCACCAAAATTATTTATTTTCTGGATTCCCGACTACTTCGTAGACCACGCATACCGTGCTCCTTGTGTTCGACCCTAGTAGCTATATCAGGTTAAAATAAATAGCGAGACTGCTACATTTGATTGTTTGATTTATCTCTATTTTCGGTGGTCTTATTTCTTCTTGTTGAGTCTGGTCCGAGTGGTTGAGGTCGCAACGACCTTTGATACCATTCTGCCTTAGTCGCTCACAGCTCTCTGCAGAGTAGTGAGGAACAGAGAGAGGAGTGGAGGGGTGCACCCGGAAGTTCTCCTTGACGATGGTGTGGAGGTAGGGGAGGATTGGGAGATCGGACTCAGAGACGAGGCATTCGCGGCCCACGACATTGTTGATCTCCTATTGGAGTTTGAGGAGGATATCCGGGTGGCAGATGAGCTCGACGAGGGCCCATTCTACAGTGCTAGACGTGGTGTCCGTGTCCGCAGAGAAGAGATCCTGCAAAAGCATCTCAACCATGATAATTAGTGGTATATATATAAGAAGAGGAAGGAGGAGCATGTAGCTGCTTTGCGTCCCATCAAAAGAGCCTTGATTTGCGTACCCCTGCCTGAATAAGACGTCACTTTTTATTTTTTATTTTTTAAAAGCAGTGGGATAGATGATGGGTTATATTAACCCAATGATCCGGTTGGGTTAATAGAGAAATTATGGAGGGTTATGGGTGTAAGACGGAGAGACTATTTGAGGTTTGTCATGTAATTCACAACTACGTGGGGTTATGATTGTAATTGCAGAATTATTCAGGGTTATGGGTGTAAAAATCCCCATGTAAAAATGCACCTGGATGCATACTCTCTATCCTCTCTCTCTCTCTCTATATATATATAATATACATATATATTATAACACTCATATATATATAATACGGTGATAGCTAAATATACTTGTTGATTTAGGATATTCATTTTTAGTGTAATCTATACAACTGTACTTCATGTCTTTTTCTCATGTATCTTTTATAAACATGTTTAACTTATTTCCGGTGTTAAACATATTTACTACGGTTTTGAGGATTTTGTTAATTAATTCACATTGAGATGAATCCACATGTATGACGAGTATGACACTCATTAGCAACATCCGTCCAAACACCATTTTTAATAACAATTGGTTAAAACCATTGAAGAATCCATCACTTTAGAGAATTGTGACATCAGGGTATCAATATTGTTGCATGTGCACAACACGTGATGGTTTCCACCATCCATCTTATCTTATAATATCAAGAAAATTAGACAACCACTGTAACCTCAAAAAAAATATCAATCACTTTTATAAAAAAATAAATTTCGAACTTTTTTTATGAGATGGATGTCCAATGTTTTTAAATAACCAGATAATTTGAACTCAATTCTAATCTATTTGCAATAACATATTCAACTTAAGCATTGCAAAAGTAAGACTCAAGTACAAATATATATGTTATAATGTCGTTACCCGTTTGAAAATATGAATATTAATATGGAAACATGCAGTGACAGATATGAAAATTTTATTACCATATACTGAAAGCACACACGTGAGCGGATTGTTAGTTGTAATACAACACCTGATGTATTACAACAGACGATCCTCCCGCCACACACACATATATCCAATAAGGTATACCTTACCTGGGTGTAAGA
The DNA here is from genome assembly GCA_037367405.1 of Ottelia alismoides. NCBI lineage: Eukaryota > Viridiplantae > Streptophyta > Magnoliopsida > Alismatales > Hydrocharitaceae > Ottelia > Ottelia alismoides. Next base: position 2,650,001 of record JAZKJV010008882.1, read on the forward strand.
AAAGCCCACCATCTTATTAATATGTAATCAATCAAAGGGTTATAATTAATGGCTCATTATTTATATATTTTTAATATTGAAAAACCTCATTATGGTCATTTTAGCGTATTCTATATTTAGAATGCAACAAATATCTCCGCAATTATCTCATCTCTCTCTTCCTCTCCCTTGCTCTCTCGATTGTGGCATGAGAGAAGGAGGTCGTTGCTCGTCGATGATGGCGTGCAACGATGGTGGAAGGAGAACGTTGGATGGTGAATGCAATGTTCTGCTTTATGGTGGTCGGTGATGGCGTGCTGCTCTATGGGTGTACAACGGTTACTTCCCGAAGTGGTAGGGTATTTCTTTGACCTTCAGATTAAGAGAAAAAAAGATGGGTTCTCCGATATTATTTTCTTGTAGGCATTGGAGGCGGCGGCGCGTGGAGGAGGTGGCCGCATGTAGAGGAGGTAGATGGTGAAGGAGAAGGTTGAAGGAGAGTGTGGATGGAGGAGGCGTGTGGAGGAAGGAGGATGTGTATGGAGGAGGTGGGCCGTAGAGGAGAAGGGCGAAGGAGGTGCGGATAGAGTAGGGATGCAGGAGAAGGAGGGCATGCCCAGTTTTTACAATCAGAGACCATTTTTTACAATCTCATATCCTTTTTTACAATCTCGGATCATTTTTTACAATTAATTATCATTTTTTACAAATTTCAAATTATTTTTTTACATTATGTTTTTCTTTTATATAGTTGTAACCATCTACGTTTTGCTAAATAACACAATATAAATTTTACAATCAATCATGAAATGTTACAAATGTAGCATGATTATTACAAACCTCAATTTTTTTCATTTTCTCTTCTGATTAACAATTGATAAATTATTACTATCTATTTTTTTCAGATCTCCATGCCTATATTACAAAACAATTACAAACTTTTACATAGGCATTACGTAAATTACAATTACAATAATAAACGTATTACTAACTATGAATTTATTGTACAAAATAGGATTTCAATTTTACAATGTCAATTAATATTTTACAAAGAGGTCATCCATTCTGCATAGCGCGAAAATACCACAATGTTGGCAAAACATCACCGAATAAATAGCAATAAAAAATTACCAAATCAGAAAGGCTAAAAATAGTAAAATGAAAGAATTAAATGAAATTTAAATTCAAAACAGAATTCAAATTCAAAACAAAAATACATTGACTAAAATATCTTTTTGGATAAGAACCGTTAGATTGAGATCAAACAGAGAAGATGGTGGGCTTTCGATGCATCCAGGAAAGGTGCACCTCATTGGAAGGGCCCTCTGTGTGTGGGGGGAGGGGGGAGGGGAGTTTGCTCCCTGGGAGCATGTAACTTATATGCTCAGACCTTTATCCCCATTTTTCTTAGATGAAATTTAGTGGAATTTAGATACAATATATCAACTCGGTGTCATTCAAAATTTGACTTAATTCGAGAGTTCTATCCCTCCATCAAGATTGTAAAATTTTGACATTCTCGGAATTGCTGAAATTGACCCCCTCTAGATGGAAGTATTAGGACATCTATTTTATCCCATTTTCCCTATATATAGGGTAAAATGGGGCTGCCCCATGGGGGGAGCTAACTTGGCTCCCCCCCTCCGGCCTCATTTTTTCATTTTGTTGAAAAAATCTTCTGTGTATTTTCATCATTATATCCCTATGTTATGTTATTCGAATTTCTTGCGAAACAGAGACTCCTACGACCTCTATCCCGAACGAGATCGATTTCAACAATTCTGTGATCATTAAAAAAAGGAATGTTGAGATGGAGGCCATAGGAGTTTTTTTTCTCAAAAAACTTGAATGACATAATATAAGGATATAAAAATGAATTTCCACTAATTCATTTTTCAAAAAATAAAAATGAGAAAAATGAGGTAGTGGGAGCCAACTTAGCTCCCCTAGGGTGCATTCTCATTTTACCCTATAATTTACAAATTTAATAGTGATTTTTTGAATTTCAGGAAAGATCAACATCATTCGAAGGACCCACAGAGAGAGGGATTATCATCAAAAGAATGAGAATGGAGTGAAACATGCAAAAATATGACAAGAATATTCAACTTGTGTAAATAGGAGTGTAGGCACGTTTGGAAAGTAGTGATTGTACAAATGTATGGCCTAATTAAAGAGAGAATATATTTTGTGATTTTTACACTTCTTTCTTTTCAAGTTCTTCTAAACATATTTGTTTTTTCAGTTTTTCGCAATTACACTTATACCCTTATTCCTTAGAAATTTTACACTTGTGTGCCTCCATTAATGTAATATAGGGGGTACGATTCACTACAAATTTTTAACGAAGAAGTCAATGGATAATCGGCTCTGAATGAAGCTTTGATAACAAATTTGAAATTCATTGCAATTTACATGAATAAAAGATAATTGTACATGGAAAATATTTTCTGTATATTTAACATCGAAAGATACCACAAAAAATATTAAAATTATCTGTTTGCATTTGCCATTTTATTACACCGACATTGATTACTAATTTCCATTAAAAAAGTCGTACGAGGATGGCTAGGGGAGGGGAATATCGCCTTATTCTTGGGGCCATTCTCCAAACGAACAATCCTTCAAAAGTGCGGGTAAATATTTTTACAATTTGTCTCCCTATGAATGATATGGCAACACTGGTACATTATTGATCGCTTATAGCTCGTGAATGAAGTTTAGTGACCGAACCTTTACCTTGTGTCCAAGGCTATTGCTCCGATCTTCATATCAATTCCAAGAGGCCATAATGCCCCCTCTCGTGCAACTAATAAGCCCCTTGCCTTCTCAACGCAACCATCCCACATGACATCACCCTCACTTCTCAATCGATGAGTCACCCACATTACCTATAAAACAAGTTTTCGGTTATGTTCGAGGTTAGCAGTTTGGAAAACCATGTTATCAACATGCTTTCATACCATAGTCATTGAGGAAACATCTCTTCTATGATCATCACTCACTTCATCCATCATCGAGACTTCGAGTCGAGTACGCTATTTTCTAGGTTATCACCATCCTAGATAAGCACGAATGCAAAGATTTTGTTGAGTTCTTTTATTTAGTTTTAGTCCAACAAGTTATCTTATATTTTTTTATCAGAAGTTAGGTTTATAAAAATTGATTGTATTTTTTTCATAAAGTGATCAAAACCATTTCTTGAGAACTGAAAAGTTATATCAACAAAAGCGATGAAATATAAATTATTATTCCTAAAATGGTTATAATTCCAAAAAAATAAAAATGAATAAATCTCAAATATTCTTCTTCTTTTTCTTCGAAATCGTGTTTAGATATGAAGTGATACCTGATCATTGACAAAGTTGAATGGCATGTTTGGGGTCTTATGTAGACCTTAAAAACCTCAACAAAGCATATTCATATTCTTTACTATACAACATCAACATCATGTGTGGTAACTAACATCTTAATCATAAACTTGTTGAAAAAAGTAATATCAGACAAGGGATTGTCATGGCCAGCCATAAAACATATCCATATCCAACTTAGATCATTAAAAAAGTCTATGATATCATTTGTAGGGGCCAATCTCTCATGTCACAAAAACTATCAAAAAAAAACAAGGCTATGATATCATGGACCAAATCTCTCTTATCACAAAAGATATCACAAAAGACTTCTAAAATACAACATATTACAATTGAACTAACATCCCAATAACCATGCATCCTTCATATTGAAAACTTCGATAACTCAAAAAATATAATCTCACATTTCTTGACTCTTAACAAGAGCAAGGAGAAGATATCTTAATCGACCACAGAATGACAATATCAGTTATACTCCTTTTGAGATTTTATATTAATATAAATTGAAGGAATTTGTGCCCTATGAACCTTGGAAACTTATTAAATTACCTCTATGACCTTTTGCACAACATAATTACTACATCGACCACATAAATTACCCCAAGAACCCTCATGAGTTTCAAATAGATTAATCGTAGGGTTCACTAGGTATAGTTAGCAAGTCCGGGTCGAGGGGAGAATTACGTTATTTCAATGGTCAAAAAGTAATTGACAAAGTTTATAAGGTTTGTGGAGTAAAAATACCTAAATTCGATGAATCTCATTTTCCAAATGAGATGGCCATTGAGAAATTCAATTTATTTCAATTTGTCATGAGTGACTTCTTCAAGGATAATCTCCTAACTTTTTTGGCACTTAACAGATCTAATGGATTAAACTTTACGAGCAACTAAATCTCAATCAACATCTCCTATCAATTATGTTTCACCGTTCTGTAATCAATCAAATGGTTATAATTAATGGCTCATTATTTATATATTTTTAATATTAAAAAACCTCATTATGGTCATTTTAGCGTATTCTATATTTAGAATGCAACAAATATCTCCGCAATTATCTCATCTCTCTCTTCCTCTCCCTTGCTCTCTCGATTGTGGCATGAGAGAAGGAGGTCGTTGCTCGTCGATGATGGCGTGCAACGATGGTGGAAGGAGAACGTTGGACGGTGAATGCAATGTTCTGCTTTATGGTGGTCGGTGATGGCGTGCTGCTCTATGGGTGTACAACGGTTACTTCCCGAAGTGGTAGGGTATTTCTTTGACCTTCAGATTAAGAGAAAAAAAATGGGTTCTCCGATATTGTTTTCTTGTAGGCATTGGAGGAGGCGGCGCGTGGAGGAGGTGGCCGCGTGTAGAGGAGATAGATGGTGAAGGAGAAGGTTGAAGGAGAGTGTGGATGGAGGAGGCGTGTGGGGGAAGGAGGATGTGTATGGAGGAGGTGGGCCGTAGAGGAGAAGGGCGAAGGAGGTGCGGATAGAGTAGGGATGCAGGAGAAGGAGGGCATGCCCAGTTTTTACAATCAGAGATCATTTTTTACAATCTCATATCCTTTTTTACAATCTCGGATCATTTTTTACAATTAACTATCATTTTTTACAAATTTTAAATTATTCTTTTACATTATGTTTTTCTTTTATATAGTTGTAACCATCTACGTTTTGCTAAATAACACAATATAAATTTTACAATCAATCATGAAATGTTACAAATATAGCATGATTATTACAAACCTCAATTTTTTTCATTTTCTCTTCTGATTAACAATTGATAAATTATTACTATCTATTTTTTCAGATCTCCATGCCTATATTACAAAACAATTACAAACTTTTACATAGGCATTACGTAAATTACAATTACAATAATAAACGTATTACTAACTATGAATTTATTGTACAAAATAGGATTTCAATTTTACAATGTCAATGAATATTTTACAAAGAGATCATCCATTCTGCATAGCGCGAAAATACCACAACGTTGGCAAAACATCACCGAATAAATAGCAATAAAAATTACCAAATCAGAAAGGCTAAAAATAGTAAAATGAAAGAATTAAATGAAATTTAAATTCAAAACGGAATTCAAATTCAAAACAAAAATACATTGACTAAAATATCTTTTTGGATAAGAACCATTAGATTGAGATCAAACAGAGAAGATGGTGGGCTTTCGATGCATCCAGGAAAGGTGCACCTCATTGGAAGGGCCCTCTGTGTGTGGGGGGAGGGGGGAGGGGGGAGGGGAGTTTGCTCCCTGGGAGCATGTAACTTATATGCTCAGACCTTTATCCCCATTTTTCTTAGATGAAATTTAGTGGAATTTAGATACAATATATCAACGCGGTGTCATTCAAAATTTGACTTAATTCGAGAGTTCTATCCCTCCATCAAGACTGTAAAATTTTTACATTCTCGGAATTGCTGAAATTGATCCCCTCTAGATGGAAGTACTAGGACATCTATTTTATCCCATTTTCCCTATATATAGGGTAAAATGGGGCTGCCCCATGGGGGGAGCTAACTTGCCCCCCCCTCCGGCCTCATTTTTTCATTTTGTTGAAAAAATCTTCTGTGGATTTTCATCATTATATGCCTATGTTATGTTATTCGAATTTCGTGCGAAACAGAGACTCCTACGACCTCTATCCCGAACGAGATCGATTTCAACAATTCTGTGATCATTAAAAAAGGAATGTTGAGATGGAGGCCATAGGAGTTTTTGTTTCTCAAAAAACTTGGATGACATAATATAAGGATATAAAAATGAATTTCCACTAATTCATTTTCCAAAAAATAAAAATGAGAAAAATGAGGTAGTGGGAGCCAACTTAGCTCCCCTAGGGTGCATTCTCATTTTACCCTATAATTTACAAATTTAATAGTGATTTTTTGAATTTCAGGAAAGATCAACATCATTCGAAGGACCCATAGAGAGAGGGATTATCATCAAAAGAATGAGAATGGAGTGAAACATGCAAAAATAGGACAAGAATATTCAACTTGTGTAAATAGGAGTGTAGGCACGTTTGGAAAGTAGTGATTGTACAAATGTATGGCCTAATTAAAGAGAGAATATATTTTGTGATTTTTACACTTCTTTCTTTTCAAGTTCTTCTAAACATATTTGTTTTTTCAATTTTTTGCAATTACACTTATACCCTTATTCCTTAGAAATTTTACACTTGTGTGCCTCCATTAATGTAATATAGGGGGTACGATTCACTACAAATTTTCAACGAAGAAGTCAATGGATAATCGGCTCTGAATGAAGCTTTGATAACAAATTTGAAATTCATTGCGATTTACATGAATAAAAGATAATTGTACATGGAAAATATTTTCTGTATATTTAACATCGAAAGATACCACAAAAAATATTAAAATTATATGTTTGCATTTGCCATTTTATTACACCGACATTGATTACTAATTTCCATTAAAAAAGTCGTACGAGGATGGATAGGGGAGGGGAATAGCGCCTTATTCTTGGGGTCATTCTCCAAACGAACAATCCTTCAAAAATGCGGGTAAATATTTTTACAATTTGTCTCCCTATGAATGATATGGCAACATTGGTACATTATTGATCGCTTATAGCTCGTGAATGAAGTTTAGTGACCAAACCTTTACCTTGTGTCCAAGGCTATTGCTCCGATCTTCCTATCAATTCCAAGAGGCCATAATGCCTCCTCTCGTGCAACTAATAAGCCCCTTGCCTTCTCAACGCAACCATCCCACATGACATCACCCTCACTTCTCAATCGATGAGTCACCCACATTACCTATAAAACAAGTTTTCGGTCATGTTCGAGGTTAGCAGTTTGGAAAACCATGTTATCAACATGCTTTCATACCATAGTCATTGAGGAAACATCTCTTCTATGATCATCACTCACTTCATCCATCGTCGAGACTTCGAGTCGAGTACGCTATGTTCTAGGTTATCACCATCCTAGATAAGCACGAATGCAAAGATTTTGTTGAGTTCTTTTATTTAGTTTTAGTCCAACAAGTTATCTGATGTTTTTTATCAGAAGTTAGGTTTATAAAAATTGATTGTATTTTTTTCATAAAGTGATCAAAATCATTTCTTGAGAACTGAAAAGTTATATCAACAAAAGCGATGAAATATAAATTATTATTCCTAAATGGTTATAATTCCAAAAAAATAAAAATGAATAAATCTCAAATATTCTTCTTCTTTTTCTTCGAAATCGTGTTTAGATATGAAGTGATACCTGATCATTGACAAAGTTGAATGGCATGTTTGGGGTCTTATGTAGACCTTAAAAACCTCAACAAAGCATATTCATATTCTTTAGTATACAACATCAACATCATGTGTGGTAACTAACATCTTAATCATAAACTTGTTGAAAAAAGTAATATCAGACAAGGGATTGTCATGGCCAGCCATAAAACATATCCATATCCAACTTAGATCATTAAAAACTATGATATCATTTGTAGGGGCCAATCTCTCATGTCACAAAAACTATCAAAAAAAACAAGGCTATGATATCATGGACCAAATCTCTCTTATCACAAAAGATATCACAAAAGACTTCTAAAATACAACATATTACAATTGAACTAACATCCCAATAACCATGCATCCTTCATATTGAAAACTTCGATAACTCAAAAAATATAATCTCTCATTTCTTGACTCTTAACAAGAGCAAGGAGAAGATATCTTAATCGACCACAGAATGACAATATCCGTTATGCTCCTTTTGAGATTTTATATTAATATAAATTCAAGGAATTTGTGCCCTATGAACCTTGGAAACTTATTAAATTACCTCTATGACCTTTTGCACAACATAATTACTACATCGACCACATAAATTACCCCAAGAACTCTCATGAGTTTCAAATAGATTAACCGTAGGGTTCACTAGGTATAGTTAGCAAGTCCGGGTCGAGGGGAGAATTACGTTATTTCAATGGTCAAAAAAGTAATTGACAAAGTTTATAAAGTTTGTGGAGTAAAAATACCTAAATTCGATGAATCTCATTTTCCAAATGAGATGGCCATTGAGAAATTCAATTTATTTCAATTTGTCATGAGTGACTTCTTCAAGGATAATCTCCAAACTTTTTTGGCACTTAACAGATCTAATGGATTGAACTTTACGAGCAACTAAATCTCAATCAACATCTCCTATCAATTATGTTTCACCGTTCTTTCACTCGTGGAATATGACATTACAACTGAACTAACATCAATCATTCCCAATACTCATGCATCCTTCACAATGAAGAACTTAGATAGCTCTACGTATTTATTCTCACCTTTCTTGAAACACCTTGCAAGATTAAGGAGAAAATATCTTAATTTGACCTTAGAATGACAATATCAATCATTTACTCTTTTCAAGATTGTATATTAACATTATCAATGTGCCTCCTTTTCCAAATGAGATGACCATAGGTGAAGTATAATTTACCTCAATATCTCACAAGCGATCCCTATCTTTATCTTTGTATTTATCATCTAAAAAATGTAGAACTCCTTTGCAAAATCATGCATCTTATATTTCCTCATATCTACCAAATTATCTATTTATAACCCTTAGTAAGGGCATCTACCCAATAGCTTACCAAAATTACATACTCAAAAACATAACATCTCTTTTCATATTGTTTGAGATAGAAATTTCAGTATTAGTTGAGTCATCAACCTGAATCTTTAGATCACTTTGTGTGCAATGTGATCATAACATGTAACCTTAATCATACTAAGAGACCTGACTAATCACGCGCCATTGAAATGCTTTATTTCAGATATAGCACCTGAAATAACATAATTGCAAAACAGCACATCAAAAGCACATGTCCAACAAAATGTATCTCATTGAAAGTAACAAAACTGAAACAGAACTCGAAATCCCAGATGAAATTCTTATGTTGAAACCACCCAGCATTTCGTCGAAAATGTCCGGTGTCACTTTTGACAAAAGCCCCGTATTATAATTAGCATGCAGTCTGAGCTGTTCTGAACAGATTTAAGTGAGGTACTTATCATGCAATAACATTTACTAATGCGGCTATGATTATTCAGATTGGCCGAGGCGAACTGCAAGCTCATGTCACCCAAACAGGCCAATTATGGAGCACACAGATGGTCGGCACACGCGATGGCACACCAGAACTCCATTTTTTCCCTTTCTGACGAGGAATAGATCGCTTCTCATTTTTTCTGTTGAGACTCATAAAGGCCAATAGTACCCAGAAAATGACCTGCTTCATCACGAGTACCATGCAGAAGTTGTTAATGATAAATAACTGTGACTCCAGGTATGCACGTAGAAACTGGAGAGAACCGTTCGGTAGTACGGATCAGCTTTTCTCAGATTTCTTCCGCACGGAATGCACCGCCTGCAACCCAGAAGAATCGCCTTTGGATACAGAGCATGGCCATAATGGAGATAGTGAAACCACCCTCCCAATAATGATCAGAGTTGGAGACACCAAAGCTGCGGATTTAACTTCACTTTCAAAATCTTTGATTTCAGCAAATACCTGGAACAGTTCATCCAGAGCTCAAATTAAATGACCATTTTTGTATATAAGATATTACCGATATCCACCAATATACTGCACTGGCAGAAGATCATACGCAGTGTAGCTTGTGAGCATTGTAAAACCCTACTATTAGTAAAATATGAGTTGCCAGTAGAGTGACTATACCACACGCTGCTGAGGAGTGGTTCCCCGTTCTACCGCTACTGCGGGAGTATTAGATGGAAGTCCATGGCACATTAATTTCGAAACAAGTGACGGCAATGTTGATAAGCCCATGTATATTACCAATGTCGAGTCGGGATCTGCAGCAGTTTCGGCTACATAGAGAGGATCAGTTCCTCCATTCCTGGAGTGCCCTGTTAAAAATTGAACACTGAAAAAGGAAAGCATCAGCCACAGGAAAAAGTATGCCCATAGCATTTACATTCAGCAAACGCTAATACAAAGAGCCCATCGAATCAATAACTCCCAATTGTGAAGAGAAAATCAAGCAAAAAGTTTCTCCACCTAGGCATTGGCTGAGACTAGGGCAGATGAGATTATGACCCACAGTTGGCTCGGCTTGCCAATGTTATTATGTAGGCACGTGTCTAAAAACCGCATCCACCTTTCCGAAACCAAGCTCCCTTGCATTCTCACATGGAACAGATCGGAGAACATACGCTATTAAAGAATAGAACTAAATAGATAAGGACCCCAAACGTATAGTAAATTTGTGGTCGGAAAGCTGATCTGGTCCACAGAGAAGAAATCTATGTACTATGTACTAAGCATTCTCCCACTATAAGTAGAGTAGGCTACATAGATTTTTGCTCAAATCCATGTTGAAAGATTCGACTATAAAAAATTAATACAATAACTAATATTTTTACAATCTCAATATATAATTAGTCCCTACTTAATGTGGAAGAAGGCTTTGTTGTTGTTGTCAACATAAAATTAGTAATAGAGAATCCTCTATGTACATTACACCCTCTCATTATCTAAATCCTCCTTGGTAAAGGATTGAAAACTATTGGGCGATTAGAGCCTGAAAAGCATAAAAAATGGCATTCAATGATGATAAATCAGTTCTATCTAGAGTAACCCATAGCTTGTAGAAAGGAAATATATACACACACAACAATCGTAGTATATTGATCATGGCAACACGAAGAAAGCCCTCAACTACGAGCAGGGTAGGTAATATCGGTATCGGTATCGTGTCGATACGATATATCGACGCCATACCCACCAAAATCGGTCCAATTTTGTGAAGGAAATTGCCTTAAAAGGGCAAATATCGACCATATCAGCGATATATCAATCACCAGTACCAATATATCGTTGTATATCGCGATATAGCTTTCCATGATACTAGTAAGAAAAACCACAGGCGTATAATGCCCTAGCACCCATTAATCCTACTGTATGGAGTTTTGTTTCACTAACCCAACCAAAAATAGTAGTAGATATGCATATTATGTAAGGTAAGATGGTAAACGGATCTATACCCAAGATCTATTTACTCAAACATGTACTATGCAATGCACCTTCTTTGAGTTGGGTATCCAGGTCAAAACATAACCAGCTTGCCAGTTAGTTGTTGACTCGTTCATCCGCGCACAACAACAAAGCATTTTCCCACATTAAATAGGGTCTGCTACATGGATTGTTTGCCTCCATTCAGATCTATCTTGGGTCACTCTCGGGCTTAAATATAAAAATGAAGATCCATATGGAGAGTCAATCCAACACTTCTTGGGCCTTCCTCACCCTCTCTTAGCCAGCTCCACATTCCAAAACTCACATCTCCTAACCGGTGCATTAGTCAATCTCCTTTGCAAATGGCCAAACCATCTTAAGTGATTTTCTCGCATCTTATCCTCGATCGAAGCTACACAAACTTTCTTTATGATTGCATCATTTCGAATTCGATCTTTACGTGTATGTCCACACATCTACCTTAGCATGTTTATTTCTGCTACTGACATTCTCTAAACATATCTGTGGTTCACATACCAACATTCGGATCCATAGAGCATAACTGGTCTCATGACTGCTTTGTAAAACTTTCCTTTGATTTTCAAAGGAATTTTCCTATCACATAGAACAATAGAGGCTACTCTCCACTTTAGCAAACCTGCATTTATTCTATGAGTAACATCTCCATCCATTTCCCCATTATGCTGCAAAATAGATCTCAAGTATTTAAAGAATCTTCTTATGAATGTTATCGTCACCAATCTTCACCTCGATTCCTTTACCATTGATTCCATCAAAAGTACACTCCACATAAATAGTCTTAGCCCTACTTATACGAAACCCTTTAGTCTCTAATGCATGTCTCCAAACCTCAAGCTTCTCACTTACTCCATCTCTGACAATATCATCATCAAATAACATACACCAAGGTATCCCATTCTGAATGTGACTAGTCAACTCGTCCATAATCAAAGTAAAAAGGAATGGACTCAAAACTAAACATTGATGCAGACCAATGTTTATGTCAATATAGTCCGTCTTCCCAGACTAGATCCTTACACAAGATGAAGACTTATCATACATATCCTTTATGAGATTAATGTATAAGACATGTACTTGTTTCTTCTCCAAAACTCTCCACGATATCTCCCATGGAACAGAGCCATAAGCCTTCTCCAAAACAATGAAAATCATATAGAGATTCCTCTTTTAGCTCTATAAATCTCCATTGTTCTCCTCAGTAAGTGAATGACTTCAATAGTTGAGAAACCTCGCATGAATCCGAATTCATTTTCTTTTACTTTGGACAGTTGCCTCAATCTTCTTTCCATTACACGTTCCCAAATTTTCATAGTATGACTCATTAGCTTGATACCATTATAATTCACACAATTTTGGATGTCGCCTTTGTTTTTAATAAAGAGGCACCACAATGCTTCTCCTTCATTCTTCAGGCATTTTCTTGCTTCTCTAAATAACATTGAATACATTTATAAGCCAGGTCAAACCACGTTCACCTAGAACTCTCCATACTTCTATAAGAATGTCACCAGGTACTATACATTTCCCATGTTTCATAACCTTCAAAGCCTCCTATACTTCCTTTGGATTCGTCTTTAGTTTGCACGATTCAAGTAACTTTTACTGCTAGCTAATTCTCCCAAAGTGATCTCTCTATTTCCTTACCCAATGAAAAGCTTATGAAAATATTGCCTCCATCTAATCTATATATCCTTCTAAGTAACAAACACGTGTCCTTCCTCATCCTTAATGCATCTCACTTGAGAAAGGTCTTTGCTTTATCTTTCTCTTGCTTTGGTCAACCTGAATATATCCTTCTGGCCCTCCTTAGAGTCAAATTATTTGTACAAAAATTCATAAGCTTTCTACTTAGCTTCACTTACAGCCTTCTTTTCTTCCTTATTTGCTATTTTGTAGTTTGTGGCAGTTTAAGCACGCTCTTATAATTTTGAGCTTCTCTTGCACCCCTCTACTTCACCACCAAGTCTCCTTTTGGCCTGGAACTCCTCCCTTTGACTCACCTAGCATCTCTTTGGCTACCCTTTGGATACAAGATGTTACGACCTCCCACATCTCATTTGCAATTTCGTTACAATCCAAAGATAAGTCTTATAAACCCTTCTCTCTAAAGCTTGATTGCTTCTATTGGAGATTCCACCTTCTAGTTCTAGTGATCTTGGCAAACCTCCTTTTCTCTACCAGTCCTTTTATTTGCACCTCCATGACTAACAAGCAATGTTGGGTTGTCGAACTATCTTCTGGGATTACTTTGCAATCTTTGCAACACAACCGATCTCTTCTCCTCAACACAAAGTAATCTATATGTGTTCTAGTCGGACCACTCTTATAAGTAATTAAATGTTCTTTCCTCTTCTTGAAGAGAGTGTTCGCTATGAAAAGATCATAAGTCGTTAAACATTTCAGAATGACTTTTCCTTCTTCATTTATATCCTCGAAGCCATGGCCTCCATGGACACTAGATACTCTGAAGCATCATTTCCCACATTTCCATTAAGATCTTCACCTAGGTAAATCATCTCTCTTTGTGTGATTCATTGCATAATCTTATCTAAATCCTCCCAAAAGCTTGTTTAAGCCTTTCATCTAAATCAATTTGTGATGCGTAAACTGAGATGATATTCAGATTTCTTCTTCAAGCACCAATTTTAACAAAATAATCTGATCTGCGAATATTTGCACCTAAACACCATTATCCTTCAAATCCTTATGAACAACCACTCCAACACCATTTATGTCCTTATCTTTACCTGAATACCATAGTTTAAAGCGTGTCTTCTCGATTTTCCTTACTTTCTCTCTAATCTATTGTCTCTTGGAGACATAGTATCTGAATCTTCCTTCTTTCCATTATATCTACTGTTTCTATCGATTTGCCAGTCAAAGTGCCAATATTTCAACTACCTATCCGAGACTTTCTTTGCAACCTCTTTTAGACTAATTCTTTACTCGCATGTGCCCATCATACAAGAACCCTTGTAAATTTTGGACTGCATCCATGCGACGATGCAACAGAACTAGCTTATTTACTCGCATGTGTTTCTCATGCAAGAACCCTTGCAAATTTTGAACTACATCCACGTAGTGATGTAGTGGCACTAGCCAACTTCTCATTACATTCGGGCGATGAACGCATTGTTAGTAGGGAATGGGACTATTGTTCTTTCTCTATTGATGGGTTGACCACCACTGATCTCCTTTTGCCTTGTGCTATATTGGTGCCAGCTTTAGCATGATAAAAGTGGTCAACTACAAATGAATGATAAGTTTGAATATTTAGTCTACTCTTAACATTTGCTTAGGGAACTGGTCGATTACAAGTGGTCATCCTTAGACTTATGAGCATCCCGCTTGGTGCTAGTCTTAGCTTAACAACATGAGGTCAATTAAACATAGTTATTGAGTGGGAGCAACAGTAAAAAACTAGTGGTTGCTCGAATAACTTGTCAACTACCAGCGATCATCATATGCCTCTTGAGCAGCTGGGTTGGTACCCCCCTTTAATTCAAGGACAGCTGGTCAACTACTAATAGCTGTGGAGTTTAAGCAACCAGTCAATTCCGTCGGGATCTGGATATGTCACCGCCATTGTTTTTAAAAACGCACCTCGAGGCATTGAGGCGTACGCCTCGAGGCATTTTTCAAGGAAAAATGCCTCGAGGCTATAGCCTCATTCAGCCCCAGTGAGGCGTGCGCCTCGAGGCTTATGAGGCGCGCCTCATGTATGGGTTTTTTTTATTTTTGATTGTGAGCTTTTCATATTTCGTAGACAAGTATTTTCAAGTCTTTAAGTTCATGATTCACTGAAATGTATTTTTTTAATTTATTAACATATTAAGCTTATTTTTACTTTGTTATGCATGTTTTTCTATAAATCAACATGAACAAAAATTTGAGTCTTGAGTCTAATGCTTCTACTCTTTAGTATGAATCAAGTATAAATGCTTTCTTTATTAAAATGTTTGGATTCAAGTCCCCTACTTCAACTTAAATTTTGAAAAGTATATTTTTGTAAACATGTCTCATCTTTTCTTCTATTCAATCGGGACTAAATTAATACACATCAAAGCATGCATGAACAAAGATGATCATAACAGGCAATATTCAAGTATTTTATCCCCCAATCATTATGGTAAAGTAAAAAGTGATCACGGATTCATTGCTTACTCTCTTATCCTTCTCAACTGAATGATACGTATCTCACCTGATTTTGAAAATGGTATGTTATATCTAGTCCCTTTAATTAAATTTTATTCAAAACTTTAAATTTTGTGGAGAGTTACCCATTATTGGTCTTACATATCCATATTTACTTGACTCCTTACTGATTTAGAGTTTAAAAAAAGAGCGTTATATAACAACTTGGATGTTTAAACCATGATGTTAGCCTTGAAATATGATGGAGTTATGTATTTAATCATAACTATTTAATTTCTAGAACTTGAAAATTGTGCGTACGATTAATTATTATATTTTATGAAAAAAATTCTTTCACGAGTGAGGCTTACGCCTCGATACGCCTCGAGGCTTACGCCTCGATGCAATACTAGGAAAACGCCTCGATACGCCTCACATTTTTTAGAACCTTGGTCACCACCTTCGGATCCATGTCGCGAGCTGAAGTTGCGGAGGGTTGATCCGCCCCCCTTGTAGAGGGCTCCTGGATGCGATGGAGGAGAGAGGGTTGTGCTTGGGTGGCACCACTGGGAGGAACGCATGATGGGGCTCTGCGTTGCTTGAGATGGCTCTGGAGGAAGAGACGAGCGTGCGATGCGGGCTCGCACCGTCAGGAGCAGCACGTGATGTGTCGTCGAGATGCGTACCGCCGAGATGTGCGCCGACCTTTTATTGGGCCCGCACAAGATGCACCTGGACATGGAGGGCATGCTTCCTGTTGCAACAGAAGGAAGCAGGAGCATCGCACGAAGGTGAACAGAGGTTGTTGCTGCCTAGGGTTTCCCATCGGCAAATCATTTGCTGGAGTTGCCTCCAAGAGGCTCCGTACGAGAAGCAAGGTCACAACCTGGAAGTGCGTGCCTGTGAAAGGATCGCGGCCTGGAGATGATCAGAATGACAACAGAAAACTTCGAAGCAGAACTAGAGCTCCAGAAATTGAACCATGAACTTGATAATCTCGAATCTCAAACAAAACAATAAAGAATATAAAACTCCTCAAGAATCGACATGCTCTGATACCATGTAGAAAATAGAAATGCAGAAGCTAATATCAGAGGAAAAGGATTAAACATTAAGAACAAGGGATTTAATGTGGAACCCTACTGATGCAAACAGAAAAATTCGTAGAGGTAGAAAATAATTTCAAAGGTGGAAAATGTTTGGTGGAAGAAATTGGAGGGATGGAGAAGGAGAAGAGCATGCCAGTTGCACGAGATTTGGAGATAGAATCGTGAAGACCACGTTGAGAGAAAGAACAACGAAATAGAGAGATAAGGAGATAAACTCAATTTTCATATCCACTGAACTATTTTTACAATAGACTACCAACCCCTTTATATGGGAGGGGTAGGAATACAAAAAATAGAAAGGGAATCAAATTTAAAATCTCGCTCGATCCTAATTGACTCTAATTGATTTGAATCAAAACTCAAATCTACCTCTATCCTAATTTAACTTTAGTTCGAAATTTAAAATTCAAATTTAAAATTAACTAACTAATTTTGGAGATCACACGCGATCTTTTTTATTTTAATAAAATTACAACGACTCGAATAAATGTAAATAAAATTAGACTCTAATTAATAATAAAAACTGAGGCCTTATTTATCAGTTTCGTGATGCATCACCTACTCCCTAAGGAGCGGGATGAAACCACGGGAGAACACCTCAAAGGGCCGATGTATGCATTGCACTTTCTCACTGGATACAAGGGGTGAGGGGCTTCTTATATAGCCCTCACTGAGTCTCCACATCCCACAACTGGTAGATGTGGGACTAAACTCATGGATGTGTACCCATCTCCCACATAAATGACGCATATAACCAATACTCCAACAGTTATAGACAAGAATATAGGTCTCTAAGGGGTACACCACACGATGTAGCTGTGCGCCCTTCATAATTTGATCAGCACTCACGAACCCCACCTCCTATCAGATACCACCAGCCTTAATATAGCTTCCGCCCACTAAACAGTACATCATCCTTGGAGTCATAGACTTGGGAACATGTCAAGAGCCAATCCCACTCTAAGTTCTAACCTAAACAATCCAAACAGTTTTCAACCACCTTCCAACTGGCCCTTGTGTCCATGACACCTTATGCAAATCTCGACAACAGAGTGGGAACCCACCTAGTAACACACGGAGCCTCCGTTGATATCGCACAACACCATCACGTGGGAGTAGACATCTCCATCGGGATTCCTCCCGATGCCTTTGCTTAAGCCAATGACCTGTGCCGATTACCTCCAACAATCCTCATCCAAGGATCATCCCCTAGTTACCTGTGTAGTTTTTATGGAGATACACAAGGTTTGGGTCCTAATTATATCGGCAATGTAGTTAAACTACAGGTTCCCTCCTTCACAGCATGCATCTTCACAAACCATGCATCCTTCCAAAGGTGAAACAAATACCTTAACATTAACATCTGATGCTCATAACTATCGAACTCTCCCTCCTTAACTTGCCACATCAGAAAGTCATATGATTAATTACAAACTCCTCATTGATGCCCCAGCTTCTAAAACGAAAGCAAGCAACATGATCTTAATAGTCACAAGCCTACACTACCCCCTCCACACACACACAATGAAAGCAAATGTATCCCTTCACCACCACATGTTCCATCAGACTCACACCTTCATGTCACGAGCTATGCACAACCCTCCCTGATCCGAGCCTTTGACACCATCTCCACACATCTTCCTCCAACTCACCCTCACCCCTCTCCAACAGACGAGATCCCTTGTCTCCCTCTTGTCTCCTTCCTTCGCTCTCCCCTCTCGTTTACAAGAATGCAGATGACCTTAAAATTGAACCAAAATCAAGAAGCAAAGTACAAAGTAAATAAAATAAGAAGATTGATCATATATAGAGCAAACCTATTAGCAATACCGCGATGGGTTAGAGGGATGCCCAGCTCTGCAGCAATCCCAGATGCCGAAATTATTCCTACGGTTCAAGAAACGGAGTAATTTTAGAAGATATTCTATTACAAAGGCACTAAACAAAGAGAGGGACCTTACCTGGAATTATTTTAACTTGTATTCCTTTTTGTTGTAGAAAATCCATCTCTTCTCCACCTCTGCCAAATACCTAAGAGTACGTTTGGTTGGTGGGTTTTCTGAGGGTTATCTGGGGGTGGGTAAACCGTTTTTGTTTTAGTGTATTTGGTTGGTGGGGTAAGGGTTGGGAGTGTTTGTGTGATGTGATTGTATTGGAATTTGAAAAAGTTGGTAGTTATTATGATATGATTGTATTGAAATTTGAAAAAGTAGGTGGTTGTTGTGATGTGATTGTATTAAAGTTTGGAATATTGAGTAGAAGTTGAGTATTTTATGATTTTTATATGATATGATGGTATAATATATATTTTTTTATGGAAAGTGAGTGGACCCCACTAGTGGGTTAGAAATGGGGGTTTTGGGGGGTTACCCACCCAAAGTGGGGGGTAACCCCCAATCCGAACGCACCCTAAAAGAAATATCCATCATTCATAAATCTAAACTTGGACTAGACATTTTAGTGGTAGCCCAGTAAGCCATACTACGAGTTGCAAAGGAAGTGCAATAATACAAAGAAAGAAAAATGCAAGCTAAACATGGGGTAATATTAGGGATGAAAACGGATACGGATATATCCGAATATCCGCTTACCGTATTCGAAAAATTACTGGATACGGATATCCGTATCCGAATATTAATCGAATACGGATCGGATATGGATATAGGTTGTAAAAATTTTCCGAATATGGATACGGATATGGTAATGGCTTGAATATCCGGATTCGGATCCGGATATCCGAATACAATATTTAATATTATTTTATATATTAGTTAATATAATATAAGCTACAACCCTATGCTCCTATATTAGTATTATACATTATATAATACAATATATTAACAATATTAATAAATTTCTATTTCATTGAATATGAGCGCGAACAGAATTTATGAAATCCTATCCCCTTTTTGCTTTCGATCAAGAATACATGTCACATCGACACTCTCTTTTGTCATGATGCAACTTATCTATATTTCATTGTTATTTTTAAAATCATTATGAACTTTGATAAAAAAATCAATTCATATTCGTATGTGGTTTTTATTCAATCCGTATCCGGATTCCATGCTTATTGGATCCATATTGGGATTTCACTCTTTATCCGATTCATATTTGGATTAGTTCTTTATTCGATCCGTATTTGGATCCGCTCTTTATTCGATCCGTATTCGGATTCAATAAATATCCGATTCGGATCCGTATTTGTATTTTTACGGATATGGTTTACATAATGCATATCCGAATGATATCTGTATCCGTATTCGTATTCGATAGAGATGAAGCGAATATGGATATGGAAATAGGCATATCCGATCCGAATCCTATCCGTTTTCATCCCTAGGTAATATACTTTAGTCACCAATGCTGGTCATGTTACTTGGCTGGCACAGGACTGTGCTGGCCTTTTTCGAATATTGCTTAATTTCAGTTATCTTTCATGGGAAAAAACTTCATTTCAGAGTCGCATGTTATTTGGTTCGATTTACTAAAAAAGGATATTTATCTTCTTCTCTGCTAATTAAAGACTAGGATTAGTTTTTTTTCATTGGAATGGAATCGAATGCATTGTATATCTTGAGGATAAGGGAGTTTTAGTTATGGGATATGGGATGAAACCTAGGGACAACTATTTCACCTTCCTTATTTCACCCCAACTATTCATTCGCTTTATCCCTCTTCCTTTAAACAATTATTATCATTTTTTTAATAGGAAAAAGGGGAAGCCCTCCCAAGGCGGGAGTCACCACACCAGAGTATTCATTAATTAATGAAAGGGTATATCAGTTGGATATCCAGACATTGTACAAAGCATTACAGTGCGCTAGTACATTTTCACAGTAAAACCGCTGCCCCTTGAAAGTGATATCATTCCTACCAAGCCAAATAGCCCAAAGTGCGGCAAAGGGCCTGGAGACATCACCGGAGGACCCAAGCCCCACCGCTCGAATAGATCTCCAAAATTGTACCATGCCGGATGCCTGGACCTACGCCAGCCCCAAAGATTCCCACGCATTTGCCGAAGACCTGCATCCGAAGAAAATGTGTTCTGCATCCTCGACGTCCTCCTCGCATCTGTCACACTTCAAATCCGTCACACCCAACAATCTACTCCTTCTCACTTTGACACATATACGGTCTCTCCTGAGACACCAAAGGAACACCTTAACCCGAGTAGGAATCTTAGCCGCCCAAATCACCTTCAAGTCCGCACATAGATCTTCGCCGTGCTCCACTACACCACCACACAACTTCCGATATGCAATCTTTATCGAGAACTTACCATCTGCCCAATCAAAATGATCTGGCTCGCCAGACATCTCCCCAACAGGGGGAATCTCCGATAGCAACCGCAGAAATTCCTCCAGTCTCTGATCCGAGAGAACCGCAAGGAACCTCGGAGCCCACGACCCAGAGTCGGCCACCTCCGCCACCCGCGCCCCCTTGTCAAAGGCTAAAGCCATCAACCTAGGGAAGCGTTGGGCCAACGCCCCCTCCCCCGTCCAGTTATCCTGCCAAAATCGGAAACTAAGACCATTCCCCAACCTCAACCGAAGGAAAGGCCTGAGCCCCGGAAGCACGGCACAGATCCCAATCCACAACGAAGACTCATGACGTTTCCTTGCAGCCACCAACTCCCTTGTGACACCATAGATCTCCCTCAGCAGCCGTAAAACCAACGAGTCAGATGAACCCCAAATGCGCACCACCCATTTAGCTAATAAGGCTTTGTTCATTAATTCCACATCCCGGACTCCAAGACTCCCTCAGAAACATGTACAACAAGATCCTTCCAAGCAACCAGGTGCAACCCCCTCGTTGCCTGCCTCCCATCTGACCAGAAAAAAGATCTCATCAAAGCCTCCACCACCTTCCTTCTAACCCCAACAGACATTAATCTCATCGAGAAGAAAAACACCGGAATGGCTGAAAGAATGTTCTTCAGCAAGGTAAGCTTCCAGGAAGATCAGCATGTCGCCCGCATACTGCAACACCGGAATGGAGATGTCCCCCAACCTGAATCCCACACACCAACTCTCCTCAACCGCCCTCTGAAACAAAACCGCAAGACAATCCGCTACCAACACAAAAGGCAGGGGAGCTAGGGGGCAGCCCTGACGCACCCCCCTCTACGGTTGGAACCATCCTCCCTCCGGCCTTCCATTGACCAACACAAAGCACGAGCTAGTAGTGACACATCTCTTGACCCAACCAATCCATTCATCCAGAAATCCCCTTTTCTGCAGTGTTGTCCACAGGAATTTCCAACTGACACAATCGTAGGCCTTGGCGTAATCAATCTTCCAAACAACACCTTTCTTTCTAGACCTCTTCCACTCACGACAGACTTCCGAAGCGGTGACGATTCCATCCGACATACAACGTCCAGGAATGAACGCAGATTGTGTCGGTAAGACGACGGAGGACAACACAGCTCTAAGCCTGCTCACAAGCACCTTGGCAACAATGAGATAAATGTCATTTGATATAGAAATAGGCTTGTAATCCCCAGCCCTACTGGGGTCTCTTTCTTCGGCAGCAAAAATATCAAAGCCTTGTTAACTTTTTAAAACCCATGTTACTACTCCTGAATTCATTCAGAACCTCCAAAATGTCACCCTTCAGCAGGTCCCGAAACTTCCGGTAAAAGGATATAGAGAAGCCATCCGGGCTAGGAGTCCCGTCCACATTCAGATCCCAAACAACTCTGCGCACCTCTTCCTCTGTAAAATCGGCCATTAACGAATATGTCTGGGGTCCACTCAAAAACCCCACCCCCCGGCCCGTCCGGCCCCAGCCACTCTCCTCCGTCACTCTCCTTGAAGCCCTCACAAAGTGCTCCTGCAAGGCGACTCCAATGTTCCTCTCGTCCGATACCCTCTGGCCCCCCACCTCCATCTCATGCAAGAAACTCCTTCTCCTCCTTCCGGACGCCACAGAATGGAAGAAACATGTGTTCGCATCGCCTTCCCTTAGCCACTTCTGCCTCGATCTCTGTCGCCAATGAACCTCTTCTTTCCTGTCCTCCAAATACACTGCCTCCAACCACGCTGCTCTCTCCTCCACCTCCGTCGGAGTCAGCCCCCGATCATCATCAAGCCCATCTAACCTGCTTATCCCAGCCTATGCCTCGGTCTTGACGGCCCTCCGCCTCCGGGCGACATCCTTCCCATACACCAACAACAACCGCCTTAGGGAATCCAGCTTGGCCGCAAATCGCGACACCGCCAAACCTGTCACCACAAACGCCCGCCAATGATCAATCACCAGGTCCCGGAAACCCTCCTCCAACAGTCACTTCTTCTCAAATCGAAAGGAAAACCGAGCCAAGCATTCCTCTCCAGAGTACCAAAGAACAGGTGTGTGATCAGAGAGCGTCCTTGGAAGAGGATGCCTTTGACATGAGACCCACATCTGATGTCACCAAGAAAAGCGCCCCCTCGCCACCTCCTTCACCGATCAACACGTTTGCATCGAGAGTAGCCATTGGACAACACCTCCGCGAATGACCAAAACAATGACACGAGAAGCAGCGCATGGGCTCTCAACACGCCAGCGCCTAATGATCCAGTCCACCACAACGGAAACAACCTCGACCGAACGGGGAGAGCGGAGGTGATCCGCGCCCTATACCAGAGTATCCTCCTCCGATGCCCTTCCACCAGTCGCCACCCCTCTCTCGATTCCGCACCCTCCATCAACTCGACCTATACCAGAGTTAAGTCTGTTGTGCTTTGTTCGTTTGATTGCAACACGATATCAGACCATCTTCTCTGTAATTCGGTACTCCCCTGCTCGATCACGACTCTCCCCTTTAGGAACTACGACGCTGCCTGGGCTGCTGCCTCCCGCTTGCTCGTGTCTTGGTCGTCGTTGTGCCCAGTTGTGAACTCATCGCCGCCGATGCAACCACCTATCTCAGAACTAGTGCGCCACTACCCAGATCTAGGGCTTCACGGCCTTGGGTGTGCCGCCTTAGGCTCCAGAACCTCTCCCGTTCGAAGCCCTGCTCGAAACCTCCAACCTCGAAGCCTCCTCTTCACGGCTTCCTCGGGTGCGTCACCACCCAGATTCAAGGCTTCAAAGCCCCTGCTGCGTGTATCGGCTTCCCGTTCGGCTGAGAGTATCGCCTCAAAGCCCCTGCTGAGAATATCGCCTCAAAGCCCCTGCTGAGAGTACCGCCTCAAAGCCCCTTCGATTGTGAGAAGATGCAGAGGATAATGCGACTCCCAAGGTCGACCGTCCCTCGGAAGAATCGGAGGAATCGTATGTCGCGGCGTGTCGGAGATGGGCGGGGTTTCCTCCGACGCGAGCCTAGGGTTTCCTCCGACCGACCTAGACGATACCAAAGCGCACGTCTGATCTCATCTCCCATACATATGGTGCACAACCAAATACTCCAACACTCCAACAATTATTATCATTATCCCCAAATTAGACTACCTATTCCACAATAACCACCACTTGTTACATTAGCTACCACTTATAACATTTTCCAAAGAACAACTAAACAAAGAATAGGAATACCACACCCTTATCCCACTTTTACCTTATCAAATAATATTCCACCAAAGAAACATGTGTCGGAAATAAAACTCTCCTTATCCCTTGACCCAAATGGACCTTAAATACTAAAATATGGAATATGTATGGAAAAGTTTAAAATTCCTTCCCATTTGCATTTTCTCCTACTACAAAACCTTGACTAGAGATCGATGCCCATTATATCTTTTACATATCATGGTTATACCTTCCTGAAGTGGCATTATATAATTCACATACCAGTCGTCAATTTGCCTTGTCGCCCACTGAAATGCCCAATTTGTTGTTGCATTTTTATTATGCTCGAAACATACTTGAAAAAAGACTAGGTATCAATCAAATCAGGTATGCACAGATATTCAAATGATAAGAACGGGTACAGAAGACAGGAGGACGATATAAAAAATTACAAATTGATATCCATCGCAGATATCTCGGGAATATCAATTAATATTTTCACATATAGTTAAGCCCATGTTGAGTTAGAAAAGACATCTCTAAATATATCTCTGTGTCATACGAGACACCTTGAGGAGAGTGGCTCTTTATAGTACGTAGGCCTTGAATAAAGCAAAAGTACCTTAGACTCCAAAAAATAGATCGCCGATGACTTCATATATATATCGTAAGTCTCTATCCTACGGACAATTCAAAAAGAAACATGTGCAAGACTCCCTTCCCCATTAATTTGATCCATTTTTTATTGAATTTGGTGGAACAATATAATTGGAGCTCGCTTGTTCCTGTTATCTTTTTCGTTAGTTTCTAATATAAATAAATACCCGCTACCCCACATCGATGATTTGTTTGATCAATTGCAGGGAGCAACAATCTTCTCAAAAATTGATCTTCGTACCGGTTATCATCAACTCCGTATAAAAGAGGAAAATATACTGAAGACGACATTTAGAACAAGATATGACCATTATGAATTCTCGGTCATGCCATTTGGTCTTACTAATGCACCTGCAACCTTTATGGAACTAATGAATACGGTATTTCGAGAATACCTTGACAAGTTTGTCATCGTATTTGTGGATGATATTTTAATATACTCATCTAATCCGGAACGACACCAAGTGCACTTGCAGATTGTGTTGAAAAACTTGTGACAACACAGACTTTACGCAAAATTTTCTAAGTGTGATTTTTGTCTGGATAAAGTTGCATTCCTTGGTCATGTGTCTACAAGGATGGCATTGAGGTAGATCCAACTAAGGTAGAAGTTGTGATGAATTGGAGTCAACCTAAAAATGTTTATAAGATCCATAGCTTCATTGGCTTGGCCGGATACTATGAGCGATTCATTCAGAATTTTTTAAGGATCTCACTACCATTAACAAAGCTCACCAGAAAGGATGTGAAGTTTGTATGATCTGAGGAGTGTGAATGGAGTTTTCAGGAATTGAAGTAGAAATTGACTACGACTTCAATCTTGGCTTTATCGTCAGGTAGTGGAGGATTCGTGGTGTATATAGATGCATCAGACACGAGACTCGGGGTTGTCCTTATGCAGAATAAGAAATTCATTGCTTATGCCTCATGGCAACTAAAACAATTGTTGCGCACGAAATCTTGGGGGTTGGAAAATTTAATGGTAAACCGTTTGTCGTTGCTGTTATCCCCAAAAATCCCATGACAAACAATTTTTTTTATTTTTTCTACTTATTAACCTGTATAGGGACATGGCCGAACTCAGGGTGGCTACAATTCCCGAGGGTTATTCAGTTAATCGAAAATCAATTAAGAGAAAACATGAATCTCAAAGGACAACTATCCTTGGTTTTTGTGATTTTTTTATCTTTTATTTTTTTATTTTCTAATTTTTAAATTTTTAGTGATTTTGATTTTACAATTTTTTTTAATTTTCAAAAACGAACAATATACACAAGCACAAGAAATATGCACACAAACTCTTTTTGTAATTTTTTGATTTGTCAAAAATGCTCAGAAAAATCCAGAAAAAGTATTTTTGGGTTCTAAAAGTTTGAAATGTTTTTGAGAATTTTTGTGGAATTTTCAGATGTTTTTGTATTTTTCTAAAAATCAAACAGTGAGAAAATACGAAAATGTGCACAACCTGGAGTAATTTGCTACTTAAGAATACTTTAAGTATCCAAAACTCATGACAATTATTTTTAAGACAAACTAGAAACAATTATCTACAAACAGGAACTGAAATCACTATTTTTTATTATTGTAGATTTTTTTGTGATTTTTATAAGATTTTTGATGTTTTACAATTTTGTTGGATTTTATAAATAATTAATGCGTGAAAATTGGTCAGAAATTAAAAGACAATGAAATAAAACTACCCTAATTTTTTTTAGAAATTTTAATTAAGTTTTCGAATTTTTATGAATTTTTGAATTTCAAACAGAGAAAAATGATGTCTTTTATTTTTGAAAAATAATAAATGATGACAAAATGAAATGAATTTGTATGCTAAGAAGATAATCACATCAAGAGCATAACACAATTTTTGCAAGATTTCTAGATCACAAATAACATTTATTTCATTCAAAGAGAGAAAGCAAATTATTGTTCTGCAGTTCAGGGACTAAAATGTAATTTCGAAAATTTTTGCACTGAAAATAAAAATAGAAATCTATCACATAGGAGAATGCGCAATTTACCACTCTATCATGTGCATGTCATGTGCTTGAGGCTCTAGCAGGGACATTTTTGCAAATTCAGAAACCATTGAGAGGCTTTCATGTAACTTTCCCAAATAAAATATTGAATCAAAACCCTAAGAGGGTTTCGTTCCTCAATCACAAGGGGAAGAAATATGGGCAAGAGGGCAAGTAGCCGCCGCCAGACCTTCTTCTTCTACCCAAGCGCACGCGAGCGGTCGTGCGGTGCGCGGGCAAGGGATATGGAGGGATGACTACCTGGCCTGGAGGTGGTCGTCGCGCAGAATCAACGGTAGGCGGAGGAGGGCGGTTGCGGTGCGCGGGTGGTGCCTGACCGGGGCACGATGGAGATGCGGGGGCCAGCGCGCGGAGGGCACGGGCGGTGGGCTGGAGAGCGGTCGTGGCGCGTCGAGTGCCCTACTCGCGAACTGGAGGCGGTGGCGCGTTCGATGAGAGGTTGAGGAGTTGGAAGCGGCGGAGGGGTGGTGCTGGCGATGGCGGTGGAGCTGGTGGGTGGCAGGGGGTGGCGTCCCCGCTGCCTGTTGGAAGATTTTTTTGTTTTATTTTTTTGTAATTTTTTTATTGCAATGTAATAGTAAATAAAAAAATCTTTTTCTATTTTCTATTGTAAATTCGAAATAATAAATAAACAAAAAATGATAATTTTTTTGTTGTTTTCTTTTTAATGTTCCTACAAAACAAACGTTAGCGTATAAGAAACAAATAATTTTTTATTTTTTTATTTATTTACAACTCGAAAAATGAACGGAGATCCGGTGAAAGTGGAAGGATCGAATCCGACTTTTCGACCACCGTTCGTGGTCAGAGTTGATAGATCGTGGGAGGTAGAAATTGAAGGCATAGAGATCGAGAAAGTGAGATGAAAAATCGAGTCGGTGACGGAATAAATTGTGGCAGAATTTTTTAATGATCTAGGAAAATAAAATGACGATGAATAAAAAAATGCGATGAAGTAAACAAAGATTGACCTGGATAAAAGTACGAAGAAAAATGTGGATCTCACCTTAGGAGCGGAAAAGGACCGTGATCGCCGCGACAAGGCCAACTCGTTGTCACTGGATGGCTCGGAGGCTAGGCAACTTTCTCGGCGAAATTTTCTCTTGGAGATCGGGCTCCTCTCTCTAAAGATTGATCAAGTTGGAATGAGGGAGAAGGAGCGATATAAATAGAATAGATAGAATGATATTTTATTTTTGAATTTTTTTGGATAAAGAGATAAGAGATGAAAATTGAAATGAATTTTTGAATTTTTTTTGGTGGAAGAGATAAGATAGATGACATGAGTTAAAGTAAAAGAGATAAAACTGTTTACAAAATTATCTATTTTTTTGAATTTTCGTCACTTTATTTATTTGAACTAAAAAATGTTATTTTTTTATTTTTTTATGATGGTTAATTAAAAATATCAGCTATATACATATACTATATACATATATGCCATTATATACAAGGGTAAATAAGGAAATTGATTTTTTGTTTTAATTTTTTTATTTTTATTTTGAATAATTATTAAAAATAATTTACAAATATATACAAATACAATATTTACAAAATACATGGGAAAATTGTACAAACCACCCCAGAAAACCAATTTTTTACTCGTAACTCTAAAAATTATGAAATCACAGCCATTTTAAAGATAATTTAATTTAGAATCCAATAAAAGTGAGATTGGTTCAATTTAAGTTTATATGGAGCTGGAATTGATTTTTCAATTAGTTCTTAGTGGCTTTTTTTCAAGTGTGGCTACTTTATTCTGTACATGATTTAATTGTGCAATTATTTTTATTAATTAGGACACATTTTTATTTACAACTTTGATTTTGAAAGTTATTTTATTTGAGGTCAATTAAGACATAAATAAATTAGTGTTAGTTTTATACAGATATACATAAAATAAGTGAGAAGTATTTACGACAACACACACATATTTTTTTTGATTTTCTGCTTATGGACCCTTATCTCCCCCTACTTTATTCTTGATCGATCAGGTCAAGTCTTGACCTTCTCTCGGGGTTCGGGTCAGCCTGTATACAGTCTTCCTTTCTTCTTCTTTCTTTTTTATTTTCTTTTCTTTATTTTCCTTTCTTTCTTTCTTTATTTATTTTAGGTTAAAATTAATAAGAAATATACAATATTTACACAGATGCAAGTTAGTAAGAATATGGAGTTAATGTTATATGCAGGTGTTTTATAAGGGATTTTAAGCTAAAATAAATGAATGAAGATGACGAATCGCAGATTCATCATCCCCCTATGCTTTACCTTTGCTAGTCCCTTAGCAAACACTTATTTGAAAGAATAAGTGAAGAAAAAGAAAAATAAAGGGAAAATAAAGAAAGTAGGACAATATCGAGTATTAAACTTATCTTCATAAAATTGTAGTTTGGAGCTCTATCGGACCTTTGGATTATTAGTGTGTCGGAACACTTGTGAGACAGAATTTTAAAATCGACAGCCTTCAATATCTACACATCATTGTCAAAGTTTCGGCTCCGAAGTCATCTTAGATCAATCCTCTTCCCAAAGTATACCCTATGAACATTGAACAATCGACTCATGCATGTGAAAGGTTTTAGCTCTTCCCATCCAAAATGCCGGACTAGCATGCAAATCTCCTCTCCAGTAACTCGTCCTCGGGGAGTCAGGTATTTCCTTCTAAGGTCTGTCGCGATGTGTTCACAATCGAATTGGGGGAGAAGTTAGAAGAAGGAGAAAAGAACTGGAGGGTGGCCAGTGTAGTCACCCCTCCTTCTGAAGCTGGCCAGTGTAGTAAAGTCTCCGCCAAGATCTGCAGGTTTTCTTGAAGCTTGGACCTTTTTGGTCAGATATTTATTTGGTAGTGGCTTCTTTGTATTTGAATTTTTGATGGTTCTGCTTGGATCTTGTTGTGCCCCTACGGATATAGAATCTTTTTGTTCCGTACATGTTTTGGGGTCTTAGAAAAAATTATGCCCAGTCGTCCATCCCTTTTTCGAAGCTTTATTTCAACTCGTACTCCGGTCTTTAGATTTCCACGCTACCAGAAAAGAAACTCACACAATCCTCCAACATCCCGCCTGAGTTGAGCTAAGTGCATAGTGCGAGATTACAAATTAATTCCTTATTCCAGAGTTGTACCCAGAATGAAGAGACCATGTTAGACACTAAGAGTCAAACGCTGTACATTATCATGTAGAACTCAAAGAATTAAGTCAAAGACCTGAAGCTTCTAAAATCCTATTTCTCAGTGAAGTTCCTCTAAGAATTAGGTGGATTAAGGTCCAACTAAGCTCCATTCATCAATTTTATTCCAGACATAGTTTAAATACCAATACTATCATGAAAAATGCACATGCAAATGCAAAATATGAACCATGCAGAGAGCTTTTTTTATGCACATGTGAAAAGAACAATCTTTTTTACAATTTTCTAATTTTGATTTTTTATGGGTTTTTGGAGGAAAAATTCAGATGTGAAAGAAAGGTTTTTTTAATTATGCATTTTTTTTAGATTTTTTGTTTTGTAGTTTTTTTAAAGGAAAAAGGGTTAGTAAAATATATACAAGTATATACAAGAGATTTGTTTGTTTGTTTGTTTGTTTTGTTTGTTTTTTGTTTTGTTTGTGTTTTTTGTTGATTTTTTGATTTTTTTGTGTTTTTTTTGTTTTCGTCTTTGTTTTTTTGTTTTTTACACACGTGGATTTTACAAAATTATACACATAACCCCCCAAATAAATGTATTTAAAAGTATGAGTTATGTCTAAAGTATATATCTAATATATAAGACACCCCCTATACTTAGCTCGAACTATGTCCTCATAGTGATCAGAGAGCGACAAAGGAAGACATAACTCGTGCTAAGTATAGAAAGGTGAAAAGACTCTTATGCTACAACGACTCAAAGAAAAGATAAAAAGAAGAGAAGTTGGTGATCCCCCCTATACTTAGGATCAGGTAATCCTAAGTATAGTAGAATGTACAAAGGGTAAGACCGATGAAGAGAATGTACAGACTCACAAAGATATGATATGAACAACATCACCCCCCTATACTTAGGGTAGAGTATCCCTAAGTATAAACAACAACAACAAGGGTGATAAACAGGACGAATATGAACAACACAAATCCTTCACCCCCCATACTTAG
The DNA here is from genome assembly GCA_037367405.1 of Ottelia alismoides. NCBI lineage: Eukaryota > Viridiplantae > Streptophyta > Magnoliopsida > Alismatales > Hydrocharitaceae > Ottelia > Ottelia alismoides. Next base: position 2,680,958 of record JAZKJV010008882.1, read on the forward strand.
GATAAAGTACATCCTAAGTATAGCATATACACACACACGGAAAAGGGATGAATGATAAAACGAGACAAGAAAGAGGAAACGAAAGGATATACAAGAGGAGTGGATGTACAAAGGTCAAGAATGACGAAAGCGAACCTTCTTGCGGGACCGTGATGACACGAAAAAAACCGAGCGACAAAGGTAAAGGTACAGAATAGGTCGTTGCGACCTCGGTCACTCAGATGTGTCAATCAAGAAAAATGAACCACTCGAAAATATATCAAATCAATAAAATCACGAAGAAGCGGTCCTGCTATGAGATTAACCTGGTATAGCACCCAGGGTCGAACTCAAGGAGCACGGATTGGCCGAGAGGCCTACAAAGTAGTCAAAATAAATGAGAGAAAAGAGGAAAATATTTTTAGTGGTTTTTTTATTTTTATATTTTTTTTGGATTTTTAAGCTTATTAAGAAAATAAGGAAAGCAACCAAGCACTTACTTCCACAAATTATTTAAAGCACTAAAAAGCAATCAAAAAGCAATCAAAAATTCAGACAAAAATATTTTTATGTGTTTTATATTTTTTTATGTTTTTGGTGAATTTCTGATAATTTTCTGATATTTAGTTTATTTTCTAAAAATCAAACAGTAGCAAAAATAAGAGGTACTGTCCAACCGAGCCAAGAAACCCTAGATAAAATATCTAAGGGTCTCAAAATGGCCTGGAGGTAATTTTCCTGTAAAGATGATAAAACAAGGAAAATTTAGGTACCAATTTTATTATTTTTGGATTTTTAATTTTTTTTACTAGAATTTTTATGGGTTTTTGAGTGTTTTTAAGTTTTTAGTGATTTTCAGTGATGAAAAATAGCCAAAATTGGCTAGAAAATCAAGCAATCTAAACTAAACAGTAGCTAATTTTTATGGAATTTTTAGGGGCGTTTTTATATTTTTTGTGATTTTTCAAACTAGACAGTGACGAAAATATGGGTTTTTGAATTTTTAAAAATAGCAAACAAACTCAGAAATGTCCTTAAAAATCTACAAAAATCCTACACCATGGCAGGAGCCATGTGTCAAATTTTCGTTGGATTTGGAGGTGATTTGATATTTTATTCAAAAGCAAAGGTAGGGCACTGTGCACAGGGACCAAAGTGCAAATACCCACAGTTCTGGGGGTCCAGGTGCAAAATACCCAGCAAAACACGCGCCAAGCGCGTGCCTGGGGCACTCAGGGACCTATATGTAAAGAAAATAAGTCTCGAGGACCTATTGGTAACTCGTACCAAAAGTCCAGGGGGCTCAGTAGCAAATAACCCAGAATAAAACGCACAAGCGAGAATAAAGCATTCACAGGGGTATATATGCAATTAACCAAAAAGTTTCATTCATTCATGAACATCCATAACTACAAGGGCATGGATTGCAAATACACCAACAAAACACGTGACGAAGCACGTGGCTCACAACAGGCAGGGGTATAAGTGCAAATATCTAAAGCTCAGGGTCCTCTATGCAATTAAACGTAAAGCTAAACAACGTACTTAAATATTTACAGGACTAAAGCAAAATGCATAAACGAAAGGGGGCCTAAGAGTAAATTACCCCGTTTATTAATGTCGAGGGACGGATGTACGACGCGTGGCAGGTTGGATGGATGGGATGGTGCGCCGCACACAAGAGCAACCCCTCGAGTCGATCCGACGACTGGTATGTGTCCACGTGGATGATCGGACGAAGATGCTGCAACGTGGGTCTTCGAAGAAGTCCGGGCTCGGATCGGATGGACGAGGTGCAGCCACGTGCTTGATCGGATGGCTGAGAGGCGTCGTGGCTTAACCTCGCTGCTCAATGGTGAAGATCGACCCCAGGGAGATCCGATGGTCAGTGCTGCTCCGTGGATGAACGGACGAGATCTAAACTGGAGCATCGAGGTCGATCTGACGGTGGACGAAGGATCTGGAGGAACTGGCGGCCGGCGAGCTTCGTCGGCCCTCTACGTGTACGGTAGTCCTTGTCCGGTGCTCAGGAGATGCTAGAAAGCTTCGCCATGAAGCTCCGCACCCGATGCACTACTTCGATGGAGGCGAGGAGCTCCAGAGAGCTCCGACGACGTGATCGAACTGGAGCTGCTGTGCCCAGAAGTGTCGACCTCCAGATGAGGTCGATTAGCCTTGGTACCTGCACAGGAAAGAAGCTGGGTCGAGGGCAAACTGCCTCGACCCGTTAGAGCGGGCGAAAGTGGCTGGTGTAGCGAGATGGAGGCTCTCCGGCGAGCGGCGGAGGGAGGAGAGCCGAAACCCTGCTCCGGGGCGAGCCAAGGGGGAATGGAAGGTCGGAGAAGGTGGAGAGGGGCCAGGCGAAGGTGGTGGCGTGGTCGGATGGTCAAATGGGTGGACGGAAACGGCTAGCGAAGGCGGCGGAGCTACACTATCGGAAGGCGACAAATCAAAACCTACGCTAATCTACGGGCTAACAGAGCTACCTGATGGGCGCATTCGACTGGGCTGGAGCCGATGAAGCTCCCGGTCGTTGCCTCAAGGGGCCGTCGAGTTCCCCGAGGCTCAGCGCGCTCGCGGCGGCGTACGGCGGCAAGAACCACCGGATCAGTGACTCCCGGCTGCTCGGGCCTCGCTGCAACTCCAAGGGGCCACGGCTGTCACTCTGGGACGCTGGAGGAGCTCACAGGCAACGAGGGGAAGATCAAAGATGCGTGAATTAGGTCGCCGGTGACGACGTTAAATATGGTGTCGGATCCGAGAAGATGGCGTTCGGACGAGTAAGGCGGAGCTCGGATCTAGCAAACCCACCCCGGGCGAGGATCCTGGATAATCGGCGAGTAATCGGGGCCCGGGGTTTGGGTTAATGGCGGTCGGGTCAGGTGGGCAAAAAGTCGAGAAAACGGGTCGGTCGCCTGATCCGCGAAAGAAGAAGGTCCGCGGGGGAAGTTGACCGGGGTCAACAAACCCCCGTGGACCAATCAGGAGCCACCAAATATTGAATTTTTATTTCTTTATTTTAGGCTAGAGAATGACCGAATTTACAAAAACTTAAAACATGAAATATTTTTATTTTATTTTTTTCTATTTTTTTGTGATTTTTAATTATTTTTTGGAAATAAAAATAAGGTATTTACATTATATAGCTATATATAGGTATATATACAATATGTAGGCTTTTGATTTTTGATTTTTAATTATTATTGTTGTATAATTTTATTCCCATTTTATAGTTTATTTATTTATAGAATAAAATAAGGAATAAAAGGATGTTTTTATTTGATTTTTATTATTTATTTACATAGGTAAAATAAATAGTTATGTACATCTATATACATGGTATATGTACAATGTATTTTTGTATTTTTAATTTTTCTATTTTTATTTTGTTTTGATTTTAATTATTTTTATTTTATTTATTTACAATATATAGCATAGAATATTTACAAAAAAATTGGAAAATAACTTTATTTATCTGCAAGGTTAAATAAATATAGGAACATGGTTTATGTACATGATGAAAGGGTATTTTTGATCTTTTTGCTTTTTAACTTTTTATTTTGTTTTTATCTTTTATAAATATATACAAGTATTTACAAGCATATTTTTGGTTGAGGAAAGTATAGTTTTATTTATTTACACAAATATTTACACATGAGCCCCTATCTGCCTCTACTTTGGCTTTTATGCGGTCAGGCCCATGCTGAGCCCTCCCTTGGGTTAGGTTGCTCAATATTTATTCTAAATATTTCCCTCTTTTTCTTTAATCTTTATTCTTTTATTTTTGCACAAAAACATGCTAATTATAAGTTTTTACACAATGCATGCTTTTGGTAATTATTTGTATTTACATATATCTACATGCATTTGCAAAGGTTTTTGTAGCTAAAATATAAGAATAAAGAGTGATGAATGGGCATTCATCATTCCCCTATACTTAACTTTGCTAGTCCCTTAGCAAACACTTATTTGAAAAAGAAGTGAAAAAGAAAGGAAGAAAAAGAAAAAGAGGGGAATGTACATGGATCAAGGTTGAATTATTAAACTTTCCTTCATTAAATTGAATTATGGAGCTCGATCAGATCTTTGGATTATTAATGTGTCGGAACCTTATTTGGACTTAAGCTTAAAAACTCAACAGTCTCTAAGTTCCACCAATCTATGGGCAAGACTCCTCAATAAACCAGATCAGAACAAGTCTACATACACAAACTCTAATGACCATGAATCTTTCCATGCAGTGTAAGTGATATGTGGCTCCCCACCTCAGAAGTAACAAAGAAACAACCTCCCTCAACCTGGTAACTCTAATGCCTCGGTCTAGCAACTCTTTCCTCGAGAAGCGGGGTATTCCCTTCTAAGTTCAAGTGCAACCGGCTCAAGAAGAGGGGGAAGAAGTATAGACTTTTGGAAGCTTAGCCAGTGTAGCTAAGTCTCCCGTTGCAAGCTTCATGAGATGTAACATGGATACCATAAGCTTTGCTTTATTTGACTATATACACTCCGGTGGGGTTATTAAATTTTCAATCCGACCCACCACTTTTTTGGAGTTCTTTTTGCATTTTGCATTTTTTTTCAAGGACTTCTATACAACATATCTACATGGTGCAGCATATATACAAGAAATTTTCCTCTTGAGCCAGTAGACTATCCCTCTTTTGAAGCTTTATTGCAACCCACAGCTTCTGTCTTTAGCCTTCATCACCACTAGACCAAGTTGAGACGCACTTCCTTCACTAGAAGAAGAAGAGAGGTTCCGCCTAGAAGTACTACCCTCATATGCTACCCCAAGCCAAAGGAAACTGCCTCCTCACCACCTCATCCGTGGAGAGCCATGTGTAAAGTGCTGGTGCAAGTCAAGCCATTGTCTCTAAGAGTCATGCGTGTGTTGTTAAGTGCTCTACTTAGGCTCATCAAGATGACATATGCTCATAGCCAAGTGGACTCAAAGAATTAAGTCCTTATGGACCTGAAAAGCCTTAACCCTAAGTCCTATAAGGTTCCTCTTAGAGTTAAGTAGATTAAGATCTTTTTCAAGCTCCATTTCTCAATTTAATTCCAGGCTTAGTTTAAATGTCAACTCTCATCCATGAAAACCTATATACATATGTACACAAGATGCTTATTTACATAAATTTTACAATCATGCAAAATTTTTGAAAAATGTTTTGAAATCATGGATGAATGATGCATGAGGTGCAAGTTTTGCAAAAAGATATTTACAAACATTTACACAAGATTTTTGCAAACTTTTGATTTTCAAAACATTTTGGAAAAATTTTGTACTATATACATAATTTTGATACAAAAATATTTACACCAAAATTTTTTTAAATTTTTGTGATTTTTAGCCATTTTATTTATTAACACACTCACACAAAGTACGAGTTATGGCTAAAGTATATATGAAATATATACACCCCCCTATACTTAGCTCGAACGATGTCCTCAGAGTGATCAAGAGCGATGAAGAAGACATAACTCGTGCTTAGTAAAAGGGGAGTGAAAAGGAATGGCTAAGTACAGAAACGAATAAATGAATAGAATGAGAGGGACTCGGTGGTTTCCCCCTATACTTAGGATTAACTAATCCTAAGTATAGCAAGCCGTACATGAAGGGAAATCCGAGTGAAGAAGATACAGAGTCTGCCCCCCCCCGCTATACTTAGGGTAAAATATCCCTAAGTATAGGCAGCAAAACAGGAGCAGAAAGACACGAAGAAAATCATGAATATATATAAAAGAAGGAGGACATCACTCCCCCTATACTTAAGGTGAAGAGCCTTAAGTATAGGCAACAAAACAGAAGTGATGAAACAGACGAATGAACAACCCGGTGTTTCCACCCCCTATACTTAGGATGAGCAATATCCTAAGTATAGCAAAAATAATCCTACGTGAGACCTGGGGTGAAAACAAGAACGGAAGAAAGAAAGATCAAACAAGACGAAACACGTATATACAAGAGAGTACAATGTTGAGGTGCCTCTCAACAAGCGCTAGATTTTACGCCCCTAGCTGGGCGCAAAGGCTAGGACAACGCAGTATCAAGGTTCAGGACGGCATCGGTAAGTCGAATGCCGTACTGTCGTCGCAGTCTCTGTGTGAGAACAACGACGAACTTAACAGTGTAAAGTAAGACACCCGGGTATGCAATCAGGCGGGTGTCTGCTACCGGCCAATGATATGAGCATAAGTAATCGGGATCCGGTAGCACAAAAGAAATCAGTGGCTCTGGATCAGACTGGAGTGAGAGTATAGAGCCGAAGAAATCAAACGTGGAGACGGATGGATCAGTCATGGAATCCTCCACGTCAATGAGTGTCTCAAACAAATGTGGACAATCAGGATCAGGAGACTCTCTAAGCAGAATGATATCCGATGCATGTAATAGAATCAGATCAGGCAAATCATCGAATATCTCCAGAATGGGCTCATCCTCGTGAGGGTCGTCGAGGTGAGAAGACTCAGAATCAGAATGATCTAACGACTCGGTTTCGTGTTCCGCCAGATCGGAAACACTCTCAGCAGGTGAAACCGAGTACTCATCATGTGCGGCATCCTCCCGCAGATAACCCTTGGGGAGAGATGCCAGATCAGAAGTGACTAGAAGAGGATCAGGGTCTAGATCGACATCTGCACTGCTATCAAGTATCCACTCAGTGCACCAGGCTGCATCATCATCAAAAGTGTAGATCTCGGTAATCTGGAAGCAGGAGAAGGTACTAGTCAACATCGCGGAAGCTGGCAAAGTGTTTGTGGCTGATCCTCGCTCTGCGGCTATGCTGGCTATCAGCTGGTCCTCAAAAAGTGTATCTGTCTCAACAAAGTGGAGGACAAAAGGCTCGAAGACGGGACTCTCTGTGTCTGTACTCTTAAAGTGGTGTCCCTCATCAAGCTGTGGCTGCTGAACTGAGTCCTGGTGACTGTCTGCATCCAAGAAGTGTCTCTGCAGGAAGGAAACTGACTCCTCTGGGACTGGAATTTGAAGTGTCTGAATCAACGGCTGCAAAAGCTGGGGCTCCTCCGGCTCCTGGAGTGTCAGAAGATCTGATATCCAAGACTCGTCAACAGGGAACTCTGGGGCTGACTCGAACTCCAACTGGAAGGCCAACGGAAACTCGAGTAGACTCTGGGTCCAAACCTCTGCTATCACAGTCATCTCCTCTGTCAGTGGTGCTGCATCATCCAAATCCTCGGGCTGGTGTGTAGAAGCTGGCTCACCATGTGAAGTGACACACCGCACTGGTACTGCATCGTCCTCATGTGTTGTGCCGACCGAAGCATCTCGTGAAGAAGAACTCTGTGAAAGTAGCCTCGAGATGATATCCAGGAAGTGAATGTCGGAACTGCGGTGTGAACCGCCACATGTGGTAATCACCAGTGCAAGCTGCTCTGCGGTCATCCCCCGCATGGAGATCTCAATCAAATCTGTCAGTGGAAGTCCATGGTCTGGAAATCTCCTCAAGAGGTTAAGAAACCTCGGCCATGCCTCGTGCAATGGCTCCTGGGGGTCAACTGAAAAGTCCATGATCAAAGACCGCATGAAATCTGCTCTACGTGGGGGAAAGTATCTCTGTAGAAACTCTTGGCGTAGCTCTCCCCACGTCTTGAATGTCCTCCCCAATCGGCGATGCCATCTCATGGCTCTGTCATGAAGTGTGAATGGGAAGGTCCTCATCATCAGCTCCTCTGTAGTGACATCTGAATATCTCTGTAATCTACAAAACTCCTCGAAAGCGGACAGGTGAAGATAAGGCTCCTCGTGCGCCTCTCCTGAAAATGTCGGCAGTCGCTGAATGTAATCCAAATCCAAAACGAATGGACCTAGTGTAGAAGCTGACTGAGCTCCATGTGCTATATGTTCCTCCATCCTTCTGGAATAGGATATGTCTGATAATCTCCACTGCTCTCTCTGGTCACCAACGGAGTGCGCTCTCAATTCAGCAATAGCATCGTCCGGGTCTCGCATCTTCTCTATCTGGTATCCTCGGACGTCTAGCACAGCATGCCCAGAGTGATGAGATGAAAGGGAGGGAGGGAGCGGGAGGTTGGTCGGAGATCCGACCTCCCTAGAAGGTGGACTGGAGTGATGGTCAGAGGATGGAGAAGAAGCCGTAAGAAGAAGAAAAGAGTAATGAAGGGAGGTGAGGGAGGGAAATAGATGGAGGAGAAAGGTCGAAGGGATCTGGCAATCAAACAAGATGAACAAGCAAACCTCCAATTCACCTACGCACACGGAGCTGAAGACCGAAGGGATCGGTCAATTATCTTGTCAGTTTTATTTTAGGTGATCATCCAGTCTATCAGAGCGATTACGTGAGGTCAATAGGTATCCAGATCTTTCTCAACCGACTGTCCCGTACTGAAAGCCGGTAATCAGTCAAGAATAGATCGGAGGCTCTATCCTAATGTGCGGATCACTCTCTCGCTCATCCAAACCAGACAAGAGGGGGTTACTCTCCCCAAGACAGATTTTCAGTGAAGTGTCTTTTAGGTCAAGTATGATTAGCAGTCCCGATTTTATTGTTTTTGTTTTTAGATATTTTTCAAATAGAAAGTAAACAAAAGGCCTAACAAATTTTCGGTTCTCCTGATTATTAAATCCGAAAACAGGGGGAGAAGACGAAAAAGTCGATGCACGATAAAATCAATGATGCATGCAAAGTAAGGAAGGCGTACCTGACTCCAGCACTCTACATGCAATATGATCCGCGCATAAATGTAAAGACAGAAAGGAAACTACCTAAATGATGCAACGGGAAAGCCAAGTCCTAAACGAGCAATTTCTATCGAAGAACCGTCTAACTTAGTCACTCGCCCTCGATCCAAAGAGTCCGGTCTAGACCCACCCCTCCTCTTCTCGACAGGTCGAGTTCAGGAGTAGCGCTTGACGGGGCAGGCTCGCGGCGCGTAGGCTCTCAGGAAAGCGACTAAGTTATTTTTATTATTGATTTATTAGTAGATCCAATTAACGTTCTATGGGAACAGATAATCAGTTAGGTGTGTGGATCCTACTAACTACGGCACAATCACCAGAAATTCCTAAGTCTAGGGGCTCGAGCAAAAACCGCGTAAACACCGAAAAAGGCAGAAAGAAAATAAAATAAAACCGCGAAAAACCGTGAAAAACCGCGCAAGTCCTAAGGGTCCCCCGAGCACATCGGTGCTCGGCGAAACAGACCCGCTACGGCAAGTCCACAAAGGTCCAAGTCTGAGTCCCTGTATTATTACAACAATAATCAAATAATCCTCACCCACTCAACTCTCTCTCTCGCTCTCTCCTGCGGCTCCGTGCATAAGGGAGCCGCCTCCGAGTCTCGCGGTTGCGTCGGCTTCTCGAAATCAGCCGCCTCGATCCTCGGGCCCTCGCAAGAAAAAGAGACAAGTGGTCAGTCCAAATTATTGTCAGAAACTATCAGAAAAAATGTATCTACAAGAAATCTATACAAAAAGCCGCGAAAATCAAAAAGCCGCGAAAAAGCTAAAAAATAACTACTAAGCCGTGCTCCCCGGCAACGGCGCCATTCTGATGACACGAAAAAAACCGAGCGACAAAGGTAAAGGTACAGAATAGGTCGTTGCGACCTCGATCACTCAGATGTGTCAATCAAGAAAAATGAACCACTCGAAAATATATCAAATCAATAAAATCACGAAGAAGCGATCCTGCTATGAGATTAACCTGGTATAGCACCCAGGGTCGAACTCAAGGAGCACGGATTGGCCGAGAGGCCTACGAAGTAGTCAAAACAAATGAGAGAAAAGAGGAAAATATTTTTAGTGGTTTTTTTATTTTTATATTTTTTTTGGATTTTTAAGCTTATTAAGAAAATAAGGAAAGCAACCAAGCACTTACTTCCACAAATTATTTAAAGCACTAAAAAGCAATCAAAAATTCAGACAAAAATATTTTTATGTGTTTTATATTTTTTATGTTTTTGGTGAATTTTTGATAATTTTATGATATTTAGTTTATTTTCTAAAAATCAAACAGTAGCAAAAATAAGAGGTACTGTCCAGCCGAGCCAAGAAACCCTAGATAAAATATCTGAAGCCTCAAAATTGCCTGGAGGTAATTTTCCTGTAAAGATGATAAAACAAGGAAAATTTAGGTATCAATTTTATTGTTTTTGGATTTTTAATTTTTTTACTAGAATTTTTATGGGTTTTTGAGTGGTTTTAAGTTTTTAGTGATTTTCAGTGATGAAAAATAGCCAAAATTGGCTAGAAAATCAAGCAATCTAAACTAAACAGTAGCTAATTTTTATGGAATTTTTAGGGGAGTTTTTATATTTTTTTGTGATTTTTCAAACTAGACACTGACGAAACTATGGGTTTTTGAATTTTTAAAAATAGCAAACAAACTCAGAAATGTCCTCAAAAATCTACAAATATCCTACACCATGGCAGGAGCCATGTATCAAATTTTCGTTGGATTTGGAGGTGATTTGATATTTTATTCAAAAGCAAAGATAGGGCATTGTGCACAGGGACCAAAGTGCAAATACCCACAGTTCTGGGGGTCCAGGTGCAAAATACCCAACAAAACACGCGCCAAGCGCGTGCCTGGGGCACTCAGGGACCTATATGTAAAGAAAATAAGTCTCGAGGACCTATTGGTAACTCGTACCAAAAGTCCAGGGGGCTCAGTAGCAAATAACCCAGAATAAAACGCACATGCGAGAATAAAGCATTCACAGGGGTATATATGCAATTAACCAAAAAGTTTCATTCATTCATGAACATCCAGAACTACAAGGGCATGGATTGCAAATACACCAACAAAACATGTGACGAAGCACGTGGCTCACAACAGGCAGGGTTATAAGTGCAAATATCTAAAGCTCTGGGTCCTCTATGTAATTAAACCTAAAGCTAAACAACGTACTTAAATATTTACAGGACTAAAGCAAAATGCATAAACGAAAGGGGGCCTAAGAGTAAATTACACCGTTTATTAATGTCGAGGGACGGATGTACGACGCGTGGCAGGTTGGATGGATGGGATGGTGCGCCGCACACAAGAGCAACCCCTCGAGTCGATCCGACGGCTGGTATGTGTCCACGTGGATGATCGGACGAAGATGCTGCAACGTGGGTCTTCGAAGAAGTCCGGGCTCGGATTGGATGGACGAGGTGCAGCCACGTGCTTGATCGGATGGCTGAGAGGCGTCGTGGCTTAACCTCGCTGCTCAACGGTGAAGATCGACCCCAGGGAGATCCAATGGTCAGTGCTGCTCCGTGGATGAACGGACGAGATCTAAACTGGAGTGTCGAGGTCGATCTGACGGTGGACGAAGGATCTGGAGGAACTGGCGGCCGGCGAACTTCGCCGGCCCTCTGCGTGTACGGTAGTCCTTGTCCGGTGCTCAGGAGATGCTAGAAAGCTTCGCCATGAAGCTCCGCACCCGATGCACTGCTCCGATGGAGGAGAGGAGCTCCAGAGAGCTCCGACGACGTGATCGAACTGGAGCTGCTGTGCCCAGAAGTGTCGACCTCCAGATGAGGTCGATTAGCCTTGGTACCTGCACAGGAAAGAAGCTGGGTCGAGGGCAAACTGCCTCGACCCGTTAGAGCGGGCGAAAGTGGCTGGTGTAGCGAGATGGAGGCTCTCCGGCGAGCGGCGGAGGGAGGAGAGCCGAAACCCTGCTCCGGGGCGAGCCAAGGGGGAATGGAAGGTCGGAGAAGGTGGAGAGGGGCCAAGCGAAGGTGGTGGCGTGGTCGGATGGTCAAATGGGTAGACGGAAACGGCTAGCGAAGGCGGCGGAGCTATACTATCGGAAGGCGACAAATCAAAACCTACGCTAATCTACGGGCTAACAGAGCTACCTGATGGGCGCATTCGACTGGGCTGGAGCCGATGAAGCTCCCGGTCGTTGCCTCAAGGGGCCGTCGAGTTCCCCGAGGCTCAGCGCGCTCGCGGCGGCGTACGGCGGCAAGAACCACCGGATCAGTGACTCCCGGCTGCCCGGGCCCGCTGCAACTCCATGGGGCCACGGCTGTCACTCTGGGACGCTGGAGGAGCTCACAGGCAACGAGGAGAAGATCAAAGATGCATGAATTAGGTCGCCGGTGACGACGTTAAATATGGTGCCGGATCCGAGAAGATGGCGTTCGGGCGAGTAAGGCGGAGCTCGGATCTAGCAAACCCACCCCGGGCGAGGATCTTGGATAATCGGCGAGTAATCGGGGCCCGGGGTTTGGGTTAATGGCGGTCGGGTCGGGCGGGCAAAAAGTCGAGAAAACGGGTCGGTCGCCTGATCCGCGAAAGAAGAAGGTCCGCGGGGGAAGTTGACCGGGGTCAACAAACCCCCGTGGACCAATCAGGAGCCACCAAATATTGAATTTTTATTTCTTTATTTTAGGCTAGAGAATGACCGAATTTACAAAAACTTAAAACATGAAATATTTTTATTTTATTTTTTTCAATTTTTTTTGTGATTTTTAATTAATTTTTGGAAATAAAAATAAGGTATTTACATTATATAGCTATATATAGGTATATATACAATATGTAGGCTTTTGATTTTTGATTTTTAATTATTATTGTTGTATAATTTTATTCCCATTTTATAATTTATTTATTTATAGAATAAAATAAGGAATAAAATGATGTTTTTATTTGATTTTTATTATTTATTTACATAGGTAAAATAAATAGTTATGTACATCTATATACATGGTATATGTACAATGTATTTTTGTATTTTTAATTTTTCTATTTTATTTTTTTTTATTTTAATTATTTTTATTTTATTTATTTACAATATATAGCATAGAATATTTACAAAAAATTTGGAAAATAACTTTATTTATCTGCAAGGTTAAATAAATATAGGAACATGGTTTATGTACATGATGAAAGGGTATTTTTGATCTTTTTGCTTTTTAACTTTTTATTTTGTTTTTATCTTTTATAAATATATACAAGTATTTACAAGCATATTTTTGGTTGAGGAAAATATAGTTTTATTTATTTACACAAATATTTACACATGAGCCCCTATCTCCCTCTACTTTGGCTTTTATGCGGTCAGGCCCATGCTGAGCCCTCCCTTGGGTTAGGTTGCTCAATATTTATTCTAAATATTTCCCTCTTTTCTTTAATCTTTATTCTTTTATTTTTGCACAAAAACATGCTAATTATAAGTTTTTACACAATGCATGCTTTTGGTAATTATTTGTATTTACATATATCTACATGCATTTGCAAAGGTTTTTGTAGCTAAAATATAAGAATAAAGAGTGATGAATGGGCATTCATCAGACCGCTGAGATATGGATTTGACAATGTGTAGGTCGATATTGGGGTTATTATTAGATATGAATTGAGTAGGATCTACCAAGAATGTATCCTCAACGGTTTCAGATTGTGCATGCCTATATTGGTTATTGGAAGTAGCGTGGTCATGTCCTGCCAGGAAAGTCTCGTAAACATCAAAGTAAAATGGCTCGAAATCATTATCAAAAAAAGTAGGATCAATTTCAGCTTGGCGAGCCTCTATCAGATCATCATCTTTATCAAAAGGCCCAAATTCCTTTATAAAAGCAATCAAATCAAATTTGTCCTGATCGGTCTCATCTGAATCACGGTTAATAGGAACGGACTTATCAGTGAAAGTAGTCATATCATGTCCGTCCTGTCTAGTCTCAGAGTATGCCTTCCGCTCTAGGGTGTCTATCGTGTATATCCCGCTAATGTCATCAATGCATCTCCACATACCAGAAGGGGGAACTCCAAGGTCTATACTTTCCGAGTCTTCCTCCTTCAAGAGAAATTCTTGGATTTCATTATCATCCAACATATAACAAGAATCTCTGATATTATCCTCGAGGTCAAGTTCCTTGGGGTTGGCTAACATAGGCGGGCTCTCATGGGATGCAGATCTCTGGTCGGTAGTGGGTGTAGTGATCAACACATCGCTCCTTGCATCAGAAAGGAAGTGAATCTCTCCTGAACCATAATCAATAACGGCTCCCGTAGAGGCGAGGAAAGGTCGTACCAGAATGATGGGAGGGTGCTCCACAGGGGTGGAGGTCTCCATGGGCATTACAACAAAATCGGAAGTGAAATTCATGCTCTGAATTAGAATGACAACGTTTTCTAAAATACCCTTCAGCCTCTTGATAGATCCATCAGCAAATTGAACTATCATCCTGGTTTTCTTGAGAGGCCCAAGATGAAGAGATTGTACCATAGAGAAGGGTATTATAGTAATTGACGAACCACCATCAAGGAGAGTGTTATCATAAGGATATTCAGATATGAAGCAACTCACAAGAGGTGTGGCAGTGTTCCCTTTCTTAAAATATGGACGGTGAGAGATGGCGTAGGCAGTGGCCATGGTCAAGATGTGATGCTTAGATCTTCTCCTTCACTTTCTCTTCTTATGTTGAGGAGTAGATAAATCTGTCATGGCATGTTGAAGTGGGGCTTTAATGATCTCATGAAGGGTGGCCACCACTTCGGGTTTAGTCAACATCTTTTTGAATTTTTGGACCTCCTCCATACAAGGGAGGAGATCAGAATCAACATACACACGAGGACTACCAAGAGCAGTCTATACAGTGGCATCCTCGGGGTCAAGGTTGGGACATGGTTGTGTGGGTAAATGATTGGGCATTTGGGTCCTCTCCTCACAAAATGAATCCACAACGTGTCTCCCGAATTCTTTTTAGATTTTTGATTTTTTTTCATTTTTTTGTATTTTGGGTGATTTCAAGCTCTCATGATTATCCTCAAATGAATCAATATCCTCAAATATTGGAGTAGCAATCTGGCTCTTATTTATATTAAATAGATTGGAAATCCTCGAATTCATATGCTCCATCATCTGTTTCAATTTCTCAAGTGTGGAAACCATGAAAGGTGACTCCAAAATCCCAGGATCAGGTGGGTTAAATGAGGGTATGTGAAAATCAAAGTCCTCCAACTCCTGAAATAATGGTTTAGGCAGATATGCACAAAAATCAGGAGGAAAGTCCTCCTGGAAAAGGGAAGGGGGATCAATTGGAAGGTACGAGGTATCTGCGAAGATCGAATTAAAATAACTCCAGTCGACCATCTTCGAAACAAAAGATGAGAGAGCACGAGGGTTAAGTCAAAAGATATGGAGAAAAAGGCACAAATGCATAGCAGGATCTAGTATGCACACAAGCAATCAAACACAATACGAACCCCCAATTCACCAACTCAACGCAATGTGAAGACCGTGAAGGTTCGATCTCTTAATCTTGTCTGTTTTAGAGTTAGGTGATAATCACAAGAATTGTACAAATACTTAGGTTGAATTATGGGATTTGGGCACTAACCTTAGTGCGTATGCGAGCAAGTTAAAACGAATGCAATGAGGGGGTTATTGTAAAGTCTTGAACTTGGTATATCTCGGATTCTATATAATAAGATTCGGCTCATAAAGAGAAAACCAACGGAATTTGTTTCATGTGAATCGGACTTCATTTCGATTTGTTATGAATTTCGGAAGAAAGAGAAGTAAGGAGGGTTAAGACGTCATTAACCCATAATGACTGCCATTAAGACTAATTAAACAGATTAAAGAAATTAATGACGGATTGAAAATCGTTAATGATCATTAGCAAACACTAATCAATAGTTAGCAAAAGATAAGCGTAAGCCGTAAGTTAAATCGCGATTAGTGAAGGTTAACCACGATTAGTGTTAATTGAGCATCATTAATGAATCTAGAATCCTCTAGAATGTTCTAACTTAAGCCCCAATTTTGGGATAAGTTTTGGTCAAAACCATGGTTCAAAACCATGGGCCACTAAACCATGGTTAAGGTATAAACCATGGTTTTCTAACCATGGTTAGTGGTTTTCTGGGGCCTATTAATAGATCCCCCACCCATTCATTCTCTACGATTTCCACTACCACCACCACCCCAAGGGCTAGGGTCGAGAGGTCGGGAGGAGGAGTGGGAGGCGATGGAGGAGCGCTAGCGTAGCGCTGCCAGGAGAACGAGGAGGAGAAAGGTATGATCCTCTCTTAGTTTGCTTCGTAAGCTAGGCTTTCAATTCATCCTCTTGTTCTTCCAAGTTTTGTTCTTGATTCATCTTTCTTTCCGATTCATTTTCCAGTTATGGTTCGAGGAGAAATCTGTGTAACTCCCTACTTAGGTGCGGGCGGCTATGCCCGTCAGTGAACCTATGATTCGTCACATGTTCACTCACCTAAGATGCATGGTTTCTACCGATTTTTCATCTCTTGTTGTTTGAGTATATTCTTTCAGTTTCGTTGTTATTTTCCTCTCAATTGATTTTATAGAGGAAACTTTTTTTGTTTTTATTTTGAAATTATGTCCCGATATAAGGGGAAACTCTACCGAAATTTTCCGAGAAATAGGTCCCGATATAAGGGGAAACTCTGCTGAAATTTTCTGAGAAAGATGTCCCGATATAAGGGAAAACTCTGCCGAAATTTTCAAGAGAAAATATGTTCTTGGCGTTCTTCGTGTTCTTCGTGTTCTTCGCGTTCTTCGCTTTTTGACACGTTCTTAGCGTTTTTTATACGAAAATGAAAATTCGATCTTTTCAGGAGCCTTAAAATAGCCTTTCTAAAAACGAAACACGATAAAGCCTTGCATACACGAGAGAGAGCTCGATTAGGTAACGAAATCCTTCTTTTTACTGTTGGATTTTCATACGAGATTATTGAAATTATTGATTTTATTTTCTTTGCTATGAAGAACCCTAATTTTGGCTATTTTTGAAAAGTTCTAAGAGTTGCTTTGTGATTTCCACCCAAATAAGATTTAAGCATCAAATTGATGCGGTAGTTTTGAAAATTAGGGTTGTGAGTTAAAATAGGCATAAACACGTGTATATGTGCATATGAATAATATATATGTGAGTCTATACTAAGTATTGCTAATTATGCAAATCGAAGACGTAACGAAAGAATTACATCATGGGAATTGATGTGGCTTGAGTTGGATCCTGAAAAGGATCGTGTGTCACGTTAAGGATGACTGGGAGTAGAACTACAGGTCAGAATGAAACCTATAGGTTTGTCGGAAGGAACCCGTATTGGCGTTTCCCTACCTAGGTGGTACATGGTTGCCCTGTTATGTTAAGTGCGCACGAAATGAATGTTTTGCAATGTGCGGTATCGGGAGCCAATATCTTCGGGTTGAACGACGGAAGATGTGGTCGTACCACGTGGAGGCACGGGTGGTCCAATAGCGGCTGGGTCACGATAATATGTATTTAAAACCGCTAGGTTATATGATTAAATGTTAGTCTGAGATGTTAAGCAACCGAGTTCTTGAGGACAGTGTGCTCATTTATTTTCTAGGCCTAGGGTTTGAGACCCTTTTTAATAAAGGAAAAGGAAATTGTCAGGGTGGTATTGGAGGATTGGTTGAGGCGACGTGCGGCGGCATAAGCTTACCAAGGTCAACGCAATCTCCAATCCCGAAGTGTCCACAGCTTCAGAGTCCTTATAGTGGTGAGGTAATTCTCCTAGACTAATCCCTGACATGGTATAGAAAGGAATAGGACTTAAATTAACAAGAAGGAATGAAACCTTTAATGATAACAAGTTTTACAAAATTACACAATTTGTTTGCTTTTCTCTTCTTCGTTACTTAGCATTCGCTAATTTTTATCCTACGATTTATGGAAAACCCAACAGGTGTTGGTGAGCCATCACAAGGACTTTAAAAATCCATCCAGCTTACATACTAGACATCCAGCCAACCACAATAGCTTTACTTTGTAAGGTAGTTAGTAATCTTTTGTGTATTTTCCTTTCAAGCTGATTTACATGTAAATGGTTATAGTGGGACAATGTATCATATCAACTTTATTTTGTGAATGGCAAAGTGTTGAAATATTTCCTTCTAAGTATTTTTATTTGCAGTCTGTTTCTGAATGTTAGTTGTGATTATTGAATGAATTATTACCGAGTAACCAGATCCGGTTATGGGAGGATCCGCCGGCCCGGAATTGGGGTTGTGACAGATTGGTTTTAGAGCCTGCTTACTCCAGTAATTTATTTAGTAATTAACAATTATGAGAGGTATTCAGAAAACTAAGTTATTATTAAGATCCTTTGATCTTAATAACTGACTACAGTACCATTCACAAGTCATTGTCCCTTATGTACATCATGCTAAGACATATATGATCTGACCTTTGACCTTGACTTATCACAGGATCATGGTAGACCAAGACGTGTATAGACAATTAGCTACTATGATCACAATGCTCCAAGACATGGGGCAAAGGCAACAAGCATTGGAGGAGAGGCTCAATGCACAAGCTGAGAGACCCGAGGCATCTAAGCCTACGGATGCTAGGATTGAAGGTTCTGTCCATCTTTCTGAGGTAGAATCAAGTTACCGTCCTTCAACTGAGTCTGCTCCTACCCCGACTGAAGGAGTAATGGAGAAGGCCCTTCTTAGACACCAAACATTACTAGATAATTACCGAAAGGGAAAAATTCCTCAATTCAAAGGTGTAGAGACATCTGCCGAGGCTGATTTATGGCTTGATGATGTTAGTAGGATGTTGAGGATAATAAACATACCAGCAGATACTTGGGTACACTTTGCTGATTACTCCTTCACAGGTTATGTACGACGATGGTGGAAAGCAATTTCCAAGAAATTAGCAGATCCTGTTCCATGGGATATCTTTGAAGAGAGGTTCTGAGCTCACTTCTGTCCCTCTCATTGGGAAGAATTAAAGAGGAGAGAGTTGGCTTCTCTGAACCAGGGTTCTAAGACCGTACGAGATTATCATATCCACTTTACTGAGGTACTACGTTACTCACTAGCTCTAGAAGCTTCACCACAAGAGTATCTTACAAAATTTGTTAGCGGTCTTCAGGGAGATCTGCGAGAAAAGCTTGCGGTTTTTAGAGCTATAACCATCGATGAAGCAATGGACATCGCCTCTCATATTGAGATGGAGAGGGATGAAAACAACCAAAGAAGAAGTTTCCACTTTAATAGTGGACCATTGACGAACCGAAAAATCGACCCTTTAATAATGTGTTTTTAGCACATGAAGATCGTCATCGTAGTCGGGCCGATTCGGGTCGTCAAAGAGATCACCTCATTTAAAGATATGCCATGAATCGAAAACAAGGTGATCGTTATTTATTTTACTTGGCAAGATACCAAGGTCGAACTCAGGGACACGAGCCTCTCTCGTATTGATCGGATTTAAGTCTATTTAATTAAGTGTTGAATTAAAGCCTATAGGTCAAAATATGCAAAGAGACAACAAGACATGACAAGATTAAAGTAAACATGCAATCTTTTTTTTAAAAACATTTTTATCATGCAAGTGAATGCAAAGAATCACAATTATGCCCTAGATACGAAATGATGAGCAAAAGTCAACAACAAGTCAATTCCAGATTTAATCGAGATAACAAATTCAGTTTGAACAAGGCATGGATTAGTTAATAAGAGACACAAAGCTATCAAAATAATACGTTAACATTAAAGTGTCCATTACATGAAATAAGCATGCCATGAGAAAGTACGTCAAACGAGTTTCGAAATGAAACTGAAATCAACTCGATTGGACATATATAGCTCAAGATATTCAACAAAGAAAGCAAGGGCATAACTGAAAGAAAACATGAAAAGATAACTACAAAAAGGTCCCTGGAAAGGACTGAAAAGTAAATAAAATAAGTTCGGAGGCCTTCCCTGTAAATTATCCATAAGCGCGGGGACCCTTTTGCAAATTTGGAGAAGTTCGAGGGTAGCGCTGCAAATTACCCAGGAGGCACGTGCCAAGCACGCGCCCTCCCAGGCTCGGAAGTTGGCTCGGCAGAGGCTCGGTGAAGTTCCGGCTAGGCTCGGACTTAGGTTTGGCTTGCTTCAGGCTCGGGAGCATCCCAGCCTAGAGGCTCGGATGCTGAGCCTCGGAGTTGCCCTGGTGAAGACATGTGGCTGCATGTCGACCCTTAGATCGTGAGGATCCAAGGGCTGCTGAAGGTGATGACGCGGTTCCATTCGAGATGATCCAACGGTCGCTGGAGAGGCGGGTTTTGAGCGACGTGGCTGCATAGTGGCCGTTGGATGAACTCCGGGGCGGAGCATCCAACGGTCACTGCTCCTCCTTCTTCGGCCGAAGGCGGGCGGCGCAATCTGGGCTCCGGCGAAGGGCTACCTCCTCCGCCGCTTGTTGTTCGTCGCCATGCATCTCCCCGAAGCTCAATGGATGACCGTTGAGGAAGCCCGGAGCTCGGGGAAGATGCAGAAGCCTCTGGCGTTGCTCATCGGGGCTCGGAGGTTGCAGGCGGCTGTGACGAAGATAGGTCCGGCGAAGCTCCGACCAGTGCGAGTTTATGAGTACCTGCATGTTAGAAGCAGAGCCGAGGCGTAGCAGAAGATGTGCGTGCGGTGTGTGAAGTGAGGTGGAAGCTCAGGCGGGCGGGAAGAACATGGGAGCTCGAAGCTCCTCCGCCGCGAGGGCGGAGGAGGTGGGTCGGAGGTGGTCGAGGTTCTGTAGGAAGGAGATGGTGAGCGGAGGGTTGCGCGGTGAAGGGGGATCGGAGGCGGAGCTATTGGGATGGTCATCGGAGAGAGGAGATGGCCGGATAGGCCTAAAAAATTAAAAGAAATTAACTGAAAATACAGATGAAGAAGAAAGAGGACTTACCTGATCGGAGGCGTAGCGGAGCTTGGGCTGGGGGTTCCAGAGGGTCCCGGGTCTTCGCTGAACTCCGGCAGCGACTCGGAGCAGCTCGAGCGGACGCGGTTGCGCCGCGACGACGCCGATGATGGCGGCGGGTCTCACCGGGGGAGACAGTCGTCTTCGCTCAATCCTACCGCCTCCCCCTGTCACAGGGAGGCGGAGGAGGGCTGGGCTGCTCCCCGCGTAAAGATGGACACCGGCGAAGGGGTGTGGGGCCGGTGTATTTAAAGTTTGAAGGTGGCGGAAGTGGTGGTGGCTGTGGTGGCGACGTGGGTTTCGAGGAGGAAATGGGGCGAGTGGGAGGCGGATGACGGTTAATGAAGGCTTGCGCGGGGTAGAGGGATAATGGGGGAAGATCGTGGAACGGTTGGCGAGTCGAGATGTTGGTCGGAGTGGGTGAAATAAAAGGAAGGGGGCGAGGTCTGTGCGAGAGGAAATCGTGGGAAGAGTGGGGGTCTGGAGGTTGACGATGACCTCCGACCGTTGGATCTGGAGATCCAACGGTGGAGATCTAGGCGCAAAGTGACGGTGCTGATGAGATCTCGGGCGATGCAAACGGAGGGAGTCGATTGCGCCACGTGTCTGGCTGAGGAAGTGGCGCGAATGGAGGGAGCAGATGATCCCTGAGTCTGATCGGAAGGCTGAGAGGCGCCCAAGGAAGAGACGGTTCAGATGGAAGATCGGGGGGGTGCGATCGGTGGCGGTCAAGATGCCACGTGGCGTCATGTGCGAGAGGTGGTAGCGAGTGGCTGAGATTAAAGCGGGGGAAGATCAAACGGTCGCGGATAAGGGGCGGCGTGGAGAGGCCTGGGCCGTTGGATCAAGAGGCCGATCCAACGGTCAGTAGGGCAGGCGGATAAGACAAGAAGAACCGGGCCACGTGGCGCCCTCAGAATGGGCCACGTGGCCCAATCAGATTATTGCAGAAGTATTTTTAATTTTTGAGGGTTTATTTGGTCGAATTTGAGAAAACTCAAAACATGAAAGTTGTAGATCTTGACGAGATCTACAAGTTTCATGTTGACCAAAACTCGAAAAGAGATCAAACAAGGGCCCGAAATATTTTTGAAGGTATTTTTAAGTCTAAAAATACCACGAATTTTTGTTTTGTCATTTTTTGTGGTTTTTAATTTATTTAGGACTCTGTTAATTATGAGACATTAACAGGGATTTATTGACAAACTTTTAAGCAAGGGGGTTAATTATGGAGAATAAAGATGATGAAACTGAGGTTCATCACCCCCCTATACTTAAATTATGCTCGTCCTCGAGCATCAAAAAGAATGACTAAGTTGGATTAACCCCCTTTGTGCATGTGAATACAGGATCCAATCTGATCAAGTCGACTCGGCTTCAGAGATCCAAAATTTTAGAGTTCAACCCAGCCTTAATCAAGAGGCTTCCAATTCCTCTACTTCTCTAGACTCTCTCTGATGTACATATAAACTAAAGGATATGATTTTAGTGTTGACTGCAATTTCGAGAGTAGAGTCAAGTCTTCACCCAAAATCTTGGTCCGAGAAAAATCTCCTAAGGACCCAATCCTCAGCACTAGGGAATAAATCAAATCTTGCATTCAGTCCACCGTCTCTTTAGTTGTCAGACTTAGAAAATGTGGATGGCAGGCCAGAAATGGAGGGCATGGGATTGTGTCAATTCTTCTCTCCCTCTCATTGGAACAAGGATTCTCTCTAGTGCCTTTTTACGCAACACATTTTTTTGGTGTTGATCAGTGCGTCCGTCAAGAGAAGTTGGAGCCGTCTGCACTTGTTTTCCTGGGAGTACACCGGGGTGTGTCTTTTTTGAGTATCTATTATACCTTCTACACCCAGACTTGTAGCATTTACGATGCAGAGCCCTTTTTTGGTGCAAGCCCGACTCCTGGTCCTAATAGCGGTGGTCCAAGTGGACACTTTTGAAATGGTTGGGAGCGCTCGCCTTTGGTGGAAGCTCTTTTATATTTGACTTTGTGGAATGAGAGCTTTTCTTTGAAATTTCATTGACTTGTATAATTTTTGGCTAGCTCCACTGCTTTTACCAAGAGTTGGCGCACACTGATCAACAATTTTTTATTTATATCACACCCAGGCACTTAGGTCAATGTCAAGAGATTAGTATAAGAATCAAGTTCTCATACTGGCTAATATTGCTGACACTCAGGTTTCCTGAAGCCTCCAAAGATTTTATCCCATCCTCGAGCATCATTAGATCAAATCCAAACTTGACTTCCTCATCCCAATCCCTCAGGTGAAAAATCAACTCGTCTCAATCAAAACCGCAGTCGTGCATGTGATGTGCTGATCATATTCTTTTTGTCTGAGACTAAGCATGGAATATAGCATGCAAATCTAGAGACCTAGGGGAATGTGGATGATTAAGTCTAAGACCCTGATGGCTAAGGCTGGTTAACCGCAAATCTCAAAGACCTCAAAAAGCTAAGTCTCCTTGACCAAATCAGATCCTGGGTGAAAAGTGTAAGTAGAGGACTAATCCAACTTCTTCATTCAACAACAAGATTTTTTTTAATTTTTCTCATTTTTATTTTTTTTAGTTTTTAGAGTTAAAACACAGGTTAGACTCAACTTTTCTTGATAAAAGATTTTCAAAACCATGTCACAAAAGATTTTCAAAACATTTTTCAAAAAGATTTTTTTCAAAACAAGAAAAACTCATTTTCTTTCGAATCATTTTCGAAAATATTTTTATCAAAATAGTGTAACATAGTTAGAAAAGCCGTGAAATCTTTTGAGTTCTCTTAATCCAACGAATTTTACCTTAGCCAAAAAGTTTTTAATTTTTCAAAATTTTCAGATATTTAGCTAAAGTAAATAAATTGTATGTACGGTATACCCCCCTATCCTTAAACTTTGCTATGTCCTCATAGCACTAGATGTTACGAGTCCATAGGTCCATTTAAAAATAGAAGAATATACGGGAGATAAGAGGGACTCCCCCCTATACTTAGGTTAGAAATAACCTAAGTATAAAGGCAAGAAAAGATGAGTGGAGAAAATCACGGGGATTTGGGTCCCCCCCCTATACTTAGGCTGAGATTAGCCTAAGTATAAAGATGGAGATTGATGTTGGAAGAGACCCAAGGTGAACGAAGAAGAGGAGGGATGGATTTACAAGTGAGTGGCTGAATCTTCGGAGATGAAATGGAGTGTCTTCGGATTTGGGGTGTGTGTCACATCAAATATGGCTCAATCAAGCAAGCAAACCCTTAGTTTCACCAACTCACTCATGAAACCAACCAAGGTTGGTTGATTATCTTGTCAGTTTTATTGGTGATAAAACTTTAGATAATTACGCGGAAAAAAAATGTGGAATAAAAACCAACGCGTAACTGAGGGTGTTGCTCTCCCAAAACCGAATTTTACTCCATTTTTTGGTTGACTTGCAATTAACAGTCCCAATTTTATTTTGAGTTATCACTGAATTCAGGTTAGCACAAAATCAAGAAGTCATCGTCTACCGTTCATTCCATTTTCCATTAATCCTAGGTGATCAAGCTAGGAAATGAAAGCCGAGAAAAACATGTATTCGAAGAAACCGCGATCTGGGCTAAGCGAGAAATCATGCAGTGATTTGACAAAAACACGTGAAAAACGGGGACTGTTTTGAAAACCAAATCCAACATGCATGCAAGTCGAAAAAGCCGCACCTAATCATGCATCTATTAGCGGTGAATGATATCCATTTAAATTTGGCTAAGTGAGGCGAGATTATGTGCGTCTATGATTTAGAGTGTGACTAACCTACGATCAAGCACATAAGAATGTGATAAAATAAAATGAGCTCGGAGAGCCGCGTGCCTAGTCCTAGGTCGACACTCAAGTGGGGACGATCCCCACACAACCACGTTCGTCCGATTACAATCGCGAGTCTTCGATCGAAGACCGCTGTAAAAGACGAGTTTATTATAAAATAAAATGCAACAAAAATGCGAGACATTTTTTTTTCTTTTCTTCCTCCTTTGCTCCAAGCATGCTCCTGCGGCTCCTCGCAGCGGGGAACGTCCTGCTCCTCGCCTCCTTGATCCATCAAGGGCCCTGCCACAGAAACAATCGTTAGATACCAAATAAGAAAGAAAAATTTTATATGCAAAATATGTGGTTAATTGACCTATAAAAAGGAACACTAAATTAAACACACAAAAATCCAAAAAATAAAAGAAATGAGCTGTGTCCCCGGCAACGGTGCCATTTGACGAACCGAAAAATCGACCCTTTAATAATGTGTTTTTAGCACATGAAGATCGTCATCGTAGTCGGGCCGATTCGGGTCGTCAAAGAGATCACCTCATTTAAAGATATGCCATGAATCGAAAACAAGGTGATCGTTATTTATTTTACTTGGCAAGATACCAAGGTCGAACTCAGGGACACGAGCCTCTCTCGTATTGATCGGATTTAAGTCTATTTAATTAAGTGTTGAATTAAAGCCTATAGGTCAAAATATGCAAAGAGACAACAAGACATGACAAGATTAAAGTAAACATGCAATCTTTTTTTTAAAAACATTTTTATCATGCAAGTGAATGCAAAGAATCACAATTATGCCCTAGATACGAAATGATGAGCAAAAGTCAACAACAAGTCAATTCCAGATTTAATCGAGATAACAAATTCAGTTTGAACAAGGCATGGATTAGTTAATAAGAGACACAAAGCTATCAAAATAATACGTTAACATTAAAGTGTCCATTACATGAAATAAGCATGCCATGAGAAAGTACGTCAAACGAGTTTCGAAATGAAACTGAAATCAACTCGATTGGACATATATAGCTCAAGATATTCAACAAAGAAAGCAAGGGCATAACTGAAAGAAAACATGAAAAGATAACTACAAAAAGGTCCCTGGAAAGGACTGAAAAGTAAATAAAATAAGTTTGGAGGCCTTCCCTGTAAATTATCCATAAGCGCGGGGACCCTTTTGCAAATTTGGAGAAGTTCGAGGGTAGCGCTGCAAATTACCCAGGAGGCACGTGCCAAGCACGCGCCCTCCAGGCTCGGAAGTTGGCTCGGCAGAGGCTCGGTGAAGTTCCGGCTAGGCTCGGACTTAGGTTTGGCTTGCTTCAGGCTCGGGAGCATCCCAGCCTAGAGGCTCGGATGCTGAGGCTCGGAGTTGCCCTGGTGAAGACACGTGGCTGCATGTCGACCCTTAGATCGTGAGGATCCAAGGGCTGCTGAAGGTGATGACGCGGTTCCATCTGGACCGTTGGATCGAGATGATCCAACGGTCGCTGGAGAGGCGGGTTTTGAGCGACGTGGCTGCATAGTGGCCGTTGGATGAACTCCGGGGCGGAGCATCCAACGGTCACTGCTCCTCCTTCTTCGGCCGAAGGCGGGCGGCGCAATCTGGGCTCCGGCGAAGGGCTACCTCCTCCGCCGCTTGTTGTTCGTCGCCATGCATCTCCCCGAAGCTCAATGGATGACCATTGAGGAAGCCCGGAGCTCGGTGAAGATGCAGAAGCCTCTGGCGTTGCTCATCGGGGCTCGGAGGTTGCAGGAGGCTGTGACGAAGATAGGTCCGGCAAAGCTCCGACCAGTGCGAGTTTATGAGTACCTGCATGTTAGAAGCAGAGCCGAGGCGTAGCAGAAGATGTGCGTGCGTGTGTGAAGTGAGGTGAGGTGGAAGCTCAGGCGGGCGGGAAGAACATGGGAGCTCGAAGCTCCTCCGCCGCGAGGGCGGAGGAGGTGGGTCGGAGGTGGTCGAGGTTCTGTAGGAAGGAGATGGTGAGCGGAGGGTTGCGCGGTGAAGGGGGATCGGAGGCGGAGCTATTGGGATGGTCATCGGAGAGAGGAGATGGCCGGATAGGCCTAAAAAATTAAAAGAAATTAACTGAAAATACAGAGGAAGAAGAAAGAGGACTTACCTGATCGGAGGCGTAGCGGAGCTTGGGCTGGGGGTTCCAGAGGGTCCCCGGGTCTTCGCTGAACTCCGGCAGCGACTCAGAGCAGCTCGAGCGGACGCGGTTGCGCCGCGACGACGCCGATGATGGCGGCGGGTCTCACCGGGGGAGACAGTCGTCTTCGCTCAATCCTACCGCCTCCCCCTGTCACAGGGAGGCGGAGGAGGGCTGGGCTGCTCCCCGCGTAAAGATGGACACCGGCGAAGGGGTGTGGGGCCGGTGTATTTAAAGTTTGAAGGTGGCGGAAGTGGTGGTGGCTGTGGTGGCGACGTGGGTTTCGAGGAGGAAATGGGGCGAGTGGGAGGCGGATGACGGTTAATGAAGGCTTGCGCGGGGTAGAGGGATAATGGGGGAAGATCGTGGAACGGTTGGCGAGTCGAGATGTTGGTCGGAGTGGGTGAAATAAAAGGAAGGGGGCGAGGTCTGTGCGAGAGGAAATCGTGGGAAGAGTGGGGGTCTGGAGGTTGACGATGACCTCCGACCGTTGGATCTGGAGATCCAACGGTGGAGATCTAGGCGCAAAGTGACGGTGCTGATGAGATCTCGGGCGATGCGAACGGAGGGAGTCGATTGCGCCACGTGTCTGGCTGAGGAAGTGGCGCGAATGGAGGGAGTAGATGATCCCTGAGTCTGATCGGAAGGCTGAGAGGCGCCCAAGGAAGAGACGGTTCAGATGGAAGATCGGGGGGGTGCGATCGGTGGCGGTCAAGATGCCACGTGGCGTCATGTGCGAGAGGCGGTAGCGAGTGGCTGAGATTAAAGCGGGGGAAGATCAAACGGTCGCGGATAAGGGGCGGCGTGGAGAGGCCTGGGCCGTTGGATCAAGAGGCCGATCCAACGGTCAGTAGGGCAGGCGGATAAGACAAGAAGAACCGGGCCACGTGGCACCCTCAGAATGGGCCACGTGGCCCAATCAGATTATTGCAGAAGTATTTTTAATTTTTGAGGGTTTATTTGGTCGAATTTGAGAAAACTCAAAACATGAAAGTTGTAGATCTTGACGAGATCTACAAGTTTCATGTTGACCAAAACTCGAAAAGAGATCAAACAAGGGCCCGAAATATTTTTGAAGGTATTTTTAAGTCTAAAAATACCACGAATTTTTGTTATGTCATTTTTTGTGGTTTTTAATTTATTTAGGACTCTGTTAATTATGAGACATTAACAGGTATTTATTGACAAACTTTTAAGCAAGGGGGTTAATTATGGAGAATAAAGATGATGAAACTGAGGTTCATCAACCATCCAAACGCAAGGCACATTATAATTGTGGAGATCGTCGCTATCATCCAGCCGGTTCTAGTATAAGCTCACCACAGACCTTGGGTCAGGAATTATCAGGAAGAGGGGGTTTCTCTAGACCTTCATTATACCCCTGTAACCCAGCACCAGGAACTAGTACCTCTGTAGTTGGGTCTTCAGCTCAAACAGGAACATGTGGATGTTATCACTGTCGTCAAGAAGGTCACATTAGGAAAGACTATCCGCAGTTGAGAGGTTCAGTGTTTAAACCACCCCCAATTAATAGTATAACATCCACTCCAAGCAATGGAGCAACACACGGAGGAAGACAGGGTAGAGGTCGTGGCTCACAAGGAGCGCCTCCTACACAGCAACCACCACAAAGTGTTGCGGGTTCTAGCTTGCCTATTCCTAATGGTCAGCTTAATGCAATCACTAAAGAACAGGCCTACAATTTAGGCACGGTCGTACGAGGTATTGTTACTATTCATGGCTTTTCAGTACATGCTTTATTTGATTCTGGTGCTTCACATTCATTTATTGCTCAACGGTTAGTACCCACTTTGGATAAGATACCATTACAAGTACAACAGTCCTATCTGATCAAGAAAACATGAGGACAAGTATTCATAATCCGAGAAATCCTATATAATTGTATAGTACTAATAGCGGGACATCAATTACCTATTTCACTATTACTGATAGAAATGGAGGACTTTGATCTTATCCTAGGGATGGATTGGCTAGAAAGGCATCATGCATGTCTTGACTGTTTTCAGAAGATAGTAACGTTTCACCTTCCTAACTCGATAGAGTTCCAGTTCATTGGAAAGACATCCAATGGTAATGTCGAATATATCTCTACTTTGAAGGCACAACAATTGTTAGAGAAAGGGTGCCAAGGCTATTTAGCTTGTGTATCCACTACATCAGGGTCAGAAAGAATGATAGAAGATGTGCCTATAGTGTGCGAGTTTCCTGATGTATTTCCAGAGGAACTACCTGGATTACCACCTAAGCGAGATATTGAATTTGAAATCTCTCTTATACCTGATATTCAACCTATTTCTATCCCTCCATATAGGATGGCACTAGCTGAGTTACGAGAGTTAAAGGCACAGTTGCAAGACTATTAGATAAAGGATTCATTCATCCTAGTACTTCACCATGGGGAACACCTGTCTTATTTGTCAGGAAAAAGGATGGGTCGATGCGGTTGTGCATTAACTATAAACAACTAAATAAGAGGACAATAAAGAATAAGTATCCACTACCAAGAATAGATGATCTCTTTGATCAGTTACAGGGTTCAACTATGTATTCCAAGATTGATTTAAGATATGGATACCATCAGTTGAAAATTAAAGACATGGATATTCCCAAGACAGCTTTTCGAACTAGATATGGACATTATGAATTCTTAGTTATGCCTTTTGGATTGACAAATGCCCCAGCAGGTTTCATGGATCTCATGAATAGAGTATTCAAGGAGTTCTTAGATCACTTTGCAGTAGTCTTTATTGATGATGTGCTTATTTACTCTAAGGATAAATATCTGCATGAACACCATCTCAGGCAGGCACTTCAATCTCTAAGGAAGAACAAACTGTATGCTAAATATAACAAATGTGACTTCTGGCTATCTGAAGTATCTTTCTTAGGCCATGTTATTTCTGGAGAAGGTATATCAGTTGATCCTACAAAGGTTAGTGCGGTGATGAGTTGGGAACGCCCGAAGACTGTCACAGAAATACGATCTTTTCTAGGTTTAGATGGATATTATAGAAGATTCGTGAAAGGACTTTTCACGAATAGCATTGCCAATGACTAGACTAACTCAGTAGGAAGTCCCATTCTTATGGTCTTATGCATGTGAAGCTAGTTTTCAGACACTAAAAGAATGCCTAACATCTGCACCAATCCTTACTCTACCCTCTGGGAGTGAAGGGTTTATAGTGTACACTGATGCGTCTAAAGAAGGACTTGGGGCAGTTCTTATGCAACATAGCAAGGTAGTTGCGTATGCATCACGACAGCTCAGGACACATGAAAAGAACTACCCAACACATGACCTTGAATTAGCTGTTGTAGTTTTTGCTTTAAAGATATGGAGACATTACCTCTATGGTATTACTTTTGAAATCTTCACTGATCATAAAAGCTTTAAATATCTATTTGATCAGAAGGAACTCAATATGAGACAGAGACGGTGGCTAGAGTTGTTGAAAGACTATGATTGCACTATGTCCTACCACCCTGGAAAGGGGAACGTCGTAGCAGATGCCCTTAGCAGAAGAACTTATTCACATGGGTTGGTAAATTCTATCCACTTCTCGGGTTTACTATCAACGTTAAGTGAATGGAAACCATTTGATAGTAGTGCTAATACTATAACTATTCCTCACCAATACAAACCAGAGATCTGGGATAGAATAAAGGAAGGACAGGAGGATGATCCAGTCCTTAAAGACTTGAGACAACAACTTGAGAATAATGAGGTAGAGGGATTCCACATACAAGATGGGTTACTGTATAACCATCACAGAGTTTGTGTATCAAACACACCTGAACTAAGGAAAGACATCTTACGAGAAGCGCACTGCTCAAGATTATCTATTCATCCAGGAATTACAAAGATGTATAAGAATCTTCAATCATACTTTTTGTGACCAGGAATGAAGAAAGATATTGCTGAGTTTGTGAATTCATGTTTCACTTGCCAGCAGGTAAAGGCTTCACACCAAAAGCCACCAAGATTATTGCAACCCTTCCCTATACCTAAATGGAAATGGGAAAGCATTTCCATGAACTTCGATACTGGCTTACCTCGGACGACTGGTAGTAAAGATAGTATCTGGGTTGTAATAAATCGTCTGACGAAGGTAGCACACTTTACTCCGATAAGCTTATCTTTCATTCCAGATCAGCTTGCTGAATTATATATTACACATGTGATTTGCCTCCATGGTATCCCAAAGGAAGTAGTTTCTGATCGAGATTCACGATTCACCTCGCACTATTGGGAGAACTTCATGAAAGACTTAGGTACACAACTATGCTTGAGTACAACATATCATTCACAAACAGATGGTCAGTCAGAACGTACGATTCAGACATTAGAGGATATGCTACGGGCGTGTGCCTTAGAATGGAAGGGATAATGGATTAAACACTTACCTCTTACAGAATTCACATATAACAACAGTTACCATACAAGTATTGGCATGGCACCATTTGAAGTACATTATAGACGTAGGTGTACTACTCCTTTGTGTTGGCAAGAGGTCGGGATAAATAACCTTTATGATTCAGATACCCTGTAAGAGACACGAGAAGTTGTAGAGCTTGATCGAAAAAGACTATTGACTGCTCAGGCCGCCAGAAAAGCTATAGTGATACCAGATGAAGAGACCTTGAGTTTGAGGTAGGTGAATTTATATTTCTCAAAGTATCACCTATGAAGGGAATTCAGAGGTTTGGTGTGCATGGGGAGTTAGCACTCAGGTTCGTGGGTCCCTTTGAAATTATTCAGCGCATTGTAAATTGGCATATAGACTTGCACTTCCTCCACATCTTTCGGCTGTACATGATGTTTTTCACGTATCAAATCTAAGAAAGTATGCTAAGGATCCATAGCATAAGATGAGTTATGATGATTTACATGTTGATCCAGACTTGACATACCAAGAGATACCTGTGCAAATACTTGACAGGGATATCAAGAAGTTGAGAAATAAAGAGGTGCCTCAAGTTAAAGTATTGTGGCGGAACCAAGAGTTTGAAGAAGCCACATGGGAACCTGAGGTGGAAATGAGAGAGAAATACCCCTACTTGTTTGAGTAATAACACTATGTGTTGCATATCTTCTTTATAAATGAAATGGCATTCATTCTCTTTAAGGTTGTTATGCCTGCATTTCCAGTCTCGAGGACGAGACTTCCTTTAAGGTTGTTATAATTGTAAAGCCTTGAACTTGTCATATATTGGATTCTATATAATAAGATCCAGCTCGTCAAGAGGAAACCAACGGAATTTGTTTCGTGTGAATCGGACTTCATTTCGATTCGTTATGAATTTCGGAAGAAAGAGAAATAAGGAGGGTTTAGACGTCATTAACCCATAATGACTGTCATTAATACTAATTAAACATGATTAAAGAAACTAATGACGATTCAAAACCGCTAATGATCATTAGTAAACAATAATCAATAGTTAGCAAAAGATAAGCGTAAGATGTGAAAGTTAAATCGCGATTAGTGAAAGTTAATCATGATTAGTGTTAATTAAACGTCATTAACGAATCTAGAATCCTATAGAATGTTCTAACTTAAGCCTCAAGTTTGGGATAAGTTTTGACCAAAACCATAGGCCAAGACCATGGGCCACTAAACCATGGTTAAGTATAAACCATGGTTTTCTAAACATGGTTAAGGTATAAACCATGATTTTATAACCATGGTTAGTAGTTTTCTAGGGTCTATAAATAGACCCCCTACCCATTCATTCTCTACGATTTCCACTACCACCACCACCCCAAGGGCTAGGGTCGAGAGGTCAGGAGAAGGAGTTAGAGGCGAGGGAGGAGCGCTAGCGAAGCGCTGCAGGGAGAACGAGGAGGAGAAAGATATGATCCTCTCTTAGTTTGCTTCGTAAGCTAGGCTTTCAATTCATCTTCTTGTTCTTCCAAGTTTTGTTCTTGATTCATCTTTCTTTCCAATTTGTTTTCCTGTTATGCTTCGAGGAGAAATCTGTGTAATACCCTACTTAGGTGTGGGCAGCTATGCACTCCAGTGAACCTGTGATTCGTCACACGTTCACTTACCTAAGATGCGTGGTGTCTATCGATTCTTCATCTCGTGTTGTTTGAGTATATTCTTTCAGTTTCGTTGTTATTTTCCTCTCGATTGATTTTATAGAGGAAATACTTTTCGTTTTTATTTTGAAATATGTTCCGATATAAGGGGAAACTCTACCGAAATTTTCTGAGAACTATGTCCCGATATAAGGGGAAACTCTGCCAAAGTTTTCTGAGAAATATGTCCCGATATAAGGGAAAACTCTTCCGATTCAAGAGAATATGTTCTTGGCGTTCTTGGCGTTCTTCACGTTCTTCGTTCATTCTTCGCGTTCTTGATACGTTCTTAGCGTTTTTGATACGAAAATGAAATTCGATCTTTTCAGGAGCCTTAAAATAGCCTTTCTAAAAATGAAACACGATAAAGCCTTGCATACACGGGAGAGAGCTCGATTAGGTAACGAAACCCTTCCTTTTGCTGTTTTCATATGAGATATTGAAATTCTTGATTTTATATTCTTTACTATGAAGAATCCTAATTTTTGGTTGTTTTTGAAAAGTCTGAAGAGTTGCTTTGTGATTTCCACTAAAATAAGATTTAAGCATCAAATTGATGTGGTAGTTTTGAAAGTTAGGGTTGGGAGGTAAAATAGGCATAAACACGTGTATATATGCATATGCATAATATATATGTGAGTCTATACTAAGTATTGCTAATCATGCAAATCGAAGACTTAACGAAAGAATTACATCATGGGAATTGATTTGGCTTGAGTTGGATCCTGAAAAGGATCGTGTGTCACGTTAAGGATGATTGGGAGTAGAACTATAGATCGAGCATGCAACCTATAGGTTTTTCGGAAGGAACTCGTATTAGCATTTCCCTACTTAGGTGGTACACGGTTGCCCTGTTATGTTAAGTGAGCACGAAATGAATGTTTTGCAACGCGTGGTACCAGGAGCCAATATCTTTGGGTTGAACGACGGAAGATGTGGTCGTGCCATGTGGAGGCACCGGTGGTTCAATAACGGTTGGGTCACGATAATATGTATTTAAAGCCGCTAGGTTATATGATTAAATGTTAGCCTGAGGTTTTAAGCAACGGAGTCCTCGAGGACAGTGTGTTCATTTGTTTTCCAGGCCTAGGGTTTGAGACCCTATTTAATAAAAGAAAAGGAAATTGTCAGGGTAGTATTGGAGGATTGGTTAAGACGACGTGCGGCGGCATAAGCTTACCAAGATCAACGTAATCTCCAATCCTGAAGTGTCCACAGCTTCAAGTCCTTATAGTGGTGAGGTAATTCCCCTGGACTATTACTTGACGTGGAATAGAAAGGAATAGGACTTCAATTAACAAAAAGGAATGAAATCTTTAATGATAACAAGTTTTGCAAAATTACACAATTTGTTTGCTTTTCTCTTCTTCGTTACTTAGCATTCGCTAATTTTTATCTTATGATTTATGGAAAACCCAATAGGTGCCGGTTAGTCATCGCAATGACTTTAAAAATCCATCCATCTTACATACTAGACATCCAGCCAGCCACAGTAGCTTTACTTTGTAAGGTAGTTAGTAATTGTATTTTTCTTTCAAGCTGATGTACATGTAAATGGCTATAGTGGGACAATGTATCATCTGAACTTTATTTTGTGAATGGCAAAGTGTTAAAATACTTCCTTCTGAGTATTTTTATTTGTAGTCTGTTTCTGAATGTTAGTTGTGATTGCTGAATGAATTATTGCCGAGTAACCAGATCTGGTTGTGGGAGGATCCGACGGCCCGGAATTGGGGTCGTGACAGTTATTCTCCCCAAAACAATGATTTTTCCTTACGTTTATTTTAGGGTCGTGTTTTCTTTAGCAGTCCCAAGTTTTAGGAAGTTTTCACTTGGTTTAAGTATACTCAATGAATCGTCTACCGAGTGTCCAATTTCCTTTTTAACTTATGTGAGTAAAAATGAGAAAGGGGATCGGAAAGAGATGCGTACCTTGTCGCCAGCGCTCTACATGCAAGTGATCCGTGTAAAATTTAAATACAGAAAAATAAACTAGCCTATATGATGCAAGTGAACCGTCTAGATGATGACTTATATTAACGGCAAGAACAAGTTAATTTGACTAAGTCCAAATTACGTTATACTCTATAGGCACAGAAATTCTTATTTAGGGTGTTTGGACTTAATTAATTACCTGGTTCAAGAAAATTAATTAAAGTAATCAATAGGTGGCTCACGAAATCCGCGGGAAACAAAGAAAAATAAAACGATGAAAAGAAAATCGGTGAGGTCCCCCAAGTGCACCGGCACTAGGTGCAACAGACCCCACAACAAATGAATGTCTGTTTACAGAGTTCAAATGCTAGAAAAAATCTCTCTCTCTCTCTCTCTCTCTCTTTCTCTTTTTTCGTCTCTTTCAATTCTTCTTCTCCTCTTCTCACGCTATCATGCGGCTTGGTGAAGAATCAAGCCGCCTCCATGTCGCTTGGGTGCTTCAGCTCTCCTAGGATCGCCTCCTTCGCTCTGCGGGCCCTCGCAAGAAAAAGAAAAGAGAATGCGTAAGAAACATAATTAACAAATACGAGAAAATGATGAAATAAATGCAGTGGATATGAACAATGGAATAATGTGGCAAATTATAAATAGATATTTACAACCAAGAGTAGCAAGTCAGAAGAGAAACCTAACTACCGTCGACGTGCCTCCCCGGCAACGACGTCATTTTGTTGGTGTACGGAATATTGGAGACGGAAATTAATGATAATGCCGTTGCTGTCCCCAAAATCCCGTGACAAACAAACATTTTTTTATTATTTTGCTACTTATTAACCTGTATAGCGGACATGGTCGAACTCAGGGAGGCTACAATTTTCGAGGGTTATTCAATTAATCGAAAATCAATTAAGAGAAAATATGAATCTCAAAGGATGACTATCCCTGGTTTTTGTGATTTTTTTATCTTTTATTTTTTATTGTCTGATTTTTAAATTTTTAGTGATTTTGATTTTGTAAATTTTTTAAATTTTAAAAAATGAACAATATGCACGAGCACAAGAAATATGCACACCGACTCTTTTGTAACTTTTCAATTTGTCAAAATGCTCAGAAAAATCCAGAAAAAGTATTTTTGGGTTTTTAATAAAAGTTTTGAAATGTTTTTTAGAATTTTTGTGGAATTTTCAGATGTTTTTGTATTTTTCTAAAAATCAAAAGTGAGAAAATGCGAAAATGTACACAACATGGAGTAATTTGCAATTTAAGAATATTTTAATGCCCAAAACTCCTGATAACTATTTTTAAGACGAACTAGAAATAATTATCTACAAACAGGAACTGAAATCACTATTTTTAGATTTTTATAGAATTTTCTGTGATTTTTATAATATTTTTGATGTTTTTAAATTTTTTTGGATTTTATAAAAATTTAATGCATGAAAATTGGTCAGAAATTAAAAGACAATGAAATAAAACTACCCTAGTTTTTTTAGAATTTTTAAGAAAGTTTTCAAATGTTTATGAAATCTTGAATTTCTAAAAAAGAAAAATGATGTGTTTTTTATTTTTTTAAAAATAATAAATGATGACAAATGAAATTTTATGCTAAGAAGATAATCACATCATAAGCATAACACAATTTTTGCAAGATTTCTAGATCACAAATAACATTTATTTCATTCAAAGTGAGCAAGCAAATTATTGTTCTGCAGTTCAGGGACTAAAATGTAATTTCAAAAAGTTTTGCACTGAAAAAAAATAGAAATCAATCACAGGGGAGAATGAGCAATTTACCACTATATCATGTGCATGTCATGTGCTTGAGGTTCTAGCAGGGATGTTTTTGCAAATTCAGAAACCTTTGAGGGGTTTTCATGTAGCTTTCCCAAATAAAATATTAAATCAAAACCCTAGGAGGGTTTCGTTCCTCAATCACAAGGGTAAGCAACAGGGGCAAGAGGGCATGTAGCCGCCGTCGGACCTTCTTCTTCTACCCAAGCGCGCACGAGCAGTCGCGCGGGCAAGGGATATGGAGGGCTGATTGCCTGGCCTGGAGGTGGTCTCTGTGCGGAATCAACGGCAGGCAAAGCAGAGCGGTTGCGGTGCGTGGGCGGCGCTTGACGGGGGTGCGGTGGAGATGCGAGGGCCAGCATGCGGATGGAGCAGGAGGTGGGATGGAGAGCGGTCGTGGCGCGTCGAGTGCGCCGCTCGCGGATTGGAGGCGGTGGTGCATTCGACGGGTGGTTAAGGAGTTGGAAGCGGCAGAGGGGCAGTGTTGACGACGGCGGTGGAGTTGGGGGCGGCGAGGGTGGCGTCCCCGCTGCCTGTTGGAAGATTTTTTTGTTTTATTTGTTTTGTAATTTTTTTATTGCAATGTAACAATAAATAAAAAACTTTTTTTAAAATTTTATATTATAAATCCAAAATAATAAATAAATAGAAAATGAGAAATTTTTTGTTGTTTTCTTTTTAATGTTCCTACAAAACAAACATTGGTGTAAAAGAAACAAATAAATTCTTTTTATTTATTATTTATTTACAACTCGGAAAATGAATAGGGATCTGGTGAAAGTGGATAGATCGAATCCGACTCTCCGACCACCGTTCGTGGTCGGAGTTGATAGATCGTGGGAGGTTGAAATTGAAGGCGGAGAGATCGAGAAAGTGAGATGAAAAATCGAGTCGGTGGCGGAATAAATCATGACAGAATTTTTTAATGATCTAAAAAAACATAGTGACGATGAATAAAAAATGCGACGAAGTAAAAAACGATTAACGTGGATAAAAGTATGAAGAAAAGTGTGGATCTCACCTTAGGAGCGGAAAAGGATCGTGATCGCCTCGACAAGGCTGACTCGTTGTCACCGGACGGCTCGGAAGCTATGCAACTTTCTCGACGAAATTATCTCTCGGGGATCGAGCTCCTCTCTCTAAAGATTGATCAAGTTGGAATGAGGGAGAAGGAGCCATATAAATAGAATAGATAGAATGAAATTTGATTTTTGAATTTTTTGGATAAAGAGATAAGAGATGAAAATTGAAATGAATTTTCGAATTTTTTTGGTGGAAGAGATAAGAGATGACATGAGATAAAGTAAAAGAGATAAAACTATTTACAAAATTTTCTATTTTTTTGAATTTTTGTCACTTTATTTATTTGAATGAAAAAATGTTATTTTTATGATGGTTAACTAAAAATAACAACTATATACATATACTATATACATATATGACATTATATACAAGGGTAAATGAGGAAATTAGCTTTTTTGTTTTATTTTTTTGATTTTGATTTTTATTTTTATTTTAAATAATTAGTGAGAATAATTTACAAATATACAAATACAATATTTACAAAATACATGGGAAAATTGCACAAACCACCCCGGAAAACCAACTTTTTACTCGTAACTCCAAAAATTATGAAATCACAGCCATTTTAAAGATAATTTAATTTATAATCCAATGAAAGTGAGATTGGTTGAATATGAGTTCATATGGAGCTAGAATTGATTTTTCAATTAGTTCTTAGTGGTTTTTTTTCAAGTGTGGCTACTTTTATTTTGTACATGATTTAGTTGTGCAATTATTTTTATTAGTTAGGACACATTTTTATTTACAACTTTGGTTTTGAAAGTTATTTGATTTGAGGTCAATTAAGGAACAAATAAATTAGTGTTAGTTTTATACAGATATACATAAAATAAGTGAGAAGTATTTACAACAAAACACACATATTGTTTTGATTTTCTGCTTAAGGACCCTTATCTCCCCCTACTTTATTCCTGGTCGATCAAGTCAAGCCTTGACCTTCTCTCGGGGTTCAGGTCAGCCTGTATACAGTCTTCCTTTCTTCTTCTTTCTTTTTTTATTTTCTTTTCTTTATGTTTCATTTCTTTATTTCTTTATTTATTTTAGGTTAAAATTAGTAAGAAGTGTACAATATTTACACAGATGCAAGTTACTAAGAATATGGAATTAGTGTTATATGTTGGTGTTTTATAAGGGATTTTAAGTTAAAATAAATGAATAAAGATGACGAATCGCAGATTCATCAAGCACAAGAGAAGAACTACCCTACTCGTGACTTGGAGTTAGCAGCGGTAGTCTTTGCTCTTAAAATTTGTTGCCACTACCTTTACGGTGAAAAGTTTTAGGTGCTCAGTGATTATAAGAGCCTCAAATATATTTTCTCCTTGAAGGAACTTAATTTGAGACAGCGATGCTGGCTAGAGTTCTTAAACGACTACGACTTTTCCATTAACTATCATCCTGGAAAAGCAAATGCCATTGCCGATGCACTAAGTAGAAAGTGGGAAGGCTAACTATCTAGCTTGAAACTTCAATGGAAGATGATAAATGATTTTGAAGATTGGAAGCCTTTCTTTAGCGATGCAAGGAAGATATCATTTGCAGGACTTAGAATCCATCCCGAGGTAAGTGGGAAGATCATGGTAGCACAGAAAATAGATGTTGATTTTCCAAAATTGTTAAAAGCGTCTAAGAAAGACAGTTCTGATTTCACAATTGGAGTTGATGAAGTTATAAGGTATGAGGTCATATTATGGGTTCCAAATGATGTCGAGTTGAGGCAGGAGATTCTAGACGAAGCTCGCAAATTGATATACACTATTCATCCAGGAACAACAAAAATGTACAAGTATCTGCAACAGAATTTCTGGTGGCCAAAGATGAAGAATGACATCGCAGTTTTTGTTTCTAAATGTTTGTTGTGTCAGCAGATCAAGATTGAACATCAAAGACCAGTAGGCCTTGTTCAATCCTTAGAGATACCTGAATGGAAGTGGGAGCACATAACTATGGACGTTGTTACAGGTCTACACAAAACCAAGAAACATCGCTATGACACCATATGGGTGATTGTTGATCGATTGACCAAGTCGGCATACTTCTTACCTATCCACTTGGATTAATCGATAGATAGCCTAGCTGAATTGTACGTGAATGAAATCGTCAGATTACATGGCGTCCCTACATCAATCATGTTAGATCGGAACACTAGATTCACGTCTTGCTTGTGGAAAAGCTTTTAAGATGCTATGGGAACTCAATTAAAGTTTAGTACTTCATTTCATCCGCAGATTGGTGGTCAATCAGAAAGGACCATCCATTTGTTAGAAGATACGTTAAGAGCTCGTGCTCTGAATTTTTCAGGTAGCTGGGATAGACATCTTCCATTAGTAGAGTTTGCATACAATAACAGTTATCATTCGAGCATCAAGATGGCTCCCTATGAAGCATTGTATGGGAGACCTTGCAGATCACCCTCATGTTAGAGTGATGTTGGTGAGAAGCACATTTTGAGACCGGATTAGCAAGCAAGGTGTTGAGATAATCAGGAAAAGATTGTTGGCAGCTCAAAGTAGGTAGAAGTCATACACAGATCGTTACAGAAGGGAATTGAGTTTCTGTTGACACATAATTCTTGAGGATTGATAATTAATAATGGGTATGGTCATTGTGATCCCCGAAAATCTCAGATCAAACAAACAATTTTTTTTCTCAAGCTGCAAAATTAACTAAAAGTGAATAATGAAGCAAGAGAAGTTTTTGCTACTTATTTACCTGTATAGCGAAAAGGATAAAACTCAAGGAGGCTACAATTCCCGAGGGTTATTCAATTAATCCATGAAAAATCGATCAAGAGAAAAGTAGGAATCTCAAAGGTAAACTACCTTTGGATTTTGTGGAATTTTTCTCTTTTTAATTTTTTAATTTTTTTATTTCTATTTTTTTTCTGATTTTCAAATTTTTAGTGATTTTAATTTTGCATTTTTTTAAATTTCAAATAAAGAAAAATATGCACAAGATAAGAAAGACACGCACCAAACTCTTTTTGTAGTTTTCAATTATATCAAAAATGCTTAGAAAAAATCCAGAGAAAATGTTTTTAGGTTTTAAAGATTTTGAAATAATTTGAGAATTTTTTTAACATTTTTAGATGTTTTTGTCTTTTTCTAAAAACAAACAATGACAAAAATGAGAAACAGTGCATAGCCTAGAGTAATTCGCAACTTAAAACTATTTTAAGTACCCAAAAGTCCTGACAGCTATTTTTATAATAAATAGGGATAAATATCTACAAACAGAGACTGAAATCTTGATTTTTGGATTTTTGTGGAATTATTTATTATTTTTATAATATCTTTTGTATTTTTTAATTTTTTGAGTTTTAAAAGGAACTAATACGTGAAATTTGGATAGAAATGAAAATACAATGAAATAAAACTACTCTAATTTTTTGGAATTTTTGGAGCAATATTCAAATTTTTATGAATTTTTGAATTTCAGAAAGAGAAAAATACATTGTTTTTTATTTTTTAAAAATATATTATAACAACAAAATGGGATGAAACTTTTACACAATGATCCGAGACACAACAGGAATATTCACAAATTTTTGTAAAATTTTTAGAGCAATAAAAACATTTATTTCATCAAGGAGAGCAAGTAAAGTTAATGTCTAGAAACATAGGGACTGAAAGGCAATGCTTAATGTTTTTTGCATTAAATAAATAAACAAAATAAATGAGGAGAAAAGGCTGCAGTTTACCCACAGTAGGCACGTGACTTTCACCTGTTGGATAGACAACATGGGACTTTTTCGCAAATTGC
The DNA here is from genome assembly GCA_037367405.1 of Ottelia alismoides. NCBI lineage: Eukaryota > Viridiplantae > Streptophyta > Magnoliopsida > Alismatales > Hydrocharitaceae > Ottelia > Ottelia alismoides. Next base: position 2,722,201 of record JAZKJV010008882.1, read on the forward strand.
AGAAATCCAGAGGGTCATTTTGATATTTCCCCAATATATATAGATATATATATATATATATTTTAAACCCATGTTAGGTTTCTTCAATTCAAGCAAACGGTAAGGGCACGCCGCCCACCCTCTTCTCTTCGTCAAGTTCACAAGGGACACGCAGGGAGCCAAGGTGCGTCGCCCTTCTCGTATTCACCAAGCCGCTATCGGCGGCGATGGTGGAGTGGTGGCATGGGCGGATCTACGTCAGGCAGATGTCAATGAGGAGATCTGTGGCAGAGGGGGCGGTCGGGCTGGAGTGACTCTGCCCCAGGCAGAGGTCGGTGGAGTCGCGCGCGGGTGGCGGCATGGGCGGTTGATGGCATGGTGGCGATGGCGCCTCGTGCGGGGGCTATCTGGATGGTGGTCGCACCGTGCACGGGCTGGCCGAATGGTGGACGGTAGCCGTGGCGGCTGCTCCAAGCGGTGGTCGGTGATGCTCCTCAGGTGGCTTCGCCGTGCACGGTGGTGGCACGGCCCCTAGGCGGAGGATGCGCGCCGATGCGGATGTCGACGGGTTATCAGAATTTTTTAATTTTTAATTTTTTTTAAATGTAAACAGTAATAAAAAAAACCTTTTTTAAATTTTTTGTAAATCTGAAATAGAGAAACAGAAAATAAAAGTTGTATTTTTATTTATTTTTTATTTCTTTTAGATGGTCCTGTAAAACAAATGTTAGAGATAAAGAAAACAAATATATATTTTTTATTTTTTTACATAAATTAGGACGTGAGCATGACGCTCGATCCTAAAAATCAAAACGAAAGATGTGTATGAGTACGGTTCCGAAGAAAATGACAGATGGAACCAGATCTCCGATCACTATGCATGGTCGGAGGTGAGAGATCGTGCGAGGTAGAAACGAACGCGGAGAGATCGAAAAAATGAGATGAAAACTCGAGATAGTGGTGGATTAAATCGTGATGGTGGATTCTAAGATCTAGATAAAAATAACTACGAAATAAAGATGCGAAAAATTAAACTAAGCTTAATCTAGATGAATGATAAGAAGAAAATGTGGATCTCACCTTAGGAGCAGAAAAGACCTTGATCACCTCCACGAAGGCTGACGCACTGTCACTGGACGGCTCGGAGGCAAGGTACCCTTCTGCAACAAGAAGACTCTCAGAGATCGTGCTCCTCTCACCAAATATTGATCAAGTTGAAAAGATGGATGAAGAGCCATATTAATAGAAAGAATGAAATTTGAATTTTTGGATGAGAAAAGAGATCAGAGAAAAGAAATTTTGAAATGAGATAAAGTAGAAAGATAAATGTTAGAAAATATTTACAAAAATTAACTAATTTTTTGTATTTTCTTCCATTTATTTATTGGAAAATTAAAAGTTACTTTTTTTAATTTTTTTGTGGTTGTTAGTTAAGAAAATTAAATATATAAATATCTTATATAGAAATACGACATTATATACATAGGTATACATGCAAATTATTTTTATTTTTTATTTTGAAATTTTTATTTTTTATATTTTATATAATTAGTAAAAAATATTTACAAATATTTACAAATACAATATGTACAAATAATGGAAAAATTGCACAAACCACTCCAAAAAACCGAACCGACTTTTCAATCGTACTTCTGAAAATTATAAATTCACAATCATTTTAAAGATAATTTAATTTAGAATACAATGGAAGTGAGTTTGGTTTAATACCATATGGCGCTGGAATTGATGTTTCAATGATTGCTTAATGTCTTTTTTCGAATGTGGTTAGTTTTATTATATACATGATTTCATTATGCAATTTTTTTATTATTTAGACAACATTTTTATGTACATCTTTTGTTTTGAAAATTATTTTATTTAAGGTCAATTTATATACAAATAAAAAGCTTTAGTTTTATATAAATATACAAATTAAGTGATAAGTATTTACAACACACATTTTTTTGGATTTTTTGATTGAGGATCCTATCTCCTCCTACTTTATTCATGGTTAATCAGGTCAAGTCTTAACCTTCTCTCGGGGTTCAGGTCAGCCTGCATCTATTACATATATACAGTCTTCCTTTCTTTTCTTTATTTTTCCTTTCTTTTTTTATTTATTTTAGGTTAAAATAATATATAAATATACAATATTTACAAATAGATGCAAGTTAGTAAGAATATGAAAATAGTATTATGTACATGTATTTTATAAGATATTTTAAGCAAAAATAAATGAATAAAGATGACAAGTCGCAGATTCATCATCCCCTATGCTTTACCTTTGCTAGTCCCTTAGCAAACACTTATTTGAAAGAACAAGCGAATAGAATAAGAAAAAAAGAAGGAAAAATAAAGAAGTTAGGACAATATTGAGTATTGAACTTTTCTTCATAAAATTGTAGTTTGGAGCTCTGTCAGACCATTGGATTATTAGTGTGTCGGAATCTTAATGGGAGATGAATTTAAAACCTAACAACCTCTAAATTCCATAAGACTCTAATTCAGGTCACTTCAACAGTCAGGTCAGAACAAGTCTACATACACAAATTATTATGCTATGAATCTTTACTTGTATGACGTAAGTGAGATATAGCTCCCCATCTCAAAAGTAGCAAAGAAACGGCCTCCCTCAACAAGATAACTCTAGTTCCACGATCTTACAACTCTTTCCTCGAGGAGCGGAGATATTCCCTTCTAAGTTCAAGTACAACCAGCTCAAGAAGAGGGGATGGAGAAAAGAATGGACGATAACCAGTGTAGCTACCTATCCTTGGATGCATGAACAGTGTAGCCAAGCCATTCGCTTCAAGAAATTGTCTTTGAAGCTCTTATTGTATTTTTTTACCCTTGTATATACATTCCGACATGCATTTTACTTTTCAATCAGGCCTGTCCACTTTTGGAGATTCTGCATTTTTCCATACTCTTTTTTTTAAAGTATATACAAGGTGCATCATGTACGTAAGGAGTTTTTCCTCTCGAGCTAGTAGACTATCCCTCTTTTGAAGTATTATTGCAACCCCACAGCATCCTGTCTTTAGACCTCAACATCGCTAGACCAGGTTGAGATGCACTTCCTTCCCTAGAGGAAGACGAGAGGTTCCGCCTAGATGTACTACCCTCGTATGCTACCCCAAGCCAAAAGGTTCTGCCTCCTCACTACCTCATCCATGAAGAGCTACGTGTAGAGTGCTTTGTCCAAGATAAGCCACGGTCTTAAAGAATCATATGTGTATTGTTAAATATTCTACTTAGACTACTCAAGATGACATAGTCTTATGGATTCAATGAATTAAGTCACTAGTACCTGAAAAGTCTTAACTCCATTTCTTATAAGGTTCCTGAAATTAAGTGGATTAAGGTCCAACTAAGCTCCATTCTTCAATTTTATTCCAGACTTAGTTTAAATGTCAATACTATCCTGAAAACTGCACATGCAAATGCAAGCAAATATGAACAAAGAAAAGAAAGCATTTTTTGAAAAATGATGCACATGTGAAAAGAATATTTTTTGAAACAATTTTCTAATTTCGAACTTTTTATGGATTTTTGGAGAAAATGCAGCTGTAAAAGAAAGTTTTTTTCAATTATGCAAGTTTTTATAGATTTTTTATTTTGTATTTTTTTAAGGACAAGGGTTAGTAGAATATATAGAAGTATATACATGATATATATTTATATATATTTGTTTTGTTTTTTTTTGGTTTGTTTTGTTTTGTTTTTTATTTTTATTTTTTTACACACGTGGATTTTATAGAATTATATGCATATCCCCCAAAATAATTATCTTAAAAAGTACGAGTTATGTCTAAAGTGTATATATAATATATACGACACCCCCTATACTTAGCTCGAACTATGTCCTCATAGTAAACAGAGAGCGACAAAGGAATACATAACTCGTGATAAGTATAGAAAAGTGAAAAGACTCCTATGCTACAATGACTCAAAGAAATGATAAAAAGAGAAGTCGGTGATCCCCTTATACTTAGGATCAAGTAATCCTAAGTATAGTAGAGTGTACAAAAGCGAAGACCGTTGAAAAGAATGTACAGACTCAATGGAAAATACAAAAAACAAAATATGTACAACATCACCCCCTATACTTAGGATAGAGTATCCCTAAGTATAGGCAACAACAAGAGTGATGAACAGGACGAATATGAACAACACAAATCCTTCACCCCCTATACTTAGGATAAAGCACATCCTAAGTATAACATATATATATGGGAGAAAAAAGAGTGAAACGAAAGGATATACAAGAGGTAGTTAGCTCATGTATCAGACGCAAAAGATGGAATCAAAAGATCATCATCTGATACCAAAGATATAGAATCCACAAGGACATGAATGTATCATGATCTAGATATAGCTTCAGCAATTGTCCGTTCACAACAAAAGGTTGTGCATTAGATGACAACCCAGATATGACAATACTTCCACTGTCACGTACAACTCTCACGATGAATGGTCCTGATCATTTGCTTTTCAATTTTCCTGGAAATAGCTTCAACTTAGCATCAAATAAGCAAACTTTCTGATCAAGAGAGAAAGTCTTACTTCGAATGTGTTTATCATGCCAACGCTTGACTTTCTCCTTATACATGAGTGAGTTATCATATGCAAAGTCTCGGAATTCCAGTAATTTATTCTGATCTAACTTCATGTTCTTTCCTAACTTCTCATAGTCAAGATTGCATATAGGAATCAATTCCACTAGCAGGTGGCAAGTCTTTCTATACACCAATCTGTAGAGAGACATACCCAAAGGAGACTTGTACGTCGCCCGATAAGCCCATAGAAACAAATAAAGCATATGGGACCAGTTCTTCCTATATCGACGTACAAGTTTTTGCAGTATCATATTTATCTCCCTATTTGAAATTTCTTCCAAGCCATTAGTCTGAGGGTGGTAAGGAGACACAATTCTGTACTCAATGACGTACTCCTTCACAAGCTTCTTTACTTCTCTATTAATGAAATGGCTTCCCCCATCTGAAATCAATATTTTGGAAATCCCGAACTGTGCAATAATGTGGTCCTTTAGAATGGGGCACACTGTACGACTATCTGCAGCTCGGGTAGGGATAGCCTCCACCCATCGACTAACATAATCCACGGCAAGCAGGATGTACTGAAATCCTTGGCTGACAGGAAATGGGCCCATGAAGTCTATCACCAAGTATCAAAAACATCAGAAAACTATATGTATATTAGGGGCATGGTATCTTTGGAACCAACGGTTCCTCCCATTTTCTGACAGTAGGTACAACCTTGAACATACTCTGTAGCATCCTTAAACAATGTAGGCCATCATAGGCCACTCTGTAAAACCTTTGTTGTCATGTGTTTCCCTGAATGATGCCAACCATATCATAATTTATGACAATGCTCAAGTACACTGGTGTGTTCCTCTTGAGGAATACACCTTCTCCAGATACAATCCGCACCCTCGCGAAATAGGTATGGATCCTCCGACTGGTAATAATGACCCTCTGATATAAATTTGTCTGCCTTGTACTTTGGCCAATATTGTGGAACTTTCTTGGGGACAAGATAGTTCACAATATCAACATACTGTAGGAGTGAGTCCACAGATGAAATGATCTCATCTGGAAAGGTTTCGGAAATAGGGATTATGTTCTGTGCTCGGAGGTCTCAGCATCTGTGATATGGGAAAGATGATCTGCTACAACATTTTTCACTCCAGGTTTATTTCGAATCTCTAAATCAAATTCCTAGAGAAGAAGGATCCATTTGATAAGGTGTGGTTTGGCATCCTTCTTTGCCTACAAGTATCGTATGATAGTGTGATATGTGTATACAATAACATGGGACTCGATGAGGTAAGATCTGAACTTTTCTAGCCCAAACACAACTGCTAACTCTCCTTCTCTGTAACTGTATAATTTTAATGTGCGTCATCCAGAGTCTTGCTAGCATAGTGTATAGCAAATGGTATCCCATTCCTTCTCTGTCCTAAAACAGCTCCAACTGCGAAATCTGAAGCATTTGTCATGGTCTCGAAAGGAAGAGATCAATCAGGCGACTGTAAGACAGGAGCACTAGTAACCATCGCTTTCATCTGATTGAATGCAAGGAGGACTTTCTCATCGACAACAAAATCAGTCTCCTTACACAGAAGCTCAGTCAAAGGTCTAGCGATTTTGCTGAAGTCCTTTATGAATCGCCTATAGAATCCTACGTGTCCCATAAATGACCTCAACTGATTCAAATTCTGCGGTGGCTCTAACTTGGAAATCACATCAATCTTAGCCGAGTCAATCTCCATACTATGTTTGGATATGACATGGCCCAATACAATCCCATTAGTCACCATAAAGTGACTCTTCTCCCATGAGAGCACTAGGTTTACCTCACAACATCATTGAAGAACTCAGTCTAAATGAGCAAGACATGTGTCAAAACTATCCCTGTAGACCGAGATATCGTCCATGAAGACCTCAAGGAAACTGCCCACCATGTTAGAAAAAATGACCAACATACACCTTTGGAATGTAGTGGGAGCATTACACAATCCAAAAGGCATCTGTCTAAAGGCGCAGGAGCCAAACGTACAAGTAAAAGTAGTTTTCTCGTGATCCTCGAGAGAGATAGCAACTTGTTTGTATCTCGAGTACCCATCCAAGAAGCAAAAGAACTCTTTCCCTGCCAACCTATTAAAAATATAAACAATAAAGAGAAGTGGAAAGTGATCCTTCTTGGTAGCTTAGTTCAGGCGTCGGTAATCTACACAGACACGCCATGAAGTAAGTACCCGGGTCGGAATCTCCTCACCTTGATCATTCTTTATGATAGTAATCCCGGATTTCTTCGGGACCACATGTAAAGGGCTGACCCACTTGAAATCCGAAATGAGAAATATAAATCCAGCATCACACCATTTTCTGATCTCCTTCATGAAAACCTCCCTTAGATTTGGATTTAGATAGCGCTGACATTCGTAGAGGGTTTACAGTCATCCTCTAGGTAGATATGATGCGAGCACAAAGCTGGATTGATCCCACGAAGATCCGCGATATTCCAACCTATGGCCTTGCGGTTTATCTCAAGAACCTCTAGCATGCGAGATTCTTGTTCAGCGGTCAATGCGACCTGAGGATGACCGGAAACATTCGGGGGGTCCGGCAAGGAAGGCACATTTCAACGTTGATGGTAAAACTTTGAGCTCAGATGGGGTCTGAATCGGCTCTACAATAACCTCTGCTACTGCACTGGTAGACGGTATATGATCTGTACTTTGTGGATTGTCCACCTTGGCTACTAACGGCTCAACAAATAGAATATCTGATAGATCTGCAATGATTGATCTCTGCTAAAAAAGGAAGGGCTCATCAGGATGTTCAACATTCTTATCAATTAATGGTTCAGATATCTCGACAATAATCTCATAAATATATCTCTCATCTGTGCATAAAACAGGAAATTCAGTGCATGGCTCAGATATCTGTACTTCAGAATTCTCAAAATGAGGCTTGTCATCAGTAATCTCATAAAGTGTATCAAAGGATTCCTCAGAAATCTGCTCAAACTGCCCATCAACAACTATCTCAATTGGACTACCAAGGGAACTCATGTCGACTATGCTTTCCATAGAGTCCTTTTGAGAAAGGAACTCCTGGGTATCTATAAAATCAGTGAAAAGATCCGTCTCTTTGAATTCAGCAAGAAAATCACAGTCATCTGGCTCTGATATAGCTTTCTCTGTCGCATCTGTTGTAAGTGGCGATGATGTTATAGGATCAAGATTGTCTCAATTTTCACCTTGTCAATACGAGAGTGAAAGATGATCTCTCCAGTATCATAATCAATTGTTGCTTCAGGCGTTCGGAGGAACGGTCGACCTAGTATGATTGGGGTATGGAGTAACGGTGCGGGTGTGTCCATATCTATGACAAAAATCAACAGGGAATTTCATTCCCTACACCACAATAACGTCCTCTAAAATGTTGATGAATCCACATTTCATCATCTTTATTCTATCATTTTGGCATCAAAAACCCTAGCAAATACCTGTAAATAGCATTAAAATCATCATCTTAGCATTCATGCATGTGCATCATATTAGTGTATAAAATGTTGTAATTAAAGCCAAAATTATAGAATACATAAAGAAAAGAAAAAGAATAAAATATTGTAAATATTTTATAACCCGAAACCCCCGAGACCTAGGCATCTTAATGAATAGGTCGACAAGGAATAAAGTAGGGGGAGATAAGGGTCAAATTCCTTGTTATTTTATTCATTCTTTATTCATTTTGGGACCTATTTTTGGTTCCACTTTTTATACATCAAATAAAGAAACTTTGTACATGAAAGTTGTAGATAATTTTATATAGAAAAATACAAAATTGATTTCACTGAAAAATAATGTACAGATAAAAAGTTATGGTCTGAATAAAAATCCAGAATCCCAACTTCCCAGACCCGTATCTCACAACTGACAACTCCAAATGCATCAAACTCACCTTTAATTGTATATAGAAGAAAATAATCTATTTAATGGCGGGGTTTCGCATTTGGCGGAGCTACGGTTTGAAAGTTGAGTTTTAGACCCATATTGTATACTTATACATATTAAAATATTCCATTTATTATTTATTCATTATTTTTGTATTTTTATATTTTTATAATGTTGTAAATATTACGTATAATAATTATGTACATTAAAATAAAAATAAAACTCAAAGGAAAACACAAAATAAAATTCATATACCAAATACATAGGTAAAGTACACACATATACCTATACTTTATATACTTTTATTAAGTGTACAAAACACATCATAAAAATAAAACAAAAATATATTTATGTGTATAAAAGTATTTTATAATTTTATAAAATAATAAACAAAATTAAAGAAATTAAAAACACCAAAATAAAAATAAAATAATAACATATATAGAATAATATACCTATAAAGGGTATAAAAGTAAACTTGCAAAAATATATATCATAAAAATAATTAAAAATCGTAATAAAATACTATATAAAATAAGAAACATTTTTTATTTTATAACCTAAAATTAATTACGTCATTTATTATTTTTAAATCATTTTTTAAATCTTTTTCCAGGAGTTTTTCCTGGTTGGTCCACGTGGACCAACCAGGGGGCCAGACGAGTTGACCTCATGTCAACTCCCTGGTCCCACTCCTGTAGCTGCGTCAGAGTGGATTTGACCCCTCTTTCGCCCATTTTTCTAGGGTGCATCTTGCACCATTTGCCGCCGCTTCCTTCACGAAAGTTGTAGCTTGTACTACCAGGATTCGCGCCGACCACTGAGATCCTCCCAAATCTTCTTCGTCCGCCCGTGACCTCACCTCAAAGGAAGCTCCACCAACGTTTGTACAAAAACCCCCTCTCCTTCATTTTCAAACTTTGAACCCTTTTTGACCGTCCTCTTCATTCCATTGGGTGTGCTCTGGACCGGAGCTGGTGACAGGAGCTCCTCCAGCCTCCTCGCGGCGTGGTTTGGCGGTCGTTAAGCGGTCTCCACCCTCATCTCCGGCCAACGGTCGTGAGGTTCTTCCTTGGGCTTCTCAGCCCTCGAGGTTGCGTTTTTCTCATTTATCTCTTCGTAGGAAGCTAGCTGTTAGCAGTAGTGGTAGTTCTGTGCATTTAGTTTATGATTCCGCTGGTTGATTCCCTCTGTTAGCACGCCCAAACACTCGCCGGAGCTCTTGAGCTCCGGTGACCACCTTCACCATCAATCGCTCCTGATCTATCGCCAATAAAGGCCAGGGCTCTGCCATGTTTTTCCTGTCGGTTTTTATTCTCCTTGTAGGTCCTGAAGGAGGCGTCTGAGCCTCAACATCTTCGTGCGCGAGTTCCCAGGTCCGCCGGAGCTTTCTCGCAGCGGGGGAAGGTCATTCCGTGGTCTTCTACCCCATATCGGCCACCTGGGAGTTTCGCCAGGGGCTCGAGTGACCGCTTTTGCTACCAGCGCTGGTCGAGGAGGTCGGAAGCTGAGCTCCATCGTTTTTCAACGCGCCACGGGCGTGCGCCACGGGCGTGTTTCCTTCACTGTTCTTCCCACATCCCCGTGCGTCGTGGATCTCCCTCGGTTCTTGCAAGGCTACAGGCACCGTTGGATGAAGATTATCCCAGCCGTCCGATTGCCCAACTCCAATCTAATCGGGACCGCATGATGAAGGGGTATCGTGCGATCTGCGCGCGACATGTGGCGTAAGTAAAGGCCGCGCTGCCGTTGGATCACCCCGCCTGGGCATTTTGCGCTATCAGCCCAGGGGTTTTGTTGTTTTATTTCGACTGCAGAAACTTTTAATTGCCCTTGTCATATTTTTGGTAAACTTTTCAATCGTGCCCCTTGCTTTTCTGATATCACTGCTATATCCCCGCCAGGCACGTACGTACGCATGTGGCCCTGGCGTTTTTGCTGACAAGCCCGCAAGCAATTTTGTTATCAATCTTAGTCCAGCAAGTTTTTAGTTCATCTATATAATTTTGGTATTATTGCATTCTGGCCCTTGGATTTTCTGTTAATTACGCATATACCCCTGGCCGTGTGTATTGTTCTTTTTGCTTTTTGTATTTGATGCATGCATCTATAAAAACACAAAAAAATCCCCAACAATCAGTATAGATCTCTGTTACATAGTAGGTTATCATCATATTTTTATTTTTCATGTTTATTGCATTTTAATATTTATTAAAAATAAAAAACATCCATTTTGTGCACTGTCTAGCTTAGAAAACCCATAAAAATATAAAAGCTCTCCAGAAAAATTCCAAAAAAATATATTTTGTGTATTTTAGTATCATTTAGCTCCAGTCCAAAAATCACTAAAAATCTCAAAAGAAAAACCTTAAAAATTCAAAAATACATAAAAACTTCAAAAAAAATATATAAATCCTAGAAAACTCCAAAAATCACAAACTCAATTTCTATTTGTTCTAGATTTTATTAGCTTTCATTGAAAATTAGTGTGAAAAATTTTGGTTGCTGTTTGCTAATTTTAATTCCAATTTTACTCACAGCCAGCACACATTTCACTGTTTTAGCTTATTTCTGTATTTAAAAATACCAAAAACACCTTGAAAAATACCCAAAATCACAAAAATAGTAAAAAACCATAAAAATACCAAAAAGATTTTATTTCTGAATTTTTGGATATTTTTGCATATTTTTATACATATTTTATCTTGTCTTTTGTTACATTGTCTTTACTTTCCAATCTTAAAAAAAAGAAACAAAAAAATATAAAATATAAAATATAAAAATCAGAAAATTAAAAAATCAAAATACAAAACTAAAAATTAAATAAAAATATATAAAAATATATAAAAAATCAAAAACCCACAAAAAATTAGCATAGTAGACACTTGATCACAATTCACATACATTTTGAGCATTTTTGCCCCGATCTAGCCTTTCTGCTCCCTGTGTTCGACCTCTACACATACTTGCACTATACACATCTTTGTTGTAGAGTTATAATAAATTTTAACTCCACACACTTTCACTTCTTTACTTGATTGTCGTGGGTTAATTGTTGATTAATTGAGGTTTCGTGAGCGGTCGCTCAGCAACATTGTGGTCCCGCCTTGTGCGGACTATTTTGACCCTCGCCAAATCTCGGTCATTAAATGGCGTCATTGCCGGGGAGCAACAGCGCGTAGTTCGGGTTTTTGCTTGTGTTTGTGATTACTTGCCTATTTTTGCCTTATTCATTTGCTCATTCATTTGATAAAATTGCTTGACTTGTCTAATCACTCTTCCTTGTTGGACTTTGTGCGAGGAACTGCGGATCGAGGGAGGCGCTCCACCTTAGGCGCCTGCGCACCCACGTGAAGGCGGTGGGAGACTTCTGACCTAGCATCAAAGGAGGCAGGAAGGACTTGAGAAGACAATCACCTTTTTTGAGCATTTTTGTGCATTTATTTATTTTGTAATTTGAAGTGAGGGAGAGACCTTCTATTATTGTAATAATACAGGTACTCCCGAACACTTGGACTTTCGGGCCCAATTTCCAAGTGTTTGTACACTTGGGGGCTCACCGCGGATTTTACGGTTTTCATCGCATCTTTTCCCCTATGTTTTCTCGGTTTTGTTTTCTTATTTTGTGTGATCGAGCCCCTAGTTTTAGGATTGCTTGCGATAGACTAAGGCCAAACACCTAATATATTTGCATGTACCTATAGACTCGTTTGGACTTAGTCAAATTTAAACAGTCTGTTCATTTATCTCTTAACCTGTGTGCCGTGAGCGAGCCCCATCAAGCGCTACTCCTGAACTCGAGTGTGTCGAGAAGAGGAGGGGTAAGCCAAGACCGGACTCTTAGGTTAAAGATAAGTGGCCGATTTGTGGTTCTTCACGATAATAGCAATTTCTGAAACTTAGGGCGATTTCATCGGCTTGCATTTGCATATAGATAGGTTTCAATTCCGCTGAGCATCCTTGCATGTAGAGTGCTGGAGGCAAGGTGAGCATTTATGCTTTAGCATTCATCATCGTTTTACCGCTTGCATTGCTTTCTCGCTCCTCTACCTCTGATTTTGATCACCTAGGTGCTAAGTAAAATTGACTCCTCGATAGGTTCGTGCATTTCTTACTAAAAATCCAAAAAAAGTGATAACAATAAAATTGGGACTGTTAATATTACTTGACCCTAAAAACCACAAAAAAGAAAAACTTGTATTGGGGCGAAGAATCCCCTCATTGTCTTCGCTTTTACTTGCTCGTGCATACACTAAGGATTAGTGCCCAAATCCCATTGAGCCCCTAAGTGTTTGTGCAACTTTTGGACTTCTCACCTAACTCTAAAACAGACAAGATGAAAAGACCGCTCTTGTGGTCTCTACCGAGTTGAGTAGGTGAATTGAGGGTTTGATTGTTTCATTTTTGTTTGTGATTGTTTTGTGTGTGTCCTAGATCGCTTCTGCGCACTTGCGCCTTTCTTCCCACTTCTCTTGACTTGACCATCGTGCTCCCGATCATTGTCTTTTGTTTTCGAGATGGACCCCTGGAGCGTATTTTATCCGGACTCTGCGGATCCCTCGTTCACTCCAGCCGGTCCACCTCCTTTTTTCCAGGAGGACTTTGCTCCTGATTTTTGTACATATCCGCCTCAGCCGCAGTATCAGAACTCGGATTTCTACCCACATCCACTTCCACCTGTATATTATCCTCCTCCACCTTCACATTAACCCGAGGCCGAGCTGTTGGAGTTACCTTTCATGGAATCCACCCTTGAGCACTTGACCCAGATGATGGATCATATGAGACAGAGGATTGACCACCTCCCTAGCACAAATAAGAGCGACCATGATATTCCACCATTTGATGATATGGGTTCAATTGAGGATTTCCATGAGAGCTTGCAATCGCCAAAAATACAAAAAAATGAGAAAATTTTAAAAATACAAAAAGAGCTTGGGAGACCTTTGATCAAGTCAGACTGTGAGGAGAGCATCTACCTGCCAGACCCTTTGACCACACAATCTCTCACATCCTGTCCCACCTTTGACCCCGAGGATGACGCTGTACAGACTGCTCTTGGCATGCCTCGTGTATATGCTGATTCCGACTTCCTCCCTTGTATGGAGGAAGTCCAAAAATTCAAAAAAATATTGACTGAACCTGAAGTGGTGGCCACCATTCATGAGATCATCCGTGCCCCACTTCAGCAGGCCATGACCGATTTATCTGCTCCTCTTCCCAAGAAGAGAAAGCGGAGGAGCAGATCTGAGCGTCATATCTTGACCATGGCCACTGCCCATGCCATCACACACCGTCCCATTCCTCGGAAGAGGAACACTGCCACACCATTCATTAGCTGCACCATCTCCGACTTCACATGTGATCACACTCTCCTAGACGGCGGTGCTTCGATTAGCATATTACCCTTCTCGCTGGTAGAGTCTCTTCACTTAGGGCCTCTCAAGAACACCAGGATGATCATACAGTTTGCTGATGGATCTATCAAGAGGCCGAAGGGTATCCTTGAAAACGTCGTCATTTCGATTCAGGGCATGAGATACACCGTTGATTTTGTCGTCTTGCCCATGGAGACCTCCACTGGGGAGCACTCTCCAATCATCCTGGGACGACCATTCCTTGCCTCTGTGAGGGTCGTTATTGATTACGGATCAGGAGAGATTCGCTTCCGTCCTGCTGACGAGAGCGAAGCATTGATCACCGCACCCATAGTTGACCAGAGACCTGCACCTGATGGGACTACACCTGTTCTGGCTGACCTCGAGGACCATGACCTTGATGATACTATCAGAGAATTTTGCTGCTTATTGGATTCTACTGAGACCCGAGAATTCCTCCCTGTTGAGGAAGACTCGGAGAGCATGGACCTCGGAGTTCCTTCTTCTGGGACTTGGCGTTGTATTGACGACATCTGCGGGATTTACACGATCGAGACCTTAGAGCGGAGGGCAGATTTAGAGACTAGACAGGATGAACATGTTTTGATTACTTCCACTGATGGGTCCGCTTCTGTCCACATAGATACTGATAAGCCAAAGGCCGAATTTGATTTGATTGCTTTTATTCGGGAATTCGGACCTTTTGATGAGAAAGATGATCCGGTTGAGATTGTAGAGGACGAACAGAGTTCGACTACTTCCACTGATGAGTTCGTTCCTTTTGGTTTTGACACGGATGACACCTCGCAGGACGACTCCGAGTACACTGCTTCCGATGATGATGAGTTCGTCCCTTTTCACTTTGATATCAGCGAGACTCCCAAGGCCGGACCTAGTCACACTTCTTTCACTGATCCGTCTGTGCCTTCACACCCTAGGGCCACTGAGGACCATCACTCTGTCGACCCTGATCGGCTTCCGTCCACTGTGGACCCCGATGTCGACCTACACCATACCAGATCCATTCCTCAGCGGTCCCGCAAGAAGGTTCGCTTTCAACCTTCTTGATCCCGTGTATATCCATCTCTGTTGTATATCCTCTCCTATTCATCTCCGTCTCTCTTCCGTTTTGCTCGTCCACCCATTCTCATTTTTGCCTTACTTAGGACGTACTTTATCCTAAGTATAGGGGGTGGACGAGCCGAGTGTTCTTTCATCGTTCCGTATTATCACTCCTGTCGTTGCCTATACTTAGGGCTTCTTTCACCCTAAGTATAGGGGGAGTGGTGTGTACATCCTCTAATCTCGTTTCCATTCTCATCTCTTTTCTTCTTTTCTTCTTTTCTTCTTTTCCTTGTCTATTCTCTTCATCTATCAAAAAGGTGTCGCCCCTTGTAGACAGTTTTCTATACTTAGGACGTACTTTGTCCTAAGTATAGGGGGTGTGCACCCCGAGTATTTCCATTCCATTCTTTGATCCTCTCCATTGTCTCCTCTCCTTGTCTATACTTAGGGATATCTTACCCTAAGTATAGGAGGAGACAGTCTGAGTACGATCTGTTCATTCCCACCCTTGACCCTCCCTGCTTTATGTACAGTCTGCTATACTTAGGATTATTTGATCCTAAGTATAGGGGGGACGATCAACTTCTCATTCTTTTGTTCATCTCTTATTCATTTATTCTTTAGATTTTCCTATACTCAGTACGAGTTATGTCTTCTCTTTTCTTTCTGATCTATGAGGACATAGCTCAAGCTAAGTATAGGGGGGTCGTATATACTACGTATATACTTTAGCCATAACTCGTACTTTCGTATTTTTACTAATAACTATGGCTAATTCTACTATTAAAATTCATTAAAAACCTTAATAAAAAGATGTGATTATTCCTCAAATTCTTTTTGTATTTACTGATTAATAAATCAGGTGAAAATATTTTTTACAAAATGTTTGAAAAATAGTTTGAAAATCTTTGTGAACATCTATTGAAAACTATTTTGAAAATATTTTGTTACATGTTTTCAACCTGTGTAAAAATGTGTGGTTTTGCAAAATCTATTTTCTTTGTGTGAAATAAAATGTTTGAAAAATAATTTGCAAATAGTTTGAAAAATGGTTGCAAAAATATTTGAAAAACCTATATATACTGTTTTGAAAGCCTTTGCAAAATGATTTTCAAATGAGTGAACATGTTTGTAAAATGTTTGTAAATACTATTTTGGACTATAGTTTTCAAAAAATTGTGTGAAAAAGCTTGTGCCAAATAAGTTTGAGGAATACATACATCACACCAAAATCCACTATATATGTACTCATAAAATTGACCACTTACCCTTGTAAATCCTTAAAATACACTTCTTGTAATTATAAGAAGCACTCCCGTGTAAATATTTTAACCTAGATTTAAGCCAAAATCTTTTTAAATTTCAAAAGGCCCAAAAACATTTGCAAAATTTAAAATAAAAAACATTTGAAAAATCTTTTTGAAAAATACAAAAAATGCATGCATCATCTTTTCAAAAATCCATAAAAATTTCAAAATCTTTGAAAATTGCATCACAAAAAGATTTTCTGCATTCTGCATCACATTTGCATAGCATGAGCATTTTTCGGATTGAGTTTGATAGTTGAACAAGTCTAAGTAAAATCCGGAGATTGGAGCTTGATTGGACCTTAAAATCTACCTAAAAATAGGAACCTTATAGGAACTGGATTTGAGATACTTCAGGTCTAGTTGACTTAATTCTTTGAGGATCACGGAACTTGGTTCAATGGATTCTTGACTGCCTAAGTAGAGTATTTCGGAACACACGCACGACTCTTGTTGATAATGACCTAACTTGGACACTTGCACCTTTCACATAGCTCTCCACGGATGAGGTGGTGAGGAGGCAGTTTCCTTTGGCTTGGGGTAGCATATGAGGGTAGTACTTCTAGGCGGAACCTCTCTTCTTCTTCTAGTGAAGGAAGTGCGCCTCAACTTGGTCTAGTGGTGATGAAAGCTAAAGACAGAAGCCGTGGGTTGCAATAAAGCTTCAAAAGAGGGATAGTCTACTGGCTTGAGAGGAAAATTTCTTGTATATATGCTGCACCATGTAGATATGTTGTACAGATGCACTTAAAAAAAGAAAAAAAAGAAAAAAAAGAACTCCAAAAAAGTGGTGGGTCGGATTGAAAATTTAATAACCCCACCGAAGTGTATATAGTCCAATAAAGCAAAAGCTTATGGTATCCATATTACATCTCATGAAGCTTGCAGCGGGAGACTTAGCTACACTGGCTGAGCTTCCAAAATTCTATACCTCTTATTCCCCCTCTTCTTGAGCCGGTTGCACTTGAACTTAGAAGGGAATACCCCGCTTCTCGAGGAAAGAGTTGCTAGACCGAGGCATTAGAGTTACCAGGTTGGGGGAGGTTGTTTCTTTGTTACTTCTGAGGTGGGGAGCTACATATCACTTACACTGTACGAGTCAGATTCATAGTCATAAGAGTTTGCGTATGAGTTGAAGTATTTCTGACCTGGCTACTGAGAAGACTTGGACAGAGTTTTGGGATTCTCAAGGACTGTTGGATTTCAAATTTGGTTCTCATTAAGGTTCCGACCGCACTAAAATTCCAAAGGTCCGACTTAAGCTCCAAACTTTGATTTTGTGAAGACAAGTTTGATAGTCAAATAAAATCCAAGTTTTTCTTTTTCTTTTCTTTCTTTTTCTTTTTGCACTTATTGCATAAGTGTTTGCTAGGGACTAGCAAAGGTAAAGTATAGGGGCATGATGAATCCACATTTCGTCATCTTTATTCTATCATTTTGGCATCAAAAACCCTAGCAAATACCTGTAAATAGCATTAAAATCATCATCTTAGCATTCATGCATGTGCATCATATTAGTGTATAAAATGTTGTAATTAAATCCAAAATTATAGAATAAATAAAGAAAAGAAAAAGAATAAAATATTGTAAATATTTTATAACCCGAAACCCCCGAGACCTAGGCATCTTGATGAATAAGTCGACAAGGAATAAAGTAGGGGGAGATAAGGGTCAAATTCCTTGTTATTTTATTTATTCTTTATTCATTTTGGGACCTATTTTTGGTTCCACTTTTTATACATCAAATAAAGAAACTTTGTACATGAAAGTTGTAGATAATTTTATATAGAAAAATACAAAATTGATTTCACTGAAAAATAATGTACAGATAAAAAGTTATGGTCTGAATAAAAATCCAGAATCCCAACTTCCCAGACCCGTATCTCACAACTGACAACTCCAAATGCATCAAATTCACCTTTAATTGTATATAGAAGAAAATAAGCTATTTAATGGCAGTGGTTTCGCATTTGGCGGAGCTACGGTTTGAAAGTTGAGTTTTGGACCCCTATTGTATACTTATACATATTAAAATATTCCATTTATTATTTATTCATTATTTTTGTATTTTTATATTTTTATAATGTTGTAAATATTACGTATAATAATTATGTACATTAAAATCAAAATAAAACTCAAAGGAAAACACAAAATAAAATTCATATACCAAATACATAGGTAAAGTACACACACATATACCTATACTTTATATACTTTTATTAAGTGTACAAAACACATCATAAAAATAAAACAAAAATATATTTATGTGTATAAAAGTATTTTATAATTTTATAAAATAATAAACAAAATTAAAGAAATTAAAAACACCAAAATAAAAATAAAATAATAACATATATAGAATAATATACCTATAAAGGGTATAAAGTAAACTTGCAAAAATATATATCATAAAAATAATTAAAAATCGTAATAAAATACTATATAAAATAAGAAACATTTTTTATTTTATAACCTAAAATTAATTACGTCATTTATTATTTTTAAATCATTTTTTAAATCTTTTTTCATGAGTTTTTCCTGGTTGGTCCACGTGGACCAACCAGGGGCCAGAAGAGTTGACCTCGGGTCAACTCCCTGGTCCCACTCATGTAGCTGCGTCAGAGCGGATTTGACCCCTCTTTCGCCCATTTTTCGAGGGTGCATCTTTCACCCTTTGCCGCCACTTCCTTCACGAAAGTTGTAGCTTGTACTACCAGGATTCGCGCCGACCACTGAGATCCTCCCAAATCTTCTTCGTCCGCCCGTGACCTCACCTCGAAGGAAGCTCCATCAACGTTTGTACAAAAACCCCCTCTCCTCCATTTTCAAACTTTGAACCCTTTTTGACCGTCCTCTTCATCCCATTGGGTGTGCTCTGGACCGGAGCTGGTGACAGGAGCTCCTCCAGCCTCCTCGCGGCGTGGTTTGGCGGTCGTTAAGCGGTCTCCACCCTCATCTCCGGCCAACGGCCGTGAGGTTCTTCCTTGGGCTTCTCAGCCCTCGAGGTTGCGTTTTTCTCATTTATCTCTTCGTAGGAAGCTAGCTGTTAGCAGTAGTGGTAGTTCTGTGCATTTAGTTTATGATTCCGCTGGTTGATTCCCTCTGTTAGCACGCCCAAACACTCGCCGGAGCTCTGGAGCTCCGGTGACCACCTTCACCATCAATCGCTCCCGATCTATCGCCAATAAAGGCCAGGGCTCTGCCATGTTTTTCCTGTCAGTTTTTATTCTCCTTGCAGGTCCTGAAGGAGGCGTCTGAGCCTCAACATCTTCGTGCGCGAGTTCCCAGGTCCGCCGGAGCTTTCTCGCAGCGGGGGAAGGTCATTCCGTGGTCTTCTACCCCATATCGGCCACCTGGGAGTTTCGCCAGGGGCTCAGGTGACCGCTTTTGCTACCAACGCTGGTCGAGGAGGTCGGAAGCTGAGCTCCATCGTTTTTCAACGCGCCACGGGCGTGTTTCCTCCACTGTTCTTCCCACATCCCCGTGCACCGTGGATCTCCCTCGATTCTTGCAAGGCTACAAGTGCCGTTGGATGAAGATTATCCCAGCCGTCCGATTGCCCAACTCCAATCTAATCGGGACTGCACGATGAAGGGGTATCACGCGATCTGCGCGCGACACGTGGCGTAAGTAAAGGCCGCGCTGCCGTTGGATCACCCTGCCTGGGCATTTTGCACTATCAGCCCAGGGGTTTTGTTGTTTTATTTCGACTGCAGAAACATTTAATTGCCCTTGTCATATTTTTAATAAACTTTGCAATCGTGCCCCTTGCTCTTTCTGATATCACTGCTATATCCCCGCCAGGCACGTGCGTACGCATGTGGCCCTGGCGTTTTTGCTGATAAGCCCGCAAGAAATTTTGTTATCAATCTTAGTCCAGCAAGTTTTTAGTTCATCTATATAATTTTGGTACTATTGCATTCTGGCCCTCGAATTTTCTGCTAATAACGCATATACCCCTGGCCGTGTGTATTGTTCTTTTTGCTTTTTGTATTTGATGCATGCACTTATAAAAACACAACAAAATCCCCAACAATCAGTAAGATATCTGTTACATAGTAGGTTATCATCATATTTTTATTTTTCATGTTTATTGCATTTTAATATTTATTAAAAATCAAAAACATCCATTTTGTGCACTGTCTAGCTTAGAAAACCCATAAAAAATATAAAAACTCTCCAGAAAAATTCCAAAAAATATATTTTGTGTATTGTAGTATCATTTTGCTTCCAAAAATTACTAAAAATCGCAAAAGAAAAACCTTAAAAATTCAAAAATACATAAAAACTTCAAAAAAAATATATAAATCCTAGAAAACTCCAAAAATCACAAACTCAGTTTCTGTTTGTTCTAGATTTTATTAGCTTTCATTGAAAATTAGTGTGAAAATTTTTGGTTGTTGTTTGCTAATTTTAATTCCAATTTTACTCACAGACAGCACACATTTCACTGTTTTAGCTTATTTCAGTATTTAAAAATACCAAAAACACCTTGAAAAATACCCAAAAATCACAAAAGCAGTAAAAAAACCATAAAAATACCAAGAAGATTTTATTTCTGAATTTTTGGATATTTTTGCATATTTTTATACATATTTTATCTTGTCTTTTGTTACATTGTCTTTACTTTCCAATATTAAAAAAAGAAACAAAAAAATATAAGATATAAAATATAAAAATCAGAAAATTAAAAAATCAAAATAAAAAATTAAAAATTAAATAAAAAATATAAAAATATATATAAAATCAAAAACCCACAAAAAATTAGCATAGTAGACACTTGATCACAATTCACACACATTTTGAGCATTTTTGCCCCGATCTAGCCTTTCTGCTTCCTGTGTTCGACCTCTACACATACTTGCACTATACACATCTTTGTTGTAGAGTTATAATAAATTTAACTCCATACACTTTCACTTCTTTACTTGATTGCCGTGGGTTAATTGTTGATTAATTGAGGTTTCGTGAGCGGTCGCTCATCGACATTGTGGTCCCGCCTTGTGCGGACTATTTTGACCCTCGCCAAATCTCGGTTATCAAATGCCTCTTGGTCTCTTAATCGATCTATCAATAAACTGAAGGATCATCTTGGTTGTTTTAAGAGGTCCTAAGCGAAATTCAGTTAGTAAAGAGGAAGGCATGGTATTAATGGAGGAACCACTATCAAGAAGAGTATGATCAAATTCTTGATCAAAGATATGGCAATAGATGTCAGGTGCTCCCTTTTCTTTCTTTTTAGGTGGAAGATTACTGATGGCATGAACTGTGACCATGGTAAAGATGTGCTTCTCTGTTTCCTTTCGTCTGTTATTCCTTGGTTGACATTTTTGTGTACATGCCTCTTTCATTCCCTATTTTACTGTAGGCATGTATTCCATGGCCTTAAGGAGTGGCATCTTTAGAAAGATGTTCTGTAAGATCTCAACTACTCCAGGATCAGATAAGGCTGTTTTTAATTTTTGAAATTTTTTCGATTTGAGAGCAGAAGGAAATGCACTGAATCAGAAGAAACATGTAGACGTTCATTTCCATTATTCAAAATAGAATCATCATGTACAAAAGTACAACCAGATTCAGTCTGTACAATGTTGTCCAAATCAGATGGAGGGAAAACAGAATCTAAAATAGAACGGGATGCTGCTGCTGGTGAAGAGGAAGAATCTGCGACTGGTATATTCTCCCTTGCTGATGGTGATCTACATCTGCCTGGTGAAGGTGGTGGTGAAGGCGGTGAAACTCTAGTCTTGGATGCTGCTACACTGGTCCTCTCGACTGCTGGTGAAGGAGATGATATAAAAGATGATCCTCTCTCAGTGGCTCAATCTCCCAACCCCAACTGTGTAGGTGGTTGCAAGCTCCTACCTCTCTTGAGATGAATGGCGTCAGATAAACATGTAAAATCAAGGGACATACTTGTTTCGGGGGTGGGTGGGCTATTTGCTACTTGCTCCTTACGTTTGAAATTTTTAGGCTTGGCTTCGACCTGTGCTGGAATCAGTGTCTTAGTGGTGTTCAAGTCATCAATCCATTGAGTCAGTTCATTCATGTTCTTCATGAGCAATGCAAGCTGGATTAGTGCTGGGTTAATTGAAGGGGCCTCAGGTTTCTCATTGACTGGCTATCGCTGAGACTGATAGTATGGAGGCTTTTGGTAACCATACAGATTCTGATAATGAGGAGGAGGGGGAGGACTCTATCCAAAATATGCAGTATGTTGCTGGTTAGGCTAAGGAAAGTACATAGACTGCTGTTGTGGTTGGCCTTGTCTCCAATTTTGGAACTGTGGTGGAGGCTGAAAGTGAGGCTGGAACTGCTGGTGAAAGTACTATTGTTGTCTGCCTCCCTGAAGCTAGTGGGCGGGTCTCTGACCCAGCTGTGAACCCAACTGGCCTTGCCCTGACGGATGGGGATGGTTTCGCTCACGGTCGAACCAGATACCATTCACCTCCTGAATGACAAGTGTAGGTGGAGACTGCTGCTCAGGAATGTAGGCTACTTCCTGCTGGTACGAAACTATCTGATGTGCATGCTGCCAAGCTTGATCAGGTGTCTGCACGTAGTAGACATGCTGAAATGTGGATGGTCCTCTGCTACTCTACTGGGTGGAAGACGTTTGCTCCCTAGTAGAGGTATCGGCTGCTGCACTTGTATTGTGGATTGCACTAATCGTACTAACAAGAAGCTCCGGGTTCTTTGTTATCTCATCCATCTTAACCAGGTTCTTCGTCCTCTGCTCGATTACATGAAGCTTCTCAAGCTCTTTTGATCATTTCTCAATAATGATACTTTGGATAGGTGATTTCCAATAATGGTTAGATTAGAACTTTCCACCCTATCCACTTCATGTGATGCCATCACATTGACATCCTTGTGGGGTATTGTAGGGGTGGTGACGGGGGTGCTTCTGAAAAGCACGTGAAGAAGAAAGAGTTGCTGAACTCTCCGTCATCTCCTCAAAAATTTGATACATGACATCCTCGTCCTTGTTGAAGTGGCTCCCCCCACAAGTGGCATCTACCAGCTTCTGATTCTTAATGCTTAAACCCCCAAAGATATTTTGTACAAGGCTAATCTTTGGAATATCATGATGGGGTCATTTCTCCATCAGATCTTTGAATCTTTCCCACGCCTCGTAAATAGGCTCTTGGGTTGGAACATCTAGGAGAAATCAGCAATCAAGGATCGCATTTGGTTGAGGCATCCAAGTGGATAATACTTGCTCAGAAATGTGGACCTCAACTCTTCCCAAGTAGTGACAACCTTCCCCAAGTGATTTAACCAATATAAAGCTTTTCCCATCAGACTAAATGGAAAGACGATATCTGCACTACCTCTAATGGGACATTTGGGTAGTGTACTGTTCCACAAATGCGATCAAACTGCTGGAGGTGTATATAAGGTTCTTCATTAATATTTCCATAAAATATTGGGAGAAGAGGTAAAATAGTAGGCCTAAGCTCAAACTGCCCGTGAACCGCAGGGATTTATATCCAAGAATTTATCTGTCCTGCCCCTGGATTATAAGCATCTTTTTAATGTAGGCTTAGCCCTAGGTTCTATGTGAGGTTCTTCTCCCCCATTCCCACCTCCAGGGTTTCTATTATCCCCCTAACTCATGTCTTCTCTTTCTTGTCTCATCTCAAGAATCATATCTCTCACTGTGGCGTGGAAATTAGCCTTCTCTGTTAACTGGGCTTGAATTGAATGGAGGCTAACATGGTATTGTTGATCTCGCTCTGCTCTGACATGGTTCCCTTTCCCTTTGGTGGCATTAAGTGTCCAACTTCCGACTCTGAAAATATACACGCCACTCGATTAGTTCTTAGAATTGATGGAGTCTTAGATATTAAATTTGAGATTAAAGCCAATCTCAAATAGTGGATTCATGGATGTTGTGAAGGGTGAAGTGGAGAAAGAGGAATATTCGTAAAGTGAGTCTCCCTGAATAGAAGGTGAACGGCTCGGAGTGTAGAATGAGTTCGTGAAGTCCAAACGAGAAATACTCCGATCCGACATTTTCGAAATCCATAGGAAAGATGCGAGAGCACAAAGGTCAGTGCAAGAGTGAAAGTAAATGAAGGTGCAAGCTGCGTAGAAGGATCTTTATCACTAGTATGCAAACACAATACAAACACCCAGTTCACCAACTCAACTCATTGTGAAGAACGTAAAGGTTCGATCAATTATCTTATTAATTTTAGAGTTTGGTGATAATACAAGATATCAGAGCGGTTAAAGCGTACTGTTAAGAAGCCAATGCTCTCAGGAGACTGGCCAAATCCCACAATTAGATCTTTCCCAGCCAGTTTGAATTGCGAATTGTTTACCGGCTACCCGGTCAATTCAATCTGTTAAGGATGTCGCGGGCCGCTTTACCGGCTACCGTAGAGATCCTCACTGGAGAATGACTAACCCAATATAGCAGTATGAAAAGAGGTTGCGTGGTTCTATCCTAGTGTGTGGGTCGCTCTCTCGCTACATATAAACCAAACAATGAGGGAGTTACTCTCCCAAAACAATGATTTTTCCTTATTTTATTTTAGGGTCAAGTTTTCTTTAACAGTCCCATATTTTAGGCAGTTATCACTTGGTTAAAATATTTTCAAAGAATCATCTACCAAGTGTCCAATTACCTTTTTATCTTATGTGAGTGAAAACAAGGAAGGAGATCAGAAATGTCAATGCACGATTAAAAACGATGATGCATGCAGGGGTTAGAGATGCGTACCTTGTCGCCAGCACTATACATGCAAAATGATCCAGGCAGAATTTAAATACAGAAAAATAAGCTATCTTATATGATGCAAGTGAATCGTCCTAGATGATAACTTCTATTAACGGGCAAGAACAAGTTAATTTGAATAAGTCCAAATTATGCTCTATTGTATAGGCACTGAAATTCTTGCTTAGGGTGTTTGGACCTAATTAATTACCTGGCTCAAGCAAATTAATTAAAGCAATCAAGAGTTAGCTCACGAAATCCGCGTGAAATAAAGAAAATAAAGGCGATGAAAACAAATCCAGTGTGGTTCCCCAAGTGCACAGGCACTTGGTGAAACAGACCCTGCAACCAATGAACGTCCTAGTTACAGTGTTCCACTGCAAGAAATAAATAAGAAAACTAAGTTTTTCTCTTTCTAATTGGTCTCCTTCAAATCTTCTTCTCCTCCTTTCACGCTATCATGCGGCTTGGTAAAGAATCAAGCTGTCTCTGCTTCGCTTGGGTGCTTCGTCTCTCCTAGGATCGCCTCCTTCTCTTCGTTGGCCCTCGCAAGAAAAAGAAAAGAGAGAATATGTAAGGAGCCAATTATAGAAATATGAGCACAAAAAATGAAATGAATGCAGTGGATATGAACAATGGAGTGAATGTGAAGAGATGTAAACAACTAAGAATAGCAGGTCAAAAGAGAAACCTAACTACCCTCGACGTGCCTCCCCAGCAACGGCGCCATTTTATTGACACATGATTCTCGAGGATTGATAATTAATAATGGATATGATCGTTTTGATCCCCAAAAATTCTGGGTCAAACAAACAATTTTTTTTCTCAAGCTGCAAAATTAACTAAAAATGAACATCGAAGCAAGAGAAATTTTTTCTACTTATTTACCTGTATACCGAACATGATCGAACACAGGAAGGCTACAATTCCCGGGGGTTATTCAATTAATCGACGAAAAATCAAATAAGAGAAAAGTAGAAATCTCAAAGGCAAACTATCCTTGGTTTTTTGGATTTTTTTCTCTTTCTAATTTTTTATTTTTTTATTTCTATTTTTTTATTTTCTGATTTTCAAATTGTTAGTGATTTTAATTTTGCAATTTTTAAATTTCAAATAAAGAATAATATGCACAAGATAAGAAACATGTGCACCAAACTCTTTATGTATTTTTCAATTACATCAAAAATGCTCATAAAAATACAGAGAAAATATTTTTTGTTTTAAAGATTTTGAAATGTTTTTCAGAATTTTTATAGAAATTTTAGATTTTTTTTTGTATTTTTCTTAAAATCATACCATGGCAAAAATGAGAAATAGTGAACATCCTAGAGAAATTTGCAACTTAAAAATATTTTAAATGCTCAAAACTCCTGACAATTATTTTTATGATAAAATAGGGATAATTATCTACAAACAGGGACTGAAATCATGTTTTTTGGATTTTTGTTTAATTGTTTATGATTTCGATAAGACATTTACTATTTTTCAATTTTTTGGATTTTAAAAGGAATTAATACGTGAAATTTGGAAAGAAATGAAAAGACAATGAAATAAAACAACTCATTTTTTGGATTTTTTGAAGAAATATTTAAATTTTTATGAATTTTTGAATTTCAGAAAGAGAAAAAGACACTGTTTTTTTAATAAATATCAAATAGCAACAAAATATGATGAAATTTTTACACAATGATCCGGGACACAACAGGAATATTCACAATTTTTTGTATAATTTTTAAAATAAAAACATTTATTTCATCAAGGAGAGCGAGCAAATTTAATGTCTGAAAACATAGGGACTGAAAGGCAATGCTTAATATTTTTGCATTAAATAAATACACAAAATAAATACAGAGAAAAGGTTGTAGTTTACCCACAGTAGGCATGTGACTTTCACGTGCTAGATAGAGAACAAGGGTCTTTTTCGCAAATTGCAGAAATCTAGAGGGTCGTTTTGATATTCCCCAATATATTTTTAAACCCCTATTAGGGTTTCTTCATTTCAAGCAAAGGGAAAGGGCACATCGCCCGCCCTCTTCTCTTCGTCAAGTTCATAAGGGGCGCACAATGGGCCAAGGTGCGTTGCCCTTCTCGTGTTCACCAACTTGTTGTCGGCGACGATGGCAGAGTGGTGGCACGCACAGCTTTGCCCTAGGCAGAGGTCGATGAGGTGATTTGTGGTGGAGGGGGCGGTCGGGCTGGAGCGGCTCTGCCCCAGGCGGAGGCCAGTGGAGTCGCATGCGGCATCGCACGCGGGAGGCGGTTGGGGCGGTTGATGGCACAGTGGCGATGACGCCTCGTGCGGGGGCGATATGGATGGTGGTTGTACCCCGTGCGTGCTCGCATGATGGTGGACGGAATGCATGGCGGCTGCTCCAAGAAACAGTCAGAGATGCTCCTCAGGTGGCTTCACCGCACACGGTGGTGGTGCGGCCCCCAGGTGGAGGACGCGTGGCGACGTGGATGTCGGCGGGTTGTCGGAACTCTTTTATTTTTTATTTTTTTATTTTTTTCAAATGTAAACAAAAATAAAAAAACCTTTTTTATTTTTTTGTAAATCCGAAATAGAGAAATAATAAATAAAAAATATATTATTTATTTATTTTATTTCTTTTATGTGGTCCTGCAAAACAAATGTTAGAGAGAAAGAAAACAAATATATTTTTTTGTTTTTTATATAAAAATTAGGATGTGAGCATGATGATTCATCCTAAAAACCAAAATGAAAGATGTAGATGAGTGTAGTTTCGATGAAAATGACTGATGGAACTGGATCTCCGATCATCGTGCGTGGTCGGAGGTGAGAGATCGTGCGAGGAAGAAACAAATGCAGAGAGATCGAGAAAATGAGATGAAAATTCGAGTCGGTTGCGGATTATATCGTGATGGTGGATTCTAAGATCTAGATAAAAAATGACTATGAAATAAAGATGCAAAAAATTAAACTAAGGTTAATTTATATGAAAGAGAAGAAGAAAATGTGGATTTCACCTTAGGAGCGGAAAAGACTTGATCGCCTCAACGAAGGCCGACGCGCTGTCACCGGACGGCTGGGAGGCTAGGCACCCTTCTACGACAAGAAGACTCTCAGAGATCGGACTCCTCTCACCAAATATTGATCAAGTTGAAAAGATGGACGAGGAGCCATATTAATTTGAATTTTTGAATTTTTGGATAGGATAAGAGATAAGAGAAAAGAAATTTTGAAATGAGATAAAGTAGAAAGATAAATGTTATAAAATATTTACAAAAATTAACTAATTTTTTGTATTTTCGTCACTTTATTTATTAGAGAATTAAAAATTAATTTTTTTTATTTTTGTGGTAGTTAGTTAAGAAAAGTAAATATATGCATATGCTATGTACAAATACGACATTATCTACATAGGTAAATAAGCAAATTATTTTTTTTATTTTGATTTTTTTTTATATTTTAGATAATCAGTAAAAAATATTTAGAAATATTTACAAATACAATATGTATAAATACATGGCAAAATTGCACAAACCATGCCAGAAAACCGACTTTCCATCCGTAACTCCAAAAATTATGAAATCACATTTTTTAAAGATAATTTAATTTAGAATACAATGGAAGTGAGTTTGGTTCAATCTAAGTTCATACAGAGCCAGAATTGATCTTTCAATGGTTGCTTAATAACTTTTCCTGATATGGTTACTTTTATTAAATACATGATTTCATTATGCAATTATTTTTATTATTTAGCCAACATTTTTATGTACATCTATTTTTAAAAAATTATTTTATTTAAGTTCAATTTATATACAAATAAAATAGTGTTAGTTTTAAACAAATATACAAATTAAGTGAGAAGTATTTACAACACACATTTTTTCGGATTTTCTGATTAAGGGCCCTATCTCCCCCCTACTTTATTCCTGGTTGATCAGGTCAAGTCTTGACCTTCTCTCAGGGTTCGGGTCAGCCTGTATCTATTACATATATACAGTCTTTCTTTCTTTTCTTTCTTTCTTTCTTTATTTATTTTAGGTTAGAATAATATACAAATATACAATATTTACAAACAGATGCAAGTTAGTAAGAATATGAAGTTAGTATTATGTACATGTATTTTATAAGAGATTTTAAGCTAAAATAAATGAATAAGGATTTCCCCAACCAAGGGTGTATTGCGATTCGGCAAGAAGGGGAAACTTACTCCTTGATACATTGGACCTTTTGAGGTTCTGTAACAAATCGGAGAGGTGGTATATCGTATTGCATTATCACCACAATACTCAAAAGCTACATGATGTACTCCATATATCTATGCTAAGGAAGTACACTCTTGATCCTTTGTACGTGATCGAGCACGAGGTTCCTTATACTCAGTCCAATCTTACTTTTGAGGAGAAACATGTCCGTATAGTAGATTGTAGAGACCATCAGCTTCGTCGACGCATAGTTCTGACGGTCAAGGTCCTCCGACAGCATCATCAGAAGGAGGCTACCTAGGAGATGGAGAGTGAAATGTGAGAGAAGCATCCACAATTTTTCGGTATGTCCCTTGGCTAAGAAATTTCGAGGACAAAATTTTTTAAGAGTGGTAGATTGTAACAACTGAATAAATTCTAGCAAATTTACCTTTTATTCCCTTATTACTAATAGCGATTTGATTCCAAAATTAATAGGTATTAATGCCCATTGATTTCCCATTTGAGAGCAAAAAATTCCATAAATCACCCTACCCTACCCTCCCCTCACATCACATGCTTTTGAAAAAGGAGAGAGAGAGAGAGAGAGAGAGAGTTAGAGGGTCATTAGATATAAGGACAGAGGGAGAGTTCGAGAAAGAATCTCACTGAGAGATTTATCCTCGTCATAGGAGAGATCAACGTCGAACCGATGGTAGAGCACGTTGGCTTGGGAGAAAGGAGTCGATCCGTAGGAATACTATATGATTAATCGAGTTATGCCTTTCAACAATAATTGCGATAAGTATCTGCCTAGCTTGCACAAAATACGATCTCAAAAGAATATACGGATTAGGGTATGATCTTCAAATGTATTACTCGGTTTCGTTGATTAATATGTTAACGCGGTGACTTGATTTAAGAAAATTTTACATATGCCTTGATCTTGTACGATCATATACTATATTTAGAATAAGACTCCTAAATATATTTTCGATCGAACTGTTTGGATAGTATCCATACACATCGGAATCTACCCCACTAGGATATCTGGTCGCCACCTTCGGCAACCTGGAGATGGAGGATTAATTGCACATGTTTGATAGTTTATAGTAAGAAGCTAGATATGACTGTTATGAGTACACGACATTTCTCAATATAAGCCACAATGAAGTCAAACCATTTTTCACTAATGTTTCCTGTATGATTGGAAAAAAAATGCTCACACCAACGTGCATGTAAGTCCAGACTCCATGCATATTTGCTTATTAGATTAATATCTTTTGATGAAGATAAATCACATGTTCTATCATTCTGATGGATTCGTTAACAACGTTTCAACCCTAATCTCCTTCAGTGTTCATGTTTACCGATATTTAAGATTTGGTTTGGCAAACATATATTGAGTTACATATTTTAAAATTACCATCAATAATGGAAATCTACAAATTATAATATGATTTACCAAAGATAATTATGTGTGGATAAATTAACTCCAGGATGCACCCAAATAACAATCTAATAATGGAAATCTACAAATTATAATATGATTTACCAAAGATAATTATGTGTGGATAAATTAACTCCAGGATGCACCCAAATAACAATCTTGATATTTACGTAAAAAAATGTGTTATTTAAGTACAATGTAAGATGTACAGAGCAATTCAAATAACAACACTCTTGTTTCATGTCACACGAATTTAATTCCATGATACATGAGTTTAATGATATTATTTTGTTTTTTATAATTTTTCTAATAACAACGACAATAACAATATTGTTGGTAAGGTTTTAAGAAGGTATCAAGATTAATGCCATGATAGCAGTAATCGAAGCTAAATGCTACGGCTAACGATGGGAGCCACTTCTAGAGTCTAATTATCATAGGCTTAAAGAAGGCCAACGCCTTCTGGAGGTGTGCAGTTCAAGGAACTGCTTGAGGAAAAAGATAAGTCATCTACTGTTGTAGCTACACTGTCATCATGTTTAAAGACCGCTTGTGACAGCGGTAAAGCCATCAAAGTCATTTAAGGATTTAACAATTAAGACAACTTTAATCATTAAACAAATCAAGGGTATGTATACATATTCTGAAATTGCTAAGGCATGTGTGTGCAACTATGGCAATGTAGTGTCATTGTGCAAGTGTTATATTTGTAAGGGGCATATGTGCAAGTACAGAAGATTCTAGGGGTATAAGTGAAAAATACAAGATTGTTAAGGCATATATAAAAATATGGAAAACTTTAAGAGTATATATATGTAATTATGGCTTCAACGAATGATTTTGGAAGGAGTACCTTTCGTGTGCATGTTTATAGGAATTATTAGTCGTATAATGATAATATATGAGAACAAGTTAGTATCTTATGCAATAATATAATTATGCAAATTTTATAGATGTATTGATAACTGATTGCTTAGAAGAGGTTATGATTTCTAACAGTTTAAAATAGCACAGAGAGACGTGTTTTTCCGCAGTAGCTGGCTCGACCCCAACTCCGTACATACTGAGCGTTAGGCTCATAACATGTGTTGTTTTTTTCCGGGGAACACAAGGTTTGACTTACTTGCTAGTTCATGGCAATTAATACGTCATCCTGAAGTTGAACCGGTATCGATCATTGATGGATCGGTTATGAAAGGATGTCTTATGCCCATTGGAACATTTGTTATGCTACTATAATTGTTAGACCTTTCATGTTGAGTAAACCATAGTTAAACTATTATATCTCTCTGCTCATTGATTACCATGCATGACTCGGCAACGGTTCGGTTGTGCGATCACATGTCGCATGCTTCCGATGGTCCGCAAGGCCGTTCCGTTACACTAGCTAGACAAACAAAAAAATAGAATCCATTGGTCATGTAACCTTGCACCATCTTTCTTCTCTCCTCCCTACATTCCACACACCCCCCCCCCCCCCCATGTGGATTCGATTCTCCAAACCGTCTCTCAATTGAAATCGCTTGGGTTGGAGCAGATGGTGCGTTCAACATGGTGCAGGTGCCCCACCTCGGCTTGGTCCAAAATGGAGCACTACATAGGAGTATCAGGGGTTTGATTTGATTTCACAACATGTCGTGGGACTTTTCTTCTCCGAAGAACTGATGTCGTAGAAGGCAGCGGTGGCAGGCGGTGCATGTGAAGACCGAGGATAGAGGCTGAGCACAATGCCGGTTGTGGGGGAGATCCAAGGTGTGTTTTAATAAGTGGCACCACCTCCTAAAATGGTGCCAACTTGGACTTAAAGGTGCTTAGACTTTTACCACATATGAGGATGGCGACGGAGGTGAGAATGCAAACGAAATACATCGGCCACAGTGGTCGACAATAGGGTGGGGGCATGGTGGGCAGGACTGCTCATCGTGATTGGAGATGCTAATGGCTATCAACGGCAGTGGTGCCTGCCATCA
Organism: Ottelia alismoides; assembly: GCA_037367405.1. Lineage (NCBI taxonomy): Eukaryota > Viridiplantae > Streptophyta > Magnoliopsida > Alismatales > Hydrocharitaceae > Ottelia > Ottelia alismoides. The sequence continues at coordinate 2,754,715 of JAZKJV010008882.1, forward strand.
GTCATGAGAGATGTTGGAGCTAAGGCCCCATCGTCGAGATCAAGGCTGAAGTGGTGGCAGCGTCCCGATTTTGCAACTTTTACCACCAAGGCCAAGGCGGGAAGTAAATTCTCTGAGGGGTACCTGTGGAATCTTATTCCACAGGACCCCCAGGCGAACATTTATTTTGTTAAGTGCCCTAAGGAAGCCGTGACCTCAAGTTACGGCTTCCATAGAAGGAAGCCGTCACTTGAAGTCACGGCTTCCACTAAAGGAAGCCGTGACTTCAAGTCACGGCTTACTCAGTTACCAGAACAGACAAGTCCCCACCCATTGTGGTGGAGACTTGTCTAATTAGGACATGCAAAAAAATTGATTGTGGAGGTTTTGTTTCAGCTTAAAACGTAACATAAACACATACATCAAACATAACACATATCCATTGATCGAAAGAAGAGATACGTAGGACATAAGAATGTTTTCATTCCATATACTAGTGAATATACATTGTGATAGAAATAAGGTCCACTAATTTACAAATACATTACACTCGTTTCCTTCTACGAAATACTCTAAGTTTTGGTGGCCTCTCGTCAGATTCATGGGGTAGCGACTCATGCTGCAGTTGGCTTGAGGGCATGATCTGGCTAGCTTCATCAATCTGTGAGAGCATAGATCCATCGTGTGCCTCCTTATCGTCCATATGAAGCACTGGGAGCGGAGAACATCGTGAAGGGCCAGCGTCAGAAGGACCCCTCTCCTTCACCGGGGCAGCTGGTGTGGATGGGCTAGTAGGGATGGCAATGTCCTAGAAAGGAGTCCGAAAATCGTCAATAGTAGATGCTCTGACTTGTCTCCTCGGACCACCTCTAGCTCCTGATCTTTCGCGTCCGCGTCCATGTCCTCGTCCACGGGCCCTGCTGGTAGGAGTGGGGTCCTCGGAAACCCCTTCTTCATTCCCGGCAGCTTCCTCATCATCATCTGGCCCATCTCTAAATTGTCGCTCTATGGCTTCTAGTAGTCGCCGCTCAAAATCAACCGCCAAAAATACCACACGTTCTGGATCATCCCTTACTAGATGGATGTCTCCAAACCTCGACACCTGCAAAATGAGACTGTTAGAGTCATATTCCTTCTATGTTGAGAATGAAATGTTAATGTAATTATTACCCACAACAAAGTCCATCATACACTCGTGTCTACCAATAAACCGTCGGGTGATACGGTTGTACCAACTCATGTATTCATCTGTCACCCTATCTCCTCCTGGAACTATGGGTACCGTCTCCACAATGTAATCTCTCATGCGCTCCCACATCCCCAAGAAGTTGGCGTGGAATTGAATCCAATCTACGTTGATCTTCCCTCGCAGATCTATCGAGTGGAGCTTCGGACATGTGTTGCATGGGCCTGGGATCCCCTGAACTGCTCCAAATTGTCGTAGCACACGATCCGGAGTGTACAACTCAACCAAACAGAAATGAATCAGCGGGACTCGTGTGACATGAAGATCCGGTGCTTCCAAGCAGTACATAGGAAGCATCTGTATCACATCTGCAGTGTACGGCCTCCAAACAACCTGCGAAAATAGGTAGAATTTTATTAGATATCTAGGGCAAATACATATGAATTTAAGATGTTTAAACTCTTACCTGTGAAGCTGTCTGAAGGTCAAATGCATCTCGAAATGGACGCACGACATGTGTTGGCTCTGTAGTGACATCAAACTGAGCTCGCCAACGGCATTCTAAGGGACTTCCCCCCACTCGGGCCTTCGGTGAATAGTGGGGGCTATGTGGGGAAAATGTTCCCATGCCCATACCTGTAATAGGACCAAAGGCCCACATATCTCTATTGCTTCTGCCTTGGATGCTATGCACAACTGTCTGTAGAGAAAAGCGAGGCAAGCACATCCCCAAGAAAACTGTCCACATGCCTCCAAGTCCAAAGGTTCCCCACAGATATCGGTAACGGTTCCTGGAATTGATGTCTCCAACGCACAAAACAAGTACGACAACTCATTGTAGGAAGCCGCCCAATCACCGTACACTGTCTCTATTCCCTTTCTCCTAGCATCCCATATCCTCCGACGACTCACCATGTACCCGAACTCGTCAGAAATAGATTGCTGCAGGTACGAAACCTTCACTGTTGGTGAAATCTTGATTTGATTCAGGAATTTATGTGCCATGAAGTTGCAATCAAGTTGAGGGTGGTCTTGGTTTGCTACGCGGTGCAAGCAGGTATGTGGTGCATCTAATTTTGAAATCACAAAGAGGCCATCAAGTGGGCGACGATGTCCACGCAAACGCCAAAGGCAACCCCTGCTCTTCTCGCTACAGTAAATAACCCATAAGTGACGATCAGATTCGTGCACCTCAAAATTGTAATGATGCTTGATGTGAAATAACTTGATCGAATAAATCAAGTCTTCCTTGTACTTGAAGGTCATCACATTTCTTAGCTCATCTGAACTTCCCATTCCAACGTGAATTCTCATCACGTATCACCATTACGGATGTAACCATCACCGCCTCGTGTGTTATAAAAGGGAATATCAGACTTAACATGCACCGTCTCATTCTCATAGTTCAACATTTCATCATCATCATTTTCCATTTCATCATCAGTGTTCTGTGGGGTATCCTCCATCATACGATCAATCTCGAGATCGTGATCCTCCCCTATAGTGTACATGGGGTCATTCAGAGAGGGCCCCAAAGGTTGGGGAACAACATGTGCTCTTGGAGTCGTCGCAGCAGCCTGACGTATACACATAGGATCTCTTGTGCATACAAGGTCAGTAAATAGAACGGGTTTGTAGGAGCTTACCATCATATCAACGTAGTTCAAAACATTGGCAATGTCACCATCATACTCCACATCAACCAAAAAGGTCTCATTATTCTCTGTCATCCTGTGAAACACACGTAACTCTGAACCATTGGTTAGGTCAAGACGAAATGATTTTGCAATCATCTCGACCAATCCATTGAATGTCAAACCCATCCCAATTTTTATGGGTTTCACCCGACCACCCTCGTATCGGACTTCTTTGTCCACCTTACAAATCTTCCCACCAACATGGCACAAGCACAACACTTCCATTGCTTCGACTATATTGAACAACATGAGTAATTAAATTATATGGCTTACACAAAATTGAAATAAAAAAGTTAAAAAACACAATTTTTTTGAGAAGCAAGTTAAAAAACATAATGCTAGGGTTCACTCACAGTGGGTGAGATAGAGGACCTCTAAAAGAGGAATGAGAGGACGTGACGGCACGGGAGGGGGCGTGCACGCGTAGAGAGCGTCGGGGACGGGTGTAACGGCGGGGGGAGCTCACAAATGGAGGAGGAGGAGGGAGGCTTGCTGCGGCTGGAGAAGGGCGGAGGAACTCGCAAGGGAGGGAGGTTCTATTCGCGTGGTGGGGGCTGTGGGTATATTGGACCTGAAGCCGTGACTTGAAGTCACGGCTTCCTTGAGTGGAAGCCGTGACTTGAAGTCACGGCTTCCTTCTATGGAAGTCGTGACTTGAGGTCACGGCTTCCTTAGAGCACTTAACAAAATATATCTTCGCCTGGGGGTCCCGTGGAATAAGATTCCACGAGTACCCCTCAAGTGAATTTTTCTCCCAAGGCGGTGATGTTCGGAGTTCCTGTACTCAAGGGGTAGGGGGCCGGAGGTCCTAGGCATGAAGGGTAATAGACTGGAGATCTGGGCACGAGTAGGAGATGACAAGAGGTGCTAGGTGCAAGTGAGAAAGGGATCAGAGGTCTGGGTGCAATGGGGAGGGGGTTGGAAATTTAGGCGCAAGGAGGAGGGGGCCAAAGGTCATGGGCATTAGGAGGGGGCAGAGGCTGAGCATGAGGGGGAGGGGACCCGGAGGTCCTATGCATGAGGGGGGTGGTGAAGTCGAGCGACGAGGGGAAGGGGTTGGTGTTGGGGATGGCCGACGAAGATGGATGGGGAAAGGGATGTGAGGAGGAGGGGGAAGGTGGGCATCGTTTTGTAAATTTGACAAAGAAATACGGCGACGTGCTCCTTTTTTTAATGGAATCTGATTAAGTTTAACGATTAAATGGATGGGAGTTAACCACATCGTCTATGGTATAGGGGTTCACAACTTTACAAGGTCCAGTGAATAATAATGATATTTGTAGGGTCGACAAGGTAATTTATAAAGATTTTAGGGTTTGTGAGGTAAAAATCTCTATGCCTTGGATAGTTGCATATTATATGAATACACTAAATGTGTTTGATTCTTAACAACAATATCGTGAATCGTTGGAGAAGGAGGTCGTGTTTTTTCTCCCCCGAGTTCTTAAAGCTCAATCTTGTTGGGTTCTCATTTCAACTTTTTACTAGATTTTTAAAGCTCTACTTGGCAGAATAGCCATTTACATTGATATTCATATGTGATATTTACACTCTAACAATGAGTAATTTCGTAATTATACTCATAACCCCACATAATCACGAATTACAACCAAGACCCTGAATAAATGCTCCATTTTACACCCATAACATTCTGTTAGTTTATTTCATTAACTCAAACATATGACTAAGTTAATCTAACCAATCCATGATCTAATGCTAGGATTAACTAAAATTTAAAAAAAGAAAAGAGAAAGAAAAATATCCCACCCGTCCTCTTCCAACTCCCGCCCCCCTCCCCTCAAGTCGACCACCTCCTCTTACCCCTCCCTCGATCTCCCCAACATCCCGGTTGTACCTCGATGTCGTCGAGGAACCTGCACGTATGCATGACTGACGTGTACGGAAATCCTTACGTTAATTTTGTGGAATTAACGATTAAAATGTTGAAGTTTTTGTAGCCAAAATTCTAATGATTCATCAACAATGATCACACCAAGAAATGATATGAAGAATCAAGTCTCAATGCGATCAAAATTTATTTATTTTACTTGGTAAGTCTCAAGGTCGAACTTAGGGAGGTACTATGTGGGTTTAAGATTAATAATTAAATAATATAAGAAAATATATTTTTAAAGAGAAGAAGAATATTGTTTGGTGTTTTTATCTTTTTCAGTTTTTTGTAGAATATAATTTTAAATGATTTAATTAATTCAAAAAGAAATATGCTTCATAAATTTTGCAAAATAATTTTAATGCAAGAAAATAATGTTATGCTAAGTGGTGAGAAATAAATAGAAGCACTATTTTTGTCATTTTTAAATGATGGAATAATATGATGTAAAGTGACAAATGTGGAGCATCAAGCCAAGTCAATTAATCCAAGTAGCCTCCCCTTATTTAATCTCGTAGATAATTTATCATTAACATCAAATTAATCTCCACAATAAATGTACCCGAATTAATGCACAAATTAATGACCAATGAAATTAATGAATGAGAATAAGGATGCTCAAAGTGAACAAAATGAACCCTTCATTTATTAATGCTCAGAAATGTCTCCAATAATGAAATTTATAGTTTTATATGAAAGACAACCATATATGGATCAAAATGACACCAAGAACGTGAAAATCCGATAAATAATGCTCAAGTTATGATCAACTGAAGTTTAGGGATTATAATGTAAACAAAATAACAAAAGTTCTTACATTTATACCCTTGATAAGGATCATTCTACAATTCTACAAAGTCAGTGAGCTCTTTATGCAATTTACCCAAGTGGGGATGCAAGTAAAATTCCTCTGGAGTTGGAAGGCAGCTCTGCAAATAGCCAGGTCACGTACGGCGTGCGTGACCAGGTTCTGCCTGGATTTATGGAGACGATGAGGGGTACGGTTGTAATTTTGCCACCACACATATGTGTATCACATGAGAGGATCCGAGGCTAGGTCAACTCAGGTCGAGCTTCCATGTTGACGTCATTTCGGGCTTCGCCGCTAAGGAGGAAGGAGGTTTAGACATTTGGCTCGGAGGAGATCTAATCATTGATGAAGCCTGATCTGACGGTTGATGTCTGGCAAAGATCAACAGGTCTGATATGATATGTTCTTTATCATAGGGTGCTTATAGATTGATCCTGGAGTTGAGAAGGTTTAGGAGGAGACGTTGCAATGATTGGTGAAAGACGGTATATATAGAGGAATGGGAGCCTACTTTGTGAAGTAGGTAACCTAACCTACTTCACATCTATTGAAAAATATCACCGTGGATTTTCATAACTATATCACTGTAATATGTCATTTAAATTTCATCAGAAACGGAGACCTCTACAGCTTCCATCCAGACAGTCATTTTTTAACGGTCACAGATTTGCTGTATTTTACATGTTCTGGATGGAGGCCGTAGGAGTCTCTATTGATGAAATTTGAATGACATATTAGACGGATATAATTATGAAAATCTACGGTGTCATTTTTCAAAAAAATAAAAAAATTACGAAAAATGGATGAGAAGTAGGTAAGGTTACCTACTTCACAAAGTAGGCTCCCTTTCCTCATATATATATATATGGGGAAATCGGGGCTGCCCCCACCCCATTTTTGTAAAATTATTTTATTTTTTTGGAAAAATATCACCATGTACATTCATCCCTATATCCCTCTTATATGTCATTCGAATTTCGTCAGAAACAGAAACTCCTACGACCTCCATCCATATGTCATTTTTCTAACGGTTGCAGGATTTTTTAAATCGACCATGTCTGGATGGAGGCCGTAGGAGTCTGTTTCTGACGAAATTCGAATGACATATAGGAGGGATATAGGGATGAATATACATGTTGATATTTTTCAAAAAAATTAAAAAAAATTCCTAAAAAATGGGGAGGAGCAGCCAACAGGGGCAGTCCCATCAACCCCTATATATAATATAGTTTTCAAATAAAACCTTAATATGTTCTTCTTTTTCCTGTGCAGAACAATGATTTTTCCCCTTGTCAATGTTTTGTGCGATTTATTTTTCACATGTACAAATCTATGCTTTGTTGGATATGATCCAAGCGATTGTTTGTTAAGAGAACGAAAGAAACATACAAGCCACAAAGCTTGACATTTTACGTGTAGAATTCTTCTCCACGGAAACAAAAGAATCACTGGAGAGATCTTATTGCTCACCGATGGCTAGGGTAATCCTCGCTTTCTTAATTCAAGCAAGAAAGGATGTCTTACATCGAAACACAAGCATTAATAGTTTGGGACAATGAAACATGCACAATTGGACAACACAAGTATTTATAATAGTTGGTCTTTGCTTTCACTACTTGCACCACACTCACTTCTTTTTCATGAAATTCATTCGATGTATAATGACAATAGTTGATACATTCATTGATGGAAATTTATTTATCTCTCACTCTTTCCCACCATACTTACGGAGCATTATTTTTTTATAGAAAAATTACGAAGGATATTAACACATCAGATAAATGCAATTCACGGTAGTCTATCACAAGAAATTGCTCACAGCATATGATATATCTGGCCTAGTAACAGCGATATAGAGTAATTTTCCCACTAAACTTTTGTATTGTGTTGCATCTTCAGACGCTGGATCAGTAAATGCTAAATATTTTCTCACTTCTGCAGGGATGCCAGATGGCTTGCATCCAAGAAGTCCTGCCTCAGTTAGAATATCGAGGCAATACTTTCTTTGTGAAAGATGGAGCCCCTCTATTGTGCGTATTACTTCGATGTCAAGAAAATAACGAAGTTGCCCAAGATCTTTCTGACAAAGACCTTCTGGAGGAAGGTCTTGGTCTCCTGAATACCATCTATATCATCTCCTATGATAACCATATCATCAACATAGACAGCAAGGATGATCGTGCCAGTAGACCGTCGTCTAACAAAGGCTGAGTAGTCAGATGTTGTCCTCTGAAAACCTATTGTGTTGATCTCCGTAGTGAGCCTGCCAAACCATGCTCTTGGGCTCTGCTTCAGGCCATAAATGGCCTTACGTAGTCGAAATACATGCTCCCCCTCGACTACATACCCCGACGGTTGCATCATGTAGACCTCCTCCTCAAGATCACCATAAAGAAAGGCATTCTTCACATCAAGTTGATAAATGGGCCAAGCCTTGTTGGCCGCAATAAAGAGAGTGGTGTGTATCGACCCCATTCTGGCAACAGGTGAGAAGGTCTCAAAATAATCAACTCCAAATGTTTGTGTGAAACCTTTGGCAACAAGTCTGGCTTTCAACCTATTAATAGAACTATCAGGCGACTGTTTGGTCGTGAAGAACCGTCGACAAGCTACAGGGCAAACTCCCAGGGGGCACGACACAAGATCCCACGTGCCCCAGGAGGTAAGTGCCTCCATCTCCTCATCCATGGCTTGTCGCCAACTATGATCCTGCATTGCACTAAAATAATCTCTTGGAATAGAAATGGCATTCAAAGCATATGTAAATCTCTTGTCATAGCTAGATAAACCATCTGTAGAAGTAAAATGTGACATGGGGTGGTACGTACATTGCCATTTTGCTTGCGTAGAGATATAGGAAGCTCCCCAGGTACATCCAGGATAGCAGTGGTGGGAGCACTCGAAGTGGTCATATCATCCTACATAAAAGGGACAGGCAAAAGTACAAACACTTGTGTAGAAGGTATAGAGGCACACTGGTGAGTATAGACGATTGGCGAAGGAGGGAGGTACAGAGGAATGTCACTCACAGTCTGTGTGAAATAACTTGTTTGCTCAAAGAAGGTGACATCAACAGACACATAGTCTTGATGTCCAATAGGATCATAGCAGCGATAGCCTTTCTGGGTACGAGAGCACCCAAGAAAGACGCATTTGATGGCAAGAGAAGATAATTTGTCAGTTGCATGAAAGTTATGAACAAAGGCAATACAACCAAAAATTTGTAGAGGTATGGGGAAAAAAGACTCAATAGGGTAAAGTAAGGAAAATGGAATTGCCCCTTTGAGAACAGATGAAGGAACACGATTGATGAGAAACAATGCAGTAAGGATAGCATCTCTCCAATATTGTTTAGGAACACTCATTTGACTAAGAAGAGATCTGGAAACATTTAACAAGTGTCGGATTTTCCTCAACTATACCATTCTGTTGTGAGGTATATGGACATGATGTTTGGCAACGTTCTCTGTTGAAGGTAAGATGGGAGGTCGGGCAGCGTAAGTCTCGAGCTTCTCTAGTCAGCCAAGGATGGCCTTCATTGTTGGCAGTGTGTCTGATATAGGAAATTGCTCCTTCGCTGCATGGTATCTAGAATGCAGGCCATCAAGGAAGAAGTATACATGCCAATCAGAACATTCTTGTATCTGTTTAGCGCAACATGAGGGCTGGAATATTGCAAGCTTTTCATACATGTTGGAGAGATGCATGTAGTACTCGATGAGGGTGGAATCACCCTGAAATGCCGACCAGATTCACCTATAAATGTCTGCAAGGCGTGACTTTATCTTCTTTTGGGAGTATGTTTGCTCGAGATCCTCCCACATTTCCTTGGGCGTATTTTTGTAAAGAAGATTTAAGGTAATGTGAGCCTCAACACTGTTGGTCATCCAGTTGATAATCAAATAGTTATTAGTCTACCAGTTGTCATACTCTTTGTCCTTTTCATCTAAAGGATCTTTAATCAAAATATAGAGTTTCCTCTGACCATCAATGAACATCATAAAAGATCGAGACCAGAGCACATAATTTTCTGTGCCGTTAGTTTGATAATAGTGCCTTGTGCCATAATATTCGTGGCCAAGGGCTTTGTCTCGGTAGATGAAGGTGTCATGGTGGTTTTAAAATAGAAAGAAGATCTTGATCAACTAAGGATGCATATAAGAGCTGAGAAATGCCCTAGAACTCACTTTTACCCTTGAAGAAGAGCTGAAAACCCTTAATGGACAGCAGATTTGGATTCTTGACAACGGTCCGTGATGACTTTTGGATCTCCAAAGAGTCCTACAGTATCGTGGAGGGTAGCTGTGGGGTTGGCGACCTTCATAGGAGGTCCTGAAAGTGCAGGGTAGCGCTAGCGGGAGGGCTGTGTGCCCCTTGGCGGCACCGGTAGGTGCTGGAGGTGCTCCTTTGGGGTCGAGCTGTTGTACTAGAGGCGATTGGAGGGCCTTGCAGGGGACCATAATTCAGGGAAGAGGGCTCGCACAGGCTTTTGCGAGGCTTGAAGGTTGCGATGGGGATTTTAGGTCAGAACCCCGGTCTAGGACCGTTGCTCTGATACCATATGGAGAAGAGAGACAAATAGGATATGTATTCCATAGGGCTAGGGTCTCTTATACAGAGAGAAAACCCTAGAGAGTACAAGGGTAAAAATACATAAATACCTCTGAAGGGTTACGAAACCTAAAGGGTAAAGGTTACGGAACCCAAAGGGTTAAGGGCTACAAAACCCGAAAGGTTACAACCATAATTGTAATATATTTTGTCACTATCACTAGACCTAATATATCATTTTATGTTAGCAGAGTCAACTAGTTTATGAAGCAATACATGTAGGTTCATATGGATGCAGTTAACATGACCTTGAGGTATCTGAAGTCTTCTCCAGGGGCAGGACATCTGTTCAGAAGAGACACATCTCATAGTTACTCGATGTGTCGATGTAGATTATGTTGAGTGCCCCAATGACAAGAAGTCCACTTCATGCTTTACTGTGTTTGTAGGTAGCTCGTTGGTTTCATGGAAGAGTAAGAAACAAACAGTTGTGGCTAGATCTAGCATTGAATCAAAGTAAAGGGCCATGGACCAAGGGCGTACAGAATTGATGTGGGTCAAGTCTATCCTGACTGACCTAACTATTGAGGTGACTCTTTCTATGCACCTCAAATGTGATAACCAAGCCACTTTATTCATAGCTAATAATCCACCATTCCATGAAAAAACAAAGCACATCGAAGTAGACTACCATTACAATTGTGATCAATCCAGAAGGGACTTATTTCTACCTCTCATGTTGCTTCAGGCGATCATATTGCAGATATGTTTACCAATGCTCTTACGAGGGGTCCTTTTCACCGTTATTGTTCCAATCTAAGCATGATAAACATGTATGCTCCAACTTAAGGGGGAGTGTTGAGATATTTATATGTCATTATCTTTATTTTATAGTTTCTTATTTCTTCTGTCTACTTTATGTAATTTTCCCTTAGAGCTTTTCTCCTATATAAGAGATCTCTAAGGCTACTATGAAATCCAACTTTTCATTTCACGCCTTTCCACAAGGTAACAGTTGCAGAGGTGGTTTCAACTGCTACAAGTGAGCTCATGTGAAGAGGGTGACATAGATGGAAGAGTTGGCGTAAGAAAGGGACAAAAGGGATTCACTTGGGTACCGATCTCATTGTGTCATGAGGATACATGGAGATGCTGAGAGAAAATGGGGAAGTTGCTCCGGCGAAGACATGTGTTTCTTTGAGGAGTAAGCTCTCAGGGAAGACAATGAACATGCATTGTTGGATCGTGCAGTCCAACGACCCTGGTGAGTGTACATATGGAACAATAAGAGACACGTGAGCAAATGATCCAACAGCTCTGATGTGAGCGAGTGTGCAATGCGCATGACAAAGTGATCAAGAGATGGGACGGGGAGGATGAGAGGCACTAGCTAAAATAGGGAGTGGGCTTCGTGGCGTGCTTTCAAGCGGCCACAAAGCTCAGTGAAATAAAAGAGAAACAAATAAATGAAAGATAAATCAAAATAAAATAACAAATGATGTCAAATGAAAAAGTGTTCAACGTGAAAGTTATGTATTTTTTAAGATCTACAACTTTGATATAGAAATCAAAATCAAAATACATCGTATATACATAATTATATTTTTGTAAGTATTTTTATGCATATAGAAATACTTCTTTTAATTATTTTATTGTTTTTTGGTATTTTTGAATAATAAATTAATATACGATATATTATATACAATATTACACTAATTTTTGTTGAGTTTTGAATAATGAAAAACACAAAAAATAAAGGAAGATATAGACACATATATTTAAAAATTGTATTTATTTATAATAATTAGCTTTAATTAATTATAAGGTAATATGTTAATTCTAATTAATTAGTTGTTAGACTAAATGAATAGTTTAAGATAGGTGGCTACATAATATGAATAAAGATGATGAATATGATATTCATCACTCGTTATATACTTATTCTTTCATTCCCATTCTTCTAGTGCTAAAGGATTAGTCTCTTAATGTGTTCAAATCCATTCTTTGTGAAAGACATGTTTTGCATATTTGTGCTTCAGTCTTCATTGAGTCGGCCCTTAACCGTGATATGCAAGTATATTCTTACTTAACCTCATATTACATCACATGTTATTGTGAGAATTTTATTTTCTTTCATTATTATCATTTGGGGTGGATGTGGTAGTAGTGCAGTGTGACTACCACCCAAAAGACCATGGTTCAAATACCCCTTTATGGTGGTTATGTTAGGTAGCCGACAACCATCGTAAAAAATAGTCGGATCTTTCAACATGGATCCGAGAAAGAATCCATGTAGCCGTCCCTACATAAAGTGGGAGAAGGATCTGTCATTTTTTATTGTCGTTCGGGTTGCCTAAGAGTTGGGAAAAGATGGAAGAAAAGTTTGACACGAATGGACTCTAGTATTGCAACGGTGAAATTGGAGAGGAGCTGCCCTGGTTTAAAGCTTCTATAATAGAAAGAACTGAGTGACTGAGTCGATGTAAATCTCAAATTGGGAGGACTATATGATGGTTCACTCGTTAGGGTTTTTTTGTAAAATACACGTACTTATTGTGACTATTGGTTTATCCCTTTGATTGAATAATATTGTAATTGGTGCATGTTTTTTTCTTAATGATTGATCTAAATTAATAAACTTCTGCATCACGAAATCATATATTATCATACTATTTACATGCATAAAAAGAGAATGTTATGTGATGAGTGACAAAACCACTTTTCTCATCCATCTGTGAGAGCTTCGAGAACCATGTTTTCGAACTCTACTTAAGGGCATATAAAGCCTTGTTTTATACATTCTTTCACCCCTCTCAACAATAAAATCTGATGGTTGTTTTATGAAGACTTCTTGTTGATCACCATACTAGAAGGCGTTCTTGGCATCAAAATCGAACAAGGGCCTGCTCATTGGTAACAACATCAATGAGAATCCAAATTACGGTGAGACACACCGCATGAAAGAAGGGGTCAATGTAGTCCACTTCTTAGGTTTAGGTAGCTCTTTGCATCAAGTCGTGCCCTGTAACACTTAATTCTGCCATCAAAATGGTACCTGGCCAAGCCCAAACAATGACATCTCACAACTGTTGCATCCACTGGTGGTGATACGAGGCTCCACACATCCTAGGATTAGAAGGTGATCGTCTCGTCCTGCATAGCCTCCTGCCTTTTGGGATCAACACTAGCCTCCTAATATGTTTGTGGAGCAATTACATCGGAAAGGCTAACATAAACTGCCAGTAGGTTGAAGTAAGACTGCTAGGGACACATGCCTATGCAATATGGGCCAATCAAGTTGTACCGCCATCGAAACTAGAATCCACGTTGTTGAAAGATGTGCGATCATAGTTGTATTGAAAAAGTCAACTCTATATGTCTGTGAAACCTTTGGCTACTAATGTATATTTGTAATGTGCAATTGATCCATCCAATTTGTACTTTACTGCAAAAACCTACCTAGATCCCACTTCCTTGCCATTTCATGGTGGACTTATTGCGGTGTCCCAAGAGATGAGAGAGTGGGCATCTCTTCCACGGTAAGCTGCTATCTAAAGTTATAATGCCTTGATATGGCTACAAAGGATCTCCATTGCTGATAGAGCATCGACAAATTGTATGTAGGATAGTCCAAGGCTTGAGAATAATACTATTGTAGAGATAAGATGATTGGGATCCATGGTACATTGTCTTTTGCTTTTTTGGAGGTCTATAGGAACATCAATTATATCTTTGGATGGATTGTCTTCTGAGTCATACCCTTGGGCAGTATTCTTGGAGGAAGAATGCTATCAGTTTGTAAAATGTAAGTTGGAAGGCTAACCCCAGTAGGAGTAGAAGGTGCCACCTCAGAAGGGGATTGCATGTATTGATACTGACTACTGAATTGAGTATTGTGCTTATGGAATAAGAATATGTATCAAAGCATGCTTAGAGATAACAAGGGGCAGAATAAGTGAATCAAGTCAGTTAAGGTGACATCCACACTACTATATTGTTTTTATTCATATATTAGTTATCTCTATTATTATTTTCTTATTTTCTATTTCTTTTGTCTTCTTCTTATAATTTGCCCAATAAGTTCCTCTTCTATATAAGAGAACCCTAGGGCCTCTCGTTAATACAATTCACTAGGGCCTCTCGTTAATACAATTCACTAGGGCCTCTCGTTAATACAATTCATTCTTTTCCCTCTACATGGTATTTGAGCGACGTCCTAGATCGTAGCTCTCGTATGCCACCCTAACCCTACCCACCCCCTCCTCCCCACGCTGCCGACGTGGCGCCACCGCGACCGCTCAGGTTGCCGTCGTCCAAGCCTTCGACCGCTGCTTAGTTGGCCCCTCCGGCCATCGCCCACGACACATAAGGCCACTCTGGTTGCTGCCCAGACCACCCCCTACCGTCCTCGGGCCATCGTCGGTTGTCTTGTGCGGGCACGTACACCTTTTAAACTCGATATGCAATCTTAATCGATCTGATTTTGACCGGAAAGCATGATTTCAGATCTATAAATCATGTTTTCCGGCCCTAGCAAACGCCAGAAATTGATGAGGATGGTTGTATGAGTATGCATGTATAACTGGTCCTCCATATGATCTTGTAGACTTGTTCATATCGGTTTACTCCCCAATTGTGTTCTACTGTTCATCCGTTTTTCTATCATGTCAGATAACAAGAGTGATATGTTTTCATCCGGAGCCTTCAAGGGCCCGCCTCCCATCGCTAAGATGGATGTGATCGACTATGAGTTGTGGTCCATGCAGTTTCTTACCCTCATGCAGTGCGACAATAAGAAGCACATCATGATAGATCCAGAGCCAACGGATAAGAGCGGGGCTAATTCTTCTTGGAAGTAAGATGATGCATATGTGTGTGTGTTTGGCTTTGTGGGACCCTCACCACGGAGATAACAAATGAGATTCTGACTTATCCCACCACCAAGGTGATGTAGGACACTTTGTCATCTACCTATGCTCAAGCAAAGAATGAGGTCAAGATTCTTTAGCTACAGTTTGATATCTACAAGGCCAAGTGGAATGGACGTGCTCTGCACGTGTACTACTCTTTGTTGTGTGTCATGTTTGAGAAGCTTCATAGATACATTCCTACTACCACATCTACTGAGCAACAGATGTCATATATGAACTCTACGATGCTTGGAGTCTTCATGGTTGTACTTGATACAAAGTATAATACTGTGTGTACTTAGCTTCTCATCGAAGCTACCATATCTCCCATAGAGGGGGCATATAGCCGTCTCAGCCAGATTATCATACCTTCTACTGCAACTTCTCTGCTCTCTTCAACGATGGCTGCTTCTCGTGGTCGAGGAGGGACGATCCGGTCCATAGGACGTACCCCTTGTGGTAGAGGTGGTGGACGTCAGCATGGCCTTTGCACTTACTGTCGTCGTCCTGGACATGCAGAGGATACATGCTACTAGAAGCATGAATATCCTGCCTCTGGTCATGTAGCAGAACAAGTTGAGTCTTCAAATACTCCAGCTTCCCAGGCTAATGCTCGCCTGGATGATACTATCTCTCATATTCGAGAGATCATGATTCCTACTGCTAGCACCACCACTACAGATACCGCAACCACAACCAAAGCCTCTTCGAGCTCCTTAGGTATCGCTTATGCTTTCATCGGTAATACTGGTGCAGACATGGCAGAGTGGATTATGGACTCTGGTGCTTCCTACTATTTGTGTGGAGACAGAGCGCAACGGAGGTCCTACATGACCATACCACCTGACTAATGGGTTGTCATTGCTAATGGTCATGATAGGACATAGGGAAGTGCATTTGACACCCATCCACGGGCCTTTAGAATGTTTTACATGCTCTTGACTTTCAGATGAATTTATTTTCCATTAGTCAGATCACTAAGGATCTGCATTGTTGTGCCATTTTGACCCTTAATCTCTTGTGTTTTAGGACATACTCAAGAGCTAGGTGATTGGATGTGGCCGTAAGCAGAGAAGGCTCTACAGACTGGTCCAACCTCCTCATGTTGGCGTTTCTACTATACCTATTGGATCAATCTCTCTATATATGTGGCACCTCGTTTTGGCCACCTTCCTTTGAGTAGTTGTGTCATGTTCTTCCTTGGATTTCTACGAGATCCTCCTTTTAGTGTGAGGCATGCCAGCTTGGGAAGCATTGTCGTTCCTCCTTCCATCCTATCAGAGTCGGAGCAGTTCTCAGTTATTTAAGCTCCACATTTGATGTTCGAGTCATATTAATAATCATTCGAGTATCGCCTTCGGATCCGGGTTTCTCGTTTACACGACATTCGCAGCATTATATTCGCAATGGATCACATTTGGTTACCACATTTTAGGAAAAAAATTTTGCGATTTGCAATAACATTCAAAATTAATGTAAACAAACATAGAGCCAACAAGTTCCACCAATTCACATTTCATTAATTCCATATATATTACATGTAATAAATAAAGATGACAGTGTTTACATGTATCCCAAAATATATTAGAAGAGAAATGAAAGCATATACGATATTCTGTACTTATAAACTGTAATAAGAGTATTGTCGAGTATAACAATGGATGCTTGGGATCATCGACCAGCTACTGTGATGTAGGAACTTTGCTTGCCACACAACAAGGAAACAAAAGAATGTCAACAATTATTGCATACCATCCAGCATATTAAAATTAATAGGTAATTTAATGGTTTCAAAAGAATGCAATTAGGTAGGCGTTGATATTTAAAAAATAACAATCTATATGCATGGTAAATGGTTTTCAAGCCACCCTGTATGTAAAGCCCATGTTCTCCCATCACCCCATAACCTTCTATATATATCATTTTTACATATTAATTAATGGCCTATAAGTAGGTTACTTATCATTTTATCACTTAGAGATCTTGTTGATGGATCTTGGTATTGAGGATGATGAGTTTCTGATCTGATCCCTGAATCTGTCTAATTTCTCAATCTAGTAGATAGTTTGAGGTCTTGGACTGAATGTGACCTCACATTATGACTCTAAGGCATGAAGAGTACTTTAGGGTTGGGGTGCCTCCATAGGCATGTGATGCAGTGTAATGCATCCTAACTAAGTTCCCAGCACGTCCACTAACTTATCTTATCACTCGTCATAGTAGTTCTAAGATATGAATAGTTGTCGATGATTGATGATAAATGATGATTCCGTACCAAACTCAATTGTAGCCAACTCAATTATAACTGATCTCAACTCTAGCCAAACTCAACTGTAACCCATTCCAAGCTCAACTGTAACTCCTCGTCAAGACCTATTGGCGGAATGGTAACCAAAACTCAAGTTGTAAGGAAGTCTCCTAAGAGACCGTTCCGTCTCACCCCCTAAATGGAAGTGTGGTCTAGTAGAGGGCTAGGCCTACTCCTAAACTATGCCCCTGAGATGAGTGGGAGTAACTCTCCGGATGAGTCACTTCAAATCAGTTCAATCGGTACGGGCAAACAAGCTCGTAAGAAAAACTAAAACCGAGGGCCCTCCAGCCTAGGTACCCTAAAACAGAGGGTTAGCATAATTGCTCAAAATCTTAGATCCCAATGAAGCATAGAAACACTGTGACTTCACGTAAAAAACTATAAAAAGGACTGAAATCCTAGACCCTTGCACCCGGCAGTCGCTGCCCTAACTAGGCTTCCTATCTCATGCCAGTTGAGGATCACTGTGCCCTTGCACGGTCAGGTGTAAGGGTTATCAATGACTGATACTATTAATTATCAGTCTTGACTAATTCTTAACATTTTCACTTGCTCGATTACCGATTTTTTTCACAATCCTTTCTGTGGTTGATTGTATGTCTTTTTTTGTTAGTAGGATCTATAGACACCCCTTGGTTTGGAACCCTAACCGCGAACTCACTGATTTCCACCCATCAACACATTGGGTTTTTCCCTTCTCTATCTATTGACATCCTCTCCCTTCGTTCGTTTGCTTTCTATGCAGGTTGATATGTTAATGTTTATCACAACATTATCTTTCTACAATTGCCTTAATTCGCAAGGGCATCCGAAGAAATGCTACAATTGCTGAGATTTGATGGTCCACTGATTGGAAGGTTGTGTTGCTTCTTTTGCTTCTATTTTAAAAAAGATTTCGAAAAAATGTCGATTTTGTTGATGTGTTCTTGAAAATTTTACTTCTATCCTTTGTTTGTCCCAACATAATCATCTGTCACAACATAATCATCAATCTCGTCCTTGACAGCACACATGTATCTGTCTCAAATCCAAGGATCTATCTTCTGTCCATCTACTCTGCGATCGCAAAGACTGCTGAATTGTGAATGTACGACACTAGATATGGATGCACTCTCTTGAGGATGCCAATCAGTCAAAGCTACGAGTATATCTCACGTGTATAACCAGTTTTCTGTACCCTCAGCATAAGCTCTCCTGCTAAGCGCATCTGCCACCTCATTTCCCTTACCAAGATGGTAAGAGATCGTGCAGTCGTAATCCTTCAGTAGCTCAAGACACTTGCGTTGTCTCATGTTTAGCTCCTTCTGATAAAAAATATACTTTAGGGTCTTGTAATATGTAAAAATCTCGAAATTGACCTTATCAAGTGGTGCCAGATCTTCAAGGCAAAGACAACTGCCGCCAACTCCAAATCATATGTAGGGTAATCTGCTCATGCGGCCTCAACTAACGTGATGCATAAACAATAACGTGACCTCGCTGCATCAGAACTGCTCCTAAACCTTTTCCTGAAGCATATGTATAAACTATGTAATCCTGAGTGCCTGAAGGAAGAGTAAGAATGTGTGCAGTTGTACTCTCTTCTTTAATGTCCTGAAGGCCTGCTCACATGAATCATCCCAAATAAAAGGAAATCCCTTCTGTGTCAACCACTTCAGAGGAAGAACATTGCATGAAAAGTCGCTGAATAAGCGTCTGTAATAGCCTGCTAATCCAAGAAAGCTCAAATCTGAGTGACTGTCTAGGGGTGTTCCTAAGACATGACTGCTTCAATCTTCGCAGGATCAACTGCGTTACCTACTCCAGAAATGACATGCCAAAGAAATGAGACATGCGATAACCAGAACTCACACTTGCTCGGCTTAGAATATAACTTGTGCTCTCGTAATGTATCCGGGTCAATCTTCAGATCATTTGTGTGATCCCGTTCATTCCAAGAATAAATCAACACGTCATCAACGAATACCATCACAAACATGTCCAAGTATGGATGAAAGATCCTGTTCATCATGTCCATGAATGCTGCAGGCGCATTTGTGAGCCCAAACGACATCACCACATACTCGTAATATCAATATCGAGTCCTGAAGGTTGTCTTCGGAATATCTGACTCTCGAATCCTCAGCTGATGATAACCAGATCGAAGGTTGATCATCAAAAATACCGAAGATCCCTGAAGCTGATCAAACAAATCATCGATGCATGGCAAAGAATAACAGTTCTTCACCGTTCTCTTTTTTAGCTGTTGGTAATCAATGCATAATCTCATCGATATATCCTTCTTCCTAACAAAAGGAACTGAAGCATCCAAGGTGAAGAGCTCAGCCTCACAAAACCCAAATCAAGTAACTCCTACAATTGCACCTTCAGCTCTCTCAACTCGGCTGGTGCCATACAGTAGGGAGCCATCAAGATAGGTTGTGAATTAGGTAATAATGTGATCTCAAACTCAATCTCTCTCTCTCTCTCAGGATGTGACCCTGGTAACTCATCAAGAAATACATTTGGGGAATATGATACTACTTTTATGTCCTAGGTCATCGGCTCATAATCGGATGTCTCTCGAACAAATACTAAATATATATCACATCCCTGATCAACAAGTCTCTGAGCTCTCAACACTTAGATGTACTCCATTTTGGAGTCATGTAATATGCCCTCGAAGATGAACTCGGGTAAATCTGGAATCCTGAAGACAACTGTCTTCCTAAAGCAATCAACAAGAGCATGATGAACTGACAACAATCCACGCCTAAAATCAAATCAAAGTCATTGAGTCGTGATAGCAGATAGTCTGCGATCATCTCATGACCGCCAATTAGCACTGGTAAGTCTCTGACTATCAATGAAATGATGAACAACTGGTCGCCTAGCCCATGGATGTGGTAAGGAGGATATAAAGCCTCTGCAACTCTACTAACACATCTAATAATCTTGAAGCAATGAAAGAATGCATCGCTCCAGACACAAACAAAACATGGAAAGGTCAGTCCAAGACTGAGACCGTACCTTTCACCATAGTAGCTTCTCATCGTTCCTGCTCCTCCATCACTGCATGTAACTGCCCTTGTCTAGCTGGCATTGTACTCTAATATGGCACGCTCTATGTCTGTCTCGGCGCCCACTTGAAGATGGAGTTCCTATCACGAAAACTATATAGGCTTGTTTAACCATGGCCTTTAGCCTTGAATAGTTGGCATAAAAAGGATGTTGACCTTACCTAGTCTGTGAATATCTTGATGTATCTAGGTATCTTAGTCTTGTTCCTTGCTTGAGAGTAGTCTATAACAAAATACTCACATATCCTTATCTGTTTTTTTGTGCATCGTGGGATATTTTTGGGATCAAGGTCCTAGAAAACCATACTGTAGCTAATGCATTATGTAACATCTCGAACCCCAAGTCGTGTGTTATGGAGGATAACTAACCCTCACAATACAACTTGTTGGGCATGAACCCTAGCGGGCCCCTTGTCACCATCCAAAATGCTTAAATCCAAGTTGTTTAGTAGTAGTCTTTGATACTTATAAACCACTATCAGACCTTGCAATTACTAAATCTGGGACTATGTTTGGGATGCTATAATCTTCCCACTTATATGCAACATCACCATTATCATATGCCCCATCACTTATTTCCAATAATTGTGGCAACTGCATGCCTTCGGTAGACCTTTCCTTCTATCTTTTTGGCAGGGGTGGATACACCTATTAGGTAACCATTTATATTATTCAAGGGAACCTAGCTCTGACACCATTAGTAACGTTCCACAGCCCATCCTGAGCTGTTATGGAGGGCTAGGCCTCACAAGTTGTTAGCGTAAGCACAAGTGGGCACTTTGTCACTGCCCCAAATGCTTAAGCCAAAGTTGCTTAGTAGTAGTCCTCAATATTTATGGCCACTATTACACCTTGTGATTACTAGATGTAGGTCTATGTTTTGTGTTCGACGCGTCCTTTTTTCAAGGTACATTCTTGTCGACCTTCCCTATGGGCTCCGACTCCTTTAGGGCAAGGACCTTAATGTTGATTTCAGTCACCATTTCGGTGACTGACCGAAACGGAATTTCGGTCAAATTTTGACCAAAATTTCGGTCATTTTTTGTACTAGGACCCCCATATTTCTGTCATTTCAGCCATTTCGGTCGAATTTCGATTTCGATAGAATTTCGCTGAAATTTGAGGCCATTCTTTAGGACATAATCTTTGTCTTGAGCCATCATGATGCTCATGAATTGCATGGACCACAACTCACAGTCGGTCATAGTCGGTCTCATTCATCTTGATAATTGAGATACTGATATGATCTCTTTCTACTGACATGCACCGATACCTTTGATGTTATCCAAAGTCGAATTGTTTGGATGTTGTCTCTGAAGGAGTATAAAGTACCACAAACAGTGAGAAAACTAGCTATGAAATAAGGATATACTTATGCATCCAGAAGTTATGTTGGCATAAGCCTAATGCTACACAACCTTCATATGCAATAGAGAAGTATAGAGTCCCTTGGTGAAGACTTTAGAGGATTGTTTGAAGACACAAAATCACCACACCGACACAAAAAGCATACGAGGTGGCACACAACTGCACAAGAGATGCTCGAGGCGCTCATGCTACGTCCATGGTGCTTGTGGTGGTTTATTGCATTTTCTTTAGGTGGTAGAGTTCTAGATGGTGATGACATGAGAGGTTTGAGAGACAAGTAATGGGGTCTTAAAGGGTACAAAACTATGATCAAGGAAACTGCATTGATATCATATTAAAAATAGGAATTAAATGTGTTGCCTTTGGTCATCGCTACCTGTCCCCTTTCTGGAAAAGCATTTTACATTGTGTTGCTTGATATTATTCCATTGTTGAGATCATTGTTAGAGGATGGAAGAAGCTTCCACTCTTGAATGGATGAGTAAATGGAAGAGGGAGCCCTTTGATCCCTCACATATTCTCCCTTTCTAGCGATCAATGTGGAAGGTGAGAACATTTTTCTATATAATGAATTGGTACCAGGATCTCATTATAAAGGGAAGAGCTAGGGTAAAAGGTCACACCACCGACTCATCTCTCATTCATAAAATATAAAAATACCTTTGGAGGGTTTATAATGAATATTCTCAACATTCCTCATAAGGTTGGAGTATAGATATCTAGCATGCCTAGCTTGAGGGTCTTGGTAAATGTATATGTCGTTTGTTCTGATGAGGAAAGATGAATAATAGTGATGAGTCCCTTTTGTATTATATTTTATGTGTAATGACGACCAACCTCAATGTGCTTGATTCTCTCATGCAAGGCATGACTATTTGTTGTAAACAAGGTTGCTTGGTTGTTAACTTATAAGTGCATAAGAAGCTGAATCTCTACGCACCTACAACATCTACATAGTGGTTTGAGCCGTAGATGTGTAATTTGATTCATCACAGAATCTGGATACAACCTATTGATTCTCACTCTCTTAAGTGACCAACGAATCACCTAGAAACATTGCAAAGCCAACTGAGAATTTTTTGTCCATTAGATACCTTAGTCAGCATTATCATAACCTGAGGGGATATGCGAACCTCCCACTCTGAAAAATAGGCCATTTTCTAGTGAGGATTTCATGTATAGGAGTGTCATCATGACTACATCCATATGAGTTTCTTAACCATGAATTGGCTAGCACGACTTACACCAAATGAAATATTTAGTTTAGTGACAATCATTTACAGGATATCTCCAACAAGCTCTCTGCATCTCCCTGCATATACTTCCTTTTCATCAACTTCATATAGTTTTACATTAAGATTCATAGGTACAAATAGGCATATAGTATGTCATACCGACTTCTTCAAGAAAGTAGCAAACTTTCTCCAACTCTTCTTTCAAACAAACTTTCTCTAACTCACCAGAACTCAGAAGACCTCTGTTTACTTCTAAAAAATCCTGGGCCGAGATCCTTGATAACAAATTGTTATCCTAACAGGTGCTTTGTCCTTTCGATCTCCTGTCAATCACTACCAGTGATGATGATGTCGTCCACATAAACCAGAATGGACTCTTTTACCATTAGTTGTATGGATATAGAGGGAATGATCAACATTAGAATGAGTGAAATCTTGTTCTAGAATAACCTTTCAGATCTTTTTTTGAGACTATGCTCTGACCCTACTAGAGACCATATATAAATTTGTGAAGTTGACATACCTTCCTAGACTCTTCCTCAGTAGCAAGCCCATGTACTTACTGCATTTAGACTTCCTATGCAAGGTCGCCATATAAAAAATCATTATGCATATCAAACTGAAAAAGAGGTCAATCCTTTCTTACTGACGAAAAGATTCATAAGTCATTATGTGAGGGCTTCTAAGTTGATTCCAACAAAAATGGGTTAGTTATAATATTGTGATTCATTTAAAGGTCTAAATGAACCCCCTTTTTTTATCTCCACACACGCGCACGAAAACACGCTCTCTTACATACACATGGGTAGAGAGAGAGAATCTTGCAATAGTAGGAGAAAAGATCTGGATGAGGGTCCTAGATTGGGGATGTGGCTAGAAGGGGTACTCCTTACGGTGAATGGGAACATGCTCAAATGGGTGGGAGGTTGTAGAGCGAAGTTGGCTTTGGATGCATATAAGAGAGGATACCATGTTGTAGGAAAGGGGCCCAAGTATAGGTGAAGTTGTGGGCCGGTGGAACCTTTTGAGGTGGGGTGTGGTTGGGATAGAGCAAAATTGGTGTGGGGAAAAAGATGTGGTCAGTTAGCAAGGAGAAAATAAAATGGTGCTAACAACGTCCCAATTTGGCACATCCTCTGGCTGGTGGACTCAAGTCCCAATGCCTTTTTGTTGTGAAAAAATGTTTTGTTAGGGTAGCAGGGTGCAAGTAGCATTGTTGCTAACACCGTACCAATTCGGCACCTCCCTCTAACTAATGGACCTGAGTCCCATTGCATCTTTGTTGTTAAGAAAACCACAAATCATCACTAATTCCAGCCTGCTGCCATTTCCGAGTTTTTGATTGTCTCACAGAGATCCTTAACTACAAAAAATTGAAGGTAGATATGTAGAGCTGAGAGAAGTTTGAGGAACATTGAAGAAAACATTAGAATGAAGAAGTGCAAGATAAATTGCTATACACGTGGATAACAAAACCAGCACCGTTCTCTAGTTAAATTGAGCAGTTATATGGATTCATCACCTCCTAACTGATATGTCTATGGTCTTACCTGAGTTTAGATCCAAGTAACCAGATTGTTTGTTGACAGTCTCCTTGATTGAGTTTCTTCATCTTGTCCAACTTCTCACGCGTCGAAACTAGAACATCGATTCGTCTTCAGTGAAGATGTCCAAACCGCCTTAAGTGACACATTTTTCTGCCCATACCATCCATTTTTTTCGTCTATATTGATCATTGCGTTGTGACACAAAATATAGGCATAAAAGTCAAAGTTGATTAATTATATCTGATAGACCTACATAAGGAGAACAATGGAGATTTATAGAGCTAAAAGGAAGAACCTCCACATGATCTTTATTGATTTGGAGAAGGCTTATGATTCTGTCCCACGAGAGATATTGTGGAGAGTGTTGGAGAAGAGACAAATACTTGTCCTATACATTAACCTCATAAAGGACATGTATGATAGGGCTTTATCTTGTGTAAGGACCCCGTCTGGGAAGACTGGATATTTTGACATCAACATTGATTTACATCAAGGTTCTGCTTTGAGTCCATTTCTTTTTACTTTGATTATGGACGAGTTGACCAGTCACATTCAGGATGAGTTACCTTGGTGTATGTTATTTGCTGATGATATTGTGTTAATTGACGAGACTAGAGATGGAGTAAATGAGAAGCTTGAGGTCTGGAGACATGAGTTGGAGGCTAAAGGATTTCGTATAAGTAGGGCTAAGACGAAATATATGGAGTGCACCTTTGATGGAAGCAATGATGAAGGAATCGAGGTGAAGATTGGTGATGATAACATTCAGAAGAGAGATTCCTTTAGATACTGGGATCTATTCTGCAACATGATGGGGAAGTTGATGGAAATGCTACTAATAGAATAAATGCAGATTGGCTAAAGTGGAGAGGAGCCTCTGTTGTTCTCTGTGATAAGAAAATTCCTTTAAAGATTAAAGGAAAGTTTTACAAAGCAGTCGTGAGACCTTCTATGCTTTATGGATCTGAATGTTGGCCTGTGAACCACAGACATGTGCAGAGAATGAATGTAGCAGAAATGAAAATGCTAAGGTGGATGTGTGCACACACACCTAAAGATCGGATTCGGAATGATGCAATCAGAAAGAAAGTTGGCGTAGCTTCGATCGAGGATAAGATGCGAGAAAACCGCTTAAGATGGTTTAGACATTTGCAAAGAAGATCATTTGATGCACCAGTTAGGAGATGCGGGTGTTGGGATGTTGAGCCGGCTAAGAGAGGGCGAGGACTTAAACCTTACTGATCCTAAACCTTACTTTATCTGTGCTTTATCTTTTCCTCTGATCTTAAACCTTACTGATTTTGAAAGTTGGATTCATTCTAGTGGTGAACCATATTGGAACTGTAGAAGTTTTCATTTATCTATGCCTTTTCTTTTGCTTCATATTATTTTTAAGATTCTTTTGACGTGAGACTTCTATGTAATGTAGGTTGACGACTTGGAGTTTATTAAGCTGTCAGGTATAAATCCACTAAAGGTTAGCATGGCATATTAAAAGATTAAATTGTTGTTTACTATTGTGCATCCTATTTAAAGTTTCCAGTTATTAGGTTCCCTCTTTGTTTTGAAGTGCAGACATGACCTAAAGGATAAAATTACAAACTAGAACTAATGTCCTTTTGTAGGTTGCCAAAGCATTGATGGAAGTATTTGCCGAAATGATATCTGTTCATGGGTTTCTGAATGGAGATCCCCATCCTGGTAACATATTGGTTTCTCCAAGAGATCACAATAATTTTCTGTAGGTATGTGCTGCTTTAGTAGCTTTGTCTAACTGATATTCACCTTTGCTCTGTTTTAGCAAAAACTTCTTTTTTTTCATTGCAACAGTTCTTCTAGATCATTGCATTTACATGGACTTAAGTCCAGAATTCAGACTGGATTACTGCCAGCTGTGGAAGGCGCTAATTCTTCTTGATTCCCAAAAAATACAGCATATAGGATAAAAATTTGGTGTGAGCCAATATGATAGATATTTTCCTGTCATTTTTACCGGCAGAACCATGAGCAGGTTTGACACACAACTTGTCACATCTGTCAGACTTTATTTATAAGGTGCCTGAAATCGACTGATGACATTCTTTTTAGTTGTTTATAAAACTCTCAATATTTGTTGGGGGCATATTTTGTAAAAACACACTATATTTAAGTGAATTAGGAGTAAATAAATTACAATTTAATTCCAGTCAACATAATGTCCAGGACTGGTTTAAAGAGTTAGAATGCCATGCTCCACCTTCTCTTTCCCTAAGCATCCATCTATACATATATTAGTTGGGTGGCTTATGTCCGCCGTCTTTAGGACTTCAACCTCAGTACTTTCAAGCAACATCTCTGTTGAGATTCAGACAGATGCAATCCCTGTTCATGTTTACGTAAGGCTGTGAAGAGAGCCCTGATCTCTCTTCTTATTATCCACGAGACTACAGGGTACAAAAAGAGGGCAGAGACACCTGCCTCCAGCAACTAGAGCAGCACCCCACTAAAGTGAGGGAGGTATGCGCCCAGGTTTTGTGTCCCACTCGGCTCCGAGCGCATCTTTCCAAAAAGAAAGAATTAGATCACTGCCTAAGTGCACCCCACCTCCGACATCCCTTGCCACACAGGACGTCACAATTACATATAATCTGAGTGACGAGGAAGTGCTATATGTGTTTTGATTGTATTTAGCTTATATAAATACATTTCTTCATTTTAATTATGATATGTGACTGCCAATATGATTGAAAATTTTGTATTTTTCTCTTAATAATTACATTTACGACCTAGAAATTGGTGTAAACATTCACTCATCTACGAGTTATTCGATGCTATCTATGTGATTAATCATTATTTAGAAAATGTTAATCTAGAGTAAGTTTAACAACTGTAACATTAAAATATGAATTTACGTGGTTTATATGTGTAGAGATATATTACTTTACGTTATTTCTTAATTCCCCGTACTTATGAACGTCATATGTAATTTACCCATAGGTTATTCTCCTATATAAGAGATCCTAGGGTTCACAGAGTAAACAACTCTTTTATTTTTCTCAACATGGTATCAGAGCAGCGGTCCTAGGCCGGAGCTCTCATACCCAAAACCCTAGCCCTACACCTTCATCCTCGTGGCTACCAAGTGTTGCCGACGCCCAGCGGCTCCCGCCTGGCCGTCCGACAGATTCTGCCGCATTCTCCGGCGGCACCAGCCGCACCAACGGCTTCCGCCGCATCTTCCAGCGAAACCCCCCGCTCAACGGCTTCGATCAGGGCTGCACAGCAATCCCTAAGGCATCATACTGCAGCAGGCTTGCCGCCCAGGGCTGCACAGCAGTCCCTAGGTTCCCGCGCGTGATTTTCTTGCGTGTCCCGCCTTCGTTTGCGGCATGTTATCTAGCCGATTCATTGTCAGTAAAGGACTCCTCGTGGATTTGATGGATTTAGGTGCATAAGTCTATATATGTATCCAAATCCACCTATGGTTGTGTAGACATTAACTATTGGATCTACAAAGTCCACAGTTCTCTTTTTCCTGGAATATGTCAGAGAGCAGAGTTGATCTTCCCACCACAGGCGCCTTCAGAGGTCCAGTGCATATTGTCAAAATAGAGGGGACAAACTATGAACTATGGGCTATGCAGCTCATGAGCATGATGAAGTTCACCGGTAAGAAACACATTCTTACCAAGGAAGAGCTGGCTGAGAAGACCTGAGTTAACGCCTCATGGGAGGCAGATGATGCGTATGCCAAGGTTTGTCTTTCAGGCTTGCTGGCAATAGAGATTGCCAATGATATACTCCATCAGCCCACAACCAAGGTGATGTGGGATATTCTTGCGGCCACTTATTAACAAGCGAAGAATGAGACCAAGATCCTACAGCTCCAGCATGATATTTTTATCATCAAGTAGAATGGACGACCACTTCACTTGCTTTATACATCCTTGCAAGGGATGTTTGAGAAGATCTATAGCTTCATGCCTCTTACATCTACCCCTGAGCAGCATAAGACGTATAGGAATGCCACATGGTTGGTGTATTCCTAGCAGCCCTAGACCCTGAGTATGAGGCAACTCGCTCTCAGATTCTGGCAAACTCTACTATTCCTCCTGTGGAGGAAGCCTTCCGCAGGCTTAGTCAGATCATTGTTCCATCTTCTACTACCGGTCAGACATCCTCAACGATGGCGGCTTCCCGAGCACGAGGAGGATCTTCTCAGTTTCGTGGTCGTGGACCCAGGGGCAGAGGGGGTCGCATTCATCATCCATGCACCTTCTACCATCGTCCTGGACATACAAAGGATACATGCTATTCCAAGCATTGATTCCCTGCATCTGCTTGGGTTGCTGAGCAGATTGAGCCCTCAGCTGCTTACTCTCTGGATCAACATTTTGAGGATCTTGTAGCACGATTAAGGGGTATTATACCACCTTCCGGCTCGATGACATCTTCATCAACTCCTGGGGGTCATTCAGATGTAGCTGCTTTAGCCTCTTCCTGTGCCTCAGGTAGTATTTATGCATTCACTAGCAGTAGTAGACCTGATGCTATAGAATGGATCATGGACTCCGGAGCCCCACATCATTTGTGTGGAGATAAAGGTCAACTTATGGCCAACAGACAGGTTTCTCCAGGGTGATCTGTGGTTATTGCTGATGGAACTCATTCCCCAATTACTGGACAGGGGGAGATTAGTTTGACACCTTCTATACATCTATAGAATGTGATGCATGCACCAGAGTTTTTTATGAATTTATTGTCCATTAGCGAGATTACAGAGGATTTACATTGTCGAGCCATTTTGACCCATCTTCTCTTGTTTTTCAGTACATCCTTACAGGCAAGGTGATTGATTGTGGCCGTGAGCAGGGAGGTCTCTATCGCCTCATCCAAACTCCCTATGCTGGACTCTCCTCTCTATCTGCTGGACCTTTCTCACCATTCACGTGGCACATACGCTTTGGTCATCTCCCACTCCAGAAATTGTGTCGTGTTCTACCTCAAATCTTGCCCCACGTGTCCTTTCAATGTGAGGCATGTCAGTTGGGAAGCATCATCGTTCTACTTTTCTCAGTCGTCAGAGTCAGAGTAGTAGCTCCACTTTTTAGTTGTTTCATATAGATATTTGGGGTCCCAGTCGTGTTCCTGATCATCATAGCACATGTTTTATTTAGTTCCCATGGATGATTTCTCTCGTTTATCTTGGGTATTTTTATTAAAGAATAAAGCTGAAGCTAGGGATGTTATCAAAAATTTCTTAACTGAAGTCCAAAATGTTTTTTTATCTCCGTGAAAATTGTGCGAATAGATAATGCCTTGGAATTTATAATCTCTCCAGTTATTTTTCAACCAAAGGAATTGTCCACCAAACAACATGTGTCTATACTTTCCAACAAAATGGTATTGCAGAAAGGAAGCATCGTCATTTGCTTGATATTACTATGACACTCCTCATTCAGAGTCGTGCTCCTCATTCTTTTTGGGGTGAAGCCGTTCTAATGGCATGTTATCTTATTAATCGCATGCCATCATCAGTCTTGGGTGAGAAAATTCCTCTCTCTTACCTTTCCAGAAAAGGAATTGTTCTCACTCACTCCTCGTGTGTTTGGGTCAGTTGTCTTCGTCCATCAGTTTTCTCCAGGCAATGACAAGCTCTCTCTAAGAGCTGTCAAGTGTATCTTCATTGGGTACTCCAGGACACAAAAAGGGTACAGGTGTTGTGATCCAATGCGTATGAAGTATTATGTCAGTGTCGATGTCACCTTTTTCGAGTCTGTGATGTATTTCACTCCTACAGGTGATCGGTTGATGTCTTCCAATAATGATAATGATATATATATATATATATGCCACCACCACCACCATCATTACCTCCCACACCACCGTCACTTCCTATGCCATCGCCACTTCCTACGCCACCTCCACTTCCTACAACGGTCCCAGTTCCACCATTGACCCACTACTGTACCCGTCGGCCTGCTTCTACTCATGGTCACCGCTCATCATTAAGCACGGATGAGGTATGTTCTGATAATACAGTTTCTACTTATGGGTCTAATGGTCTACCTGAGCATGGTTTTTACAGGGAATGGATGCAGAGAATGAAGATTAAGAACTACCTATTGCACTTCGAAAGCAGACACGTAGTTGTGCGTCATATCCTATTGCTTCCATGGTCTCTTTTGACTGCTTGACTGGTGACTTTAGGAATTTTGCAATTACATTATCAGCCGTGGACATTCCACGGAATTATCATGAAGCTCTACAGGACAATCGATGGAATTTGGCTACGGAAGAAGAAATGATTGCTCTTCAGTCAAGAGGGACTTGGAGCCTTGTCCCATCTCCTATTGGTGTGTCTACAGTCAGCTATAAATGGGTATTCACAGTTAAACACAATGCAGATGGTAGTATCGATAGATACAAGGCATGTTTGGTTGAATGAGGGTTTACTCAGACATACGGGCTGGATTATCTTCATACATTCTCACCAGTTGCCCGTCATTCCACTCTACGGATCCTTCTCTATGTTGTTGTCATTCGATATTGGCAGTTGTTTCAGTTAGATGTCAAGAATGTATTTTTGTATGGTGACCTTCACGAGGAAGTCTACATGCAACAACCACCTGGATTTGCTGTTGAGGAGGAGTGTCCACAGATATGTAGACCTCATAAGGCGATCTATGGCCTTAAGCAGAGCCCTAGAGCTTGGTTTCAGAAGCTTTTAGACTTGTTTGAGAAATAGGGGTACAAACGTTTGAATGCGGATCATTCCCTCTTTAAACAGAAAACCTCTGGAGGTATGGTTGATATTATGGTGCATGTTGACGATATTCTTATTACAGGAGATGACATAAAAGGAATCAAGAGGGCAAAAGAACTTATGGGTCATGAGTTTGTCATAAAGGACCTGGGAGCCCTTAGATACTTTCTGGGACTGGAGTTTGCCAGAAATCAACAAGGGCTTGTAATGACCCAGAGGAAATATGTCACTGATTAGCTAAGTGACACGGGAATGCTTGGATGTCGATCAACCACTACACCTATGGATCCAAGCATGAAACTATATGATGAGGATACTGATGATGTCGATAGGGGGAGATACAGAGAGCTGGTGGGAAATTTCCTTTATGTTACCATTACCAGACCTGATATCTCCTTTGTTGTTAGTCGGGTGAGCCAGTTCATGGAGCAACCACGTCAGGTCCATATGGATGCTATACATATGATACTCACGTATCTTAAATCATCTCCAGGGGCAGGTCTACTATTTAGAAAAAGCAAGGAGGTCACCATCTCAGCATGCGTTGATGCAGATTATGCAGGGTGTCTGAAGGATTAAAAGTCCACTTTTGGATTCGATGTATACGTTGGAGACACTCCTGTCTCATGGAGAAGCAAGAAGCAAACAATTGTAGCCAGATCTAGTGCTGAATCTGAATATAGGGCTATGGCCCAGTTTAGTACAGAAATGATATGGGTTCGAGTTGTGCTTACTGTTATAAAATATGAAGAATGCGGAAGCGAACATGGAAAAGATGAACAAAATAAGAACACGGGATTTTAACGTGGAACCCTACTCCGTGAGGAGCGGGATGAAACCACGGGAGAAGCCCTCAACTAGGGCATGTTTGTCTATTGACTTTCTCAATGAGTACAGGAGCTCTGGGGCTCCTTATATAGCCTTCCCAGAGCCTCCAAGTCCCACCATTGGGCGGTATGGGACTAAACACAGGATGGGGTAAATGGATCTTCTCTAGGATCCATTTACCCTGTTACAACTCAATAGGTGCACTACCAAATACTCCAACACTCCCCCTCAAGCTGGAGCATGAAATGCTCAGCTTGGACAAACAAACAGAAAGAAACTCAACTCACGCTACAGGACACTAGGGACAATATCAACCCAACGTGCACATGCTGCAGTCGAGGGCGTTTCTTCTCATGCCATGCAGGTGAGGAGGACGAACGGGCTGGAGTGTGAGTCAACTGAAGACTCGGAATCTGACCATCGAGTCTGAAACTGCACCTGAAGTCTCCTCGTCGGAGAAATGGGTCTCTCCCATCTGGCTCAGAGAATGGTGCACTACTCTGGTGTACCTATGATACCACATGAAAACCCTTGCCCTCAATGGCATAGGGAATGGTCCTCTGCTCTGGAGTCCCTATGGCTCACATGAAAACTCTGGCCTGACAACAAGAAGAATGATGGGGACCTCTGACAATGATGGCAACATATGCTCATCTGAAAATGACATGCAAACATACGCGTGTCTGAAACTGGAGACTCGGAAGACAATCATCGAGTCTGAACAACAGTAGAGTCTGGAATCTGGATGGCTGGTCTGGAGACTGGCATCTGGATCTGGATCAAGACCTGTGACTCTACATATATACTCCCCCTTTCTCCCATACTGGTCGGAAAACAGAGAAATCGACCAAGTTGGGAGAAGACAACACAATGGGGAAAACAAACATCACTTGCGGCTTTTCATTTTTTTTAAATAAGCCGTTACCCTTTTTTTATAAGCCGTTACCCTTTTTTTTCGGCTTTTGCATCACACATTTTTTTTAAAATTGCATACGGCTCTTCTTTGTATGCGACTCTTTCGAAAAAAACCCTTTTTTTAAACCATGCGTACGCTTTTTTCTTGTACGCGCCTTTTTCACAATTTTTTTTAAACTGGCCCCTTGGCCCTTCTCTTTCTCCTCTCTTTTCTTTTTCATTTTTTACGCACAAGCAGCAGGCCCATTTGGCCCGCACAACATTTCACCACCTCTTTTTTTTAAGTGATTGGCCCAATGGACCCAAAAAACAAATATTTAACAAAGCAGTGAAAATCCCCTCATTTTCGGTAGGGGCATATTTAGGGTTTCCTGTTTCGAAACCCTCCTTAGAACCACTGCCCCCGATGGGGCATCTCCTTGCACCAGTCGTCGCCGAAGGAGTTTTCGCCTCGATGGTTTGTGCCGCCTGAGGTCTGTAGAGGAGCGCGGCGACGAGGTTTGAGAGAAGGGGGGCAACGGGGTTCCGCCGATAGAGCGCGGGAAGGGGGGAGGGGGGGTTCACGCTCGTCGCTGGACCTCTGCGACGCTCGGGGCCGGGAAGGAGGGATGCAAGGTCACTCGGAAGATCACGATTTGCAGGTGCGGGCTTCTGCCGCTGGGCAGCGTGATGCCTAACTGGAAGGAGATGCGTGCCTCGAGACTCTAGGGTTTGAAATTGATAACGCCTGGCATGGAGCCGATCGCAGCCTTGGATCTGGATCTTGAAGGAGATTGCGGCTGGAAATAGGATTTCTACCAGAAACCCTAAAACTACTCGAATCATTCACAATCTTCAAAAACACAGTGATCATCTTCAAACTATCCAGAAATTAGGGTTTCAAAAAACCCTAGAAATTGAATCTCTAGCAGAATAACGATCTTCAAGAACGATAAACAATGTATCTGATAATCGAATCTCGGAAAAAAAACATCAAACTCCTCGAGAATCGACCCGCTCTGATACCATGTTATAAAATATGAAGAATGCGGAAGAGAACATGGAAAAGATAAAGAACAAAATAAGAATGCGGGATTTTAACGTGGAACCCTACTCCGTGAGGAGCGGGATGAAACCACGGGAGAGGCCCTCAACTAGGGCATGTTTGTCTATTGACTTTCTCAATGAGTACAAGAGGTCTGGGGCTCCTTATATAGCCTTCCCAGAGCCTCCAAGTCCCACCATTGGGCGGTATGGGACTAAACACAGGATGGGGTAAATGGATCTTCTCCAGGATCCATTTACCCTGTTACAACTCAATAGGTGCACTACCAAATACTCCAACACTTACAGATCTAAATATAGAGGTTCTCCTTCCTACGGTAATAGAATGTGACAATCCGGCTGCTATATTTATTGCAAATAATCTAGCTTTTCAAGAGCGCACCAAGCACATCGAAGTTGATTGTCATTATATACGAGATATGATTCAGAAGGGTTTTATTTCCGCATCTCATGTTAGCTCATAGAATCAAACTGCAGATATTTTTACTAAAGCCTTACTCAGAAGACTTTTTCACAAGTGCTCTTCCAAGCTGAGCATGATCGACATCTACGTTCCATCTTGAGGGGGAGTGTAGAGATATATCACTTTACGTTATTTATTTCTATGTCCATGTACTGTTTCTTAATTCCCCATACTTATAGACGTCATATGTAATTTATCCATAGGCTACTCTCCTATATAAGAGAGCCTAGGTTTCAAAAAATAAGCAACTCTTTCATTTTCCCAATAATATGGTTAGGATGAGCGACATAGTCTGCTGGAAGGAAACCTAATATTTATGCTTTTTTGTTGATTCTTCTCACTGAAGTTGTAGCACGAGATCTTATGTATTGACACCACTCACTCCCAAGTCTCTCTCATTAGGTGATGCAGAGCTATGCAAAATCATATATTGTACAATAAGTGTATTTTTATGGTATCCAATTATGCAATTATTTCACTTGCAATTCGCAACATTTTTCAGCAAGTTGTAGCCCTTTACCATTCTCAACATTTCCCATCAAGTTGAAACATATAATGATCAGATTGTACAAACCGAAATCTCCCATTACATACGTAATATATGATGACATATAACCATGACTCAACAAATACTACTCGTTGTTGAGATGATAATTATGTAACTTGGTTAGTCTGCTGAATAAGATGGATTGTGCGAGTCTACTACGATTATCTATCGAGCAATTATGTACATATCAAGACTCTCAAACTTTGTATCAGCATTAATCGATTATAGATGTCTCTGACCTACAACATTTCTCTTTCTATAATATATATTGTTAGAGTATGATTTAGATAAGTGACTGATCGCTCCAAGATCCAATTACACATCACTTTTGTTTAATTTCATATTGGCTATTGATGAGACTTTTGTGTGCTTGTAGAGCTATATAAAGAGACTCACATTCATTGTAATATTTGAGAGATTCTAATAGAGTATCTAGCCCATTAAGCTTTCTCCCATGTTTTCATCTTGCTTCTTAGGGAGTAAGGTTCTATGTAAATACGTGTTTCCTCTTTGTTCTTGATTCCTCTTTCTTATTCCTTTTATTTTCACATGTGTTGAGATAATTGTTTTTATTTGTTCTTTATTCAGATTTCTTATTTCTCTGTCTACTTTATGTAATTTTCCATTGGAATTTTTTCCTATGTAAAAGATGTAGAGATATTTATGTTCTTTATATATTGTTTCTGTTATTTTAGTTTTCCTTGTCTATCTTATGTAATTTACCCTTAGGTCTCTCTCCTTTATAAGAGACCCTAGGGTTATCATGAATGATAGATTGATTGTTTTTCCCAACATGGTATCAGAGCGGCAGTCCTAGACCGGAGCTCTTGTGCCCTAACCCTAAACCTAACCCTACCGACAGCCTCTCTCTCTCCTCTCTCGCGCCGCCAACCCCCTTATCGTGTCGCGAGCCACCTGCACCGCCTCCGGGTCCCCCCTGCACCGCCGCGGCATCCTTCTCGTCACCGTAGGACTCCTCTTGCACCACCGCAGCACTACTCTCGCCGCAGCAGGGCCCCTCCTCGTCGCGGTACTCCTCTTGTGCCGCTGCAGAGCCCCTCTTGTCACCTGTGGCCTGCGCAACCAACGGTTGTTGGCTCGCTTCATTCTACCCTAGGCACGCATATGTCCTTGTTTGTCTGATGGATTTGGTTACGGTTTGAGTCTACATGCGCAACCAAATCCAGTCATGTCTGTGTAGACATTTGTTGCTACAAGTTATTGTTTGGTTATCTTTTTCCAACGATATCATGTCAAAAAGCAAGATTGATGTTTCCTCCACTGGCGCCTTCAGGGGTCCGGCGCCTATTGTGAAAATGGACGGGACTAATTACGAGCTCTGGGCTATGCAGTTCCTGAGTCTCACGAAGTCGAGTGGTAAGAAACATATTCTTACCGAAGAAGAACCGTTGAAGAAGACTGGAGTACATGCCTCTTGGGAGGCAGACGATGCTTATGCTAAAGTATGGCTTTCTGGCACATTGACAACTGAGATCGCCAATGATGTGTTACATCAACCTACGACGAAGGCGATGTGGGATATTCTTGCGGCTACATATTCTCAAGCAAGGAACGAGACGAAGATTCATCAGTTACAACATGATATATTTACAGTGAAGCAGAATGGTCGTCCTCTCCACTCTTTGTATACATCCCTACAAGGGATGTTTGAGAAACTTCATAGTTTCATGCCCCTGATTACGACTCCTGAACAGCAAAAGACGTACAAGAATGCTACTATGGTCGACGTCTTCCTTGCTGCGCTAGACCCGGAATATGATGCGGCGCCCTCTCAGATCTTGGCGGATGCTACTATTCCTCCAATGGAGGAAGCGTTCCGCAGACTCAGTCGGATCACAGTTCCGGGCTAGACTTCCTCAGCCATGGCAGCCTCCAGAGGTCGAGGAGGCTCTTCCTTTTCTCGTGGGCGTGGACCCCGTGGCAGAGGGGGACGGATTTGTCATCCATGCGCGTACTGTCATCGTCCAGGGCACACCGATGAAACATGCTATTCTAAGCATGGCTTTCCTGCTTCATCTCAAGTTGCAGAACAGGCTGAGTCCCAGGCTACACAACCATCTGATCAAAGGTTTGATGATCTTGTTGCTATGCTGAGGGATATTATGTCTCCTGTTCCCACTACTCCACCTGGAAGTAATTCCGATGTTGTTGCCTCTGCTTCTACGAGTACTTCTGCCACTCCCAGTACCTCAGGTAGTGCTTTTACTACCACGTCATGTCATGTTTCTGTGATTTCTGACTGGATTATGGATTCTAGTGCTACCCATCACTTATGTGGTAACCGGAATCAGCTTACGTCTTACAGACAGATTAGATCTGGTAGAACAGTTGTGATTGCAGATGGGACGCACTCCCCAATTACAGGACAGGGGGAGGTTACATTGACACCCTCTATGCATATGAAGAATGTGTTATATGCACCTGATTTCTCTATGAACCTATTATCCATTAGTCAGATTACAAAAGACTTGAATTGTCGAGCTATTTTTGACCCTTCGTCTCTTGTATTTCAAGACATTCTTACGGGCAAAGTGATTAGATGTGGCCGTGAGCAAGGTGGTTTGTATCATCTTGACTAGGGATCATTTGTTGGTGTTTCTTCTTCTGAGTCAGGCTCTGTTTCTCCTTACACCTGGCACCTACGGTTTGGTCATCTCCCACTTCAGAAGCTTTGTCGTGTATTGCCTCAGATTTCACCAGGTGAATCCTTTCAATGCGAGGCATGTCAGTTGGGAAAACATCATCGCTCTGTTTTCCCTGGTCGTCCGAGTCGGAGCAGTGGCTCCCCTTTTGATTTATTTCATGTTGACATATGGGGTCTTAGTCGTGTTCTAGATCACCAGGGACACCTTTATTATCTTGTTGCTGTGGATGATTTTTCTCGTCTGTCTTGGGTTTTTCTAATGAAAAATAAATCTGAAGCCAGGGATGTAATCAAAAGTTTTATCAATGAAGTCCAAAATATTTTCTCGATGTCCATTAAAACTTTGAGAACTGATAATGCTTTGGAATTTTGTACTCGTGCCATGTCTCAGTTCATCTCATCTCATGGTATTATACACCAAACATCTTGTGCTTACACATCCCAACAAAATGGTGTTGCAGAAAGGAAACGTGGTCACTTACTTGATGTCACCCGCACTCTCCTAATTCAAAGACGTGCCCCACATTCTTTCTGATGTGACGCAGTTCTTACTGCATGCTACTTGGTCAATTGCATGCCATCGACTGTCCTGGGTGAGAAAACTCCTTTCTCTCTTGTCTTCCCTGAAAAAGAATTATTCTCTCTACCTCCTAGGGTGTTTGGGTGTGTGGCCTTTGTTCATCAGTTAACTCCAGGTCTTGACAAGCTTGCACCTAGAGCTGCTAAGTGTGTCTTTCTTGGTTACTCACGGACTCAAAAGGGATATCGGTGTTATGACCCGTTGCGTCGAAAATACCATATTAGTGCCGATGTCACGTTCTTTGAATCGGTAATTTATTTTTGCCTCCTCCTCCTACGTGTTCACCACCAGTAGTACCATCTTCACCTGTACCACCACCTCCACCACCACCTGCCACTGTACCACCATTTCCTAAATTCTACACCAGTCGGACTGTCTCTGCTCCTGGCACACATCCATCCGTCACTACGCCTCAGGTTTGTTCTGATATACATTGCTCTAGTGATGGGTCTGACGATATATCTGTGTAGCAATTCTTACTAGAAGATACTTCCAGGATACATGACACATCTGCAGATCTGGATTTACATGTTGCACTTCGAAAGCAGAAGCGGTCTTGTGCTTCCTATCCTATCGCCTCACAGGTCTCTCTTCACAGACAGACAGGCGGTTTTCAGAGGTTTGCAGTTGCGCTATCTACTATAGAAATTCCACGGAATTATCAGGATGCCTTGAAGGATAGCTGTTGGCGTTTAGCGGTGGAAGAAGAGATGGATGCCCTACAATCGCGTGGTACTTAGACATTGGTTTCTCCACCCCCAGGTGTGTCCATTGTCAGCAGCAAATGGGCCTTCACTGTCAAATATCATGCAGATGGTTCTCTGGATCAGTACAAGGCCAAATTGGTAGCTAGGGGGTTCACGCAAACGTATGGCGTGAATTATTTGGATACTTTTTCTCCAGTTGCTCGACATTCTATCCTCAGTATACTCCTTACAGTGGTTGTGGTACGTGATTGGCCCTTGTTTCAGCTGCATGTTAAAAATGCCTTTTTATATGATGATCTACAGGAGGAAGTCTACATGCAGCAGCCACCTGGGTTTACTGCTGAGGGGGAGTGTCAGCAGGTTTGTTGACATCATAAGGCAATATATGGCCTTAAACAAAGCCCGAGGGCGTGGTTTCAGAAGTTGTCAGATCTAATTGAGAAAGAAGGCTTCAAGAGGTCAAACTCGGACCACTCACTCTTTGTGCAGAAGACAACTAGAGGTATTGTAGTCATTATGGTATATGTAGATGAATCCTTGTTACATGAGATGATGTGCAAGGAGTGGAGATGGCAAAAGAATTTCTGGGTCATCACTTTGTTACCAAAGACCTTGGTACTCTAAGGTATTTCTTGGGACTTGAATTTGCAAGGAATGCTCAGGGTCTTATAATGACCCAAAGGAGATATGTCACGGACATGCTTGTTTAGACAGGTATGGTGGGGTGTCGACCATCCAGTACCCCGATGGACCCTAGTATGAAGCTGTTTGATGATGATACGGAGGAGGTTGATAAAAGGAGATATAGAGAAATGGTGGGAAAACTAATTTACATTACTATTACGAGACCCGATATTGCCTTTGCAGTAAGTCGGGTGAGTCAATTCGTGGAGCAACCTCGACAGGTCCAAATGGATGCTATATATATGATTTTCTGATATTTAAAGTCTTCTCCAGGTGCATGATTATTATTCAAAAAGGGAGCATCTCTTTAGTATCTACGTGTGCTGATGCAGATTATGCAGGATGCCCAAAGGACAGAAAGTACACGTCGGGGTTTGCTATGTTTGTGGGATGTTTTATGGTTTCTTGGAAAAGCAAGAAGCAGACAGTGGTGGCCAGGTCAAGTGTCGAATCTGAATACAGGGCTATGGCTCAAGAAAGCACAGAAATGATGTGGGTAAGAGCAGTGCTTATGGATTTGCACATCGATGTACCACTTCCCATGCAGCTACAGTGTGATAATCAGGCAGCCTTGTTTATTGCAAACAATCCAGTTTTCCATGAACAAACCAAACACATTAAGGTGGATTGACACTTTACCAGAGATATGATCCAGAAGGGATTGATTCATACCATTCATGTCAGTTCAGGAGAACAAACAACTGATATTTTCACCATGGCATTACTCAGGGCACCATTTCAGAAATGCTCATCCAAGTTGAGCATGATCGATATCTATGATCCAACTTGAGGGGGAGTGTAGAGATATTTCTGTTCTTTATATATTGTTTCTGTTATTTTAGTTTTCCTTGCCTATCTTATGTAATTTACCCTTAGGTCTCTCCCCTATATAAGAGAGCCTAGGGTTATCGTGAATGATAGATTGATTGTTTTTCCCAACAAGAGAGAACTAGGGTCACAATATCTATCAATTCTACTTTTCTCTTTCCACATGGTATCAGAGCGACGATCCTAGACCAAAACATGTGCCCTAGCCCCTCCCCACCAAAACCCTAAGGGTATGTGTTGGGATATTAGTTATCTTTATCATTGTTTTTCTTATTTTCTACTTCTTTTGTCTTCTTCTTGTAATTTGCCCAATAGGTTCCTCTCCTATATAAGAGAACCCCATGGCCTCTAATTAATGTAATTCATTCTTTTCCCTCAACATGGTATCGAAGTGACAGTCCTAGACTGGAGTTCCCTTATCCCACCAATCCCTAACCCTATCGTACCCCTCTCCCCTCCCCGGTCGCCGCCGACTTCCGCCGCCCCCGGCAGTCCCCAGCTTCCCAGGCCGCCGGGCTGCCTCCCCCATGTCGTCGTCGCGCCCCTCCAACCATCCGAGCTGCTGCCAAGACGATGCCCAACCCCTCTGGTCGCCTCCTAGGGTACAGCTCGTAGTAGGGGGAGCCCTACATAGTTCTGTGGCCAAGGTGGCCATGGAAGAGGAGGGGGCAGTTGACCTCCTTGTCAACCTTGCAATTACAATTACATACTAGGTCATTCTGAGGAAACATGTTATTCTAAGCATGGGTTTCCCGCTTCAGCACGTTTAGCAGAACAAATCCAGCAGGGCAACAGTTCTTCAACTGCATTTAATCTGAGGTTTGATTAGTTAGTAGCACAGCTCTGGAAGATTATGCCTTCTCCCGGGTTAACTAGCTCTCTATCAGGATCATCAGAGGTAGTATCCTTAGCCTCTGTGTCTACATCAAGTATAGCTTTTGCTTTTACTAGTTGCTACAGGGCAGCCTTGTTGGAGAGGATTATGGATTCGAGGGCTTCCCATCATCTCTGTGGTGACAAAGGGAAGTTTAGTACCTATAGCCCAACTCAATCAGGCAGATCCGTTGTGATAGCATATGGGACACACTCTCCCATTACTGGTCAGGGGGAGGTGAAGTTAACCCCTGTAATGCGTCTTCAGAATGTTCTTTACTCTCCTGAATTCTCTATGAACTTACTATCTATTAGTCAAATCACTAAGGATTTACATTGTCGTGCCATATTTGACCCTTCTACTCTTGTGTTTTGGACATTCTTACGGGCATGGTGATTGGTTCTGGCCATGAGCAAGGAGGCCTCTACAGACAGGTGCAATCTCCTTATGTTGGTGCCTCTTCTCTCAGCACTTGATCTGTTTCTCCCTACATATGGCATCTTCGGTTTGGTCATCTTCCTCTGCAAAAGTTGTGCCACGTTCTTCCTCAGATCTCTCCTCACTTTACTTTTCAGTGCGAGGCTTGTCAACTTGGGAAACATCATAGATCCACATTCTAGAGTCATCAGAGTCAAAGTAGTCATAGTCTTTTTGAGTTGATTCATTTTGATATTTGGGGTCCCATTCGTGTCCCAAATCTTCAGGGGCATATGTTTTATCTTGTTGTTGATGAGTTCTCTAGATTGTCATGGGTTTTTCTTCTTAAGAACAAATCTGATGCTGGTCCTATTATTCGGTCCTTTATTAATGAAATAAGGAATGTGTCTTCTGCAAATATCAAGTTTATACATTCTGATAATGCACTTGAATTATGCAGTACACAACTTTCTCAATTCCTTAGATCCTATGGTATTGTGCATCAGACATCTTGTGTATATGCTTCTCAACAGAATGGAGTAGCTGAGAGGAAACATCGCCATCCGTTGGATATTGCCATGACTCTTTTGATGCAGAGTCGTGCTCCTCATTCTTACCGGGGGATGTGGTTTCCACTGCGTGTTATTTTGTGAATCGTATGCCTTCATCGGTTCCAGGGGAGAAGATTTATCGAGGTGAATCTTTCCTCTCTCACGCTTCGTGTTTTTGGATCCGTTGCTTTTGTTCATCAGATGTCTCCAGGTCTTGAGAAGCTCTCTCCTAGAGCGGTCAAGTGTATGTTCGTTGGATATTCCAAGACCCAAAAGGGGTATCGTTGCTTTGACCTTGCTCGACGAAGGTACTATGTTAGTGCAGATGTCACCTTCTTTGAGTCCATTATGTATTTCTCTCCTACAGGTGACAAGCTCACTCCTTCAGAATGTAGAGAAGAGGTTTATATGCCTCTACCTCCGGTCTCACCTACTCCAGGCAACACTACAACACCACTACCATCGTCCTCTCCTCCACATCTTCCACCACCTCCTCCACCTCCTCCTACACCTCCTGCCACGCCTATTTTCTTTCCGTAAGTTTACCAGCACCGTCCTCGTGCTCATATGTCTCCTCCATCATCCAGCATACCCAAGGTATGTTCTGAGCATTTGAGTTCCACTATTGTCACTGGTGATTTGAATGTGCAGATTGAGGTGCATGATGTCATAGATGATACCCCTTCTGAGGATACTGTGAACTTGGACGTGCCTATAGCTCTATGTAGAAAGGGGCGTGCATGAACTATGCATTTTCTTTGTCTCATGTTTCCCTGGCACAGCTCTTTGGGGATTTTCAGAGGTTGTTGGCTTATCAGATATGCAGATAG
Source organism: Ottelia alismoides (assembly GCA_037367405.1). Classification (NCBI taxonomy): domain Eukaryota; kingdom Viridiplantae; phylum Streptophyta; class Magnoliopsida; order Alismatales; family Hydrocharitaceae; genus Ottelia; species Ottelia alismoides. The sequence continues at coordinate 2,797,938 of JAZKJV010008882.1, forward strand.
CATGATAACCTATCAGGTGGTTTTGTAGAGTGGTCCGTGGCATTTGGCTACGGAGGAGGAGATGGCTGCTTTACAATCTCGTGGTACGTGGATTGTCATCTCTGCTCCCGTAGGTGCTTCTATTGTTGGCAGTAAATGGGTGTTTACAGTAAAAGACCGTGTAAATGGTTCCGTAGACAGATACATTGCCATGACGGTTGCTCGTGGGTTCACACAAACCAATGGGGTGGATTATCAGGACAACTTCTCTCCCGTTGTGCATCACTCTACACTGCGCATTCTTATTGACGTTGTTATGGTACATGACTGGCCGCTTTTCCAATAAAATGTCAAGAATGCTTTCTTTTATGGGGATTTGCAGGAATAAGTGTATATGAAGCAACCTCTAGGGTTTGCTGCTGGGGGGAGTCCAGTATGGTGTGTAAACTCCACAAGACCATATATGGCCTTAAGCAGAGTTCGAGGACTTGGTTCCAGAAACTCTCAGAGTTGATTGAACAACAAAGTTTTATCAGATCTACTGCAGATCATTCTATTTTTGTTAAGAGAACCCAAAGAGGTATTGTAGCTATTTTAGTCTATGTGGATGATATTATTGTTACAGGCAGTGATGACCACAATATTCAGGCAACTAAGGATTTCCTTGGACAACAGTTTGTGATTGAGGATCTTAGCAAGCTGCGGTATTTTCTTTACCTGAAATTTGCAAGAAATCAGTAGGGTATGGTAATGACGCAATGGAAATTCTCCATTGATCTTCTATCTAAGACTATGGTAGGATGTAGACCTGCTACTACTCTAGTGGATCCCAATGCTAGGCTATATGATGGTCACTCCGTGGAAGTGGATAAGAGACAATACGGAGAGCTGGTAGGGAAGATATTGTATGTCACTATTACCAGACCTGATATATTATTTGTTGTCAGCATGGTCAGGCAGTTTATGGTGCAACCTAGGCAGGCTCACATGGATGCAGTCAACATGATCTTGAGGTATCTCAAGTTTTCTCCAGATGTAGGACTTCTATTCAGGAGAGACACGTCTTTTGCAGTTTCAGGATGTGCATATGCAGACTACGCTGGGTGTCCCAAGTATAGGAAGTCTACTACAGGCTTCACTGTGTTTGTGGGTAGCTCATTGGTTTCTTGGAGAGCAAGAAATAGACGGTTGTGGCCAGATACAACGCTGAATCAGAGTATAGGGCCATGGCCCAAGGAAGCACAGAAATGATGTTGGTCAAGTACGTTCTGACTGACCTAACTACCGAGGTACCTTTTCCTATGCACCTCAAATGTGATAATTAAGATGCTCTATTCATAGCTAACAATCCAGCCTTCCATGAAAGAACAAAACACATTGAGGTTGACTGCCACTATACCTGTGATTTGATTTAAAAGGGGTTCATATTCACTTCTCATGTTGCTTTAGGTGATCAGATTGCCAACATGTTTACCAAAGCCCTTGCAAAGAGGCCTTTTTACCGTTATTCCAAGCTGAGCATGATATATATATATATATGCGCTCCAGCTTGAGGGAGAGTGTTGAGATTTTTTATCGCTTAATTGTTATCCTGTAATTTTCTATTTCTTTTGCTTCTTTATGTAATTTTTCCCTTAGAGTTTTTCTCCTATATAAGAGAGATATAAGGCTACGGTGAATGCATCTCTTTCATTTCAATCCTTTCCACAATTATGTTAGTGTTTATGTCACCTTCTTTGAGTCTATTGTGTATTTCTCTCCTACAAGTGATAAGCTCATTCCTTCGGAGAATGGAGAAGAGGTATGCATGCCTCTATGTCCAATTTCGTCTACTCCAAGCTCTAGTACACCACCTCCACCACCTCCTGCCACACCTACATTCTTTCCGTAGGATTACCAATGCCGACCTCATGCTCATGTGCCTCATCCATCATCCAGCACACACCATGTATGTTCTGGGCATTTGAGTTCAACTAATGGCACTGGTGATTTGTGTGTGCAGCTTGAGGTGCAGGATGTGTTAGATGATCCGGTCTCAGCTACTGAGGAAGCTGAGGTCCTTGATGTGCCTACTACCTTAAGAAAAGAATAGGAGTGCATGCACTATTTATCCTCTTGCTTCCCATGTTTCTCTGACACCACTCTCAGAGGATTTTTAGAGGTTTGTTGTGGGTTTGTCGGTCATGGAGATACTGCTCTTGGGACATGCCTATCAGTTGAAGAGAAAAGAAGCTTAAATCAAGAGCTGAAGTCTCTGAAAATGGGTGACATTTCGACATTCATCGAGTCACTGCCCCCAGATTTTTTTGCAATATTACGGACTGAGTAAGAAGCTGTCGTCCCTATTCACGAGTTATCTGGTTATTTCTAAGCAGCAACACTCTGACCTATGCTTCTACGTATTGTTGAGGATTATTATGGTCCATAACAAGCAAACTTGATGCCCCAAGACATGTGAGATTGCTTGCTTATGCTAAACATGCATCTCTTGGCCTTGTTGCCGAGACAAGAAAGGAGTCTGGTAAATCCACTCAGTGTTTTGTATATTTATGTGTAGACTACAAATGGAGGTATACGTTGCATTGGTTGTTTTCCATTTAATTTGGCACGTCATGCATTCGAGCATGCTTTTTCTAGAACAAGAGCAAATATGGGCTATCTTTACTGTGAGGATGTTCTAGGTAAGTTCTCTTGTTTACTTTCACCATATTTCCCACTTTCTTTTGAAGTAATACCTGGAGTGCGAACCATGGAACCCTACACAGTATGGCATACAGACATCAAATTCCTTTTTTGGTGCGGTTTGGTGTTTCTATTAACTTGGGGATGTGCCTTGAGTAAAGGGTTATAGGGATCATTGTTATATATGCTTCTTTACTTAAAACATGATACTCCAAGGATGCAGTTGCTTCGTCTATGGAGGAATAACTCAAAACTGAACACAGTTGTTAAACTTTCCCTTCATCTGCGATGGGGGTTTGGGGAGGGAAGGATTTTATATTTTTTGTTTTTTACTGATGGGGGTCTTGGGTGGCAAGGGTTCTAAATTTTTGTGTTTTTTTACCAAAGAATTGCATACAATATGGAAAATCTGATGATTAAAACTGTCTACTTTTATTAGAAATTTTAGAGTTGCATACGAAGTTGGAAGAATTTGGGCACTCAATTGTGAGGGAAGTGAAGTGTATGTTACTGCAAGTTCTACCCTTTTTCAGCAGGAGTTTCTTCCTCAGGAAGACATGATTCCATGCCGGTTCCATTGTTACGTACATGTGTCCCATATAAAGTGGGATGGTAGTTTTTTTTGCAGGAAAAGGATGTTAAAATAAGATACGCGCACATCATGGTTATGCATAATCTCTCGCTGAATTTCGAAAGTATCTCAACTTTACCATGGGTAGATTTTTATTCCAAGGTAATCTAATTGTTTGCTTGTGATTGATTGATTTAATATTTTTAAACTGCGTGTTTCAATCCCTTGATCTCTGTGGTGGTTATGTATTTAATCATTACTTCTAGTACCCCTCTTTTCAAGAAGGTCATTATGCGCATTTTATTTGAGATTATTCTTCGTGATATATATAATATAGTTTTCAAATGAAACCTTAATATGTTTTGAACTTCTTTTTCCTTGCAGAACAATGATTTTTCCCCTTGTAAATGTTTTGTGCGATTTATTTTTCACATGTACAAATCTATGCTTTGTTGGATATGATCCAAGCGATTGTTTGTTAAGAGAACGAAAGAAACATACAAGCCACAAAGCTTGACGTTTTACGTGTAGAATTCTTCTCCATGGAAACAAAAGAATCATTGGAGAGATCTTATTGCTCACCGATGGCTAGGGTAATCCTCGCTTTCTTAATTCAAGCAAGAAAGGATGTCTTACAATGAAACACAAGCATTAATAGTTTGGGACAATGAAACATGCACAATTGGACAACACAAGTATTTATAATAGTTGGTCTTCGCTTTCACTACTTGCACCACACTCACTTCTTTTTCATGAAATTCATTCGATGTATAATGACAATAGTTGATACATTCATTGATGGAAATTTATTTATCTCTCACTCTTTCCCACCATACTTACGGAGCATTGTTTTTTTATAGAAAAATTACGAAGTATATTAACACATCAGATAAATGCAAGTCATGGTAATCGATCACAAGAAATTTTGGTTTGATGAAATGTTGAACTATGCCTAGTGGGGATGAAATTTTTTTAGGATAAAGAGACAAATGAAGGAAGAGATTATGTTGAAAATAACCAATGACGAACGCGAATTCAATCACTTTCAAGAAGACGATTGTAATTTAAAGTAGAATGAATTCCTCGATTCTTAAGTTTCTTAATCTTGTTTTTATATCTTTTATTTAGATGTTTAGCCTTTCGAGAATAAGATCAAATGATGCGTACTCGATTTTTGCAAATTAACCTTTTTATCTTGTCAACTCGATCGGTTCTTCATTCTATATGCCAAAAAAGGATCTTATTTTCATTCATGAATGCCCAAACATTTATTTATTTACACTGAACGAATAACTTCTATGAAGCTTGACAAATATATGTATAATCCTAATGGCGTCTCAAGTAGCGCATCCTTCGAGAGCCTCCTCTGTTCTTTTCGAGAGTGGAACTGCTCTTCAATTTCGGGATATCATGTATGTCCAACATCTTCACGGTCCTCTGCTTCTTCGCTACACAAACAATCACAATCAACTATTAGATATGACCATTTAAGTACAATTAAACAACAATGTAATATGGTTCTTACCATTCTTAGCAACCTCGTAGCCCTCACGAAGCCTCTTCTTTGCAATCAGAAGTTTCTGAGGATCCAAAAGATCATCTCTTGCTTTTGCTTCCTTGACCTTTTCGATCGGAGTTGTCGATTGATCGATGCTCTTCCCACCTGCAAATCGAGTGAATTTTTGAATTCCAAATGACCTTTAAAAAGTAGATATCTATTAGCATATATGATCGCAACAAACTGACATATAACTAACCTTCGAGTGCGGCAACCACAAGGCCATCGTTCATGTGGAGATCCACACATTCCTTCGCAATCCTCTTCCATTTTCTGATCAATTGAAACAACACAGCCATATTAGACCATCAACTACTTCAACCAAGCGAGATTTACAATAATAAATACTAACGGATCCATTTATGTTATATATTACCTAACAAGATGAGTTGCGACTATCTGCACCCCGAGAGAAGTATGCTTCTGTAACGCATACACGCTTTTACCGATCCCGGTTTCCTGTACACATACAGATAAATCTCAGTTCACTATAAATTCCTATATACATACTTCTGCGATTTAGCTTAACAATTATTAGTAATATTACTATTCTGTGCTTTAATAAGAATTTAACCCCGGTTCATTAAGAATCAGATTTACGGCGTAAGTTGAGACGTTATTTAACGATTTGATGAGCAGGACCTTTTTTTATCAAATGGCACAAAATCCCCTGACTTCTAACCCTATTTTTAAGAAGTCCTCGGGTATCGAAGGGCATAGATGTGATTTATCTATAAAATACCAGGTTGATTATGCAATCTGCTATATATCTAAAACCAATGAAAACCAGCAAGTCTCGAAGATCCTCCCTCCACGGGCATTGAAGGATTAAGAGTTCAAGATATATATACAGATGTAGGCAGAAACAGAGTTGGAGATTGGCACACCTGTAAGGTTCCGAAGGTGACGTCGACGCCGTCGAGTTGACAAAGCAAATCCACGAGCTTCTCCGCAGGCTGCAGGATACGTTCATCTCTTATATACCACCTAATACTCACGGCAAAACCCTACACTAGAACCCTAACTAATCAAGAAGATGAAAGTATTAACCTGGCGGGTGTCTTGGAGTTGTTCTTGAATTGCAGGAATATCATCACGATGATCGACTCCATCACAAGTGATGTGGCTCTCCACCGCCGATTCTTCCACTCCTCCTTTGACAGTTGGAGTGACAGATGATGCGATGTCGAAATGGACACGACGTGAAGCCTTGAGTCGCCTGACCACCGCCGCCTTCCGCGTCTCCGACTCGGGCCTGTGGTCGGTCTCGGCGATGGATATCGCGGCATCGATGAGGTTCCAGATGCCGGCGCCGGTGCGGCGGAGGATGTCTCGGAGACCGTCTGGATCAAAGCTCGCGCCTCCCATTCTTGAAATGTAGTTGAGATGGTTCCCGAAGAAAGAGTGAAGAGAGAGTGACGGTGTTCTTGTGTTTATATTGGTAGTGTTGTAAGATTTCGGGCAAGTAGGAGTCCGCAGAGTAGTATTTGAGCTGCACCGATGAATACGTTAATTTATGATTAAAAAAATGAGATTTTTATGCTCATGAACCTTGAAAATTTGTTAAATTATCTCTACAATTTTTTGCACAATATAATTACTTTATCCATCCCATAATTTACCTCAAGAATCCCCACGAACTTCAGATAGATTAACATTGGGTAAGAGTTAGCAAGTTCACGGGATCGAGGGGGGAATTATGTTGTTTCAAAGGTCTAGAAGATAATTTACAAATTTATAAAGTTCGTGAGTTAAAAATGCCTAAAAAGGTATTTTTATCCAAATCCACATCAGACCAAAACGTGCCCACATATTTTGAATGATATGTCTCGGTGCTATAGTTAGTGACGGTTAGATTAGAAACGATCATCAATTGTTTCTGTTATCAAAACATGCACAAAAGACAACAGATAGGGAGGGCAAATCTCAAGTAATGAAACACGTAGAATCGTAAAATATATCCTTCACTGCTCACACTTAGGGCTGCCAGAAAATTCTCAAATTCGACATTTGCATAGATTTGACTCGCTAAAAGTTCGATCCAGATTCAGCTTGAAAATAAATGAACCTAACATGAATACAAGTTTAGGTTCGCTTAAGTTCAATTCGTTAAAAGTTCGACACACACACATATCCATATTTACAGATCATTATCTAGGATAAGTGGACTTCATTTCATAAGTGGGTTTGTATGGGTTAAGTGGGCTTTGTCCGAAGATAAGTGGATATGTACAAGACATGTACCCTTTGTTTCGGTAAAAACTATCCCAAGATAAATAGACAACCTCCACTATGTCTTTGTCTAGTACATTCCCTTCTATATCTCTAAAATCGACAAAACAAATGTAAATCACATTTATCCCTTATCTTACCTTACTCATTATCTCGTATGCGAACGGATATAGAACTATATTATAACTAACTTTTTTCAAAGAGAAGAGTCCATACTAATATATTTTTTTAAAAAAAATGAAAACTTAGATAAAGGAATCTATCGAATGAATATATATTCTAATTATATAAACATGCCCACAAATCTTTCTTTTTCTTGTTTTTCACTTCTTCTCTCATTAGACTATTTTAAGCTTACATATTAGTTTTGATTCGATTCGATTAAATAGAGGTTCGATTCATATTGGTTCAAAATAAATGAACCAAACCTGAACACAAATTTAGGCTCGATCAAATAAACAAATCAAACCTAAAAAATATAGATTCGCTAAGGTTTGGTTTTTTACATCCCCTATTCACATCATACTTTTCTCTTTTGTGAAATTGGTTTGAAGTACAATTGGAAATGTCGATCCCTCTTCCCCATCTTGTTTTTGAGGTATTAATTTTTACTTTTACTAGTCAAAGAATCCTTTTGTTTAATTAGGTAGAATACTAAAACTTTAGAAAAATACAATTCGCGATAGTTGATCTTGTGAAATTCAGGAAGCAATGAAAGGGACATCTTTAATTACTTTTAATTATTGTTAAGGAAATGAATTTTTTTCAAAAAAAAACTCATCACAACAAAGTTAGATGAATTTTTTATTCTCAAGTAGCTTATTCATGATATTTTGGATTATTTTTATTTAAATGTTTGGGTTTCCTAGTATAAGACCAAATATTTCAAGTCCAACTTCCAAACAAGTTCCTTTGGCCATTTTAAAAAGATTTATATGGTTATTTAATGTGCGATTGATTGTAGCAAATTAACGCTTCATATCTCACTGACTCAAGTCTTCACTGTATATGCCAAAAAAACAAGAACCTTAGTTATATATATGAATTCTCGAGTGCAATCACAGCCAACAAAGTTTTAAGTTACACTGAAAAAGAAGTTTGACACACACACACACATACATATCCTAATGGTATCTCAAGTAATGAATCATTGGAAGCGAGAGGATCGTCTGTTGTACCATCCCCTGTTGTAATGCATAGAATGTGTCAAATGAAGAATGGATGAACTGTATGAGGGGCCGACTATCCCCATCCCCTTCATCAGGGTCGTCCATTCATCTTCTGATGCATCCCTTGCGTTACAGCAGGGGATACTACAACAGACGATCTGCCCCCTCCATGGAGAGACTCCTCTATTCTTGTCAAGAGTGAAACCGCTCGCCAATTTGTGATTTCATGTATATCCAAGATCTTCACAGTCCTCTGTTTTTTTGTTGCAAGCGTAAGCAACAACAACAACAACTAATGATCTCAATTAGAAGCAACTACAATGCTCTAAGTGTTTAGATAATTGTCATTAACATGTACATGTTAATTATCCGAAGGAAATCGAACAACATTTGTCTATAACTAGCTAGCTAACCTTCAAGTGTAGCGGCCATCCTTCAAGTGTTGATTAACCCATTCATACATGATGATGCTTCCATTTCCTTATCAGTTACAACAACACAGAAATGTCATATCAATAATTACTTCAATCCGACTATTTATGACGATGAAGAATACATATACATATACATAGATAATATTAGCGAATAAGATGTATTGCGAGTTTTTGCCCAGAGAAAGAAGCATGCTTCCTCAGTCCATAGACAATTTCTCCTATCTCAGCTTCATGTATATAGATGTAATAGTTTTAGTAATATTACTCTTACGTGCTTTAATGTAACACGAAACAATGGATGAGCATTAGATTTAATGCTGACATAAGTATTTATACAATTTTTTCTATTTTTTTGACACAAATTTTCCTGAACTTTAGCGCTATTTTCATGCGGTCCCCGTGAGTTGAAGGGTCTCGATGTGATTTACCTTCAAAACCCGAGGTTGATCGTGTAATTGACCATATCCAAAGACGTAAGAAGTAACAAGGTGTGTCAAGGTTTTTGGAACCAAAAAATGGAAATTCCAACAAAAAAAGGTTGGATCAGGTTTGGTGAATGAAATCAAATCGATTCAGTTTGATGATAATACTATTATTTTTAAAATCAGATTAACCGATAAGGAAAAATGATTGAGCCATGTAACTAAATCGGATGGACTAGAACATAGACAAATACACACTCAAACATACTTGAAATAAATATAAAATAATTAAATAATTAAAATATCTTATTTATATATAAAATATTTCTTGAATATGCACCATTAAATGTTATTCATATACATATCAATAATATTTGAATTAAATATCTAGCATAATCATAACTTCATTATATTTTTTATTCAATCATTTCAAAAGTAGTTCGCTAGTACTCTATAATGGGTTATAAGAGGTCATGAATTCAACACTCATCATAGTTATTATTATTTTAATATAAACTTAAATTTGAATTACTGTAAAGTCGTTGAATTTCGATTAAACCGGTTAAACCAGATTGCAAATAGTCGATCAGATCGGTAGTTGAACCAAAATTATGTCAATTTGACCCGAACTTTAAAAAATGATTAATCGGAACGATCTAGACCTGGCGTAGAATGGGAGGAGGCTCTCATGATTGAAGCTTGTCCCATTCATTCTCTAACTTTGATGAATGTTGTTCTTGAAAGCTTTGATGGGAGTCTGAACAGAGCACTGTGTGTTGGAAGATTCTGGTTGTAATCTACGAATAGAAGTTCACCGGATTTCTGACGTAATCTCCTTAATATGGCTTCACCGGTTAAGACCTCAATTGCATGTCAATTTTTAATTAGGGATATCATCTTTCAAAAAAGAACTCAATTATGTGTTAGTTCCCAACTAAGGGTACCGCCTTTCACATTTAACAAGAAAGTCATGAACTTTTAAATTTATTATTTAACGTCAACATAAAAGGGTCGTGGAAGCTTGCATAGGCCTATATTTGAGATAAGTAAATAATATCAGGAACATTTATGTTACATTTGAAAGAAATTTATTATTTAACGTCAACATAAAAGGGTCGTGGAAGCTTGCATAGGCCTATATTTGAGATAAGTAAATAATATCAGGAACATTTATGTTACATTTGAAAGATGAGGCACATGGTTAGGAATTTATGTAATATTAGTGTTATTTTTTGTAAGTTGTCCTATATATTAAAAATCCCACAATCACAGTAAATGAACGGAAAATAAGATCTCTTCTACTAAAGATAGACATAATACTTACCTGAATATAACTACTATTTATCCTTTCTTTGTACGGGTGAAAACGTTAATTTATTATAAGGAATATTTTATCCAAATTCACGTCACACCAAAACTTGTTTATATACACACAATTATTTGGAAATATTTACTATATCGTGCTCTGTTAAATATATGATAACAAATATCAACCATTACGATCAAATTAAATTTTTTTATACATGAAACTAGCGATGAATGACAAGTCTGGATGTTATAAATAACGAAAGTTGAATGCATATCGATTGTTTATTTATTATCGAATATATAATAGAGAAAATATATATATTTTATATGAGTTGTCTCTAGTGACATGGATAGATAAGCCATTCGTCATTAATATTATTTCTAAAAGTACATTTTCCAACCAAAAACTTTATTGATATTATATATCAAACAACTAATGACACAGTGGTTGATTTTAAAATATATCACTATAAACTCGTGTTTTAGTGTTTCGAAATTAATTTGACGACAAGTTAGAGAGAGAGTAATAATACAACAAAATTGATCTATTACAGCAAATAATCTATTGTCATATCTTATAATTAGCTAAATGTTTAACAATGAATATTATTCATAGTTTCATTTTCTAACTAAACTCGCAAATAAATATCATTTTTGTTTTTATAGTGATGTAACAATAAAATATATCAACTATTATTTCTTGATTGTTTCTTAGGATCAGACCATTCTTAGAAACTTTTTAATGAAAAAGGAAATGAATAATAGTCTAAACCTTTAGCAACAAAGAATATAAGATAATTTATAACGAATAATATGACAATGAATATTCAAAATTTTCATTGGCGCATGTCAATTTTGTCGTAGCATAAAGTAATATATAAAAGCATGTGCCCTAGTAAAAGCAAGGTAAACAAAACCAGATTGGACTGGTCGTTTGGACAGGTTCAACTAGGAACCGACTTCGAATTGGTCAGTTCTATGAAATTTTAAAAACAATAATAAAAAAGAAACTAAGTTCGATCGTTGGTCCGAATCGTTCTGTTTGTCAAACCGATTTGATGATTTAAAATCCACATAAAATTTAAAAAATAATTAGTATACATTTCTACCCCCTCTCCTAATCGACCGCGTCGGCCCCAACATCTCAACTCTAAAATCCATATGCCTCTCGATTGTCAGTTCCTCCTCTCACGTCTAACACTTAAAGGTGCCACCATCTCCTCCAATCATCGTCTCCATCATCTGACATCTCATATAGTCAGTCGTGTCATCGTCACCTATGATCATCATCGTGATGTCGTCAACAACTCTATTGCCACTGTCATAAACTCTGGTTATCGTTGCCATCTCCTCTATCGCTGCCATCGCCACCATTAACATGTTATGAGCATCTCTCATCTGTGAGAACATCCTTTCCATTCTCAGAATTTTCCCTTATTCTTTAAACACGTTTCGTTAAATCACTTCAGGCCTTTAAATTTGTGAAATTGATTTATTTATTGGGTAAACCCTGAGCAAATATTGCACCTTTAGAATTGGGTAAATTCCTTATGATTTGAAGTAAATTTGATACATATTTAATTCACCACTACACGACCCAATCGCTCAGAAACACATAGAACTGTAGCTTGTTCTTGCAAGCCAGGATGGATTAGAAATTGGGTAACTATATACTGAAGATCCCATGATTATTACACTAATCAAAAACAGAAAAGGAGCAAACTAAGTTAGTGATTTCTAGAATGGGTAAAATTCTGAATATAAAATGGGAGAAATTATTCATTTATCCACTCGTCTATATTTTTTTGATTGCGTTGATATATTCTCAAATCTAAGTTTCTATGTTCTTGTATATATTGTATTGATCATAACCTATAGAATATTTTTTAGATGGAAGATGATCAAAATGTGCATTCAGATTTACCGAATATTGTTGTTGAAGATGTGTCAGAAGATGTAATCACAATAGGTGTTACGTAAAAAAGTGACATAGAATGACATATGCCACTTTGACAGTAGATGTATCAAAAAATTCTGTTTTTTTGTTTGAAGATTTTCTAGGGAGGAGGGATCCATCGAGTGAAAGAGAACTTGGCAGAAAAAGGAGAAGTGTATGTTGTAAAAAAGTTCTCAATCACATTCAAGTTTTGATGCAGGAGAACTTGACTGAATTTAAAACATAAAAGAGTAACAATGCTTCAGTCGGATCATCCAGCAAATCCGACAGTGTGAAAATGAATGATACATGTCCTATAGAATTAAGAAGTTTTCAACAAAGTCCAACAAATGAGGATTCTACGTCTAAGAAGTTGAAATCTTTCTTCTCGTTCGGAACCACATTTGGTAGTCAACCTGGAATCAAGTCCAACATGCAAGGGAAGGACGAATTCGAAGAGGTAGATTTACTCATCTCGGATTGGATGTATGATGCTGACATTCCTTTTCATGCCATTAGCATTCCCAGTTTTCAGAAGATGATTGATGGTATCGCCTCCGTTGGACATGGTTATGAAGCACAACCTGCATATGCAGTACTCAAGCTTCTCATGAAGAAAACATTGGTGAAAGTGAAGGAACATGTTGCTACACATAGGAAGATTTGGAAAATGAATGGTTGTACAGTCATGGCTGATGGATGAGCGGATTGAAGACAACGTACATTAATTCTACTCATCTGCTAGCACTGTTTTTCTTAGATCAGTTGATGCCTCAAGGCATTCAAAGGCAGTTCACCTGTTGTTTGAACTCTTCAAAGATTGTGCAGAGTATGTTGGACCTAGAAATATAATTCACTTTGTCACATATAGTGCTGCTAACTATAAGGCTACAGGAAAGATGATCACAAGGTATTATGGTAATATTTTTTGTAGTCCATGTACAACTCATTGTCTCGATTTGATTTTAGAAAAGTTCGATCAAGTTCTAAGAGTGAAGTATGCCATAAAGAAGCACGAAAGATTACAAAGTTTATTTACAATAACAATTTACTCTTCAATTGATGCGGAAAATTTGCAATTTTGAGATTACTCATCCCACTGCAACCAGATTTGCAACAAAGCATAGTCTACTTCAGAATAAACATAGCTTGGTTTCTATGGTTACGTCTAGAGAAGGGTTTGAGCAAAAAATATCGTGAACAACTATGGGGAAAAATTATATGCGATAATTTTGAACAGATAATTATGGGGTTCATGTGTAGTGGTTGTTGGTAAAGCTAAACCGTGGTGAGGGTTTAGTGCCTTGTGATAGTGATGAAAAGTCTCCAATGGGATATATTTTATGATGTAATGAAAAGATCAAGGGAAGCTATCAAACTTGTGTTTAATAACACTGCCATTGACCACAAGCCATATATTGATATCATTGATGATATGTGGAATAGGCAGCTTAGGCATCCCCTACACAAAGTTGGATTACTTCTGGACCTCGAATTCTTCCACAATGATGAAAACTTGTCCTTAAATCATCATACTATGGCTGGCTTTCACGACACTATCGAAATTTTATTTCATAATGACGAAGAGAAGAGAAAATAGATTCTATCACCATGGAGTTTGTGTATAGGGATGCTATGCGAGATTTTGGACGTCCATCCACGATTTGAAATGTACGAAGATGGTTCCAGGTATTTAAATAGTCAATTGTGCTACATAGTTAATATTCTAATTTGATTAGTTCATGTATAACTTACAATTTGTTTATATAGATGAATGGTAGAAAATGTATGGTGGAGCAACTCCAATATTACAAGATAAGGTTATTCGTGTTCTTAGTCAAACTTGTTCTGCATCAGGGTGTGGGTGGAATTGGAGTATTTTTTGAGTGAATTCATTCTCCAATGAGGAATAAACTTCGTCATTTAAAATTAAATCGATTGATTTTCTACCCATATCAATCACTGTCTCAGGTTTAACTTGAAAGCAGCATATTATAATATATTACCATCATGATTTCTGAATACGATTTTATAGGAGAAAAAATGAATGAAAGAATGACATAACGGATCAATATCTTTAAAAGACATGCAATTATATGGTGATTGTGTTAGCCATGTGAACCCGAGGCGAACCATTCTTACAATAAATGTTATAGGAATACATGTTTTATCAATAAAAGTTATTAATTGTTTCACTCTCTTTCTGAGATTAAGTGAATGAATGCACTATAAGGTCCCTCTGTATAACTAGGGTTATGTACCATGGCTTTCTTAATAACCATACAGTTGTTGATTCAATAATAGAATCATAGAGGCTGGTGTTTGGTTGAATATCTAATGAGTTAGATTGAGGACTCATCAAGCACCGTCAAATGATTGTTAAGAGACGATCTCCATCCTGAGCAGGAGATGGCAATCCTTTCTCACAAAGGTTGATATCTGACCGACCTCTTGATGCAGGTCCTCCGCAAAGGAATAGAGATTCGGAGGTGTCAGAGTAATTAAGTCAAGGAGTTGACTTATCGAGATAACCAAAGTCCTATATTGTATACTGTCGTGACACAAGCATGCATCCTCTAACCGGAGACAGATGCGTTACTATATGTCTGAGTATGTACATTTGACATACCAATATGTTGACGACGTAACCAAGGTCTATACACCGACATGCTATTGTGCATGCAAGGGCGTATGAGTAAAACAATCTCTCAAAGGGATCATATAGGTTCACTTGTGAATTGGAAGATATGAGCTCACTCATGAGGTATTGGAACCAAATTCCATGCATGGTCGTCATGGTTCGGAAGCATGACAAGAATTTGAAGGTATGATATATGCTTTTGGAAAGCATATGATCGATACCAAATCCCAATGACCAAGAATGAGAAACGTGATGATCAAATCCTGAAGATGATAGTTTAAAATTGATCAACATCTTCGGGATGATCATAGGTCTTCCAGTATGCAGGATGTACATGTATTAGGAATACCTGGGGGTGATGTGATTTAAATGATTGTATAACCATGACGCTTCCATTCCGAGGGAGTGATAAAATAGGTCTGGATTTTAGTGACTCCTCTCAGTTGAGAAGTAATCTGATCTTGGTCCAAACGTTGGACATTGATCTGAATGAGATTCAGATGCAATGAGAAGATTAGATTTATGACCTTGATTAAATCAAGCATCTGTGAGAGGTCCACTGGGATCTGTATTTAAGATGTAATCTCAGTATCCAAGTTACTATATGCGGTACACTATAATCGCCCTGTCCTTATCTCTAAGCATTTGCAGAGAAAGGACATTATTCTTGAAAGAGTTCAAGAATGATTCCAAAGTTGAATTATGTCTAAGCAATGAGAAATGGATAATTAAATGTGATTTAATTATCATGAATAATGTGAATTTGATTCACATTATCTGCATGTATGAGAATGATTATCCAATGTAATTAAATGAGATTTAATTATTATGGGTATGGATAATGTGGATAGCACTATCCAATTATCCAGGTATATTTGAATGAGGTTTATAATATATCAGAGAGAGACTTTGTAAATTATATTTGTTGATTAAATGTTAATGTGGACGGGATTCACATTAAATGATTAATTGAAAATATAATTAAATTTTGTTTTGATTGTAAATGAGATTCGCATAATTTCAATGGCTTGGTTAATATTTTCCATAATATAATTTGGAATTATTTTTTTGAAAATATTTTCGACAAGAAATCATGATATATCATGAGATAATGAGATCTCACGATAATTATAGGAGAGATAAACCTATTCTTCCTAAGAGGAGTGGACAGCCACTACTCTCCATGTGGAGAGGAGTAGCTGTCCCCCCTCTTTTAGGGAAGGAGGTTAGTGTCCTCATTATTCTATCTCTAGTCAAAGGTGATTTGATTTGAAATTAATTTTGTTGATTTATCAATGTAAATTAATTTAAATTAAATTATTTGTTGTTTTTTACAATAACATATTAGCCATTGAAAGAAACACAAATCAATCTCATCCGTTGATTGTGTGTTACCCATGGATTGGGATCCAATAACCCCCAAAACCCTATATCGAAGAGGAAATCCTTACTCTTCGAGTTACACAAAATCACAACAAAGTCTCTCTCTCTCTCTCATTCTCACGCATACTCTCTCTCTCTCATCTTGAGTGGTCATCCACTCTCAAATAGTGAAGGTCGTCTTGGTCGTCGCCTTGTCATTGTGCTCCACTTCGGCGACTATTGGCTCTCCATCTTCTTTAGTGCGCAGCGCTCGTGAAGAAGACGTTCGATCTCGTGAGATGAGATCAGGAGATCCATTGCTTGGGTCATCAACTCGGATTGCGAGAAGCACGCGACTCATCCCCACGCTCGCAAGTGTCTCCTTCGACAGATCGGACTTGAGACAGGAGGTCTCTTCCTTTAGAGGCTAGATCGCAACCACGCTCCAAGAGGTATTCCTATATATTTTTTGTGGTTAGATGAAACGATTCAAAAAATGTTCTTGGATCATGTGGTTTCATCCTTTTAAAAATTTTAAAATTTCGTTGCACTGAGAAACTAGTATGACTAGTCGCTCGTGATCGTATGTGATACGATCATCACACTTTCATGATGCATTTGAGGATTTATCCATATCCTTCAAGTGGTATCAGAGTAAGGTTGGAGGTTTTGGATACGATCCATGAACCTACGAAGATTTAGGTTCGATGGGGTTCGTGAAAATTTTACCGCATTTCAATTTTCGCAGCCCTATTTTGTGATAAATTTCGGACCTGTTTAAAATGTTTAAACATGCATCTATCACATGGATATTGTTCCCCATTAAATAAAAAAATGTGAAATTTGAGTTTGCTTAATTTGGATTTCGTTTGCTCAAGTTATGATCATTTTAACGATCATATGTCCACTGTTTCGGGGATGGCGAATAATGGCATAATTAAGGAGTTAATTGCTGTTTTCAAATGCATAGAAATGCATGTTTACTACTTTGGGTTATGTTTTAAATCAATTTAGCAAATTTTAGAAATTTATTTTGCTCAATTTGGATTTAAATTGATTGAGATATGTTAATTTTAATAAGTAGGGGTCATTGCTGAAAATTACGTACTCGATCATGATCCTAGAGAATGTCATTTAAGTAACTTGTGAAATTAATGGCTAATTTTCTGGAATAATTATGGAAAATATTTGATAATAGTTGTTCCCTTAAATGACATTGCCTCGACCAATAGATGATTAAATGTGATCTAGATCACCAAATGGTTACTTGATACACTTCATCAAACACGTTACTTGAATATGTTTTGGGAATTTGTTTAGCAAATTTCCTTATAAATCAAAATGTTTTTGATTATTAGTATATGGTATATTTTCGGTTGAAAAACCGATGAACATCTCAAGTACATAATGATCGATTTGACATTATACTTTCCTGAGGTGGATATGGTGTCTAGTCGGGGAGCGTTGAGGTAGCAGGTTGCACTGTATGCGCTCTGTCCCACTCCCGTTGGTACTTGCCATAACAGCGGGTAGGGACTCAATAATGCTGGAGAAATCAGGGTATATTTTCTAATTATAAAGTAAAAGAATGTATTTATGAAAATTGATATAAGAGATTTGTTATGTCGGCCTACATGGTCTTCTGAATTTATGCACTAAAACGGAGAAGATTAATAGCTTATATCATGTCAACAATAAAAAAGCCCTGACAGAAAAGTTCCCCATTCTGCCGTCAATATAGGGAAATAGGTAAGTATAGCATAAACTTTGTATCTATTTACTACAGAGACTGTGTTTACTTGGTTAATCAATACTCATTCATATCTACATATGACATTGACATGGTCATAAGAATTCTAACAGATACAACCTCTCGAATTCTCCTATTCCATTCACAACTTCCAGATTTAATTTCAGCTTTACATTCTGTCAACTCTGGTAATTACTGACATGTTTCTGACAAAACAAAATAAATGTGGCCTGGTTATGATTGGCTTAAACTGGTTGGATTTTCGTGTGGTACAAGATAGATAAAAGTTGGCAACCTAAGTAATATTGTTAACCTCACATATGAGAATATAAGATGTCATAAAAAATATAATGAGAGGGTAAAATTCAACATACCCTTTACACCTCTCTAAGGGGTATGTTTGAGAAGATCCATGGTTTAATTCCCTTGACCACCACACCAGAGCAGCTCAAGGCGTATAGAGACTTGGTGATGATCGGAGCTTTTCTAGCAGCCCTCGATCCTAAGTATGACACTGCTCGAGCACAGATCCTTACTGTTGCCACCATACCTCCATTGGAGGAGGCATACCATAGATTAAGTTGGCTCTTTATATCATCTGGTGGTATTCAACAGTCACAGACCTCTTCAGCTATGATTATCTCTCGTGGCAGCGAGAACCTGACGTAGTACCATGGTCAAGGTAACTGTGGTAGGGGAGGGGGTAGCCAACCCTGTCAGCCATGTACCTACTATCATCGGTCAGGCCACTCTGAGGAAACATGCTATACTAAGCATGGCTTTTCCGCTTTTGCTCAAGTTGCAAAGCAGACTCAACGGGTTGGGAGTCCATCACATACATCTGATCAGAGTTTTGATGAACTTATAGCAAGACTCAGGGATATTATTCATGCTTCTAGGTCAACCAGTTCTCCTCCAGGATCCTCAGAGGTAGCTGCTTCAGCATCAACATCCACATCAGGTATAACATATGCTCATACTAGTTGTTTCAGGGTAGATTTGTCAGAATTGACTATGGATTCAGGAGCATCCCATCATCTTTGTGGTGACATAGAACAATTTATCCATAGAACAATTTAGCACCTAGAGTCTAACTCAATCAGGGAGATCGGTAGTAATAGCAGATGAGAAACACTTTCCCATCACTGGACAAGGGGGAGGTGCAGTTAACTCCCTCAATGTGACTTCAGAATGTTCTTTACGCTCTTGAATTTTCTATGATTGTACAGTCCATTAGTCAAATCACTAAGGATTTACATTATCGTGTCATATTTGATCCTCCTGCTCTTATACTTCGGGACATTTTTACGACCTAAGTGATTGTATTTGTTCGTGAGCAAGGAGATATCTATAGGCTGGTACAATCCCCATATGCTGGTGCTTCTTCTCTTCGCACTGGATATGTTTCTCCCTATGTGTGACATTTTCGATTGGTCATCTTCCTCTGCAAAAGTTGTGTCACGTTCTACCACATATTCTCTACTTTTCAGTGCGATGCTTGCCATCTTGGGAAGCATCATCCGTTTGCATTCCATAATCATCAGTGACGATGTAGTCACAGACTTTTTGAGTTAATTCATTTTGATATTTGGGTTCAAGTCATGTCCCAGACCATCAGGGGCATATGTTTTATTTTGTTGTTGTCGATGAGTTTTCAAGATTGTCATGGGTCTTTCTTTGTAAGAATAAGTCTGATGTTGATCATGTTATTCGGTCCTTTATTAATGAAATGAGGAATGTTTTCTCTACAAATGTCAAGTATATTCGTTCAGATAATGCTTTAGAATTTTGCAATACTCAACTCTCTCAATTTCTAGCCTATGGTTTTGTGCATCAGATATGTTGTGCTTATACGTCTCAACAGAATGGGGGTGGCTGAACAAAAACATCGCCACCTTTTGGATGCTACCAAGACCTCTTGATCCAGAGTCGTGCTTCTCATTCGTACTGGGGGATACGGTTTTAACTGCTTTTCCTGGACTTGTCCTTTTCTAGGGCCAAGGTGGATATCATTAGAAAACTCAATCCATCGTCCAATCTTCGACAGGTACGTCCTTTTCTAGGGCACGTCGGTTTCTACCGACGCTTCATTCATGATTTTAGTAGGATTGCCCGACCGTTAACTGATCTATTAACCAAATACACTGAGTTCATAGTCGATGATAAGTGTCTTGCGTCATTTGCACTCTAAAGAGTCTAGTTGTTGAGGCTCCTGTTCTCTAGTCACATGATTGGTCTCTCCCATTCGAGATCATGACGGATGCCTCCGATTTTGCCGTGGGGGTCGTGCTAGGATAGAGGAAAGATGGAGCACCATTTGCCATTCACTACGCTAGCCGTACATTGGATGCCGCACAGCGGAACTACACCATCACTAAGAAAAAGATGCTATCCGTAGTTTTTGCCCTGGATAAGTTCAAATCATATATCATTGGATCTAGAGTGACTATCTTTATTGATCATACCGCCATGAGGTACCTCATGGCAAAGAAGGATGCCAAAGAGAGACTTACTAGATGGATCCTTCTACTCTAGGAGTTTGATATTGAGATTAAGGATAAGCTTGGAGTCAAGAATGTGGTGGGGATCATCTCTCCCGATTAGAATATCTTGAAGATTCTGAGCATATTGACCTTATTACAGAGACCTTCCCAGATGAGGCGATCCTTACTATCGCCTCGCTCCTGTGGTACGTCGACTTTGTGAACTATCTTGTTGCCAAGAAAGTTCCACAAGGTTGACCCAGATAGAAACTTGAGACCTTCCTAGTGAAGAGCCGTTTTCTACCCTTGTCAATTCGCTCAAACTAATGGTCAAATTAATGTCTTGTCATTTGTTGTAGTCAGGTAGATACGGACTAATAAAAAACCACTTTTAATTAATGTTCAATTAATCACGAGCGGTAAATTTATTTTACTTGGCAAGCCCAAGGTCGAACTCAGGGAAGCAGTTGTCTCCTTAGGTGAATTTTAAGTGAATTTCAGAGGTCGAATTTTCAGAAGATTCTTTTTGGTATTTTTCAACAATTTTATGCAATAAAGGAAAAACACATGCAATTTCAGGCCAGTTTTACAGGTTAAATCAGAAATGTGGTTAAATGTAGTCCAAAAATTATGAAACTTGGCAAGATGGTGAAATCAATGAAATTAAGCAACCCTAATTTTTTTGGATTCTTCTGACACTTAATGAGTTCACTGTGAATTAAAAATGAATGCAAGGTGATTTTTTGCCAAATGAATTTTAATGAATACCAAATCAAATATTTTCAGATATAAAAATTATCCTAAATAGATCTAAGTGTGAACAATCCATGAAAATTAATAACCCTAAAATTCTATATGAATTGGACCTATTAAAAATTAATTAAGGAAATCACAAAATGATTCATTCAGGCCTCGCGATCCATGCAAATGAGTTGACTTTTGGGCACAATGTAGAATAAATTATCCCAAGCCTAATGTGAATTTTCGGTGATTTTTGGAGCAATAGAGAATTTACTACAAATTAAAAGGCATAAATGGGCAAAATATAGCAAAATTTCACCAATTAATTAACAATAAATTCTACTGATATCACAAAAATAAGACAAGTGTCACATATGAAAGAGGACAAGCTTAGCTACACAATGCAATTTTTAGACTTGAAAAATGATGTCAAATGAATACCTAAAAATGTGTGCAAAGACAAGGACCAAATTGCAAATACAGAAAATAAATTTGCTTCAAACATGCTGATAGGGACATAAATGCAATTACCTATAATGAGGGGGACATGTATGCAAATTGCCCACGAAACATGTGCCCCACACGTGGTGCTCTTGGTAGAGACTAGAATGCAATTATCAAAACCTCCCGGGGCCTCGGTGCAAAATATCCAGGCCGCATGTGAGAGACACGTAAGGTCCCAGGCTCGGGTGGAGTCGGAGGCTCGGATGGAGGCTCGGAGGCGCTGCAGGCTCGGAAGTGGCTCGGACTAGCTTCGGGGGCTCCGAGCATAATGGTCGGGGAGGAGGTTCGGAGGAAGCTACGTAGCGCCCTCTGGACCGATAGATCGAGTGACAATCCAACGGTTGCTGATGGCTAATGCGTGGCACGATATGGACCGTTGGATCAAGATAGATCAACGGTATCTGGAGCTTACTGGAAATGCAACGTGGACGATCGTGGGTTGTTGGATCAGGATGAATCCAACGGCACCTGAAGCTCGGGGCGAGTAGCGATGTGGCGTGACGCGGAGCGTGGGATCCTCCTGATCCGACGATTATGAATCGATGGCGACATAGCTTCCTTAGAATCGTCCGATCAAGGGGATCGGACGGCTACTAGGCTTCATGCTCAACGGTCCTCCACCTCCTGCAGCAGAGGTGGTTGCGCTCCGGCAAAGAGTCTCTAGCTCCGCCTCCTCTTCCAGTTGTTGGTGAAGGTCGTGGAGGAGTCCTGAGCAGCTGGGAAGGGTCGTCGAGACGAGGCGGAGCGGTTGGTGGACTCGTCTGAGGCTGGGGCGGTCTGGAGACCGATGGCGAGGAAGCTCGAGGATGCTCCGATGAGGCGTCTGGCCAATCAAAGAATGAGTACCTGCAGGAGTCAACACGAATAGTTGAGGCGTGCGAAGTGCTGGTGGGTTGAACGAGAGTGAGAAGGGAGTCCTGTGGTGAAGTGAAGGTGTCCGGGAGTGTTGCTCCGCCAAGGTGGTGGGGTTCTCGTCGGAGTGAAGTTGCGATTTTTCGTATGAGCAAACAGAGATGTACGCAAGGATGCCAGCTCTGAGGCGGAGCTCGGAGGATGGTCAGAAGGTCGTGAGGATGAGCGGCGAAGGCGAATAAAATTCAATAAAAATGAAGAAAAATGGGAAGAAGATCGGAGGGATGGTGGAGGTATCTACCTGGCAAATGGAGTTCGGGATTGAACTCCGGGTCGCTGCTCGAAGGTCGGTAGAGGTTCCTGAGCTCGTGCAGCTCACTGGGTATGCTGCGACACGGCGGGGTTGGCGGTGGATCTCGCCGGAGATTAAGCTCGGTCTTCGCTTGACTCCTTGCCGAATTGTTGTCACCAATAGGGAGGTAGGCGCTAGGAGAATCTCTCCGTGGTGGCGGATGGGGTCGAAGGTTGATGGGAATGGAGGATTTATAGGTGGAAGGTGCCGGCGTAAGTGATGAAGTGATGGAGTTGGTGGAGGTCGTGGGGGCAACGTAGGGGGGTTCATGGTGATCGAGGGGGTCGGCGAGGATGAGAGCAGTGTGGGCTGCAAGGTGGAGGTGTTGAAGGCCGGAGAGGGTGGCCAGAGTGGTTCCCAAAATAGGAAGGGGCGGCTCGCGCGCAAGGTGGGCAACGTGGGGTGCGGGCCTTACGGGAGGTGGAAGACGATGTCTTGACCGTTGGATCGAGTGATCCAACGGTCAGGAGAAGGGCGGAAGAGGAGGGTTAGGATTAGATTAGAGGAGCGAGATCGAAGGGCTATGATGGTGCCATGTGGAACGTGTAGGTACAGGTGCTAGCATGCGACTGTGCTGAGATCTTGAGCTTCGATCGAACGGCAGAGCCTAAGGGTAAGATGGATGGTGGAGATGAAGCGAGAAGCAGAAGCATCGAAGGGTGTGGATGCCGCCATGTGGCGCAAGGAGGGCGCGGCGCTGGCGAGCGATCTAGATTGGATCCATGGTTTGATCGAATGGCTGAGAAGCGCTGTGATGATGGACGACCCAGATCAGGAGAGAAAGTACAAGGTCAGACGACAGGAAATGAGGGTGTGTGGCGCGCAATGGAGCGGGCCGCGTGGCACAATCAGAGGTCGCCACGTGACCTGCTCTGAATGGTTGAGAAAGAAGATGAAATTAGAGAGAGAAGGAGGCTGAATTTGGAAAAACTCAAACTTGAAAGTTGTAGATCTAGATGAGATCTACAAGTTTCATGTTGACCAAAAATGGAGATGAGGTCAAATATGATAAAAAAATAAAAGGGTACAAATATACATACATATAGTACACAGAGGTGCCCAAAGACCCAAGTTCTGCATACAATCTCCGATTTGAATGAAATTGGTCTCATTTTAAAGGTCTCTGAATGTGTATTAATCTGAAATGAGTAGACCTAGTTCGGAGGTTGTATGAGGTAGATATGTGCATTCTAAGTTCTGAGGTCTTCAATTGGGTTTGGGGTTTTATTGGGTAATTTACCGGCTAGGAATTTTTGGCCTTTCTTCATTATATTATTAACTAGTAATATACACGATATAAGGAAGGCTTTATTGACTTTGGAGGGGATATGAAATACAGATGACTCGGTAAATGTTGGTGAGTATTTTACAAGTGAATTAGGCTTCATATTTTAATGCAACTATGGATGCTAAAATGCATGTATTGTGGATTCATGCATGAATGCTATTTATGCAAGATAAAGGGAAATATGCTGCTAAATACTCAGGAACAAGGCTCTATTTTTAACTTTAAGAGTGATGAATCACAGATTCATCACCTAGCGAAGGCCAAGTCTTACCATTGGGAGGATCCCATCCTTTACCATGATGGAGGGGATAGTGTCTGACGACGATGCATTCTTCAGGAGGAGCACCATAGCGTCCTCACCTACTGCCACAAGACGGAGGCAGGAGGACATCACTCTGGGAGGAGAACGGCACAGAAAGTGCTCCAATCCGGCCTATGGTGTCCTACCCTCTTCAAGGATTCGGATGAATTCGTGAAGAGGTGTATTGACTGTCAGAGGATGGAAACTTGTGGACAGCGTGATATGATGCTGATGTAGCCCATTCATTTCTGTGAGGATTTTGACGTATGGGGCATCGATTTCATGGGTCCATTCCCTAAGAGCCAGGGATTCGAGTACATTCTGTTAGCCTTTGATTATGTGAGTCGTTGGATTGAGGCCATTCCCGCCTGAACCACAGATGCTAGGACTGTATGCAGATTTTTAGGAAGAACATCATTTCACGGTTCGAGGTACCTCGAGTTTTGATATCTGACGGGGGGTCTCATTTCATCAACGATAAGGTAAAGGCCCTTGCTAGCGAATTCAGCATTGATAATTGAGTAGCCACTCCATACCACCCTCAGACCATTGGTCTTGCTGAAGTGTCGAGTAGGGAGATCAAGATTATATTGCAGATGTTCGTCCGCCCTGACCGAAAGGATT
Organism: Ottelia alismoides; assembly: GCA_037367405.1. Taxonomy (NCBI): domain Eukaryota; kingdom Viridiplantae; phylum Streptophyta; class Magnoliopsida; order Alismatales; family Hydrocharitaceae; genus Ottelia; species Ottelia alismoides. The sequence goes on from JAZKJV010008882.1 coordinate 2,823,127, forward strand.
GGTCACAGCTTTTGGACTCAGTCTTGTGGACATATCGGATGTCCTTCAAGACTCCTTTGGGTACATCTCCCTTTCACCTCGTTTATGGCAAGCCCTGTCATTTACCTGTTGAGCTTAGGCATAAGTCACTTTGGGCTGTCACAGAGATATTTTTAGATCCAGTGAGTATACGAGATCAGAGGAGGGCAGAATTGGCAGCCCTGGAGAAGCTTAGATATGAAACCTTTTCGAGCAGCCTACATTACAAGAAGCGAATGAAGGAGTGGCATGATTCTCATATCAGCCACAAGCAGTTTGAGCCAGATCAGAGAGTATGGTTGTTTGATGCCAGGCTTATATTATTTCCAAGGAAGTTACAAAGCAAGTGGAAGGGACCATACCTTATCCGAAAGGTACATGACAATGGGAGTATTGACACATCTGAGATGTCATCTGAGTCTACCTTTCATGTTAACGGGCAGCGACTCAAACCATATCTAGATCATGAGCCGCTGGTCATTGACGTCACCCCTATTCATTTTGCGTGAGATGTGGTTCTTCACTCATATGTAGTGCATCTCATGCATGATTATCATTGTCTTCCGCCTTGTATAGATCAGGTTTCCATATCATTCCATTCGTTAGTCCCACACCCCATCTTCATCCTATGATTATGCTATACTTAGGGTGTACTTTACCCTAAGTATAGGGGATGTTGGACTCTTGAATATTCTTTTGATTCTTTTTACCTCTTTTTTGATGCCTATACTTAGGGATCTTTCGGCCTAAGGATAGGGGAGGTAGACCCTGTACATTCTTCCACTCGGATTTTCCCTTCATGTACAACTTACTATACTTAGGATTACTTAATCCTAAGTATAGGGGGAAACACCGAGTTCTCTTCATTCTATTCTTTGATTCGTCATTGTACTAGACCATTCCTTTTCACTTCCCTATATTAAGCACGAGTTATGTCTTCTTCATCGCTCTTGATCCACTCTGAGGACATCGTAGCTAAGTATAGGAGGTGTCGCATATATTTCATATACACTTTAGCCATAACTTGTACTTTGTGTGAGTGTGTTAATAAATAAAATGGCTAAAATTCTTTTATCCAAAAACGTTTCCTTGTACGTAAAAATTCTTTATTGCACATACATATCTATTTATAAAATTATTTTTGTACAAGTGTTTGTAAAAATGTGTTGTGTAAAGAGTTTGTAAGTATTTTCGTATCAAAATTATGTACATAGTACAAAATTTTTGTAAAATGTTTGAAAACAAAAAAAGTTTGCAAAAACCCTTGTGTAAATATTTTGCAAAATTTCATGCATTCATTCAAACATTTTTCAAAAATTTTGCACATTTTCAAAAACATGCATAAAAACATTTTTGTATATATTTGTATAGTTTGTCTGAATCATGATTGATATTTAAACTGGCCTGGAACTAAATTGAAAAATGGAGCTTGGTTAAGACCTTAATCCACCAAATTCTAAGAGGAACCTTCTAGGGCTTAGGATTAAGACTTTTCAGGTCCATTTGAGACTTAATTCTTTGAGTCCACTAGGCTATGATCATATGTCATCTTGATGAGCCTAAGTAGAACACTTAACAACGCACACATGACTCTCAGAGACAATGTCTTTACTTGCACCTGTACCTTACACATAGCTCTCCACGGATGAGGTGGTGAGGAGGCAATTTCCTTTGGCTTGGGGTAGCATATGAGGGTAGTACTTCTAGGTGGAGCCTCTCTTCTTCTTGTAGTGAAGGAAGTGTGTCTCAACTTGATCTGGTGGTGTTGAGGTCTAAAGATAGGAGTTGTGGGTTGCAATAAAGCTTCAAAAGAGGGATAGTCTACTGGCTCAAGAAGAAAAACTCCTTATGTATATATGTTGCACCATGTAGATATGTTGTACATATGCACATCAAACAAAATGTGCAAAGAAAGAAAAAAACTCTAAAAAAGTGGTGGGTCTGACTGAAAATAAAATACCCACCGAAGTGTATATAGTCAAATAAAGCAAAGCTTATGTTGTACATGCTCATCTCATGAAGCTTGCAGCGGGAGACTTAGCTACACTGGTTGGGCTCCCAAAGATACATGACTACACTGGTCATGGTACATTCTCTTCATCCTCCACTTCTTGAGTCGGTTGAACTTGAACATAGAAGGGAATACCCCACTCCTCGAGGAAAGAGCTGCCAAACTGGAGCATTAGAGTTATCTTGTTAAGGGGGGTTGTCACTTTGTCATTTCTGAGGTGGGGAGCTACATATACCTAACACAATACAAGGAAAGATTCATGGTCATTAGAGTTTGTGTATGTTGACTTGTTTTGATCTGGATTGTTGAGGAGTCTTGACCATAGATTGGTGGAAATTAGAGGTTGTTGAGTTTTAAGCTTAAGTCCTAATAAGGTTCCGACAAATTAATAATCCAAAGGTCTGACTAAGCTCCATACTTCAATTTAATGAAGGCAAGTTTAATAATCAACCTTGATTTCCCTTCTTTTTCTTTTCTTTTCTCTTCTTTTTCGAATAAGTGTTTGCTAAGGGACTAGCAAAAGTAAAGTATAGGGGGTGATGAATCCCCATTCATCACTCTTTATTCTTTTATTTTAGCTAAATATCTTGGCAAAACATCATGTATATAGTTGTAAATACAATAAGTTACCAATAAGCATGCATTTATTAATAATTAATAATTAGCATATATTTGTGCAAAAATAAAAGAATAAAGAATAAAAGAAAAAGAGTGAAATATTTAGAATAAATATTGAGTGACCTGAACCCAAGAGAAGGTCCAAACTGGACCTGATCGCCAAATAAAATAAGTAGAAAGAGATAGGGCCACTCCACCCTATACACATTCCCTTCTTTATGTGTGTATATATATATATATTATTGTCACAAAAATAAAATATAAAAATATGTTTACACTCCCTTGTATATATTTCTAAAATAAAACAAAAATTAGAAAAAAAATAATAATAAAATAAATCTCTCTCACCTTGTATATAATAGATGTACATATGTATCATAAACCTATTTATTATACACTTGTAAATAACTCATAAAAATAAAATAATTATTATTTTATACTCCAAAATTTATTTTATAAATAAATAAAATATAAAATTCGGGTATTTGTACAAAAAAAAGAAAATAAAAATAAATATAAATATACATAAGTATTTTATATATGTATATAATGTAATATAATATATATACCATAATTTATTTTTCATAAAAATAATTAAAAATCACAAAAAAATAATTTGAAAAATAATTAAAATTTTTCATTTTGAACATTTTTTAAAAATAAATCATCTTCTATTTTTAATTTGTTTTTCAAACATTTTTGACCAATCTATTTTCTGATTGGTCTAGGAGGGATGTTGACCCCAGTCAACTCCCCCTCCCGGACCCTTGACGACCGACCAAGCGACTGAGGTAAAGGTGCTAAATGGTCGTCGCGACCTCAGTCACTCGGACTCGATCAATCAAGAAACATAGACCACCAATATAAAAATCAACTCGAAAATCAATAGCGGTCTTGCTATTTTATTAACCTGGTATAGCGACCAGGGTCGAACACAAGGAGCACGAAATGGCCTTGCGGCCTACGAAGTAGTCAAGAAGAGAAGAAAAGGTGTTTTGGTGGTTTTTAATTCTTTTTATATTTTTTGGATTTTTTAATTATTTAAGAAATTAAGGGAAACAAGTAAAGCAAGCAATTCAACTATTTATTTAATGTATCAAAACTCAAGAAAAAATTCCAGAAAAATAGTTTTGTGTGTTCTATAATTTTTACTGTTTTTAGTGAATTTTTGAGAATTTTCTGATGTTTATTTAATTTTCTAAAAATCAAACAGTGAATGAAAAAGAAGGTATTGTCCAGCCGAGTTTAAGGGACTTAGATAAAATATCTAAAGTCCCCAATAAGCCTGGAGGTATTTTTCCTGTATAGAGAAGAAAACAAGGAAAATTTGAGCACCTAAATTATTATTTTTGGATTTTTAAATGATTTATTAGGATTTTTATGAGTTTTTGAGTGTTTTTCAATTTTTAGGTGTTTTAGATAATGAAAAAAAGCCAAAATTGGCTAGAAAATCAAGCAAGCAAAGACAAATAGTAAGTAATTTTTTGTAATTTTTAAATGAATTTTTAATATTTTTTTGTGATTTTCAAATCAGACAGTGAAGAAAATACATGTTTTTGAATTTTTAAAAATATCAAACAGTGTCTAAAATGTCTCCAAAATTTATAGAAAATTTTACATCATGGCAGGAGTCATGTATCCAATTTTCATCAAATTTGGAGGTGATTTGCTATTTTATTCAAAAATAGAAAGAGGGTACTGTGCACAGGGACCAAAGTGCAAATACCCGAAGTCCTGAGGGGTCTGGTGCAAAATTCCCAGGTAAACACGCGCGTCGCGCGTGCCTGAGGCACTCAGGGACCCAAATGTAAGAAAAACTACTTCCGAGGACTATTTGGTAACAGGTACCAAAAGTCCAGGGGGTAGTCTGCAAATTACCCAATAAAAAGCACACATGCACAATTACAATATGCACAGGGGTATAAATGCAATATCTCAAAAGTTTTCATTCATTACTTAACAACTCAGAACTACAGGGCATAGAATGCAAAAAGCCCAGCAAATCACGTGTCGAAGCACGTGCTACATAACACACAGGGGCATAAATGCAACCTAAATAAAGAGCAGGGTCCTCTATGCAAATATCCAAACTGAAATAAACTATCTAAAATATTTACAGGACTCAATAGTAAAGACAAAACAAGAGGGGGCCTAAGTAATATTTACCCCTTTATTAATGGAGCCGCAGGATGAACGCCACGTGGTGCATCTGACGGTGTAGGACGATGGGCGCTTGACGGCTAAGCTCCTCGCAGTGATCAGACGGCTGAGGCTACGCCACGTGGAGATCGGACGGTCCTCGTGCGTAGTGGACGAAGCCTTGCTGGATCGACGGCTGGGATCAGTCCTCCACTGATCTGACGGTGGCTGCTGCTCCTTGGATGGACGGCTCAGATGAGAACTGGAGCGGGAGGCTGATCGGACAGCTGCTGGAGATCCTCGAAGAATAGGTGGCCGGCGAACTTCGCCGGCCCAGTACGCTTGCTCCGAGCCTCCTCGCGGGGCGCTGATGGTCGGAGAAGGTTCGGCGTAGGCCTCCGCGTCAGATGGGGGTCTCCGATGACCCAACCGAGCCCTGGAGGGCTCCGGCAAGGTCGGCGGAGGAACGTCTCTTGGCTCGATGTGGGAGGACCTCAGATGGCCCTCATTGTACCTGCAAAATAGTCCAGAAGACTCACGGGTCGAGGGCAAACTGCCTCGACCCGGTTAGGCGAGGTGAAGGTGGACGGTGGTGCGATATGGGCGAGCTCCGGCGAGGGTGGGGACGGAGGAGCTCGAGCCCCAGCTCCTGTGCGAGCTGGGTTGGATGGAGGTATGGAGAAGGTGCGCGGGAGGAAGACTGAGGTGACGATGGATTCCGATGATCGAATGGAGCTATGGGGTGGTCGGAATCGGCAAAACACGTCGGCGGAGCGAAATGGGGGAAATCTAATATTAGCGAAAAAGAAAGGCTAAAGGGTCTACCTGGGTGGCTGAATAGGCTGTGGGCGAGCTTGCGCAGCTCTGGGTCTTTGCCTCAAGGAACGCCGACGTCCGAGGCTCGAGCTCCAGCTCAGGGCGGAGCACGGCGGTGCTTGATCACTGGATCAGTGGTCTCGCACTCCCTCCTCGCTGCAACACCACGGGGGACGAGCTGTCACTCTCGCCAATGCGATGGAGCTCACTGGGGGGTGGAACGAATGGACCAAAGATAGAGAAATCGTGCGGCGGAGCTGGATATTTAAGTGGCTAGGGGTCCGGCTAAATGGGAGTCGGGTGCGAACGTCGAGGCACGGACCCCTAAGATCCACCCCGGGCGGTGGTCTCGGATCTGCAACGAAGGATTAGGACCCGGGGTTTAGGGAGATGGCGAGCAGATCGAGCGCGGAAAAAGAGGAGAAGTCGGGTCGGGCGCGAGGTCCGCTGGAGAAGAAGGTCCGCGGAGGGAGTTGACCGGAGGTCAACATCTCCGTGGACCAATGAGAAACTACCAC